>CM057337.1:165701103-168201103 GCA_030015575.1 Agapanthus africanus
GATATAAAATGGATCATATCTTAACAATGTTAAGGTAAAGGGAGTTGTCCAGCTTATGCTTAAAACCAGACACTGGATAACTCAAGGCACGTTTCTGTAATGACAGTTTATGGGTTGACCCTAGCTTTGACAAGGGTTGATTTTCTACCATTTGGAAGATCAATGGTGATATTGTTCTTGACTCGCCACAGTTTTGGTAAAATGGATTTTTTCAGAAAACAGTCGTGGGAATATGGTAGAACTGGAAGTGATTCCAGGACCGCAAACGGTTACGGAAAATTTAATAGGACCTATATATTCAATCAGGTTTAACATTCCATTAGCCACTCCGCAGATATGGTGGGTAACCTCAGACACCCAAGAGGTACTCAGGTAGCCTCAAGGACGGTGACAGGGAGGTTCTTGTTTACCCAGACTTAACACTACTGTTGTTCCAGACAATGAGACCCGGCAGGAGGATAAGTATAGCATTGTTCTAAACTAGTTTTAGAAGTGTACGTATATATTATTCTGCCAGAGGGTTGTCGTAGTCAGTGGGAGCAGCGGAAGCATAGTGGGCAAGTAGCTTATGTCTATGTATAGACTTGAGCAATTATAGCGGAGATAGATCATCTAATTTTGATGTGACAGTCATGGGTTTGACTTCATCAGAATAGGGGATGGATCTGTTAAGAAGGCAGTAGGGTGTGATGTCTTGGTATTTGGATGACATACACAGAGTAGGAAGTAAAATTCCTATACTACGATCGGTTGTACTGTGGTCGTCACACAGTTGTTCCTCCACAAAGGATATGGATATAATATCTGACATTCTGGTTACTAGATCTATGGTTTTAGATCTAGATTTGGGTAGTTTCCCAATGTGGGTACTTTGACAGTATTCTAATAGTATTTTAGAATAGATGACTCCTGGCATGGTGGTGTACCTGCAGGTGATGGAGTCACCCTCTCTAAAGGTGTCTTACAGACTAAAGGGGAGAGGGACATGCATGATTGGCAGATCACTTGCTTAGGCAATTGAGTCAATCGTGAGATGTCAAGTACCACACCAGATGTTGTTTTCACACAAGATGCGATAAGTTTATATTAATCCAATCCTGAAGAAACATGCGGAAGCAGTTTTAGAACATAAGTGAATGTTCTACGGATTTGATGACGGCAGCCTCCTTCGGGAGACGGTTATTATTCCAGGCTCCACAGGTGACCTGGCTGACAGAGTGATTGTCAGAGTTATAATTTTCCCACAGACGAGGGACAGTATTATGGACAGGTAGTCCAAGAGGATACTGTGGGAGGTATAGTGCTGGACACTGATTAGTTTCAGTAATCGATACAGTCTAAGAAGTTTGGATTTGGAGTTCATTTTTGAACTAGGTCCCATCAGATATCCAAACATATTCTAAGACGGGTATTACTCAATTCGGGAGATGGTTTTCTCCGCAAGGTTGAGATATAGAGAGATACAGAAAGAAACACCGAAGCAGATCCACTCACTGAGGCTATTTCTCGAACACAATAGTTTTGCAAATGAGCTTTGTGAAACTGATTAGTAGAGGAGTTGGATGCTCGGTATCACACGAGCTGTGAGTACACGACATCGCAATAATTAGCCTTAAGTGCAAGTGGGAGATTGTTGGATATAGTGCCCTCTAAGTCAATTATTGGATCGCAGGTACGTGATTGCAATGATTGAGGGAGGACCTATACCGATAGAACAGTCTTACTCGAGATGATAGTATGCTATCTGGTTTGTCTTTATCATCATGTAGATGTTGATAGAGCCCATAGGATTCTTGCTTGACTTCCAGCAGTATGATGGCGATCATATAAGTGGGAGCTGGGGTCTATAAGCATATCCTTAAAGTGTCCCTAGTCGTAGGGAGTTTCGAGACAGGGCATCGATACTCCGGAGTAGACTAGTGTATATATTCGAGACCCCGACGAAGGGCGGTGGCCGGTCTCACATGCCATTAGTGTTAGTTGGTTCACCTGAGATGTATACAGGTGCTCATTGGGTTATGAGTACACCGGACTGGACTCGCCGGGAACATGCTAGTTGGTATTATACATATCGTCAGATAGCAGTTCCCTGGTGACATGTGTACAGGTTAGTTCATCGACCTGAGGTCGTCTTTTATCTCGTGTGAGTTCCCACTGTGCTTTGATTTATACCCTACCACGGGTCAAAGGAGTCGTGCAAACAGGTATATTTTGGGTATAGTCCCGAGCCACATTGGAGGCAAGTGAGCGGATCGGCAGGGGATTTGTCTCTCCCGGTATTGGGGGTGAGATCGCGCTGTGTTTAAGAGAGCCATTACACGAAATCCCTGGCTAGGGTAATCGAGATATACTGGTAGGTATACCAGTAGTATCTCAGGGTGTTCTGGGCTGCTTTCTGACACGACTTATGCAGCTATTGGGGGTCTGACGTTTACCGACCCCCTAAGCCTAATATGCGATACTCATAGACGAATGGACCGGATTGTACGGATATTGTCACTGTCAGGCTCAATAGGGTTTATAGATGAGTTCGCTCGTCAGCTTCCCTTCCAATCAATACATAGGCAAACTGTTACGTACAGCTTGTACCTCTGATGTGCTAGTGGTTATACCCAGTGCCAGTGTATTGATGAGTCATTAGAGTCCCCCACAGACACTTTCCCAAGTTCGGGCGAAACGTTGTAGATGCCGTATGGTATTATGGCAGGGTTCGGAAAAGCACGTGCGTTTTCGCACGTGTCATTTTTCGGGCAGATAATACTGGTAGGCTTTGGTTTAAGCTGGATCCCAGTATTATACTGTGTAGATATAATATCTTTATCTCAGTTGCATTTGTATTCGGTCGTAATACAAATGCGGGTATGTTTATACCGATACGGGGTTATCCTGAAATTCGTTTCGGGATCACTTTTTGGAAGTTGCCGGTTTCCAGTTTTCTATCACCCGTATTTAACATTCGTTTAAATGCGGATTTATCTTTTCGTCATTTGAGTGAGTCATGGTTCTAGAAGATTCTAGAAATGGTGACTAGGATTAGTGACTCATCATTTGCATTTATTGTGAGGTGAGGTGTTAAGTGAGGTAGCTAAATTCATTTAATGAGTTCATACTAGGTGTTATTTGTGACTCATTCTTTCTTTATTAGTTATGATAAGTTTCATGGCTTAAGCTCACCCTCCCCTCTCCTACACTCACCTTCCCTCTTCTATATAGTGGTCGGCCCTTTCTAGTGAGGGTAAGGGATTAATTCATTTGGCATAAGCTTATGAAATTTGCATCATAGAAATTTCATATATTGATTTCTCATTTCACCCGATCCAAATTGGCAACTTCATTAACCGTTCGTCCATAGCCTTGGACGTAACGAGACAAAGTGTTCTACTCATTCTCTACATCAATCTTGGTCGTCTCTTTTAGCAAACTTGACGACCGAGTTGCCTCGATTCAGAGGCGGGATCCCGTTTAAAGATCCGTCGACGTGGTGCCACCTGGACGACGAGACTGGAGTTTCAGAAGATCGAAGCCGCCGCAACAAAGTGTGGGATGATGGTTAAAGACCGAAGGAATCGGATCGTTCGGTATAACAATTCTACCCTCTTTACAATATGTTAGTTTAGCTTTAATGGCAGATCCGGGTTATAGTACGCGATAGCGCCAGTCGTAAAAGTTTTGTTCCGCATATTGGCGTCTGTTAGACGGCCGGGGGGCTACCGTGGACTTACACTATTAAGAGTGTTTCCTTCGGAGGGTGGCAGCTTCATTCCCATCGCTATGGCTTTGGCGAACCTTTTCCTTGTCTTGAACTTGCTTTTGCTAACGGCAGAAGTGCTTCCATACGGTTGGGGTACTTCAACCCTTTTGTCCAGCCACCGGCGTTTAGCTTTTTCAAATACAACGATTTCACGCTCCTGATCAGCTTTGCTTTTCAGAAGAGCTTCGTTCAGGAATACGTCAATCATCTCGTCTGACGGTCCTAGAAGTTCCGGTTCGGGATATGCCCCCAGTTTCTATGTATCAGGAGCTTCTTCACCATCTACTGACGAGTGAGAGATCACGTGGCAGCTTTCCACATAATCTTCAGGTTGGTCTAACGAGTCTTCTCCCTCAACTTCAACGTTGTTTCCCCCAATCAGAGCAAAGCTCTGTTCAAAATTCAAATTTTGAAATGAAGCAACGCTTCATAGCAGCGCCAAGTGCGCTGCACCTTAAGCAGCACACCACGTGCAAAGCACGTGTGCGTTAGCGCTAAGAGCGCTGCACTTAGGCAGCGCACCACGTGCAAAGCACGTGTGCGCTAGCGCTAAGAGCGCTGCACTTAGGCAGTGCACCACGTGCAAAGCACGTGTGCGCTAGCGCTAAGTTCGATGCGCTCTGAGCAGCGCACCACATGCAAAGCACGGGTGCGCTAGCGCTAAGTGCGTTGCGCTCTGAGCAGCGCACCACGTGCAGCACGGGTGCGCTAGCGCTGGAACTAAAATCTCTCCACCGTCAGATCAAAGATCCAATAATAATGATAAATCATTAATTAATTTGAATTAAATTCTGTTAAGGAAAGATTCCTCAAAATCTTTCCAAACAACAAGATTGTGCTCTGTAAATCAGAGCACCGTTGGATCAATAATCCAATGGTAATTGCCTTCTGTAAATCAGAAGCCCTTGGATCATAGATCCAACGGAGGGGAAATCCCCAAATCAATTGGAGAAAAGATCTCCTTAACTGATTGAACAAATCGGCTTGCCCTATAAAAAGGCCCCTAGACTTCAAGTCTCAGAGAGACAGAAGCATAGAGAGGAACCCTCCCCAAAAAAACTTTGAGAGATCTCAGAAAGAAGAGCCAAACTCTCAGAAGAAGAAAATTCTCTTCAAGGTAAAAAGAACAGAAAGACGAAATCGTCCCATATCAAAAGAAGAATTCACTTCTTTCTTTAAGATCATAGATCTATAAGACCAAGGTCTTTCACAAAGAGATCAAAGGATCCCATCATAAAAAAATAAGAAGAAGAACATAATTCTTCTCACAGATCATAGATCTATAAGACAAATTGTCTTTTACAAAAAGAGATCATGAACATTTCATTATAAAAAGGGGGAGAATAATTCAGTTCTCTTAGGATCACAGATCCATAAAGGCAAAGCCTTTCATCAAAATAAGAGATTGAAACATCTCCTATAAAAGTAAGGAATTTGTTCTTAGAACCTTGAGACAAAGTCTCTTATAAAAAGAGTATTTAATTCTCAGGGCGCAAACTGATCTAAGTTGCATAAAAGAAGAGTTTCAGCGCTCCACATCTAGCGCAAAGCGCTGCAGAGCCTTAGCGCTCTTAATCTAAAAGGAGCCCCAGCACTCCAAATTTAAAGAAGCGCTCTACGCTCAAGACTGGCGCACAGCGCCAAGCGCGCCACGTGCTCCTCACGTGTGCGCCACTAAACCGATAGCGCTTTGCGCTCATAAAATAGCGCTTTGCGCTCATGGACTGGCGCTTAGTGCCTAGCGCACCACGTGCTCCTCATGTGTGCGCTATTGAACAAGAAACGCAATGCGCTCATAATCTGGCGCCAAGCGTGCCACGTGCTCCTCACGTGTGCGCTCCCCAACAGAAGCGCACTGCACTCTTTGACTGGCGCAAAGCGCCAAGCGCACCACGTGTCCCTCACCTGTGCTCTGACAGAACATAAATTGTTCTTTAATAATCCCCAGAGCTATGATGAATGCTCAGCATTCGATACTGTCAGAATCCAAATCAATGCTCAGCATTGTTAAAAGGGCCATGCCCAAATAAATGCTCAACAGCCCAAAATAAATGTTAAACATTTTAACTTGATTGGACTTAGCCCAAGATTGGCCATAAGTCCTTAATTCAGATTAATTAAGCCCATATGCTCATAAATCTTTGATCTTAGTCCTAAATTGGACTACAGATCCAAACCAATATCGGTTCAAGGGTACATCTCTTCACTCCTCTGATATTTGTCGTTGTGATCCTTCAACGTCTTCAGAGAGGTGATGGGTCCCGACAACCATACATTTCATAGACTATGACGTCTTTAAACTGGACTGCGGGGTCCTTAAGCCTATGGACTATGATGTCCTTAACCTCAGACTGTGGGGTCCTTAAACTCACGGACTATGATGTCCTTAACCTCGGACTATGGGGACCTTAAACTCACGGACAATGATGTCCTTAACCTTGGACTGTGGGGTCCTTAATCCCATGGACTATGATGTCCTTAACCTTGGACCACCATGTCCTTAAACTGGTAATCGACCGCAATGTCCCTAAACTAAACAATATAGCCCAAATGCTCTCTTGTTGGATCTAAATGATCCCGTTAAGTTGATCATAGTCTAAAATTGGACTAACGTATCCTTAACATATATTTAAGTTGATCTTAGTCTCAAATGAGACTAACGTATCCTTAAACCCAAACCCAAACCCAAATCTAAGAAAATACGGATTTGGACTAATCCACGCCCTACGGGCGACAACATAAATTAGTCTCCGTATACAATCCACGGGCAACCAAAAACAAAACAAACACACACGACATGAAGTGACCATCTGGAGAAAGAGAAAGTTGTTACCGCGATGCGGTAGCGTAATTAACTGCAGGGTCTTGCGCCTGCAGGGAAGAGCGTCCCCACAATTAAAAACCCCTCAACGAGGGGGAATCTGACGAAGTCTGCTACGTCGACCGCATCCGTTTAAACCTTCGATACATGGTGTCATAAATAAACTTAGCATCTTCGGAGAGGTGGACGGATAGCACCAATTAGCATCTGCCCTCGAAATTCAGGCCCGGGCGTCCCAACTTCCCGGTCGCGTCTTTCGGCGGAGAACAGATTCTGGCACGCCCGGTGGGACCTTTCCCTCTTTCCACTCCACACTTCGTGTGTCGTGTTCACGAACGAATCGCGGTTTAATATGGTTGCCCTTGGGTTCGAAGTACTAAGATTTGGTTTTTCTCTCGTGCAGAAAAAAAGAACATCAATGGCCTCTAACTGCTCCAGCTGCAACTGCAACTCCCGTTCCGCCTCATTTGGAGGAGTAACCTACGGGCCCCAAGCGGCCTCCCTGTTCAAAATGCCAGTGGAGCAAGTAACTCAGGCCACCACTGGGTTGTTCTTTGGGACCATGATCCCACCAATGAGCTTCAATGCCCCACTGCTGTTGTAAGAAGCCCCAAAGAAGTCGGTCATTGATCGACTTACCATTACCGCGGCCCCTCTCAATGGGTTACCCAAATCCAACGCCTCAGTCTTTGACAGATTGGGCCAAAGCTCACGTAGGCCCGTGAAGAAGCCTGCGATACCAGAAAGGGTTATCCCAAAAAGAATAGCCATTCCTGCTCCCGAAGTCGTCAAAGCGGCTTCTCCTGCCAAAGGGTCGGTCTTCACAAGACTGACTGTTTCAGTTCCCGTTCCAGGCGAAATCGTCAAGGTTGCTTCCCATGCTCGGAAGTCTGGCTTCGATAGGTTGGTTATCCCCACTCAGCGAACATCAGTCTTCAACAGGCTGACAACGACAACTTCTGATCAAGACAGGGGGCATGAGGAAACCACCCCCGTAGCTGAGATAATTCCAACTGTAAGACACGCTCGACGTCGCCACTGGCGCCGAGTGAGGAAGGCTGGGAGCAATTCCCCTTCCGGACTGACTCCGCCGGCTCCAATGGTGGAAGTTGATGTTGCTGTTCCAACTGGGAACAGCTTTGAACCGCTAAGGAGGGTGCGCAAAAACTCTCCGACCACCGTGCTGAAGAGATCTCCTCAACCTATGGAGAAAGCCCCAAAGGCAAAGCTGGAGCAGCCCCTCAGCGGCTGTCCTCCAAAATTTACAAAGTCTGGCGACAGGTCCAGGAATCGGTGATTGACCAGGACTACTCTCGCCGACCAAAGAAGATTAAAGCTCGGCAAGAAAAGAGCCATCCCGTGGTACCACAGAAGATGTCATCCGTCTGGGTGCCTGCTGCAACGGCTCTCTCAACTTCAACCGCTCACAAGAGAAGGAGGCCGGAGAAAGCCCCTGTGACCGCGGTGAACCGCAAGGATGCTGAATCTAAACGCCCCAAGTCTGGGGGCATGGTAACACATACCGTTTATATGGATTTCGGAAAATAGGAAAGCAGTGCTTCTACGGGTCATCGACCGCTTACCCGATCGATAACAAAGGCTCAGGAGAAACAGCAGCAAAAACTTCTGGAGATGCTGATTGCAATGGCTGCACTCATTGGGCCGAAAGAAAATCCAGAGACCTCAGAGCAGCGTCAGGAACAAGAAACTGATGCTGAATTCATCCGAAGAATGCTCGAGAGGAAAGAAAAAGAGGCTACGGAACAGGCGGCCAACATAAAACGAATGGCTCTTTTGTTCCAAGACATGGCCGGGATGATGTTACAGCCGTAACCTCCAGCTGAAGACCCCCCGATAATAATTGAAGACGATAGAGGAGAGACATTAAATCCTCTGTCGGCTCTGTCAACAGCCAAGGAGGAGACGATCTCCAAAGCGGCCCTGGATGATTACATCGCTCAGCAAATACGAGCTCATCAAGCGAGCGAAACGGCTGGGCAGATCGTTAAAACTGGACGACCCTATCCGGGCTGGTATGACCAAATAAGGTACCCGCCGCGATATACGATACCTAAATTCCATGTCTATAAAAGGACAGGCAATCCCCACCAGCATGTCGCCTAGTTCAGTGCTCTATGTGGCAACACTGGAGGTGGCGATAAACTGCTACTTCGCCAGTTTGTCGGCGGCTTGTCGGAGACAGCGTTCGAGTGGTATTCCGAACTCCCAAATGACTCTGTCAAGACATTTGCAGAGATGGAGTTGCTATTCACCCAGCGTTTCGCAAGCGCTAGCGAACGCACCCCAATCACGGCATTGATCAATGCCAGGGAGAAGCCAGGCGAAACTTGGGTCCAGTAAGCAATACGGTGACGGAATTTATGGTCAAAATGCGAGCAGCGCATCGAAGAAGCGCCTGCGGTAGGCATGTTCGTGGGTACTCTTTACCCTCAAGCGACTATCTCCCAATTTATGATGTTTTTCAAGCCAACCACTTTCCAGTCCTTGATTGATAAGCTGGCCCAAATGGACCAGATGGACCACAGGCCTTCATCTTCGAAGCCAGAGCCGCGGAATGAAAAAGGGAAAGGGAAGGCGACCTTCATCGCCAATGCTCAACAGCAGCCCAATGGTGCAAAATTAACTGACCGCCTAGACGAGAGACAGCGATTCTATAATGAGAAAATAAAGCGCCCTTATTCGTTTCCCGGGGACAAAATAAGGAGATTGTTCGAGCTGGCAGTGCGCAACAGGCTCATTAATTTTCCAAATCCAAAACGCCCATTGCAACCCGGTGAGGCTAATAATCCCAATTATTGCCCCTATCACCAAACGACAGGCCATCTAATTGAAGATTGCTTCGTCTTTAAAGGCTGGATCGAAGACCAATACCAACAGGGAAAGTTCGCACTGTCCGAGAATTGGAAAGTAAGCCCGCCGCAGCCGCACACTCTTAAAAGGGGGGACACACCGGGGGTATCATGCTCTTTTGTCGAAGAAGCTCCATGGGTGGTCGTTCTTTCAACCAAAATGAAAAGAATGCTAAAGGATCTCCAAACATGCCCGGCGATCAAATGGAAAAGTCCGCTGGAAGCCGAAGTCATCAAGGGAATGCTGAAGCCGCACCCAACTCCAAAATTTGGTGGTGATATGTAAGTCCGTGTTGCCCACCCCGGTGCTTACGGGGAGGCGGAAAACATAATAAAAAATCGGATTTTTAATGACTTAGGCAACATGGACTAAGCTTGTGAGGATCTTTGCTAAATCAAAACTAGCTAAAGTAAACTAACAACTAACAAAGTTGTAGAAAGGTTATACCTTTGGTCTTTAGTCCTTCTCTCCTTGCTCCTAGGTATGGTAGAAAAGGATCACCTTGCTTGTCTTCTCCCGTCAAAGAAGGATCCACCCGAAAGCCACCACCTTTAGCTTCAACTCCAAGCTAGGAGTAACTAGAGTGCAAGAAATGCTAAGACTTGAACCCTAGAAGTGAGTAGAGAAGATCAAGAGAGGGTTTTTCTCAAGCTTTTTGTTTCTCAACACATGAGAGGGAGAGAGCTTGAGGGAGAGGATGAGCAAGAGAGAGAAAAGAAATGAGAGAATGAATTATTTTTGTGAGCCTTTCTCACTAATATGTGTGTATATTTTTAATTGAATAATTAGCTAGATAATTATCATGGTAAATCATGACATGACCATTATCATTTCAAATTGCAAAGATCAAAAAGCATCTTCCAAAAGAAATTATGATGGTCAAAGTGTCAACCTTGGTCAACAAGTCAAAGAAGTCAAAAGGTCAAAAACCACAACCATGGATAATTATTAAACTAATTACTAATTAACAATAACACACACATAAATATTAGGGTTAATAAAATGACAACAACCATTAACCCTAATCAAGGTCCTCTCCCTCAATCTCAAGCAACTGTGCATACGCACCCGCATTCGTGATCCGAGGAACACGAACACAATGAGAAAAACCAATCTCAAATCATATACTAGGATCCGGCTTAAACCAAAGCCCGCTAGTATAGACTGTCCGGACAGCAAACGTGCACAAGTGCGCGGATGCGAACGAACCCTGTCGCAAAACCATGCGACCTCTACTCGTTTTGCCTAAAGGCGAATAGCTCTCTGTGTGGGACTCTAAAGACTCGACACTACGCTGGCAGTGGGTTTAACCACAGACCGCAAGCGGCACTAGCTGTACGTAACGGTCCCCAGGTAGATGTCGATAAGAAGACTGACGAGGTGAACCCCATCTGCTCTCCTACTGAGCCTGTATGTGACAGTCTCCGTACAGTCCGGTCTGTTCGTCTGATACATCGCATGGCGGGCCTAGGGGGGCGGTGAACGTCAGTCCCCTAATAGCGGTACAAGTCGTGTCGGAGTGAAGCCCAGAACACCCTGAGATAACACTGGAAGCCTACCAGTATATCTCGCTTGCCCTGGCCAGGGACTACTCGTGTAATGGCTCTCCTGGACACAGCGCGATGTCAACCCCCAATACCGGGAGAGACGAATCCTGTCTAACCGTCACTGCCTCCAAGTGCTTCGGGACTGCACCCAAAAACTACCTGTTTGCACAGCTCCTTTGAGCCGTGGTAGGGTAGTAATCAAAGTGCAGTGGGAACACACTCGAGGCGAAGTGACAGTGTCAAGTCAGCGGACTAAGCTGTACTCATGTCACCTGGGAACTGATAACTGACGATAGGTATATTACCAACCAACAGTTCCCAACGAGTCCTGTCCAGTGTACTCGTAACCTAACGAGCACCCGCATACTATCCCAAGTACGACGTACTAACGGCTGTGGGACAGACCGTCTCCCACACTGGGATGAGAAGCGCATACGCTAGTCTACTCCGGAGTATCGATGCCCTGTCTCGATAGTCCAACGACCAGGGACCTGTATAAGGATGTGCTTATAGATTACCCAGCTCCCACGAGTGCGAGCGCCATCACAACGCTGGTAATCAAGCAAAGATCCTAAGGGCTCTACTAATATGTATACCAGCAATATGCTAAAAGAAACACATGCACATATTAAAGCAGAGACAAACCAAGTAGCATACTACCATTTCGAGCAAGATTGTATATACAACTGTGAATATCCCAAGCTTCCATTAAGTAATATACAAGCTAGTATGATACAGTAATGGCCTCTAGGGCATATACACTAACAATCTCCCACTTGCACTAAGGCCATGTACTGGCGTATCGAAGACCTATCATCTCGATCAGCCGCTCGAACTGAGTCTGGGGCAAGGCCTTGGTGAATGGATCTGCTGTGTTATCCTCTGATGCAACTCTCCGGACCTCGATCTCCTGGCGATCTACGATCTCCCTGATCAGGTGATACCGCCTTAAGATGTGTCTGGATTTCTGATGGGACCTGGGTTCCTTCGCTAAAGCTATAGCCCCGTTGTTGTCGCAATACAGAGGTATTGGGTCAACAATGGACGGAACCACCTGAAGTTCTTTCAAGAACTTCCTCATCCAGACAGCTTCTTTTGCGGCATCAGATGCAGCGATGTATTCCGCTTCCATAGTCGAGTCAGCAACGGTTTCCTGTTTGGAGCTCTTCCAACACACCGCCCCTCCATTGAGGGTAAAGACAAAACCCGACATGGACTTGGAATCATCCTTGTCACTCTGGAAGCTGGAGTCAGCAAAGGCCTCAATCTGCAGGTCTTTTCCGCCATACACCAAGAACATCTCCTTAGTCCTTCTCAGGTACTTGAGAATATTCTTTACTGCTATCCAATGTTTCTCCCCAGGGTTTGACTGATACCTGCTTACCACACTCAGTGCATAAGCCACATCCGGTCTGGTACACAACATCGCATACATTATAGAGCCTACCGCAGAAGCGTAGGGTATAATAGACATGCGATCCCTCTCCAAATCAGTCTTGGGAGACATCTCTTTGGAGAGGGTGATCCCGTGACAAGCCGGTAGATTACCGCGCTTGGAATCTTCCATACTGAATCTCTTCAGTATGGTGTCGATGTACCTGGACTGCGAGAGTCCTAATATCCTCTTGGATCTGTCACGGTAGATCCGGATACCCAGAATGTAGGAGGCATCACCTAGGTCTTTCATGGAGAACCTGTGTGACAAGAACCCCTTGACAGATTGTAGCATAGGAATGTCATTTCCTATTAAGAGAATGTCATCCACGTATAAAACGAGGAACACTACAGTTCTCGCTACAAATCTACAATAGATGCATGGTTCATCTGGATTTTTGATAAAGCCAAATTCTTTGACCGTCTCATCAAAACAGATGTTCCAACTCCGCGATGCCTGCTTGAGTCCATAAATGGACTTGAGCAACTTGCACACCTTTCCGCTGCTCCCACCCTGAATGAAACCCTCTGGCTGATCCATATAGACACACTCTTCTAAATGACCATTTAGAAAAGCTGTCTTTACGTCCATCTGCCAAATCTCATAATCGTGGAAAGCAGCAATGGCAAGAAGGATCCGAATGGATTTCAGCATAGCTACTGGAGAAAAGGTTTCGTCATAGTCCAAACCAGGTCGCTGACGAAAACCCTTTGCTACCAGTCTAGCTTTATAGGTCTCAACCTGTCCATCTACACCAATCTTCCTTTTGAAGATCCACTTGCATCCTACGGGTTTTACCCCGTCTGGAGCAATGTCCAACGTCCATACTTTGTTGGTGTACATGGACTCCATCTCGGTCCGCATTGCATCCAGCCATTTTACCGAGTCGACGCTCTGAATGGCTTGCTGGAAGCTAGTAGGCTCATCACAATCCAGGATGCAGTCTTCTCTATCCCCGTCAATGAGAAAACCGTAGTATCTCTCGGGCGGATGAGACTGCCTACTACTCCTGCGGAGCGGCATAGGAATGTCCTGTTCTTTTGAACTTTCTGGTTCCACTAAACTTTCAGTAATAGTTTGTGGTTCTGGAATTTCTTCCAGTTCTATTGCGCTCCCACTTATTTCTTTTTCTATGAACTGATGTTCTAGAAAGTGGGCATGGCGAGAAACAAGGACTTTTTGTTCCTCTTCGCAATAGAAGTAATATCCCTTGGAGTTCTTTGGATATCCCACAAACTTGCACTGTACTGAGCGTGCCTCGAGCTTGTCCGCATGCTGCTTTTTTACAAAAGCTGGACATCCCCATGTCTTAATGTGATTAAGATAGGGTTTCTTCCCACTCCATAACTCATATGGTGTGGTAGGCACAGTCTTAGTGGGAACACGGTTCAAAAGATATGCAGCTGTCTCTAGCGCATACCCCCAGAAAGATCGCGGTAACTCAGCGTTACTCATCATGGACCGTACTATATCCAATAGGGTTCGGTTCCGTCTCTCCGATACACCATTATGTTGCGGAGTGTATGGAGGAGTAAGCTGAGAGAGAATTCCATTCTCTTTTAAATAGTTCAGGAATTCGGCACTTAAGTATTCTCCTCCTCGATCCGATCTTAGGATCTTGATACTTTTGCCTGTTTGTTTTTCTACTTCATTCTTATATTCCTGGAATTTTTCAAAAGCCTCGGATTTATGTTTCATTAAGAAGACATAACCGTACCTTGAAAAATCATCCGTAAAGGTAATGAAGTAAGAAAAACCGCTTCGCGCATGTGTAGACATTGGACCGCACACGTCGCTGTGTACGAGTCCCAAGAGCTCGCTCGCTCTTTCTCCGTGTCCAGAAAACGGAGCCTTTGTCATCTTTCCTTTGAGACAGGATTGACAAGTTGCATACGATTGATATTCGAACGAATCTAAATATCCTTCAGTATGTAACTTAGTCAATCTTCTCTCGTTGATGTGACCCAGTCTACAATGCCATAAGAAAGTTTTATTAATTTCTGGAGACTTTCTTTTGTGTGTATTCTGGATATTGAAAATCTGTGGTTGGTTTAAAACGTATATACCGTTGTTCAATGTACCTGACCCAATCAAAACTTGATTAAGGTGAATGTTCACTACATTACTTACAAATGCAAATTCATAACCTTCTTTAGATAATAAAGATACAGAAATGATATTACAGGTTGCATTTGGTACATAATAACAACTACGCAAAACCAAAAAGTGTCCATCTGATAATCCCAGGTGATAGTCCCCCACGGCCTCTGCATCCATGCTAGCACCGTTCGCAACTCTGAGGGTCATGTCACCTGCCTTCAAAACTCTACGCTTTCTCAACGCCTGCAAAGAATTACAGATATGAGATCCTGATCCGGTATCCAATACCCAGGAAGTAGAGTTTATTGATAGACAATTTTCAATAACATACACACCTGAAGCTGAAGCTGCAACTCGCTTCAAATCCTGTGTTCTGGCTTTCCAGGCCTTGCAATCTTGTTTCCAGTGGCCACTTTTGTGACAATAGAAGCATTCTTCCTTCCCCACCAGCTTCCCCGCTACCTTTGTTGCTTTACCCTTTCCCTTCGTATCCACTTTACCGACACCGCCTCTTGGTTTGGCGGGGGCTTTCTTCTTCTTGCCCTTGGCTTTCGCCCTGGACCTAGAAGAGGAAGATCCTCCTACAAACAAAGTGGATGTCTCCCTACCCTTCTGTAGGGTGCCCTCAGCAGTCCTCAACATGTTCAGAAGCTCGGCAAGTTCAACCTCCTTTCCTTGCATGTTGAAGTTAAGAATGAACTGGGCGTAAGTGGAAGGAAGGGACTGGAGAATCAAATCGGTATAGAGTTCATTCTCCAACGTGGTCCCAAGGTCCGCGAGCTCCTCTATATAGCCGATCATCTTAAGCACGTGGTCCGCTACCGATGATCCGACGGCCAATCTTGCCGAAAAGAGCTTCTTCGACACTTCGTATCTTGCGATACGAGACTGCTCTCCATACAGTTCTTTTGTATGGAGAAATATGGACTCTAGGTCCATATTCTCGTGCCTCCTCTGATGGTCGTTGTCCATCGAGGCTAATACGAGGCATTTGGCCCTCGCGCAATCTATCTCCCATGTCTTACGGATTTCTACATCCGCGACGCTGGAGGTGGGACCTGGGACGGGGGGAGCTTTGGTGGTAAGTATATACCCCAGCTTGTCATAAGTGATAGCCATCTTGACATTCCTGAGCCAATCTTTGTAGTTTGTCCCTGTCAATATGTTTTTATCTAACAGTAACTTAAGTCCGGTCATCTTGAATGGTCGCTGCAATTAGGAGAGAGAAAAGAAACACTTTAGCATGATGCTCTTGCAAGTTTAGAGTGGTTTTTAGTTTGTCTAAACTGGATGGCTCCCACTGTCTCTCGAATCCCTTCTCAAACCGTAAAGAAAAGGATTAGCCGGGATCATTCTCACCGTACAATACTTGCTTAACCGTTCAGCCAGGCCAGTGTCGGTACTTCGAGGGAGGTTTTCCAACGCTTTCGCGAAGTTCCTTAATTAAGTAACCTCTTTTCCCTGTGGGCGTAGCCCCGCTAACACCTTTCTAGGCACCTACTAGGTTTATAGCATTGATCGTTAAGTGAGAGTTTTCCCGAGGAGTAGCATATACTCACAGTAGGATCGGGATCCAAATATCATCGCGTGATAAAACCGAAGGAATCCTACCAGAATCATCACACTCCAAATGGTATGCAAATCTAGCAAGTTTCAGTACTTATGAAACTCCCGATGTGGATTTTTGCCCCATGCTCTTATGACCTTGACTTTGGCCAAAATATCATAAGTCACATGTCAAGTTCTACCCGTCATTCTCCTGGTTAATTTGGACCCACCCGTACCTACCCTTGACTTTGGCCAAAATGGCAGCACGACTGTCCCAAATCAACGCATCTATCTATGCTGCACATGAATACCCAAACGCTACCAATCACTATGCCTTGACTTTGGCCAAAATACATAGCTTGAATACTTTTGACCATTCATGTGGAATGACGGAGGGCTACGGATGGTTTTGGCGAAACCGTGAACGTAGTGAACTTGATATAATCGATGGAACGAGATAGCTTTTAAAAGGAGTGGTTCAAGCTCCGCGTTTAAAAGTTTTAGTTTTGAAAAGAACCGAGTGGTTTTCAAAGTGTTCCAATCGACTTTTACTTGGTTTATTTCTTGCATTAGTTCTTTTAATGCGTCCCATCATATAATCCTACCATTGCAGAAAACAACCAAAATATGACGTACGCTTATGCCATTCGCATTCGCCACGGGGCCCCGTCATCACCCGTTAGGTTACTTAACTAACGACAGAGCGGGGGCTGGGCTAGCGCGGCTGTAAAACATAAGCAACGCCTAAATAGTTATTATATATAAATATATAGCAATGATAGACATTACAGATCACAGATGAATACATTGGATATACTAGGAATCCGCAATGCGTTCGAGCCTGCAACGCAAAGCGGATTACACGGTCGCGGTGAATAGCCAATACCCCACCCAAGACCCCTACGGGTGCGGCAAACTACCCGCCAAGCACCCGAAGCGAAGCAACCTCCCTCACCACCGTGAGTAGGCCACTCGGCACTTCGAGATACCCGGTAGTTTGTGCACCCCCTCCATGGGTCTATCCTAGGAGCAAAAACAGTAAAAAGAATTATACAATGACGGCTACAACCCCGACCCGGTTGTGCGGCCATACAAAGAATATTATTACATCAATTTACATGTTACAAATGAATGAAAGAAAATAACACTCATCTCACATCCAACCCGGCTATTCACCCGCGACAATCCAATCCATTCATATCCACAAACCAACAATCACAGATCACAGAGATGTATAACCCCGACTAATCGACTTATAGCGATTAGCCGACGTTCAATACATACAAGCATCACAGATATAACCGATATAGTTAAAGTGTAGTGAAGTTCCGAAAAATACGGATTTATAGGCCCCCAAAAGTAAATTTTAGTTCTGGAAAATCTGGGAACATATTATATATCCTAAAAATCCTAAAACCAACTCAGAAACAATCTGCACCAAAAACGATACAGAGAGTTGACAAGACGGCCGCGCTTCCGCGGCAAGAGCTTCCTTATGCCGCGGAACCGCGGTCCTCTTGGCTCCTCTCTGGTTCGTATTTGGTGGTGTTTCACACAAAACCCTGAGACAATTTTACAAGTATACAGTTTTTTATTTTGAGCAGAAAAAATTTCAACAGAAAGTTGGATTTTGTAAAAGTTTGGTTTTAGGGTTTTTCGGTTTCGAAACTTCGTTACACTTAACTACTTAGCTAGTTTGAGTTTAGTTAGGCTCTGATACCACTGTAAGTCCGTGTTGCCCACCCCGGTGCTTACGGGGAGGCGGAAAACATAATAAAAAATCGGATTTTTAATGACTTAGGCAACATGGACTAAGCTTGTGAGGATCTTTGCTAAATCAAAACTAGCTAAAGTAAACTAACAACTAACAAAGTTGTAGAAAGGTTATACCTTTGGTCTTTAGTCCTTCTCTCCTTGCTCCTAGGTATGGTAGAAAAGGATCACCTTGCTTGTCTTCTCCCGTCAAAGAAGGATCCACCCGAAAGCCACCACCTTTAGCTTCAACTCCAAGCTAGGAGTAACTAGAGTGCAAGAAATGCTAAGACTTGAACCCTAGAAGTGAGTAGAGAAGATCAAGAGAGGGTTTTTCTCAAGCTTTTTGTTTCTCAACACATGAGAGGGAGAGAGCTTGAGGGAGAGGATGAGCAAGAGAGAGAAAAGAAATGAGAGAATGAATTATTTTTGTGAGCCTTTCTCACTAATATGTGTGTATATTTTTAATTGAATAATTAGCTAGATAATTATCATGGTAAATCATGACATGACCATTATCATTTCAAATTGCAAAGATCAAAAAGCATCTTCCAAAAGAAATTATGATGGTCAAAGTGTCAACCTTGGTCAACAAGTCAAAGAAGTCAAAAGGTCAAAAACCACAACCATGGATAATTATTAAACTAATTACTAATTAACAATAACACACACATAAATATTAGGGTTAATAAAATGACAACAACCATTAACCCTAATCAAGGTCCTCTCCCTCAATCTCAAGCAACTGTGCATACGCACCCGCATTCGTGATCCGAGGAACACGAACACAATGAGAAAAACCAATCTCAAATCATATACTAGGATCCGGCTTAAACCAAAGCCCGCTAGTATAGACTGTCCGGACAGCAAACGTGCACAAGTGCGCGGATGCGAACGAACCCTGTCGCAAAACCATGCGACCTCTACTCGTTTTGCCTAAAGGCGAATAGCTCTCTGTGTGGGACTCTAAAGACTCGACACTACGCTGGCAGTGGGTTTAACCACAGACCGCAAGCGGCACTAGCTGTACGTAACGGTCCCCAGGTAGATGTCGATAAGAAGACTGACGAGGTGAACCCCATCTGCTCTCCTACTGAGCCTGTATGTGACAGTCTCCGTACAGTCCGGTCTGTTCGTCTGATACATCGCATGGCGGGCCTAGGGGGGCGGTGAACGTCAGTCCCCTAATAGCGGTACAAGTCGTGTCGGAGTGAAGCCCAGAACACCCTGAGATAACACTGGAAGCCTACCAGTATATCTCGCTTGCCCTGGCCAGGGACTACTCGTGTAATGGCTCTCCTGGACACAGCGCGATGTCAACCCCCAATACCGGGAGAGACGAATCCTGTCTAACCGTCACTGCCTCCAAGTGCTTCGGGACTGCACCCAAAAACTACCTGTTTGCACAGCTCCTTTGAGCCGTGGTAGGGTAGTAATCAAAGTGCAGTGGGAACACACTCGAGGCGAAGTGACAGTGTCAAGTCAGCGGACTAAGCTGTACTCATGTCACCTGGGAACTGATAACTGACGATAGGTATATTACCAACCAACAGTTCCCAACGAGTCCTGTCCAGTGTACTCGTAACCTAACGAGCACCCGCATACTATCCCAAGTACGACGTACTAACGGCTGTGGGACAGACCGTCTCCCACACTGGGATGAGAAGCGCATACGCTAGTCTACTCCGGAGTATCGATGCCCTGTCTCGATAGTCCAACGACCAGGGACCTGTATAAGGATGTGCTTATAGATTACCCAGCTCCCACGAGTGCGAGCGCCATCACAACGCTGGTAATCAAGCAAAGATCCTAAGGGCTCTACTAATATGTATACCAGCAATATGCTAAAAGAAACACATGCACATATTAAAGCAGAGACAAACCAAGTAGCATACTACCATTTCGAGCAAGATTGTATATACAACTGTGAATATCCCAAGCTTCCATTAAGTAATATACAAGCTAGTATGATACAGTAATGGCCTCTAGGGCATATACACTAACATGATAGTCAAAGCGCCCACACCCAGCCGTTAAAATCTTCGAAGAAGAAGAAGAAGACCAAAAAGCCCGTGAAGCCTGGTGACGAGAGCACGGACCTGCAAAAACATATTGACGCGGTGGAAGAATATAACCAGAAGGCGCGGACCCCAGTCACACTCCAAGAATTTCTCAGCCACGTCCTTGAGGACAGAGATGATGACAATTGAGAAGACTCGTCAGATGAACCTGAGGAATAGGTGGAGAGCTGCCATGTGATCTCTCACTCATCGATAGACGATGAAGAAGCTCTGGATACAGAGAAACTGTAGGCAAATCCCGAATCGGAGCTCCTAAGACCATCAGACGAAATGATTGATGCAATCCTGAACGAAACTTTTCTGAAAAGCAAGGCTGATCGAGAGCGCGAAATGGCCATATTTGAAAAAGACAAACGCCGGCGACCGGACAAAAGGGTTGAAGCACCCCGACAGGACCAAGTCATGCACGCGACAGAAAAGAGCAGGCTTTAAATGAAGAAAAAGTTTGCCAAAGCCATATCGATGGGAATGAAGCCGCCACCCTCCGAGGGAAACACTTCTGAGGAGATACACCTTAATGAAGAGGATGTGCATCCTAATTACTGTTTATATCATCGAAGGATTGCGCACCCTACTGAAGAGTGCAACGCCTTTAAAAACTGGTGGAAAGGGTATGTCGCTCACAGGAAGCACTTCAAGAGGATGAAGCGTGAAGCTCGTCGACAGCAGAAAAATGAGACAGACGAATGTGGAAGAGCTGCCGGCAACTGTCACATGGTTGATAGCAGGGGATCGCAAGTTCTCACCTTCGTGAGCGATTCTGAAGAAGAAATGACTCTTGGCCCTCTCTTTAAAGAATCCACCTCGGGAAAAGAGGAAGAACCGAAGAGCTGCGAGAACATTCAGCTGCGCAATCGCACATTACCTGAAAAGAATTTCGGACCCGTAAACAAAGGGGTCGAACAAAAAGGACAA
Source organism: Agapanthus africanus (assembly GCA_030015575.1). NCBI lineage: Eukaryota > Viridiplantae > Streptophyta > Magnoliopsida > Asparagales > Amaryllidaceae > Agapanthus > Agapanthus africanus. The sequence continues at coordinate 165,721,925 of CM057337.1, forward strand.
GGGAAAAGAAAAGATCCCTGAGGATATCACCCTCGATGACCAAGCCGTCGAAGAGCTGACTGCCAAGGATCTGCCCAAGAAAAATAAGATGGATTACAACGTTCTAGCACACCTGAGGAAGATACCCTCGCAGCTCAGCATTCTCGACGCCCTTCTGCTATCCAAAGAGGCGAGCGATTCGCTGATTAATGCGCTTCAAGAGCCCGAGCAATTCCAAGCTTTCCTCACCGAAGAAAAAATGAAGGACGAGCTGGAAGAAGTGCACACAGCCGATATCACCTTCGGCGATGATGACCTCCTCTGTGTGAGCATAACCGTCCTCTTTATGTCTCCGGATACTGTCATGATATTAAGATAGGCAAGATCCTGGTCGACAATGGGTCCTCCGTCAATCTCCTCAATGTAAGAGTGTTGAAGGAAATCTACATGAGCGTTCAGCACCTCGCTCGTGATAAAATCACCATCTTCGGTTTTGACTCCCAGTCGTCACAGACGCTCGGGTCTGTGATCCTGACGTTACGCTTTGGTCCACTCATCATGGACATCAAATTTCACGTCATTGACGCTAAGAACTGCTATAACGCTTTACTCGGCCGGCCTTGGTTACACGAGTACAACATTATCCCTTCTACACAATATCAGTGTATGAAGTACTTCAAAGATGGTCTCGAGTACACTGTGACAGGGGAACTAAACCCATTCTCCGTGAACGAAGTCCACAAATATGAGGATGCCAAGTACTTCCTGCCAAATTTCGAAGACATGGAAAAATGTCGCAAACTGGAGGACAAGAACAAAGCTATCACTACTATTCCGGTCTTCGAGAGTGATACCGAGGAGGAAGAAGAAATAGTTTATTCAGGGCCGCCCCCATGCGACAAGCCGGGACCGTCCACCCCTATCCTGGTCTTCGGCAGCGACTCGGAAGATGAGGTCAATGCCGTATTCTCTGCTCGGCCATCGATACAAGCCTTCGCTGATGAAGATCAAAGTTTGCAAGTTGCCATGGTTCCGCAAGAGCATTACAAAGAGCTCGATGCACTTGATACCTATAGTGTGCAAGAACTGCAAACGTTCTATGTCCCTCCCAGGAGAAAAGATGAAAAAGCGATCCCTTTTTATCAATCCACGGAAACCAAAGTGGAGAAAGAAATTTGGCATGGTGCAGATTCTACACTTGACAAGCCCCAGCCCATCCGTTTGCCTAGATACTACACAGACGTATTAAAAAGATTGTTGAGGCGCCAAGGCGTACCCTTCAAACAGACTGCTCGGCAAGCCCGGTTTTATAACAGGATCTGGAACCTCCCCGGAACTCAACGAAAGTTGCCCAACGGGAGAATGGAAACGATCGGGCTTGGATATGTTCAATCCAAGAAACGGGAGCGATTCCGCGGCTGCTACGTCATACATGACTTTGATGAAGAAGGAGATGCTCTGTGGGAAGATGCTAACCCTGAACCAAAACGAGCTCCCGTCGTGAAAACGCTAAGCCCGTCGTTCGAAGAATAAATGGACAAGCATATAAGGGAAGCAGGTCAAAAGGTTCGAGATGACCATAATCGCGAAATGGCCATCTACGAGAAAGCCAGAACGCAGCGCCTCCTTTAGCAGGCTGCAGAAAGTGACGATGCCCTTCGTCGCCAGCCCGTCATACGAAAGACCCGACGCAGAGGCAGAAATAAACCCAAGAGCATAAAAAGGATTCGACAGCGACAAAGCAGGACTAAGAAGCCGCGCGATCGAGAATCGAGCAACCAGGATTCGTCTCTTATAAAGAAGATAGGTCGAGCGTATTCTTTTTCCCAAGACAAGACAAGGAAGATACTGTATCTTTTCATAAAACATCAGATGATTACCTTCCCGGAGTCCAAGCACCCAGAGCAGGTAGGCGAGGTCTCTCACCCGGATTATTGCTCCTATCACCAAGAGATAGGACATTCTCTCGAAGACTGCTTCACATTCAAAGACTGGGTAAAATACCAGTATCAGCAAGGCAGGTTTGCTCTATCCAGCAGTTGGAAGGTAACCCCGCCGCAGAAGCATGAACCCAAAGCCACGAGAGTAGAGCCGGATCAACATTGGGCTTGGAAGCGATCTCGCACCTGTCACATGATAACGATGTCAAGAGAAGGAATATGCGAAGATATAGCTAATCTCCCCCGGTGCTTCGAAAACGATGATGACGAGGTGATCTCCGAGTTTCCACCGGCGCCAAAAGAGCTGGAAGATGGGATACATACTACTGCAGATAATCTCAAGAAAATTGACTTGGGGACGGCAAGTGACCCACGGCCGACGTTCGTCAGTGAGCCGTTGTCTGAAGAATGGGTGGCTACGCTAAAAGACGTGCTCATACAATATAAAGATTGCTTCGCATGGAACTATTCCGAGATGCCAGGACTAGATCCAGAAATAGCCGTGCACAGATTGGCGATATCTCCGGACATCAAGCCGATCAAACAAGCACCGAGAAGAATGCGGCTCGAGCTTGAGATGAGCATCAATGCCGAGGTCAAGAAGCTAATCGACTCCGGCTTCATCCAAGAGGTTCAATATCCTGACTGGATCGCCAATATCGTCCCAGTGATGAAGAAAAATGGGACGGTGCGCATATGCGTAGACTTCCGGGATCTCAACAAAGCTTGCCCGAAGGACGACTTTTCAGTATCGGTTACCGAGCTGATGATAGATAACACGTCCACTCACGAAGTTTTCTCCTTCATTGACGGATCATCAGGGTACAATCAGATAAAGATGCATCCCGAAGACCAGAAGCATACCGCTTTCCGGACTCTTTTGGGCATATTCTGCTACAAGGTGATTCCCTTCGGTCTAAAGAACGCTGGTGCCACCTATCAGAGGGCCATGATGAAGATTTTCGATGACCTCATACATGAAATCGTCGAATGCTATATCGACGACCTCGTAGTTAAAAGAAAATCATACGAGGAACATTTAGAGCGTCTGAAGATCGTGTTTCAGCGCCTTCGGAAATACAACTTGAAGATGAACCCTCTCAAATGCGCATTCGGAGTTTCCTCGGGCAAGTTTCTAGGATTTGCCATCCAACACCAAGGCATCGAGATAGACCCGTCGAAGATCAAGGCAATAATGGAAATGCCTCCGCCAAGGACTCTCAAGCAACTGCGGTCTCTCCAAGGGAAGCTCACGTATATCCGTCGATTTATAGCCAATCTCTCAGGCAAGTGTCGTCCTTACAATAACCTAATGAAGAAGGAAACCCCGTTCGTCTGGGATCGTAAATGCCAAAGTGCACTGGACGAAATCAAGCAATACCTGCAGAATCCGCCAGTATTGGCCGCTCCCGTTAAAGGAAAACCTCTCGTCCTGTACACAACCGCTCCCATTAAAGGAAAACCTCCCGGCGTTAAAGGTTTTTTAGGCGCGTTGTGGGCACAAGAGAACGACCAAGGGAAGGAAAGAGCCCTCTACTAGTTGAGTCGAGTCCTCCTGGGGGAAGAAAGCAACTACTCCCCCATCGAAAAACACTGCCTGGCGTTGATCTTCGTGATAACGAAGCTCAGACACTATGCGTTGGCGCATGAGGTCTATCTTATATCGAAGGTGGATCCTCTCAAATATTTGATGTCAAAGGCCATATTAACGGGACAGCTCGCTAAATGGGCCCTACTCTTAATGGAATTCTCGGTGACATACAAACCCCTCAAGACAGTGAAAGGCCGGGCTATCGCCGACTTCCTCGCTGAACATCCGATACCCGCCGATTCTCCTTTGAACTGCGAATTGCCCGACGAACACGCGTTTGAAACGATCGACGGTGAGAGAAGAGAGAGTGACACCTGATGGGAACTCTACTTCGATGGGGCATCTTCCATGAAGAAACGCAAACAAAGCGCCCCCATAATCAAATCAGGGGTAGGCCTCATCTTCGTGACTCCGCAAGGAGGGATAATGCGCTTTGCCTTCTCCTTGACAGAGTCGAGGACGAAAAATGAAGCCTAGTACAAAGCTTTGATAGCAGGTCTTGAGATCTCTGTCGACATGGGAATCAAGAACCTCCTCATATACGGAGACTCCCAGCTGATCGTTAGTCAAGTAAACGGCGACTATCAAACGTGCAAGCCAGAGCTGGTGAAGTACGGCGAGAGAGTGTAGCAACTGCTGACTCAAATTCCCTCCTACATGCTGGAAAGTATACCGCGTGCGGAAAACAGCAAAGCGGGTGCATTAGCCAAGCTTGCTAAAGAATTGGCCGACGAGAATCTCGATGACGTGAGGATCGTTGTACAAAGCCGTCGGGTTCTTGCACCGGAAGAAATATCTCCGGAGTCTTCTGAAGAAAAGGGAGCTACCGAGCAAACGGCTCTACAAATAAAGGACCAGGAAAAGGCTATGGATTGGAGAGAAGTCTTTATAGACTACTTCAAATCCCGTCGAACACTTGAAGATGCATCCTCGAGACATCGGCTCATGAAACGAGCTCTGTCTTTCGCCTTCGTCAATGACACTCTATATAAGACATCATTTGATTCTCTGTGGCTAAGATGCCTGGGACCTGAAGAGGAAAAGAGAGTCGTCCAAGAAACTCACGACGGACTCTACGGTTCTTACCAAGCCGGGAAAAAGATGAAGCTGAAGATCAAAATGATGGGCTACTATTGGCCCACAATGATCCAAGACTGCCTCGAATATGAGAAGCAGTGCCACTCGTGCCAGATTCACGGGGACTTTATCCACCAGCATCCAAATCCGTTACATCCAACGGTGGCTAGCTGGCCATTCGAAATGTGGGGAACTGACATAATCGGGCCCATCGAACCGGCATCATCCAGAGGACATCGGTTCATATTGGGAACAACTGATTATTTCTCCACGTGGGTAGAAGCAGTACCACTAAAAGAAGTGAAGACGGAGATCTAGGGTTCCTAGGCACTCTAAGGTAGTCTCACAAGCCATCAACCATGGCATTAACAAAAATTACGGGTGCCGAGAGACCCGACTACGGATCGTTTGCTAGAAAACTAGGCGAAAAAGCTAACTAGTTAACACTTAACTAAGGGATACGGATATACAACCTTTGTAGATCCGGTCCTCCACCTCCACGGCTCCGAGATGAGGTCCTCTCCGCTGTCCAAATCAAATCCGGGCTCTAGCGTCGGCTTCGTCGGAGAATGGGCAAGCTAGGTCATCGATGTCCATGCCGAAGATGATCTACGTCGAGGCATCGCTAGATCAAGCTCACAACTTCACCAAGTCATGAAACTTGTGAAGTAAACACACTCTACTACTTGGCAAGAGGTAGAGGATGAAGAAATAGGAAGTGGGTAGACTTTAGAAATGGATTTCTCACTCTTAATCATCAATTGCCATTGATGAAAATGAAGCTTTCTTCACTTGAAGAATGGAAGAAGATGAAGATGATATGATAAGTCTTGCATTAAAAAAATAGAAAATAAAACAATACTTATCATACTTTTAACTCTAGTTAAGTGTAGAGAATTAACTTAGGTTAGTTAAAATGGTTAGGGTTAAGTATAGGACAAGAATGAAGACTTAGTCAAAGTTTCAAGAAACTTCAACTAAATCCAAAATATGCCACCATTTATCTTTCTTTTTCTTTTTTCCAAAAAGAATAAATAAGAAAGATAAATGAACAAATAAAAAACAAAACCCTAACCCATTCATTACCATGGTTCATTCTTTACACTTAACCAAGTTTGGCATGCATCATCAAACATGATACAAGCAAGTGCACAAAATCATATCGCATATGCAATGCGCACACCCGAGTGAGAAAATCCATTTTAAAGTGAACCGATACTAGTTAATGCAAAGTAATATATCAAATATACAATTATGCATTAAATCATTAAATCAACACTTGATTTAACGATCCGGTCATGTCGCACATAACCGACTGGTATCATCAGTAACAACTTATCGAATCAACACTTGATCCGATAACCCGGCTATATCGCATATAACCGATTAATGTCACATCGCGAGAATCGAATACAGTATCACATACCGTATTATTCTCGGTCCCGCACATATCTCATATGCGCTCCTATTTCTTTTCGCTTGAGCCAGGAAACCTCTGTGTAGGACTCTAAAGACTCGTCAATACGCTGGCAGCAGATGATGATCATATCAAACATCCACAAGCCGCAAGCGGTCTGCTAAACGTAACGGCCACCCGGGTATTGAGCGATCTGAAGATCGACGAGCAAGCCCGCTCACACTCCAGTGAATCCAACCAGTAACACTACCGTATAGTCCGGTCTGATCGTCTGATATGTCGCATATCTCGCCTAGGGGTGGTAAACGTCAGACCCCAATAGCTCGATAAGTCGTGTCGATATGAGGTCTATAACTATTCGAGAAACTACTCATAACACTTACCAGTAAATCTCAGCAACCCTGGCCAGGGATTTCCTGTTATAGCCAATCGAACACAGCACAACATCAACCCCCTATACCGGGAGAGACGAATCCCCTCCTATCGCTCATTGCCTCCATGTGACTCGGGACTGTACCCAAAAACCACCGTTTTGCACGCCCTCTTGGACGTGGTAAGATGGAAATCAAAGCACAGTGGGAACCACACAAGACTCTATGACGATCTCGGGTCAACAGACTACTCTGTACCAGTGTCACCAGAGAACTGCCATCTGACGTGAGGTATAATACCATCTGGGAGTTCTCGGCGAGTCCGTCCAGTGTACCCAGTCTCTACTGAGCACCCATATATCATCTCTGGTGTCAAACACCAATGGATATGGGATCATCCATCGCCCATCTGTATGGGTCGAGAAGGTATACGCTAGTCTACTCTGGTATATCGATGCCCCATCTCGATATACCCACGACTAGGGACTTTGAAGGATGTACTTATGGACTACCATGTCCCCACTAGTATGATCCGCATCATAGTCCAGGTAGTCAAGCACACATCCTAAGGGCTTTACCAACATGTAACAGAGAGACAAACAGTATACACGTTAAGGTAAAGATCAACCAGATAGCATACTATCATGTCGAGCAAGAAAGTCCTCACTATATATGTCCCAGCATCCACTACAATATACATCCTATGTATAGTAATGGCCTCTAGGGCATACATATAACTAACAATCTCCCACTTGCACTAGGGCCATCTGTAGCAGTGGTTTGAAGTATCTCATACTCAACCATCCCATAAAAGTCTCTCTTTGGGAACAGGCCTTTGTGAGTGGATCCGCTGTGTTTGTCTTCTGAGTCTACTCTCCAAATCTCGAACACCCTGGAGATCAACCATCTCCATGATCAAGTGATACTGCCTTAGAATGTGTCTGGATCACTGATGGGACGGACGTTCCTTGGCATAAGCCAGAACTCCATTGTCACACAATGGGAGGAACTAAGTTCATCTCATGAACCAATATACACCCAGACAGCCACTTTGGTAGCATCTTAAGTAGCGATGTATTCAGCCTTCATCATCTAGTATGCCACGGTATCTAGCTTGGAACTCTTCCAACATACCGTCCCTTTACTGAGGGTAAAGACAATGCCTGTGACTGACACTCAGTTGTCATTATCACCCTGGAACCATTCCAGTGATTCTCCCCAAGATCGGTTGATACCGTCTCACTATATCTAGTGAGAATTCTAACATCCATTTAGATCTATCTCATAGATCCAAAACCCAGGATTTAGTAGGTATCATTTTGATCCTATTGGAGAATCCTTGTGATAAGCGGAGATTGATCGAGCGTAGCATAAGAAACTCCTTTCTTATCAAGAGTATGTTATCCACGTACTCTACGAGGATCAACACCATACTCCCTACTACCTTTTTGTTTATACAAGGTTCATCTACCATTTTGATGATATCAAACTCTTTGACTAACACATCAAAACAGATGTTCCAACTCCGCGATACCTGCTTTGTCCTATAAAGTATCTTGCACACGTTTCCGCTGCTCCCACTGTTTACGAAGCCCTCTGGCTGTGTACTTATAGACACTCTCTTCTAAACATCATTTAGAAAAGCTGTCATGACACCCAACCACCAGATATCGTAGTCATGGTATGTAGCCGTGGCAAGTAGGACTGGATGGACTTAAGCATAGCTACTTAGAAAAGGTTTCATCATCATCCATACCTGGTCAATGATGTAGACCTTTAACAAGTCTAGTTTTGAAAGTCTCAACTATTCCATCTACACCAAGTAATCTTCTCAAGATATACTTGCTCCTGATGGGGATTTAACCCTTCAGATATAGCAACCAAAGTCCATACTTTGTTGGTGCATAAGGATTCCATCTCAGATCGCTAAGCATCCAGCCATTCTTACAGAGTCTTACTCCTGATGGCCAGCTCGAAACTAGTTGGGTCATCATCTCATGATGCAATCCTCGCTCCCACTGTCATAGAGAAACAGAAGTATCTCTCAGGTGGGTGAGGAACCCTACTAGATCGGCGGAGAGGATGAGGTTCGTTGGAAACTATTGAATCCTTTGGTTCTTTCAAATCATCTTCTGTAGTTTGTATAGCTGGAACCTTTCCAGTTCTACATAACAGACCCTGCCTCGAGCTTGTCCGGATTTTGCTTTTAGACATAGGCCGGACAACCCCAAATCTCAACTAGCTTAAGACATGGGCTCTTCCCTTTCCATATCTCATATGGAGTGGTAGGCAACTGATTTGATTTGAACCCTATTCAATAGGTATGCAACTTCTCAAGTGCATAACTCCCAAAAGGAAATAGGTAACTCAGCAGTACTCATCATAGAGCACACCTTATCATATAAGGTGAGATTGCTCCGCCCCGATATACCATCGTGCTATGGTGTATACGGAGGAGTAATGCTGAGAGAGAATCTCATTCTCCTTTAGAATAGTCCAGTATTTCCGTGCTCAAGTATTCTCCTCCTTGATCTCATCATAGGACATAATACTTATACCCGTATTCTGGTTCTCTACTTCTCGCTTATATTCTATGAATATCTCAAAAGGTTCGGACTTGTGTTTCAACAGGAACATATGTCTGAATCTCGAGAGATTATCAGAGAATGTAATGAAGTATAAAGAACCAGTCCTGGCATGTGTAGACAGGGGACCTACATACATCAACATGTATCATCCCAAGAGTTCACTAACTCTTTCTCTGTTTTCAGTAAACGGAGCTATGGTCATCTTATCTTTGTGACATGACTGGCGAGTTTCACAAGATGTAAGTTCAAACTGATTTAAATATGCATCTACATGTAACTTCAGCTGGTCGGGTCACATTGATATGACCTAGTCTACAATGCTTCAAGAATGATTCGTTCATTTCTGAACTCTTCCTCTTGTGTGTGTTCTGTATACTAAGAACTGTAGTTTGATTTAGAACATTAATGCTTTTAGATAACGTGCCTGAACCGATCAACTTTTGATATAGGAAATGTTCAAAACATTATCCAACAATACAAAATTTTATCATTTCTTTACTAATAAAGAGACAGATATGATTTTGTATATCAGGTTCGGTATCTAATAACATTCGTTCAGAATCAATGTATTGGGAATACAGGGTGACAGTGACCAACAGACTTGGCTGCAACACTTGCCCCGTTTTCTGCCTCATGAAACTTATCATCCTTTCTCAGTTCTCTACCTTTCTGTAGCCCTATGTAACAGATTACATATCTGGGATCCTGATCTGGTATCACATACCCAGGACGTAGAGGATACCGAGAAACAGTTCTGTATAAAGAACACACCCGAAGATGATGCATCAGCATGCACTCTCTTTGTTTGGGCGGCACGGGAATTCTGGTAATCCCCAATTTCCTGCTCTGTCTTATAACAATTATAAGGTGGAGCGGGACCAACGTTCCCCAGCTCAGTATAACAAGCGGGTTCGGTCAATAATCCGTATTATTATCTTGATTAAGGCGTGATATGGTCGCTACCTGGAGAGAGAGAGAAGAAAACACTCAGCGTGCGCTCTTTCAAGAATAGATTGGTTATTATTTTATCTAATCAGGATGGCTCCCACTGCTTTTTATCAAATCTTCCTTCAAACCCTAAAAGGAAAGACTAGCCGGGATTAATTACACACTACAAGTTCGCCAATCTTTCAGCCAGGCCAGTGTCGGTACTTTGAGGGAGGTCCCCCGTGCTTTCGCACGAACCTAATTAATGTAAACCTCGTTTTCCCAGAGGCGTAACCTCGTTAACACCTTTCTAGACACCTACTTGATCGGCTAATTGCAATGTATAAAACTCTCCCAGGAGTAACTCTTACTCGCAGCGGGTATCGGGATCCAACTATCTCATAGAAGGTATGCAATCTCATTGCAAATTTCAACACTTGAAATTCCCGATAATATTTTGCCCCTAGCTCGCTATGACCTTGACGGAGGCCAAACAACCCATAGTCCGCTAGTCAAGTTCAACCCATCATTTCCTGATTGAATTAAACCCACCCGCACGACCCTTGACGGAGGCCAAACAACGCCGTACGAATACCATAATCCAATCGCATCATATGCTGACAGATAAGCACTAGTTAGCTACCGTACACTACGCCTTGACGGAGGCCAAACAACCGCAGCACGAATACTAACTAGTACGTATCTGAAATGACGGAGGGTTACGACAGGTTTTTCTGAAAACCTATTGCGTAATGAACTTGATATCGCTGTAGAATCAAATGATTTTAAAATGGAGTGCTTTTGAGGCTTTTCTAGTTTTGCTAAAGGAGTCACTCCCGGTGAAGGGATCGTCGGTCCTTTCCTCGTCGAATGAGGTGCGGGATATATCATATATATCACTGTGCAAAGCAAAAACTCTTAAAAGCAATCAAAAGACAAACCGAGTGTGTAGCATCTGCCAGTTATTGCTAAAGGAGTCACTCCCGGTGAAGGGATCTCGGTCCTTTCCTCATCGAATAAGGTGCAGGATATATCATATATACCTCTGTGCAAAGCAAGAACTGTAGCTACCTGTTTTATTTTGAAATTCGATTCTACAACATCTTAGGTTTCTTTTATTTCATTAATCACATTAATGAAGTCCCATCATTTAAGTACCTAAACATCACAGATAAATACGACGTACACTTATGCCATCCGCATTCGCCTCGATGTCCCCTCGTGCACCGTTAGGTTAGGTAACTAACGACAGAGCGGGGCAGGGCTAGCACGGGTGTAAAACATAAGTAACGTCTATATAATATATCATATATACTATATACTGTATCTATCACAGAACATCACATGATCACATCACAGATATCGCAGCAGAAGAAACATATGAAATATTGGATATACTAGGACGTCCGTGTTTTCAATACGAGCCAGTATAAAACACGGACTCCACGGTCGTGATGAATAGCCAAACCCACACCCCTAGAACCCTACGAGAGCGGCAAGCAACCCTAGAAAACTCAACTGTTGACTGAATATTAAAAATTCCCAGAAAACTCAGCATATTAAAATAGAAATTACTGTGCAAAAAGTGAGTGATGACGTCATCATCTTGCCGCGGAACCGCCGCAGAAGCCAGGCTTCTGCCGCGGTTCCGCCGCATTTATTACTGTTCATGACAAAATTTTTGCATCGTAATTCTTATTTTTCCCTGCTGAATTTTTTACGAATTTTTAATTTGGAAAAATCCAGATATTTCAAAAATGTCCAGAGAGCATTCTCGGGTGTGGGTTTCGGGTTCGTTCGGGTTTCAAATTCCGTCTGGACTTCGCCTAAGGCTCTAGCTAGGCTCTGATACCACTGTAGGGTTCCTAGGCACTCTAAGGTAGTCTCACAAGCCATCAACCATGGCATTAACAAAAATTACGGGTGCCGAGAGACCCGACTACGGATCGTTTGCTAGAAAACTAGGCGAAAAAGCTAACTAGTTAACACTTAACTAAGGGATACGGATATACAACCTTTGTAGATCCAGTCCTCCACCTCCACGGCTCTGAGATGTGGTCCTCTCTGCTGTCCAAATCAAATCCGGGCTCTAGCGTCGGCTTCGTCGGAGAATGGGCAAGCTAGGTCATCGATGTCCATGCCGAAGATGATCTACGTCGAGGCATCGCTAGATCAAGCTCACAACTTCACCAAGTCATGAAACTTGTGAAGTAAACACACTCTACTACTTGGCAAGAGGTAGAGGATGAAGAAATAGGAAGTGGGTAGACTTTAGAAATGGATTTCTCACTCTTAATCATCAATTGCCATTGATGAAAATGAAGCTTTCTTCACTTGAAGAATGGAAGAAGATGAAGATGATATGATAAGTCTTGCATTAAAAAAATAGAAAATAAAACAATACTTATCATACTTTTAACTCTAGTTAAATGTAGAGAATTAACTTAGGTTAGTTAAAATGGTTAGGGTTTAGTATAGGACAAGAATGAAGACTTAGTCAAAGTTTCAAGAAACTTCAACTAAATCCAAAATATGCCACCATTTATCTTTCTTTTTCCTTTTTCCAAAAAGAATAAATAAGAAAGATAAATGAACAAATAAAAAACAAAACCCTAACCCATTCATTACCATGGTTCATTCTTTACACTTAACCAAGTTTGGCATGCATCATCAAACATGATACAAGCAAGTGCACAAAATAATATCGCATATGCAATGCGCACACCCGAGTGAGAAAATCCATTTTAAAGTGAACCGATTCTAGTTAATGCAAAGTAATATATCAAATATACAATTATGCATTAAATCATTAAATCAACACTTGATTTAACGATCCGGTCATGTCGCACATAACCGACTGGTATCATCAGTAACAACTTATCGAATCAACACTTGATCCGATAACCCGGCTATATCGCATATAACCGATTAATGTTACATCGCGAGAATCGAATACAGTATCACATACCGTATTATTCTCGATCCCGCACATATCTCATATGCGCTCCTATTTCGTTTCGCTTGAGCCAGGAAACCTCTGTGTAGGACTCTAAAGACTCGTCAATACGCCGGCAGCAGATGATGATCATATCAAACATCCACAAGCCGCAAGCGGTCTGCTAAACGTAACGGCCACCCGGGTATTGAGCGATCTGAAGATCGACGAGCAAGCCCGCTCACACTCCAGTGAATCCAACCAGTAACACTACCGTACAGTCCGGTCTGATCGTCTGATATGTCGCATATCTCGCCTAGGGGTGGTAAACGTCAGACCCCAATAGCTCGATAAGTCGTGTCGATATGAGGTCTATAACTATTCGAGAAACTACTGATAACACTTACCAGTAAATCTCAGCAACCCTGGCCAGGGATTTCCTGTTATAGCCAATCGAACACAGCACAACATCAACCCCCTATACCGGGAGAGACGAATCCCCTCCTATCGCTCATTGCCTCCATGTGACTCGGGACTGTACCCAAAAACCACCGTTTTGCACGCCCTCTTGGACGTGGTAAGATGGAAATCAAAGCACAGTGGGAACCACACAAGACTCTATGACGATCTCGGGTCAACAGACTACTCTGTACCAGTGTCACCAGAGAACTGCCATCTGACGTGAAGTATAATACCATCTGGGAGTTCTCGGCGAGTCCGTCCAGTGTACCCAGTCTCTACTGAGCACCCGTATATCATCTCTGGTGTCAAACACCAATGGATATGGGATCATCCATCGCCCATCTGTATGGGTCGAGAAGGTATACGCTAGTCTACTCTGGTATATCGATGCCCCATCTCAATATACCCACGACTAGGGACTTTGAAGGATGTACTTATGGACTACCATGTCCCCACTAGTATGATCCGCATCATAGTCCAGGTAGTCAAGCACACATCCTAAGGGCTTTACCAACATGTAACAGAGAGACAAACAGTATACACGTTAAGGTAAAGATCAACCAGATAGCATACTATCATGTCGAGCAAGAAAGTCCTCACTATATATGTCCCAGCATCCACTACAATATACATCCTATGTATAGTAATGGCCTCTAGGGCATACATATAACTAACTGGAGAACATTCTCCATTTCTTCAAGACACACGTCATTTACCGGTTCGGCACTCCGCGACGGATTATCTCCGATAACGGGCTATCTCCGATAACGGGCCAGCCTATAGAAGCCACAAGATCTGCCGCTTCGCACAACAGCATAATATAGACAGGATATACTCTTCGGTCTATAATCCCCGAGCTAACGGTCTAGCGGAGGCTTTCAACAAGATCTTGACGAAGATCGTGAAAAAGACGGTGTCTCGAAATAAGAGGGACTGGCACGAAAGACTGCATGAAGCTCTTTGGGCGTATCGAACTACATTCAAAACAGCCACGAACACAACGCCGTATGTATTGGTATTCAGCACGGAAGCGGTACTCCCCATCGAGATAGAGATACCCTCTCTACGAGTGGCGGTTCATTACGAGCTAACGGACGAAGAGAATACTCACCTTCGGGTTGAGGAGCTCGACGCCCTTGATGAAACCCGGCTCATGGCGCAACAAAACCTTGAGGCTTACAAACCAAAGATGACACGCTCATACGAGAAATTGACTAGGCCGAGGACATTCCGCCAAGGCGAACTTGTGCTAGTGGTCAAAAGACCCATGTGTTAGTTATATGTATGCTCTAGAGGCCATTACTGTAAATTGGATGTATATTGTAGTGGATGCTGGGACATATATAGGTAGGACTTTCTTGCTCGACATGATAGTACGCTATCTGGTTGATCTTTATCTTAACGTGTATACTTTCTGTCTCTCTGTTACATGTTGATAAAGCCCTTAGGATGTGTACTCGACTTCCAGGACTGTGATGCAGATCATACTAGTGGGGCCTGGATAGTCCATGAGTACATCCTTCAATGTTCCTAGTCGAGGGAATATCGAGACGGGGCATCGATATTCCAGAGTAGACTAGCGTATATCTTCTCGACCCATGCGATGGGCGATGGATGATCCCATATCCATTGGTGTTTGACATCGGAGATGGTATGCGGGTGCTCAGTGGAGACTGGGTACACTGAACGGACTCGCCGAAAACTCCCAGATGGTATTATACCTCACGTCAGATGGCAGTTCTCTGGTGACACTGGTACAGCTTAGTCTGTTGACCCGAGATCGTCATAGAGTCTTGTGTGTCTCCCACTGTGCTTTGATTTCCACCCTACCACGGCTCTACTGAGTCGTGCAAACAGGTGGTTTTTGGGTACAGTCCCGAGTCACATGGAGGCAATGAGCGATAGGAGGGGATTCGTCTCTCCCGGTATTGGGGGTTGATGTTGCGCTATGCACGACTGGCCATAACAAGAAATCCCTGGCCAGGGTTGCAGTGATATACTGGTAAGAGTTATCAGTAGTTTCACGATAGTTATGGACCTCACGTCGGCATGACTTATCGAGCTACTGGGGTCTGACGTTTACCACCCCTAGGCGAGATATGCGACATATCAGACGAACAGACCGGACTGTACGGTAAGTGTTACTGGTTGGTTTCACAGGAGTGTGAGCGGGCTTGCTCGTCGATCTTCTGATCGCTCAATACCCGGGTGGCCGTTACGTTTAGCAGACCGCTTGCGGCTTGTGGGTGTTTGATATGATCATCATCTGCTGCCGGCGTATTGACGAGTCTTTAGAGTCCTACACAGAGGTTTCCTAGCTCAAGCGAAACGAAATAGGAGCGCATATGAGATATGTGCGGGACCGAGAATAATTCGTGTATGTGATACCGTATTCCATTCTCGCGATGAATGTATTGATTGGTTATATGCGATATAACCTAGTTTTCGAATCAAGGATCGATTCGATAAGCCGATACATTGGATACTAGCCGGTTATATGCGACATGACCGGATCATTGAATCAAGTGTTGATTTAATGATTTAATGTATAATTGTATATTTGATATATTACTTTGCATTAACTAGTATTGGTTCACTTTAAATGGATTTACTCACTTGAAATGCACATTGTATATGTGATATATTTTTTGTGCACATGATTGTATCATGTTTGATGATACATTCTAGCTTGGTTTTGTGTAAAGAATTAAACCATGGTTAGTTAGTGGTTAGGTTTTCATTTCTTTTACTTATTCATTTATCTATTTATTTATTTCATTTAGAAAAGATAAAGAGAAAAGAATGGTTGCTAGTTTTGTTTTTTCCTTGAAGCTTCTTGAAGCTTTGAACAAGTCCACCATTCTTGTCTCTTCCTTAACCCTAACCATTCAAGTTAACCATAGTCTATTCTCTACACCTAACTAAGGTTGCCAAATGATAAGTATTCATTTGTTTTTCTTTTTACATATACTTATCATATATCTTCTTCTTCTTCTTCATCTTCTTCTTCCATGAAGAAAAGCTTGCTACATCAATGGCAAGTGATGAAAACAAGTGAGAAATCCAATTCTAAAGTGAACCCACTTCCTATTTCTTCATCCTCTACCTCTTGCCAAGTAGTATAGGGTGTTTTCTTCACAAGTTTCATGACTTGGTGAAGTGGGAGCTTGATCTAGTGATGCCTCGACGTAGATCATCTTCGGCATCGAAGCCGACGACCAAGCCCGCCCATTTCTTCGATGAAGCCGATGCTAGAGTCCGGAATCCGATTTGGACAGCGGAGGGACATCATCGCGGAGCTTAGGAAGTGGTGGACCGGATCTACAAAGGTTGTAGCCCCTTTCCTCTTAGATAAATTCTTTTACTTGCATCGCATCGCCTCATTATCTAGTTAACGATCCGTATTAGGGTTTGTAGGCACAAGGAAAAATTTGAATTAGCCATGTTTGATGCCTTGTGAGACTTCATTAGTGTGCCTAGGAACCCTACAGTGGTATCAGAGCCTAGCTAGAGCCTTAGGCGATGCGTAGACGGAATTAGAAGTCCGATCGAATCAAAACCCAAACCCAAATTTGCTCTCTGGACAATTTTGAAAATCGTGGTTTTTTGAGAATTAAAAATATGCAGAAAACTCAGTAGAATATTGTAAGAATTACTGTGTAAGACGGGACCCATGAGTCGATAAAAGAGCGGCGTAACCGCGGCAATAGCATGCCTATTGCGGCGGTTCCGCGGCAAAATTGTCCAATCATTCAATGATATTTTCACAGTAATTCCTAGTTTTTAGTGCTTGTTTTTCTGGGAATTTTTAATTAGAATTCAAGAGTTGAATTTTCTGGGTTGTATTGGGGATTCGGAGATTCGATCAGACTGTCTAATTTTGTCTGTCTGTTTTACCGGATAATTTTGGAATATGTTAAAAAGTTCGACCGGATATAAATACCCACTTTTTCCCCTGCCGGGAAATTTCCAATTTATGGACTTTTCCGTAGTTTAACGACGTTCTAAGTAGTGCAAGTAACGCGATGGACCCTCTAGAAGACAACAAACCTTAACTCGATTATGTGACCGTCTTGAACTGCCCTTTGAACCTTAGGGTTTGGGGCAGTACGGCGTGCCACATGTGGGGTGTTGGCTTGACCCTTCTACGGCTGGACCGTTGGTACTGAGGCACGAACTGAATGTTTTTAGACTTATTTCATGTGTTGAGGTGTATCGGGAAAACTTGGGTGTTCGATTGTTCGATCGGAAAGTTTAACATTTTCTATCTTATCCGGAATGTGATACAACAATTGGAATTCACAAGTAGTTATGAGATAACTGAATGAATATTATAAACATAGCAGTTTGGTCTCACTTGATCGGTTGCCACGGAATTTTGATGTGATCAAAAGTCCGTCGCAATCACGTAGCGTACGCGGATACTCGCCGGGTAAACTTAATAGACAGCCTCACTCCATTGCCCCGACCAAGTGACTGTAGGAGAACCCCGTCGCCGAAAGCATCCGTTCGGGTGCTCGCGGCAGCGGTGTTCCGCCTTGGTGCACTTTGTCGACGGCATCGAGGGTGCGGCCGCCTACTAAAGTTTGCGACGAGCATTCGATCAGGATGTCGGGAATCTTGTTGAATTGTCCGACTTGGTATTGAAAAGTGTTTTCGATAATGAGACTGAAATGCGGGGTTTATAATTGTTAGGCATGCGATGTCTAAAGAATTCATTTGATTAGGCATGTGATGTCTAAAGAGATTGCGGATTCCAACTGTTGTAGTTTTACACTTTCTTTTCTGTGACCGTAAGTGTAATATGTGATATCGCCGGTTTCGTTGCTATATGTCAACGACAATTGGGATGCGCATATTTACTTACGTTGATAACATGTGATGTTATGTGTTGCTGGATATGTTATATTGGATCGTCGTGTTTGAATAGCCGGGGGTTTTATGTGAGATGAGTGCTTTTTCATTTTCATTCATGTAAAAACTTGTATGTAATATTCTTTTATTGGGGCACTTCCAGGTTGCGGATGTTGTCACCATTTGTATATTATTTACTTTTCTGCACTAGGATAGACCCAAGGAGGAGGGCACAAGTAACCGGGTTCTAGGGTCCAGTAGGAGACCAACTCGAGGAGTCGAGTTCGGGTCTCCTAACTCTAGAATTGGTAGGGTTACTTGCCGCTCTCGTAGGGGTCTAGGGGTGTGGGATTGGCTATTCATCGCGACCGTGGAATCCGTGTTTTATACTGGCTCGTATTGAAAACACGGACGTCCTAGTATATCCAATATTTCATATGTATCTTCTGCTGTGAGTTATATGTGATATGATCATGTGGTTTGTTCAGATAGATATAGTATATAGTACATATGATATATTATATAGACGTTGCTTATGTTTTACACCCGCGCTAGCCCTGCCTCACTCCGGCGTTAGTTACCTAACCTAACGGTGCAGACGGGACAAGATCGAGGCGAATGCGAATGGCATAAGCGTACGTTATATTTATCTGTGATGTTTAGGTGGACTTAAATGATGGGATATTCATTAATGAGATTAATGAAAGAAAATAAACCTAATTGATGTTGTGGAATCGAATTTCAAAATAAAAACAGGTAGCTACAGTTCTTGCTTTGCATCGCGGTGTTCCTTGTAGAACATCCTGCACCTTATTCGATGAGGAAAGGACCGAGATCCCTTCACCGGGAGTGACTCCTTTAGCAATAACTGGCAGATGCTACACACTCGGTTTGTCCTTTGATCGCTTCTATAGTTTCCGCTTTGCACAGTGATATATATGATATATCCCGCACCTCATTCGACGAGGAAAGGGCCGACGATCCCTTCACCGGGAGTGACCCCTTTAGCAAAACTAGAAAAGCATAAAAAACATTCCATTTAAAAAACCATTTGATTCCGCAACGAGATCAAGTTCAAAGCGTTAAAGGTTTTCACAAAAACCATTCGCAGCCCTCCGTCATTTTAGAAAGTAGAGTACTTAGTATTCGTGCTACGTTTGTCGACCATAGCCGAGGCGTAGTGTGCGGTAGCTAAGTGATGTCTTCCTATACAGCATATGATGCGATTAGTTAGGACAGTCATGTGGCTTTGTTGACCTTAGCCAAGGGTCATGTGGGTGGGTCTAATTAATCACGAAATGACGGGTAGAACTTGACTAGTACTTATGATTTGTTGACCTTAGCCACGGTCATAGGTGCTAGGGGTAAAAACCATTATCGGGAGTTTCAAGTGTTGAACCTTGCAATGAGATTGCATACCTTCTATATGATAGTTGGAACCCGATACCCACTGCGAGTAATTGTTACTCCTGGGAGAGTTTTGCACTTTACAATTAGCCGATCAAGTAGGTGTCTAGAAAGGTGTCAACGAGGTTACGCCTCTTGGAAAACGAGGTTTACTGTAATTAGGTCCGTGCGAAAGCACGGGGAACCTCCCTCAAAGTACCGACACTGGCCTGGCTGAAAGATTGGCGAACTTGTAGAGTGTAATTAATCCCGGCTAGTCTTTCCTTTTAAGGTTTGAAGGAAGATTTGATAAAAACAGTGGGAGCCATCCTGATTAGATAAATATATAACCAATCTAATCTTGCAAGAGCGTACGCAGAGTGTTTTCTTCTCTCTCTCTTCTGGTAGCGACCATATCACGCCTTAATCAAGATAATAATATGGATATTGACTGAACCCGCTTGTTATACTGAGCTGGGGAACGTTGGTCCCACTCCAACTTATAATTGTTATAAGACAGAGCAGGAAATTGGGGATTACCAGAATTCCCGTGCCGCCCAAACGAAGAGAGTGCATGCTGATGCATCATCTTCGGGTGTGTTCATTACAAAGAACTGTTTCTCAGTATCCTCCGCATCCTGGGTATATGATACCGGATCTGGATCCCAGATATGTAATCTGTTACATAGGGCTACAAAAAGGTAGAAAAACTGAGAACGGATGATAGGTTTCATGAGGCAGAAAACGGGGCAAGTGTTGCAGTCAAGTCTGTTGGTCACTGTCACCCTGTATTACCAATACATTGATTCTGAACAAATGCTATTAGATACCGAACCTGACATACAAAATCATATCCATCTCTTTATTTATTAAAGAAATGATAAAATTTTGTATTGATGGATAATGTTTTGAACATTTCCTATATCAAAAGTTGATCGGTTCAGGCACGTTATCTAAAAGTATTGATGTTCTAAATCAAACTACAGTTCCCAGTATGTAGAACACACACAAGAGGAAGAGTTCAGAAATGAACGATTCCTTCTTGAGGCATTGTAGACTAGGTCATATCAATGCGACCCGACTGGCTGAAGTTACATTTTAGATGCATATTTAAATCAGTTTGAATTTACATCTTATGAAACTTGCCAGTCATGTCACAAAGATTAGATGACCATAGCTCTGTTTATTGGAAACAGAGAAAGAGTTAGTAAACTCTTGGGACTGATACATTATGATGTATGTAAGGTCTCCTGTCTACACATGCTAGGACTGGTTCTTTATACTTCATTACATTCTCTGATGATCTCTCAAGATTCAGACATATGTTCATGTCGAAACACAAGTCCGAACCTTTTGAGATATTCACAGAATATAAGTTAGAAGTAGAGAACCAATAACCGGGTATAAGTATTATGTCCTATGATAAGATCAGGGAGGAGAATAATAAGATCAGGGAGGAGAATACTTGTGCATGGAATCCTTGGACTATTCTAAAGGAAAATGAGATTCTCTCTCAGTATTGCTCCTCTGAATACACTACAGCACAACGGTGTATCGGGGCGGAGCAATCACACAATATTAGATATCGTGTGCTCTATGATGAGTATTACTGAGTCACCTATTTCCTTTTGGGGTTATGCGCTTGAGAAGCTGCGTACCTATTGAATTAGGTTCGAATCAGATCACTGCCTACCATTCCATATGAGATATGGTATGGGAAGAGCCTATCTCTTAAGTAAGTTAAGATTTGGGATTGTCCGGCCTATGTCAAAAGCAAAATCCGGACAAGATCGAGGCAAGGTCAGTTCTGTAGAACTGGAAAAGTTCCAGATATACAAAACCGCAGCTGATGATTTGACAGAACCAAAGGATTCAATAGTTCCCGACGAACCTCAGCCTCTCCGCCGATCTAGCAGGTTCCTCACCTGCTTGAGAGATACTTCGGTTTCTCGATGACAGTGGGAGCAAAGATTGCATCATGAGATGATGACCCAACTAGATTCGAGCAGGCCATCAAGAGTAGGGACTCTGTAAGAATGGCTGGATGCTTAGCGATCTGAGATGGAATCCTTATACACCAACAAAGTATGGACTTTGGTTGCTATATCTGAAGGGTTAAATCCCCATCAGGAGCAAGTATATCTTGAGAAGATTACTTGGTGTAGATGGAAAAGTTGAGAATTTCAAAGCTAGACTTGTTAAAGGTTTTAGTCATCAACCAGGCGTGGATAATGATGATACCTTTTCCAGTGCCTATGCTTAAGTCCATCCAGATCCTACTTGCCACGGCTACATACCATGACTACGATATCTGGTGGTTGGATGCCATGACTACTTTTCTAAATAATGATTTAGAAGAAAACGTCTATAAGAACACAGCCAGAGGGCTACGTAAACAGTGGGAGCAGCGGAAACGTGTGCAAGATGTTTTATGTGATGAAGCAGGCATCGCGGAGTTGGAACATCTGTTTTGATGAGTTAGTCAAATAGTTTGACATCATCAAAATGGTAGACGAACCTTGTATATACAAAAAGGTAGTAGAGAGTAAGGTGGCCGTCCTCGTATTGTACATGGACAACATACTCTTGATAGGAAAAGAGTTTCCTATACTACGATCGGTCGATCTCCTCTTATCACATGGATTCTCCAATAGGATAAAGATGATACCTCCTAAATCCTGAGATTTGGATCTATGAGATAGATCTAAAGGGATGTTAGGGTTCTCACTAGGTACAGTAAGATTGTATCAATCGATCCTGGGGAGAATCACTGGAAAGGGTTCCAGGGTGATAAAGACGACTGAATGTCAGTCACAGGCATTGTATTTACCCTCAGTAAAGGGACGGTATGTTGGAAAAGTTCCAAGCTATATACCGTGACAAACTAGACGATAAAGGCTGGTGACATCGCTATTTAAAGATACTGTCAAAAGGGTAGTTTGGGTGTATATTGGTTCATAAGATGAACGAGGTTCCTACCATTGTGTGACAATGGAAGTGAGGCTTTGGCCATGGAACCCTGGTCCCATCAGTGACCCAGACATATTCTGAGGCAGCATCACCTGATCATGGAGATAGATGATCTCCAGGGTGATCGAGATTAGGAGAGTGGACTCAGAGGACAACACGGCGGATCCACTCACGAAGGCCTTTTCCCAAAGAGAGACTTTCAGGGGATGGTTAAGTATTAGATACTGCAACCACTGCTACAGATGGCCCTAGTGCAAGTGGGAGATTGTTAGTTATATGTATGCCCTAGAGGCCATTACTGTACATTCGTTGTATATTGTAGTGGATGCTGGGACATATATAGGTAGGACTTTCTTGCTCGACATGATAGTATGCTATCTGGTTGATCTTTATCTTAACGTGTATACTTTCTGTCTCTCTGTTACATATTGATAAAGCCCTTAGGACGTGTACTCGACTTCCAGGACTGCGATGCAGATCATACTAGTGGGGCCTGGATAGTCTATGAGTACATCCTTCAATGTTCCTAGTCGAGGGAATATCGAGACGGGGCATCGATATTCCAGAGTAGACTAGCGTATATCTTCTCGACCCATGCGATGGGCGATGGATGATCCCATATCCATTGGTGTTTGACATCGAAGATGGTATGCGGGTGCTAAGTGGAGACTGGGTACACTGAACGGACTCGCCGAGAACTCCCAGATGGTATTATACCTCACGTCAGATGGCAGTTCTCTGGTGAC
Source organism: Agapanthus africanus (assembly GCA_030015575.1). Lineage (NCBI taxonomy): Eukaryota > Viridiplantae > Streptophyta > Magnoliopsida > Asparagales > Amaryllidaceae > Agapanthus > Agapanthus africanus. The sequence goes on from CM057337.1 coordinate 165,745,168, forward strand.
ACTGGTACAGCTTAGTCTGTTGACCCGAGATCGTCATAGAGTCTTGTGTGTCTCCCACTGTGCTTTGATTTCCACCCTACCACGGCTCTACTGAGTCGTGCAAACAGGTGGTTTTTGGGTACAGTCCCGATTCACATGGAGGCAATGAGCGATAGGAGGGGATTCGTCACTCCCGGTATTGGGGGTTGATGTTGCGCTATGCACGACTGGCCATAACAGGAAATCCCTGGCCAGGGTTGCAGTGATATACTGGTAAGAGTTATCAGTAGTTTCACGATAGTTATGGACCTCACGTCGGCATGACTTATCGAGCTACTGGGGTCTGACGTTTACCACCCCAAGGCGAGATATGCGACATATCAGACGAACAGACCGGACTGTACGGTAAGTGTTACTGGTTGGATTCACAGGAGTGTGAGCGGGCTTGCTCGTCGATCTTCTGATCGCTCAATACCCGGGTGGCTGTTACGTTTAGCAGACCGCTTGCGGCTTGTGGGTGTTTGATATGATCATCATCTGCTGCCGGCGTATTGACGAGTCTTTAGAGTCCTATACAGAGGTTTCCTCGCTCAAGCGAAACGAAATAGGAGCGCATATGAGATATGTGCGGGACCGAGAATAATTCGTGTATGTGATACCGTATTCCATTCTCGCGATGAATGTATTGATTGGTTATATGCGATATAACCTAGTTTTCGAATCAAGGATCGATTCGATAAGCCGATACATTGGATACTAGCCGGTTATATGCGACATGACCGGATCATTGAATCAAGTATTGATTTAATGATTTAATGTATAATTGTATATTTGATATATTACTTTGCATTAACTAGTATTGGTTCACTTTAAATGGATTTACTCACTTGAAATGCACATTGTATATGTGATATATTTTTTGTGCACATGATTGTATCATGTTTGATGATACATTCTAGCTTGGTTTTGTGTAAAGAATTAAACCATGGTTAGTTAGTGGTTAGGTTTTCATTTCTTTTACTTATTCATTTATCTATTTATTTATTTCATTTAGAAAAGATAAAGGGAAAAGAATGGTTGCTAGTTTTGTTTTTTCCTTGAAGCTTCTTGAAGCTTTGAACAAGTCCACCATTCTTGTCTCTTCCTTAACCCTAACCATTCAAATTAACCATAGTCTATTCTCTACACCTAACTAAGGTTGCCAAATGATAAGTATTCATTTGTTTTTCTTTTTACATATACTTATCATATATCTTCTTCTTCTTCTTCATCTTCTTCTTCCATGAAGAAAAGCTTGCTACATCAATGGCAAGTGATGAAAACAAGTGAGAAATCCAATTCTAAAATGAACCCACTTCCTATTTCTTCATCCTCTACCTCTTGCCAAGTAGTATAGGGTGTTTTCTTCACAAGTTTCATGACTTGGTGAAGTGGGAGCTTGATCTAGTGATGCCTCGACGTAGATCATCTTCGGCATCGAAGCCGACGACCAAGCCCGCCCATTTCTTCGATGAAGCCGATGCTAGAGTCCGGAATCCGATTTGGACAGCGGAGGGACATCATCGCGGAGCTTAGGAAGTGGTGGACCGGATCTACAAAGGTTGTATCCCCTTTCCTCTTAGATAAATTCTTTTACTTGCTTCGCATCGCCTCATTATCTAGTTAACGATCCGTATTAGGGTTTGTAGGCACAAGGAAAAATTTGAATTAACCATGTTTGATGCCTTGTGAGACTTCATTAGTGTGCCTAGGAACCCTACACCATGATCCCCAATCGTGTCAAACGAGGGAAATTCAGGCCGAACTATAAAGGCCCGTACATTATAGACAAAGTTTACCAGGGTGGAGCCTATCTACTCATGGACATGCATAGTGAAAGACCTTTCAGGCCAATAAACGGTCACTTCTTGAAGGAATACTACGCCTGACGAGTCACGGCCTAGGTCAACGATAGATGACGACGCCTATGTCCGCTCGCTATCTTCTTAAGCCCAAACTCTATAAGTAGTAGCCGGCTACCGGACCGAAATGTCCTAAAACTAACGATGGACCGAAATGTCCTAAAACTAACGACGGACCGAAACGTCGTTAAACTAACGATGGACCACTATGTCCTAAAACTGGCTATTGACCGAGACGTCAATAAACTACTACGGACTGCAGCATCCCAAAGATGATACAAAAAAATTTTTAAAAAATAATAAAAAAAAAGAAGAAGAAAGAAAACGGTATGTCCATAAGCGAGATGGGCACGGATGAAAACCCGAAAGGGCTCCGTGAGTAAAAACAGCAGGACTACCTGCGAGTTTGTGAAAACCCGAAAGGGCTTAAAAAACACTTGCAAGGTCCTCTCGACCTTGTGAGGAGAAAATACCTGCATGAGATCCTTACGACTCACAAAGGAGAAACACACTTAGGGATCCCTACGATTCCTAAGGAGAAAACGCACTTGCGAGATCCTCACGACTCGTAAGGAGAACCCTCTTATGAGACCCTCACGGCTCATAAGATTCAAAAGCCTTAAGCTACAGGGATCTGAACCTGTTCTTAAGCAGTCATGCACCCTGATTTTGCCCTACAAGCGTCTCCACCCTTGTATACAATCCACGGGCACGAATAAACATTTCCCTAAAAAAGTCCCACCAGAGACTGGGAATATGCTCGCACGGTGAACAACCCTTGTAAGTCCCCTCGACTTATAAGGAGAAAACACTCTTGTAAGATCCTTACGACTTATAAGAGACCACACACGTTTAGGAATCCTCACGACTCGTAGGGAGAAATACCTTTATGAGACCTTTACGGCTCATGAAGTCAAAAGCCTTAGTCGACAGGATCTTAACCCTGTTTGCTAAGCCACCTTTGTTCGACATCGACAGAGGCAAATGATGATTCGCTCCTGGCAATATCCCAGTTGTAGCGACGCTGATGCCGAAATCGGTGTCCAATCCCAAACTCGCAGCGAAAAGCCAACGAGCCACAAATGCATACGAAATAGCCGAAATGATGGGGCAACTTGCAACAAAATCAGCAAGTAAAAATGTATGCACACAAAATAGCCGAAATTATTGGGCAACTCACAATAAAAAGCAGTGAGTAAATAAAAAAATAGCCGAAATGATTGGGCAATCGCGACTTTCGCGATATAAAAGCTGAAATGATAAAGCATCGCGGAAAGAAAAATATATAAAATGCAATTTGTTGCCCTACAGGTGAGATCAATTCGATCCCTGTATACAATCCAGGGGCACAAACAAAGAGGGAGCCATACCTTCCCCCCAGGCTCCATCCGAAAGAGAGCCAAGTCTCGACGGTTCACAGACAGCCTAGAGATCATCTCAGCATTCGTCTCATTAAAACAGATGCAATATCAGCAAAGCGGAACCGCGGCAATTCCCAGTTCCGTGACTCGGCGGTGCACAGACAACCGAGAGTCAACCCTCGACTCCGCGAAATGCGGATAAAGTCAACCTCTCCTGGTCTTGCGGAACACGGCTAATGTCAATCCTGACCCCGTGGAAAGCGTCCAGAGCAAATCCTGGTCTAGTGAACACGACTAATGTCAATCCTGACCCCGTGGGAAGTGTCCAGAGCGGATCCTGGTCCTTGCGAAACTGTCACGACTCGAAATGGCATGCGACTGGCACTTGAATCATATGAAGTCTATAGGACCCCATCTAATTCAGGTAAGCCAAGAAATCCCAAAAATCTAAACCATTTTAAAAAAAGAAGTAAAGAAAACATGTTTTAAAACAAGGGTTTTTAAATAACATAAGCCGTATATGCATTTTAAAATCTCAAGTTTTTCTGAAAATTTCGGCAGAGTTTCCTTTGTAAATACTGGCCCCAAACGGGGTACAACATGAAGAATATATGCACAATGATAAAATGCATCCCCAAGCGGGAGCTATATCTTTGTCAATCGACGGTCACAACCATGCAAGAAATATAATATACAACGCCGAAGGGCGAGAATCAAAACTCAAAAGGAAACTCAAAACATCAAGAAAACCATAATAATACAACGCGCGACTCTAAGGTCGAAAGAATAAACAACTGGTTTTCTAAGTCTGAAACAATATACAAGTCTGGTTGATGGAATTTTACTAGATACAACTGAAATAAATAAGTACAATGGTGGTCATGATGTGAGTGAACCCACCTACCAAAGCAATCACCCAGAAAGGAAGCAGTGTGCCAGAAAGCCGCAATGAAACCTGTACGTTAAAAACCTGCAAGAACTGTGGCACAACGGTGGTGAGTTGCCAACTCGTGAGTAGAAAACATCACAGAGCAGAAATCGTATGTATGACTCAATCTTAGGTCAAACGATCAGTAATAATATATATATCCTCAATATGATAAAGTCTGAAGTATGATAAGGTGGCAAGGGTAAACATCTATACCAAGTGTATTACTAAGTGCTCGTGTCAGTGCCTTAGGTAACAGCATATCATAAATATGAGGTATCATCAATGAAAATCAGTGCCAACTATAGCATCAAGTCTATAAGTATGTGGATATCATCCAATAATGTAATCAATGCCTGTATGCATGTGGATCTCGTCCACGGGTCAACCAATGACATAAAACATCATGCATGTAAATATCATAAAGCATATGCATGAAAGTATGAGGATATAAATCAACATGTGTCCCTCGCGACACATCAAAATCATGGAACCTGAGTGTCTAGCATCGACACTCGAAAACATCATGAAACCCGTGCCCAGCATCAGCACGTAAATCCTCACACACACACACACACACACACACACACACACATATCGGGCTCCGTCAGTCCGGATCGGCCCATATCATCTCTCGACTCCGGTCGGTATCCTCCGGATATCCGCCGAGCCCAGATACAATCACCGGTAGGTAGTATTCCATCTGCCAGGCTCACCGTCTGTATACATAGCATCCCTTTCTTGCCCCAGGTACCATACCGTGCCCCACCATGTACCCGCACACGGCCCACGACGCTCCTCGCATGGGGTATATATATATATATATCAGAACTGATAAAACTCATGGTGGCTGCTGAAATATCATATCAAGAGAAACCGGGTTTTTAAAACAGTACATACTTTCTTTTGAAATACCCACGGTTCTCAAATCCAGAAATATCATGGAAACAACATATCTCAATGCGTATAATCATAAAGCATGATGTATGCGACATATAACAGAATGTAAGCATATCCGTATATCATGCAACCCGGAACAGTAATATGCACATATCGAGGGAAAACCGATCTTTTAAAATGAATCCAGTTTTAAAATATTTCTTGTGGTTCTCAAATCTCCAAAATCAAGCCAGAATCATCTATGTATGTGATGCAAGTATGAGTGTACAATATGTATGTACGCAAGTATGAGTGTACAATATGCATGTGCGCCAATATGGATGTACAAGTAGGTATATACGCAAGTATGAGTGTACAATGTGCATGTGCGCCAATATGGATATACAAGTAGGTATATACGCAAGTATGTGTGTACAATATGTATGCACGCAAGTATGAGTGTACATTATGCCTGTGCTCCAATATGGATGTACAAGTAGGTATATACGTAAGTATGAGTGTACAATGTGCATGTGCGCCAATATGGATGTACAAGTAGGTATATACGCAAGTATGAGTGTACAATATGTATGTACGCAAGTATGTCATACAAGGAGTCATATCCCGATGCAACAGTCCTACTGTGTAGTGACATGGCAATTATCGATGATGAAGTGTGTGAGCAGGCAAGCAAGTGTACGTGGAACATACGCATCATCGATAATGGTGCTGGTGTCTTGACAGCATGGATTTAATAAAACAATAAACACATTTAAACATGCGATGCGATGCGAATAACAAGAATATGCAAAAAAATGAATAATGAACACAACAGTAAAGAATCTACGTCAATATATATATGTCATACAGTTTTTCCATTTGAAATAACACGAATCGTGGTGTTTAGAAAAATAAGGGCTACGGTGTTTTTAAGAAAAGATGCGTCTTTTGAAAATATCCGTAGAATCCCTTGGCCTATCTTTAAAATACTCACGATTCATTAGTTTTTGAAATAGGTATGACTCGAGTCTAGTCTAACATCTATAAGTACTACAGAACTAAACGAATAGTCTAACCGAAAGGGTAAGGGAAACCACCTAAATCTGAGTCTATATACATATAAATATAATAGTCGGTGATCCCGCCTCAATAGTATCACATACGATACAATATACAATATGACATCCTCGAGTCAAGAGTGCGGATCTATCATCAATATATAGCTCGTACGTAAATCCGTCGTATGGCATCCCAAATCTGGGTACGGGTCGAAATATCACATTCATCTCATCATTTATCTGGTATCCTTATCATCATATCTCATGAACTGGGGTACTGAACTAAGTCTAATACCAACTGATATATATATATATATACGTGTATGAAAACACACGCCTAAAGGCCCGCTATAATATCATGACGTATCTCCTAATACAAATCAAAACATATCACCGATCTCGTGGCATCATGCCCAATCTCATCGACTCATCTCCAAATATCATCCACTATCCTCATTATCCATGTATAGGTGTATATATATATATATATATATATATACACCTAGTCCCATACCTATGTGTGTGTGTGTGCGTGCGCGTGCGTATTCATATACGCACAAGTAAAAATCATAATGCATGCAAGGGTGTATGTGTGCGTGTGTGCAAACCTATTCTATGGTTCGCGACTAAGAAATCAATTATGACACTATCTTCCAAATTCACAACACATATGTAAATATATAACATATCATCAACTACACTACGAACTGCGGACTTCCCCCGTAGATATAATCTACTCACATTGCTCTTCGCTTGCCGTTGCCGACGTCGCCACGCGCTTGCTTGTCGTCTCGAAGTCCTCATGGGGGTACCTACACATCATAACGTATCGTGCCGCATTAAAACCCAATTTGAAACCAAAACGACATGCTAAAAGCTTATAGGTTAGAACTTACGGACTACGCCTTTCAAACCACCAAACAACCCTCGATTTCGTCGTACAAACGTCAAGTGATCGAGGTAAAACACAATACTAAAATCCAGAATCCAAAATACGGAAAATATAACCCCGAATCAAAACAGCAATTCATGAAAATGGTCCCAGATTTTATCCTAAGTGGAATTAGCCAATTTTGCATATGTGTAGAGTCTAGTTTACAGGTAATAGAACCACAGAACCAACACGAGGCAAAACAGCCATAACCTGGCCGCAATTTGCGGCCAGGAAGAATTTATTTATGGCCAGGGTCTTAGGGTAGGGGCTCGGGTCTTTAGGGTATGCTCTAAATCACCTGCACATATTTCTGTGCTCGCTAAATAATTTTCAGGTCACCCGGGTGTTAGCAGATTTCATTATACCCTCACAGAATCCACAATTCTCCGATATCGGGTTTTCTAAGTTTGTATTCCGGGGTTTAAGTCTCAGGTTCAGTCCATTATATCATCATAACAGGGTTTGTATAGCCTCTACTAACTTCAATTACACATCACAACTCAAGAATTCCTCAAACCCTAACTAGAAATTTCTAAACTTCACTAAACGACACTAAATCGGTTCTAAGTTAACATGAATGCAAAGCAAATTGGAAAACTACACTAATGATGGATAAATTACCTCCTTTGGCAACTCAAGAAAATTCTTGAGTTGCCCCTAGTGTCCAAAATCTTTGCTTTCTTGGTCCAAAGTGAAGCTTGTGAGCTTGTGCACATTTTTTGTGAAAGTGAGATGGACTTTTAATGGATTTTTGATGGATTTATGAGGAGGTAGAGAGGAGAGGGAGAGAAGGCAGCAGCAGCAGCCATGTGAGAGGGAGAGGAGAGAAAATGAGTGAATGAGTGAAGAGAGAATGGCTCAAGACCAAGGTTTGACCCCTCACCCTCTCTTTCTCTCTCTTGCCCATACTTCTATATTCTTTTCTTTTCTTTTCTTTTCTTCTCATTTCATTTTTAAAACCAACACATAAATCCCAAATGAAACCATGGTTATAAAATGTAACACAAGTGTAAAATACGACACGGTGCATGTTTTGCACAAAACAAGCTTAATGCGCGATTAACGATATTTAATCGCGATTAGCACTAAATTAGTGTATAATAAATCATAAAATTTCATAATTTGCATAAATCACATAAAACACCCTCTTTTCAGTAATTTCCATAATTTTCCAAATTTTTCCCAATTTATCGGTATTTAATTATACCGCCTTATTAAAATATTCAATATAATATTATTTAGTTATAAAAATTCCCAAAAATAATATTTTATTTTTCTGAAATGTTATAATCTTCCCCCCTTAAAGAAATTCGGTCCCCGAATTTAAATTTAAACCCCTCAATACTAAAACATTTCAGTTATAAGTCCAAGACGTCGGGGCTCCGAAATCATCAATACATAAAACACATCATAGCGCAATGCATGAGCATGAACAATGAGCAGATAACTCCAAATCAAAAAACAAAACTCCGTCAAGCATCCCGCAATCATCGGAGTCATAGTGAAGTCACAAATGTCAAATCCAAAATGAAACCAATATGATATACATCAAAACTATACATGTAACCATCAAATCTGTACATGTAAACATTTGAAGAAAATGCATGCCAAACCTTTCATGTTGCCGTGCAATGCGCGTATCGCGGCACAGTGGCGGACGTCTATTGTAAGAAAATAACTATATATATACTTATCCTTTGTTTAATATATACATCCCGCCGTTTTTGAAAATAATTTAGAAGGGTTTCCTTGTTTTAAATATTTCGTGTCATATAAGACACGTAGGTAAATACTGAAACTATAGCTCCCCTTTTGGAAATCCCTTCGCTAACTATCAATGCATGCAAAATATATCCAGGTATTGTCCTCTGACTAGTCCTGCTCAGTACGAAAACAAATAGCAAATATCATAAAAACGTACTGCTCCACAAGAAATCAATCCCAAAATATGCATATGAATGCTACGTGCGTCTGGTGCGCACGGAAATCGAAACCTATGAATGTGCCATACATGTGCATAGAAACAACATCTAAGTGCATCGGGTGTGCACGAAACATCTGTCAAAGACAACAGGTGTGCCTGACAGCAATATCAGGTGCATCTGATATGCATGAAGAATCTCGATTTAGTGCATCTGGTGTGCACCAAAATCGCATCTCATAACATGCGCCCAACATGCGCGAAAATCCAAATCAGGTGCATCCATCATGCATGAATAAAATCTAAATCATATGCATTCAACATGCACAAAATCACGAAATCCAATATCAAGCGCCGAACATGCGCAAAATCTAGTCCGTGTAAGTCCATGCTACCTCTCCCGGTACTTTCGGGCATGCGGAATTTGATAAAAAACGATTTTCTTAGAGGTGGTAACATGGACTTAAAACCCGGATCTTTGTTAAATATCTAACTAACAACCTAACTACGAGTTGCTAACTACTCGGTTAGGGGGTTATACCTTTCTTTTTCTCGAACTCCTTCGTCTTCAAGCTTCGATGGTCGTCCGAATCGGCTTCTCCCCGTCGTCTCCTTGCGCCGAAGATAGATCCACCTGAAAGCTTCAACCTTTGGCTCCTTCATCGAACTTTGAAGAAACTAGTTCACTCGGTTTGCTAAACCTTGTGAACTAGAGTGAGTAGAGAAGAGTTTGTATGGGATTTTATCTATGGTTCTTGGTTCTCAACTCATGAGACAAGTGAACCATAGAATCAAGAGAGGGAGAGCAAGAGGAGGAAGATGAGAGCTCAAGAACAAGAGAGAGAATGAGCATGAAAGAATGAGAGAAGACTTTTCTCATTTGGCTCTCATAATCCAAAACCATCATCACAAAAATAATAATCAAGTATTGTGTAAAATGGTTCAAGTCAAAATGGCTAAATCATTTCATGTACTCATTTCTCACAAAAGAAACAAGCAAGTAAAAAGTCTTTGCCATGAAATGATAGCCATAGTCATCATGATGGTCAACTAGTCCAACCTAGTCAACAAGTCAACAAAGTCAACCCCTCAACAACCATGTCACCACAATACTTAATTAATATAATTGTTAATCACATATCATATTCTCATTAGGGTTGACCAAAAAGTCAATAGTCAACAGTCAACGGTCAACAACCCTAATGAGAATCCTCTGCCTCTGTCTCTCCGTCAACTGTGCATACACACCCGCATCCGCGTTCCGAGGAACACGAATACATACTGGATAAATCCAATCCCAAAATGTACACTAGGATCTGGCTTAAACCAAAGCCCGCTAGTGATAACTGTCCGGACACTGTACGTGCATAAGTGCACGGATGTGACCGAACCCTGTCGCAAAACCATGCGACCTGCCGCAAAACCATGCGACCTCTACTCTTTTGCCTAAAGGCGAATAGCTTTCTGTGTGGGACTCTAAAGACTCGACACTACGCTGGCAGTGGGTTTAACCACAGACCGCAAGCGGCACAAGCTGTGCGTAACGGTCCCCAGGTAGATGCCGACAAGAAGACTGACTAGGTGAAACCCATCTGAACTCCTACCGAGCCTGAATGTGACATTCTCCGTACAGTCCGGTCTATTCATCTGATACATCGCATAGCGGGCCTAGGGGGCGGTAAACGCCAGTCCCCCAATAGCGGTACAAGTCGTGTCGGAGTGAAGCCCAAAACACCCTGAGATAACACTGGAAGCCTACCAGTATATCTCGTTTGCCCTGGCCAGGGACTACTCGTGTAATGGCTCTCCTAGACACAGCGCGATGTCAACCCCTAATACCGGGAGAGACGAATCCTGTCTAACCGTCACTGCCTCCAAGTGCTTCGGGACTGCACCCAACTACCACCTGTTTGCACGACTCCTTTGAGCCGTGGTAGGGTAGTAATCAAAGTACAGTAGGAACACACTCGAGGCGAAGTGACAGTGTCAAGTCAGCGGACTAAGCTGTACTCATGTCACCTGGGAACTGATAACTAACGATAGGCATAATACCAACTAGTCAGTTCCCGACGAGTCCTGTCCAGTGTACTCGTAACCCAACGAGCACCCGCATACTATCTCAAGTACGACGCACCGACGGCTGTGGGACAGACCGTCTCCCACACTGGGATGAGAAGCGCATGCGCTAGTCTACTCCGGAGTATCGATGCCCTGTCTCGATAGTCCTGCGACCAGGGACCTGCATAAAGATGTGCTTATAGATTACCCAGCCCCACTAGTGTGACTGCCATCACAACGCTGGTAATCAAGCAAAGATCCTAAGGGCTCCACTAACGTGTATAGGCGATATACTAAAATAAACACATGTACACATTGAAGTAGAAACAAACCAAGTAGCATACTACTATTTTGAGCAAGATTGTATATACAAGGTGAATATCCCAAGCTTCCATTAAGTAATATACAAACTAGTATGATACAGTAATGGCCTCTAGGGCATATACACTAACAATCTCCCACTTGCACTAAGGCCATGTACTGGCGTATCGAAGACCTATCATCTCGATCAGCCGCTCGAACTGAGTCTGGGGCAAGGCCTTGGTGAATGGATCTGCAACGTTATCTTCTGAAGCGACTCTCCGAACCTCGATCTCCTGGCGATCCACGATCTCCTTGATCAGGTGATACCGCCTTAAGATGTGTCTGGATCTCTGATGGGACCTGGGTTCCTTCGCTAAAGCTATAGCCCCGTTGTTGTCGCAATACAGAGGTACTGGATCAACAATGGACGGAACCACCTGAAGCTCTTTCAAGAACTTCCTCATCCAGACAGCTTCTTTTGCGGCATCAGATGCAGCGATGTATTCCGCTTCCATCGTCGAGTCTGCAACGGTTTCCTGTTTGGAACTCTTCCAACACACCGCCCCTCCATTGAGGGTAAAAACAAAGACATGGACTTGGAATCATCCTTGTCACTCTAGAAGCTGGAGTCAGCAAAGGCCTCGATCTGGAGGTCTTTTCCGCCATACACCAAGAACATCTCCTTAGTCCTTCTCAGGTACTTGAGAATGTTCTTTACTGCTATCCAGTGTTTCTCCCCAGGGTTAGACTGATACCGGCTTACCACACTCAGTGCATAAGCTACATCCGGTCTGGTACACAACATCGCATACATTATAGAGCCTACCGCAGAAGCGTAGGGTATAATAGACATGCGATCCCTCTCCAAATCAGTCTTGGGAGACATCTCTTTAGAGAGGGTGATCCCGTGACAAGCCGGTAGGTTACCGCGCTTGGAATCTTCCATACTGAACCTCTTCAGTATGGTGTCGATGTACCTGGACTGTGAAATTCCTAATATCCTCTTGGATCTATCACGATGGATCCGGATCCCCAGGATGTATGAGGCATCACCCAGGTCTTTCATGGAGAACCTGTGCGACAAGAACCCCTTGACAGATTGTAGCATAGGAACGTCATTTCCTATTAAGAGAATGTCATCCATGTATAAAACGAGGAATACTACAGTTCTCGCTACAAATCTACTATAGATGCATAGTTCATCTGGATTTTTGATAAAGCCAAATTCCTTGACCGTCTCATCAAAACAGATGTTCCAACTCCGCGATGCCTGCTTTAGTCCATAGATGGACTTAAGCAACTTGCACACCTTTCCGCTGCTCCCACTCTGAATGAAACCCTCTGGCTGGTCCATATAGACACACTCCTCTAAATTTCCATTTAGAAAAGCCGTCTTTACGTCCATCTGCCAAATCTCATAATCGTGGAAGGCAGCAATGGCAAGAAGGATCTAAATGGATTTCAGCATAGCTACTGGAGAAAAGGTTTCATCATAGTCCAAACCAGGTCTTTGACGAAAACCCTTTGCAACTAGTCTAGCTTTATAGGTCTCAACCTGTCCATCTACACCAATCTTCCTTTTGAAGATCCACTTGCATCCTACGGGTTTTACCCCGTCTGGAGCAATGTCCAACGTCCATACCTTGTTGGTGTACATGGACTCCATTTCGGTCCGCATTGCATCCAGCCATTTTACTGAGTCAACGCTCTGAACGGCCTGCTGGAAGCTAGTAGGCTCATCATAATCTATGATGCAATCCTCTCTATCCCCGTCTATGAGAAAACCGTAGTATCTTTCGGGCGGATGAGACTTCCTACTACTCCTGCGGAGCGACGTAGGAATGTCCTGTTCTTTTGAACCCTCTGGTTCCACTAAGCTTTCAGTAATAGTTCATGGTTCTGGAATTTCTTCCAGTTCTACTGTGCTCCCACTTATCTGGGTTTCCAAAAACTCAGTTTCCAAGAAGTAGGCATGACGAGAAACAAGAACTTTTTGTTCCTCTTCGCAGTAGAAGAAATATCCCTTGGAGTTCTTTGGATATCCTACGAACTTACACTGTACTGAGCGTGCCTCGAGCTTGTCCGCATGCTGCTTTTTAACAAAAGCTGGACATCCCCATGTCTTAATATGCTTAAGATAGGGTTTCTTCCCACACCACATCTCATATGGTGTAGTAGGCACAGTTTTAGTTGGAACTCGGTTCAAAAGGTATGCAGCTGATTCTAGCGCATACCCCCAGAATGATCGCGGTAACTCAGCGTTACTCATCATGGACCGTACCATATCCAATAGGTTCGGTTCCGTCTCTCCGATACACCGTTATGTTGCGGAGTGTATGGAGGAGTAAGCTGAGAGAGAATTCCGTTCTCTTTTAAATAGTCCAGGAATTCGGCACTCAAGTATTCACCACCTCGATCCGATCTTAGGATCTTGATACTTTTGCCGGTTTGTTTTTCTACTTCATTCTTATAATCCTGGAATTTTCCAAAGGCTTCGGACTTATGTTTCATTAAGAAGACATAACCGTACATTGAAAAGTCATCCGTAAAAGTGATGAAGTAAGAATAACCGCTTCGCGCATGTGTAGACATTGGACCGCACACGTCGCTGTGTACGAGTCCCAAGAGCTCGCTCGCCCTTACTCCGTGTCCAGTAAACGGAGTCTTTGTCATCTTTCCTTTGAGACAGGATTGACAAGTGGCATACGATTGATATTCGAACGGATTCAAATATCCTTCTGTATGTATCTTCGTCAACCTTCTCTCATTGATGTGACCCAGTCTACAATGCCACAAGAAAGTCTGATTTATTTCCGGAGACTTTCTTTTGTGTGTATTCTGGTCATTGAAAATCTGTGGTTGGTTTAATACGTATATACCATTGCTCAATGTACCTGACCCAATCAGAACTTGATTAAGGTGAATGTTTACAACATTGCTTACAATCGAAAATTCATAACCTTCTTTAGAAACTAAAGATACAGAAATGATATTACAAGTTGCGTTGGGTACAAAAAAGCAATTACGCAAAACCAAAACATGTCTATCTGACATTCCCAGGTGATAGTCCCCCACGGCTTTAGCATCCATGCTAGCTCCGTTCGCAACTCCGAGGGTCATGTCATCTGCTTTCAAAACACTACGGTTTCTCAACGCCTGCAAAGAATTACAGATATGAGATCCTGATCCGGTATCCAATACCCAGGAAGTAGAGTTTATTGAAAGACAGTTTTCAATAACATACACACCTGAAGCTGAAGCTGCAACCTGCTTCAATTCCTGTGTTCTTGCCTTCCAGGCCCTGCAATCATTCTTCCAGTGTCCTTTCTTATGACAATAGAAGCGTTCTTCCTTATCCACAAGCTTCCCCGCTTTCTTTGTTGCTTTTGCTTTTCCCTTCGTATCCACTTTACTAACACCGCCTCTTGGTTTGGCGGGGGCTTTCTTCTTCTTTCCCTTGGCTTTCGCCTTGGACCTAGAAGAAGATGATCCTCCTACAAACAAAGTGGATGTTTCCCTACCTTTCTGTAGGGTGCCCTCTGCGCTCCTCAGCATGTTGAGGAGTTCTGAAAGTTCAACTTCCTTTTCTTGTAAGTTGAACTTCAGTATGAACTGGGCGTAAGTGGAAGGAAGGAACTGGAGAATCAAGTCCGTATAGAGCTCATTCTCCAACGTTGTCCCAAGGTCCGCGAGCTCCTCAATGTAGCCAATCATCTTAAGCACGTGTTCCGCTACCGATGATCCGACGGCCAATCTTGCCGAAAATAACTTCTTCGACACTTCGTATCTTGCGATACGAGATTGCTCTCCATACAGTTCTTTTGTATGAAGAAATATGGATTCCAGGTCCATATTCTCGTGCCTCCTCTGATGTTCATTGTCCATAGAGGCAAGCACGAGGCATTTGGCCTTCGCGCAGTCTATTTCCCAGGTCTTACGGATTTCCTTATCCGCGACGCTGGTTTTGGGACCTGGGACAGGGAGAGCTTTGGTGGTAAGAAGATACCCCAGCTTGTCGTAAGTGATTGCCATTTTGACATTCCTGAGCCAATCTTTGTAGTTTGGCCCTGTCAGTAAGTTTTTATCTAGGAGTAACTTAAGTCCAGTCATGTCGTTTGGTCGCTGCAATTAGGAGAGAGAAGAAACACTCAGCATGATGCTCTTGCAAGTTTAGAATGGTTTTTAGTTTGTCTAAACAGGATGGCTCCCACTGTTTCTCGAATCCCTCCTCAAACCAAAAAGGAAGAATTAGTCAGGATAAATCTCACCGTACAATACTTGCTTAACCGTTCAGCCAGGCCAGTGTTGGTACTTCGAGGAAGGTTTTCCAACGCTTTCGCAAAGTTCCTTAATTAAATAACCTCTTTTCCCTGGGGGCGTAGCCCCGCTAACACCTTTCTAGGCACCTACTAGGTTTATAGCATTGATCGTTTAGTGAGAAATTTCCCGAGGAGTAGCATATACTCACAGTAGGATCGGGATCCAAATATCATCGCGTGACGAAACTGAAGGAATCCTACCAGAATCATCACACTCCAAATGGTATGCAACACTAGCAAGTTTCAGTTCTTTTGAAACTCCCGATGTGGATTTTTGCCCCATGCTCTTATGACCTTGACTTTGGCCAACAAATCATAAGTCACATGTCAAGTTCTACCCGTCGTTCTCCAGGTTAATTTGAATCCACCCGTACCTACCCTTGACTTTGGCCAACAAGGCAGTACGACTGTTCCAAACTAACGCATCTATCTATGCTGCACATGAATACCCAATAGCTACCAATCACTATGCCTTGACTTTGGCCAACAAACATAGCTTGAATACTATTGACTATTCATGTGAAACGACGGAGGGCTACGAATGGTTTTGGCGAAACCGTGAACGTAGAGAACTTGATATAATCGATGGAACGAGATAGCTTTTAAAAGGAGTGGCTCAAACTCCGCATTTTAAAAGTTTGTTTTGAAAAGAACCGAGTGGTTTTTCGAAAGTGTTCCAACGACTTTAACTTGGTTTATTTTCTTGCATTAGTTCTTTTAATGCGTGATATTCTTGCATTAGTTCTTTTAATGCATCCCATCATTTAATCCTACCATTGCAGAAAACAACCAAAATATGACGTACGCTTATGCCATTCGCATTCGCCACGGGGCCCCGTCATTACCCGTTAGGTTACTTAACTAACGACAGAGCGGGGGCTGGGCTAGCGCGGCTGTAAAACATAAGCAACGCCTAAATAATATCATATATAGATATACTGCAATGATAGCCATTTCAGATCACAGATGAACACATTGGATATACTAGGAATCCGCAATTCGTACAAGCCTGTAACGAAAAGCAGATTACACGGTCGCGGTGAATAGCCAATACCCCACCCAAGACCCCTACGGGTGCGGCAAACTACCCGCCAAGTACCCGAAGCGAAGCAACCTCCCTCAACTCCGTGAGTAGGCCATTCGGCACTTCGGCATACCCGGTAGTTTGTGCACCCCCTCCATGGGTCTATCCTAGGAGCAAAAACAGTAAAAAGAAATTATACAATGACGGCTACAACCCCGACCCGGTTGTGCGGCCATACAAATAATTATTACATCAATTTACAAATTTACATGAATTGAAAGAAAAGAAAACTCTCGTCTCACAACCCCCGGCTATTCACCCGCGACAATCCAATGAATTCATATACACATTCCAATAACATTACAGATCACAGATTTGTATAACCCCCACTAATCGACATATAGCGATTAGCAGACGTTCAATACAAATAACACATCACAGAAAAACCCGTCAGCTAAAGTCTTTTAGAAGTTCGATCAAAAATACGGATTTTCAGGACCCCAAAAATAAAATTTTCGTTCTGGAAAATCTGGGCAGAAAATATATATTCCAAAAATCCCAAAACAACCCCAGAAAAACACTGCACCAAACTTGGACCTCGGCTGAGTCAACTCGGCCGCGGATCCGCGGCGGGAGCGTGCTCCCGCCGCGTTTCCGCGGCGCTTTGACTCGATCGTTGGACCAAATTTGGTGGGTGATCACACAAAAGCCTGAGCCGATTTTTAAGATAAAATTTATCAATTTTTGAATAGAAAAAAAATCGGCAGAAACTTATCATATCGGGTTCGTTTTGCGACTTTTTCTTTGATCGATCTTCTAGCTACTTTGCAAACATGTTAGATAGAGTTTAACTAGGCTCTGATATCACTGTAAGTCCATGCTACCTATCCCGGTACTTTCGGGCATGCGGAATTTGATAAAAAACGATTTTCTTAGAGGTGGTAACATGGACTTAAAACCCGGATCTTTGTTAAACATCTAACTAACAACCTAACTACGAGTTGCTAACTACTCGGTTAGGGGGTTATACCTTTCTTTTTCTCGAACTCCTTCGTCTTCAAGCTTCGATGGTTGTCCGAATCGGCTTCTTCCCGTCGTCTCCTTGCGCCGAAGATAGATCCACCTGAAAGCTTCAACCTTTGGCTCCTTCTTCGAACTTTGAAGAAACTAGTTCACTCGGTTTGCTAAACCTTGTGAACTAGAGTGAGTAGAGAAGAGTTTGTATGGGATTTTATCTATGGTTCTTGGTTCTCAACTCATGAGACAAGTGAACCATAGAATCAAGAGAGGGAGAGCAAGAGGAGGAAGATGAGAGCTCAAGAACAAGAGAGAGAATGAGCATGAAAGAATGAGAGAAGACTTTTCTCATTTGGCTCTCATAATCCAAAACCATCATCACAAAAATAATAATCAAGTATTGTGTAAAATGGTTCAAGTCAAAATGGCTAAATCATTTCATGCACTCATTTCTCACAAAAGAAACAAGCAAGTAAAAAGTCTTTACCATGAAATAATAGCCATAGTCATCATGATGGTCAACTAGTCCAACCTAGTCAACCGGTCAACAAAGTCAACAAGTCAACAAAGTCAACCCCTCAACAACCATGTCACCACAATACTTAATTAATATAATTGTTAATCACATATCATATTCTCATTAGGGTTGACCAAAAAGTCAATAGTCAACAGTCAACGGTCAACAACCCTAATGAGAATCCTCTGCCTCTGTCTCTCCGTCAACTGTGCATACACACCCGCATCCGCGTTCCGAGGAACACGAATACATACTGGATAAATCCAATCCCAAAACGTACGCTAGGATCTGGCTTAAACCAAAGCCCGCTAGTGATAACTGTCCGGACACTGTACGTGCATAAGTGCACGGATGTGACCGAACCCTGTCGCAAAACCATGCGACCTGCCGCAAAACCATGCGACCTCTACTCTTTTGCCTAAAGGCGAATAGCTTTCTGTGTGGGACTCTAAAGACTCGACACTATGCTGGCAGTGGGTTTAACCACAGACCGCAAGCGGCACTAGCTGTGCGTAACGGTCCCCAGGTAGATGCGGACAAGAAGACTGACGAGGTGAAACCCATCTGAACTCCTACTGAGCCTGAATGTGACATTCTCCGTACAGTCCGGTCTATTCGTCTGATACATCGCATGGCGGGCTTAGGGGGCGGTAAACGTCAGTCCCCTAATAGCGGTACAAGTCGTGTCGGAGTGAAGCCCAAAACACCCTGAGATAACACTGGAAGCCTACCAGTATATCTCGTTTGCCCTGGCCAGGGACTACTCGTGTAATGGCTCTCCTAGACACAGCGCGATGTCAACCCCCAATACCGGGAGAGACGAATCCTGTCTAACCGTCACTGCCTCCAAGTGCTTCGGGACTGCACCCAACTACCACCTGTTTGCACGACTCCTTTGAGCCGTGGTAGGGTAGTAATCAAAGTACAGTGGGAACACACTCGAGGCGAAGTGACAGTGTCAAGTCAGCGGACTAAGCTGTACTCATGTCACCTGGAAACTGATAACTGACGATAGGCATAATACCAACTAGTCAGTTCCCGACGAGTCCTGTCCAGTGTACTCGTAACCCAACGAGCACCCGCATACTATCTCAAGTACGACGCACCGACGGCTGTGGGACAGACCGTCTCCCACACTGGGATGAGAAGCGCATGCGCTAGTCTACTCCGGAGTATCGATGCCCTGTCTCGATAGTCCTGCGACCAGGGACCTGCATAAGGATGTGCTTATAGATTATCCAGCCCCACTAGTGTGACTGCCATCACAACGCTGGTAATCAAGCAAAGATCCTAAGGGCTCCACTAACGTGTATAGGCGATATACTAAAATAAACACATGTACACATTGAAGTAGAAACAAACCAAGTAGCATACTACTATTTTGAGCAAGATTGTATATACAAGGTGAATATCCCAAGCTTCCATTAAGTAATATACAAACTAGTATGATACAGTAATGGCCTCTAGGGCATATACACTAACAGTCCGGTGCATAAGGTGCACAAAACAAATATCGAGTATCAAAATCGAAATCGACGGTATACAGCACATTTCAATCCAAATCCAAATCAGGTATACCGTGGTATATAATCTCACAACCATGTGCATCACCATGCACAAAAGCAGATCAAATACAAAAAGTGCATGAAAACTATGCCGAAACCACAAGTCAAATCATATGCATGCCCTAGGAATGAAATCACAATATATATCTCAAATAACATCAAAACGAAGTCAGGTGCAACTGTGGTGCACAAAATACGTATCAATGCACTGCAAGCATATATGAACTATACCGAGTGCAACAACCAAAACGTGTGCGTACCATATGCACAAAATCAACCCAGCTGTATGAAATCCATGAAATCATAAACATGTGCGACCAAGGCACGAAAACGATATTAAGTGCAATAACTGTGCACAAATCATAAATCAACACAACGGTGTATAAAGCACATCTCAAGGGTAAAAACTATGCACAAAATATGAATACCCAGTAGGTGCAACCATGGTGCAGGAAAATAAATATCATGAATCTCAGTCATCAAGACTAAATCATGCGAATAGATCGCCCAAAATACCTAAATCCAAGGTGACGGATACGTGATAATCGAATCACTAAATCACAAATCATAAATACCATCGTCGATATTTCCTCCTTCAAAGTCGAGAAGGTGTCGGTGCATCCAATGCTAGCAAAGCAAGATATCTACTTGCCTACCGTTCGTGGCCTATCGTCTGGTGCCTTAGGCTCCCGTCTCTTACTGCATATTGCTAAGTGCATAGCTCCTCGGCTCAACGGCCAAATATGGAATGACAACGGAAACAGTCCCGCTCTGGCACGTCCTCTAAAGATCTCTGTCCAACTATCTCGTCGACGATGTCGAACTCTGGCCTGCTGGGTATGCGTAATATGACCGATCCTGGGTCTAAATCTTCTCGTATAGTATTCCAGAAAGGTCCTGTCGAGGTCTCTCCCAAATTTCGTTCCTGCCAAACTGCCCGGAGGTTATCACCCTTTACTATATAACTTTCTGGTTCCGGAACGGCTGCATACTCATCGCGACTCGTTCTGGAAGATATATCCATATACAGCGCCTTTGCATGCGTATCACATCTCTGATGTCGGCGGAGTGGAACGTCATCTCATCAAGATCTCGTACGAACCGCTTACTCCACTTTTCTCTAATGTCGACTGCTTCGGACCCGTCTCTTCGTGGCTGCATGGACTGCGCTCCAACGGCTATACTCGTATCTGGAGTCTCCCAAGCAATGTATCCCATCACATGATATCCGAATGATGTCGAACCTTTCGATCGATTCGTCAAGGTTCCATAATCCCCCAAGAGCTCAACATATTGGGTACAGTTTAATAGTATTCCAGTACATGCCACAGCACCTGTAGACCAACCGTAGAAGGGCAAACCCAAGCCTCACAAATGGCACCGCTGAACTGCCGCAAACCCTAAGGTTCAAAGGCGTTCCATGGTCATTACGTCGAGTTAGGGTTTCATTCTTCTAGAGGGTCCATAGCATTACTTGCATTTGTCTCTGAATACTTTAAACTTGGAAAATGGGCTCCTGACATTCGATCGTCTCTATCGACTCCCAATGTACCTGCATGAAGTCGTCTCTAGCTGGAATCAATCAATCTGATGACCTCGCATCGGGGTAGGCAACGTATCACATGTCCTAGTTCTTCCTCCATAGGTGACTAGCGATCTTCTATCATATCTCTAAGTACTACTCGTGCGGCAATAGCTCCAAACATCTGGGGCGATATCTCGTCATTCGCAGCAACAACTGGCTCATTTGTCCGTATGCTGAACAGTGCCTCGATCATCAAATAATCTGTGCATTGACGGTCATCACATTTTGGCTGGCCTCTATCAGTGGCTCAGTCCTCTGGTGCTGATCTGCACGTCCGAGTAATCTTGTAAAAGCGATCCATCAAACGCTCCTGGCGCGAAAACACAATAAAACGACACCTCTATGCAATCGTATGTCCCTGGAATCACGCCCTGGTCAGTCCTCGTCCATGACGAGCTCGTGCTAACGCAACTCCAGCCTTAGCTCTCTCTGCCCGTGTAATCGTGGCAGCAAAACCATAAACCAATATGGATGATGATAGATCAGAGGAATGAATATAATACTGTGCAAGGAAATGTACATCCTAAGGCTTCTTAACCGAAGTAGCGTATCGTAAGTATACCGCGGAACATACACACGGTACGTCACTCTACTTAAATCACCTACTCCATCAACCAAGGTCAACCTACGCGACGAAAGCTCGAGTCTAATACCCCCTCAACTAAGTCTAAGTTCCGTAAGGTCAAGCCTAAGTTCCGAATATATACAACGCTCTAGGCTCCGCATAGTCAAACTTAGACTCGAACCAAGGTTAACCCAGCGCTCTGATACCAACTTTGTCATGACCCGAAATGGTACGCGACTGGCACTTGAATCATATGAAGTCTATAGGACCCCATCTAATTCAAGTAAGCCAAGAAATCCCAGAAATCTAAACCATTTTAAAAAAAGAAGTAAAGAAAACATGTTTTAAAACAAAGGGTTTTTAAATAACATAAGCCGAATATGCATTTTAAAATCTCAAGTCTTTTCTGAAAATTTCGGCAGAGTTTCCTTTGTAAATACTGGCCCCAAACGGGGTACAACATGAAGAATATATCCACAATGATAAAAGGCATCCCCAAGCGGGAGCTAGCTCTTCGTCAATCGACGGTCATAACCACGCAAGCAATATAAGATACAACGCCGAAGGGCGAGGATCAAAACTCAAAAGGAAACTCAAAACATTAAGAAAACCATAATAATACAACGCGCGACTCTAAGGTCGAAAGAATAAACAACTGGTTTTCTAAGTCTGAAACAATATACAAGTCTGGTTGATGGAATTTTACTAGACAAAACTGAAATAAATAAGTAAGTGAATGAACCCACCTACCAAAGCAATCACCCAGAAAGGAAGCAGTGTGCCAGAAAGCCGCAATGAAACCTGTACGGCAAAAACCTGCAAGAACTGTGGCACAACGGGGGTGAGTTGCCAACTTGTGAGTAGAAAACATCACAGAGCAGAAATCGTATGTATGACTCAATCCTAGGTCAAACGATCAGTAATAATATATATATCCTCAATATGATAAAGTCTAAAGCATGATAAGGTGGCAAGGGTAAACATCTATACCAAGTGTAATACCAAGTACTCGTGTCAGTGCCTCAGATAGCAGCATATCATAAATATGAGGTATCATTAATGAAAATCAGTGCCAACTATAGCATCAAGTCTATAAATATGTGGATATCATCCAATAATGTAATCAATGCCTGTATGCATGTGGATCTCGTCCACGGGTCAACCAATGACATAAAACATCATGCATGTAAATATCATAAAGCATATGCATGAAAGTATGAGGATATAAATCAACGTGTGTCCTTTGCGACACATCAAAATCATGGAACCTGAGTGTCTGGCATCGACACTCGAAAACATCATGAAACCCGTGCCCAGCATCGGCACGTAAATCCTCACATATATATATCGGGCTCCGTCAGTCCAGATCGGCCCACGGGCTCCGTCAGTCCGGATCGGCCCATATCATCTCTCGACTCCGGTCGGTATCCTCCGGATATCCACTGAGCCCAAATACAATCACCGGTAGGTAGTAGTCCCTCTGCCAGGCTCACTGTCTGTATACACAGCATCCTTTTCTTGCCCCGGGGTAGCATACCGGGCTCCACCATGTACCCGCACACGGCCCACGACGCTCCTCGCATAGGGTATATATATATACCAGAACCGATAAAATTCATGGTGGCTGCTGAAATATCATATCAAGAGAAAACAGGTTTTTAAAACAGTACATACTTTCTTTTGAAATACCTACGGTTCTCAAATCCAGAAATATCATGGAAACAACATATCTCAATGCGTAAAGTCATAAAGCATGATGTATGCGACATATAACAGAATGTAAGCATATCCGTATATCATGCAACCTGGAGCAGTAAAATGCACATATCGAGGGAAAACCGCTCTTTTAAAATGAATCCAGTTTTAAAATATATCATGTGGTTCCCAAATCTCCAAAATCAAGCCAGAATCATCTATATATGTGCAAACATGTATGTATGCAAGTATGAGTGTACAATATGTATGTACGCAAGTATGAGTGTACAATATGCCTGTGCGCCAATATGGATGTACAAGTAGGTATATACGCAAATATGAGTGTACAATGTGCATGTGTGCCAATATGGATGTACAAGTAGGTATATACGCAAGTATAAGTGTACAATGTGCATGTGCGCCAATATGGATGTACAAGTAGATATATAGGCAAGAATGAATGTACAATATGTATGTACGCAAGTATGAGTGTACAATATGCCTGTGCGCCAATATGGATGTACAAGTAGGTATATACGCAAGTATGAGTGTACAATGTGCATGTACGCCAATATGGATGTACAAGTAGGTTTATACGCAAGTATAAGTGTACAATATGTATGTATGCAAGTATGTCATGCAAGGAGTCATATCCCGATGCAACAGTCCTACTGTGTAGTGACATAGCAATTATCGATGATGAAGTGTGTGAGCCGGCAAGCAGGTGTACGTGAAACATACGCATCATCGATAATGGTGCTGGTGTCCTGACAGCATGGGTTTAATAAAACAATAAACACATTTAAACATGCAATGAGATGCGAATAGAAAGAATATGCGAAAAATGAATAATAAACACAACAGTGAAGAATCTACATCAATATATATATGTCATACAGTTTTTCCATTTGAAATAACACGAATCGTGGTGTTTAGAAAAATAAGGGCTACGGTGTTTTTAAGAAAAGATGCGTCTTTTGAAAATATCCGTAGAATCCATTGGCCTATCTTTAAAATAATCACGATTCGTTAGTTTTTGAAATAGGTATGACTCGAGTCTAGTCTAACATCTATAATTACTACAACTCTAAACGAACAGTCTAACCGAAAGGGTAAAGGAAACCACCTAAATCTGAGTCTATATACATATAAATATAATAGTCGGTGATCCCGCCTCAATAGTATCACATACGATACAATATACAATATGACATCCTCGAGTCAAGAGTGCGGATCTATCATCAATATATAGCTCGTACGTAAATCCGTCGTACGACATCCCAAATCGGGGTACGGGTCGAAATATCACATTCTTCTCATCATTTATCTAGTATCCTTATCATCATATCTCATGAACTGGGGTACTGATCTAAGTCTAATACCAACTGATACCATATATATATATATATATATATATATATATATATATATATATATGCATGTATGAAAACACACGCTTAAAGGCCCGCTATAATCTCATGTCGTATCTCCTAATACGAATCAAAACATATCACCGATCTCGTGGAATCATACCCAATCTCATCGACTCATCTCCAAATATCATCCACTATCCTCATTATCCATGTATAGGTGTACATATATATATATACCTAGTCCCATACCTGTGTGTGTGTGTGTGTGTATACACGTATCCATATACGCACAAGTAAAAATCATAATGCATGCAAGGGTGTATGTGTGCGTGTGTGCAAACCTATTCTATGGTTCGCGACTAAGAAATCAATTACGACACTATCTTCCAAATTCACAACACATATGTAAATATATAATAAATCATCAACTACACTACGAACTGCGGGGGTGCTATACGCCATCCACCCCACTTCCCCCATAGATATAAGCTACTCACATTGCTCTTCGCTTGCCGTTGCCGACGTCGCCACGCGCTTTTTTGTCGTCTCGAAGTCCTCGTGGGGGTACCTACACATCATAACGTATCGTGCCGCATTAAAACCCAATTCAAAACCAAAACAACACGCTAAAAGCCTATAGGTTAGAACCTACGGACTACGCCTTTCAAACCACCAAACAACCCTCGATTTCGTCGTACAAACGTCAAGTGATCGAGGTAAAACACAATACTAAAATCCAGAATCCAAAATACGGAAAATATAACCCCGAATCAAAACAACAACTCATGAAAATGGTCCCAGATTTTATCTTAATTGGAATTAGCCAATTTTGCATATGTGTAGGGTCTAGTTTACAGGTAATAGAGCCACAGAACCAACACGAGGCAAAACAGCCAATACCTGGCCGCAATTTGTGGCCAGGAAGAATTTATTTGCGGCCTGGGTGTTAGGGTAGGGGCTCGGGTCTTTAGGGTACGCTCTAAATCACCTGCACATCTCTCTATGCTCGCTAAATAATTTTCAGGTCACCCGGGTGTTAGCAGATTTTATTATACCCTCACAGAATCCACAATTCTCCGATATCGGGTTTTCTAAGTTCGTATTCCGGGGTTTAAGTCTCATGTTCAGTCAACTATATCATCATAACAGGGTTTGTATAGCCTCTACTAACCTCAATTGTAGGGTTACTAGGCACTCTCACAAGGGTCTATAAGACATCAACCATGCCCGATTTAAAATTTAGACGTACCGAACAAGCCTATCCAAGATCTTTAAACTATAGATTAGGCGAAACAAAGCATGTTAAACACTTTAACATCTAAGAGATAGGGATTACAACCTTTGTAGTCTGTTCCTTCACTTCTAAAGCTCCGTGTTGTGGTCCCTTCGCTGCGATCATCAAGTTCCCGAACTCTAGAGAGGCTCCACGAAGATAAAGATGCAAGCTTGCTTTTGATCTTCGATAACTAAGATGATCTACCTTGAAGTTTCTTTAACACAAGCTCTCACTCACTAAATGAAGTGAACACCCTAATCTAATTGGCAAGAATAGATTAGGATGATGAAGTAGGAATTTAGCTCTCATTTGTTTTCTTAATCTAACTCATTTTCATCACAAAATCATAAGCTAGAAAACTTTGCAAGGAGGAAGAAGAAGATGAATTGCTTTTGTGATGAATAATGAATCAAGTGAGTTTAGAAATGCAACCATGGGTTAAATATGAAGACTTAACCCATGTAGAGATTTAACTATGGTTAAAGAGTTGGGTTGGGATAAAGAAATATCACAAAATTGTAAGTCCATGTCACGCACCCCACGAGCTTGCAGGGAGGCAGAATATATGAAAAATGATTATCAAAGCTTCGTAACACGGACTTGAGCACACGGATCGTGTCTAAACCATTACTAGCAAACTACGAAAGGTTTAACTACTCTGATTCAAAGTTATACCTCACGTTACTTATCCTTCGGGTCTTCATCGCTGTCCTCCACACCTCGTAGGCTCTTTGGAACGATGGCACCTCAGCGGCCTCCTCGAGTTAAAGACGATCTACCCGAGAGCTCCTACTCCAAGCTTCACCTCTAACTTGAGATAACTAGGTTACTAAAAGTGCTAATCAAAGCAACCTAGGGGATATAGAGTGGGATTAGGGATGTATTAGTCTTGTTAACCCTTGATCTCAACACATGAGAGGTTAGGGTTAGGGTTTGAAGAGAGAGAGCTTAAGGAGAGAGAAGGTGAGAATGAGAATCCTTTTGGATAAATGATATCATTTGTGTATATATGAAACATATCATATTATTAAATGAATAACAAATAATGATATATCATCATGTTTCATTAATACACTAAGTGATTCATCACATGAGTCAAATAAATCATTAATGCAACATTAACTCTATGGATGATTCACTCTCATGACTCATTAATCCAATAAATGCAAATGCCACCTTACCCTCCAAGTCATCATCCTTCTAGAAGCTTCCCGACAAATTATGAGAACGCCCCTCCTATCCGTGAAAACACGGAAAAACTTTAGACTGTATAAATCCCATAATCCGATACTAGAATCTGGTTTAAACCAAAGCCGGCTAGTAAAAACTGTCCGAACATCGTACGTGCATAAATGCACGTGCGTGTCCGACCCCTGTCGTAAAACTATACGACCTCTATATCGTTTCGCCTGAAGCAGGGAAACTCTCTGTATGGGACTCTAAAGACTCGACACTACGCTGGCAGTGGGTTTAACCACAGACCGCAAGCGGCACTAGCTGTACGTAACGGTCCCCAGGTAGATGTCGATAAGAAGGCCGATGAGGAAACCCATCCGAACTCCTACTGAGCCTGATGTGACAATCTCCGTACGGTCCGGTCTGTTCGTCTAGGACTATCGCATATCGGGCCTAGGGGGCGGTAAACGTCAGACCCCTAATAGCGGTATAAGTTGTGTCGGAGTGAAGCCCATTACACCTTGAGAAACTACTGGAACCTACCATTAAATCTTGCTTGCCCTGGCCAGGGACTTTGCGTAATGGCTCTCCATATACAACGCGATATCAACCCCCAATACCGGGAGAGACGAATCCTGTCTAACCGCCACTGCCTCCAAGTGCTTCGGGACTGCACCCAACTACTACCTGTTTGCACGACTCCTTTGAGCCGTGGTAGGGTAGTAATCTAAGAACAGTGGGAACACACTCGAGACGAAGTAGCAGTGTCAAGTCGACGGACTAAGCTGTATTCATGTCACCTGGGAACTGCTATCTGACGATGGGTATAAATCCAACCTGCAGTTCCCGGCGAGTCCTGTCCGGTGTACCCGTAACCTAACGAGCACCTGCATACTATCTCCAGTACGACGTACTGATGGCTGTGGGACAGACCATCTCCCTATGCTGGGATGAGAAGCGTACACACCAGTCTACTCCGAAGTATCGATGCTTTATCTCGATAATGTAGGGTTCCTAGGCACTCTCTAGAGGTCTCACAAGGCATCAACCATGCCAATTTCAAATTTTAATGGTGCCGAGAAACCCTATTACGGACCGTTGGCTAGAAATCTAGGCGAAAATATAAACTAGTTAACAACTTAACTACAAAGAAACGGAAATACAACCTTTGTAGATCCGGTGCTCCACCTCCATAGCTCCGCAACGAAGTCCCTTTGCTGTCCAAATGAATTCCCGGGCTCTAGCGTCGGCTTCGTCGGAGAAATGGCGAGCCAGGTCGTCGATGTCCATGCCGAAGATGATCTACGTCGAGGCATCGCTAAATCAAGCTCCACCTTCACCAAGTCATGAAAACTTGTGAAGGAAACACACTCTACTACTTGGCAAGAGGTAGAGGATGAAGAAATAGGAAGTGGGTAGACTTTAGAATTGGATTTCTCACTCATTTCCATCAATCACCATTGATGGAGCTTGCTTTCTTCAAGTGAAGAAAGGAAGAAGAAGAAGAATTATGTTATGATAAGTTAATTAAAAAGAAAAGAATAATCAATCCTTATCATAACATGACCATAGTTAAGTGTAGAGAACTAATCATGGTTTAATGCAATGGTTAGGGTCAAGCTAAAAACAAAATGGTCATCAAGTCGAAGCATTCATGAAGCTTCATGAATGAACAAAAGAAATGCCGCCATTTTATCATTTCATTTCCTTTTTCCAATAAGAAAAAGATTAATAAATAAATGAATAAAATGAATAAGCAAATAGTAAACCCTAACCATTCCATTAACCAAGGTTTAATTCTATACGCTTAATTAAAAAGGCATGTATCATCAAACATGATACAAGCATGTGCACAAAATCATATCGCATATGCAATGCGCACACCCGAGCGAGAAAATCCATTTAAAGTGAACCGATACTAGTTAATGCAAAGTAATATATCAAATATATAATTATGCATTAAATCATTAAATCAACACTTGATTTAACGATCCGGTCATATCGCATATAACCGACTAGTATCATTAGTAACAACTTATCGAATCAACACTTGATCCGATAACCCGGCTATATCGCATATAACCGATCAATGTCACATCGTGAGAATCGAATACAGTATCACATACTGGTATTATTCTCGGTCCCGCACATATCTCATATGCGCTCCTATTTCGTTTTGCTTGAGCCAGGAAACCTCTGTGTAGGACTCTAAAGACTCGTCAATACGCCGGCAGCAGATGATGATCATATCAAGCATCCACAAGCCGCAAGCGGTCTGCTAAACGTAACGGCCACCCGGGTATTGAGCGATCAGAAGATCGACGAGCGAGCCCGCTCACACTTCTGTGAATCCAACCAGCAACACTATCGTACAGTCCGGTCTGATCGTCTGATATGTCGCATATCTCGCCTAGAGGTGGTAAACGTCAGACCCCAATAGCTCGATAAGTCGTGTCGATATGAGGTCTATAACAGTTCGAGAAACTACTGGTAACACTTACCAGTAAATCTCAGCAACCCTGGCCAGGGATTTCCGGTTATAGCCAATCGAACACAGCGCAACATCAACTCCCTATACCGGGAGAGACGAATCCCCTCCTATCGCTCATTGCCTCCATGTGACTCGGGACTGTACCCAAAAACCACCGTTTTGCACGCCCTCTTGGACGTGGTAAGATGGAAATCAAAGCACAGTGGGAACCACACAAGACTCTATGACGATCTCGGGTCAACAGACTACTCTGTACCAGTGTCACCAGAGAACTGCCATCTGACGTGAGGTATAATACCATCTGGGAGTTCTCGGCGAGTCCATCCAGTATACCCAGTCTCCACTGAGCACCCGTACATCATCTCTGATGTCAAACACCAATGGATATGGGATCATCCGTCGCCCATCTGTATGGGTCGAGAAGGTATACGCTAGTCTACTCTGGTATATCGATGCCCCGTCTCGATACACCCACGACTAGGGACTTTGAAGGATGTACTTAAGGACTACCATGTCCCCACTAGTATGATCCGCATCATAGTTCAGGTAGTCAAGTACACATCCTAAGGGCTTTACCAACATGTAACAGAGAGACAATCAGTATACACGTTAAGGTAAAGAGCAACCAGATAGCATACTATCATGTCGAGCAAGAAAGTCCTCCCTATATATGTCCCAGCATCCACTACAATATACATCCTATGTACAGTAATGGCCTCTAGGGCATACATATAACTAACAATCTCCCACTTGCACTAGGGCCATCTGTAGCAGTGGTTGCAGTATCTCATACTCAATCATCCCATAAAAGTCTCTTTCTGGGAAAAGGCCTTTCGTGAGTGGATCCGCTGTGTTTGTCCTCTGAGTCTACTCTCCTAACCTCGATCCCTTGGAGATCAACCATCTCCATGATCAGGTGATACTGCCTTAGAATATGTCTGGATCACTGATGGGACGGACGTTCCTTGGCATAAGCCACAACTCCATTGTCACACAATGGGAGGAACATGGTTCATCTTATGAACCAATATATACCCAAACAGCCTCTTTGGTAGCATCTTAAATAGCGATGTATCAAGCCTTTATCGTCTAGTATGCCACGGTATCTAGCTTGGAACTCTTCCAACATACCGTCCCTTTACTGAGGGTAAAGACAATGCCTGCGACTGACATTCAGTCGTCTTTATCACCCTGGAACCCTTCCAGTGATTCTCCCCAGGATCGATTGATACCATCTCACTACAACTAGTAAGAATCCTAACATCCAATTAGATCTATCTCATAGATCCAAACCCAGGATTTAGGAGGTATCACTTTGATCCTTTATGGAGAATCATTGTGATAAGCGGAGATTGACCGAGCGTAGCATAGGAAACTCCTTCCCTATCAAGAGTATGTTATCCACGTACTCTACGAGGATCATCACCATACTCCCTACTACCTTTTTGTATATACAAGGTTCATCTACCATTTTGATGATGTCAAACTCTTTGACTAATCCATCAAAACAGATGTTCCAACTCCGCGATGCCTGCTTTATCACATAAAACATCTTGCACACGTTTCCGCTGCTCCCACTGTCTACGAAGCCCTCTGGCTGTGTACTTATAGACGTTCTCTTCTAAAACATCATTTAGAAAAGCTGTCATGACACCCAAGCACCAGATATCGTAGTCATGGTATGTAGCCGTGGCAAGTAGGATCTGGATGGACTTAAGCATAGTCACTTGAAAAGGTTTCATCATAATCCACGCCTGGTCGATGACGAAAAGCTTTAACAAGTCTAGCTTTGAAAGTCTCAACTTTTCCATCTACACCAAGTAATCTTCTCAAGATATACTTGCTCCTGATGGGGATTTAACCCTTCAGATATTGCAACCAAAGTCCATACTTTGTTGGTGTACATGGATTCCATCTCAGATCGCTAAACATCCAGCCATTCTTACAGAGTCTTACTCTCGATGGCCAGCTCGAAGCTAGTTGGGTCATCATCTCATGATGCAATCCTCGCTCCCACTGTCATAGAGAAACCGAAGTATCTCTCAGGTTGGTGAGGAACCCTACTAGATCGGCGGAGAGGCTGAGATTCGTTGGTAACTATTGAATCCTTCGGTTCTACCAAATCATCAGCTGCAGTTTGTATAGTTGGAACCTTTCCAGTTCTACATAACTTACATTGCCTCGAGCTTGTCCGGATTTTGCTTTCAGACATAGGCCGGACAACCCCAAATCTTAACTAACTTAAGAGATGGGCTCTTCCCTTATCATATCAAATATGAAGTGGTAGGCAACTGATTTGATTTGAACCCTATTCAATAGGTATGCAGCTTCTCAAGTGCATAACTCCCATAAGGAAATAGGTAACTCAGTAGTACTCATCATAGAGCACACCTTATTATATAGGGTGTGATTGCTCCGCCCCGATATACCATCGTGCTATGGTGTATTCGGAGGAGTAATGCTGAGAGAGAATCTCATTCTCCTTTAGAAAAGTCCAGGAATTCCGTGCACAAGTATTCTCCTCCTTGATCACATCAAAGGACATAATACTTATACCCGTTTTGGTTCTCTACTTCTAACTTATATTCCGTGAATATCTCAAAAGGTTCGGACTTGTGTTTCAACAGGAACATATGTCTGAATCTTAAGAGATTATCAGAGAATATAACGAAGTACAAAGAACCAGTCCTGGCATATGTAGACAGGGGACCTAGATACATCAACATGTATCATCCCAAGAGTTCACTAACTCTTTCTCTGTTTCCAATAAACAGAGCTGTGGTCATCTTATCTTTGTGACATGACTGGCAAGTTTCACAAGATGTAGATTTAAACTGATTTAAATATGCATCTACATATAACTTCAGCTAGTCGGGTCGCATTGATATGACCTAGTCTACAATGCCTCAAGAAGGATTCGTTCATTTCTGAACTCTTCCTCTTGTGTGTGTTCCGTATACTAAGAACTGTAGTTTGATTTAGAACATTAATGCTTTTAGATAACGTGCCTGAACCGATCAACTTTTGATATAGGAAATGTTCAAAACATTATCCGACAATACAAAATTATATCGTTTCTTTACTAATAAAGAGACAGATATGATTTTGTATATCAGGTTCGGTATCTAATAACATTCGTTCAGAATCAATGTATTGATAATACAGGGTGACAGTGACCAACAGACTTGGCTGCAACACTTGCCCCGTTTTCTGCCTCATGAAACTTATCACCCGTTCTCAGTCCTCTACCTTTCTGTAGCCCTATGTAACATATTACATATCTGGGATTCTGATCTGGTATCACATACCCAGGACGTAAAGGATACTGAGAAACAGTTCTCTATAATGAACACACCCGAAGATGATGCATCAGCATGCACTCTCTTCGTTTGGGCGGCACGGGAAATCTGGTATTCCCCAATTTCCTGCTCTGTCTTATAACAATTATAAGTTGGAGCGGGACCAACGTTCCCCAGCTCATATAACAAGCGGGTTCGGTCAATAATCCGTATTATTATCTTGATTAAGGCGTGATAAGGTCGCTACCTGGAGAGAGAGAGAAGAAAACACTCAGCGTGCGCTCTTGCAAGAATAGATTGGTTATAATTTTATCTAATCAGGATGGCTCCCACTGCTTTTTATCAAATCTTCCTTCAAACCCAAAAAGGAAAGACTAGCCGGGATTAATTACACGCTACAAGTTCGCCAATCTTTCAGCCAGGCCAGTGTCGGTACTTTGAGGGAGGTCCCCCGTGCTTTCGCACGAACCTAATTAATGTAAAGCTCGTTTTCCCAGAGGCGTAACCTCGTTAACACCTTTCTAGACACCTACTTGATTGGCTAATTGTAATGTGTAAAACTCTCCCAGGAGTAACTCTTACTCGCAGCGGGTATCGGGATCCAACTATCTCATAGAAGGTATGCAATCTCATTGCAAATTTCAACACTTGAAATTCCCGATAATATTTTGCCCCTAACGTGCTATGACCTTGACGAAAGCCAACAAACCATAGCCCGCTAGTCAAGTTCAACCCGTACATTTCTTGATTGAATTAAACCCACCCGCACGACCCTTGACGAAAGCCAACAAAGCCGCACGACTACCCTAATCCAATCGCATCGTATGCTAGCAGATAAGCAGCATATAGCTACCGCACACTGCACCTTGACGAAAGCCAACAAATGCAGTACGAATACTATATACAACTTATCTGAAATGACGGAGGGCTACGACAGGTTTTTCTGAAAACCTATTGCGTAATGAACTTGATATCGTTGTAGAATCAAATGAATTTTGAAATGGTGTGCTTTTGAGGCTTTTTTTAGTTTTGCTAAAGGAGTCACTCCCGGTGAAGGGATCGTCGGTCCTTTCCTCGTCGAATGAGGTGCGGGATATATCGTATATATCACTGTGCAAAGCAAAAACTTAAAAGCAATCAAAAGACAAACCGAGTGTGTAGCATCTGCCAGTTATTGCTAAAGGAGTCACTCCCGGTGAAGGGATCTCGGTCCTTTCCTCATCGAATAAGGTGCAGGATATATCTCATATACCGCTGTGCAAAGCAAAGAACTGTAGCTACCTGTTTTATTTTGAAATTCGATTCTACAACATCTTTAGGTTTCTTTTATTTCATTAATCACATTAATGAAGTCCCATCATTTAAATACCTAAACATCACAGATAAATACGACGTACACTTATGCCATCCGCATTCGCCTCGATGTCCCCTCGTGCACCGTTAGGTTAGGTAACAAACGGCAGAGCGGGGGAGGGCTAGCGCGAGTGCAAAACATAAGTAACGTCTATATAATATATCATATATACTATATAAAGTATCTATCACAGAACATCACATGATCACATCACAGATATCGCAGCAGAAGAAACATATGAAATATTGGATATACTAGGACGTCCGTGTTTTCAATACGAGCCGGTATAAAACACGGATTCCACGGTCGTGATGAATAGCCAAACCCACACCCCTAGACCCCTACGAGAGCGGCAAGCAACCCTACCAATTCTGGAGTTAGGAGACCCGGACTCGACTCCTCGAGTTGGTCTCCCACTGGACTCCAGAACCCGGTTACTTGTGCTCCCCTCCTTGGGTCTATCCTAGTGCGGAAAAGTAAATAATATACAAAAGGTGACATCTTCCGCAACCTGGAAGTGCCCCAAATAAAAGAATATTACATACAAGTTTTTACATGAATGAAAATGAAAAACACTCATCTCACATAAAAACCCCCCGGCTATTCGAACACGACGATCCAATATAACATATCCAGCAACACATAACATCACATGTCATCAACGTAAGTAAATATGCGCATCCCAATTGTCGTTGGCATATAGCAACGAAACCGGCGATATCACATATTACACTTACGGTCACAGAAAAGAAAGTGTAAAACTACAACAGTTGGAATCCGCAAACACTTCAGATATCGCATGCCTGACCAAATGAATTACTTAGACATCGCATGCCTAACAATTATAAACCCCGCATTTTAATCTCATTATCGAAAACACTTTTCAATACCAAGTCGGGCAATTCAACAAGATTCCCGACATCCTGATCGAATGCTCGTCGCAAACTTCAGTAGACGGCCGCACCTCCGACGCCGTCGACGAAGTGCACCAAGGCGGAACACCGCCACCGCGAGCACCCGAACGGATGCTTTCGGCGACGGGGTTCTCCTACAGTCACTTGGTCGGGGCTATGGAGTGAGGCTGTCTATTAAGTTTACCCGGCGAGTATCCGCGTACGCTACGTGATTGCGACGGACTTTTGATCACATCAAAATTCCGTGGCAACCGATCAAGTGAGACTAAACTGCTATGTTTATAACATTCATTCAGTTATCTCATAACTTATTGTGAATTCCAATTATTGTATCACATTCCGGATAAATAGAAAATGTTAAACTTTTCGATCAAACAGTCGAACACCCAAGTTTTCCCGATATAGATCAACACATGAAACATAAGTCTAACAACATTCAGTTCGTGCCTCAGTACCAACGGTCCAGCCGTAGAAGGGTCAAGCCAACGCCTCACATGTGGCACGCCGTACTGCCCCAAACCCGAAGGTTCAAAGGGCAGTTCAAGACGGTCACATAATCGAGTTAAGGTTTGTTGTCTTCTAGAGGGTCCATCGCGTTACTTGCACTACTTAGAACGTCGTTAAACTACGGAAAAATCCAACACTTGGAAATTTCCCGACAGGGGAAAAATTGGGTATTTAAATCCGGTCGAACTTTTTAACATATTCTAAAATTTATCCGGAAAGCCACATAGACAAAATCTGATACTCCGATCGAAACACCGAATCCCCAAAACAACCCAGAAAATGGAACTCTGGAAAAATATTTAAAACATCCAGAACACACAAGAAATACCAATAGAAACAACTGAAGAAAACTCACAGTCTGATCATCACAGACGGCCGCGGAACTGCCGCAAAAGGGGGGTCAACGCCGCGGTTCCGCGGCTGTACTGTAGAATCAGGCTGTCGTTTTCTGCAGTTTTTCTTAGAATTTCCTGCACATTTCTCTGCATATTTTTAATTTCGAAAAATCCACATTTTACAGAAATGTCCAGAGAGCATGTAAAGGGTTTGGGTTTCGGGTCGATCGGACTTCAAATTCCGTCTAGACTTCGCCTAAGGCTCTAGCTAGGCTCTGATACCACTGTAGGGTTCCTAGGCACTCTCTAGAGGTCTCACAAGGTATCAACCATGCCAATTTCAAATTTTAATGGTGCCGAGAAACCCTATTACGGACCGTTGGCTAGAAATCTAGGCGAAAATATAAACTAGTTAACAACTTAACTACAAAGAAACGGAAATACAACCTTTGTAGATCCGGTGCTCCACCTCCATAGCTCCGCAACGAAGTCCCTTTGCTGTCCAAATGAATTCCCGGGCTCTAGCGTCAGCTTCGTCGGAGAAATGGCGAGCCAGGTCGTCGATGTCCATGCCGAAGATAATCTACGTCGAGGCATCGCTAAATCAAGCTCCACCTTCACCAAGTCATGAAAACTTGTGAAGGAAACACACTCTACTACTTGGCAAGAGGTAGAGGATGAAGAAATAGGAAGTGGGTAGACTTTAGAATTGGATTTCTCATTCATTTCCATCAATCACCATTGATGGAGCTTGCTTTCTTCAAGTGAAGAAATGAAGAAGAAGAAGAATTATGTTATGATAAGTTAATTAAAAAGAAAAGAATAATCAATCCTTATCATAACATGACCATAGTTAAGTGTAGAGAACTAATCATGGTTTAATGCAATGGTTAGGGTCAAGCTAAAAACAAAATGGTCATCAAGTCAAAGCATTCATGAAGCTTCATGAATGAACAAAAGAAATGCCACCATTTTATCATTTCATTTCCTTTTTCCAATAAGAAAAAGATTAATAAATAAATGAATAAAATGAATAAGCAAATAGTAAATCCTAACCATTCCATTAACCAAGGTTTAATTCTATACACTTAATTAAAAAGGCATGTATCATCAAACATGATACAAGCATGTGCACAAAATCATATCGCATATGCAATGCGCACACCCGAGCGAGAAAATCCATTTAAAGTGAACCGATACTAGTTAATGCAAAGTAATATATCAAATATATAATTATGCATTAAATCATTAAATCAACACTTGATTTAACGATCCGGTCATATCGCATATAACCGACTAGTATCATTAGTAACAACTTATCGAATCAACACTTGATCCGATAACCCGGCTATATCGCATATAACCGATCAATGTCACATCGCGAGAATCGAATACAGTATCACATACTGGTATTATTCTCGGTCCTGCACATATCTCATATGCGCTCCTATTTCGTTTTGCTTGAGCCAGGAAACCTCTGTGTAGGACTCTAAAGACTCGTCAATACGCCGGCAGCAGATGATGATCATATCAAGCATCCACAAGCCGCAAGCGGTCTGCTAAACATAACGGCCACCCGGGTATTGAGCGATCAGAAGATCGACGAGCAAGCCCGCTCACACTCCTGTGAATCCAACCAGTAACACTACCGTACAGTCCGGTCTGATCGTCTGATATGTCGCATATCTCGCCTAGAGGTGGTAAACGTCAGACCCCAATAGCTCGATAAGTCGTGTCGATATGAGGTCTATAACAGTTCGAGAAACTACTGGTAACACTTACCAGTAAATCTCAGCAACCCTGGCCAGGGATTTCCGGTTATAGCCAATCGAACACAGCGCAACATCAACTCCCTATACCGGGAGAGACGAATCCCCTCCTATCGCTCATTGCCTCCATGTGACTCGGGACTGTACCCAAAAACCACCGTTTTGCATGCCCTCTTGGACGTGGTAAGATGGAAATCAAAGCACAGTGGGAACCACACAAGACTCTATGACGATCTCGGGTCAACAGACTACTCTGTACCAGTGTCACCAGAGAACTGCCATCTGACGTGAGGTATAATACCATCTGGGAGTTCTCGGCGAGTCCGTCCAGTGTACCCAGTCTCCACTGAGCACCCGTACATCATCTCTGATGTCAAACACCAATGGATATGGGATCATCCATCGCCCATCTGTATGGGTCGAGAAGGTATACGCTAGTCTACTCTGGTATATCGATGCCCCGTCTCGATACACCCACGACTAGGGACTTTGAAGGATGTACTTAAGGACTACCATGTCCCCACTAGTATAATCCGCATCATAGTCCAGGTAGTCAAGTACACA
This sequence comes from Agapanthus africanus, assembly GCA_030015575.1. Classification (NCBI taxonomy): domain Eukaryota; kingdom Viridiplantae; phylum Streptophyta; class Magnoliopsida; order Asparagales; family Amaryllidaceae; genus Agapanthus; species Agapanthus africanus. Next base: position 165,783,835 of record CM057337.1, read on the forward strand.
TCCTAAGGGCTTTACCAACATGTAACAGAGAGACAATCAGTATACACGTTAAGGTAAAGAGCAACCAGATAGCATACTATCATGTCGAGCAAGTAAGTCCTCCCTATATATGTCCCAGCATCCACTACAATATACATCCTATGTACAGTAATGGCCTCTAGGGCATACATATAACTAACAGATAATCCTACGACCAGGGACCTGTATAGGATGTTGCTTATAGACTATCCAGCCCCTACTGGTGTGACTGCCATCACAACGTTGGTAATCAAGTAAAGATCCTAAGGGCTCTACTAATATGTATAATCGATACGTTACAAAAAACATATGCACATTGTAACACCCGAGTTCATTTATACCAATTCCAGTTCTCATATTTCTTATTCGTGATATTTCATGATTTATCGTGTTTGGGTGCGAATGGTAGTTTACATTTTACATTGTATTCGACCCGATCCGCTTGCTTGAACATGTTTGATTCTTATCTATAAATTACCTTGACTTGTTGCATGGACACGTGCATCTCATGATTAGTACATACTGGTATTTTATCTAGTGTCGCATCTTTTATCATATTGTATTCTAGGTCAAAGAAAATAATTTAAAATTACATTTCATAGCCTGCATGATACCTCTTACCCCGTGGTAGCGTCCGAGCATCTCGTTCTCGTCTCGTTCAGTGAAACGGACGTGTTTGGATGGCTACGCGCACGTACGTGCATCCGTTCTTGGGGTATGCATTTTCTTTGACTGAGTATTCATTTTGAAATTTGGAAGTCGCATATATTTTTCATATTTTAAATCCGAATTTTTAGACCCGACCCGGGCGTGTTTTGGAGTAGATTTGTATTTGCCAAAATCTCAAACCAGACTAATACTATATTCTTTATATATTCTAAACTATTAATAAATTTAATTAGTATATTATTTTATCCTATGATCTAACAGTTAGATTTTATGTTAAATTTTATATATGTATATTATTAATATATTTGATAACTGCAGCAATCTCTCTCTCTCTCTCTCTCTCTCTCTCTTTACTAATATATTACTAATATTTAAATTACGTGTAGCAATCTCTCTCTCTCCCTTTTCCCGTTCCCTTTCTCTCTCCTCTCGAATCTTTTTCTCTCTCTACCCACATATCTCTCTCTCTTCCCTTTTATATATTTCTTCTTCTCTTCTTCCTCGTTCATAACTGAACCCATCCCCTGAAAAACCCTAGCCGCCGTCTCCCCTCGCCCCCCGTGTCGCCGTCGACGCCACCACCACCGTTCGTCGCCGCTCGTCACCCTCATCTCCATTCTCATCTCTCCTTCTCCGTTCCCTGTGCGCGCATCCGCAGCCGTGCACCCTGCACACATCTGCACCGCCGGGGAATCGCCACCGGTGACCTCGTCTTCGTGTCCTGAGCCCTCGTGCACCCCAGTGAGCAACTCTTTTCTCTCTCATCCTTCTCTTCTTCTTCTTCTTCCTATGCTTCTTTCTGTTAAAGTTTTCTTTTCTGTTTTTTTTAAAAGAGTGCCTCTGTTGATCGTCGGAGCTCCGTCGATCTAATCACTGTTGGTCTCGCCGTCACCGTTAGCATCCCTCTGCAACCCAGTAAGCGATCTTATTCCCATTTCTCCTTCCATTCTTTTCTTCTCTTTTTTCCATGCACCTTTTCTATTGTGTTTACTGTTTTTCTTGGTGGCCGGAATCCGACCGTGCCGGCGACGTTCCCGACGACCTAGCGAGGACCTCTGACCCATGTGATTCCACTGTTCGTAGTTTGGACTCATTCCGTGTACCGTGCGCGCGTCGCGACTTTTCCCGCCGACGCGAGACGTTCCGTTTTTCCGTATCGCGATCCGTCGAGGCAAGTGAAACTTGCTACATGCTATTCATACTATTCCTATATTAATTTATCTATTTTCCTATTAAATCTATAGATAGAATCTAAAGTATTGAATTCCAAGTTAACAGCACAATGTTCCGTTTACATATTTCAGATCTATAACTTGAAACCTAACTGTTGCATCTAGTTGACTATACCTAGTAATCACATTTATATGTTAGATCACATAATCATAATTGTTTTATAGCCATATTACCCTTTTGTAGTTTTTACCCTATCGGACGACCGGTTGCATACATTTAGCCTTATTCATATTCAATTACATCTCTAGATTGTTTTAATACATATTAATATGATTTTATCATCCACATTTGTTATACTGCATTCCTGAAATGTTAAAACTATTCCTGAAACCTAAACTGATAACCGTGCATCCAAGTAGTTTAATCCGTACCTATTTACATATGATATTACATGTGCCAGTTTCTTGTTCTGATAATAACCATGCTTGTTTATTTGTAACCATGATTTTGCTAGTGATTATGAGCACCCACATGATATCTTGTACACCCTGACACGACTTGCTACACACATATTACTTGACCCGACATGGTACCCTACACTCTTGACATGACATGACACCTAAATACACTACTTGACTTGACCTGATGTACCATGGCTTTACCCGTTACCTGATCTTGTGTCTAATGCCAACAAACATAACCTGTAGTCCTTACGGACCGTTCCTGTTATCTATCCAGATAAACCTGTACTTGCCTGATCCTGTGTTGGTATTAGCTCCAGATTACTTGAATACCTGACTTGAACACATATAACTTGGGGGTATGGGGAAATCAATAATGAAACCTGACTTGTAACTCGAAAGTTGCTTGCTTTTACTGATCAGTTGAGGCTAGGCCTGCCTCGGGATGATGCTGCTGACATCATTCGTCTTTACATATTCCCTGTTTTAGTGCTTAGCGGCACGTCTTGGTTCAGCCCGAGAGTCTTAGACCGTGATCCCGGGCACGCACGGGATACTATCCACACTTTAGTGCTTAGCGGCACATCTCGGTTTCAGCCCGAGAGTCTTAGACCGTGATCCCGGGCACGCACGGGATACTATCCACCCTTTAGTGCTTAGCGGCACGTCTCGGTTCAGCCCGAGAGTCTTAGACCGTGATCCCGGGCACGCACGGGATACTATCCACCCTTTAGTGCTTAGCGGCACGTCTCGGTTCAGCCCGAGAGTCTTAGACCGTGGTCCCGGGCATGCACGGGATACTATTGAGTTACATCGATGATTCATCAAATTGATTTCAAAGACTCGAGACTATTCAACCCAATAGACCAGTTTAGATTACTCACTGTACACCGCCTTTCACTGCCTTGATTTATATTGTTGTTATACATGCTTTACCATTTACGATTATACTTGATTGTCTTGTTACCTTGTTTATATTTTATTGCTTGATGACATGACGCGCTGACGTCTGGGTTTTGCATGGCCCAGATTCTGTACCTTTACTGCAGTCCGAGCAGGAGTATTTCAGCCAGCAGGCTGAGCAGTGAGGACTCAACAGTAGTTAGTTCTTTTACTTTTCAGCATTTTATTCCTGATGTGAGCCCGTATTATGGGACATACATTCCAGTTATATTTTGTATTGGATCTTTTGCTTCCGCATTATTATTCTTGACTCGTTTTATTTTAGCTTATGGACATGTATTAGATAGTTTTATTTTTGTTCTTGATATCTCTACAGCCGTAATGTGACTGTGGAGGGACATTTTCTATCCACAGGTAGCATGGTTGGCTATGTCACGTGCCTACTTAGCGTACTCTAGGAAGCGGGGTGTGACACACATATTAAAGTAGACACAAACCAAGTAGCATACTACCATTTTTAGCAAGACTGTCAATACAACTGTGAATATCCCAAGCTTCCATTAAGTAATATACAAGCTAGTATGATACAGTAATGGCCTCTAGGGCATAAACACTAACAATCTCCCACTTGCACTAGGGCCATGTACTGGCATATCGCAGACCTATCATCTCGAATAGCCTCTCGAACTGCATCTGAGGAATGGCCTTTGTGAATGGATCAGCGGTATTATTCTCTGTATCTACTCTCTTTACCTCGATCTCCCTGATCAGGTGATACCGCCTTAAGATGTGTCTGGACTTCTGATGGGACCTGGGTTCCTTCGCTAAAGCTATAGCGCCGTTGTTGTCGCAATACAGAGGTATTGGACCAAGACTGGTAGGAACCACCTGAAGTTCTATGAGGAACTTCTTCATCCAGACAGCTTCTTTCGCGGCATCGCAAGCAGCTATGTACTCCGCTTCCATCGTTGAGTCAGCAACGGTCTCCTGCTTGGAACTCTTCCAACAGACCGCCCCTCCATTGAGGGTAAAGACATAACCCGACATGGACTTGGAGTCATCCTTGTCACTCTGGAAGCTGGAGTCGGCAAAGGCCTCGATCTGGAGGTCTTTTCCGCCGTACACCAAGAACATCTCCTTAGTCCTCCTCAGGTACTTGAGAATGTTCTTTACTGCTATCCAGTGCTTCTCCCCTGGGTTTGTCTGATACCGGCTTACAACGCTCAATGTGTATGCTATATCTGGTCTGGTACATAACATCGCATACATTATAGAGCCTACCGCAGAAGCGTAGGGTATAATCGACATGCGATCCCTTTCCAAATCAGTCTTGGGAGACATCTCTTTGGAGAGGTTGATTCCGTGACAAGCCGGTAGGTTACCGCGCTTAGAATCTTCCATACTGAATCTTTTCAATATGGTGTCTATGTACCTGGACTGCGAAAGTCCCAACATCCTCTTTGATCTATCACGATAGATCTGGATCCCCAGAATATAGGTGGTATCACCCAGGTCCTTCATGGAGAACTTCTGTGACAAGAATCTTTTGACTGACTGTAGAATAGGAATATCAATTCCTATTAGGAGAATGTCATCCACGTACAAGACGAGAAATACAACAACTCTCCCTACAATCTTACTGTATATGTATGGTTCATCTGGATTTTTGATAAAGTCGAATTCTTTGACAGTATCATCAAAACAGATGTTCCAACTCCGCGATGCCTGCTTTAGTCCATAAATGGACTTAAGCAACTTGCACACTTTACCGCTGCTCCCACTCTGAATGAATCCCTCTGGCTGATCCATATAGACGCACTCTTCCAAATTACCATTTAGAAAGGCCATCTTTACGTCCATCTGCCAGATCTCATAATCGTGGAAGGCAGCAATGGCAAGAAGGATCCAAATGGATTTGAGCATAGCCACTGGAGAAAAGGTTTCGTCATAGTCCAAACCAGGTCTTTGACGAAAACCCTTTGCAACAAGTCCAGCCTTATAGGTTTCAACCTGTCCATCTACACCAATCTTCTTTCTGAAGATTCACTTGCATCCTACGGGTTTTACCCAATCTGGAGCAATGTCCAAAGTCCATACTTTGTTAGTGTACATGGACTCCATTTCGGTCCGCATTGCATCCAGCCATTTTACCGAGTCGTCGCTCTGAATGGCTTGCTGGAAGCTAGCAGGGTCATCATTATCAATGATGCAATCTTCTCGATCCCCGTCTATAAGAAAACTGTAGTATCTCTCGGGCGGATGAGACTGCCTACTATTTCTGCGGATAGGCGCTGGTATGTCCCTTTCTTCTAAAACTTCTGGTTCTACCATACTTTCAGTAACAGCTTGTGGTTCTGGAATTTCTTCCAGTTCTACTGCGCTCCTACTCTTCTGATTTTCTAAAAATTCAGCTTCTAAGAAGTGGGCATGACGAGAAACAAAAACCTTTTGTTCCTCTGCGTAATAGAAACAATATCCCTTGGAGTTCTTTGGATATCCCACAAACTTACTCTATACTGAGCGTGCCTCGAGCTTGTCCGGATGCTGCTTTTTTACAAAAGCTGGACATCCCCATGTCTTCAGGTACTGAAGATAGGGTTTCTTCCCACTCCACATCTGATATGGTGTGGTAGGCACAGTCTTGGTTGGAACCTTGTTCAAAAGATATGCAGCTGATTCTAAAGCATAACCCCAGAAAGATCGCAGTAACCCAGCCTTACTCATCATGGAACGAACCATATCCAATAGGGTTCGATTCCTCCTTTCTGATACACCGTTGTGTTGTGGTGTGTATGGAGGAGTAAGCTGAGAGAGAATTCCATTCTCTTTTAAGTAACCCCGGAACTCGGCACTTAAGTATTCACCACCTCGATCAGATCTCAGTGTCTTGATACTTTTTCCTGTTTGGTTTTCCACTTCATTCTTGTATTCCTGGAATTTCCCAAAGGCCTCGGATTTATGCTTCATTAAGAAGATATGTCCATACCTAGAGAAATCATCCGTAAAAGTAATGAAGTAGGAATAACCACCTCGCGCATGTGTAGATATTGGACCGCACACGTCACTGTGTACGAGTCCTAAGAGCTCGCTCGCTCTTACTCCGTGTCCAGTAAACGGAGTCTTTGTCATCTTTCCCATGAGACAAGATTCCCAAGTAGCATAAGATTGATATTCGAACGGATTCAAATATCCTTCTCTATGTAACTTAGTTAATCGTGTTTCATTGATGTGACCTAGTCTACAATGCCATAAGAAAGCCTGATTTATTTCTGGAGACTTTCTTTTAAGTGTGTTCTGGACATTGAAAACCTGAGCTTGACTCAATACGTATATACCGTCATCTAATGTACCGGACCCAATCAGAACATGATTCAGGTGGATGTGAACTACATCGCTTACGAATGTAAAATCATATCCCTCTCTCGAAAGTGAGGACACTGATATGATATTACAAGTCAAACTAGGTACATACAAACAGTTATGTAGAATCAATATCTGCCCACTTGTCAAACCTAGGCGATATTCTCCCACGGATTCAGCGTCCACGCTCATTCCGTTAGCAACTCTGAGAGACAAATCACCTACCCTTATAACTCTACGGTTTCTCAAAGCATGTAATGAATTACAGATATAAGATCCTGCTCCGGTATCTAGTACCCAGGAAGTAGAGTTAATTGACAAACAGTTCTCAATTACAAACACACTCGAGGCTGAAGCCACAACATGCTTCGTATCCTGGCTACTGGCTTCCAAAGCCCTGCAATCCTTCTGCCAATGCCCAATCCCATCACAATAGGAACATCCCTCTTTAGCTACACCAAGTCCCGAAACTTTTGCTCTTCCCTTTCCTCCTACTTTACTGACACCGTATATCGGCTTTGTAGAGGTCTTCTTCTTTTCACCCTTTGCTTTCGTCTTGGATGTAGAAGAAGAAGGTCCCCTATTAAGCAGAGCTTGTATCTCCCTGGTTTCTTTCAGGGTGTAAGTAGAGGGTAGGGATTGTGGAAATAAATCAGCATATGACATGTTTCCCAACGTGGTCTCCAGGTCCTTGAGCTCATCAATATAGCTAGTCATCGTAAGGACGTCGTCCCCTACAGATGACCCGACAGCCAACCTTGCTTGAATTAATTCGTTCGAGGTCTCATATCTTGCGATATGAGATTGCTCTCCATATAAATCTTTGTTATGGAGAAAGATGGAAACTGAGTCCATCTTCTCGTGCTACTTCTGGTATACACCATCAACTGAAGCCAACACGAGGCACTTAGCTTTCGCTTTTTCCTTTTCCCTTGTCTGACGGATATCTATATCCGCGACGGTGGAAACTGGACCTGGGATGGTGGGGGCTTGAGTAGTAATAGGGTGGTCCAGCTTGTCATAGGCAATGGACATCTGGACAGACCTTTGTCAGTCATATAAGTCAGATTCAGTCAAATTGTTATTTAGATATAACCTAGTCATGGTCACAAGGTCGCTGCAATGAGAGAGAGAGAAGAAAACACTTTAGCATGATGCTCTTGGAAGTTTAGATTGGTTTTTAATTTATCTAAACTAGATGGCTCCCACTGTTTCTCGAATCCTTCCTCAAACCATAAAAGAAGAATTAGCCAGGACTATTCTCACTGTATAATACTTGCTTAACCGTTCAGCCAGGCCAGCGTCAGTACTTCGAGGGAGGTTTTCCAACGCTTTCGCGAAGTTCCTTAATTAAATAACCTCTTTTCTCTGGGGGCGTATCCCCGCTGACACCTTTCTCGACACCTACTTCGTTTATAGCATTGATCGTTAAGTGACGAATCTCCTGATAAGTAGCATATACTCATAGTAGGATCGGGACCTAAATATCATCGTGTGATAATGTTGAAGAAATCCTACCAACATTCATCAAACTCCAAATGGTATGAAACACTAGCAAGTTTCAGTTTCTTTAGAAACTCCCGATATGGATTTTTGCCCCATGTTCTTATGACCTTGACGAAGGCCAACAAATCATAAGTCGCATGTCAAGTTCTGCCCATCATTATCTTGTTAATTTGAACCCTCCCGTACATACCCTTAACGAAGGCCAACAAGGTAATACGACTGTCCCAACCCAACTCATCTATCTATGCAACAAATGAATACCCCAGCAGCTACCAAACACTATGCCTTGACGAAGGCCAACAAACATAGCTTGAATACTACTGACCATCCATAAGAAATGACGGAGGGCTACGACTGGTTTTGGCGAAACCGTGAACGTAGTGAACTTGATATAATCGAAGGAACCTGATAACTTTTTAAAAGGAGTGGTTAAAGCTCCGCAATTTAAAAATTCTGCTCTTTTAAAATAACCGAGTGGTTTCTTTTAAATTTGTTCCAACGATTAAACTTTAGTTTATTTTCTTTGCATTAATATAATGCGTCCCATCAATTAACCTATCATTGCAGAAAACAACAAAAATACAACGTCCTCTTATGCCATCCGCATTCCCCACTGGGTCCCGTTATCACCCGTTAGGTTACTTAACTAACGACAGAGCGGGGGCTGGGCTAGAGCGGGTGTAAAACATAAGTGACGTCTAAATAGCTATCATATATAGATATTGTACATTCATCAGACGCAATAATAGGCATTCCAGATCACTGATGAACATTATTGGATATACAAGCAATCCGCGTTTCCTTTGAGCCTGCAACGAAAGACGGATTACACAGTTGTGATAAATAGCCATTACCCCACCCTAGACCCCTACGGGTACGTCAAACTACCCGTCAAGAACCTGAAGTGAAGCGGTCTCCCTCAACAACGTGAGTAGGCCACTAAACACTTCAACGTACCCGGTAGTTTGTGTACCCCATCTTGGGTCTATCCTAGGAGGAAAAACAGTAAATGAAATAATACAACGGTGGCTACAACCGCAACCTGGATGTGCCCCGCAAAAGAATATTACATCATATTACAATTTACATCGAATGAATGAATATAAAACCCATCTCAATACCCGGCTAATCATCACAACGATCCAATCAAGTTCATATACACAAACAGTAAAAACCATTACAGAAATGTGCAACCCCCTGCCAACCGACATACTAGCAGTTAAGGGAGGTTTACGAACACATTAAACATTACAGATAAAAACCCGATTAGCAAATAACTTAGAATATCGATCGACAACCTTTTTCCGTGTCTACCCCAAATGCAAGCCAGCAAAGAAGTAACCTGGGCAGAAACAGAATATACTTGAAAACAAAACACCAAAAAATACGAATTACTGAGAAAATCCGAGTCAACTCGGAGTTTACTCGGCGGCGAATCCGCGGCCAAAAGCACTATTCTGCCGCGGATCCGCGGCATTCTTACCGAGTTGGAAGCTCGTATTTTCCCAGAATTCTTATAATCCCCTGCTGTGAATTTTAAGGCCTATCAAATAATTTTTCTGACACGTCTAAAATTGACAGAAACTGAGCGGGGTCCGGGTTTAAGTTTTCGCGTTTTTCCGACGATCGAAGTTCTAATTAGTTGCTAACAAGCTAGTAAAGGTTTAATTGGCTCTGATACCACTGTAAGTCCATGTCACGCACCCCACGAGCTTGCGGGAAGGCGGAATATATGAAAAACGATTATCAAAGATTCGTAACACGGACTTGAGCACACGGATCGTGTCTAAACCATTACTAGCAAACTACGAAAGGTTTAACTACTTTGATTCGAAGTTATACCTCACGTTACTTATCCTTCGGGTCTTCATCGCTGTCCTCCACACCTCGTAGGCTCTTTGGAACGACGGCACCTCAACGGCCTCCTCGAGTCAAAGACGATCCACCCGAGAGCTCCTACTCCAAGCTTCACCTCTAACTTGAGGTAACTAGGTTACTAAACTGCTAATCAAAGCAACCTAGGAGATATAAAGTGCGATTAGGGATGTATTAGTCTTTCTAACCCTTGATCTCAACACATGAGAGGTTAGGGTTAGGGTTTGAAGAGAGAGAGCTTGAGGAGAGAGAAGGTGAGAATGAGAATCCTTTTGGATAAATGATATCATTTGTGTATATATGAAACATATCATATTATTAAATGAATAACAAATAATGATATATCATCATGTTTCATTAATACACTAAGTGATTCATCACATGAGTCATATAAATCATTAATGCAACATTAACTCCATGGATGATTCACTCTCATGACTCATTAATCCAATAAATGCAAATGCCACCGTACCCTCCAAGTCATCATCCAACTAGAAACTTCCCGACAAATTACGAGAACGCCCCTCCTATCCGTGAAAACACGGAAAAACTTTAGACTGTATAAATCCCATAATCCGATACTAGAATCTGGCTTAAACCAAAGCCGGCTAGTAAAAACTGTCCGAATATCATACGTGCATAAATGCACGTGCGTGTCCGAACCCTGTCGTAAAACCATACGACCTCTATATCGTTTCGCCTGAAGTAGAGAAACTCTCTGTGTGGGACTCTAAAGACTCGACACTACGCTGGTGGTGGGTTTAACCACAGACCGCAAGCAGCACTAGCTGTACGTAACAGTCCCCAGGTAGATGTCAATAAGAAGGCCGATGAGGAAACCCATCCGAACTCCTACTGAGCCTGATGTAACAATCTCCGTACAGTCTGGTCTGTTCGTCTAGGACTATCGCATATCGGGCCTAGAGGGCGGTAAACGTCAGACCCCTAATAGTGGTATAAGTCGTGTCGGAGTGAATCCCATTACACCTTGAGAAACTACTGGAACCTACCAGTAAATCTCGCTTGCCCTGGCCAGGGACTTTGCGTAATGGCTCTCCATACACAGCGCGATATCAACCCCCAATACCGGGAGAAACGAATCCTATCTAACCGCCACTGCCTCCAAGTGCTTCGGGACTGCATCCAACTACTACCTGTTTGCACGACTCCTTTGAGCCGTGGTAGGGTAGTAATCTAAGAACAGTGGGAACACACTCGAGGCGAAGTAGCAGTGTCAAGTCGACGGATTAAGCTGTACTCTTGTCACCTGGAAGCTGCTATCTGACGATGGGTATAAATCCAACCTGCAGTTCCCGGCGTGTCTTGTCCGGTGTACCCGTAACCTAACGAGCACCTGCATACTATCTCCAGTATGACGTACTGATGGCTGTGGGACAGACCATCTCCCTATGCTGCGATGAGAAGTGTACACACCAGTCTACTCCGGAGTATCGATGCCCTATCTCGATAATCCTACGACCAGGGACCTGTATAGGATGTTGCTTATAGACTACCCAGCCCCCACTAGTGTGACTGCCATCACAACGCTGGTAATCAAGCAAAGATCTTAAGGGCTCTATTAATATGTATAAGCGATACGTTACAAAAAACATATGCACATATTAAAGTAGACACAAACCAAGTAGCATACTACCATTTTTAGCAAGACTGTCAATACAACTGTGAATATCCCAAGCTTCCATTAAGTAATATACAAGCTAGTATGATACAGTAATGGCCTCTAGGGCATAAACACTAACAAAAATATCAAAAAATATCAAGGACAAAGTCAAAGCTTCAAGAAGTTTCTTGAAAGCTTCATGAATGTTTAACCCTAATCCAAACCCTAACCATATTTAAACTCCACAAAACATGTTGCATTTATAACTACAACATGTTACAATATTATATATCACATATACAATATTTATTGTAACAAAATAAAATAACACATTTAACATACATCGCATATATATCAATGTATTACCCGAGTGAGAAAAAGAATCTTTAAGTGAGCTAATATTAGTTAATGTAATTTAATATATCAAATATATAATTATACGTTAAATCATCGAATCAACTCTTGATCCGATAATCCGTCTATTTCATAAATAACCGACTAATATAATCTGTATCAGTTCATCGAATCAATACTTGATCCGATGACCCGGCTATATCACATATACCCGGCCGATATCTCATATCACGAGAATCTAATACGGTGTCACATACACGTATTGTTCTCGGTCCCGCACATATCATATATGTGCTCCTACTCCGTTTTGCCTGAGTCAAGAAAGCTCTGTGTAGGACTCTAAAGAATCGTCAATACGCCGGCAGTAGGAGATGATCATATCAAACACCCACTAACTGCAAGCGGTCAGCTAAACGTAACAGCCACCCAGGTATTGAGCGATCAGAAGATCAACAAGCAAGCCTGTACATTCTCCTGCGAATCCAATCAGTAACACTCCCGTACAGTCCGGTCTCTTCGTCTGATATGTCGCATATCTCGCCTAGGGGTGGTAAACGTCAGACCCCAGTAGCTCGATAAGTCGTGTCGATATGAGGTCTATAACAGTTCAAGAAACTACTGATAACACTTACCAGTAAATCTCCGCAACCCTGGCCAGGGATTTCCAGTTATAGCCAATTGAACACAGCGCAACATCAACTCCCTATACCAGGAGAGACGAAACCCCTCCTAACGCTCATTGCCTCCATATGATTCGGGACTGTACCCAAAAGCCATCTTTTTGCACGCCCTCTTGGACGTGGTATGATGGAAATCAAAGCACGGTGGGAATCACACAAGACTCTATGACGATCTCGGGTCTACAGACTAACCTGTACCAGTGTCACCAGAGAACTGCCATCTGACGTGAGGTGTAATACCATCTGGGAGTTCTCGGCGAGTCCGTCCAGTGTACCCAGTCTTTACTGAGCACCCGTACACCATCCTTGATGTCAAACACGGATGGATATGGGATCATCCATCGCCCATCATATGGGTCAAGATGCATATACGATAGTCTACTTTGGTATATTGATGCCCTGTCTCGATACAACCTCGACTAGGAACAGTTATAGGATGTACTCGTCGACTACCGTGGCCCCACTAGTATGATCTCATCATAGTCCCAGTAGTCGAGTACATATCCTAAGGGCTTTATCAACATGTAACATAGAGACAATCAGCGTACATGTTAAGATAAAGTACAACCAGATAGCATACTATCATGTCGAGCAAGAAAGTCCTCCCTATATATGTCCAAGCATCCATTACAATATACATCATATGTACAGTAATGGCCTGTAGGGCATACATATAACTAACAATCTCCCACTTGCACTACGGCCATCTGTTGTGGTATCACATACCCAACAATTAGCTGTGGTTGAAGTATCTCATACTCAACCATCCCATAAAAGTCTCTACTGGGAAAAAGGCCTTTGTGAGTGGATCTGCGCTGTTGTCCTCTGTATCTACTCTCCTAACCTCGATCTCCCTGGAGATCAACCATCTCCATGATCAGGTGATACTGCCTAAGAATTATATCTGGATTTCTGATGGGACGGGGGTTCCTTAGCATAAGCCACAACTCCATTGTCACACAATGGCAGGAACGAAGTTCATCTCATGAACTTAAATATATCCAGACTGCCTCTTTGGTAGCATCCTTGGTAACGACGTATCTTGCCTTTAATCGTCTAGTAAGTCACGGTATCTAGCTTGGAACTCTTCCAACATACCGTCCCTCCATTAAGGGTAAAGACAATGCCTGCGGCTGACATTCAGTCGTCCTTATCACCCTGGAACCTTTCCAGTGATTCTCCCCAGGATCGATTGATACCATCTCACTACACCTAGTGAGAATCCTAACATCCATTTAAATCTATCTCATAGATATAAAACTTAGGATTTAGGAGGTATCACTTGATCCTATATGGAGAATCCTTATGATAAGCGGAGATTGACCGAGCGTAGCATAGGAAACTCCTTCCCTATCAAGAGTATGTCATCCACGTACTCTACGAGGATCACCACCATACTCTCTACTACCCTTTTGTATATACAAGGTTCATCTACCATTTTGATGAAGTCAAACTCTTTGACTACCACATCAAAATAGACGTTCCAACTCCGCGATGCCTGCTTTATCACATAAAACATCTTGCATACGTTTCCGCTGCTCCCACTGTCTATGAAGCCCTCTGGATGTGTACTTATAGACGCTCTCTTCCAAAACATCATTTAGAAAAGCAGTCATGACACCCAACCATCAGATATCGTAGTCATGGTATGTAGCAGTGGCAAGTAGGATCTGGATGGACTTAAGCATAGTTTTGAAAGTCTCAACTTTTCCATGTACACCAAGTAATCTTCTCAAGATATACTTGCTCCTGATGGGGATTTAACCCTTCAGATAAAGCAACCAAATTCCATACTTTGTTGGTGTATAAGGATTCTATCTCAGATCGCTAAGCATCCGGCCATTCTTACAGAGTCCTACTACTGATGGCCAACTCGAAACTAGTTGGGTCATCATCTCATGATGCAATCCTTGCTCCCACTGTCATAGAGAAAACCGAAGTATCTCTCAGGTGGGTAAGGAACCCTACTAGATCGGCGGAGAGGCTGAGGTTCGTTGGAAACTATTGAATCCTTTGGTTCTACCAAATCATCAGCTGCAGTTTGTATAGCTGGAACTCTTTCCAGTTCTACCTCATGACCAATAATTTCTTCATAAGAAATTCCCTTTCACAAAGGTGGCATGCTGAGAAACAAAACATCTTTTGTTCCTCGGTTAGGTAGAAGATATTCCCTTGCGAATGCTTGGGATATCCAACAAACATCCACAGAACTGACTTTGCCTCGAGCTTGTCCGGATTTTGCTTTTAGACATAGGCCGGACAACCCCAAATCTTAACTTACTTAAGATATGGGCTCTTCCCATTCCATATCACATATGAAGTGGTAGGCAACTGATTTGATTGGAACCATGTTCAATAGGTGTGCAACTTCTCAAGTGCATAACCCCAAAAGAAAATAGGCAACTCAGTAGTACTCATCATAGAGCACACCATATCACATAGGGTGTGATTGCTTCGTCCCGATACACCGACGTGCTGTGGTGTATACGGAGGAGTAATGCTGAGAGAGAATCTCATTCTCCTTTAGAATAGTCCAGGAATTCCGTGCTCAAGTATTCTCCTCCTTGATCTCATCAAATGACATAATACTTATACCCGTTTTTGGTTCTCTACTTCTAACTTATATTCTGTGATTATCTCAAAAGTTTCGGACTTGTGTTTCAACAGGAACATATGTCTGAATCTTGAGAGATCATCAGTGAATGTAATGAAGTGCAAAGAACCGGTCCTGGTATGTGTAGACAGGGGACCTTCATACATCAGCATGTATCAATCCCAAGAGTTCACTAACTCTTTCTCTGTTTCCAATAAACGGAGCTGTGGTCATCTTATCTTTGTGACATGACTGGCAAGTTTTTACAAGATGTAAATCCAAACTAATTTAAATATGCATCTTTATGTAACTTCAACTAGTCGGGTCGCATTGATATGACCTAGTCTACAATGCCTTAAGAAGGATTCGTTCAATTCTGAACTATTCCTCTTGTGTGTGTTCTGTACGTTAAGAACTGTGGTTTGATTTAGAACGTCTATGCTTTTAGATAACGTTCCTGAACCGATCAACTCTTGATATAGGAAATGTTCAAAACATTATCCAACAATACAAAATTATATCCTTCTTTACTCATAAAAATACTGATATGATGTTGTATATCAGGTTCGGTATCTAATAACATTCGTTCAGAATCAATGTATTCTGATAATACAGGGTGATAACTACCAACAGACTAGGCTGAAACACTTGCACCGTTTCTATCACATGAAACTTATCACCCGTTCTCAGTTCTCTACCTATCTGTAGCCCATGTAACAAATTACATATGTGGGATCCTGATCCGGTATCAAATACCCAGGACGTAAAGGATATTGAGAAACAGTTCTGTGTAATGAACACACCCGAAGAAGATGTATCAACATGCACTTTCTTCGTTTGGGCGGCACGGGAATTCTGGTAATCCCCTATTTCCTGCTCTATCTTATAACAATTATAAGTTGGAGCGGGACCAACGTTCCTTAGCGCAGTATAACAAGCGGGTTCGGTCAATACATCCGTATTATTATCTTGATTAAGGCGTGACATAGTCACAACCAGGAGAGAGAGAGAAGAAAACACTCAGCGTGCGCTTTTACAAGATTAGATTGGTTATCAATTTATCTAATCAGGATGTCTCCCACTGTTTTAGTCAAATCTTCCTTCAAACCCTAAAAGGAAAGACTAGCCGGGATTAATTACACCCTACAAGTTCGCCAATCTTTCAGCCAGGCCAGTGCCGGTACTTTGAGGGAGGTTCCCCGCGCTTTCGCATGGACCTAATTAAAGTAAACCTCGTTTTTCCAGGGGCGTAACCCCGTTAACACCTTTCTAGACACCTACTTGATCGGCTAATTGTAATGTGTAAAACTCTTCCAGGAGTAACTCTTACTCACAGCGGGTATCGGGATCCAACTATCTCATAGAAGGTATGCAATCTCATTTGCAAATTTCAACACTTGAAATTTCCAATAATATTTTACCCCTAACGTCCTATGACCTTGACGAATGCCAAACCACCCATAGTCCGCTAGTCAAGTTCAACCCGTACATTTCCTGATTGAATTAAACTCACCCGCACGACCCTTGACGAATGCCAAACAACGCCGTACGAATACCCTAATCCAATCGCATCGTATGCTAGCAGATAAGCACTAGTTAGCTACCGTACACTACGCATTGACGAATACCAAACTACCACAGCACGAATACTAAGTAGTACTTATCTGAAATGACGGAGGGCTACGACAGGTTTTTAAGAAAACCCTTTGCGTAATGAACTTGATATCATTGTAGAATCGAGTGATTTTAAATGGAATGTTTTTGAGGCATTTTCTAGTTTTGCTAAAGAGGTCACTCCCGGTGAAGGGATCGTCGGCTCTTTCCTCATCGAATAAGGTGCAGGATTTTTCACAAATATCACTATGCAAAGCAAAAACTATAGAAACAATCAAAGACAAACCGAGTTTGTAGCATCTGCTAGTTTCGCTAAAGAGGTCACTCCCGGTGAAGGGATCTCCGCTCTTTCCTTATCAAATAAGGTGCTGGATGTTCTACTAGGAACACCGCTATGCAAAGCAAGAACTAGAGCTACCAATTTTCAAACAAGTTTCTACAATATCTTTAGGTTTCTTTTAGTTTCATTAATCTCATTAATGAAGTCCCATTTTATTATGCATCACAAGCATCACATTTGAAACGAAATATGCAATATAACATATATCTCATATATATAATATAAACATTCATCTCAGGCAGTAATATGATCTCATCACAGAACATTGCAGCAGAAGAAACATATATGAAATATTGGATATACTAGGAGGTCTGTGTTTTAGTACGAGCCTGTATAAAACACGGATTCCACGGTCGCGATGAATAGCCAAACCCACATCCCTAGACCCCTATGAGAGCGGCAAGCAACACTGCCAATTCTAGGGTTAGGAGACCCGGTCTCGACTCCTCGAGATGGTCTCCCACTGGACCCTAGAACCCGGTTGCTTGTACTCCCCGCCTTGGGTCTACCTAATGCGGAAAAGTAAATAATATACAATTGTGACATCATCCTCAGCCCGGAAGTGCCCCAATAAAAGAATATTACATACAAATGAATTTTACATGAATGAAAAAGAAAAACTCTCATCTTACATAAAACCCCCGGCTATTCAGAACACGACGGTCCAATATAACATATCACAGCAACACATAATATCTCTTATCATCAACGTAAGCAAGTATGTGTATCCCGATTGTCGTTGATGTATAGCAACGAAGCCGGCGATACACCACATACTACGCATACGGTCGCAGAAAAGAATGTGTAAAACTATAACAGTTGGAATCCGCAACCTCTTTAGACATCGCATGCCTAACCAAATGAATTCCTTAGACATCGCATGCCTAACAATCATAAACCCCGCATTTTAGTCTCAATATCGAAAACTCTTTTCAATATCTAGTCGGGAAATTCAACAAGATTCCCGACATCCTGATCGAATGCTCGTTGCAAACTTTAGTAGACGGCCGCACCCCTGGATGCCGTCGACGAAGTGCACTAAGGCGGAACACCGCTGCCACGAGCATCCGAACGGATGCTTTTGGCGACGGTGTTCTCCTACAGTCACTTGGTCGGGGCTATGGGGCGTGTCTATCTATTAAGTTTATCCGGCGAGTATCCGTGTACGCTACGTGATTGCGACGGACTTTTGATCGCATCAAAATCCTGTGGCAACCGATCAAATGAGACTAAACTGCTAGATTTATAACATTCAAATTAGTTATCTCATAACTACATGTGGATTCCAAATATTGTATCACATTCCAGATAAAAAGACAGTGTTAAACTTTCCGATCGAATAATCAAACACCCAAGATTTCCCAAATAGCTCAACACTTGAGCGGAGTTCAAAAAATATCCATCACATGCCACAGTACCAATGGTCCAGCCGTAGAAGAGTCAAGCCAACGTCTCACATGTGGCAACGCCGTACTGCCCCAAACCCTAAGATTTAGAGGCGGTTCAGACGGTCACATAATCGAGTTAAGGTTTATGTTCTTCTAGAGGGTCCACCGTGTTACTTGCACGATTTTCCGGAAGTTTCAAACTCGAGAAAAATCCAACTTTTGAAAATTTTCCGACAAGGGAAAAAGTGAGTTATTGATATCCGTTCGAAATTTTTAACACTTTCTAAATTACCTGGAAAAAACTTAAACGAAGTCAAACTTTCCGATCGAATCAAAGAATACAAAAGATCTCCAGAAAACTCAACACTTGAGTATAATTAAAAATTCCCAGAAGCATGCAAGGACACCTACGGATGTTACTGTACAAAATAAAACCCTAATGCCCAGAGACGGCCGCGGAACCGCCGCGCAAGCAAGGGTATTGCCGCGGTTCCGTGGCTCTTTAATGGAATTAGATGGTCGTATTTCACAGTAACTCTTAGATTTTCCTGCTTAATTTTCTGAGTATTTTTAATATGAAAAAATCAACAATTTTAAAAATTTCCAGAGAATGGGTAAATCGCGACGTTTCGGGATTCGATCGGACTTTAAACTTCGTCTAGACTTCGCCTAAAACTCTAGCTTGGCTCTGATACCACCGTAGGGTTACTAAGCACTCTCGCAAGGGTCTATAAGGCATCAACCATGCCCGATTTAAAATTTAGACATGCCGAACAACCCTAACCAAGATCTTTAAACTATAGATTAGACGAAACAAAGCATGTTAAACACTTTAACATCAAAGAGATAGGGATTACAACCTTTTTAGTCCGTTCCTTCACTTCTAAAGCTCCGTGTTGTGGTCCCTTCGCTGCGATCATCAAGTTCCCGAACTCTAGAGAGGCTCCACGAAGAGAAAGATGCAAGCTTGCTTCCGATCATCGATAACTAAGATGATCTACCTTGAAGTTTCTTTAACACAAGCTCTCACTCACTAAATGAAGTGAACACCCTAATCTAATTGGCAAGAATAGATTAGGATGATGAAATAGGAATTTAGCACTCATTTTTTTTCTTAATCTCACTCATTTTCATCACAAAATCATAAGCTAGAAAGCTTTGCAAGGAGGAAGAAGAAGATGAATTGCTTTTGTGATGAATAATGAATCAAGTGAGGTTAGAAATGCGACCATGGGTTAAGTATGAAGACTTAACCCAAGTAGAGATTTAACTATGGTTAAAGGGTTGAGTTGGGTTAAAGAAATATCACAAAATATCACAAAATATCAAGGTCAAAGTCAAAGCTTCAAGAAGCTTCTTGAAAGCTTCATGAATGTTTAACCCTAATCCAAACCCTAACCATATTTAAACTCCACAAAACATGTTGCATTTATAACCACAACATGTTACAATATTATATATCACATATACAATATTTATTATAACAAAATAAAATAACACATTTAACATATATCGCATATATATCAATGTATTACCCGAGTGAGAAAAAGAATCTTTAAGTGAGCTAATATTAGTTAATGTAATTTAATATATCAAATATATAATTATACATTAAATCATCGAATCAACTCTTGATCCGATAATCCAGCTATTTCACAAATAACCGACTAATATAATCTGTATCAGTTCATCGAATCAACACTTGATCCGATGACCCGGCTATATCACATATACCCGGCCGATATCTCATATCGCGAGAATCTAATACGGTATCACATACACGTATTGTTCTCGGTCCCGCACATATCATATATGTGCTCCTACTCCGTTTTGCCTGGGTCAAGAAACCTCTGTGTATGACTCTAAAGAATCGTCAATACGCCGGCAGTAGGTGATGATCATATCAAACACCCACAAGCTGCAAGCGGTCAGCTAAACGTAACAGCCACCCAGGTATTGAGCGATCAGAAGATCAATAAGCAAGCCTGTACATTCTCCTGCGAATCCAATCAGTAACACTCCCGTACAGTCCGGTCTCTTCGTCTGATATGTCGCATATCTCGCCTAGGGGTGGTAAACGTCAGACCCCAGTAGCTTGATAAGTCGTGTCGATATGAGGTCTATAACAGTTCGAGAAACTACTGATAACACTTACCAGTAAATCTCAGCAACCCTGGTCAGGGATTTCCAGTTATAGCCAATCGAACACAGCGCAACATCAACTCCCTATACCAGGAGAGACGAAACCCCTCCTATCGCTCATTGCCTCCATGTGATTCGGGACTGTACCCAAAAGCCACCTTTTTGCATGCCCTCTTGGATGTGATATGATGGAAATCAAAGCACAGTGGGAATCACACAAGACTCTATGACGATCTCGGGTCTACAGACTAACCTGTACCAGTGTCACCAGAGAACTGCCATCTGACGTGAGGTATAATACCATCTGGGAGTTCTCGGCGAGTCCGTCCAGTGTACCCAGTCTCTACTGAGCACCCGTACACCATCCTTGTTGTCAAACACCGATGGATATGGGATCATCCATCGCCCATCATATAGGTCAAGATGCGTATACGCTAGTCTACTCTGGTGTATTGATGCCCTGTCTCGATACACCCTCGACTAGGAACAGTTATAGGATGTACTCGTCGACTACCATGGCCCCACTAGTATGATCTCATCATAGTCCCGGTAGTCGAGTACATATCCTAAGGGCTTTATCAACATGTAACATAGAGACAATCAGCGTACATGTTAAGATAAAGTACAACCAGATAGCATACTATCATGTCGAGCAAGAAAGTCCTCCCTATATATGTCCAAGCATCCATTACAATATACATCATATGTACAGTAATGGCCTCTAGGGCATACATATAACTAACATCAATTACACATCACAACTCAAGAATTTCTCAAACCCTAACTAGAAATTTTTAAACCTCACTAAACGACACTAAATCGGTTCTAAGTTAACATGGATGCAAAGCAAATGGGAAAACTACACTAATGATGGATAAATTACCTCCTTTGGCAACTCAAGAAAATTCTTGAGTTTCCCCGAGTGTCCAAAATCTTTGCTTTCTTGGTCCAAAGTGAAGCTTGTGAGCTTGTGCACATTTTTTGTGAAAGTGAGATGGACTTTTAATGGATTTTTGATGGATTTATGAGGAGGTAGAGTGGAGAGGGAGGGAGGGCAGCATCAGCAGCCATGTGAGAGGGAGAGGAGAGAAAATGAGTGAATGAGTGATGAGAGAATGCCTCAAGACCAAGGTTTGACCCCTCACCCTCTCTTTCTCTCTCTTGCCAATACTTCTATATTCTATTCTTTTCTTTTCTTTTCTTTTCTTTTCTTTTCTTCTCATTTCATTTTTAAAACCAACACATAAATCCCAAATGAAACCATGGTTATAAAATGTAACACAAGTGTAAAATAGGACACGGTGCATGTTTTGCACAAAACAAGCTTAATGCGCGATTAGCGATATTTAATCGCGATTAGCACTAAATTAGTGTATAATAAATCATAAAATTTCATAATTTGCATAAATCACATAAAACACCCTCTTTTCAGTAATTTCCATAATTTTCCAAATTTTTCCCAATTTATCGGTATTTAATTATACCGCCTTATTAAAATATTCAATATAATATTATTTAGTTATAAAAATTCCCAAAAATAATATTTTATTTTTCTGAAATGTTACAGGAACACGACTAATGTCAATCCTGACCCCGTGGGAAGCATCCAGTTTTATTGGATATACAAACAATCTGCGTTTCCTTTGAGCCTGCAACGAAAGACGGATTACACAGTTGTGATGAATAGCCATTACCCCACCGTAGACCCCTACGGGTACGGCAAACTACCCGCCAAGTACCCGAAGTGAAGCGGTCTCCCTCAATAACGTGAGTAGGCCACTAAACACTTCAAAGTACCCGGTAGTTTGTGCACCCCACCTTGGGTATATCCTAGGAGCATAAAATAGTAAATGAAATAATACAACGGTGGCTACAACCTCAGCCTGGATGTGCCCCGCAAAAGAATATTATATCATATTACATTTTACATCGAATGAAAGAATATAAAAACTCATCTCAAACCCCGGCTAATCATCACAACGATCCAATGAAGTTCATATACACAAACCAGTAAAAACCATTACAGAAATGTGCAACCCCCTGCTAACCGACATACTAGCAATTAGGGGAAGTTTACGAACACATTAAATATCAAAGATAAAACTTGATTAGAAAATAACTTAGAATTTCGATCGACAACCTTTTTCCGTCTCTACCCCAAATGCAAGCCAGCACTGAATAACCTGGGCAGAAACAAAATATACAGGAAAACAAAACACTAAAAGATAAGAGTTACTGTGTAAATACGAGTTAACTCGGAGTTGACTCGGCCACGGATCCGCGGCGGATTGCACTAATCTGCCGCGCTTCCGCAGCAGTCTCACCGAGTTGGGACCTCGTATTTCTCCAGTATTCTTAGAATTCCCTGCTGCGAATTTTCATACCTCTGAAATAATTTTTTCGACACGTTTAAAATTGACAGAAACTTGAGGGGTTCGGGGTTAAGTTTTCGTGTTTTTCCGACGATCGAAGTTCTAATTAGTTGCTAACAAGCTAGAAAAGGTTTAGTAGGCTCTGATACCACTGTAAATCCATGTCACGCACCCCATATGCTCGCGGGGAGGCGGAATATATGAAAAACAATTATCAAAGCTTCGTAACACGGACTTGAGCACACGGATCGTGTCTAAACCATTGCTAGCAAACTACGAGGGATTTAACTACTCGGATTCGAAGTTATACCTCACATTACTTGTCCTTCGGGTCTTCATCGCTGTCCTCCACACCTCGTAGGCTCTATGGAATATGGGCACCTCAACGGCCCCCTCGAGTCAAAGACGATCCACCTGAGAGTCTATAGTCCGAGCTTCTATCTCGAATCTGAGATAACTACGGCTTCTAGTTTGCTAATCTAGAAGTCCTAGAGGGTGTAGAGTGTTTAGATGGATTACTTAGTCACTCAAACCCTAGGATTCTCAACTCATGAGAGCTTTTAGGGTTTGAGGAAGAAGATGAAGACTTGAGGAGAGAGAAAGCTTTTGTGATAATGATAATGAATAATACTCATGAAAGAATATAATGAAGCATACAAATATCTCTTGATAAATATCTAGAAATATCTTGTGAGCTTCATTTAATCCTAAGGATGAATCACCTCATGAGTCATTAAGTATTTAATGAAAACTTACAACTCATCTCTCCACCTCATTTGTGTTTAATCCAAAAGAAATAAATACAAATGAGTCATCTTCTTCTAGAAGCTTCCCGACAGATTACGAGACTGCCCCTCCCATCCGTATTTCCGAAAAACACGGATAATTTTTGACTGAATAAATCCATCTGTATAATACTAGAATCTGGCTTAAACCAAAACCCGCTAGTATTATCTGCCTGATCATAATACGTGCACAAGTGTACGTAAGTGATCGCGGCCCTGCCGTAAAACCATACGGCCTCTACACCTTTTGCCCGGTGCAGGGAAACTCTCTGTATGGGACTCTAAAGACTCGACACTACGCTGGCAGTGGGTTTAACCACAGACCGCAAGCGGTACTAGCTGTACGTAACGGTCCCCAGGTAGATGTCGATAAGAAGGACGATGAGGAAACTCATCCGAACTCCAACTGAGTCTGATGTGACAATCTCCGTACAGTCCGGTCTGTTTGTCTAGGACTATCGCATATCGGGTCTAGGGGGCGATAAACGTCAAACCCCTAATAGCGGTATAAGTCGTGTCGGAGTGAAGCCTATTACACCTTGAGAAACAACTGGAAGCCTACCAGTAAATCTCGTTTGCCCTGGCCAGGGACTTTGCGTAATAGCTCTCCATACACAGCGCGATATCAACCCCAATACCGGGAGAGACGAATCTTGTCTAACCGCCACTGCCTCCAAGTGCTTCGGGACTGCACCTAACTACTACCTGTTTGCACGACTTCTTTGAGCCTTGGTAGGGTAGTAATCTAAGTACAGTGGGAACACACACGAGGCGAAGTAGCAGTGTCAAGTCGACGGACTAAACTGTATTCATGTCACCTGGGAACTGCTATCTGACGATGGGTATAAAACCAACCTGCAGTTCCCGGCAAGTCCTGTCCGGTGTACTCGTAACCTAACGAGCACCTGCATACTATCTCCAGTACGACGTACTGATGGCTTTGGGACAGACCATCTCCCCAACTGGGATGAAAAGCGTACACACCAGTCAACTCCGGAGTATCGATGCCCCGTCTCAATAATCCTACGACCAGGGACCTGTACAGGATGTTGCTTATAGACTACCCAGCCCCCACTAGTGTGACTGCCATCACAACGCTGGTAATCAAGCAAAGATCCTAAGGGCTCTACTAATATGTATAAGCGATATGTTAAAAGAAACACATGCACATATTAAAGTAGAAACAAACCAAGTAGCATACTACCATTTTTAGCAAGACTGTTAATTTAATTGTGAATATCCCAAGTTTCCATTAAGTAATATACAAACTAGTATGATACAGTAATGGCCTCTAGGGCATAAACACTAACAGAGGTGGCGATCACTCCATGCTGGTGTGGGATGATCTCCAGTAGTCTTTCAGGATTTATATGAGTTGCCGTCAAAACCCTGAAGCTAGGAATTCGGCCTTTGCTTCATTTCCTTTGGCGTGTCCGAATCCTGTTGGAGGATGGACGCTATAGTGACATCTTGTCTGCTGTATCGAGACGAACGTCGAGGTGGTGACCACTCCGCGCTGGTGTGGGATGATCTCCTATTGTCTTTCAGGCTTTATATGAGTTGTCGTCAAGACCCTGAAGCTAGGAATTTGGCCTTTGCTTCGTTTTGCTGGCATTGCGTCTGCTGTAACGAGACGAATGTCATGGTGGTGATCACTCCTCGCTGGTATGGGATGATCTCCGATGGTCTTTCAGGCTTTATATGAGTTGCCGTCAAGACCCTGAAGCTAGGAATTTGGCCTTTGCTTCGTTTTCTTTGGCGTGTCTGAATCCTGTTGGAGGAAGGACGCTGTAGTGACATCTCTTCTGCTGTATCGTGACGAATGTTGAGGTGGAGCTAGGATTTTGCCGTCACTCCGCTTTGTTTCGACCATGGGGTCTTTCGTTGATGTTGGATCTGCGTCCTGCTGGACTGCGAAGGAACGCCGTTGTTGACATTGCGTCTGCAAGACGAGACGAATGCTGAGGTGGAGCTGGGATTTTTCCATCACTCCGTTTGTTTTGACCGTGAGGTCTTTTGTTGACGTTGCGTCTGCATCCTGCTGGACTGCGAAGGAACGCCGTTGTAGGTCTTCAGGCTGTAGATGTGGACGTCGTGTTTTGGCTCTTCTTCTGATGGAGCCTGGTGGGAAGGTATGGTTCCCTCTTTGTTTGTGCCCCTGGATTGTATATAGGGATCGATGTGATCTCACCTGCAGGGCATAAATTTTATTTTTCTTTATTTCTTTCCGCGATGCTCTATCATTTCAGCTTTTTATATTGCGAAGATCGCGATCGCCCAATCATTTCGGCTATTTGTTGCGGTGCCCAATCATTTCGGATATTTATTTTATTTTTACTCGCTGCTTTTTATTGCGAGTTGCCCAATCATTTCGGCTATTTTGCATGCATACATTTTTACTTGTTGACTTTGTTTGCAAGTTGCCCCCATCATTTTGGCTATTTCGTATGCATGTTTTGCTCATTAACTTTTTGCCACGAGCATGGAACTTGGAATCTGGTGCCAATCTTAGCATCAGCATCGCTGCGACTGGAATGTTGCCAGGAGCGAATCATCATTTGCCATGAAAGGACTTGGAATTTGATACCGATTTAGGCATCAGCATCGCTACCACTGGGACATTGCCAGGAGCGAATCATCACTTTCCTTTGTCGATGTTGAACAAAGGTGGCTTAGCAAACAGGGTTAAGATCCTGTCGACTATGTCTTTTTGACTTCATGAGCCGTAAGGGTCTCATAAAGGTATTTCTCCCTACGAGTCGTGAGGATCTCATAGGTTCATTTTCTCCTTAGGAATCGTAAGGATTCCTAAGTGTATGTTCTCTTATAAGTCGTAAGGATCTTACAAGAGTGTTTTCTCCTTATAAGTCGAGAGGACTTACAAGTGTTTGTTTGCTGTGTAAACATATCCTTAGTCATGGATTGGACTTTGTTAGGGAAATGTTTATTCGAGCCCGTGGATTGTATACAAGGGTCAATATTGAACCGCTTGTAGGGCAGCATTAGAGGTTGTGGTGGCTGCTTAAGAACAGGTTCAGATCCCTGTAGCTTAAGACTTTTGAATCTTATGAGCCGTGAGGGTCCCATAAGAGGGTTCTCTTTACGAGTCGTGAGGATCTCGCAAGTGTAATTTCTCCTTAGGAGTCATGGGGACCCCTAAGTGTGTTGCTCCCTTGTGAGTCGTAAGGATCTAACGCAGGTGGTTTCTCCTCACAAGGTCAAGAGGATCTTATAAGTGTCTTTTAACGAGATTGCGCCCTTTCGGGTTTTCACAAAACTCGCCGGTAGCCCTGTTGTTTTTACTCACGAAGCCCTTTCGGGTTTTCATCCGTACCCATTTCTCTTATGGACATACCGTTTTTTTTACGAGTCTGTGCCCTTTCGGGTTTTCACAAACATCGCCGGTAGTCCTGCTGTTTTTACTCACGGCGCCCTTTCGGGTTTTCATCCATGCCCATTTTGCTTGTGGACATACCTTTTTTTTTGTCAGCCTTGGGATGCTGCGATCCGTAGTAGTTTATCGACGTCTCGGTCAACAGCCAGTTTTAGGACATAGTGGTCCATTTTTAGTTTAACGACATTTCGGTCTAACACCAATTTTAGGACATAGTGGTCCTTTGTTAGTTTAACGACGTTTCGGTCTATCGTTCATAGGTCGGACATGTTTGAAGATCTTTCAGCATTCTTTTAGTTTTTGCCGAAAGAGCATTTTCTCATGGAGCTTCCCTTATAAAAGAGCATGATGCCCCCGGCGTGTCCATCCTTTTCTGAGCATGTGGTTGTGGCGGGTTTACCTTCCAGTTGTCAGACAACGCGAATTTGCTCTGTTGGTATTCATCCTCAACCCAGCTTTTGAAGACATGGCAATCTTCGAGTGGGTGACCCATTACTCTGTGGTAGGGACAATAGTTAGGATTGTTAACGTCACCTGGTTGCGACGGATGTTTTGGATCTGGCAGCGTGATGAGCCCGTTGCGCACTGCCAGTTCGAACAGTCTCCTTGTTTTATCCCTGGGAAATGAGTAAGGACGTTTCAGCTTCTCATCGAGGGATCGCGGCTTATTGCTTCGACGAGCAACCGGTCTCGGGCCACTCGGTTGTTGTTGAACGTTGGCGATGCAGGTCGCTTTTCCCTTCCCCTTATCCTTTTTGCTTGATCCCTTGTTTGCGGGTTCGAGATCCTTTTCAGGTAGCGTGCGATTGCGTAGTGGAACGTTCTCATAGCTCTTCGTTTCTTACTCTTTTCTTGAGGTAGATTCCTTGAAGAGAGGGTTGAGAGTAATTTCTTCTTCAGAATTGCTCCCGAAGGTGAGAACTTACGATCCCCTGCTATCAACCATGTGACAGTTGTCAGCAGCTCTTTCTCGTTCGTCTGTCGTATTTTTCTGCTGTCAACGAGCTTCACGCTTCATCCTCTTGAAGTGCTGCCGGTGAGCAACGTATCCTTACCACCAATTTTTAAAGGCGTTGCATTCTTCACTGGGGTGTGCAATCTTCTGATGATATAAGCAGAAGTTAAATCGACATGGCTTCGGTGAACCTTTTTCTCGTCTTGAACCTTCTTTTATTCGCGGTAGATGAAGTGCTTCGATCTGGGGGGAGTGTTTTAACCCTTTCGTCCAGTCGCCGGCGTTTGGCCTTTTCAAATATGGCCATCTCACGCTCTCGATCAGCTTTGCTTTTAAGACGGGCTTCGTTCAGGAATGCATCAGTCATTTCGTCTAATGGTCCTAAAGTTCCGGTTCAGGATCTGCCCTCAGATTCTCTGCATAAGGAGCTTCTTCATCGTCTATTTACGAGTGAGAGATCACATGGCAGCTTGCCACATAATCTTCGAGTTCATCCGACGAGTCTTCCCCATCATCTCCGTCCTCAAGGACGTAACTGAGAAATTCTTGGAGTGTGATTGGAGCCCGCGCCTTCTGGTTATACTCTTCCAGTGTGTCAATCTGCTTTTGCAGGTCCGTGCGTTTGCCATCAGGTTTCACGGGCTTCTTGGATTTCTTCTTCTTCGTCTTCGAAGACTTTGACGACTGGGCGTGGGCATTTTGACTATCACTGCCAATCTTTGGAATTGGGCGCGGCTTTAACATTCCTTCGATGATCTCGGGTTCGAGTGGATTTTTCCACCTGATTGTCGGGCATGTTTGGAGATCTTTCAGCATTCTTTTCGTCTTGGCTGAAAGAGCGAACTCCCATGGAGCCTCTTCTACGAGAGAACATGATGCCTCCGGTGTGTCCGTCTTCTTGGGAGTGTGTGGCTGTGGTGGGTTCACCTTCCAATTCTCGAACAGGGCAAATTTGCTCTGTTGGTATTGATCTTCAATCCAGCCTTTAAAGACGAAACAATCTTCAATTGGATGGCTTACCGTCTGATGGTAAGGGCAATAATCGGGACTATTAGCCTCGTCGGGTTGCAACGGTCGTTTTGGATTCGGGAGATTAATGAACCTGTTGCGCACCGCTAGCTCGAACAATCTCCTTGTTTTGTCCCGGGGAAACGAATAAGGGCGTCCCAGTCTCTCATCGAGGGATGGGCGTGGACGCACGCTGTTTTGGCGAACAACCGGGTTTAAGTTGCTCGGCTGTTGTTGAGTATTGGCAATGAAAGCTGCTTTTCCTTTCCCTTTTTCATTCCGAGGATCCGTCTTTGAAGGGGAAGGCCTATGGCCCATCTAGTCCATTTGGGCCAGCATGTCGATCAAGGCCTGGAAAGTGGTCGGCTTGAAGAACATCATAAACTGTGAAATGGTCGCTTAAGGATCAAGAATGCCCACGAACATGCCTACCGCAGGCGTTTTTTCAATGCGCTGCTCGCATTTCGACCACAGATTCCACCATCGTGTTGCGTATTGAACCCATGTCTCACCTGGCTTCACCCTGGCGTTGATCAATGCCGTTATTGGGGTGCGTTCACTAGCACTTGCAAAACGCTGAGTGAATAACAGCTCCATCTCCGTGAAAGTTTTGATGGAATCGTTGGGAAGCTCCGAATACCACTCGAATGCTGTCTCCGACAAGCTGCCAACAAACTGGCAGAGCGGTAGTTTATCATCACCTCCAGTGTTGCCGCACAGAGCCCTGAATTGAGCGACGTGCTGATGCGGATTTCCCGTCCCCTTATATACGTGGAATTTGGGGATCGTATATCCCGGAGGGTACCTTATTTGATCGTACCAACCTGAATAGGGTCGTCCAGTTTTAACGATCTTCCCAGCCGCTTCATTCGCCTTGTGAGCTCGTATTTGCTGAGCAATGTAATCGTCCAGAGCGGCCTTAGAAATGGTTTTCTCTTTGGCTGTTGAAAACGCCGGAGGAGGGTTCGATGTGTCCCCTCTGTCATCTTCAATGATGATCGGAGGGTCTTCAGCTGGAGGTTCTGGTTGTAACATCATCCCGACCATGTCTTGGAAGAGAAGCGCCATTCGTTTTATATTAGCCGCTTGCTCTGCTGCTTCTCTATCCTTCTTTTCGAGGACCCTGCGGAAGAAGTCAGCATCGGTTTCTTGTTCGTGACGCTGCTCTGATGATGCCTCCGGGCTTTCTTTTGACCCGGAGAGTGCGGCCATGGCTGTTAGCATTTCCTGAAGCTTCTGTTGCTGCTCTTGGGCTTTTGTAATGGATCGGGTGAGCGGTCGGTGACCCGTAGAAGCGCGGCTTTCCTCTTTTCCGGAAGCCATATAAACAGTATGCACCATTATGCCCCCAGACTTGGGGCGTTTGGGCTCAGCACCTTTGTGGTCTGCCGTAGTCACAGGGGCTTTCTCTGGCCTCCTTCTCTTTTGAGCAGTTGAAGTCGAGGGGGCCGTTGCAGCGGGTACCCAAACAGCTGTTGCCTTTTGTGGCTTGGCAAGAGGGTTCTCTTCTTGCTGAACTTTCACTTTCTTTTGTCGGCGAGGGTAATTTTGATCAATCACCGACTCCTGGACCTGTCACCAGACTTTGTAAATTTTGGAGGACAGCCGCTGAGGGGGCTGCTCCGGCTTTGCTTCTGTAACATTCTCCACAGGTGGAGGAGATCTTTTCAGTACAGCGGTAGGAGAGTTCATGCGCACCTTGTTCAGCAATTCAAAGCTTTTCCCGGTGGAACAGCAGCATTGATTTCTACCGTTGGGGCTGGTGGAGTTAGCCCAGAGGGGGAGTTGCCCCAGCCTTCCTTGCTCGGCGCCAGTGGCGACGTCAAGCGTGTCGAGCTGTTGGGATTGTTTCAGCTTAAGGGGTGACTTCGTCTTTCCCCCTGTTCAGGTGAGGCGCTGCTGGTACCAGCCTCTTGAAGACCAACGTCTGTTGAGTAGCGGTATCCAATCTGTCAAAGACACACTTTTGAGCAGGAGCCGGAGTGAGAGCCGGAACAGTCGGTCTTGTGAAGACTGACTTCTTGGCAGAAGAAGCCTCTCTGATGATTTCGTTCGCTTGAGCCGGGGTGGTTATCCGCTTTGGGATGGCTGCTTCAGGTATCGCGGGCTTGTTGGCGTTCTGGCCCAGTCTGTTGAAAACTGAGGCATTGAATTTGGGCGACCCGTTGAGAGGGGCCGCGGCAGTGGTAAGTCGATCAAAGACCGACTTCTTTGGGGCTTCTTGCGATAACAGCGGGGCATCGAAGCTCATCGGTAGGATCATGGTCCCGAAAAATATCCCAGTGGTGGCCTGAGTTACTTGGTCCACCAGCATCTTGAACAGGGAGGCCGCGTGTGGCCCGTAGATTACACCTCCAGATGAGGTGGAACGGGAGTTGCAGTTGCAGCTGGAGCAGTTGGACGCCATTGATGTTCTGTTTTCTGCACGGGAGCAAAACCAAATCTTAGTACCTCGAACCCAAGGGCAACCATATCAAACCGTGATTCGTTCGCGAACACGACACATGAAGTGTGGAGTGGAAAGAGGAAAAGGTCCTTCCGGGCGTGCCAGAATCTGTTCCCCGCCGAAAGACGCGGACGAAGACGCGGCGAACGTCTTGCCTGAATTTCGGGGCAGATGCTAATTGGTGCTATCCGTCCACCTCTCCAAAGATGCCAAGTTGATTTATGACACCATGTATCGAAGGTTTAAACGGATGCGGCCGATGTAGCAGAATTCGTCAGATTCCCCCTCGTTGAGGGGGTTTTTATTGTGGGGATGCTCTTCCCTACAGGCGCAAGCCCCTGCAGATAATTATGCTACCGCATCGCGGTAACCACTTTCTCCTTCTCCATATGGTCACTTCGTGTCGTATGTGTTTGTTTTATTTTTGGTTGCCCGTGGATTGTATACGGAGACTAATTTATGTTGTCGCCCGTAGGGCGTGGATTAGTCCAAATCCGTATTTTCTTAGATTTGGATTTGGGGGTTAGGTTTAAGGATACGTTAGTCTCATTTGAGACTAAGATCAACTTAAACTTTTGTTAAGGATACGTTAGCCTAATTTTTAGACTAAGATCAACTTAACGGGATCGTTTAGATCCAACAAGAAAGCAATTGGGCTCTATTGTTTAGTTTAGGGACATTGCGGTCAATTACCAATTTAAGGACATGATGGTCCAATACCAGTTTAAGGACATGGTGGTCCAATGTTAGTTTAAGGACATTACGATCCAATGTTAGTTTAAGGACATTACGGTCCATGGGCTTAAGGACCCCACAGTCCAGGTTAACGACATCGTAGTCCGTGGGTTTAAAGGGACCCCACAGTCCAGGTTAAGGACATCGTAGTCCATGAGTTTAAGGACCCCACAGTCCGTGGAATGTGTGGTTGTCGAGACCCGTCACCTCTCTGAAGACGTTGAAGAATTACAACGACAAATATTATAGGAGTAAAGAGATGTACCCTTGAACCGGTGTGAATTGGTTGAAAAGATCTGTAGTCCTATTTGGGACTAAGATCTGTTAAATATTCATGAGCAGATGGGCTCAATTAAATATAAGTTGAGGACTTATGGACAATATTGGGCTAAGTCCAATAAGGTTAAAATGTTTAACATTTTATTGTTCTGGGCTGTTGAACCTTTATTTGGGCTTGGCCCTTTTAATAATGCTGAGCATTAGATCCTGACAATTTTTGTCTTGTATTGAATGCATAGCATTCATCAGAACAATGTGTGTTCTGACTGCGTGCCACGTGGCATGCCAGGCGCTTTGCGCCAATTAAAGAGCGCAATACGCTTCTCCCATGTAGCGCACACGAAAAGGACACGTGGCGTGTTCGGCGCTTTACGCCAATCAAAGAGCGCAGTGCGTTTCTGCTGAGTAGCGCACACGTGAATGACACGTGGCGTGCTTGGCGCTTTGCGCCAGATAATGAATGCAGTGCGCTATTTATGAGCGCATTGTGCTATTGGTTCAGTGGAGCACACATGAATGACACGTGGCGCATCTGGTGCTTTGCGCCAGCCCATGAGCACAGTGCGCTGTTTTCAGAAGCGCAAAGCGCAAGTTGTATCTGCGGTTGACACATGGCACGTTTTGGCGCTGAGCGCCGGTCCAAGGAGCGCAAAAGCGTAGTTCATGATTGCAAGGCACTTTTCAGTAGCGCAAAGTGCATTTGATCAGATTTATGATCAGAGAACAAGTTTATGTTCTTTTAAAAAGGAGGCTTTGCCTCAAGATTTTAAAAGGGAGGCTTTGCCTCAAGATTTAAGAACAACAGTTCTTATTTTTGAAAGGGCTTTGCCTTTGTAGATCAATGGTCTGTAAATGAAGTAAATACTTCTTTATTGTTTGATGAGGTCTTTTGATCTCTTTTATGAAAGACCTTGGTCTTTTTTAGATCTACAATCTTTTTTAGAAGATAGTTCTTCTTTTCATGAGATGATTTCATCTCTGTGTTCATTGCTCATGTTCTTTACCTTGAAGAAATGATCTTCTTTTGCTAAAAGCTTGCTTTTCTTTCTTTGAGTATTCTCAAAGTTTGTAGGGGGGTTTCTCTCTATAAGACTTGAAGTCTTGGGGCCTTTATATATGGCAAATTGATTTGTTAAATCAGTTAAAGAGATCTTTCTCTGATTGACTTGGGGATGTTTCCCACCGTTGGATCTTTGATCCTAGGGCTTCTGTTTTACAGAAGGCAATCTTCTTGTTTTTAACAAGATTGGAAAGATCTTTCCAAACAGAATTTATTCTGTATAATTAATGATTTATCATTATTAGATCTTTTGATCTAACGGTAGGGAATTTTTAATTCCAGCGATGGCGCACCCGTGCTTTGCACGTGGTGCGCTGCTCAGATCGCAGCGCACTTTGCGCTAGCGCACTTACGTTTGACACGTGGCGCGCAGCGCAGAGCGCAGCGCAACCTGCACTAGCTCACCCGTGTTTGACACGTGGCGCGCAGCGCGCCTAGCGCTGGATCTGAAGCGTTGCTTCAATTTTTAGATTTTGAATTTTAAAACAGAGCTTTGCTCTGATTGGGGGAAACAGTGGGGTCCTTAAACTCATGGACTATGATGTCCTTAAACTTTACAGACTATGATGTCTCTAAACTACCACGGACTGTGAGGTCCTTAAACTCATAGACTATGATGTCTATAAACTTTACAGACTATGACGTATTTAAATTATGAACTATGATGTCCTTAAACTCCATGGACTATGATGTCCTTAAACTTCTGGACCGCAAAGTCCCTAAACTAAAACAATAGAGCTCAAATGCTCTTTTGTTGGATCTAAATGATCCTGTTAAGTAGATCTTAGTCTAAAATTATACTAACTTATCCTTAACAAACGTTTAAGTTGATCTTGATCTCAATGAGATTAACGATCCTTAAACCCAAGCCAAACCCAAATCTAAGAAAATACGGATTTGGACTAATCCACGCCCTACGGGAGACAACATAAATTAGTCTCCGTATACAATCTACGGGCAACCAAAAACAAAACAAAAACAAACGACACGAAGTGACCATCTGGAGAAGGAGAAAGTGGTTACCACGATGCGGTAGCGTAATTAACTGCAGGGGCTTGCGCTTGCAGGGAAGAGCGTCCCCATAATCAAAAAACCCTCACAATGAGGGAGAATCTGACGATGTCTGCTACAACGGCCGCATCCGTCTAAACCTTTGATACATGGTGCCATAAATCAACTTGGCATCTTCGGAGAGGTGGACGGATAAAACCAAATAGCATCTGCCCTCGAAATTCAGGCCGGACTTCCCAACGTCCCGGTCGCGTCTTTCGGCGGAGAACAGATTCTGGCACGCCCAGTGGGACCTTTTCCTCTTTCCACTCCACACTTCGTGTGTCGTGTTTCGCGAACGAATCACGGTTTGCTATGGTTGCCCCTGGATTCGAGGTACTAAAATTTGGTTTCTTGCTCCGTGCAGAAAACAGAAGATCAATGGCTTTCAACTGCACAAATTGCAACAGCTGCAACAACTCCCACTCCGTCCTTACTGGAGGAGTGACCTATGGGCCTCAAGCGGCCTCCGTTTTTACGATATCAGTGGAACAGGTGACGCAAGCCACCCCTGGGCTAATCTTTGGGACTATGATCCCACAAGCAAGCTTCAGTGCTCCAATGCCGTCGCACGAAGTTCCAAAGAAGTCAGTTTTTGATCGGCTTACCACTACCACGGACCCACTCAACGGGTCATCCAAATCCAGCACCTCAGTCTTTGATAGGCTGAGCCGAAGCTCAGATGGGCCCGTGAAGAAGCCCGCAATACCAGAAGGCGTTATCCCGTAGCGGATAGCCATTCCTGCTCCTGAAGTCGCCAGAACGGCTTCCCCTGCTAAGGAGTGGGTCTTTGCAAGACTGGCCGTTTCAGCTCCCGCTCCAGGTGAAGTCATCAAAACTGCTCCCCCTGCGCGAAAGTCCTCCTTTGACAGGTTGGTCATCCCCTCTCAACGGACATCAGTCTTCACGAGGCTGACACCAGCAACAACTCTTCACCAGAGCAGAGGGCATGATAAAACTACCCCCACAACTGAACCAATACCGTCTGCAAGGTATGCTCGACGTCGTCAATGGCGCTGAGTGAGGAAAGCTGGGGGCAGTTCCCCTTCTGGATTGACTCCGCCAGCTCCAACGGTGGAGGTCGATGCTGCTATTCCAACTGGGAATAGCTTTGAACCACTTAGGAGGGTGCGCAAGAACTCTCCGACGGCCGTGTTGAAAAGATCTCCTCCACCTATGGAGAATGCTACAAAGACAAAGCTGGAGCGGCCCCCTCAGCGGCTGTCCTCTAAAATTCGCAAAGTTTGGCGATAGGTCCAAGACTCGGTGATCAACCAAGACTACTCCCGCCAACCGAAGAAGATGAAAGTTCGGCAAGAGAAGGACCACCCTGTTGTACCACAGAAGGTGTCGTCTACTTGGGTGACCGCTGCAACGGCCCCCTCAACTTTGACCGCCCACAAAAGGAGAAGGCCGGAGAAGATCCCCGCGTCTTTGACGAATCGCAAGGGCATTGAACCTAAACGCCCCAAATCTGGGGGCATGGTGGTACACACTGTTTATATGGCTTTCGGAAAAAGAGGAAAGTCGTGCTTCTATGGGTCACCGACCACTCACACGATCAGTGACAAAGGCTCAGGAGCAACAACAGCAAAAGCTCCAGGAGATGCTGGCAACTATGGCTGCACTCACTGGGCCAAAAGAAAGCCCGGAAATATCGTCGGAACAGTGTCAAGAACAGGAGACTGATGCCGAATTCCTCCGAAAGATGCTCGAGAGGAAAGACAGAGAGGCCGCGGAACAAGAGGCCAATATAAAATGAATGGCGCTCTTATTCCAAGACATGGTTGGCATGATGATACAGCCGGATCCTCCAGCTGAAGACCCTCCAATCATCCTTGAAGACGACAGAGGGGAGACATCGAACCCGCTTCCGACTCTATCAGCAGCCAAAGAAGAGACGGTCTCCAAATCCGCCCTGGATGACTATATCACTCAACAGATACGAGCTCATCAGGCGAGCGAAGCGGCCGCCCAAATTGTTAAGACTGGACGACCCTATCCGGGTTGGTACGACCAAATAAAGTACCCGCCGGGATATACGATCCCTAAATTCCATGTATATAAAGGGACGGGGAATCCTCACCAGCATATTGCTCAATTCAGGGCTCTATGCGGCACTAGGGGTGACGACAAACTGCTGCTTCGCCAATTCGTTGGCAGCTTGTCGGAGACAGCATTCAAGTGGTATTCTGAGCTCCCGAATGACTCTGTCAAGACGTTTGCAGAAATGGAGTTGCTATTCACCCAGCATTTCGCAAGCGCTAGTGAACGCACCCCGATCATGGCACTCATCAATACCAGGGTGAAACCAGGCGAAACCTGGGTTCAATACGCCATTCGATGGAGGAATCTATGGTCAAAATGTGAACAACGCATCGAAGAAGCTCCTGCGGTAGGCATGTTCGTAGGGACCCTCGACCCTCAGGCGACCATTTCACAATTCATGATGTTCTTCAAGCCAACTACTTTCCAGACCTTGATCGACAAACTGGTCCAAATGGACCAGATGGGCCATAGACCGTCTTCCTCGAAAATGGAGCCTCGAAACGAAAAGGGGAAGGGAAAAGCGACCTTCGTCTCCAATGCTCAACAACAACCGAGCAACTTAAAACCGGTTGTTCGCCAAAGCAACGTGCGTCCATGCCAATCTCTCGAGGAGAGACTGGGACATCCCTACTCGTTTCCCCGGGATAAAACGAGGTGACTGTTCGAGCTGGCAGTGCGCAACAAACTCATCAATCTGCCAGATCCAAGATGTCCGTTGCAGCCAGGCGATATCAACAATCCTAATTACTGCCCTTACCACCAAGCAGTAAGCCATCCAATCGAAGATTGCTTCGTCTTCAAAGGCTGGATTGAGGACCAATACCAACAGGGCAAATTCGCGCTGTCTGAGAATTGGAAGGTGAGCCCGCCCCAGCCACACACTCCTAAAAAGTTGGACACGCCGGGAGCATCGTGCTCTTTTATAGAAGAAGCTCCATGGGAGGTCGCTTTTTCAGCCAAAACGAAGAGAATGCTGAAAGATCTCCAAACGTGCCCGGCAATTAGGTGTAAGAGCCCGCTAGAACCCGAGATCATCGAGGGAATGTTGAAGCCGCGCCCAACGCTGAAAGTTGGTGATGGTGGACAAAACATTCACGTCAAGCCTCCAAAGTCTTTAAAGAAAAAGAAAAAGGCTAAGAAGCCTGTCCAACCCGACGATAGTCGTACAGGTCTGCAAAAATACATCAATGCACTGGAAGAATATAACCAGAAGGCGCGGACCCCAGTCACACTCCAGGAATTTCTCAACCACATCCTTGAGAACAGAGGCAATGACAATGACGAGGGAGACGACGCGTCAAAAGAACCCGAAGATTACGTGGCAGGTTGTCACATGATCTCTCACTCGTCAATAGATGATAAAGAAGCTCCTGATGCAGAGAAACTGGGGGCAGATCCAGAACCGGAATCAAAATCCCTGGAGCCATCGGATGAATTGATTGACAGACTGCTGAGCGAAGCTCTTCAAAAAAGCAAAACTGACATAAAGCGGGAGACGGCCATATACGAAAGGGCCAAGCGTCGGCGTCAAGTTAAAGAAGCTCCGATAATGAGAAGCCATAGAATACCCCAACCGGATCGATGCATCCCTGTCACCAGCAAAAGAAAGCTTAAGGCAAGGAAACGATTCGCTAGGGCCCTGTCAATGGGAATGAAGTTGCCTTCTTTCAGAGGAAATACTCCTGGCGGTATACATCTTGATGAAGCAGACGTACATCCTAACTTCTGCTTATACCATCGGAGG
The DNA here is from genome assembly GCA_030015575.1 of Agapanthus africanus. Lineage (NCBI taxonomy): Eukaryota > Viridiplantae > Streptophyta > Magnoliopsida > Asparagales > Amaryllidaceae > Agapanthus > Agapanthus africanus. The sequence goes on from CM057337.1 coordinate 165,822,409, forward strand.
ATTGCACACCCTAACGAAGAGTGCATAGCCTTTAAAAACTGGTGACAGGGATATGTTGCCCACCGACAACACGTCCAGCGAGTGAAGCGCAAGGCTCGTCGGGAACAGAGAAGCACGACAGATGAACGCAAAAGAACTGTCGGTAACTGTCACATAGTTGACACCAAGGGATCGCAAGTTCTCACCTTTGGAAGCGACTCTGATGAAGAAATAGCCCTCATCCCTCTCTTCAAGGAATCCAGACACAAAAGATATGAAGACTTGCGAGGACATCTAGCTGTTTAATCGTACGTTGCCCAAAAAAATCTCGGACCTACGAGCAATGGACCGAAACGTCCTTAAACTACTACAAACCGCAGCATCCTAGGGCTGAACCAAAAAAAACGGTATGTCCACAAGCAAAATGGGCACGGATGAAAACCCGAAAGGGCTCCGTGAGTAAAAACAGCAGGGCTACCGGCGAGTTTGTGAAAACCCGAAAGGGTGCAATCTCGTTAAAAGACACTTGCAAGGTCCTCTCGACCCTGTAAGGAGACAATACCTGCGTGAGATCCTTACGACTCATAAGGGAGCAACACACTTAGGGATCCCCAGACTCCTAAGGAGAAATTACACTTACGAGATCCTCATGACTCGTAAGGAGAACCCTCTTATCAGACCCTCATGGCTCATAAGATTCAAAAGTCTTAAGCTACAGGGATCTGAACCTGTTCTTAAGCCATCACAATCCCCAGATTGCCCTACAAGCGGTTCAATATTGACCCTTGTATACAATCCACGGGCACAAGTAAACGTTTCCCCAACAGAGTCCCACCACTGACAAGGGATATCTTCATATGGCGAACGACACTTGTAAGTCCTCTCGACTTATAAAGAGAAAACACTCTTGTGAGATCCTTACGACTTATAAGAGAACACACACTTAAGAATCCCCATGATTCCTAAAGAGAAATTACACTTACGAGATCCTCACGACTCGTAAGGAGAACCCTCTTATGAGACCCTCACGGCTCATAAGATTCAAAAGCCTTAAGCTACAGGGATCTGAACCTGTTCTTAAGTCATCACAATCCCCAGATTGCCCTACAAGCAGTTCAATATTGACCCGTGTATACAATCCACGGGCACAAATAAACGTTTCCCTAACAGAGTCCCACCACTGACGAGGGATATCTTCATATGGCGAACGACACTTGTAAGTACTCTTGACTTATAAGGAGAAAATACTCTTGTAAGATCCTTACGACTTATAAGAGAACATACACTTAGGAATCCGCACGATTCCTAAGGAGAAAATGCACCTACGAGATCCACACGACTCGTAGGGAGAAATACCTTTATGAGACCCTTACGGCTCATAAAGTCAAAAAGCCTTAGTCAACAGGATCCTAACCCTGTTTGCTAAGCCACCTTTGTTCGACATCGACAGAGGCAAATGGTAATTCACTCCTGGCAATGTCCCAGTGGTAGCAATGCTGATGCCTAAATCGATATCAAATTCCAAGCCCTTTCACGGCAAAGATGATTCGCTCCTGGCAATATTCCAGTCGTAGCGATGATGATGCTGAGATTGGCACCAGAATCCAAGTTTCACACTCGCGATAAAAATCATCGAGCCAAAAATGCATATGAAATAGCCGAAATGATGGGGCAACTTGCAACAAAATCAGCAAGTAAAAATATATGCATACAAAAATAGCCGAAATGATTCGGCAACTCGCAATAAAAAGCAGCGAGTAAAAAGAAACATAGCCGAAATGATTGGGCACCGCGAAAAATGGCCGAAATGATTGGGCAATCGCGAACTTCGCGATATAAAAACTGAAATGATAGAGCATCGCAGAAATAAAAAAATGAAGAATAAAACTTTTGCCCTACAGGTGAGTCCATACTAACCTCTGTATACAATCCATGGGCACAAACAAAAAGGGGACCACATTTCCCCACAGACCTTGTCAAAGAGAGAGTCGGATATTGACGGCAACATCTGCATCCCAGAAGAACAACAACGGCGTTCCTCCTCATTCCAGTATGATTCAGACGCAACGTCAACAAGCGACCCCAAGGTCAAAACAAAGAGGAGCCACGGCAGAGTCCATAGTTCCAAGTCTCGACGGTTCACAAACAACCTAGAGACCACCTCGGCACTCGTCTCGTTACAGCAGACGCAGTGTCAACAACAACGTTTCTTCTCACTACAAAGGGATGCAGACTCAACGTCAACAAGCGACCCCAAGGTCAAAACAAAGAGGAGCCACGGGAAAGTCCCCAGTTCCAAGTCTCGACGGTTCAAAAACAACCTAGAGACCACCTCGACGTTTGTCTCCATACAGCAGACGCGATGTCACCCCGGCGTTCTTCCTCCAACAGGATGCAGACGTGACACCAACAACGGAGCCACGGCAAAGTCCCTAGTTCCAGGTCCCGACGGTTCACCAACAACCTAGAGACCACCTTGAGGTTCGTCTCAATACAGCAGATGCGGTGTCACCCCGGTGTTCTTCCTCCAACAGGATGCAGACGTGACACCAACAACGGAGACACGGCAAAGTCCCTAGTTCCAGGTCCTGATGGTTTGCCAACAACCTAGAGACCACCTCGACGTTCGTCTCGATACAGCAGACGCGATGTCATCCCCAGCGTTCTTCCTCCAACAACAGAGCCATGGCAAAGTCCCTAGTTCCAAGCCTCGACGGTTCACCAACAACCTAGAGAAAACTGCGACATTCGTCTCGATACAGCAGACGCAATGCCAGCAAACGAAGTGAAGGCAATATTCCTAGCTTCAGGGTCTTGATGGCAACTCATATAAAACCTGAAAGACTATCGGAGATCATCCCACACCAGTGTGGAGTGGTTATGACTCATCGGGGCTCCCAAACTGAGCCTAACCTCAAGTAAAAAGCGATATGGAATATCCCTAACGCTTGCTCTTTCGACGGTAATACTACCTGGAAGATTGCTTGAAGATGTCTTGTCCAGCCCCCGAAGGGATCAGAGACACGACAGTCGCAAGGCTACTCGAACAGCAAGATTGCCTATCGAGGAATACATCAGCCAACGCGACGGTACGACGGACAAAACCCTAGTACCACAGACCCTAACGGACCTCTGTCATAAAGAACAGAGGTTAACTGTGATGTTAGGACATCCTTGCGAGAACTTCTCGATTCGTCTTGACTAGTAAGGAAATTAGTGTCATTGCGGGAACTTCTCGATTCGTCTAGACTCGTAGGGAAAAGCCTTAGGCAATGGGGATGAGGACATGTTTCCTAAGCACCGGGGCCCTACAAGTTGGTCCAAGATGGACTCTTGCATACTATTCACGGGCCATACTCTCTAAAGTTGAACATCGATAAGGAGGGAAACGGCCACTTACGAGTCCTCTCGACTTATAAGCGGGAAAATTCTCTTGGGAGATCCTTACGACTCTCAAGAGAAAAACACACTTAGGAATCCTCACGATTCCTAAGGAGAAAATACACCTACGAGATCCTCTCGACTCGTAGGGAGAAAAAATTTTATGAGACCCTCACGGATCATAAAGTTGGAAAGCCTTAGGAGTCATATCAGAACCTGACTCCTATGCCATCACTGTCCTACAAAGATATCAAAATAGATTATCCACAAAATGCATTCGCTAAAAGGGATACACCACCATGAAACAAAATATGACTTTTATTCATGAATCAAAATGAATACAAAGTACAATCTATAAAAGAATTAAAAAATACTCTCATTCAGGAGTATTTACAATAGGATAATAAAAAGAAACATATACATTTTTAAGCCGGAGGACGATTTAATAGATTCGTCAGTTCATCTTTCTTCTATTGATTCTCAGCTTCATGGTTCGTTATTGCTATGAGATGGGTCTCCTCTTGAGACTGTTGGGCCTCATACGAGGCGAGCCGACTTTCAAGCTCCTTTTCAGCAACTTTGTGAGCTTCAACCATCTCGCGAGTAAAAATAACGGCTTTATCAATAGCTACCACCTCCCTGATAGCTTCTTGAAGCACCCGCCAAAGTTCATATGCACGAGTGGTCTTAGCCGTGAGTTCGGTTTGAAGTTCCCCCGGCGCATTTGAAGCTAGCTCCCTCTCCGAAAATTTTCGGTTGAGCATCTTCTCACATGACTGCATATTTGTGGCGCACCTTTCAACCAGCCCCCGCAAGCTCGCCTTTGAAGCCACGACCTCTGAAGGCGCGTGCACTCAAGACTATATAAGCAAACATCCACCTGACGACAAAACTCGACCCAAACATGCACCAATGTTTCATCATGGTAAGCAGCAAGAAAGGGGAGAGAAATGTTGGCTTCAGCAGCAAATTCTTCGACCGTGATCGAGCTGCTAGCACGAAGATCTTCGATGAGAGCCGACAAAGAGTGAAGGCTTTGCTTCGCCATCCGTTCAGATACGTGTAGGGCATAAGGGCCAGGCGGCATAAGGATGCGAGATTCCAGCGGGATAAGAATGGGCAAAACTATCAAGATTCATAAATAATCAGCGAGATTTACAAATAAAGAGCAGATGAAACAACGTCAAAACTTTACTTACCCACGGTCATACAAGGAGGATTGGACAGATCCCCAGACCCGTCGAGGATCTCAACTTCGTCATCAGCTTCCAGAACTACAGAAGACATATCAGCATCGTTATACAAAATAATAATAATACAATGAAGGGGTCAAATAACACCAACCTTGCCCAGAAGAGAGGACGATGCTTTGAGGGGATATTGCCTGTGGAGCGGCCATCTCAAGCAGACGCTGAAAAGACTTTCTGGGAGATAAATTCACGATGGAAGACTCCAATCCTCGCAATTCTGAAAAGATAGAAAAAGTCAGATAATAGAGAGATCATTAAATCAAGATAAGAAGACTACCTTCGATACTCTTCCCGCCTTGAGCCGGAGGGATAGCAGCTTCGGCAGCCTCCTCCATTCCCTCAGGAACATCATAGAAGACATTTGCTGGTGTGACAGCTTCCAGTTGAGGGGCAACGGCCGCCACTTCAGGGACGACGATCTCAATTACCTGTTCCACAATTTTCAGGCCATCACCAGAAAGGTCCATTAAATCTACAGCCGGTAAGGGCACCTCTTCCGGGAGAACGGACACCGGGGGAACAGAGGCAACGGAAGGAAGCTCCGTGACAGGAATAGCAACTGTAGAGACCCCCTCCACACTTACTGGTGTCTCATCGGGGATATTTACAGAATCCACGATCAAGACGCTACTCGAGCTCAGATTCTCTGCCATGGCCGAAGTCCCTGCAAAGTTTTACGAAGATAAGAAGACATAGAAAGCAAAACAAATTACTTGCCAAAGAAAAAATACAGAAAACGTGCATACCGATACGCCAAGATGCCTCGAGTATAGCTTTTTCAAGCCGACGTTCCTTCCTAAGAAGGTATGCTCGTCGAGGTTCTAGGGTAGATTCATGGCCGTCGGTCGACAACGATAACTCATCTTCAGAAGCGGCTGAAATAGGCTTTTTGAGGGCTATCTCGCCCCCCTGTTCCAGAGGACCTATAAATACTCGCCATATAGATGGAGGACCTTCGTAGAATATTACGACAGGATAGGAACTCTTCAAGACGCGCACATTCTCGGTCTCATCCTAGGAACGCCTTATAGCCTCAGCCAATTGTGCGGCTTCCTCGGCAGATGAACCTGGAAAAAGAAGACCATCATCCAGCTCTTGCATAGATATTGGTTCATCTTGAATGATAAGATCGGATTCCATTAAAAAGTCAAGCAGACCAGTGGCTGTCTTCTTCCTCCGCTTCGACCCGGAACTAGCGCTGGAAGATGATCGCTTCCTTCCCTTCGGCGCTTTGGTGCGACGTTGCCCAACCTCGCCTTCAGTATCCTATTTTGGCGGTGCTACCGATGATGACACCGCCATCGATGACGCCGCAACTGATGGAACTGCTACCGACGCCTCATCAGAAGCCCTTGCCTGAGCTCTTGCATGGGAACTGAATAAAATACAAATAAAGCAGTAAGGAAAACCCCCAAAGGGGGGCATCACGTGCCCACACGTGACCGGGCATCACGTGCCCACACATGACCGGGTCTCACGTGCAGGCACGTGACCTTTTACAGGCAAAGCCTATGGGCGCTGAATGAAATAAACAATTGGAAATGCTTAATCGGTGGGGTCACGTGGCAATACGTGATGGGTTCCTGAGCCCTCTGAACTAATAGAATTAAATTCTAATTAAATGCTTAATTGGTAAGCTCACGTGCCAACACGTGATAAACTCTTAAACCCTCTGAACTAATAGAATTAAATTCTAATTAAATGCTTAATCAGTAGGGTCACGTGCTAACATGTGATGGGTTCCTGAGCCCTCTGAACTAATAGAATTAAATTCTAATTAAATGCTTAATTGGTAAGGTCACGTGCCAACACATGATAGACTCTTGAACCCTCTGAACTAATAGAATTAAATTCTAATTAAAAGAAATCAAAAACCCTAATTGGAAAAATATTTCCCTAGATCTTTCCAAACAAAAAAGATTGCCCTCTGTAAAAGGGAGCACCGTTGGATTAAAATTCCAATGGTGATTAAAAATCACCAATTTATAGAAAGATTCTATACAAGGAAATATTTTCCTAAAATTTGCCAGGAACAACAAATAAAATATCTTTTGGATTAAAAATCCAGTGGTAAATAAAATTCATCGAGTGATCTAAAAGATCATGTTGATTATAAAATCAATCAAAATCTTTCAATAAGAGATTGGCTGAACAAACTGATTTTTCTTTCTCCTATAAATAGGACCCGAGAAAAAAAGAGAAAGGATATACAAAAAAAAAGAGGATACAACAACAGAGAGAAATAGAGAAGAAGATCTCTTCAGAGAAAAAACTCTAGGTAAAAGAAGGAAGGAGATCATTCTATAAGCTCCCACAAAACAAAAGAGAATTTAATTCTCAAACCAAGAGTTTAACTCTCCTAAATAAGAACTCAGTTTTTCCTCTGGTTGAAGATCTGCAGAAGCAGATCTTCCCATAAGTTGAGAATTTAATTCTCATCGGAGAGATTCTGCCATGCAGATCCAAAACATAGAGGGAGAATTGGGTTTAAAGAATTTAATTCTTTCAAACACAGAGGAATTTAATTTCTCAAAAAAAAACTGGGGTTTAACCCTATAAAAGAATTTAATTCTTCAACAAGGGATTTAACTCTCCATGCACGTAAAAGAGATCAGTACCCAAACATGATCACATGTTCCCACGTGAGCATCCGTGTTGAACGAGAGAAAACAACTGAAATCAGGTCACGTGCTCCCACGTGACCCCTGAACAAAGCCCTGCAGAAGAAAAAGGAAGAATAAATCCAAGGCAATTTATATTTTAAGGGCGTCTCACGTGACATCACGTGACCCCTTAATAGTGGTTAGCGCTTTTCAAAAGAGAATAAAACAGTGGCAGCTTTCAGTCTTTGGGGAGGCCTCACGTGATCCCATGTGACCCTTGAACAAAGTCCTGCAGAAGAAAAAGGGAGAATAAATCCAAGGCAGTTTATATTTTAAGGGTATCTCACGTGACATCACGTGACCCCTTAATAGTGCTTAGCACTTTTCAAAAGAGAATAAAACAGAGGCAGCTTTCAGTCTTTGGGGAGGCCTCACGTGATCCCACGTGACCCAATAGTGCTCAGCACTCAGAAAAGAAAAAGGGAACAAATTCAAAGAAGCCGTTCCCCTACTTCAAACGCCTCACGTGACCTCACGTGAGCGCTTCAAATCTTCGGTGTTTAACACTATTTCAAACGTCTCACGTGACCCTACTTGAGCGCTTCATATTTTCAGTATTTAACACTACTTTAAACATCTCACGTGACCCCACGCGAGCACTTCAAACTTTCAGTGTTTAACACTACTTCAAATGCCTCACGTGACCTCACGTGAGCGCTTCAAATTTTCAGCGTTTAACACTATTTCAAACGTCTCACGTGACCCCACGTGAGCGCCTCATATTTTCAGTGTTAAACACTATTTCAAAGACATCACGTGACCTCATGTGAGCGCCTCCAACTTTCAGTGTTTAACACTACTTCAAACGCCTCACGTAATCTCACGTGAGCGCTTCAAATCTTCAGTGTTTAACACTATTTCAGACACCTCACGTGACCCCACGTGAGCGCTTCATACTTTCAGTGTTTAACACTACTTCAAACGCCTCACGTGACCTCACGTGAGCGCTTCAAATTTTCAGTGTTTAACACTATTTCAAACACCTCATGTGACCCCATGTGAGCGTTTCATATCTTCAGTGTTTAACACTACTTCAAAACGCCTCACGTGACCTCACGTGAGCGTCTCAAATCTTCAGTGTTTAACACTATTTGAAACACCTCACATGACCCCACGTGAGCGCTTCATATCTTCAGTGTTTAACACTACTTCAAAACGCCTCACGTGACCTCACGTGAGCGCTTCAAATCTTCAGTGCTTAGACAATACTTTAAGACCTCACGTGGGAGCACGTGAGCCCGAACATAGGCTAGTGTTTAACACTATGATAGGCCAATCTTAGCCCAAGTTAGCTAAGTCTCCCAAAGCCAAAACCTTGTTTTCAACCGAGCCCTGATTATGTTCAGGTCTTTCAAAATTGATCTCAGATAGCATTCAAAGTAATGTTCATCCCGCTGCTTCTCAATCTGGCATTTGGTTCAAGGGTACATATCTTCACACCTCTGATACATGTCGTTGTAATTCTTCAACGTCTTCAGAGAGGTGGTGGGTCCTGAGGACCAATAACTATCTGGTGCATTTCCAAACCCATGTTTGCATCTAAACTTTGGACCGCAATATCCCTAAACTAAACAATAGAGCCTAAATGCTCTTTTGTTGGATATAAATGATCCTGTTAAGTAGATCTTAGTCTAAAAATTAGACTAACGTATCCTTAACAAACATTTAAGTTGATCTTAATCTCAAACGAGACTAACGATCCTTAAATCAATCCAACTACAGATCCCCCAACCAATATTGATTCAAGAGTACATCTCTTCACTCCTCTGATATTTGTCGTTGTAATCCTTCAACGTCTTTAGAGAGGTGACGGGTCTCGACAACCAGATATTTTATGGACCATGGGGTCCTTAAACTCATGGACTATGATGTCCTTTAACTTCACGGACTATGGGTGTTCCCCGCCGAAAGACGCGGACGAAGACGCGGCGAACGTCTTGCTTGAATTTTGGGGCAGATGCTAATTGGTGCTATCCGTCCACCTCTCCGAAGATGCCAAGTTGATTTATGACACCATGTATCGAAGGTTTAAACGGATGCGGCCGATATAGCAGACTTCGTCAGATTCCCCATCGTTGAGGGGTTTTGATTGTGGGGACGCTCTTCCCTGCAGGCGCAAGCCCCTGCAGTTAATTACGCTACCGCATCGCGGTAACCACTTTCTCCTTCTCCAGATGGTCAGTTCGTGTCGTGTGTGTTTGTTTTATTTTTGGTTGCCCATGGATTGTATACGGAGACTAATTTATGTTGTCGCCCGTAGGGCGTGGATTAGTCCAAAACCATATTTTCTCAGATTTGGATTTGGGGGTTGGGTTTAAGGATACGTTAGTCTCATTTGAGACTAAGATCAACTTAAACTTTTGTTAAGGATAAGTTAGCCTAATTTTTAGACTAAGATCAACTTAACGGGATCGTTTAGATCCAACAAGAGAGCAATTGGGCTCTATTGTTTAGTTTAGGGACATTGCGGTCAATTACCAATTTAAGGATATGATGGTCCAATACCAGTTTAAGGACATGGTGGTCCAATGTTAGTTTAAGGACATTACGGTCCAATGTTAGTTTAAGGACATTACGGTCCATGGGCTTAAGGACCCCATAGTCCAGGTTAAGGACATCGTAGTCCGTGGGTTTAAAGGGACCCCACAGTCCAGATTAAGGACAACGTAGTCCATGAGTTTAAGGACCCCACAGTCCGTGGAATGTGTGGTTGTCGGGACCCGTCACCTCTCTGAAGACGTTGAAAGATTACAACGACAAATATCATAGGAGTAAAGAGATGTACCCTTGAACCGGTGTGAATTGGTTGAAAAGATCTGTAGTCCAATTTGGGACTAAGATTTGTTAAATATTCATTAGCAGATGGGCTCAATTAAATATAAGTTGAGGACTTATGGCCAATATTGGGCTAAGTCCAATAAGGTTAAAATGTTTAACATTTTATTGTTCTGGGCTGTTGAGCCTTTATTTGGGTTTGACCCTTTTAATAATGCTGAGCATTAGATCCTGACAATTTTTGTCTTGTATTGAATGCATAGTATTCATCAGAACAATGTGTGTTCTGACAGCGCATCACGTGGCGTGACAGGCGCTTTGCGCCAATTAAAGAGCGCATTGCGCTTCTCCCAAGTAGCGCACACGAAAAGGACACGTGGCGTGTTCGGCGCTTTGCGCCAATCAAAGAGCGCAGTGCGCTTCTGCAGAGTAGTGCACACGTGAATGATACGTGGCGCGCTTGGCGCTTTGCGCCAGATAATGAATGCAGTGCGCTATTTATGAGCGCATTGCGCTATTGGTTCAGTGGAGCACACATGAATGACACGTGGCTCTCATGGGCTGGCGCAAAGCGCCAGCCCATGAGCGCAGTGCACTGTTTTCAGAAGCGCAAAGCGCAAGTTGTATCTGCGGTTAACACGTGGCATGTTTTGGCGCTGAGCGCCGGTCCAAGGAGCGTAAAAGCGCAGTTCATGAATGCAAGGCACTTTTCAGTAGCGCAAAGTGCATTTGATCAGATTTATGATCAGAGAACAAGTTTATGTTCTTTTAAAAAGGAGGATTTGCCTCAAGATTTTAAAAAGGAGGCTTTGCCTCAAGATTTAAGAACAACAGTTCTTATTTTTGAAAGGGCTTTGCCTTTGTAGATCAATGATCTGTAAATGAAGTAAATACTTCTTTATTGTTTGATGAGGTCTTTTGATCTCTTTTATGAAAGACCTTGGTCTTTTTTAGATCTATGATCTTTTTTAGAAGATAGTTCTTCTTTTCATGAGATGATTTCATCTCTATGTTCATTGCTCATGTTATTTACCTTGAAAAAATGATCTTCTTTTGCTAAAAGCTTGCTTTTCTTTCTTTGAGTTTTCTCAAAGTTTGTAGGGTGGTTTCTCTCTCTAAGACTTGAAGTCTTGGGGCCTTTATATAAGGCAAATTGATTTGTTAAATCAGTTAAAGAGATCTTTCTCTGATTGACTTGGGGATGTTTCCCACCGTTGGATCTTTGATCCTAGCGCTTCTGTTTTACAGAAGGCAATCTTCTTGTTTTTAATAAGATTGGAAAGATATTTCCAAACAGAATTTATTCTATATAATTAATGATTTATCATTATTAGATCTTTTGATCTAACGGTGGGGAATTTTTAATTCCAGTGCTGGCGCACCCGTGCTTTGCACGTGGTGCGCTGCTCAAAGCACAGCGCACTTTGCGCTAGCCCACCTATGTTTGACACGTGGCGCGCAGCGCAACCTGCGCTAGCGCTCCCGTGTTTGACACGTGGCGCGCAGCGCGCCTAGTGCTGGATCTGAAGCGTTGCTTCAATTTTTAGATTTTGAATTTTAAAACAGAACTTTGCTCTGATTGGGGGAAACAAATTCCCCCCCACCATTGCGCTTACGTGGCCCATACGTGAGTCCGGCGGTGGCAGCATCTCAGTCGTTGAATGAACTTTTGAAAGTTGAAACGGCTCTCAATGCCTATAAATAGGACATTTGGTCCCTTAGATGATTATCATCTTCTTCTTGAGAATTTTCATTCAGAGCATTGCTCTTCAGTTTAACTTTTTAAGAGTAACAACTCTGTTAAAATTTTAGGTAAAATTTGAATCTTTTAATAAATTAGGGTTTTACCCATTAACAGAGCCTTGCTCTTCATAGATCTTTGATCTAAAGAAAACCCATTTAGGGTTCCATTAACAGAGTTTTGCTCTTTTGAATCATGTTGATTTGTTAATCTTTGATGAAGAACTCTTAAGAGTTTTACTCATGGATATCAAATTTATTAAAAGCTTTGCTTTTAAGGCTCCTGATGGGTTACTTTATCTTCTTCGCAGAGCATGGCTCTTAGAATCTCTAGGAATTTCTTTAAATTCTTTTCATAATTGACTTTGACAGGTGTCATTCCTGTTTGTAGAGCATTGCTCTCGAGGAGTTTAACTCTTTAACCTAAAGGGTCGCTTATTAAATGAGATTCCCCCTTTTCAAATTTGTTAGGTGTCATAATTTGGATTTGTTTTCTCCATGGGGATATCAAGAGTCGCTTAAATCTCGTATCTGTTTTTCCTCATTATTAATCTTTTAATGATGTTTCTTTTCAGGCACTATGGCTGTTCATTTATACAGTCTGAACGAGTTCATTACTTATGAGGATATCCGCGTACAGGGCCGTTGCCAAAACCAAGAGTTTACAGATGCCTAATGTGCGGAGATTATGGGTCGTCTGTATGCACGCGTCGGTTGGCTGCTTCCTCGCCGTTCCGCTCTCTTGAAAATCGTAGTGGGAGCAATTTGGAAAGAACTTCCGGGGTTTCATGAGGCCATGCCGCTTAATGCGCTGGATGATGCCGAAGACAAGGTGCATTCAGTGTACCTGTCGGGGCTGATCTCGAAGAAGCGGCGAAATAACCTCATTGATATTCTGCATCAAACTTTTCAACAGATGACGATAATCGCTTCTTATCAAAGGAAGGGGGACATTGCTGAGGATATCGACACCCGTGAGCGCGAGAGGATGCACACGAGAATGGTCAGAAAGGCCAGAAAGATTCTGGATGGCCTTACTTTCGAATTCCTCAATCCATGCCCTGGATCTGAGGTTCTACCATTGTAATCATTTTGATGATGTTTTCGTTTACTGCTTTCATGATTGTAAGAACTTTTCGAAGTATGAATGGCAAATTCCTCATTTTAGCGTGTTTTACTCTATGTACTAAATCTTTTGCGCATGAATGGGTATGTTTCGAACGCTTAACCAAATGCGAATCAAATGTTCTCCTTGTCGCTTTCTTCTCTTTTCTTCGTTGTTGGTGTGTCACTCTAGCAAGTGTGGCCTGTAGATAATAAAGAACATTTCATCTTGAACTCTCCGAGAGGTAGTGATGGCTTAGGAAGCAGGTTCAGATCTGCTACCTAAGACTTTTCAACTTCATGAGCCGTGAGGGTCTCATGAAGACTTTTCTCCCTACGAGTTGAGAGGATCCCGTAGGTGTATTTTCTCCTTGGGAATCGTGAGGATTCCTAAGTGTGTTTTTCCTTATAAGTCGTAAGGATCTTATAAGAGAGTTTTCTTCCTCACGAATCAAGAGGACTCATGAGTGATTGTTTCCCTCCTTGTCGATATCTGACTTCGGGGAATGTGGCCTATAGATAGCCCATCTTGACCTCTTTGTAAGTCAGTGATGGCTTAAGAGACAGGGTTAGGATCTGCCACCCAAGACTTTTCAACTTCATGAGCCGTGAGGGTCTCATAAAGACTTTTCTCCCCACGAGTCGTGAGGATCCCGTAGGTGTATTTTCTCCTTAGGAGTTGTGAGGATTCCTAAGCATGTGTTTTCTCTTGAGAGTCGTAAGGATCTCACAAGAGAATTTTTCCCGCTTACAAGTCGAGAGCACTTGTAAGTGGTTGTTTCCCTCTTTGTCGATGTTCGACTTCGGAGAGTGTGGTCCGTGAATAGTATGTAAGAGTCCATCTCAGACCGACCTGCAGGACCCCGGTGCTTAGGAAACAGGTTTTTTAATCCCCACTGCCTAAGGCTTTTTCCTACGAGTCGAGACGAATCGAGAAGTTCTCGCAAGGATGTCCTAACGTCACAGTTAACCTCTGCTCTTTACGACAGAGGTCCGTTAGGGTCTGTAGTACTAGGGTTTTGCCGTCGTACCATCGTGTTGGCTGATGTATCCCTCGATAGGCAATCTTGCTGTTCGAGTAGCCTTGCAACTATCGTGTCTCTGATCCTTTCGGGGGCTGGACAAGACATCTTCAAGCAATCTTCTTAGGCAGTTTGATTGTCAGAAGAGCAAGCGTTAGGAATTTTGCCAAGCCGCTTTTTACTTGAGGTTAGGCTCATTTTGGAGAGCCCCGATGAGTCATAACCACTCCGCGCTGGTGTGGGATGATCTCCGATAGTCTTTCAGGTTTTATATGAGTTGCCGTTAAGACCCTGAAGCTAGGAATTTGGCCTTTGCTTCATTTTGCTCGCATTGCGTCTGCTGTAACGAGACGAATGTCGCAGTTGTCTCTAGGTTGCGTGTAAACCGTCGAGGCTTGGAACTAGGGATTTTGCCATGGCTCCGTTGTTTGATTGTCGCGTCTGGATCCTGCTGGAGGAAGAACGCTGGGGTGATATCTCGTCTGCTGTATCGAGAGGAACGTCGAGGTTGTAAGTCCATGTCACGCACCCCACGTGCTCGCGGGGAGGCGGAATATATGAAAAACAATTATCAAAGCTTCGTAACATGGACTTGAGCACACGGATCGTGTCTAAACTATTGCTAGCAAACTACGAGAGATTTAAATACTCGGATTCGAAGTTATACCTCATGTTACTTGTCCTTCGGGTCTTCATCGCTATCCTCCACACCTCGTAGGCTCTATGGAACATGGGCACCTCAACGGCCTCCTCGAGTCAAAGACGATCCACCCGAGAGTCTATAGTCCGAGCTTCTATCTCGAATCTGAGATAACTACGGCTTCTAGTTTGCTAATCTAGAGGTCCTAGAGGGTGTAGAATGTTTAGATGGATTACTTAGTCACTTAAACCCTAGGATTCTCAACTCATGAGAGCTTTTAGGGTTTGAGGAAGAAGATGAAGACTTGAGGAGAGAGAAACCTTTTTTGATAATGATAATGAATAATACTCATGAAAGAATATAATGAAGCATACAAATATCTCTTGATAAATATCTAGAAATATCTTGTGAGCTTCATTTAATCCTAAGGATGAATCACCTCATAAGTCATTAAGCATTTAATGAAAACTTACAACTCGTCTCTCCACCTCATTTGTGTTTAATCCAAAAGAAATAAATACAAATGAGTCATCTTCTTCTAGAAGCTTCCCGACAAATTACAAGACTGCCCCACCCATCCGTATTTCCGAAAAACACGGATAATCTTTGACTGAATAAATCCATCTGTATAATACAAGAATCTGGCTTAAACCAAAGCCCGCTAGTATTATCTGCCTGATCATAATACGTGCACATGTACGTAAGTGATCGCGGTCCTGCCGTAAAACCATACGGCCTCTACACCTTTTGCCCGGTGCAGGGAAACTCTCTGTATGGGACTCTAAAGACTCGACACTACGCTGGCAGTGGGTTTAACCACAGGCCGTAAGCAGTACTAGCTGTACGTAACGGTCCCCAGGTAGATGTCGATAAGAAGGACGATGAAGAAACCCATCCGAACTCCAACTGAGTCTGATGTGACAATCTCCGTACAGTCCAGTCTGTTTGTCTAGGACTATCGCATATCGGGCCTAAGGGGCGGTAAACGTCAGACCCCTAATAGCGGTATAAGTCGTGTCGGAGTGAAGCCCATTACACCTTGAGAAACAATTGGAAGCCTACCAGTAAATCTCGTTTGCCCTGGACAGGGACTTTGCGTAATGGCTCTCCATACACAGCGCGATATCAACCCCCAATACCGGGAGAGACGAATCCTGTCTAACCGCCACTGCCTCCAAGTGCTTCGGGACTGCACCCAACTACTACCTGTTTGCACGACTCCTTTGAGCCGTGGTAGGGTAGTAATCTAAGTACAGTGGGAATACACCCGAGGCGAAGTAGCAGTGTCAAGTTGACGGACTAAGCTGTACTCATGTCACTTGGGAACTGCTCTCTGACGTTGTGTATAAAACCAACCTGCAGTTCCCGGCGAGTCCTGTCCGGTGTACTCGTAACCTAACGAGCACCTGCATACTATCTCCAGTACGACGTACTGATGGCTGTGGGACAGACCATCTCCCCAACTGGGATGAGAAACGTACACACCAGTCTACTCCGGAATATCGATGCCCCGTCTCGATAATCCTATGACCAGGGACCTGTATAGGATGTTGCTTATAGACTACCCAGCCCCTACTAGTATGACTGTCATCACAACACTGGTAATCAAGCAAAGATCCTAAGGGCTCTACTAATATGTATAAGCGATATGTTAAAAGAAACACATGCACATATTAAAGTAGAAACAAACCAAGTAGCATACTACCATTTTTAGCAAGACTGTTAATACAATTGTGAATATCCCAAGCTTCTATTAAGTAATATACAAACTAGTATGATACAGTAATGGCCTCTAGGGCATAAACACTAACAGAGGTGGCGATCACTCCATGCTGGTGTGGGATGATCTCCAGTAGTCTTTCAGGTTTTATATGAGTT
Source organism: Agapanthus africanus (assembly GCA_030015575.1). Lineage (NCBI taxonomy): Eukaryota > Viridiplantae > Streptophyta > Magnoliopsida > Asparagales > Amaryllidaceae > Agapanthus > Agapanthus africanus. The sequence goes on from CM057337.1 coordinate 165,838,841, forward strand.
GCCATCAAAACCCTGAAGTTAGGAATTTGGCCTTTGCTTCATTTGCTTTGGCGTGTCCGAATCCAGTTGGAGGAAGGACGCTGTAGTGACATCTCTTCTGCTGTATCGAGACGAACGTTGAGGTGGTGACCACTCCGCGCTGGTGTGGGATGATCTCCGATTGTCTTTCAGGCTTTATATGAGTTGCCGTCAAGACCCTGAAGCTAGGAATTTGGCCTTTGCTTCATTTTGATGGCATTGCGTCTGCTGTAACGAGACGGATGTCATGGTGGTGATCACTCCTCGCTGGTGTGGGATGATCTCCGATGATCTTTCAGGCTTTATATGAGTTGCCGTCAAGACCCTGAAGCTAGGAATTTGGCCTTTGCTTCGTTTTCTTTGGCGTGTCCGAATCCTGTTGGAGGAAGGACGCTGTAGTGACATCTCGTCTGCTGTATCGAGACGAATATCGAGGTGGTGCTGGGATTTTGCCGTCACTCCGCTTTGTTTCGACCGTGGGGTCTTTCGTTGACGTTGGATCTGCGTCCTGCTGGACTGCGAAGGAACGCCGTTGTTGACATTGCGTCTGCAAGACGAGACGAATGCTGAGGTGGAGCTGGGAATTTGCCATCACTCCGCTTGTTTTGACCGTGAGGTCTTTTGTTGACGTTGCGTCTGCATCCTGCTGGACTGTGAAGGAACGCCGTTGTGGGTCTTCAGGCTGTAGATGTGGCCGTCGAGTTTTGGCTCTTCTTCTGATGGAGCCTGGTGGGAAGGTATGGTTCCCTCTTTGTTTGTGCCCCTCGATTGTATACAGGGATCGATGTGATCTCACCTGCAGGGCATAAATTTCATTTTTCTTTATTTCTTTCCGCGATGCTCTATCATTTCAGCTTTTTATATCGCGAAGGTCGCGATCGCCCAATCATTTTGGCTATTTGTCGCGGTGCCCAATCATTTCGGTTATTTATTTTATTTTTACTCGCTGCTTTTTATTGCGATTTGCCTAATCATTTCGGCTATTTTGCATGCATACATTTTTACTTGCTAACTTTGTTTGCAAGTTGCCCCTGTAGGCTTCCTAGGCACTCTAATGAGGTCTCACAAGGCATCAACCATGCCAATTTCAAATTTTACGGGTGCCGAGAAACCCTAATACGGATCGTTAACTAGATATCTAGGCGAAAATGAAGCTAGTTAACAACTTAACTAAATGGTAAACGGAAATACAACCTTTGTAGATCTGGTGCTCCACCTCCCTAGCTCCGCGATGAAGTCCCCTTGCTGTCCAAAACAAATCCTGGGCTCTAGCGTTGGCTTCATCGGAGAAAAAGCGGGCTAGGTCATCGACGACGATGCCGAAGATGATCTACGTCGAGGCATCGCTAGATCAAGCTCCAACTTCACCAAGTCAAGAAAACTTGTGAAGAAAACACACTCTACTACTTGGCAAGAGGTAGAGGATGAAGAAATAGGAAGTGGGTAGACTTTAGAATTGGATTTCTCACTCTTTTTCATCAATCACCATTGATGGTCCAAGGTTTTCTTCTTTAAAGAAGATGAAGAAGAAGAAGATGATATTATGATTAGTTATTTAAAAAAAGAAAGGAAAATCAATTCTTATCATAATTGTAACCATGGTAAAGTGTAGAGAGCTAACTATAGTTAAATGAATGGTTAGGGTTAATGAGATGAAGACAAAAGGGTTTCTTTGGTCAAAGCTTCATGAAGCTTCAACAAGCTTCATGAAAGAAACCCTTTTGTTTTTCTTTTCTCTTTTCATTTCTTTTAATCCAAATTAAAAGATAAATGAAAGAATAAATGAAAACCCTAACCATTAACTAATCATGGTTTAATCTTTACACTTGACCAAGTTAACATGTATCATCAAACATGATACAATCAAGTGCACAAAATATATCACATATACAATGTGCACATCCGAGTGAGAAAATCCATCTTAAGTGAACCGATACTAGTTAATGCAAAGTAATATATCAAATATATATAATTATGCATTAAATCATTAAATCAACACTTGATTTAATGATCCGGTCATATCGCATATAACCGACTAATATCCAATGTATCGATTTATCGAATCAATCCTTGATTCGATAACTAGGTTATATCGCATACAACCATTCGATACATTTATCGCGAGAATGGAATACGGTATCACATACACGCATTATTCTCGGTCCCGCACATATCTCATATGCGCTCCTATTTCGTTTCGCTTGAGCCAGGAAACCTCTGTGTAGGACTCTAAAGACTCGTCAATACGCCGGCAGCAGGTGATGATCATATCAAACACCCACAAGCCGCAAGCGGTCTGCTAAACGTAACGGCCACCCGGGTATTGAGCGATCAGAAGATCGACGAGCAAGCCCGCTCACACTCCTGTGAATCCAACCAGTAACACTTACTGTACAGTCCGGTCTGATCGTCTGATATGTCGCATATCTCGCCTATGGGTGGTAAACGTCAGACCCCAATAGCTCGATAAGTCGTGTCGATATGTGGTCTATAACAGTTCGAGAAACTACTGGTAACACTTACCAGTAAATCTCAGCAACCCTGGCCAGGGATTTCCGGTTATAGCCAATCGAACACAGCGCAACATCAACTCCCTATACCGGGAGAGACGAATCCCCTCCTATCGCTCATTGCCTCCATGTGACTCGGGACTGTACCCAAAAACCACCGTTTTGCACGCCCTCTTGGACGTGGTAAGATGGAAATCAAAGCACAGTGGGAACCACACAAGACTCTATGACGATCTCGGGTCAACAGACTACTCTGTACCAGTGTCACCAGAGAGCTGCCATCTGACGTAAGGTATATAATACCATCTGGGAGTTCTCGGCGAGTCCGTCCAGTGTACCCAGTCTCCACTGAGCACCCGTATATCATCTCTGATGTCAAACACCAATGGATATGGGATCATCCATCGCCCATCTGTATGGGTCGAGAAGGTATACGCTAGTCTACTCTGGTATATCGATGCCCCGTCTCGATACATCCACGACTAGGGACTTTGAAGGATGTACTTATAGACTACCATGTCCCCACTAATATGATCCGCATCACAGTCCAGGTAGTCAAGTATACATTCTAAGGGCTTTACCAACATGTAACAGAGAGACAATCAGTATACACATTAAGGTAAAGAGCAACCAGATAGCATACTATCATGTCGAGCAAGAAAGTCCTCCCTATATATGTCCCAGCATCCACTACAATATACATCCTATGTACAGTAATGGCTTCTAGGGCATACATATAACTAACAATCTCCCACTTGCACTAGGGCCATCTGTAGCAGTGGTTGTAGTATCTCATACTCAACCATCCCATAAAAATCTCTCTCTGGGAATAGGCCTTTGTGAGTGGATCCGCCGTGCTGTCCTCTGAGTCTACTCTCCTAAGCTCGATCACCCTGGGGATCAACCATCTCCATAATCAGGTGATACTGCCTTAGAATATGTCTGGATCACTGATGGGACGGACGTTCCTTGGCATAAGCCGCAACTCCATTGTCACACAATGGGAGGAACTAAGTTCATCTCATGAACAAATATACATCCAGACTGCCTCTTTGGTAGCATCTTAAGTAGCGATGTATCGATCCTTTATCGTCTAGTATGCCACGGTATCTAGCTTGGAACTCTTCCAACATACCATCCCTTTACTGAGGGCAAAGACAATGCCTGTAACTGACATTCAGTCGTCTTTATCACCCTGGAACCCTTCCAGTGATTCTCCCCAGGATCGATTGATACCATCTCACTACAACTAGTGAGTATCCTAACATCCATTTGGATCTATCTCATAGATCCAAAATCCAGGATTTAGGAGGTATTAATTTGATCCTATATGGAGAATCATTGTGATAAGCGGAGATTGACCGAGCGTAGCATAGGAAACTGCTTTCTTATCAAGAGTATGTCATCCACGTACTCTACGAGGATCATCACCATACTCCCTACTACCTTTTTGCTTATACAAGGTTCATCTACCATTTTGATGATGTCAAACTCTTTGACTAATCCATCAAAACAGATGTTCCAACTCCGCGATGCCTGCTTTATCACATAAAACATCTTGCACACGTTTCCGCTGCTCCCACTGTCTACGAGGCACTCTGGCTGTGTACTTATAAACTCTCTCTTCTAAAACATCATTTTAGAAAAGCAGTCATGGTACCCAACCGCCAGATATCGTAGTCATGGTATGTAGCCGTGGCAAGTAGGATCTGGATGGACTTAAGCATAGGTACTGGAAAAGGTTTCTTCATTATCCACGCCTGGTCGATGACGAAAACCTTTAACAAGTCTAGCTTTGAAAGTCTCAACCTTTCCATCTACACCAAGTAATCTTCTCAAGATATACTTGCTCCTGATGGGGATTTAACCCTTCAGATATTAGCAACTAAAGTCCATACGTTGTTGGTGTATATGGATTCCATCTCAGATCTCTAAGCATCCAGCCATTCTTACAGAGTCTTACTCCTGATGGCCAGCTCGAAACTAGTTGGGTCATCATCTCATGATGCAATCCTCGCTCCCACTATCATAGAGAAACCGAAATATCTCTCAGGTGGGTGAGGAACCCTACTAGATCGGCGGAGAGGCTGAGGTTCGTTGGAATCTACTGAATCCTTTGGTTCTTTCAAATCATCAGCTACAGTTTGCATAGCTGGAACCTTTCCAGTTCTACATAACAGACCTTGCCTCGAGCTTGTCCGGATTTTGCTTTTAGACATAGGCCAGACAACCCCAAATCTTAACCATCTTAAGATATGGGCTCTTCCCTTTCCATATCACATATGAAGCGGTAGGCAACTGATTTGATTTGAACCCTATTCAATAGGTATGCAGCTTCTCAAGTGCATAACTCCCAAAAGGAAAAATGGTAACTCAGTAGTACTCATCATAGAGCACACCATATCACATAGGGTGCTATTGCTCCGTCCCGATATACCATCGTGCTATGGTGTATACGGAGGAGTAATGCTGAGAGAGAATCTCGTTCTCCTTTAGAATAGTCCAAGAATTCCGTGCTCAAGTATTCTCCTCCTTGATCTCATCAAAGGACATAATACTTATACCCGTATTGGTTCTCTACTTCTAACTTATATTCTGTGAATATCTCAAAAGGTTCGGACTTGTGTTTCAACAGGAACGCAGGTCTGAATCTCGAAAGATCATCAGAGAATGTAATGAAGTATAAAGAACCGGTCTTGGCATGTGTAGACAGGGGACCTTACATACATCAACATGTATCATCCCAAGAGTTTACTAACTCTTTCTCTGTTTCCAATAAACAGAGCTGGTGTCATTATATCTTTGTGAAATGACTGGCAAGTTTCATAAGATGTAAATTCAAACAGATTTAAATATGCATCTATGTGTAACTTCAGCCAGTCGGGTCGCATTGATATGACCTAGTCTACAATACCTCAAGAAGAATCCGTTCATTTCTGAACTCTTCCTCTTGTGTGTGTTCCGTATACTAAAGAACTGTAGTTTGATTTAGAACATTAATGCTTTTAGATAACGTACCTGAACCGATCAACTTTTGATATAGGAAATGTTCAAAACATTATCCAATAATACAAAATTTTATCATTTCTTTACTGATAAAGAGACTGATATGATTTTGTATATCAGGTTCGGTATCTAATAACATTCGTTCAGAATCAATGTATTGGTAATACAGGGTGGCAGTGACCAACAGACTTGGCTGCAACTCTTGCCCCGTTTTCTGCCCCATGAAACTTATCACCCGCTCTCAGTTCTCTACATTTCTGTAGCCCTATGTAACAGATTACATATCTGGGATCCTGATCTGGTATAGCATACCCAGGACGTAGAGGATACAGAGAAACAGTTCTTTGTAATGAACACACCCGAAGATGATGCATCAGCATGCACTCTCTTCGTTTGGGCGGCACGGGAAATCTGGTATTCCCTAATTTCCTGCTCTGTCTTATAACAATTATAAGTTGGAGCGGGACCAACGTTCCCCAGCTCAGTATAACAAGCAGGTTCGGTCAATATATCCGTTTTATTATCTTGATTAAGGCATGTTATGGTCGCTACCTGGAGAGAGAGAGAAGAAAACACTCAGCGTGCGCTCTTGCAAGAATAGATTGGTTATTATTTTATCTAATCAGGATGGCTCTCACTGCTTTTTATCAAATCTTCCTTCAAACCCTAAAAGGAAAGACTAGCCGGGATTAATTACACACTACAAGTTCGCCAATCTTTCAGCCAGGCCAGTGTCGGTACTTTGAGGGAGGTCCCCCGTGCTTTCGCACGAACCTAATTAATGTAAACCTCGTTTTCCCAGAGGCATAACCTCGTTAACACCTTTCTAGACACCTACTTGATCGGCTAATTATAATGTGTAAAACTCTCCCAGGAGTAACTCTTACTCGCAGCGGGTATCGGGATCCAACTATCTCATAGAAGGTATGCAATCTCATTGCAAATTTCAACACTTGAAATTCCCGATAATTTTTGCCCCGAACGATCTATGACCTTGACAAGGTCAACAAACCATAGACCGCAAGTCAAGTTCAACCCGTCATTTCTTGATTGAATCAAACCCACCCGCACGACCCTTGACAAGATCAACAAGGCCGCACGACTACCCTAACCCAATCTGCATCATATGCATAAGCAGATAAATACTAGTTAGCTACCGCACACTGCGCCTTGACAAGGTCAACAAACGCAGCACGAATATTAAACAGGACTTATCTGAAATGACGGAGGGCTACGATAGGTTTTTCTGAAAACCTATTGCGTAATGAACTTGATATCGTTGTAGAATCAAATGATTTTAAAATAGAGTGTTTTTTAGGCTTTTCTAGTTTTGCTAAAGGAGTCACTCCCGGTGGAGGGATCGTCGGTCCTTTCCTCTTCGAATGAGGTGCGGGATATATCATATATATCACTGTGCAAAGCAAAAACTCTTAAAAGCAATCAAAAGACAAACCGAGGGTTGTAGCATCTGCCAGTTATCGCTAAAGGAGTCACTCCCGGTGAAGGGATCTCGGTCCTTTCCTCATCGAATAAGGTGCAGGATATATCACATATACCGCTGTGCAAAGCAAGAACTGTAGCTACCCTTTTTATTTTGAAATTCGATTCTACAACATCTTAGGTTTCTTTTATTTCATTAATCACATTAATGAAGTCCCATCATTTAAATACCTAAACATCACAGATAAATACGACGTACACTTATGCCATCCACATTCGCCTCGATGTCCCCTCGTGCACCGTTAGGTTAGGTAACTAACGGCAGAGCGGGGCAGGGCTAGCGCGGGTGTAAAACATAAGTAACGCCTATATATAATATATCATATATACTATATACTGTATCCATCATAGAACATCACATGATCACATCACAGATATCGCAGCAGAAGAGACATATGAAACATTGGATATACTAGGACGTCCGTGTTTTCAATACGAGCCAGTATAAAACACGGATTCCACGGCCGTGATGAATAGCCAAACGCACACCCCTAGACCCCTACGAGAGCGGCAAGCAACCCTACCAATTCTAGAGTTAGAAGACCCGGACTCGACTCCTCGAGTTGGTCTCCCACTGGACTCCAGAACCCGGTTACTTGTGCTCCCCTCCTTGGGTCTATCCTAGTGCGGAAAAGTAAATAATATACATCAACGGTGACAACATCCGCAACCTGGAAGCGCCCCAATAAAAGAATATTACATACAAGTTTTTACATGAATGAAAATGAAAAACACTCATCTCACATAAAAACCCATCGGCTATTCGAACACGACGATCCAATATGACATATCCAGCAACACATAACATCACATGTCATCAACGTAAGTAAATATGCGCATCCCAATTGTCGTTGACATATAGCAACAAAACCGGCGATATCACATATTACACTTACGGTCACACAAAAGAAAGTGTAAAACTACAACAGTTGGAATCCGCAATCTCTTTAGACATCGCATGCCTAATCAAATGAATTCCTTAGACATCGCATGCCTAACAATTATAAACCCCGCATTTTAGTCTAATTATCGAAAACACTTTTCAATATCAAGTCGGGTAATTCAACAGAATTCCCGACAATTTGATCGAATGCTCGTCGCAAACTTCAGTAGACGGCCGCACCCCCGATACCGTCGACGAAGTGCACCAAGGCGGAACACCGCTACCGCGAGCACACGAACGGATGCTTTCGGCGACGGGGTTCTCCTACAGTCACTTGGTCGGGGCTATGGAGTGAGGCTGTCTATTAAGTTTACCCGGCGAGTATCCGCGTACGCTACGTGATTGCGACGGACTTTTGATCACATCAAAATTCCGTGGCAACCGATCAAGTGAGACTAAACTGCTATGTTTATAATATTCATTCAGTTATCTCATAACTTCTTGTAAATTCCAATTATTGTATCACATTCCAGATAAATAGAAAATGTTAAACTTTTCGATCGAACAGTCGAACACCCAAGTTTTCCCGATACAGATCAACACATGAAACAAGTCTAAAAACATTCAGTTCGTGCCTCAGTACCAACGGTCCAGCCGTAGAAGGGTCAAGCCAACGCCTCACATGTGGCACGCCGTACTGCCCCAAACCCGAAGGTTCAAAGGGCAGTTCAAGACGGTCACATAATCGAGTTAAGGTTTGTTGTCTTCTAGAGGGACCATCGCGTTACTTGCACTACTTAGAACGTCGTTAAACTACGGAAAAATTCAATACTTGGAAATTTCCCGACAGGGGAAAAATTGGGTATTTATATCCGGTCGAACTTTTTAACATATTCAAAAATTATCCGGAAAGCCACAGAGACAAAATCTGATACTCCGATCGAAACACCGAATCCCCAAAACAACCACAGAAAATTCAACTCTTGAATAAATATTAAAAATTCCCAGAAAATTCAGCATAATAAAATAGGAGTTACTGTGCAAACATTGAATGATGATCTCATCAACTTGCCGCGGAACTGCCGCATAAGCTACGCTTATGCCGCGGTTCCGCCGCTCATTAGAGGGATCATGAGAAAAATTTTGCGCCGTAATTCTTATAATTCCCTGCTAAATTTTTTAAGCATTTTTAATATGGAAAAATCCCAGTTTTTAGAAAAAGTCCAGAGAGCATGTCGGATTAGGGTTTCGGGGTTTGTTCGGGTTTCAAACTTCGTCTACGCATCGCCTAAGGCTCTAGCTAGGATCTGATACCACTGTAGGGTTCCTAGACACTCTAATGAGGTCTCACAAGGCATCAACCATGCCAATTTCAAATTTTACGGGTGCCGAGAAACCCTAATACGGATCGTTAACTAGATATCTAGGCGAAAATGAAGCTAGTTAACAACTTAACTAAATGGTAAACGGAAATACAACCTTTGTAGATCTGGTGCTCCACCTCCCTAGCTCCGCGATGAAGTCCCCTTGCTGTCCAAAACAAATCCCGGGCTCTAGCGTTGGCTTCATCGGAGAAAAAGCGGGCTAGGTCATCGACGACGATACCGAAGATGATCTACGTCGAGGCATCGCTAGATCAAGCTCCAACTTCACCAAGTCAAGAAAACTTGTGAAGAAAACACACTCTACTACTTGGCAAGAGGTAAAGGATGAAGAAATAGGAAGTGGGTAGACTTTAGAATTGGATTTCTCACTCTTTTTCATCAATCGCCATTGATGGTCCAAGGTTTTCTTCTTTGAAGAAGATGAAGAAGAAGAAGATGATATTATGATTAGTTATTTAAAAAAATAAAGGAAAATCAATTCTTATCATAATTGTAACTATGGTAAAGTGTAGAGAGCTAACTATAGTTAAATGAATGGTTAGGGTTAATGAGATGAAGACAAAAGGGTTTCTTTGGTCAAAACTTCATGAAGCTTCAACAAGCTTCATGAAAGAAACCCCTTTGTTTTTCTTTTCTCTTTTCATTTCTTTTAATCCAAATTAAAAGATAAATGAAAGAATAAATGAAAACCCTAACCATTAACTAACCATGGTTTAATCTTTACACTTGACCAAGTTAACATGTATCATCAAATATGATACAATCAAGTGCACAAAATATATCACATATACAATGTGCACATCCGAGTGAGAAAATCCATCTTAAGTGAACCGATACTAGTTAATGCAAAGTAATATATCAAATATATATAATTATGCATTAAATCATTAAATCAACACTTGATTTAATGATCCGGTCATATCGCATATAACCGACTAATATCCAATGTATCGATTTATCGAATCAATCCTTGATTCGATAACTAGGTTATATCGCATACAACCATTCGATACATTTATCGCGAGAATGGAATACGGTATCACATACACGCATTATTCTCGGTCCCGCACATATCTCATATGCGCTCCTATTTCGTTTCGCTTGAGCCGGGAAACCTCTGTGTAGGACTCTAAATACTCGTCAATACGCCGGCAGCAGGTGATGATCATATCAAACACCCACAAGCCGCAAGCGGTCTGCTAAACGTAACGGCCACCCGGGTATTGAGCGATCAGAAGATCGACGAGCAAGCCCGCTCACACTCCTGTAAATCCAACCAGTAACACTTACCGTACAGTCCGGTCTGATCGTCTGATATGTCGCATATCTCGCCTAGGGTTGGTAAACGTCAGACCCCAATAGCTCGATAAGTCGTGTCGATATGTGGTCTATAACAGTTCGAGAAACTACTGGTAACACTTACCAGTAAATCTCAGAACCCTGGCCAGGGATTTCCGGTTATAGCCAATCGAACACAGCGCAACATCAACTCCCTATACCAGGAGAGACGAATCCCCTCCTATCGCTCATTGCCTCCATGTGACTCGGGACTGTACCCAAAAATCACCGTTTTGCACGTCCTCTTGGACGTGGTAAGATGGAAATCAAAGCACAGTGGGAACCACACAAGACTCTATGACGATCTCGGGTCAACAGACTACTCTGTACCAGTGTCACCAGAGAGCTGCCATCTGACGTAAGGTATAATACCATCTGGGAGTTCTCGGCGAGTCCGTCCAGTGTACCCAGTCTCCACTGAGCACCCGTATATCATCTCTGATGTCAAACACCAATGGATATGGGATCATCCATCGCCCATCTGTATGGGTCGAGAAGGTATACGCTAGTCTACTCTGGTATATCGATGCCCCGTCTCGATACACCCACGACTAGGGACTTTGAAGGATGTACTTATAGACTATCATGTCCCCACTAGTATGATCCGCATCACAGTCCAGGTAGTCAAGTATACATCCTAAGGGCTTTACCAACATGTAACAGAGAGACAATCAGTATACACGTTAAGGTAAAGAGCAACCAGATAGCATACTATCATGTCGAGCAAGAAAGTCCTCCCTATATATGTCCCAGCATCCACTACAATATACATCATATGTACAGTAATGGCTTCTAGGGCATACATATAACTAACAGCCCCCATCATTTCGGCTATTTCGTATGCATGTTTTGCTCATTAACTTTTTGCCACGAGCATGGAACTTGGAATCTGGTGCCAATCTTAGCATCAGCATCGCTGCGACTGGAATGTTGCCAGGAGCGAATCATCATTTGCCATGAAAGGACTTGGAATTTGATACCGATTTAGGCATCAGCATCGCTAACACTGGGACATTGCCAGGGACCTGTATAGGATGTTGCTTATAGACTACCCAGCCCCCACTAGTGTGACTGCCATCACAACGCTGGTAATCAAGCAAAGATCCTAAGGGCACTACTAATATGTATAAGCGATATGTTAAAAGAAACACATGCACATATTAAAGTAGAAACAAACCAAGTAGCATACTACCAATTTTAGCAAGACTGTTAATAAAATTGTGAATATCCTAAGCTTCCATTAAGTAATATACAAACTAGTATGATACGGTAATGGCCTCTAGGGCATAAACACTTAGAATCTCCCACTTGCACTAGGGCCATGTACTGGCATATCGCAGACCTATCATCCCGAATAGCCTCTTGAACTGCGTCTGAGGAATGGCCTTTGTGAATGGATCAGCAGTGTTTTTTGTTAGTTGTATGTATGCCCTAGATGCCAGTATTGTACAGATGATGTATATTATATTGGATGCTTGGACATATATAGAGATGACTTTCTTGCTCGATATGATAGTATGCTATCTGGTTACTCTTTATCTTAATATGTACACTTGTCTATTTAAACTGTCTTATAGTTACATGTTGATAAAGCCCTTAGGATGTGTACTTGACTACCTGGACTATGATGCAGATCACACTAGTGGGGATATGGTAGTCCATAAGTACATTCTTCAAGGTCCCTAGTCGTGGGTGTATCGAGACAGGGCATCGATATACCAGTGTAGACTAGCGTATACGCTTCTCGACCCATGAGATGGGCGATGGATGATCCCATGTCCATTGGTGTTTGACATCAGAGATGGTATACGGGTGCTCAGTGGAGACTGGGTACACTGGACGGACTCGCCGAGAACTCCCAGATGGTATTATACCTCACGTCAGATGGCAGTTCTCAGGTGACACTTGTACAGGTTAGTCTGTAGACCCGAGATCGTCATAGAGTCTTATGTGATTCCCACTATGCTTTGATCTCCACCTTACCACGTCCATGAGGGCGTGCAAAACGGTGGTCTTTGGGTACAGTCCCGAGTCACATGGAGACAATGAGCGATAGGAGGGGTTTTGTCTCTCCCAGTATTGGGGGTTGATGTTGCGCTGTGCTCGATTGGCCGTAACAGGGAAGTCCCTGGCCAGGGCTGATCAGAGATTTGCTGGTAAGTGTTACCAGTAGTTTCTCGACCCGTTATGAGCCTCACATCGACACGACTTATCGGTTATTGGGGTCTGACGTTTACCACCCCTAGACTTGATATGCGACATATCAGACGAACAGACCGGACTGTACGGTAAGTGTTACTGCTTGGATTCACAGGAGTGTGAGCGGGCTAGCTCGTCGATCTTCTGATCGCTCAATACCCGGATGGCCGTTATGTTTAGCAGACCGCTTGCGGCTTGTGGGTGCTTGATATGATCATCATCTGCTACCGGCGTATTGACGAGTCTTTAGAGTCCTACACAGAGGTTTCCTGGCTCAAGCGAAACGAAATAGGAGCGCATATGAGATATGTGCGGGACCGAGAATAATGCGTGTATGTGATACCGTATTTCATTCTCGCGATGAATGTTTCGATTGGTTGTATGCGATATAACCTAGTTATCGAATCATTGATTCGATAAATCGATACATTGTATACTAGTCGGTTATGTGCGACATGACCGGATCATTGAATCAAGTGTTGATTTAATGATTTAATGTATAATTGTATATTTGATATATTAATTTGCATTAACTAGTATTGGTTCATTTTAAAAGGATTTTCTCACTTGAAGTGCACATTGTATATATGATATGCTTTTGTGTGCACTTGATTGTATCATGTTTGATGATGCATACTTACTTGGGTTTGTGCAAAGAATTAAACCATGGTTATGATAATGGTTAGAGTTTTGTGTTATTCATCTATTTATTTATCCATTCTTTATTTATTTAAATAGATAAAAGAAAAGAAAATGGTTTCTTTTTATCATGAAGCTTGTTGAAGCTTCATGAAGCTTTGACTAAAGAGACCATTTGTCTTCTTGCTTAACCCTAACCATTCCCACTTACCATGGTCTATTCTCTACACTTAACCTTAGTTAGCTTATGATAAGTATTGATTTATTTTCATTTTAATTCAACACTTATCATATTCTTTCTTCTTCTTCACCATCTTCTTCTTCAAGAAAAGCTTAAGTCCATCAATGGCAACTTGAGCTAAAGTGAGAGAAATCCAATTCTAAAGTGAACCCACCTCCTATTTCTTCACCCTCTACCTCTTGCCAAGTTGTTTTGGGTGTTTTCTTCACAAGTTTCACAACTTTGTGAAGTCGGAGCTTGAACTTGTGATGCCTCGACGTAGATCATCTTCGGCACGAAGCCGACGACCTAGTCCGCCCATTTCTCCGATCAAGCCGACGATTGAGTCCGGGATTCGAGATGGACAGCGAGAGGACGCCTACGTGGAGCCAAGGAAGTGGATATCCGGATCTACAAAGGTTGTAGCTTCTTATCTTTAGTTAAGTTGTTAACTAGATTCATATATCGCCTAAACTTCTAGTCAACGATCCGTATTAGGGTTTCTCGGCACCCATAAAATTTAAAATTGGCATGGTCGATGCCATGTGAGACCTCTATTGTGTGCCTAGGAATCCTACAGTGGTATCAGAGCCTAGCTAGAGCCTTAGGCGAAGTGTAGACGGAGTTTGAAGTCCGATCGAACCGAAACCCTAATATCAAAGTTGCTCTCTGTACATTTTTTAAAAACTGGGTTTTTTCCAAATTAAAAATATGCAGAAAATTCAGCATGACTTTCTAAGAGTTACTGTGAAATTCAACAACCCAATTCCATCAACCCACCGCGGAACCGCGGCAGAAGCATGGCTTCTGCGGCGGTTCCGCGGCCGTATGGTCACAATACCCTATAATTTTGGCACAGTAATTCCTCTTTTCTGATGCTGGATTTTCTGGGAATTTTTAAATATCACTCAAGAGTTGAGTTTTCTGGGTTGTATTAGGGACTCGGTATTTCGATCGGATTATCAGACTTTGTCAATGTGGCTTTCCGGATATTTTGGAATATGTTAAAAAGTTCGACCGGATGTAAATACCCAATCTTTCCCCTGCCGGAAAATATCCAAGTGTTGGATTTTTCTGTGGTTTAAGGACGTTCTGAGTAGTGCAAATGGTCCCTCTAGAAGACAACAAACCTTAACTCGATTATGTGACCGTCTTGAACTGCCCTTTGAACCTTCGGGTTTGGGGCAGTACGGCGTGCCACATGTGAGGCGTTGGCTTGACCCTTCTACGGCTGGACCGTTGGTACTGAGGCATGAAGTGAATGTCTTTGAACTTATTTCATGTGTTGATCGGTTTCGGGAAAACTTGGGTGTTCGAATGTTCGATCGGAAAGTTTAATATTTTCTATTTATCCGGAATGGGATACAATAATTGGAATTCACAAACAGTTATGAGATAACTGTATGAACGTTATAAATCTAGCGGTTTAGTCTCACTACATATTGAAAAGAGTTTTCGATAATGGGACTAAAATGCGGGGTTTATAAGTGTTAGGCATGCGATGTCTAAAGAGGTTGCGGATTCCAATTGTTGTAGTTTTACACTTTCTTTTCTGTGACCGTAAGTGTAATATGTGATATCGCCGGTTTCGTTGCTATATGTCAACGACAATTGGGATGCGCATATTTACTTACGTTGATGACATGTGATGTTATGTGATGCTGGATATGTTATATTGGATTGTCGTGTTTGAATAGCCGGGGGTTTTTATGTGAGATGAGTGTTTTTCATTTTCATTCATGTAAAAAACTTGTATGTAATATTCTTTTATTTGGGGCACTTCCAGGTTGCGGAAGCTGTCACCCTTTGTATATTATTTACTTTTCCGCATTAGGATAGACCTAAGGAGGGGAGCACAAGTAACCGGGTTCTGGGGTCCAGTGGGAGACCAACTCGAGGAGTCGAGTCCGGGTCTCCTAACCCTAGAATTGGTAGGGTTGCTTGCCGCTCTCGTAGGGGTCTAGGGGTGTGGGATTGGCTATTCATCACGACCGTGGAATCCGTGTTTTATACTGGCTCGTATTGAAAACACGGACATCCTGGTATATCCAATGTTTCATATGTTTCTTCTGCTGCGTTATCTGTGATGTGATCATGTGATGTTCTGTGATAGATACAGTATATAGTATATATGATATATTATATAGACGTTACTTATGTTTTGCATCCGCACTAGCCATGCCCTACTCTGTCGTTAGTTACCTAACCTAACGATGCACGAGGGGACATCGAGGCGAATGCGGATGGCATAAGTGTACGTCGTATTTATCTGTGATGTTTAGGTATTTAAATGATGGGACTTCATTAATGTGATTAATGAAAGAAAAGAAACCTAAGATGTTGTAGAATCAAATTTTAAACAAAACAGGTAGCTACAGTTCTTGCTTTGCATAGCGGTATATATGATATACCCTGCACCTTATTCGATAAGGAAAGGACCGAGATCCCTTCACCGGGAGTGACTCCTTTAGCAATAACTGGCAGATGCTACACACTCGGTTTGACTTTTGATAGCTTCTATAGTTTCTGCTTTGCACAGTGATATATATGATATATCCCGCACCTCATTCGACGAGGAAAGGGCCGACGATCCCTTCACCGGGAGTGACCCCTTTAGCAAAACTAGAAAAGCCTCAAAAATCATTCCATTTCAAAACTTAATTTGATTCTACAACGATATCAAATTCATTACGCAATAGGTTTTCAGAAAAACCTGTCGTAGCCCTCCGTCATTTCAGATAAGTAGTAGTTAGTATTCGTGCTACATTTGTTGGCCTGCGTCAAGGCGTAGTGTGCGGTAGCTAACTAGTATTTATCTGCTTATGCATATGATGCAGATTGGATTAGGGTAGTCGTACGACTTTGTTGGCCTGTGTCAAGGGTCGTGCGGGTGGGTTTAATTCAATCAGGAAATGACGGGTTGAACTTGACTAGCGCGCTGTGATTTGTTGACCTGCGTCAAGGTCATAGGACGCTAGGGGCAAAATATTATCGGGAATTTCAAGTGTTGAAATTTGCAATGAGATTGCATACCTTCTATGAGATAGTTGGATCCCGATACCCGCTGCGAGTAAGAGTTACTCCTGGGAGAGTTTTACACATTACAATTAGCCGATCAAGTAGGTGTCTAGAAAGGTGTCAACGGGGTTACGCCTCTGGGAAAACGAGGTTTACATTAATTAGGTTCGTGCGAAAGCACGGGGGACCTCCCTCAAAGTACCGACACTGGCCTGGCTGAAAGATTGGCGAACTTGTAGAGTGTAATTAATCCCGGCTAGTCTTTCCTTTTAGGGTTTGAAGGAAGATTTGATAAAAAGCAGTGGGAGCCATCCTGATTAGATAAGATAATAACCAATCTGATCTTGCACGAGCTTACGCTAAAGTGTTTTCTTCTCTCTCTCTCCAGGTAGCGACCATTTCATGCCCTAACAAAGATAATAATATGGATGTATTGACCAAACCCGCATGTTATACTGTGCTGGGGAACGTTGGTTCCGTTCTTTCCTATAAGAGTTATAGGAATGAACAGGATATAGGGGAATACCAGGATTCCCATGCCACCCGATTGAAGAAAGTACATGATGATGCATTTTCTTCAGGTGTGTTCGTTACAGAGAACTGTTTCTCCATTTGCCCTACGTCCTGGGTATTAGATATCGGGTCAGGATCTCATATATGTAATCAGTTACATGGGCTTAGAAAAGGTAGAGAACTTGCAGAAGGTGATAAAGACATTAGAGTTGGAAATGGTGCAATTGTTGCAGCTAAGACTGTCGGGGAATATCACCTTGCATTACCAACTGGTAATACATTGGTTCTGAACGAATGCTATTACATGCCGAACCTGATATGCAACATTATATCGGTTTCTTTGCTAAGTAAAGAGGGATATAATTTTGTATTACAGGACAATGTTATGAACATTTTCCGTAACCAAAAGTTGGTTGGATCAGGCACGTTGTGCAATGGCATTTATGTTCTAAATCAATCAACAGTTCTAAGCATAACTAACACACACAAGAGGAAGAGTTCTGAACTGAACGAATCCTTCTTATGGCATTGTAGACTGGGTCACATCAATGCGACACGACTGGCTAAGTTGCATAAAGATGGATATTTGAATCCGTTTGAATTTTCATCTTATGACACTTGCCAGTCATGTCTCAAAGGCAAGATGACCAAAGCTCCGTTTACGGGACACGGAGAAAGAGTTACCGAACTCTTGGGACTGATACATAGTGATGTATGCGGTCCCATGTCTACACATGCCAGGGATGGTTCTTCGTACTTCATTACATTCACTGACGATCTCTCTAGATTCGGATATGTGTTCTTGATGAAACACAAATCAGAAGCTTTTGAGAAATTTAGAGAATATAAACAAGAAGTCGAGAACCAAAGCAGAAAAAGTATTAAAATCCTTCGATCTGATCGAGGAGGAGAATACTTAAGCAATGAATTCTTGGACTTCCTAAAAGAGAATGGGATTCTCTCTCAGCTGACTCCTCCATATACACCACAGCACAACGGTGTATCAGAACGGAGGAACCGCACCCTATTGGATATGGTGCGCTCTATGATGAGCACAGCTGAGTTACCTATTTCCTTCTGAGGATATGCACTGGAAACAGCTGCAGATCTATTGAATATGGTTCCCACCAAAACTGTGCCAACCACTCCATATGAGATATGGAAAGGAAAGAGACCATGTCTTAATTATGTTAAGATATGGGGTTGTCCGGCATATGTAAAAACGCAAAATCCGGACAAACTCGCGGCAAGGTCCATTCTGTGTAAGTTTATTGGATATCCCAAACATTCGCGCGGGTATATCTTCTACCACACCGAGGAACAAAAGGTGTTTGTTTCTCGACATGCCACCTTTTTAGAAAAGGAATTTCTTGAAAAAGAGATTAGTGGCAAGGATGTAGAACTGGAAGAGGTTCCAGCAATACAGACTACGACAGAAGACTTGGTTGAACCAGAGGATTCAGTAGTTCCTAATGAACCTCAGCCTCTCCGCCGATCTACTAGGGTTCCTCGCCAACCTGAGAGATACTACGGTTTTCTCATGGATGGTGGGAGCGAGGATTGCATCATGGAGGATGATGATCCAACTAGCTTCGAGCAGGCCATCACGAGTGGGGACTCAGTGAAATGGCTGGATGCTATGCGGTCTGAGATGGAATCCATGTACACCAACAAAGTATGGACTTTGGAAGTTGCTCCTGAAGGGGTAAAACCCATCGGGAGCAAGTGGATCTTCAAGAAGAAACTTGGTGTAGATGGGAAAGTGGAGACTTTCAAAGCTAGACTTGTAGCAGAGGGTTTTCGTCAAAGACCAGGTGTGGACTATGACGAAACTTTTTCTCCAGTGGCTATGCTTAAATCCATCCGGATCATGCTTGCCATCGCTGCATACCATGATTACGAAATCTGGCAAATGGATGTTAAGACCGCCTTTCTAAATGGTGATTTAGAAGAGTGCGTGTACATGACTCAGCCAGAGGGCTTCGTAGACAGTGGGAGCAGCGGCAAGGTGTGCAAGCTGCTTAAATCCATTTATGGATTAAAGCAAGCATCGCGGAGTTGGAACATCTGCTTTGATGTCGTTATCAAAGAGTTTGATTTCGTCAAAAACCCAGATGAACCTTGTATTTACAAGAAGGTGGCAGGGAGTAAGGTTGTCTTCCTCGTATTGTACGTGGACGACATACTCTTGATAGGAAATGATATTCCCTTGCTGCAATCGGTCAAGCTCTTCTTATCACAAAGATTCTCAATGAAAGATCTTGGTGATGCCTCCTGCATATTGGGAATCAGGATCTATAGAGATAGATCCAAACGGATATTGGGATTGTCCCAATCCAGGTACATTGACACCATACTAAAGAGGTTTAGTATGGAAGAATCCAAGCGTGGGAACTTGCCCACGATCTTTGGAGTCACTCTCTCCAAAGAGATGTCTCCCAAGACTGATTTGGAGAGAGCTCGCATGCAAGGGATACCCTATGCTTCGGCTGTAGGCTCTATCATGTATGCGATGCTATGTACCAGACCCGATGTAGCATACTCACTAAGTGTAGTGAGCAGGTATCAAGATGATCCTGGAGAGAGTCACTGGACAGCTGTGAAGAGCATTCTCAAGTACTTGCGAAGGACTAAAGAGATGCTCTTGGTGTATGGTAACGGAGAACTCCAAGTGGAGTCCTTTACCGATTCGAGCTTCCAGAGTGATAAGGACGACTCTAAGTCGCAGTCGGGATTTGTCTTTACCCTTTACGGAGGGGCGGTTAGCTGGAAGAGTTCCAAGCAAGAAACCGTGGCAGACTCGACGATGGAGGCTGAATACATCGCTGCCAACGATGCTGCCAAAGAGGCTGTCTGGATCAAGAAGTTCATTACTGAACTTGGAGTGGTTCCATCCATTGAGCATCCAATACCTTTGTATTGCGATAACAATGGAGCGGTGGCTTTGGCCAAGGAACCCAGGTCCAATCAACGATCCAGGCATATTCTGAGGCGGTATCACCTGATACGGGAGATAGTTGATCGCCGGGAGATCGAGGTCAGGAGAGTTGACACGAAGAACAACACGGCGGATCCACTCACGAAGGCCATTCCCCAGATACAGTTTGAGAGACTCTTCGGGATGCTCGGTATGCGATACTACAGCAGCTGGCCCTAGTGCAAGTGGAAGATTGTTAGTTGTATGTATGCCCTAGAGGCCAGTATTGTACAGATGATGTATATTATATTGGATGCTTAGACATATATAGAGATGACTTTCTTGCTCGATATGATAGTATGCTATCTGGTTACTCTTTATCTTAACATGTACACTTGTCTCTTTAAACTGTCTTATAGTTACATGTTGATAAAGCCATTAGGATGTGTACTTGACTACCTGGACTATGATGCAGATCATACTAGTGGGGACATGGTAGTCCATAAGTACATCCTTCAAGGTCCCTAGTCGTGGGTGTATCGAGACAGGGCATCGATATACCAGTGTAGACTAGCGTATACGCTTCTCGACCCATGAGATGGGCGATGGATGATCCCATGTCCATTGGTGTTTGACATCAAAGATGGTATACGGGTGCTCAGTGGAGACTGGATACACTGGACGGACTCGCCGAGAACTCCCAGATGGTATTATACCTCACGTCAGATGGCAGTTCTCAGGTGACACTTGTACAGGTTAGTCTGTAGACCCGAGATCGTCATAGAGTCTTGTGTGATTCCCACTGTGCTTTGATCTCCACCTTACCACGTCCATGAGGGCGTGCAAAACGGTGGTCTTTAGGTACAGTCCCGAGTCACATGGAGACAATGAGCGATAGGAGGGGTTTCGTCTCTCCCGGTATTGGGGGTTGATGTTGCGCTGTGCTCGATTGGCCGTAACAGGAAAGTCCCTGGCCAGGGCTGATCAGAGATTTTCTGGTAAGTGTTACCAGTAGTTTCTCGACCCGTTATGAGCCTCACATCGGCACGACTTATCGGTTATTGGGGTCTGACGTTTACCACCCCTAGACCTGATATGCGACATATCAGACGAACAGACCGGACTGTACGGTAAGTGTTACTGGTTGGATTCACAGGAGTGTGAGCGGGCTAGCTCGTCGATCTTCTGATCGCTCAATACCCGGATGGCCGTTACGTTTAGCAGACCGCTTGCGGCTTGTGGGTGCTTGATATGATCATCATCTGCTACCGATGTATTGACGAGTCTTTAGAGTCCTACACAGAGGTTTCCTGGCTCAAGCGAAACGAAATAGGAGCGCATATGAGATATGTGCGGGACCGAGAATAATGCGTGTATGTGATACCGTATTTCATTCTCGCGATGAATGTTTCGATTGGTTGTATGCGATATAACCTAGTTATCGAATCATTGATTCGATAAATCGATACATTGTATACTAGTCGGTTATGTGCGACATGACCGGATCATTGAATCAAGTGTTGATTTAATGATTTAATGTATAATTGTATATTTGATATATTAATTTGCATTAAGTAGTATTGGTTCATTTTAAAAGGATTTTCTCACTTGAAGTGCACATTGTATATATGATATGCTTTTGTGTGCACTTGATTGTATCATGTTTGATGATGCATACTTACTTGGGTTTGTGCAAAGAATTAAACCATGGTTATGATAATGGTTAGGGTTTTGTGTTATTCATCTATTTATTTATCCATTCTTTATTTATTTAAATAGATAAAAGAAAAGAAAATGGTTTCTTTTTATCATGAAGCTTGTTGAAGCTTCATGAAGCTTTGACTAAAGAGACCATTTGTCTTCTTGCTTAACCCTAACCATTCCCACTTACCATGGTCTATTCTCTACACTTAACCTTAGTTAGCTTATGATAAGTATTGATTTATTTTCATTTTAATTCAACACTTATCATATTCTTTCTTCTTCTTCACCATCTTCTTCTTCAAGAAAAGCTTAAGTCCATCAATGGCAACTTGAGCTAAAGTGAGAGAAATCCAATTCTAAAGTGAACTCACCTTCTATTTCTTCACCCTCTACCTCTTGCCAAGTTGTTTTGGGTGTTTTCTTCACAAGTTTCACAACTTTGTGAAGTCGGAGCTTGAACTTGTGATGCCTCGACGTAGATCATCTTCGGCACGAAGCCGACGACCTAGTCCGCCCATTTCTCCGATCAAGCCGACGATTGAGTCCGGGATTCGAGATGGACAGCGAGAGGACACCTACGTGGAGCCAAGGAAGTGGATATCCGGATCTACAAAGGTTGTAGCTTCTTATCTTTAGTTAAGTTGTTAACTAGATTCATATATCGCCTAAACTTCTAGTCAACGATCCGTATTAGGGTTTCTCGGCACCCATAAAATTTGAAATTGGCATGGTCGATGCCATGTGAGACCTCTATTGTGTGCTTAGGAATCCTACATTATTCTCCGTATCTACTCTCTTCACCTCGATCTCCCGGCGATCTACGATCTCCCTGATCAGGTGATACCGCCTTAAGATGTGTCTGGACTTCTGATGGGACCTGGGTTCCTTCGCTAAAGCTATAGCGCCGTTGTTGTCGCAATACAGAGGTATTGGATCAACACTGGTAGGAACCACCTGAAGTTCTGTTAGGAACTTCTTCATCCAGACAGCTACATTTGCGGCATCGCAAGCAGCTATGTACTCCGCTTCCATCGTTGAGTCAGGAACGGTGTCCTGCTTGGAACTCTTCCAACAGACCGCCCCTCCATTGAGGGTAAAGACATAACCCGACATGGACTTGGAGTCATCCTTGTCACTCTGGAAGCTGGAGTCAGCAAAGGCATCGATCTGGAGGTCTTTTCCGCCATACACTAAGAACATCTCCTTATTCCTCCTCAGGTACTTAAGAATGTTCTTTACTGCTGTCCAGTGCTTCTCCCCTGGGTTTGCCTGATACCGGCTTACAACGCTTAATGC
The DNA here is from genome assembly GCA_030015575.1 of Agapanthus africanus. Taxonomy (NCBI): domain Eukaryota; kingdom Viridiplantae; phylum Streptophyta; class Magnoliopsida; order Asparagales; family Amaryllidaceae; genus Agapanthus; species Agapanthus africanus. The sequence continues at coordinate 165,861,987 of CM057337.1, forward strand.
GTATGCTACATCTGGTCTGGTACATAACATCGCATACATTATAGAGCCTACCGCAGAAGCGTAGGGTATAATCGACATGTGAGCCCTTTCCAAATCAGTCTTGGGAGACATCTCTTTGGAGAGGGTAATTCCGTGACAAGCCGGTAGGTTACCGCACTTAGAGTCATCCATACTGAATCTTTTCAATATGGTGTCTATGTACCTGGACTGTGATAGTCCTAACATCCTCTTTGATCTATCACGATAGATCTGGATCCCCAGAATATAGGTGGCATCACCCAGGTCATTCATGGAGAACTTCTGTGACAAGAATCCTTTGACTGACTGTAGCATAGGAATATCATTTTCTATTAGGAGAATGTCATCCACGTACAAGACGAGGAATACTACAGCTCTCCCTACAATCTTACTGTATATGCATGGTTCATCTGGATTCTTGATAAAGTCGAATTCTTTGACAGTATCATCAAAACCGATGTTCCAACTTCGCGATGCCTGCTTTAGTCCATAAATGGACTTAAGCAACTTGCACACTTTACCGCTGCTCCCACTCTGAATGAATCCCTCTGGCTAATCCATATAGACGCATTCTTCCAAATTGCCATTTAGAAAAGCCGTCTTTACGTCCTTCTGCCAGATCTCATAATCGTGGAAGGCAGCAATGGCAAGAAGGACCCAAATGGATTTGAGCATAGCCACTGGAGAAAAGGTTTCGTCATAGTCCAAACCAGGTCTTTGACGAAAACCATTTTCAATAAGCTTAGCCTTATAGGTTTCAACCTGTCCATCTACACCAATCTTCTTTCTGAAGATCCATTTGCATTCTACGGGTTTTACCCCATCTGGAGCAATGTCCAAAGTCCATACTTTGTCAGTGTACATGGACTCCATTTCGGTCCGTATTGCATCCAGCCATTTTACCGAGTCGCCGCTCTAAATGGCTTGCTGGAAGCTAGTAGGGTCATCATTATCAATGATGCAATCTTCTCGATCCCCGTCTATGAGAAAACCGTAGTATCTCTCGGGCGGATGACACTGCCTACTACTTCTGCGGATAGGCGCTGGGATGTCCCTTTCTTATGAATCTTCTTGTTCTACCAAATCTTCAGTAACAGCTTGTGGTTCTGGAATTTCTTCCAGTTCTATTGCGCTCCCACTTTTCTGATTTTCTAAAAATTCAGCTTTCACGAAGTGGGCATGACGAGAAATAAAAACCTTTTGTTCCTCTGCGTAATAGAAACAATACCCCTTGGAGTTCTTTGGATATCCCACAAACTTACACTGTACTGAGCGTGCCTTGAGCTTGTCCGCATGCTGCTTTTTAAAAAAAAGCTGGACATCCCCATGACTTCAGGTACTGAAGATAGGGTTTCTTCCCACTCCACATCTGATATGGTGTGGTAGGCACAGTCTTGGTTGGAACCTTGTTCAAAAGATATGCAGCTGATTCTAGTGCATAACCCCAGAAAGATTGCGGTAACTCAGCCTTACTCATCATGGAACGAACCATATCCAATAGGGTTCGATTCCGCCTTTTCGATACACCATTGTGTTGTGGTGTATATAGAGGAGTAAGCTGAGAGAGAATTCCATTCTCTTTTAAGTAACCCAGGAACTCGGCACTTCAGTATTCACCACCTCGATCAGATCTCAGTGTCTTGATACTTTTGCCTGTTTGGTTTTCCACTTCATTCTTGTATTCCCGGAATTTCTCAAAGGCCTCGTATTTATGCTTCATCAAGAAGATATGTCCATACCTAGAGAAATCATCCGTAAAAGTAATGAAGTAGGAATAATCACCTCGTGCATGTGTAGACATTGGACCATACACATCGCTGTGTATAAGTCCTAAGAGCTCGCTCGCTCTTACTCCGTGTCCAGTAAACGGAGTCTTTGTCATCTTTCCCATGAGACAAGATTCACAAGTAGCATAAGATTGATATTCGAACGGATTCAAATATCCTTCTCTATGTAACTTAGTCAACCGTGTTTTATTGATGTGACCTAGTCTACAATGCCATAAGAAAACCTGATTTATTTCCAGAGACTTTCTTTTAAGTGTGTTTTAGATATTGAAAACCTGAGCTTGATTCAATACGTATATACCGTTATCTAATGTACCGGACCCAATCAGAACTTGATTTAGGTGGATGTGAACCACATCACTTACGAATGTAAAACCATATCCCTCTCTAGAAAGTGAGGACACTGATATGATATTACAAGTCAAACTAGGTACATACAAACAATTACGTAGAATCAATATCTGCCCACTTGTCAAACCTAGGCGATATTCTCCCACGGATTCAGCGTCTACGCTCATTCCGTTCGCAACTCTGAAAGACAGATCGCCTACCCTGATAACTCTACGGTTTCTCAAAGCATGTAATGAATTACAGATATGAGATCCTGCTCCGGTATCGAGTACCCAGGAAGTAGAGTTAATTGAAAAACAGTTCTCAATTACATGCACACTCGAGGCCAAAGCCACAACATGCTTCGAATCCTGGCTACTGGCTTCCAAAGCCCTGCAATCCTTCTGCCAATGCTCGTTCCCATAACAATAGGAACATCCATCCTTATCCATACCAAGTCCCGAAACTTTTGCTCATCCCTTTCCTTTTACTTCACTGACACCGTATATCGGCTTTGTGGAGGTTTTCCTCTTTTCACCATTTGCTTTCGCCCTGGATGCAGAAGAAGAAGGTCCCCCATTAAGTAGAGCGGGTGTCTCCCTGGTTTCTTTCAGGGTGTAAGTAGAGGGTAGGGACTGTGGAAATAAGTCAGCATATGACCTGTTTCCCAACGTAGTCTCCAGGTCCGTGAGCTCATCAATATAGCTAGTCATCGTAAGGACGCCGTCCCCTACAGATGACCCGACAGCCAACCTCGCTTGAAGTAATTCGTTCGAGGTCTCATATCTTGCGATACGAGATTGCTCTCTATATAAATCTTTGTTATGGAGGAAGATAGAAACTAAGTCCATCTTCTCGTGATGCTTCTGGTATACACCATCAACTGAAGCCAACACGAGGCACTTGGCTTTCGCACTGTCCTTTTCCCTAGTCTGACGGATATCCATATCCGTGACTGTGGAAACTGGACGTGGGACGGCGGGGGCTTGAGTAGTAATAGGGTGGTCCAGCTTGTCATAGGTACTGGACATCTGGACAGACCTTTGTCAGTCATAAAATTCAGATTCAGTCAACTTGTTATCTAGATGTAACCTAGTCATGGTCACATGGTCGCTGCAGTTGAGAGAGAGAAGAAAACACTTTAGCATGATTCTCTTGCAAGTTTAGATTGGTTTTTAGTTTATCTAAACTGGATGGCTCCCACTGTTTCTCGAATCCTTCCTCAAACCGTTAAAGAAGAATTAGTCATAACTGATCTCACCGTACAATACTTGCTTAACCGTTCAGCCAGGCTAGTGTCGGTACTTCGAGGGAGGTTTTACGACGCTTTCGCGAAGTTCCTTAATTAAATAACCTCTTTTCTCTGGAGGCGTAGCCCCGCTGACACTGTTTTAGACACCTACTTGGTTTATATCATTGATCGTTAAGTGACGAATCTCCTGATGAGTAGCGGATACTCACAGTAGGATCGGGATCCAAATATCATCGTGTGATAAAGCTGAAAGAATCCTACCAAAATTATCACACTCCAAATGGTATGCAACTCTAGCAAGTTTCAGTTTCTTTAGAAACTCCCGATGTAGATTTTTGCCCCATGCTCTTATGACCTTGACGAAGGACAACAAATCATAAGTCACATGTCAAGTTCTACCCATCATTATCTTGTAAATTTGAACCCACCCGTACATACCCCTGACGTTGGCCAAATGGCAGTACGACTGTCCCAAACCAACTCATCTATCTATGCAACAAATGAATACCCTAGCAGCTACCAAACACTATGCCTTGACGAAGGCCAACAAACATAGCTTGAATACTACTGACCATCCATATGAAATGACGGAGGGCTACGACTGGTTTTGGCGAAACCGTGAACGTAGTGAACTTGATATAATCGAAGGAACCTGATAGCTTTTTAAAAGGAGTGGTTAAAGCTCCGTAATTAAAAATTCTGCTCTTTTAAAATAACCGAGTGGTTTCTTTTAAATTTGTTCCAACGATTCAACTTTGGTTTATTTTCTTTGCATTAATATAATGCGTCCCATCAATTAACCTATCGTTGCAGAAAACAACGAAAATACAACGTCCTCTTATGCCATTCGCATTTGCCACTGGGTCCCGTCATTCACCCGTTACGTTACTTCACTAACAACAGAGCGGGGGCTGGGCTAGCGCGGGTGTAAAACATAAGTAACGCCTAATAGATATCATATATAGATATTGTACATTCGTCAGACGCAATAATAGGCATTCCAGATCACAGATGAACATTATTGGATATACAAGCAATCTGCGTTTCCTTCGAGCCTGCAACGAAAGACGGATTACACAGTTGTGATGAATAGCCATTACCCCACCATAGACCCCTACGGGTACGGCAAACTACCCGCCAAGTACCCGAAGTGAAGCGGTCTCCTTCAACAACGTGAGTAGGCCACTAAACACTTCAAAGTACCCGGTAGTTTGTGCACCCCACCTTGGGTATATCCTAGGAGCATAAAATAGTAAATGAAATAATACAACGGTGGCTACAACCTCAGCCTGGATGTGCCCCGCAAAAGAATATTACATCATATTACATTTTACATCGAATGAAAGAATATAAAAACTCATCTCAAACCCCGGCTAATCATCACAACGATCCAATGAAGTTCATATACACAAACCAGTAAACACCATCACAGAAATGTGCAACCCCCTGCTAACCGACATACTAGCAATTAGGGAAGGTTTACGAACACATTAAATATCACAGATAAAACTTGATTAGAAAATAACTTAGAATTTCGATCGACAATCTTTTTCCGTCTCTACCCCAAATGCAAGCCAGCACTGAAATAACCTGGGCAGAAACAAAATATACAGGAAAAAAAACACCAAATAAGAGTTACTGTGTAAATACGAGTCAACTCGGAGTTGACTCGGCCATGGATCCGCGGCGGATTGCACTAATCTGCCGCGCTTCCGTAGCAGTCTCACCGAGTTGGGACCTCGTATTTCTCCAGTATTCTTAGAATTCCCTGCTGTGAATTTTCATACCTCTGAAATAATTTTTTCGACACGTTTAAAATTGACAGAAACTTGAGGGGTTCGGGGTTAACTTTTCGTGTTTTTCCGACGATCGAAGTTCTAATTAGTTGCTAACAAGCTAGAAAAGGTTTAGTAGGCTCTGATACCACTGTAAGTCCATGTCACGCACCCCATATGCTCGCGGGGAGGCGGAATATATGAAAAACAATTATCAAAGCTTCGTAACACGGACTTGAGCACACGGATCGTGTCTAAACCATTGCTAGCAAACTACGAGGGATTTAACTACTCGGATTCAAAGTTATACCTCACGTTACTTGTTCTTCGGGTCTTCATCGCTGTCCTCCACACCTCGTAGGCTCTATAGAACATGGGCACCTCAACGGCCCCCTTGAGTCAAAGACGATCCACCCGAGAGTCTATAGTCCGAGCTTCTATCTCGAATCTGAGATAACTACGGCTTCTAGTTTGCTAATCTAGAAGTCCTAAAGGGTGTAGAGTGTTTAGATGGATTACTTAGTCACTTAAACCCTAGGATTCTCAACTCATGAGAGCTTTTAGGGTTTGAGGAAGAAGATGAAGACTTGAGGAGAGAGAAAGCTTTTGTGATAATGATAATGAATAATACTCATGAAAGAATATAATGAAGCATACAAATATCTCTTGATAAATATCTAGAAATATCTTGTGAGTTTCATTTAATCCTAAGGATGAATCACCTCATGAGTCATTAAGCTTTTTATGAAAACTTACAACTCCTCTCTCCACCTCATTTGTGTTTAATCCAAAAGAAATAAATACAAATGAGTCGTCTTCTTCTAGAAGCTTCCCGAAAAATAACGAGACTGCCCCTCCCATCCGTATTTCCGAAAAACACGGATAATCTTTGACTGAATAAATCCATCTGTATAATACTAGAATCTGGCTTAAACCAAAGCCCGCAAGTATTATCTGCCTGATCATAATACATGCACAAGTGTACGTAAGTGATCGCGGCCCTGCCGTAAAACCATACGGCCTCTACACCTTTTGCCCGATGCAGGGAAACTCTCTGTATGGGACTCTAAAGACTCGACACTACGCTGGCAGTAGGTTTAACCACAGACCGCAAGCGGTACTAGCTGTACGTAACGGTCCCCAGGTAGATGTCGATAAGAAGGACGATGAGGAAACCCATCCGAACTCCAACTGAGTCTGATGTGACAATCTCCGTACAGTCCGGTCTGTTTGTCTAGGACTATCGCATATCGGGCCTAGGGGGCGGTAAACGTCAGACCCCTAATAGCGGTATAAGTCATGTCGGAGTGAAGCCTATTACACCTTGAGAAACAACTGGAAGCCTACCAGTAAATCTCGTTTGCCCTGGCCAGGGACTTTGCGTAATGGCTCTCCATACACAACGCGATATCAACCCCCAATACCGGGAGAGATGAATCCTGTCTAACCACCACTGCCTCCAAGTGCTTCGGGATTGCACCTAACTACTACCTGTTTGCACGACACCTTTGAGCCGTGGTAGGGTAGTAATCTAAGTACAGTGGGAACACACCCGAGGCGAAGTAGCAGTGTCAAGTCGACGGACTAAGCTGTACTCATGTCACCTGGGAACTGCTATCTGACGATGGGTATAAAACCAACCTGCAGTTCCCGGCGAGTCCTGTCCGGTGTACTCGTAACCTAACGAGCACCTGCATACTATCTCCAGTACGACGTACTGATGGCTTTGGGACAGACCATCTCCCCAACTGGGATGAGAAGCGTACACACCAGTCTACTCCGGAGTATCGATGCCCCGTCTCAATAATCCTACGACCAGGGACCTGTATAGGATGTTGCTTATAAACTACCCAGCCCCCACTAGTGTGACTGCCATCACAACGCTGGTAATCAAGCAAAGATCCTAAGGGCTCTACTAATATGTATAAGCGATATGTTAAAAGAAAAACATGCACATATTAAAGTAGAAACAAACCAAGTAGCATACTACCATTTTTAGCAAGACTGTTAATACAATTGTGAATATCCCAAGCTTCCATTAAGTAATATACAAACTAGTATGATACAGTAATGGCCTCTAGGGCATAAACACTAACAGAGGTGGCAATCACTCCATGCTGGTGTGGGATGATCTCCAGTAGTCTTTCAGGTTTTATATGAGTTGTTGTCAAAACCCTGAAGCTAGGAATTTGGCCTTTGCTTCGTTTTCTTTGGCGTATCCGAATCCTGTTGGAGGAAGGACGCTGTAGTGACATCTCTTCTGCTGTATCGAGACGAACATCGAGGTGGTGACCACTCCGCGCTGGTGTGGGATGATCTCCTATTGTCTTTCAGGCTTTATATGAGTTGTCGTCAAGACCCTGAAGCTAGGAATTTGGCCTTTGCTTCGTTTTGCTGGCATTGCGTCTACTGTAACGAGATGAATGTCATGGTGGTGATCACTCCTCCCTGGTGTGGGATGATCTCCGATGGTCTTTCAGGCTTTATATGAGTTGCCGTCAAGACCCTGAAGCTAGGAATTTGGCCTTTGCTTCGTTTTCTTTGGCGTGTCCGAATCCTGTTGGAGGAAGGACGCTGTAGTGACATCTCTTCTGCTGTATCGAGACGAATGTTAAGGTGGAGCTAGGATTTTGCCGTCACTCCGCTTTATTTCGACCATGGGGTCTTTCGTTGACGTTGGATCTGCGTCCTGCTGGACTGCGAAGGAACGCCGTTGTTGACATTGCGTCTGCAAGACGAGACGAATGCTGAGGTGGAGCTGGGATTTTTCCATCACTCCGTTTGTTTTGACCGTGAGGTCTTTTGTTGACGTTGCGTCTGCATCCTGCTGGACTGCGAAGGAACGCCGTTGTAGGTCTTCAGGCTGTAGATGTGGCCGTCGTGTTTTGGCTCTTCTTCTGATGGAGCCTGGTGGGAAGGTATAGTTGCCTCTTTGTTTGTGCCCCTGGATTGTATATAGGGATCGATGTGATCTCACCTGCAGGGCATAAATTTCATTTTTCTTTATTTCTTTCCGCAATGCTCTATCATTTCAGCTTTTTATATCGCGAAGGTCGCGATCGCCCAATCATTTCGGCTATTTGTCGCGGTGCCCAATCATTTCGGATATTTATTTTATTTTTACTCGCTGCTTTTTATTGCGAGTTGCCCAATCATTTCGGCTATTTTGCATGCATACATTTTTACTTGCTGACTTTGTTTGCAAGTTGCCCCCATCATTTCGGCTATTTCGTATGCATGTTTTGCTCATTAACTTTTTGCCATGAGCATGGAACTTGGAATCTGGTGCCAATCTTAGCATCAGCATCGCTGCGACTGGAATGTTGCCAGGAGCGAATCATCATTTGCCATGAAAGGACTTGGAATTTGATACCGATTTAGGCATCAGCATCGCTACCACTGGGACATTGCCAGGAGCGAATCATCACTTGCCTTTGTCGATGTCGAACAAAGGTGGCTTAGCAAACAGGGTTAAAATCCTGTCGACTATGGCTTTTTGACTTCATGAGCCGTAAGGGTCTCATAAAGGTATTTCTCCCTACGAGTCGTGAGGATCTCATAGGTTCATTTTCTCCTTAGGAATCATAAGGATTTCTAAGTGTATGTTCTCTTATAAGTCGTAAGGATCTTACAAGAGTGTTTTCTCCTTATAAGTCGAGAGGACTTACAAGTGTTTGTTTGCTGTGTAAACATATCCTTAGTCATGGATAGGACTTTGTTAGGGAAATGTTTATTCGCGCCCGTGGATTGTATACAAGGGTCAATATTGAACCGCTTGTAGGGCAGCATTAGAGGTTGTGGTGGCCACTTAAGAACAGGTTCAGATCCCTGTAGCTTAAGACTTTTGAATCTTTTGAGCCGTGAGGGTCCCATAAGAGGGTTCTCTTTACGAGTCGTGAGGATCTCGCAAGTGTAATTTCTCCTTAGGAGTCATGGGGACCCCTAAGTGTGTTGCTCCCTTGTAAGTCGTAAGGATCTAACGCAGGTGGTTTCTCCTCACAAGGTCAAGAGGACCTTATAAATGTCTTTTAACGAGATTGCGCCCTTTCGGGTTTTCACAAAACTCGTCGGTAGCCCTGCTGTTTTTACTCACCGAGCCCTTTCGGGTTTTCATCCGTGCCCATTTCTCTTATGGACATACCGTTTTTTTTACGAGTCTGCGCCCTTTCGGGTTTTCACAAATATCGCCGGTAGTCCTGCTGTTTTTACTCACGGCGTCCTTTCGGGTTTTCATCCGTGCCCATTTTGCTTGTGGACATACCTTTTTTTTTTTGTCAGCCTTGGGATGCTGCGATCCGTAGTAGTTTATCGACGTCTCGGTCAACAGCCAGTTTTAGGACATAGCGGTCCATTTTTAGTTTAACGACATTTCGGTCTAACACTAATTTTAGGACATAGTGGTCCTTTGTTAGTTTAACGACGTTTCGGTCTATCGTTCATAGGTCGGACATGTTTGAAGATCTTTCAGCATTCTTTTAGTTTTTGCCGAAAGAGCATTTTCTCATGGAGCTTCCCTTATAAAAGAGCATGATGCCCCCGGTGTGTCCATCCTTTTCTGAGCATGTGGTTGTGGCGGGTTTACCTTCCAGTTGTCAGACAACGCGAATTTGCCCTGTTGGTATTCATCCTCAACCCAGCTTTTGAAGACGTAGCAATCTTCGAGTGGGTGACCCATTACTCTGTGGTAGGGACAATAGTTAGGATTGTTAACGTCACCTGGTTGCGACGGATGTTTTGGATCTGGCAGCGTGATGAGCCCGTTGCGCACTGCCAGTTCGAACAGTCTCCTTATTTTATCCCTGGGAAATGAGTAAGGACGTATCAGCTTCTCATCGAGGGATCGCGGCTTGTTGCTTCAACGAGCAACCGGTCTCTGGCCACTCGGTTGTTGTTGAACATTGGCGATGCAGGTCGCTTTTCCCTTCCCCTTATCCTTTTTTATTGATCCCTTGTTTGCGGGTTCGAGATCCTTTTCAGGTAGCGTGCGATTGCGTAGTGGAACGTTCTCACAGCTCTTCGTTTCTTACTCTTTTCTTGAGGTAGATTCCTTGAAGAGAGGGCTGAGAGTAATTTCTTCTTCAGAATTGCTCCCGAAGGTGAGAACTTACGATCCCCTGCTATCAACCATGTGACAGTTGTCGGCAGCTCTTTCTCGTTCGTCTGTCGTATTTTTCTGCTGTCAACGAGCTTCACGCTTCATCCTCTTGAAGTGCTGCCGGTGAGCAACGTATCCTTACCACCAATTTTTAAAGGCGTTGCATTCTTCACTGGGGTGTGCAATCTTCTGATGATATAAGCAGAAGTTAAATCGATATGGCTTCGGTGAACCTTTTTCTAGGCTTGAACCTTCTTTTATTCACGGTAGATGAAGTGCTTCGATCTGGGGGGAGTGTTTTAACCCTTTCGTCCAGTCGCCGGCGTTTGGCCTTTTCAAATATGGCAATCTCACGCTCTCGATCAGCTTTGCTTTTAAGACGGGCTTCGTTCAGGAATGCATCAATCATTTCGTCTAATGGTCCTAAAGTTCCGGTTCAGGATCTGCCCTCAGATTCTCTGCATAAGGAGCTTCTTCATCGTCTATTTACGAGTGAGAGATCACATGGCAGCTTGCCACATAATCTTCGAGTTCATCCGACGAGTCTTCCCCATCATCTCCGTCCTCAATGACGTAACTGAGAAATTCTTGGAGTGTGATTGGAGCCCGCGCCTTCTGGTTATACTCTTCCAGTGTGTCAATCTGCTTTTGCAGGTCCGTGCGTTTGCCATCAGGTTTCACGGGCTTCTTGGATTTCTTCTTCTTCGTCTTCGAAGACTTTGACGACTGGGCGTGGGCATTTTGACTATCACTGCCAATCTTTGGAATTGGGCGCGGCTTTAACATTCCTTTGATGATCTCGGGTTCGAGTGGATTTTTCCACCTGATTGTCGGGCATGTTTGGAGATCTTTCAGCATTCTTTTCGTCTTGGCTGAAAGAGCGAACTCCCATGGAGCCTCTTCTACGAGAGAACATGATGCCTCCGGTGTGTCCGTCTTCTTGGGAGTGTGTGGCTGTGGTGGGTTCACCTTCCAATTCTCGGACAGGGCAAATTCGCCCTGTTGGTATTGATCTTCAATCCAGCCTTTAAAGACGAAACAATCTTCAATTGGATGGCTTACCGTCTGATGGTAAGGGCAATAATCGGGACTATTAGCCTCGTCGGGTTGCAACGGTCGTTTTGGATTCGGGAGATTGATGAGCCTGTTGCGCACCGCTAGCTCGAACAATCTTCTTGTTTTGTCCCGGGGAAACGAATAAGGGCGTCCCAGTCTCTCATCGAGGGATGGGCGTGGACGCACGCTGTTTTGGCGAACAACCGGGTTTAAGTTGCTCGGCTGTTGTTGAGTATTGGCAATGAAAGCTGCTTTTCCTTTCCCTTTTTCATTCCGAGGATCCGTCATTGAAGGGGAAAGTCTATGGCCCATCTAGTCCATTTGGGCCAGCTTGTCGATCAAGGCCTGGAAAGTGGTCGGCTTGAAGAACATCATAAACTGTGAAATGGTCGCTTAAGGATCAAGAATGCCCACGAACATGCCTACCGCAGGCGTTTTTTCAATGCGCTGCTCGCATTTCGACCACAGATTCCGCCATCGTGTTGCGTATTGAACCCATGTCTCGCCTGGCTTCACCCTGGCGTTGATCAATGCCGTTATTGGGGTGCGTTCACTAGCACTTGCAAAACGCTGAGTGAATAACAGCTCTATCTCCATGAAAGTTTTGATGGAATCGTTGGGAAGCTCCGAATACCACTCGAATGCTGTCTCCGACAAGCTGCCAACAAACTGGCAGAGCGGTAGTTTATCATCACCTCCAGTGTTGCCGCACAGAACCCTGAATTGAGCGACGTGCTGATGCGGATTTCCCGTCCCCTTATATACGTGGAATTTGGGGATCGTATATCCCGGAGGGTACCTTATTTGATCGTACCAACCTGAATAGGGTCGTCCAGTTTTAACGATCTTCCCAGCCGCTTCATTCGCCTTGTGAGCTCGTATTTGCTGAGCAATGTAATCGTCCAGAGCGGCCTTGGAAATGGTTTCCTCTTTGGCTGTTGAAAACGTCGGAGGAGGGTTCGATGTCTCCCCTCTGTCATCTTCAATGATGATCGGAGGGTCTTCAGCTGGAGGTTCTGGTTGTAACATCATCCCGACCATGTCTTGGAAGAGAAGCGCCATTCGTTTTATATTAGCCGCTTGCTCTGCTGCTTCTCTATCCTTCTTTTCGAGGACCCTGCGGAAGAAGTCAGCATCGGTTTCTTGTTCGTGACGCTGCTCTGATGATGCCTCCGGGCTTTCTTTTGACCCGGTGAGTGCGGCCATAGCTGTTAGCATTTCCTGAAGTTTCTGTTGCTGCTCCTGGGCTTTTGTAACGGATCGGGTGAGCGGTCGGTGACTCGTAGAAGCACGGCTTTCCTCTTTTCCGGAAGCCATATAAACAGTATGCACCATTATGCCCCCAGACTTGGGGCGTTTGGGCTCAGCGCCTTTGTGGTCTGCCGTAGTCACAGGGGCTTTCTCTGGCCTCCTTCTCTTTTGAGCAGTTGAAGTCGAGGGGGCCGTTGCAGCGGGTACCCAAACAGCTGTTGCCTTTTGTGGCTTGGCAAGAGGGTTCTCTTCTTGCTGAACTTTCACTTTCTTTTGTCGGCGAGGGTAATTTTGATCAATCACCGACTCCTGGACCTGTCGCCAGACTTTGTAAATTTTGGAGGACAACCGCTGAGGGGGCTGCTCCGGCTTTGCTTCTGTAACATTCTCCACAGGTGGAGGAGATCTTTTCAGTACGGCGGTAGGAGAGTTCATGCGCACCTTGTTCAGCAATTCAAAGCTTTTCCCGGTGGAACAGCAGCATTGATTTCTACCGTTGGGGCTGGTGGAGTTAGCCCAGAGGGGGAGTTGCCCCCAGCCTTCCTTGCTCGGCGCCAGTAGCGACGTCAAGCGTGTCGAGCTATTGGGATTGTTTCAGCTTGAGGGGTGACTTCGTCTTTCCCCCTGTTTAGGTGAGGCGCTGCTGGTACCAGCCTCTTGAAGACCAACGTCTGTTGAGTAGCGGTATCCAATCTGTCAAAGACAGACTTTTGAGCGGGAGCCGGAGTGAGAGCCGGAACAGTCGGTCTTGTGAAGACTGACTTCTTGGCAGAAGATGCCTCTCTGATGATTTCGTTCGCTTGAGCCGGGATAGCTATCCGCTTTGGGATGGCTGCTTCAGGTATCGCGGGCTTGTTGGCGTTCTGGCCCAGTCTGTTGAAAACTGAGGCATTGAATTTGGGCGACCCATTGAGAGGGGCCGTGGCAGTGGTAAGTCGATCAAAGACCGACTTCTTGGGGGCTTCTTACGATAACAACGGGGCATCGAAGCTCATCGGTAGGATCATGGTCCCGAAAAATATCCCAGTGGTGGCCTGAGTTACTTGGTCCACCGGCATCTTGAACAGGGAGGCCGCCTGTGGCCCGTAGATTACACCTCCAGATGAGCTGGAACGGGAGTTGCAGTTGCAGCTGGAGCAGTTGGAGGCCACTGATGTTCTGTTTTCTGCACGGGAGCAAAACCAAATCTTAGTACCTCGAACCCAAGGGCAACCATATCAAACCGTGATTCGTTCACGAACACGACACATGAAGTGTGGAGTGGAAAGAGGAAAAGGTCCCACCAGGCATGCCAGAATCTGTTCTCCGCCGAAAGACGTGGACGAAGACGCGGCGAACGTCTTGCCTGAATTTCGGGGCAGATGCTAAATGGTGCTATCCGTCCACCTCTCCAAAGATGCCAAGTTGATTTATGACACCATGTATCGAAGGTTTAAACGGAGGCGGCCGATGTAGCAGACTTCGTCAGATTCCCCCTCGTTGAGGGGGTTTTTATTGTGGGGATGCTCTTCCCTGCAGGCGCAAGCCCCTGCAATTAATTATGCTACCGCATCGCGGTAACCACTTTCTCCTTCTCCATATGGTCACTTCGTGTCGTATGTGTTTGTTTTATTTTTGGTTGCCCGTGGATTGTATACGGAGACTAATTTATGTTGTCGCCCGTAGGGCGTGGATTACAAATCCGTATTTTCTTATATTTGGATTTGGGGGTTAGGTTTAAGGATACGTTAGTCTCATTTGAGACTAAGATCAACTTAAACTTTTGTTAAGGATACGTTAGCCTAATTTTTAGACTAAGATCAACTTAACGGGGTCGTTTAGATCCAACAAGAGAGCAATTGGGCTCTATTGTTTAGTTTAGGGACATTGCGGTCAATTACCAATTTAAGGACATGATGGTCCAATACCAGTTTAAGGACATGGTGGTCCAATGTTAGTTTAAGGACATTACGATCCAATGTTAGTTTAAGGACATTACGGTCCATGGGCTTAAGGACCCCACAGTCCAGGTTAAGGACATCGTAGTCCGTGGGTTTAAAGGGACCCCACAGTCCAGGTTAAGGACATCGTAGTCCATGAGTTTAAGGACCCCACAGTCCGTGGAATGTGTGATTGTCGAGACCCGTCACCTCTCTGAAGACGTTGAAGAATTACAACGACAAATATCATAGGAGTAAAGAGATGTACCCTTGAACCGGTGTGAATTGGTTGAAAAGATCTGTAGTCCTATTTGGGACTAAGATCTGTTAAATATTCAAGAGCAGATGGGCTCAATTAAATATAAGTTGAGGACTTATGGACAATATTAGGCTATGTCCAATAAGGTTAAAATGTTTAACATTTTATTGTTCTGGGCTGTTGAACCTTTATTTGGGCTTGGCCCTTTTAATAATGCTGAGCATTAGATCCTAACAATTTTTGTCTTGTATTGAATGCATAGCATTCATCAGAACAATGTGTGTTCTGACAGCGTGCCACGTGGCATGCCAGGCGCTTTGCGCCAATTAAAGAGCGCAATACGCTTCTCCCATGTAGCGCACACGAAAAGGACACGTGGCGTGTTCGGCGCTTTGCGCCAATCAAAGAGCGCAGTGCGCTTCTGCTGAGTAGCGCACACGTGAACGACACGTGGCATGCTTGGCGCTTTGCGCCAGATAATGAATGCAGTGCGCTATTTATGAGCGCATTGTTCTATTGGTTCAGTGGCGCACACATGAATGACACATGGCGCATCTTGCGCTTTGCGCCAGCCCATGAGCGCAGTGCGCTGTTTTCAGAAGCGCAAAGCGCAAGTTGTATGCGGTTGACACATGGCACGTTTTGGCGCTGAGCGCCGGTCCAAGGAGCGCAAAAGCGTAGTTCATGATTGCAAGGCACTTTTCAGTAGCGCAAAGTGCATTTGATCAGATTTATGTTCAGAGAACAAGTTTATGTTCTTTTAAAAAGGAGGCTTTGCCTTAAGATTTTAAATGGGAGGCTTTGCCTCAAGATTTAAGAACAACAGTTCTTATTTTTGAAAGGGCTTTGCCTTTGTAGATCAATGGTCTGTAAATGAAGTAAATACTTCTTTATTGTTTGATGAGGTCTTTTGATCTCTTTTATGAAAGACCTTAGTCTTTTTTAGATCTATAATCTTTTTTAGAAGATAGTTCTTCTTTTCATGAGATGATTTCATCTCTGTGTTCATTGCTCATGTTCTTTACCTTGAAGAAATGATCTTCTTTTGCTAAAAGCTTACTTTTCTTTCTTTGAGTATTCTCAAAGTTTGTAGGGGGGTTTCTCTCTGTAAGACTTGAAGTCTTGGGGACTTTATATATGGCAAATTGATTTGTTAAATCAGTTAAAGAGATCTTTCTCTGATTGACTTGGGGATGTTTCCTACCGTTGGATCTTTGATCCTAGGGCTTCTGTTTTACAGATGGTAATCTTTTTGTTTTTAACAAGATTGGAAAGATCTTTCCAAACAGAATTTATTCTGTATAATTAATGATTTATCATTATTAGATCTTTTGATCTAACGGTGGGGAATTTTTAATTCCAGCGCTGGCGCACCCGTGCTTTGCACGTGGTGCGCTACTCAGAGCGCAGCGCACTTTGCGCTAGCGCACTTACATTTGACACGTGGCGCGCAGCGCAGAGCGCAGCGCAACCTGCACTAGCGCACCCGTGTTTGACACGTGGCGCGCAGCGCGCCTAGCACTGGATCTGAAGCGTTGCTTCAATTTTTAGATTTTGAATTTTAAAACAGAGCTTTGCTCTGATTGGGGGAAACAGTGGGGTCCTTAAACTCATGGACTATGATGTCCTTAAACTTTACAGACTATGATGTCTCTAAACTACCACGGACTGTGAGGTCCTTAAACTCATAGACTATGATGTCTATAAACTTTACAGACTATGACGTATTTAAATTATGAACTATGATGTCCTTAAACTCCATGGACTATGATATCCTTAAACTTCTGGACCGCAAAGTCCCTAAACTAAAACAATAGAGCTCAAATGCTCTTTTGTTGGATCTAAACGATCCTGTTAAGTAGATCTTAGTCTAAAATTATACTAACTTATCCTTAACAAACGTTTAAGTTGATCTTGATCTCAATGAGATTAACGATCCTTAAACCCAAACCAAACCCAAATCTAAGAAAATACGGATTTGGACTAATCCACGCCCTACGGGAGACAACATAAATTAGTCTCCGTATACAATCTACGGGCAACCAAAAACAAAACAAAAACAAACGACACGAAGTGACCATCTGGAGAAGGAGAAAGTGGTTATCACGATGCGGTAGCGTAATTAACTGCAGGGGCTTGCGCTTGCAGGGAAGAGCGTCCCCATAATCAAAAAACCCTCACAATGAGGGAGAATCTGACGATGTCTGCTACAACGGCCGCATCCGTCTAAACCTTTGATACATGGTGCCATAAATCAACTTGGCATCTTCGGAGAGGTGGACGGATAAAACCAAATAGCATCTGCCCTCGAAATTCAGGCCGGACTTCCCAACGTCCCGGTCGCGTCTTTCGGCGGAGAACAGATTCTGGCACGCCCGGTGGGACCTTTTCCTCTTTCCACTCCACACTTCGTGTGTCGTGTTTCGTGAACGAATCACGGTTTGCTATGGTTGCCCCTGGATTCGAGGTACTAAAATTTGGTTTCTTGCTCCGTGCAGAAAACAGAAGATCAATGGCTTTCAACTGCACAAATTGCAACAGCTGCAACAACTCCCACTCCGTCCTTACTGGAGGAGTGACCTATGGGCCTCAAGCGGCCTCCGTTTTTACGATGCCAGTGGAACAGGTGACGCAAGCCACCCCTGGGCTAATCTTTGGGACTATGATCCCACCAGCAAGCTTCAGCGCTCCAATGCCATCGCACGAAGTTCCAAAGAAGTCGGTTTTTGATCGGCTTACCACTACCACGGACCCTCTCAACGGGTCATCCAAATCCAGCACCTCAGTCTTTGATAGGCTGAGCCGAAGCTCAGATGGGCCCGTGAAGAAGCCCGCAATACCAGAAGGTGTTATCCCGTAGCGGATAGCCATTCCTGCTCCTGAAGTCGTCAGAGCGGCTTCCCCTGCTAAGGAGTGGGTCTTTGCAAGACTGGCCGTTTCAGCTCCCGCTCCAGGTGAAGTCATCAAAACTGCTCCCCCTGCGCGAAAGTCCTCCTTTGGCAGGTTGGTCATCCCCTCTCAGCGAACATCAGTCTTCACGAGGCTGACACCGGCAACAACTCTTCGCCAGAGCAGGGGGCATGATAAAACTACCCCCACAACTGAACCAATACCGCCTGCAAGGTATGCTCGACGTCGTCACTGGCGCTGAGTGAGGAAAGCTGGGGGCAGTTCCCCTTCTGGATTGACTCCGCCAGCTCCAACGGTGGAGGTCGATGCTGCTATTCCAACTAGGAATAGCTTTGAACCACTTAGGAGGGTGCGCAAGAACTCTCCGACGGCCGTGCTGAAAAGATCTCCTCCACCTATAGTGAATGCTACAAAGACAAAGCTGGAGCAGCCCCCTCAGCGGCTGTCCTCTAAAATTCGCAAAGTTTGGTGATAGGTCCAAGACTCGGTGATCAACCAAGACTACTCCCGCCAACCGAAGAAGATGAAAGTTCGGCAAGAGAAGGACCACCCTGTTGTACCACAGAAGGTGTCGTCTACTTGGGTGACCGCTGCAACGGCCCCCTCAACTTTGACCGCCCACAAAAGGAGAAGGCCGGAGAAGATCCCCGTGTCTTTGACGAATCGCAAGGGCATTGAACCTAAACGCCCCAAGTCTGGGGGCGTGGTGGTACACACTGTTTATATGGTTTTCGGAAAAGAGGAAAGTCGTGCTTCTATGGGTCACCGACCACTCACACGATCAGTGACAAAGGCTCAGGAGTAACAACAGCAAAAGCTCCAGGAGATGCTGGCAACTATGGCTGCACTCACTGGGCCAAAAGAAAGACCGGAAATATCGTCGGAACAGCGTCAAGAACAGGAGACTGATGCCGAATTCCTCCTAAAGATGCTCGAGAGGAAAGACAGAGAGGCCGCGGAACAAGAGGCCAATATAAAACGAATGGCGCTCTTATTCCAAGACATGGTTGGCATGATGATACAGCCGGATCCTCCAGCTGAAGACCCTCCAATCATCCTTGAAGACGACAGAGGGGAGACATCGAACCCGCTTCCGGCTCTATCGGCAGCCAAAGAAGAGACGGTCTCCAAATCCGCCCTGGATGACTATATCGCTCAACAGATACGAGCTCATCAGGCGAGCGAAGCGGCCGCCCAAATTGTTAAGACTGGACGACCCTATCCGGGTTGGTACGACCAAATAAAGTACCCGCCGGGATATACGATCCCTAAATTCCATGTATATAAAGGGACGGGGAATCCTCACCAGCATGTTGCTCAATTTAGGGCTCTATACGGCACTGGGGGTGACGACAAACTGCTGCTTCGCCAATTCGTTGGCAGCTTGTCGGAGACTGCATTCGAGGGGTATTCCGAGCTCCCGAATGACTCTGTCAAGACGTTTGCAGAAATGGAGTTGCTATTCACCCAGCGTTTCGCAAGCGCTAGTGAACGCACCCCGATCATGGCACTCATCAATGCCAGGGTGAAGCCAGGCAAAACCTGGGTTCAATATGCCATTCGATGGAGGAATCTATGGTCAAAATGTGAACAACGCATCGAAGAAGCTCCTGCGGTAGGCATGTTCGTAGGGACCCTCGACCCTCAGGCGACCATTTCACAATTCATGATGTTCTTCAAGCCAACTACTTTCCAGACCTTGATCGACAAACTGGTCCAAATGGACCAGATGGGCCACAGACCGTCTTCCTCGAAAATGGAGCCTTGAAACGAAAAGGGGAAGGGAAAAGCAACCTTCGTCTCCAATGCTCAACAACAACCGAGCAACTTAAAACCGGTTGTTCGCCAAAGCAACGTGCGTCCATGCCAATCTCTCGAGGAGAGACTGGGACATCCCTACTCATTTCCCCGGGATAAAACGAGGTGACTGTTCGAGCTGGCAGTGCGCAACAGACTCATCAATCTGCCAGATCCAAGATGTCCATTGTAGCCAGGCAATATCAACAATCCTAATTACTGCCCTTACCACCAAGCAGTAAGCCATCCAATCGAAGATTGCTTCGTCTTCAAAGGCTGGATTGAGGACTAATACCAACAGGGCAAATTCGCGCTGTCTGAGAATTGGAAGGTGAGCCCGCCCCAGCCACACACTCCTAAAAAGATAGACACGCCGGGAGCATCGTGCTCTTTTATAGAAGAAGCTCCATGGGAGGTCGCTCTTTCAGCCAAAACGAAGAGAATGCTGAAGGATCTCCAAACGTGCCCGGCGATTAGGTGTAAGAGCCCGCTAGAACCCGAGATCATCGAGAGAATGTTGAAGCCGCGCCCAACGCTGAAAGTTGGTGATGGTGGACAAAACATTCACGTCAAGCCTCCAAAGTCTTTAAAGAAAAAGAAAAAGGCTAAGAAGCCTGTCAAACCCGACGATAGCCGTACAGGTCTGCAAAAATACATCAATGCACTGGAAGAATATAACCAGAAGGCGCGGACCCCAGTCACACTCCAGGAATTTCTCAACCACATCCTTGAGAACAGAGGCAATGAAAATGACGAGGGAGATGACGCGTCAAAAGAACCCGAAGATTACGTGGCAGGTTGTCACATGATCTCTCACTCGTCAATAGATGATAAAGAAGCTCCTGATGCAGAGAAACTGGGGGCAGATCCAGAACCGGAATCAAAATCCCTGGAGCCATCGGACGAATTGATTGACAGACTGCTGAGCGAAGCTCTTCAAAAAAGCAAAACTGACATAAAGCGGGAGACGGCCATATACGAAAGGGCCAAGCGTCGGCGTCAAGTTAAAGAAGCTCCGATAATGAGAAGCCATAGAATACCCCAACCGGATCGATGCATCCCTGTCGCCAGCAAAAGAAAGCTTAAGGCAAGGAAACGATTCGCTAGGGCCCTGTCAATGGGAATGAAGTTGCCTTCTTTCAGAGGAAATACTCCTGGCGGTATACATCTTGATGAAGCGGACGTACATCCTAACTTCTGCTTATACCATCGGAGGATTGCACACCCTAACGAAGAGTGCATAGCCTTTAAAAACTGGTGACAGGGATATGTTGCCCACCGACAACACGTCCAGCAAGTGAAGCGCAAGGCTCGTCGGGAACAGAGAAGTACGACAGATGAACGCAAAAGAACTGTCGATAACTGTCACATAGTTGACACCAAGGGATCGCAAGTTCTCACCTTTGGAAGCGACTCTGATGAAGAAATAGCCCTCATCCCTCTCTTCAAGGAATCCACCTCCGACACAAAAGATAAGAAGACTTGCGAGGACATCTAGCTGTTTAATCGTACGTTGCCCAAAAAAATCTCGGACCTACGAGCAATGGACCGAAACGTCCTTAAACTACTACAAACCGCAGCATCCTAGGGCTGAACCAAAAAAAATGGTATGTCCACAAGCAAAATGGGCACGGATGAAAACCCGAAAGGGCTCCGTGAGTAAAAACAGCAGGGCTACCGGCGAGTTTGTGAAAACCCGAAAGGGTGCAATCTCGTTAAAAGACACTTGCAGGTCCTCCCGACCCTGTAAGAAGACAATACCTGCGTGAGATCCTTACGACTCATAAAGGAGCAACACACTTAGGGATCCCCACGACTCCTAAGGAGAAATTACACTTACGAGATCCTCATGACTCGTAAGGAGAACCCTCTTATGAGACCCTCATGGCTCATAAGATTCAAAAGTCTTAAGCTACAGGGATCTGAACCTGTTCTTAAGCCATCACAATCCCCAGTTTCCCTACAAGCAGTTCAATATTGACCCTTGTATACAATCCACGGGCACAAGTAAACGTTTCCCCAACAGAGTCCCACCACTGACGAGGGATATCTTCATATGGCGAACGACACTTGTAAGTCCTCTCGACTTATAAAGAGAAAACACTCTTGTAAGATCCTTACGACTTATAAGAGAACACACACTTAAGAATCCCTATGATTCCTAAAGAGAAATTACACTTACGAGATCCTCACGACTCGTAAGGAGAACCCTCTTATGAGACCCTCACGGCTCATAAGATTCAAAAGCCTTAAGCTACAGGGATCTGAACCTGTTCTTAAGTCATCACAATCCCCAGATTGCCCTACAAGCGGTTCAATATTGACCCGTGTATACAATCCACGGGCACAAATAAACGTTTCCCCAACAGAGTCCCACCATTGACGAGGGATATCTTCATATGGCGAACGACACTTGTAAGTACTCTCGACTTATAAGGAGAAAATACTCTTGTAAGATCCTTACGACTTATAAGAGAACATACACTTAGGAATCCACACGATTCCTAAGGAGAAAATGCACCTACGAGATCCTCACGACTCGTAGGGAGAAATACCTTTATGAGACCCTTACGGCTCGTAAAGTCAAAAAGCCTTAGTCAACAGGATCCTAACCCTGTTTGCTAAGCCACCTTTGTTCGACATCGACAGAGGCAAATGATGATTCGCTCCTGGCAATGTCCCAGTGGTAGCAATGCTGATGCCTAAATCGATATCAAATTCCAATCCCTTTCACGGCAAAGATGCTTCGCTCCTGGCAATATTCCAGTCGTAGCGATGATGATGCTGAGATTGGCACCAGAATCCAAGTTTCACACTCGCGATAAAAATCATCGAGCCAAAAATGCATATGAAATAGCCGAAATGATGGGGCAACTTGCAACAAAATCAACAAGTAAAAATATATGCATACAAAAATAGCCGAAATGATTCGGCAACTCGCAATAAAAAGCAGCGAGTAAAAAGAAACATAGCCGAAATGATTGGGCACCGCGAAAAATGGCCGAAATGATTGGGCAATCGCGAACTTCGCGATATAAAAACTGAAATGATAGAGCATCGCGGAAATAAAAAAATGAAAAATAAAACTTTTGCCCTACAGGTGATTCCATACTAACCTCTGTATACAATCCATGGGCACAAACAAAAAGGGGACCACATTTCCCCACAGACCTTGTCAAAGAGAGAGTCGGATATTGACGGCAACATTTGCATCCCAGAAGAACAACAACGGCGTTCCTCCTCATTCCAGCATGATTCAGACGCAACGTCAACAAGTGACCCCAAGGTCAAAACAAAGAGGAGCCACGGCAGAGTCCATAGTTCCAAGTCTCGACGGTTCACAAACAACCTAGAGACCACCTCGACACTCGTCTCGTTACAGCAGACGCAGTGTCAACAACAACGTTTCTTCTCACTACAAAGGGATGCAGACGCAACGTCAACAAGCGACCCCAAGGTCAAAACAAAGAGGAGCCACGGGAAAGTCCCCAGTTCCAAGTCTCGACGGTTCAAAAACAACCTAGAGACCACCTCGACGTTTGTCTCCATACAGCAGACGCGATGTCACCCCGGCGTTCTTCCTCGTACAGGATGCAGACGCGACACCAACAACGGAGCCACGGCAAAGTCCCTAGTTCCAGGTCCCGATGGTTCACCAACAACCTAGAGACCATCTTGACGTTCGTCTCAATACAGCAGACGCGGTGTCACCCCAGTGTTCTTCCTCCAACAGGATGCAGACGTGACACCAACAACGGAGACACGGCAAAGTCCCTAGTTCCAGGTCCTGATGGTTTGCCAACAACCTAGAGACCACCTCGACGTTCGTCTCGATACAGCAGACGCGATGTCATCCCCAGCGTTCTTCCTCCAACAAGATGCAGACGCGACACCAACAACGGAGCCATGGCAAAGTCCCTAGTTCCAAGCCTCGACGGTTCACCAACAACCTAGAGAAAACTGCGACATTCGTCTCGATACAGCAGACGCAATGCCAGCAAACGAAGCGAAGGCAATATTCCTAGCTTCAGGGTCTTGATGGCAACTCATATAAAACCTGAAAGACTATCGGAGATCATCCCACACCAGTGTGGAGTGGTTATGACTCATCGGGACTCCCAAACTGAGCCTAACCTCAAGTAAAAAGCGACATGGAATATCCCTAACGCTTGCTCTTTCGACGGTAATACTACCTGGATGATTGCTTGAAGACGTCTTGTCCAGCCCCCGAAGGGATCAGAGACACGACAGTCGCAAGGCTACTCGAACAGCAAGATTGCCTATCGAGGAATACATCAGCCAACGCGACGGTACGACGGACAAAACCCTAGTACCACAGACCCTAACGGACCTCTCTGTCATACAGAGCAGAGGTTAACTGTGACATTAGGACATCCTTGCGAGAACTTCTCGATTCGTCTTGAGTAGTAAGGAAATTAGTGTCCTTGCGGGAACTTCTCGATTCGTCTAGACTCGTAGGGAAAAGCCTTAGGCAATGGGGATGAGGACCTGTTTCCTAAGCACCGGGGCCCTACAAGTTGGTCCAAGACGGACTCTTGCATACTATTCACGGGCCATACTCTCTAAAGTTGAACATCGACAAGGAGGGAAACAGCCACTTATGAGTCCTCTTGACTTATAAGCGGGAAAATTCTCTTGGGAGATCCTTACGACTCTCAAGAGAAAAACACACTTAGGAATCCTCACGATTCCTAAGGAGAAAATACACCTACGAGATCCTCACGACTCGTAGGGAGAAAAATCTTTATGAGAACCTCACAGATCATAAAGTTGGAAAGCCTTAGGAGTCAGATCTGAACCTGACTCCTATTCCATCACTGTCCTACAAAGATATCAAAATAGATTATCCACAAAATGCATTCGCTAAAAGGGATACACCACCATGAAACAAAATATGACTTTTATTCATGAATCAAAATGAATACAAAGTACAATCTATAAAAGAATCAAAAAATACTCTCATTCAGGAGTATTTACAAAAGGATAATAAAAAGAAACATATACATTTTTAAGCCGGCGGACGATTTAATAGATTCGTCAGTTCATCTTTCTTCCATTGATTCTCAGCTTCATGGTTCGTTATTGCTATGAGATGGGTCTCCTCTTGAGACTGTTGGGCCTGATACGAGGCGAACCGACTTTCAAGCTCCTTTTCAGCAACTTTGTGAGCTTCAACCATCTCGCGAGTAAAAATAACGGCTTTATCAATAGCTACCACCTCCCTGATAGCTTCTTGAAGCACCCGCCAAAGTTCATATGCACGAGTGGTCTTAGCCGTGAGTTCGGTTTGAAGTTCCCCCGGCGCATTTGAAGCTAGCTCCCTCTCCGAAAATTTTCGGTTGAGCATCTTCTCACATGACTGCATATTTGTGGCGCACCTTTCAACCAGCCCCCGCAAGCTCGCCTTTGAAGCCACGACCTCTGAAGGAAGGCGCGTGCACTCAAGACTATGTAAGCAAACCTCCACCTGACGACAAAACTCGACCCAAACATGCACCAATGTTTCATCATGGTAAGCAGCAAAAAAGGGAGAGAAATGTTGGCTTCAGCAGCAAATTCTTCGACCGTGATCGAGCTGCTAGCACAAAGATCTTCGATGAGAGCCGACAAAGAGTGAAGGCTTTGCTTCGCCATCCGTTCAGATACGCGTAGGGCATAAGGGCCAGGCGGCATAAGGATGCGAGATTCCAGCGGGATAAGAACGGGCAAAGCTATCAAGATTCATAAATAATCAGCGAGATTTACAAACAAAGAGCAGATGAAACAACGTCAAAACTTTACTTACCCACGGTCATACAAGGAGGATTGGACAGATCCCCGACCCGTCAAGGATCTCAACTTCGTCATCAGCTTCCAGAACTGCAGAAGACATATCAGCATCGTTATACGAAATAATAATAATACAATGAAAGGGTCAAATAACACCAACATTGCCCAGAAGAGAGGACGATGCTTTGAGGGGATATTGCCTGTGGAGCGGCCATCTCGAGCAGACGCTGAAAGGACTTTCTGGGAGATAAATTCACGATGGACGACTCCAATCCTCGCAATTTTGAAAAGATAGAAAAAGTCAGATAATAGAGAGATCATTAAATCAAGATAAGAAGACTACCTTCGATACTCTTCCCGCCTTGAGCCGGAGGGATAGCAGCTTCGACAGCCTCCTCCATTCCCTCAGGAACATCATAGAAGACATTTGCTGGTGTGACAGCTTCCAGTTGAGGGGCAACGGCCGCCACTTCAGGGATGACGATCTCAATTACCTGTTCCACAATTTCCAGTCCATCACCAGAAAGGTCCATTAAATCTACAGCCAGTAAGGGCACCTCTTCCGGGAGAACGGACACCGGGGGAACAGAGGCAACGGAAGGAAGCTCCGTGACAGGAATAGCAACTGTAGAGACCCCCTCCACACTTACTGGTGTCTCATCGGGGATATTTACAGAATCCACGATCAAGACGCTACTCGAGCTCAGATTCTCTGCCATGGCCGAAGTCCCTGCAAAGTTTTACGAAGATAAGAAGACATAGAAAGCAAAACAAATTACTTGCCAAAGGAAAAATACAGAAAACGTGCATACCGATACGCCAAGATGCCTCGAGTATAGATTTTTCAAGCCGACGTTCCTTCCTAAGAAGGTATGCTCGCCGGGGTTCTAAGGTAGATTCATGGCCGCCGGTCGACAACGATAACTCATCTTCAGAAGCGGCTGAAATAGGCTTTTTGAGGGCTATCTCGCTCCCCTGTTCCAGAGGAGCTATAAATACTCGCCGTATAGATGGAGGACCTTCGTAGAATATTACGACAGGATAGGAACTCTTCAAGACGCGCACGTTCTCGGTCTCATCCTAGGAACGCCTTATAGCCTCAGCCAATTGTGCGGCTTCCTCGGCAGATGAACCTGGAAAAAGAAGACCATCATCCAGCTCTTGCATAGATATTGGTTCATCTTGAACGATAAGATCGGATTCCATTAAAAAGTCAAGCAGACCGGTGGCTGTCTTCTTCCTCCGCTTCGACCCGGAACTAGCGCTGGAAGATGATCGCTTCCTTCCCTTCGGCGCTTTGGTGCGACGTTGCCCAACCTCGCCTTCAGTATCCTATTTTGGCGGTGCTACCGATGATGACACCTC
Organism: Agapanthus africanus; assembly: GCA_030015575.1. Taxonomy (NCBI): domain Eukaryota; kingdom Viridiplantae; phylum Streptophyta; class Magnoliopsida; order Asparagales; family Amaryllidaceae; genus Agapanthus; species Agapanthus africanus. The sequence continues at coordinate 165,888,591 of CM057337.1, forward strand.
CATCGATGACGCCGCAACTGATGGAACTGCTACCGACGCCTCATCAGAAGCCCTTGCCTGAGCTCTTGCATGGGAACTGAATAAAATACAAATAAAGCAGCAAGGAAAACCCCCAAAGGGGGCATCACATGCCCACACGTGACCGGGCATCACGTGCCCACACGTGACCGGGTCTCACGTGCAGGCACGTGACCTTTTACAGGCAAAGCCTATGGGCGCTGAATGAAATAAACAATTGGAAATGCTTAATCGGTGGGGTCACGTGGCAATGCGTGATGGGTTCCTGAGCCCTCTGAACTAATAGAATTAAATTCTAATTAAATTCTTAATTGGTAAGCTCACGTGCCAACACGTGATAGACTCTTAAACCCTCTAAACTAATAGAATTAAATTCTAATTAAATGCTTAATCAGTAGGGTCACGTGCTAACATGTGATGGGTTCCTGAGCCCTCTGAACTAATAGAATTAAATTCTAATTAAATGCTTAATTGGTAAGGTCACATGCCAACACGTGATAGACTCTTGAACCCTCTGAACTTATAGAATTAAATTCTAATTAAAAGAAATCAAAAACCCTAATTGGAAAAATATTTCCCTAGATCTTTCCAAACAAAAAAGATTGCCCTCTGTTAAAGGGAGCACCGTTGGATTAAAATTCCAATGGTGATTAAAAATCACCAATTTATAGAAAGATTCTATACAAGAAAATATTTTCCTAAAATTTGCCAGGAACAACAAATAAAATATCTTTTGGATTAAAAATCCAGTGGTAAATAAAATTCATCGAGTGATCTAAAAGATCATGTTGGTTATAAAATCAATCAAAATCTTTCAATGAGAGATTGGCTGAACAAACTGATTTTTCTTTCTCCTATAAATAGGACCCGAGAAAAAAAGAGAAAGGATATACAAAAAAAAGAGGATACAACAACAGAGAGAAATAGAGAAGAAGATCTCTTCAGAGAAAAAAACTCTAGGTAAAAGAAGGAAGGAGATCATTCTATAAGCTCCCACAAAACAAAAGAGAATTTAATTCTCAAACCAAGAGTTTAACTCTTCTAAATAAGAACTCAGTTTTTCCTCTGGTTGAAGATCTGCAGAAGCAGATCTTCCCATAAGTTGAGAATTTAATTCTCATCGGGGAGATTCTACCATGCAGATCCAAAACATAGAGGGAGAATTGGGTTTAAAGAATTTAATTCTTTCAAACACAGAGGAATTTAATTCCTCAAAATAAAACTGGGGTTTAACCCTATAAAAGAATTTAATTCTTCAACAAGGGATTTAACTCTCCATGCACGTAAAAGAGATCAGTACCCAAACATGATCACATGTTCCCACGTGAGCATCCGTGTTGAACGAGAGAAAACAACTGAAAACAGGTCACGTACTCCCACGTGACCCCTGAACAAAGCCCTGCAGAAGAAAAAAGAAGAATAAAAACAAGGCAATTTATATTTTAAGGGCGTCTCACGTGACATCACGTGACCCCTTAATAGTGGTTAGCGCTTTTCAAAAGAGAATAAAACAGAGGCAGCTTTCAGTCTTTGGGGAGGCCTCACGTGATCCCATGTGACCCTTGAACAAAGTCCTGCAGAAGAAAAAGGGAGAATAAATCCAAGGCAGTTTATATTTTAAGGGCATCTCACGTGACATCACGTGACCCCTTAATAGTGCTTAGCACTTTTCAAAAGAGAATAAAACAGAGGCAGCTTTCAGTCTTTGAGGAGGCCTCACATGATCCCACGTGACCCCTGCACATAGCCATGCAGAAGAAAAAGGGAGAATAAATCCAAGGCGGTTTATATTTTAAGGGCGTCTCACGTGACATCATGTGACCCCTTAATAGTGCTTAGCACTTTTCAAAAGGGAATAAAACAGAGGCAGCTTTCAGTCTTTGGGGAGGCCTCACGTTATCCTACGTGACCCAATAGTGCTCAGCACTCAGAAAAGAAAAAGGGAACAAATTCAAAGAAGTTGTTCCCCTACTTCAAAAGCCTCACGTGACCTCACGTGAGCACTTCAAATCTTCAGTGTTTAACACTATTTCAAACGTCTCACATGACCCCACGTGAGCGCTTCATATTTTTAGTATTTAACACTACTTCAAACACCTCACGTGACCCTACGTGAGCGCTTCAAACTTTCAGTGTTTAACACTACTTCAAACGCCTCACGTGACCCCACGCGAGCGCTTCAAACGTTCAGTGTTTAACAATACTTCAAACGTCTCACGTGACCTTACGTGAGCACTTCAAATCTTCAGCGTTTAACACTATTTCAAACGTCTCACGTGACCCCACGTGAGCGCCTTATATTTTCAGTGTTAAACACTATTTCAAAAACCTCACGTGACCTCACGTGACCTCACGTGAGCGCCTCAAACTTTCAGTGTTTAACACTACTTCAAACGCCTCACGTGACCTCACGTGAGCACTTCAAATCTTCAGTGTTTAACACTATTTCAAACACCTCACGTGACCCCACGTGAGCGCTTCATACTTTCAGTGTTTAACACTACTTCAAACGCCTCATGTGACCTCACGTGAGCGCTTCAAATCTTCAGTGTTTAAAACTATTTCAAACACCTCACGTGACCCCACGTGAGAGCTTCATATCTTCAGTGTTTAACACTACTTCAAAACGCCTCACGTGACCTCACGTGAGCACTTCAAATTTTCAGTGTTTAACACTATTTCAAACATCTCACGTGACCCCACGTGAGCGCTTCATATCTTCAGTGTTTAACACTACTTCAAAACACCTCACGTGAGCGCTTCAAATCTTCAGTGTTTAGACAATACTTTAAGACCTCACGTGGGAGCACGTGAGCGCCGAACATAGGCTAGTGTTTAACACTATGATAGGACAATCTTATCCCAAGTTAGCTAAGTCTTCCAAAGCCAAAACCTTGTTTTTAACCGAGCCCTGATTATGTTCAGGTCTTTCAAAATTGATCTCAGATAGCATTCAAAGTAATGTTCATCCCACTGCTTCTCAATCTGGCATTTGGTTCAAGGGTACATCTCTTCACACCTCTGATACATGTCGTTGTAATTATTCAACGTCTTCAGAGAGGTGGTAGGTCCTGAGGACCAATAACTATCTGGTGCATTTTCAAATCCATGTTTGCATCTAAACTTTGGACCGCAATGTCCCTAAACTAAACAATAGAGCCCAAATGCTCTTTTGTTGGATCTAAATGATCCTGTTAAGTAGATCTTAGTCTAAAAATTATACTAACGTATCCTTAACAAACATTTAAGTTGATCTTAATCTCAAACGAGACTAACGATCCTTAAATCAATCCAACTACAGATCCCCAACCAATATTGGTTCCAGGGTACATCTCTTCACTCCTCTGATATTTGTCGTTGTAATTCTTCAACGTCTTCAGAGAGGTGACGGGTCCCGACAACCAGATATTTTACGGACTATGGGGTCCTTAAACTCATGGACTATGACGTTCTTAAACTTTACGGACTGTGGGGTCCTTAAACTCATGGACTATGATCTCCTTAAACTTTACAAACTATGATGTCTCTAAACTACCAAGGACTGTGAGGTCCATAAACTCATAGACTATGATGTCTTTAAACTTTACAGACTATGACTTCTTTAAACTATGGACTATGATGTCCTTAAACTCCATGGACTATGATGTCCTTAAACTTCTGGACCGCAAAGTCCCTAAACTAAAACAATAGAGCCCAAATGCTTTTTTGTTGGATCTAAATGATCCTGTTAAGTAGATCTTAGTCTTAAATTAGACTAACGTATCCTTAACAAACGTTTAAGTTGATCTTGATCTCAATGAGATTAACGATCCTTAAACCTAAACCAAACCCAAATCTAAGAAAATACGGATTTGGACTAATCCACGCCCTACGGGCGACAACATAAATTAGTCTCCGTATACAATCCACGGGCAACCAAAAACAAAACAAACACACACGACACGAAGTGACCATCTGGAGAAGGAGAAAGTGGTTACCGTGATGCGGTAGCGTAATTAACTGCAGGGGCTTGCGCCTGCAGGGAAGAGCGTCCCCACAATCAAAAACCCCTCACAATGAAGGGGAATCTGACGAAGTCTGCTACAACGGCCGCATCCGTCTAAACCTTCGATACATGGTGCCATAAATCAACTTGGCATCTTCGGAGAGGTGGACGGATAAAACCAAATAGCATATGCCCTCGAAATTCAGGCCGGATGTCCCAACATCCCGGTCGCGTCTTTCGGCGGAGAACAGTCCCAATTCAGGTACTCTGACGTCATTCTAAAGGAGTTAGAACAGACGACTTTCAGTGCGGTATGTGATGGGTTAACCCTCTCTAAAGAGATGTCGTCAAGACTGATGAGTAGAGGGACTCGGATGAATGACATTCTACTTGTTTTGGCAGTTGGGTCAATTATGTGATGTCTTGTACCAGACAAGATATAGCTTATACTCTTATTGTAGTAAGCGGATATTAATCCAATCCTGATGAAACATGGAGAGCGGTGAAGAACATATGAGGATGTTCTTGGTGTATGGTAATGGCAGCCTTCTTCAGGAGGCGGTTGCCGATTCCAGCTTCCAAGGTGACATGGATGGCAGAGTGTCTATGACGAGTTATAAGTTTATCATTTTCTGAGGTGCAGTATGTTGGAAAGAGTTCTAAGAAGGATACTGAGGTAATCATGGCGCCGGATGCTGATTATGACTCGGCAGAGGATACAGCCTAAGAACTTGTTGAATAAAATATTCATTCATGAATTTGTTCCCATCATCTATCAAGACAAATTCTAAGGCAAGTATCGCTTGATTCGGGAGATAGTTGATCCCCGCGGAATTGAGATTTAGAGAGTTACAATTTGAAATATCGCAGCGGATATACTCACTGAGTCTATTTCTCAAACACGGTTTGTGAAACTGTTAGTAGAGAAATTGGATATGTGATACCGCAATAATTGGCCTTCAGTGCAAGTGGGAGATTGTTGGATATATGTGTCCTCAAGGCAATTATCGTAATTGTAGAAATGCAATTACTAAATTCAAGGAAGACATATATGGAAAACAATCTTGCTCGAGATGGTATATGCTATCTGGTTTGTCTTTATCTTTCATATGTATACGTTTTACTCGTTATCTCATGTCGCCAATAAATGATGATAAAGCCCATAAGATCTTTGCTTGACTACCAGGATTATGATAGGGATCATACTAGTAGGGCCTAGGTAGTCCATAAGCGCATCCTTAAATGTCTCTAGTCGTAGGAGTATCGAGATAGGGCATCGATATTCCAGAGTAGACTAGTGTATATGTTTCTTGGCCCCGACCAGGGCGATGGCTGATCCCATAGCCATTGATGTTTAACACCAAAGATTTTATACTTGTGCTCATTGGATGGTTACATTGGACGGACTTACCGAGAACTCCTAAATGGTATTATACCAATTATCAGATAGCAGTTCTCTGGTAACGATGGTACAAGATAGTCCATCAACCTAAGATCGCCATAGTGTCTTGTGTGTGTTTCCACTATACTTTGATTACCACCCTACCACAGCTCTACCGAGTCATGCAAATAGGTTTTAGTTGGGTATAGTCCCGAAGCATATGAAAGCAGTGAGCGGTCAAAGGGATTCGTCTCTTCCGGTATAGGGAGTCGATATCGCGCAGTGCAGTACATGACTATAACCAGAAGTTCTTGACCAAAACAGTTGAGATAAACTGATAAGTGCTATCAGTTGTAACTCGGATAGTTATGGGTCTACTGTCGCACGACTTATCGGGTTATTGGGGGTTTGACAATTTCCACCCCCAGATCCGGTATGCAATACTCTTTAACGAAGAGACCAGACTGTATGATATTTGTCGCTTATAGACTTTGTCGGGTCCGGATGAGTTTGCTCGTCGACCTTCTTTTATCTTGCTTATACCTGAATAGCCGTTACGTGCATCTAGTACCGTTAACGAGTTTGTGGGTTAAGCCGTAAGAGGATTGAATCTGAAAGTGCTTCGGATTCAATCGGATATGATTCTATTTAACCTACTACCAGCGTACTGACAGGTCTTTAGAGTCCCGCAACGAAAGAGCCTGCCCGGGCAAAATGTTAATGTGACATACGTATTGGATATGTGTGGGAGTTCGATTAAATGTGTGATTTAATCGAACGTCCGAAAATACTAGCCGGTTTAAAAGCCGGAATATTAAGTCAAGTGTTGATTTAATAACCGTATGTGAGATATGGTTTCTAGTATTGTGTACACACTCTCTTTCCGGTATATGACACTGATGGATTATCGTGTATATGATACTTCATGTGTATGTGTATGTTGTTAGTTCTATGTATGCCCTAGAGGCCATTACTGTACATAGGATGTATATTATAGTGGATGCTTGGACATATATAGGGAGGACTTTCTTGCTCGACACGATAGTATGCTATCTGGTTGATCTTTACCTTAACGTGTACACTGATTGTCTCTCCGATACATGTTGGTAAAGCCCTTAGGATGTGTACTTGACTACCTGGACTGTGATGCGGATCATACTAGTGGGGACATGGTAGTCCATAAGTACATCCTTCAAAGTCCCTAGTCGTGGGTGTATCGAGACGGGGCATCGATATACCAGAGTAGACTAGCGTGTACCTTCTCGACCCATACAGATGGGCGATGGATGATCCCATATCCATTGGTGTTTGACATCAGAGATGATATACGGGTGCTCAGTAGAGACTGGGTACACTGGACGGACTCGCCGAGAACTCCCAGATGGTATTATACCTTACGTCAGATGGCAGTTCTCTGGTGACACTGGTACAGAGTAGTCTGTTGACCCGAGATCGTCATAGAGTCTTGTGTAGTTCCCACTGTACTTTGATTTCCACCTTACCACGTCCAAGAGGACGTGCAAAACGGTGGTTTTTGGGTACAGTCCCGAATCACATGGAGGCAATGAGCGATAGGAGGGGATTCGTCTCTCCCGGTATAGGGAGTTGATGTTGCGCTGTGTTCGATTGGCTATAACAGGAAATCCCTGGCCAGGGTTGCTGAGATTTACTGGTAAGTGTTACCAGTAGTTTCTCGAATTGTTATAGACCTCATATCGACACGACTTATCGAGCTATTGGGGTCTGACGTTTACCACCCCTAGGCGAGATATGCGACATATCAGACGATCAGACCGGACTGTACGGTAAGTGTTACTGGTTGGATTCACAGGAGTGTGAGCGAGCTTGCTCGTCGATCTTCTGATCGCTCAATACCCGGGTGGCCGTTACGTTTAGCAGACCGCTTGCGGCTTGTGGGAGTTTGATATGATCATCACCTGCTGCCGGCGTATTGACGAGTCTTTAGAGTCCTACACAGAGGTTTCCTGGCTCAAGCGAAACGAAATAGGAGCGCATATGAGATATGTGCGGGACCGAGAATCATGCGTGTATGTGATACCGTATTTCATTCTCGCGATAAATGTATCGATTGGTTATATGCGATATAACCTAGTTATCGAATCAAGTATTGATTCGATAAGCCGATGCATAGGATACTAGTCGGTTATATGCGATATGACCGGATCGTTAAATCAAGTGTTGATTTAATGATTTAATGTATAATTATATATTTGATATATTACTTTGCATTAACTAGTATTGGTTCACTTTAAATAGATTTTCTCACTTGAAGTTCACAAGTTGTATATGTGATATACTTTTGTGCACTTGATTGTATCATGTTTGATGATACATGCTTACTTGAGTTTGTGTAAAGATTAAACCATGGTTATTTAAATGGTTAGGGTTTTGTTTTTCATTTTCTTAATCATTTATTTATTTGTTTATTCATTCTGGAAATGATAAGAAAAGATTGGTGGCTTTATTTGTAGTTTAGTTGAAGCTTCATGAAGCTTTGACCTAGTCCACCATTCTTATCTCATCCTTAACCCTAACCATTCCAACTAACCCTAGTTTATTCTCTACACATTACCATGGTTAATTTTATGATAAGAATCATTTTTTTATTCTTATCATAATACTTATCATATTATCTTCTTCTTCTTCTTCATCTTCTACTTGAAGAAAAAGCTTGCCTCATCAATGGCAACCTATTGAAAAGAGTGAGAAATCCAATTCTAAAGTGAACCCACTTCCTATTTCTTCATCCTCTATCTCTTGCCAAGTAGTAGAGTGTGTTTTCTTCACAAGTTTCATGACTTGGTGAAGTGGGAGCTTGATCTTGTGATGCTTCGACGTAGATCATCTTCGGCACGAAGCCGACGACCTTGCCCGCCCATTTCTCCGATGAAGCCGACGCTAGAGCCCGGATTTTGATTTGGACAGCGGAGAGGACTTCATCACAGAGCCGTAGAGGTGGAGGACCGGATCTACAAAGGTTGTATTTCCGTACTCTTAGTTAAAGTAGTTAACTATTCGCATTTGTTTCGCCTAGACATCTAGTTAACGATCCGTATTAGGGTTTCTCGGCACCCGTAAAATTTGAAATTGGCATGGTTGATGCCTTGTGAGACCTCATTAGTGTGCCTAGGAACCCTACAGTGGTATCAGAGCCTAGGTAGAGCCTTAGGCGATGCGTAGACGAAATTTGAAACCCGATCGAACCCGAAACCCTAAAATTTCATGCTCTCTGGACTTTTTCTGAAAAAGCGGTTTTTTCCAGATTAAAAATTCTTAAAAAATTCAGCAGGGAATTCTAAGAATTACGGTGCAAAAATTACCCAAAGATTCCTCTAAAGTGCGGCGGAACCGCGGCAGAAGCTAGGCTTCTGCGGCGGTTCCGCGGTCGTATTGTCACATTGCCCCATAATTTTTGCACAGTAATTCATGTTTTCAGGTGCTGGATTTTCTGGGAATTTTTAATATTTATTCAAGAGTTGAATATTCTGAGTTGCTTTGGGGTTTCGTATATTCGATCGGATTATCAAGCTTTGTATATGTGTTTTCCGGATAATTTTTGAATATGTTAGAAAGTTCGACCGGATATAAATACCCAATTTTTCCCCTGTCGGGAAATTTCCAAGTGTTGGACTTTTCCGTAGTTTAATGACGTTCTAAGTAGTGCAAGTAATGCGATGGTCCCTCTAGAAGACAACAAACCTTAACTCGATTATGTGACCGTCTTGAACTGCCCTTTGAACCTTAGGGTTTGGGGCAGTACGGCGTGCCACATGTGAGGCGTTGGCTTGGCCCTTCTACGGCTGGACCGTTGGTACTGAGGCACGAACTGAATGTTTTTAGACTTATTTCATGTGTTGAGCTGTATCGGGAAAACTTGGGTGTTTGAATGTTCGATCGAAAAGTTTAACATTTTCCATTTATCCGGAATGTGATACAATAATTGGAATTCACAAGTAGTTATGAGATAACTGAATGAATGTTATAAACATAGCACTTTAGTCTCACTTGATCGATTGCCACGGAATTTTGATGTGATCAAAAGTCTGTCGCAATCACGTAGCGTACGCGGATACTCGCCGGGTAAACTTAATAGACAGCCTCGCTCCATAGCCCCGACCAAGTGACTGTAGGAGAACCCCGTCGCCGAAAGCATCCATCCGGGTGCTCGCGGTAGCGGTGTTCCGCCTTGGTGCACTTCGTCGACGGTGTCGGGGGTGCGGCCGCCTACTAAAGTTTACGACGAGCATTCGATCAGGATGTCGGGAATCTTGTTGAATTACCCGACTTGATATTGAAAAGTGTTTTCGATTTTGAGACTAAAATGCGGGGTTTATAATTGTTAGGCATGCGGTGTCTAAGGAATTCATTTGATTAGGCATGCGATGTCTATGCAGGTTGCGGATTCCAACTGTTGTAGTTTTACACTTTCTTTTCTGTGACCGTAAGTGTAATATGTGATATCGCCGGTTTCGTTGCTATATGTCAACGACAATTGGGATACGCATATTTACTTACGTTGATGACATGTGATGTTATGTGTTGCTGGATATGTTATATTGGATCGTCGTGTTTGAATAGCCGGGGGTTTTTATGTGAGATGAGTGTTTTCCATTTTCATTCATGTAAAAACTTGTATGTAATATTCTTTTATTGGGGCACTTCCAGGTTGCGGAAGATGTCACCTTTTGTATATTATTTACTTTTCCGCACTAGGATAGACCCAAGGAGGGGAGCACAAGTAACCGGGTTCTTGGGTCCAGTGGGAGACCAACTCGAGGAGTCGAGTCCGGGTCTCCTAACTCTAGAATTGGTAGGGTTGCTTGCCGCTCTCGTAGGGGTCTAGGGGTGTGGGTTTGGCTATTCATCGCGACCGTGGAATCCATGTTTTATACTGGCTCGTATTAAAAACACGGACGTCCTAGTATATCCAATATTTCATATGATTCTTCTGCTGCGATATCTGTGATGTGATCATGTGATATGTTCTGTGATGGATAATATATATAGTATGTATGATATATTATATAGACGTTACTTATGTTTTACACCCGCGCTAGCCCTGCCCCGCTCTGCCGTTAGTTACCTAACCTAACGGTGCACGAGGGGACATCGAGGCGAATGCGGATGGCATAAGTGTACGTCGTATTTATCTGTGATGTTTAGGTACTTAAATGATGGGACTTCATTAATGTGATTAATGAAATAAAAGAAACCTAAGATGTTGTAGAATCGAATTTCAAAAATAAAAACAGGTAGCTACAGTTCTTGCTTTGCATAGCGGTATATGTGATATATCCTGCACCTTATTCGATGAGGAAAGGATCGAGATCCCTTCACCGGGAGTGACTCCTTTAGCAATAACTGGCAGATGCTACACACTCGGTTTGTCTTTTGATTGCTTTTAAAAGTTTTTGCTTTGCACAGTGATATATATGATATATCCCGCACCTCATTCGACGAGGAAAGGACCGACGATCCCTTCACCGGGAGTGACTCCTTTAGCAAAACTAGAAAAGCCTCAAAAACATTCCATTTTAAAATCATTTGATTCTACAACGATATCAAGTTCATTACGCAATAGGTTTTCAGAAAAACCTGTCGTAGCCCTCCGTCATTTCAGATAAGTAGTAGTTAGTATTCGTGCTGCGTTTGTTGGCCTTTGTCAAGGCGCAGTGTACGGTAGCTAACTGGTGCTTATCTGCTTATGCATATGATGTAGATTGGGTTAGGGTAGTCGTGCGACCTTGTTGGCCTTTGTCAAGGGTCGTGCGGGTGGGTTTGATTCAATCAGGAAATGACGGGTTGAACTTGACTAGCATCCTATGGTTTGTTGGCCTTTGTCAAGGTCATAGGAGATTAGGGGCAAAATATTATCGAGAATTTCAAGTGTTGAAATTTGCAATGAGATTGCATACCTTCTATGAGATAGTTGGATCCCGATACCCGCTGCGAGTAATTGTTACTCCTAGGAGAGTTTTACACATTACAATTAGCCGATCAAGTAGATGTCTAGAAAGGTGTCAACGGGGTTACGCCTCTGGGAAAACGAGGTTTACTGTAATTAGGTTCGTACGAAAACACGGGGGACCTCCCTCAAAGTACCGACACTGGCCTGGCTGAAAAATTGGCAAACTTGTAGTGTGTAATTAATCCCGGCTAGTCTTTCCTTTTTGGGTTTGAAGGAAGATTTGATAAAAAGCAGTGGGAGCCATCCTGATTAGATAAAATTATAACCAATCTATTCTTGCAAGAGCGCACGCTGAGTGTTTTCTTCTCTCTCTCTCCAGGTAGCGACCATATCACGCCTTAATCAAGATAATAATACGGAATATTGACCGAACCCGCTTGTTATACTGAGCTGGGGAACGTTGGTCCCGCTCCAACTTATAATTGTTATAAGACAGAGCAGGAAATTGGGGATTACCAGAATTCCCGTGTCGCCCAAACGAAGAGAGTGCATGCTGATGCATCATCTTCGGGTGTGTTCGTTACAAAGAACTGTTTCTCAGTATCCTCCGCATCCTGGGTATATGATACCGGATCAGGATCCCAGATATGTAATAAGTTACATAGGGCTGCAAAAGGGTAGAAAAACTGAGAACGGGTGATAAGTTTCATGAGGCAGAAAACGGTGCAAGTGTTGCAGCCAAGTCTGTTGGTCACTATCACCCTGTATTCCAAATACATTGATTCTGAACGAATGCTATTAGATACCGAACCTGATATACAAAATCATATCAATCTCTTTATTAGTAAAGAAATGATAAAATTTTGTATAGTTGGATAATATTTTGAACATTTCCTATATCAAAAGTTGATCGGTTCAGGCACGTTATCTAAAAGCATTGAAGTTCTAAATCAAACTACAGTTCTTTAGTATATGGAACACATACAAGAGGAAGAGTTCGGAAATGAACGGATTCTTCTTGAGGTATTGTAGACTAGGTCATATCAATGCGACCCGACTGGCTGAAGTTACATATAGATGCATATTTAAAACAGTTTGAATCTACATCTTGTGAAACTTGCCAGTCATGTCACAGAGATAAGATGACCACAGCTCTGTTTATTGGAAACAGAGAAAGAGTTAGTGAACTCTTGGGATGATACATGTTGATGTATGTAGGTCCCCTGTCTACACATGCCAAGACCGGTTCTTTGTACTTCATTACATTCTCTAATGATCTTTCGAGATTCAGACCTATGTTCCTGTTGAAACACAAGTCCGAACCTTTTGAGATATTCACAGAATATAAGTTAGAAGTAGAGAACCAAATACGGGTAAAAGTATTATGTCCTGTGATGAGATCAAGGAGGAGAATACTTGAGCATGAAAATCCTGGATTATTCTAAAAAAGAATGAGATTCTCTCTCAGCATTACTCCTCCGTATACACCATAGCACGATGGTATATCGGGGCGGAGCTATCTCACCCTATATGATAAGGTGTGCTCTATGATGAGTACTACTGAGTTACCTATTTCCCTTTTGGGAGTTATGCACTTGAGAAGCTGCATACCAATTGAATTGGGTTCCAATCAAATCAGTTGCCTACCGCTTCATATGTGATATGGAAAGGGAAGAGCCCATGTCTTAAGCTAGTTAAAATTTAGGATTGTCCGGCCTATGTCTAAAAGCAAAATCCGGACAAGCTCGAGGCAAGGTAAGTTATGTAGAACTGGAAGTGTTTCAGCTATACAAACTACAGCAAATGATTTGGTAGAACCAAAGGATTCAATAGTTACCAACGAACCTCAGCCTCTCTGCCGATCTAGTAGGGTTCCTCACCCACCTGAGAGATACTTTGGTTTCTCTATGACAGTGGGAGCGAGGATTGAATCATGAGATGATGACCCAACTAGTTTCGAGCTGGCCATCAGGAGTGGGACTCTGTAAGAATGGCCGGATGCTTAGTGATCTGAGATGGAATCCTTATACACCAACAAAGTATGGACTTTGGGTGCTATATCTGAAGGGTTAAATCCTCATCAGGAGCAAGTATATCTTGAGAAGATTACTTGGTGTAGATGGAAAAGTTGAGACTTTCAAAGCTAGACTTGTTAAAGGTTTTCGTCATCGACCAGGCGTGGACAATGATGAAACCTTTTCAAGAGGCTATGCTTAAGTCCATCCAGATCCTACTTGCCACAGCTACATATCATGACTACGACATCTGGCGGTTGGGTTCCATGACTGCTTTTCTAAATGATGTTTTAGAAGAGGACGTCTATAAGTACACAGCCAGAGGGCTTCGTAGACAGTGGGAGCAGCGGAAACGTGTACAAGATGCTTTATAGGATAAAGCAGGCATCGCGGAGTTGGAACGTCTGTTTTGATGAATTAGTCAAAGAGTTTGACATCATCAAAATGGTAGATAAACCTTGTATATACAAAAAGGTAGTAGGGAGTATGGTGATGATCCTCGTAGAGTACGTGGATGACATACTCTTGATAGGGAAAGAGTTTCCTATGCTACGCTCGATCAATCTCCGCCTATCACAATGATTCTCCATATAGGATCATAATGATACCTACTAAATCCTGGATTTTGGATCTATGAGATAGATCTAATTGGATGTTAGAATACTCACTAGTTGTAGTAAGATGGTATCAATTGATCTTGGGGAGAATCACTGGAAAGGTTCCAGGGTGATAAAGACAACTGAAAGTCAGTCACAGGCATTGTCTTTACCCTCAGTAAAGGGACGGTATGTTGGAAGAGTTCCAAGCTAGATACCGTGACATACTAGACGATAAAGGCAGGATACATCGCTACTTAAGATGCTACCAAAGAGGCTGTTTGGGTGTATATTGGTTCATGAGATGAACTAAGTTCCTCCCATTGTATGACAATGGAGTTGTGGCTTATGCCAAGGAACGTCTTTCCCATCAGTGATCCAGACATATTCTAAGGCAGTATCACCTGATCATGGAGATGGTTGATCTCCAGGGTGATCAAGGTTAGGAGACTAGACTCAGAGGACAACACAGCGGATCCATTCACAATGGCCTGTTCCCAGAGAGAGATTTTTATGGGATGGTTGAGTATGAGATACTGCAACCACTGCTATCAGATGGCCCTAGTGCAAGTGGGAGATTGTTAGTTATATGTATGCCCTAGAGGCTATTACTGTACATAGGATGTATATTGTAGTGGATGCTTGGACATATATAGGGAGGACTTTCTTGCTCGACACGATAGTATGCTATCTGGTTGATCTTTACCTTAACGTGTACACTGATTGTCTCTCCGATACATGTTGGTAAAGCCCTTAGGATGTGTACTTGACTACCTGGACTGTGATGCGGATCATACTAGTGGGGACATGGTAGTCCATAAGTACATCCTTCAAAGTCCCTAGTCGTGGGTGTATCGAGACGGGGCATCGATATACCAGAGTAGACTAGCGTGTACCTTCTCGACCCATACAGATGGGCGATGGATGATCCCATATCCATTGGTGTTTGACATCAGAGATGATATACGGGTGCTCAGTAGAGACTGGGTACACTGGACGGACTCGCCGAGAACTCCCAGATGGTATTATACCTTACGTCAGATGGCAGTTCTCTGGTGACACTGGTACAGAGTAGTCTGTTGACCCGAGATCGTCATAGAGTCTTGTGTGGTTCCCACTGTGCTTTGATTTCCACCTTACCACGTCCAAGAGGGCGTGCAAAACGGTGGTTTTTGGGTACAGTCCCGAATCACATGGAGGCAATGAGCGATAGGAGGGGATTCGTCTCTCCCGGTATAGGGAGTTGATGTTGCGCTATGTTCGATTGGCTATAACAGGAAATCCCTGGCCAGGGTTGCTGAGATTTACTGGTAAGTGTTACCAGTAGTTTCTCGAATTGTTATAGACCTCATATCGACACGACTTATCGAGCTATTGGGGTCTGACGTTTACCACCCCTAGGCGAGATATGCGACATATCAGACGATCAGACCGGACTGTACGGTAAGTGTTACTGGTTGGATTCACAGGAGTGTGAGCGGGCTTGCTCGTCGATCTTCTGATCGCTCAATACCCGGGTGGCCATTACGTTTAGCAGACCGCTTGCGGCTTGTGGGTGTTTGATATGATCATCACCTGCTGCCGGCGTATTGACGAGTCTTTAGAGTCCTACACAGAGGTTTCCTGGCTCAAGCGAAACGAAATAGGAGCGCATATGAGATATGTGCGGGACCGAGAATCATGCGTGTATGTGATACCGTATTTCATTCTCGCGATAAATGTATCGATTGGTTATATGCGATATAACCTAGTTATCGAATCAAGTATTGATTCGATAAGCCGATGCATAGGATACTAGTCGGTTATATGCGATATGACCGGATCGTTAAATCAAGTGTTGATTTAATGATTTAATGTATAATTATATATTTGATATATTACTTTGCATTAACTAGTATTGGTTCACTTTAAATGGATTTTCTCACTTGAAGTTCACAAGTTGTATATGTGATATACTTTTGTGCACTTGATTGTATCATGTTTGATGATACATGCTTACTTGAGTTTGTGTAAAGATTAAACCATGGTTATTTAAATGGTTAGGGTTTTGTTTTTCATTTTCTTAATCATTTATTTATTTGTTTATTCATTTTGGAAATGATAAGAAAAGAATGGTGGCTTTATTTGTAGTTTAGTTGAAGCTTCATGAAGCTTTGACCTAGTCCACCATTCTTATCTCATCCTTAACCCTAACCATTCCAACTAACCCTAGTTTATTCTCTACACATTACCATGGTTAATTTTATGATAAGAATCATTTTTTTATTCTTTTCATAATACTTATCATATTATCTTCTTCTTCTTCTTCATCTTCTACTTGAAGAAAAAGCTTGCCTCATCAATGGCAACCTATTGAAAAGAGTGAGAAATCCAATTCTAAAGTGAACCCACTTCCTATTTCTCTATCTCTTGCCAAGTAGTAGAGTGTGTTTTCTTCACAAGTTTCATGACTTGGTGAAGTGGGAGCTTGATCTTGTGATGCTTCGACGTAGATCATCTTCGGCACGAAGCCGACGACCTTGCCCGCCCATTTCTCCGATGAAGCCGACGCTAGAGCCCGGATTTTGATTTGGACAGCGGAGAGGACTTCATCACGGAGCCGTGGAGGTGGAGGACCGGATCTACAAAGGTTGTATTTCCGTACTCTTAGTTAAAGTAGTTAACTATTCGCATTTGTTTCGCCTAGACATCTAGTTAACGATCTGTATTAGGGTTTCTCAGCACCTGTAAAATTTGAAATTGACATGGTTGATGCCTTGTGAGACCTCATTAGTGTGCCTAGGAACCCTACATATGTGATACAAATACTTCCTCTCATAGCGCATATATATGATAGATATGTTATATATGCATATAGATGTGTATATATAGCCACTCTAACACAATTTAATTAGTGTGACTTGGGAAGATAAGGATCATTTTTTTAAGGAATCCTTTCGAAAATCTTTTCAGAGTCTCACTAAAAAGAACTCAGCTGTTGATGACTCTGTTAATTTGATACTTCCTAACTCAAATCCATATGAGTCTATCGAACCACCTGGATTTGAAAGAAAAAAATCCTTTTCCTCCACGTGTTCAACGCATTACCCCTGAGAAGAATGTGCACTTTAATCGACCTTTTCTGCACCACCTTTCCCGTTCTTATAGTTCTGCTTCCTTCTCTCGATCACCTAGTATGAAAACCAAATCTAAATACTCCTCTACTAATTCTATGAAAGATAAATATTCTCTTCGTCTATGAAGGAAATTGAAACATCTTACGAAGTAATTATTAAAGATTCTGGAGTTGACGCGGCCTGGATCACGCCAAGATGTTGCCTTCCGTCGATCTGCTGATGGCGGTGATGGACGGCTGATATTGTATCTGGAGGTGGGCTCCTGAAGCATGTGGATCTCAATGGGTTTGAGGTTGTTTGGGCCGAGCTATCTGAAAGGAAGTCCCGGGGTGGTTGTACCACCGAGGACCCTCCGACGGTCAAGTTAGAGAGGGAATCCGAGCAGAGTAACGGCTTAGTGGAGTAAAAATGGCTTACTTTAACCGTCTGAAGAAGGGGTTTATATAGCGGTGGCAACAGGCAGGGCAGGCGTGAGAATCACGCCGGGCGTTACGCTCCCGACGTCATGCCCGCGTGATGAGCGGGATCTCCCATTAATGGGGAGACAGGCTCGTTAATGGAGGATCGTGATGGCGTGGAACGTGGGATGTGGCCGGCGGATATCTCGTGCATGGCGATATTCGCGGGATGGCGGTTGCGCCTGTGAGCGGTGCCGTTGGTCGGTCGATGAGACCGAGGAAGATGACCTTGGCGGGAGAGCTCGCGGACGAGCGGGAGAGCCGAGGTATCTTGGTTCTGCGGTAGCCCGGAGACGAGCTGGGAGGCCGAGGAGGCCAATTGTGCAGGGGGCTCGGGGATGAGCCAAAGGTTGTCTGTAGGACGGGCACAGGAGCGGCCTGGTCGTGTGGGTCCTTTCTTGCATGCTCTGGGACACGTCATCTGCTACGTGTCATGATCTAAGAGATCACCGATATCAAGCATCATCAAAGGGGTTTATATAGCGGTGGCAGCAGGCAGGGCAGGCGCGAAAATCACGCTGGTCGTTACGCTCCCGACGTCACGCCCGCATGATGAGCGGGGTATCCCATTAATGGAGAGACATGCTTGTTAATGGGGGATCGTGATGGCGTGAAACGTGGGATGTGGTCGGCGGATATCTCGCGCATGGAGAGATTCGTAGGATGACGGTTGCGCCTGTGAGTGGTGCCGTTGGTCGGTCGATGAGACCGAGGAAGATGGCCTCGGCCAGAGAGCTCGCGGACGAGCGGGAGAGCCGAGGTATCTTGGTTCTGCGGTAGCCCGGAGATGAGCTGGGAGGCCGAGGAGGCCAATTATGCAGGGGGCTCAGGGACGAGCCAAAGGTTGTCTATAGGACGGGCACAGGAGCGGCCTGGTCGGCCACTGTGGGTCCTTTCTTGCATGCTCTGGGACACGTCATCTGCTACGTGTCATGATCTGGTAGATCACCGATATCGAGCATCATCATTAGCCCCCCACTCTCGTCCCGACCAGCTGACAGGTCGAGTCGAGAGTAGTCTGCCAGATCACCCGGGGTGAGCTACTTTCCGAAGATATCGTCGGGATGTGTTCCGGGGCAATCTGTTGTATTTTCTGGATGACGCCAGCGAATCAGGGGTGAGATCTTCGCATTAAAGAGGGTGCGCCAGATCGGGCGTACGTCCACTGAAGCGACAACCCATGTGTCGGGCGCTGATTGGCTGACGCGACGGGCCGCATACTTCTGGCATCTGATGGGACATGGCCAATGAGCGCGTGTCGGGCAGAGTGATCGTGGCCGTTGAATGCGCTGAACCGTTTCGACGGGAGATGACTGTCGCCGTAGGATGTGTACGCTGGCAGCTATAGATAGAGGTGGGGTCCGCTTCATGGCCCATATCTCTTCATATTTTCCTCATTCTTGATCTTGTAAGCTCAGCGCTCTCCTTTTTAGGTCGGATCTCTGCGCTTTCTCTCCCGAGGACTTATCTCCATCAGGCTAGATGTCCTCTTTTGAGGAGTCTGTAGATATCGTCGGGGTAGATTCTAGGGATTCTTCTACTGAGTCGGAGTCTTCCCGGGGAGTTAGGGTTAGATCCTCTTCCCGGAGTCACGCGACAGGGGCGGTTCCCAGAGCGGAGGTGGCGGACGCCCCTGGTGTGCCATCCTTTGTGAGGTATGAGGACAAGCTTGCTACCGCTCGGGCTCGTTTCCATATCCCTTACGGCTATACGCTACGTTTGGCCGAGGAAGGAGAGAGGGTACATCAGGTACAGGGCAAGGAGATTGCCTTGTACCTGGAAGCCTTTTGGGCCGGAATGCGCCTGCCTTTCTCTCCCGAGGTTGTTAGAGCGCTAAATTACTTTGGGCTAGCCCCAGTCCAGCTAGTGCCGAACTCGTGGAGGATTCTCCTTGGGTTCCTGGTCTGTTTGAAGTTGCAAATGATCCCTTTCGGTCTATCCATCCATGCCTCCTCTCTCATTTACAAAGGACACCCCGACACTCGCGCGGGCAACCCGAGGGGGGTTTACCTTTCCTTTAGGAAACAACGGAGAAGTGCAGCCGGGTCGGGAGTCATCGTCTTGCCTTCTTCCATCCACTATTGGAAGAAGAAGTTTTTCTTTGTTGGGCCTCTAGAGGGTGAGGACTGGCCCGTGCCTACCTAGTGGTCTAGGGATAGAAGCTGGCAAGGAAACCCATCCAACGATCCCAACGCGGTGAGAGTGGCGGAGTGGGAGCCCATTTCACGGGCCGACGTGCTGCTTTCTGAACGGGCCCTTAGTTGGGCTGGGCTCAGCCCCGCCCAGTTCGTCGGTAAGTTAAGAGCTTGCAGGAGATCTGTTAGGCTTGCGTTTGTGTTCATTTTTGTTCGTGTTGCTGACTCCATTGTATCTTGTCTTGTGCAGAACCCATGGACTTGAGCCAACTCCGAGCGGCCATGCGCAAGCCGAAGAAGGGATCGAAAGCTGGAGGCGCCAGCTCCTCCCGTCCGACGTCGGCCCCAGCTCCCCCGGCAGCCGCCCTACCCCGGCGTTCGAGTGCAGGACGTGCCCCGGAGCCCAGCCAGGCGCCGAGCCGAAAGCGGGATCGGGAACAGGAGGCCCAGGCTCCAGAGACAGAGATCGAATCCCCGAGGTCACCTCTCAAGAGATTCCCCCGGACAGTTCCGCGGACCCCAGCCTCCCCGATCTTGGTGGATGAGGGGGGCCTCCACTTTGAGGTGCCCTCAGGGCTCTCCGTCGTTGACAGCTTGCTGGCCGACATGGAGAGGTCGGCCGGGGGCAAGGTCCCTGTTCAGTTGATAAAACTGCACATTTAATATGACATTTTTCCTACTATTTCTATATAATAAAGGTGTTTGTTATAATATATGATACATATAAGGGTTTATCTGTAAAAATACTATTTTTCATGTGTTTATATATTATAATTAACATTATGTAGGAAAAAGTAAGCATATAATATTCATGTAACATTTGGCCCATTTAAATATGCTTACTTTATTAAATACCTTTCACCAATTCTTAATGGTTAAGTTAATATCTCAATAAAACAAACTCTACTAATATTATTTGTTGAGTTATTGTGCAGAATTTTCAAGACTGAAATCAAGGAAATCAAAGTTGGCGAAACAAACCTGCTTAATTAAGAAAGTAAACTAAAGAAATCAATTCTGGCAGTGATGAAGAGAAGATTTTCAGTTTCCAGAGATGTGAAAAGATCGCCACGTGTCATCAAGATAAAGCCCCAAAAAAACAATGTGACGATCCCCCTACTTGGCCGCGGAACCGTGGCCAAACCCACCTATTGGACGCGGTTCCGCCGCTTATTGGACGAGTTGGGAGTTGAGATTTGTTCTGTTAGGTTCTTAACCACTGGTTTCCAAATTAGGAAACTGGGGTTTTGGCTCTGGGACTATAAATAAAGACCGAGGGCCTCTTGGAAAATTCATCAAGCTGAAGAGATCACGAAGTCCACGACAGGCTCACGCATCCAGACTGATCATCAACTGTTCATCTACCTCCTTAGAAGAGATCGAGAAGCAAACTAGTATTTTGTAATCATTTTCTAAGGGAACAAAGTGTAAATGATTTTGTTGATTAATAAAGGTAGTAGTTTTCTTATTCTATCTCTTTGTAGTTTTTAATATGATTTCTCTCTCCATCTCTTCTTCTCCCAATATGCGCGAGTAATTCTTTGCTTGTTAGGGTTCATGGGATTATGGTAGATAAATGGATGATGAAGATCCTTAAACTCTTTTTAAGTCTTATAAAATTTATAAATTTTATCAAAAGAATAGTTAACATCCTAATTGGGCGCGCTATCAATTCATTGATAGTCACGACCACGATTAGAGATTAGATTAACAATTGTTTTGGTAAAGGCTAGATATGAACGGAGTTCCATGTCGAGATAGGGGTTAAGAGTGGGAACCCTTTTCCCTCCAGAAACCCTAATCTACATGCATCACCATCGTTCTAGTTTTAAATTTATTAAAGGATAAAAAGAGTAATCTTTAATTAATCATCCATAACTACTAAATCCCAATGAGCCCTACAAGCCCCCTTTTAATATTAAACTTACATCCGTAGTTAATCTAGATCTATATTTTGCATCCGTGTTTAACGTAGATCTAGATCCTACAACCATTCTTCACCATTATTTATTCTCCCTTCCTAATCAACACACCTAAAGTAAGAATGAAAGGTTCTACGTTTCTCTGAGGACGACCCGTACTCACCTCGGTCTAGCTACGCGCGACACCGTTCTGATTGCGGTTAACTACAAACGCAACTCTAAAATACAGACCAATCAAATGGCGCCGTTGCCGGGGATACGTGCATAATTTTTTATTCTTACTATTTGTGTTGAATTCTTATTCGATCTATATCATAAATAAAATAAAACTGCAAATTGTATATTTAACGATTATTGTGTGAATTTTGCGAGGGGATCTGGAGTCACAGAATTGAAGAAACAGAGAGCCAGAGACATTTATCAAGATCTAGAGGAGCACAGGAGACAACATAGCAAAAATCATCACGAGATCCCTCCACTTCGCGGGGGAACCGCAGCAAATAAGCAAAAGTGCGGCGGAAGCGCGGCAGATTTGAGGGATTAGGGTTCCAAACTTCTCTGGTAAAATTTTCAGCTCCTTCTCCCTCCTATGAAATCCAATAAAATATCTTTTCTGCAGGATTCTTTGCAAAATATCGCCGCTCAAAAATCTTTTTGCAAATTTTTGTAATTGGTTTGTTTATTCATATTTTAATACGGATTTTTAAGGGGTAAAGACCAAATTCAGATTAGGTGGGGATTTTATCACCCTTCCTAAGCCCTAAAGATCACAAAACGAGCATCTGCATCAACCCTACATTAATTTAAAAAATATCTAGACAAGACTCCAAGGACTGTCGCGCTCAATAAGGACAGAGGAAGGTCGTGGGTAATTTATCGCTTATCCGCATTACTTTTGTGGTGCCTAGGAAAGTGTGTCTAAGGCAAGTGGTTACTTAATTAGGCCCGCTATTTTTGGTGATTCGTATAGCGGATACCTTCCACTTACCTGGCACTTACCTGGCCATAAGAGTAGTAAAGAGGTGGTAGAGGATTGATCCTGCGGCTTGTCCTTTGGAAGTCTAGGAGCGGTCTAGAGACTTGACCTAGGTAACCTTAGTTCTAGGGTTGTTTGTGCATTTTTGTGTGATTTGTCAAAGTACGACACACTTTTCAAAACAAACCAAATTTTTAAATCATACACACGTTGCCACTTGCGCTAAACCCGCTTAGTGCATGCTTGGCTGGACACGGGATTCTAGTGCCCGTCTTGTCCGCGTTCCTGCTATCGACTGCGAAGTCGGTGCTTCTTCATCTTCTTTTCCCCCACCATCTAGCATGACCGCGATGGACGGATATCCATCAAACTTTAATACCACTCTACCACCGCCCGCAGGTTCGCAGAATCCTCCACGCATTTCTCTCCAGGAGAGATGCTACCCTACATATGGTCCCCTTCACACTTGTCTTTCCATTCCACCAGCCAATGGGGATAATTTCGAAATTAAACCTCATTTCATCAAACTTTTACCCAAATTTCACGGGCTCGAGTCTGAAGACGCATACGTTTTTATCACCAAATTCGAAAACGCTTGTGCTTTGATGGGTACTTCACAGCTTTCTGTGGATGCTATGCGTTTACGTATTCTCCCGTTCACTTTGTGCGATTTAGCCGAGAAGTGACTTTATAACACACCCGCACATTCTATTTCAACATGGGACGAATTCGTTATAGCATTCCTGAAGAAATTTTATCCCAATCATAAGACCACCCGTGTTCGGAGCGAAATCTTCCAATTTACCCAACTTCCCAATGAACCATTTTGGAAATACTTTGAACGGTTCAAGAATCTTCTTTTACAATGTCCTCATCATAGAATCCCTAGATGGGATCTGTGCCAAATTATCTATGAGGGTATTGATCTCACGACAAAACAGATGCTTGAAACCATGTGTCAATGTCAATTCCTGTCTAAAGATGATGGTGAAGCTTGGAAATACCTAGAAGATCTTGCTCAAAACACTTTACAATGGGAAAGTGTTAGTCAACCATTGTCTAAAGAAGGTATCAATCATCTCGATGTTTCCGTCACAATGAAAGCCGAAATGGCCTCAATACAAAGGAAACTCGACGCTATAGAAAAAAGAATTTCTTCAGCCTCCCTAACCAAATACACGCTTCCCAAAACCGTGTGTGGTTGCTGTTCTAACCCATCACATTTGACGGAAGAATGTCATTTGAATGTACCGTTTCAAGGTCAAGAGCACACTAATACTGCTTTTCAGCAGCAAAGACCTGGAAACGATCCTTCTTCTTCCACTTATAATCAAGGAGGAATCACCCTAATGTTGCTTGGAACCAACACCAAACTCAAAATACAGTTCCAAACCCAAATGACTTTCAAAGGGTCCCTCCACAGCAACAACAACCACCACAACTGAGTCAGTACCCCTTTCAACCACAACCTTTACAAAACCCGGCCGACAACTTTGATCCTTCTTCTGCCGGTACTGATAAACCCTCTACACTCGACATGTTCATTGAACAGTCCATGCGAACGAATGACATTTTAACGTCTTCTATCCATACATTAGTGCAAAACACTGTCTCCTACGGTGAGAGCATCAAATTAATAAAAGCACAAATTGCACAACTAACTGCAGCAATGAGTGCTAGAGAGAAATGGAATCTTCCAGCTCAACCCCTACCTGATCATGGGTGCTCACGGTATAATGTGAATGCACTTACCACGTTGAGATCTGGAAGAGTGATGGATAACCATGTGGGTGAACAGATTGAAACTAATATTGAGGAACAAATTGAACCCCCGGCTTCCACTTCCACTTCTACTTCTTACCATATTTCGTCTAGTTTACCTTCTTCTTCCGAGCCTATTCTTCGTTTTCCCCAAGGCTCAAACCCTCCACCCACTTCATCCTTTTCACCCCCACAAACTTCTCCACATACGTTGGACCCAACACTTATTGATAAAGCTCCATTTCCAGATAGATTGAAGTCCAACAAACCGAATGCACAAATGGAGAAGGTTGTGGAAATGTTTAAGCAAGTTAACATAAATATTCCTCTTCCTAGATGCTATACAACAAGTTCCAGCTTATGCGAAAATACTTAAGAACTTGTGCACTAGGAAGAGAAAAACTCAAGTGCCGGAAAAAGTTTTCATGTCGAGTAATGTAAGCACAACTTTTACACAGCAATTACCCAAGAAACGTAAGGACCCTGGCTGTCCTATAATCTCTATTTCTAGTGGGGGTAAAAATATCAATCGTGCTTTACTCGATTTAGGTGCTAGTGTTAACTTGCTTCCTTATTCTGTGTATGAGCAATTGGGTATCGGAGAATTAAAACCATCACAATGCACTTTACAGATGGCTGATCGATCTATCACCAAACCAAGGGGTATGTTAGAGGATGTGTTGATTAAAGTCAGGGAATTTATCTTCCCTGTGGACTTTATTGTTCTAGATACACAACCTGTAGCAAACCCACGGAACCAAATTTCGGTGATTCTGGGTCGACCTTTTCTTGCGACTTCCAACGCTGTAATCAATTGTCGAAACGGTTCTATGACCCTATCCTTCAGGAATAGGTCAATTGAACTTAACATTTACAAGTTGGGAAGTGAAGCCTCCGAACCTCATGCTCGAGTATGTTCTGTCGAATTAATGGATTCTGACAACAGCGAAATTGTAGAGCTTCACGATACCGATCTCGACTCCGCTATTACGTTGTTGTCCGGGTCAACATCTAATGCTAAATATGAACCTTTTAAGGAGTCCGAGTATCATCTCATTCTTTCCGATGAGATTATTATTCGGGATATCAATGAAAGCTTTGAAGAAATCTTCGCTGAAGAACTCGCATTCTTAGAAGACATGGGCGTTGTGATGAATCAATCCCAACCCAAAGAAGTTGAACCGCCACACCTTTTTCTTATCAAAACTGAGAATGTGAGTAATCGATCATCATTGTTTCGTCTCTACAAACCGAGACGTAAACCTTTTCCATTACACCTCTTATCTCCTCCCCACTTCTTCACGTCAATAGGCGACATGTTCTTCCACCAACCTTGGTGTTGTAGGGTGTTTTTCGTCACCCCATTGAGATGGGAATACGCGCGCGCTTGTCAGGCGCATTACAGATTCCCCCTGCCTGGGGTAAGCTGGGGTTTATTGATTGCGGGGATCTGAATCTCCGGTAGCCGCGGACTAAGCTGCCGTTAATTACCCCTCGCCTTTGGAGCGAGGGAACCTCCGATTGACGGGTTAAACTGGTCATGCGAACTCAATGTGCGGTGTTGTATTTTAAAGGGGGCTTTGGATACATCGGAGGGCCCGCAGAGTTTTTACAGGGGTCCCGCTATCCGGATAGCGGGCTGGGGGTCAAGGGGGCTAGCAGCCCCCTTGCAGGGTGCGGGGCAGCGCCGCGGCCCAAATTTTTTTTGAGAGGGATAGTGTTGTAGAGTATGTGTGTGTGTGTATGTGTATATATATATATATATAAAATAAAGGTCATCCAAAGGATGCGTGGGAAAAAGCGCCAGCGCTTTGAGCGCAAGAGCGCTAGCGCACCACGTGTCAGCACATGGGCGCTCGGGCGCTAGCGCCCCAAGCGCAAGAGCGCTAGCGCCCCACGTGTCAGCACGTGGGCACTCGGGCGCTAGCGCTTTGGGCGCTAGCGCTTTGAGCGCAAGGATGCTAGCGCTTTGAGCTCTAGCGCGCCACGTGTCAGCACGTGGGCGCTCGGGCGCTTGCGCTCTGCGCGCAAGAGCGCCAGCGCTTTGAGCGCTCGCGCCCCACGTGTCAGCACGTGGGCGCTCGGGCGCTGGCGCTTTGAGCGCAAGGGCGCTAGCGCTTTGAGCGCTAGCGCGCCACGTGTCAGCACGTGGGTGCTCAGGCGCTAGCGCTCTGAGCGCAAGAGCGCTAGCGCCCCACATGTCAGCACGTAGGCTCTCGGGCGCTAGCACTTTGGGCGCTAATGCTCTGAGCGCAAGAGCGCTAGCGCACCACATGTCAGCACATGGACGCTCGGACGCTAGCGTTTTGGACGCTAGTGCTCTGAGCGCAAGAGCGCTAGCGCACCACGTGTCAGCATATGGGTGCTCGAGCGGCAAAAGGGACTTGGTCCCTGCAATGGGAGTTGTACTCCCAGAAAGGAGCACTTATTATTTTGTGTGTGTGTGTGTGTGTGTGTGTGAGGAGCTAAAATCCTAGGATGTTTTGAAGCTGATGAAAGGGCTTCTCCCCTTGAGCCCTAGTTCTTCCCTAAAGTGGGGTTTCTGGAGATGGGTCTCCTTCTTCCTCCTCTGTTGGCAGGATCTTGAAGATCAAGAGATGTGAGATTTTAAAAATCTCTCCTTTCTGAGATCTGATGGCAGATCTGAGCTCCCCTTTGTGGGTTTTGTGGTGAAAAACTACTTAGTTTTTTTAAAAGGAAGAGTAAAACTTTTGATTTAATTCAAGAGAAAAAGAAGGTTTTAGAACCTTGATGAAGGAGCAGGAAGCACAAAGAACCCTAGTTTTTGGGGGAATGAAAAAGTGTCTTAGATATTTTCATCATGTTGCCTTATATAGGCTTACATATTTACATATAGCCCCTTAGGCTTTACAAAATGGCATTTTGCCCATCCCATGGCTCATGTGCCATTTCTTTTTGCACATAAGCCATGGGCTTACAAAGAATTGGATTTATGCCCATTTTGCATACATTCATGCACAAATATTACATCAAAATTATTTGTTACATGATTTTTATTTTGGTATGGCGAAAGTCCGGACGCTTCGTGTTCGGGCACGACTTGGGCATGGGCCCGCTTGACCTGGGCTTGGGCCCACCTGGCTTGGGGTTGACCTTGACTTTGACTTGGTCAACCGGGGTTCAAATTTTGACCCCAACAAAGTGCCCCCCATCAATGAATGCACACCACGTATGTGATTCGTGTGCATGAAATTGATGGATCTTCTTTCACGTGGAGGCGACTTGCTCTGGTTCCCACTGTTTGGGATGCACTGCCCTTTTTACGACATGGACGGTCGACGCTTGACACGTTCTCCGAGGCGGAGTGTCCATAGTAGACGTTTCCCTGGCCCGGAGTGATTTGGTAGACGTGACCCCGGCACGGAGTACCGCTGGTCGACGTTTCCCCGAGGCGGGGTGTCTGTTGTCGACGTGTCCCCGGCACGGAGTGTCTGCTTGACGTTTCCCCGAGGTGGAGTGTCGCTGGTTGATGTTTCCCCGGCATGGAGTGTCTATGTTGGATGTTTCCCTAGCACGGAGTGTCTCCTTGACGTTTCCCCGATACGAAGTGTCGGTTGTTGGACGTTTCCCGGATGCGGAATGTCGCTGGTCGACGTTTCCCCGGCATAGAGTGTCTGTGTTGGACGTTTCTCCAGCACGGAGTGTCGCTGGTTGACGTGTCCCCGATACGGAGTGTCTGTGTTGGACGTTTCCCCGATGCGGAGTGTCGCTGGTTGACGTCTCCCCGAGGCGGAGTGTCGGCTGGTTGACGTTTCCCCGGTATGGAGTGTTTGTGTTGGACGTTTCCCCGGCACGGAGTGTCTGCTTGACGTTTCCCCGATACGGAGTGTCTGTGTTGGACGTTTCCCTGATGCGGAGTGTCGCTGGTCGACGTTACCCCGACATGGAGTGTCTGCTTAACGTTTCCCCGTTACGGATGTAAGTCGATGTTCAACACCCCAATACTTATGGGGAGGCGGAAATATGAATAACAATCTTGTTCTATGATCAAACATCGATTAACCGTATGAATCGTTTGCTAAACAAGTTTTAACAAAAGCTATAGAGTTCTAAACTACTATGTTAAGAGATTATACCAAACGGTTCTAGTCCTTCGTCTTAATGTTATCTACGGCCTCTTTGGATCTCCACGTCCTCTTCGGCTTTCTTCCGTGATAGACGATCCACCCGAGAACCCTAATCCAAGCTATAACCTCTAAACTTGAGGTTACTTAGTTTCTCTAGTTGCTAAATAGAGTAGCTAAGGTGATGTAGAGATAGGTTATGGAGTAATTAGTCTTTCCTAATCCTTGTTCTCAACTCATGAGGGATAGGATTAGGCTCTGGTGAAGGAGAGAGAGCTTGAAGAGAGAGAGTGAGAAGATGATAATGATAATAATATATGAAATGAAAAAGCTTCTCACTAGATATATGAAACATAATGAATTAAAAAAGAAATGAATAATAAGAGATTATTCATCATGTTTCATTAATGCAAGTGGGTGATTCATTATGTGAGTCATTAAGCATTTAATAATGCATTAATGACATGATGAATCACTCACAATGAGTCACTAATTCATTAAATGAAAATGCCACCTCTCCCTTCATGTCACATCCTTCTAGAAGCTTCTCGGAAAATTACGAGAACGCCCCTCTCATCCGTGAAAACACGGAAAACTTTAGACTGTATAAATCCAATAACCTGATACTAGAATCTGGCTTAAACCAAAGCCGGCTAGTAAAAAAACTGTCCGAATGTCGTACGTGCGTTCAAACACGTATGCGTCCGAACCTTTGTCGTAAAACCATACGACCTCTATATCTTTTCGCCTGGGTTTGGGAAATCTCTGTGTGGGACTCTAAAGACTCGACTACTACGCTGGCAGTGGGTTTAACCACAGACCGCAAGCGGCACTAGCTGTACGTAACGGTCCCCAGGTAGTTGTCGATAAGAAAGCTGATGAGGTAACCCATCTGAAATCCTATTGAGCCTGTCTGTGACAATATCCGCGCAGTCCGGTCTGTTCGTCTAAGAGTATCGCATGTATGGTCTAGGGAGGTGGTGGACGTCAGACCCCTAATAACCGTACAAGTCGTGTCGGTATGGTTCAAGACCACCCGAGAATCTACTGATCATTCCATCAGTAATTCTCAATCAGCCCTGGCCAGGGACTTATGGTAATGACCAAACGACCACAGTGCGATATCAACTCCCTATACCGGGAGAGATGAATCCCTAACAGTCGCTCACTGCCTCCATGTGGCTCGGGACTGTGCCCAACTGAAACCTGTTTGCACGACTCCTTTGAGCCGTGGTAGGGTAATAATCAAAGCACAGTGGGAACTCACACGAGACAAATGATGACCTTAAGTCAACGGACTATCTGCACACATGTCACCTGAGAACTGCTATCTGACGTTAGGTATAATACCATCCAGTCAGTTCTCGGCGAGTCCTGTCCGGTGTACTCACACCCAGTGAGCATCTGTATACAATCTTAAGTGAACACCACCAATGGTTGCGGGACCAATCCATCGCCCCTCGTCAGGGTCTAGATATGTATACACTAGTCTACTCCGGAGTATCGATGCCCAATCTCGATACTCCTGCGACCAGGGACATCTAAGGGTGTGCCTATTGACTATCCAGCTCCCACTAGTATGACTGCCATCACAACGCCGGTAGTCAGACAAACACCCTATGGGCTTTATCAACATATATATATATATAAATACCAAGTAAAATATATCATACGTTAAGACAAAGTCAAACCAAATAGCGTACTATCATATCAAGCAAGACTGTCATGTACATACATATCCCAAGCATCCTATACAATGTAGGCCTCTAGGGCATATATATCCAACAACGGAGTGTCTGCTTGACGTTTCCCCGAGACGGAGTGTCTGCTTGACGTTTCCCTGTTAGGGAGTGTCGCTGGTTGATATTTCCCCATCATGGAGTGTCTATGTTGGACGTTTCCCCGTCACGGAGTGTCTGCTTGACGTTTCCCCGATACGGAGTGTCGTTGTTGTTGGACGTTTCCCCGATGCGGAGTGTCGCTGGTCGATGTTTCCCCGGTAGGGAGTGTCTGCTTTGGACGTTTTCCCAACACAGAGTGTCTGCTTGATGTTTCCCCGAGACGGAGTGTCGGCTGGTTGACGTATCCCCGAGACGGGGTGTCGGCTGGTTGACGTATCCCCGAGACGGAGTGTCTGTTGTTTGACGCAGAGGTCGATGTTGGAATTGGTTGGTTTGATTTGTTTGATTTGAGTTAACATCAGCATCGCTATACTGGAATATGGTACCAAGAGCGAATCATCATCTGTCTTTGAGAGGATTTGGGGATTGTTTTTTTTTTGGCATCTGCATTGCTGCACTGGAATAATGCTAGGAGAAACTCATCATTTGCCCCGAGAGGATTTGGGAATTGGTGGCTTAGGAGACAGGTTTAGATCCCTATCACCTAAGGCTTTTCAATTTTATGGGCCGTAAGGGTCCCATAAAAGCATTTTCTCCCTACGAGTCGAAAGGATCTCGTAGGTTTATTTTCTCCTTAGGAGTCGTAGGGACTCCTAAGTGTGTTGCTCCTTTGTGAGTCGTAAGGATCTCACGCGGGAATTTTCTCCTCACAAAGTCGAGAGGACTTTGCGAGTGCATTTCATCTCTTTTTCACGAGTTTGCGCCCCTTCGGGTTTTCACAAACTCGCCGGCAGTCCTGCTGTTTTTACTCACGGAGCCCTTTCGGGTTTTCATCCGTGCCCGTTTGCTTGTGGACATACCTTTTTTTTTGCGATGGTAGGATTTTAAAAGTAGTCTCACCGGCAGGACTTGGGAGAGATTGGGATCGTTTTACGCCCGTGGATTGTATACGGTTTTGCAGGATGTATGATCCAGACCGTAGGGCCGAAAAATTTCGAGACTTTGTTGGCGTATGCATCGCTGCACTGGAATATGGTACCAGGAGCGACTCATCATTCGCCGTTGGGGTATGGGATTTGGAATTTAGTTGGCGTCTGTATCGCTGCACTGGAATATGGTACCAGGAGCGACTCATCATTCGTCACTTGGGGATTGGGGAGCGATGGCTTAGGAGACAGGTTTAGATCCCTATCACCTAAGGCTTTTCAATTTTATGGGCCGTAAGGGTCCCATAAAAGCATTTTCTCCCTACGAGTCGTAAGGATCCCGTAGGTGAATTTTCTCCTTAGGAGTCGTGATGACCCCCAAGTGTGTTTTTCCTTTGTGAGTCGTAAGGATCCCACGAAGGTTTGTTCTCCTCATGTATCGTGAGGATACATGAGTAGGTCTTCCCAATGGAGCATAATTCCAAGGGCGGAGACCGGCCGCTGGACTGGTGACTGTGGTGGGGCATGGGTATGATGAGAATTATTTGAGCCCGTAGATTGTATACGCCAGTCAATTTGGGGACTGGTCGTAGGGCTGGCAGAATTTCGGGAAATTGAATTTTGGTTGGCGTCTGCATCGCTGCACTGGAATATGGTACCAGGAGCGACTCATCATTCGCCGTTTTTTTTTGTTTTTTTATTTTTGCATTTTTTTTGTTTTACCGCGATTGCTCTATCATTTCAGCTTTTCTTATCGCGAAGGTCGCGATTGCCCTATCATTTCGGCGATTTATTCGCGGTTGCCCTATCATTTCGGCTTTATTTTTCATCTTTATTTTACTCGCTGATTTTTATTGCGAGTTGCCCCATCATTTCGGATTTTATTACCTTTGTTTTATTTATACATTTTTACATTCCCAGTTTAACGACTTAGAGGTCGATTGTTCCCAGTTTAACGACGTGGTGGTCGTTTGTTCCCAGTTTAACGACGTGGTGGTCAGTTGTTCCCAGTTTAATGACGTGGTGGTCGACTGTTCCCAGTTTAAGGACGTGGTGGTCGACTGTTTTCAGAGAAAGGCAGATGTCTGAGAGAATCAGTTTCATGAAAAACTTCGGTCTTCGTTTGTATGAAATTGGCGGTCGCAGCTGGACTGTTTGTTAACACGCCTTTAGACAGTTCTATCTCTCCTGCCTTGTATTGCTTTTCGACCCAATCTTTGAAGACGAAGCAGTCCTCAATGGCATGACATATCACTCTGTGATAGGGGCAGTATTTGGGGTCGTCGGTCATATTTACTTCCTGCGGTCTTTTTGACTCTGGCAGTTGTAGACCGTTCCTCATGGCGTCTTTGAATATTTTACGGATTTTGTCCCTTCTAAAGGAATAGACCTTATCCAGCTTCTCTTTCAGTGGAGATTCTCCTTCCTTTCCGAACACTGGCTTCTGAGGCTGGTTGGCACTGGGCCCACTCATCTCTCACTTATTTCGGTTAGCCGAAGTGTTGAAAGATTCAGGATCGTCGGAATTTCCGCCTTTGCGATTATCGTCCTTTCGGTTTCTCCAGGACCTATTGTTATTTTGGGAATCCGAGGAGGACTCCTGCTTTGAGCGCTCCAGCATCTGAACTTTCCTGGTCAGCTCTTGGAATGTTTTGAGACCCGCGGTGCATAGAAACGGGGCCATCCAATTGTTGAGATTTCCGACAAGGAGACTGACAGATTGGTCATGCTCTATCGGCGGTTCATATTTGACGGAGAGATTGCGCCATCGGATTATAAAATCCGTGCTGCTTTCGTTGTTCTTGGGCTTGGTCCTTACGAGCTCGGCAATGGTGATCTTATCGCTGACGCTCATGAACCTTTGTCGAAACAAAGATTCCATTTAGATGAAAGTAGTAACGGAGCCATCCGGTATGCTGCGGTACCAGTCGAAAGCAACATCGGTCAAGCTATTAACAAACTGGCGGAGGAGAAGCGCATAGTTGCCCCCAATATTCCCGCATGAGGCTTTGAAGTGGGCGATGTGCTGATTCGCATTTCCCGTCCCATCAAATCTTCCGAATTTAGGGATGACATAGCCGCTAGGAAATTCTACCAGATCATACTGAGCAGGATATGGTCTCCCACTGCTGCTGATATCTTTTTGCGCTTCGGCTTCGGCTACCAATGTTTTGACTTTGTTGGCAACCAAATCCATGATTTGATCTTGAGTTAGCGGGCTACTGTCATCGGTAGCCAAGACATTTCCTGAGATAGGATGCGACTGATTTTCATGCTGTTCACCCACTTTTGGATTTGAGGGAATGGGCGTCGGCTGCCTTGGGACACCGTTTCCCGGTTCATGAGCAGAGCCCTGCGCTTGATTGGGCTGCTGAAATACAAGTCGGGCCGTGAGCTGCATCACGACATTCGTCAAGTCGTCAATCTTTGAGTAGAGCTTGGCCATCTCCTTGTTTTTACTTATGAGCTGTTTTCGAAGCTCTTGTAGAAGTTGCTGCTCCGCGTTCTTAGGACGGAAGATTGGCTCATCTTCTCTTTCCGAGCCCGACTCCTCATGAACCGAGGGATCTCTCTGCCTATCAGCCTCACTGGGAGGATTTTCATCACCCTCTGGAGGATGCTGGTCTTGGAAAGTGACGGCTATATTCACACCATATTAGATTTGAGATGTGGTGGCCCCATCCTTACTCTTGTTGCGCGTACCTACCATGTAGATAGTGTGGACAACATATCCAGTCGTCTCTTTATCTTTGGCGGGGAGCTTAGAGAAGATACCCGATCGAGCAGTTATCGAGGGCATCTCTGGAGCTTGCTCAAGACGCCTTGTTGCTTTGTTCGTGTTGATGGCCTTGCCCTCAGCTGGGGCCAAGGAAAGTCGTTCAAACACCGACTTGCGTTTGAGTTGGGGCGCCTTCAAGACCACCACATTTGGCCCCTTGCCTTTCGAGACCGGTTTGTCTGCCACCGGGGCTTGAGGAGCTGGGACGGCATTAGCTGACACGAACATAATAGAGCCAAATGGTAGCAGCAGCTCCTCCCATTGTCGCCTGAGACTGGCCGGGAGGACCGTCCTGAAGTCCATCTTCATCGTGTAGGAGACGGGAGCTGTGTTGAGCGCTAAGATCGTCCTTGGAGACATGGTTGAGGCTTGATCGCTTGAAGTCCTGTATGAAAGAGCATTATTTTAGTATAAATATCAATATGTATATTGATTGAGTTCGCATGAACGTTTAACCCGAAATATAGGAGGAGAGATAGGTCCCACCAGAATCTGTAGGGTGTTTTTCGTCACCCTATTGAGATGGAAATACGCGCGCGCTTGTCAGGCGCATTACAGATTTCCCCTGCCTGGGGTAGGCTGGGGTTTATTAATTGCGGGGATCTGAATCTCCGCCAGCCGCGGACTAAGCTGTCGTTAATTACCCCTCGCCTTTAGAGCGAGGGAACCTCCGATTGACGGGTTAAACTGGTCATGCGAACTCAATGTGCGGTGTTGTGTTTTAAAGGGGGCTTTGGATACATCGGGGGGCCCGCAGAGTTTTTACGGGGGTCCCGCTACCCGGATAGCTGGCTGGGGGTCAAGGGGGCGAGCAGCCCCCTTATGGGGTGCGGGGCAGCGCCCCGGCCTAAATTTTTTTTGAGAGGGATAGTGTTGTAGAGTATGTGTGTGTGTGTGTGTGTGTGTATACATATATATATATATAAAAGAAAGGGCATCCAAAGGATGCGTGGGAAAAAGCGCCAGCGCTTTGAGCGCAAGAGCGCTAGCGCACCACGTGTCAGCACGTGGGCGCTCGGGCGCTAGCGCTTTGGGCGCTAACGCTCTGAGCGCAAGAGCGCTAGCGCTCAACGTGTCAGCACGTGGGCGCTCGGGCACTAGCGCTTTGAGCGCAAGGGCGCTAGCGCTTTGAGCGCTAGCGCGCCACGTGTCAGCACGTGGACGCTAGGGCGCTAGCGCTTTGGGCGCTAGTGCTCTGAGCGCAAGAGCGCTAGCGCTTTGAGCACTAGCACACCACGTGTCAGCACGTGGGTGCTCGGACGCTAGCGTTTTGGGTGCTAGCGTTCTGAGCGCAAGAGCGCTAGCGCACCACGTGTCAGCACGTGGGCGCTCGAGCGGCAAAAAGGACTTGGTCTCTGCAATGGGAGTTGTACTCCCAGAAAGGAGCACTTGTTATTTTGTGTGTGTGTGTGTGTGTGTGTGTATGAGGAGTTAAACTGATAGGATGTTTTGAAGCTGATGAAAGGGCTTCTCCCCTTGAGCTCTAGTTCTCCCCCAAAGTGGGGTTTCTGGAGATGGGTCTCCTTCTTCCTCCTCTGTTGGCAGGATCTTGAAGATCAAGTGATGTGAGATTTTAAAAATCTTTCCTTTCTGAGATCTGATGGCAGATCTGAGCTCCCCTTTGTGGGTTTTGTGGTGAAAAACTACTTAGTTTTTGAAAAGAAAGAGTAAAACTCTTGATTTAATTCAAGAGAAAAAGAAGGTTTTAGAACCTTGATGAAGGAGCAGGAGGCACAAAGAACCCTAGTTTTGGGGGAATGAAAAAGTGTCTTAGATATTTTCATCATGTTGCCTTATATAGGCTTACATATTTACATATAGCCCCTTGGGCTTTACAAAATGGCATTTTGCCCATCCCATGGCTCATGTGCCATTTCTTTTTGCACATAAGCCATGGACTTACAAAGAATTGGCTTTATGCCTATTTTGCATACATTCATGCACAAAAATTACATCAAAATTATTTGTTACATGATTTTTATTTTGGTATGGCGGAAGTCCGGACGCTTCGTGTTCGGGCTCGACTTGGGCATGGGCCCGCTTGACCTGGGCTTGGGCCCACCTAGCTTGGGGTTGACCTTAACTTTGACTTGGTCAACCGGGGTACAAATTTTGATCCCAACAGGTGCTTCATCGATAAAATTTTTGAATGGTTGGTGTTGACTTTTGGTCTTTGTCAGGCTTTACTTTGACCAATAACTTTAACCCCCCTCATAATTTTAAATGCTTAATACGATTTTACTTAAGTTGGGTGGGAGGGATATTTTGGCTCTTGAAAGAAAATTTTTACAAAATTACAGGCCAAAAATAAGTTTGGGGGAGAATTTCACTTTCATTATTTCTTGTCCCCTTTGATAACTTTTCCTCCTAGATCTACAGTTTTTAGCTTAACAGATGACAACAGTGAGGACACTGCTGCAAACAGGTTTGGGGGAGGTTTGTGCTTATTTATGTGTTACTTTGCATTATACTATATATAAGCACAAAAAAAATTTGATAATGAAAATTAGAAAGTGAAAATTTACATATGAAAGATAGAAATAGTTTGAGAAAAGCAAGAAAGTTAAATGTTTTCTTAAAACAAAACTAGTAATAAGTAGTTATGAGCTGTTGTCCCAAGGGTTGGTAAGATGAAGGAAATTGCTAATCTGAGGATAAAAATAAGTCTGAAAAATAGTCCATATTCTTGAGGCCAAACATTTGAACGTTGATACCCTACTATACGCACTTAC
Source organism: Agapanthus africanus (assembly GCA_030015575.1). Lineage (NCBI taxonomy): Eukaryota > Viridiplantae > Streptophyta > Magnoliopsida > Asparagales > Amaryllidaceae > Agapanthus > Agapanthus africanus. The sequence goes on from CM057337.1 coordinate 165,925,246, forward strand.
ACACATCTTGAAACTTTGGATAGTAGAGGATACCTTGAAGTGCTCTTGTCTAAAAGCCTTAGTATATATAAATAAAAAAAAGAAGTATAAGTGGTGGTGAAGCAAAAAAAATGAACACTGGTTTTGTAATTACCAAGGCAGCATAAAAAAAATATAGCGATGGTGTTTTATCACCTAGTGCCTTAGACTAACTGGTTTGGGAGCCACCGCTAAGCCTTAGGTGTTGCGAAACGAGAAATTACGCCTAAATGCGCGAGCACATTTTGTAATCGGTCGGTTAGTACCTCAAGAAGTATTAACGGTCGCATGAAGAATGTGTAAGCAATTCCATCTAAAATATTCAACAACTATAAAGTACTTTGGAAGATAGACAAGAGTATGATAGCTTGAATTGAATTCTCTAAGTGTAGAGATGTCTTTTACACACACGTAGGGGTATATGATTAATGTTTGGATGAAAGATAGGGAGGAAAACTAAAGGCTATGTTTTATTGAGAGATGATGTGATTTCTAACATTTATTCATGACCATTAAGATAGGGCTCATAGCAACTGAAAAGCTGGTATAGTTGGAAACTCTTATTTTCAAGTTCTTTCTTTTATAATTCTAATCTTTGTATGTAACTTTCACTTTCTTTCTTTTATTATAGGATTTTGTGGGTGTAATCCGCTGAAAACCCTCAGGAGACAACACTCCTCCTACTAGGGACACCTAGGGGTTTAACGGCTTGTTACACGTGCTCAGTGCAATCGTGTTGCCTACGAAAGTGTGCTTAGCTTTCTCCTTTCTTTTTCTCCTTCTCTTGAATAAACTAGTTTGCTCGGGACGATAAAAGATAAGTTTAGGGGTATTTGTTCAGTTGATAAAACTGCACATTTAATATGACATTTTTCCTACTATTTCTATATAATAAAGGTGTCTATTATAATATATGATACATATGAGGGTTTATCTTTAAAAATACTATTTTTCATGTGTTTATATATTATAATTAACATTATGTAGGAAAAAGTAAGCATATAATATCCATGTAATATTTGGCTCATTTAAATATGCTTACCTTATTAAATACCTTTGACCAATTCTTAATGGTTAAGTTAATATCTCAATAAAATAAACTCTACTAATATTATTTGTTGAGTTATTGTGCAGAATTTTCAGGACTGAAATCAAGGAAATCGAAGTTGACGAAACAAACCTGCCTAATTAAGAAAGTAAATTAACGAAATCAATTCTGGCAGTGACGAAGAGAAGATTTTCAGTTTCCAGAGATGTGAAAAGATCACCACGTATCATCAAGATAAAGCCCCAGAAAAACAATGTGACGATCCCCCTACTTGGCCGCGGAACCGCGGCCAAACCCACCTATTGGCCGCGGTTCCGCTGCGTGTTGGACGAGTTGGGAGTTGAGATTTATTCTGTTAGGATCTTAACCAATTGTTTCCAAATTAGGAAACTGGGGTTCTGGCTCTGAGACTATAAATAAAGACCGAGAGCCTCTTGGAAAATTCATCAAGCAGAAGAGATCACGAAGTCCACGACAGCTCACGCATCCAGACTGATCATCAACTGTTCATCTACCTCCTTAGAAGAGATCGAGAAGCAAACTAGCATTTTGCAATCATTTTCTAAGGGAACAAAGTGTAAATGATTTTGTTGATTAATAAAGGTAGTAGTTTTCTTATTCTGTCTCTTTGGTAGTTTTTAATATGATTTCTCTCTCCATCTCTTCTTCTCCCAATATGCGCGAGTAATTCTTTGCTTGTTAGGGTTCATGGGATTAGGGTAGATAAATGGATGATGAAGATCTTTAAACTCTTTTTAAGTCCTATAAAATTTATAAATTTTATCAAAAGAATAGTTAACATCCTAATTGGGCGCGCTATCAATTCATTGATAGTTGTGACCACGATTAGAGATTAGATTAACAATTGTTTTGGTAAAGGCTAGATATGAACGGAGTTCCATGTCGAGATAGGGGTTAAGAGTGGGAACCCTTTTCCCTCCAGAAACCCTAATCTACATGCATCACTGTCATTCTAGTTTTAAATCTATTAAAGGATAAAAAGAGTAATCTTTAATTAATCATCCATAACTACTAAATCCCAATGAGCCCTACAAGCCCCCTTTTAATATTAAACTTACATCCGTAGTTAATCTAGATATATATTTTGCATCCGTGTTTAACGTAGATCTAGATCCTACAACCATTCTTCACCGTTCTTTACTCTCCCTTCCTAATCAACATACCTAAAGTAAGAATGAAAGGTTCCACGTTTCCCTGTGGACGACCCGTACTCACCTAGGTCTAGCTACGCGTGACACCGTTCTGATTGCGATTAACTACAAATACAACTCTAAAATACAGACCAATCAGTCCCTCGGGGGACTCTCAAGGCGCAAGTGGCGGACATCGCCCAAGAGGCCGTGCAGCTTAGTGCTCGCACCTCACTCGATTTTTCACTCAGCGTCTCATCATTCGTGAGATTTGGTGCCCCCATCTTCTTTCTGACCCCCTATGATTTCTTCAGGTCCTCCAGCACGTCGCCCTCGTCGTCCAGATGGAGGAGGAGGAAATAACCCCGGCGATGCTAGCCGCGGGCGAGCTTTCCTCGCTGGAGGAGAGCTCAAAGCTGGAGCTGGAGGCGGCGATGGCGAGGGTCGCTGCCCTTGAGGGTGAGGTGGCGGCCGGGAAGAAGGAGGTGGCGGCCGTGAAGCAGGAGGTTGCCAGGTTCCGCAAAGCCATCGAGGCCAAGCTTCAGGACTCCAAGGTGCTCGTCGGCACCATAAAGAAGTCGGCGAGCACCCTCCGGAAGGAGCTGGAGGCGGCGGTAGAGGGGACGAAGCAAGCCTACCTCAGAGCGGCGAAGGCGGTAGAGAACTACTAGAAGTCGAAACATTTTTACATCGTCCTAGCCTCGGTCACTACCGTCATCTGGCATGAGACCCTCGACGCCGTCAAGGCTCGAATGCCGGAGTTCGCTGACGAAGAGCTCCGAGCTGAATATCCTCGCGGGGATGACGAGCAGGGGGACGACTCCGGAGGTAGGGCCGGGGAAGATACTCCCGGCAAGGGCGACGCCTAGGCTCCTGTGATGGGCGTTGAGCCCCCAGACGCAGCCCGAGCCGTGGTAGATATTGAGCTTCCCGGGGTCGCGCCTGGCCCCGAAGCCTGAAGCCTCTCTTCTTCTTGTCTCTTTTCTTTTGTTGCATCGGGAATTTTGTAGGCCTCCGGGCATTTTGTAAGGCTGGGCAGCTCCCAATACCCTTGTAAAGACTTTGATTTTGGAAATGAATTATTTTTGCAGTAGTATTTGCGCGCGTATTTTCCTTTGTCGGTAAACACTTATATTTGCACAGTACTGCCTTCATGTTGTGTCGGTTCTCCGTCTAGCGATTACGTGTCGAGTTGAATCTGTTCATTTGCCAAGTGTGCAAAGACCGGCGAGAAGACGGTATCTCCATGGACCCGAAGTTGAGGTGGAGATCGCTCAGACGTAGATAGACCAGATGTCTCTTGGTGAGGTCATGTTCCTTAGCACGGAAGGCACGGAGAGGCATGCTAGGGATTGGCCGAGCAGGGTAGCTGCTCGGTTGCCTCCTGGCGAGGGCTTTGATCCCTGGCGTTGCAAGGTAGAGAGCTACCAGCCAGGGATAGCCGAGCAGGGTAGCCACTCGGCTGCCTCTTGTTGAGGGCTTCTGATCCTTAGCGCGGGAGGGGCCGTAAGAGGCCTACTAAGGATGGGCCGAGCAGGTTTACTGCACGGTGCCTCTTGGCGAGGGCTTTGATCCCTGGTGTGTTCGGGTAGGGAGCTACCCGCCAGGGATAACCGAGCAAGGGCGGGCCAGGTTGCCTCTTGCGAGGGCTTTTGATCCTTAGCACGGGAGGGGACGTAAGGGGCCTACTAAGGACGGAGCCGAGCAGGGTAGTCGCTCGGTGCCTCTTGGCGAGGGCTTTGATCCCTGGTGTGTTGGGGTAGGGAGCTACCGGCCATGGATAACCGAGGAAGGGCGGACCCGGTTGCCTCTTACGAGGGCTTTTGATCCTTAAGGATGGGTCGGGCAGGGTTGCTACCCAGTGCTTCTTGGCGAGGTCTTTGATCCCTGGTGTGTTGGGGTAGGAAGCTACCAGCCACGGATAACAGAGCAAGGGCAGGCCCGGTTTCCTCTTGTGAGGGCTTTTGATCCTTAGCGTGGGAAGGGCCGTAAGAGGCCTACTAAGGACGGGCCGAGCAGGGTTTCTTTCCGGTGCTTCTTGACGAGGGCTTTGATCTTTTAGGATGGCCGAGCAGGGTTGCTGCCCTGTGCCTCTTGGCGAGGGCTTCGATCCCTGGCGTTGTGGGGTAGGGGGCTACCGGCCAGGGATAGCCGAGCGGGGTAGCCGCTCGGCTGCCTTTTAGTGAGAGCTTTGATCCCTGGCATTGTGGGGTAGGGGATCTACCAGCCAGGGATAGCCGAGCGGGGTAGACGCTCGGCTGCCTCTTAGTGAGGGCTTTGATCCCTGGCGTTGTGGGGTAGGGGAGCTGCCAGCCAGGGATAGCCGAGCGGGATAGCCGCTCGGCTGCCTCTTAGTAAGGGCTTTGATCCCTGTCGTTATGGGGTAGGGGAGCTACCAGCCAGGGATAGCCGAGCGGGGTAGCCGCTCGGCTTCCTCTTGGTGAGGGCTTCGATCCCTAGCGCTGGACGGGCCGTAAGAGGCCTAATAAGGACGGACCGAGCAGGGTTGCTGTCCGGTGCCTCTTGGCGAGGGCTTTGATCCGTGGCGTTGTGGGGTAGGGAGCTACCAGCCAGGGATAGCCGAGCAGGGTAGCCGCTCGGCTGCCTCTTGGTGAAGGCTTCGATCCTTAGCGCTGGAGGGGCCGTGGGAGGCCTGCTAAGGATGGACCGAGCAGTGAAGCTGCTCAGTTGCCTCTTGGCGAGGGCTTTGATCCCTGGCGTTGTGGGGTAGGGAGCTACCATCCAGGGATAGTCGAGCAGGGTAGCCGCTCGGCTGCCTTTTGGTGAGGGATTCAATCCTTAGCGCTGGAGGGGCCGTGGGAGGCCTGCTAGGGATGTGCCGAGCAGTGAAGCTACTCAGTTACTTCTTGTGCGAGGCTCTGTCCGTCCTCCCTGGTGCGAGTACCGGGAAGAAGCACGGTCGCTGGCGACACGTGTCATGATCGCGTGAGGAACGCGAAGCACCGGAGTAGTGTCGTTTCGATTTCGCATCGAGCGGCGCGATGTCTGCCGCGTGGCAGCACAGTTGCGGATGAAACGGGCGACCGTTGAACTCCAGGGGCATTGTAGGCTTTACGATCAGTACTGTACTGAGGACACGGTGCAGTTGGCGATAGGCCACATCAAGGAGCATTTTGGTCGATCGCTCCCTCGGCGCTCCCCCCTGCTTCAGCTGTTGATGTACTCCATCTGGAGGGCATCGCCGGGGCTCTACAACCCCCTGTCCGAACAGCTGAAGGACGAGGCCGTTGGCAAGCTAAGGTCTCTGAGGCGCTTCGGCCTAATCTCCATGAGTCGACTAAATCGCTCGGTGGCGCTCGTCCTTGAGTGCTACCAATTGAAGCACGACGCCAACGTCCGCGGGGGGCATCGGGGGCAGAGGTTAGAGGCCGCAAGGGCTCGGCTGGCGGAAGTATCCTTGGAGTACTACGAGCAGTGCTCTCTGCACCCCTTCCCCCGCTATTGTAATTTTTCTTTTTTGATGTACGGCTGAGGAGCCTATAGTACCCTTTTGAATAAACGAAAATTTTCTTTCTCTTTTTGCAATGTTTTATTTACCTCTTCTTATTACATAAACAGAAAGGTCTTGAGAAAGGTTTACATTGCCTTGGCAAAAGAATTACATGCTAGTAGATGATCTTATTCGTGAAGCTTAAGCTCCTCGGACGCTGGTTGGCCTCCGCGACCGGCATAGGGTGCTGAGCTTTGTAGGTGTATGTATCCTCCACTGACACGACCATGATTTGGCCGATCGTCAGCTCGCCAGGAGGGGGACGCTGTTCTTGCTCGCGGTCAGCTTGCTGCTTGTCTCGCAAGTATGCCGCGAGGTGCCCCGAACGGATGAGCTCCTCGATGTAGTCTCGGAGCTGCTTACAGCTCTCCGTGGAGTGGCCTAGCGACCTGTGGAAACCGCAGTAGGGGACCCGGGTTCGCTTTGAGGCCATCCGCGAGATGGGGGGAGCTTGAAGAACCCCTCGCCCTTAGCCTCCTCAAGCAGTACTGTCTGGGAGACGTTGATTGGGGTGTACTCCTGATGTTTCGGGAGGTAGGGTTTTGGCCGCTCAGGTCCCCTTCTCTCTTCCCTTGCCCTTTTCTTCTGGTCGGCTTGATCTGCCCGGGGGAGACTTGCGTTCACCTCGGATTCGAGCTGGACCCCGCGCTCGGTCCAGGCCTTTACCTCGACCATGGTCTTGGGTTGCGCTAGTGCAAAAGAGCGTAACCACTCCTTGTGTCTAAGAACAGACCTCAGGGCTGTGATGACCGTCTCGTCCCGATGTTCTGGGACCTCGAGAAGGGCGTTGTATAAGTGGGTGAACGTCTCATTGTCCACTCTCTTGATCGTGAAGAGATGGTCAACTGTGCGTTTTTTCCGCCTGTTCCCGACGAAGTGGCCAAGGAATTGGGTGGCCAGCTCGTCGAAAGTTGAGATTGAGCGTGGCTCGAGTCCTCGGAACCAGTCTCGTCCGGAGCGGATGAGAGTGGCCAGGAAAGCTCGGCATTGGGCGGCGTCGGAGTTGTCTTGGAAGCTCATCCCCGCGGTGAATGCATCCAAATGGTCCTTCGGGTTAGATTTGTCGTCGAAGAGGGAGACCTTCGGGGGCTTGTTGTTAAAGAAGACGTGGACAGCGAGCAGCTCCTCGGTGAACGGTTTGGTGAGCGAGTCGGCGGCGTACTTGGCCCCGTCGCTCGAACGGTGACTTTACAGATGCATACCTTCGATCTTCTTCTCAAGGGCGTCGAGTTGGCCGTGGTACCTCGACTATTCGGCACATTCTGACCCCTAGCCTCTGATGTTGGAGACCTGTGTCTGGCCGCGGCCCCGGTTCCTCTCAATGAGGTTCCTTAGATCCCCCGGAGAGGCAGTCTTCGAGCCGCCGTGGCGAGTCCCGTCCGCGCGATCATGTCGTGGGAAGGGGTGTCGGTCATGCCTGGGAACAGGTGATCTGACCGACATCTCCTCGGGGGGGAGGGGACAGGTGCACAAAGGATCTCGGGGCGAGGCGCTCTGGCGACGGACCTCGGTGTTGAACTGTGGGGTGCCCAGCGGGTCGCAGAATGTATTGGCCCAGGAGATCTACGGCCGTGGGAGGTAGCGAGGCGGTGGTCGGCAGTGCCGACGCGAGCGGAGTCTTCTCTCCCCCTGTAGAGGTCCCGGTCCCGAGGCAGGGGAGCGGCGACCTGGGGATCTTGCCCTGCCGTCTAGACGCGGATGAGAGCCTCCACGACTGACACAAGTCGGTCTATCCGGCCAGCAAGGGCGTTGATGGCATTCGGTGGAGGAGGTTCGTCCGCGCCTCCGTTGAGGGGGAGGCGGCGGCTAGTGCTTGGATCGTCGTGATGATCGCTCGCCATTAGGTTAAGATCGGAAGACGAACTTTGTTTTTGTGGAGTCAAGATTTCCCACAGACGGCGCCAGCTGACGCAACCTGGATCACGCCAAGATGTTGCCTTCCGTCGATTTGCCGATGGCGGCGATGGACGGCTGATATTGGATCTGGAGCCGGGCTCCTAAAGCGTGTGGATCTCAATGGGTTTGAGGTTGTTTGGGCCGAGCTACCTGCAAGGAAGTCCTGGGGTGGTTGTACCACTGAGGACCCTCCGACGGTCAAGTTAGAGAGGGAATCCGAGCAGAGTAACGGCTTAGTGGAGTAAAAATGTCTTGCTTGAACCGTCTGAAGAAGGGGTTTATATAGCGGCTGCAACAGGCAGGGCAGGCGCGAGAATCGCGCCGACCGTTGCGCTCCCGACGTCACACCCGCATGATGAGCGGGATCTCCCATTAATGGCGAGACAGGCTCGTTAATGGGGGATCGTGATGGCGTGGAACGTGGGATGTGGCTGGCGGATATCTCGCGCATGGCGAGATTCGCGGGATGGCGGTTTCGCCTGTGAGCGGTGTCGTTGGTCGGTCGATAAGACCGAGGAAGATGACCTCGGCGGGAGAGCTCGCGGACGAGCGGGAGAGCCGAGGTATCTTGGTTCTGCGGTAGCCCGGAGACGAGCTGGGAGGCCGAGGAGGCCAATTGTGCATGGGGCTCGGGGACGAGCCAAAGGTTGTCTGTAGGACGGGCACAGGAGCGGCCTGATCGGCCACTGTGGGTCCTTTCTTGCATGCTCTGGGACACGCCATCTGCTACGTGTCGTGATCTGGGAGATCACTGATATCGAGCATCATCAAAGGGGTTTATAGCGGTGGCAGCAGGCAGGGCAGGCGCGAGAATCACGCCGGCCGTTACGCTCCCGACGTCACGCCCGCGTGATGAGCGGGATCTCCCATTAATGGCGAGACAGGCTCATTGATGGGGGATCGTGATGGCGTGGAACGTGGGATGTGGCCGGCGGATATCTCGCGCATGGCGAGATTCGCGGTATGGCGGTTGCGCCTGTGAGCAGTGTCGTTGGTCAGTCGATGAGACCGAGGAAAATGACCTCGGCGGGAGAGCTCGCGGACGAGCGGGAGAGCCGAAGTATCTTGGTTCTGCGGTAACCCGGAGACGGGCTGGGAGGCCGAGGAGGCCAATTGTGCAGAGGGCTCGGGGACGAGCCAAAGGTTGTCTGTAGGACGGGCACAGGAGCGGCCTGGTCGGCCACTGTGGGTCCTTTCTTGCAAGCTCTGGGACACGTCATCTGCTCCGTGTCATGATATGGGAGATCACCGATATCGAGCATCATGAGGAATTATTGACAAAATTAGGCTCATTGACAAATAGTGAAGAAAGGAAAATGTCAGAGCTTTCCGTATTTTTGGGTTAGTTTTGAGATGATTTTCCTCTACATTAAAAATTAGCTCTTGGAATTTGAAGATCTTGGTTTGCTCATGTTCTAGCAATACATTTTCTCTTGAACTGTATTGTTGAAAACCAGTTTGTTTTATGTTTTTGGGTTATATGAGGGAGTCGCACTGCAAGACTATTTCAGATAATGCAGAAGTAAAAGAGCTTATTCGAATTTTTATCATTTATCTTGGATGAATATGCGGTTGCAGAGAATTAAAAAGGATGAAAATAGAGAGAGCTCTCTAGTTTGTTTAAGGATTACCAAAGTGCTTGGATCTCCTATTTTTAATTGTTTCACCAATGAAGGATGCTGCATCTTCGGTTCGAAATTTCGTATATTTATTTATTTATTTGGTTTATAATAATGTTATCAAGGCTGTAGTTTTTTCGTGTTGAGCATTTGATTTTGGGTTAAGGGTAAGTAACGGATAACGACAATTGGTCCACTCTCGTTCTTCACTCACTATCTTTTCGTCGAATTTCAACACATCAATTTTTCTTTGCCTTTCAGCACGTTTTGTTTTGCTTTCATTTCTTGTACACATCAATCTTTTGTTTTATTTATTTATTTATTGGGCAGGACATTTGTACTGATCTTTTAGTAAAAAAAAAGTGGTTATTGATGTAAGAATGACACATATATCGGAGGATACTCTTATTTTGCCTCATTAGCGAATGTCTCTCCAATTTAGCCAATCAGATAAGGAGAAGGGGAATTCTTGCAATCTAGCCCTTTGGATCTTTACCCTGACATAAAATTCTGGCTCGGACACTATTTATAACTTTTGTTGCGTGTAGTCAAGCGCTACAGTTCTATAAACTAGCAATATGTAGCACGTGTATGATGCGAAAAAATTAATCCCGTCTCAAGTTTTAGTATCAAGTTTTTAGTATGCTTCATTGATAGTCATTAGTTCAAAGACATTTTGATTAAATTTATTCATTTTCCAAAGTTTGTTCATTTCCTAAAGAGAGGATATTTTGTATTCAGAATCATTGAAAGGTATCAAACTAATTACATATATAAGAAAAAATGACATGGCATGTTCTTATTTTAGAATCCTCGCATGGATTTTTCTCCTCTTTTTTTTTGCATCTTTTAAATGAAAAATGATAAACATTTTGTCATGGCCATGGGTTCCAGTTATAATAGTAAAGATATTCTCCATAATTTCATGCTCCTTCCAAACAACATTGCCATCTTTTCAATCGGTAATTATATTTGGCTGTTAAATTCATGCTATTGGAATAATCAACCATAACTAATTGCTTGAAGTTGGAGAGTTCCGCTTGTAGTTCCTTATTGATGTCCTAACTATTCCATACTTGTTTCTCTCATACAATACATTGACATCGTCTCCTCCCATTACCAGCGAATTGATCGCAAATGGCACGATTGCAATCAAATCCATATGAACTGCATGACCCCACATATTTCTGTCTCCATAGATCCCTGGAATTACGGCTTCTAAAAGAATCCATAGATCTCTGGAATTACAGCTGCTAAAAGAATCGAGCCGGCTCAAGTTCGGCTCGGTAATGGATTTGGTCCATTTACTAATGAACCGATCTTAGACTAAAAGCCCATTTCGTTTAGTTAACAAGCCAAACAATCAGCCCGCTTGATATCGGCTCGAGGCTCCAGTTCAACGCGCTTAACAATATATTTATTTTGAGCTTTATACCCAAACCATATAATAAATATACCCAATATAAATAGACTACAGGTTTTAAGTACAAACCCAATAACACAACAACACAACAAGTAATAACCCAAATATCCAAATAAGTCGTAGTTCACGAACGAGCAATCGATCTCATTAGCTCGTTAAAAGCTCAGCTCGTTTTCCTGACAAGCTATTATTGAAAAAACTCGAGCTTAAGTAAAGTCAAAACAAACGGACTCGAGATGGCTTCTGCCAGCTCGAGTCAAACTCGAGCCAGGCCAAAGTTAAACAAGCTAAACTTCAACCGACCCTAGCTCGCTCGAGTCCGTTTCGTTTAGCAGGCCTACATAGAAGAGTATGTATTCCAACAATTAATAGGCCACTTTATTCATTTCTGGCAATGAGGCCCATATTTATTTTATTTAGGGCGTGCTTGCTGCCATTAGCAATGTAGATTAAGCAAGTGTTGAGAGATTGGTAAAGCCACCAACAAGCGTGTTACAAGATCAGTAATCATATGGTATGCGACTGTTTTGACAACAATGTAAAAGAATTCAAGAAACCAAAGAATGGCAAATACTTGAACATATCTGATACAGTAGAAACAATTTATATTTTAGCTACTCAAGAATAATTCAATTAATAAAATATCTGATTATCTTGCTCTCGGATTTTTGGTTGTGTCAGACATCAACCGAATGCACTGAGGTGGAAAATTTGGCAGCTTGGCTTGTATGAACTCTTGCTTGCAACCTGCTCGAATTTCTTCATTGCGGTTTCATTCTCTTCTAAACCCGTTTGGAAAAAATATCTGATCCACCATGCGGCGCTTCGAAGCTTGGCCTTTAAGGCAATAAAAGAGAAAAGAAAAGAAGAATATCAGACATCTCATGAGAAGATGATTATTTCTATGGTGTGTATATTGATTTCTTCTGTAGCATAGGTGCAGGTAGTTTCATGTGTTGACACTATAATCATTTCTAACTTCCTTTAAGTTGCTTGAAAACATGCAAAAGTTATATTGAAGCACAATTTTGAGTAAGCGAGTTGCGCATTTCTGAATCAGTTGTCGCTGTTGCAAGAAAAAGTTGTTAACCTACTAGATTTCTGTGCATGTGCAAAAGCCAGAGTGATTTTCTTTTTTATATATGAGATAATCATGGCATAAGTCTATTAAAATTTTGAAGAGAAAATAGCCATCTTAATGCAAAATAATAAGGCATAGAGAATTTATGTTCCCACAAAAAGGCCACAGGCCTTTGCTTTTGGACGACACATGGAGCTTTATTATGCCCTGATGCGAGACAACTGTAATTTTTCTTCTACAAGGGTTTGCGCTATAACAGTAGAGAATTTATTCCTAATTCCCTGAAAGTCAAATGACATGGTCATTAACAATCAGATCTAGGGCTTTTAAGCACAGAAATATATCAAGTGTTTGCTACCTGGGAGAAACATCCAACCTACTTTTATGCACTTGGCATTAAGAACAACTTGTTATATGTTTCCATGACACTAATTTTGACTCCACCCTCAACAACTAAATTCGGAATTATATGTTGTCAACTCCATAAAACAAGTCATTGATGACAAACAAAAAATTGACAATAGCTGATAAACATCCATAGGGTTTAAAACATACCGGCCTTCCGAATTTTGATAGCTCAGAAAGCTTAGCCCTCTGTTGACCTGGATAACCTAGAGACAAATGGAAAGAATATGAAAATGGAGGTGAAATTAACCTTTTATAATCATCTCATATGATAATTCTGAATTGAATACGAAAGCTAAAAATAAATCACTTTAGAAAATCGTTTTCATACAAAGGCAAATATATAGATATGAAATAAAATTGTTGCTCATGAAATTGAAATAGGTGAAGATCATATCTTTCCTTCTAATGTTTGTGTGTGCATGCCTACAAAATACGTATAAATTAAGAGTATTAGACTTGCTACTCATGAAAGTTATAAAGGTTTAGACCTTTCCTTTCTCTTTTGATTGCATGTGTGCATGTATTGCAATTATTGGACATCTGTAGTATAATTTTCACCTACTACATGTTCACCTGGTTTTCTTGGTGGAAATTTGGTGGCATTAGCCTTGACAAAGTTGAGTCAAATTAGAATTAGATGAAACGTACGAATAATCCTTATCCTCATAATTCTGACTCAAACCGTCATTTTATTTAATGGGTATGGAATAATGGCAACTTCAATTTTATATAAAGCATGTTAGCAAATTACATGCAGAGATGTGCACAACAATCTATACATATAATTATTGAATGTTACACTACCCAGACATCTAAGCCTTAATAAGCAAATAAAGCTAGAACACGTTTCTAACAAATCCTTTGGCATTTTTAGGTTCTTGCAAGGATGTCATGGATACAAACATCATTATAACAAGTCAAACATGCATGATATATGAATATCATATTTAATATTAGAGAAAAGAGTTCATAAGCAACTCTCTCTAAGCAACTTGTTACACAACATGACTAAAGAATGAGGAGCTCACCCCATGAGTGGTCCCCACCCTTTCTCTCTGTTGCATAGGAAATTGCTTAGGGGGGTTGCTTAGGCCCCCTAAGCTCTTAGTATTATTATGTATAGTTTTTGGAGTAGCAGAGGCAGTAATGCTTGCCAATTCTTTTAGAATGGCTAGTGTAGTAGTGTCTCCAATCTTGACCCACAAGCTTTGGTCCAATGTTGCTCAATTTATTATTCAGGTAACAAACTACCAAAAACAATATAGAGCAGGGTTGAATAAAATATAGGAATAAATACATTACATAATTACCGGTAAAAATTACAAGGCCGTCCATAGATACCCTTGCCAAATCCGGAAGTGTTTTGTTGAGATACTTTGGAGATAAATAATCGAGTGCATCTGAGACAATAACAAGAGAAAATGATTTAGGCCTATAAGGTAGAGGAAACTTGATGTCTGCTGCACGCACGATGCCTTTGCGCACAAGGCTCTTGCAGCTACTATCAGCATCCTCTAGATCATAAGGTTCTACGCCCCAAGCCTCAGTATCCTCTACTTTCCATAACTTTGAAACCACGCCACAAGTTTCAGGGCCCACATGAAGAACTGTGTGCATGCTGTCACCGTATGCTTTCTTTAGGACAGGTATTGCACGTTGAACTTCTGTTGTGCAGGATATACCTGTAAATTGAGAAAAAATTTGTTGAAGGCTTCACGGAGAAATAAAATGACCCATCTGAACAGAACAGGAAAATGTCATACTGTTTTATGTTTAGTCGACTCCAGAACTTTATCTATGATCATGTTTGGCATAATGTGATATGTTCAATGGAATTTAAAGAAACTCTAGCAATAAAGGGTCTTGGAATCCCAAATTATCACGCTGCATATAGAAAAATCTGGTTTTAAACCACAGAATGGTAAAATAAACTAATTTAGCAACCTTGTGACACAGGCTCATCCTTCGATACGGAAGGATTTATCAGAAAATACCATGATCAAACTAAAATAGCCAAGTGGCACTGATAGGCCCCAGGATTAACTCAGTTGTCAAGTTAGTTACAAGGGAACGGTTAATTTCAACACAAAGGCGGAACTTTTACCTTTCTGAAAACTGCAAACCAATTCAAGGAGGATCCTCAAAAAGAAAACGTGCATTCAGATTCACATTATAGTTCTAGAGATATGGTTTAAATTGCACCACTGAACATGTGTGTATATCTAACAAAATTTAATAGAATTAATAATTTAAAAATGCATATGCAATTCTACAATTCCTCTGTATGTAGGTTAAGCCTTTAAAGTTTAGACCCTTTGTTAAGATACAACATTGTGATAGCTTGATATACAATGTTATCCCACAACACAAATGCTTAAACTTTTGGGTAAAGTGGTTATTAACATGGTATCAAAAAACACTAGGTTTCAAGGAGGGGTCCTATGTTCAAACCTCATCAGTTAAATTTTAAAATATATTTATCCTCACCTTTACAAGTGAACGATTCTGTTGGAGGCCTTTCTACATGACCAAAAGGCCGCATTTTTATTTTTATTTATTTATTAATTTACGAATTATTATTGTTATCATTATTTTATTTTTTACTTTTTTTGGGTAGGGGGGAGGTTAAGATTATGTTAGCTAGACATACAATGTTATCCCACAACCCTCCGATTAAACTTTCGGGTCAAGTGGTTCTTGTTTCTTGACACCCACGGTTCTCGCTCCATTTAGATTATACACAAAATACAGCAAGATACAGAATTAGTGCATGTACTGGCTAAATGAGGACCGCATGATGAGCATGGATACCATTCCAATATGAATAGACGAAAGAGGAGGATTTAAAGTTATCTGTATGACCCAACAAATATACTGAAAATTTAGTTCAAAACAAAATAATGCAGGAACTTAGCCTATACATTACATAAGTAATATAACGTAAACAAAAGCATACCATTTCGGTTCGCATAGATAATGATACCATATATTGTGCAAAAGCAACAATTACAGTATGTTATTTAGAAATGCGATTTAGGTCGATGAGTATAATATATTCCCATTTCACTTCAAATCAAACCAGTTCAAACAGTTCTGGACTCATAAATTTCACACAGGTAAATACCGCAAAGGGATCAAGCAGTGTATGTTACTAAGCATTGTAGCTTTGGTTGATGACTATGCATAAAAATCGATCTTATCTTACTTTAAATAAATAATTTCACACAAAATTCACAATTCATATAATCATGATCATTACCATTAGATACTGCAAAAGGCACTTATACCCAAAATAATAATAATAATAATAATAATAATAATAATAATAATAATAATAATCTATCTCTATATATAATGCAACTACCCTTGGTTAAAAGCCACCCTTCTCTTTTTTTTAAAAAACAAAGAAAAAAGGAGAACAATACTCTATTGTTAGGGCCTCCACATCATCATACAAAGAGACATAAATAATTAATTGTTATGTTAAAAAAAACAAATCTTAGAGCTTCTACATCATCAAAGAAAAAGACAAGTAATTAAACTTTTTCATTTTTTGAAAAACAAAGAAAAAATGAACTTTCTAGAACTTGAGACAAAAAAAAACTTCGTAAAAATTAGTTTGAATTCCAAATTCAATCTAAATTATACTCAAATTTAAGACAAAAAAGAACTTTCTAGAAGTCATTTTAATCTTAACATTTTTCAAATTCTACTTTCATTTACTTATAACTAACTTCTTTTGCTTTAATATGGTAAATAACATATTATAATATCTTCTAGAATACTCTTTATCCAAGTTACTAAAATGACTATTTTATTCGTTTATTAACATTCAAAATAATTTTACACCAAAAGCCTACCATTTTATATTTATCCATGGACTCAAGAAAGAAAAAAATTGTGCTCTAAATAGGATAAAACTACAAACATGCATCACACATGCAAACATAAGTCTTCTTCTATAATGCAAATGAACTTGGATAGATTCACCATTCTCCATTTTTTAAAAACAAAGAAAAAAGGAGAAAATTTCTCCATTCTTAAGGCGTCCACATCATCAAGAAAGGAAACACAACAATAAAAATTGTTCATTTGAATTCTAAAAGTTCAATCCTTAAAAAGATAAGATAAAAGAACTTTCAAGACAAAGATTTACCCTAGTATATTTCAACTTTCTAGATTTCTCTTAAAATTAACTTTTTACCTGAATGCCTTTCTTATTTAAAATTATTCAATGCACATCCACTAAACTATGTAGTGTTGTCTTTCTAGAAGTTTTCATAACCTTGCATTTTTACTTTGAAATTTTCAAATTATCTTTTACTATTTTTTTTTTTTGCAATATATTTGATAATTCAAACACGACGCGTTATTGACATTCAAATTTATATTTTTTCTGCAAAAACTAACAAAGAACTTTGAAGGAACCATTAATTTAACTACCAGTATGATACTATCGCTTCACAATTTCAATTACAAATATCATATAGTTGAGTGGACTAATACGTGCAACACACATGCAGAAAACTAGTAATAATAATAAATGGAATGCATTGAATTTGCCTACCTTCAAGCCTGCTAACAACAGTCTCCTTATCACGACCACCTAATCATCAAAAAAAAATTCTTCAATTCAAATTATTAAAAATCACATGAACAAAATATGTAGCACCAAACACTAACTCAAACCTGATCCATTGTAAAAATATCCAATTATCAAAATCGCACCCTGCAAATTTTATCAATAAACAAGCCAGTCAACCTCCAAACCTCAAAAAAAATAAACTTCAAATCAAAAAAATTTAAATTTTTAAAAAGATCTCTCACCACAAGAACGATCACAATCGAAAGCAATGGCGAAGTTTTCGACTTCTGATTCAAAGAACCAATCAAAGGAATGCCTCCACCATCGCCCAAGCGCCTCGATGGAACTGCTCTTCTCGACATCGCCTCGGGCTTAATAAATGCCCTAGAAATCAAAATCGATAGCTCAAAAGCTTGAAATCGAGGGTTCAGAGATAGAGATTTCGATGATGATGTACCTTGGATTTGAGATCTGGAGCTTTATTCGATGGATCTAAACTCTGAAGCTTCGATCTAAAACCTATGGGGGTTAATTGAGCGATTATTAAGTTTTGAGCGTGAGTGAATGAGAACCCTAGGATCTTGATCTAGTTCTGATGAGGGTTTATCACAAAGATTATACATGCAAATTTTTTACATTTTTATGTTAAGAGCTCTAATTAGTGAGCACACCAACATTACCGATAATTTGGGTTCACTCCTGAATCTGTTTTGGAATTTTATCAAAAACAGATTGTAACTTTTAACTATCAGACCGATATCGCCACCCTTGGTAGCATATACATTTCCGATTCCATATTCGATTAAAAAAAATTTAATAATGATTTTGCTTTAGCATATTTATTCCCCAATATTTATTTCATATCCGAACAGGTATCCATACCTGACTTTCACCAAAAACGGTTGGTAATTATCATTTTCATTACGATCTGTTCTGTATCCGCCAACTGCTGCCCTTGGCCCAATAAAATAAACTATGCTATACCTTTTCCTGTTTATAATTTCTAATTTCTTATGTTTTAAAACTATCCTTGCCCATATGCATCTTCGGGTGGGCTTGTATAGCATATGCATTATGCATTGTCATATTGTACATCTTGCGTATTGCTAAAGACTTGCCTATAATATCTGAAAACTTGCAGGTAATATTTAAAGGCTTGCCTGTAATACATATTTTGTTTCCAGTCCATTCTTTAAAATCTAAGCATTTAATGATCCTGCCAACCTTTTTGATGAATTATCTAAGCATTTGCATGTACCGTCTGGCACTTGTTTGTAATATACACGCAACTGCTTGTGTTTATGCAATTGACTGAAATATCTAACCAGCAGACTATAATATTTGTGCACTTTGCTGTAAGATCTAAGCACGACCTCCTCTTCCACCGAAACCATCTAGATATGCTAGGAGGGAGGAGAGAAGAGGGAAGGAGTAGCTGAGGAGGAAGAGGTGAGGAGAAGCCGGGGAGGAGGGAAAAGCTTTATCGGAATGATGGAGGAAGGAGAGGAGCGACGGAGGAGGAGGGAAGAGGAGCAACATAGGTGGAGGGAGAGGCACGGCGGAGAAGGAAGAAGCAGCGGAGGAGAAGATTCAGAGAGGGGCCGGGGGGAGGGGGGGAAGCGGAAGAAGATGAGCAGAAAGCATAACATTGCAACCCAAAGTTTTTTTCCCAAAGATTTTGGTATAACGGCATTTCCAACCATTTCAAAAACAGTTAGGATTTTTAGACAGGCCCAAAGTAAGCCCGGGGCTTTTGGAAAATACTCGCTAATCCTTACAACAAAAGATTGATGAAGAAAGTTAATATTGGGCTTAGCCGTTTACTTCTTGGACATGCCCATAAGATCAAATAAAACTGCTCACAAAAAATCGAAGAAGATAAAAGTAATCATTATATTTAAAAAATGATGAAGTTTAATCTCACTGCTCTGCCTTGACTGAATTGCAATACCTCAAAAATGTAATGGCAATAGCACAATTATCAACAATAATTACGAAATAAGTATTGCTACCACTGAATCTCTCATGTACAAAATGGTTGGTCTAAAGAACAATCTAGTCGGCTAGTTCTGAATTAGACTACTTAAATGGCTAAGATTTGTATGAACTAAAAGTAAAACATCATGTTTAAGCCATAGATATCAAGTTTAACTAATCCCCTTTACATTTGTTGCAACATATGGGGGCACAATTCGCTTCTTAGCACTTTATCACACCGTCTCTCCTGCCACTTCCAAAAAGACGCGCAATGTTAGTCTTGATATCTCTGAACTACCAGATATCATTATGCTTTGACAGGTATTTTGCACATGCATCGCACGTGGATGTATGATTGGTATCGTGTTGTTTACATAAAATTTATGCTATTTAATTATTTAGGTTTCGGAATAAAGTTCTAAGAATATCTCTTGAATTGAAAAAAACACAAGAATATTGGTGACTAAATACGGGCGTGTGTGTGTGGAGAGAGAGGGGGGCGGAGGCTTTGAAATTTGAATTAAAATGTTGACGTGGATGAATTCATATGAGGAATGGATTGAAGAGCTTTTCTCATTTCTTAAATTTTCTTATGAAAACGAAGAGACCATCAATTGATTGATGACTTCACCTATACTCCTGGTGTTAGCATCATAATGTTCTTTCTTAGGTGGTTATACTGTATTCAAGATTTTTAAATAAAGAAGAAGCTCAATATATATTAGTTAGTTTTGCATGATTTCACCTTTTTCTTTTCTTCTCTTTTTTTCTCAAGGTCACATGGAGGATCACAAATTGCTGTGAAAAAATGATTTGAGTGAGAAAAGCAGAAGGGCATGCATGCCATTGGTGCATCTCCTTTATTCAACATGAGGCATGTATATAGCAAGTTATAGCAATCAAGTTTCCCTAACCTTCAGCATAATATTTGGTATTCATGAATGTTACCAAAAGAAGGCTAAAATTTTGTTTTAAAAGCATATGTATACAATAGACCATTCAAATGTGACCGTCTTATTAGCACTACTATAACTATACAAGACGAGAAAATAGTGGATGGCATTTACATGCAACCACATGTAAAGGGTGTGATATTTATTTGTATTAATAAAGTTTATGGTATTTATCTAAACATTGATGAAAGGTCGCGATATTTTAGCTTCTATACAAAAGATAAACAAATCATATTCTTTCATTGTAATATACTGAGCAAGCATGATAAACACTTGTATGTCTCCATTGTCTCCAGACCTCAACCATTGCACCGCCAACAATGTAAAAGGAAATCATTACTACATCTTATAATTAACTCACCGACAATTTGAACATCTTTTCGAGTCATGGAACACGAATTTTTACACAATATATAACATTTTTGTTCGGTACATGTTTTTTAACTGTTTTGCAACAGGTTAACTTGAGTGATAATGAATTATTTAAGCATTGGGCCACTGCACCAAAACCCTGAAACAGTGGATGTTTCAACATTTAAAACTTTTGTGGAAACTAATGATTGTTCTAAGAATCTATCGACCGGTTCTTGATGGCTTTGTCTCTCAAATGGTGATGAGTAACAATTCAAGCATGTGTCTCCAATCATTACAAAGGAGAGATAGGAGCTCTCATTAAATTTTAGCTTTTGGATCTAACCTATTGTTCTCTTCTTCTCAACTTTGGTACAAAGGATTCATAGCCCCATTGATTGTTGTCTGAAAATGACATTTCCTGTAAAATTATGTGGGATGAAAAAATTGATCAAGCTCTTGATCCTAAATGATCCTTCTTGTGATTCAAACATGAAGTTTGTTTTTTGCCCGACTCTTACCCTTTTTCTTCATTAAATTTGAACATATTTTATTTTTTTTTGTCTTTTTGGCAAATCTATGGTTAATTTATTAATATTCGTAGATGTTTACGCTATGGAAGAATTCGAGCTTATGGTACATTGACGATTAAAATAATTACTATATTGTTTATGAAAGGTACATTGACGATTAAAATAATTACTATATTGTTTATGAAAATTCCGCTGGAGTAGCTGCATGTGCCTTTAAATATCTTATACAATTCTTGTAATATTTATTGAATATTAATATGATTTTATAGTTATACTAATACTAATTTATTATCTGGATTGTATATGTTTATAATAGTCATAATATCCATAAAAATCATATCGTTAGATAATGCATTGTGGTTAGATAATGCATGGTGATTTGTCACTTGCATGGAGACATTGTCTAATCTAATGATTTCTTAAACGAGTACTTAGCCTATAACTAATAAAAAACAGCTGGATTTATAACATACTATCATGTATGACATTGACATGCTAGATGTGGTGATATGTTTAAGTCGCCGAGAATGGAATTCTCCAGGTGTATGTTATGAGCATATATTGTGATACATGTGGTACAAGATCATGTTCGAATTCTCTAGAAAATGTCTTCTATGAGATAGAGAATTTAAATAGTTATATAATCCCATTAACTTGATGACATTGTTGTTTGTCATTTAAGTAAGTTTTGATATGATGACACTTCTTGTCGTCTGACATGAATGACAAACCTGAATTATTGGCTGCTTCAATACGTTTAGGAAGACAATGGATGTCTGGATAAAATCCGACACTCTCATGATGATGAGAATAAGTTATTGTTCATTCCCATGAAGACGTAAAAATCCTGTCGACATGTATTTTGAAAATGTTTTTCAACAATATATTATTATTGTAATATTTGTTTTCGAAATGAATTTGTCTTTATGGGGAATGAAGTCTTTACGGGGAATGAAGTTTTAGGCTTAAGCAAATAGATAAATATGTGCTGCTCATTTAATGGTTTAAGAATAAGTAACAGGATGTCGGAAGGAATTGCATGTAAATTGATATTTATTGTCATCTCATATTATGCTAGAACTTTTATTAACAGCTGGCAAGATATGCGTTTGACTGTTAATAAAACTATTAATTCTATTAATTACGAATTAATTTAATTGATAGTTGGTCCTTGAATTTAGACCCAATTGGTCCCACCTGTAAGCCTTTAGATGAAAGATTTAGACACAACCATAAAAGGAGTATTATTAATAGTATAATTGTTGTATTGTTAATGTGTGGGATTTAGTCTGACATCGGATATTTAGGCTCGAGATATCGTACCACAATGCTATATAAAGGGATCAATGATTTGCCCATGATATTAAGAATTTAATTCTGAAGATTTCCTCTTAAAGTATTTGAGTATTTTGTCGATGTAATCAGGTCCTTCATTTATGAGATCAAAATGCAAAAAGGTAAGCATTTAATTTTAAATGAGAATTCGGTTTTTAGAAAATTGATGTACGTCTTTCTGTCATTTGCATGCATACGTTTCCTGCAATTGGTATCAGAGCAATGATGCTCTTTGAAATATGGTTTTTTAATGTTAATTGATAACACTTTATTTTTGTGATACCTTAATTTTATGCATTGTTCATAAACAGATTAGATCATAATTAATTAAATATGATTTAATTTTTATACGATAAAAACCCTAATTTTATAAAACCCTAATTATAAGTGTTCTTAAAGTGAATTAAGTGTTCTTAAAGTGAATAGATTTCATATCTAATTAAATTAGGGTTATTAAACTTTATATGATAAATAACACCTTAATTTTAAAAAACCTATTTTTTATGAATAGTTCATGATATGAAAAGTTCTGATTAAATAAAATCTACTTATTAAATTAGATTAAATAGATTAGATAAGATATAAATTATTTTTGGTATATAAGATCTATTGAAATATATTTCATATAAAAATCTATTTGATAGATTTTATAGAATTAATTAAGTTTAGAAATCAGTTTTGAAATAATTTTTTTTTTTTTTATAAAAGGTAGCTACTGTTCACCGAAACCCGCCGGCGGCAAGGGCAGTCACGACACCCAACCTAGAAGTTGTTCTCGGGCATCCTCAGAAAAAAAAGGGCAGAGAAGGTGGGGAGAGGCTCGCTGCCCTCCCCCTGTCACGACCCGAAAGTACGGAACGTGACTGACACTTAAATTACGAAACATCTCAAGGCACAACGTAATCTAAGTAAGCCAAATCGCAGAAATCTAAACCATTTAAAGCAATAGAGTGAAGGAAAACTTAGTTAAAGAAAATGACTTAAAACAAAATAAGTCGCACTAAACATTTTTAAAATATTACAATATTTCCCAAAAATTTCGGCAGAGTCCCCTTTATAAATACGAGCTCCTCAAACAGGTACAACACATGAAAATACATATATATAAAGAATAAAAGCATCCCCAAGCGGGAGTTAGCTCTTCGCCCAAAGCGGAAACACAACCACATGCAATATATATCACCAAGTGTGAAAATAAGTATATAAAAACATGAAAGTTAGAAAACAACTCGTTGGCTCAAGTGAGCATTGACACCAGAAATAGAATATATACAAATCTTACAAGCTCACCATTATAAGTCCAATGTACGAAGGGTAGATGGACTAGATACAAATAAAATATATGGTGGGAGTAAAAGAAAATCCTCCAAAACTCACCTATGAGCAAGCTGCAAGCCGAAGCAAATGAAGAGGAAAAGAAGACACACCCGTGACTACTGTGCTGATACTGAGGCACAACGAAAGTGAGTTACTCGTGACTAGTAAGTAACATCTAATAAGGCTATCATAAGCATACACTCAAATGCGTCACAACTTACATATATCAATATGATACGATGTACTAGCATGAATGCAATATGAATGCAAAATCAAATACGAAATCTGAACATATTCGGTATGAGAAAATCTTTATTTTTAGCTTAGAAAAACCTTTTGTATAATAAAAACTGGAATATCATAAGTGAAATCAACAGAAAATCCGTGTTAAGTATCGACACAAAATTCTCAATATCCCGGGCTCCGTCAGTCCGGATAGACCCATATCATCATATCACGACCACGATCGGTATCCTAAAAATATCCGCCGCGCCAAACTATCTCGGACTCCGTCAGTCCGGGTCGGCCCATATTATCATATCACGACCACGATCCGTATCCTAAAGATATCCGCCGCGGCAAATTATCTCGGGCTCCGTCAGTCCGGATCGGCCCATATCATCATATCACGATCACGGTCGGTATCCTAAAGATATCCGCCGCGCCAAACTATCTTGGGCTCCGTTAGTCCGGATCGGCCCATACCATCATATCACGAGAAAAACCGCAACTTATAATTTAAAAGATAACGACTTTATAAAATTCTTGCGGTTTCCCCCAAAATCCAGAAATCTCATAAATACTGAAATATCCAAGAAGAATCATGATATAAAAACGTGGCGGTAATAATGGATGTCCAAAATATCAATAACCTGCAATGCGATGCATGGCTAGAAAACAATGTATAAATGATGATGCGATGAGGCAGATGACTAACAATCTACATATAATATGTAATGCAATGCACCGATATTGATTTTTACGCAAGTTCTATAGCGTCCGTGACATAGCAATTACTAAAGGCGTGTGTGTTAGCATGAATAGTGCACGTGCAATATGAACCAATGGTAATAGTGCAAGTGTTCTATGACATGATATCACACGTATATATATCCATCTATATAAGATGATGCGATGCAATGAGATGCATAACTAGAAACTACGCATGTAATGCAAATACCACAAGTAATACTAAACTATTGGGCGTCTCGCGCCATCTAGACGATCCTCCCATAAATGTATATATCTACTCATCGGGACACCTCGGCTAATCTGATCCAATCTCAGCCATGCCTTTTTCCGCGTCATATCCGACGCCTCTGCACCCGATCCTAGAATCGCACACAAGCAAATAAGAGGATAAATAAATAATAGTCGCGAACACAAACGACACAAGTCAATCCACGCGCACATCAAGACGCGCACACACTTGGTGTACAAAACGCGCTCGCGACAACGCCACAAACCATAACTAGGGTCGCTATTCGTGAAAACCACCAAGTCTAAAACCCAATCGTACCCGTCGCGCACTCATAACACTCTAGATATTATATGAAATAGGTGGAAAATCATCAAAATCTCGAACTTAATTCAATTCGATTTATTCCGAAAACCTAGTAAGCATCTTTACCATTTTAGTACAAATCTAGATGTTTTAACAAATTTAGTGGCCACAATATTCAATTAATAGTTTAATTAAGCCACACTAAGCTTTACTAAAATTTTATCTCATCAATTTACATAAAGCCTAAAATCTATTTTGCAAAATAGCTTGATTAGGACAATTAAAAAAATAACAATTTATAATTTAACAGCTAGACTAGATTTTGCATGTCTTTAGATACTAATCTACACATTGCAATCTTAATCAAGTAATAAAAATCCTAATTTGATCCAAACCCTATTCTTAAAATTTCAAGTTTGCAATTTAAACCATAATTAAACACCAAATTTAATTAAATTGAAGTAATTAACCAACAATTAACCATTGGGTTAGAATTATACCTCAACAAACATGAGATCAAACTTGAATTCTTGGCCTCCAAAGATGCCTCCTTGCTCCTAAATCCAAACTAGTTTAGACTAAAGAGTATAGGGTAAGGGTTTAACTATAATTTAGGGAAAATTTGCAAGGATTTTAGAAGCAAAATGAAGAATTTTTGAAGAGAAATTGAGGTGAAGAAAGGGGGGAGGCTGCTGCCTTGAGGCTCGGCCAAGTTGGGAAGGGGAGAGAGAAAGTGAGGTGTGTGGGTGAGTGTGTAGAAACATCTCAAATAAATACATCTCTTTACTTATTTTCTTAATTGTTTAGTTTTTCTTTTTCTAATAAACCTTTCTTTAATTTTCTAGAACCCTCTTGACAACTCCAATTCATTTCAAAGTGACATATTACATTTTATTTTAATGTGTCATAGTTCACATTTGTGTGATTAACCTATCCCCACTTGGAATTAACACTAATTAAATGTATTAGTGAAATCTTATAATAATATTTAAAATAATTAATTAAGAAAAAATATTTAAGTAAACTAGAAATTTATAAGTGACTAAATAAATACCAATTACTAACAATTATATAGTCAAAATAGACGTATTCAAGTCTATGTTGAAAAATAATTATAGTTACGTTTTATGGAAAATATGATTTATATTACCGGTTATCGGAAATTTCACCTAAAAAATTTATTTATTTATTTTTAAAACGTTACGTCCCTTCTTTCTCAAGACCCTCAACCGGTCGGGTTAATTGAACCCAACCCGGCCCATTAAGTAACCACGACTTGTTGGTATGTGACGGGATTTGGAAAATTATTTTCAGGTTCCTGTAAAATTAAAATTAGTTTCAAGACCTTATGTTAATATGGTTAAAAGTTAGAGAAATCCCTTGACAATTATTAATCTGTTTTAAGACCTTTATTGTGTGAATATAGATTTAAATAATTATATGTTGGATCCTGAAATTTACTGACATTACATGTTAGTCACGTTACATGAAATAAATTAGATTTATTTGTGGTTCTTTGTGAAAAAGAGGTGAACTAATTTTGTAATTAGTTTCTCCTGATGTTTTATATGATATTGCATCGGTTTTATTAAATTTATAGTTGATAAATAATATGATTTATGAAAAAGTTTCATAAACTACATAAATTATTATGGATTGGTTATACGATATAATCTACCAATTATCATTAGTTTAATTATGAAAATTATGTTGAGTTCAAAACCTGTTCCGAAATAATTTTAGAATTAAAAGAATGACGATGCAAAGAAAAATTAGTTTCATATTTCGAAATAAAATAATAAGAATTTAATTATAGAAAAAAATCTGCTTAAAGTATTTGGATGTTTATCTATTCATGGGAGTATTTCTTCCACAAAAAGTTGGTGGACTTCAGTTGGAGGCTTTGCGTTTATGGAGGCTATCTAAAAGGAATTTCATCGATCTGATCAGATCCTTAATGTATGTGATCGAATATCAGAAAAGATACACATTTAATTTTAATACAAAAAATACGATTTTTAGGGAATTGATGCATGTATTTCTGTCATACGCATGCATATATTTTCTTCCATTGGTGTAAGAGCACATACAACCATTTCTGTCATAGGCATGCATATAATATATGCATGCCTATGACAGAAATGGTTGTATGTGCTCTTACACCAATGGAAGGAAACATATGCATGCCATTAACAGAAACACATGCATCAATTCCTTAAAAATCGTATTTTTATGTATTAAAATTAAATATGTACATTTTCTGATATTCGATCACATACATTAAGGATCTGATCATATCCATGAAATTCCTTTTAGATAGCCTCCATAAACGTAAAGACCTCCAACCGAAGTCCACCAACCTTTTGTGGAAGAAACACTCCCATGAGTAGATAGGCATCCCAATACTTTAAGCGGATTTTTTCTATAATTAAATTCTTATTATTTTATTTTGAAAAATGAAACTAATTTTTCTTTGTAGCGTCATTCTTTTAATTCTAAAATTATTTCAGAACAGATTTTTAATTAAACTAATGATAATTGGTAGATTATATCATATAACCAATCCATAATAATTTATGTAGTTTATGAAACTTTTTCATAAAGCATATTATTTATCAAATATAAATTTAATGAAACCGATACAATATCACACATCAGAAGAAACTAATTACAAAATTAGTTCACCTCTTTTTCATAAAGAACCACATATAAATCTAATTTATTTCATGTAACGTGAGCAACATGTAATGTCAGTAAATTACAGGATCCAACATATAATTATTCAAACCTATATTCATACAAAAAAGGTCTTAAACAGATTAATAATTGTCAAGGTATCTGTAACTTTAACCATATTAACATAAGGTCCTGAAACTAATTTATAATCTTACAGGGACCTGGAAATAATTTTTCAGATCCCATAACATGCTAACAAGTCACGGTTGCATAATAGGCCGGGTCCGATTCAATTAACCTGACACATTAAGGGTCTTAAGAAAGAGGGCCAGAGGCTGCGAGCCTCACTCCGCCTTCTTCGCCCCCTTAAGCGCTGCAGCGACCCCCACAGCCGGCGCTCCGGTCGGCAAGCTCGTCAGCGACCACTATGGCTGCCGGTGAACAATAACTTCCTCCTTTTTAAAAAATTTAATTTTATTTCATGAGTGATTTCTAAAATCAATTAATTCTATATAGATATATCAAGTATATTACAATAGATCTTATATACAAAAATTAATTTAGATGTCATCTAATCTATTTAAATAAATAAATCTTATCTAATTAAAGTAAAACCTTTTCATATTATGAACTATTCAACAAAATAGGCTTTCTAGATTTAAGGTTTTATTTATCATATAAAATTTAAGAAACTGATCTAAATAGTATCAAATCTATTCACACTACAAGAAATTTAGTCTTAATCTGTCGGGAGGGTTTATTTCGTCGGTTATTATCGGACAGAATAAGCCTTATTTAGACAAGGGCCTTAGGGCTAAAGCCTTAATATTTTTGGTAATTTATTTCATCAGCTTAAAACCGACAGAATAAGGCCGAACATCCAGTAAGGAGGTTAGGGGGCCTCGGATTTGAGATCATTTCTTTAGATCTCAAACCCTAGCCCCTCATTTCTCTACTCACTCTTTCTCAGATCGTCGTCGACGCCTCCTCTCTCCACCTCGTCGTCATCGCCAGTGCCTCCTCCCTCTCCTCATTGTCGTCGCTGACGCCTCCTCCTCCTCTCTTCGTCGTCGTTCCTCACGACGCCTCTTCCTCCTTTCCTCATCGCCGCCGATGCCTCCTCCTCTCCTTAAATTAGCCAGGATACAAGGTAGAAAACAGGCTACTCTTACTAAATTCATCAAAACTCGCGTCCATGAATGAGCTTTACATATTAGCGAGTCAAGGATGTCAATGTTTTTATGTCTCAGACCCTAGTGATGCTAAGTGGCATGTCGCTATAAGCACAAATCCACGAAACTATTATAACATGGGAAATCCTGATGAAAATCTTGAAATTAGCTGCCTAAGCACGCCAGTCACATCATTATAAGACCTGACAATGGATATCGATGACATTAGCCTTTCAAGGGCTGACAGCGCTCTGGATATTGTTGTAGACGACGAATCATCAACATCCACTGCCCGTAAACAAAAATGAAAAACGCGTGAACCGGTCAAATTCATCGATGACTCCGAGAAAAATTCAACGAGCGAGAGTAGTGCTAAAGAGGATGCTGATTACTAAATTTTACCTGTCTGTACTATTCATAATCTTATAGACAATTAAACACTTCGGTTTATCGCATTTTTTTTCATCTCCTTTATATACATGCAGCTTTTAGATATGCAGAATTTAAATTATATATTGAATATTTTGACTGTGATAAATTTAATTTCATCTACAATTATGTAATTTTTCTTAATTGTTTCTTGAAATTGTTATTGTATATGTATGTTGCATTAGATATTTTTCAGGAAATGAGTTCATGACATGGTCGTGGACGTTGACAGTCAGAGGAGGACGTGGCATCCAATTCGTCGAGTCGGGGTCATGGAAAAAGGGGCCCCACAGAGACAAATGATATATAGGGTTGCGGGCCAAACGACCCAAAGATCGAGATGCATTTGTTGGCGACTAAGGATTTTGTTGAGCCCGGGACGAAACGGCTAAAAAATTCTGTGCCTCAATCTGCAATAACGAAAAATGAATGCTGCATTGCATGAAAATCGATTCAGGTTATGTCCCGGTGGATTGGATGGCAAAAGCTTTGAAGGCCAAGAAGTAAACGACCTAAAATGAGATTTTGGTAAGATTATTTAATTAAGTATTCGTTTATTACTTTTGCATATATGTGTATGATCCTAATACATTTTCGGTGTTTTTTGTAGACACGCTTTACCGTAGTTTGGTGGATTGACAGCATTCATGTATCTCTGCACGTCGTCCGAGAGAGATTGTTTATATACATGTCGGGAAGTTGGCATGATCATAAACACTCGGTCTATAAGAAATGGAAGGATATTCCTATCGATGCGGCAAAATGGGCGGCGAAGCCCGTGACTTGGACAGACGAGTACTGGGCCATCATGATAGAACATTTCTGTTTTAATGAATTTAGGGTACATACATTACTTAAACCGTAAAAGCATTAGACTGTTCCTGCCCAAAAATTAGGGCGCACCCATGCTTGAAGCGCAAGATTCACAGTGCGCACTTGCACAGTGCCATGTGCAATGCACGTTATGCAAACACCTTTTGCATGTGCGCAGTGCTACGTGCAATACATGTTGCGCAAGTGCTTAATGCAGATGCGTAGCGCAGACGTGCAATGCACGTAGCGCAAGTGCAACCCCCTTTGAAGCGCATGCTTCAGGTTAAAACAAAGGCTTCAGTTGGAAGAAAATCACCTCTAGCGATCTTTCCGAACTGAAAGATTCTTGGATCAATGATCCAATAGTGCCTAGATACCCTGAATTGCTACATATCAGTTCAAATTCTATAGCTAGGGATTTACCCTAACTACTCCCTTCCTATAAATAGGAGAAGAGGTGGAAGAAATCACTCATCTACATAGAGAGAATTCACATTCAAAAAAAATTCTCAAGAGATCGCAGCCTCCTTCAGAAAAGAATTTCTTCTTCAAGAAAACCTTAGCAAAACTAGGTAAATAAAAAGAGAAATCTTTTTTTCAAAGCATCGTTTTCATTAGAGCCTTAGGTCTATGCAAGATCTAAGATCTTGATTGAAAAAATTTAACTTTTCCTCTATCAAGATGAGAACAAACACCAAGAACATGAAAAATGAAGCCTGGGCTTCATGGAACGAAGTTCCCATCGAAAACATATGTTTTCATCCAGAACCATGAAAAAAGATCACAAGAAGAAGCATGCGCTTCTAAAGTGAAAGCAAAGCTTTCTAAAAGTCGTTGACTTTAATCAAATAGAACAGGGAACAGAAGATTGAAGCATATGCTTCATTGAAAGCTTTGGCTTTGTTTGAAAGTTATCAACTTTTAAGATGGTGCGCACCCCAACAGATGCGCAAATGCCAAAGGCATTCTTTGCAAATAATTGCGCATGCAGATCTCGCGCAATGCATGTGATAACGCCGGCGTTGAAGCCAAGGACAGTGCCAAACAAGTACGCACCACGGGCAATGCACGGGCGCAAATACCATGTCCCACCAAGCACAGCACAGCATATAAGCGCCACGTGCAATACACGAGAGCCAGCGCCATGTGCAATGCAAGCGCGCAAGCGCACGTGTTTCCTGAGTGTAAGTGCGCATCATTTCAGTGTCAAATAGCACTAAGATTTAGCAAATCGGCTAAGTATGGAAACTTATGCATCACTGATGATCCAATGATCTATAGAGAATAATGTTCTCAATATATGACCAAGTTATCTAAGTCGACCTTAGATCTCAAATGAGATTAACGTGTTCTTAGACAAAGCTTACACTTTCATGTGAACCGATGGACCTCACAAATGTGAGAATGAACCTAAGTTCACTCCTGTTAGCAAACCAAGATGCTAACGTGGACCTTGTCAAGAAAATTCCTGACCCAAACCATGAAATATATATATGGATTTGGACAAATTCGCGCCCTCTGGGTGACGAAAAAATTAGTCTTCGTATACACTTCAAGGGAAAACTAAATAAACTAAAAAATACGACACACGAAGCAAAGAATCTGGAGTGCAGAAAGTTTTTGTCGTACATGACAACTTAATTAACTACAGGGGCTTGCGCCTGTAGGAAAAACTCGTCCCTACAATCAATAAACCTCTCATTCGTGAGAGGGAATCTGAAATCGGTTATATCGGTCGTATCGTTCCAAACCTCCGATATACGTGTCACGACCTAATTGTGGCACGTGACCGGCACTTAAATCACGTGACATCTAAAGACGTCGACACGGTCCAAGTAAGCCGAAACCCGGAATCTAAACCCTTTTTGAAATTATTGGAGGCAGGGTTTAAAATAGTCATAAGATGGAATCGGTTTAAAATAAACATTTAAGTGTAACTAAATATGTTTGAAAAGCATCTATGACATTTTGAAATTCGATAGCACCTCCTTCGTAATTTTGTATAAAACCCGATACAACATAATAATATAAACAGCATCCCAACGGGAGCTAGCTTTCACGCCCAAACGGCGGAGCAACCAAGCAACAATATACGACGCACAATGGCAAAGAAAAGAAAAGCGAAACAAAATCAACAATATAAAATGGTTGACTCCAATGAGTGCAACATCACAACACACAAACTCTAAGTCTCGCTTCTAAGTCCACAATATACCCTTTCTAAATTGATGGAGTTTTATTAGATACAAAAAGATAAGAATATACGAATGTGAGTACGATACGACAGTAACCCACCTGCCAAAGCTATCACCGAAAAGAATGTGTGCCCTAAGCCGCTGATAATCCAAGCGGTAACACCTGCAAGAAACTGTAGCACAAAGGGGGTGAGTTGCTAACTCAATGAATAAAAGTACATCACAAGGTAGAAATCGAATGCACAACGATACCTAGGTCATAAATATAGTACTATCATATCCTATACTAATATAATATATGATATGCATATGTATCGTAAATGCAACACTATCTATCATGCGATCCCAAAGTAGAACATATCATATAAATGACCTGTATCTAGGTAAAAGCCTATAAGTAGCCGAAAATATATATGTAAAATCTCTTCTTTAAAATAGCCGTGGAATACATAAATCATGGCATAAAAGCAGACGTGATAGTATGAAATATAATAGGTATCTTATTTAAGATATACGTCCTGCTGTTTTAATGAATAGTGTTAATAGGTTTACAATTTAAAAAATTTCAATGTCATACCAGACATGTCAAAATAATGAGACTATATCTCGATTTGAATTCCTTTTTAATATATGCAATTACCAGTAAAGAGATATGCAGGCACTGTCCCCCGGATCAGTTCTGGTCGGCTACAATAACTATAATATAACTGGGTACCTTATGATAGCAACATATCAATATACATGGATGTCCAGTATCGACACCCAAAATCAGAAATCCCTCGTGTCCATCACCGACACGCAAATCCAGTTAAAATGTTAAACATATGACAATGCTGAGCATTGATTTGAGTTCTGACAATATTTTCTGTCTTTTATTAATTGCTGAGCATTCCTCATAGCTCTGGGCTTTATAGGACAATTTATGTTCTCTTAGCGCACAAGTGAGGAGCACGTGGCGCGCTTGGTGCTAGCGCCAGTCAATGAGCTCAGTGCGCTACTTTATATTTGGAGCGCTAAGGCTCTGCAGCGCTTTGCGCTAGATGTGGAGCGCTGAGGCGTTTTTAAATTAGGAGCGCTAAGGCTCTTCTTTTATGCAACTTAGATCAGTTTGCGCCCCAAGAATTAAATTCTCAATTTTATAAGAGACTTTGTCTCAAGGTTCTAAGAACAAAGTTCTTATTTTATAGGAGATGTTTCAATCTCTTATTTTGGTGAAAGGCTTTGCCTTTATAGATCTGTGATCCTAAGAGAACTGAATTATTCTCCTCTCTTTTATAATGAGATGTTCATAATCTAGATGTTCATAATCTCTTTGTGAAAGACTTTAGTCTTGTAAATCTATGATCTGTGAGAAGAATTATGTTCTTCTTCTTATTTTTCTTATGATGAGATCTTTTGATCTCTTTGTAAAAGACCTTGGTCTTATAGATCTATGATCTGTGAGAAAGAAGTGTATTCTTCTTTTTAATATGAGATGATTTCATCTCTCTGTTTATTTTTACCTTGAAGAAAATTTTCTTCTTCTATCGAGAGTTTGGCTCTTCTTTATGAGATTTCTCAAAGTTTGTAGGGGGGTTCCTCTCTATGTTTCTGTATCCCTCAGACTTGAAGTCTTGGGGCCTTTATATAGGGCGAGCTGATTTGTCCAATCGGTTAAGAAGATCTTTTCTCCAATTGATTTGGGGATTTCCCTATCGTTGGATCTTTGATCCAAGGGCTTCTGATTTACAGAAGGTAATCTTCTTGTTTTTTAATAAGATGGGGAAATCTTTCCATACAGAATTTATTCTGTATTTTGGTGATTTTTAATCACCTTTGGATCATTGATCCAACGGTGCTCTGATTTACAAAGCACAATCTTCTTATTTGGAAAGATTTTGAGAAATCTTTCCTTAACAGAATTTTATTCTAGTTAATTGATGGTTTATCATCTTTATTAGATCTTTGATCTAACGGTGGGGAGCTTTTAGTTCCAGCACTAGTGCACCCGTGCTTTGTACGTGGTGCGCTGCTTAGAGTGCAGCGCACTTAGCGCTAGCGCACACGTGCAAAGCACGTGGTGCGCTGCTTACGTGGTGTGCTCTTAGTGCTAGCGCACCCATGCTTTGCACGTGGTGCGCTGCTTAGAGTACATCGCACTTAGCACTAGCGCACACGTGCTTTGCACGAGGTGCGCTGCTTAGAGCGCAGCGCACTTGGCGCTGCTATGAAGCGTTGCTTCATTTTAAAATTTGAATTTTGAACAGAGCTCTGCTCTGATTGGGGGAAACAAATACCCCCCTACCGTTGCGCTTATGTGGCCCACACGTGAGTGCAGCGGTGGCAGCATCTCGACCCTTGGATCAACTCAGAAGTTGAAACGGCTCTCAGCGCTTATAAATAGAACCCTTGGCCCTTGAGATGATTTCTGTTCATCTTCCTTCTTTCTGAGAATTTTTATTCTCCTTCAGAGCATAGCTCTTCATTTTAAGAACCTTCAAGAGTCAGAACTCTGCCAAATTTTTGGTAAGATTTGAACTTTATCAATAGAGCTTTGCTCTTCCTCAGATCATAAATCTTAAAATGTTTTTTTAGGGTTTTACCCATTAACAGATCTTTGCTTTTCATAGATAATAGATCTGAAAAAATGTTATTAGGGTTTTACCCATTAACAGAGCTTTGCTCTTCATAGATCTTAGATCTAAAGAAAACCTTTTTAGGGTTTCTTAACCCATAAATAGAGCTTTGCTCTCTTGAATAATGGAGATTTGTTAATCTCTTATGAAGAACCTTTAAGAGTTTGTTCATGGATCTTGAAGATCTCAGAATTTTAACTCATAAAAAAAACTTTGTTTTTAAGTTTTCTGATGGGTTTTTCCATCATTTTTTTCAGAGCAAGGCTCTTAGAATTTTCTTGAGAAAGTTTATTCCTTCATCATTAGAATCTGACAGGTGTCATTCTTTCACAGAGCACTGATCTCAAGGGAAGATTCATTCTTCTGCCCGGGGGGTTCTCATTGAATGAGAATCAATTGAGGATTTCCTCATTTAATGACAGTCTCAACAAATGATGAGACTGTTTTATTAATGATGAGTTATCATCCAGATTTTGTGGGTCCCCTTTGGCCCCTTTTTACGGCATTGCAGTGTGGTATGGATTCAAAGTACCGAGTACCGAACTTAAACTGTAGCATTGGCAGCTGAAAATTTGTTTTTTTCCGTGCAGGTACTTTGTCTTTCGACACTTCTTTCCTGTTCGTCCGTTCGGAAGACGGATTCCCCTAGGCGCCAGTGGATAAGGAAGTCTTCGCATTGATAAAGGATCATGACCCAGAGCACAAGAATCTTCATCTATGGGGTAGATGGTACGATCAAATTATCAGAGGCCGCTGGAGCATTTCTTGTGCGACACCCTCGGAGCCTATCTCGGCGATCCCTTATGCAGATGCACCCCCGATAAACTATACTGTGGAGGAGGTGAATTGGACTTCAGAAGGTCTCCTTCGGCCTTCTATGGCCGCAATACCCGTGCAGCCGCTGGTAGCTTTGGAAACTCTATGGTGGCGCATATGTCAGGGCGAATCGCGCCTTAGGGACAGCCATACAACATAGGACTAACTCCCCGTCACTCGGCCGGATACCTGCAGTGGGCCCGATATATCTTATCGGCAAAGAAGTCACAGCTGCTGAAGCTCGGATTGTATCCTGCAATCTATGCTTCTTTGTTCCAGTATTCCGCACTCCCACATGGTGGGTCAAGGCATTTTTGGAGCAGTGGAACATTCTGACCCATACCTTCCTCTTATTGGATCGAGAAGTCTCCGTTTCTTTAGAGGAATTTGTCGAGGTCTCCGGTCTACCCATTAGAGGAGAACATTACGAAGAGCTGCTTCCTCCGGATGAGTATATTTTTGCCACCAAATCAATGGTAATGGGTCTTACCCCGGAGAACGCCATTCAACACCAATTCTCAAGTTTGATAAAGGTGTTGAATATCTATGAGAGCCTCTTTCTCGAATCCGGAGGCCGCGGGGTTAATTTCACCGATTTCATCGCCCATTTCCTCCGTACGGAAGTATTATCGAAGGAAGCAGCGAAGTTCTCCAAACTCGACGATCCTTTTGGCTTAGGTTTGGGAAACTTGCCGACGGCGGAGGCGGATCAGAAGAACTTCTTTCTCCCCGACACCCCGGTCATCCCTTTTGCAGAGCTGGCAACTCCTGGGATTGAGGAAGAAACATTCTTTTTGGGGTTTCTCGGGTTATGGCTGAGCTGGTTTGCGCTTCTGATGCACCCTCTCTATATGAGGTCGTCCGTCTTCTACCCAGCGCATCGAATGGTTGCCGGGATACAAGTGGCCGTCGGGATTGCTGGGTTAGCCCACTTGTATCATGGCCTCAGCTTGGCAGCGGATACTACTGAGCCAGGGGTGCAGCCTGCCAACTTCTCAAAGCATTATTTCACCTCGTGGCTTGAGTTGCACGTGCTTGGCGTCTACGGTATCCACATAAGACCTTCCTTTTACGACAGATGTAAGTTCCCTCGGATAATGCGGCTAGTCAATGCATCCATCGTAAATCCGACACAGCGGGAAGCTAGGGGGTTGCTCCTTCGTCCACGCACGGTTGGAGATAGTATGTCCTTCACCGATAAAATTTTGACCGTCGGCCAGGAATCTACAAAAACGGTGCTGCCATTGCAGGACATTTTTAAAGACGGGGCCTCTGTGTTGAAAGCTCGGGAGATTCTTCATCTGTACTCCATCAGGCCGGGCTTTCTCATATTTAGGCAGAATGATGCGGCGTTGTTCATGAGATACAACCCGCATCATTTCGCCTAGCAGCTAAGCTATAATCAGGGTGTCCCGCTTGAGGCTTTCTTGGCAGAACCCGCTGCTACCGAAGAAGGTATTCGGAGCGTGCTGCACCATTTTATTCGCCTAAACACAGTGTCCAACTTCTTCATCAGTGAACCGAGCTGTATTCTAAAGGCCCTGAATGTGTATGTGGCATGGTATCAACATTAGATGGGCGCCGTCATTAGGGAAGAAAAGCGATTGCTGCTTGATCGCAAGGGTGCAGCGCCGGCTGGCAACCCCGCTGTTCCCTTAAAGCGACGGACCATTGTCCGTCCTCCCATAAGGGAAGCTGCTGTGGCTGTGGCGCCACGTGATATGACTGAGCTACCGATACCCCATGCTCTCGTTGAAGCGGTGACTGTGGCGTTTCCCGAGTCTGGCGTGGGTTCAGATATCGGGACTCATCGTCCCAAGGTGCCCACCAAGCGTAAGCTCGTGCTAGCGGCGACCGCTACTCACTCGCAGAAGAAGAAGTAGAAGTCGATTTTTTCTGCAGACGTTGTACTCGGCCAGGAGCCTCATGCTCCTTATAGCGAGGGCCTAAGAAAATATGGGACCAACGAGGGCTTATTTATGGCGCCGGATGATACTGATCTAGCAGCCGCCATCCAGCTTCCGAGCAACTCGCTAGCCACAAAGCAGGACTGATCATCCTCGCACAATCAAGTAAACTTCAGCCATATCTTTTATCATTGCAGTACATTTTTATTATCATGTTTTGACTGACACTTTTCCTTCAATAGGCGTTTCCACTGAAGAGGCTCTCGCGACTTCCCTCAAGACTTTTGAGGAGGAAGAGAGGCTTCATGCTTCGCTGGGCGTTGGTATATTTCGGCTCATTGTGTTTTCATTCCCCTTTCTTATGGGTAATCTAACCCCTTTTTCATCTTATCGCAGGGACTATTTCGACCCAAGTTATCCCAAGTGCCGTGCCGACTTCGCAGGGTGGTGCGAGGACGCTTCTAAGGCTGGTTACTGAAGTCCCAGCTTCCCCAGTATTGCCGAAAGAGGCTTTACTTAAGCAACCGATGACGGACGCCGTAACGGCTCAAGAGGTAGCTCCTGGCGTGGACGATGACGTCTCCTTAACGGAGGTCCTAAGAAGATCAACTCTCACGGCCTAGGAGGAAAGGAAGCACAGAAGGCGTGCAGCAAGAGAACGTAACGCCGCCTTGGCCGTGGGTGCAGGCTCAAGCGCTGCTTCCCCCGTCCCTGCTTCTTCAGAGGGTGCTCCGGTCACCCTGTCTACCGCTCACAGACAGGCGGCACGTGCGGCTCGGGAAGCAATTGAAAGGCCGACCTAAGGTAACATAATACTAAGTCCTTTTGTCAAATTTTTAATCTTCAGATTCTCATATATCCTATCCTGCAGGACCGAGTCTTGATGAGGAAGTGGTAGGTGAGACGGCGGCAACCACTGAGCCTGAAGTGGTTACTCTTTCTCAAGAGTCTGGAACTGCCCCAATTGCTACTCTTTCCCCTTGCAGTCCCTTTTCGTTGCCGGGCACTGCGAGTATCACGACGGCTCTCATGGAGTCGGGGGATGAAGCTACGGGCGGCGAAACCATTCCGATGGAGGAGGGTGAAGCAGTCGCTGCACCCAGTGATGCCCTTATCGCGGTTTCGACCGGCGACTCACCAGGTAGATTTCGGGTCATCGCTTTCCTTTTGATTCTGCAATCCCTTTCAATCTCTTCTGACAGTATTCCTCTCGTTTCTAATGCAAGTGTGGTAAACGTTGAGGTTGTGCCACCCGAGGAAGTACCACCAGTTGCTGCTTTGACGGTTGCCGACCCTTTGCCTTCTCTCGTGTCCTCCCAAGTGCTGGAAGGTACGGGTTTGTGACTTATCGGTTTCATTGTAGGCAATATACTTTATGTACTGAAATTGCATCATTTTACCCTTGCAGGAGTCCTTTTTGATCATCTGTATCAGGTGCTGCACCCACATTTCTCCTTCCAGTCGGAGATTGCTTCATCTAGTGGCGTTGGTGAGTACAGCCTCTAGCTGATATCTTCTCTTTTCTTTTACGGGAAGCCAAGTCGTTGCTAACTCTTCTTTATTTTGACTGCAACACTACAGATTGAAGGAGGAGATGAAAGAATAGTTGCGCCACCGGTACTCCTGGCCTTGCCACCTGCCGTAGTCGGTATAGTATACTTCATCACTCATGTGATTTATTTATTTTGCGAGTTAGATTTTAACCGTAATTCATTTCGCAGCAGTCGCATCGGTTCCTGCTCCCTTCGAATCTTGTATATTAATGCCAGCAGGACTATTTTCTAGACATCTATCTTCTAAGGGTGCTGCGACCAGCCTTC
This sequence comes from Agapanthus africanus, assembly GCA_030015575.1. Classification (NCBI taxonomy): domain Eukaryota; kingdom Viridiplantae; phylum Streptophyta; class Magnoliopsida; order Asparagales; family Amaryllidaceae; genus Agapanthus; species Agapanthus africanus. The sequence goes on from CM057337.1 coordinate 165,964,399, forward strand.
ATATATTGAGTAAATCAATTGAAGGGCTTGACATGGAGATCCCTGCCCTCGCTGCAGATTTTGCTGCCGAGGTTAATCCTATACTGGCGACGCTCGTGAACTTCCATAGCGAGGGCGACGTTGAGTCTTGGGTTAATCACTGCAGGAAAATTGAGGCCTGCCTGCATGAGCTTGAGCTCGGACGTCCTGCTCCCGAGGTCCTGGCTGTGAACTCCCAACGGGCTGCGTGGTCGAGCAGAGCACTCCCTACCTCTTCCATCTTGAACAAGAAGCGGCCTTAAAGCATAAGGAGTGCGAAGAGACTTCAAGCAAATCTGCCAGGCTGCATGCTCAGGTTGATGCAAATGCTGTACAACTGAAAGCTATCTTTGAGGGCCTCCTACGATATATTTCTGACGGGCTAACGCTGAGGCAGAAGCTTAACCTCATCGAGCGAGATGCGCAAAGTCGTGGGGCAGCTCAGCGGGTCATCGATGAGCAACTTTCATCTTATTTGCAGCAACGGGCTCAGGTTGAAGCGGAGTTGGCCGCGACAGCTGACCGTGAAAAGGGGCTGAGGGGAGTGCGTGAGCAACTGATTGGTTTATTGAAAACCCTTCCCTCCTGTTTCCTGATTAAAAATCAGGAATTACCTCAATAAGGTATCACGTGCTCACACATGAACAATGGTCACGTGTTGACATGTGATGGTTAAATTCTCATCAATCAGAAATAAAAACAAACGGCTGAAGGAATTATCTCAATGAGGTATCATGTGCTCACACATGACCAATGGTCACGTGTTAACACGTGAGGGTTAAAACAGAAGCATAAATAAGCGGCTGATAAAAGGACTCAATTGCTCACACGTGACCAAGGGTCACGTGCTCACACGTGACCAAGGGTCACGTGCCGGCACGTGACAGGCTTTGAAAACCTTACAGTTTAATAGAATTAAAATTCTAAATTTCTCTAAAGTCTTTCCAAATGGGAAAGAATTAGGGAGAACCGTTGGATTAAAAATCCAGGGGTGATTAAATATCACTAATTTATGGAAAAATCTTAGACAAGGAAAGATTTCCCTAAATCTCACCGAAAATAACAAACAGAATATCTTTGGATTGAAAATCCAACGGTGAATAAAATTCACTGAATGATCTAAAGGCTCATATTAATTATGAAAACAAACAAAATCTTTCAATGAAAGATTCATTAAACAAATTGATTCTTTTCCTTCTCCTATAAATAGGAGCCAAGAATAAAAGAAAGGGAGGAATTTTTTTAGAGATACAGAGTTTTGGAATCTTGAAATTTCAGAGAGAAAAGAAAGGAGAATTTAATTCTCAACAAAGAAAACCCTAGATGAGAAAAGAAAGGGAATCAAAACTTCAAACAGAGAATTTAATTCTCAAAATCTAAGAGTTTAACTCTTCTGCAAAAGAACTTAGTTCTTCCTCTAGTTGAACATCTGCAGAAGCACATCTTCCCATAGGTTGAGAATTTAATTCTCATCGGGTTGAGATCCTGCCATGCAGATCCAAAACTCCAAGGGGGAATTGAGTTTAGAGAATTTAATTCTCTCAAAATAAGACCAGCGTTTAACCCTATATGAGAATTCAATTCTCCTAAAATTACAGGAATTTAATTCCTTCAAGATGGACAGAACTAGGGTTTAACCATAATTGAGAATTTAATTCTCTCAAATTCACAGGAATTTAATTCCTCTTAAAATGAAATTAGGGTTTCACCCTATACAAGAATTTAATTCTTTTACATATATGGGAATTTAATTCCTCCAAGACAGAAATTAGAGTTTAACCCTACATAAGAATTTAATTCGTTCATAATAGGAATTTAATTCCTCCAAAATCATGATTAGGGTTTAACCCTACGGAGAATTTAATTCTTAAAGATAAAGAGATCTTCACGCATGCAAAAGAATTAAGGTCACGTGTCCCCACGTGACCCCTGAAGAGATCCCCAGAAATGAGAAGGAGGAAAGCTTTGAGGCAATGCCTCACGTGCTCCCACGTGACTTACAAAACACAGAAAGAAAAAGCGAAGGAAAACAAAGCTTTGGGCGCTCTCATGTGTCCCCACGTGACCCCTTAACAAATGCTCTAATGATCAGTGCATAAATCCCCATCACGTGCCAACACGTGATGCTCAAAAATATAAAAAAAAGTGTTAAACACTTATTTCCAAAGCAAAGTAAAAGGGATCTGGTCCCACTTTCGGGTGCCCTCACATGGCCCCACGTGACCCATTCCTATTTAGTGTTTAACACTAATTTAAAGAACTTATTTCCAGTGTTTAACACTGGTGTTTTCTAGTGTGTAACACTAATCTGACAACTTCATTTCCAATGTTTAACACTGTTGTTTTCTAGTGTTTAACACTAATTTGGGGGTTATGCTTCCAGTGTTTAACAATGTTACCTTCTAGTGTTTAACACTAACTTGAAAGCTTTAACACTGTTGTTATCTCGTGTTTAACACTAGTTTTAACCAAATTGGTTAATTTTCCAGAAGCAAAAGTCTCCCTTTCAACTTAATCTCAACATTGAATAAAATCAGAACTATAATGTCCAATGCTCAATTAAAGATAAAAAGTGTTACCAAAGCCCTCAAGCTCTTGTTTAGCATTGCTAAATAATGTGGGCTGAAACCAGACAAATGTCTAATGGTCCAACAGAGGGCCAACACTTCAAACTTAATTGGACTTAGCCCAAGTTGGCTATAAGTCCTCAATTCAGACTTAATTGAGCCAATGTGCTCATAATATAACTAATTGATCTTAGTTCCAAATTAGACTACAGATCATTTAATCCACCTTGGTTCAAGGGTACATCTCTTCACTTCTTTGATATTTGTCGTTGTAATTCTTCAACGTCTTCAAAGAGGTGACGGGTCCCGACAACCACACATTTCATAGACTATGACGTCTCTAAACAACGGACTATGGAGTCCTTAAACCCACAGACTATGATGTCCTTAACCTCGACCGTGATGTCTTAAAACTAACAGCGGACTGTGGAGTCTTTAAACCCACGGACTATGATGTCCTTAACCTCGACCGCGATGTCTTTAAACTAATATTGGACCGTAATGTCCCTAAACTAATTATCGACCGCAATGTCAATAAACTAAACAATAGAGCCCAATTGCTCTCTTGTCCGATCTAAACGGTCCCGTTAAGTTGATCTTAGTCTAAAATTAGACTAACGTATCCTTAACAAACGTTTAAGTTGATCTTAGTCTCAAATGAGGCTAACGTATCCTTAAACCCAAACCCCCCAAACCCAAATCTAAGAAAGATACGGATTTGGACTAGTCCACGCCCTACGGGCGACAACATAACTTAGTCTCCGTATACAATCCACGGGCAACCAAACACAAAACAAACACCCACGACACGAAATGACCATATGGAGAAGGAGAAAGTTGTTACCGCGATGCGGTAGCATAATTAACTGCAGAGGCTTGCGCCTGTAGGTAAGAGCGTCCCCACAATAAAAAACCCTCAAACGAGGGGGAATCTGATGAAGTCTGCTATATCGGTCGCATCCGTTTAAACCTTTGATGCACGGTGCCATAAATAAACTTGGCATCTTCGGAGAGGTGGACGGATAGCACCAATTAGCATCTTCCCTGAAATTCAGGCTAGACGTTCGCCGCATCGTCTTGCCGCGTCTTTCGGAGGGGAATACCTCCCAATAGTTGTTTTTGTACCAATCATCATTTGTAATTTTCTTATTTTGAATAAAATTGTATCCATTTTTTATTCTTTCGTATGATGTATCTTGTACCCAATTGAATTTATGAATAAAAGATATATTTCTTTCGTACTATCTTATGTTATCTTTTGCTTTCTTATCTTTTTCTTTGTTGCCGGCATGTTACTTTTAGCAAGTGTAACCTGTAGATGATAGAGAGAGCATTCCATCTTGAACTCTTCGAGAGGTAGCGATGACTTAGGAAGCAGGTTCAAATCTGCTGCCTAAGGCTTTTCAACTTTGTGAGCCGTGAGGGTCTCATAAAGACTTTCTCCCTACGAGTCGAGAGGATCTCGCAGGTGTATTTTCTTCTTAGGAATTCCTAAGTGCGTTTTCTCTTAAGAGTCGTAAGGATCTCATAAGAGAATTTTCTCCTTACAAGTCGAGAGGACTCGTAAGTGATTGTTTCCTTTCTTGTCGGAGAGTGTGGCCTGTAGGAAATCTACCTTGACCTTTCTGCGAGGCAATGATCGCTTGGGAGACAGGATTAGGATCTGTCACCTAAGACTTTTCAACTTTATGAGCCGTGAGGGTCTCATAAAGAATTTTCTCCCTACAGGTCGAGAGGATCCCGTATGTGTGTTTTCTCCTTAGGAATCGTGAGGTTTCCTAAGTGCGTTTTCTCTTGAGAGTCGTAAGGATCTTACAAGAAAATTTTCTTCTTACAAGTCGAGAGGACTTGTAAGTGGTTGATGAGTTGACTTGCTCCCGAATCAAAGAACTGCTTTGACGGGGAAGTCGGGGGTTGACTTTATCCGCATTTCACGGAGTCAGGGGTTGACCTTATCCGTATTTCATGGGGTCAGGGGGTTGCTCTGGATGTTTCCCACGGGGTCAGGATTGACATCAGCCGTGTTCTACAGAACCAGGATTTGCTCTGGGAGTTTCCCACGGGGTCAGGATTGACATTAGCCGTGTTCCACGGGACCAGGAGGTGCTCCACGGGGTCAAGATTGACATTAGCCGTGTTCCACGGGACCAGGATTTGCTCTGGGCGCTTCCTACGGGGTCAGAATTGACATTAGTCGTGTTCCACGGGACCAGGATTTGCTCTGGGCGCTTCCCACGGGGTCAGGGTTGACATTAGCCGTGTTCCACGGGATCAGGATTTGCTCTGGGCACTTCCCACGGGGTCAGGATTGACATTAGCCGTGTTCCACGGGACCAGGATTTACTCTGGGCGCTTCCCATAGAGTCGGAATTGACATTAGCCGTGTTCCATAGGACCAGGATTTGCTCTGAGCGCGTCCTACGGGGTCAGGGTTGACATTAGCCGTGTTCCACAGGACCAGGATTTGCTCTGGGCGCTTCCTACGGGGTCAGGATTGACATTAGCCGTGTTCCACGGGACCAGGATTCGCTCTGGGCGCTTCCCACGGGGTCAGGATTGACATTAGCCGTGTTCCACGGGACCAGGATTCGCTCTGGGCGCTTCCCACGGGGTCGGGATTGACATTAGCCGTATTCCACGAGACCAGGATTTGCTCTGGGTGCTTCCCACGGGGTCGGGATTGACATTATCCGTATTCCACGGGACCAGGATTTCCTCTGGGCGCTTCCCACGAGGTCGGAATTGACATTGGCTGTGTTCCACGGGACTAGGATTTGCTCTGGGTACTTCCCACGGGGTCAGGATTGATATTAGCCGTGTTCCACGGGACCGGGATTTGCTCTGGGCACTTCCCACGGGGTATAGCTGTGTTCCATGGGACCAGGATTTGCTCTGGGTGCTTCCCACGGGGTCGGAATTGACATTAGCCGTGTTCCACGGGACCAGGATTTGCCCTGGGCGCTTCCCACGGGGTCAGGATTGACATTATCCGTGTTCTATGGGGCCAGGAGGGGTTGACTCTCGGTTGTCTGTGCATCGCCGAGTCATGGAACTGGGAAATTTGCCGCGGCTCCGATTTGCTGATGTTGCGTCTGTTGTAATGAGACGAATTTTAAGATGATCTCCAGGCTGTCTGTGAACCGTCGAGATTTGGCTTCTTTTTCTGATGGAGCCTGGTGGGAAGGTATGGTTCTCTCTTTGTTTGTGCCTCTGGATTGTATACAGGGATCGATATGATCTCACCTGTAGGGCAAAAAGTTTCATTTTATATATATTTTTCTTTCTACGATACTCTATCATTTCAGCTTTTATATCGCGAAAGTCGCGATTGCCCAATCATTTCGGGTGCCCTTACATGGCCCCACGTAACCCATTCCTATTTAGTGTTTAACACTAATTTAAAGAACTTATTTCCTGTGTTTAACACTGGTGTTTTCTAGTGTGTAACACTAATCTGACAACTTCATTTCCAGTGTTTAACACTGTTGTTTTCTAGTGTTTAACACTAATTTGGGGGTTATGCTTCCAGTGTTTAACACTAACTTGAGAGCTTTAACACTGTTGTTATCTAGTGTTTAACACTAGTTTTAACCAAATTGGTTAATTTTCCAGAAGTAAAAGTCTCCCCTTCAACTGAATCTCAAAATTGAATAAAATCAGAACTATAATGTCCAATGCTCAATTAAAGATAAAAAGTGTTACCAAAGCCCTCAAGCTCTTGTTTAGCATTGCTAAATAATGTGGGCTGAAACCAGACAAATGTCTAATGGTCCAACAGAGGGCCAACACTTCAAACTTAATTGGACTTAGCCCAAGTTGGCCATAAGTCCTCAATTCAGACTTAATTGAGCCAATGTGCTCATAATATAATTAATTGATCTTAGTTCCAAATTGGAATACAGATCATTTAATCCACCTTGGTTCAAGGGTACATCTCTTCATCACTCCTTTGATATTTGTCGTTGTAATTCCTCAACGTCTTCAAAGAGGTGACGGGTCCCGACAACCACACATTTCATAGACTATGACGTCTCTAAACAACGGACTGTGGAGTCCTCAAACTCACGGACTATGATGTCCTTAACCTCGACCGTGATGTTTTAAAACTAACAACGGACTGTGGAGTCCTTAAACCCATGGACTATGATGTCCTTAACCTCGACCGCGATGTCTTTAAACTAACATTGGACCGTAATGTCCCTAAACTAATTATCGACCGCAATGTCAATAAACTAAACAATAGAGCCCAATTGCTCTCTTGTCAGATCTAAACGGTCCCGTTAAGTTGATCTTAGTCTAAAATTAGACTAACGTATCCTTAACAAACGTTTAAGTTGATCTTAGTCTCAAATAAGGCTAACGTATCCTTAAACCCAAACCCTCCAAATCCAAATCTAAGAAAGATACGGATTTGGACTAGTCCACGCCCTACGGGCGACAACATAACTTAGTCTCCGTATACAATCCACGGGCAACCAAACACAAAACAAACACCCACGACACGAAATGACCATATAGAGAAGGAGAAAGTTGTTACCGCGATGCGGTAGCGTAATTAACTGCAGGGGCTTGCGCCTGCAGGGAAGAGCGTCCCCACAATCAAAAACCCCTCAAACGAGGGGGAATCTGACGAAGTCTGCTATATCGGCCGCATCCGTTTAAACCTTCGATGCACGGTGCGATAAATCAACTTGGCATCTTCGGAGAGGTGGACGGATAGCACCAATTAGCATCTGCCCTGAAATTCAGGCTAGACGTTCGCCGCGTCGTCTTGCCGTGTCTTTCGGAGGGGAACAGATTCTGGCACGTCCGGTGGGACCTTTTCCTCTTTCCTCTCCACACTTCGTGTGTCATGTTCGCGAATGAATTGCGGTTTGCTAACGGTTGCCCTTGGGTTCGGGATACTAAGATTTGGCGTTTTGCTTGGTGCAGAAAGCAAAGGATCAATGGTGTCCACTTGCGCAAAGTGTTCCAACTGCAACTGCAATTCACGTTCCGCCTCATCTGGAGGCATAGCTTATGGCCCCAGGCGGCGTCCCTGTTCACGATGCCGGTGGAACAGGTCACCCAAGCCACCGCAGGATTTTTTTTCGGGACCAAGCTCCCGCCAATGAGCTTCAGCGCTCCTATGCCAGCACCGGAAGCTCCCAAGAAGTCGGTCTTCGATTGGCTTGCTACTACCACGGCCCCTCTCAACGGGTCGTTCAGCTCCAACTCCTCGGTCTTCGCCAGACTGAGCCTGAACTCCGATGGGCCTGCCAAGAAGCCCATGATACCTGAAGTGGCCATCCCAAAGAAGATAGCCACCCCTGCTCCTGAAGTCGTCAAGGCGCATTCTCGTGCCAAAGAGTCGGTCTTTACAAGACTGACTATTCCGGCTCCCGTTCCTGCTCGAAGGTCTGTCTTTGACAGATTAGATACCGCTACTCAAAAGACGTCAGTCTTCAAGAGGCTGGAACCAGCGGCGCCTCATCTGGATAGGGGGCAAGACAAAGCCGTCCCCATCACTTAACTGACCCCAACAGCTCGACACGCTCGACGTCGCCACTGGCGCCGAGTGAGGAAGGCTGGGGGCAACTCCCCCTCTGGGCTAACTCCACCAGCTCCAACGGTGGAAGTCAATGCTGCTATTCCGACCGGGAACAGCTTTGAACTGCTGAACAAGGTGCGTAGGAACTCGCCTACCGCCATACTGAAAATATCTCCTCCACCGGTAGAGACTGTCGCAGAAGTGAAGCCGGAACAGTCCCCTCAATGACTGTCTTCTAAAGTGTACAAAGTCTGGCGACATGTCCAAGAGTCAGTGATCGATCAAGACTACCTCCGCCGACAGAAGAAGCTGAAGGTTCAGCCGGAAGGGAACTGTCCCAGTAAGCCGCAAAGGACGACAACCACTTGGGTACCCGCTACAACGGCCCCCTCCACGTCAACTACTCAAAAGAAAAGGAGACTAGAGAAAGCCCCTGTAAATGTGGCAGACCACAAAAACATCGAGCCCAAACGCCCTAAGTCTGGGGGCATGGTGGTACATACTGTTTACATGGCTTCCGAAAAAGAGGAAAGCCGCAATTCGAAGGGCCACCGACCGCTTACCCGATCAATAACAAGGGCTCAGGAACAACAACAGCAGAAGCTTCAAGAGATGCTGACTACAATGGCCGCACTTACTGGGCCAAAAGAAAACCCGGAGGCGTCATCGGAACAACGTCACGAACATGAGACTGACGTTGAATTCCTTCGGAGAATGCTCGAAAAAAAGAACAAGGAGGCTGCGGAACAAGCGGCCAATATAAAGCAAATGGCCCTCCTATTCCAGAATATAGTGGGCATGATGATCCAGCCGGACCCTCCAGCCGAAGATCCTCCAGTAATAATTGAAGATGATAGAGGAGAAACATCGAATCCTCTGCCGGCTCTGTCAACAGCCAAGGAGGAGACAATCTCCAAAACTACCCTGGATGACTATATTGCTCAGCAAATAAGGGTTCACCAGGCAAATGAAGCAGCCGGCCAAGTTGTCAAAACTGGGCGACCGTATCCAGGCTGGTATGATCAGATAAAGTACCCGCCGGGATACACGATCCCAAAATTCCACGTATACAAGGGGACGGGCAATCCCCACCAGCACGTCGCCCAGTTCAGAGCTCTGTGCGGCAATACCGGAGGCGATGATAAGCTTTAGCTCCGTCAATTCATCGGCAGCTTGTCGAAGACGGCATTTGAGTGGTATTTCGAACTTCCAAACGACTCCGTCAAAACTTTCGCAGAAATGGAGTTATTGTTCACCCAGCGATTCGCGAGCGCAAGTGAACGCACCCCGATAACATCATTGATCAATGCAAGGGTAAAGCCGGGCGAAACTTGGGTTCAATACGCAATCCGATGGCGAAATCTGCGGTCGAAATGCGAGCAGCGCATCGAAGAAGCACCAGCGGTGGGCATGTTCGTGGGCACCCTTGACCCTCATGCAACTATTTCACAGTTCATGATGTTCTTCAAACCGACCACATTCCAGGCTTTAATCGACAAGCTAGCCCAAATGGATCAGATGGGTCATAGACCGTCTCCTCCGAAGCCAGAGCCGCGGAACGAAAAGGGAAAAGGGAAGGTGACCTTCATTGCGAATACCCAACAACAGCCCAGTGCTTCAAAACTAACGGATCAACTGGAAGAGAGGCGGTGCTATTATAATGAGAAAATGAAGCGTCCTTACTCGTTCCCACGGGACAAAATGAAGAGATTATTCGAACTAGCAATGCGCAACAGGCTTATCAATCTGCTAAATCCAAAGCGACCATTGCAACCCGGCGAAGCGAATAATCCCAATTATTGTCCTTACCACCAGACGGTAAGCCATCCAATCGAAGAGTGCTTCGTCTTTAAGGGATGGATCGAGGATCAGTACCAACAAGGCAAGTTTGTGTTGTCTGAGAAGTGGAAAGTAAGCCCACCACAACCGCACACTCCTAAGAAGATGGACACACCGGGGGCAACGTGCTCTTTTGTTGAAAAAGCTCCATGGGAGGTCGTTCTTTCAGCCAAAACTAAAAGAATGCTGAATGATCTCCAGACATGCCTGGCGATCAGGTGGAAGAATCCGCTAGAACCCCAGATCATCGAAGGACTGCTGAAGCCACGCCCAACTCCAAAAATTGATGGTGATATCCAAAGCACTCACACCCAGCCGTCAAAATCTTCAAAGAAGAAGAAGAAATCCAAGAAGCCCATGAAGCCTGGTGACAAGCGCACGGACCTGCAAAAGCAGATTGACGCGCTGGAAGAATATAATCAGAAGGCGCGAACTTTAATCACGCTCCAAGAGTTCCTCGGCCACGTCCTTGAAGATGGAGATGATGGAGAAGACTCGTCAGATGAATCTGAAGATTACGTAGCAAGTTGCCATGTGATCTTTCACTCGTTGATAGACGATGAAGAAGCTCCTTGCACCGAGAGACTGGGGGCAGGTCCTGAACCAGAACTTCTAGGGCCATTAGATGAAATGATCGACCCATTCCTGAACGAAGCTTTTCTGAAAAGTAAAGCTGATCGAGGGCGTGAGATGACCATGTTTGAAAAGGCCAAACGCCAGCGACTGGACAAAAGAGTCGAGACCCTCCCGCTGAGTCAAAGGACATCTGTCGCGAATAAAAACAAGTTCAAGACGAGGAAAAGGTTTGCTAAAGCCATGTCAATGGGAATGAAGCTACTACCCTTCGAAAGAAACACTCTTGGTGAAGTAGAGATGCATCCTAGCTACTGCTTATATCATTGAAAGATTGCACACCACATCGAAGAGTGCAACGCTTTTAAAAGATGGTGGTAGGGGTATGTTGCTCACCGGCAACATTTTAAGCGGATGAAACGTAAAACTCGTCGAGAGCGAAGAAATGCGATTGAGGAGCATAAAAGAACTACCGGCAACTGTCGCATGGTCAACGCCGGGGGATCGCAGGTTCTCACCTTCGGGAGCGACTCTGACGAGGAGATAGCTCTTTGCCCTCTCTTTAAAGAATCCACCTTGGGGAAAGAGGAAGAACCGAAGGCCTGTGAAAATATTCAGCTGCGCAATCGTACGCTGCCCGAACAGAATCTCGGACCAACAAATAAAAAAGATAAGGGAAAAGAAAAGGTCTCTGAGGATATCGCCCTAGATGACTAAGTCATGAAAGAGTTGACAGCTAAGGACCCGCCCAAGAAAAGTAAGGTGGACTACAACGTTCTGGTGCACTTGAGGAAGTTACCCTCGCAGCTCAGCATTCTCGACGCCCTTTTACTATCAAAAGAAGCAAGAGATTTATTGATCAAGGTGCTACAAGAGCCAGAGCAATTCCAAGCTTTCCTCGTCGAAGAAAGGATGAAGGACGAGCTAGAAGAAGTGCACACAGCCGATGTCACCTTCGGCAATGAAGATCTCCTCCTTGGGACGTGCGAGCACAACCTTCCCCTATATGACTCAGGATACTGTCACGATATAAAGATAGGAAAAATCCTGGTCGACAATGGGTCCTCCGTCAATCTCCTCAACGTGCGAGTATTGAAGGAAATCTGCATGAGCGTTCAGTACCTCGCTCGTGATAAAATTACCATCTCCGGTTTCGACTCCTAGTCATCACGGACTCTCGGGTCTGTAATACTGACAGTACGCTTCGGGCTGCTTGTCACGGACATTAAATTTCACGTCATTGACGCCAAGACATGCTACAATGCTTTGCTCGGCCGGCCCTGGTTACACGAATACAACATTATTCCTTCTACACAGCACCAGTGTATGAAGTATTTTAGGGATGGCCTCGAGTACACTGTGACGGGAGAATTGAACCCATTCTCCATGAACGAAGTCCAGAAGTACGAAGATGCAAAATACTTCTTACCAGATTTTGAGGATACGGAAAGATGCCACAAACCGAAGGACAAAGCTATCACCACTATTCCAGTATTCGGGAGTGATACCGAAGAGGAAGAAGAGATAGTTTATTCAGGGCCGCCTCAACGCAACAACCCGGGACCGTCCGCCCCCATGTTGATCTTCGGCAGCTACTCGGAAGACGAGGTTAATGCTGTATTCTCCGCTCGGCCACCAATACGAGCATTCGCTGGTGATAATCAAAGTTTGCAAATCACTATGATTCCGCGGAAGCACTACAAAGATCTCGATGCACTTGAAGCTTATAGCATACAAGAGCTACAAACATTTTACGTCCCTCCCAGACGAAAAGGTGAACAGGCGATCCTATTCTACCGATCGGGGGAAACCAAAGTGGAGAAAGAAATCTGGCACGGCGCCGATCCCCTGCTCGACAGACTCCAGCCCATCCGGCTACCTAGATATTACTCGGAAGGCTTGAGAAGGCTATTGAAGCGCCAAGGGGTACCCTTCAGACAAACTGCTCGACAGGCTCGGTTCTACAACAGGATTTGGGATGTCCCCGGAACTCAGCGCAAACTGCCCAACGGGAGAATGGAAACGGTCGGGCTCGGATATGTTCGATCCAAGAAACGGGAACGAGTCCATGGTAGCTACATCATATATGACTTCGATGAAGAAGAGGACGCCCTGTCAGAAAATGCTGACCCTGAACCAAAACGAGATCCTACCATCAAAATGCCGAGTCCGTCGTTCGAAGAACGAATGGACAAGCTTATCAGGGAAGCGGGTCAAAAGATCCGGGATGACCATAACCGCTAGGTGGCCATTTGCGAAAAAGCCAAGATACAGGGCCTCCTTCAACAGGCCGCGGAGAATGGCAATGTTCTTCCTTATCAACCCGTCATACAAAAGGCCCGACGCAGAGGCAAAAATAATTCAAAAAAAAACGGGAAAAGCGTTCGAGAGCGACAAAGCGGGACCAAGAAGCCACGCGATCAGGAATCGAGCAATCCGGATTCATCCCTTGTGAAGAAGATGAGCCGAGCATACGTTTTTCCTCAGAACAAAACACGGAAGATACTTGATCTCGCCATAAAACATCAGATGATTACACTCCCGGAGTCCAAACACCGCGAGTAAGCTAACGAGGTCTCTCACCCAGACTTTTACTTTTATCACCGAGCGATAGGACATTCTCTCGAAGACTGCTTCACCTTCAAGGACTGGGTCAAAGACCAATATCAGCTCGGCAAGTTCGCTCTATCCAGCAGTTGGAGGATAAATCTGCCAAAGAAGCACGAACCAAAAGCCATGCATACAGCGAGAATAGAACCAGATCAACATCGGTCTTGGAAGCGAGCTCGTACCTGTCATATGATAACACTATCAAAAGAGGAGCCTGAGGATATGGATGACCTCACCTGGTGCTTCGAAAGCAATGATGACGAAGTGATCTCAGAGTTTCCACCAACGCCGAAAGAGCTGGAAGATAGAATACATACTACAACAGATAACCTCAAGAAAATTGATTTGTGGATGGCAAATGACCCGCGACCGACATTCGTCAGTGAACTGTTGTTTGAAGAAAGGGTGGCTACGCTAAAGGACGTGCTCATGCAGCATAAAGATTGCTTTGCATGGAACTATTCCGAGATGCCAGGACTAGACCCAGAGATTGTTGTCCACAAATTGGCAATATCTCCGGACGCCAAGCCAATTAAACAAGCACCGAGGAGAATGCGGCTCGAACTTGAGATGAGCATCAACGCCGAGGTCAAGAAACTAATCGACTCCGGTTTTATCCAAGAGGTTCAATATCCCGACTGGATCGCCAACATTGTTCCAGTAATGAAGAAAAATGGGACGGTGCGCATATGTGTGGACTTCCGGGATCTCAACAAAGCTTGCCCAAAGGACGATTTTCCAGTACCAGTCACTGAGCTGATGATAGATAACACATCCACTCACGAAGTCTTCTTCTTCATGGACGGCTCATCAGGATATAACCAGTTAAAGATGCACCCCGAGGACCAGAAGCACATCGCTTTCCGGACCCCTTTGGGTATATTTTGCTACAAGGTGATGCCCTTCGGTCTGAAGAACGCCGGTGCCACCTATCAGAGGGCCATGATGAAGATTTTCGATGACCTCATACATGAAATCGTCGAATGCTATATCGACGATCTCATGGTTAAAAGAAAATCATACGAGGAACATCTAGAGCATTTGAAGATCGTATTTCAACGCTTCGGCAATACAACTTGAAGATGAACCCTCTCAAATGCGCGTTCGGGGTGTCCTCAGGCAAATTTCTGGGATTCATCGTCCGACACTGAGGCATCGAGATAGACCCGTTGAAGATCAAGGAGATCATGGAGATGCCCCCGCCTAGGACTCTCAAGCAATTGCGATCTCTCCAAGGAAAGCTCGCGTATATCCGGCGGCTTATAGCCAATCTCTCCGGCAAGTGCCGTCCGTACAATCACCTAATGAAGAAAGGGACCCCTTTCGTTTGGGACCGCAAATGCCAAGGCGCGCTGGACGAAATCAAGCAGTACCTACAGAATCCGCCAGTACTGGCCGCTCCGGTCAAGGAAAAGCCTCTCATTCTTTATACAACAGCCCTTGAAGGTTCCTTAGGTGCATTATGGGCACAAGAGAACAACCAAGGGAAGGAGAGAGGCTCTACTATTTGAGTCGAGTTCTACTGGGGGCAGAAAGCAATTATTCTCTCATAGAAAAACACTGCTTGACATCGATCTTCGCGATAACGAAGCTCAGGCACTATGCGTTGGCGCATAAAGTCCGTTTCATATCGAAGGTGGATCCTCTCAAATATTTGATGTCAAAGGCCATATTGACAAGGCGGCTTGCTAAACGGGCCTTGCTCTTGAGGGAGTTCTCAATAACTTATCAGCCCCTTAAGGCAGTGAAAGGTTAAGCCATTGCCGACTTCCTCGCTGAGCATCCGATACCTGGCGATTCTCCCTTGAATTGTGAACTGCCAGACACACATGCGTTTGACACGATCGACAGTGGCGATACCCAGTGGGAACTGTATTTTGATGGAGCGTCTTCCATGAAGAAGCGCAAACAAAGCACCCCTGTAATCAAATCAGGGATAGGCCTCATCTTTGTAACTCCACAAGGGGGATAATGCGCTTTGCCTTCTCTTTAACAGAGTCGAGGATGAACAACGATGTCGAGTATGAAGCTTTGATAGCAGGTCTCGAGATCGCCATCGACATGGGAATTGAAAACCTCCTCATATATAGAGACTCCCAACTGATCGTCAGTCAAGTAAACGGCGACTATCAGACGTGCAAGCCTGAGTTGGTGAAATACGGCGAGAGAGTACAGCGATTGCTGACTCAAATTCCTTCCCACACCTTGGAAAGTATACCACGAGCGGAAAATAGCAAGGCGGATGCACTAGCCAAACTCGCTAAAGAATTGGCTGACGAAAACCTCGATGACCTGAGGATCGTTGTGCAAAGCCGTCGGGTTCTCACACCGACAGAAATATCCCCGGAGTCATTCGAAGAAAAGGGAGCGACCGAGCAAACGACTTTACAAATAAAAGACCAGGAAAAGGTTACCGATTGGAGGGAAGTTTTTATAGACTACTTCAAATCCCGTCGAACACCTGAAGATGCATCTTCAAAACATCAGCTTATGAAACGAGCTCTGTCTTTTGCTTTCGTCAATGATACTCTGTATAAAAGGTCATTTGATTCTCTGTGGCTAAAATGCCTGGGGCCCGAAGAAGCAAAAAGAGTCGTCCAAGAAACTCATGACGGACTCTGCGGTTCTCACCAAGCCGGGCCGAAAATGAAGCTGAAGATTAAAAGGATGGGCTACTATTGGCCCACGATGATTCAGGATTGTCTCGAGTATGCGAAACAATGCCATTCGTGCCAGATCCATGGGGATTTTATCCATCAGCATCCAAATCCATTACATCCAACGGTGGCTAGCTGGCCGTTCGAAATGTGGGGAACTGACATAATTGGCCCCATCGAACCAGCATCGTCCAGAGGACATCGATTCATTTTGGCGACAACTGATTACTTCTTCAAGTGGGCAGAAGCAGTACCGCTGAGGGAAGTGAAAACAGAGAATATCCTCCATTTCTTCAAGACACACGTCATTTATCGGTTTGGAACTCCGCGACGGATCATCTCCGATAACGGGCCAGCCTACAGAAGCCACAAGATCAGTCGCTTCGCACAACAGCATAAGATAGACTGGAGATACTGTTCAGTCTATAATTCTTGAGCTAACGGTCTGGCTGAGGCTTTTAACAAGACCTTGACGAAGATTGTGAAAAAGACGGTGTCTCGAAATAAGAAGGACTGGCATGAGAGACTGTATGAAGCTCTCTGGGCGTATCGAACTACGTTCAAAACGACCACGAATACAACACCGTACGCATTGGTATTCGGTACAGAGGTGGTACTCCCCCTCGAGATAGAGCTACCCTCTCTACGAGTGGCAGTTCATTACGAGCTAACGGACGAAGAGAATGCTCACCTTCGGCTTGAGGAGCTCGATGCCCTTGATGAAACTCGGCTTATGGCGCAACAAAATCTGGAGGCTTACAAAGCAAAGATGACGCGCTCATACGAAAGATTAACTAGGCCGAGAACATTCCGCCAAGGCGAACTCGTGCTAGTGGTCAAAAGACCTATGATCCCCAATCGTGCCAAGCGGGAGAAATTCGAGCCGAACTATGAAGGCCCGTATATCATAGACAAGGTCTACCAGGGTGGGGCCTATCTACTTATGGACATGCATGGCGAAAGGCCCTTCAGGCCAATAAATGGTCGCTTCCTGAAAAAGTACTACGCTTAACGAGTCACGGCCTAGGTCAATGATAGATGACGATGACTATGTCCGCTCGCTATCTTTCTAAGCCCAAACTCTATAAGTAGTAGCCGGCTTATCGGACCGAAATGTCCTTAAACTAACAACGGACCGAAACGTCCTTAAACTAACGATGGACCACTATGTCCTAAAACTAGCTGCTGACCAAGATGTCGATAAACTACGGTGGATTGCAGCATCCCAAAGCTGATACAAAACAAAAAAAAAGAATAAAAAAAAGAAAGAAAAACGGTATGTCCATAAGTAAAAAGGGCACGGATGAAAACCCGAAAGGGCTCCGTGAGTAAAACCAGCAGGGCTACCGGCGAGTTTTGTGAAAACCCGAAAGGGCGCAATCTCGTTAGAATAAAAAAAAAGAGAAAAAGAAAACGGTATGTCCATAAGAAAAATGGGCACGGATGAAAACCCGAAAGGGCTCCGTGAGTAAAAACAGCAGGGCTACCGGCGAGTTTTGCGAAAACCCGAAAGGGCGCAATCTCGTTAAAAGACACTTGCAAAGTCCTCTCGATTTTGTATGGAGAATCCACCTGCGTGAGATCCTTAAGACTCACAAGGGAGCAACACACTTAGGGATCCCCACGATCCCTAAGAAGAAATCACACTTGCGAGATCCTCACGACTCGTAAGGAGAACCCTCTTATGAGACCCTCACGGCTCATAAGATTTGAAAGTCTTAAGCTACAGGGATCTAAACCTGTTCTTAAGCAGCCCCCACAACCTTCAATACTGCCCTACAAGCGGCTCAGTGCCGACCCTTGTATACAATCCACGGGCGCGAATAAACATTTCCCTATCAAATTCCCACCCGTGACTAGGGATATGTTCGTACGGTGAGCAATCCTTGTGAGTTCTCTCGACTTATAAGGAGAAAACACTCTTGTAAGATCCTTACGACTTATAAGAGAACATACACTTAGGAGTCCTCACGATTCCTAAGGAGAAAACATGCCTACGGGATCCTCACGACTCACAGGGAGAAATACTTTTATGAGACCCTTACGGCTCATGAAGTCAAAAGCCTTAGTCGACAGGATCCTAACCCTGTTCGCTAAGCCACCTTTGTTCGATATCGACAGAGGCAAATGATGATTCGCTCCTGGAAATATCCCAGTTGCAGCGATGCTGATGCTAAAATCAGTGTCTAATTCCAAGCTTGCAGCAAAAAGCTAGCGAGCCACACATGCATACGAAATAGCTGAAATGATGGGGCAACTTGCAACAAAATCAGCAAGTAAAAACATATGCATGCAAAATAGTCGAAATGATTGGGCAACTCGCAATTAAAAGCAGCGAGGAAAACTAAAACAAATAGCGAAATGATTGGGCACCATGAAAAATAGCCGAAATGATTGGGCAATCGCGACCTTCGCGATATAAAAGCTGAAATGATAGAGCATCGCGGAAAGAAATTAAAAAAATGAAATTTATGCCCTACAAGTGATATCATAACAATCCCTGTATACAATCCAGGGGCGTAAACAAAGAAGGATTCACACCCTTCCTTCCCAAGCTTCATCAGAAGGAGAGGCTAAATCTCAATGGTTCATAGACAGCCTAGAGATCATTTCAACATTCGTCTTATTACAACGAACACAATATCAAGCAAAGCGGAACAGCGGCAATTCCCAGTTCTATGACTCGGCAGTGTACAGATGACCGAGAGTCAAACTCCGAATCCGTGAAATGCAGATAAAGTCAAAAATTCCTGGTCACGTGGAACGCGGATTATGTCACTCCTGACCCCGTGGAAAACGTCCAGAGCGGATCCTGGTCCTCGCAGAGCACGGCAGTAAACCCGTGTGAAGCATCCAGAGTGGAGCCTGGTCCTCGCCGAACACGGCAGTGAACCCGTGGGAAGCATCCAGAGCAAAATTTCTGGTCACGTGGAACACGGATTATGTCACTCCTGACCCCGTGGAAAACGTCCAGAGTGGATCCTGGTCCTCGCCGAACACGGCAGTGAACCCTTGGGAAGCATCCAGAGCAAAATTCCTGGTCACGTGGAACGCGGATTATGTCACTCCTGACCCCGTGGAAAACATCCAGAGCGGATCCTGGTCCTCGTAGAGCACGACAGTGAACCTTTGTGAAGCATCCAGAGCAAAGCCTGGTCCTCGCTGAACACGGCAGTGAACCCGTGGGAAGCATCCAGAGCAAATTCCTGGCTACGTGGAACGCGGATTATGTCACTCCTGACCCCATGGAAAACGTCCAGAGCGGATCCTTGTCCTCGCAGAGCACGGCAGTGAACCCGTGTGAAGCATCCAGAGCGGAGCCTGGTCCTCACCGAACACGGCAGTGAACCCGTGGGAAGCATCCAGAGCAAATTCTTGGCTACGTGGAACGCATATTATATCACTCCTGACCCTGTAGAAAACGTTCCTGGTCCTCGCAGAGCACGGCAGTGAACCCGTGTGAAGCATCCAGAGCGGAGCCTGGTCCTCGCCGAACACGGTAGTGAACCCGTGGGAAGCATCCAGAGCAAATTCCTGGCTACGTGGAACGCAGATTATGTCACTCCTGACCCCGTGGAAAACATCCAGAGCGGATCCTGATCCTCGTAGAGCACGGCAATGACCCCATGTGAAGCATTCAGAGCGGAGCCTGGTTTTCGCCGAACACGGCAATGAACCCGTGGGAAGCATCCAGATCAAAAATTGGACTGTGAGGTCCTTAAACTCACGGACTATGATGTCCTTAACCTCGACCGTGATGTCTTAAAACTAACATTAGACTGTGAGGTCCTTAAACTCATGGACTATGATGTCCTTAACCTCGACCGTAATGTCTTTAAACTAACATCGGACTGTGGGGTCCTTAAATCCATGGACTATGATGTCCTTAACCTCGACCGTGATGTCTTAAAACTAACATTGGACTGTGAGGTCGTTAAACTCATGGACTATGATGTCCTTAACCTCGACCGTGATGTCTTAAAACTAACAACGGACTGTGGAGTCTTTAAATCCATGGACTATGATGTCCTTAACCTCGACCGCGATGTCTTTAAACTACGGTATCCTGGAAAACGTTCAGAGCGGAGCCTGGTCCTCGCAGAACACGGTAGTGAACCCGTGGGAAGCATCCAGAGCAACCCCTGACTCCGTGAAATGCGGATAAGGGCAACTTCACCCATCACTTGCGGGTCCTCACGACTCGTAAGGGAGTAAATTCTCTTGTGAGATCCTTACGACTTTCAAGGGAAAAACACACTTAGAAATCCTCACGATTCTTAAGGAGAGATTACACCTACGGGATCCTCTCGACCAGTAGGGAGAAAATTCTTTATGAGACCCTCACAGCTCATAAAGTTGAAAAGTCTTAGGAGGCAGATCTTAACCCTGAATCCTAAGCCATCATTGTCCTGCAAAGGAACCGAGATAGACTACCCACAGAAATACATTCAATAACAAAGGACACATCATTGAGAAGGAAAATATGTCTTTTATTCATGAACCAAAATGAATACAAAGTACAATTCGCGAAAGAAGCAAGAGAAAAAAAATATATACTCTTATTTAGGAGTATGTACAAAGAAAGAACAAAAATGTACATCTACAAGTCTTCAAGCCGGCGGACGATTTAGCAAATTGGCCAACTCATCCCTCTTTCACTGGGCCCCGCCTTCATGGTTCAATATCGCCAAAAGACGGGCCTCCGCCTGAGCCTGCTAGGCCTGATATGAGGCAAGCCGGCCTTCGAGCTCTTTCTCGGAAGCCTTGTGAGCCTCAATCCATTCGCGAGTGAATACCGCAGCTTTATCGATGGCCACCACCTCCTTGATGGCCTCATACGCTTTGTTGGCTTTGACTGTAAGGTTGGCTTGGAGCCCGTTCAGTGCCTTAGAAGCCAGCTCCCTCTCCGAGAATTTGCGGCTGAGCCTATTCTCGCACGACACCATGTTCGCCGCGCACCGCTCTATCAGACCCTGCAAGCTCGCCTTCGCAGCCACAGCCTCTGAAGAAAGATGGGTACACTCGAGCACATGCAAGCAAGCCTCTACCTGCCGGCAGAACTCAACCCAGACTTGCACCACCGCTTCGCTATGATAGGTGGTAAGAAAGGGAAGGGAGCCGTTAGCTTCGGCAGCAAATGCTTCGGCCGTAATTACGCTGCCAGCACGAAGCTCCTCGATCAAAGATGACAGAGAGGCGATGCTTAACTTGGCCAAACGTTCCGAGGCTCCCAGAGCATAAGGGCCGGGTGGCATAATGATGCGCGACTCCAGCGCGGTGAGAACAGGTAGGGCTGTTCAGATTTATAAACAGTCAGCGAAACTTGTGAATCAAGAACAAAAGGAACAATGTTGGGACTTTACTTACCCACAGTCATGCAAGAAGGAGCTGAAGACTCCCCTGGCCCTTCAAGAACCTCAACCTCGTCGTCGGCCTCCAGAACTGTAAAAGACATCAATGTCATTTTATGAAATAGTTATAATGCTGTGAAAAGAAGGCGGAAAATACTAACCTTGCCCAGAAGAGAGGACGATGCGCTGAGGAGATATCTCTTGTGGAGCAGCCATCTCCAACAGGCGCTGAAAAGACTGCCTGGGAGACAAGTCGGCAATCGAAGTGTCACGTCCCGAAAGTACGGAACATGACCGGCACTTAAACTACGAAACGTCTCGAGGCGTACGTAATCCAAGTAAGCCGAAAACCCAGAAATGCAAACCAAGAAAAGTAGTAGAGTGAAGGCAAAACCAATTTAAACAAGTAGTTTTAATAGCATAAGCCGAATTATGCGGTTTTAAAACAACATCAATATTTCCCGAAAATTTCGGCAGAGTCTCCTTTGTAAATACTGGCTCCTAAATGGGATACAACATGAATAGTATACAAAATCAATAAAAGGCATCCCCAAGAGGGAGCTAGCTCTTCGTCAATCGACGGTCACAACCACACAAGCAATATAATATACAACGCCAACGGCGAGGATCAAAAACTCAAAACCACAAGAAAACCACAGAAATAAAACGCGCGACTCTAAGGCCGAAAGAATAACATCACTGGTCTCTATCTCTGAAATAAATACATGTTTGGTTGATGGAACTTCTAGATACAATAGAATAATGATATACAAGATATAATGATGGGTGCGATACAAATAAACCCACCTACTAGCAAGTCACCCGGAAATGGAAATAGTGCCAGCAAGCCGTAATGAAACCTGTACGGCGAAACCTGCAAGAACTATGGCACAACGGGGGTGAGTTGCCAACTCGTGAGTAGAAAAACATCTACGCACAGAAATCGCATAAATAACGCAACCTAGGTCAATGATCATAATATATCCTCAAATATATGAATAACATGCAGCCTATAACAATGGCTAGGGTAATATCTAACCCGAGTGTGATCTCATGTGCCCGTGTCAGTGCCTCAGGTAGCAATATATCATATGATTGAGGTATGAATGTATGAAAACAGAATACATGTAAATGAAGAAACTGTTTTCATAAATTAGTGAGATTTCCTTTGTATTTTTAAAATGAGGTATCATAAATGAAATCAGCATCAACAGTGTCTAGTATCGACACAAAACATAAATCTCAATGTCTCAAAACCTCAGGCTCCGGCTATCCGGACTGGCCTGTATTATCAAATCTCAGTACCTCAATATCTCGAAATCTCAATGTCTCAATCTCAATATCTAGGGCGCCGTCAGTCTAGACCGGCCCCTACCATCCATCTCAAGACCACGACGGTATCCTCCGGATATCCGACGCGTCGGGTAAAATCACCGGTAGGTAGTCCTCCCTGCCAGGCTCATCGTCATCACCACGAGCTTCTTGCCCCGGGGTACCTTACCGGGTCCACCATGTACCCGAAACGGTTCATCCAACTCCTCGAATCGGGTCTTGAAATCCATCAGCAAACTCATGGTGGACGACTCATACATCATGGGAAAAACCGCGCTTTTCATTTAAAAAGAGAAAGAAGAAGTTTGTATATGTCTTGCGGTTTTCCCCAAATCCAGAAAATCTCATGGAAATCCGAATCCAAAACCTCAATAGCATGTAAAAAGTGAATATATGCATGAGAATCCATGAATGCGGCATAACAATGAATAACAGTATGCATGAAGTAGCAGGTAATAACTACAATGCCTAAACTAACATATAAGGCAAGTACACTAATATCATGTCTAAACTATTAGCTAACAGGCTATGTCAAGCAATAATATTTTCTAAGTGTACGTGACATGGCAATTACCGATGAAGATGTGTGTGAGCCGGAAAGTAAGTGTACGTGGTACACACGCATCATCGGTAATGGTGCTGGTGTCCTAACCACAAGATATCAACAGTAGAATATGAAGCATAATATAAGCATGTGATGCGGAGCGAACAACAATAATGAGCGGAAGCTGAATACTAGACGCAACAATAACTAATCTGCATTAACCTAATATAAGTCCTATAATGGTGCCTTTTGAAATAACACGAATCGTGGGGTTTTGAAAATAGGGGCTACGGTGTTTTTAAGAAAAGATACTTTTTTTTTGAAATATCCGTAGAATCCCTTGACTTGTCTTTTAAAATACGCACGATTCGTAAGCTTTGAAATAGGTAGGAACCGAATCTAATCTAACAACTAACTAAACTAAAGGCTAAGCTACAAGCTAGACTACAGGTATGGAAACTGCCTAACATCTGAGTCGATACATATACATACCTGTATATATATTAGTCGGTGATCCCGCCTCAATAATATCATATCCGATACCATATCTATAATCAGACATCCCAAGTCAAGAGTGCGGATCAATCATCAAGATATAGCTCGTACGTAAATCCGTCGTACGGCATCCCCAAATCTGGGTACGGGTCAATATCATATTCCTCACACTATTCCTCTGGTATCCTCTTTATCCAAGATCATAGTCTAGGGTACTGACCTATGTCTAGTACAATACTAATATCCTCAATATACTCATGATCTGACTACTGATCGACAATCTCGTACAAACCGATATCGTCAGCACATATCATCATCAAGGGGTATACATCGCCCGATACGGCCTAATATCAATATCCTAGCATATCATGCCTCATATCACGATCACATGTCGACCATTTTATTTATAACACTATTCACCCGTATCGCCGCCCCAAGATCCGCTATAACACCAGGACGCACCTCAAGTACGAATCCTGCCATATCACCGATATCACAACCACAAAACAAATCTCATCGACTCAGCTCAATCCCAAGTATCATCCTCAAATCCGTATGTGAACACATAGTCCCATACCCATGTGAACACATAAGTATAAAGAATCCCATGAGCACATATAAATAGGAATGTATGCAAGTATGTATGTGTGTATGTGTAGTGCAACACTACCCTAGGGTTCGCAACACTAAAATAATCCAACACACCAATATCCATCCTAAACATCGTTATTAATCCTAAATAACATATAATAATTGTTGGTGTGTATACGCATCCGTATACACCACCACGGACTGCGGGGGTGCTATACGCCATCCACCAGACTTCTCCCCGTAGATATAAATCTACTCACCTGGTCCTCGCTCGCCGGTGCCGACGTCGCCACGCGCTTGCTTGTCGTCTCGAAGTCCACATGGGGTACCTACATATCATAACGCACCGTATCGCATTAAAATCCGACTCATGACCAAAACGACTCATGAATCCCACATAGGTCAAAACCTATGGTTGCTTTCACAAATCGACCCAAAAACCCTCGACGTCGGCGTACAAACGCCAAACCATCGAGAAAAATCCTAACACACTCATTTGTACAGTTACAAGCACTAATTATAATATAAAATAGCTTAAAATTCACAAAAACCCCAATTTCACTTAAAAAGTCATTTTTCCGAAAATCTAGCAAGCACAAATCACCGTTTTAGTACAAAACTCGATGTATAAACGAATCTAGCGGCCACAATATTCACTAAATATCTTAAATAAGTCATAAAAACAATTCCCATAATTTAATCTCGTTAAATTCCAAAAACCCTAAAATTCTAGTTTACAAAATACCTAAATTTTAACAATTTTATAGCAAAATGCACAAACAACAATTTAGGTTGGATTTGCAAGATCTAAGTTGCTAAACAACAAATTAAGATGTTAATAATGTGATAAAAACCCTAACCATAATTTAATCTCACCTATATATGCATTTCATAAAAACCTAGTTTGCATAAAAGCTTATTTATTGCAAATTTTAAATTAACAAATTGCAACTAGCAAGTAGATTAATTTTAGCACTTAGGTTACACTTTGCATGACTTAGCATGTTAATTACCCTATGCAAACATAAACATTTTAATAAAACCCAATTCTAGAATTTCCAAACCCTAACTTGAAAATTCATAACTAGCAATTCAACCACTTAACACTTGAATACAATAGCTTTAAGAAATTAACTAACAATTTAAGCAAAAAGGGTTAGAATTTATACCCAAGAGATTTGAAGATCTACAAGCACACATAGCCTCCCAAATTGAAATCTTGTTCCCTAGATCCATGCAATTTTGGCTAATGAGAAATGGGTAGGAATTAGATTTTGATTTTGTGGGATATTTTTGAAGCATTTTGGATGATTTTGGAGATGAAATGAAGTGGAAACTTGGTGGGGAAAATGAGGGGGGCTGCTGATCATTTCGGCCAGAGGATGGGGGTGGGGAGAGGTGAGAGATTTGGGTAGAAATTCCATGGTCAAAGCCCCTCCCAATTACCATAATACCCCCACCTACAAAAATATATCATAAAACCTTGATTTTAACCATTCTTTTCACATGAAAGATGACAAAAAGGAGGGGGAGGGAATGGGCTGCTGTCATGTGGTGGTGGGGCCGGCCATGTGAGTGGGTGAGGATGTGTGTGAGGTTGCAAAGAAAATTCCATGCAAAAAGAACCCCTCAAGTTACCAAATTGCAAGTTTTCGCTAATTTCACCAAAAAAGCCTTTTTCTTCGATATTTTCTAAACCGTTTTGGCAAACCATTTCATTTCAAAAACCACATGATAAAATTTTGTTTAATGTGTTATGATAAACAAAATTTGTTTTAACCCATTCCAGTTTGTAATTTTCCCTAATTAAATGTATTAGTGACGGCTTAAAATAATAATAAAATAATTTTTTTCAGAAAATTTGAAATTTCACCAGTGGCTCAATAAACACCAAATACTAGCAATTACATAGCTAGAATATGTATATTTAATTTTTATAATAAGATATTTGCATTTTGATTTTTTACAGAAAACCCCCTTATTTTACCGATTTTCCGAAATATCACCGAAACGATTTTCAAAACGCTACACGAAGCCGCCAACCCGCGCAATTCTGAAAAGACAAAAGAGTTCAGATAACGGAAAGATTACTGATTTGAAATGTAGAAGGTTATCTTCAATGCTCCTCCCATTCTGAGCTGGAGGGACAGCAGCTTCAACGGCCTCCGCCGCAACCTCAGGCACAATAGCAGGAACACTAGGTGTAACGGCCTCCGAGGAAGAAGTAGCGGCTGCCGCTGCAGACTCCAATGAAAGGAGAGTAGCCTTGACCACCTCCATCCTAGCCTCTGGGCCGCCCTCAGGTAGGCCCATCGGAACGGCAACCACCAGAGGTGCCTCTCCTAAGCGAGCAAGTGCTTCGGGAGCAGGAACCACCGCAGGAGGCTCTATCGCGAGAGGGACGGTTTCATCAACCCCCTCCACACCGAGCAGTGTTTCACTGGGGGTATCAACAGGCCCTACGGTCAGTAAACCCATGGGAATCTTCGCCATCGCTGAAGTCTCTGCACAGTTCACACAAGGGTAAGAATACATATATATACGTGCAGACAATATGAAGTATCACAAAGAGATACAGGAACATACCGATGCGCAATGAAGCTTGCAATATAGCTTGCTCAAGCCGGCTCTCTTTCTCAAGGAGGTGTGCTCGCCGAGGTCCGAGGGTGGACTCGTGGCCACCGGTCCACAACGAAAGCGTGTCTGCGGCGTCCTCCGAAGTAGCCTGTTTAAGGGCCCTTTCGCCCCATTCCTCCAAAGGGCCGATGAATCGTCACCGGATCCATGGAGGGTCTTTATAAAAAATAACGGCTAGGTAGGGCTTCTTCGGAATTCTTACATTCTCTGACTCGTCTTGAGAACGTTTTATAGCCTCAGCCAACTGAGCGGCTTCCTCGGCAGTTGAACTCGGGAAGAGTAAGCCAGCGTCCGATTCTTGCAGGGCCAACGGTTCGTCCTTAAGAATGGGCTCAGACTCTACTAAAGAGTCGAGCAAGTTAGTAGCCACTTTCCTCCGCCGCTTGGATCCAGAACCGGCCGCCGAGGATGACCGTTTCCTCCTCCGTGGAGCCTTGACACGACGCCGACCCACCTCACCTTCAACATCCTCGTTCCCATCACCCTCGCTTGGCACTGCGACCGAGGATGACACAGCCATTGTCGACGCCACGGGTGGTGGTACTGTTACCGGAGCCCGATTAGCCCGCGACCGGGTACTCAATGGCATTCCAACTGTGGGGTGAGGTCCACCTCCGACTCCCCCGAAATGAGCGCAACACTGGTGTCTCTCAGGGGAAAGCGGACCGGTGCGAGCGGCCGCAGCGGAACTCCCGTGGCCTGAACCGGAGCAGGGGCACTGTAGCCAAGAAGCACCCTCTTCTCCTCAGCAATAATCGGGCTGACCCGATGAAGGTACCGGCCCGTAAAGGACCCCACGCATCGGGGAATATGGTCAGCTTCAGGGATCATGAAGCGGGAACCAGTATTCAGCCTCACGAAATGATGAGCAGCATCACGAACAGCTTCGGGTGAAGGGACCGGCGCGACGGTAAAAGCCTCGAAAGGAACCCCTTGATCATATCCAAGCTGCCGGGCGAAGCGATGCGGATTGTATCGCATAAAGAGAGTCGCACTGTTCTGATGGAACACCAGATAACCTGGTCTGATCGTGTACAAGTGTGTAGCCTCCCGGGGCTTCAGAGAAGGCACCTCATCTTTCAACTGGTCGCAGAGTTGTTGAATTGGACCAGAAGGAGAAGATAAGGCCTGGTCGATGAACACCAGTCTGCTCGCACTAGCGTAAGGAGCGATCAATACACGAATGGCCCCAAATTGAGTCGGGTCAGGGGCAGAAGCATCCACTAGCCACATGAGCTGTGGGAAAGTGTAGGCGTCGTAAAATGCAGGTCTCTGGTGCACAGCAAAAGCCCCCAACACGTGCATCTCAATCCAAGATGTGAAGTAATGAAGGGAGAAGTTTACTACGTCCACACCAGGAGTTGAGGTATTGGCCGCGGCGCCCAACCCATGATAGAGATGCGCTAGCGCCGGGATGCCTATGGCTAGCCACGTCCCTTCAGCGATACAATGAGCCGGATAGATAACCGAGACTCTCATGAAGCGGCGATGCATGGGGATGACGAACCAGCTGACCCAGACACTGATAAAACCCATGAAGAATGTCTCCTCGTCCATGCCGGGAGCCGCAATCGATTCGAAAGATACCGGTGACATAATAGGAATGTAGTACTGCGGTAAATCCGATTCCTTAGTCGGCCGCCTATTCAAACCAAACCCAAAGGAGTCATTGATTTTTGCAAACTTCGGGGCCGTCTTCAATAGGACGCCCTCGCAAAGGAAGGAAGCGATGAAGCTCTTAAAGGTGACGCCCTGTTCCTCTGACTCAGTGAATAGTTTGTCAAAAATGCCCAGGGTCTTGATCAAACTTGGACGCTTGTGGCGGACGGTATTCTCGGTAGACAGGCCGTCAAGCATTGCGGGCTTAGCTTCAAATACATACTCGTCGGGAGGCAGCAACTCTTCATATAGTGTCCCCCTGATCGGCAGCCCCGAGATCTCGCGGAATTCTTCCAAGAAAATCGAAACTTTGTGATCCCCTAGGAGGAAAGTGTTGGTGGGGAGATTCCACTGGTTCAGGAAAGCCTTAACCCACCAGACATGAGGAGATGAGTAGTGAAAAAGGGACGCATAGATCGCCTGATAAAGCCCAACCCTCTGCAGTCGCGCGCGATGGGCGGATAGGATGTAACGAGCCCAAAGAAGGTAGCCCGTGGGGTGTCGAGGGGTAAGCCCTATTTTGTAGATCTGCCCCCATGATTGGGCCTCACCCCGGCAAATACGGCGTCCCAGAATATCTATGGTCCGGATAGGATGATTCGGGATGCCCGTCGTCGAAGGCTCAAGTCATCCCATTGGAGTTCAATTAGGCATCTCTACAGCAAAGACTGTCCCTGGAGGATCCATCGGCAGGAACGGAAAGGTAGGCTCCATCGGTACTTCGCAAAGAAAACTCCGGCGTCCCCGGATGATGTGACTGTACCAGGTCCCCCACATAAGTAAATTGGTGGATTCGGGTCGTGAGCCCTGATCATTGCCATAACCTCCTCGTCAGATGGCGATTAGGAAAAAGCGGCTTCCGAGCGGGTGAAAGGGAAATACGGAACATACGTCATTGTACCTGAAATAAAATAAGGGGAAACTGTTAAAGAGAAGCCAACAGTGATTATAGATATATATATATATATATGTAAAAAAAAAGACAGCAACAGAGGACTCGTTTTATGGGACCATTGGTTACAAAACATATGGGTCCCACAAAATCAAGATGGCGGCTGGCTAATGATGAGGCAAAGCAATTATAATGAGACAAAAGAAAGATTTTCATTAAATAAGCAGTGGATTTCAGATGACCCTACACATTCCCCTAGAAGAAATCCATCTTGGACTCTGTGACAAATCAAACAGAATCAAGGGAATTAAATTCCCAGAAAGCGACATCGCAAACTTCTTCTTCTTGGTTGTGAAGAAGATAACTCAGGGCAAGAAAACCCAAGGAGTTCTATGGGAAGAACTGAGCTCTTCATAGGAATTAAATTCCTTTTTGAAAAAAATAGGGAATTAAATTCCTAGAGACATTTTTCAGAGCCAAAGCTCTTTGAAGATGGAATTAAATTCCATGGAAAAGACAAACACCACTATTAGCTCCATGAAGATCAGAGAAACCCTAAAGGGTCTGTTGATTAAAGATTGAATGGGTTTCTTATTAAAGAACTTTAAAAAAAATGGGTTCTTGATTAAAAGGGAAAACCCTTGGTGTGGATTTAAAATCCAGTGAAGGTTTCTGTGAAATTTCTTCGATCGTTCAAAGATCATTAACTGAAGAAAGAATCTTTCAACAGAGTTAAACTCTGAAAATATTCAAGGTAGAGAACTAAGTTCTGAAAAGGAGAATTAAATTCTCAAAATGAAAAAGTTTGCAAGGAAGAAGATGAAAGAGTAGAGGCGCTTCTGAAGAGACCCCTGCATTTTATAGGATGTGATGGAAACGCTTCATCTCCCCGATTCCCTAAATGGATCCAACGGTCACAAAAGTGACAGCGTTGCACTCACGTGCAGACACGTGAGAACAACGCTGTGGGGGAATTTGTTTCCTGATTAAAAATCAGGAATTACCTCAATAAGGTATCACGTGCTCACACGTGAACAATGGTCAGGTGTTGACACGTGATGGTTAAATTCTCATCAATCAGAAATAAAAACAAACGCCTGAAGGAATTACCTCAATGAGGTATCATGTGCTCACACGTGACCAATGGTCACGTGTTAACACGTGAGGGTTAAAACAGAAGCATAAATAAGCGGCTGAGAAAAGGACTCAATTGGGGGTCACGTGCTCACACGTGACAAAGGGTCACGTGCTGGCACGTGACAGGCTTTGAAAGCCTTACAGTTTAATAGAATTAAAATTCTAAATTTCTCTAAAATCTTTCCAAATGGGAAAGGATTAGAGAGAACCGTTGGATTAAAAATCCAAGGGTGATTAAATATCACCAATTTATGGAAAAATCTTAGACAAGGAAAGATTTCCCTAAATCTCACCGAAAATAACAAACAGAATATCTTTGGATTGAAAATCCAACGGTGAATAAAATTCACTGAATGATCTAAAGGCTCATATTAATTATGAAAACAAAAAAAATCTTTCAATGAAAGATCCATTAAACAAATTGATTCTTTTCCTTCTCCTATAAATAGGAGCCAAGAATAAAAGAAAGGGAGGAATTTTTTTAGAGATATAGAGTTTTGGAATCTTGAAATTTCAGAGAGAAAAGAAAGGAGAATTTAATTCTCGACAAAGAAAACCCTAGGTGAGAAAATAAAGGGAATCAAAACTTAAAACAGAGAATTTAATTATCAAAATCTAAGAGTTTAACTCTTCTGCAAAAGAGCTTAGTTCTTCCTCTAGTTGAACATCTGCAGAAGCACATCTCCCCACAGGTTGAAAATTTAATTCTCATCGGGTTGAGATCCTGCCATGCAGATCCAAAACTCAAAGGGGGAATTGAGTTTAGATAATTTAATTCTCTCAAAATAAGACTAGGGTTTAATCCTATATGAGAATTCAATTCTCCTAAAATTACAGGAATTTAATTCCTTCAAGATGGACAGAATTAGGGTTTAACCCTAATTGAGAATTTAATTCTCTCAAATTCACAGGAATTTAATTCCTCTTAAAATAAAATTAGGGTTTCACCCTATACAAGAATTTAATTCTTTTACATATATGGGAATTTAATTCCTCCAAGACAGAAATTAGGGTTTAACCCTACAAAAGAATTTAATTCGTTCATAATAGGAATTTAATTTCTCCAAAATCATGATTAGGGTTTAACCCTACAGAGAATTTAATTCTTAAAGATAAAGAGATCTTCACGCATGCAAAATAATTAAGGTCACGTGTCCCCACGTGACCCCTGAAGAGATCCCCAGAAATGAGAAGGAGGAAAGCTTTGAGGCAATGCCTCACGTGTTCCCACGTGACTTACAAAACACAGAAAGAAAAAGCGAAGGAAAACAAAGCTTTGGGCGCTCTCACGTGTCCCCACGTGACCCCTTAGCAAATGCTCTAATGATCAGTGCATAAATCCCCATTACGTGCCAACACGTGATGCTAAAAAATATAAAAAAAGTGTTAAACACTTATTTGCAAAGCAAAGTAAAAGGGATCTGGTCCCACTTTCGGGTTTCCTCACATGGCCCCACGTGACCCATTCCTATTTAGTGTTTAACACTAATTTAAAGAACTTATTTCCAGTGTTTAAGACTGGTGTTTTCTAGTGTGTAACACTAATCTGACAACTTCATTTCCAGTGTTTAACACTGTTGTTTTCTAGTGTTTAACACTAATTTGGGGGTTATGCTTCCAGTGTTTAACATTGTTACCTTCTAGTATTTAACACTAACTTGAAAGCTTTAACACTGTTGTTATCTAGTGTTTAACA
The DNA here is from genome assembly GCA_030015575.1 of Agapanthus africanus. Taxonomy (NCBI): domain Eukaryota; kingdom Viridiplantae; phylum Streptophyta; class Magnoliopsida; order Asparagales; family Amaryllidaceae; genus Agapanthus; species Agapanthus africanus. Next base: position 165,996,527 of record CM057337.1, read on the forward strand.
CTAGTTTTAACCAAATTGGTTAATTTTCCAGAAGCAAAAGTCTTCCCTTCAACCGAATCTCAAAATTAAATAAAATCAGAACTATAATGTCCAATGCTCAATTAAAGATAAAAAGTGTTACCAAAGCCCTCAAGCTCTTGTTTAGCATTGCTAAATAATGTGAGCTGAAACCAGACAAATGTCTAATGGTTCAACAGAGGGCCAACACTTCAAACTTAATTGGACTTAGCCCAAGTTGGCCATAAGTCCTCAATTCAGACTTAACTGAGCCAATGTGCTCATAATATAATTAATTGATCTTAGTTCCAAATTGGACTACAGATCATTTAATCCACCTTGGTTCAAGGGTACATCTCTTCACTCCTTTGATATTTGTCATTGTAATTCTTCAACGTCTTCAAAGAGGTGACGGGTCCCGACAACCACACATTTCATAGACTATGACGTCTCTAAACAACGGACTGTGGAGTCCTTAAACTCACGGACTATGATGTCCTTAACCTCGACCGTGATGTCTTAAAACTAACAACGGACTGTGGAGTCCTTAAACCCACGGACTATGATGTCCTTAACCTCGATTGCGATGTCTTTAAACTAATATTGGACCGTAATGTCCATAGACTAATTATCGACCGCAATGTCACTAAACAAAACAATAGAGCCCAATTGCACTCTTGTCGGATCAAAACGGTCCCGTTAAGTTGATCTTAGTCTAAAATTAGACTAACGTATCCTTAACAAACGTTAAAGTTGATCTTAGTCTCAAATGAGGCTAACGTATCCTTAAACCCAAACCCCCCAAACCCAAATCTAAGAAAGATACGGATTTGGACTAGTTCACGCCCTACGGGCGACAACATAACTTAGTCTCCGTATACAATCCATGGCAACCAAACATAAAACAAACACCCACGACACGAAATGACCATATGGAGAAGGAGAAAGTTGTTACCGCGATGCGGTAGCATAATTAACTGCAGGGGCTTGCGCCTGTAGGGAAGAGCGCCCCCACAATCAAAAACCCCTCAAATGAGGGGGAATCTGACGAAGTCTGCTATATCGGCCGCATCCGTTTAAACCTTCGATGCACGGTGTCATAAATCAACTTGGCATCTTCGGAGAGGTGGACGGATAGCACCAATTAGCATCTGCCTCGAATCAAAGAAATTCTTTGACGGGGAAGTCGGGGGTTGATTTTATCCGCATTTCACGGAGTCAGGGGTTGACCTTATCTGTATTTCACGGGGTTAGGGGGTTGCTCTGGATGTTTCCCACCGGGTCAGGATTGACATCAGCCGTGTTCTACAGAACCAGGATTTTCTCTGGGCGTTTCCCACGGGGTCAGGATTGACATTAGCCGTATTCCACGGGACCAGGAGGTGCTCCATGGGGTCAAGAGTGACATTAGCCGTGTTCCACGGGACCAGGATTTGCTCTGGGTGCTTCTTACGGGGTCAGTATTGACATTAGTCGTGTTCCACGGGACCAGGATTTGCTCTGGGCGCTTCCTACGGGGTCAGGGTTGACATTAGCCGTGTTCCAGGGGACCAGGATTTGCTCTGGGCGCTTCTCACGAGGTCAGGATTGACTTTAGCCGTGTTCCACGGGACCAAGATTTGCTCTGGGCGCTTCCCATGGGTCAGGATTACATTAGCCGTGTTCTACGGGACTAGGATTTACTCTGGGCGCTTTGCACAGGGTCGGAATTGACATTAGCCGTGTTCCATGGGACCAGGATTTGCTCTGGGCGCTTCCTACGGGGTCAGGGTTGACATTAGCCGTGTTCCACAGGACCAGGATTTGCTCTGGGCGCTTCCTACGGGGTCAGGATTGACATTAGCCGTGTTCCACGGGACCAGGATTCGCTCTAGGCGCTTCCCACGGGGTCAGGATTGACATTAGCTGTGTTCTACGGGACCAAGATTTGCTCTGGGCGCTTCCCACGGGGTCGGGATTGACATTAGCCGTGTTCCACGGGACCAGGATTTGCTCTGGGCGCTTCCCACGGGGTCGGGATTGACATTAGCTGTGTTCCACTGGACCAGGATTTGCTCTGGGCGCTTCCCACGGGGTTGGAATTGACATTATCCGTGTTCCACGGGACCAGGATTTGCTCTGGGCCCTTCCCATGGGGTCAGAATTGACATTAGCCGTGTTCCACGGGACCAGGATTTGCTCTGGGCGCTTCCCACGGGGTATAGCTGTGTTCCATGGGACCAGGATTTGCTCTGGGCGTTTCCCACGGGGTCGGAATTGACATTAGCCGTGTTCCACGGGACCAGGATTTGCTCTGGGCGCTTCCCACGGGGTCAGGATTGACATTAGCCGTGTTCCATGGGGCCAGGAGGGGTTGACTCTCGATTGTCTGCGCATCGCCGAGTCATGGAACTGGGAAATTTGCCGGGCTCCGATTTGCTGATGTTGCGTCTGTTGTAATGAGACGAGTTTTAAGATGATCTCCAGCCTGTCTGTGAACCTTCGAGATTTGGCTTCTTTTTCTGATGGAGCCTGGTGGGAAGGTATGGTTCCCTTTTTGTTTGTGACCATGGATTGTATACAGGGATCGATGTGATCTCACCTGTAGGGCAAAAAGTTTCATTTTATATATATTTTTCTTTCCACGATGCTCTATCTTTTCAGCTTTTATACCGCGAAAGTCGCGATTGCCCAATCATTTTGGCTATTTTTCGCGGTGCCCAATCATCTCGGCTATTTTTGTATTTACTCACTGCTTTTTATTGCGAGTTGCCCAACCATTTCGGCTATTTTGTATGCATACATTTTTACTTGCTGATTTCGTTCCAAGTTGTCCCATCATTTCGGCTATTTCATATGCATTTGTGGCTCGCTGACTTTTCACTGTGAGTTTAGGATTTGATACCGATTTAGGCATCAGCATCGCTACAACTGGGATATTGCCAGGAGCGAATCATCATTTGCCTTTGTCAATGTCGAACAAAGGTGGCTTAGTAAACAGGATTAGGATCCTGTCGACTATGGCTTTTGACTTCATGAGCCGTAAGGGTCTCATAAAAGTATTTCTCCCTACGAGTCATGAGGATCTCGTAGGTGCGTTTTCTCCTTAAGAATCGTGAGGAGTCTTAAGTGTATGGTCTCTTATAAGTTGTAAGGATCTTACAAGAGTGCTTTCTCCTTATAAGTCGAGAGGACTTACAAGTGTCTTTTGCCATATGAGCATACCCCCAGTCTCTGGTGGGAATTTTGCTAGGGAAATGTTTATTCGTGCCCGTGGATTGTATACAAGGGTCAATACTGAACCACTTGTAGGGCAAAATTGGGGGGTATGACTGTTTAAGAATAGGTTCAGATCCCTGTAGCTTAAGGCTTTTGAATCTTATGAGCCGTGAGGGTCTCATAAGGGGGTTCTCCTTACGAGTCGTGAGGATCTCGCAAGTGTAATTTCTCCTTAGGAATCGTGAGGATCCCTAAGTGTGTTTCTCCTTTGTGAGTCGTAAGGATCTCAAGCAGGTGGTTTCTCCTTACAAGGTCGAGAAGACCTTGCAAGTGTCTTTTAACGAGATTGCGCCCTTTCGGGTTTTCAAAAAACTCGCCGGTAGTCCTGCTGTTTTTATTCACGGAGCTCTTTCGGGTTTTCATCCGTACCCATCTCGCTTATGGACATACTGTTTTTTTTGTCAGCCTTGGGATGCTACGGTACATAGTAGTTTATAGACGTCTCAGTCAACAGCTAGTTTTAGGACATAGTGGTCCATCGTTAGTTTAAGGACGTTTCAGTCCGTGGCCGACTACTACCTATAGAGTTTGGGCTTAGGAAGATAGCGAGCGGACATAGGCGTCGTCATCTATCGTTGACCTAGGCCGTGATTCGTCAGGCGTTGTATTTTTTCAGGAAGCGACCGTTTATTGGCCTGAAAGGTCTTTCACCATGCATGTCCATGAGTAGATAGGCTCCACCCTGGTAAACTTTGTCTATGATATACGGGCTTTCATAGTTCGGCTCGAATTTCCCCCGCTTGGCACGATTGGGGATCATGGGTCTCTTGACCACTAACACGAGTTCGCCTTGGCGGAATGTTCTCGGCCTAGTCAATCTCTCGTATGAGCGCGTCATCTTTGCTTTATAAGCCTCCAGGTTTTGTTGTGCCATGAGCCGGGTTTCATCATGGGCGTCGAGCTCCTCAAGCCGAAGGTGAGCATTCTCTTCGTCCGTTAACTCGTAATGAACTGCCACTCGTAGAGAGGGTAACTCTATCTCGAGAGGGAGTACTGCTTCTGTGCCGAATACCAATGCATACGGTGTTGTGTTTGTGGCCGTTTTGAACGTAGTTCGATACGCTTAGAGAGCTTCATGCAGTCTCTCGTGCCAGTCCCTCTTATTTCGAGACACCGTCTTTTTCACGATCTTCGTAAAGGTCTTGTTAAAAGCCTCAGCTAGACCGTTGGCTCGGGGATTATAGACTGGAGAGTATCTCCAGTCTATATTATGCTGTTGTGCGAAACGGCTGATTTTGTGGCTTCTATAGGCTGGCCCGTTATCGGAGATAATCCGTCGCGGAATACCGAACCGGTAAATGACATGTGTCTTGAAGAAATGGAGGATATTCTCCGTCTTCACCTCTCTTAGCGGTATTGCTTCCGCCCACTTAGAGAAGTAACCAGTTGTCGCCAAAATGAATCGATGTTCTCTGGATGATGCCGGTTCAATGGGCCCGATTATGTCAGTTCCCCACATTTCGAATGGCCAGCTGGCCATCGTTGGGTGTAGCGGATTTGGATACTGATGGATAAAGTCTCCGTGAATCTGGCATGAGTGGCACTGCTTCGCATATTCGAGACAGTCTTGGATCATTGTGGGCCAATAATAGCCCATCCTCTTGATCTTCAGCTTCATCTTTGGCCCGGCTTGGTGAGAACCGCAGAGTCCGTCGTGAGTTTCTTGGACGACTCTCTTTGCCTCTTCAGGTCCCAGGCATCTTAGCCATAGAGAATCAAATGATCTCTTATACAGAGTATCATTGACAAAGGCGAAGGATAGAGCTCATTTCATGAGCTGATGTCTTGAGGAAGCGTCTTCAGGTGTTTGACGGGATTTGAAGTAGTCTATAAAGACTTCTTTCCAATCCTTAGCCTTTTCCTGGTCCTTTATTTATAGGGCCGTTTGCTCGGTCGCTCCTTTTTCTTCGGAAGACTCCAGAGATATTTCTGCCGGTGTGAGAACCCGACGGCTTTGCACAACGATCCTCACGTCATCGAGATTCTCATCGGCCAATTCTTTAGCGAGTTTGGCTAATGCATCCGCCTTGCTATTTTTCGCGCACGGTGTGATTTTCAATGCATAGTTAGAGATTTGAGCCAGCAATTATTGCATTCTCCCGTAGTACTTTACCAACTCTGGTTTGCACGTCTGATAGTCGCCGTTTACTTGGCTAACGACCAGCTAAGAGTCTCCGTATATGAGGAAGTTTTCAATTCCCATGTCGACAGCGATGTCAAGACCTGCTATCAAAGATTCATATTCGTCTTCATTGTTCGTCCTAGGCTCTGTTAAGGAAAAGGCGAAGCGCATTATCCCTCCTTGTGGAGTCACGAAGATGAGGCCCACCCCAGATTTGATTATGGGGGTGCTTTGTTTGCGCTTCTTCATGGAAGATGCTCCATCGAAGTAGAGTTCCCATTGGGTATCATTCTCTCCTCTCTCCCCGTCGATCGTATCAAACGCGTGCTTGTCGGGCAATTCGCAGTTCAAGGGAGAATCAGTGGTTATCGGATGCTCAGCGAGAAAGTCGGCGATAGCCTGGCCTTTCACCGCCTTGAGGGGACGATATGTCACCGAGAATTCCATTAAGAGTAGGGCCCATTTAGCGAGCCGTCCCGTTAATATAGCCTTTGACATCAAATATTTGAGAAGATCCACCTTTGATATGAGTTGGACCTCGTGTGCCAACGCGTAGTATCTGAGCTTCGTTATCGCGAAGATCAACGCCAGGCAGTGTTTTTCGATGGGGGAGTAGTTGCTTTCTGCCCCCAGGAGAACTCAACTCAAGTAGTAGAGGGCTCTCTCCTTCCCTTGGTTGTTTTCTTGTGCCCATAACGCGCCTAGAGAACCCTCAAGGGCGGTTGTATACAGAATGAGGGGCTTTCTCTTGACTGGAGCGGTCAGCACCGGAGGATTCTGTAGGTATTGCTTGATTTCGTCCAGTGCGCCTTGACATTTACGATCCCAGACGAACGGGGTTCCCTTCTTCATTAGGTGACTGTAAGGACGGCACTTGCCGGAGAGATCGGCTATAAATCGCCGGATATACGCGAGCTTTCCTTGGAGAGACCGCAGTTGCTTGAGAGTCCTTGGCGGAGGCATTTCCATGATCGCCTTGATCTTCGACGGGTCTATCTCGATGCCTCGGTGTCGGACGACGAATCCTAGGAACTTACCCGAGGAAACCCCGAACGCGCATTTGAGAGGGTTCATTTTCAAGTTGTATCTCCGAAGACGTTGGAACACTATTTTTAGATGCTCCTAATGCTCTTCGTGCGATTTGCTTTTCACCACGAGGTCGTCGATATAGCATTCGACGACTTCATGTATGAGGTCATCGAAAATCTTCGTCATGGCCCTCTGATAGGTGGCACCGGCGTTCTTTAGACCGAAAGGCATCACCTTGTAGCAGAATATACCCAAAGGTGTCCGGAAAGAGGTATGCTTCTGGTCCTCGGGATGCATCTTTATCTGATTGTATCCTGATGAACCATCCATGAAGGAGAAACTTCGTGAGTGGACGTATTATCTATCATCAACTCAGTGACTGGTACTGGAAAGTCGTCCTTCGGGCAAGCTTTGTTAAGATCCCGAAAGTCCACACATATGCGCACCGTCCCATTTTTCTTCATTATTGGTACAATGTTGGCGATCCAGTCGGGATACTGAACCTCTTGGATGAAGCCGGAGTCGATCAGCTTCTTGACTTCGACGTTGATGCTCATCTCAAGCTCGAGCCGCATTCTTCTCGGTGCTTGTTTGATCGGCTTGATGTCTGGAGAAATCGCCAATTTGTGGACAGCGATCTATCGATCGAGTCCCGGCATATCTGAATAGTTCCATGCGAAGCAATTTTTATATTGCATGAGAACGTCTTTAATCGTAGCTTCATTTTCTTCAGATAACAGTTCACTGATGAACGTCGGCCGTGGGTCGTTTGCCGTTCCCAAGTCGATTTTTCTAAGGTCATCTGCAGTAGTATGTATCCCATCTTCCAGCTCTTTTAGCGGCGGTGGAAATTCTGAGATCAACTCATTTTCATTGTTTTCGAAGCACCAAGAAAGGTTATCCATATTCTCGGGTTCTTCTTCTGACAGTGTTATCGCGTGACAGGTACGAGATCGTTTCCAAGACCGATGTTGACCTGGTTCTGCTCTCATCGCGTAAGTGGTTTTTGATTCATGCTTCCGTGGCGGACTTACCCTCCAACTGTTGGATAGAGCGAATCTGCCGAGTTAATACTGGTCTTCAACCCAGTTCTTGAAGGTGAAGCAGCCTTCGAGAGGATGTCCTACTGCTCGGTGATAGGAGCAATAGTCTGGATGAGAGACCTTGTCTGCTTGCTCGGGGTGCTTGGACTCCGGGAGTGTCATCATCTGATGTTTTATGACAAGATCGAATATCTTCTTTGTCTTGTCTTGGGGAAAAGAATATGCTCGACCCATCTTCTTTATAAGAGACGGATCCCGGCTGCTCGATTCTTGATCGCATAGCTTCTCAGACCCGCTACGCTACTGTCGAATGCTTTTTCCGTTCTTTGATTTATTTATGCCTCTGCGCCGGGTTTTTCGGATGATGGGCCGACGACGAAGAGCATTGTTATTCTCCGCGGCCTGCTGAGGGAGGCACTGTGTCCTGGCTTTCTCGTAAATGGCCATTTCGCGGATATGGTCATCTCGGACCTTCTGACCCGCTTCCCTTATTAGCTTGTCCATCTGTTCTTCAAACGACAGACATGGCATTTTCATGGCAGGACCTCGTTTTGGTTCCGAGTTAGTGTCTTTTAACAGAACATCTCCTTCTTCATCAAAGTCATGTATAACACAGCAGTCATGGAATCTCTCCTGTTTCTTAGATTGAACATATCCAAGCCCGATCGTTTCCATTCTCCCGTTGGGCAATTTTCGCTGAGTTCCAGGGATGCTCCAGATCCTGTCGTAGAATCGGGCTTGTCGAGCAGTCTGTTTGAAGGGTACGCCTTGGCGCCTCAACAGCCTCTTCAATCCTTCTGTGTAGTATCTGGGTAGACGGATGGGCTGGAGCCTGTCAAGTGTAGAATCGGCACCATGCCAAATTTCTTTCTCCACTTTGGTTTCCGTGGATCGATAAAAGAGGATCGCCTTTTCATCTCTTCTCCTGGGAGGGACGTAGAATGTCTGCAGTTCCTGCACACCATAGGTATCAAGTGCGTCGATCTTTTTGTAATGCTCTTGCGGAACCATGGTGATTTGCAAACTCCGATCATCGCCAGTGAAGGCTTGTATTGATGGCCGAACAGAAAATACGGCATTGACCTTATCTTCCGAGTCACTACCGAAGATCAACATAGGGGTGGACGGTCCCTTGTTGCAATGGGGCGGCCCTGAATAAACTGTTTCTTCTTCCTTCTCGGTATCACTCCCGAAGACCGGAATGGTAGTGATAGCCCTGTTCTTCGGCTTGTGGCATCTTTCCGCGTCTTCAAAATCTGGTAAGAAGTATTTTACATCTTCGTACTTTCGGACTTCATTCACGGAGAATGGGTTTAGTTCCCCCGTCATAGTGTACTCGAGACCATCTTTGAAGTACTTCATACACTGATGTTGTGTAGAAGGGATGATGTTGTACTCGTGTAACCAAGGCCTGCCGAGCAAAGCGTTGTAGCAAGTCTTGGCGTCAATGACATGAAACTTGATGTCCATGACGAGCAGCCCAAAGCGTAACGTCAATATCACAGACCCGAGCGTCCGTGATGACTGAGAGTCGAACCCGGAGATGGTGATTTTATCACGAGCGAGATGCTGAACGCTCATGCAGATTTCCTTCAACACTTTTACATTGAGGTGATTGACGGAGGACCCATTGTCAACTAGGATCTTGCCTATCTTAATATCATGATAGTATCCAGAGACATAAAGGGGAAGATTATGTTCGCAAATCCCGAGGAAGAGATCTTCATCGCCGAAGGTGATATAGGTTGTGTGCACTTCTTCCAGCTCGTCCTTCATCTTTTCTTCGGCGAGGAAAGCTTGGAACTGCTTGGGTTCTTGTAGTGCCTTGATCAAAGAATCTCTCGCCTCTTTGGATAGCAGAAGGGCGTCGAGAATGCTTAGCTGTGAGGGTATTTTCTCAGGTGTGCCAGAACGTTGTAGTCCACTTTGTTTTTCTTGGGTGGATCCTTGGCTGTCAGCTCTTCGACGGCTTGGTCATCGAGTGTGATATCCTCAGGGACCTTTTCTTTTCCCTTATCCTTTTTGTTCGACCCCTTATTTACGGGTCCGAGATTCTTTTCAGGTAATGTGCGATTGTGCAGCTGAATGTTCTCACAGCCCTTTGGTTCTTCCTCTTTTCCTAAGGTGGATTCTTTGAAGAGAGGGCCGAGGGCTATTTCTTCGTCAGAGTCGCTCCCGAAGGTGAGAACTTGCGATCCCCTGCCATCAACCACGTGACAGTTGCCGGCAGCTCTTCCACGTTCATCTGTCGCATTTTTTCGCTGTCGACGAGCTTCACGCTTCATCCTTTTGAAGTGCTGCCTGTGAGCGACATACCCTTGCCACCAATTTTTAAAGGCGTTGCATTCTTCAGTAGGGTGCGCGATCATCTGATGATATAAGCAGAAATTAGGATGTACGTCCGCTTCATCAAGATGTATACCGCCAGGAGAATTTCCTCTGAACGAGGGTAGCTTCATTCCCATCGATATGGCTTTGGCGAACCTTTTTCCTTGTCTTGAACCTGCTTTTATTTGCGGCGGATGTACTTTGATCTGGCGGGAGTGTCTCAACCCTTTCGTCCAGTAGCTGGCGTCTGGCTTTTTCAAATATGGCCATTTCGCGCTCTCGATCGGCCTTGCTTTTCAGAAGAGCTTTGTTCAGGAATGCATTAATCATTTCGTCTGATATTCCTAGAAGTTCCGGCTCAGGCTTTGCCCTCGGTTTTTCTACATCCAGCGCTTCTTCATCGTCTATCGACAAGTAAGAGATCATATGGCAGCTTGCCACATAATCTTCAGGCTCATTCGACAAGTCTTCTCCCTCATCGTTGTCGCTATCTCCGTCTTCAAGGATGTGGTTGAGAAACTCCTGAAGCGTGACCGGGGTTTGCGCTTTCTGGTTATATTCTTCCAGCGCGTAAATATATTTTTGCAGGTCCGTGCGCTTGTCACCAGGCTTCATGGGCTTTTTGGTCTTCTTCTTCTTCTTCTTCGAAGACTTTGATTGCTTGGTATGGGTGCTTTGACCATCCCCACCAATTCTTGGCGTCGGACGCGGCTTCAGCATTCCCTTGATGACTTCGGGTTCCAGCGGACTTTTCCATTTGATCGCCGGGCATATTTGGAGATCCTTCAGCATTCTTTTCGTTTTGGCTGAAAGAGCGACCTCCCATGGAGCTTTTTTGACAAAAGAGCACGATGCCCCTGGTGTGTCCCCCCTTTTAAGAGCGTGCGGTTGAGGTGGGCTTACTTTCCAATTCTCGGACAGAGCGAATTTGCTCTGTTGATATTGGTCTTCAATCCAGCCTTTAAAGACGAAGCAATCTTCAATTGGATGGCCTATCGCTTGGTGATAGGGGCAATAATTAGGATTATTAGCCTTACCGGGTTGCAATGGGCGTTTTTGATCCGGTAAGTTGATGAGCCTGTTGCGTACCGCCAGCTCGAACAATCTCCTTATTTTGTCCCGGGGAAACGAATAAGGGAGCTTCATTTTGTCATTAAAAAATCGCCGTCTCTCGTCTAGGCGATCAGTTAGTTTTGGGCCACTGGGCTGCTATTGAGCATTGGCGACGAAGGTCGCTTTCCCCTTCCCTTTTTCATTCCGCGGCTCCGGCTTCGAAGAGGAAGGCCAGTGGCCTATCTGGTCCATTTGGGCTTGTCAATCAAGGCCTGGAAAGTGGCTGGCTTGAAGAACATCATGAATTGTGAAATGGTCGCTTGAGGGTCAAGGGTCCCTACGAACATGCCTACCGCATGGGCCTCCTTAATGTGCTGCTCGCACTTCGACCATAAATTCCGCCACCGTATAGCGTACTGAACCCATGTTTCTCCACGCTTCACCCTGGCATTGATCAATGCCGTGATTGGGGTGCGTTCGCTAGCGCTTGCGAAACGCTGAGTGAATAGAAACTCCATCTCTGCAAATGTCTTGACAGAGTCATTTGGGAGTTCGGAATACCACTCGAATGCTGTCTCCGACAAGCTGCCAACAAATTGGTGAAGCAGTAGCTTATCGTCGCCTCCGGTGTTGCCGCACAAGGCTCTGAATTGAGCGACATGCTGATGCGGATTTCCCGTCCCCTTATATACGTGGAATTTGGGGATCGTGTATCCCGGCGGGTACTTTATTTGGTCATACCAACCTAGATAGGGTCGTCCAGTTTTAACAATTTGCCCAGCCACTTCATTCGCCTGATGAACTCGTATCTGCTGAGCGATGTAATCATCCATAGCGGCTTTTGAGATGATCTCCTTCTTGGCTGCTGACAGAGCCGGCAGAGGATTTGATATCTCTCCTCTATCATCTTCAATTATTACTGGAGGGTCTTCGGCAGGAGGGTCCGGCTGGATCATCATGCCCACCATATCTTGGAATAGAAGGGCTATTTGTTTTATATTAGCCTCTTGTTCCACGGCCTATTTGTCCTTCTTCTCAAGCATTCTCCGAAGGAATTCAGCATCAGTTTCCTGCTCACGGCGCTGCTCCGAGGATGTCTCCCGGCTTGCTTTCGGTCCCGTAAGTGCGGCCATAGCTGTTAGCATTTCTTGGAGCTTTTGTTGTTGTTGCTCCTGAGTCTTAGTCACTGATCGCGTAAGCGGTCGATGACCTGTGGAGATACGGCTATCCTCTTTTCCGGATGCTATATAGATGGTGTGCACCACCATGCCCCCAGACTTGGGGCATTTAGATTCAATGTTCTTGCGATTCGTCGCAGACACCGGGATTTTCTCCAGCTTTCTCCTCTTGTGAGCAGTCGAGGTTAAGGAAGGCGTTGCAGTGGGCACCCAAATAGCTGTCGCTTTCTGTGGTTTGACATGGTGATCCTCTTCTTACCGAACCTTCTTCTTTTTTTGTCGGCGAGAGTAATCTGGATCAATCACCGAGTCTTGGACTTGATGCCAGACTTTATAAATTTTAGAGGACAGCTGCTGAGGGGGCCACTCCAGCTTCGTCTTTGTAGCGTTCTCCATTGGTGGAGGAGATCTTTTCAGCACAGCAGTTGGTGAATTCCTGCGTACCCTGTTAAGTAATTCAAAGCTGTTCCTGGTTGGAACAGCATCATCAACTTCCACCATTGGAGCTGGCGGAGTCAGTCCAGAAGGGGAATTGCCCCCAGATTTCCTCACTCGGCGTCAGTGGCGATGTCGAGCATGTCGTGCGGCCGGGATCACCTCCACTGTTGGCTCAGCTTTTCCATGCCCTCTGTTCTGATGAGAGTCTTTTATTGGTGCTAGCCTGTTGAAGACTAACGTCCGTTGGGAAGGGATAGTCAGTCTTGCGAAGGCCGACTTTCGAACATGGGAAACAGCCTTCATGACTTCACCTTCAAGAATTGCGGGCTTCTTCATGGGCCCACTTGAGCTTTGGCCCAGTCTGCTGAAAACTGAGGTGGTGGACTTGGGCGACCCGTTAAGAGGGGCCGCAGTAGTGGTAAGCCGATTAAAGACTGACTTCTTCTGAGCTTCTTACAATGGTATAGGGGCGTTGAAGCTCATCGGTGGGAGCATGGTCCCGAAGAATAGCCCATTGGTGGCCTGAGTTACTTGCTCCACTGGCATCTTGAACAGGGAGGCCGCTTGGGGCCCGTAGGTTACTCATCCAGATGAGGAGAAATGGGAGTTGCAGATGCAGCTGTTAAAAGCCATTGATGTTCTCTTTTCTGCACGGGAGCAAAGCCAAATCTTAGTACTTCGAACCCAAGGGAAACCATATCAAACCGCGATTCATTCACGAACACGACACACGAAGTGTGGAGTGGAAAGAGGAAAAGGTCCCACCGGGCGTGCCAGAATCTGTTCTCCGCCGAACACAGGGACGAGACCACGTAGGTTCGTCTTGCCTGAAATTCAAAGGCAGATGCTAATTGGTGCTATCTGTCCACCTCTCCGAAGATGCCAAGTTGATTTATGGCACCATGTATCGAAGGTTTAAACGGATGCGACCGATGTAGCAAACTTCGTCAGATTCCCTCTCGTTGAAGGGTTTTTGATTGTGGGGGCGCTCTTCCCTGCAGGCGTAAGCCCCTACAGTTAATTACGCTACCGCATCGCGGTAACCACTTTCTCCTTCTCCAGATGGTCACTTCATATCGTGTGTGTTTGTTTTGTTTTTGGTTGCCTGTGGATTGTATACGGAGACTAATTTATGTTGTCGCCCGTAGGGCGTTGATTAGTCCAAATCCGTATCTTCTTAGATTTGGGTTTGGGGTTGTGTTTAAGGATACATTAGTCTCATTTGAGACTAAGATCAACTTAAACGTATGTTAAGGATACGTTAGTCTAATTTCAGACTAAGATATACTTAACAGGATCATTTAGATCCAACAAAAGAGCATTTGAACTCTATTGTTTAGTTTAGGGACATTGCGGTCGATTACTAGTTTAAGGACATGGTGGTCCAAGGTTAATGACATCATAGTCTATGGGCTTAAGGACCCCACAGTCTAAGGTTAAGGACATCATAGTCCATGGGTTTAAGGACCCCACAGTCCAGTTTAAAACGTCATAGTCTATGGAATGTATGGTTGTTGGGAACCGTCACCTCTCTGAAGACGTTGAAGGATTCCAACGACAAATATTAGAGGAGTAAGGAGATGTACCCTTGAACCAAATTTGGTTAGGAGATCTGTAGTCCAATTAAGACTAAGATCTGAAATTTATGAGCATATGGGCTCAGTTAATCTGAATGAGGGTTCTGTGGCCACTTTGGGCTCGGCCCATTCAGTTAAAATGTTAAACATTTGACAATTCTGAGCATTGATTTGAGTTCTGACAATATTTTCTGTCTTTTATTAATTGCTGAGCATTCCTCATAGCTCTGGGCTTTATAGGACAATTTATGTTCTCTTAGCGCACACGTGAGGAGCACGTGGCACGCTTGGCGCTAGCGCCAGTCAATGAGCGCAGTGCGCTACTTTAAATTTGGAGCGCTAAGGCTCTGCAGAGCTTTGCGCTAGATATGGAGCGCTGAGGCATTTCTGTTAAGTTGCGCACACGTGAAGAGCACGTGACGCGCTTGGCGCTAGCGCTAGTCAATGAGTGCAGTACGCTACTTTAAATTTGGAGCGCTAAGGCTCTGCAGTGCTTTGCGCTAGATGTGGAGCGCTGAGACGCTTTTAAATTAAGAGCGCTAAGGCTCTTCTTTTATGCAACTTAGATCAGTTTGCACCCCGAGAATTAAATTCTCAATCTTATAAGAGAGTTTGTCTCAAGGTTCTAAGAACAAAGTTCTTATTTTATAGGAGATGTTTCAATCTCTTATTTTGGTGAAAGGCTTTGCCTTTATGTATCTGTGATCTTAGAAGAACTGAATTATTCTCCCCTTTTTATAATGAGATGTTCATGATCTCTTTGTGAAAGACTTTAGTCTTGTAGATCTATGATCTGTGAGAAGAATTATGTTCTTCTTCTTATTTTTTTATGAAGAGATCCTTTGATTTCTTTGTGAAAGACCTTGGTCTTATAGATCTATGATCTATGAGAAAGAAGTGTATTCTTCTTTTTAATATGAGATGATTTCATCTCTCTGTTTATTTTTATCTTGAAGAAAATCTTCTTCTTCTATCGAGAGCTTGGTTCTTCTTTATGAGATTTCTCAAAATTTGTGGGGGGGTTCCTCTCTATGTTTCTGTATCCCTCAGACTTGAAGTCTTGGGGCTTTTATATAGGGCGAGCTGATTCGTTCAATCGGTTAAGGAGATCTTTTCTCCAATTGATTTGGGGATTTTCCTATCGTTGGATCTTTGATCCAAGGGCTTCTGATTTACAGAAGGCAGTCTTCTTGTTTTTAACAAGATGGGGAAATCTTTCCATACAGAATTTATTCTGTATTTTGGTGATTTTTAATCACCTTTGGATCATTGATCCAACGGTGCTCTGATTTACAGAGCACAATCTTCTTATTTGGAAAGATTTTGAGGAATCATTCCTTAACAGAATTTTATTCTAGTTAATTGATGATTTATCATCTTTATTAGATCTTTGATCTAACGGTGGGGAGCTTTTAGTTCCAGCGCTAGCGCACCCGTGCTTTGCACGTGGTGCGCTGCTTAGAGTGCAACGCACTTAGCGCTAGCGCACACGTGCAAAGCACGTGGTGCGCTGCTTAAGTGCAGCGCTCTTAGCGCTAGCGCACCCGTGCTTTGCACGTAGTGCGCTGCTTAGAGTACAGCGCACTTAGCATTAGCGCACACGTGCTTTGCACATGGTGCGCTGCTTAGGACGCAGCGCACTTGGCGCTACTATGAAGCGTTGCTTCATTTTAAAATTTGAATTTTGAACAGAGCTTTGCTCTGATTGGGAGAAACAATCTTCTTGTTCTTCTTCCGGACACGTCTTGGACGGTGGGCTAACGAGTGCTGCTGCTTGAGCTGTCATTTCATACAACTGTTGTTGCCTTTGAGCTTGAGTCAAGGACTGAGTTTGGGGTCGATGACTGGTGGAAGCGTTGTTTTCACTTCCATTGAGGTGTATCATCCGCACAGTATGAACTACTTCAGATTTGCACGCGGAGCTTTTAACATTTTGCCTTTTTGGATTTACCCTATGCGATGAGAATCTTTCTATCCTTTGCCTTTTTGAGAGAACCACTTCAGACTTTGGAGCTGATTTATCAGCATTAACTGATTCTTGAACTTCTCTGATTTCGAAGATAGCTTGCTGTTGACCACGGAGCTACGGACCTCCTTCCAAAGTTTGTAGATCCTAGAAGAGAGTCGCGGTGGTGGAAGAACGGTCTTCTGTTTATTTGATGCCTCCACGGATGGCGGAGACTTCTTCAAGATAACGGAAGGCTAGTTTCGCCTCACCCTCTTCAGCGGTTCAAAACTGTTCTTTATCGGAACAGCCACATTGATAGTGGGCATCGGTGGAGTTAGACCTGATGAGGAGATACCCCCAGCTTGCCTCTATCAGATTTAATAGCGACGTCGAAAACATCTTGAAGCCCGAATCTCTTTAGCTTTGGGAGCTTCATAGTCATTGACTCTGTATGGCTTTGGAGCTTCAGCAGGTGTCCATCACTTGAAGACCGACGTTGTAACATTTCAGAAAATATAAAATATTATTTTTGGAATATAATATGAAAATAATATATTTCGCGAAAACTACTCGATTTGCGAATTTGGGGTTTTCGTAAAATGGTATAAATATATACCAATATTTGTAAAATAATTGGAGATTAAAATGATTTATTCATTTAAAAATATATTTATTGGATTTGGCATTTTTATAATTAATTATATACAAGTTTAAAATTAAACTTGATTAGTGCACTACTAATCGCGATTAGGCCAAATCCATCTTTTTAATTAATCATGGTTAGTGCACTATGACATGTTGTATTTTTGTTACATGTTTGTTCATTACATTTGGTTTTTTTTATTATGAGAAGAAAAAGAGTATTATTGAGGAGAGAGAGAGGGGACACACTTATGACATGGGGCATAGGCATAAAAGAGAGTGGCATGCCATGTGAGTGAGGATGAGAGAGAGAGAGAGAGAGAGAGAGAGAGAGTGGGCTGCCCCCTACACATTTCTCCCTTTGTTTTCTTCTTCTTCCTCATCCTCATACTCCCTCCACCTCCACCTCCATGTATCATCTCAATTTCTTCACTAAAACCCTATACTCCCTTCATAAAAGTTGATCCCCACCTCATCCTACACCCTTTGGACCTTTCAAAGTTGGATTTTGAAGACTTTGAGCAACTCAAGAAAATTCTTGAGTTGCCAAATGAGATAATTCCTACACTTCTAGTTTAGTTTTTGAGTTTCCTAGCACCCTATAATAGTTTAGAGTTAAATCGATTTACATTAGTGATGTTTGGAAATTCCAAAAGAAAGTTTAGGTATTTGTGTGGACTTGTGATCTGTAGTGGGTGTTTACTTAACCCTTAGTGGTATTTTACTGGCCAAGACTCGAGATTAGCACCAAAATACGAACTTAGAAATTGTCCCATGTTGGTTTTGTGATGTTTTGTAGCCTACAGGGTATCTGGAGCTATCTGGAGCTATCTGGGATAGTTTCAGGAAAATCAAACAAGTCCAGTGACCTAGATAAATGACCAGAAGACCACCACCAAAGTTCGAGCCAATTCTACCCTAATATGGCCGGCGAGCTCGGAGATTCTGGTGATGTCTCCGGATTTCTGTTGGGTTCTGAGGTTGGGTTTTTGGCTGTAGCTCCTAATTCCTATAACCTATTCCCTGTACTTTTTTGTTTAGTCCCAATTAACCTGAGATGAAATCTGGGAGTGATTTCTTATGTTGCTGAATTTGGTATTTGTGATTTATGAACTTGGGTTTTGGAAATCGATATTGTATTGGATCGTTGGACGTTTGTACGTCAACGACGAGGGTTGTTTGGTTGTTTTTCCATGCGTAGGATATAGGTTCTAACCTATAGGCAATTCGTGTACCGTATCGGATTTTAGAATTTAGTTTAATAGAATTGCGATATGTATTGATTGTAGGTACCTTCGTGTGAATTCCGAGACGACGAAGCATATCGACTATGGCTGAACAAGGAGTTCCACAGGTGAGTAGATTTATATCTACGGGGGAAGTCGGGTGGATGGCGTATAGCACCCCCGCAAACATTGATATGTGATTTATAGTTTGGAGACAAGATATGCCACGACTTTAGGTCATAGTTAATGGTTTTAGTGTGAAATGATATGATAGAAAGGATGTCTCGAATTGATATATAAGGATATGAAACGTGAATGTGAATCATGATATATATATATATAGTTGCAAGAGGATCAGTATGAGATTATAGTGGCATATTATAAGGTCGATAAATATGATATGAGATTAATAAGATAACTTGATGTGAGATATTGATGTGATGAAAAGAGTATACAATGAGATATGATGACTTGGTTTGATATGTCGTTATACGGATGCGAGACAATATGAGATAATTGATACCTTTGTCGGTCCCATGATATGAGATTGATACGGATGTGACCTGAGATACATGTATATATATATATATAATTATAATAATAATGAGTGATATGCCGTACGAGATTTAGATCCGTACCCTCATTGTTGTATAGGTCGATAGCATCCCTATTCTGTTTGTTGTCGCTGTACGATGGTTTACCGCACACGATGTTTTACCAGTTGATTGATCCATACTCGTGACTAGAGGATGTCGTACAATAGATTATACCGTACGTAATGTTATGAGGCTGGATGCCGATTGATAAATTCACCGACTCGGATATGTTATAGATATTTAATCCCTGTCTACACCCCTCAGTTTAGCCTTTACGTAGATGTTAGATTAGATACGTATACCTTATAACATTGCGCTTATGATTTACTTTCTGCTATGTTCATGATATTCTCATTGCATTACATATACCTGTGCTAGTACAACTAGACAATTATCGATGATGCGTATGTTACACTTACACAGATTTGCTGGCTTACACATTTTCATCATCGATAATTGCTATGTCACTTACACAGTAAAATTGCTGCATCGGGTTATTACTCTTAATTGTTCAGTACTGTCACATGACTCGTTGGTATGATATATTGCTATGCTCACATCATTATACTATATTGCATGATATACTTGCTATGCTCACATCATTATACTATGTTGCATGATATACTTGCTATGCTCACATCATTATGCTATGTCGCATGATATACTTGATATGCTCACATTTCTGTTCTATATTTGCATACATCATGCTTTATGATTTTACGCATTGAGATATTGTTTTCATGAAATCTCTGGATTTGAGAACCGTGGTTATATTTCAAAGGAAATTATATATTGTTTTAAAAAGCGCGGTTTCTCTTAATATGATATTTAGAGGCGTCCACCATGAGTTTTTTCAGTTCTGAGCTATGAGTATACCCGATTCAAAGAGCGGTAGGCACCGTCTGCGGGTATATGGTGGACCCAGTGAGGTACCCCGGAACAAGAAGACTCGTATAGTTAGGCGGTGAGGCTGGCAGGGGAGCACTACCTACCGGTGATAGTTTGGAACTGGCGGTTATCCGGAGGATACCGACCGGAGTCGTGAGATGGATGGGCCGATCCGGACTGACGGAGCCCATGAGCCGATCCGGACTGACAGAGCCCGAGATATGAGGATTTACGTGTCGATGATGGACACGGGTTTCATGATGTTTTGAGTGTCGGTGTTGGGCATTCAGGTTCCATGATTTTGATGTGTCGTTGATGGACACACGTGGGTTGATATCCTCATATTTACATGCATATACTTTCATGATGTTTCGAGTGTCGATATTGGACAAACAGGTTCAAAGATGTTGCTGTGTCCTTATTGGACACGTGGATGATATCTATATACACACAGGCATTGATTATATTGTTAGCATATATGCAGACATGGTCACCTTAGATATCATAGTATTACCTTTATGATATAGTTGACCTAGGAACATCATTGTTTTATTCGATTTCTACCTGCTGATGTTTTCTACTCACGAGTTGGCAAATCACCCCCATTGTGCCACAGTTCTTGTAGGTTGACCGCATGGATCAGTAGCGGTATCACTGGCACACAGCTTGCTTTCGGGTGATTTGCTTTGGTAGGTGGGACATATTGGATCGTGCCCACTCTTGAATTTATTATTCATGTTGTATCTAGTCAACTCCATCAATCAGAAACCAGTATTTGTATAAGTAGTAAGACTTAGAAAGACTTGTGTTTGCGAGACTTAGAGCGACGGATTATATGTTCGCTATTGGGAGACTTGATGTCTTGCTTTATTTACATTATCCTTTTGTGTTGATCTTCGCCGTTGGGCGTCGTATACATATATTTTTGACTTGCGTGGTTGTGATTCCGCCGATTGGCAAAGAGCTAGCTCCCGCTTGGGGATGCCTTTATTGTTGTTATGTATATGTGGTTTTGGATCAAAATATACAAGGGAGGTGCTGCCTAAATTTTTAAAAGACGAAACATGTTTTTTTTCAACTAGTATAATCCACTTGCATTTTTATGTTCCATTATCTATGCATTTAAGAAAACGTTGATTTCATCATACTTTTATTTCAAAACTTCACCTCTTTTATTTTATGTAAAAAAAAGGCTTAGATTACTGGGCTTCGGCTTACTTAAGTTACGTTATGCCTTTAGACGTTGCGTGATTTAAGTGCCGGTCACAAACTAAATTTCGGGTCGTGACAAAGTTGATATCAGAGTGTTAGGTTTAACCTTGGTTCGAGTCTAGGTTTGACTATGCAGAGTCTGGGGCATAATCTATTTCGGAACCTAGGCTTGACCTTACGGAACTTAGAATTGAACAGGGGAGTATTAGACCCGAACTTTCGTTACATAGGTTGACCCAGATTAATGGAGTAGGTAACTCAAGTAGAGTGACGTACCGTGCGTATGTTCCGCGGCATACTTACGATACGATACTCTACTTAAGTGACCTTAGAATGTATATACTTGAGATCCTTGATTCTATTCGTTCTAATGATCATACTCTCATTGATTTTGTTCCTCCTTATGATCATGTATCCATTCTGGATCTGTTGATTCCTTTCGTTCCTTTGATTTATCTTTTTCGATACATACTTGAGGTTCCTGTCACCATGGTTTGAGCGCAGATTGAGCTGCTGATAGTGATGCGGTCAGGGCGAACTCGTCATGGACGAGGGCTGACCATCGTGTTTTCTGGTGACATGGGAACGTCTCGATTTAGTGTTTGTGTTGTGACCTCTCGTTAGAGGCGTGTGTACGGTTTTGCACCGGATGATCAGGCCACTGATAGAGACTGCCAGTTGTGAGAGGACTGTTGATGTACAACCTACCTCAGAGTTTGTGATGTCGTCTACCTTGCAGACAGATGACCGAGCTGTTACTGAGATTGATGGGATATCGCTTCCAGAGCTTACGAGCTGAGATCGCTGGAGCTTTCAGGCAGAGATGCAATAGTAGATAGCTAGTCTATCTTGAGTTGAGTTGAGCGACTAAGATAATTCGTTTGATTTGATGTGCTGACGCAGGCCCGGTTGAGTTGAAGATTTCCAGTGTGGAGAATTTTATTCAGATCTAGAGTAGATCGACCTAGAAAGGACGTTGTCCGTTGGATGCTCCGATAGGAGATCAGTAAGTTGACCAGTTTCAGATAGAAGGATCTCACCCAGATGCGTTGTGAGTTGATCGAGAGCGGACGAATAATGTATATTTCTCCGATAGTTGGGACGAGTTCCCGAGGACGTGTTCGGCTAGAGATCTTCTACAGAGTGATGAAGATACCGAGTTCGTAATTTTGAGACCGTGTGAGAGGTTCCGGATTGACTGTAGCCGAGACCAATTGCAGTACGCAGATAGCAGGACGTGACGTCGAAGTGGACGATAATAAAGACGAGTGGAACAAGAGGTTCGTGCGAGATGTTAACGAGCTGTTGTTACTCCCTGTTGAGATTAGAGATATGATATGTATACAGAGGCGTTGGGATACGGCCAGTTCCCGAGGAAATGATGTGCTTAGAATGCAGATGTCTAGAAAACGAGAAAAGATTATGTAAGAGTACCAACCTTCGTATAGTTCGGCATAGGTGAGATTAGAAGAGACCTTGAGCAGGTTCCTTCCAGGACACTTCTGCGATAAGTTTTGCACCCAGGATCAGTTTTGTCACGTGTATTCAGAGGGCCGGATGCCAACACTAGTGACGTGCTGCTTTACGAGTGGTCATGCTAATTGGCCGAGAGATGACCAGAGAGTGTCAGAACGGAATCGTTTCCGTTAGTACACCTGACCTGGCCGACGAGCCGATGGATTGCGAGATTGGTAATCCACAGAGAAATGAGGACCCAGAGACAGAGGATGCCAGACCGTGAGAAGGAGGCAAGCGGATGTTCTTGCTCTACCAGTTTTGGACGCACCGACATTTTTCGACATTATAGGAGGTGTACCTCAATGGCATTTGTTGCGATTTGCGTTTGTGATTCTAGTATCATGCTTATATCGCTTGGATTTGAGTTTTGATGATTGAGTTTCATGATATTGTTCTCATGCACCATGGCTGCACCTATTGGATATTTTCTTTTGTGCACAGTTATTGCACTTGATTTATGTTTATACACCGCTACATCGGTTTGCTATTTGTGCATATTTATTACACTTGATATCGGTTTTGTGCCTTGGCTGCACGTATTTATGATTTCGTGGATTTCATACGGTTGATTTGATTTTGTGTATTGGTTGCACTAGATTTATACTACGTACATTAGTTGCACCCGATTTATGTCTTTGAGCATTTGTTTCACTAGATTTATGTTTTTGTGCACGTTTGCACTTGACGTTCGTTTTCGTGAGCTTTACTGCATTGGGCATTTATACGGACCTAACGCGTTTGGGTTGGATTTTTGCGCATATTAGGTGCTTGGTATTGGATTTTGTGCGCATCGGATGCACTTGATTTAGATTTCATTCGTGTATGTCGGATGCCCTTGATTTAGATTTTATTCGTGCATTTTGGATGCACTTGATTTAGATTTCAATCGTGCATGTCGGATGCACTTGATTGAGAGTTTATTCGTGCACTATAGATGCACTTGATATTATAGTCGTGCACATCCGTTGCACTGGACAGATGCTTTCGTGCACACCCGTTGCAATTAGTTTTACTTTTGTGCATACAATGGCACTTGTATTGGATTTGATTTTCGTGCGCACCAGATGTATGTGATGTTGGATACGCCTTTTGAGGCTGATTTTGCTCTTGAGTACTTTATTTTCATGTTGGGCATTATATTATATAGAAATTGAACATGACTGATCTGAGGACAGTACCTGAGTACTTTGCATGCATAAAAAGTTTACCAAGAGGTTTTCAAAAAGGAGCTATAGTCTCGTTATTTCCTACGTGTCCACGAGCGACACGAACGTTTACAAAGGAAAACCTTTCGGGATATTTCAAAAGGGCGGAACGTATATTTGAGCTAAACATATATGAACATATATTTCTTACTTTACAAATGAGCGTCCATCACTTGTGCCGTGAGTTACGCATCACACGACGATTCAGAAAAGGATTTTGCATGTGTTTTATTCAGTTTTAGGAGATTTTTCCAAAGATGCGTACTATATACGTATTATAGTATTCGACTAGTGTATATTGGATTTCAGTAGTGGATTTTGAGATCTGTATCTCCATTGTAACTCCGATGATTGCGTGACGCTTGATGAAGTTTGATTTTGAGTTTCATACTCGTTTTCAGGCGCACACGATACGTTGTGATATTTCTGTATCTTCCGTGATTTTGGCTCCCCGTGACTGAGCTGATTATTGAAATGTTTTAGTATTTAGGGATTTAAATTTAAATTCGAGGACCGAATTTATTTAAGGGGGGAAGATTGTAACATTTCAGAAAATATAAAATATTATTTTTGGAATATAATATTAAAATAATATATTTCGCGAAAACTACTCGATTTGCGAATTTGGGATTTTCGTAAAATGGTATAAATATATACCAATATTTGTGAAATAATTGGAGATTAAAATGATTTATTCATTTAAAAATATATTTATTGGATTTGGCATTTTTATAATTAATTATATGCAAGTTTAAAATTAAACTTGATTAGTGCACAACTAATCGCGATTAGGCCAAATCCGTCTTTTTAATTAATCATGGTTAGTGCACCATGACATGTTGCATTTTTGTTACATGTTTGTTCATTGCTTTTGGTTTATTTTTATTATGAGAAGAAAAAGAGTATTATTGAGGAGAGAGAGAGGGGACACACTTATGACATGGGGCATGGGTATGAGAGAGAGTGGCATGCCATGTGAGTGAGGATGAGAAAGAGAGAGAGAGAGAGAGAGAGAGAGAGAGAGGGCTGCCCCCCTTCACTCTCCCTTTGTTTTCTTCTTCTTCTTCCTCATCCTCATACTCCCTCCACCTTCACCTCCATGTATGATCTCAATTTCTTCACTAAAACCCTATACTCCCTTCATAAAAGTTGATCCCCACCTCATCCTACACCTTTTGGACCTTTCAAAGTTGGATTTTGAAGATTTTGAGTAACTCAAGAAAATTCTTGAGTTGCCAAATGAGGTAATTCCTACATTTCTAGTTACGTTTTTGAGTTTCCTAGCACCCTATAGTAGTTTAGAGTTAAATCGATTTAGATTAGTGATGTTTGGAAATTCCAAGAGAAAGTTTAAGTATTTGTGTGGACTTATGATCTGTAGTGGGTGTTTACTTAACCCTTAGTGGTATTTTACTGGCCAAGACCCAAGATTAGCACCAAAATACGAACTTAGAAATTGTCCCGTGTCGGTTTTGTGATGTTTTGTAGCTTACAGGGTATCTGGAGCTATCTGGGGTAGTTTTAGGAAAATCAAACAAGTCCAGTGACCTAGATAAATGATCAGAAGACCACCACTAAAGTTCGAGCCAATTCTACCGTAATATAATCGGCGAACTCGGAGATTCTGTTGATGTCGCCGGATTTCTGTTGGGTTCTGGGGTTGGGTTTTTGGTTGTAGCTCTTAATCCCTATAACCTATTTCCTGTACTTGCTTATTTAGTCCCAATTAATCTGAGATGAAATCTGGGAGTGATTTCTTATGTTGCTGAATTTGGTATTTGTGGTTTATGAACTTGGGTTTTGGAAATCGATATTGTATTGGATCGTTGGACGTTTGTACGTCAACGACGAGGGTTGTTTGGTTGTTTTTGCATGGGTAGGCTATAGGTTCTAACCTATAGACAATTCGTGTGCCGTTTCGGATTTCGGAATTTATTTTAATAGAATTCGATATGTA
This sequence comes from Agapanthus africanus, assembly GCA_030015575.1. NCBI lineage: Eukaryota > Viridiplantae > Streptophyta > Magnoliopsida > Asparagales > Amaryllidaceae > Agapanthus > Agapanthus africanus. Next base: position 166,021,742 of record CM057337.1, read on the forward strand.
TTGATTGTAGGTACCTTCGCGTGGATTCCGAGATGACGAAGCACATCGACTACGGTTGAACAAGGAGTTCCGCAGGTGAGTAGATTTATATCTACGGGGGAAGTCGGGTGGATGGTGTATATCACCCCCGCAAACATTGATATGTGATTTATAATTTGGAGACAAGATATGCCACGACTTAAGGTCATAGTTAATGGTTTTAGTGTGAAATGATATGATTGAAAGGATGTCTCGAATTGATATATAAGGATATGAAACGTGAATGTGAATCACGATATATATATATATATATATATATATATATATATATATGTAGTTGCCAGAGGATCAGTATGAGATTATAGTGGCATGTTATGAGGTCGATAAATACGACATGAGATTAATAAGATAACTTGATGTGAGATATTGATGTGATGAAAAGAGTATATAATGAGATGCGATGACTTGGTTTGATATGTCGTTATACGGATGCGAGGCGATATGAGATAATTGATACCTTTGTCAGTCCCATGATATGAGATTGATACGGATGTGACCTGAGATATAGGTATATATATATAATTATGATAATGATGAGTGATATGCCGTACGAGACATAGATCCGTACCCTCATTGTTGTATAGGACGATAGAATCCCTATTCTGTTTGTTGTCGCTGTACGATGGTTTACCGCACGTGATATTTTACCGGATGATTGATCCATACTCTTGACTAGAGGATGCCATACGATGTATTATACCGTACGTAATGTTGTGAGGCTGGATGCCGATTGATAAATTCACTGACTCGGATATGTTATAGATATTTAATCCATATCTACACCGCTTAGTTTAGCCTTTATGTAGATGTTAGATTAGATATGTATACCTTATAGTATTGCGCTCACGATTTACTGTCTGCTATGTTCATGATATTATCATTGCATTACATATACCTATGCTAGTACACCTACACAATTATCGATGACGCGTCTGTTACACTTACATTGATTTTCCGGCTCACACACTTTCATCATCGATAATTGCTATGTCACTTACACAGTAGAATTGCTACATCGGGCTATTACTCTTAATTGTTCAGTACTGTTATATGACTCGTTGGCATGATATATTGATATACTCACATCATTATGCTATGTTGCATGATATACTTATCATTATGCCATGTCGCGTGATATACTTGATATGTTCACATTTCTGTTCTATGTTTGCATACATCATGCTTTATAATTTTACGCATTGAGATGCTGTTTTCATGAGATCTCTGGATTTGAGAACCGCGGTTATATTTTAAAGGAAATTATGTATTGTTTTAAAAAGCGCGGTTTCTCTTGATATGATATTTAGAGGCGTCCACCATGAGTTTTCTCGGTTCTGAGCTATGAGTATACCCGATCTGAGGAGCAGTAGGCACCGTCTGCGGGTACATGGTAGACCCGGTGAGGGACCCCAGGACAAGAAGACTCGTATAGTTAGGCAGTGAGCCTGGCAGGGGAGCACTACCTACCGGTGATAGTTTGGACCCGGCGGTTATCCGAAGGATACCGACCGGAGTCGTGAGACGGAGCCTATGGGCCGATCCGGACTGACGGAGCCCATGGGCCGATCCGGACTGACGGAGCCCGAGATATGAGGATTTACATGTCAATGATGGATACGGGTTTAATGATATTTCGAGTGTCGGTGTTGGGCACTCAGGTTCCATGATTTTGATGTGTCGTTGATGGACACACGTGGGTTGATATCCTCATATTTACATGTATATGCGTTCATGATGTTTCGAGTGTCGATGTTGGACACTCAGGTTCCATGATGTTGTTGTGTCATTATTGGACACGTGGATGATATCCACATGCATACAGGCATTGATTATATTATTGGCATATATGCAGACAAGGTCACCGTAGATATCATAGTATTACCTTTATGATATAGTTGACCTAGGAACATCGTTGTTTTATTTGATTTCTACCTGCTGATGTTTTCTACTCATGAGTTGGCAGCTCACCCCCGTTGTGCCACAGTTCTTACAGGTTGACCGCATAGATCAGTAGCGGTATCGCTGGCACACAGCTTGCTTTCTGGTGATTTGCTTTGGTAAGTGGGACATATTGGATCGTGCCCACTCTTGTATTTATTATTCCTGTTGTATCTAGTCAACTCCATCAATTAGAAATAAGTATTTGTATAAGTAGTAAGACTTAGAAAGACTTGTGTTTGCGAGACTTAGAGCGACATATTATATGTTTGCTATTGGGGGATTTGATGTCTTGCTTTATTTACATTATCCTTTTGTGTTGATCTTCGCCGTTGGGTGTTATATACATATATTTCTGACTTGCGTGATTGTGATTCTGCCGATTGGTGAAGAGCTAGCTCCCGCTTGGGGATGCCTTTATTGTTGTTATGTATATGTGGTTTTGGATCAAAATATATAAGGAAGGTGCTGCCCAAATTTTTAAAAAACGAAACATGTTTTTTTTCAACTAGTATAATCCACTTGCATTTTTATGTTCCATTATCTATGCATTAAGAAAACGTTGATTTCATCATACCTTTATTTCAAAACTTCATCTCTTTTATTTTATGTAAAAAAAGGTTTAGATTTCTGGGTTTCGGCTTACTTAAGTTACATTACGCCTTTAGACGTTGCGTGATTTAAGTGCTGGTCACGAACTAAATTTTGGGTCGTGACAGACGTCTTAGACAGAGTAGGATCTAGAGATGCCAGTCTATGGAAGACAGACTATCTTGAAGGTAAAGCACACTTTGGCGCCTCAGGAGTAGCAAGAGTTGCAGGTGTCAGCCTCTTGATAACCGACTTCTTTGGAGCGGCTGGAATGGTTGAAATGGCCGGAGTAGCGAAGGTCGGCCTTTTGAAGACTGAGTTATTTGGTATCGGGGGCTTCTTTGATGGGCACACGGAGGTTGTAATCAGCCTCTTAAAGACCAAGCCTTCTAGTTTTAAAGGCTTCTCGGAAGGGCCTGCGGATCTTGTGTTCAGCCTGTTGAAGACCAAGACTTCTGGTTTTGTAGGCTTCTCGGAAGGGCTTGCGGAGCTTAGATTCAGCCTAATAAAAACTAAGCTTTCTGATTTTGCAGGCTTCTCGGAAGGGCCCACGAAGCTTGAATTCAGCCTGTGGAAGACTGGGCTTTGATGTTTCGTAGGCTTCTTGGCTGGGTCTGCGGAGCTTGTTGTCAACCTATCGAAGAACGACCTTCTGGTTTTGCAGACTTATTGGAAAGGCCTGTTGAGCTTGGATTCAGCTTATAAAAGACCGAGCTTTCTAATTTTGCAGGTTTCTCGGAAGGGCCTACGGAGCTTGAATTCAGCCTGTGGAAGATTGAGCTTTAAAATTTCACAGGTTTCTTGGCTGGGCCTACGGAGCTTGTTGACAGCCTATCAAGGACTGACTTCTTTGAGGCCTCCTCCTTTGGCGTTGTGGCACCAATGGTAGGGAGGAGTGGAGGCATTTGGCCGAATTGGAGCCCGTTCTATTCTTGCATGAGTTGGGCTATTGGGATGCCGATCACTGGGGCAACATTCTGCCCAGAGAAGATCAGCTGGGACAGGGTGGTACTTGAGTTGCAATTGTTGCAAGATGCCATTGAGACTTTCATAAGAGAAATAGCATCGGCTTCAGTATACCTCGAAATCTAAGAGCAACTTTAAAACTGCGATTTTGTTCGCTAAAATACGACACACAGAGTGTGGAGTGGAAAGAGAAAAATGGTGCCACCAGGCGTGCTAGAATCAGTTTACCGCCACTGACGAGGACTGGAGATGAGGGAACGTCTAGCCTGAATTTGGAGGCAGATGTTTGATTCATCCATCTCTCCGAAGACACTAATTTGATTTATAGTGTCGTATATCGGAGGTTTGGATAGATGCGACCGATATAGCTGACTTCAGATTCCCTCTCAGGGTGAGAGGTTTATTGATTATAGGGACACATTTTTCCTATAGGCATAAGCCCCTATAGTTAATTATGTTGTCGTGTACGACAACAACTTTCTGCACTTCAGATATTTAACTTCGTGTGTCATATTTTAAGTTTTGTTTATTTTGTGCTGCCCTTGGATTGTATACGGAGACTAATTTTGTCGTTGCCCGTAGGGCCCGAATTAGTCCAAATACGTACTTATATTTTCATGATTTGGGTCAAGCATTTGCTTGACAGGGTCCACGTTGGCAGCTTAGTTTGCCAACGGAGTTGAACTTAGATTGCATTTCTCATATTTGTGAGGTCCGTCAGTTCAGATGAGAGCAAAAGCTCTGCCTAAGGATTTTTAGTCTCATTTGAGAACTAAGATCAACTTAGATAATTTGGTTCAAGCGTTTGCTTGATAGGGTTCGCGTTGGTAGCTTGGTTTGCCAACGGGAATGAACATATGGTGACAATTCTCACGTTTGTGAGGTCCATAAATTCCATATATTTGGGAAGCATTAGCTTCGTCTAAAAACACGTTAATCTCATTTGAGAGTTAAGGTTGACTTAGAACATTTGGTCATGTCTTGAGAGCATGACTCTCTATTGATCATATGATCATTGATGAAGCCTAGTGTAACAACCCTAAATTTCCTCTACAACTTTCTGTAGAATTTTTTTTTTCAAAATTTCAGAAAGGGTATTTTTGCCTGAGCACAAGATATAAGTTTGTTTTGCTTTTTAATAGCAAGCAAGAGATTGTAGCTCATTGGTAAGACTTTGCACTGCTGAACCAAGCCACCAGAGTTCAAATCCCATACTCCATATTATTTTTAATATTGTTTTATTTTGAATTTTTAGAATACCAAGGATTTACACGTGCATAACTCACAAAAACCCCACTACAACCAAAAACCTAACAGTACCATAGGCTACATGAAGCGACAAGGGAGGCTCCGGCCACTTGACTCGGTTGGAATCGGCCGACTTGGCCAGCGGACCGGCCGACTCGGGCCGCCGCCGCCGGCCGGACTCGGCCGGACCGCCGAGTCATCAAAACCAAACTTGTGTATTTTTAGCTCCCCTGCACCCCTGTGTACTTTAAATCCTCAGACCAGTAACAGAGCACCTTTAAAACACCAATTACTCCACTTTTAATACATTTTATCACATTTTATTACATATTTTCAATTAAACCTTTCACCTACACTAACCCTAGACTTACCCTATAAATACAACTTCTACACACACACCCCTCACTCCAAAATTCTGCACAAAACTCTCAAGAAAATTCCTAGAAACTTAGTGTACTTTTGGAGTAGCGAAAGGCGAAAGCTTCGGCGATTTTCCGAAGACGACCCTAGGAGCTCCCGGCAACGAAACGACGCACCGGAAGCTACGTTCACTTCTTCTTCCTCATCCCTAACTTCTAAGCCAGTATGTCCCCTCCCTCTTCTCTAATCTTGTTATAAAAATACGAAATTTCAAAACTCGACGGAATCGGAGTGAAACCGATTTCCGATTCGGTTCTTTCTAAAAATCCAACATTTTCTTAAATACAATCACACAAAACCCAACATGTTGACTATTAAACATTAATAAACATGTTGATCAAGTTTTACGACAATCTAATTCATTTTGTAACTTTTACCGTACTTTTTCACTAAAATACCATATAGTTTCATTTCGACATTTAAACATGACAAACTTGCTATATCTTTAAGTAGATCACGAGGTAATGACCTATCTCCTCACAACACTCATATGCAATATAGCACAATACCTTTCGGGAATATAGAATATGGGAAAACGAAACATTTCAAATAAATACCATGAATTAATAATACCGTTTTTTAAAAGATTAAGTATTTTTATAAATCTTTGCAAAGTGCCGCTACAACCCATTTTGGGGAACCTGACTGGGATGGTGCGGATTATCGCACATGCTTGGGCTTAGTAGTCCGAGACGCAGACCTCCGCAAGGAGCATTTGGTCTCGAGAGATTTAAATACGAAAATCTTAAGAAAATGAGATTTCTAGAAATATAATATATATTAAAATTATTTTTTATATAAACACATATATATATATTTATGTATGTATGTATGTATCATTAAAATATCTATTTTGTGATAATATAAATATTCTAACTTTTTTCTAAAAATCACAAGAATCACTTTACATTAAAATACCATGAAATCCATATAAGTTCAATATTACAATTAAATACCATGTATTATGAAAAATAAGTTATTTTCACTAGAAATACCACAAGTATAAAATCTACATCTATGATAACTCTAAAGACGACAATTAAATACTTAGGGTGTATTTTCAAAATTATACAAAAGTATTTTTACATAAAACCCCCTCAAGTTCTATAAATTACCCTAAGGACCCTAGTAAACATAGGTTTAAGCGGGACCAATCTCTTGAGCCTCAGGGAGCCGGAGAAGTGGGTGCTTGCCTATTTAAGGTAGACAACTTAACAACGGTGTTATCAACACGGTAATCGTTTTTGAAAAAGACACAAAATCCTGCCGCCCATGTGCGGCGGTTACCGATAACATCAAAACCTAATTCAGGACTTCAATTTCTTTTCTAATTGCTCTGAGTCAGACTGAGTCGCATTATAAATAATCCGACTTGAATATGATTCAAGTATGAAATTACAAAACTATAATTCAACATAAATCCATGAATACATATATTCAATCTGTTCAAACTATTCAATCTGTATTGACTGAACCGAACCATGGATATACTTCCATTTACATGATTCTCCAGTTACATCCATGATTCTCCAGTACATCCATTTTACTGATATCATGGTTTCGGCAAGTCATCCATCTATACAAGACAATACAAGCTACAATACAACACAAACAATACAATCAAGACATCGCGGGGTTTAAATGGTAGATTGGTATGGAAGGTGTTAAAAGTGGCACGAGGCTGCAAGATTAAGACACATAACCTGAATCTAATTGCCGTTGTTCCGGGTTGTATAACGAAACCTTATACATTCCGTTTGCCCTAGTCTCTAGCATATAGAGACTCCTCTTGTATACACTGGTATCTTTCTGTACCAAGCTACAAACAACAGCGTTAACACTAATACAATATAATACAACTTTAAAATCTACTTTCTCTTTCTGTGTATTCTATTTCTGGGACTTATCGAGCGATTGTTCGCTGACGATATTTCTTCTCTTTCTTCTTTGGAATGTTGTCAGGTGATCTGGACACTCAGGAGATCGAGCCTACTAGTGAGGACTTGGACCAGCTTTCCTACAACCCAGAGCTCTAGCTTCATTGTACACACTTTTATTTCAGTACTTTTCATTTCTGTTATGCCACTGTTTAGGCATTGCTTTCATTCAGTTGTATTTACTTTTCCCTGTATTGTAAAAAGAATGTTAATAAATAAAGTTGCTGTTTTATTATACCTTTTGTTTCTTGTGTACTTTTCTTTTATATTTCTTAGTTACGCTTAACGTATTTAGTTCAGAGTAAATACGTAGCGGCCTCGTCGCGCCCCCTTCACCGTACGCCGGGAAGCGGGGCATGACACCTAGGCTTCCATACTTAGATTTTTGCTAAGTCTTCAAGTATTTCCTTGGTATTTACGCGCACTTGCGCACTTGTGATGTGTTAGTGGACGGGGGTTAGGGTCGCGACATTCGCGACCATGGTTGAATTGCACAACATAAATTTTAAGCAAGCATAACCCCAATTCAAACACAAGATCATCAAATATCTATGCAATAGACAAGCTAAAAAATATCAAGAGAGCAAGTTAGATGGTTACAACCTTTGTAACATCTTCATATGCTCCAACAGATGAACGAGGACTCGAGCAAGTCACCATCGACCTCACGAAAGAATCCTCTAGTCGACTGCCTCGCCGTAGATGATCCGCTATGAAGAAACAATGCCCGTAACTCCATCTCCATCACCGGATGGAGAAACTCTACTTCGTCACTTGCTAAGCGCTCATGGAGGCAAGTGGAATAATGAGTACTCTCCGGAATCTCTATTCCCTCACCATGGAAACACTTTCCATTTTTGTAGAGAGCTTAAGCTTGGAGGTCAAGGAAGAAGAAGATGACATAAAAAAGAAAAGAGTTGGAACTATCCTTTTCTTTTTCCTCTTTCTCATTTTAACCAAAACAAGACTTGTCATTCTCATTTTCTCTCTTCTTAGTTGGCATGCAAAGAAAGAGAGAGGAGGGTCCCAGCATCTCATGGTTAATAATAATATAAATATTTATATGTGTATATATACACAAATATATAAAGTATCAACCATTTAGATAATGGGTTTATTTATGTATCAAAATACATAAACAAATACTTGATATATATATATATATATATATATATATATCTCAAGAGAATGAAATGATATATATGTATCCTATACACATACCCTTCGTGTATCCTATACACAAGAAGCCATCCGTATCTTCTAGTAGAGAGAGTGTATCCTATACACATATACTAGAAACCGCATCTTAAATACGGTTATCAAGTCAACACTTGACTGATATTATGTATTTTAAACCGGCTAGTAAACCCGGACATTCGATTAAATCAACCATTTAATTGAAGTCCCGTGAGTATCAAATACGCACACTGCATCACATTTTGTCCGGACATGCACCTTCGTTGCGGGACTCTAAAGACCTGTCAATACGTTGGCAGTAGGTTATACAAGATCACATCCGATCGAATCCGAAACACTTTCATATTCAATCTCCTCTTAAATTAACCCATAAGCTCGTTAGTGGCACTCGCTATACGTAACGGCTATCCATGTACGATCAAGATAAAGGAAGGTCGACGAACGAACTCATCCGGATCGGACGATGTCTATAAGCGACGAATACCATACAGTCCGGTCTCTTCGTAAAAGACTATCACATATCTGGTCTGAGGGGTGGAAACTGTCAGACCCCTAATAACCGGATAAGTCGTGCGACACTAGACTCATAACCTTTCGAGATACAACTGACAACATTTATTAGTTTATCTCTCTTGCTCCGGCCGGAGGCTTTTGGTTATAGCCATGTCCTTCACTGTGCGATATCAACTTCCTATATCGGGAGAGATGAATCCCTTCGACCGCTCACTGCCTCCATATGCTTCGGGACTATACCCAACTAAAACCTTCTTGCACGACTCAGTAGAACCGTGGTAGGATAGTAATCTAAGTATAGTGGGAACACACATGAGACACCGTGGCGATCTTAGGTCGAGGGACTACGCTGTACTATCGTCACCAGAGAACTGCTACTTGACATTGGTATAAACCATCTAGGGTTCTCGGTGAGTCCGTCCAGTGTAACTCATCCGATGAGCACATGTATACAATCATCGGTGTCAAACACCAATGGCTATGGAATCTGCTATCGCCCCATACAGGGTCATGAAACGTATACACTAGTCTAAATTGGAGTACCGATGTCCAGTCTCGATACTTCTACGACTAGGGATATTTAAGGATGTGCTTATGGACTATCGTGCCCCACTAGTATGTTTCCCTCACAGTCCTGGTAATCAATCAAAATCCTAAGGGCTTCATCTTATGTATTAGCGATATGTGATAACTTTTAAAACGTATTCACATGTAAGATCAAGACAAACCAGATAGTATACTATCATCTCGAGTAACACTGTTCTCCGTATAGGTCCTCTTTCAATTACGTAATTATCATTTTGCAATTACAATAATTTCCTTGAGGACACTATATCCAACAATCTCCCACTTGTACTTAAGGCCAATTATTGCGGTATTGCATACCCACATCTCGTGTGCTACTGCATACTCAACTTTTGTACTAACAGTTCACAAACTGTGTTCAAGAAATAGCCTCAGTGAGTGGATCGGCTACAGTGGTTCTCTCTATTTCTCCCTGTATCTCAACTTTGTGGAGATCAACTATCTCCCGAAATGAGCGATACCTTCCTTAAAACTTTATGTGGATAGTTGATGGGAACTTGTTCATAAGTGAACGTATTTATCCATACAAATTCTTAAGATGTATCCATTGATGAGTCACAATCAGCATACAACGGCATGACCACCCCAGTTCGTGTTGGAACTCTTTCTAATATACCGCTCTCCAATAAGGAGGGTAAACTTACAACTCGCGACAAACACTCTGTCATTCTTGTCACCTTGGAAGCTTGAATCGGTAATTGCCTCCCGAAGTAGGTTGCCATTACTATTCACCAAGAACATCTCATATGTTCTTAACTGCTTCCGTTTTCCCAGGATTGGATTAACATCCGCTTATTGCAACAATTGTAAAAGCATTATCCGGTTTGGTACATGACATCGCATGAATGATCCAACTGCCGAAGCAAGTGGAAAGTCACTCATGCGAGTCCCTATCCTCATCAGTCCTAGACATCTCTTTAGAGAGGGTGACTCTATCTTATGCGGGTACACTACTGCGCTTGGAGTCGTACATTCTAAACCCCTTTAGAATGGTGTCAAAGTACCTAAATTGGGACAATCCCAAAACATACTAGATCTATCTGTATAGACCGAGTCACCAGAATTTACGATATCTTTTATCCAAGACCCATAGTGAGAAAAATCTGTGACTACCAATGCTTAACTGATTTGTAATATAAGAACATCACTTCTTATCAGAAGAATGTCATCCATATCCCATATGACATCATTGACATTCCACCCTACTGCCTTCTTTCAGATCTCAGGTTCATTTTTCTTTTTTATGAAGTCAAACACTTTGACCGTTACACCAAAAACAGATGATCTTTCTCCACTATGCCTGCTCTGGTCTAAAAATAGACTTAAGAAAATTGCACTCTTTTCGATGCTTCCACTGACTACGATAAGCCTCCGGCAGAGTCATATATATGTGCACTTCTAAATCACTTATTTATAAAGACGTTATAGTCATTCGCCTGCCAGATATCATAGTTAAGGAAACATTCGTGAAAAATTATATCTGTATGGACTTCAGCTTAGACACTGTAGCAATAGCTTCATCACAATCGACGTTGGGTATTTGATGAAAAACCGATTACTACAAGTCCTAACTTTATAAGGTCACTTCCTTTCCAATTGTATCGATCTCAAAAGATGTACTTGCTCCTATGGGTTTTACCCTATCAGGAGCACCCAACAAAATCCATACTTTGTTGCAGTGTATGGAGTCCATTCTAGATAGTTTGGTATTCAGTCATCAGTTGAAAGTCACTACTCCTTATGGCCTACTGATAACTAGCAAGGTCACCATCACATGATGCAATCCTCCTTCTTACTGTCTATGAGTAAACCGAAGTATCTTTCAGGTGGCTGAGATTATCTACGAAATCTGCGGAGTTGCTAAGGTTTGTCAAAGTCAATAGAAACTTCTCAGCATCACTCATCATGGAGCGCACCCGCGGATGAGCAATCTGAGTGAATCACATTCTTAATACTGAATATCTGGCGTAAGTATCTACATCTTTGAACACTTTAAAGATTCATGATACTACTAACGTCTGGTTTTCTACTTTGTCCTTATACTCTTTGAAGTTCTCATAGTTTTGGATTTTGCGTTTCAACAAGAACGCACATCCAAAATTAGAGTATTTAAAGAGTAGATAAAATGAAGTAAGAGAATCAACCCCTTGTCCCGAAAGACAACGAACTATATACATCCCTTGTATAAGTCTCAAGAGTTCATTAACTCATAATCTTTGTGTTATAATTTAAGAACCGAATTTTGGTTAAGAATATCAATTTCGTTATATTTTGCACCTTACCTAATCAACACTTGATTTAGGTAAATGTTAATGAAATCGCTTTGAAAATTATATCCCACTCCATCAAATAAAGAGACGGATATAAAAAAAATTTAAAATTTGGTACACTATAACGGCAATTTAAAACCAAAAGTTTGCTATTAGGCAAACCTGGTAATTTCCCCAATAGCAATAATTGCTCCGAGTTCCGACATTGGGGAACAAATCAGCCTTTTCCCAGTACTTGACTCCCTCTCACTATCTTTAACAGCTTACATATATGGGGTTTTTAATCCGGTATCCATATACCTAAGAGTAAAAAGTGTCTGAGAAACAGTTTTCGATTATAACTATAAAGAAAAATTGAAACATCAAATGTTTCAAAGGGTTGCCGGTGTTGGGGTCAAAAATTACACCCCGGTTGACCAAGTCAAAGTCAGTCAACCCCCAGCTAAGTGGGCTCGAGCTCAAGTAAGCGGGCCCAATCCTAAACCAAGTGGGCCCAAGCCCGAGTCAAGACCGAGCATGGAAGGGATCGGTCCCATGATGAAGAATGAATCAATAAATTAGTTTAATTCAATTTTTTAGAAATAAATGTATGAAAAATGGGCAAAACGTCAAAATTTTATAAAGCCCATGGCATATGTGCAAAAAAAAATAAGCACATGAGTCATGGGGAGGCACAAGCGCCATATGGAAAAGCCCAAGAGGCTATATGTAAAGTGTGTAGCCTATAAAAGGCGAACATGACGAGAAAATCAAGAACAACTTTCATTCTCTCATAATTTTCTTTGATTTTGTGCCTCCTTCTCTTTCCTCAAGATTTCAAAGCTTCTTCTTTTTTTTGAATTAACTCAAGATTTTAACTCTTCTTTTCCTAAAAAGGGATAGTTTTTCACCATAAAACCCTTGAAGGGGAGTTCAAATTTCCTATCAAATCTCTAAACGAGAGAATTTAAATCTCACCGCCCTTTTTCTCCAAGATCCAATAAAAAGAGAGGAGGAAGAAGGAACCCATCTCAGAAGAACCCATTTTAGGGAAGTCTAAGACTCGAAGAGGAAGAAAAAGGAGCTATTTTCACCATCTAAGATCTAAATCCTATAAGAGTTCAACTCCAAATCAATCTTTGAGGAGTTCAACTCCAAGATCTAAATCCTCAAAAGAGTTTAACTCCAAATCCAGATCTTTTAGGAATTTAACTCCAAATCCAAACATTTTAGGAGTTTAACTCCATATCCAAGTCTTTTTGGAGTTTAATTCCAAATCTACATCCAATTTCTGTCCAGGAGTTCAACTCCAAGCCCAGCGGCATAGCCTTTCTTCCGTAGGTGCTCTGCAGGCGCCTAGCAGGAATGTGTTGCTCACGTGACCTGCTGGCGCCCAGCGGGAACGTGCCTCTTACGTGACCAACTGGCACCCCAGCAGCCACATTGTTGGATATAAGTGTCCTCAAGGCAATTATCGTAGTTACAGGAATGCAATTACTCAATTCGAGGAGGGCATATACCAAGAAAAGTCATACTCGAGATGATAGTGTGCTATCTGGTTTGTCTTTATCTGTCATATGAATACGTGATACTAGTTATTATGTATCACCAATACATAAGATAAAGCCCATAGGATCTTTGCTTGGCTACTAGGATTATGATACGAATCATATTAGTGGGGCCTGGTAGCTTATAAGCACATCCTTAAATGTCTCTAGTCGTAGGAGTATCGAGACTGATCATCGGTGCTCCAGTTTAGACTAGTGTATACGTTTTATGATCCTGTACGGGACGATGGATGATCCCATAGTCATTGGTGTTTGAAACTGATGATTGTATACAGGTACTCATTGGATGAGTTACACTGGATGGACTTGCTGAGAAATCCTAGATGGTATTATAGCAATGTCAGATAGCAGTTCTCTGGTGACATGAGTATAGGGTAGTCCCTAGACCTGAAATCGCCACAGTGTCTCATGTGTGTTCCCACTGTACTTAGATTACTACCCTACCACGGCTCTACTGAGTCGTGCAAACAGGTTTTAGTTGGTACAGTCCCGAAGCATATGGAGGCAGTGAGCGGTCGAGCGAATTCGTCACTGCCGATATTGGGAGTCAATATCGCATTATGCAGGACACGACTATAACCTGAAGTCCGTGGCCACGGCATTGAAATAAACTGGTAAGTGTTACTAGTTGTATCTCTTAGGTTATGAGTACTCTGTCAGCACAACTTATCGAGTTATTGGGGGTCTGACAGATTCCACTCCCAGACCCAATATGTGATACTCCTTGACGAAGAGACCGGACTGTACGGTGACTGTCACTTATAGATTTTTTCAAGTCCGGATGAGTTCACTCATCGACCTGCCTTTATCTTGCTCATATCCGGGTAGCCGTTACGTACAGCTAGTGGCACTAACAAACTTGTGAGTTAACCAGAAAGGGGGTTGAATATGAAAATGTTTCAGATTCAATCGGATACGATTTAGTATAATATACTGCCAGCGTATTGACAAGTCTTTAGAGTCCCGCAACGAAAGTACCTACCCGGGCGAAACACGATGTGACGTACGTATAGGGATACGTACATGAGTTCGATAAAACATGTATATTGGATATACATGTTTAATCGGACGACTGTTATACTAGCCTGTTTCAAAACCGGAATATCAAGTCAAGTGTTAACTTGATAACCGTATTGATGATACGGTTTCTAGTATAGTGTATATGATACACACTCTCTATAGTATATGATATTGAGAAGATATTGATGGCATTTCGTGTATGTGACACATGAAGTGTACGTGTATAGGATACATGTACTAACACTTATTTAATATATATATATATATATATATATATATATATATATTCCCACCATTCTAAATTATGTATAAATAAATATACATAAATATATATATGTAAATGTATATATATCTTTATATCTTTATATATATATATATATTAGTTATTTAATATACTTAATTAAATGGTGGGGCCCACCCTCTCTCTTGTGTGTTGACGCACATATGAGAGGGAGTGGGAGAAGGAGGTGTATGTGTCATGAAAATATGATATGGTTGAAAAATAGATAAGTGATATAATTCATTTTTTCAACAAGCCATCAAAAAACAATTCTATCTTCTTCTTCCTCATAAAAAGAAAGAGCAAAAACTCTCTTGAAAAATGGCAAGTGTTGCCATGGTGAGTTATAGTGTAAAAAGTAAAGAGTACTCAGAATTCGCATCGCCTTCCTCCATACCCAGCAAGCCTCTGGAGGAAGTTTCTCCGACCCATGACGGAGTTGAAGTTCGGGCAGCCCGCTTTCAACTCGGATCATCTATAGCGAGACAGTTGGCGTGCAGACGCATTCGGGAGCTCACGAAGTTTAGACGGGTCTTCCGGGATCAGCTGGACACGCTATAAAGGTTGTAGCACCTCTTCACCCCTCTTATTGCTCTTTTCATTTAGTTAGAAACTAGTGCTTGGACGATTTTTGGCGTACGGTCGATCGCGCTCTTACGGAATTTTTGTTTTCTGTCTAGTCCCGCTTCCGCTGCGTGCACGCGCGGAGCGCGCCCGGCCTTACAGTGGTATCAGAGCCAACCAAGCACTAGGACTGGCTTAGGCGGTGTTTTAGTTTCGATCGACAATTTTCCGATTTCGATTTCCTAGTTCAAACCCCTTCTTTGTTCGAATTTCAAAAGTCTTTTAATTTTTTTAAAGTGCTGCAGAATGTCATTTTGGATGAGAAAATGAAGTGGGAGAAAACTGGGGGGGGGTTTGATAAAAATGCCGCCGGTAGCGGTTTATTGGCGGGTGAATTTTCAAAATGCCCCCAGTTTTCTCTGGGGGCTTAAACTTGTAGAAATATGATTTTTGGTATTGTTTGTTTTTCCAGTATTGAGATTTGATCTCGTATTGTATTGGAAATTTATTGATCAAAACTGTAACATCGTAGCATTTCTGTATGGATGATGAAAAGTATTGAACTCAGTTAATACGATGATACATACTTGTTGATATGTATATGTGTTCTATGTTAAGTTTATTTGATTTAGATTGGATCGTCACGAAATGCATAGCCCCGTATGTATTACGATGTTTATCTTTTCATTTCATTGATGTTGTAGCCAAAATGTATATTCTTTTATTTAGAGCGAGTGATCGACATGTGGCCGTCGTTTCCATTTTCATGTATTATTATTTATCGAGGATCGATCTGGTTGCGATCGATACCATCGTTGTATTAATACAGGTATTAGGATTACCCCACGAAGAAGTGCACTGGCAGCCAGATTCTAGATTGCAGCGGGTGACCATCTTAAGAAGCTGAGATCAAGCCACTCGATTCTAGGATTGGCGGGCCGCTTTCCGTGCTTGTAAGGGGTTAGGATAAACCCGCAGAGGAGTGCACAAGTCATCAGATTCGAGAAAGTGCTGGGTGGCCCCATCATGAAGATGATGACAGGATGCCTCATTTCTCGGATTAGCGGATGACTTGCCACACTCGTAGGGGTATGCTTTTGCTATGCACGGGCTATTCACGCGACCGGGGTATTTCGTGCTTCATTTGTGGCTCAAACGAAATGCGGGATTCTTAGCTGATCCGACCATTCCAACTCTGTGATGTTGTATTTCTTAATGCTGTAATTTGATTATTTGCATGAGATAATATATTTTTATATATGTGATATATAGTATATATATATGTGTGTGTGTATGTGTGTTATATACATTTTGCATCCGCGCTAGCCCTGCTCTTGCTCTGCCGTTAGTTAAGTAACCTAACGGTGCATGACGGGGCCCCGTGGCGAATGCGGATGGCGTATATGTCCATTATATTTTTCCTTTTCATCTTTTCTGTAATGTTTGTATGAGAAGGATAATACTAGATAATGAGATTATCTAAATGATGGGATTGTATTAATTGCATTAATACAAAGTAAAATAAACCTATACGTTGTAGGAACCAATTTTTTATAAAGGGAAAATTTTAGTCGATTCTTTTACATTGCATTATGGCATTTGGTTAGGAATGTCTGTTGGGGTCAAAAATTGCACCCCGGTTGACCAAGTCAAAGTCAAGGTCAACCCCAAACTAGATGGGCCTAAGCCCAGATTAAGTGGGCTCATGCCCGAGTCGAGCCCGAACATGAAGTGGCCAGCCTCCTGATTTTTGAGAGATTTTGCGTACGTACTTTTTAGATCAAAGAATTTACCGCAATCAAGAACGGCATCGCTTGGTGGCTAGTGGATGAGTACGGGTCGGTCCACAGGGATTTTGTGTATTCTCAATTTGTTCTAACGAGTTAATTCCAAACGGTGTTGGATTGATTATCACTAAAAACTAAGGTTGATCTAGACTAGGATTAAAATCTTGCTAGGGTTAGGTTTAGGTTAAGTTTGGAAAGTCAATATTCCTCACCGCTTTCTATGCCCTAATTAAGATCTATGAGGTGTTAAGGAAATAATTAATAAAGTGGATTAGTACCATCGGGAAGAAACGATGTTTCTTCCTTTAGGTTCTTGTCCTTCCTTTCTTAATTCTTACCCTAATCTCCATGGAAAACATATACAACCGGTCTTTTTAAACTACGGTATCACTGCTACCTCGTGGGATAGTGTGCCATAGTGAGCGGTGTGTGTATGTATGCATGGAGTCCTATAAAAATATATGATGGGTAAGAAAGGGGTGAGAGATTTTCATCTCTCAAATCTCTCCTATTCCGAACCCTAACAAGTGAGGAACTACTCACTCATTAGGAAATTGATAAACATGTTCTAAACTAATTAACTAGGGCAGATAATAAAAGTTATACTAGGGCAGAAAGAAAATTAATTAGGGCAATAAAAAGAAAACTTACTCTAATTTTGATTTGATGCTTTCTTCAAACATTACAGGAATTGAATTCTGAATTTTGATAAATAAAATGAGGCACAAGAAGAGGCATACCTCAAAAGAGAGGTTCATAGAAACCCTAGGGTTTCTATTTATAGATCATAGAAACCCTAGGGTTACATTCGATTCACATCTGCATTTACAAATATACCCTAAAGAAGACTAGTCAACGCACCGCCACGCCCACTTTTTTTAGCACCGACACGTGCTCACTATGGCCGCGGAACCGCGTCCAAATGCCCTGTTTGGCCGCGGTTCCGCGGCCATGTAGAGGGGTCATTGGCTGAATTTGACTGGTTTTCTTCCTGTTGCATTTTCCTACTTGTTTCTTCACTTGGTTTCTCAGATTGTCATCTAGTTTTCTTCCAGATTTCCACAGTGCATAACGTCGTGGACTTTTACCCTTTGCTTCGTGTCGAAGTATTGAACCTTGCGCTACCTTTGTGTTTTGTGAAATTTTCCATTGATTTTCGTTTATTCTTCAAACTGTAGGCGTGATCAAGATTCCTCCATTTGTTGGTCGCAGTCTCACTTTTGTGCCGTCTTTACATCATTTTCACTGTTTTTGTTTCGAGAACCTGTAACCTGCAACTATGTAGCAGACATGGATCAAAAGCACCTGTTTATTTGTAAAAAGAATAAGAATGAGGAATATAATAATACAAAATTATGATATGAACAAATACCCCCAAACTTATCTTTTGCTCGTCCTCGAGCAAAACTAGTTTTATTCTCGAAAAAGACTTAACCTCACTTTCGCAGAGAAACGCGATTGCACTGAGCTCGTGCAACAAGCCGTTAAATCTCTAGGTGTCCCTAGTAGGAGGAGTGTTGTCTCCTGAGGGTTTTCAGCGGATACTACCCACAAAATCCTATCAATTCGGCCTATTGACTTTTATTCTCCAATTAGGTTTTCTAACAAGAAACTCTATTATCTTCAACTCAGAAATTATCAACCCGTATTTTTTACACTTCCTTATCATTTAACTTGAGATAGTATATGTTCTGTAAATTTACTTAGCTTTCAGCATCTTTTGGATTTTCCTTCTAAGGTTCCATCTCAACTTAGGAATTTTTATCATCTCTACTAAGTCCTATTTTTCATTCCTATCTCTCATCTAATCCCCAATCATACACCCCTACGTGTGTGTATGTATCACCCATACACTTGGAAATTCAATTCAAGCTCTTATACTCTTGTCTATCGTCCAAAGTACTTTTAGTTGGTGAATTTTTAGATGAAATTGCTCACACATTTTTCATGCGACCGTTAATACTTCTTGAGGTACCAACGACCGATTACAAAATGTGTTTGCATATTAAGGCCTAATTCCTAGCCTTGTAACACCTAAGGTTTTAGCAGTGACTCCCAAACCAGTTGGTCTAAGGCACTAGGTGATAAAGCACCCTCGCTAAATATTTTTTCTATTTATGCAGCCTTAAGTAATTACAAAAACCAGTGTTCATTTTTTTTATCTCTTTATTCACACTTGTATTTTTATTTTATTTCCTTCATACTAAGGATTTTAGACAAGAGCACTTCAAGGTCTCTTCTACTATTCCAACTTTCAAGATTCGTGTTTGTGCAATTTGTAAGGTATATATTTTCAGAATTTAGACTTAAACTTAGGGATTATTTTTCAGACTTATACTTTAATAAAACTATCAATACTTTTCCCTTCTTTTGACTTAGCCCAAGAAGTGAACTTAAAATTTGCCTATTTCTAAGTAAACTACAAAGACATATATTTTCTACCGTTAAATTTTAAGAAAGGTTATTTTAAGGGTTTTTAATTTACTAAGTTTTGGATCTAGTTTTTCCTAGCTAGTTAACCGTCTTGTTAAACTTAAGTCAATTATGGCCAAAATTGAATTTTTCAATTTTATAATTTTTAAAATTTTTCAATTTTTATGGGTTTTAAAATAAGTATGCAAATGCAAAAATATACATATGAATGCGAAGGAAGTAGGCTTACCGAGCACACCCCCAAACTTAAACTTGACAGTGTCCTCACTGTCATACCACACCAAGAGGGTCAAAATGGCCGGCACTCCCTTATTTTTTTTATTGTTAACTGAAAAAGAAAACAAAAATATATACAAAAAGGTCCCCCCTTAAACTTAAGTGAAACAGTGTTTCCACTATTTAAACGTTAAAGTTTAGAGTTAGGGGGGCGAAAAACACAGTATCAAGCTATATAAGGCCTTACACAGGCCAAAGGTTAGCACCAACCATTCAAAAATTTTATCGTTATAATGGTATGGTTGGTGAAAGAATAGAGTGTAGAGAAAAGAAATAAGAAGCACACGAGACCGTATGTGAAGAAAAGTGGAATATGGTCTCGGTATATTAGGAGAAGAATGGCGGAAGAGAGAAAGAAGTGTAGTACGAACTTGAGGGTGTAAATTAAGTGAATAAATTAGCACAAATTGTGATGACCGATGTGTTAAAAGCGATTGTGCTAATCTATCAACCCGTCGAGAAATGGGGTCAAATCCCTCAAGATTCGTGAGAAAACATGGGTACGTTGAACTTGGTAAACCAGCCGTTGAAAATGGAAGCGTGACGGATTTTTGCACGGTCGAAACGATCGAAAGGACGAAGAGGAGTGATTTAGGAAGGGCCTCATTCTCACCTAAGTAAGCGTATGTAAGGTGAGACGGCAACTGCTTGAGTTCGAGTTTCAGAGGTGAAACAATTGAAGGTAAAATTGGTGAAACTGTCTCGAACTCGAAGGATTCCATCAATGGTTCGAAATCACTGTAAGCAACCGATTCGGATGGTTCAACTAACTCATCCGAAAATTCAAAGGATTCAAACTCGGGTAATGAGTCTTCAAAATCGTTCGAAAAAGTGAAACACTCATAATCGTTATCGGTTGTGAAAACTGTGTCAGATTCAAAAAGGAACGCATTAGTGGCGTCAAAACTGCTGTGATCGAACATAAATTTTTCAAGCTCACAGTCCTCCTATGTGATTTTTTGCGTAGTCGGAACGATGGAAAGGATGAAGGGGGTGATTTAGGAAGTATAACAGTTAAAGGTTCAGGAGGATGCATTGGAAAATCCGACTCATCAAACAAAACTGGTCCATCCTCAATACTATCCTCATAATTCTCCTCAAAAGTTATCACATCCATGCAATTATCATCAAAATTAGGACGCATATGAAGTTCGGGAGAAACATTTAATGACTCGGGATGATGAATTGGAGAGAAAAATTCAGTCAAATCTGCGGGTTTATCATCCAAAATATTTCCTGCGTCAATATCCTCAATCAAGTGAAAATCAATTTTTTTGGACACCTCATCAAAAGCATGGATATTTATCAATTCAGGTTCTAGATTGGAGGTGTAGAGGTCAAAAGGATTGGTGATGGTTTCACTCGAAAAGGGACCCTTCACAATCTGGCAAATCAAACACTACAAAGTCACACAATTCATTAAACGTTTTATTTTCAATTGGTGAATCATTTGGGATACTTGATAGACATTCAAAACCGGAGTTGTTGGATTCAATTGGTGATGGGTATGTTTGATTTGGAAGGGTGCACAGCTCACTTTCTCCACTCAAATTCTCAATCTGTCCAACTGCCTTATCATATATTGGAATTTTTGGAGCTAGTTGGAAACTAGCAACCGGGTCACTAGGTTGCATAAGGGCGGCAATAGACGCATCCAAATTCCTCATCTGTTTGTTTGTCGCTACAATATATGCTTCCAACGACTGTTCCAGACTAGACATGGGTTGTGAAGGGGTTTCAGTAAAAGATTCAAAATTGTTTGGATTCGTGAAACTCCCAAATGGCTATGTAGAAGCAATGTCTAGGGAAGGTGTGAAAGTCGGGTAGGACTAGTAGGAATTGAATGGTTGGATAGGTGTAGGATCAACATTTGGATAAAAAGGTGAATGGACTTTTTGATCCCAAGAACTGGAAGTGTTGAAAGGAGTGAAAGATCGGTTACGAGATTGTTCAATATGTTCAGCAATAGACATGGGTTTCGGAGTTACAACAGAACTCGAAAAAGGAGTATCAATGTAAGAAGGTGGTGAAGGTTGAAATGGTTGATACAAAGTGGATTGCGGAGTCAAACTATTTCTCCTAGACGCTTCTATTCGATCTTTCAAAGAAATTTTGGGCGTGGAGGGGTCGTCCGTAATTCGACCAAAACAATTCGTGTAGGAAGCAATGTTTGGATGAGGGTACCAAAATTCGGCAAGAGTTTTATGAGGTGGGGTACCCATGATGTAAGAAAGGAGAAGAAAAAGAATGTCGGAGCAAGTGGGGTGCAATGGATTTCTTAGCGACAAGTGGAAAGTTTTTATTAAAAAAATTTCCGTTTTGTGTGTTTTTTATAAGGAGCTTTTTGCAAAAAGATTTTCAATAAAAGACTTAGACACACGTTCAAGCAATCACAAAATGCACAATCAAGCCTAGATCTAGGGTCACCTAGGTCAGCTAGACAGCTCATAACTGTTCCAAAAGGCAAGATGTGAGGACCTCAAACCGCCTCTTCACCGCCAATTATGGTCAGGTAAGCACAAGTAGAGAAAGGAGGGATCCGCTCACGAATCACCGTGAGACGGGCCTTTTAAAGTTACCTTTCCCTACCTGTCTAGCCTAGGCACCACAAAGTCAGGTTAGGATCAACGGTCGATACCTACAACTATTCCTTTGTCCTATTGAGCGCGAAGTCCTTAGGGCCGAGTCTAGTTTTTTTTTAATTAACTTGATGGTCAATACAATATGCTTTACGTGATTTTTGGGGTCCTGGGAAGGGTAATGAAATCCCCACCCAATCTGGATTGGTGTTCAAGCCCTTTAAAGTCAATTTAAATATGCAAAGCAGTAAACACAATCACCTGCAAACAATTTTTTTAGCGCGGCGCAAAGAATCCTACACAAGATCAAGTTATTGGAGAAGGGGAGAAGCATTTGCGCAAAGAACCCTGCAGGAAATTTTTTACAGAGGAGATAATGGGGTTACAGAGGAGAAGAGAAAAATTACAGAGGGTTTTCCACCTGCTGACGTCAGCACCCTGCCGCGGTTCCACCGCCAAAAGCGCCTCCTCGCCGCGGTTCCGCGGTCTACTGATTGGTTCAGATCCCCTAAAATTCTTTGTTCTCTGTTCTGATTGTCCTCGGTTTGTTCAGATCTGTTGTTTTCTGTTTCGCTCTCTGGATTTTTCCAGATCTGAATTCGTTCGTCGATCCTGCATAATTCAAACGAAACACCCTTCAAGAAATAACAAGTTGATAAAATTTTTAAATTTTTTTAATTTTTCAGTTTTTATGAATTTTCTGATTTTATATTAACCTGAAATTACAAAAAGAAAATAACCATGCCATCCCCGGCAACGGCGCCATTTGATTTTTGAGAGATTTTTCGTACGTGCTTTTTAGATCAAAGAATTTACCGCAATCAAGAACGGCGTCGCTTGGTAACTAGCCGGTGAGTACGGGTCGGTCTACAGGGATTTTGTGTATTCTCATTTTGTTCTAGCGAGTTAATTCCAAACGGTGTTGGATTGATTATCACTAAAAACTAAGGTTGATCTAGACTAGGATTAAAATCTTGCTAGGGTGAGGTTTAGGTTAAGTTTGGAAAGTCAATATTCCTCACCGCTTTGTATGCCCTAATTAAGATCTATGAGGTGTTATGGTAATAATTAACAAAGTGGATTAGTACCATCGGGAAGAAACGATGTTTCTTCCTCTAGGTTCTTATCCTTCCTTTCTTAATTCTTACCCTAACTTCCATGGAAAACATATACAACCGATCTTTTTAAACTATGGTATCACCGCTACCTCGTGGGATAGGGTGCCGTAGTGAGCGGTGTGTGTATGTATCATGGAGTCCTATAAAAATATATGATGGGCAAGAAAGGTGTGAGATTTTCATCTCTCAAACCTCTCCTATTCCAAACCCTAACAAGTGAGGAACTACTCACTCATTATGAAATTGATAAACATGTTCTAAACAAATTAACTAGGGCAGATAATAAAAGTTATACTAGGGCAGAAAGAAAATTAACTAGGACAATAAAAAGAAAACTTACTTTAATTTTTATTTGATGCTCTCTTCAAACATTACAGGAATTGAATTCTGAATTTTGATAAATAAAATGAGGCACAAGAAGAGGTATACCTCAAAAAGATATTTAGGGTTTCTATTTATAGATCATAGAAACCCTAGGGTTACATTCGATTCACATCTGCATTTACAAATATACCCTAAAGAAGACTAGTCAACGCACCGCTACGCCGACTTTTTTTAGCATCGACACGTGCTCACTATGGCCGCGGAACCGCGGCCAAATGCCCTGTTTGGCCACGGTTCCACGGCCATGTAGAGGGGCCATTGGCTGAATTTGACTGGTTTTCTTCCTGTTGCATTTTCCTACTTGTTTCTTCACTTGTTCTTAGATTGTCTTCTATTTTTCTTCCAGATTTCCACAGTGCATAACCTCGTGGACTTTTACCCTTTGCTTCGTGTCGAAATCTAGAACCTTGCGCTGCCTTTGTGTTTTGTGAAAATTGTCCATTGATTTTCGTTTATTCTTCAAACTGTAGGCGTGATCAAGATTCTTCCATTTGTTGGTCGTAGTCTCACTTTTGTGCCGTCTTTTCATCATTTTCACTGTTTTTGTTCCGAGAACCTGTAAGCTGCAACTATGTAGCAGACATGGATTAAAAGCACCGTTTATTTGTAAAAAGAATATGAATGGGGAATATAATAATGCAAAATTATGATATGAACACCTCCCCCATGCCAAAATAAAAATCATGTGATAAATAAATTTGATGTAATTTTTTTGTGCATGAATGCAAGCAAAATGGGCATAAAGCCAAATTTTTGTAAAGCCCATGGCTTATGTGCAAAAGAAATGAGCACATGAGTCATGGGATAGGCAAAATTTCATTTTGTAAAGCCTAAAGGGCTATATGTAAATGTGTAAGCCTATATAAGGCAATATGATGATGAATAAAAAATATACAATTTTCATTCTCCCCAAAAAACTAGGGTTTGTGCCTTCACTCTCTCTTTTCAAGTTCTTCCTCTTCCTTTTCATTTTCCAAATAAATCAAGAGCTTAACTCTTTTTTTTAAAACTAAATAAAGTTTTACCATAAACCCACCTCGTAAGACTCCATCAAGAGAAGAAAAAGGGTCTCTTTTTTTATCATCCAAGATCTAGATGTTGGAGTTTCAAGAGAACCCATTTTGGGTTTCTTCTCAAAAGAGAGAAGAAAAATCTTTTTGGGGAGTTTAACTCCACAAATAAAATTATTTTGGAGTTTGACCTTATAATAGAAACTTTTTTTTGAAGTTTAACTCCGAATAAAATTGTCTTGAGAGTTTAACTCCAAATAAACCTTTTTTTGGAGTTTAACCCCATCACAGAAAAAAAACTCTTTTTGGAGCTCCTGCTTCTTCTCACGTGAGGGAGAAGGGAGCTCCCATTAAGTGGGAGCTTTCCCTCCTTCTCATGTGAGGGGAAGGCTCCCTATTTAATGGAGTTTAACTCCTCACCACATTAAATCTTTTTACGAGTTTAACTCCACAAAAAAATTCTTTTTGGAGTTGAACCCCATTTAAAATTCTTTTAGAGTTTAACTCCACATTTAAATTACTTCGGAGTTCAAATCCACAACAAAAATTCTTTCAGAGTTTAACTCTACAAATAAAATTCTTTTGGAGTTTAACTCCACAATAAAAATCTTTTTGGACTTGAACTCCATTTAAAACTCTTTTTGGGGACTTTAACTCCACATTAAATTTTTTTGGAGTTGCACTCCATTTAAAACTCTTTTTGGAGTCTAACTCCACAATAAAAATCTTTTTGGAGTTAAACTCCATTTAAAATCTTTTTGGAGTTGAACTCCATTTAAAACTCTTTTTGGGAAGTTTTACTCCACATTAAATATTTTTGGAGTTGCACTCCATTTAAAACTCTTTTTGGAGGTTAACTCCACAATAAAAATCTCTTTAGAGTTAAACTCCATTTAAAATATTTTTGGAGTTGAACTCCATATTTAAAATTCTTTTGGAGTTTAACTCCACAAAAAAAAATTCTTTTGAAATTTAACTCCATGTAAAAAAAATCATTTTTTTGGAGCCCTTTGGCCCCCTCACGTGCTAGGGGGAGGGCTCCATTAAGTGGGAGCCCTTTTTGCCCCCATCACATGCTAACACGTGAAGGGGAGGGCTCCCATTAAATAATGGGAGCCCATTTGTCACGTGGTCACATGCTAGAATGTGACCCCTCACAAGCTAGCATGTAAGGGGAGGCTCCTAATGTGAGCCCAGGCCCCTCTTTTTTATTTATTTTAATTTATTTTTCTTTTTTTCTTTTCTTCTTTCTTTCTTCTCTTCTTTATTTTAATCTTTTTTTATTTAAAATAAATAAATAAATATTAGATAAATAAACATAAATTATAAATAATATTTTAAAATTAAAAAAACGTTTTTTTAAATATTTATCTACTTATTTATTTATTTATTTTTATAGAAAAATATATATATCCTTATTTTTTAACAAATGGAACAAAACAAAAAACGCACACACACCAACGCATCGCATTGAGTTCGCATGACTTGTTTGACCCGTCAATCGGAGGTTTTCTCACTCCAAAGACGAGGGGTAATTAACGGCAGTTTAGTCCGTGGCTGCCGGAGATTCGGATCCCCACAATCAATAAAACCCCGCCTACATTAGGTAAGGGGAATCTGTAGTACGTCTGACAAACGCGCGCGTATTCCCATCTCATTGTGGTGACGAAAAACACCCTACATATTCTGGCACGCCCGGTGGGACCTATCTCTCCTCCCATATTTCGGGTTAAACGTTCATGCGAACTCAATCAATATACATATCGATTGCATGTACTGAAATCATGTTTCTATTTGCAGGTTAACAATCTCCAATTGCAATCTTCGGACACAGCAAAAATGTCTTCAAGGACAAGCTCAGTTCTCAACATAGCTTTCATCTCCTACACGATGAAAATGGACACCAGGACGGTCCTTCCGGCCAGTCTCGGGCGACAATGGGAGGAACCGCCGCTACCATTTGGCTCTTTTCTGTTAGTGTCAGCTAGCGCCATCCCAGCTTCTCAAGCTCCAGCAACAGACAGACCGGTTTGGAAAGGCAGGAGGCCAAATATGGTGGTCTCGAAGGCTCCCCAAGCCAAACGCAAATCGGCGTTTGAATGGCTTTCCATGGTCCTGGCTGGGGGCAAAGCCGTCAGAACAAAAAAAGTTGCTAGACGTCGCGGGCAAGCCCAGGCGATACCTTCAACGGACATACGGGCGGATGTCTTCATAAGCCTCCCCATCACTCGGCCTATGGCGGCTTCCCGAAGAGCAGAAGCCTACCAAACGCTTAAGGCAGAGAAGCTGAGGCAGAAGCGGCTCAGATACAGAGCCAACAAAAGGGCTAGGGCTCCGGCCATGTTAAAATTTATGAATTTCCAAAGACCGGACCGCTCCGCGAAACCAGCTGCTAGTGATGAAAGGATGGCTGAATGTGTTATCCACACAGTCTACATAGTGGGCATGCGTCCCAGCGACAACCTTCGCAGCAAAGATGGGGCCATCACATCTCAAATCCAATCTGGTGTGAATATGGCTGCCACATTCCAAGACCAGCCTCCTCTGGAATGTAATGAAGACCCTTCCAGTGAGTCGGGCTCAGAAAGCGAAGATGAGCCAACTTTCCATATTAAGACTGCAGAGCAGCAACTTCTCCAGGTGCTCCGAAAGCAGCTCAGAAACAAAAGACAAGGAGATGGCCAAGCTCTACTCAAAAATTGATGACTTGACAAACGTCGTCTTACAGCTCACGGCCCAACTTGCCTCTCAGCCGCCCAATCAAGCGCAGGGCTCTGCTCATGAACCGGGAAACGGTGCTCAGAGAAAGCCGACGCCTATTCCTTCAAATCCAAAGGTGGGCAGACCGCATGAAAGTCAGTCGCATCCTATCTCGGGAAATGTCTTGGCTACCGATGACAATAGCCCGCTAACTCAAGATCAAATCATGGATTTGGTTACCAACAAAGTCAAAACATTGGTAGCCGAAGCTGAAGCGCAAAAAGATGTTACCAGTAACGAGAGACCATATCCTGCTCAGTATGATCTGGTAGAATTTCCTAGCGGCTATGTCATCCCTAATTTCGGAAGATTCGATGGGACGGGAAATGCGAATCAAAACATCGTCCACTTTAAAGCCTCATGCGGGAATACTGGGGGCAATGATGCGCTTCTCCTTCGCCAGTTCGTTAATAGCTTGACCGATGTTG
Organism: Agapanthus africanus; assembly: GCA_030015575.1. Classification (NCBI taxonomy): domain Eukaryota; kingdom Viridiplantae; phylum Streptophyta; class Magnoliopsida; order Asparagales; family Amaryllidaceae; genus Agapanthus; species Agapanthus africanus. The sequence goes on from CM057337.1 coordinate 166,049,632, forward strand.
CTTTCGACTGGTACACGAGCATACCGGATGGCTCTGTCACAACTTTTGTCCAAATGGAGTCTCTGTTTCGGCAGAGGTTCATGAGTGTCAGCGATAAGATCACCATTGCAGATCTCGTAAGGACTAAGCTAAAGAACAACAAAAGCAACACGAATTTTATAACCCGATGGTGCAATCTCTCCGTCAAATGTGAACCGCTCATAGAGCAGGACCAATCTGTCAGTCTCCTTGTCGGAAATCTCAACAGTTGGATGGCCCCGTTTCTATGCACCGCGGGTCTCAAAACATTCTAAGAGCTGACCAGGAAAGTTTAGATGTTGGAACGCTCAAAGCAGGAGTCCTCCTCTGACACCCAAAATACAATAGGTCCTGGAGAAACCGAAAGGACGAAAATCGCAAAGGCGGAAATTCCGACGATTCTGAATCTTTCAACCTCGACTAACCGAAATAAGCAAGGGATGGACGGGCCTAATGCCAACCAGCCTCGGAAGCCAGTGTTCGGAGAGGGAGGAGAAGCTCCACTGAAAGAGAAGCTGCATAAGGTCTATTCCTTCAGAAGAGACAAGGTCTGTAAAATATTCAAAGACGCCCTAAGAAATGGTCTACAATTGCCAGAATCAAAAAGACCGCAAGAAGCGAATATGACGGACGACCCTAAATACTGCCCCTATCACAGAGTGATAAGTCATGCTATTGAGGACTATTTCGTCTTCAAAAATTGGGTCGAAAAACAATATAAGGCAGGAGAGATAGAACTGTCTAAAGGCGTGTTGGCAAACAGTCAAGCTGCGACCGCCAACTTCATACAAAATAGCTGACCACCATGTCATCAAACTAGGAATAATTGACCTTTAAGTTGTTAAACAGGGAATGTAAATAAAAAAAATAAAAAAAAAGAGTGAATAAAAACAAAGGAAAAGCCGAAATGATGGGGCGACTCGCAATAAAAATCAGCGAGTAAAAATAAACATAAAAAATAAAGCCAAAATGATGGGGCAGCCGCGAATGAATAAAGCCGAAATGACAGGACAATCGCGACCTTCGCGATAAGAAAAACTGAATTGATAGAGCAATCGCGGTAAAAAATAAAATAAAATAAAATTAAAAAACAAAATAAAAAAACAAAAAAATCTCCAACGACGAATGATGAGTCGCTCCTGCTACCATATTCTAGTGCAGCGATGCGGATGCCGACCAAAATCCAAATCCCCAAGTGGCGAATGATGAGTCGCTCCTGCTACCATATTCCAGTGCAGCGATACAGACGCCAACCAAGTTCAAATTTTCAAATCCCTGGATGTCCCAATAGCGAATGATGAGTCGCTCCTGGTACCATATTTCAGTACAGTGATGCAGACGCCAACCAAAATTCAATTTCCCAAAATTCTCCCAGCCCTATGGTTGGTCCCCAAGTTGATTGCCATATACAATCCACGGGCTCAAATAATTCTCATCACGCCCATGACCCACTGCAACCACCAGTTATACGGCTAGTCTTTGCCCTTGGAATTATGGTCCATTGGGAAGACCCACTCATGTGTCCTCACGATACATGAGAAGAACAAACCTTCGTGGGATCCTTACGACTCACAAAGGAAAAACACATTTAGGGGTCCTCACAACTCCTAAGGAGAAAATGCACCTACGGGATCTTTACGACTCATAGGGAGAAAATGCTTCTATGGGACCCTTACGTCCTATAAAATTGAAAAGCCTTAGGTGATAAGGATCTAAACCTGTCTCCTAAGACATCGCTTCCCAATAGGGAAAGAAAAATGATGAGTTGCTTCCGGCATTATTCCAGCGCAGCAATGCAGATGCTGACCAAAAACCCAAATCCCAAGTTTTCCCAACGGCGAATGATGAGTCGCTCCTGGTACCATATTCCAGTACAACGATACAGACGCCAACAAAGTCCCGAAATTCTTCCGGCCCTACGGTCTGGATTATACATCCTTCAAAACCGTATACAATCCACGGGCGTAAAACGATCCCAATCTCTCCCAAGTCCTACCGGCAAGACCACATTCAAAGTCCCACCAGCGATGAAGATTCCCTTCCAAAAAAGGTATGTCCACAAGTAAAATGGGCATGGATGAAAACCCAAAAGGGCTCCGTGAGTAAAAACAGCAGGACTGCCGGCGAGTTTGTGAAAACCCGGAAAGGCGCAAACTCGTGAAAAAGATATGAAATGCACTCGCAAAGTCTTCTCGACTTTGTGAGAAGAAAATTCCCACGTGAGATCCTTACGACTCATAAAGGAGCAACACACTTGGGGATCTTCACGACTCCTAAGGAGAAAATACACCTACGAGATCCTTTCGACTCGTAGGGAGAAAATGCTTTTATGGGATCCTTACGGCTCATAAAATTGAAAAGTCTTAGGTGATAAGGACCTAAACCTGTCTCCTAAGCCATCGCTCTCCAACGGGTAAAGGCAAATGATGATTTGCTCCTAGTACCATATTCCAGTGTAAGCGGTGCTGATGCCAAACCAAAACCAAAATCCCAAGTCCTCCCAGGGAAAATGATGAGTTGCTCCTGGCATTATTCCAATGCAGCAATACTGATGCTAAACAAATTCCAAATTCCTCTCAAATTCAAAAGTCCCACCGAACAAGGCAAAAATCAAACAAATGAAACCAACCAATTCCAACAAGCTCTGCGCCGGAATCATGCTTCATCTCAGAGTGTACCCCGTGTCGAAATCAAGCTTCGCTTCGGTGTATCTGCCTTCCCTGTCGGAATTATGCTTCGGCTCGGAATCAACTAGCGACCTCCTCGTCGAAATTAAGCACCGCCTCGGAATCAAGTCGACCAACAAGCTCTGCATCAGAATCATGCTTCGTCTGAGAGTGTACCCCGCGTCAAAATCAAGCTTCGCCTCGGTGTATCTGCCTTCCCTGTCGGAATTATGCTTCGGCTCAGAATCAACCAGTGACCTCCTTGTCGGAATTAAGCTCCGTCTCGGAATCAAGTAGACCAACAAGCTCTGCTTCGGAATCATGCTTCGTCTCAAAGTGTACCCCATGTTGAAATCATACTTCGCCTCGGTGCCTTCCCTGTCGGAATTATGCTTCGGCTCGGAATCAACCAGCGACCTCCTCGTCGGAATTAAGCTCCGTCTCGGAATCAAGTCGACCAACAAGCTCTGCGTCGGAATCATACTTCGTCTCAAAGTGTACCCTGCGTCGAAATCATGCTTTGCCTCGGTGTATCTGCCTTCCCTGTCGGAATTATGCTTCGACTCGGAATCAACCAGCGACCTCCTCTTCGGAATTAAGCTCCGCCTAGGAATCAAATCGAACAACAAGCTCTGCGTCGGAATCATGCTTCGTCTCAGAGTGTACCCCTTGTCGAAATCAAGCTTCGCCTCGGTGTATCTGCCTTACCTGTCGGAATTATGCTTCGGCTCGAAATCAACCAGCGACCTCCTCGTCGGAATTAAGCTCCGCCTCGGAATCAAGTCGACCAACAAGCTCTGCGTCGGAATCATACTTCGTCTCAGAGTGTACCTCGGTGTGTCTGCCTTCTTGTCGGAATTATACTTCGGCTCAGAATCAACCAGCGACCTCCTTGTCAGAATTAAGCTCCGCCTCGGAATCAAGTCGACCAACAAGCTCTGCGCCGGAATCATGCTTCGTCTCAGAGTGTACTCCATGTCGAAATCATGCTTCGCCTCGGAGTATCTGCTTTCCCTGTCGGAATTATGTTTTGCCTGGGAATCAACCTCTGCATCGAAATTATGCTTCGGTCAGAATGTCTGCCGCTCGTCGGAATTATGCTTCGACCCCTTAGAATCAAGCTCCGCTCTTCGGAATTATGCTCCAACCCTCGGAATTATATTCCGATCCCTGGAATTATACTCCCGGGATGATGCTCCACCCCTGTAATGATGTTCCACCTCGAAGTCCAACTTCAAGTTCCATCAATTTCATGCACACAACTCATGCATGCGGTGTGCATTCATTGATGGGGGGCACTTTGTTGGAGTCAAAAATTGCACCCCGGTTGACCAAGTCAAAGTCAAGGTCAACCCCAAGCCAGGTGGGCCCAAGCCCAGATCAAGTGGGCTCATGCCCGAGTCGAGCCTGAACATAAAGCGGCCAGCCTCCCCCATGCCAAAATAAAAATTATGTAATAAATTAATTTGATATGATTTTTTTATGCATGAATGTAAGCAAAATGGACATAAAGCCAAATTTTTGTAAAGCCCATGGCTTATGTGCAAAAAAAAGGAGCACATGAGGCTTGGGATAGGCAAAATACCATTTTGTAAAGCCCAAGGGGCTATATGTAAATGTGTAAGCCTATATAAGGCAACATGATAATGAATAAAAAATATACAATTTTCATTCTCCCCAAAAATCTAGGGTTTATGCCTCTACTCTCTCTTTTCAAGTTCTTCCTCTTCCTTTTCATTTTCCAAATAAATCAAGAGCTTAGCTCTTTTTTAAAAAAAAAACTAAATAAAGTTTTACCATAAACCCACCTCGCAAAACTCCATCAAGAGAAGAAAAATGGTCTTTTTTTTAGCATCCAAGATCTAGATCTTGGAGTTTCAAGAGAACCCATTTTGGGTTTCTTCTCAAAAGAGAAAAGAGAAAATCTTTTTGGGGAGTTTAACTCCACAAATAAAATTATTTTGGAGTTTGAACATATAATTGAAACTTTTTTTTTGGAGTTTAACTCCGAATAAAATTGTCTTGAGAGTTTAACTCTAAATAAACCTTTTTTTGGAGTTTAAATCCATCACAGAAAAAAAAACTTTTTGGAGCTCCTGCTTCCTCTCACGTGAGGGAGAGGGGAGCTCCCACTAAGTGGGAGCTTTCCCTCCTTCTCACGTGAGGGGAAGGCTCCCCATTTAGTGGAGTTTAACTCCTCACCACATTAAATCTTTTTAGGAGTTTAACTCCACAATAAAAATCTTTTTGGAGTAGAACTCCATTTAAATTTTTTTTTGAAATTTAACTCTACAATAAAAATTCTTTCGGAGTTTAACTCCACAAATAAAATTCTTTTGGAGTTTAACTCCACAATAAAATTCTTTTTGGAGTTGAACTCCATTTAAAACTGTTTTTGGGGAGTTTAACTCTATATTAAATATTTTTTGAGTTGCACTCCATTTAAAACTCATTTTGGAGTTTAACTTCATAATAAAAATCTTTTTGGAGTTAAACTCCATTTAAAATCTTTTTGGAGTTGAACTCAATTTAAAACTCTTTTTGGGAAGGTTTACTCCACATTAAATCTTTTTGGAGCTGCACTCCATTTAAAACTCCTTTTGGAGTTTAACTCCATAATAAAAATCTCTTTGGAGTTAAACTCCATTTAAAATCTTTTTGGTGTTGAACTCCATATTTAAAATTCTTTTGGAGTTTAACTCCACAAAAAAAAAAATCTTTTGAAGTTTAACCCCATATAAAACAAAATCATTTTTTGGAGCCTTTTGGCCCCCTTACGTGTTAGCACGTGAGGGGGAGGGCTCCCATTAAGTGTGAGCCCTTTTTGCCCCGATCACATGCTAGCACGAGAGAGGGAGGACTTCCATTTAATGGGAGCCCTTTTGTCACATGCTAACATGTGAGGGGTCACATGCTAGCATGTGAAGGGAGGTTCCCATTAAATGGGAGCCCAGGTGCCCCCTTTTTTATTTTATTTATTTTAATTTTCTTTCTTTCTTTTCTTTTTCTTTTCTTCTTTCTTCCTTCTCTTCTTTATTTTAATCTTTTTTTATTTAAAAATAAATAAATATTAAATAAATAAAAATAAATTATAAATAATATTTAAAAATTAAAAAAGTTTCTTTAAATATTTATCTACTTAATTTTTTTTATAGAAAAATATATATATCCCTTTTTTTAACAAATGGAACCAAACAAATAATGCACACACACCAACGCATCGCATTGAGTTCGCATGACTTGTTTGACCCGTCAATCGGAGGTTCTCTCGCTCCAAAGGCGAGGGGTAATTAATGACAGTTTAGTCCGCGGCTGCCGGAGATTCGGATTCCCACAATCAATAAACCCCCGCCTACCCTAGGCAGGGGGAATCTGTAGTACGCCTGACAAGCGCGCGCGTATTCCCATCTCAATGGGGTGACAAAAAAGACCCTACAATGTCTTACACCTCATTCGATGAAGAAAGAGCTTTGATCCCGTCACTGGGAATTCGCTCTTGGGTAAAGATTTGTGTCACTAAAATTGTTTTTGTAGCCGTATTCTTTTGCATTGCGTCGTGATATTCAATTAGGAATATCTCGCACCTTATTTGATGAGGAAAAGAGTCTAATCCCTTCACGGGGAGTTCACTCTTAAGCAAAGGTCTATGCGACTATTAGTCGATTCTTTTGCTTTGCATTGTGGCTTTCAGTTAGGGATGTTCTGCAAATCATTCGATGAGGAAAGAGACTTGATCCCGTCACTGCGAGTTCGCTCTCGGGTAAAAGTTCGTGTCGCTAAAATTGTTTTTGTAGCTGTATTCTTTTGCTTTGCGTAGTGATATTCGATTAGGAATATCCCGCACCTCATTCGATGAGGAAAAGAGTTTAGATCCATTCTCGAGGAGTTCACTCTTAAGCAAAGGTCTACGTGACTATAAACTTTCAAAATCATTTGGTTCCTACGATGAGATCAAATTCATTACGTTGATGGTTTTGTTCAAAACCAGCCGTAGCCCTCTGTCATTTCAGGTAGTAGAGTACTTAGTGTTCGTGCTACGTTTGTTGACCTTTGTCAAGACGTAGTGTACAGTAGCTAAGTGATGTCTTCCTGCTAGCATATAATGCGATTAGCTAGGATAGTCACATAGCCTTGTTGACCTTCGTCAAGGGCTCGTGTGATAGGGTCTAAATTAATCACGAAATGACGGGTAGAACTTGAATAGCGGTTATGATTTGTTAACCTTCGTCAATATCATAAGTTGTTAGGGGTAAAAACCGATATCGGGAGTTTCAAGCATTGAAACATGTAATGAGATTGCATACCTTCTATGGAGTGGGGTGACTTGTTGACCTTCGTCAAGATTACCACGCCATGATAGTTTGGGTCCCGATTCTTACTGTGAGTAATAGTTACTCTCGGAAGATTTTCTATACGAAATCCCGGCTAGTTCTCCTTTTAGGGTTTGAAGGAGAATTTGACAGAACAGTGGGAGCCATCCTGATTAGATAAATATACCAATATAATCTAGGTTAGAGTGCACGCAGAGTGTTTCTTTTCTCTCTCTGGCAGTGACTCTGGACTCACCTCAAACTAAAACTCATTAACCATATTGACCGACCTTTTTACTATTGACAGCTTTAGAATGTTTGGATTGCCCTAATCTACAACATAGTCATATATGTCCTCTCATATCCTACTTCCTATTCTGCTAACTTCAGAACCCTCTGTATTCGGTAAAGAGATCCATATTGTTTGGAAGGCCATCATATAGTCAGATACGAACTTGATGAAACTGTTTCAGTCTGAGGATGGCCACTGGTTCTGAATTAGATGAATTTTTCATTTATCTATCCCTCCTACCTTATCTCAAACTCGAGAGCTCCTTACATATAAGGAGTGTATACCAGTTATGGTTATTGGATAGTCTTCTTCTAATCCCGAAACTAGTGCTGAAGGAATGGAAATGAGAAAACCAACTAGCATAAGTTTGGTATACAGGAAGGTAAGATGGAGAGACATCAAAAAAGATTGAAGTGAGAAAAGAAAATTGCGTATACTGTCATGAATCTAGACAATAAAAAAGGCAATACTGAGAATACCCGACTAACCCCACTGAAACATTTTTGATATTTCGAATTTCCCGTGCGTCTGTGTTTTGAGAAACTATTTCTCAATAAACTCTAACTCCTGAGTATATAGATACCGAATTAGAATCCCACATCTGTAGGGCGTTACAGATACCGAGAAGGAGCAGAGAATTAAGAATGGATGATTTTTTCCTCAATATCGGTTTTCGGAGCAATTGTTGCTATTGAGGAAAATTATCAGGTTTTGCCTAAACAGCAAACTTTTAGTTTCTTTTAACCAAAAGAATATTTTTCAAATAACAGCACACGGAAAATGAGTTAGTGAACTCTAAGGACTTATACATATTGATGTATGTTGTCCAATGTCCATACGGACAGGAGGTTGGTACTAGGTATTCTATATTGAGAATGCGATTCTCTCTCAGATTGCTCAACCGCGGGTGCGCTCCAAGATGAGTAATGTTGAGTTGCCTTCTTCAATTTTGGGGATGCATTAGAAATAGATGCAAAGCAATTGATACTGGTTCCACCTAAACAAGTGCCTCTTTTCTATATGTGATGTAGAATAGTGTTCATCTTAAAATTGTTAAGATATGGCGTTATCCGGTTTGTGTTTAAAACCATAATCCAGATAAACTCGAGCCATGTTTTGGTAATAACAGTTTGTGGGTTATCCTAAGATTTCGTAAGAGATATCTTCTACCATTTTCAAGTTCAAAAATGTTTTGTTCTTGACTCGCCACCTGCTTGGTTAAGAAATTTCTTGCAAAAGAAATTAGTGGGAGTATGGTAGAATTGGAAGTGATTCCAAAACCACAAACAGTTACTAAAAATTTAGTAGAATCTGATGATCCAATTGACCATGACAGATCATAGCTTCTCCGCAGATCTAGTAAGTGACCCCAGCCACCCGAGAGATACTTCAGTTTTCTGATAGAAGGTGACTAGGAGGCTTGCATCATGTGATAATGACCCTACTAGTTATCAGCATACCATAGGAAGTGGTGACTTCCAACTGATGGCTGGATACCAAGTTATCCAAGTTGGACTCTATGCACTACAACAAATTATAGACATTGTCGTGCGCTCCTGAAAGGGGCAAAACCCATAAGGAGCAAGCAGATCTTTCGAGATCAGTGCAAATGGAAAGGTATTAACCTAATAAAGTATAGACTTGTAGTATACAATATTTATCAAATACTTGATGTGGATTGTGATGATACTGTTACTTCAAAGTCCGTGCTGAAGTCCATACAGATAAAAATTTGCCACTGTTGTTTTCATGACTATAATATCTGGTATGAGTATGATTATAACATCTTTCTAAATTGGATTTAGAAGTATACATGTATATGACTCTACCAGAGGGTTGTTTTAGTCAGTGGGAGCAGCGGATAGTGTGCAAATTGCTTAAAATCTATTTGTAGATCAATGTAGGCATAGCAGAGATAGATCATCTGTTTTGAAGTTGCGGTCAAAGTGTTTGACTTCATCAAAATTATAGATGAACCTGGTATTTGTAAGAAGGATGTAGTGAGTAGTGTCAAGTTCCTCATACTAATTTGGATGACATACTCTTGACAGGAAATGATATTCCTACACTACGATTCGGTTAAACATTAGTAGTCACTTTTGTTTCTCTTTTGTGGATTATACATATATCAATGATTCTGGTGACTAGGTCTATACATTTAGACCTGGTAAGTGTTTTGGGATTATCCTAATTCAAGTATAATGACACCATTCTAAAATGGTTTAGAATGGAGAACTCCTAGTAATGTAATGTACCCACAGGTAATGGGGTCACTCTTTCTAAAATGATGTCTTTCAGAACTGATGAAGAAAGAGATTTGCATGAATGACATTCGATATGCTATGGCAGTGAGGTTAATCATGCAATGTTATATACCAGACCAGATGATACTTTTACACTAGGTATAATAAGCAGATATTAGTCCAAACTTGGAGAGACATAGGAAAAAATGAAGAACATATGAGATGTTCTTGGTGTATGGTAATGATAGCCTCCTTAGAGAGACGATTACCAATCCCATTTTCCGTTGTGACAAGGATGACAGAGTATCTGTCATGACTCATTAGTTTACCCTCTTATGAGGAGCAGTATTTTGGAAGAGTTCCAAGCAGGATACTGGGGTAGTCAAGGCGGCATAGGATACATCCTAAGTATTTATTTGGACAAATACATTCATGGACATGGTCCTATCAGCTATCCAAACAATATTCTGAGGTAAGTATCGCACATTTCGGGAGATAGTTGATCTCCGCGAAGTTGAGATTCAGAGAGATACAGTTAGAAACATATTAGCGGATCCACTAACTGAGGCTATTTCTCAAACACAGTTTGCGAAACTGTTAGTACAAAAGTTGGGTATGCAGTAGCACATGAGATGTGTGTATACAATACCGCAATAATTGGCCTTAAGTGTAAGTGGAAGATTGTTGGATATAGGTGCCCTCAATGCAATTACCATAGTTCCGAGAATGCAATTACTGAATTCGAGGAGGGCATATACCAAGAACAGTTGTATTCGAGATGATAGTGTGCTATCTGGTTTGTCTTTATCTGTCATGTGAATGCATGATACTAGTTATCATGTATCGCTAATACATGAGATAAAGCCCATATGATCTTTGCTTGGCAACCAGGATTATGATACGGATCATACTAGTGGGGCCTGGTAGCTTATAAGCACATCCTTAAATGTCCCTAGTCGTAGGAGTATCGAGAATGGGTATCGGTACTCCAGTTTAGACTAATGTATACATTTCATGGCCCTGTACGGGAAGATGGTTGATCCCATAGCCATTAGTGTTTGATACTGATGATTGTATACAGGTGCTCATTGGATGAGTTACACTGGACGGACTCGCCGAGAACTCTTAGATGGTATTATACCAATGTTCAGCGGTTCTCTGGTGACATGAGTACAGGGTAGTCCCTAGACTTGAAATCGCCACAGTGTCTCATGTGTGTTCCCACTGTACTACTACCCTACCACGGCTCTACTAAGTCGTGCAAACATGTTTTAGTTGGGTACAGTCCCGAAGCATATGGAGACAGTGAGCGGTCGAGGGAATTCGTCACTCCCGGTATTGGGAGTCGATATCGCACTGTGCAGGACATGAATATAACCTGAAGTCCGTGGCCACGGCATTAGAGATAAACCGGTAAGTGTTACCAGTTTTATCTCTTAGGTTATAAGTCTTCTGTCAACACAACTTATCGAGTTATTGGGGGTCTGACAGATTCCACTCCGCAGACCCGATATGTGATACTCCTTGACGAAGAGACCGGACTGTATGGTGAATGTCACTTATAGACTTTGTCGGGTCCGGATGAGTTCGCTCGTCAACATGTCTTTATCTTGCTCATAACTGGATAGCCGTTACGTACAGCTAGTGCCACTGACAATCTTGTTGGCTAACCCGAAAGGGGGTTGAATCTGAAAGGGTTTCTGTAACGACTCCAATTTTAGTGTACGAAAATTGGTTTAAAAGTTAATGTATACTTGGGGTATTTGCATTTACTATGAGTACTATAAATAATTGTTTTGCTTTTTAATAGCAAGAAGGAGATTGTAGCTCATTGGTAATACCTTGCACTACTGATCCAAAGCACCAGAGTTCAAATCCTATACCCCACATTATTATTTAATATTATTTTCTTTTAAACTTTTAGAAGTCCAAGGGTTTACACGTGCTAAACCCATAAAACCCCACTACACAAATAAAACAAACTGTCCCAGGGGGTAGATGATACGACAAGGAACCTAAGGCACACTGGAATCAGCCGGACTCGGCCGAATCGGCCGGCGACTCGGCCGACTCGGCCCGCCGCCGCCGCCGGCCAGACTCGGCCGGACCGCCGATCCCCCAACACCAAACTCTGTCTCTTGGCCTCCCCAGTACCCCTATACTTTAATTATCTTGCACAGTAACAGAGCCCCTTTAAAACCCTGTTTACTCCATTTTTAATACATTTTTAATACAATTTTAGTTCAACCTTTCACCTATCCTAACCCTAGACTTACCTTATAAATACCACCTCTAGACACACACTCCTCACTTATAATTCTGTCCAAACTCTCAAGAAATTCCTCTAGAAGTTTTAGTGTGCAATTGAAGTTAGCAAAGGGGCGAAACTTCGGTGATCTTCCGACGACGACCGTAGGAGCTTCCGGCGACGAAACGATGCACCGGCGAATCCTACTTCCTCCTCTCCCTTTTCTCTAACCTAATAGCAAGTAAGTCCCACCTTCCTCTTCTATTCTCTAGTCTTAAAACTTCTTTTAATAAAACCCGACAGAATCGGAGTTAATCCGATGTCCGATTCGGTTCTTCCTAAAAAAATCTCACTTTTTCTTAAATACAATCATAATAAACCCTTACATGTTGATTATTAAACATTAACAAGTCATATTGAACAAGTTCCATATCAAAAGAATTTCTATTTCAATTTTTATCGTACTTTTTAACTAAAATACCATGTAGTTTAATTTCTACAGTTAAACATCGCAATCTTGCTATACTTTTAAGTAGATCATGAGATAATGACCTACCTCCTCACAACACTCATATGCAATATAGCACAATACCCTTCAGGAACATTGAATACGGGAAAACGAAACTTTACATATAAATACCACAGACTATTAAAACCGTTTTCTATAAGAATTCGTATTTTTATAAATCTTTGCAAAGTACCGCTACAACCCATTTTGGAGAACCCGACTGGGATGGTGCAGATTATCACACATCTCTGGGCTTAGTAGTGCGAGATGCAGACCTCCGCAAGGAGTATTCGGTCTCGAGAGATTTAAAATATAAATATCTTAAGAAAATGAGATTTTTAGAAATATAATATATATATATATATGTATGTATGTATGTATGTATGTATGTATCATTAAAATATCTATTTTGTGATAATATAAATATTCCAAATTTTTCTAAAATCAAAAGAATCACTTTACATTAAAATATCATGAAATTCCATACAAGTCCAATACTTACAATTAAATACCCTATATTATGAAATTAGGTTATTTTCACTAGAAATATCATAAATATAAAATCTACATCTATGACAACTCTAAATATGATAATTAAATACTTAGGGTGTATTTTGAAAATTATACAAAAGTATTTTTACATAAAACCCCCTCAAGTTCTAAAAATTACCCTAATGACCCTACTAAATATATGTTTAAGCGGGACCAATCTCTTGAGCCTCAAGGAGCTGGAGAAGTGGGTGCTTGTGTATTTAAGGTAGACAACTTAACAACGGTGTTATCAACACGGTAATCGTCTTTGAAAAAGACACAAATCCTGCCGCCCATGTACAGCGGTTACCGATAACATCAAAACCTAATTCAGGACTTCAATTTCTTTTCTAATTGTTCCGACTCAGACTGAGTCTCATTATTAATAATCTGACTTGAATATGATTCAAGTACAATCTACAATCTACAACCCAATATGAATCCATATATTCAATATATTCAATCCGTATTGACCGAACCGAACCATGGATATACTTCCATTTACATGATTCTCCAGTTACATCCATTTACTGATATCATGGTTTCGGCAAGTCATCCATCTATATAAGATAATACAAGTCACAATACAACATAAACAATACAAACAAGATATCGCGGGGTTTAAGGGGTAGATTGGTACGGAAGGTGTTAGAAGTGGCACGGCACTGCAAGATTTAAGAAACCTAACCTATATCCCGTTGCTGTTGTACCGTGGCATAACGGTTCCTTGTACTTCTATTTGGCCTGGTCTCTAGCATATAGAGACTCCTCTCATATACACCGGCATACTTCTATACCAAGTTACAAACAACAGCATTAACAGTAATTACAATTTTAAAAGTTATACTCTCCCTTACTCTCTGTCTGTTATCCTTCTCCTTTATCTTTGGGACTTACCGAGCGATTGTTCGCTGACAACATTCCTTCTCTTTCTTCTTCGGAATGTTGTCAGGTGATCTAGACACCCAGGAGATCGAGCCTACTAGTGAGGACTTGGATCAGCTTGCCTACGACCCAGAGCTCTAGCTTCATTGTACACATTTTTATTTCAGTACTTTTCATTTTTGTTATGCCATTGTTTAGGCATTGCTTTCATTCAGATGTATTACTTTTCCATGCATTGTACAAAAGAATGTTAATAAATAAAGTTGATGTTCAGTTATATCTACTGTCTTTATCTCTTGTGCATTTTTATTTATATTGCTTAGATACGCTTAGCGTATTTACTTCAGAGTAAATACGTAGCGTCCCCTTCGCGTCCCCTTCACCGTACACCGGGAAGCAGGGTGTGACAGGTTTTGTTGGTGGCCCATGCAGGTCAGAGCTATATGGAACTCTACCATGCAGTTCAGCTCTGCGTGAACAACCTAAGCAATATAACAAGAAGAACCAGCAACTAAAACATTCTTTACATTTCATACTTCTTGAATCTCATCATATACTTTGAATCTTTCCTCACCCAAATTTTCTTTCAAGGTTATGGATTCCCCGAACAACACCAGCACCAACTTCAACAACACTCCACATCCACTACTAATCACACCTGCCGTCCCTGCTCCGCTCAACGAGCAGACAGTTCTGCTTGAGGTGATCCGTAGCCTCCTAGAGGGACAGCAGCAACAGACTGCTCTTTTAATGAACCGTTGCGAGGCAGAAGCACCCGGGGTGAAGCAATTCAGGGCTTTGCACCCCAAACAGTTCTCAGGAATGGAGAGCCCGCTGGAAGCTGAGGAATAGGATCAGAGTATCGAAGATGATCTGGCAGCAGCACAAGTGCCAGAGGGAGTTTGGGTCCGTGTTGCGAAACTGCAGCTCACGGACAATGCACGGAATTGGTGGAAGGCGGAAGAAAGCCATCTTGAACAACCCATCGAATGGAAGACTTTCCGCGACATGTTCGACGCTAAGTACTTCCCTGAGATTGCCAGGTTTGACATGGAACAGCAGTTCATCCATCTGCAACAAGGTTCGATATGGACCAAGTCATCAGTAGATGAGTATGACACTGAGTTCACCATGCTTAGTCGGTAAGATATGTCTTAATAATTCGAATTTTTAAAATATCACATACTACACAGCTAACACAATCCTTTAACAAATTTGCGGCACACCTGATACCGACGGATGAGATCAGAGCCCGTCGATTTCAACAAGGTTTGGATTCGGAGATCCAGGATGCACTGGCCACAAGAGATTTTCCGACTCATGAATCGGCTCTGAAAGCTGCCCGCCGTTATGAGGCAGTGGTAAAGGCAAGGGGCATACCTTAGTCTGCAGAAGTTAAGTGCCCTGCCAACCAGATGGCAGGAGGAGCCTTATCAAGGCCACCTTTTGTGCCAAGGAGACCGGGAGTACCGAACATCCATCCCAGCCCAGCCTTTTGTACCTACTGCAAGAGAACTGGACATATGATGAAAGACTGCCGGCGAACCAACCGTCTTTGCTTAGTCTGCGGCTCAGCTGCTCATGATATTAGGTCTTGTCCCCAAAGACAAAACCCAGTTGCTGTACCCAGGCCAGCGATCAATTACCAGCAGCGACCAGCCCTTTAAGCACTTGCTCCAAGACTTGCATTACCTGCTCCACACCTAGAGGACCATAAGCTGCACCTCCTCCTCGTCAGTTCCATCAAGCTCAAGGGAACATTCCGAGGAATGCTTCTCAGGCCAGGAGGAATGTACCACGGCGCCAGGCTTTCATGATGACTGTGGAAGAAGCTGAGGCCACTGGCCAAGTTATCACTGGTAACCCTTTTCTTCTCAACCTTTCTTTCAGTTTTGCTACTTATGTACATACTTTTCCCTATACCTAAATCATATCCCACATACTTTAGGTACAATCTTAGTAGTCTCACTCCCTACACTAGCACTCTTCTATACTGGAGCATCTCACTGCTTTATGTCGCAATGGTTCGTTCGAACTCATGCGATTCCAGTCACACCGCTTGTATCCAGCTGGAATGTCAGTTCGATAAATGGCATTCTAAAGGCAACGATAGGATACAACTTGTGTCCAGTAGTCGTCTGCATCAGAGAATTCTATGCTGACTTCAAAGTGCTGGACATACCGAACTTCGATGTGGTTTTAGGTATGGATTGGCTCGGAACCTTATATGCTATCATCGACTGTCGTCAAAGGAGGGTAGCATTCAAGATTCCAGACTATCCGGTCTTCTATTTCAAAAGTGGAGACTGTATCCTGGAGCCAAGTACTTACAAAGAGAAGCCGAAGAAGGCAGTGATTGCAGCAACTCAAGTAGAGGAAGGATCAAAGCAAGAAGTGGTTCGAGAGTTCGACGATGTATTTCCTGACGATATATCAGGTTTGCCTCCCGATCGAGCTCTTGAATTCAGCATTGATTTAATACCAGGAGCACAACTGATGATCAAAGCACCTTATCGATTAAGTCCGGAAGGTTTGAAGGAAGTTCGAACACAGTTGGACGAATTATTGGTGAAAGGATGGATTCGTCCCAGCACTTCAAGTTGGGGATCACCAGTACTGCTTGTGAAGAAGAAGGAAAGTTCATACAGAATGTGCATTGATTACAGAGCCTTAAACAAAGTCACGATAAAGAACAAGTATCCACTTCAGTGCATCGACGATTTATTCGATCAGCTAAGTGGATCTTGTGTTTTCTCTAAATTAGATTTTCGTTCAGATTATCATCAGGTGAAGGTCAAGGAAGCTGATATTCATAAAATGGCTTTCAGAACTCGTTATGGTCATTATGAATTTCTAGTGATGCCATTTGGGGTGACCAACGCACCAGCAATATTCATGAACCTGATGAATCAAGTTTTCTGGGAGTACTTAAACAGGTTTGTTGTCATCTTCATCGACGACATCCTGGTGTATTCTAAAAGTCGGAAAGAACACTCTGAACACCTACGAATTGTCCTGGAAACTCTACGACAACATCAATTATATGCCAAGTACAGCAAATACGATTTTTGGCTAAATCAAGTTGGATTTCTTGGACATATCGTATCAGGTGAAGGAATCTCTGTGGATCCAGCGAAAGTTTCACCAGTAAGCGAATGGCCGACACCAAAGTCAGTGAAGGACATTCGAAGTTTCTTAGGTCTAGCTGGATATTACAGAAGGTTCATTGAAGGCTTTTCTAAGATAGCAACACCCCTGACCAAGCTCACACGTAAAGATGAAGAATTTGTGTGGTCAGAAGCATGCGAACAGGCTTTCGTAGAACTCAAGTCAAGGTTGACATCAGCGCCTATTCTCGTTATACCGGACCAGTCTGGAGGTTTCGAAGTGCATTGTGATGCATCCGGTAAGGGATTAAGATGTGTTCTACATCAGCACGGTAAGGTTGTGACTTATACTTCAACACAGCTGAAGACTCATGAGCGCAATTATCCGACGCATGATTTGGAATTGGCAGCCGTTATCTTTGCACTTAAGATTTGGCGCCATTATCTTCTTGGTGAACGAGTGAACATATACACAGATCACAAGAGCATGAAATATGTGTTTAGTCAGAAGGAGTTGAATACGCGGCAGAGACGATGGTTAGAACTCATGGCGGACTTTGACATCAACCTGCAATATCACCCAGGGAAGATGAATGTGGTTCCAGATGCTCTTAGTCGCCAACCATTAGCAATGCATCTCACCGCTGAGTGGAAGCTACAACAGGACTTGCATCAGATGGAGATTGAAGTAGTCATGCCAGGTAACACTTCAAATCTAATGAATTTACAAGTTTAATCTACCATTGTTAATCAGATCAAAGTAGCTCAAGCAAGTGATGCTAAGTTGCAAAAGATCAGAGAACAAGTGGAGAATGGACTCAGAACAAACATCATCATCCATGAAGACGGATCTTTGAGATACGGTAACAGATTATGCGTACCAAAAGGTCCTGTTCGGGAAGAGTTAATGAAAGAAGCTCACAGCTCTCCCTACTCAGTACACCCTGGAGGTACAAAGATGTACAAAGATCTACGTCAGAATTATTGGTGGCATGGAATGAAGCGTGAAGTAGTCTGAAGCGTCGCTAAATGCTTGGTGTGTCAGTAAGTAAAGGCTGAAAATCACAGGACAGCTGGATTACTTCAATCGTTACCTATCCCAGAATGGAAGTGGCAACACATCACGATGGACTTTGTGACTGTTCTTCCTCGCAGCACAAAGGGTAACAATGCGGTATGGGTCATTATGGATCGACTCACAAAGTCGGATCACTTCATCCCATTTGGAGTTGGCCAATCAACTGAGACATTAGCAAAGAAGTACATGGAGGTAATAATCTACGTAAGATTTAAACTCTTTAAATATGTACTATCTCTGATACCCATGAACTCATACAGGAAATTGTGCGACTTCATGGAGTACCGGTCTGCATTGTCTCCGATCTTGACACCTGGTTCCGATCGCAATTTTGGCAGAGTCTGCAAGCAAGCTTAGGAACAAGTCTGAACTTTAGCACGGCTTATCATCCACAAACAGATGGTCAGTCTGAGCGAACTATTCAGATCTTGGAGGATATGCTCAGAGCATGTATGTTAGACTTCGGAGGATCGTGGGAAGATCACCTACATCTTGTGGAGTTTTCGTACAATAACAGCTACCAAGCAAGCATAGGAATGACACCTTTTGCAGCACTGTATGGAAGGAAGTGTCGATCACCATTAAGTTAGGACGACATCGGAGATAGAGAACTTCTAGGACCTGAAATGATAGTAGCAACTGTTGATGTGGTTCGTACTATCAGAAAAAGAATGTGCATAGCCCAAGATCGACAGAAGTACTGGGCTGATGCAAAGCGATGTCATTTGGAGTTCCATCCAGGAGATCACGTATTCTTAAAGATATCTCCAAACCGCGGAGTGATTCGATTTGGAAGACGGGGAAAGCTAAGTCCGAGATACATTTGACCGTTCGACATACTCGAACAAGTCGGTGAAGTGGCATACCGGTTAGCACTTCCACCTTCATTGGAAGGAGTGCATAATGTGTTCCATATATCCCAACTCAGAAGGTATGTGAGTGACCCCAGTCACATTCTCGATCATTCCGAGCTCACTGTACAGCCTGACTTATCTTGTGAGTAACAACCTGTTGAGATCCTGGACAGGAAAGTGAAGTCAATTCGGAACAAGGAAGTCAACTTGGTTCGAGTGATGTGGAGAAAAGACACTCCAGGAGAATCAACTTGGGAAAGAGAAGATGAGATGCGTGCAAGATATCCTCACCTTTTTGTAAACTAGTCCTTAAAATAAAATTTGTAAATTTCGAGGACGAAATTTTTGTAAAGAGGGTAGACTGTAACGACTCCAATTTTAGTGTACAAAAATTTGTTTAAAATTTAATGTATACTTGGGGTATTTGCATTTACTATGAGCACTATAAGTAATTGTTTTGCCTTTTAATAGCAAGAAGGAGCATGTAGCTCATTGGTAATACCTTGCACTACTGATCCAAAGCACCAGAGTTCAAATCTCATACCCCACATTATTTTTTAATATTTTTTTCTTTTAAACTTTTAGAAGTCCAAGGGTTTGCACGTGCTAAACCCATAAAACCCCACTACACAAATAAAAAAACTGTCCTAGGGGGTAGATGATACGACGAGCAACCCAAGGCACACCGGAGTCGGCCGAATCGGCCGGCGACTCAGCGGACTCAGCCCGCCGCCACCGGCCGGACAGCCGATCCCCCAACACCAAACTTCTGTCTCTTGGCCTCCCCAGTATCCCTGTATACTTTAATTATCCTGCACAGTAACAGAGCCTCTTTAAAACCATATTTACTCCATTTTTAATACATTTTTAATACAATTTTTAATTCAACCTTTCACCTACCTTAACCCTAGCCTTACCCTATAAATACCATCTCTAGACACACACCCCTCATTCATAATTCTGTCCAAACTCTCAAGAAATTCCTCTAGAAGTTTTAGTGTGCAATTGAAGTTAGCAAAGGGGCGAAACTTCGGCGATCTTCCGACGACGACCCTAGGAGCTTCCGGCGACGAAACGACGCACCGGCGAATCCTACTTCCTCCTCTCCCTTTTCTCTAACCTAACAGCAAGTAAGTCCCACCTCCCTCTTCTATTCTCTAGTCTTAAAACTTCTTCTAATAAAACCCGATAGAATCGGAGTTAATCCGATGTCCGATTCGGTTCTTCCTAAAAAATCTCACTTTTTCTTAAATACAATCATACTAAATCCTTACATGTTGACTATTAAACATTAACAAGTCATTCCATATCAAAAATATTTCTATTTCAATTTTTATCGTACTTTTTCACTAAAATACCATGTAGTTTAATTTCGACATTTAAACATCGCAATCTTGCGATAAATTTAAGTAGATCATGAGGTAATGACCTATCTACTCACAACACTCAGATGCAATATAGCACAATACCCTTCGGGCACATAGAATACGGGAAAACGAAACTTTATATATAAATACCACTAACTATTAAAACCGTTTTCTATAAGAATTCGTATTTTTATAAATCTTTGCAAAGCGCCGCTACAACCCATTTTGGGGAACCCAACTGAGATGGTGCGGATTATCGCATATCTCTGGGCTTAGTAGTGCGAGATGCAGGCCTCCGCAAGGAGCATTCGGTCTCGAGAGATTTAAAATACAAATATCTTAAGAAAATGAGATTTCTAGAAATATAATATATATTAAAATTATATATATATATATATATGTATCATTAAAATATCTATTTTGTGATAATATAAATATTCCAACTTTTTCTTAAATTACAAGAATCACTTTATATTAAAATACCATGAAATTCCATACAAGTCCAATACTTACAATTAAATACCCTATATTATGAAATTAGGTTATTTTCACTAGAAATATCACAAATATAAAATCTACATCTATGACAACTCTAAAGACGATAATTAAATACTTGAGGTGTATTTTCAAAATTATACAAAAGTATTTTTACAAAAAAAACCCTCAAGTTCTATAAATTACCCTAAGGACCCTGGTAAATATAGGTTTG
This sequence comes from Agapanthus africanus, assembly GCA_030015575.1. Classification (NCBI taxonomy): domain Eukaryota; kingdom Viridiplantae; phylum Streptophyta; class Magnoliopsida; order Asparagales; family Amaryllidaceae; genus Agapanthus; species Agapanthus africanus. The sequence goes on from CM057337.1 coordinate 166,070,448, forward strand.
AGCGGGACCAATCTCTTGAACCTCAGGGAGCCGGATAAGTGGGTGCTTGCCTATTTAAGGTAGATAACTTAACAACGGTGTTATCAACACGGTAATCGTCTTTGAAAAAGACACAAATCCTGCCGCCCATGTGCAGCGGTTACCGATAACATCAAAACCTAATTCAAGACTTCAATTTCTTTTTTAATTGTTCCGACTCAGAATGAGTCTCATTATAAATAATCTGACTTGAATATGATTCAAGTACAATCTACAATCTAAAACCCAATATGAATCCATATATTCAATACGTATTGACTGAACCGAACCATGGATATACTTCTATTTACATGATTCTCCGGTTACATCCATTTACTGATATCATGGTTTCGGCAAGTCATCCATCTATATAAGACAATACAAGTTATAATACAACACAAACAATACAAACAAGATATCGCGGGGTTTAAGGGGTAGATTAGTACGGAAGGTGTTAGAAGTGGCACGAGACTGCAAGATTTAAAACATCAAACCTATATTCCGTTGCTGTTGTACCGTGCCATAATGGTTCCTTGTACTTCCATTTGCCTTAGTCTCTAGCATATAGAGACTCCTCTCGTATACACTGGCATCCTTCTGCACCAAACTACAAACAACAACATTAACACTAATTACAACTTTAAAAGTTATACTCTCTCTCTTACTCTCTGTCTGTTATCCTTCTCCTTTATCTTTGGGACTTACCGAGCGATTGTTCGCTGATGACATTCCTTCTCTTTCTTCTTTGAAATGTTGTCAGGTGATCTGGATACCCAGAAGGTCGAGCCTACTAGTGAGGATTTGGATCAGCTTGCCTACGACCCAGAGCTCTAGCTTCATTGTACACATTTTTATTTCAGTACTTTTCATTTCTGTTATGCCACTGTTTAGGCATTGCTTTCATTCAGATGTTTTTACTTTTTTATGTATTGTACAAAAGAATGTTAATAAATAAAGTTGTTGTTTAGTTATATCTACTGTATTTGTCTCTTGTGCATTTTTATTTATATTGCTTAGATACGCTTAGCGTATTTACTTCAGAATAAATACGTAGCGGTCTCGTTACGTCCCCTTCGCCGTACACCGGGAAGCGGGGCGTGACAGTTTCAAATTTAATCAGATACGATATAGTATAAACTACTGCCAGCGTATTGATAGGTCTTTAGAGTCTCGCAACGAAAGTGCCTGCCCGGGAAAAACACGATGTGACGTACGTATAGGGATATGTACATGAGTTTGATAAAACATGTATATTGGATGTACGTGTTTAATCAGACGACTGTTATACTAGCCAGTTTCAAAACCAGAATATCAAATCAAGTGTTGACTTGATAACCATTTTGATGATACGGTTTCTAGTATAGTGTATATAACACACACACACTCTACAGTATATGATACCGAGAAGATATTGATGGCATTTCGTGTATGTGATACATGAAGTGTACGTGTATAAGATACATTTACTGACACTTATTTAATATATATATATATATATATATATATATATATATAAATTCTCACCATTCTAAATTATGTATAAATAAATATACATATAAATATATATATGTAAATGTATATATATCTTATATATATATATATTAATGTGTGTATATATATTATTATTATTTATTTAATATACTTAATTAAATGGTGGGGGACATCCTCTCTCTTATGTGTCGACACACATATGTGAGAGAGTGGGAGAAGAAGGTGTATGTGTCATGATAATATGACATGGTTGAAAAATACATATGTGATATAATTCATTTTTTCAACAAGCCATCAAAAAATAATTCTATCTTCTTCTTCCTCGCAAAAAGAAAGAGCTAAAGCTCTCTTGAAAAATGGTACGTGTTGTCATGGTGAGGTAGTGTAAAAAGTAGAGAGTACCCAGAATTCGCATCGCCTTCCTCCATACCCAGCAAGGCTCTAGAGGAAGTTTCCCCAACCCATGACGGAGTTGAAGTTCGGGCAGCCCGCTTTCAACATGGATCATCTACGGCAAGGCAGTCGGCGTGGAGACGCGTTCGGGAGCTCACGAGGTTTAGACGAGATCTTCCCGGATCAACCGGACACGCTACAAAGGTTGTAGCATCTTTTCACTCTTCTTATTGCTCTTTTTATTTAGTTAGAAACTAGTGCTTGGATGATTTTTGACGTACAGTCGATCGTGCTCTTATTGAATTTTTGTTTTCTGTCCAGTCCCGCTTATGCTGCGCACACACGCGGAGCGCGCCTAGCCTTACACACATGACGCCCACGTGACCCGCTGCGCCCAGCGCCTACGTGCGTTGCGCGTGCCCCGGTAGCACCCAGTGCCTATGCGCCATGCACGTAACTAGCTGGCGCCAGCGGCCACATGCCAACGCACGCGTCCTTACGACGCTCCTCACCAATCTTTTTCCCACACGTTTCACACTCGAAACACTTCCCTGTTAGAAAAAAAATTCCAACGGGCGCTTCCCTTCATCCTGTGAGTCTCCCGATACGTCCAAAATGCCTCCAAAACACCTTCAAAACCCAACACACACACACTGCACATTGAGTTCGCATGACCAGTTTGACCCATTAATCGGAAGTTTCCTCGTCCAAAGGCGAGGGGTAATTAACGACGGCTTAGTTCGCGACTGCCAGAGATTCGGATCCCCACAATCAATAAACCCCAGCCTACCCTAGGCAAGGGGAATCTGTATACGCTTGACAAGCATGTGTATTCCTATCTCAATAGGGTGACGAAAAACACTCTACATATTCTGGTACGCCCGGTGGGACTTTTCTCACCTCCCATATCCTGGGTCAAGTGTTCATGTGAACTCGTTTAACATATATACCGATGTTTGTACTGAAATAATGATTTTTCATGCAGCAATCAACTTTCAACAACTAATGACGATGTCTTCCAAGATGAATTCAGCTTCCGACGCAACCCTGATCCCGTACGTGGTCAAGATCAATGCTCGTGTGGTTCTCCCCGGAACCTCAATCGGCAGTGGGAGGAACCGCCCTGCCAATTTGGTTCCATCATCATCTATCCTGCCAGAAGCGCTCATCTGGCAAAAATCCTAGCAAACTAGGTGGTCAAACCGGTCTCAAATGGCAAGAGGGTAAACGTTGTGATCGCCAAGGCACCACAACCCAATCTTTAGACTGTGTTCGAACGAGTCTCTGGTGCTCCAGCTGGGGGCAAGATTGCCGGAACAAAGAGCATCATCAAACGTTGCGGACAAGCTCAGACGACACCGCCGACAAGTGCACAATCAGGCGTATCTCCAAAGCTCTTTATCGCTCGGTCTACGGCGTCATCCCGGAGGGCCGAAGCCTGCAAAGTGCTCAAAACAGAAAAGTTGAGACAGAAATGGCTCAGATATAGAGCCAACAAGAGGGCCAAGACTCCGGCCAGGTGCAATTTTGGTAGGTTCCAAGAACTGGGTTACCCCGCGACGACAGCTGAGTCAGCTGTAAAAGTCAGCAATTTCGTCGATCCTTTGAAGTGGGTTCAGAAAAATGCTATGACCACCACGTCATTAAACAGGGAACATTTCACAACTATATTGTTAAACTGGGAACATTTGACCCCTACGTCGTTAAACTGGAATTATAAAAAAGGGAAAATATTTAAACAAGTAAACAAAAAGCAGAAATGATGGGGCAACTCGCTATAAGAATTAGCGAGCAAAAAAATGAAAATAAAGCCAAAATGATGGGGCAGCTCACAATAAAAATCAGCGAGTAAAAAAATTGAAAATAAAGCCGAAATGATGGGACAACTTGCAATAAAAATCAGCGAGCAAAAAAAATAGCCGAAATGATGGGGCAATCGCGAATAAATAGCCGGTATGATAGGGCAATCGCGACCTTCACGATATGAAAAGCTGAAATGGTAGAGCAATCGCAGCAAAAAAAATTTGTATACAAATAAATATTTCAAACTCCTCCAAAGGCAAATGATGAGTCGCACCTGAAAGCATACTTCAGTGTTAGCGATGTAGACGCTAACAAAATTTCAAATCTTCGAATATCCCAACGACAAATGATGAGTCGCTCCTAATATCATTCCAGTGTTAGTGATGCAGACGCCATCAAAATTCCAAATCTCCCATATTCTCCTAGCCTTACGGCCGGTCTCCATACCGACCACCGTATACAATCCAAAGGCATAAATGATCCCCATCCCAACAAAATTCCACTACACCAGCCCTACGGCCAGTCCCCAAATTGACTACTATATGCAATCTACGGGCATAAACAAGCTAAATCACACTCATGCACCACCGCAATCACCAGTCCCGTGGCCGGTCTTCGCCCTTCGAATTATACTCCATTTGGGAAGACCCACTCATGTGTCCTCATGATACATGAGGAGAACAAAAATTACGAGATCCTCTCAACTGTAAGAAAAAATCTTCATGGGATCCTTACAAATCACAAAAGAAAAACACACTTGGGGATCCCCATGACTCCTAAGGAGAAAATACACCTATGGGATCTTTTCGACCCGTAGGGAGAAAATGTTTTTATGGGACCCTTACGGCTCATAAAATTGAAAAGCCATAGGTGATAGGGATCTAAATCTATCTCTAAAGCCATCGCTCCCCAACGGGCAACGGAAAATGATGAGTCGCTCCTTGCACTACGTTTCAGTGTTAGCGGTGCTGATGCTGACACAAAACTCAAAATCCAAGTTTTCCTAAAGGCAAGTGATGAGTCATTCATGGCGCTACGCTTCAGTGTTAGCGGTGCTGATGCCGACCTAAAACTCAACACCCAAGTTTTCCTAAAGGCAAGTGATGAGTCGCTCCTGGCGCTACGCTTCAGTGTTAGCGGTGCTGATGCCGACCCAAATCCAAAATCCCAAGTCTTTCCAGAGCAAATGATGAGTCGCTCCTGGCGCTATTCTAGTGTAGCGATACTAATGCCAAAGAAAACCTAAATTCTATGTCCTGCTCAATTTCAAAGGACCCTCCAAACAAGACAGAAATCAAATAAATCAAAGTCCCGCCGGCATTGGTTCCAAGCTCAAAAGTTCCTGTGGAACGGACAAGAACTCCAAAACCAATTAGATCAATCGATTCAACTAACGACCTCCTCGGCAGAATCAAGCTCCACCTTGGTAGGAAGTCAACCAATGACCTCCTCGATGGAATCAAGCTCCACCTTGGAAACAAATCAATTCTAACACCGCAGAAAGTGGAGCAAGTCAACTTCAATTCCGATGCCGCAGAAACTGGAGCAAGTCAAATCCAACCATGACACCGCAGAAAGCGGAGCAAGTCATATCCAATCCCTAACACCGCAAGAAGCGGATCAAGTCAAATCATATATCGACCGTCCAAGTCGCAAAAATGGAAGAATCAACCGTCCAAGTCGCAAAAATGGCAGTATTGACCGTCCAAATAGCAAAAATGGCAGCACCGACCGTCCAAGTCGCAAAAAGTGGAGCACTGACCGTCCAAGTCACAAAAGTGGAAGCACCGACCATCCAAGTCGCAAAAGTGGCAGAACTGATTGTCCAAGTCACAAAAATAGCAGTACGGACTGTCCACGTCTTAAAAATGGCAGCATGCCCTCTACAGAGGACCAAATCAAACCAATCTCCATGTAGAATAAGATCTATCAATTTCATGCACACAACCCATACACGCGGTGTGCATTTATTGATAGAGGCACTTTGTTGGGGTCAAAAATTATATCCTGGTTTACTAAGTCAAAGTCAGTCAACCCCCAGCCAAGTGGGCCCGAGCCCAAGCAAGCGGGCCCGAACCCAAGCTATGTGGACCCGAGCCCAAGTCAAGACCGAGCATGCAAGATACCGGCCCCATGACAAAGAATGAAGCAATAAATTAGCCTAATTCAATTTTTTAGAAATAAATGTATGAAAAATGGGCAAAAATCCAAAATTTTGTAAACCGCATGGCTTATGTGTAAAAGGAAATAAGCACATGAGGTATGGATAGGCAAAAGTGCCATATAAAGTGTGTAGCTTACAAAAGGCAAACATGATGAAAAAATCAAGAACAACTTTCACTCTCTCATAATTTTCTGGGGTTCTGTGCCTCCTTCTCCTTCCTTAAGGTTTCAAACCTTTTTTGAATTAAATCAAGAGTTTAACTCTTCTTTTCCTCCAAAGGGATAGCTTTTCACCATAAAACCCTTGAAGGGGAGTTCAAATCTCCTATCAAACTCTAAAAGAAAGATTTTAAATCTTACCGCCACTTTTCTCCAAGATCCAACAAAAAGAGAGGAGGAAGAAGGAATCCATCTCAGAAAAATCCATTTTAGGGAAGTCTAAGGCTCAAAAAGGATGAAAAGGGACATCTTTTCACCATCCAAGATCAAAATCCTTAAGGAGTTTAACTCCAAATCAATTTTTGAGGAGTCCAACTCCAAGATCCAAATCCTCAAAAGAGTTTAACCCCAAATTCATATTTTTTAGGAGTTTAACTCCAAATCCAAAACTTTTGGATGTTTAACTTCAAATCCACAACCAATTTCTGTTCAGGAGTTCAACTCTAAGCCCAAGGGCATAACACTTCTTCCGTAGGTGCTCTGCAGGCGCCTAGCGGACACATGTTGCTCACATGATACGCTGGCGTCCAATGGGAACGTACCTCTTACGTGACCCGCTAGCACCCTAGTGTCCACGTGATGCACACGTGATCCACTTACACCTAGCGCCCATGCGCCACGCAGGTGACCCGCCGGCGCCAGCGCCCACGTGCCAACGCATGCGTCCTTAGGACGCTCCTCACCCTTTTTTTCTCACACGTTCCACACTCGAAACACTTTCCCGTGAGAAAAAATTTCTAACGGGGCGTTGTCCCGCACCCCGCAAGGGGGCTACTATCCCCCTTGACTCCTAGCCCGCTATCTGGGTAGTGAGACCCTCGTAAACTCTGCGAGATCCCTGTTACGTCCAAAACACCTCCAAAACGCCTTCAAAACCCAACACACACACACCGAACATTGAGTTTGTATGACCTGTTTGACCCGTCAATCGGAGATTCCGTCGCTCTAAAGACGAGGGTAATTAACGGCAACTTAGTCCGCGGCTGCCAGAGATTATGATCCCCACAATCAATAAACTCCAGCCTACCCTAAACAGGGAGAATGTGTATATGCCTAACAAGCGCACGTATTTTTATCTCAATAGGATGATGAAAAACAATCTATAGCCTTGAAGAGAGCTAGAAAGCAAACTGAGCTCATCACATGAGCTCAAGTCAAGAATGCAAGTGAGCAAGCATGAACCTTTAAAATGAAGTGAAGAATGGCTTATCTAATTTCACAATCACAGAAGCATCAATAAATTTCAATAATATAAAGCAACCATGCTTCTATAGTGTATCCCAAATGAATAAATAATTAGAAAAGCCATGCCTCACCATTCCTCAATTAGCTCTCCACATTTTCCACCTCATTTTCTATTTTCTAAAAATAGAAAATCCGTGCCATGCTTCATATAATATATATATATATATATATATATTATGAAGAATAATTAGTGAGCTAATAATATTAGTTAATATATAATTATATCAAATATAAATATATATCATATTATTAAATCAACACTTGATTTAATAATCCAGTTATATCACATATAACCAACTAATATCATTTATCTGTATATCACATTATCAAATCAACACTTGATTCAATAATCTGGTTATATCACATATAATCTAACCAATAACAAATAACCACCGGATTAGAATACGGTATCACATACTCGTATTTAATCAGGCCCCCATACATATCAGCATATGTGCCCTACTTCGTTTCGCTTGAAATAGGAAACTTCTATGTGGGACTCTAAAGACTCGTCAATACGCTAGCAATAGGTGATGATCATATCAGTCACCCAAAAGCCGTTAGCGGTACTAGCTGGACGTAACGGCTACCCAGGTATTGAGCGAATAGAAGATCAACAAGCAGGCTTTTCCAAACTTTCATGAAACCAATAGGTAACACTTACCATACAGTCCGGTCTCTTCGTCTAATATGTCGCATATCAAGTCTGGGGGTGGAATCGTCAGACCCCAATAACCTGATAAGTCATGCCGATGTTGTTAGGAATATGTATGCCCTATAGGCCATTATTATACATTGATGTATATTATAGTGGATGCTTGGACATATATATAAAGGACTTTCTTGCTCGACATGATAGTATGCTATCTGTTTACTCTTTATCTTAACATGTACACTTAGTATTATTATTATACTGTCTCTCAGTTACATGTTGATAAACCCCTTAGGATATGTACTTGACTACCAAGACTATGATATAGATCATACTAGTGGGGCCAGGGTGGTCCACAAGTACATCCTTTAACAGTTCCTAATCGAGGGGATATCGAGACAGGGCATCGATATTCCAGAGTAGACTAGTGTGCACGTTTCTTGACCCTGTATGGAGAGATAGTTGATCCTACAACCATTGGTGTGTGACATCAAAGATTATACACAGGTTCTCATTAGAGAATGGGTACACCGAACAGGACTCGGCGAGAACTTCTAGTTGGTACTATACCTATCGTCAGATAGCAGTCCTCTGGTAACACTGGTACAGGTTAGTCTGTAGACTCGAGATCGTCATAGAGTCTTGTGTGGCTCCCATTGTGCTTTGATTTCCTCCCTACCACGGCTCAAAAGAGTCGTGCAAACAGGTGGATTTTGGGTACAGTCCCGAGTCACATGGAGCCAATGAGCGATAGGAGGGGTTTCGACTCTCCCGGTATTGGGAATTGATATTGCGTTGTGCTCGATTGGTTATAACTGGAAGTTCCTGGACAGGGCTGCTGATGAGATTTACTTGTAAGAGTTACCAGTAGTTTCTCGAACCATTATGAGCTATACATTGGCATGACTTATCAAGTTACTGGGGTCTGACGTTACCATCCCTAGACTCGATATGCGACATATCGGATGAAGAGACCGGACTGTATGGTAAGTATTACTTATAGGCATTATGGGAGTTTGGACAAGCTTGCTTGTTGATATTCTAATCGCTCAATACCTGGATAGCCGTTACGTCCAGCTAGTACCGCTGACGGCTGGGGGGTGACTGATGTGGGATCTGTTCCCGGGAGTACCGCTTATTGTCGAGTTTTTAGAGTCCCACACAGAAGTTTCCTGGTTCAAGCGAAACGAAGTAGGGCACATATGCTGATATGTGCGGGGTCCCGATTAAATACGAGTATGAGATACCGTATTCTATTCTGGCGGTTATTTGGTATCGATTAGGTTATATGTGATATAACTAGATTATCGAATCAAGTACTGATTTGATAATGTGATATACAGATAAATGATATTAGTCGGTTATATGTGATATAACCGGATTATTAAATCAAGTGTTGATTTAATAATTTGATATATATTATATTTGATATGATTATATATTAACTAACATTATTAGCTCACTAATTATTTTCTTCATAATATATATATTAATATAATATATATATATATATATATATATATATATTATGAAGCATGATAGGATTCTCTATTTTGTGAAAATAGAAAATGAAAAGGAAAATGGGGAGACTTTTGAAGGCATGGGTTGAAGGCATGGCACATATTATAGTTTATTATTTTGACTTCACTATTGAAGCATGGTGCATATTTTCAATATGAAAATATTCATGCTTCAATGAGTGAGATGTATTGGTGAGCCATTCTTCATTCTATGCTTGATGCCTTAGCCATTTTTCTTGAGCTCTTGCTCTCTAGCATTCTCCATTTTCTTCACCTCTTGCTTCAAGCTCTAGCAATCACATGTGTTGTGAACCATAGAGCTTGAAACCATAGTGAGCAAAATAAAACCCCTACTTCACCATCCTACACTTGATTAGCAATCAAGTGTAGTGTGTTTCGTTCACTAAAAAGTTTAATGAAGAGGTAGCTTGGATTGGCGGACTTCGGGTGGATCATCTTCGGCACGAAAGTTATCGAAGGAAGTTCGTTCAACCTTCAAGTAGAGTCGCGTGGACTACAACCTGGAGCATTTGAAGAGAGGGACTTGGTCTACGAAGGTCGTATACTCCTTCCCTTCTTATAGTTTTTGTGATATCATGTTTAATACTCTAATATTCTAGTTAGATCTTAGTAAGTGTTTATTAGCACCTCTAAAACTTGAAAATTGCATGTTTGATGCCTGTTTTAACCCTACCGTGGTGCTAGTAAACACTTTCAGATGTGCGGCCTATAACGGTACGAGAAACTACTGATAACACTTACCAGTAAATCTCATCAATAGCCCTGACCAGTGAATTTCTATTATAGCCAATCGAGCATAGCAAAACATCAACTCCCTATACCGGGAGAGACAAAATCCCTCCTATCGCTCATTGCCTCCATATGACCCGGGACTATACCCAAAATCCACCTGTTTGCACGACTTCTTTGAGCTGTGGTAGGGAGGAAATCAAAGCACACTGGGAACCACACAACACTTTATGACGTTATCGGGTCTACAGACTAACCTGTACCAGTGTCACCAGAGAACTACTATCTGATGATAGGTATAGTACCATCTAGGAGTCTCGGCGAGTCCTGTTCGGTGTACCCATTCTTTAATGGACACCTGTGTACAATTTTTGATGCCAAACACCAATGGATATGGGATCAACCATCGCCCCATACAGGGTCAAGAAACGTACATACTAGTCTACTCTGGAACATTGATGCCCTGTTTCGATATTCCCTCGACTACGAAAATTGAAGGATGTGCTTGTGGACTACCCAAGTCCCAGTAGTATGATCTGCATCATATTCCTGATAGTCAAGCCAACATGCTAAGGGCTTTATCAACATGTATATGAGAGGCGGTATAATAATACCAGTGAACATGTTAAGATAAAGGCAACCAGATAGCATACTATCATGTCGAGCAAGAAATTCCTCCATATATATGTCCAAGCATCCACTATATCATACAATAATGGCCTCTAGGGCATACATATCACTAACAAGCATGGTGTTCCTTGTAAAGCCTCTATGTTACCCAGATTACCGACAGTAGTTGCAATTTCCTTTCCCTCACAATTACCCCTTTGGATGTCTCTCCATCTTACCTTCTGTGTACCGAACTTATGATAGTTGGTTTTCTTCTCTCCATTCCTTTCAACACCAGCATCAGGATTGGAAGAAGACTATCCAATAACTATAACTGGTACACACTCCTTACTGATAAGAAGCTTTCATACTTAAGATAAGGTAGAAGGGAGAGACAAATGAACAATTCATCCACTCCAGAACCAGTGGCCCATTACCGTACTGAAAAAATTTCTTTGGGTTCGTATCTAATCATAAACAATATGGATCTTTGTACCATATAAAGAGGGTTCTGGAGTAAGTGAAAAGGAAAGTGGGAGGGGTAAGGTCATTTGCGACATTATCACGAATTGGGATAGTAAAGACATGCCAAATCCGTTTATCGTAAAAAGGTCCGGTTATGAGTTTTAGTTTAAGGGTAAGTCAAAAGTCATTGCTAGAGAGAGAAAAGAAACACTCGTCGTGTACTCTATCAAGATTATATTTGTTTATATCTTCATCTAATCAGGATGGCTCCTATTGTTCTGTCGAATACTCTTTCAAACCCTAAAAGGAGAACTAGCCGGGATTATTTATGAAATATATCCTGAGAGTAACATTTACTCACAGAAGGTATTGGGACCCAAACTATCGTATAAAATGGTCTGCAACTCTTTGCAAATTTCAACACTTGAAACTCCCGATATCGGTTTTTACCCCTAACGACTTATGACCTTAACGAAGTCAACACATCATAAGTTACTAGTCAACTTCAGCCCGTCATTTCTTGATCAATTTAGACCCACCCGCATAAGCCCTTAACGAAGTCAAGAAAGCTATGCGACTATCCTAACCAATCACATCACTATGCAAGTAGGAGGCACCACTTAGGTATCATACACTACACCTTAACGAAGTCAACAAACATAGCACGAATATTAAGTACTACATGTTGAAATAACAGAGAGCTACGGCTGGTTTTAAAGAAAACCATTAACGTAATGAACTTGATATCATCATAGAAACTGAGTGGTTTTTAAATTTATAGTTACTAGACATTTGGTTAAATGCGGATTCCCTATGAAGGGATCAGTGCTCTTACCTCATCGAATGATGTGCAGGATATTCCTAACCGAATACCTCGATGCAAAGCAAAAGAACACGACTGTAAATTTTAAGAAAAAATGGTTCCTACACTGTGTTAGGTTTGTTTTACTTTGCATTAATCTTATTAACGCAATCCTATCGTTTAGACAATATTTATATTACCTAGTATGAAAAGAAAATAGAATGTACATATATGCCATCCATATTTGCCACGGGGCCTTGAGTCTTCATCGTAAGGTTACTTAACTTATGGTAGGACGGGGGCAGGGCTAGCGCAGGTGCAAAACATATATGGCATTTACACACACACACACACACACTATATATCACATATATTAATATATTATCACACGCATATAATCACATTACAGCATGCAGGAGAAATCATTACAGGCAGGTAATCTTATCATAAGCATGTAATGAACATCACAGAAATGGAATGGTCGGATTACTTAGGAATTCCGCATTTCGTTTGAACCATAAACGATACGTGAAATTCTCCAGTCATGTGAATAATCCGTGCGCAGCTAAAAGCAGACCCCTATGAGAGCGGAAAACCACCTGCCAATCCGAGAAACGAGGCAACACAGCATCATCCTCATGAGGAGACTACCCAGCACTTTCTCGAATCCGATGACTTGAGCACTCCTCTGCGGGTCTATCTTATACCCCCTACAAGCGTGGAAAGCAACCTGCCAATCCTAGAATCGAGTGAGCCAGTCTCAACATCTTGAGATGGTCCCACGCTGCAATTTAGGATCCAGTTGCTCATGCGCTTCTCCTCGGGGTAATCTTAAACCTGTATTAAAACAACAGCGACATCGACCGCAACCAAGTCGACTCCCGACAAATAATAATACATAAAACGGCGACTACGTCCACATGTGAACCACTAAGTCTCGAAAGAAAGAATATACATATAGCGGAAATGACGGCCACAAGTTGGAGCTCGTCCCGAACATATGAATATATAGGTTTGGCTACAACAAAGAATGAAAATGCATTAAAACATCTCAATTTCGCATGGGACTATTCACTTTGCAGCAATCCACCACAAACCAAACAAGCACAAGATATCTTATATATCACATTGCATAGAATCTGCTGGGTTCTCTAAGCGGCCGCTGGGTTTCGGGAGGCATCGGCCATGCCGTTTTCAAAAAATTGGCGCGCTAAAGAACCCTAACGCTAGAATCTAAACTAAAGAATTAGACGAACAAGCATGTAAACATCTTTACATCTAAATGAACAAGGAATACAACCTTTGAAGACCGGTCCTTCACTTCAATAGCTCCGTGTAGTAGTCCCTTCGCTCCAAATAGTGATCTCCCGGACTCTAGTGAGGCCCCATAAGGTGAAATGAACAAGCTTTCTTGAAGTCTTCGAGGCCGAAGATGATCTGCGTCGAGAAGACACTAACTCAAGCTACCTCTTCACTAAGTGATGAACTTGGTGAAAAAACAACCCAATCTCAATGGCTAGTAGAGAAGAGGTTAATGAAGTAGGAATTTTGCTCACTTTAGAAATAATTTTCTCATTATTTTTCTTCATCTCCCATAAACCTAGAGAGCTAAACTCTTGATGAAGAAGAAGATGAAGAGAGAAGAGAATGAAACTCTTGAGATGAGAATAGCAACCATGGGTGAGTTAGTGTCATACACTAACTTATGTAGAGAATAAACCATAGCTAAATAATAATGGTTAGGTTAATAAATATCTATAAGTAAAACAAAATTAGTGGACTTGGTCAAAGGTTCCACAAGCTTCTACAAGCTTGAACCATGTAACTAATTTCCAACAAATTTTGATTAACTTTAAATAAATAAAACCTAACATTAACATAAGCATGGAGAGAGTCTCATACACCCATATAGCATGTGGTATTAAGCATGGCACAAAATAATGTACATTAATATATATCACATATATACTAAGTGTACACAAGTGAGAAAAAGAAATGTTTAAGTGAGCAAATATTAGTTAATGTAAATTAATATATCACATATATAATTATACATTAAATTATTAAATCAACACTTGATTTAATAATCCAGCTATATCACATATAACCGACTAATATCATATATATCAACTTATCGAATTAACACTTGATTCGATAACCCGGCTATATCACATATAACCGACAGTTATCACATATAGCGAGAATAGAATACGGTATCACATACACGTATTAATCTCGGTCCCGCACATACCACATATATGCTCCTACTTCATTTCGCTTGAGCAATGAAACCTCTGTGTAGGACTCTAAAGACTCGTCAATACGCCGACAGTAGGTAGTGATCATATCAGTCACCCACAAGCTGCAAGCGGTCTGCTAAACGTAACGGCCACCTGGGTATTGAGCGATCATAAGATCAACAAGCAAGCCTGCTCATACTCCTACGAATCCAATCAGTAACACTACCGTACAGTCCGGTCTCTTCGTCTGATATGTCGCGTATCTCAGCCTGGGGGTGGTCTACCTTCAGACCCCAATAGCCTGATAAGTCATGCCGATGTGAGATCCATAACGATTCGAGAAACTACTGATAATACTTACCAGTAGACCTTAGCAACCTTGACCGGATTTCCTGTTATGGCCAATCAAGCATAGCGCAACATTAACCCCAGATACCGGGAGAGGCGAAATCCCCTCCTATCGCTCATTGCCTCCATGTAATTCGGGACTGTACCCAAAAACCACCGTTTTGCACGATCTCTTGAACATGGTAAGGTGGAAATCAAAGCACAGTAGGAATCACACAAGACTTTATGACGATCTTGGGTCGACAGACAAACCTGTACTAGTGTCACCAGAGAACTGCTATCTGACGATAGGTATAATACCATCTAGGAGTTCTCGGCGAGTCCGTCTAGTGTACCCAGTCTCCACTGAGTACCCGTATACCTTCTCTGATGTCAAACACCAATGGATGTGGGATCATCCATCGCCCAGCATATGGGTCGAGAAGCGTATACGCTAGTCTACTCTGGAATATCGATGCCCCGTCTTGATACTCCCATGACTAGGAACATTTGAAGGATGTACTTACCGACTACCTCTGCCCCACTAGTATGATCCACATCATAATCCTGGTAGTCAAGTACTCATCCTAAGGGCTTTATCAACATGTAATCGAGAGACAATAAGTGTACATGTTAAGATAAACAGCAACCAGATAGCATACTATCATGTCGAGAAAGAAAGTCCTCCCTATATATATCCAAGCATCCACTATAATATATATCACATGTATAATAATGGCCTCTAGGGCATACATATAACTAACAGAATCATAATTCTAGCAACACAAGTGCAACCCGGTCGAATCGATCATATCGATTCGACGACGTTAAACACGGTATATCATATACGCTTGTAACGACTCTGAATTTACTGTACGAAAATTTTTCAATTTAATGTACAGAAAGGAGTTTGCAAGCCTGAGTATCAATTATAAGTTAATTTTTGTTATGAACAACAAGAAACAACTTGTAGCACACTGGTAAAGCCTTGCACTGCTGTGACGTGGCCCCTATGTTCGAACCCCATCAGATACATTATATTTTTTCTGATTTTATTTTTAAACTTTTTGGAAGCCCAAAAGTTTACACGTGCAATGCACATAAAAATGAAAAGTCTGGAAAAATAAACATATGAAAAGGGTTTAAATACAGAGAGGGACACGTGTACAAAATCCACCGGCCTAACTCCCTAATTCGACCGGCGAGATTCCTTATTGGGCTGGTGCCGACGGGTCACCCATAGGCAATAAAACCCGGGTTTTGCACACAAGTCCCTTGGCCTACCCCTATTACCTCTGCACTGTTTGATTACTCTACAATCAAATAGAGACCCCTCAATTCCCCAATTTATCACATTTTAATGCATTTTAATTCACTCTTTGAATCCCAAAACCCAAATTCCACATTATAAATACTATCTCATGCCCTAGCCCTTCCTCATTCTGAAAATTCTTGACAAAACCCTCAAATTTTTTCAAGTACAAGTGGAGTAGAAGAGGGTTAGCCAACGACCAACTTCCGGTGAGGAATCGAGGCTATTCCGACGACCCCGCGACGCCACGACTATCAATCTATCTTCTTCAATCTTTCCCTTAACCTAATTCACTTGTAAGTCCCACCCTATCCCTCTCTTTCTTTTAAAAAGTTCTCTTTTTCAAAACATGTCGGTAAGTGGTGTTAACACCGATCTTTTGTTCTAAACCCTAAAAATTTCACTATTTCTTCCATATCTTTCATCCAAATTCTTACCCTATGTTTATAACCATTAAACTAATGTTTAGAACCAACTTTCACTCAATAACATCATGCTAAATAACTTTAATCTAACTTTTACATGAAAATACCATGAACTTTATATACGTCATATTTTATTTCTTTGTTTGGACATACCTTTAGAAAACTTCACGGGGTAATGACATACCCCTCACATATACACATGTTTTCATAGCACAATGTCCCTTGAACATATTTTTGATACCATATTACATCAAAATACCATATATTATAAAAACGGTTTTCTTTTAGATTGTATTTAAAATCCCTTTACAAATAAGTCTCTACAACCCTTTTTAAGGAATCCGCTATTAGATGGTGGGGATTATCGCACATCTTTGGGCTAGTAGAGCGAGGTGCAGACCTCCTCACAGAGTATTCGGTCTCGAAAGGTTTTTAATACGATTTTAAAGAAAAATGAAATTTTCTACTTAATAATAAAAATTAATTTTTAATAATTATATAAATATTATAAAATCCATATATTTTCAAAATATAATAAATTATATTATTAAATAATATAATTACAAGATTCATTAAAATACCATTAAGATATCAATACAAGACAAGTTTGTAGTAAAATACCATGAACTATTCAAGATAAGATAATTATCACTAAAATACCGCAATTCTTAAAATACACATCCATGGAAACTCTAAATAATATAAATAATTTCTCGAGATTATTTTGAAACTATATTAAAAATATTTTTTATAAAACCCTCTCGAGTTATATAAAATTATATTTAAGGACTTTAGTAAATATGGGTTGAAGCGGGATCAATTCTCTTGAGCCCTACGGAGCCGGAGAAAGTGAGTGCTTTCCTATTTTAGGTAGAAAACTTAATGGTGTTATCAATGGTAATTGTCTTGAAAAAATACACAAATCCTGCCGTCCATGTGCAGCAGTTACCGATAACTCCCGAATCTAATTGAGGATCCAAATCAGTTCTAAGTATCTGACTCAAGTCTGAGTCTAAATCAGGCTTGAATCCAAACTCAAACCAGAATCCAATTCAAACATGAATCCAAACTCAAACATGTATATTTGAACCTGATCCTGAATACCAGAACAATATCAACATGCAAACATGACCTGACCTGACCTGACCTGACCGAACCATGGCTATAACTTGACTTGATTACATGCCTACTTATTTACATCCTGAACCTGATTACATGAACAACTTGTATCCATGGTCTCGGCAAGTCTGATAATTATAATCTATACAACACATTACGGGATTAACGGGGTAGATTGGTACAGAATGTATTAGAAGTGGAACAAGATGGTCACTAAAAGACACCTACATGAACTCTCGTGTCGTTGTCCCATGGGTTTTGATGGGGCCTTATACTTATATGTTACCATAGTCCACTGGATAGTTGAACTCCTCTTGTATACACTGATATCTTCTGTATCAAGCTACAAACAACTACGTTAGAGTAATAAACTGATACCTATATAACTTAACAGTTTCCTTCCACATTACTTGTTGTATTCCTTCCTTTCTTTTGGAACTTATCGAGCGCTAGTTTGCTCACGACATTCCTATTTATTTCTTTCTTGGAATGTTCGTCAGGAGGACAGGACCTTCAGGAGATCAAGCCCAGTCCGGAGTACTTAGATCTGATTGAGGCACAGCCAGACTACTAGCTTTACTTGTACATACCTTTCAGTTTGTATGCCACTGTTTAGGCATTGCTTTTATCATTGTACATTTCCTTTTCCAATCAGTTGTATTGTAAACATGAATGTTAATAAAAGTTGTTGTTTACATTATATCCCTTGTCATTTCTTGTGCTTTTCATATATTGCTTATTTACGCTTAACGTATTTATTTCTGAGTAAATACGCCGCGTGCCCGTCACGTCTCCTTCCTCGTACACTAGGAAGTGGGGCGTGACAACGCTAACGTATCAAAACGATTAAACACTTTAATCGGGTCAATACAAAACCATGGCCAATGAATCCCCAAAACAAACGGAGTCAAAAATTAAAATTTCCCAAAAACTGAAAATTAAAGTTCACTGCGCCATAAAATCCCTCTCTTTCCGGCATAAAATGGAGTCCGAATGACTTGAAACTTTGCCCGATTATCGTCAAGACACCCGGGGAGGATAGCAAATAGACTTGGGGGTGTACGGACTAGAGACCACCAAAGAGGTGGCCTCTGGTCTGCACTGTGGCCGAGAGCACCATTTGAGGTGCTCTCGGCCTCCCACCCTTCCCCGAGAGCACTCTGTCGTGCTCTCGGGTAGAGGTGAACTTCCATAACACTTACAAGGCCGATACCTATCCATCTTGACCCAAGAATGTCCCCGGGATCGAGAAAAACTTCGAAATAAATTGGATTTTTGACAATGTACAAAAACAGTGAGCAATTTGTTTTGTAAAAAGGTTTTGGAGATGCAAATGTCCACAAACTATTTCTAAAGTATTTGGTACATATCTGGTACCATGTTAGTGGACGAAGGTTAGGGTCACGACGTTCGTGACCGCGGCGGAATTGCACTACAAAATTTTTAAGCAAGCATAACCCTAATCCAAATATAAGATCATCAAATACCTATGCAATAAACAAGCTAAAAAATATCAAGAGAGAAAGTTAGATGGTTACAATCCTTGTAGTATCTTCATATGTTCCAACGGATGAATGAGGACTCGATCTAGACTCCATCGACCTCACGGAAGCATACTCTAGCCGATCTCCTCGCCGTAAATGATCTGTGGTGAAGAAACAATGCTTGTAGCTCCATCTCCATCACCGGGTGAAGAAACTCCGTTTCGTCACTTGCTAAACGCTCATGGAGACGAGTGGAATAATGGGTACTCTTCGGAATCTCCCTTCCCTCACCATGGCAACGCTTGTCATTTTTGTAGAGAGCCTGAGTTTGGAGCTCAATGACGAAGAAGATGGCATAAAAAAGAAAAGAGTTGGAATTATCATTTTCTTTTTCCTCTTTCTCATTTTAACTAAAATAAGAATTATCATTCTAACCAAAATAAGACTTGTCATTCTCATTCTCTCTCTTCTTAGTTGTCTCCCACCATCTCATGGTTAATAATAATATAAATATTTATATGTATATGTACACACAAATATATACAGTATTAACCATTTAGATAATGAGTTTATTTATGTTTCAAAATGCATAAACATATACTTGATATATATATATATAAAGAGAATGAAAGGATGTATATGTATCCTATCCACATACCTTTCGTGTATCCCATACACGAGAAGCCATCCGTATCTTCTAGTAGAGAGAGTGTATCCTATACACATATACTAGAAACCGCATCTTAAATACAGTTATCAAGTCAACACTTGACTGATATTCTGGCTTTTAAACCGGCTAGTAAAAGCGGACGTTCGATTAAATCAACCATTTAATCGAAGTCCTGTGTGTATCAAATATGCACACCACATCACATTTTGTCCGGGCAGGCACTTTCATTGCGGGACTCTAAAGACCTGTCAATATACTGGCAATAGGTTATACAGGATCACATCCGATCGAATATGAAACACTTTCAGATTCAATGCACTCTTAGGTTAAGCCACAGGCTCGTCAGTGGCACTAGCTGTACGTAATGGATACCCAAGTACGATCAAGATAAAGGCAAGTCGACGAGCGAACTCATCCGGAACCGACGATGTCTATAAGTGATGAATACCATACAGTCCGATCTCTTTGTCAAAGACTATCGCATATTTGGTCTGGGGGTGGAAACTGTTAGACCCCTAATAACCGGATAAGTCATGCGATACTGGACTCATAACCTTTCGATATACAACTGATAACACTTATCAGTTTTTCTCTCCTACCCCGGTCGGAGGCTTTTGGTTATAGCCATGTCCTCTATTGTGCAATATCAACTCCCTATACCTGGAGAGACGAATCTCTTCGACTGCTCACTGCCTCCATGTGCTTCGGGACTATACCCAACTAAAAGCTTTTTGCACGACTCAGTAGAGCCATGGTAAGGTAGTAACCTAAGTATAGTGGGAACACACATGAGTCACTGTGGCGATCTCAGGTCGAAGAACTACTTTGTACTATCGTCACCAGAGAATTGCTACCCGACATTGGTATAAACTATCTAAGAGTTCTCGGTGAGTTCCTCCAGTGTAACTCATCTAATGAGCACATGTATAAAATCATCAGTGTCAAACACAAATGGCTATGGGATCTGCCATCATCCCATATAGGGTCATGAAACATATACACTAGTCTAAACTGGAGTACTGATGCCCAATATCGATACTCCTACAACTAAGGACATTTAAGGATGTGCTTATGGACTATCAGGCCCCACTAGTATGATCCATATCACAGTCCTGGTAATCAAGAAAAATCCTAAGGGCTTCATCTTATGTATTAGCGATACGTGATAACGTGTAAAACGTATTCACATGTAAGATAAAAACAAACCAGATGGTATACTATCATCTAGAGTAAGACTGTTCTCTGTATAGATCCTTCCTCAATTACGTAATTGCCATCTTGCAATTACAATAATTGCCTTGATGGCACTATATCCAACATGATGCGCACCACATCTGCACACATGTCTTTCACGTGATGTGCATGCGTTTGCATGGTGCATGGTAGGATCAAGTTGTGACTTGAAATTGGCACTTGTGCCAGGCATTTACGCACGTGTATTGCATGTGATGCACATCGCAGTTCTTTTGGAGTGCACTACGGTCATGGGTACATGTGCTATGCACATGGTGCAACGCAACTACATAGGTGCACATCTTTATTGGATGCGCCCTACTTTGGTGAAAATGTTAACTTTCCAGAAAGCAGAAGCATACAATGAAGCTGAGGCTTTCAATGAAGCTGAGGCTTCCAAATATATATCCTTTGATGCTTGTTGTTCCTTAATGAGCACATGCTCCTCTTCTTATGGTTTTGTCCATGTATATGAAGCCAAATCTTCGATCTTTATATGTCTAGACATCTTTCTAATAGGAGTTTCTCCCCAAAGTGTTGGATCTTAGGATCAACACCTTTATGAGATTCGAAACTCTCGTAGAAAGGAGATCAATCCCAAGATATTTTGATCTTACATGTAGAGCCGAAACTTTAAGGAAGCTGAAGTTTCAAGATAACAAAACGAGAGAATTTTCTCTCTCTTTTATTTACCTAGTTTCGACTAGGGTTTTGGTTGAAGAAGGATTTCTTTTTTATGGAGGCGTCCCCTTACTTTTGAGAACGAGTTCTCTGTATTTTCTTAAGAGAAAGAAGATGATGATGATCCCCCTCCTTCTTTTTATTGGAGTAGTAGTAGTTAGGGTAATCCCTAAATACCAGATTTGAATTGATTCATATGGTGCTTAGGCACCGATGGATCGATGATCCCAATATATTTGTTTAGTTAATAGGAAGATTTTCTTCCAAATAGAGGTTCGGCTCAATAGAAACACATGCTTCAACGAAGGATACTCTTGTGCACTTGCCTCGTAGTGCATCACAAGTGCATCTACACGTGCATTGCACGTGGTGCAGTGCATAAGGGACTTTCTCTTGTGCACGTGCATTCCACATGACGCATCACAAGTGGCACTTTGCATTTTATGCCAAGTGTGCAGTTGTGGAGCATGTGCTCCAAGAAAGTTGCCCCCTATTTTTGGCGAGAACAAAGGCGATGATAAACTACTCCTTCGACAATTTATGAGCAGTTTGGAGGATATCGCTTTAGAATGGTATTCAGGGCTCCCAAATGACACCGTAGAGACCTTCGTTGATATAAAGCTACTCTTCATGCAGAGGTTTATTAGTGCAGGGTTCCCTAGGTAGCGGCTGGGTTTCGGGAGGCATCGACCATGTTGTTTTCAAAAAAATGGCGCGCTAAAGAACCCTTACGCTAGAATCTAAACAAGAGAATTAGACGAACAAGTATGTAAATATCTTTACATATAAGTGAACAAGGGAATACAACCTTTGTAAACCGGTCCTTCACTTCAATAGCTCCGTGTAGTTGTCCTTTTGTCCAAGTAGTGATCTCCCGGACTCTAGTGAGGCTCCACAAGGTGAAATGAAAAAGCTTGCTTGAAATCTTAGAGGCCGAAAATGGTCTACGTCGAGGAGACACTAACTCAAGCTACCTCTTCACTAAGTGATGAATTAGTGAAGAAACAATCCAATCTAAATGGCTAGTAGAGAAGAGGTTGATGAAGTAGGAATTTTGCTCACTTTAGAAATTATTTTCTCACTATTTTTCTTCACCTCTTATGAAGCTAGAAAGCTTTTGGAGATGAGGAAGAAGATGAAGTGTGAATGGAATAATGAGTGAGAATAGCAACCATGAGTGAGTTAGTATCATATACTAACTCATGTAGAGAATAAACCATGGCTAAACAATAATGATTAGGTTAATAAATATCTTCAAGTAAAACAAAATTAGTGGACTTGGTCAATGGTTCCACAAGTTTCTACAAGTTTCAACCATGTGACTAATTTCCAACTAATTTGATTTACTCTAAATAAATAAAACCCATCATTATTATAAGCATGGTGTGAGTCTCATACACCCATGTAGCATGTGGCATCAAGCATGACACAAAATAATGTACATTAATATATATCACATATATACTAAGTGTACACAAGTGAGAAAAAGAAACCTTAAGTAAGCTAATATTAGTTAATGTAAGTTAATATATCAAATATATAATTATACATTAAATTATTAAATCAACACTTGATTTAATAATCCGGCTATATCACATACAACTGACTAATATCAAATGTATCATCATGTCAAATCAACACTTGATTCGACAGCCCGGTTATATCACATAAAACCGACCGATTTCTCATATCACGAGAATAGAGTACAGTATCACATACGCGTATTAATCTCGGTCCTGCACATATCACATATGTTCTCCTATTTCGTTTCGCTTGAGCTAGGAAAATTCTGTGTAGAACTCTAAAGACTCGTCAATACGCCGGCAGTGGGTGGTGATTATATCAGTCACCCACAAGCCGCAAGCGGTCTGCTAAACGTAACGACCATCCGGGTATTGAGTGATCAGAAGATCAACAAGCAAGCATGCTCATACTCCTGCGAATCCAATCAGTAACACTACCGTATAGTCCGGTCTCTTCGTCTGATATGTCGCATATCACAGCCTGGGGGTGGTAAACGTCAGACCCCAATAGCCTGATAAGTCATGCCGATGTGAGGCTCATACCGTTTCAAGAAACTACTGATAACACTTACCAGTAGATCTCGGCAACCCTGGCCAGGGATTTCTTGTTATGGCCAATCGAGTATAGCGCAACATCAACCCCCTATACCGGGAGAGACGAATCCCCTCCTATCGCTTATTGCCTCCATGTGACTCGGGACTGTACCCAAAAACCATCGTTTTGCACGATCTCTTGAATATGGTAAGGTGGAAACCAAAGCACAGTGGGAATCACACAAGACTCTATGACGATCTCGGGTCGACAGACTAACGTGTACCATTGTCACCAGAGAACTGCCATCTGACGTGAGGTATAATACCATCTAGGAGCTCTCGGCGAGTCCGTCCAGTGTACCAAGTCTCCACTGAGCACCCGTATACCATCACTGATGTCAAACACCAATGGATATGGGATCATCCATCACCCATTATATGGGTCGAGAAGCGTATACGCTAGTCTACTCTGAAATATCGATGCCCCGTCTCGATACTCCCACGACTAGGAACATTTGAAGGATGTACTTACCGACTACCCTTGCTCTACTAGTATGATCCGCATCATAATCCTGGTAGTCTAGTACTCATCCTAAAGGCTTTATCAACATGTAATAAAGAGACAATAAGTGTACATGTTAAGATAAAGTGCAACCAGATAGCATGCTATCATGTCGAGCAAGAAAGTCCTCCCTATATATGTCCAAACATCCACTACAATATACATCGTATGTACAGTAATGGCCTCTAGGGCATACATATTACTAACAGTTAGTGCAAGCGAGCGTACTACAATCTCCGCGCTGATCAATGAAGAGAGGAGATCGAATGAAACACTGGTGGAATATGCCATTCGGTAGAGGAACCTTGCCTCGAAATATGAGCAACCGATCGCCAAAGCTCCAGTCGTCGGGATGTTCATAGGCATTCTCGATCCGCACTTGAAGGTCTGCCCTTTCTTTTCTTTCGCCAAGCCTACTACATATCAAGATCTCCTTGATAAGCTGGTCCAATTGGAGCGGATTAATCAGACACCCTTCTCTGCAGTAGGGGAATCTCGAAGCAAAAGCAAAAATAAAGTGGCATTTATCGCCAATGCTCGGAAACAACAACGTAGCTACAACGCACTAAGCTATCAGAATAACAATCATTCGGGTCCCACCCTCGAAGAGAAGTTGGGACGCGAATATTATTTTTCTCGTGACAATACGAAGAAGTTATTCGATCTTGCCATGAAGAATCACATGATGTCGATGCCTGAACCACGGGGACCTGCACAGGCATACACGGTTAATGACCCTAACTACTGCCATACCATCGGGTTATAAGTCACCCGATTGAAGATTGCTTCGTATCCAAGAGCTGGATCGAAGATCAGTATAAGCAGGGCAAAATTATGCTGACGGATAGCTAGAAGGTGGATTCGCCACAAAAGCACATCCCAAACGAAGCCAATAAGGCAAGGGACTCTTGTTCAATGATAGTGGAAAATCCATGGGAGATGGTCCTCTCACCAAAGACAAAGAGGATGCTAAAAGAAATGCGTGCATGCCCAGCAATCAATGGTAAAGTCCGCTTGAGCCGCAGATCATCAAAGGGATGTTAATACCACATCCCACTCCAAAGTTCGAGAGCAAGGACAAAAGTTTCCCAATTCCCTTTTCTAAGAAGAAGAAGAGGAAGGCCAAGAAACATATACAGCCCGGTGAATATGTTAACAGGCATACAGACCTTTAGAAGTATATTGATGCGCTGGAAGAATACAATCAGAAGGCACGTACACCCATTACACTTGAAGAATTTCTCCGGCATCTCTTTGAAGATAGCGATGCTAAAGAAGAAGAACCTACAGTAGAACAGGAGTGTGTGGAAATTTTCTACATGGTTTCATATTCTTTTATTTCAAACGAAGAAGAAGACGCTTCGCCGGAAAACAACACGGCTGAGCAAGGGGCAGGGACTGCACAAAGTGCTCCAAATCTACTACAAGGCGATCCTATTGGTAAATAAAGGAAGTTTTTCAAGAGGAAGAGGATATCATAAGATATGAGATAGCCATCTACGAAAGGTCGAACGACTGCGCCTAATTAAACAGTCCGCAGAAGAAATGAGTCATAATACTCTTCAACTGCAGCTGCCTCCGTCCTCCTTTGCAGGAGGGGAATCTCGAAAGAACAGGGGAAAGAACAAAGTGGTGTTTGCCGCCGATATCAAACAAAAGCAAAGCGGCTCCAAAGCACCTAGCCGTCATAATAATAAACGTTTGCGTCGAACCCTTGAAAAGAAGATGGGGCGGGAATACTCTTTTCCTTGTGACAAGGCAAAGAAGTTGACCTTGTCATGAAGCACTGAATGCTATCGTTGCCGGAACCTCGACGACCAGCATAAGAAAATGCGGTCAATGGCCCTAATTATTGTCTATACCATCGGGTTATAGGTCACCCGATTGAAGACTGCTTCGTATTTAAAAATTGGATCGAAGAGCGGTATGAGCAGGGCAGGTTCATATTGTCCGACACCTAGAAAGTGGACCCACCATAGAAGCATGTGCTGAAGAAAGCCGATACTTAAGAGTCCTCATGACTCCTAAAAAAATACACCTACGAGATCCCGTCGACTCATAAGGAAAAAACACTCTTATGGGTTCTTTACGACTCACAAGGGAAAAAGACGCTTAGGGGTCCCCACGACCCCTAAAGAGAAAATACACCTGCGAGATCCACTCGACTCGTGGGGAGAAAATACTTTTATGAGATCCTCACAGGTCATAAAAATTGAAAAGCCTTAGGTAACAGGGATCTAAATCTATTTCCTAAGCCATCGATGCCCTACGGCCGGTCTCCAAATGGACTTCTGTATACAATCTATGGGCCACTTGCAACGAAGTTGTATTCAATACATCCTCTATTGGACAACCAAGCTACCAATGAGAAGAGGACCCACTCACGATCCTTATGATACATGAGGAGTGTAGGGTTCCTAGGCACACTAGTGAAGGTTCATAAAGCATCAAACATGTCCGAATAAAATTTTATATGTGCCGAACAACCCAAAGACGGGATCTTTGCTAGATTATTAGGGTTTAGCATGCAAGATGATATCTTTATAGCTAAGTGTGAGGGATTACAACCTTTGTAGTCCGCTCCTTCGCTTCACAAGCTCCAAGTAGAAGTCCCTTCGCCGCGATCCACGATCTCCCGGACTCAAGAGAGGCTCCACGACTCGAACGATCCATGCTAGCTTGAAGTGTTCCGATTCTCCGATGATCTACGTCGAAGTCGCTATAACTCAAGCTTTCTCACTCTAAAGAGATGAACACCCTAATCTAATGGGTTAGATTAGATGAGGATGATGGAGTAGTATTTATGCTATCTTTTTATTTCACTTTCTCACAATAAATCATCACATAAGGAATTTCTAGTGAGCTCTCTCTTTCAAAAACCAAAGAGAGAAGAAGATGAAGAATGAAAGAATTATCCTTTTGTGATGAATAGAACTAAAGAATATATGATTGATTATTGAACCATGGTCAAGGATGAGAGGCTAAAACTTTGTAGAGGATAAACTAGAGTTAGGGTTTGGTTAGGTTAAGGATAAGTATCAACCATAATATCTTAACCAAGACAAAAGGAAAAGCTTCTAGAATGTGCAAGAAGAAGCTAACCCTAATCAAACCCTAATCCCATTTAATCATCCTTAAACATGTTTAATAATAAATCATATCATGTCACAATAATATATATCACATATATATTATATATTTGCAACAAAAGAAAATAATACATTTAACATATATCGCATATATATCAATGTATTAATCCGGTGAGAAAATGAAATAATAAAGCGAGCCAATATTAGATAATGTAATACAATATATCATATATATTATTATACATTAAATCATCGAATCAACACTTGATCCAATGATCCGGCTATATCGAATATAACCGGCTAATATATCATGTACCGATTCATCGAATCAACACTTGATCCGATGTCCCGATTCATATCTAAATATCTCGAGAATATAATACGGTATCTCATATCGCATTATCCTCGGTCTTGCACATATCACATATGTGCCTCTACTCCGTTTCGCCTGAGCCAAAAAACCTCTGTGTAGGACTCTAAAGAATCGTCAATACGCCGGTAGCAGGTGATGATCATATCAAACACCCACAAGCTGCAAGCGGTCACGTAACAGCCATCCAGGTATTGAGAGATCAGAAGATCAACAAGCTAGCCTGTCCGTTCTCCTGTGAATCCAATCAGTAACACTCCCGTACAGTCCGGTCTGTTCGTCTGATATGTCGCATATCAAGTCTAGGGGTGGTATACGTCAGACCCCAGTAACCGATAAGTCATGTCGATGTGAGGCTCATAACAGGTCGAGATACTACTGGTAACACTTACCAGTATATCTTTATATCAGCCCTGGCCAGGGACTTCCAGTTATAGCCAATCGAACACAGCACAACATCAACTCCCTATACCGGGAGAGACGAATCCCCTTCTATCGCTCATTGCCTCCATGTGATTCGGGACTGTACCCAAAAGCCACCGTTTTGCACGCCCTCTTGGACGTGGTAAGGTGGAAATCAAAGCACAGTGGGAATCACATAAGACTCTATGACGATCTCGGGTCTACAGACTACCCTGTACCTGTGTCACCAGAGAACTGCCATCTGACGTGTGGTATATCACCAACTGGGAGTTCTCGGCGAGTCCTGTTGGAGATAGTGCCCTGAGAGTCAATTATTAGGTCACAGGTACGTGATTGCAATGATTGATGGAGGACCTATCCCGGTAGGACAGTCTTACTCGAGATGATAGTATGCTATCTGGTTCACCTTTATCATCGTGTATTGCTTTAGGTGACCTGACAAGTTGCTATTACACGTTGATAGAGCCCCTAGGATTCTTGCTTGACCACCAGCAGTATGAGGGCGATCATATAAGTGGGAGCTGGGGTCTATAAGCATATCCTTAAATGGTCCCTAGTCGTGAGAGTTTTGAGACAGGGCATCGATACTCCAGAGTAGACTAGTGTATACAGTCGAGACCCCGACAAGGGGCGGTGGCCGGTCTCACAAGCCACTGGTGTCAGTTGGATCACCTAAGATGTATACAGGTGCTCATTGGGTTATGAGTACACCGGACAGGACTCGCCGGGAACATGCTAGTTGGTCATATACCAGACGTCAGATGGCAGTTCCCTGGTGACATGTGTACAGGTTAGTTCATCGACCTGGGGATCGTCATTTGTCTCGTGTGAGTTCCCACTGTACTTTGATTACTACCCTACCACGGCTCAAAGGAGTCATGCAAACAGGTTTTAGTTGGGTACGGTCCCGAGCCACATGGAGGCAGTGAGCGTATCTTCAGGGGTTCGTCTCTCCCGGTATTGGGGGTGAGGTCGCGCTGTGTCTAGGAGAGCCATTACACGAAGCCCTCGGCCGAGGCAAGGAGATTTACTGGTAGGTATTCCAGTAGTATCTCAGGGTGTTCTGGGCTACACTCCGACACGAATTGTACCGCTTTTGGGGGTCTGACTTTTACCAACCCCCTAGGTCCGCCATGCGATACTCATAGACGAACGGACCGGACTGTACGGATATTGTCACTGACAGGCTCAGTAGGGTTGTCAGGCTGAGTTCACTCACAGACATCCCTTTTTAGTCAATACCTGGTAGCCCGTTACGTATTAGCTTATACCTCTGACGTGCTTGTGGTTAAATCCACAACCAAGGCGTTGACGAGTCTTTAGAGTCCCCCACATTCAGTTACTCAGCTTTCGGGCGAAAGGTTGTAGAGGCCGTATGGAGATATGGCAAGGTCCGATCAGATACGTGCGGTATTGCACGGATCAGGATCGGACAGTTTGTACTATAGGCCGTATGAATATATGGCAGGGTTCGATCAGATACGTGCGGTATTGCACGGATCAGGATCGAACGGATAATACTAGCCGGCTTTGGTTTAAGCCGGATCCTAGTATAGTACAGTGTAGATTTTGTCTCATTGCATTTGTACTTCGGTCGAAATACAAATGCGGGTGTGTATGCACAGTATCGGGGTTTTCCTGTAATTTATTACGGGACCAGTTTTCTGGAGTTGCCAGTTTGCTTTCCGTTTCGGCCAATTTCCTTTGTATCGTTCATTGGCCGAAGATTGGTGGAGGAGGGCTTATTTGCATTGTTGCAAATAAGTATTTGTGGAGGGGTTCTTTGCATATATTTGTGTCATGATGGGTGCCATCCATTGACTTGATCACTTCATGATGGCTTGACTTTGTAAGCATCATGGTTGTTGATGATTAGTGTGTTGAGTGTGGTTTTGGTGTTAGTGATCATGTTCTTTCATGATGGTTTTTGTTTCCCTCTTGCATTATGGTGTGATCTATCTCATTCTATCATTTTTCCCTCTCATTCCAATCCCCACCAAAAAGGAGATGGCC
This sequence comes from Agapanthus africanus, assembly GCA_030015575.1. Classification (NCBI taxonomy): domain Eukaryota; kingdom Viridiplantae; phylum Streptophyta; class Magnoliopsida; order Asparagales; family Amaryllidaceae; genus Agapanthus; species Agapanthus africanus. The sequence continues at coordinate 166,100,583 of CM057337.1, forward strand.
GGCCAAAAACTTGTAGGGGGCTGTCCAAAAATTGAGGTGGGGAAATGTTGTTCATTTCATGCACCAAAATTCTCCAAGCTCCTCCATATACTTCTTGTATCATCCCTCTACCAAAGTGGCACCTCCAAGAACCCCAAATGAGACACAAGTCTATACACTACATTCTACAGCAAACCTTGGGCACGTCGAGTAGCCAGCTTCGTGTCCGAGTTGCCTCGGCATTGAGGTGGGAGCCCGTAAAACATGGAGACGATGTGGTGCCCTTCCGGCAAGGTGGCGACGACCGGAGATTCCGCAGGAGATCGGGACGATGATGAGAAGACCGGAGGACTTGGATCGTCGGTATATCTCTATTCCCTTTCTTGTAGTTAGCTAGGACTAGTTAATGGTTCGATCCGGGTGTTAGTGCGCGGCGGTTTGCCAGTTCAAGTAAAAATTAAAGTTTATCACCGCTTCCGCATTTGGCCGTCGGGTTGACGGCCGGGGCGCCGCCGTGCACTTACAGTGGTATCAGAGCCTCGCCATTAACTTAGTCTAACTTTGTTTAATGTGTTTTACAATTCCGATCGAACAAAAATCCCAAAACTGCATTTTTGCTTGCATCAGTTTTCTGTTGAAAATTTTTGGTGTCGAAAATTTTTTCAGGTTGCAGAAACGTGATCTACTAGAAAATATAAGAGTTCTGTGAAAATTCGATGCACTAAGTCCACTGTTGGAGCGCGGAACCGCGGCCAAACACACCTTTGGGCCGCGGTTCCGCCGCACACTGTTGGGTTCCCTGCACCAAATTTCTACAGTATCTTTCTGGGGTTAAAATTGGGGTTTTGGAATAATAACATTGGGCCCAGAATTTCTTGATCTGCTATAGTAATGCTTGGGGGCCGACTTGTTAAAATTTGATCGATCTGATATTTTAAACACATTATTTCACAGTATTTACATTATATCTGCGACCGTGAATGTCACTCGATCGGTAAATCCGGTCTAACTGCTATAGCCCGGTTAGACGGATTTGCGAACGTGACTTTCACGTTGATGTTCTGGTTTTGCTGTGATGTTGCGGATCGGTCGTGGGGGATAGCCTGGATGCAATGCTAGTACAGTTCTGTTGTATTATGTACATTTGATATTGCGGGGCGAGCGTCCGACATGTGGACTGCCGTCACTTCCTGTTTGTATTATTATTTTCGGGCACGGCCAGGTTGCGGTCGATGTACCCGTTGTATGTATATTTTACTTTCTGTACTAGGGTTACCCCGCGGAGGGGTGCACGGATAGCCGAGTTCTAGAGGGCAACAAGCCCGCATCTCATGGCATTGAGACGGAGGGGGCTTCACTCTAGAATTGGCGGGCTATTCGCCGCACTCGTAGGGGGTACAGGTTGACCCAGGAGGGGTACCCGAGTTACCGGATTCCGTGAAGTGCTGGGTGGTCCATTCACGGTGCTGAAGGGGGCTGCCTCGCTTCTGGTTTTGGCGGGTAACTTGCCGCGCCCGTAGGGGTCTAGGATTTCATTGCACAGGCTATCCACACGACCAGGGGAACGTCGGGTTTCAGTAGTGGCTCTGTGAAACCCGGGGATCCCAGATATCTGTATTGTTCTGTGATGCTGTACATTTCTGTGATGTTGCATTTTATCACGCCTTGAGCGAATATAATATATTGGTATATATATTAGTAGATGTTGTATATGTTTTACATCCGCCCTAGTCCAGTCCTCGCTCTGTCGTTAGTTAGCTAACCTAACGGGTAATGACGGGACCCAGTGGCGAATGCGGATGGCATATACATACATCAGTATATTTTCGTTCTTTATGGTGTGATCAATTGATGGGACTGCGTTGATTCGGATCAATGCAAGTTAAAAAAAAACCTAATCTGATGTTGTTGGAACACTTTTCAAAAAGCTGTTATTGCAAGGACGTTCACTTTTGTTTTGCATCGTGGTATTCAGTTGGAATATCCTGCTCCTCAGTCGACGAGGCAAGGGCCGAGATCCCTTCACCGGGAGTGACCCCTTGGACAAAAAGTTTGCGTCAGGGCATTAACTTCACTATAGCCGATTACTTTTGCTTTGCACCGTGGTATTCAGTTGGAATATCCTGCACCTCATTCTACGGGGAAAGAGCCGAGATCCCTTCACCGGGAGTGACCTCTTTAGCAAAGGTTTTCGTCACTATATTTTTAAAAGCTATCCGTTCCTTCAACGATATCAAGTTCATTACGTTAAAGGTTTTCCCCAGAAACCATTCGTAGCCCTCCGTCGTTTCATATGGGTGGTCAATAGTATTCAAGCTGTGTATGTTGGCCAAAGTCAAGGCACAGTGATTGGTAGCTATTGGGTATTCATATGCAGCATAGATAGATGCGTTGGTTTGGGACAGTCGTACTGCCATTTTGGCCAAAGTCAAGGGTAGGTACGGGTGGATTCAAATTAACCTGGAGAATGACGGGTAGAACTTGACATGTGACTTATGATATGTTGGCCAAAGTCAAGGTCATAAGAGCATGGGGCAGAAATCACATCGGGTGTTTCAAAAGAACTGAAACTTTCCAGATATGCGCATACCTTCTGGAGTGTGATGACGTGAGCGGATTCCGTCACGTTATCATGCGGTGATAGTTGGATCCCGATTCCCACTGATGAGTTAGTTTACTCTTCGGGTGACCCCGACTAATTCTTCTTTCAGGTTTGGAGAAGAATTTGACGGTACAGTGGGAGGTTTCCAGATTAGATAAATTGGTAACCATTCTGATATAGATTAGAGTGCACGCTGAGTGTTTCTTTTCTCTCTCTCTTCGGAAGCGACCATTGACCCGACCCTAAGACTATGACTCAGTGACCAAGTTGACCGAACCTTCTTAAACACTGGCTTTTAGATTGTCAGAGTTGCAAACCTCATTGCCACTCCTACTTTTACCCTTTTCTCCAGGACACCCCGTATTACTACGAACGTCCACTTACATTGGACAAAACCATCGTATGGTTAGATACGAACTCGAGGGAATTTATTCGAGGATGGTTTCCGGTTCTGGAGAAAACGGATAGGACTATTCAGTTGTCTTTTCCTTTTACCTTCTCTCAAGTTGCGAGTACTTCTTGGTTTACGAGATAGTACACCTATTACGCAAATTGGATAGTTTTCTTCCAAGCCTTAGGCTGGTGCCGAACGGTGGGGAATGAAGAAAACCAATTAGCCTAACGATGGTGTACAGAAGGTATTAAGTTAAGACAAAGCAAGGGATTAGTAAGAGGGCAAAGTAAATTGCGACTGATATTCACGACCAAACCAGGTATTTCTTCGCCAATCCTAAATCACCTTTGTATTTCTCCAGGAAACTCCGTATCACTACGAAGATCCACAGTTTATTGGATACTCCATCGTATGGTTATATACGAACTCGAAAGGAACTTGTTCCAGTTCGGGGATGGATTCTGGTTCAGGAGAAATAGGAATAAGGTTTATTCAGGTGTCTTTTATCTTCACCTTCTCTCGCATTGCGAGTGCTCCTAGGATTAGGACAGTACACCCATTATGCTTATTGGATAGTCTTCTTCCAAACCATAGGCGGGTGCCGAACGGTAGGGAAGGAAGAAAACCATTTGGCCTAAAGGGGTGTGCAGAAGGTAATGACTAAAGACATATGAAGGGATTTGGAGAGGTGGCAATGAATTATACGGTTACAATCGTGAATCTGGAAGAGGCATTACTAGGAATACCAGCTTACCCCATCGGAACATTTCAATGTTTCAGTTTCACTGTGTAATGTTAAAAGAAAACTGATTTCCCGATTAGACACTTGCTCCAGGGTATGTATTTACCAGGTATGATTCTCACATCTGTATGGTTTTACAGATGATGAGTGGGAGTAGGTTATTGGGAATTGGATGATCATCCTCATTATATCGGGATTCGTTGTAATCAGTGATATTTGAGGAAATCACCTGGGCTGTTTGCCGGTCGGCAAATATTTGGTTTTGAATATCCGCTTTTATGCACCAATTTCAAATTGATATATCTGTACGTCTATTTTCATAGAGTGAGATATACCTTTCTGAAATTATGTCTACGACATTTACCTATATCAGTGGATGGTTAGGTAAGGAGCATTAAACAGCGGTGTAATTCTTCTTAACCATAAGTACAGTTTTCAACCTACGACACACAGTGAATGAGTTATCAGACTCAAGGGACTTATACAGAGTATTGTATGTTGTCCAGGGTCCATCAGGACAGAGGGGTTTGTCCTCGTACTATATTCGGTTTACTTATGACTTCTCTAGTTTTTAGACAGGTGTTTCGCGGAAACACAGGGTCTGAATTTTGAGAAGTTATAGGTATTTGAATAGAGTAGAGAACCAGGTGTAGCAAGTATCGGGATTCTTCAAAGAGATCGAAGATGTAGATACTTGTGTATGGTATTCAGTCGATAGTAATGATAAAGAGAAATTGCTTCTCTTTCAGGTTACTCATAATTGGAAGCATTCCTAAGTTGAGTAACGTTGATCGGCCTTCTTCCATTTAGGGAACATGCACTGGGGACAGCTGCATGATTTGAATCTGGTTCAATTAAATCAGTGCCTCTCGTTCTATATTGGATATAAAACAGTTCATATCTTAACGATGTTAAGGTACGGGGAGTTGTCCGGTTTATACTTAAAACCAGACATTGGACAACTCTAGGCACGTTTCTGTAATGGCTGTTTGTGGGTTGACCCAGGCTATGACGAGGGTTGACTTTCTACCATCTGGATGAACAATAGCAATATTGTTCTAGACTCGCCACAGTTTTATTAAAAATTGATTTTTTTTCAGAAAACAATAGTGGGAGTATGGTAGAACTGGGAGTGATTCCAGAACCACAAATGATTACTGAAGATTTCATAGGAACCTAAAGATTCAATCTGGTTTGACATTCCATTGGCCACTCCGCAGATACGGTGGGTAACTTCAGGCACCCGAGAGGTACTACGGTAGCCTCAAGGACGGTGACAGGGAAGTTCTTGTTTACCCACAATTACCATTGCTGTTGTTCCAGGCTACGAAACCCGGTGGGAGGATGAGTATAGCGTCGTTCTAAACTAGTTTTAGAAGTGTATGTCTATATGACTCTGCCAGAGGGTTGTCGTAGTCAGTGGGAGCAGCGGAAGCATTGGTGGACAGGTAGCTTATGTCTATTTATAGACTAGAGCAGATGTAGCGGAGATAGATCATCTATTTCTGACGTGACAGTCATAGGTTTGACTTCATCAGAATAGGGGATGAATCTGTTGAGAAGGTAGTAGGGTGTGATGTCATGCCATTTGGATGACATACACAGAATAGGAAAAGAAACTCCTATACTACAATCGGTTATACTTTGGTCGTCACACAGTGGATTCTCCACAAAGGAAATGGATTTTATATCAGACATACTGGTTACTAGATCTATGGTTTTAGATCTAGATTTGGGTGGTTTCCCAATCTGGGTACTTAGACAGCATTCTATGAGTATTTAGGATGAACGACTCCTGGCATGGTAGTGTACCTGCAGGCGATGGAGTCACCCTCTCTAAAGGTGTCTTATAGACTAAAGTAGAGAGGGATGTGCATGATTGGCAGATCAGTTGCTTAGGCAATTGAGTCAATCATGAGATGTCAAGTACCACACCAGATGTTGTTCTTGCACTAGATGCAATAAGTTGACATTAATCCAATCCTAGAGAAGCAGTCGGAAGCAATTTTAGAACATAAGTGGATGTTCTAAGGATATGATAACGACAGCCTCATTCGGGAGACAGTTATCATTCCAGGCTTCCAAGGTGACATGGACGACAAGGAGGTTGTCAGAGTTATAGTTTTTCCTTCTGACGAGGGGCAGTATTTTGGACAGGTAGTCTAAGGAAATACTGAGGGAGGCATGGCGTAGGATACTGATTAAGTTCAGTTGACGATACAGTCTAAGAAGTTTGGATTTGGAGTTCATTTATGAGCTATGTCCCATCAGACATCCAGACACATTCTGAGACAGGTATTGCTCATTTCGGGAGATGGCTTTCTCCGCGAACTTGAAATATAGAGAGACATAGAAAGAAACAACAAAGCGGATCCATTCACTAATGCTATTCTTCGAACGCAATAGTTTCGCAAACGAGCTTTGTGAGACTGACTAGTAGAGGAGTTGGGTGTTCGGTATCACACGGGCTGTGAGTATGCGACATCGCAATAATTAGCCTTGAGTGCAAGTGGGAGATTGTTGGAGATAGTGCCCTCAGAGTCAATTATTAGGTCACAGGTACGTGATTGCAATGATTGATGGAGGACCTATCCCGGTGGGACAGTCTTACTCGAGATGATAGTATGCTATCTGGTTCACCTTTATCATCGTGTACTGCTTTAGGTGACCTGACAAGTTGCTATTACACGTTGATAGAACCCCTAGGATTCTTGCTTGACCACCAGCAGTATGAGGGCGATCATATAAGTGGGAGCTGGGGTCTATAAGCATATCCTTAAATGGTCCCTAGTCGTGAGAGTTTCGAGACAGGGCATCGATACTCTAGAGTAGACTAGTGTATACAGTCGAGACCCCGACGAGGGGCGGTGGCCGGTCTCATAAGCCACTGGTGTCAGTTGGATCACCTAAGATGTATACAGGTGCTCATTGGGTTATAAGTACACCGGACAGGACTCGCCGGGAACATGCTAATTGGTCATATACCAGACGTCAGATGGCAGTTCCCTGGTGACATGTGTACAGGTTAGTTCATCGACCTGGGGATCGTCATTTGTCTCGTGTGAGTTCCCACTGTACTTTGATTACTACCCTACCACGGCTTAAAGGAGTCGTGCAAACAGGTTTTAGTTGGGTACAGTCTCGAGCCACATGGAGGCAGTGAGCGTATCTTCAGGGGTTCGTCTCTCCCGATATTGGGGGTGAGGTCGCGCTGTGTCTAGGAGAGCCATTACACGAAGCCCTCGGCCGAGGCAAGGAGATTTACTGGTAGGTATTCCAGTAGTATCTCAGGGTGTTCTGGGCTACACTCCGACACGACTTGTACCGCTTTTGGGGGTCTGACTTTTACCAACCCCCTAGGCCCGCCATGCGATACTCATAGACGAACGGACCGGACTGTACGGATATTGTCACTGACAGGCTCAGTAGGGTTGTCAGGCTGACTTCACTCACAGACATCCCTTTTTAGTCAATACCTGGTAGCCCGTTACGTATTGGCTTATACCTCTGACGTGCTTGTGGTTAAATCCACAACCAAGGCGTTGACGAGTCTTTAGAGTCCCCCACATTCAGTTACTCAGCTTTCGGGCGAAAGGTTGTAGAGGCCGTATGGAGATATGGCAAGGTCCGATCAGATACGTGCGGTATTGCACGGATCAGGATCGGACAGTTTGTACTATAGGCCGTATGGATATATGGCAGGGTTCGATCAGATACGTGCGGTATTGCACGGATCAGGATCGAACGGAAAATACTAGCCGGATTTGGTTTAAGCCGGATCCTAGTATAGTACAGTGTAGATTTTGTCTCATTGCATTTGTACTTCGGTCGAAATACAAATGCGGGTGTGTATGCACAGTATCGGGGTTTTCCTGTAATTTATTACGGGACCAGTTTTCTGGAGTTGCCAGTTTGCTTTCCGTTTCGGCCAATTTCCTTTGTATCGTTCATTGGCCGAAGATTGGTGGAGGAGGGCTTATTTGCATTGTTGCAAATAAGTATTTGTGGAGGGGTTCTTTGCATATATTTGTGTCATGATGGGTGCCATCCATTGACTTGATCACTTCATGATGGCTTGACTTTGTAAGCATCATGGTTGTTGATGATTAGTGTGTTGAGTGTGGTTTTGGTGTTAGTGATCATGTTCTTTCATGATGGTTTTTGTTTCCCTCTTGCATTATAGTGTGATCTATCTCATTCTATCATTTTTCCCTCTCATTCCAATCCCCACCAAAAAGGAGATGGCCGGCCAAAAACTTGTAGGGGGCTGTCCAAAAATTGAGGTGGGGAAATGTTGTTCATTTCATGCACCAAAATTCTCCAAGCTCCTCCATATACTTCTTGTATCATCCCTCTACCAAAGTGGCACCTCCAAGAACCCCAAATGAGACACAAGTCTATACACTACATTCTACAGCAAACCTTGGGCACGTCGAGTAGCCAGCTTCGTGCCCGAGTTGCCTCGGCATTGAGGTGGGAGCCCGTAAAACATGGAGACGATGTGGTGCCCTTCCGGCAAGGTGGCGACGACCGGAGATTCCGCAGGAGATCGGGACGATGATGAGAAGACCGGAGGACTTGGATCGTCGGTATATCTCTATTCCCTTTCTTGTAGTTAGCTAGGACTAGTTAATGGTTCGATCCGGGTGTTAGTGCGCGGCGGTTTGCCAGTTCAAGTAAAAATTAAAGTTTATCACCGCTTCCGCATTTGGCCGTCGGGTTGACGGCCGGGGCGCCGCCGTGCACTTACAAGTCCGTCCAGTGTACCCAGTCTCCACTGAGCACCCGTACACCATCCTTGATGTCAAACACCGATGGATATGGGATCATCCATCGCCCATCATATGGGTCAAGATGCGTATACGCTTGTCTACTCTGGTGTATCGATGCCCTGTCTCGATATACCCTCGACTAGGAACATTTATAGGATGTACTCATCGACTACCGTGGCCCCACTAGTATGATCTCATCATAATCCCAGTAGTCGAGTACAGATCCTAAGGGCTTTATCAACATGTGAGAGAAAGACAGTAAACCAATACAAGTCAACATGTGAAGATAAAGTGAAACCAAATAGCATACTATCATGACGAGCAAGAAAGTCCTCTTTGTATATATCCAAGCATCCATCATAATATACATCATATATACAACAATGGCCTCTAGGGCATATACATAACTAACAAGGAGTACGTCAAAAAAAGGGTAAGTTCACAACCAAAATAGGCACGGATGAAAACTTGAAAAGGCTCCATGAGTAAAAATAGCGAAGCTACCCACAAGCTTATGAAAACCTGCGAAGGCGAAAACTCGTTCAAGAAAAGGGGTTAGTTCATAAGCAAAAAGGGCATGGATGAAAAGTCGAAAGGGCTCCGAGAGTAAAAACAACAGGACTTCCCGCGAGCTTGTGAAAACCAGTGGGGGCACAAAGTTGTAAAAGGAAACAAAGCTCGACAAAGTCCTACTAGAGGCAAGCAATCCTCCTAACGTGGTGAATGACACTTGTGAGTCCTCTCGACTTATAAGGGAAAACACTCTTGTGAGATCTTTACGACTTACAAGGGAAAAGACACTCGGGGGTCCTCACGACTCCTAAGAAGAAAACACACCTATGAGATCCTCTCGACTCATAGGGAGAAAATACTTTTTGAGACCTTCACGACTCATAAAAATTGAAAAGTCTTAGGTGACAGAGACCTAAACTTGTTTCCTGAGCCATCGATGCCCTGCGGCCGGTCTCCAAATTAAATACCGTATACGATCCATGGGCGACTCGCAACAAGGTTGCATTCAAAACATCCTCCGTTGGCAAACCAAGCTACCAACGAGAATACCCACTCATGTGTCCCCACAATACATGAGGAGAACGACACTTACGATATCCTCTCGACTTGTATGGAGAAACCCCTCTTATAAGATCCTTATGACTTACAAGGGAAAATACACCTAAGAGTCCTCACGACTCTTAAGAAAAAAATACACATACGATATCCTTTCGACTCGTAGAGAGAATACTTTTATAAGTCCCTTACGGCTCATAAAAATTGAAAAGTATTAGGTGACAAGGACCTAAACTTGTTTCCTAAGTCATCGCTCTCCAATGAGCAACGACAAAAGATGAGTTGCTCTTGGCACCGCAATTCAATGTTAGCGGTGCTAATACTGTCCAAAAATACAAATTCCAAGTTCCACTAGGCAGATGATGGATTTCTCTTGGCGTACGTGCTTCAATGTTAGTAATCCTGTATATTTGAAACTCCCGATATGTTTTTTACCCCTAATGGCTTATGACCTTGACAAAGGCCAACAAACTATAAACCACTAGTCAAGTTCAACCTGTTATTATCTTAAATTAATTTAGACCCACCCGTATAAACCCTTGACAAAGGCCAACAGGGATATACGACTATGTTAGATAATCGCATTTCTATGCAACAGACAAGCAATATCTAGCTACCGTACACTATGCCTTGACAAAGGACAACAAACGCTGCGCGAATACTAAGTACTAATCAGAAATGACGGAGAGCTACGGCTGGGTTTTTGGTGAAAAAATCCTTTAACGTAATGAACTTGATATTGTTGAAGGAACCGAGCAATTTTGAAAAGGAGTGGTTTAGGCTCCGCTTTTGAAAACTTGTGGTTTTGAAGAAAACTGAGTAATTTATAATAACATAAACCTTTGCTCGAGAGATCACTCACCGTGAAGTGATCTAGGCTCTTGCCTCGTCGAATGAGGTGCTAGATATTTCTAAACGAATACCACTATGCAAAGCAAAAGAATACAACTATAGTTTTTCGGGAAAAAAATCCGACAACATCTTTTAGGTTTATTTTTCCTTGCATTAATCAAAATTAATGCGGTCTCATTAATTAATTCCTATCATACCAGAAAAGAATGAAAATACAATGTATGTATATGCCATCCGCATTCGCCATGGGGCCCTGTCATGCACCGTTAGGTTACTTAATTAACGGTAGTGCACGGGCTGGACTAGCGCGGATGCAAAACATATACAACTTCTATATATATATATATAACCAGTCGTCCCAGGCATGATATAAGCAATATGGAAAAGCGGACAATCTAGAAGCCCCGGGTTTTATTTGAGCCGCAATTGAAACCCGACGTTCCACGGTCGTGTGGATAGCCAGTACAATGTATAACCAAGACCCCTACGAGTGCGGAAAGTTACCCACCAATCCCGAAAGCGAGGCAACCCCGATCAACGAAGTGAATGAGCCACTAAAGCACTTCACGGAATCCGATAACTTGAGCAGTCCTCCGTGGGTCATCCTATACCACCTATGGGTTCGGCGAATAGCCCGCCAATTCTAGAGTAAGGCACCCCGGTCTCAAAGCCATGAGATGGAGGCCCGTTGCCCTCTAGAATCTGGTTACTCAAGCACTTCGCCGTAGGGTAATCCCAATACAGAAAAGAAAAATATATACAGTGGTGACATCGACCTCAACCCGGCCGTTTCCCAATAAAAGAATATACAAACTGGCAGAAACGGCAGTCCACATGTTGGATGCTCGCCCCGCAGTAAAGAATATATAAATTAATTCAAAACTGTACTACAAACATTGCACTAAAGGCTATCCCTCACGACAATCCGTCGAAACCATCACAAAGATATCTCAAGCAACTTCACAAGTAAACAAGATGCACGCAACCCCTTCTAATCGACGTATAGTGATTAGAAGACGTTAAACAACACATGTACGTATCACAAAAGCAAGTAACAAAAACTACGACAATGAAATTCCACTCACAAATAGCAAACAAACAAAGTTTTCCATTGTCGGAAAAACAATTCACTAAGTCCCCAAAAAACATCGTTTTAAGCCAATCCGGAAGTCGAAACAAACTCGAAACTCGCCCGAACCTTCACGGGATGGTAGTACCCAAAATTAACTTTCGATCAGGGTGGATAGGAGAGTACCCACCCCCTGAGGCCACTGTGAGGTGTCCTGGGGAGGTAGGCAGACCTGAGCCTACCCTTATGGGGTAGGTCTCAGGTCCCCAACCCTTAAGGCCACCTTGTGGTGGTCTCGGGAAGTTGGCCCGGCCTTCTTCCCCCCAGGGCGACCCCTGGGGTATCCATGTAACTCCTCACAGCTTCTCGGTCAAAACCGTGAGCCCGCGGGTAGTTCAAACATGTAATAAATTGGATTTTTGGGACTGTTTTCATTTGCAGTTTTTGCGCGACTAAAACGGCTGATTTTAAATGTCATAACAAGCTAGTTATTGTGTTTGGATGGCTTTGATACCATGTTAGGGTTCCTAGCACCTTAGCCGTCACAACTGTGGCCTATGCGGAACAAAAAACAAAATTTCTAGAGGCACTAGAAACTACAAAACCTAAAATCGAATCCAAATGCTTAAACTAGAAAACAACATAGAGTTAAACTACTATGAATAGAGGGTTATATCAAATGATCTGTGTCCTTCAGTCTTCTACCCTCTTCCTTAGCTCCTTGAGGTCTTTTTGATCGAGCTTGACTGCTAAACTTCCTCCATCGAAGATGATCCACCCGAGGGATGTGATTCATGGCTCTAGCTCCACAATAAAAATATAGTGAAGCAACTAAAGTCTCTAGGTTGCTAATTTAGAGTGTCTAGTGATATAGTGAGTTGTTCTAGTGTATTTCTATCTCTCTTCCATCCTTGATTCTCAACTCATGAGATGGTAGGGAGGAAGATGAAGAAGGAGGAGGAGGAACCCAAGAAAGGCTAGTGAGGGAGAGAAGCAAAATGGTGAGAATGATTTTTCATCGAGTGAGAGAAATAAAGAAGCATGGTTTTGTATAAAAGGTTTTTGCAATAAAAATATAGCAACCATACTTGAATAGTTTGCACAAATGAATATACAATTCATTTGCCAAGATTATTCAAGCATAATTCTCACTATTCTCACCTCACTATCTTTACACTTCATTTTCCATTTAAAAAAATAAATGGATAAATCAAAAATGAGGTGTCCACCTTCTAGAATGTTTTCCGTATAAATACGGAATACACTTTACCATATATACATACCCGTATTTGTATCAAAATACGAATACCCAAAAAGATAGAATGACACAAAGAACTAGAATATACATATCGAAATATATATACGTAAATTATTAAATCAATACCTGATTTAATAATCTGGCTCAATCCTAAGCCGTATAGTATTAACAACCGTCCAATCGAAAGTCAGGGTAGCTAGTACAATTATTCGACCGGACTCCTGCATGTATCAAAATACGGATACCACATCATTTCGCCTAAACCAGGGAAACCCTCTGTGTGGGACTCTAAAGACTCGACAGTACGCCAGCAATTAGTTACAGGATAAATTCATAACCACAAGCACATCGGCGGCACTAGCTGTACGTAACGGCTATCCGGGTACCTGTCGAAAAGGAAGGCCGACGAGCAAACTCATCCGAACCCCTACCGAGCCTATCTGTGACAATTTCCATACAGTCCGGTCTCGTCGTCTAAGAGTATCACATACCGGGTCTACGGGGTGATAAACGTCAGACCCTAATAACCCGATAATTCGTGCCGATGTGGCTCAGGACCAATCCGGGAAACTACTGATCTAGCTATCAATAAATCCCAACTGCCTTGCCCAAGGTCTTATGGTGCTGGCCAACTGAACATAGTGCGATATCGACTCCCTATATCGGGAGAGACGAATCCTTAACAATCACTCACTACCTCCATGTGGCTCAGGACTATACCCAACTAAAACCTATTTGCACAACTCAGTAGAGCCATGGTAGGATAGTAATCTAAGTAAAGTAGGAACTCACACGAGACAAATGACGATCTCGGGTCTGAAAACTAACATGTACTCATGTCATCTAAGAACTTCTATCTGACGATAGGTATAATACCATCTAGAAGTTCTCGGCGAGTCCGTCCAGTGTACTCAACCCCAATGAGCACCTGTATACGATCTTAGGTGCCAAAAACCAATGGCTGTAGGACCAACCATCGTCCCCCATCAGGATCTAGAAACATATACACCATTCTACTCCGGAATATCGATGCCCAGTCTCGATACTCCGACGACTAGGAACATTTAAAGATGTGCTTATGGACTACCCAGCCCCTACACGTATGATTGCCATCATAACGCTAGTATTCAAGCAATGATCCTACGGGCATTATCAACATGTATTAATGATACGTAATAACAAGTAAAACATATACACATGTTAAAATAAAGACAAACCAAATAGCATACTATCATATCGAGCAAAATTGTCCTGTACATACATATGTCCAAGCATCCACTATATATACATATACAATAATGGCCTCTAGAGCATACATATCCAACATGTGCGCAACGCCACGTGCAATGCATGTTGCACAGGTGCTAAATGCAGGTGCGCAGCGCTGACGTGCAATGCACGTAGCGCAAGAGTAACCCCTTTTTAAGCACATGCTTCAGGTTAAAGTAAAGGCTTAAGTTGGAAGAAAATCTTCCATGGTGATATTTCCAAACTGAAAGAACTTTTGATCAATGATTCAACGGTGCCTACGCACCCTGAATTGATACATATCAATTCAAATCATGTAGTTAGGGATTTACCCTAACTATTCCCTTCCTATAAATAGCAGTAGAGGGGAAAAACATTCACCCATCTACATAGAGAGAATTCACATTCACAAAAAATTCTCAAGAAATTGCAACCCCCATCAGAAAAGAATTTCTTCTTCAAGAAAACCCTTGCAAAACTAGGTAAATAAAAAAAGAAATCTTTTTTTCAAGCCTCGGCTTCATTAGAGTCTCGGCTTTGTGCAAGATCTAAGATCTTGATGGAAAAACTTTAACTTTTCCTTCATCAAGATGAGAACAAACACCAAGGACATGAAAAATGAAGCTTAGGTTTCATGGAACGAAGTTCCCATTGAAAACATATGTTTTCATCAAGAACCATGAAAAAAGATCACGAGGAGAAGCATGTGCTTCTAAAGTGAAAGCAAAGCTTTCTAAAAGTCATTGAATTTAATCAAATAGAATATGGGACAGAATATTGAAGCATATGCTTCATTGAAAGCTTCGGTTTTGTTTGAAAGTTATCAACTTTCAAGATGATGCACACCCTAACAGATGGGAAAATGCCAAAGGCATTCCTTGCAAAGAATTGCTCATGTTCATGTCGCGCAATGCACGTGATACTGCCAGTGTCAAAGCCAAGGACAGTGCCAAATAAGTGCGCACCACGCGCAATACACAGGCGCAAATACCATGTCCCGTCAAGCGCAGTGTAGCACATAAGCGCCATGTGCAATGCACGAGATCCAGCGCCATGCGTAATGCAAGTGCGCAATCACATATGATTTTTTGAGCGCAAGTGCGCATTATTTCAGTGCCAAACAGCACTAAGACTTGGCAAATTGGCTAAGTATGGAAGTCTCGGCTTCACTGATGATCCAATGATTTATAGAGAACAATGTTCTCAATATATGACCAAGTAATCTAAGTCGGACTTAGATCTTCAAATGTTAGTGATATGTATGCCCTAGAAGCCATTACTGTACATACGATGTATATTATAGTGGATGCTTGGATATATATAGTGAGGACTTTCTTGCTCGACATGATAGTATGCTATCTGGTTGCACTTTATCTTAACATGTACTCTGATTGTCTCTATGTTACATGTTGTTAAAGCCCTTAGGATGAGCACTTGACTACCAGGACTATGATGCAGATCATACTAGTGGGGACAGTGTAGTCGCTAAGTACATCTTTCAAATGTTCTTAGTCGTAGGTGTATCGAGACAGGGCATCGATATACCAGAGTAGACTAGCGTATAGCTTCTCGACCCATGTAGATGGGCGATGGATGATCCCATATCCATTGGTGTTTGACATCAGAGATAGTATATGGGTGCTCAGTAGAGACTGGCTACACTGGACGGACTCGCCGAGAACTCTCAGATAGTATTATACCTCACGTCAAATGGCAGTTCTCTGGTGACACTAGTACAGGTTAGTCTGTAGACCCGAGATCGTCATAGAGTCTTGTGTGATTCCTACTGTGCTTTGATTTCCACCTTACCACGTTCAAGAGAACGTGCAAAACGGTGGCTTTTGGGTACAGTCCCGAATCATATGGAGGCAATGAGCGATAGGAGGGGTTTCGTCTCTCCCGGTATTGGGAGTTGATGTTGCGCTATGTTCGATTGGCTATAACTGGAAATCCCTGGCCAGGATTGCTGAGATTTACTGGTAAGAGTTATCAGTAGTTTTTTGAACTGTTATGGACCTCATATCGACATGACTTATCGGTTACTGGGGTATGACGTTTACCACCCCTAGACTGGATATGCGACATATCAGACGAAGAGACCGGACTGTACGGGAGTGTTACTGGTTGGATTCATAGGAGAATGTACAGGCTTACTTGTTGATCTTCTGATCGCTCAATACCTGGGTGGCTATTACGTTTAGCTGACCGTTTGTAGCTTGTGGGTGTTTAATATGATCATCACCTACTGCCGGCGTATTGACGATTCTTTAGAGTCCTACACAGAGGTTTTCTGGCTCAGGTAAAATGGAGTAGGAGCACATATGTGATATGTGCGGGACCGAGAATAATACGAGTATGTGATACTGTATTCGATTCTCGCGATATGTGATATCGGCCGGGTATATGTGATATAGCCGGGTCATCGGATCAAGTGTTGATTCGATGAACTGATACATTTTATATTAGTCGGTTATTTGTGAAATAGCCGGATTATCGGATCAAGTGTTGATTCGATAATTTAATGTATAATTATATATATGATATATTATATTGTATTAACTAATATAAGCTCACTTAAAGATTCTTTTTCTCACTTGGATAATACATTGATGTATATGCGATATATGTTAATCGTATTATTTTCTTTTGTTACAAAATATATTGTATATGTGATATATAATATTGTAACATGTTAGGGTTACAAATGCAACATGGTTGTTGAGTTTAAACCAAGTTAGGGTTTGGATTTTGGGTTAGCTTTTGGGTTAGCTTTTGGATGAAGCTTTCATGAAGCTTTCCTTTTGTCTTCATCCTTTGATATTTTATATAGATATTCTTTAACCCAACCCAAACTCTTAACCTATAGTTTATTCTCTACAAGGGTTAAGCCTTTCATTCTTAACCCATGGTTGTAATTGTAACCATAACAATAATTCATTATTCATCACAAAAGGATTCTTCTTCTTCTTGCTCTTGAAAAAGCTTTCTAGCTTTTGGGTTTGTGATGATTTTGAGTGAAAAATTGAAAACAAAAGAGAGCTAAATTCCTATTTCATCATCCTCATCTATTCTAGCCACTTAGATTAGGGTGTTTGCTTTGCTAATACTTGATTAGTGAAGCAAGAGCTTGGGTTTGAGATTCTTCAAAGTAGATCATCTTAGTTGTTGAAGATTGGAAGCAAGATTGCATCTTTCTCTTCATGGAGCCTCTCTATAGAGTCCGGGTACTTGATGATCGCAGAGAAATGACCTCAACACGGAGCTTATGAAGCGAAGGAACGGACTACAAAGGTTGTAATCCCTAACTCTAAGATGTTAAAATGTTAACATGCTTGTTTTGTTTGATTCTCTAGTTAAAGTTCCTAGGTTTAGGGTTATCTTCAATGGCAAAATTTTAACTTGGCATAGATGATGCCTCCCAAAACCTTGCTGCCTTTGTAGGTAACCCAACAGTGGTATCAGGGCCTAGATAGAGAATTAGACGGACAAGTGTAGGATTACGAAACCGAAACAACTCCGAAACACCCGATGCCAAACCCTTATTTCTGTTGAATTTAAAATGAGCTCTAAAAATTTTCCAAACAAGTGCAGAATCATGTATATGATACATAGTGAACATGGTTCAAACCCCACCCCCCTGCTCGGATTTTGGCCGATCACTTGGCCAAAAATTCCGAGCAGGCCGGCCCCCCTGTGGGTTCTGGGCTCCAGGTTTGGGTCATGGTCAAGTCTTTGGGGTTTGGTATTTTTGGTGTTGTTTATTTTGACTAAATTTGCATGAGATGTTTATTTACTCAAAAGGTAATTCGGAGTGTTTCGTATTCGCAATTTTAGCTTGGTTTCATGATTGTTTAGACAGTGTTAAAAAGTTCGAACGGATATCAATAACTTACTTTTTCCCCTGCCGGAAAATTTCCAAGTGTTGGATTTTCCTTAGTTAAAGAACATTCAAAGTCGTGCAAGTAACGCGGTGGACCCTCTAGAAGAACGAAACCTTAAATCGATTATGTGACCGTCTGAACCACCTCTAAACCCTAGGGTTTGTGGCAGTTCGGCGTTGCCACATGTGAAGCGTTGGTTTGACCCTTCTACGGCTGGTCCACTGGTACTGTGGCATGTGATGGATGCTTTTAAACTAAGTTCAAGTGTTGAGCAAATAGGGAAATTTTGGGTGTTTGTTGATTCGATCGGAATGTTTAACGCTATCTAACTTTTTCTGTAATGTGATACAATATTTGAAATCCACAAGTAGTTATGAGATAACTAATTTGAATGTTATAAATCTAGTAGTTTAGTCTCAGTTGATCGGTCGCCACGGGATTTTGATGCGATCAAAACTCCGTCGCAATCACGTAGCGTACGCCGATACTCACCGGGTAAACTTAATTGATAGTTACGCCCCATAGCCCCGACCAAGTGACTGTAGGAGAACCCCGTCCCCAAAAGCATCCGTTCGGGTGCTCGCGGCAGCGGTGTTCCGCCTTAATGCACTTCGTCGATGGCATCGGGGGGTGCGGCCATCTACTAAAGTTTCCGACGAGCATTCGATCAGGATGTCGGGAATCTTATTGAATTGCCCGACTAGATATTGAAAAGTGTTTTCGATATTGAGACTAAAATGCGGGGTTTATAATTGTTAGGCATGCGATGTCTAAGGAATTCATTTGGTTAGGCATGAGATATCTAAGGTGGTTGCGGATTCCAACTGTTGTAGTTTTTCACTTTCTTTTATGCGACCGTAAGTGTAATATGTGGTGTATCGCCGGTTTCGTTTCTATACATCAACGACAATTGGGATACGCATATTTACTTACGTTGATGACATGTGATGTTATGTGTTGTTGTGATATGTTATATTAGATCGTCATGTTTTGAATGGCCGGGGGTTTTATGTGAGATGAGAGTTTTTATTTTCATTCATGTAAAATTCATTGTATGTAATATTCTTTTATTGGGGCACTTCCGGGTTGAGGATGATGTCACCATTGTGTATTATTTACTTTTCCGTATTAGGATAGACCCAAGGCGGGGAGCACAAGTAACCGGGTTCTAGGGTCCAGTGGGAGACCATCTCGAGGAGTCGAGACCGGGCGTCCTAACTCTTGAATTGGTAGGGTTGCTTGCCACTCTCGTAGGGGTCTAGGGGTGTGGGATTGGCTATTCATCGAGACCGTGGAATCCGTGTTTTATACAAGCTCGCAATAAAACACAGACCTCCTAATATATCCAATATTTCATATGTTTCTTCTGCTACGATATCTGTGATGTGATCATTTGATATGTTGAGATGAATACAGAATATAGTATATGTGATATATTATATAGACGTTGTTTATGTTTTACACCCGCGCTAGCACTGCCCTGCTCTGCCGTTAGTTACCTAACCTAACGGTGCATAAGGGGATATCGAGGCGAATGCGGATGGCATAAGCGTACGTTGTATTTATCTATGATGTTTAGGTAACTTAAAGTTGATGGGACTTCATTAATAAGATTAATGAAATAAAAGAAACCTAAAGATGTTGTGGAATCGAATTTTCAAAAACAGGTAGCTCTAGTTCTTGCTTTGCATAGCGGTGTTCCTTGTAGAACATCCAGCACCTTATTCGATAAGGAAAGAGCCGAAATCCCTTCACGTGGAATGACCTCTTTAGCGAAACTAGCAGATGCTACAACCCTCGGTTTTGTCTTTTGATTGCTTTTCTGGTTCTTGCTTTGCATAGTGGTATTTGTGAAATATCCCGCACCTTATTCGATACGGAAAGAGCCGAGATCCCTTCATCGGGAATGACCTCTTTAGCAGAACTAGCAAAATGCCTAAAAAACACTCTATTTAAATCATTTGATTCTACAACGATATCAAGTTCATTACGCAAAGGGTTTTCATAAAAACCTGTCGTAGCCCTCTGTCATTTCAGATAAATACTTCATAGTATTCATGCTCCGTTTGTTGGCTTTCGTCAAAGCGTAGTGTGCGGTAGCTATTTATGCTTATCTGCATAAGCAATTGATGCGATTGAGTTAGGGTAGTCGTATGACTTTGTTGGCGTTCGTCAAGGGTCGTGTGGGTGGGTTTAATTCAATCGGGAAATGTACGGGTTGAACTTGACTAGAAGCCTATGGTTTGTTGGCTTTCGTCATGGTCATAGGATGCTAGGGGTAAAATATTATCGGGAATTTCAAGTGTTGAAATTTGCAATTAGATTGCATATCTCCTATAAAATAGTTGGATCCCGATACCCACTGCGAGTAAGAGTTACTCCTGGGAGAGTTTAACACATTACAAATAGCTGATCAAGTAGGTGTCTAAAAAGGTGTCAACGGGATTACGTCCCTGGGAAAATGAGGTTTATTTTAATTAGGTCCGTGCGAAAGCACGGAGAACCTCCCTCAAAGTACCGGCACTGGCCTGGCTGAAAGATTGGCGAACTTGTAGGGTGTAATTAATCCCTTCTAGTCATTCCTTTTAGGGTTTGAAGGAAGATTTGACTAAAACAGTGGGAGCCATCCTGATTAGATATATTAATAACCAATCTAATCTTGCAAGAGCATACGCTGAGTGTTTTCTTCTCTCTCTCTCCAGGTAGCGACCATGTCACGCCTTAATCAAGATAATAATACGGATGTATTGACCGAACCCGCATGTTATACTGCGCTAGGGAACGTTGGTCCCGCTCTAATTTATAATTGTTATAAGACTGAGCAGAAAATTGGGGATTACCAGAATTCCCGTGCCGCCCAAATGAAGAAAGTGTATGCTGATGCATCTTCTTCGGGTGTGTTTATTACCAAGAACTATTCCTCGGTATCCTTTACGTCCTGGGTATGAGACACCGGATCAGGATCCCACAAATATAATCTGTTACATGGGCTAAAGATAGGTAGAGAACTGAAAAAGGGTGATAAGTTTTAAGAGTTAAAAATGGTGCATGTGTTGCAGCCAAGTCAGTTGGCAGTTATCACCCTGTATTACCAAATACATTGATTCTGAACGAATGTTATTAGATATCGAACCTGATATAAAATATCATATCAGTCTCTTTATTAGTAAAGAAGGATATAATTTTGTATTAATGGATAATGTTTTAAACATTTTCTATATCAAGAGTTGATCGGTTTAGGCACGTTATCTAAAAGCATAGACGTTCTAAATCAAACCACAGTTCTTAACGTACAAAACACACACAAGAGGAAGAGTTCAGAAATGAACGAATTCTTCTTGAGGTATTGTAGACTAGGTCTTGTCAATGCGACCCGACTAGCTAAGTTACATAAAGATGCATATTTAAATCATTTTGGATTTACATCTTGTGAAACTTACCAGTCATGTCACAAAGATAAGATGACCACAGCTCTGTTTATTGGAAACAGAGAAAGAGTTAGTGAACTTTTGGGATTGATACATGATGATGTATGTAAGTGTTAGTGTATATGCCCTAGGAGTCATTATTGTATCATACTAGTTTGTATATTACTTAATGGAAGCTTGGGATATTCACATGTATATAATAGTCTTGCTAAACATGGTAGTATGCTACTTGGTTATTCTATCTTAATATGTGAGTATACGTATTGATAGAGCTCTTAGGATCTTGCTTGACTACCAGCGTTGTGATGGCAGTCACACTAGTGGGGGCTGGGTAGTTTACAAGCACATCCTTTTTCAGGTCCCTAGTTGTAGGATTATCGAGACAGGGTATCGATACTCCGGAGTAGACTAGTGTGTACGCTTCTCATCCCAGTTGGGGAGATGGTCTGTCCCACAGCCGTCAGTACGTCGTACTGGAGATAGTATACAGGTGCTCGTTAGGTTACGGGTACACCGGACAGGACTCGTAGGGAACTGTTGGTTGGGTTTTCTACCAGTCGTCAGTTAACAGTTTCCAGGTGACATGAGTACAGCATAGTCCACAGACTTGACACTGCTACTTCGCCTCGAGTGTGTCCCACTGTTCTTAGATTGCTACCCTACCACGGCTCAAAGGAGTCGTGCAAACAGGTAGCAGTTGGGTGCAGTCCCGAGCACTTGGAGGCAGTGGCGGTTAGACAGGATTCGTCTCTCCCGGTATTAGGAGTTGATATCGCGCTGTGTCAGAGAGCCATTACGCAAAGTCTCTGGTCAGGGCAAGCGAGATTTACTGGTAGGTTCCAGTAGTTTCTCAAGGTGTAATGGGCTTCACTCCGACACAACTTATACCGCTATTAGGGGACTGACGCTTGCCGCCCCCTAGGCCTGATATGCGATAGTCTTAGACGAACAGACCGGACTGTATGGAGATTGTCACATCAGGCTCAGTAGGAGTTCGAATGGGTTTCCTCATCGTCCTTCTTATCGACATCTACCTGGGGACCGTTACGTACAGCTAGTGCTGCTTGCGGTCTGTGGTTAAACCCACTGCCAGCGTAGTAGTCGAGTCATTAGAGTCCCACACAGAGAGTTTCCCTGCTCCAGGAGAAACGAGATAGAGGTCGTATGGTTTTACGACAAGCGTTCGGACGCATACGTGTGTTTACACACGTACGACTTTCGGACAGTTTTTACTAGCCGGCTTTGGTTTAAGCCAGATTCTAGTATCGGGATATTGGATTTATACAGTCTAAAGTTTTTCTGTGTTTTCACGGATAGGAGGGGCGTTCTCGTAATTTCACGAGAAGCTTCTAGAAGGTTGGTGACTTGGGGGTGTAGGTGGCATATGCATTAAATGAGATTAGTGACTCATTTGTGTGATTCATCCATGTCATTAATGCATCATAAATGCTTAATGACTCATGGAGATGAATCACCAATTTGTATTTATGAAGCATGGTTGTTAAATCCTTTATTTTCTTTTTTGGATAAATAATAATGCTTCATATATATTATGATAGATCATTATCTCATTCTCATGCTCACCTTCTCTCTCCTCAAGCTCTCTCTCTTCAAACCCTAATCCTCCCCTCTCATGTGTTGAGATCAAGGATTAGAATACTAATCACTCCATAATCCAACTCTATATCACCTAGGTTACTTAGATTAGCACTTTAAGAAACTTAGTTACCTCAAGTTTGAGGTGAAGCTTGAAGTAAAGCTCTCGGGTGGATCGTCTACTACATGGAGAAGGCCGAGGAGGAGGTGGAGAACGAAAAGACGAAGGACACGGTTCATTAGGTATAATCACTTCACATAGTAGTTTAGAACTCCTATGTTTATCGTTAGTTATAGTTTAGGAAAGATTCTTCGGTTAGTCGATGTTTAAGCAAAGAACAAGATCGTTTTTCATATTTCCGCTTCCCCGCAAGTCGTGGGGTGTTGTACATCGACTTACACTGGTATCAGAGCCTCGCTAAACAATAATTAACTCAATAGAAAAGTCGTATGAATTTCGAACGCAAAACAAACCGGAAAACACATCGATATCGCCATGTTTCTGTCGAATTTAAAACAGGCACTAAGAATTTTTCAGGGAGCTGCAGAATAACCTACAGAGAATTATAAGAACACTGGAGAAAAATAGGTTTTTGAATCGGCCATACAGCCGAGGAACCGCGGCCGATCCCACCGATCCGCCGCGGATCCGCGGCCGAGTTGGGGCCGATTCGACCCAGTTTGCTCCAGTAACTCTTTTGTGATATTTTTGTATTTTCTGGAATGTTTATTTTCTGCTCAAGTCTCAGGTGCACAGAGAAGTTTTGGGAGTAGAATCTGATGTGTTTGCTCGATCGAAATTTTACGATGTTTGCTAATTTGATTATATCTGTGATTGTATAATGTGTTCGTAAACCTCCCCTAACTGCTAGTATGTCGGTTGGCAGGGGGTTGCACATTTCTGTAATGGATTTTACTGTTTGTGATTATGAACTGTATTGGACTGTTGTGATGATTAGCCGGGGTTTTGTAATGGGTTATTATTTTAATCCATTCAATGTAAATGTAATTTTTTGTAATATTATTTTGCGGGGCACATCCAGGTTGCGGTTGTAGCCACCGTTGTATTATTTCATTTTACTGTTTTTTGCTCGTAGGACAGACCCAAGGTGGGGTGCACAAACTACCGGGTACTTTGAAGTGTTTAGTGGCCTACTTACTTTGTTGAGGGAGACCGCTTCACTTCGGGTACTTGGCGGGTAGTTTGCCGTACCCGTAGGGGTCTAGGGTGGGGTAATGGCTATTCATCACAACTATGTAATCCGTCTTTTGTTGCAGGCTCAAAGCAAACGCGGATTGCTTGTATATCCAATAATGTTCATCTGAGATCTGGAATGCCTATTATTGCGTCTGACGAATGTACAATATCTATATATGATAGCTATTTAGACGTCACTTATGTTTTACACTCGTGCTAGCCCAGCCCCCGCTCTGTCGTTAGTTAAGTAATCTAACGGGTGATGACGGGACCCAGAGGCGAATGCGGATGGCATAAGAGGACGTTGTATTTTCGTTGTTTTCTGCAATGATAGGTTAATGATGGGACGCATTATTATTAATGCAAAGAAAATAAACCAAAGTTTAATCGTTGGAACAATTTAAAAGAAACCACTTGGTTATTTTTAAAACAGGAGATATTTTTTAATTGCGGAGCTTTAACCACTCCTTTTAAAAGCTATCAGGTTCCTTCGGTTATATCAAGTTCACTACGTTCACGGTTTCGCCAAAACCATTCGTAGCCCTCCTTCATTTCATTTGGGTATTCAATAGTATTCAAGCTATGTATTTTGACCAACGCCAAGGCATAGTGTTTGGTAGCTGCTGGGTATTCATTTGTTGCATAGATAGATGAGTTAATTTGGGACAGTCGTATTATCATTTTGGACAACGTCAAGGATATGTACGGATGGGTTCAAATTAACAAGATAATGATGGGTAGAACTTGACATGTGACTTATGATATTTTGACCAACGCCAAGGTCATAAGAGCATGGGGCAAAAATTTATATCGGGAATTTCTAAAGAAACTGAAATTTGCAAAGAGATGCATACCATTTGGAGTTTGATGAATGTTGGTAGGATTCCTTTAGCATCATCAGACGATGATATTTGGATCCCGATCCTACTATGAGTATATGCTACTTATCAGGATATTCGTCACTTAACGATCAATGCTATAAACCAAGTAGGTGTCTAGAAAGGTGTCAGCGGGGCTACGCCCCTAAAGAAAAGAGGTTATTTAATTAAGGAACTTCGCGAAAGCGTTGGAAAACCTCCCTCGAAGTATCGACACTGGCCTGGCTGAATGGTTAAGCAAGTATTGTACGGTGAGAATAGTCCTGGCTAATTCTTCTTTTATGGTTTGGGGAAGGATTCGAGAAACAGTGGGAGCCATCCAGTTTAGATAAACTAAAAACCACTCTAAACTTGCAAGAGCATCATGCTAAAGTGTTTTCTTCTCTCTCTCCTAATTGCAGCGACCCTGAAAATGACTGGACTTAAGTTACTTTTAGAGAAAAATATACTGACAGGGCCAAACTATAAAGATTGGCTGCGGAATGTCAAAATGGTTTTTACCTATGACAAATTGGGGTACGTCCTCACCGCTAAGGCACCTGCTGTCCCTGGTCCCAAATCCAGTAATGCGGATAAGGAAATCCGCAAAACCTGGGATTTCGATTGCGCGAAGGCCAAGTGCATCGTGCTTGCCTCGATGAACAATGAACATCAGAGGAGGCACGAGGATATGGAACTAGATGACATATTTCTCCATCCAAAGGAACTTTATGGAGAGCAATCTCGTATAGCAAGATACAAGACCTCAAAGAACTTGTTTTGAGCAAGGTTGGCCGTCGGATCATCGGTAGGAGAACATGTCCTAAAGATGATAGGCTATATAGAAGAGCTCGCAGACCTTGGGACGACTTTGGATAATGAGCTCAATACAGACCTTATTCTCCAGTCCCTTCCTTCCACCTACGCCCAGTTTATTCTGAATTTCAACATTCAAAGAAAAGAAGTTGAACTTCCAGAACTTCTTAACATGTTGAGGAGTGCAGAGGGCACCTTGCAGAAGGCAAGGGAAACACCCGCTATATTTGTTAGCGGTAGTTCTTCTTCCGGGTCCAAGGTTAGGGCCAAAGGAAGGAAGAAGAATGCCGCCACCAAACCTAGAGGAGGTGTTAGTAAGGTGGGAGGGAAGGGAAATAAAAAGATTGCGGTGCCGGTAGTGGCCCAGGATGAGTGCTTCCATTGTCACAGGAAAGGGACTGGAAGAAGAATTGCAAGGCGTGGAACGCCAAGAACCAGGGACCGAAGCAAGCTATGGCTTCGACTTCAGGTGTATTTGTAATTGAGAATTGTTTGTTAATCAACTCTACTTCCTGGGTATTGGATACCGGATCAGGATCTCATTTATGCAATTCATGGCAGGCACTGAGAAACCGTAGAGTGCTGAAGGAAGGTGATATGACCCTAAAGGTTGCTAACGGAGCTAGCGTGGGAGCTGTGTCCGTCGGGGATTATCACCTAGGATTGACGAGTGGACATATTTTGGTTTTACATAACTGTTTTTGTGTATCTAGTTTAACGTGTAATATCATATCAGTTTCCTTGTTATCAAATAAAGGTTATGATTTCACGTTTGTAAGCAATATTGTTAACATCCACCTTAATCATAGTTTGATTGGGTCCGGTACACTGAATAACGGTATATATGTCTTAAACCAACTCCAGATTTTCAATGTCCAGAACACACTAAAAAGAAAGTCTCCAGATTTAAATAAGGCTTTCTTATGGCATTGTAGACTAGGTCACATCAATGAGACAAGGTTAACTAAGTTATATAGAGAAGGATATTTGGACTCGTTTGAATATCAAACTTATGCCACTTGTGAATCATGTCTCAAAGGAAAGATGACAAAGACTCCATTCACTAGACATAGAGTAAGAGCGAGCGAGCTCTTAGGACTCGTACACAGCGATGTATGCGGTCCAATGTCTACACATGCAAGAGATGGTTTTTCCTATTTCATTACTTTTACGGATGATTATTCAAGGTACGGATTCATTTATCAGATGAAACATAAATCCGAGGCTTTTGAAAAATTCCAGGAGTATAAGAATGAAGTAGAAAACCAAACCGGCAAAAGTATCAAGACACTAAGATCTGATCGAGGTGGTGAATACTTAAGTGCCGAGTTTCTAGGTTACCTAAAAGAGAAAGGAATTCTCTCTCAGCTTACTCCTCCATAAACTCCACAGCATAACGGTGTATCGGAGAGACGGAATCGAACCCTATTGGATATGGTACATTCCATGATGAGTAATGCTGAGTTACCGCGATCTTTCTGGAGTTATGCGCTAGAATCAGCGGCATATCTTTTGAACATGGTTCCTACCAAGACTGTGCCTACCACGCCATATCAGATGTGGAGTGGGAAGAAACCCTATCTTCAGTATGTAAAGATATGGGGATGTCCAGCTTTTGTTAAAAAGCAGCATGTGGACAAGCTCGAGGCACGATCAGTGAAATGTCAGTTTGTGGGATATCCAAAGAACTCCAAGGGGTATCTATTCTATTACGCAGAAGAACAAAAGGTTTTTATTTCTCGTAATGCCCATTTTCTAGAATATCAGTTTTTAGAAAAGGAAACAAGTGGGAGCGAATAGAACTTGATGAAATTCCAGAACCACAAACTACTACTGAAAGTTTGGTAGAACCAGTAGTTCAAGAAGAACAGGACATTCCCGCACCCCTCCGCAGGAGTAGTAGGCTGTCTTATCCGCCTGAGAGATACTACGGTTTTCTTATAGATGGGGATAGAGAGGATTGCATCATTGATGATGATGAACCTACTAGCTTCCAGCAGGCCATCCAGAGCGGCGACTCGGTACGATGGCTAAATGCAATGCGGACCGAAATGGAGTCCATGTACACCAACAAAGTATGGACTTTGGACTTTGCTCCAAATGGGGTAAAACTCATAAGATGCAAATGGATC
This sequence comes from Agapanthus africanus, assembly GCA_030015575.1. NCBI lineage: Eukaryota > Viridiplantae > Streptophyta > Magnoliopsida > Asparagales > Amaryllidaceae > Agapanthus > Agapanthus africanus. The sequence goes on from CM057337.1 coordinate 166,128,475, forward strand.
TTCAAGAAAAAGATTGGTGTAGATGGACAGGTGGAAACCTATAAGGCTAGACTTGTTGTAAAAGGTTTTCGTCAAAGAGCTGGTTTGGACTATGACGAAACTTTTTCTCCAGTGGCTATGCTCAAATCCATTCGGGTCCTTCTTGCTATTGCTGCCTTCCATGATTATGAAATCTGGCAGATGGACGTAAAGACGGCTTTTCTGAATGGTAATTTAGAAGAGTGTGTCTATATGGATCAGCCAGAAGGTTTCAATCAGAGTGGAAGCAGCGGTAGAGTATGCAAGTTGCTTAAGTCCATTTATGGACTAAAGCAAGTATCGTGGAGTTGGAACATCTGTTTTGATGAAACAGTCAAAGAATATGACTTTATCAAAAATCCAGATGAACCATGTATATATAGTAAAGTTATAGCCAGAAGTGTCGTATTCCTCGTCTTGTACATGGATGACATTCTATTGATAGGAAATGACATTCCTATACTACAATCTGTCAAAGGATTCTTGTCACACAGGTTCTCTATGAAAGACCTGGGTGATGCCTCTTACATTCTGGGGCTCTTGATCTATCATGATAGATCCAAGAGGATGTTGGGACTTTCGCAGTCCAGGTATATCAACACTATACTGAAAAGATTCAGTATGGAAGATTCTAAGCGCGGTAATCTACCGGCTTGTCACAGAATCACCCTCTCCAAAGAGATGTCTCCCAAGACTGATTTGGAAAGGGAACGCATGTCTATTATACCCTACGCTTCTGCGGTAGGCTCTATAATGTATGCGATGTTGTGCACCAGACCAGATGTAGCTTACGCACTGAGCGTGGTAAGCTGGTATCAGTCAGACCCAGGGGAGAATCACTGGATAGCAGTAAAGAACATTCTCAAGTACCTGAGAAGGACTAAGGAGATGTTCTCGGTTTACGGCGGAAAAGACCTAAAGTTAGAGGCCTTTGCTGATTCCGGCTTCCAGAGTGATAAGGACGATTCCAAGTCCATGTCGGGTTATGTCTTTACCCTCAATAGAGGGGCGGTGTGCTGGAAGAGCTCCAAGAAGGACACCGTTGCTGACTCGACGATGGAAGCGGAGTATATTGCTGCTTGCGATGCCGCAAAAGAAGCGGTCTGGATGAAGAATTTCCTAACAGAACTTCAGGTGGTTCCTACCATAGTTGATCCAATACCTCTGTATTGCGACAACAACGGAGCTATAGCTTTAGCGAAGGAACCAAGGTCCCATCAGAAGTCCAGACACATCTTAAGGCGGTATCACCTGATCAGGGAGATCATTGATCGTCGGGAGATCGAGGTTCGGAGAGTTACTACTGAAGAGAACATTGTTGATCCATTCATTAAGGCCCTACCTCAGATTCAGTTCGAGAGGCTACTCGAGATCATCGGTCTTCGATACGCCAGTACATGGCCCTAGTGCAAGTGGGAGATTGTGAGTGTATATGCCCTAGGGGCCATTATTGTATCATACTAGTATGTATATTACTTAATGGAAGCTTGGGATATTCACATGTATATAACAGTCTTGCTAAACATGGTAGTATGCTACTTGGTTATTCTATCTTAATATGTGAGTATACGTATTGATAGAGCTCTTAAGATCTTGCTTGACTACCAGCGTTATGATGGCAGTCACACTAGTGGGGGATGGGTAGTCTACAAGCACATCCTTTTTCAGGTCCCTAGTCGTAGGATTATCGAGACAGAGCATCGATACTCCGGAGTAGACTAGTGTGTACGCTTCTCATCCCAGTTGGGGAGATGGTCTGTCCCACAGCCGTCAGTACGTCGTACTGGAGATAGTATACAGGTGCTCGTTGGGTTATGGGTACACCGGACAAGACTCGCAGGGAACTGTTGGTTGGGTTTTATACCAGTCGTCAGTTAACAGTTCCCAGGTGACATGAGTACAGCATAGTCCGCAGACTTGACACTGCTACTTTGCCTCGAGTGTGTCCCACTGTTCTTAGATTGCTACCCTACCACGGCTCAAAGGAGTCGTGCAAACAGGTAGCAGTTGGGTGCAGTCCCGAGCACTTGGAGGCAGTGGCGGTTAGACAGGATTCGTCTCTCCCGGTATTGGGAGTTGATATCGCGTTGTGTCAGAGAGCCATTACGCAAAGTCCCTGGCCAGGGCAAGCGAGATTTACTGGTAGGTTCCAGTAGTTTCTCAGGGTGTAATGGGCTTCACTCCGACACGACTTATACCGCTATTAGGGGACTGACGCTTGCCGCCCCTAGGCCCGATATACGATAGTCTTAGACGAACAGACCGGACTGTATGGAGATTGTCACATCAGGCTCAGTAGGAGTTCGGATGGGTTTCCTCATCGGCCTTCTTATCGACATCTACCTGGGGACCGTTACGTACAGCTAGTGCCGCTTGCGGTCTGTGGTTAAACCCACTGTCAGCGTAGTAGTCGAGTTATTAGAGTCCCATACAGAGAGTTTCCCTGCTCCAGGCGAAACGATATAGAGGTCGTATGGTTTTACGACAAGGGTTCGGATGCATACTTGTGTTTACACACGTACGACTTTCAGACAGTTTTTACTAGCCGGCTTTGGTTTAAGCCAGATTCTAGTATCGGGATATTGGATTTATACAGTCTAAAGTTTTTCCGTATTTTCACGGATAGGAGGGGCGTTCTCGTAATTTCACGAGAAGCTTCTAGAAGGTTGGTGACTTGGGAGTGTAGGTGGCATATGCATTAAATGAGATTAGTGACTCGTTTGTGTGATTCATCCATGTCATTAATGTATCATAAATGCTTAATGACTCATGGAGATGAATCACCCATTTGTATTTATGAAGCATGGTTGTTAAATCCTTTATTTTCTTTTTTGGATAAATAATAATGCTTCATATATATTATGATAGATCATTATCTCATTCTTATGCTCACCTTCTCTCTCCTCAAGCTCTCTCTCTTCAAACCCTAATCCTCCCCTCTCAAGTGTTGAGATCAAGGATTAGAATAGACTAATCACTCCATAATCCAACTCTATATCACCTTTGTTACTTAGATTAGCACTTTAAGGAACCTAGTTACCTCAAGTTTGAGGTGAAGCTTGAAGTAAAGCTCTCGGGTGGATCGTCTACTACTTGGAAAAGGCTGAGGAGGAGGTGGAGAACGAAAAGACGAAGGACACGGTTCATTACGTATAATCACTTCACATAGTAGTTTAGAACTCCTATGTTTATCGTTAGTTATAATATAGCAAAGATTCTTCGGTTAGTCGATGTTTAAGTAAAGAACAAGATCGTTTTTCATATTTCCGCCTCCCCGCAAGTCGTGGGGTGTTGTACATCGACTTACAGTAAGGTCCCCTGTCTACACATGCCAGGACCGGTTCTTTATACTTCATTACATTCACTGATTATCTCTCAAGATTCGAACATATGTTCCTGTTGAAACACAAGTCTGAACCTTTTGAGAAATTCAATGAATATATGTTAGAAGTAGAGAACCAAAACGGGTATAAGTATTATGTCCTTTAATGTGATCAGGAAGGAGAATACTTGAGCACGGGGATCCTGGACTATTCTAAAAGAGAATGAGATTCTCTCTCAGCATTACTCCTCCGTATACACTACAGCACGATGGTATATCGGGGCGGAGCAATCACACCCTATGTGATATGGTGTGCTCTATGATGAGTTCTACTGAGTTGCCTATTTCATTTTGGGTATTATGCACTTGTGAAGCTGCATACATATTGAATAGGGTTCAAATCAAATCAGGTGCCTACCACTCCATATGTGATATGGAATGGGAAGAGCCCATCTCTTAAGGATGTTAAGATTTGGGGTTGTCCGGCCAATTCCTAAAAGCATGATCCGGACAAGCTCGAGCCAAGGTCAGTTCTGTGGAAGTTTGTTGGATATCCCAAGCATTCGCAAGGGAATATCTTCTACCAAACCGAGGAACAAAAGGTGTTTTATTTCTCGGCATGTCGCCTTTTTGAGTAAAAGGGAATTTCTTGTGAAGAAATTAGTGGTCATGAGGTAGAACTGGAAGGAGTTCCAGCTATACAAACTGCAGCTGATGATTTCGTAAACCCGGAGGATTCAATAGTTTCCAACGAACCTCGGCCTCTCCGCCGATTTAGTAGGGTTCCTCACCCACCTGAGAAATACTTCGGTTTTCTCTATGACAGTGGGAGCGAGGATTGTATCATGAGATGATGACCCAACAAGTTTCGAGCAGGCCATCAAGAGTGGGGACTCTGTAAGTATGGCTGGATGCTTAGCGATCTGAGATGGAATCTATATACACCAACAAAGTATGGATATTGGTTGCTTTATCTGAAGGGTTAAATCCCTATCAGGAGCAAGTATATCTTGAGAAGATTACTTGGTGTACATGGAAAAGTTGAGATTTTCAAAGCAATGCTTAAGTCCATCCAGATCCTTCTTGCCACAGCTACATACCATAACTACGATATCTGGCGGTTGGGTGTCAGGACTGCTTTTCTAAATAGCGATTTAGAAGAGAGCATCTATAAGTACACAGCCAGAGGGCTTCGTAGACAGTGGGAGCAGCGGAAACGTGTGCAAGTTGTTTTATGGGATAAATCAGGCATCGCGGAGTTGGAACGTCTGTTTTGATGTGGTAGTCAAAGAGTTTGACTTCATCAAAATGGTAGATGAACCTTGTATATACAAAAAGGTAGTAGGGAGTATGGTGGTGATCCTCGTATAGTACGTGGATGACATACTTTTGATAGGGAAGGAGTTTCCTATGCTACGCTCGGTCAATCTCCTCCTATCACAAGGATTCTCCATAAAGGATCTAAGTGATACCTCCTAAATCCTGGGTTTTGGATCTATGAGATAGATCTAATTGGATGTTAGTATTCTCACTAGGTGTAGTGAGATGGTATCAAGCGATCCTGGGGAGAATCACTGGATAACTTCCAGGGTGGTAAGGTCGACTTACTGTCAGTCACAGGCATTGTCTTTACCCTCAGTGAAGGGACGGTATGTTAGAAGAGTTCCAAGCTAGATACCGTGACAAACTAGATGATTAAAGGCAAGATACATCATTACCAAGGATGCTACCAAAGAGGCAGTCTGGATATATATAAGTTCATGAGATGAACTTCGTTCCTACCATTGTGTGACAATAGAGTTGTGGCTTATGCTTAGGAACCCCCGTCCCATCAGAGATCCTAACATATTCTTAGACAGTATCACCTGATTATGAAGATGGTTGATCTCCAGGGAGATCAAGGATAGGAGAGTAGATACAGAGGACAACAACGCGGATCCATTCACAAAGGCCTATTTCCCAGTAGAGACTTTTATGGGATGGTTGAGTATGAGATACTTCAACCACAGCTGATTGTTGGGTATGAGATAACACAATAGTTGGCCCTAGTGCAAGTAGGAGATTGTTAGTGATATGTATGCCCTAGAGGCCATTACTGTACATACGGTGTATATTGTAGTGGATGCTATAGGGTGTTTTTCGTCACCCCATTAAGATAGGAATACGCGCGTGCTTGTCAGGCGTACTACAGATTCCCCCTGCCTAGGGTAGACCGGGGTTTATTGATTGTGGGGATCCGAATCTCCGGCAGCCGCGGACTAAGCTGCCATTAATTACCCCTCGCCTTTGGGGCGAGGGAACCTCCGATTAACGGGTTAAACTGGTCATGCGAACTCAATGTGCGGTGTGCGTGTGTTGTGTTTTAAAAGGGGGTTTTGGATATATCGGGAGCCACGCAGAGTTTTTACGGGGGTCCCACTACCCGAATAGCGGGCTGGGGGTCAAGGGGGCAAGCAGCCCCATTGCGGGGTGCGGGGCAGCGCCCCGTTAGAAATTTTTTTCTAACAGGGACAGTGTCGTGAAGCACGTGTGTGTGCAAATATGTATACATATGTATATGTATATGTATGTACATAAAAAGAGGGGAAAAGGCATCCAAGGGATGCGTGGGGCCAGCACCTTGATCGCTGTGCGCTTAGGTGCTGTACGCTCAGGCGCAAGCGCGCCACGTGTCAGTACGTGGGCGCCTTGTGCTCGGGCGCAATCCGCTGGAGCGCAAGCGCGCCACGTGTCGGCACGTGGGCGCCTTGCGCTCGAGCGCAGTGCGCTCGAGCGCAAGCGCGCCACGTGTCGGCACGTGGGCGCTTTGCACTCGAGCGTAGGGCGTTGGGGCGCAAGCGCGCCACGTGTCGGCATGTGGGCGCTTTGCGCTCGAGCGCAGGGCGCTGGGGCGCAAACGTGCCACGTGTCGGCACGTGGGCGCTTAACGCTCGAGCGCTTTGGCGCCGGCGAGAAAAAGGGGGGCTTTTAGTCCCAGAACCAGAAGCTATGCTTCAGAAAGGAAATGTCTATTATATATATATATATATGGAGTTAAACTCTTAGGATGTTTTGAAGCTGATGAAGGGGTTCTTCTTCCTACTCCTCTGTTGGCTGGATCTTGAAGATCAAGAGATGTGAGATTTTAAAAATCTCTTCTTTTTGAGAGCTAATGGTAGATCCAAGTTTCCCTTTATGGGTTTTGTGGTTAAAAACTATTTAGTTTTGAAAAAGGAAGAGTAAAACCCTTGATTTGATTCAAAAAGAAAGAAGAAAGCTTTAAACCTTCAGAAAGAGGAAAGAGGTACAAACCTTAGGTTTTTGAGAGAATGAAAAGTGTTACTTTATTCATCATCATGTTGCCTTTTATAGGCTTACATATTTACATATAGCCCCTTGGGCTTCACGAAATGGCATTTTGTCTATCCCATGGCTCATGTGCCATTTCATTTTTACACATAAGCTATGGGCTTACAAAATATTGGCTTTATGCCCATTTTGCCTACATTCATGTATATAAAAAATTACATAAAAATTATTTATTACATGATTTTGTTGTTGGCATGGGGAGGCTGGCCGTGGGCTCGACTTGGGCATGGGCTCGCTTGACCTGGGCTTGGGCCCACCTAGCTTGGGGGTTAAGCTTGACTTTGACTCGGTTAACAGGGGTGTAAATTTTTACCCTAACAGATGCTTGGACATATATAGTGAGGACTTTCCTGCTCGATATAATAGCATGCTATCTGGTTGCACTTTATCTTAACATGTACTCTGATTGTCTCTATGTTACATATTGATAAAGCCCTTAATTTGAGTACTTGACTACCAGGACTATGATGCAGATCATACTAGTGGGGACAGTGTAGTCGCTAAGCACATCCTTCAAATGTTCCTAGTCGTAGGTGTATCGAGGCAGGGCATCGATATACCAGAGTAGACTAGCGTATAGCTTCTCGACCCATGTAGATGGGCGATGGATGATCCCATATCTATTGGTGTTTGACATCAGATATAATATACGGGTGCTCAGTGGAGACTGGGTACACTGGACAGACTCGTCGAGAACTCCCAGATGGTATTATACCTCACGTCAGATGGCAGTTCCCTAGTGACACTGGTACAGGTTAGTCTGTAGACCCGAGATCATCATAGAGTCTTGTGTGATTCCCACTGTGCTTTGATTTCCACCTTACCACGTTCAAGAGAATGTGCAAAACGGTGGCTTTTAGGTACAGTCCCGAATCACATGGAGGCAATGAGCGATAGGAGGGGTTTCGTCTCTCTCGGTATTGGGAGTTGATGTTGCGCTGTGTTCGATTGGCTATAACTGGAAATCCCTGGCCAGGGTTGCTGAGATTTACTGGTAAGAGTTATCAGTAGTTTCTCGAACTGTTATGGATCTCATATCGACACGACTTATCGGTTACTAGGGTATGACGTTTACCACCCCTACACTGGATATGCAACATATCAGACGAAGAGACCGGACTGTACGAGAGTGTTATTGGTTGGATTCGCAGGAGAATGTATAGGCTTGCTTGTTGATCTTCTGAATGCTCAATACCTGGGTGGCTGTTACATTTAGCTGACCGCTTGCAGCTTGTGGGTGTTTGATATGATCATCACCTACTGTCAGCGTATTGACGATTCTTTAGAATCCTACACAGAGGTTTCATGGCTCAGGCAAAATGGAGTAGGAGCACATATGTGATATGTGCGGGACCGAGAATAATACGAGTATTTGATACTGTATTCGATTCTCACGATATGTGATATCGGCCGGGTATATGTGATATAGCCGGGTCATCAGATCAAGTGTTGATTCAATGAACTGATACATTTTATATTAGTCGGTTATTTATGAAATAGCCGGATTATCGGATCAAGTGTTGATTCAATAATTTAATGTATAATTATATATATGATATATTATATTGCATTAACTAATATAAGCTCACTTAAAGATTCTTTTTCTCACTTGGATAATACATTGATGTATATGCGATATATGTTAATCGTATTATTTTCTTTTGTTACAAAATATATTGTATATGTGATATATAATATTGTAACATGTTAGGGTTACAAATGCAACATGGTTGTTGAGTTTAAACCAAGTTAGGGTTTGGATTTTGGGTTAGCTTTTGGGTTAGCTTTTGAATGAAGCTTTTCTTTTGTCTTCATCCTTTAATATTTTGTGTAGATATTCTTTAACCCAACCCAAACCCTTAATCTATGGTTTATTCTCTACAAGGGTTAAGCCTTTCATTCTTAACCCATGGTTGCAATTATAACCATAAAAATAATTCAATATTCATCACAAAAGGATTCTTCTTCTTCTTGCTCTTGAAAAAGCTTTCTAGCTTTTGGGTTTGTGATGATTTTGAGTGAGAAATTGAAAACAAAAGAGAGCTAAATTCCTACTTCATCATCCTCATCTATTCTAGCTACTTAGATTAGGGTGTTTGCTTTGCTAATACTTGATTAGTGAAGCAAGAGCTTGGGTTTGAGAATCTTCAAGCTAGATCATCTTAGTTGTTGAAGATTAGAAGTAAGGTTGCATCTTTCTCTTCATGGAACCTCTCTAGAGTCCGGGTACTTGATGATCGCAGTGAAGAGACCTTAACACAGAGCTTATGAAGCGAAGGAACGGACTATAAAGGTTGTAATTCCTAACTCTTAGATGTTAAAGTGTTAACATGCTTGTTTGGTTTGATTCTCTAGTTAAAGTTCCTAGATTTAGGGTTATCTTCAATGGCAAAATTTTAACTTTTCATGGATGATACCTCCCGAAACCTTGTTGCCGTTGTAGGTAACCCAACATCAAATGAGATTAACATGTCTTTAAACAAAGCTTAAGCTTTCATGTGAACTGATGAACCTCACGAAGGTGATAATAAACCTAAGTTCACTCCCGTTGGCAAACTAAGACGCCAACGTAGACCTTGTCAAGCAAATACTTAACCCAAATCATGAAATATATATACAGATTTAGACTAATCTGTACCCTACGGGCGACAACAAAATTAGTATCCATATACAATCTAAGGGCAAACCAAAAAAACACAACACACGAAGCAAAGAATCTGGAGTGCAGAAAATTGTTGCCATACGCGACAACGTAATTAACTTCAGGGGCTTGCGCCTGAAGGAAAAATTCGTCCCCACAATCAATAAAACTCTCATTCATGAGAGGGAATCTAAAATCGGTTACATTGGTCGCATCCTTCCAAATCTCCGATATACGGCGCTATAATCACTTAGTATTTTCGGAGAGGTGGATGGATCAAACCTATGCATCTTCCTCCAAATTCAGGCAATACGTTCTAACCCAGTTCGTCCGATCGGTTTTCGGCGGTAAACATAGACATTAATCTGTCAATTAATATGAGATGTTATATCAAATCTAAATAGCAGGTGAGGAGCGAATGGGGAGCAACGACGCATAGTCATAACACTGATCATTGGTTAGGCGGAAGGATGAACTTCTCCTAGTATGGAGTTGTTCATGTAAGATCAAATAAAATATTCTAAATTTTTCTATTTCGTAAACTTGATCTAAATCAAATTTTTGTCTAAATGGTAGACGAGACAAACGGGAGAAATGCCTAGCCGTATGGACATTTATGGTATGAGGTTTGCGCGTCAGTCCAGTTTCTCCAGCTAACAGGTGCTTACTGAGCATTACGTGAGTATGCTCCTATACAGGTTTCTTTTAGTTATTTAAATTACTTAATTTCGTTTTCAATAATTGACTTAATTTGGTTCATACTGTAATTTCTGTTGCCTATAGTGCCTCAAGACACTTATCGTAATCGCATGCAGGCGATTATGATGATTAAGGGACGACATATATCGGTAGAACAATCTTACTCGACATGACAGTATACTATCTGGTTCATCTCTATTATCATGCACATGTATTATGTAGTATTATGGATCACTATTACATGTTGATAGAGCCCTTAAGATTCATGTTTGACTACCAGGATTATTGTGGCGATCACACTTATGAGAACTGGGTAGTCTATAAGCATATATTTAAATGTCCCTAGTCGAGAGAATATCGAGATGGAGCATCGATATTTCAAAGTAAACAAATGTATACGTTTCTTGACCCTTACGAGGGGCTACGACCAGTCTCACAGCCATTGGTGTCAATTAGTCACCAAAGATATTTACAGGTGCTCATTGGGTTTGAGTTACACTGGACGGACTCATAGGGAACATGCTAGATGGTATTATACCAATTGTCTGATAGCAGTTCTCCGGTGACATGAGTACAGCTTAGTCTATCGACCTAAGATTGTCATTTGTCTCGTGTGACTTCCTATTGTGCTTTGATTACTATCCTCCAGTGGCTATACTGAGTCGTGCAAATAGGGTTTAGTTGGATACAGTCTCGAGACACATGGAGGCAGTGAGAAGATTGTCAAGAATTCATCTCTTCCGGTATTGGGAGTAGATGTCGCATAGTGCATCTGTGGCCATCACCAGAAATTCTTGGCCAAAGTGGACGAGAATTACCGATTCGGATTATTAGTTTCTCAATATGTGATGAGCTTCACACCGACACGACTTATTGCGTTATTAGGGGTCTGACTTTATCCAACCCCTAGACCTGATATGTGATACTCTTAGACAAACAGACCGGACTGTACGGAGATTGTCACTTTAAGGCTCAGTAGAGATACGGACAATTTTGCATGTCGGCCTTCCTTTCGTTCAATACATTGGTAGCTGTTACGTACAACTAGTGTCGCTGACGTGCTTGTGGTTAAACCCACTACCAGCGTATTGTCGAGCCTTTAGAGTTCTACACAGAGGGTTTCCCAGCTCGGACGAAACGATATAGTGTATGTATTTTTATATGTACTCAGGTTTGATTAAAACACGTGTTTTTGTACACGTGCTTTTAATCGGACATTTTATTAATACTAGCCGGTTTGAAAGATAACCAGATTATCACATTTAGATTAAATGCGAGCTAGTATTATATATCTCTTTTTAGTACCTCTCTTTTCGGTATTCGTATTTTAACAGAATACGGTATTTATATGAATACGAGTATTTGTATAAATACGTATATTTATGCCTTGATATAAATACATGTATTCATATCTTTATATAAATGTGGGTATTCATATTTTATACGAATAGGGTATTTGTATTTTATACGAATACGGTATTCATATTTTGATACGAATACGGGTGTATGTATTTGTAGCATATATTTGTATTAGTGTATTTGTATATATTTATACATACATATACATATGTATATGTATACAATAAGGTGGCCTCTTTTCTCTTCTCTTCTTAAGTACTTTGGAATGGTGTGGGCATGTGACTCACCATAGTGAGTCACAACCCCACTCATTTCAAAGATTAAAAGTAAAAAAGAGAAAGAAAAAAGTGTGTGAGATAATGATAGTTTTTCATTAGCCATGCTTCCTCACTTTCTCATCACCCAAGATGCTTCTTCCCCCTCTCTTGTTTTTTTTTCTAAGTTGAGAATAGAAAAGGATTATAAGAAAACAATTAGAGATTATCCACTATTACATCCAAGTGATCAATTTCTCAAAAGTTTTGATCACTAGTTGTTTTATTTTGATCATTGATATAGAGTGTTTTTCGTCACCCCATTAAGATAGGAATGAGCGGCGCTTTCCAGGCATACTATAGATTTCCCCCTGCCTGGAGTAGGCTGGGGTTTAATGATTATGGGGATACGAATCTCCGGCAGTCGCGGACTAAGCTGCCGTTAATTGTCTCTCGCTTTTGGAGCGAGAAAACCTCCGATTGATAAGTTAAACAGATCATGCGAACTCAATATGCAATATATGCCTGTTATGTTTGGGAACAAGCTGAGGGTGCTTCGGGAATATCGGGGGACTCACAGTGTTTTTCAGAGTTTTTACGGGGGTCCCATTATAAACCAGGATAGCGGGCTGAGGGTCAAGGGGCTAGCAGCCCCCTTGTGGGGTGCGGGGCAGCGCCCCGTTAGGAACTTTTTTCTAACGGGAGAGATAATGAGTACATATATGTCAAGTACACAAGTGGTAAGGTGTGCATGTGACAAGTATGCACGTGGTAAGGTGCGCACATGACAAGTGCACACCTGCCAAAAAATGCACCTTGCAAAGGGCGCACATGACAAGTGCGAACCTGCCGAGATGCGCACCTAGCAAGGTGCACACTTGGCAAGGTGCGAGGGAGTGAAGGGGCCATAGGGTCCAGAATGGGCCAAAAGGTCTAGTAAGGTGCACACTTAGGGAGGTGTGTATTTAGGAAAGTGCATACCTAGCGAGGTGCGCACCTGGGTCGGTGTGCACCCAACGGGATGCGCACCTAACCAAATGGACTCCTAGCACGGTGCATACCTAGCACGGTTCAAGTAGGGTCGAAACCCAATGAAACAACAGTCCAAGAACACAAAGATTTTGACTTTTAAAGATCAAAAGGGGCTCTTTTCATTTTTTCGAAGCCTCCTGACGTGCGCACTTAAAAAAAGAAAGGAAGAGAGAAAAAGAGACTTGCGCAGTAAAGAGTAGCTCAAAACTCAAGATTTTATTTTTGTGGAATCAAGATTCTCTTTTATTTCTAATCACCATGGGGGGCCTTTTATAGGCTTATATCTTTTACATTTGACCCCAGGCTTGTACAAAATTGGCTTTTTTGCCCATTTAATTTAAAACACAAAAATTACATTTAATCTTTTCCTTTTCTTCTTCTCTTTTTGCCGGTCCCTCTTCATGTTCGTGTTTGACTTTGGCATGGGCCCACATGACCTAGGCGATGGCCTGCTTGCTTGGACTTAGGTTCGGGCTTGGGCCTACTTGACTTGGATTTGGGCTTGGGCCCGGACCCACTTTTCGGGACTTGATTTTGACTTATTGATCTCGACCTTGGGGTATAATTTTTGACCCCAAAAATTGGTGTGAAGCTAGAGCCTAAGTTTGTGTTCCCTCAGGTGGATCATCTTCGACGAGAAAGACCGATTCTCAAGCTCGTTCCCGACGACCTAAGAGCTAAAGAAGTGGCACAAAAGATGAAGGATGCGACTATTAAGGTTGTTATCACTAACCTGGTAGCTAAACTCCTTCATGTGTTTTCTAGTTTAGTATTTGGATTTGATTCTAGGTCATAGAGTTCGTGCTCAAGTTTAGAAAATTTTCGTTTTGTATTCCGCCTTGACCGCAAGTTTGCGGCACGAGCACGAGCGTCTACCTATATGGTATCAAAACCACCCAAACACTAGAACTAGTTTTTGACGATGTTTATATTTCGAAACTAAAAAATTTCATTTTTCAATAACTAAGAAAGCAAGTTTCTGTCGAATTTTATTTGATCTCTGAAATTTTTTTAAACAAGTACAGAGATCTTGTTATGAGATACAAGAACTTGGGAAGAAATTCGAGGACCCGGTTCCCAAGAAAAACAGCCAATATTCCTAAAATCCATGACTTGGGCAGTTTTGTTGTGGCATCTGGTCTCCAGTTTTTCCCAGGTGCTTTAATTCATTAAAACTTGGTTTTTGGTTATATTTGATTTGGCCTAGATTTCATCTACTGTTATCTTTGTATTCGGGCAACACAGAAAGTTTTAAATCGAAATTTTTGCATCGTTTATATCTTTGTGTTTGTATACGTCATCTAATTGCTATAGGTCGATTAAATGGGGTTGCAAATACTTGCTTCCGTTGTGATTGATATATATATATATATATATATATATATATATTACAATGGTTTATCGGATAGTCGTGGTGAATAGCCCCTCATCGTAGAAATGAATGTATATTTGATATTTGGGACAAGCGGCCGGATTGTGGTCGTCATTACTGTAAGTCGATGTCGTGCACCTCGCAGATTCGCGGGGAGGCGGAATACGCAAAAAACAATATTTTACGGGCTTCGCAGCACCGACTATACTACAGGATTGATATTAAACCTTAACTAACACAACTACTAAGAGGTTCTAACTACTCTGATGAAAGTTATACCTTATAGTATCAATTCCTTCGATTCTTGCTGTCCTTCTTAAGCTCCTAGAAGAGTAAACGGATCGCGCTCGATCGTCAGCCTCTTTACGCTAAAGTTGATCCACCCGAGAGTGTCAACTTTGAGCTCCTACCTTTTAATTGAGATAACTAAGATATCCAGTGTGCTAATTTAAGTAGCCTACATGAAGTAGAGAGTGATTATGGATTGTTTAGTCTCAAGAACCCTAGGCTTCTCAACTCATGAGAAAAATTAGGGTTTGAGAAAGAAGAAAAGAACTTGGAGGAGAAAGTGTGTTTGTGATAGAATGAATTGAATATGGTTAATCGTGATAACTATCAAGCAAAGATATTTTCAACAAAATATCTCCATGCCACCTTACCTCAATAGTAATCCATGAGTCACTACATGAGTCACCAAATAGCCATACTTCATTTATTGTAAAACAACACCTCATCCCTCCACCTCATTTACCATTTAATCAAAAAGATTAAATAACAAATGAGGTGACTTCTTTTAGAAGCACTCTTGCAAAAATTACAAGAATACCCCCCATCCGTATATACATACCCGTATACGTATTCCGAATAATACGAATACAAAGAGACGAAAACAATCCAACAATCTAATACTAGGATCCGGCTTAAACCAAAGTCTACTAGTATTATCCGCCCGATCATCATACGTGTAGCTAGTACATGTATGTGATTGAAACCCTGCCATAAAACCATACGACCTCTACATCGTTTCGCCCGAAACAGGAAAACCCTCTGTGTGGAACTCTAAAGGCTCAACAATATGCTGTCAGTGGGTTTAACCACAAGCACGTCAGCGGTACTAGCTGCACGTAACGGCTACCCAGGTACATGTCGAAAGAAGGCCGATGAGCAAACACATCCGAACTCTTGCTGTAACAACTCCAATTTTTGTTTACATAAAATTTATTTAAAATTAATGTATACTTGGGGTATTTACATTTCCTGTGAGTACTATAAGTATTTGATTTACTTTTTAATAGCAAGAATGAGCTTGTAGCTCATTGATAAGACCTAGCACTGCTGAACCAAGACACCTGAGTTCAAATCCCATCACCCACATTATTTTTATATTGTATTCTTTTAATCTTTTTAGAAACCCAAGAGCCTACACGTGCATAACTCGTAAAAACCAAAAGTCACATATAAAACAAACTGGCCCAGGGGGTAGACAAATCGGCAAGGGACACGTGGCCCCCAGACCCGGCCTGACTCGGCCGGATCGGGCCGGTGACGCGGCTGACTCGACTGGCGCCGCCGGCCGAACTCGGTTGAATCCGAGTTGGTCCTTCTTGAAACTTGTGCCTTTTGGCCTCCCCCATAACCCCTGTCATGTTTAATTTCCCTGCATTATTCCAGAGACTTTAAAATACAATTAAAATCTAATTAAAATCTATTTTTAATGCATAATTTTTAATATATTTCTATCAAACCATAACCCTAATCTTTTCCTATAAATACCACTTCAATTGACACCTCCCTCACTCACAAACTCTATCCAAACTCTTAAGAAAAATCCCTAGAACTTTTGTGTATAAGTGGAGTTAGCGAAGGACGAAGCTCCGGCGAACTTCCGACGACGACTCTAGGAGCTCCCGGCGACGAAACGACACACCGGAATCTCCTACCACTCCCTCTTCCTCTTCTATAACCTAAAAACAAGTAAGTCCCATTCTTCCATTCCATCATGACCTCTAAAAATTTCTCTTTCTAAAACCCGACGGAAGCAGGGTTAATCCTACTTCCGATTCGGTTTTTCTTAAAAACTCCATCTTTTCCTAAATAAAAACATACCAAACCCTAACATCTTGACTATTAAACATTAACAAAATATCATGAACAAGTTTCATAGCAAAATATTTCATATTGTAATTTTTATAGTACTTTTTCAGAAAAATACCATGTAGTTTAGTTTCAACATTAAACATCATAATACCTTGCTATACTTTTAGATAGATCACGAGCTAATGACCTACCTCCTCACAACACTCATATGTAACATAGCATGATGTCTTTCGGAAATATAGAATACGGAAATACGAATTTACACTTAAATACCTTTGACTTATAAGAACCCTTTTCTATAAGATTATATATTTTAAACAAATCTTTGCAAAGCGCCGCTACAACCCATTTTGGGGAACCCGTTCGGGATGGTGCGGATTATCTCATATCCTCGGGCTTAGTAGTGCGAGATGCAGACCTCCACAAAGAGCATACGGTCTCGAAAGATTTAAAAATACAAATATCTTAAGAAAATGAGATTTCTAGAAAAATAATAAATTAAAATTATTTCATATATATATATATATATATATCATCAAAATATCTAATTTTTGATATAATATAAATATTCCAATTTTTCTAAATCAAAAGAACCACTTTACATGAAAATACCATGCAATTCCATACAAATTCAATACTTTACAATTAAATACTATATATTATGAAATTAGGTTTTATTCATTAGAAATGTAACATATATAAAATCTACATCTATGAAAACTCTAAAAACAATAATTAAATATTTGAGGTGTATTTTGAAAATTATACAAAATTATTTTTACATAAAACCCCCTCAAGTTTTATAAATTACTATAAGTACCCTAGTAAATATAGGTTTAAGCAGGACCGGTCTCTTGAGCCTCAGAGAGCCGGAGATATGGATGCTTGCTTATTTAAGGTAGACAACTTAACAAACGGTATTACCAACACAGTAAACGTCTTTGAAAAAGATACAAATCCTAACGTCCATGTGCAGCGGTTACCGATAACGCCAAAACTTAATTCAGGATTTCAATTTCATTTCTAATTGTCTGACTCAGACTGAGTCTTATTATAAATAATCTGACTTGAATATGATTCAAGTACAAACTAAAATTCAATATGAATCCATGAATCCATATATCCAATCTATTCAATCTATATTGACTGAACCGAACCATGGATATACTTCCATTTACATGATTCTCCAGTTACATCCATTTACTGATATCATGGATATGGCAAGTAATCCATCTGTACAATTTATAATACAAGACAATACAATACAATCAATACATCACGGGGTTTAAGGGGTAGATTGGTACGGAAGGTGTTAGAAGTGGCACGAGACTGCAAGATTTAAGACACTTAACCTGTATTCCATTGCTGTTGTACCGTGGCATAAACGGTTTCTTGTACATTCCGTTCACCTTAGTCTCTGGTCTACTGAGACTCCTCTTGTATACACTGGAATCCTTCTGTATCAAGCTACAAACAACAGCGTTAACAATATAATACAACTTTAAAAGCTACATTTTCTCTCTCTGTTTATTCTACTTCTCTCTTATCTTTGGGACTTACCGAGCGATTGTCCGCTGACGACATTCCTTCTCTTTCTTCTTTGGAATGTTGTCAGGTGATTCGGACCTTCAGGAGGTCGAACCCACCAGCGAGGACTTGGATCATCTAGCCTTCGATCCTGAGCTCTAGTTATTTGTACTTTTCATTTCTGTTATGCCACTGTTTAGGCACTGCTTTTCATTCCATGTATTTACTTTTCAGATACATTGTACAAAAAGAATGTTAATAAATAAAGTTGTTGTTTATTACATTTGTCTCTTGTGTATATTCCTTTTATATTGCTTAGTTACGCTTAGCGTGTTTACTTCAGAGTAAATACGTAGCGGCCAATCATGTCCCCTTCGCCGTACATCGGGAAGCGGGGCGTGACACTTGCTGAGCCTGTCCGTGACAATCTCCGTGCAGTCCGGTCTGTTCGTCTAAGAGTATCGCATGTAAGTTCTAAGGGGTGGAAAACATCAGACCCCTAATAACTAGACAAGTCGTGTCAGTGTGGCTTAAGACCATCCGAGAATCTACTGGTCTAATTACCAGTAATTCCCAATCCGCCCTGACTTATGGTGTTAACCAACCGATCACTGCGCAACATCGACTCCCTATACCGGGAGTGACGAATACCCAACAGTCGCTCACAGCCTCCATGTGGCTCGGGACTGTACCCAACTAAAAGCTGTTTGCACGACTCAGTAGAGCCGTGGTAGGGTAGTAATCAAAGCACAGTGGGAACTCACACGAAACAAATGACGACCTCAGGTCAACAGACTATCTGTACACATGTCACCAGAGAACTGCTATCTGACGCTAGGTATAATACCATCTAGTCAGTCCTCGGTGAGTCATATCCGATGAACTCACACCCAGTGAGCATCTGTATACAATCTTAGGTGCACCTCACCAATGGTTGCGGGACCAATCCATCGCCCCTCGCATGGTCTAGATATGTATACATTAGTCTACTCTGGAGTATCGATACCCAGTCTCGATACTCCTTCGACTAGGGACATTTTAAGGATGTGCCAATTGACTACCCAGCTCCTACAAGTATGACTGCCATCAAAATGCTGGTAGTCAGGCAAAAATCCTACAGGCTTTATCAACATGTATGCTATATATGAAATACAAAGTAAAACACATTACATGTTAAGATAAAGACAAACCAAATAGCATACTATCATATCGAGCAAGATTGTCCTGTACATACATATCCCTTGCATCCCATACAATGAAGGTCTCTATGGCATATATATCCAACAATTACCACTTGATGTATATTATTTTATTGGAACACGACCGGGTGAGGTCGATGTTACCATTGTATATTCATTCAATTTTGTATTAGGATAACCCAAAGAGAAGTGCTCGAATAGTCGTGTCTAAAGTGTGACTAGGTGGTCGTCTCACAGTGGCGAGTTCAAGCCGCCTCGCTCTAGAATTAGCGGGCAATTCGCCGCAATTGTAGGGGTTTAGGATAGACCCACGGTAGAGTGCACAAGTTACCAGATTCCTTAAAATGGCGGGTGGCCCACTCATTGCATTGAGTGGTGGTTGCCTCACTTCTAAAATTGATGGGTAGCTTGCGCGCTTGTAGGGGTATTTAATTCAGGTGATGTTCGAGCTATCTATACGACTGGGGAACATTGGTTTTCCTTTGCAGCTCGAACGAAACACGAGGTTCCTAGTTTATCCGCTATTCCATCTTATTTATCGCATGTCTATGATGTTTATTATCTGTCTGTGATGATATATATATATATGTTGTATATGTTTTGCACCCGCGCTAACCCTGCACATGCACTGACGTTGGTTAAGTAATCTTACGGTGAAGTCCCCGGACTTCATGGTGAATGCGGGTGGTATACCTGTACATTCTATTTTGATTGTTTCTGTAATGCATAGAAACTAATTGATGGGATCACATTATAGTTTTAATGCAAGGAAAATAAACCTAAATTGATGTTTTACGAACCAATTTTTAAAACTACTCGGTTTTCATCAAAACCACTTGTTTTAAAAGCGAAGACTAAACCACTTCTTTACAAAGCCATTCGAGTTCCTTCGATGATATCAAGTCCATTACGTTAAAGGTTTTTCGCCAAAAAACAGCCGTAGCCCTCTGTCATTTCAGACGGGTAGAGCTTGGTATTCATGCTATGTTTGTTGTCCTCCGTCAAGTCATAGTGTGCGGTAGTTAAGTGGTGTTTTTCTATGCATAGAGATGCGATTGGTTAGGACAGTCGTGCGGCCTTGTTGACCTAGTCAAGGGCTCGTGCGAGTGAGTTTTATGCAATCATGAAAATAACGGGATGAACTTGACTAGTGGTTTATGGTTTGTTGACCTAGTCAGGTCATAAGCCGTTAGGGGTAAAAACCACATTTGGAATTTCAAATATAAAGGAAACTTGCCAGGCATGCGCATACCTACTGGAGTGTAGTGCCTTGAGCGGCTTCCATCAGGTTATCACACAATGATAGTTGGGTCATGATTCTTACTGTAAGCAGGTATTACTCTTCGGGAGATTTTAACTTCACAATTAGCTAACCTATTAGGTGTTTAGAAAGTGTTAACGAGATTACGCCTCTACTGAAACGGGATTATTTAATTAGTTCCATACGAAAGCATGGGGAGCCTCCCTTGGAGTACCAAAACTGTCATGACTAACGGTTAGCGAACTTGTAAGGAGTATATGATCCCGACTAGTTCTCCTTTTAGGGTTTGAAGGAGAATTTGATGAAATAGTGGGAGTCATCCTGATTAGATAAGGTGATTAACCAATCTAATCTTAATAGAGCGCACGCTGAATATTTCTTCTCTCTCTCTCTCTCTCTCTCGCAGCGACCATGACTTGATCTTAAACTAAAACTTGTAAACCAAGTTGACCGAACCTTTTTACAAACCTGGTTTTGTTTTGTCACGATTTATGACAAAGTCTCATATATCCATGCCACTCCTGCTTTACCCTTTGGTTTTTCCAGAACATTCTGTATCACTATGAAGATCGAAATAAAATGGATAAAACCATCTCATATAGTTACATACAAACTCGCAGAAATTTATTTCAGTTCGAGGATGGATTCCGGTTCTGAGGAAATAGAATAGGATTATTCGGTTGTCTTTTTTCTTTACCTTCTCTCAGGTTGCGAGAGATCCTAGTATTAGGAGAGTACACCTATTACGCTTGTTGATAGTCTTCTTCTAAATCTTAAGTAGATGTCGAAAGGTAGGGAAAGAAGAAAACTAATTAGCCTAAGTATGGTATACAAAATGTAAGAAGTAAAGACATATAAAGGGATTGGAGTGAGGGCAATAGAAATTGTAATAATGTCATGAGTTTGGTATTGGAAGAGGCATTATTAGGAATACCTAGACACCCCTCGAAACATTTTCATATTTTAGTTTTACTGTGCGGTGTTAATTGAAAACTGCTTTCCCAATAAGATTCTGACTCCGGGGTATGTATTTACCGGACCCGATTCTCACATATGTATAGCGTTACAGATGCTGAGTGGGAATAGAAAATTGCGAATTGAGTGACTAGATCCTCAATATCAGAATTCTTTTTAATTTATGATATTTGAGGAAGTCATCTGGGCTTTTCCTAAGGGCAAATATTTGGTTTTGAATATCCATTGTTATGCACCAATTTCAAACTGATATATCTGTACGTTTATTTTATAAAGTGAGATATAACTTTTTTAAAATTATGTTTATAACATTTACCTTTATCGGTTGATGATTAGGTAAGGTGCATTCAATAACGATATAATTCTTCTTAACTATAATACAATTTTCAATATATGACACACAGGGTTTGATATATTAAACTCAGAGAAATTATACAAAGTATTGTATGTTGTCCGAAGTCCATTAGGACAAGGGGTTGGTACTCATACTATATTCCATTTACTTATGACTTCTCTGGTTTTAAACACGCATTTCGTTGAAATATAAGGTCCAAATTTTGAAAAGTTATAGGTATAAGAACAAAGTAGAAAACCATATGGTGGAAGTATCAGGATTCTTCGAGATGATCGAAGATGTAGATATTTATACTAGGTATTCTGTCGTAAGTAATATATTTGAGAACTTGCTTCTCTCTCAGGTTACTTATCCGTAGGTGCGCTCCTTGATGAGTAATGTTGCATGGCCTTCTTCTATATAGTCGATATGCACTGGACACAGCTGCATAATTTTTTGAATCTAGTTCCAATTAAATTTATGTTGTTGTTTCTATATTGGATATAGAATGGATTTATATCTTAATGATGTTAAGGTATATGGAGTTGTCCGGCTTATGCTTAACACTAGAATCCGGATAAACTCAAGACAAGTTTCAGTAATGGCGGTTTGTGGGTTATCCAGGGTTTAGACGAGGGTTAACATTCTACCATTTGCAGAATCGATAGTTATATTGTTCTTGACTCGCCACCCTTTTAGTAAACTGAATTCTTTTCAGAAAATATTAGTGGGAGTATGGTAGAACTGGAAGTGATTCCAGAACCACAAACAGTTACTGAATATTTAATAGAACCTAAGGATTCAATTGAATTCGACAATCCATTAGCCACTCCGCAGATTAAGTGGGTAAGCTCAGCTACCCGAGAGATACTTCGGTCTCCTCAAAGACGGCGACAGGGAGGTTTTAATAACCTAAGCTAATCGCTACTGCTGTCCTAGACTATGAGATCTGGCAGGTGGATGACTATATCGTCATTCTAAATTGAATTTAAAAGTGTACGTGTATATGACTCTGCCAGAGGTTGTTGTAGTCAATAGGAGCAGCGGAAGCGTGGTGGGCAAGTAGCTTATGTCTATTTATAAACTAAATCAAGTATAACGGAGAAAGGTCATCTATTCTTGATGTGAAATTCATAGTGTTTGACTTCATCAAGAATGACAGATGGACCTGGTGAGAAGGTTGAGTAGAGAGTACCATCCTAGTTTTTGGATGACATACTCCTGATAGGAAGTGTTGTTCCTATACTACGATCGGTTAAACTGTGGTTGCCACATATGTATCTTCACAAATGAATCTGTCAGATATTCTAATAACTAGATCTATGGGTTTAAATCTAGATTTGGGAAGTGTCCCAATTCGGGTACTTTGACACTATTCTAAAATATTTTAGAATGGACGACTCCTGACATGGTGGTGTACCCGTAGGTGATGAAGTCACCCTCTCTAAAGAGATCTCTTCTGGACTGATGAGGAGAGCGATTTGCATGATTGACATATCACTTGCTTAGACAATTGAGTCGATCATGAGATATCAAATACTACACCAGATATTGCTTTTGCACTAACTGCAATAAGCAGATAGTAATCCAATCCTGAAGAAACTTTAGGAAGTAGTTGTGAACATGAGAGAATGTTCTTAGTATATGATAATGACAGCCTCCTTCAGGAGGCGGTAATCATTTCAGGTTTCCAAGGTGACCTAGATGACAGAGTGACTATCAGAGTTAAAGTTTACCTTCTTCTGAGGGTTAGTATGTTAGACAGGGGTCTAAGCGGATACTGAGGAAAGCATGGCGTAGGATACTGATTAAATTCAGTGGAAGATACAGTCTAAGAAGTTTGTTGGATTTGGAGTTCATTTATGAACTTAGTCCCATCAGATATCCAGATAAGTTTTAAGATAGGTATCACTCATTTCGGAAGATAGTTGTTCTCCATGAAGTTGAGATATAGAGAGACAAAGATAGAATCATTGGAGCGGATCCACTCACTGAAGCTATTTCTTGAATGCAAATGTTTCGCAAACAAGCTTTGCGAAACTGATTAGTATAGAAGTTGGGTGTTCGGTTGCGCACGGGCTGTAAGTATGTGACACCGTACTAATTAACCTTAAGTGCAAATGGGAGATTGTTGGCTATAGTGCCATCAAGGCAATTATCGTAATCGCAAGAAGGCGATTTTGATGATTGAAGGAGGACCTATACAGATAGAACTTGCTCGACATGATAGTATGTTATCTGGTTCATCCTTATCATCATGTACATATATTATGTGGTATTACGGATCACTATTACATGTTGATAGAGCCTTTAGAATTCATGCTTGATTACTAGGATTATTATGGTGATCACACTTGTGAGAACCAGGTAGTCTATAAGCATATCCTTAAATGTCCCTAGTCGAGAGAATGTCGAGACTGGGCATCGATATTCCAGAGTAGACTTGTGTATACGTTTCTTGACCCCAACGAGGGGCGATGGCTGGTCTTACAGCCATTGGTGTCAGTTAGTAACCAAAGATAGTTACAGGTGCTCATTGGGTTATGAGTTACGCTGGACGTGTTTGATATAGTGCCCTCAATGCAATTATTGTGATCGCAGGTAGGCAATTATGATAATTGAGGAAGGATCTATACGGGTATAACAGTTTTACTGGAGATGATAATATGCTATCTTGTTTGTCTTCATCATTGATGAAGCCCGTAGGATTGTTTCTTGACAACCAGTATTATGATGGCGATCATATATGTAGAAGCTGGGTTGTCCATAAGCACATCCTTAAATGTCTCTAGTCATAGGAATATTGAGACTATGCATCGATATTCCAGAGTAGACTAGTGTATACGCTACTAGACCCCGACGAGGGGCGGTGGCTGGTCTCACAAGCCATTAGTGTTGTCTTACCTAAGATGGTATACAGGTGCTCACTGGAGGTGAGTACACTGGACGGACTCGCCGAGAACTTCTAAATGGTATTATATCTATCGTCAGATGGAAGTTCTCAGACGGCATGAGTAAAAGTTAGTCCTTTGACCTTAAGTTGTCATTTGTCTCGTGTAAGTTCTAACTATACTTTGATTAATACCCTACCACAGCTCAAAAGAGTCGTGCAAACAGGTTTTAGTTGGGTACAGTCCGAGCCACATGGAGACAATGGTCGATTGTGAGGGATTCATCGCTCCAGGTATTAGGAGTCGATATCGCGCTGTGTCCAGCTGGCTATCACCATAAATCCATGTTAGTGATATATGCCCTTAAGGCCATTATTGTATAGTACTGGATTATGTATTACATTTTGGAAGCTTGGGATATACATAGATATAATAACAGTCTTTCTTAATATGATAGTATGCTATCTGGTTTGATTCTATCTTAATATGTGTATATATTTCTTTTAATATATCGCTAATACATATTGTTAGAGCCCTTAGGATCTTTGCTTGACTACCGGCATTTTCATGGCAGACATATTAGTGGGGGCTGGGTAGTCTATAATCACATCCTTAAGCATGTCCCTAGTCATAGGATTATCGAGACAGGGCATCAATACTCCAGAGTAGACAAGTGTATACGCTTCTTATCCCCGTCAGGGGAGGTGACCTGTCCCGTAGCCATTGGTATGCGGTACCAGAAATAGTATACAGGTGCTTATTGGGTTATGAGTTACACTGGATGGACTCGCTGGGAACCGCTGGTTGGTATTATACCTATCGTCAGTTAGCAGTTCCCCGATGACATGAGTACAGGTTAGTCCGTTGACTTGACATCACTATTCGTCTCGAGTGTGTTGCCATTGTACTTAGATTACTACCCTACCATGGCTCAAATGAGTCGTACAAACAGGTAGCGGTTGGGTGCAGTCCCGAAGCACTTGGAGGTGGTAAGGGTTAGAAGGGATTCGTCTCTCCCGGTATTAAGAGTTGATATCGCGCTGTGTTCGGTTACCCAATATACAAAGTTCCTGGCCAGAGCAAGTGAGATTTACTGGTAGGTACACCAGTAGTTTCTCAGGATGTATTGGGCTCTACACCGACACGACTTATTGCGCTATTAGAGGTCTAATATTTACCACCCCTAGGCCCGATATGCGATACTCTTAAATGAACAGACCAGACTGTACGGAGATTGTCACGGATAGGGTCAGTAGAGGTTCGGATGAGTTCGCTCGTCGGTTTTCTTTTCGACAGGTACCTGGATAGCCGTTACATACAGCTAGTGCCACTGACGGACTTATGGTTAAACCCACTGCCAACGTACTATCGAGTCTTTAGAGTTCCACACAGAGGGTTTCCCTAGTTCAGACGAAACGATATTGAGGCCGTATGGTTTTACATGCAGAGTTCCGATCATATACGTGTACTAGCTACACGGATGTTGTTCGGACGGATAATACTAGTGGGCTTAGGATTAAGTTGAGTTCTAGTATTATATTATTGGATTATTTTTATCTCTTTGTATTCGTATTTTTTTCAGTACGAATACGAGTATGTATATACGGTGAGGGCATTCTTGTAATTTTTACAAGAGATGCTTCTAGAAGGGGACACCTCATTTTGGTTTTATCTATTTTTGGAAAATAGATTACTAAGGTGGAAAATGGAGATATTTGTAGCATAGCTAATTTATTTGTTTATTTCATTTGACTTTACTATTCAAGCATGGTTGTATTTTTCTATGGAAAAATATTGCATGCTTGATTTGGCGAAAAGTATTAACCATTCTTCACTTGCCCACTTCACTTGATCATTTGTGTTTTATTATTCTCTCTCCATTTTTGCTCTCTTCCTTCTTCCTCAAACCCTAACCCTCACATGTGTTGTGAATCCTAGGTTCTTTTGAGATAAAATAGTCCAATTAACTCTCTGCATCTCCTAAGCTACCTAAATTAGTAAACTAGGAACTTTAGTTATCTCATTCTTGAGGTTGGAGCTTGAACCATAGACTCTCGGGTGGATTGTCTTCTATATGAAAAGGCCGACGACCGAGCTTGATCCACACCTTCTAGGAGCTCAAGAAGAGGAGAAGAAGACCCGATGGACTAGAATCTTGGAGGTATAAAATACCATCATAGTAGTTCAGAATATCTATGTGTTTTGCTAGTTAAGGTTTCTGAACGATCTTGGAAATTTAGTCGATTTTACTTGTCTTGAAAATCGTTTTTGTAAATTCCCCCTCCCCACAAACCATGTGGGGGGTGTGACATCGACTTACAGTAGTATTAGAGCCTACTTAAATCTTAACAAGCTAGTTAGCACGTATTTAGAACTTTGATCGACAGAAATTATCCGAATTGCATTTCCATTTTCTAGCTTGCTGATCTATTTTTAAAGTTGTTTAAAAAATTATTTCAATGACCTTAAAATTATGTGCAGGCTTTTCTAGAATCATGAAAAAAATTTGAGCACATAAGCTATCAATTAGACCGCTAATCCGCAGCCAAATAGAGCATTTGGCCGTGGATCCGCGACCTAATTATGGCCAAAGTGCTCCAAAAATTTTCTGTGGTTCAGTTTCATGGAAATGTGATTTTTGGTACATTTGGTTTTTGCCCAAATTTGTTTGTGAACTGGTTTGTACATGGGGTAAATACGAAAAGTTTTAATCGATCGAAACTCTAAATTCTTGTTTATCTGTGTATTTTGTTCGTATATGTGCTTCTAAACATCTACTAATTGCTATATATCGATTAGTGGGGGTTGCACATATCTTGTAACTTATTTATTGTTTGTGGATATGAAGTATTGGATCATCGTGAATGAATAGCCGGGGGATGTGAGAGGAGTGTTCTTTTCTTTCATTCATATATATTTGTAAATTGATGTAATATTCTTTTGCGGGACACATCCGGGTTGAGCTTGTAGCCACCGTTGTATTATTTCATTTAATTTTTCTTGCATCTAGGATAGACCCAAGGAGGGATGCATAAACTACCAGGTTCTTGAAGTGCCGAGTGGCCTACTCATTTCATTAAGGGAGGTTGCTTCGCTTCGGAAATTTGGCCGGTAGTTTGCCGCACCCGTAGGGGTCTAGAGTGGGGGTTTGGCTATTCATCATGACCATGGAATCCGTTTTTAGTTCTAGGCTAAAATGAAACACGGAAATACTAGTATATCCAATATATTCATCTGTGTTGCTGTGATCTGTGATCTGGAATGGATATTATTGCGTGAGACGAATGACTATATATATATATATATATATATATATAAACGTTGCTTATGTTTTACACCCACGCTAGTCCAGCCCCCGCTCTGCCGTTAATTAAGTAACCTAACGGTGCATGACGGGACCTCGTGGCGAATGCGGAAGGTATAAGCGTACGTTCTATTTTCGTTTCTTTCTACAATGATAGGGTTAAATGATAGGACAACATTAATATTGTTTAATGCAAAGAAAACAAACCAAAGTTAAATATTTGGAACAATTTCAAAACCACTCGGTTTCAAAATAACTTTTAAATGCGGAGCCTAAACCGCTCCTTTTAAAATCTATCATGGTTCTTTCGACTATACCAAGTTCATTATGTTCACGGTTTTTGCCAAAACCAGCTGTAGCCCTCCGTCATTTCAGATGGGTATTCAGTAGTATTCAAGCTATATATTTTGATCTTCGCCAAGGCATAGTGATTGGTAGCTGCTGAGTATTCATCTGTAGCATAGATAGATGCATTAATCTGGGACAGACGTACAACTATTTTGGCCTTCGTCAAGGCTTGTACGAATGGGTTCAGATTAACCTAGACAACGATGGGTAGAATTTGACTTGCGTTTTATGATATTTTGGCCTTTGTCAAAATCATAAGCGCATGGGGCAAAAATCCACATCGAGAGTTTCAAAGGAAAAGAAAACTTGTTAGTTTTGCATACCATCAAGAATATGATGATTTTGGTAGGATTCCTTCAAAGTTGTCATACAATGATAGTTGGATCCCGATCCCACCGTGAGTTTTATTACACCTCGAAAAAGTTTTTCAGTTTACAATCAATGCTATAAACCAAGTAGATGTCTAGAACAGTGTTAGCGGAGCTACGCCTCCAAGGAAAAGAGGTTTTTTAATTAAGGAATTTCGCGAAAGCATTGTAAAATCTCGCTCGAAGTACCGACACTAGCCTGGCCGAAAGGTTAAGCAAGAATTGCAGGGTGAAATTAATCCTGACTAATTCTTCTTTAATGGTTCGAAGGAGGATTTGAGGAAACAGTGGGAGCCATCATGTTTAGATAAACTAATAACCAATCTAAACTTGCAAGAGCATCATACTGAGTGTTTCTTCTCTCTCTCCTAATTGCAGCAACCAAAATGACCGAGCTTAAGTTACAACTAGATAAAAATATATTGACGGGACCAAACTATAAAGATTGGCTAAGGAATGTCCATATGGCCATTACCTATGACAAGCTGGGCTACCTCCTTACTATCAAAGCCCCCGCCATCCCAGGTCCAGATTCCACTATCGCGGATATTGAGATCCGGAAGACATGGGAATTAGACTATGCGAAAACTAAGTGACTCGTGCTGGACTCTATGGATAATGAACACCAGAGGCGGCACGAGAAGATGGACTTAGCTTCCATCTTCCTCCATACCAAGGATTTATATGGAGAGCAATCTCGTATCGCAAGATACGAGATCTCGAAGAACTTATTTCAGGCAAGGTTGGCTATCGGGTCATCAGTAGGGGACAACGTCCTTAAGATGATCAGCTATATTGAAGAGCTCGCAGACCTTGCGACCATATTAGAGAACGAGTTATATACAGACTTGATTCTATCGTCCCTCCCTTCTACCTTTGCCCAGTTTATATTGAATTTCAATATTCAAGGGATGGAAGTTATACTTCCAGAACTCCTCAACATGTTGAGAAGTGCAGAGGGCACCCTAAAGAAAACCAGGGAGACAGCTGCTCTGCTTATTGGGGAACCTTCCTCCTCTAGATCCAAGGCAAAAGCCTAGAGGAAGAAGAAGAAGGCCCCCACCAAGCCAAAGGCGGTGTCAGTAAAATACAGGGAAATGGCAAGGCAAAAGTTAGGGGGCCAATAGTAGGGAAGGAGGAATGCTTCTATTGTCACAAGAAAGGCCATTGAAAGAAGGACTGCAGAGCTTGGAAAGCCAACAACCAGGATTCGAAATAAGTTGTGGTTTCGGTTTCAGGTGTGTTTATGATTAAAAACTATATGTCAATCAACTCTACTTTCTGGGTATTGGATACCGGTTCAGGATCTCATATTTGTAATCCATTGCAGGCACTAAGAAACCATAGAGTTTTGAAGGCAGGTGATATGACCCTCATGGTTGCTATCGGAGCGAGCGTGGATGCTATTTTCGTAGGGGAATTGACAAGTGGACACATTTTGGTTTTGCATAACTGTTTTTGTGTACCTAGTTTGACATGTAATATCATCTCTGTATCTTTACTATCTAAAGAAGGTTATGATTTTACATTTGTAAGCAATGTTGTAAACATTCATCTTAATCATGGTTTGATTGCGTCAGGTACACTAGACAACGGTATATATGTATTAAATCAACACCAGGTTTTCAATGTCCAGAACACACATAAAAGAAAGTTTCCAGAATTAAATCAAGCTTTCTTATGGCATTATAGACTAGGTAACATCAATGAAACACGGTTGACAAAGTTATATAAAGAGGGATATTTGGATCCGTTTAAATATCTGTCTTATGCAACTTATCAATCATGTCTCAAAGGAAATATGACAAAGACTCCGTTCACTGGACACGAAGTAAGAGCCACCGAACTCTTGGGACTTATACACGGCGACGTGTGTGGTCCAATGTCTACACATGCAAGAAGTGGTTATTCCTACTTCATTACTTTTACGGATGATTTCTCAAGGTATGTGTAGGGTGTTTTTCGTCACCCTATTGAGATGGGAATACGCGCGCGTTTGTCAGGCGTACTACAGATTCCCCTTGCCTAGGGTAGGCCGGGGGTTTATTGATTGTGGGGATCTGAATCTCCGGCAGCCGCGGACTAAGCTGCCGTTAATTACCCTCCGCCTTTGGGGTGAGGGAACCTCCGATTGACGGGTTAAACTGGTCATGCGAACTCGATGTGCAGTGTACGTGTGTTTTATTTTGGAGGGAGGGTTTTAAATATATCGGGAGCCACGCAGAGTTTTTACGGGGGTCCCGCTACCCGGATAGCGGGCTGGGGGTCAAGGGGGCTAGCAGCCCCCTTGCGGGGTGCGGGGCAGCGCCCCGTTAGAAATTTTTTTCTAACAGGGACAGTGTCGTGGAGTATGTGTATGTGTACATTTGTATACATATGTATATATATAAAAAAAAAAGGGAAGAAAAGACATCCAAAGGATGCGTGGGGCCAGCGCCTGGGCGCTTGAGCGCAAGCGCGCCACGTGTCGACACGTGGGCGCTTTGCGCTCGAGCGCAGAGCGCTGGAGCGCAACGCGCTACGTGTCGGCACGTGGGCGCTTTGCGCTCGAGCGCAAGCACACCACGTGTCGGCACGTGGGCGCTTTGCGCTCGAGCGC
The DNA here is from genome assembly GCA_030015575.1 of Agapanthus africanus. NCBI lineage: Eukaryota > Viridiplantae > Streptophyta > Magnoliopsida > Asparagales > Amaryllidaceae > Agapanthus > Agapanthus africanus. The sequence goes on from CM057337.1 coordinate 166,159,423, forward strand.
AGTGCGCTGGAGCGCAAGCGCGCCACGTGTCGGCATGTGGACGCTTTGCGCTCGAGCGCTAGCGCACCAGCGAGAAAAAAAGAGGATTTTTAGCCCCGGAAATTCTCTAAAGAGAAAATAGGGTGGAGTTAAACTCCTAAGATGCTTTGGGTTAAGGAAATGGGTCCTTCTTCTTCCTTTGCTGGCCGGATCTTGGAGATAAAGAGATGTGAGATTTAAAAATCTTTCCTTTTTGAGATCTGATGGCAGATCTGAGTTCCCCTTAATGGGTTTTGTGGTGAAAAACTAATTTGTTTTATACAAAGAAGAGTAAAACTCTTGGTTTAATTCAAAAGAAAGAAAAAGGTTTTGGAATCTTGAAGAAGGAAGAAAGATCTCAGATCTCAAACTTTTTTGGAGAGAGAAAAAGTTGTCGTGATTTTTTCATTGTTTTTGCCTTTATAGGCCATACACTTTACACATAGCCCCTTGGGCTTCATAAAATGGCATTTTGCCTATCCCATGGCTCATGTGCCATTTCTTTTTGCACATAAGCTATGGGCTTTACAAAAATTTGGCTTTATGCCTATTTTTCTTACATTTATCCATAAAATAAAAAAAAAGAAATACAACAAAATTATTTATTACAAAATTTTTATCTTGGCATGGGGGGAGGCCGGCCGCTTCATGATCTGGCTCGACCCGGGCATGGGCCCACTGGATCTGGGCTTGGGCCCACTTGGCTTGGGGTTGACTTTGATTTTGACTTGGTCAACCGGGGTGTAAATTTTTACCCCAACAAATTGCCCCCCATCAATAAATGCACACCATATATATGGGTCGCGTGCATGAAATTGATGGATCTTCTTTCACGTGGAGGCGACCTGATTTGGTTCCCGCTTTTTGGGAAGCTGGCACTGCCCTTTTTACGACATGGACGGTCGTTGCTTGACATGTCTCCGAGACGGAGTGTCCGTGATAGACGTTTTTCCTGGTCCGGAGTGATCTGGTTCCCGCTTTGTAGGAATCCTGTGCTGCCCTTTTTGCGACTTGGACGGTCGATGCTGCCCTTTTTGCGACTTGGACGGTCGATACTGCCATTTTACCGACGTGGACGGTCGGTTCTGCCATTTTAGCGACTTGGACGGTCGGTGCTGCCATTTTAGCGACGTGGACGGTCGATGCTGCCCTTTTTGCGACTTGGACGGTCGATGCTGCCATTTTAGCGACGTGGACGGTCGGTTCTGCCATTTTAGCGACGTGGACGGTCGGTTCTGCCCTTTTAGCGACTTGGACGGTCGGTGCTGCCATTTTAGCGACGTGGACGGTCGGTTCTGCCATTTTAGCGACGTGGACGGTCGGTTCTGCCCTTTTAGCGACTTGGACGGTCGGTGCTGCCATTTTAGCGACGTGGACGGTCGATGCTGCCCTTTTTGCGACTTGGACGGTCGATGCTGCCATTTTAGCGACGTGGACGGTCGGTTCTGCCATTTTAGCGACGTGGACGGTCGGTTCTGCCCTTTTAGCGACTTGGACGGTCGGTGCTTGATTTGACTTGCTCTGCTTCTTGCAGTGTCAGGGGTAGACTTGACTTGCCCCGCCTCTTGCGGTGTCGAGATTGGATTCTGACTTGCTCCGCTTCATGCGGTGTCGGAGTGGAAGTTGACTTGTTGATTTTGATTTGGGCTGACATCAGCATCGCTATACTGAAATATGGTACCAGGAGCGAATCATCATCTGTCATTGAGAGGATTTTGGGATTTTGGTTTTTGTTTGGCATTTGCATTGCTGCACTGGAATAATGCCAGGAACAACTCATCATTTGCCCCGGGAGCATTTGGGAATTGGTTTTTTTTTGTTTTTTTTTTGTTTTTTGGGGACTTTGAATGTGGTCTCACCGGTAGGACTTGGGAGAGGTTGGGATTGTTTTACGCCCGTGGATTGTATACGGTTTTGCAGGATGTATGATCCAGACCGTAGGGCCGGAAAAATTTCGGAACTTTGTCGGCGTCTGCATCGCTGCACGGGAATATGGTACCAGGAGCGACTCATCATTCGCCGTTGGGGTATGGGATTTAGAATTTGGTTGGCGTCTGCATCGCTGGACTGGAGTATGGTGCCAGGAGCGACTCATCATTCGCCATTTGGGGATTGGGGAGCGATGGCTTGGGAGACAGGTTTAGATCCCTATCGCCTAAGGCTTTTCAATTTTATGGGCCGTGAGGGTCCCATAAAAGCATTTTCTCCCTACGAGTCGTAAGGATTCTGCAGGTGTATTTTCTCCTTAGGAGTCGTGAGGACTCCTAAGTGTGTTTTTCCTTTATGAGTCGTAAGGATCCCACAAAGGTTTGTTCTCCTCATATATCGTGAGGAAACATGAGTGGGTCTTATCAATGGAGCATCATTCCCAAAGCGGAGACCAGCCGCGTAACTGGTGATTATGGTGGGGCATGGGTATGATGAGAATTATTTGAGCCCGTAGATTGTATACGATGGTCAACTTGGGGACCCACCGTAGGGCCGGAAAAATTTCGAGAAATTGGATTTTGGTTGGCGTCTGCATCGCTACACTGGAATATGGTATCAGGAGCGACTCATCATTCGCCGTTTGAGGACTTGGAATTTGGATCTTGTTTAGCATCAGCATTGCTGCACTGGAATAATGCCAGGAGCAACTCATCATTTGCCTTGGGAGGACTTGGGATTTGGGTTTTTGGTCGGCATCAGCACCGCTAACACTGAAGCGAAATGCCAGGAGCGACTAATCATTTGCCGTTGCCCGTTGGGGAACGATGGCTTAGGAGACAGGTTTGGGTCCCTATCACCTAAGGCTTTTCAATTTTATGGGCCGTGAGGGTCCCATAAAAGCATTTTCTCCCTACGAGTCGTAAGGATCCCGCAGGTGTATTTTCTCCTTAGGAATCGTGAGGATTCCTAAGTGTGTTGCTCCTTTGTGAGTCGTAAGGATCTCATGCAGGGGTTTTCTCCTCACAAGGTCGAGAGGACTTTGCGAGTGTATTTCATCTCTTTTCACGAGTTTGCGCCCTTTCGGGTTTTCACAGACTCGCCGGTAGTCCTGCTGTTTTTACTTACGGAGCCCTTTTGGGTTTTCATCCGTGCCCGTTTTGCTTGTGGACATACCGTTTATTTTTTTATATTATTTTTTTTATTTCTCTCTTCTTCTTTTTTTTCTCTTTTTTTTCTTCTTTTTTTTTTTGCCGCTGGTGGGACTTTAAAAGTATTCTTACCGGCAGGATTTGAGAGAGATAGGGGTCATTTACGCCCGTGGATTGTATACGGTTTTGCAGGATGTATGATCCAGACCGTAGGGCTAATGTGCTCAATTCGCCTACGACTTGGAGCATTCACGTGTAGTATTTCTTGAGATATCGGCCATTGATGGGTGGCATGGGCCTTTCTCCCTCGGCACTTATTAGTTGTAGGATCCTCCGTCGAACACTTTCTCGATGACGTATGGTCCTTCCCAGTTTGGCTCGAATTTTCCCTTGGCATGTCGATTGGGGATGATCGGTCTTTTGAGGACCAACACCAATTCACCTTTCTTGAAAGCGTGGAGACGGGTTATTTTGTCATAGGCCCGTGACATTTGGGCTCGGTATAGCTCTAGATTTTGCTGCACCGCGAGCCTTTTTTCTTCGAGGGCATCGAGCTCTTCAAGTCGAAGGAGCACGTTTTCCTCCTCCGTCAACTCGTGCTGAACGGCCATTCTTAAGCTTGGAACTTCGACTTCGAGGGGGAGGACCGCCTCCACTCCGAAGAGCAATGAGTATGGAGTGGACTGAGTTGGAGTACGGTGCGTGGTACGATATGCCCACAACGCCTCGTGAAGTTTGAGATTCCAGTCTCTCTTGTTGGCTGAAGCATTTTTCCTCAGGAGCTTGCATAGAGTCTTATTGAAGGCTTCGGCTAGCCCGTTGGCTCTTGGATTATAGATGGAGGAATATCTCCAGTCTATCTTGTGCTGAGTAGCGAACCTTGAGACATTGAAGCTCTTGAAAGAAGGCCCGTTGTCAGAAATGATTCTTCTTGGTGTACCGAAGCCGTATAGAATATTATGCTGGAAGAATGTCAGAATATCTTTTGTCTTGACTTCTTTTAGCGGGACAGCTTCAGCCCATCTGGAGAAGTAGTCTGTCGCGGTCAGTATGAACCGATGGCCTTTGGATGATGGAGGATCAATTGGGCCAACAATGTCGGTGCCCCAGACTTCGAAGGGCCACGACGCCACCGTAGGATGCAATGGGTTGGGATGCTTGTGAATGAAATCACCATGGATTTGGCAGATCTGACATTTCTTTGTGCGCTCTCCGCAATCCCGTATCATGGTGGGCCAATAATACCCAAGCCGTTTAATTTGAAGTCGCATCTTGGGGCCAGATTGGTGGGCACCGCAAATGCCCGAGTGAACATCTTTCATGACCTTTTGGGCTTCGGCCAATGACAGACACCTGAGCCAGAGTTGGTCATATGACCTGCGGTATAACGTGTCATTTACAAATACGTATCGGAGAGCTCTTTTCTTCAGCTGGATCCTCGCAGATTTTTCTTCGGGCAACTTGTCATATCGGAGGTAATCTATGAAGGGTTCTCTCCAATCGGGCTCGTCTTGGATGATCGAAGCTTCTTCGGCAGGACTGCTCTTCTGTTCCACGCTTTCCACTTCTCGTAGAGAGACTGAGGTAGAACTTGTCGGCTCCTGATTATGATCAGAATTTCGTCCATGTCAGGATCGGCCAGCTCCTTGGCTAAGCGAGCGAGTACGTCAGCCTTTCCATTCAACGCTCTAGGGACTCTCATTAGTTCAATGTGAGTGAACCGTTTCATGAGTTCCACCACTCGGCCTCTGTACCGAGCTAACTCGGGTTTGTATATTTTATAATCACCGCTTACTTGGTTGACGACGAGCTGGGAGTCACCGTAAACTCATAGCCGGCGGATTTCCATTTCTATGGCGAGCTCCAAACCAGCTATCAGAGCTTCATACTCAGCTTCATTGTTTGTCCGAGGCTCGGTGAGAGCGAAAGAATGCCGTAGGGTTCCCATTGATGGCGTGGTGAACACCAATCCTATCCCCGCTTTTACCTCTGGGACGCTTGATCTGCCGGAGCTTCTTATTGATGAGGCCCTATCGAAGTAGAGCTCCTAATATGGCTCGTCTTCCTCGAGGTGCAGCACTTGTTCGTCGGGTAACTCACAATTTAGCGGCGACCCTTCTGGTATGGGATGAGCAGCGAGAAAGTCTGCAAGAGCTTGCCCTTTTACTGCTTTCTGAGGAGTATAAACTATGTCAAACTCAAGTAGCATGACAGCCCATCTTGCCATTCTGCCGGCTAGGCTTGCTTTGGTCATCAATTGTTTGAGCGGGTCGACCTTGGAGATCAGCATAACCCGATGAGCCAGCAGATAGTGCCTCAGCTTCTTCACAGCAAATATCAGAGCCAGGCATTGCTTTTCGATTGGGGAATAGTTGTGTTCCGCCCCGACTAGAGTTCGACTGAGGTAGTAGAGGGCATTTTCCTTTCCCTCCTCGTTATTCTGGGCAAGGAGCGCACCGAGTGACTCATCTAGCGCGGCAGTGTAGAGAATCAGCGGTTTATTTGGAATGGGAGCGGCCAGCACTGGAGGGTGCAACAAGTATTGTTTGATGCTTTCGAACGCTGCTTGACACTCGGCATCCCAGATAAAAGGAGCTCCTTTCTTCATGAGCTTTGAGAAGGGCCTACATCTCCCCCGATAAATTTGAGATAAACCTCCGTATATAAGCAAGCTTGCCTTGAAAAGATCTTAGCTGTGTCAAACTCTTCGGAGGGGGCATCTCCACGATGGCCTTTATCTTCGACGGGTCAACTTCGATCCCTCGATGTCGGACTATGAAGCCCAGGAATTTTCCAGATGACACGCCAAAAGCGCACTTCAGAGGATTCATTTTCAGATCGTACTCCCTCAGTCTGGTGAGAACGGTCCTAAGATCTTAGATGTGATCGGCCTTGGTTTCAGTCTTAACGACCAGATCATCAACATAACATTCGACGACTTTATGAATTAGGTCATCGAAGATATTGGTCATTGCCCTTTGATATGTAGCACCTGCGTTCTTCAATCCGAACGGCATCACCTTGTAGCAATGTATTCCGATCGGGGTTCGAAATGCTGTGTGCTTCTCATCCTCAGGCGACATTTTGATCTAATTGTATCCAGACGAGCCGTCCATAAAGGTGAACAGCTCGTAATTTGAGGTGTCATCGACCATCATTTCCATGACCGGTAGCGGGAAGTCGTCTTTAGGACATGCCTTGTTGAGGTCCCTGAAATCGACACAAACTCGGATCTGCCCATTTTTCTTCTTCACTGAGACTATGCATGCGATCCAGTCCGCATATTTCTCTTCCCTGATGAAGCCGGCATCGATGAGCTTCTTAGTTTCCTCGATGACCTTTACTTCTAGTTCCCTTCTCATTCTTCGAGGAGCTTGTTTGACTGGCTTAGCATCAGGAGATATAGCCAACTTATGTACGGCCACTTCAGGGGAAAGGCCAGGCATTTCTTTGTACGTCCACGCGAAGCAGTCGACGAACTCATGCAGCAGGGCAATTATCTGCGCTTTCATTTCCTCTGACAAGAGCGAGCTGATGTAGGTCGGCCTTGGATTATCGGGCGTTCCTAAGTCAATCTCGGTTAGCTCGTCAAAGGTCGCTTGTCCGCCATCTTCGAGCTCTTGAGGAGCTTCTTCTGGCTCGGATATCTCGTCATCATCTTTTGATCTTTCGCTGGCCTCACCAACATGGATCATGTAGCACGCTTTGGAATCTGGTTGAATGTAGCCTATGCCCCGTCTATCTGGAATTTGTCCGTCGATGAGCGCTCGGACCTGGGGCGGATACCATAACCCTTCGTAAAACTTTGCTTCGGACTCCGTTTGATATAACCGGCATCCGCACTTCTTAAAGTATTCCCGCATCTTGGGCGCATAGTATCTGGGATTGAGGACGGCTCTTATGCCTCTCTCATAGGGAAGGCACGCGACAGAAAGATCGTCCGGGTGCACAACGGGGGTTGACCCGTAAAACAGGATGCCCTTCTGTCCATTTTTCCTTCCGGGGACGTAGAAAGTTTTCAGCTGGTCCACGGTGGAGACTGACAACGCATCGAGCTCTTTGCACATCTGGTCCGGCACCCTTGTGACGGCTAGGGACCCTTCTGCGACTTCGAAGGTCTCTCGTAGTTTCGCTTGCTGCATGGGGGGCCAATCTGCACAGCTGTTGCACGGCAGGTCCTCTTCTTCTGACTCTTCAGTGTCACTGCCAAGATGAGGGCGGACTTTGCTGCTAGATGGGCCTTCGGTAACAGATTCGTCCGTATCGCTGCCGAAATGAGGGCGAGTTTTACGGAAGGACGGGCTTCCAGCATCGGACTCATCAGTGTCGCTACCAAAACGGGGGCGAACTTGGGAGTTTTTGCATTTGAAAGTGATAGTCGGCTCAGATTTGCTTTTGAGTCTTGGGGCCGCTTTATCTTCAGTCAGTTGTGGCTTAGCATTTTGGTGGTTCATAAAGTACCGAGAATCTTCATATCGGACTTCATGCACACCGAACGGCTGGATGTCTCCGTCAATGCGTCTTTCTTCGCCATTTTTAGTATACTTCATGCATTGATGGAGAGTTGATGGAATGATGCCGTAATCGTGGAGCCACGGCCGCCCCAAGAGAATCTTATAAGACGTGTCGGCGTCGATCATGTATATCTTAGCTTCAGTTTGCAGATCCTCGAATTTGATTGGCAGAGCTATGGACCCCAGAACTTGCTGGCAATTTTGGTTGAAGCCTTGAATGACAATCCTTTCCCTTGACAGGTGGCGGACGTCCATTGACAAACTCTTCAGCGTCCGCAAGTTCATGATGTTCACTGAGGACCCCGGATCAATCAATATGCGATTAATTCGATCTCCGTCGCTGTACCCGGTCACGTAAAGCGGCCGATTGTGCTCGGCTGTTCCCAGTAGCAAGTCTTCATCCTTAAATGTGACTGCGGCGGCATGCAAAGCGAGCTGAGCTTCTTTCATATTAATTTCCGCAAAGTGAGCCTGATACCGCTCGGGGTTTTGTAGAGCGTGAATAAGAACATCTCTAAGCTCCTTAGATAGGACCAAGGCGTCGTAGATACTCAGGAGAGACAGAAGCCTTCGAAGGTGAGCCAAGACATTATAATCTACTGGGGAAGGACTCGAGTTTTCATCAGCCGGTTCTCCGCCATCTTCATCATTAGCCATCTGTTTTCCCTTTCCTTTTGGGGCATTGCCCTGATTTGGCGGCAGAGCCCTGCCGCTTCTGAGCTGGATTTGGTTGGCCTTTGTGGCGAGCTCCTCGTCTTCTTCAGGAAAACAGAGCTAATCCTCGGAGTCGCTGCCAAGATGGATGGCGTAGCAGGTCACTACTGGGATCTCTTCACTGGAGTCTTCTTCTAACTCCTCCAGAATTTTAGCCGCTTGTACAGGGAAGAACTCTTTTAATTGAATCAATGTTCTTTCCTTTTGTTCATATTCTTCGAGGGAATCGATATATTTTTGAATGGTCGATCTCCCTACAGACTCCTTTTCGCGCCGAGCTGCACTTTTCTTCTTCTTGAGCTTCTTGGATTTTGAGCCTGATGGAGTCGCATTGGCAGCTGGACTGGTAGGCTTCTTCTGCCCTTCCCATTCCGTCCTGGGTTCTTTCCGAAGTAGCTTTATCATCTTCTTCGTCTTATTAGATATGTGCATACTCCATGGAGGCCGCGATGAGTCCGTTTCATTTCTCAGGGCAGCGGGTTCGGCTGTCTGCTCCCAGAAGGCTTCAGTTTCTGTCTGTATAAAGTTGGTGGTTGCAACTTGATTGTTCACCAACACACTTTTGGACAGCTCGATCTCTCCAGCTTTGTACTTCTTCTCGACCCAGTCTTTGAAGATATAGCAATCCTCGATCGCATGGCTCACTACTCGGTGGTACGGGCAATACAGGGGATTGTCGGTCATTTTTGCTTCTTGGGGTCTTTTCGACTCCGGCAATTGTAGGCCGTTGTTCAAGGCATCTTTAAATATCTTGCGGACCTTGTCCCTTCTGAAAGAGTAAACCTTGTTCTTTTTCTCCTCTAGGGAAGGCCCATCTCCTCCCAGCAATGGCTTTCGAGACCGGTTAGTTTTGGATTCGGCCGCCCTTCGCTTTTCTTCATTGTCGGACGCATTGAAGACATTGGTACTGCTGGAACTCCCGCTTCTACGGTTGTCGTCCCGCTTGCTTTTCCAAGTTTTGTCTCTCTGAGAGTCCTGCGGGGACTCTTGCTTTGAGCGTTCCAGCATTTGGACTTTCTTGGTTAGCTCCTGAAATGTCTTGAGGCCCGCCGTACACAAGAATGGGACCATCCAATTGCTGAGGTTCCCAATGAGAAGGCTGACGGACTGGTCCTGCTCCAGCGGCGGTTCACACTTGACTGTGAGATTACGCCATCGAGCGATAAAGTCGGTGTTGCTTTCATTCTTCCCCGGCTTGGTCCTCACAAGGTCGGCAATGGAGATTTTATCACTGACACTCATGAACCTTTGCCGAAACAGGGACTCCATTTGGGCAAAGGTAATGACGGACCCGTCCGGTATACTTGCATACCATTCGAAGGCGACGCCGGTCAGGCTGTTGACAAACTGACGAAGAAGGAGCGCGTCATTGCCCCCTGTATTTCCGCACGATGCTTTGAAGTGGGCGACATGCTGATTTGCATTCCCCGTTCCATCAAATCTTCCAAACTTAGGAATGACGTAGCCGCTTGGGAACTCAATCAGATCGTACTGCGCGGGATATGGCCGCCCACTACTGCCGATTTCTTTCTGAGCATCAGCTTCGGCCACCAATGTTTTAACTTTGCTGGTGACTAGATCCATTATCCGATCCTGTGTTAGCGGGATAGTGCTATCTGGGGCCAAGGCGTCCTCAGAAGCGGAGTGTGGCCGGCTTTCGTGCGGCTCGACCAGTCTTGGACCCAACGGAACAGGCATTGGCTGCCTCGGATTGTCATCACCCGGCTGATTAGTAGCGGCTTGTGCTTGATTGGGAGGCGCTCGAGCAATTTGAGCCGTGAGCTGCATCACAACGTTTGTTAGGTCGTCAATTTTCGGATAGAGCTTGGCCATCTCTTTATCCTTGCTCCTGAGCTGTTTTCGAAGCTCTTGAAGCAGCTCTTGCTCTGCGGTCCTGGGGCGGAAAGTCGGCTCTTCCTCGCTGTCCGAGCTTGACTCTGCATGGACCGAGAGGTTTTTCTGCCCATCTTCCTCCTCGAGAGGGTTTTCTTCATCCAACGGAGGCGACTGTTCTTGGGAAGCGGCAACCACATTCAAGCCAGATTGGACTTGGGATGTGGTGGCCCCATCCTTGCTTTTGCTGCGAAGGTTGTCGCTGGGACGCCCGCCCGCCATATAGACCGTATGGACGACATATCCAGTCGTCTTTTTATTATCGGCGGCTGATTTCATGGATCGCTGTCTTGGCCCTCCTGTTTCGGTAGCGGGCAGTCGATTGAAGGCGGCTGGCCTAACCAGGTTCTTGAATGGTGCTGGAGCTTCTTTTCTGGGTTTACCCTGCTGCTTTCGTGCGGCACAGAGTGCTTGATAGACTCTTGAAGAGACAGTGTCATACGTTTTCTGTTGAGGCCGGGACACGTCTCTTTGTGGCACTGTTCGGACCGCCGTCTTCTTGATTCTGGCAGTCATGGCATTTTTCTGAACCCACTTCAGAGGCTCGAAGGAATTGCTGATTCTTACGTCCGACCCAGCCGTCGTCGCGGGGCAACCCTGCACTTGGAACTTCACACGATTCCATTTGGCCGAAACCCTGGCCCTCTTGTTGGCTCGATACCTGAGCCGCTTCTGCCTTAACTTTTCTGTTCTAAGCGCCCGGCAGACTTCGGCTCTTTGGGAAGACGCCGCAGACCGGGCGATGGAGGGCCTTGGAGATACGCTCGATTGTGCATTTGTTAGATTCACCGCCTGAGCTCATCCGCGACGTTTGATGTTGCCCTTCGCACCGGAAGTCTTTCCCCCAGCTGGAGCGCCAGGGAGTCGTTCAGACACCATCTTAAGTTTCGGTTGTGGTGCCTTAGCAATCACAACATTCGGCCTCTTGCCCCTTGGGACCGGCTTGGCCACCTGTTCCGCCGGGATCTCCACCAGATGAGCGCTACCGGCAGGGTAGATGATGACGGAGCCAAACTGGCGGGGCGGTTCCTCCCACTGCCGACTGAGGCTTGCAGGGAGAACCACACGAGCGTTGATCTTGACCACGTACGGAATCGGGGTCACGTTGGAAGCTGAATTCGTCTGGGGAGACATTGTCGTCGAAGGTTGATTGCTGCATGGAAAAAAGAACATCATTTCAGTATAGGCAATCGATATGTATATTGATTGAGTTCGCATGAACGTTTAACCTGAAATATGGGAGGAGAGATGGGTCCCACCGGGCGTGCCAGAATCTGTAGGGTGTTTTTCGTCACCCCATTGAGATGGGAATACGCGCGCGCTTGTCAGGCGTACTACAGATTCCCCCTGCCTAGGGTAGGCCGGGGTTTATTGATTGTGTGGATCCGAATCTCCGGCAGCCGCGGACTAAGCTGCCGTTAATTACCCCCCGCCTTTGGGGCGAGGGAACCTCCGATTGACGGGTTAAACTGGTCATGCGAACTCGATGTGCAGTGTACGTGTGTTTTATTTTGGAGGGGGGATTTTAAATATATCGGGAGCCACGCAGAGTTTTTACGGGGGTCCCGCTACCCGGATAGCGGGCTGGGGGTCAAGGGGGCTAGCAGCCCCCTTGCGGGGTGCGGGGCAGCGCCCCGTTAGAAAAAAATTTCTAACAGGGACAGTGTCGTGGAGTATGTGTATGTGTACATTTGTATACATATGTATATATATAAAAAAAGGGAAAAAAAGACATCCAAAGGATGCGTGGGGCCAGCACCTGGGCGCTTGAGCGCAAGCGCGCCACGTGTCGGCACGTGGGCGCTTTGCGCTCGAGCGTGGAGCGCTGGAGCGCAACGCGCCACGTGTCGGCACGTGGGCGCTTTGCGCTCGAGCGCAGAGCGCTGGAGCGCAACGCGCCACGTGTCGGCACGAGGGTGCTTTGCGCTCTAGCGCAGAGCGCTGGAGCGCAAGCGCGCCACATGTCGGCACGTGGGCGCTTTGCGCTGGAGCGCAGAGCGCTGGAGCGCGAGCGCTGGAGCGCGAGCGCTGCGTGTCGGCACGTGGGCGTTTTGCGCTCGAGCGCAGTGCGCTGGAGCGCAAGCGCGCCACGTGTCGGCACGTGTGCGCTTTGCGCTCGAGCGCTAGCGCACCAGCGAGAAAAAAAGAGGATTTTTAGCCCCGGAAATTCTCTAAAGAGAAAATAGGGTGGAGTTAAACTCCTAAGATGCTTTGGGTTAAGGAAATGGGTCCTTCTTCTTCGTTTGCTGGCCGGATCTTGGAGATAAAGAGATGTGAGATTTAAAAATCTTTCCTTTTTGAGATCTGATGGCAGATCTGAGTTCCCCTTAATGGGTTTTGTGGTGAAAAACTAATTTGTTTTATACAAAGAAGAGTAAAACTCTTGGTTTAATTCAAAAGAAAGAAAAAGGTTTTGGAACCTTGAAGAAGGAAGAAAGATCTCAGATCTCAAACTTTTTTGGAGAGAGAAAAAGTTGTCGTGATTTTTTCATTGTTTTTGCCTTTATAGGCCATACACTTTACACATAGCCCCTTGGGCTTCATAAAATGGCATTTTGCCTATCCCATGGCTCATATGCCATTTCTTTTTGCACATAAGCCATGGGCTTTACAAAAATTTGGCTTTATGCCTATTTTTCTTACATTTATCCATAAAATAAAAAAAAGAAATACAACAAAATTATTTATTACAAAATTTTTATCTTGGCATGGGGGGAGGCCGGCCTCTTCATGTTCTGGCTCGACCCGGGCATGGGCCCACTGGATCTGGGTTTGGGCCCACTTTGCTTGGGGTTGACTTTGATTTTGACTTGGTCAACCGGGGTGTAAATTTTTACCCCAACAGTATGGACATGTATTCTTGATGAAACATAAATCCGAGACCTTTGAGAAATTCCAAGAATACAAGAATGAAGTGGAAAAACTAACAGGCAAAAGTATCAAGACACTTCGATCTGATCAAGATGGTGAATACTTAAGTGCCGAGATCCTGGATTATTTAAAAAAGAATGGAATTCTCTCTCAGCTTACTCCTCCATACACACCTCAACACAACGGTGTATCGGAAAGATGGAACTGCACCTTATTAGATATGGTACATTCCATAATGAGTAACGCTGAGTTACCGCGATCCTTCTAGGGTTATGCACTAGAATCTGTTGCATATCTTTTGAAAAAAATTCCTACTAAGTCTGTGCCTACCACACCATATGAAATGTAGAGTGGGAAGAAACCCTATCTTAAGTATCTTAAGATATGGGGATGTCGAGCTTTTGTCAAAACGCAGCATACGGACAAGCTCGAGGCACGATCAGTACTGTGTAAGTTTGTGAGATACCCAAGGATCTCTAGGGGGTATCTTTTCTATTACGCGGAGAAATAAAAGATTTTCGTTTCTCGGCATGCCCACTTTGTGGAGACTCGATTTCTTGAAAAAGAAATAAGTGGGAGCACAATAGAACCAGAAGAAATTCCAGAATCACAAACTATTACTGAAAATATGGTGGAACCAGAAATTTCAAAAGAACCGGACGTCCCTGCACCACTCCGCAGATCTAGTAGAAAGTCCCATCCGTCCGAAAGATACTACGGTTTTCTTGTAGAGGGGGATAGAGAAGATTACATAATCAATGATGATGAACCAACTAGTTTCCAGCAGGCCATTACGAGCAGAGACTCAGTAAAGTAGATGGATGCAATGCAGACCGAAATGGAATCCATGTACACCAACAAAGGTTGGACTTTGGACATTGCAGCTCAAGGGGTAAAACCCGTAGGCTGCAAATGGATCTTCAGAAAGAAGATTGGTGCAGATGGACAGGTTGAAACCTATAAAGCTAGACTTGTAGCAAAAGGTTTTCGTCAAAGACCTGGCTTGGACTATGATGAAACATTTTCTCCAGTAGCTATGCTTAAATCCATTTGGATCCTACTTGCCATTGTTGCCTTCCCTGATTATGAAATTTGGCAGATGGACGTAAAGACCGCTTTTCTGAATAGAAATTTAGAAGGGTGTGTTTATATGGATCAGCCAGAGGGTTTCATAAAGAGTGGGAGCAGTGGAAGAGTGTGCAAGTTGCTTAAATCTATTTATGGATTAAAGCAAGCATCGCAGAGTTAGAACATCTGCTTTGATAAGACGGTCAAATAATTTGACTTTATCAAAAATCCAGATGAACTATGCATTTATAGTAAAATTGTAGCGAGAACTGTAGTATTTCTCGTCTTGTACGTGGATGACATTCTCCTGATAGGAATGAAATTCCTATGCTACAATCGGTCAAATGATTCTTGTCACTGAAGTTCTCCATGAAAGACCTGGGTGATACCTCTTACATTCTGGAGATCCAGATCTATCGTGATAGATCTAAGAGAATGTTGAGACTTCCACAGTCCAGGTATATCGACACCATACTGAAAAGATTTAGTATGGAAGATTCCAAGCGCGGTAATCTACCGGCTTGCCACGAGATCACCCACTCTAAAAAGATATCTCCCAAGACTGATTTGGAAATGGATCGCATGAGTATTATACCCTACGCCTCTGCGGTAGGATCTATAATGTATGCGATGTTGTGTACCAGACCAAATGTTGCTTACGCACTGAGCGTGTTAAGCAGATATCAGTCAAACCCTGGGAAGAAGTACTGGATAGTAGTTAAGAACATTCTCAAGTACCTAAGAAGGTCTAAGGAGATTTCTTGGTGTACGGATGTAAAGACCTCCAGATCGATGCCTTCACTGACTTCAGCTTCCAGAGTGACAAGGATGACTCCAAATCTATGTCGGGTTATGTCTTTACCCTCAATAGAGGGGTGGTCTGTTGGAAGAGCTCCAAGCAGGATACCGTTGCTGACTCGACGATAGAGATAGAATATATCGCTGCATGTGATGCCACGAAAGAAGCAGTCTGGATAAGAAAGTTCATTACAGAACTTCAAGTAGTTTCGTCCATTGTTGATCCAATACCTTTGTATTGTGACAACAACGGGGTTATAACTTTAGCGAAGGAACTAAGGTCCCATCAAAAGTCCAGACATATCTTGAGGCGGTATCACCTGATCAGGAAGATCGTGAATCGTTGGGAGATCGAGGTGCGGAGAGTAGACACGGAGAACAACACTGCAGATCCACTTACAAAGGCCATCCCTCAGACGCAGTTTGAGAGGCTATTCGAGATGCTAGGTCTGCGATATGCCAATACATGACCTTAGTACAAGTGGGAGATTGTTAGTGATATATGCTCTAGAGGCCATTATTGTATAGTACTGGATTGTATATTATATTTTGGAAGCTTGGGATATACACAGATATAATAACAGTCTTACTCAATATGATAGTATGATATCTGGTTTGATTCTATCTTAATATATCTATGTATTTCTTTTAACATATCGTTACTACATATTGATAGAGCCCTTAGGATCTTTGCTTGACTGCCAGCGTTGTGATGGCAGTCACATTAGTAGGGGCTGGGTAGTCTATAAGCACATCCTTAAGCTTGTCCCTAGTCATAGGATTATCGAGACATGACATCGATACTCCAGAGTAGACTAGTGTATATGCTTTTTATCCCCATCAGGGGAGGTGGCCTGTCGCGCAGCTATTGGTATACGGTACCAGAGATAGTATATAGGTACTCATTGGGTTATGAGTTACACTGGACGGACTTGCTGGGAACTGCTGGTTGGTATTATACCTATCGTCAGTTAGCAGTTCCCCGGTGATATGAGTACAGATTAGTCCGTTGACTTAACATCACTATTCGTCTCGAGTGTGTTCCCACTGTACTTAGATTGCTATCCTACCATGGCTCAAATGAGTCGTGTAAACAAGTAGTGGTTAGGTGCGGTCCCGAAGTACTTGGAGGCAGTAGGGGTTAGAAGGGATTCGTCTCTCCTGGTATTGGGAGTTGATATCGTGCTGTGTTCGGTTAGCCAATACACAAAGTCCCTGGCCAGGGCAAGTGAGATTTACTGGTAGGTACACTAGTATTTTCTCAGGGTGTATCCTGGGTTTTACGGGCGTTCGGAGCTCGCAAAAATTTTTGTTTTCACTTCCGCCTCAGCCGCGGCTTCCGCGGCGCGAGCACCGAAACCAAACATAATATCATAAACATTCCATAAACCTTAACTAGCTAGTTTGCAATTATTTAAAGTTTAGATCGACGGATTTTTCCGAATCGCATTTCCAAATTCACTGCTTGCTGTTCGGATTTTAAAGTTGTTCAAAATTGTTCTGGTTATATTAAAATTATGTGCAGGCAATACTAGAGGCTAGAAAAAATTTTGGGCACATGAGCCCAAAATTTCTTCGCGGAACTGCCGCCAAACATGCCATTTGGCCGCAGTTCCGCGGTCCAATTTGGCCCGTTGTGCCCCAAATTTTTTCTAGTGCTTTAGGTTATGGAAATGTGTTTTTTAGAATTTTTAGTTATGGCCCAGATTCGTTTGAGTACTGGTTTGTGCTTGGGGCCAATGCAGAAAGTTCTAATCAATCGAAATTTTGAATTCATGACTTTCGGTGCATTTGTTAGTTTTTGAGACCGTGAATATCATAGTGCGGTACAATCTGACTGGTTTCTATATGTACAATCAGACGGGTTTACGAACATAATATTCACGTTGATGTTCTGTGTTGCACTGATGTTATGGATAGATTGTCGTGATGGATAGCCTTGTGTGCAATGTTAGATGTACTGTTCTGATTCATTTGTATATTCATTATTGTGGGATGAGCGTCCGACATGTGAACTGCAGTTTCTGCCAGTTTGTATATTCTTTATTGGGGAACGACCGGGTTGAGGTCGATGTCACCGTTATATATATATTTTCTTTTCTGTACTAGAATTACCCCGCGGAGGAGTGCTCGAATAGCCGGAACAACGGGCCCGCATCTCATGGCGTTGAGACCAGGGGGCCTTACTCTAGAATTGGCAGCCTATTTGCCATACTCGTAAGGGGTATAGGTTGATCCACGGATGGGTGCTCAAGTTACCATATTCTGTGAATTGTTGGGTGGCCCATTCACTTTGTTGATTGGGGTTGCCTCACTTTGGGGATTGACGGGTAACTTGCCGCACTCGTAGGGGTATAGGATCTTCATTGCACTGGCTATCCGCATGACCGGAGAACGCCGCGTCTCATTTATGGCTCAAATGAAACGCGGGGTTCCTAGATTATCCGCTATTCCATATTGTTCTCCGCATGCTTGTGATGATTATTTCTGCTTGTGATGACTATTATCTGCCTGCGATGTTAATATATATTATTTATATTTATTAGATACTTCTATATGTTTTGCATCTACGCTAGTCCTGCCCCCGCTCTGTCATTAGTTAAGTAACCTAACGGTGTATAACGGAGCCCCGTGGCGAATGCGGATGGCATATAAATAGCATGTTATTTTAGTTGTTTCTTTTGTGGCTTGGAAACTTAAAATGATGAGAACACATTATCTGAATAATGTAAGAAAAAATAAACCTAAATGATGTTGTCGGGACTAATTTTAAAACTACTCGGTTTTCTTTAAAACTCATAGTCGTATTCTTTTGTTTTGCATAGAGGTATTCGGTTAGGAATATTCCGCACCTCATTCTATGAGGAAGAGCCTTGATTCCTTCAGTGGGAGTTCGCTCTTAAGCAAAAATTTATGTTACTAATTTTAAAAAGCGGAGGTTAAGCCACTCCATTTCAAAGTCACTCGAGTTCCTTCAATGATATCAAGTTCATTACGTTAAAGGTTTTTCGCCAAAAACCAGTCGTAACCCTCCGTCATTTCAAACGGGTAGCGCCTAGTATTTATACTATGTTTGCCGGCCTTCTTCAAGGCATAGTGTATGGTAGCTATGTGTTACTTTTCTGCAGTATAGAGATGCATTAATTTAAGACAGTCGTACAGCCTTGTTGGCCTTCGTCAAGGGCGAGTATAGGTGGGTTTAGATTAATCAGGACAATGACAAGTAGAACTTGACTTGCGACTTATGATTTGTTAGCCTTCGTCAAGGTCATAAGACGCTTGGGGCAAAAACCATATCGGGAGTTTCAAACATACGGGAAACTTGCCATGCATGCGCATACCTTCTGGAGTATGGTGACTTGAGTGGATTCCATCAGGTTATCACATGATGATAGTTAGGTCCTGATTCCCACTGATGAGTATGTATTACTCCTCGGAAGATTTTTTCCTTCACAATTAGCTAACCTATTAGGTGTCTAGAAAGTGTTAACGAGATTACGCCTCTACGGAAACGGGGTTATTAATTAGGTCTGTGCGAAAGCACGGGAGACCTCTCTCGGAGTACCAACACTGGCCTAGCTAAACGGTTGGCGAACTTGTAAAAGTGTAAATGATCCTGACGACTTCTCCTTTTAGGATTTGAAGGAGAATTCGAGAAAACAGTGGGAGCCATCCTGATTAGATAAAAATGAAAACCAATCTAATCTTGATAGAGTGCACGCTGAGTGTTTTCTCTCTCTCTCTCTCTCTCTCTCTCTCTCTCTGGTACAGCGACCCATGAATTATCTTAAAAACTCATGAACCAAGTTAACCGAATCTTCTTACACACTTGGGCTTTGAATTGTCTTGATTGGTGACAAATTCGCATATATCCCTGCCACTCCTACTCTACCCTTTGCATTTCTTCAGAACACATCGTATCACTACAATGATCCATATTGCTTGGAACAGCCATCGTATAGTTACATACAAACTCGAAGAAATTACTTCAGTCGAGAATGGCCACATGTTCTGAAGAAATTGAATATGATTATTCGGTTATCTCTTCCCTTTACCTTCTCTCAGGTAACGAAAGCTCCTTGTATTAAGAAAGTACACCCATTACGCTTATTGGATAGTCTTCTTCCAAAACTTAGGTTGGTGCCGAAAGGTAGGGAAGGAAGAAAATCAATTTGCCTAAGTGCAGTGTGCAGAAGGTAAGATGTGGAGACATATAAAGAGATTAAAGTGAGGGCAAAGGAAATTGCGACCAATGTCATGAATCTGGATAATGAAAAAGACATTACTAGGAATATCTGGCCATCCCGTATGGAACAATTTCATGTTTCAGATTTTCTGTGTATTTATAAGAAGAGAATTATTTTCCTAATTATTTATGACTCCAGGGTATGTATTTACCAGATTTGGATCTCACATCTATACGGTGTTACATATGTTGAGAAGGAGTAGAGTATTAGGAAATGGGTGTTTTGATCCTCAATGCCGGAATTCGTTGTAATTGGTGATATTGGATTAAATCGCCTGGCTTTTGCCTGACGGCAAATATTTGGTTTCGAATAACCGTTGTTATGCACCAAATTTTAAAATGAAATATCTGTACTTTTATTTTATAAAGTGAGATATACATTTTGAAAATTGTGTTTTAAACATTTACCTTTATCAGTTGAGAATAAGATAAGGTGCATTGAATAATGGTGTAAGACATTCTTAACCGAGATACAATTTTCAATTTACAAATCACAGAATTTGAGTTAGTATACTCTTGGGACTTATACCAGAAAATGTATGTTGTACAGTGTCCTTCGGAATAAGGGGTTGGTACTCTTACTTCATTCAGGTTTGCCTATATGTTCTCTAGTTTTAGACACGCATTCGTAGTAATGCAAGGTCAAAGATTTTGAGAAGTTTATAAGTATAAGAATAAAGTAGAGAACCATACGTTGGAAATATCAGGATTGTTCGAGGTAATCAAAAATTTAGATACTTATGCTAAGTATTCCATCATAGTATTGAGAACTTCATTCTCTCACAGGTTGCTCATCCGTGAGTTAGCTCCTTCGTAAGTAATGTTGTATTGGCATTTTTCCATTCGGCGATATGCACTGGAAACAGCTGCATGACTTTTGAATCCGGTTCCATCTAAATTAGTGAATTGATTCTATATGGACATAGAATGGTTATATATCTTGAGGTTATTAAGATATGGAGTTATCTGGTTCCTGTTTAAAAGCGTAATTCGGACAAACTCAAGGCATGCTTCGGTAATGGCGATTTGTGGATTGTCCTAAGAATTCGTTGGGATTTTAATTTCTTCCATTTTCAAGATCAATAGTTATATTGTTCTTAACTTGCCACCATTTTATAAATGGATCTTTTTGCAAAAGAAACTAGTGGGAGTATGGTAGAATTGGAAGTGATTCCAGAACCACAAACGGTTACCGAAAATTTAGTAGAACCTAAAAATTCAATTGGACATGACAAACTGTTAGCCACTCCGCAGATTTTAGTAGGTGGCCTACAAAAACCCGAGAGATACATCGGTTTTCTCGTAGACGGTGACAGGGAGGTCGGTATCATGGTGATGATGACCCTACTAGTGATCAGTAGGTCTTACAAAGTGGTAACTTCCAGGTGACCAGATACTTATATCCAAGATGGACTCCATGCACTTCAGCAAAATTATGGATTCTGGACTTTGCTGGGTACTCCTGAAGGGGTAAAACCCATAAGAAGCAAGTAGATCTTTCGAGATCTGTGCAGGTGGAAAGATACTAACCTGATAAGGCTAGACTTATTGTAGAGAGTTTTCATCAAATACCCGTTGTGTAACGACCCGAATTTAGTTCATGACCGGCACTTAAATCACGTAATGTCTAAAGGCACAACGTAAATTAAGAAAGCCAAAACCCAGAAATCTAAACCCCTTTTTTTTAAAAAAAAAATTCTGGCAGCACTTCCCTCGTATATTCTAATCCAAAACAGATATACAACAATATATAGGCATCCCCAAGCGGGAGCTGGCTCTTCGCCAAAACGGTGGGGTCACAACCACGCAAGACAGAATATAAGTATACGACACCCAACGGCGAAGATCAACACAATGAATAAAGTAAAGCAAGACATTAAACCCACCAAGCGAATATAAAACCCATTGCTCAAGTCTTGCAACTACAAGTCTTGCTAAGTCTTACTACTTATACAAACACTAGTTTCTGATTTGATGGAGTTGACTAGAAACAATAGGAATAATAATACAAGAGTGGCACGATCCAACAGGTACCACCTACCCAAAGCAAATCACCTAAAAGCAGCTGTGTGCCGGCGATACCGCTACTGATCCAAGCGGTCAACCTGTAAGAATTGTGGCACAATGGGGGTGAGTTGCTAACTCGTGAGTAGAAAACATTATCAGGTAGAAATCGAAATAAATAATGATTCCTAGGTCAACTATATCACAAATGTAATATTATGATATCTCGGGTGACCGTATCTGCATATATAGCAACAACATAATCAATGCCTATCATCAAGTGGATCTTATCCAACCATATAATCAATGCCTGTATGCATGTTGATTGATCGTTATCTTCGTGTCATATGTAAAATGTTTCACAACCAAAGAAATTTATACCGCAATCAATTAACGGTGTCTATTGTAGTTTCGTCGGTGAATGCGGATCATCCACTGAGAAAGTGTGATTTGCTCGTTATTGTTTTAGTTGAGTCGAAAATTAAAAGATAAAAGAAATTGCAATAAAATTGATTCAAGATTTGTGAGTTTTCATTTTCAAGAAACTTAAAGAATGTAAAGATCTAAAATCAAGAATCAAGAAATGTTCCCAAATTGTTTGAATCATCAAGATTTGTAAAGAGACTTGTCGGAATCGATCCAATTGATAGTGATAATGAATACTAATTATTACAAATTCTTATCTATTGAAAATTTGTTGCTAGATCGATGACGATCGATGAGAATTAGGGATCTATTGAATAAACTAGGGTTTCTTCATCATCATCCCTTGTCCTTTCATTGATTATCATTCAAATTCTAGCCTCTAGCAAATTAAATCACCGATCGTTGATCTCTAATTTGGAGCGAAAACATTCAAGAAAGCGATCTCGCTCAAATTAGGTTTTCGATGATTCAATTTCCTAAAGGTTACAAAACTCATAAGATTTAAGAATCGTTCAAGAATTTAATCATCATCATCTACTTATTTTCTTGATTCCGATACAAGCGGAGATTTCACTCACACATCATGAAAAAAGAATGAATCAAGATTCGATAAATTTTCATAATGTAAGAATGTAAAGAAAAGCAAGATTTACAATATTCACCTTTATTAATCGACGATTAGGTACAATTCACTCAACTCGAGATTACAAGATTTGAGAAGGTAACTAAATCCGCCGAAATTAGCTTCGCATCGATCTTCTTGAGTCGTGAATCGTCATGGATCTCTTGCTCGGATGAAGGTCGGCGTTGCTTCAAAGGATCTCCATTTGCTTGCTTGATTCGCTTCTCGATGAATCTTGATTTGGCTTTTGAATTAGATTTGAGGCTAGGGTTTTGGATCACAAGTTGTGTCACTCAACTTGTGTTTAGAATTGTTGAACAACGAACAACTAATCAACTCTTGAACAACCTTTGTAATGAAGCCCTAAGTGACTTTTTATAGTTTTCCCTCAAGCTTCCCCTAAAAGCTAAGTCTAGCTTCCCTTGGAAGCTTGGTTGTTATGAAGCTTTCACAGGAAGCTAGGTAGTTGTAGGGAAGTTTCTAGATTAAGGTAGTTAGCTAGCTTGCACAAGAAGCTTGGTAGGTATTAAGCTTGAACAAGAAGCTTGACTGTTAGAAGGGAAGCTTCTGGAGAATTCGAGGAACTGAAACGTCTTGAAGAAGTTTGGCCATTTAAAGAGAAGCCTCGGAAAAAGTTTTCTGCCACCGATAAGTCAACGCGGCCATGGATCCGTGGCGGATCGGCCTGACTCGGCCGTGGATCCGCGGCCGTTTGAGGTGATCTCTGCATGGAATTCTCAGGTTGATTTGGTGCTGATCTTTAGGGCCTTATTTTATGTCTGGAATCTTTTTATACTTTCTTGTTTACTGCCAGATCACAAGTCTTGGACTTGACGTATTTTATCAGCACTTTTAGCAGTTCCGGCTCTTTTACCTGGAGAATTTCCTGCACACAATCTCGAGACAAGTGTTTGATATACAAAAGATCACGTATGCAATAATAAACACACAATTTCCCTCATAATGCTAGTTATAATGTATAACACATGTTATTTGGTATTTTTGCAGACAAATTGCTAATATGTGTTATATTTATACCAAACGCCTTTAGATGATTATAAATAGTAGGAAAATTGCTGTGTTAAAAATGCAATATTTTCGACTGATCAAATTCCCCCAAACTTAATTTTGGTCGTCTCAAGCAAAATTGTTTTATTCAAGAGAAGGAGAAAATATAAGAAAAAGAAAAACTAACTAGCACGCTTTCGTAGGCAAACACGATTGCACTGAGCACGTGCAACAAGCCTTTAAATCTCTAGGTGTCCCTAATAGGAGGAGTGTTGTCTCTTGAGGGTTTTCAGCGGATTGCACCCACAAAATCCAATAATAAAAGGAAGACC
This sequence comes from Agapanthus africanus, assembly GCA_030015575.1. Classification (NCBI taxonomy): domain Eukaryota; kingdom Viridiplantae; phylum Streptophyta; class Magnoliopsida; order Asparagales; family Amaryllidaceae; genus Agapanthus; species Agapanthus africanus. The sequence goes on from CM057337.1 coordinate 166,183,014, forward strand.
GTGAAAGTTACATGTAAAGATAAGAATTATAAAAGAAAGACTTTGAAAATTAAAGTTTCCTACTACACTAGCTTTTCGGTTGTCATGAGCCCTATCTTAATAGTCATGAAAAGAAGTTAGAAATCACATCATCTCTCAATAAAACATCATCCTTATTCTTCATTCCTACCTTTCTTCCAAACATCGATCATATACCCTTACGTGTGTGTAAAAGATATCCCTACACTCGGAGAATTCAATTCAAGCTATCATACTCTTGTCCATCTACCTCATTACTTTTTAATTGATGAATATTTAGATGGATTTGCTCACACATTTTTCATACGACCGTTAATACTTCTTGAGGTACTAACCGACCGATTACTCATGTGCTTGTTTATTAGGTATATTAGTATTTTTCCTCGTCTTGCACCGCCTAAGGCTTAGCTGTGACTCCCAAACCAGTTGGTCTAAGGTACTAGGTGATGAAGCACCATCGCTATATTTTTTTATTGCTGCCTTGGTGATAACAAAACCAGTGTTCATTTTTTTTTACACCATTTTATATTTTATTCATTTATAATTTCCTTCATACTTCGGCTTTTAGACAAGAGCATTTCAAGGTATCCTCTACTATCCCAAGCTTCAAGACGTGTGTAAGTGTGTATAGTAGGGTATCAACATTCAAATGTTTGGCTTCCAGAATATGAGCTATTTTTCAGATTTATTTTTATCCTCAGATTAGTGACTTCCTTCATCTTACTAACCCTTGGGATAATGGCTCATAACTACTTATTACTAGTTCGTTTAAGAAATCTTCTAATTTTCTTGGTTTTCTTAAAATTTTCCAATGTTTTGGATGTAATTTTTCACTATCTAATCTTTTATTATCAAATTAAATATTAAATATTTTTATCTTTTGAATTTTTTTTTGTTTTTATATGTTTTAAAAAGTTTTGTGCTTATGCAAAGTATGATGCAAATGATGCTCAAATAAGCACAAACATCCCCCAAACTTGTTTTCAACAGTGTCCTCACTGTTGTCTTCTGCTAGATCACAAAAACCTGTAAGCCTGGAAGAAAATTTATTAACGGGGGCAATAAATATGATCGTGAAACTCTCCCCCAAACTTATTCTTTTCACTCACCTCCATTCTAAAGATGATACGGTATTTTTCAAAACATGGAGGTGAGACGGAGGAATTTTAATCGAGATAAAGCGACTCCTGTAAAAACAGGAGCTCCTCCGTGGGGTCAGTGGAAAAATACGGTTTTAATCTATGTCCATTTACTTTGAAAAATGTATCGTTTTCAACATTTTCAACCTCAACTGCCCCGTGCGGGTATACATACCGCACAACAAAAGGTCATTTCCACCGAGATTGTAGCTTACCCGCATGAAGATAGAGTCGTGAATCATAAAGAAAGACTTGTTGACCAGATATAAAAGTTTTTCTCAAAATATTTTTATCGTGAAATATCTTAGTCCGATTCTTTACAATCACAGCATTAGCATAAACTTCATCGCGGAGTTTGCTTAGCTCGTTTAATTGCAGCTTCTGAAAGCTGCAGGCTTGATTTAAGTCAAAGTTAAGTTCTCTAATGGCCCATACTGCTTTGTGCTCAATCTCGACCGGAAGGTGACAAGCCTTTCCAAACACTAGTCTGTAAGGAGACATCCTAGATCAGTTTAATATGCAGTTCGGAATGCCCAAAGTGCATCCATCAATTTAGTTGACCGATCTTTTCGATTTTTAGAAAAAGTTTTCTCCAAAATTTGTTTGATTTGTCTGTTTGAAAGATCAGCTTGCCCGCTCGTTTGGGGATGGTAGGGTGTGGAAAGTTTGTGGTTGATTGCATATTTCTGTATCAAAGTCTCGAAAGACCGATTGTAGAAATACGTCCCATTATCGCTAGTGATAGCACATGGGTGTCCAAATCGCGAAAAGATGTTTTCTTTTAAGAACTTAATGACAACCTTTTTGTCATTAGTGCGACAAGGAATAGTTTCAACCCACTTCGAGACGTAATCAACAGCAAGCAATATGTATAGATTCCCAAAGGAGTTGGGAAAAGGACCCATAAAGTCAATACCCCAAACGTCAAAAATTTCAACCACCAAGATGGGTTGCTGTGGCATTTCATTTCTCCGGGAAATCCTACCCATGTGTTGACACTGTGTACAGGTTTTGTAATGATCAAATGAATCTTTGAACAAAGTCGGCCAATAGAAACCGCATTGCAAAACCTTTTCCGCCGTCTTTCGAGGACGGAAATGACCCCCACATGCCTAATCATGACAAAAAGATAGAACACTCTTGAATTCATCATTAGGGACATATCTGCGAATGATCTGGTCAGGACAATACTTAAACAGATAGGGTCCATCCCAGTAAAAATGTTTTACTTGGGATAGAAATCGATGTTTGTCCTGTTTCGACCATTCGCGGGGGATAAGTCCTGTAACAAGATAATTCACAATATTCTTGAACCAAGGTTCGTCGAATACATTCAAGAGTTGTTCGTCTGGAAAAGAATCATTGATCGGCAGGGTCACAGGTGAAGAAGAGATGCGTGACAGATGGTCGGCTACAACGTTTTCACATCCTTTCTTATCTTTAATAACAAGATCAAATTCTTATAATAGAAGGATCCAACGAATTAGCCTACCTTTAGCATCCTTCTTCGCCAGAAGATGTTTCAAGGCAGAGTGGTCAGTGTACACAACAATAGATGAACCAATCAAGTAAGGCCTGAATTTTTCTAATACAAATACAACTGCCAAGAGTTCTTTCTCGGTAGTTGTATAGTTAATTTGAGTATCGTTCAGGGTATTGCTTGCATAATAGATCACGTATGGCATCTTTTCAATGTGTTGTCCTAAGACTGCACCAACTACAAAATCTGATGCATCACACATAAGCTCAAAAGGGTGGTTCTAATCTGGAGATGATAGAACGGGGGCTGTAGTGAGAGAATGCTTAAGTGAGTCAAATGCCGCCTCACAATCTGAGTCAAAGTGAAAGGTTGTGTCCTTGGCCAAGAGAAGAGTTAAGCGTCTAGCAATTTTGCTAAAATCCTTAATGAATCTCCGATAAAAGCCTGCATGGCCAAGAAAGGATCATATATTCTTGACGCATTTGGGATGATGAAGGTTTTGAATGACATCTATTTTAGCTTTGTCAACCTCAATGCCTTTTCGTGAAATAACATGTCCAAGCACAATTCCCTCTTGGACCATGAAATGGCATTTTTCCCAATTCAAGGTTAAGTTCTTCTCTTTACAACGAGTAAGAACTGGGTCAAGATGAGATAGGCAGTCAGAAAAAGAATCTCCGAATATCGAGAAATCGCCCATAAAAATCTCCAGAAAATTCTCGACCATGTCCGAGAATATCCCCATCATGCACCGCTGAAAGGTAGCAGGAGCATTGCATAATCCAAAGGGCATGCGTCTATAAGCAAAAGTACCAAAAGGACAAGTAAATATGGTTTTGTCTTGATCCTTTTTGGCAATAGGGACTTGGTTATAACCAGAGTATCCGTCCATGAAGCAGTAATTTTCACGTCCAGCTAAGCGTTTTAATATCCGGTCAATGAAAGGTAGAGGAAAATGGTCTTTCTCGTTGCGACATTGAGTTTTCTATAATCAATACATACACGCCACCCAGCTTGAGCGTGTGTCTAGATTAACTCATTTGCCTCATTTGTTATGACCGTGATACCAGATTTCTTAGGGACGACATGAATTGGACTTACCCATTGGCTATCGAAGATTGGGTAAATGATACCATTGTCTAGGCATTTGATGATTTCTTTCTTCACCGTATCCTTCATGACGGGGTTTAACCGTCTCTGTGGTTCTCGGGTTGGCTTGGCTTCATCCATCAGATGTATATGATGTTCTACAATCAAGGGATCAATCCCTTTGATGTCAGCCATAGTCTAACCAAACGTCTGCCTATTAGATCTCAATACCGTCAAAAGCGCATTCTCTTGCTCTGAGGCTAGAGAAGCGGATATGATCACAGGTAAAGACTCATTCTCACCTAAATATGCATATTTAAGATGAGAAGGTAAAAGTTTAAGATCTAATGCTGGCGGAGAAACTATAGAAGGTGGGGTCATCGAATGATTTTCGGAGTCACAAAGAAGCTCGTAGCCTGCATAGGATACAGACTCGGAAAGTGATGAGCCAAGAGTGTCAGACTCAGGAGTGGGAAGAGTTTCCTCACTGAGATGTGAAAGATCAAACATTGATGTGCTAATGTCATCGAGATCTTCAAAGCAAAGTTCATTAACTTCGCAACTTTCGGGAGCAATCTCGTGGACAGAACAGACATCAAGTATGTGAGCAGAGGGTTCAGACGGCTGACTTCCAATTTTATAGATGTTCAGTTCAATTGTCATTTTTCCAAAAGATAAGTTCATAGAACCGTTTCGACAGTTAATGACAGCATTGGAAGTGGCAAGGAATGGTCGACCCAAAATCACCGGAATTTGGTTCCGTGGGTTTGCTACAGGTTGTGTATCAAGAACAATAAAGTCTATAGGGAATATGAATTCCCCGACTTTTATCAATACATCCTCCAGTTCACCCCTAGGTTTGGTGATTGAACGGTCTGCCATTTGGAGAGTGCAATGAGCTGGTTTTAACTCTCCAATCCCTAACTGCTCATAGACAGAATATGGAAGCAGGTTAACACTTGCGCCAAGGTCAAGTAAAGCACGGTTAATGTTTTTACCCCCAATAGAAATCGAGATTGTAGGACATCCTGGGACCTTACGTTTGTTTGGTAACTGTGAGGTAAAAGCAGTGCTAACATTGTTAGTCATGAAAATCTTTTTGGGCACTTGAGTCTTCCTCTTCCTAGTGCACAAGTCTTTGAGAATTTTCGCATAAGCGGGGACTTGTTGGATAACCTCTAAGAGAGGGATATTGATGTTAACCTGTTTGAACATTTCCATAATCTTCTCCATATATAGACTCAATTTGTTTCCCCTTAACCGATTCGGATAAGGAGCTTTAGTAATAAGAGCTGGGTCCAATATTGGAGAAGATGGTGTGTGTGGAAGTGATCCCAGAATAGGAGTGGGGATCGTCTTTGGTGGACTAGAAGAGGTTTGCTGAGGTGTCGAGCCTTGAACAAAAAGAAGAATAGGCTTGCAAGAAGGTGGTGGGGTAGATAAAGTAGGATTAGAAGTAGAAGTAGATGTAGAAGGAAAAGTGTCAGCCGGGGTATTATTGATAGATTTTTTATTATCATCAATCTCTTCCCTAACGTGATTATTCAGCACTCTTCCAGATCTCAACGTTGTAATTGCATTAACATTATAGTGTTGTGAATGTCCAGGATTCGATAGGGGTTAAGACGGAAGTTTCTCTTTCTCTCTAGCACTTATTTTGGATTTTAATTGTGCAATTTGTGCTTCCATCGATTTTATACTCTCAGCTTGGGATGTGGAGTTTTTCTTTATATCATCAACAGAAGACTGAATCTCGGCCGAAACTTGCATGAAATTTTTCAGAATCAAATTCATGGTTTGTGCGAGTGAAGAGGATTCATCAGTACCGGTCAACTGCAAAGGATTATACGGTGCAGGTGTGTTGACCGCGTTTTGAAAGTTTTGTGATTGGTAGGAATGCTGACTCAGTTGAAGTGGTTGCTGTTGTGGTGGAGGAGCCCTTTGGAAATTACTTTAATTTGGAACCGTGTTTTGAGTTTGTGATTGGTTCCAAGCAAAGTTAGGGTGATTCCTCCAACCCTGATTATAAGTGGAAGAATACGGATCGTTTCTAGGTCTTTGTTGGAAAGCAGCATTGGTATGCTCTTGACCTTGAAACGGAGAATTCAATGGACATTCTTCCGTAAGATGAGATGGATCAGAACAGCATCTACAGACAGTTTTGGAGAGTGACATTTGATTTAGGGAGGCTGCTAAAAATTTATGTTCCATAGTTTCGAGTTTCTTTTTCATTGCTGTCATTTCAGCTCTAACTCCTATGGAAACATCAATTTGGTGAATGCCACCCCTAGACGATGACTGATTTATACTCTCCCACTGTAAAGATTTTTTAGCGAAATCTTCTAAGAATCTCCAGGCTTCACCATCATCTTTAGTCATGAAGGTGCTTTGTCACATGGATTCAAGCTTCTATTTTGTTGTAGGATTAATGCTCTCATATATGATTCTGCACATATCCCATCTAGGAATTCCGTGATGAGGACATTGATCTAACAGATCCTTGAAGCATTCAAAACACTTCGAGAATGGTTCATTTGGAAGTTGGGTAAATTGATTTATTTCGCTACGGACTCAAGCTGTCTTATAATTGGGGTAGAATTTCATTAGGAAAGCTGTTACGAATTCTCCCCAGTTCAAAATAGAATGTGCGGCTGTGTTATAAAGCCACTTCTCGGCTATATTGCACAAAGTGAATGGGAGAAGACGTAATCTCATAGCATCCACAGAAAGCTGTGAAGTACCCATCATAGCGCATACATTTTCAAATTTGGTAACAACGACGTATACGTCTTCTGACTCTAGACCGTGATATTTCGGTAGAAGATTGATGTATTGTGGTTTAATTTCAAAATTGTCCCCATTGGCTAGTGGAATGGTGAGACAGGTCGAAAGAGGACCTCGCATAGGGTAATATCTCTCTTGGAGAGAGATGCGGGGCGGATTCTGCGCACCTGCGAACGGTGGCAGAGTAGTGTTAAAGAAGTCCGATGGAGAATCGTCCATCGAAGTAGGTTTGGTGGTGGGTAAAGGAAAAGTAGACGTAGAATTATCGACTTCGGAGTCGATAGGAGGAACGCGGACAAGACGGGCACTAAAATCCCTTGTCCAGCCGAGGATGCACTAAATGGTTTAGCACAAGTGGCAGCGTTAAGTGATAATTAAGGAAAAGATGAGTTTGGTGTTTGGTTTGAAAAATACGTATTTTTGAACAATCAAATCACAAACAATGGACAAACAACCCTAATTCTACTGGTCACCTAGGTCAAGTCTCTAGACCACTCCTAGACTTCCAGAAGACAAGTCGCAAGATAAATCCTCTACTGCCTCTTTACCCCTCCTGTGGCCAGGTAAATGCCAGGTAAGTAGGAGATTCTCCACTACGTAAGTAGTGGGCCTAATTAAATAACCACTTGCCTTAGACACCACAAAAGAAACGTGGATAAGTAATAGATTACCCACGACCTCTTTCTGTCCTATGTGAGTGCGATGGTTCTTAGAGTCTTGTCTAGATATTTTTTAGTCAATGAAGATAATGCGGATGCAAGTTTGTGATTTTTGGGGCTTAGGAAGGGTAATGAACTCCCCACCTAATCTGAATTTGGTCTTTACCCCTTAATTTCCGTATTAAAAATGCAAACAACCAAGATCAAACATGCAACAATTTTTCTTTTTGCGGCGCTGCGAATTTTTGTAAAGAATCCTGCAGAATTTGGTTAATGGACAGAGCAGGAAGGAGATAAGAAAGTACATAATATACCAGAGAATTTTGGTGCACTAAAACCCTAATCCCGCCGCAGAACCACTGCGAGATGCAACAATTGGCCGCGGATGCACGGTCTGAAGATGAGATCTCTGCACAAAAATTCGTGCAGATGCTCTTGTTCACTCACTAAACTCCCTGAGATGCTCTGAAAATTTTTCCTCTCGCTCCAGAGATTCCAGATTCCCTTGCAACAATTCACAACATATCGTTAAGCACTTGTTGCGAATTTTGATCTAAAAATTCTGATGGAATAATAAATTTTTCAACTCAAATTACAAAAATGAACAAAATAGCACACATCCCCGGCAACGGCGCCATTTGATTGATCATTATCTTCGTGTCGTATGTAAAATGTTTCACAATCGAAGAAATTTATACCGCAATCAATTAATGGTGTCTATTGTAGTTTCGTCAGTGAATGGGGATCGTCCACTGAGAAAGTGTGATTTGCTCGTTATTGTTTTAGTTGAGTCGAAAATTAAAAGATAAAAGAAATTGCAATAAGATTGATTCAAAATTTATGAGTTTTCATTTTCAAGAAACTTAAAGAAAGTAAAGATCTAAAATCAAGAATCAAGAAATGTTCCCAAATTATTTGAATTATCAAGATTTGTAAAGAGGCTTATCGGAATCGATCCAATTGATAGTGATGATGAATACTAATTATTACAAATTCTTATCTATTGAAAATTTGTTGCTAGATCGATGACGATCGATGAGAATTAGGGATGTATCGAAGAAACTAGGGTTTCTTCATCATCATCTCTTGTCCTTTCATTGATTATCATTCAAATTCTAGCCTCTAGCAAATTAAATCACCGATACAAGCGAAAACATTCAAGAAAGCGATCTCGCTCAAATTAGGTTTTCGATAATTCAATTTCCTAAAGTTTACAAAACTCATAAGATTTAAGAATCGTTCAAGAATTTAATCATCATCATCTACCTATTTTCTTGATTCCGATACAAGCGGAGATTTCACTCACACATCATGAAAAAAGAATGAATCAAGAATCGATAAATTTTCATAATGCAAGAATGTAAAGAAAAGCAAGATTTACAATATTCGCCTTTATTAATCGACGATTAGGTACAATTCACTCAACTCGAGATTACAAGATTTCAGGAGGTAACTAAATCCACCGAAATTAGCTTCGCATTGATCTTCTTGAGTCGCGGATCGTCATGGATCTCTTGCTCGGATGAAAGTCAGCGTTGCTTCAAAGGATCTCCATTTGCTTGCTTGATTCGCTTCTCGATGAATCTTGATTTGGCTTTTGAATTGGATTTGAGGCTGGGGTTTTGGATCACAAGTTGTGTCACTCAACTTGTGTTTGGAATTGTTGAACAACGAACAACTAATCAACTCTTGAACAACCTTTGTAATGAAGTCCTAAGTGTCTTTTTATAGTTTTCCCTCAAACTTTCCCTAGAAGCTAGGTCTAGCTTCCCTTGGAAGCTTGGTTGTTATGAAGCTTGCATAGGAAGTTAGGTAGTTGTAGGGAAGTTTCTAGATTAAGGTAGTTAGATAGCTTTCACAAGAAGCTTGGTAGGTATTAAGCTTGCATAAAAAAGTTGGCTGTTAGAAGGGAAGCTTCTGGAGAATTCGAGGAACTGAAACGTCTTGAAGAAGTTTGGCCATTTAAAGAGAAGCCTCGGAAAAGGTTTTCTGACACCGATGAGTCAACGCGGCCGCGGATCCGCGGCGGATCGGCCTGATTCGGCCGCGGATCCACGGCGGATCGGCCTGATTCGGCCGCAGATCCGCGGTCGTTTGAGGTGATCTCTGCATGGAATTCTCAGGTTGATTTGGTGCTGATACTTAGGGCCTTATTTTATGTCTGGAATCTTTTTATACTTTCTTATTTACTTCCAGATCACAAGTCTTGGACTTGACGTATTTTATCAGCACTTTTAGTAGTTCCGGCTCTTTTACCTGGAGAATTTCCTGCACACAATCTCGAGACAAGTGTTTGATATACAAAAGATCACGTATGCAATAATAAACACACAATTTCCCTCATAATGCTGGTTATAATGTATAACAGGTGTTATTTGGTATTTTTGCGGACAAATTGCTAATATGTGCTATATTTATACCAAACACTTTTAGATGATTACAAATAGTAGGGAAATTGCTGTGTTAAAAATGCAATATTTTCGATTGATCACATGTGGATCTCATCCACCCATATAATCAATGCATGTATGCATGTGGATCTCATCCACGTGTCAACCACTGACACAACAACTCATGCATGCAAATATCATAAAAACATATGCAGGTAAATATGAGGATATAAATCAACGTGTGTCCCTCGCGACATATAAAAATCATGGAACCTGAGTGTTCAACATCGACACCCGAAAAGATCATGAAATACTCGTGTCCAATATCGACACGTAAATCCTCATATCTCGAGCTCCGTCAGTCCGGATCGGCCCTCATCAATATCGCGGGCTCCGTCAGTCCGGATCGGCCCACAAATCTGTAAGTCTCATGGCACCTGAGTATCTAACATCGACACCCGAAAAAATTATGAAAACTAGTGTCCAGCATCGACACATAAATCCTCATATATAGGGCTCCGTCAGTCCGGATCGGCCCTTGGGCTCCGTCGGTCCGGATCGGCCTATATCAACATCTCGGGCTCCGTCGGTCTGGATCGGCCCGTATTATCTTACGAGAAACCGGGTTTTCAAACAATCCATAAGTTTCATGAAATACCCCCACGGTTCTCAAAACCATAAATCGCATGAAGTAAAAAATAAGAATACTTGCATAGATCATTATGATGATATATATTATATATATGTATATATATATAACAGCGTCCCATACTACGGATATATATATATACATATGTATAACAGCGTCCCATACCACTGATATATATTATCAGGAGTAAAACATCCAGAAAACATCATATGAGCATATCAAGGAAAAACCGCTATTTAAATGCATCAAGTTATTAAATATATCATGCGGTTCCCAATTCCTCCAAAATCAAGTGCAGCATCATATGAAGGTGAACATGTAGATATAGAAAGGTATGTGGGTATACATGTAAGTATGTTTGCGTGGTGTACATGTACGTTTTTCCCGCCAAAAATTTCTGCGCAGAAGAGTCCAAGGTATCAAATGGCAGCGATACGCTTAAGGAAATGCGAACCAGTATCTTCCGGCCTGTATTTTGATACACTCCTGAAGGAGGAACTATTAAATTCTAATAATATTGGAAGCATCTCGAAAAACCCTTCGATTTGATATATTATGGGCTTCATAATTCATCCGGGATCAAAAGTTATGAGCAAATATGTTATGCACTGTTCCCTGATTAAAAAATCAGGAATTACCTCAATCAGGTATCACGTGCTCACATGTGATCAATGGTCACGTGTTGACACGTGATAGTTAAAACAGAAATGATAACAAACGGCTGAAAAATAACTCAATTGAAAGTCACGTGCTCACACGTGACCAATGGTCACGTGCCAGCACGTGACAGGCTTTGAAAGCCTTACAGCTTAAAAGAATTTAATTCTAAAAGTCAGAAAAAAGTACCTCAACGAGGTATCACGTGCTCACACGTGATCAATGGTCACATGTTGACATGTGATGGTTAAAACAACAACATAAACAAGTGGCTGTTAAAGGACTCAATTGGGGGTCACGTGCTCACACGTGACCAAGGGTCGCGTATCAACACGTGACTGGCTTCGAAAGCCTTACAGTTTAATAGAATTAAATTCTAAAAGCTTCTAAATCTTTCCAAATGAAAAAGGTCTATGGAGGACCGTTGGATTAAAAATCCAAGGGTGATGAAAATCACCAATTTATGGGAAAATCTTAGACAGGGAAAGATTTCCCTAAATCTCACCAAAAATAACAAACAGAATATCTTTTGGATTTAAAATCCAACGGTGAATAAAATTCACTGAATGATCTAAAGGCTCATATTAAATATGAAAACAAATCAAATCTTTCAATGAAAGATTTATTAAACAAATTGATTCTTTTCGTTCTCCTATAAATAGGAGCCAAGAAGAGAAGAGAAGGGAGGGATCTACCTTTTTGGAGAGAAGAACAGAGAGAGGAGAATTTAATTCTCAAGAGGGAAGAAAAGAAAGGAGAATTTAATTCTCAACAAAGAAAACCCTAGGTGAGAAAAGAAAGGGAATCAAAACTTTAAACAGAGAATTTAATTCTCAAAATCCAAGAGTTTAACTCTTATACAAAAAAGAACTTAGTTCTTCTTCTGGTTGAAGATCTGTACAGAGCACATCTCCCCATAAGATGAGAATTTAATTCTCATCGGGTTGAGATCCTGCCATGCAGATCCAAAACTTAGAGGGGGAATTGAGTTTAGAGAATTTAATTCTCCCAAAACAGAACTAGGGTTTAGCCCTAATTGAGAATTTAATTCTCTCAGATCAACAGGAATTTAATTCCTCCTAAAATGAAACTAGGGTTTAACCCTAGATAAGAATTTAATTCTTTTACATATTTGGGAATTTAATTCCTTTAAAAAGAAATTAGGGTATTACCCTAAATAAGAATTTAATTCTTAATCTTACAGAGAATTTAAATTCTCAAGATAAAAATAAAGAGACTCAAAAGATCTCTGTGCATGCAAAGGACTAGGGTCACGTGACCCCACGTGATCCTTGAAACGATCCCAGAAGAAAGGAAGCTTTGAGGCAATGCCTCACGTGCTCCCACGTGACTCCCAAAATGCAGAAAGAAAAAGCAAAGGAAATGAAAGCTTTGGGCGCTCTCACGTGTTATCACGTGACCCCTCAGCAAATGCTTTAACAATTGGCGCACAGATCCCCATCACGTGCCAACACGTGATGCTCTAAAATAAAAATAAAAGTGTTTAACACTTATTCACAGATTTGAGGATAAAACAAAAGGAGATCTAGCTCCACATTTAGGGCGCCCTCACGTGTCCCCATGTGACCCCTAACAAATCCCTTTAATATCCAATGGATGGATGCCTATCACGTGCCCACACGTGATGGCCAGAAGATGAAGAAGTGTTTAACACTTAACTGCAGAACGAAGAAAAGGGACCTGGTCCCACCTTTGGGCGCTCTCACGTGTCCACACGTGACCCCTCTTTCTTTAGTGTTTAACACTAATTTGGGGATTATATTTCCAGTGTTTAACACTGATTGTTTTTAGTGTTTAACACTAAATTGAAGATTATATTTCCAGTGTTTAACACTGATTGTCTTTTAGTGTTTAACACTAATTTGAGAGTTCTATCTCCAGTGTTTAACACTGTTGTTCTTTCGTGTTTAACACTACTTTTAGCCAAATTAGCTAATTTTCTAGAGGCAAAAGTCCCTCCTCCAAATGAATCTCAAAATTGAGGAAATCAAAGACAAAATGTTGTCAGAGCCCCCAAACCTCTGTTTAGCACTGCTAAATAATGTGGGTTTGAACCCAGACAAATGTTTAATGGTCCAACAAGAGCCAATATTTCTAACTTAATTGGACTTAGCCCAAATTGGCCATAAGTCCTCAATTCAGACTCAACTGAGCCAATGTGCTCATAACCTAATTAATTGATCTTAGTTTCCAAATTAGGCTACATATCACTTAATCCACATTGGTTCAAGGGTACATCTCTGAACTCCTCTGATATCTGCCGTTGTAATCCTTCAACGTCGTCAGAGAGGTTACGGGTCCCGACGGCCATACGTTCAATGGACCACCATGTCCCTAAACTGGCAATGGACCACCATGTCCCTAAACTGGAACAATAGAGCCCAAATGCTCTTTTGTCGGATCTAAATGATCCCGTTAAGTTGATCTTAGTCTCAAATTAGACTAACGTATCCTTAACAAACGTTTAAGTTGATCTTAGCCTCAAATTTGGCTAACGTGTCCTTAAACCAAAATCTTCAAACAGACTCTAGTCCCAAACTGGACTATAGATCTCCCAACCAACTTTGGTTCAAGGGTACATCTCTGAACTCCTCTGACATCTGTCATTGTAATCCTTCAATGTCGTTAGAGAGGTGATGGGTCCCGGCGGACATGCATGCAATGGACCACCATGTCCCTAAACTGGAACAATAGAGCCCAAACGCTCTTTTGTCAGATCTAAACGATCCCGTTAAGTTGATCTTAGTCTCAAACTGGACTAACGTATTCTTAACAAACGTTTGAGTTGATCTTAGCCTCAAATACGGCTAACGTATCCTCAAACCAAAACCCCAAACCCAAATCTAAGAAAACACAGATTTGGACTAATCCACGTCCTACGGGCGACGACATAAATTAGTCTCCGTATACAATCCACGGGCAACCACAAACAAAACAAACACCCACGACACAAAGTGACCATCTGGAGAAGGAGAAAGTTGTTATCGCGATGCGGTAGCGTAATTAACTGCAGGGGCTTGCGCCTGCAGGGAAGAGCGTCCCCACAATCAAAACCCCCTCAGACGAGGGGGAATCTGACGAAGTCTGCTACATCGGCCGCATCCGTCTAAACCTCCGATACACGGTGCCATAAATCAACTTGGCATCTTCGAAGAGGTGGACGGATAGCACCAATTAGCATCTGCCCCGAACCTCAGGCAAGACGTCCATGTCTTGGCCGCCGTTCGGAGGGGAACAGATTCTGGCGCGCCCGGTGGGACCTTTTCCTTTTTCTACTCCACACTTCGTATGTCGTCTTCGCGAACGAATCGCGGTTTGTTAATGGTTGCCTTTGGGTTTCAAATTACTAAGATTTGGACTTTTGCCTGGCGCAGAAAATCAAGCATCAATGGCATCCAACTGCTCGAGCTGCTCGACGTGCAAGTGCAACCGACGCTCCGCCTCACCTAGAGGTGTAGCCTATGGGCCTCAAGCGGCCTCCATCCTTGCCATGCCGGTGGAACAGGTGACTCAGACCACCACCGGTCTGTTTTTCGGGACCATGCTCCCACCTGCAAGCTTCACCATTCCAGTGCCTGCACCGGAAGCGCAAAAGAAGTCAATCTTCGATCGGCTCACTGCTACAACGGCCCCTCTCAACGGGTCGTCCAATGTCAAGCCGGCAGACTCGGTCTTTACCAGGCTGAAACTGAACTCTAATGGGCCAGCCAAGAAGCCCGTGACCCCTGACATGGCCATCGCAAAAAAGACAGCCATCTCCAGTCCTGAAGTCGTCAAGACGGCTTCTCCTTCTAAAGAGTCGGTCTTTTCAAGGCTGACTATTCCGGTACCTGCTCCTGCTCAAGGGTCTGTTTTTGACAGATTGGATACCGCTACTCAAAAGACGTCAGTCTTCAAGAGACTGGCACCAGCAGCGCTTCATCTTGACAGGGGGCAAGAAAAAACCATCCCCATCGCTGAACCAACGCCGTCCGCTCGACATGCTCGCCATCGTCACTGGTGCCGGGTAAGGAAAGCTGGGGGCAACTCCCCCTCTGGGATAACTCCACCAGCTCCGATGGTGGGGATCGATGCTGCTGTTCCAACCTAGAACAGCTTTGAACTGCTCAACAAGGTGCGCAGAAACTCTCCTACTGCGGTGCTGAAGAGAACTCCTTCACCTGTGAAGAACACTCCAGAGAAGAAGCTGGAGCAGCCCTCTAAACGACTGTCCTCTAAAATTTACAAGGTCTGACGATAGGTCCAAGAGTCAGTGATTAATCAAGACTATCTCCGCCGACAGAAAAAGATGAAGGTTCGGCAGGAGAAGGGCTACTCTGTCAAGCCAGAGAAGGCAACAACTGGCTGGGTGCCCAATGCAATGGCTCCCTCAACGTCAATCGCTCAAAAGAAAAGGAAGCCGAAAAAAGCCTCTATGAACATGGCGAACCGTAAACGCGCTGAGCACAAACACCCCAAGTCTGGGGGCATAGTGGTGCATACTTTCTATATGGCATCTGGGAAAGAGGACAGCTGCGCTGCGATGGGTCGCCGACCACTCATCCGATCCGTGACAAAAGCTCAAGAACAGCAGCAGAAGCTTCAGGAGATGATGACTGCGATGGCCGCACTTACCGGGCCAAAAGAAAGCTCGGAGGCATCATCAGAGCAGCATCATGAATAAGAAACCGACGCTGACTTCCTACGCAGAGTCCTCAAAAAGAAGGACAAAGAAGCCGCAGAGCAGGCGGCCAACATAAAACAAATGGCGCTTCTCTTCCAAGATATGATAGGGATGATATTACAGCCGGACCCTCCAGCTGATGACCCTCTAATCATTGTCGAAGATGATAGAGAGGAGACATCTAATCCTTCTCCGGCTCTTTCAGCGGCCAAGGAAGAAACCATTTCCAAGGCCGCACTGGATGACTATATAGCTCAGCAGATACGAATTCATCAGGCGAATGAAGCGGCTGGGCAAATTATTAGAACCGGACGGCCCTATCTGAGCTGGTATGACCAAATCAGTTACCCGCCAGGATATACGATCCCTAAGTTCCACGTATATAAAGGGATAGGGAATCCACATCAGCATGTCGCTCAATTCAAGGCCTTATGCGGCAACACGGGAGGCAATGACAAACTGTTGCTTCGCCAATTCGTCGGCAGCTTAACAGAAACAGCCTTTGAATGGTATTCGGAGCTACCTAATGACTCTGTTAAAACATTTGCGGAGATGGAGCTGCTGTTTACACAAAGATTCGCGAGCGCTAGTGAACGCACCCCGATAACAGCACTGATTAATGCCAGGGTAAGGCCAGGCGAGACGTGGGTTCAATACGCAACACGATGGCGGAATCTATGGTCGAAGTGCGAACAACGCATCGAAGAAGCAACTGCGGTGGGCATGTTCGTGGGCACTCTTGATCCGCAAGCGACCATCTCGCAATTCATGATGTTCTTCAAGCCAACTACTTTCCAGGCCTTGATTGACAAGTTGGCCCAAATGGATCAGATGGATCATAGATCATCTCCTTCAAAGACGGACCCTCGGAATGAAAAGGGGAAAGGGAAAGCAACTTTCTTCGCTAATACTCAACAACAGTCGAGCAACTTAAAGCCGGTTGTCCGTCAAAACAATATACGTCCACGCCCATCCCTCGAGGAGAGACTAGGACGTCCTTACTCATTTCCTCAGAATAAAACAAGGAAACTGTTCGAGCTGGCCACGCGCAATGGACTCATCAATCTGCCGAGTCTAAAACGTCTGTTGCAGTCAGGCGATCTCAATAATCCCGATTATTGCCCTTACCACCAGACGGTAAGCCACCCGATCGAGGATTGCTTCGTCTTTAAGGGATGGATCAAGGATCAGTACCTACAAGGCAAGTTTGCGCTATCCGAAAAGTGGAAAGTAAACCCACCACAGCCGCACACTCCTAAGAAGACGGACACACCGGAGGCAACTTGTTCTTCCATTGAAGAAGCTCCGTGGGAAATCGTGCTTTCAGCAAAGACCAAAAGAACGCTGAATGAGCTTCAGACATGCCCGGCAATCAGGTGGAAGAACCCGCTGGAACCCCAAATCATTGAAGGGATGCTGAAGCCGCGCCCAACTCCAAAGATCGGTGGTGATGGCCCAAGTACTCACACCCAGCCGTCGAAATCTTCAAAGAAGAAGAAGAAGAGGTCCAAAAAGCCCGTGAAGCCTGGCGACAAGCGCACGGACTTACAAAAACAAATTGACGCGCTGGAAGAGTACAATCAAAAGGTGCGGACTCACATCACACTCCAAGAGTTCCTCAACCACGTCTTTCAGGAGGAAGATGATGGAGAAAGCTCGTCGGATGAATCCGAGGGATACGTGGCAAGTTGTTATGTGATCTCCCACTCATTTATGGACGATGAAAAAACTCCTTGCACTGAGAAACTGGGGGCAGAGCCTGAGCCGGAATTCGTGTGGCCGTCAGACGAAATGATTGACGCTTTTCTAGATGAGATTCGTCTAAAAAGTAAAGCTGATCGGGAGCGCGAGATGGCCATATTTGAAAAGACCAAACGCCGGCGACTGGACAAAAGGGTTGAAACACTCCCACCAGATCAAAGTACATCCGCCACAAATGAAAGCAGGATCAAGACAAGGAAACGATTCGCCAAAACCATATCAATGGGGATGAGGCCGCCCTCTTTCAGAGAAAATTCTCCTGGTGGTATACATCTTGATGAAGCGGACGTGCATCCTAACTTCTGCTTATATCATCAGAAGATCGCACATCCTACTGAGGACTGCAACTCCTTTAAGTGTTGGAGGCAAGGGTATGTCGCTCACAGGTAACACTTCAACGGGACAAAGCGTGAAGCTCGTAGACAGCAGAAAAATGCGACAGATGAGCGTAAAAGAATTGCCGGCAATTGTCATAAGGTTGATCCCGAGGGACCGTGAGTTCTCACATTCGGGAGCAATTCCGACGAAAAAGTAGCCCTCGGCCCTCTTTTCAAGGAGTCCATCTCTAAAACGAAAGAGTTGAGGAGTTGCGAGAACATTCAGCCGTGCAATCGCACACTACCCGGAAAGAATCTCGGACCCGCAAACAAGGGATCGAACAAAAGGGATAAAGGGAAGGAAAAAACGGCCTTCTTCGCTAACGCTCAACAACAATCGAGTGGCCCTAGACCGGTTGTTCGCCAAAGCAACAAGCGGCAACCCCTCTATGAAAAGTTGAAACGTCCTTACACATTTCCCTGGGATGAAACAAGGAGGCTGTTCGAACTAGTAGTGCGCGACGGGCTTATCACTCTACCGGAGCCGAAATGCCAGCTACAACTGAATGAGGTCAACAATCCTAATTACTGCCCTTACCACCAAGTATTGGGCCATCCGATTGAAAATTGCTACATCTTCAAAAACTGGGTTGAAGACCAGCACCAACAGGGCAAGTTCGCGCTATCCGAAAACTGGAAGGTGAGCCCGCCACAACCATACGCTCCGAGAAAGATAGATATGCCGGAGGCATCATGCTCATTCATAGGGAAAGCCCTATAGACCGAAAAGTCAGTAAACTAGAGATTCGCCTCAAATACGGCGACGGTGGACCGAAACGTCCTTAAACTAACGATGGATCGCAATGTCCTAAAACTTGCAAATGACCGAAACGTCGTTAAACTACTCCCAACCCGCGGCATCTTCAGGCTGACGTGGTAAAAAAAACGGTACGTCCACAAGCGAGATGGACACGGATGAAAACCCGAAAGGGCGCCGTAAGTAAAAACAGCAGGGCTACCGGCGAGTCTCGTGAAAACCCGAAAGGGCGCGACCTCGTTAGAAAAAAGAATAAAGAATACAAAAAATATAATGAAAAAGAACGGTATGTCCATAAGCAAAAGGGGCATGGATGAAAACCCGAAAGGGCTCCGTGAATAAAAACAGCAGGGCTACCGGCGAGTGTTCGTGAAAACCTGAAAGGGCGCGACCTCGTTAGGAAAAAAAAAGAATAAAAAGAATAAAAAAAAGACGGTATGTCCATAAGCGAAATGGGCACGGATGAAAACCCGAAAGGGCTCCGTGAGTAAAAACAGTAGGGCTACCGGCGAGTGTTTGTGAGAACCCGAAAGGGCGCAACCTCGTTAAAAGACACTTACAAGGTCCTCTCAAACTTGTAAGGAGAAACCACTCGCGTGAGATCCTTACGACTCACAGGGAAGCAACACACTTAGGGATCCTCATGATTCCTAAGGAGAAATTACACTTGTGAGATCCTCACGACTCGTAAGCAGAACTCTCTTATGGGACCCTCATGGCTCATAAGATTTGAAAGTCTTAACTTACAGAGACCTGAACCTATTCTTAAGCAACCCCCACAACCTTCGATATTGCCCTACAAGTGGCTTAATACTGACCCTTGTATACAATCCACGGGCGCGAATAAACATTTCCCTAACCAAGTCCCACCCGTGACTGGGGATATGTCCATATGGTGAACAACCCTTGTAAGTCCCCTCGACTTATAAGGAGAAAACCCTTTTGTAAGATCCTTACGACTTACAAGAGAACATGCACTTAGGAATCCTCACGATTCCCAAAGAGAAAACACACCTACAGGATCTTCACGACTTGTAGGGAGAAATACCTTTGTGAGACCCTTACGGCTCATGAAGTCAAAAGCCTTAGTCGACAGGACCCTTAACCCTGTTTACTAAGCCACCTTTGTTCAACACCGACAGAGGCAAATGATGATTCGCTCATGGCAATATCCCAGTTGTAGCGATGCTGATGCCTAAATCGGTATCAAATTCCAAGTCTTTCATGGCAAATGATGACTCGCTCCTGGCAATATTCCAGTTGTAGCGATACTGATGCCGAGATCGGCACCAGATTCCAAGTTCCACACTCGTGATAAAAAAATCAGTGAGCTAAAAATGCATATGAAATAGCCGAAATGATGGGACAACTTACAATAAAAATCAGCAAGTAAAAATGTATGCATGCAAAATAGTCGAAATGATTGGGCAACTCGCAATAAAAAGCAACGAGTGAAAATAAAATAAATAGCCGAAATGATTGGGCACCGCGAAAAATAGCCGAAATGATTGGGCAATCGCGACCTTCGCGATATAAAGCTGAAATGATAGAGCATCGCGGAAAGAAATAAAATGAAAAATATATATAACGAAATTCATGACTTACGGGAGATATCATAGCAATTCCTGTATACAATCCAGGGGCGCAAACAAAGAAGGAAACATATCTTCCCTCCCAATGCTCCATCAGAAAACGGAGCCAAGTCTTTACGGTAACTCATATAAAACCTGAAAGACGATCGGAGATCATCTCGCACCAGCGCGGAACGGTCATCGCCTCGACGTTCGTCTCGATATAGCAGACGAGATGTCACCCCAGCATTCTTCCTCCAACAAGACTCGGACGTGACAAAGCAAACGAAGCAAAGGCCAAATTCCTAGCTTCAGGGTCTTATCGGCAAGTCATATAAAGCCTGAAAGACGATCGGAGATCATCTTGCACCAATGCGGAATGATCACCACATCGACGTTCGTCTCGATACAGCAGACGAGATATCACCCCAGCATTCTTCCCCTAGCAGGATTCGGACGCGCCAAAGCAAATGAAGCAAAAGGCCAAATTCCTAGCTTCAGGGTCTTGACGGCAAGTCATATAAAGCCTGAAAAAAAATCGGAGATCATCTCGCACCAGCGCGGAGTGGTCACCACCTCGATGATCGTCTCGATACAGCAGACGCAATGTCAACAACAGTGTCTTTCCTTCGACAGGATTCGGACACACCAAAGCAAACGAAGCGAATGCCAAATTCCTAGCTTCAAGGTCTTGACAGTAACTCATATAAAACCGGAAAGACAATCGGAGATCATCCCGCACCAGCGCGGAATGGTCACCACCTCGACGTTCATCTCGATACAACAGACGAGATATCACTATAGCGTCCTTCCTCCAACCGGATTCAGACGCGACAAAGCAATTGAAGCGAAGGCCAAATTCCAAGCTTCAGGGTCTTGACGGTAACTCATATAAAACCTGAAAGACTACCGGAGATCATCCCACATGGAGTGGTCACCACCTCGACTTTCGTCTCGATACAGTAGAGGATATGTCACCACGGCGTCCTTCCTCCAACAGGATCCGGACACGCCAAAATAAACGAAACAAAAGCTAAATTCCTAGCTTCAAGATCTTAATGGCAAGTCATATAAAGCCTGAAGGACAACCGGAGATCGTCTCACACCAGTGCCGAGTGGTCACTATCTTGACGTTCATTTCGATACAGCAGACGTGATGTCACCCCAGCGTTCTTCCTCCAACAGGATTCGGACGTGACAAAGCAAACGAAGCAAAGGCCAAATTCCTAGCTTCAGGGTCTTAACGGCAAGTCATATAAAGCCTGAAAGATGATCGGAGATCATCTTGCACCATTGCGGAGTGCTCACCATCTTGACGTTCGTCTCGATACAGCAGACGTGATGTCACCCCAGCGTTCTTCCTCCAACAGGATTCGGACGTGACAAAGCAAATGAAGCAAAAGGCCAAATTCCTAGCTTCAAGATCTTGACGGCAAGTCATATAAAGCCTGAAAGACAATCGGAGATCATCTCGCACCAGTACGGAGTGGTCACCACCTCGACGATCATCTCGATACAGCAGATGAAATGTCACCCCAGCATTCTTCCTCCAGCAGGGTTTAGACGCGACACTCAAACAAACGGAGCCATGGCAAAATCCCTAGTTCCAAACCTCGACGGTTCACATGCAACCTAGAAGCAACCGCAACATTCGTCTCGATACAGCAGACACGATGCCAGCAAACGAAGCAAAGGCCAAATTCCTAGCTTCAGGGTCTTAACGGCAAGTTATATAAAGCCTGAAAGACTATCGGAGATCATCCCACACCAGTGCGGAGTGGTTATGACTCATCGGGGCTCTCCAAAATGAGCCTAACCTCAAGTAAAAAGCGGCATGGCAAATTCCTAACGCTTGCTCTTCCGACGGTCAAACTGCCAAGGAGGATTTCTTGAAGATGTCTTGTCCAGCTCCCGAAGGGATCAGAGACAAGGCAGTCGCAGGGCTACTCGAACAGCATGATTGCCTATCGAGGAATATATCAGCTGATGCGACGGTACAACGGCCAAAACCCTAAGTACCACAGACCCTAACGGACTTCTGTCGTAAAGAGCAGAGGTTAACTGTGACGTTAGGATATTCTTGCGAGAAATGCTCGATTCGTCTCGACTCGTGAGGAAATTGATGTCTTCGAGAGAACTGCTCGATTCGTCTCGACTCGTGAAGAAAAGTCTTAGGCAGTAGGGATTAAGAAACCTGTTTCGTAAGCACTGGGACCTTGCAAGTCGGCCCAAAACGGTCTCTTGCATACTATCCACGGGTCTCACTCTCCAAAGTCGAATCTCGACAAGGAGGGAAACAACCGCTTACTGGTCCTCTTGACTCGTAAGAGGGAAAATTCTCTTGTGAGATCATTATGACTCTCAAGAGAAAACACACTTAGGAATCCTCACGACTCCTAAGGAGAAAAGACACCTACGAGATCCTCACGACCCGTAGGGAGAAAAGTCTTTATGAGACCCTCACGGCTCGTAAAGTTGAAAAGTCTTAGGTGGCAGATCCTACCCCTGTCTCCTAAGCCATCACTATCCTGTAAAGAGGTCAAGATGGACCATCTATGAGCCACACTTGCCAAAGATATATGCCACTGAAATGGAGAAGTTACTCATGAGCATATAAACTGCTTCACGCCAGAGTAAGACATAAAAAATGGAAGGGTGCGGCTCATGGGGATGAGGGTTTGGAACTATATCCCTTAAGAGTTGAGATTTGAGTCAATGATAAATGACGACGCTTCTGTCCGCTCGTTATCTTCTCAGATCAAAATTCTGAAAGTGATACACCAACCCGAAACTGGTCATAGGCCATGCATAACTCTACATAACTCTGCACTACTTCACCCATGTACATACTTACATGGGCAAAGTAGTGGGGGGCATTTGTTCCCGCCAAAAATTTCTGCGCAGAAGAGTCCAAGGTATCAAATGGCAGCGATACGCTTAAGGAAATGCGAACCAGTATCTTCCGGCCTGTATTTTGATAAACTCCCGAAGGAGGAACTATTAAATTCTGATGGTATTGGAAGCATCTCGAAAAACCCTTCCATTTGATATATTATGGGCTTCATAATTCATCCGGGATCAAATGTTATGAGCAAATATGCTATGCACTGTTCCCTGATTAAAAAAATCAGGAATTACCTCAATGAGGTATCACGTGCTCACACGTGATCAATGGTCACGTGTTGACACGTGATAGTTAAAACAGAAATGATAACAAACGGCTGAAAAATAACTCAATTGAGGGTCACGTGCTCACACGCGACCAATGGTCACGTGCCAGCACGTGACAGGCTTTGAAAGCCTTACAGCTTAAAACAATTTAATTCTAAAAGTCAGAAAAAAGTACCTCAACGAGGTATCACGTGCTCACACGTGACCAATGGTCACGTGTTGACACATGATGATTAAAACAACAACATAAACAAGCGGCTGTTAAAGGACTCAATTGGAGGTCACGTGCTCATACGTGACCAAGGGTCACGTGTCAGCACGTGACTGGCTTCGAAAGCCTTACAGTTTAATAGAATTAAATTCTAAAAGCTTCTAAATCTTTCCAAATGAAAAAGGTCTATGGGGGACCGTTGGATTAAAAATCCAAGGGTGATGAAAATAACCAATTTATGGGAAAATCTTAGACAAGGAAAGATTTCCCTAAATCTCACCAAAAATAACAAACAGAATATCTTTTGGATTTAAAATCCAACGGTGAATAAAATTAACTGAATGATCTAAAGGCTCATATTAAATATGAAAACAAATCAAATCTTTCAATGAAAGATTTATTAAACAAATTGATTCTTTTCCTTCTCCTATAAATAGGAGCCAAGAAGAGAAGAGAAGGGAGGGATCTACCTTTTTGGAGAGAAGAACAGAGAGAGGAGAATTTAATTCTCAAGAGGGAAGAAAAGAAAGGAGAATTTAATTCTCAACAAAGAAAACCCTAGGTGAGAAAAGAAAGGGAATCAAAACTTCAAACAGAGAATTTAATTCTCAAAATCCAAGAGTTTAACTATTATACAAAAAAGAACTTAGTTCTTCTTCTGGTTGAAGATCTGTACAGAGCACATCTCCTCATAAGATGAGAATTTAATTCTCATCGGGTTAAGATCCTGCCATGCAGATCCAAAACTTAGAGTGGGAATTGAGTTTTGAGAATTTAATTCTCCCAAAACAGAACTAGGGTTTAGCCCTAATTGAGAATTTAATTCTCTCAGATCAACAGGAATTTAATTCCTCTTAAAATGAAACTAGGGTTTAACCCTAGATAAGAATTTAATTCTTTTACATATTTAGGAATTTAATTCCTTTAAAAAGAAATTTGGGTTTTACCCTAAATAAGAATTTAATTCTTAATCTTACAGAGAATTTAAATTCTCAAGATAAAAATAAAGAGACTCAAAAGATCTCTGTGCATGCAAAGGACTAGGGTCACGTGCCCCCACGTGATCCTTGAAAAGATCCATGAAGAATAGAAGCTTTGAGGCAATGCCTCGCGTGCTTCCACGTGACTCCCAAAATGCAGAAAGAAAAAGCAAAGGAAATGAAAGCTTTGGGCGCTCTCACGTGCTATCACGTGACCCCTCAGCAAATGCTTTAACAATTGGCGCACAGATCCCCATCACGTGCCAATACGTGATGCTCTAAAATAAAAATAAAAGTGTTTAACACTTATTCGCAGAATTGAGGATAAAACAAAAGGAGATCTGGCTCCACATTTAGGGCGCCCTCACGTGTCCCTACGTGACCCCTGACAAATCCCTTTAATATCCAATGGATGGATGCCTATCACGTGCCCACACGTGATGGCCAGAAGATGAAGAAGTGTTTAACACTTAATTGCAGAACGAAGAAAAAGGATCTGGTCCCACCTTTGGGCGCTCTCATGTGTCCACACGTGACCCCTCTTTCTTTAGTGTTTAAAACTAATTTAGGGATTATATTTCCAGTGTTTAACACTGATTGTTTCTAGTGTTTAACACTAAATTGAAGATTATATTTCCAGTGTTTAACACTGATTGTCTTTTAGTGTTTAACACTAATTTGAGAGTTCTATCTCCAATGTTTAACACTGTTTTTATTTAGTGTTTAACACTACTTTTAGCCAAATTGGCTAATTTTCTTGAGGCAAAAGTCCCTCCTCCAAATGAATCTCAAAATTGAGGAAATCAAAGACAAAATGTTGTCAAAGCCCCCAAACCTCTGTTTAGCACTGCTAAATAATGTGGGTTTGAACCCAGACAAATGTTTAATGGTCCAACAAGAGCCAATATTTCTAACTTAATTGGACTTAGCCCAAATTGGCCATAAGTCCTCAATTCAGACTCAACTGAGCCAATGTGCTCATAACCTAATTAATTGATCTTAGTTTCCAAATTAGGCTACAGATCACTTAATCCACATTGGTTCAAGGGTACATCTCTGAACTCCTCTGATATCTGTCGGTGTAATCCTTCAACGTCGTCAGAGAGGTGACGGGTCCCGACGGCCATACGTTCAATGGACCACCATGTCCCTAAACTGGCAATGGACCACCATGTCCCTAAACTGGAACAATAGAGCCCAAATGCTCTTTTGTCGGATCTAAACGATCCCGTTAAGTTGATCTTAGTCCCAAATTAGACTAACGTATTCTTAACAAACGTTTAAGTTGATCTTAGCCTCAAATATGGCTAACGTGTCCTTAAACCAAAATCTTCAAACAGACTCTAGTCCCAAACTAGACTATAGATCTCCCAACCAACTTTGGTTCAAGGGTACATCTCTGAACTCCTCTGACATCTGTCGTTGTAATCCTTCAACATCGTTAGAGAGGTGATGGGTCCCGGCGGCCATGCATACAATGGACCACCATGTCCCTAAACTGGAACAATAGAGCCCAAACGCTCTTTTGTCGAATCTAAACGATCCCGTTAAGTTGATCTTAGTCTCAAACTGGACTAATGTATCCTTAACAAACGTTTGAGTTGATCTTAGCCTCAAATACGGCTAACGTATCCTCAAACCAAAACCCCAAACCCAAATCTAAGAAAACACGGATTTGGACTAATCCACGTCCTACGGGCGACGACATAAATTAGTCTCCGTATACAATCCACGGGCAACCACAAACAAAACAAACACCCACAACACGAAGTGACCATCTGGAGAAGGAGAAAGTTGTTATCGCGATGCGGTAGCGTAATTAACTGCAGGGGATTGCGCCTGCAGGGAAGAGCGTCCCCACAATCAAAAACCCCTCAGACGAGGGGGAATCTGACGAAGTCTGCTACATCGGCCGCATCCGTCTAAACCTCCGATACACGGTGCCATAAATCAACTTGGCATCTTCGGAGAGGTGGACGGATAGCACCAATTAGCATCTGCCCCGAACCTCAGGCAAGACGTCCATGTCTTGGCCACCGTTCGGAGGGGAACTTACGTATAGCAAGGCATATGTGTAAGCATGTAGGTATACAGGTATGATATATTTCATATGCACAATGGAAATAAGGATCATGTCTCAATGTCCCTAACCAATACAATATCACATATATATAGGTGTAAGCATATAGGCATAGCAAGGTATATGGCATGATGTAGCAATTCTACTGTGTAGTGACATGACAATTATCGATGATGAAGGTGTGTAAGCCGGCCAATCTGTGTAAGTGTAACATACGCATCATTAGTAATGGTGTAGGTGTACTAGCACAAGTATATGTAATGTAATGAGAATGATATGAACGTAGCATAAAGTACATCGTCAGCTACATGCTACAAGGTATACGTGTCTACAATATATCCGAGTTGGTGAATCTATCAATCAGTATCCAGCCTCACAACATCACGTACGGTATAATCTATCGTACGGCATATCACTCAAGATTCACAACATTATATGTCTATATACCTACATCCCAGGTCACATTCACAACAATCTTGTATCAGGGGACCGGCAAAGGTATCAACTATCTCATATCGACTCGCATCCATATAACGACATATCACACTAAGTCATCATATCACATCGTATACTCGTTCTCTTTCAATTCATACCTATCATGATTCACTTCTCATTTCATACTCTCATATGTCACTATGTTCATCAGTGCCAACTTTTATCATATTATCGTTATTTAATCCTATAATCATGTCCTTAGCATATCATTTATCAGGATATAACAATCAAACGATATTCCATATCAATATTTACGGGGGTGCTATACGCCATCCACCCGACTTCCCCCGTAGATATAAATCTACTCACCTGCTATACTCCTCGCTTAGCCATAGTCGATGTGCTTCGTCATCTCGGAATCCACACGAAGGTACCTACAATATCAACACATATCGCAATACCATCAAAATCAATGTCTGAAAACCGATACGGCACACAGTGCGCTCATAGGTTAGAACCTATAGCCTACGTATGCAAAAACAACCAAACAACCCTCGTCGTCAACGTACAAACATCCAACAACCCAATACAATATTAAATACTAAAACTAAGAATTCCAAAATACGGAAAACAGAAGGAAAACCACTCACAATAGCTCCCAGATTTTGGTTCAGATCAACTGGAACTAAATAAACAAGTATAGGGTGTTGTATATGAAGTTTATGAGCTACTGGACCAATTCCAGCACCAACCACCACCAAGTGGCCGGCCACTTACACCAAAATTCTGGCGAGATCAGCCCGTTCTGCTCTGTTTGGGTCCGTCTTCTCAGGGTGGTCTCCTGGTGTCTTAAATAGGTCTCTGGAGTTGTTTGTATTTCTCATAAACTTCCCAGATCATCCCAGATTCCCTGTAGGCCTTAAGGTTTCACAAAACCGACACGAAACAATTCTAACTTCGTGTATCGGGTTCTAAACTCAATTCCAGGTCAATAGAATACTCTCTAAGGTCTTGTAAACACTCCCTTCATCTCAAATGACCATTTGACAGCAACTTATAATTTTCTAAAATCGATAACCTCATTAACTCAATTTCTAACTAGAAATACGATATATAACACCAAAAACTAAAATAAAGTGTATGGATTACCTTATTTGCAACCATATAACTTTCTTGAGTTGCCCAAGTCTTCAAAATCCAAACTTGCAAGGTCCAATGTGTTGAGGATGAAGTGGTGCATGTTTTTAATGAAGGGGGTATAAGATTTTGGTGAAGGATTGAAGATGATGCATGAGGTAGTGGAGGTTGAAGAAGAAGAAGAAAAGAGATGAAGAAATAATAGGGGAGATGAATGAATGGCATCCCCCCCTCTCTCCTACACTCACTCTCTCTTATTCTCACCCTCCTCACGAATATCTATTTTGTTTCTTTCATAAAAATCTCATTGGCATCAATTCTATTCCATTCACACTTAACTCTTTATTCCCTCTTTCTTTTCTTTTTCTTTTCATTTCCTTTCTCATTCTCTATCTTCCAAACTCACAAGTCACAAATCCAACATGAACACATGCACATGACATGGTGCAAAATTATGAAAATCGTAAAAATACGGATTTTGCCAAAAATCCGATAAATATCATTTAAAATAAATAAATCACTTTATTCTCCGATAAATTTTCAAATATTGGTATACACTTATACCACTTTACGAAAATCCCAATTTCGCAAATCGGGTAATTTTCACGAAATATATTATTTTAATATTAAATTTCCAAAAATAATATTTTATATTTCTGAAATGTTACACATTGTTGATTGTGATGAGATTTTTATTTCAGTGTCTATGCTGAAATCCATACGGATATAACTTGACACTTCTGTTCCCTCTACTTGTTATCAGCAGGTCATACGAAGTGGTAACTTTCAGGTGACTAGGTATTTCGTACCCAAGATGGACTCCACGCATTTCAGCAAATCATGAATTTTGGAGTTTGCTGGGTGCTCCTGAAGGGGTAAAACCCATTAGGAGTAAGTAGATCTTTCGAGATCTGTGCAGCTAGAAAGATACTAACCTGATAAGACTAGAGTTTTTGTAAAGAGTTTTCATCAAGTATCCGTTGTGGATTGTGATGTGACTTTTACTTCAGTTTCTATGCTGAAGTCCATATGGATATGACTTGGCACTGATACAGTTCTTAGCTATGATATCTGGTAGGTGGATTACTATAACGTCTTTTTAAATGGGATTTTGGAAGTGCACGTACATATGACTCTGCCAGAGGGTTATCGTAGTCAATGGAAGCAGTGGAAGGTGTGCAGGTTGCTTATGTCTATTCATAGACTGAAGTATGGATAGCGGAGACGGATCATCTGTTTTGATGTGACAGTCAAAGTGATTGACTTCATCAAAACAAAAGACGAACCTAATAAGAAGAATGTAGGGAGTATTGTCCTGAATTTGGATGACATACTCCAGATAGGAAATGATGTTCCTATACTATAATCGGTCAAACTTTAGTTATCACACAGTGTTTTCTCCACATTGGATATGGATAGTATATCACGAATTCTGATGACTAGATCTAGATTTGAGAAGTTTCCCAAATGGGGTACTTAGACAACATTCTAAAAGTATTTTAGAATGGACGAATCCTGGCGTAGTAGTGTACCCGCGGGTGATGGAGCCACCCTCTCTAAAAAAATGTCTTTTAGACTGATGAAGAGAGGGACCGGCATGAATGACATATTATTTGCTTAGGTAATTGAGTCAATCATGCAATGTCTTGTACAAAACCAGATAGATAATATATCAGGGATTCTGGTTTTAAATCTAAATTTGGGAAGTTTCCCAATCAAGTATCTAGACAGCATTCTAAAAGTATTTTAGAATGGACGACTCCTAGCGTGGTGGTGTACCCACAGGTGATGGATTCACCCTCTCTAAAAAAGATGTCTTCTAGACTGATGAGGAGAGGGACAGGCATGGATGACATATCATTTGCTTAGGCGGTTGAGTCAATCTTGCAATGTCTTATACAACACCAGATATTGCTTTTGCACTAGCTGCAATAAGCATATATTAATCCAATTCTCGAGAAACAAAAGGAAGTTATTATGAACATAAGAGAATTTTCTTAGTATAAGATAACGGCGGCCTCCTCTAGA
Source organism: Agapanthus africanus (assembly GCA_030015575.1). Lineage (NCBI taxonomy): Eukaryota > Viridiplantae > Streptophyta > Magnoliopsida > Asparagales > Amaryllidaceae > Agapanthus > Agapanthus africanus. Next base: position 166,213,071 of record CM057337.1, read on the forward strand.
AGGCGGTTATTGGTTAAGGCTTTCAAGGTGACCTGGATGACAGAGATACTATCAGGGTTTTGAGTTTAGCCTCTTCTGAGGATCAGTGTATTGGATAGTGTTCCAATAGGGATACTGAGGTAATCATGGTGCAGGATGCTGGTTATGACTCAACAGATAATACAGCCCAAGAAGTTTGTTAGATGGAGTTGTTCATTTATGAACTTGGTCCCATCAAGTATCCATACAAATTCTTGAGCCGGGGTATCGCTCAGTTTGGGAGATTGTTGATTTCTACAAAGTTGAGATATAGAGAGATGAAGTTGAAACATTGCAACGGATCCACTCACTGAGTCTTTCTCGAACAAATTAAGTTTCACAAATATAGTTTGCGAAACTGATTAGTAGAGAAGTTGAGTATTCGGTAGCACACGAGCTGTGGGTACGCGGTACCGTAATAATTGGCCTTAAGTGCAAGTGGGAGATTGTTGGATATAGTGCCCTCAATGCAATTATTGTGATCGCAAGTAGAAGATTTTGATAATTGAGGGATGACCTATACAAGTATAACAGTCTTACTCGAGATGATAGTATACTATCTAGTTTATCTTCAATGTTGATGAAGCCCGTAGGATTGTTGCTTGACAACCAGTATTATGATAGCGATCATATATGTGGGAGCTAGGTTGTCCATAAGAACATTCTTAAATGTCCTTAGTCATGGGAATATCGAGACTGGGCATCGATATTCCGGAGTAGACAAGTGTATACGCTTCTAGACCCCGACGAAGGACGGTAGCCGGTCTCATAAGCCAATGGTGTTGTGTCACCTAAGATAGTATACAGGTGCTCACTGGAGATGGGTACACCGGGCGGACTCGCCGAGAACTTCTAGATGGTATTATATCTATCGTCAGATGGAAGTTCTCAGGTGGATGAGTACAGATTAGTCCTTTGACCTGAAGTCGCCATTTGTCTCGGTAAGTTCCTGCTGTACTTTGATTACTACCCTACAATGGCTCAAAAGAGTCTGTTTCCTGATTTAAAATCAGGAAAGTTTATGGAGGAGGCATCACGTGCTAGCACGTGACCAGCAGTCACGTGTTGGCACGTGACATTTAAAACAGCGGCAAAGGCAGATTCAATTCCCTGATTAAATCGAAGAAAAGGCTTCAGAAAGGGTTACGTGCTCACACGTGACCGGGGGTCACGTGTTGGCACGTGACGGTTGAACAGCGGCCAGAAGACAGAATGCAGAAAGAAGAAGAAGGCTCATTCCAAGGGGTCACGTGCCTACACGTGACCAGGGGTCACATGCCTACACTTGACCATGGGTCACGTGGCCACACGTGACCGGCTTTCAAAGCCTATCTATTTAACAGAATTAAATTCTGAACGGCATTCAAATCTTTCCAAAGGAAAATGATTATTTGGAACTGATTGGGTTAAAAAAAATTTAAAGATGATTAAATATCACCTATCTATGGAAAAATCTTGAACTTGGAAAGATTTCCCCTTAAAATCTATCCGAAACAACAGAAGAATATCTTTGGATTTAAAATCCAATGGTGAATAAAATTCACCTAATAATCCAAAGGTCCAAACGAATGGTGAATACAAATCAAATTTCTCAATGAAAGATTCACCAAAACTAATTGATTCTGCTTCTTCTCCTATAAATAGGAGCCAAGAGACACACGAGATACGGGGATCGATACATAGAGAGAGAGAAAAATAAAGCCTTGAGACTTTGGAGGAATTGGGATCTTCTGCAAAAGAAAACCTTAGGTAAGAAGGGGGAGGCTTTCAAGAAAAAAGTGAATTTAATTCTCAACAGAGTTTAACTCTGATATTAAAAAGAAGAACATAGTTCTCTCTTTAGCAGAGGATCTGCAAAGTGCACATCTCCCCATGAATTGAGAATTTAATTCTCATTTGGTTGAGATCCTGCCATGCAGATCCAAAGCATAGAGAGGGAATGGATGTTTGAGAATTTAATTCTCACAGAACTATAGGAATTTAATTCCTGTGAATTAAAATTAGGGTTTAACCCTATGTCATAGGAATTTAATTCCTTCAAAATGAATAGAACCAGGGTTAACCCTAGTTAAGAACTCAAATCTGTCAAAATAACAGGAATTTAATTCCTCTAAAGTTTATTGCTAGGGTTTAACCCTATGAAGAATTTGATTCTTGAAAAGATAAACACATCTTCAAACAGGCAGGGTCACGTGCTACCACGTGACCCCTGTAAAGAGCCACCGCTAAAACTTTGAGGCAACGCCTCACATGCTTCACGTGACCCCCAAAGCGCGCAAAGAAAAAGCAAAGGAAAAGAAGCTCTGGGGCGCCCTCACGTGTCACCACGTGACCCCTAATGAATATTCTAACAGATCAAAGCGCAAGCCCCCATCACGTGCCCACAGGTGATGGCTTTTAGAATTAAAAGTGTTAAACACTTATCTGTAGAATAAAATAAAGGGAAACAGGGCGCTATCACATGCTACCACGTGACCCCTTGGCTGAAGCTTTAACGGATGAGCACCAAAATGCCCATCACGTGACAGCACGTGATGCTCCAAAGTATTCAATACTTTTGACAGAAAAGAATGAATTGAGGGCGCCCCCACGTGCTACCACGTGACTCCTCTTGCCTTAGTGTTTAACACTAGAGTTGAAACCTCTATCTCCAGTGTTCAACACTGGTTTTCTTAGTGTTTAAACACTAATTTGGAAAACTTTATTTACAGTGTTTAACACTGACTTTCTTAGAGTTGAACACCAACCTGGAAAACCCTGTTTCCAGTATTTAACATTGATCTGCCTTAGTGTTAAACACTGATTTGAAATCTCCACTGCCAGTGTTTAACACTAACTTGTCAATCTCATTCTCAGTGTTCAACACTGGTTGATCTTTAGTGTTTAACACTAATTTTAGCCCAATTGGCTATGTGTCTAGAGGCAAAGCCTCTCCTCTAATGGACCAACAGAGGGCCAATATCCTAAACATGATTGGAATTAGCCCAAGCTGGCCATAAGTCCTCAATTCAAATTCGACTGAGCCAATGGGCTCATAATATAATTAATTGGTCTTGGTTTCAAATTGGGCCAAAGATTATTTAATCTACCTCGGTTTAAGGGTACATCTCTTCACTCCTTTGATACTCGGCGTTGTAATTCCTCAACGTCTTCAAAGAGGTGACGGGTCCCGATGACCACATATTGATACGGACTGTGGGGTCCTTAAACTCATGGACTATGAGGTCCTTAACCTTGACCGAGATGTCTTAAAACTAACAATGGACTGTGGGGTCCTTAAATCCATGGACTATGGCGTCCTTAACCTTGACCGAGATGTCTTAAAACTAACTTTGGACTGTGGAGTCCTTAAATCCACGGACTATGAGGTCCTTAACCTTAACCGCAACGTCTTAAAACTAACATTGGACCGCAATGTCCTTAAACTACCGATGGACCGCAACGTCCTTAAACTACCTATTGACCGTAATGTCACTAAACTAAACAACAGGGCTCCCTTAAATGCTCTTTTGTCGGATATAAACGATCCCGTTTAAGTTGATCTTAGCCTCAAATATGGCTAACGTATCCTTAAACCTTCAAACGGACTTTAGTCCCAAATTGGACTATAGATTCCCCAACCAACTTTGGTTCAAGGGTACATCTCTGAACTCCTCTGACATCTGTCGTTGTAATCCTTCAACGTCGTCAGAGAGGTGATGGGTCCCGACGGCCATACATTCACGGACCACTATGTCCCTAAACTGGAACAATAGAGCCCAAACGCTCTTTTGTCGGATCTAAATGACCCGTTAAGTTGATCTTAGTCTCAAATTAGACTAACGTATCCTTAACAAACGTTTGAGTTGATCTTAGCCTCAAAAATGGCTAACGTATCCTTAAACCAAAACCCCAAACCCAAATCTAAGAAAATACGGATTTGGACTAATCCACGTCCTATGGGTGACGACATAAATTAGTCTCCGTATACAATCCACGGACAACCAAACACAAAACAAACACCCACGACACGAAGTGACCAGCTGGAGAAAGAGAAAGTTGTTACCGCGATGCGGTAGAGTAATTAACTGCAGGGGCTTGCGCCTGCAGGGAAGAGCATCCCTACAATCAAAACCCCCTCAAACGAGGGGGAATCTGATGAAGTCTGCTACATCGGCCGCATCCGTTTAAACCTCCGATACATGGTGCCATAAATCAACTTGGCGTCTTCGGAGAGGTGGACGGATAGCACCTATTAGCATCTGCCCCGAATTTCAGGCAAGACGTCCGTCTCGCACCGTCATTCGGAGGGGAACAGATTCTGGCACGCCCGGTGGGACCTTTTCCTCTTTCCACTCCACACTTCGTGTGTCGTGATTCGCGAACCAAACGCGGTTCGCTAATGATTGACCTTGGGTTTCGAAGTACTAAGATTTGGTGTTTCGTTTGCTGCAGAAAGCAAAGAATCAATGGCCTCCACTTGTGCGACATGCTCGGACTGCAATTACAACCAACGCTCTGCCTCGCCAGGAGGTATAGCCTACGGACCCCAAGCTGCTTCGCTATTCATAATGCCCGTGGAACAGGTCACTCGAGCCACCACAGGATTGTTTTTTGGGACCATGCTCCCGCCGACAAGCTTCACCGCTCCGGTGAAAACAACGGAGGCTTCCAAGAAGTCGGTCTTTGATCGTCTTACCCCTCCACGGCCCCTCTCAACGGGTCGCCCAACACCAGTGCCTCGGTCTTCTCCAGACTGGGCCAGAGCTCTTGTGGAACCACAATGGGGCCTGCAATCCCAGAGAAGGCTGCTCCTAAGAAAATAACCAGTCTCGCTCCTGAGGTCGTCAAGGCGGCTTCTCCTTCCAAAAAGTCGGTCCTTACAAGATTGACTGTTCCAGCTTCCACTCCTACTATCCAAAGGACATCAGTCTTTAACAGGCTGGCACCAGCAACGACCCCCCACCTACACAGGGGGCAAGACGAGACTATCGCCCTCACCAAGCCGGTTCCATCATCACGACGCGCTTGACGTTGTTACTAGCGCCGAGTGAGGAAGGCCGGAGGCAACTCCCCTTCTGGGCTAACTCCTCCAGCCCCGATGGCAGAAGTCAATGCTGCTGTTCCAACTGGGAACAGCTTCGAGATGCTAAATAAGGTGCGAAGGAATTCTCCTACTGCGGTGCTAAAGAGGTCTCCCCATCCGCTGAAAAGGGCTATAGAAGTAAAGCCAGAACAGCCCCAATCTCCTCAACGGCTGTCCTCCCGAATTTATAAAGTCTGGCGGCAGGCCCGAGACTCGATGATCGATCCAAATTTCTCCCGCCAGCACAAAAAGCTGAAAATCCAACAGGAAGCCAGTCACCAGGCTAAGCAACGAAAAGCTGTCTGGGTGCCCACCTCAACGGCCCTCTCAACTTCCACTGCTCATAAAAATAGAAGGCCGGAGAAGATCCCCAGGCCTGTAACGAGAGCTAAAAACGCTGAGCCCAGACGCCCTAAGGCTGGGGGCAGGATGGTCCACACTGTATACATGGCGTCGGGGAAAGAAGAGAGCCGTGCGTCTACAGGTCATAGACCGCTTACACGGTCAGTAACCAAAGCTCAGGAGCAACAGCAAAAGCTCCAGGAAATGATGAACGCAATGGCCGCGCTTACTGGACCGAAAGAAAGCCCCGAGGCGTCCTCGGATCAGCAACAAGAACAAGAAACCGACGCTGAGTTCCTCCGGAGGATACTGGAAAAGAAAGATAAGGAGGTTGCGGAACAAGCGGCCAATATAAAGAAAATAGCCCACTTATTCCAGGATATATGGTGGGAATGATGATCCAACAAGACCCACCTGCTGAAGATCCCCCGATCGTCCTCGAAGATGATAAGGGAGAAACGTCAAATCCGCCACCGGCTCTCTCAACGGCCAAGGAGGAGACAATCTTTAAGGCTGACTTGGACGACTATATAGCCCAGAAAATCTGGGTGCATCATGCGACTGAGGCAGCTGGTCAAGTCGTAAAACGGGGCGACCGTATCCAAGCTGGTACGACCAAATCAAATATCCGCCGGGCTACACAATACCAAAATTCCACGTCTATAAGGGGACAGGCAATCCCCATCAGCATGTGGCCCAGTTCAGGGCGCTTTGTGGTAACACTGGTGGCGATGATAAACTGTTGCTTCGCTAATTCGTGGGCAGCTTATCAGAAATGGCGTTCGAATGGTATTCGGAACTCCCGAATGATTCTATCAAGACGTTCGCTGAAATGGAATTGCTATTCACTCAGCGATTCGCAAGCGCCAGCGAACGCACTCCAATAACGGCATTGATTAATGCCAGGGTAAAATCAGGCGAAACGTGGGTCCAGTATGCTATACGCTGGCGAAATTTGTGGTCGAAATGCGAGCAACGCATTGAGGAAGCGCCCGCGGTGGGCATGTTCATGGGAACCCTAGACCCTCACGCAACTATCTCCCAGTTTATGATGTTCTTTAAGCCAACCACATTCCAGGCTCTAATCGACAAGTTAGCCCAGATGGACCAGATGGACCAGATGGGTCATAGACCGTCTCCCCCGAAGCCCGAGCCTCGGAGTGACAAGGGTAAAGGAAAGGCAACCTTCGTCGCGAATGCCCAGCAGCAACCCAATGCCCCAAAGCTGATGGATCAACTGGAAGAAGGACGCCGGTATTATAATGAGAAGATGAAGCTTCCCTACTCGTTCCCGCGGGATAAGACAAAACGGTTATTCGAGCTGGCAGTACGCAACAGACTTATAAACCTGCCAAATCCAAGGCGACCGCCACAACCCACTGAGGTGAATAACCCCAACTATTGCCCTTACCATCAAACGGTAAGCCATCCGATTGAGGATTGCTTCGTTTTCAAAGGATGGATTGAAGATCAATACCTCCAGGGGAAGTTTGCACTATCCGAAAAGTGGAAGGTGAATCCGCCACAGCCGCATACTCCTAAGAGAGCAGACACACCGGGGGCAACCTGTTCTTTCATCGAGGAAGCTCCATGGGAAGTCGTGCTATCAGCTAAAACCAGAAGAATGCTGAGTGATCTTCATGCGTGCCCAGCGGTCGAATGGAAAGACCCGCTTGAACCTCAGATCATCGAAGGGATGTTGAAGTCGCGCCCAATTACGAAGAGCGGTGGTGATGGCCCAAGTACTCACACCCAACCGTCAAAATCTTCAAAGAAAAAGAAGAAGAAATCCAAGAAGCCCGTGAAGCCTAGAGACAAGCGCACGAACTTGCAGAAGCAAATCGACGCGCTGGAAGAATACAATCAAAAGGCGCGGACTCCCGTCACGCTGCAAGAGTTCCTCAACCACATCTTTCAAGAGGAAGATGAGGGGGAGAGTTCGTCAGATGAATCCGAGGGATATGTGGCGAGTTGTAACGTAATCTCTCACTCGTTTACCGACGATGAAAAAACTCCTGGCACTAAGAAACTGGGGGCAGAGCCTGAACCAGAGCTTGTGTGGCCGACAGACGAAATGATCGACGCCTTTCTAGACGAGATTCGTTTGAAGAGTAAAGCCGACCAGGAGCGTGAGATAGCCGCATCAGAGAGAGCCAAACGCAGGCGACTAAATGAAAGAATTGAAGTACTCCCGCCAGATCGAAAGGCATCCGACGCAAATAAAAACATATTCAAGACAAGGAAACGGTTTGCCAAGGCCGTGTCGATGGGAATGAAACTACCACCCTCGGAAGAAAACACGCTCGATGGGGCGGAGATGCATCCTAATTACTGCTCATATCATCGGAAGATTTCACACCCTACAGAGGAGTGCGACGCTTTTAAGATGTGGTGGCAAGTATAAGTTGCTCACCGGCAACATTTTAAGCGCATGAAACGCAAGACTCGTCGAGAACGAAGAAGTACTGCCGACGGGCACAACAGAACTGCTGGCAACTGTTACATGGTTCACGCCGGAGGGTCACAAGTTCTCACCTTTGGGAGCGACTCTGATGAAGAAATGGCTCTGGGCCCTCTCTTTAAAGAATCCATTTTAGGGAAAGAGGAAGAACCAGAGGCCTGCGAAAACATTCAGCTGCGCAATCGCACGCTCCCGGAAAAGAATCTCGGGCCCGCAAATAGAAAAGATAAGGTAAAGGAAAAGGTCACTGAGGATATCACCTTAGATGACCAAGTCATGAAAGAATTGGCTGCCAAAGATCCTCCCAGGAAGGGTAAAGTGGACTACAACATCCTAGCGCACCTAAGAAAGCTACCTTCTCAGCTCAGCATTCACGATGCCCTCCAATTATCAAAAGAAGCACGAGATTCATTAATCAAGGCGTTACAAGAACCCGAGCAATTCCAAGCCTTCCTCGCCGCGGAAAGGATGAAGAATGAACTGGAAGAAGTGCATACGGCAGACATCACTTTCGGTGACGAAGACCTCCTCCTCGGGACGTGCGACCACAACCGTCCCCTATATGTCTCTGGATACTGCCATGATATCAAGATAGGCAAGATCCTGGTGGATAATGGATCCTCCATCAATCTCCTTAACGTTCGGGTGTTAAAGGAAATCTGCATGAGCATGCAGCACCTCGCTCGCAACAAAATTACCATCTCCGGTTTCGACTCCCAGTCATCACGGACTCTCGGATCTGTAATACTAACATTATGCTTCGGACTGCTTGTCACGGACATCAAGTTTCATGTCATCGACGCCAAGACCTGCTACAACGCCTTGCTCGGTCGTCCTTGGTTACATGAGTACAACATCATCCCTTCTACACAGCATCAGTGTATGAAGTACTTCAAGGATGGTTTCGAATATACCGTAACAGGTGAGCTGAACCCATTTTCCGTGAACGAAGTCCGCAAGTACGAAGATGCGAAGTACTTTTTGCCAGACTTCGAGGATACAGAAAAGTGTCGCAAGCAGGAGAACAAAGCCGTCGCCACCATCCCTGTTTTCGGGAGCGACACCGAAGAAGAAGAAGAGATAGTTTACGCTGGGCCGTCTCGACGCAATAACCCGGGAACGTCCGCCCCCATGTTGATCTTCGGAAGTGACTCGGAAGATGAGGTTATTGCCGTGTTCTCCAGTCGGCCGTCAATACAAGCATCTCCTAGCGATGATCAGAGTTTGCAAATCACCACGGTGCCACGGAAACACTACAAAGACCTTGACGCACTTGAAGCTTACAATGTGCAAGACCTGCAGACGTTTTACGTCCCTCCCAGAAGAAAGGGTGAAAAGGCGATCCTATTCTACCGATCCACGGAAACAAGAGTGGAGAGAGAAATCTGGCATGGCGCGGATTCTACACTCGACAGGCTCCAACCCATCCGTTTGCCCAGATATTACACAAATGGACTAAGGAGGCTATTGAAGCGCCAAGGAGTACCCTTAAAGCAGACTGTTCGACAAGCTTAGTTCTACAATAGGATTTGGGATGTCCCTGGAACTCAGCGCAAATTGCCCAACGGGAGAATGGAAACGCTTAGGCTTGGATATGTGAGATCCGGGAAACGGGAGCGAGTCCACGGCAGCTACGCCATATATAACTTCGATGAGGAGGAAGACACCCTGTCGGGGAATGCTAACCCCTCGTCAAAACTGGATCCCGCGAGTGAAGTGTCGAGTCCGTCATTTGAAGAACAAGTGGACAAGCTTATCAAGAAAGCGGGTCAAACGGCTCGAGAAGATCACAACCGCGAGATGGCCATCTACGAGAAGGCCAGGACGCAACGTCTGTTTCAACAAGCTGCAAAAGTCGAAGATGCTCCTCCCTGTCAACCCGTCGTGCAAAAGGCCCGATGCAAAGGCAGAAGTAAGTCAAGAAGCGAAAAAAGGAGTCGACAACAACGACGCAGGATTAGAGAGTTATGTGATCAGGTATTGCGCGGCCTGGATTTGTCCCTCCTGAAGAAGATGAGTCGAGCGTATTCCTTCCCCCGAGACAAGACGAAGAAGATACTTGATCTCGCTTTAAAACATCGAATGGTTACACTTCCGGAATCTAGGCATCCTGAGCAAGTTAACGAGGTTTCTCATCCGGATATTGCTCTTATCACTGAGCCATAGGACACCCTGTCAAAGACTGCTTCACGTTCAAGAACTGGGTCGAAGACCAGTACCAACAAGGCAGATTTGCTTTATCCAGCAGCTGGAGGGTAACGCCGCCACAAAAGCACGAACCCAAAGCCGCAAGAGCAGAACCAGATCCACATCAATCTTGGAAGCGGATTCGCACCTGTTACATGATTACAATATTAAAAGAAGAGCCCGAGGACATAGATGAGCTCCCTTGGTGCTTCGAAAACAATGACAATGAGGTAATCTCAGAATTTCCACCGGCTCCGAAAGAACTGGAAGACGGCATACATACTACTGCAGATAACCTCAAGAAGATTGAGTTGGGATCGGCAGACAATCCGCGACCGACATTCGTCAGCGAACTGCTATCTGAAGAAAGGGTGGCTGCATTAAAGGACGTGCTTCTACAGCATAGAGATTGCTTCGCGTGGAACTATTCCGGGATGCCGGGCTTAGATCCAGAGATTACTGTGCATAAATTAGCAATATCCCCGGATATCAAGCCAGTCAAGCAGGCGCCGAGAAGGATGCGGCTCGAGCTTGAGATGAGCATCAACGCCGAAGTCAAGAAGCTGATCAACTCCGGCTTCATCCAGGAAGTTCAATATCCTGACTGGATCACCAACATCGTCCCGGTAATGAAGAAAAATGGGACGGTGCGCATATACGTGGATTTCAGGGATCTCAATAAAGCCTGCCCGAAGGACGATTTCCCAGTACCGGTAACCGAGCTAATGATAGATAACACGTCCACTCACGAGGTCTTCTCCTTTATGGACGGTTCATCAGGGTACAATCAGATAAAGATGCATTGCGAAGACCAGAAGCACACCGCCTTCAGGACTCCTTTGGGTATATTCTGCTACAAGGTGATGCCCTTCGGTTTAAAGAACGCCGGTGCCACCTATCAAAGGGCCATGACAAAGATCTTCGATGATCTCATACATGAAATCGTCGAGTGCTATATCGATGACCTCGTAGTGAAGAGAATATCATACGAAGAGCATTTAGAGCATCTGAAGACCGTATTTCAGCGCCTTCGGCAATATAATTTGAAGATGAATCCCCTCAAATGCGCGTTCGGGGTCTCCTTGGGTAAATTCCTGGGATTCATCATCCGACACCGAGGTATCGAAATAGATCCATCTAAGATTAAGGCGATCATGGAAATGCCACCTCCGAGGACTCTCAAACAGCTACGGTCTCTCCAAGGAAAGCTCGTGTACATCCGGCGGTTTATCGCCAATCTTTCAGGCAAGTGCCGTCCTTACAGCTACCTGACGAAGAAGGGAACTCCGTTCTTCTGGGACCGAAAATGCCAAAGCGCGCTAGATGAAATCAAGCAATACCTGCAGAACCCGCCGGTGCTGGCTGCTCCAGTCAAGGGGAAGCCTCTTATCTTATATACAACAGCCCTCGAAGGTTCCTTAGGCGCATTATGGGCGTAAGAAAATGACCAAGGGAAGGAGAGAGCGCTCTACTATTTAAGCCGAGTTCTTCTGGGGGCAGAAAGCAATTACTCCCCTATCGAAAAACATTGCCTGGCTTTAATCTTTGCAATAACAAAACTACGGCACTATGCGTTGGCACATGAAGTCCGTCTTATATCAAAGGTGGACCCCCTAAAATTTCTAATGTCAAAGGCCATATTGACAGGGAGACTCGCTAAATGGGCCCTGCTCCTGATGGAGTTTTCAATAACCTATCAACCTCTTAAGGCAGTGAAAGGCCAAGCCATCGCCGACTTCCTGGCTGAGCATCCAGTACCTGCCGGTTCTCCTCTAAATTGCGATTTGCCAGACGAACATGCGTTTGACGCGATCGACGGTGGTAATACCCAATGGGAGCTTTATTTCGATGGAGCGTCCTCCGTAAAGAAGCGCAAACAAGGTATCCCAATGATCAAATCGGGGGTAGGCCTCATCTTCGTAACTCCACAAGGGGGGATAATGCGCTTCGCTTTCTCCTTAACAGAACCGAGGACGAACAATGAAGCCGAATACGAATCTTTGATAGCAGGCCTTGAGATCGCCATTGACATGGGAATTGAAAACCTCCTCATATACGGGGATTCTCAACTGGTCGTTAGTCAAGTAAACGGCGACTACCAAACGTGCAAACCGGAGTTGGTGAAGTACGGTGAAAAGGTTCAACAACTGTTGACCCAAATTCCGTCCTATAGTTTGGAAAGTATACCACACGCGGAAAATAGCAAAGCAGACGCGTTAGCTAAGCTCGCTAAAGAACTGGCTGACGAGAACCTCGATGACGTCAGAATCGTGGTACAAAGCCGTCGAGTGCTCGCCCCAGCAGAAATATCTCCGGAATCATACGAAGAAAAGGGAGCGACTGAGCAGACGACCCTACAAATAAAAGACCGTGAGAAGGCTGAGGACTGGAGGGAAGTCTTCATAGACTACTTTAAGTCCCACCGAATGCCCGAAGAAGCGTCCTCAAGACATCAGCTCATGAAACGAGCTCTATCTTTCACTTTCGTCAACAATACTCTATACAAGAGATCGTTTGATTCTCTGTGGCTGAGATGCTTAGGACCTGACGAAGCAGAAAGAGTCGTTCAGGAAGTTCACGACGGCATCTGTGGTTCTCATCAAGCAGGCCCGAAGATGAAGTTAAAAATTAAACGTATGGGTTACTACTGGCCCACGATGATCCAGGATTGCCTCGAGTATGCGAAGCAATGCCACTCGTGCCAAATCCACGGGGATTTCATCCACCAGCATCCGAATCCACTACATCCAACGGTGGCTAGCTGGCCATTCGAAATGTGGGGGACTGACATAGTCGGCCCCATCGAACCAGCAGCGTCCAAGGGACATTGTTTCATCCTGGCGACGACTGATTACTTCTCCAAATGGGCGGAAGCAGTACCGCTGAGGGAAGTGAGGACGGAGAATATCCTCCACTTTTTCAAAACGCACGTCATTTATCAGTTTGGAACTCTACGGCGGATTATCTCCGATAACGGGCCAGCCTACAGAAGCCATAAGATTAGCCGTTTCGCGCAACAGCATAATATAGACCGGAGATACTCCTCAGTTTATAATCCACGAGCTAACGGTCTGGCCGAGGCCTTCAATAAAAGCTTGACAAAGATCATAAAAAAGACGGTGTCCCGAAATAAGAAAGAATGGCACGAGAGACTGCAAGAGGCTCTTTGGGCATATCGAACTACGTTCAAGACGGCCACGAACACGACGCCATACGCATTGGTATTCGGTACGGAAGCGGTACTCCCCCTCGAGATAGAGCTGCCTTCTCTACGAGTGGCAGTCCACCATGAATTGACAAACAAAGAAAATGCTCACCTTCGTCTTGAGGAGCTTGATGCCCTAGATGAAACCCGGCTCATAGCACAACAAAATCAGGAGGCCTACAAAGCAAAGATGACGCGCTCGTACGAAAGATTGACCAGGCCGAGGACATTCCGCCAAGGCGAACTCGTACTGGTGGTCAAAAGACCTATGATCCCCAATCGTGCCAAGCGGGAAAAATTTGAGCCAAACTATGAAGGTCCGTACATCATAGACAAGGTCTACCAGGGTGGAGCCTATCTACTCATGGACATGCACGGTGAAAGGCCTTTCAGGCCAATAAACGGCCGCTTCCTAAAGAAATACTATGCTTAATGAGCCACAGCCGAGGTCAATGATAGATGACGACGACTATGTCCGCTCGCTATCTTCCTAAGCTCAGACTTTATAAGCAGTAGCTGGCCTTCCCCTGAATGGACCGAAACGTCCTTAAACTAACGACGGACCGAAACGTCCTTAAACTAACGACGGACCAAACTTCCTTAAACTAACGACGGACCGAAACGTTCTTAAACTAACGACGGACCGAAACGTCCCTAAACTACTACCGCAGCATCTTTAGGCTGACGAGATGAATAAAAAAAAGGGAGAAAAAGAAAAAATATATATATAAATAAAAAAAACAAAAAAAAACGGTATGTCCATAAGCAAAATGGGCACGGATGAAAACCCGAAAGGGCCCCGTGAGTAAAAACGGCAGGGCTACCGGCGAGTGTTCGTGAAAACCCGAAAGGGCACGACCTTGTAAAAAAAAAGAGAAAAAGAATAAAAAAAAACGGTATGTCCATAAGCAAAATCGGCACGGATGAAAACCCGAAAGGGCTCCGTGAGTAAAAACAGCAGGGCTACCGGCGAGTGTTTGTGAAAACCCGAAAGGGCGCAACCTTGTTAAAAGACACTTACAAGGTCCTCTCGACCCTGTAAGGAGAAACCACCCGCGTGAGATCCTTACGACTCACAAGGGAGCAACACACTTAGGGATCCCCACGATTCCTAAGGAGAAAATACACTTGCGAGATCCCCACGACTCGCAAGGAGAACTCTCTTATGGGACCCTCACGGCTCATAAGACTTGCAAGTCTTAAGTTACAGAGACCTAAACCTGTTCTTAAGCAAATCCCCCACAACCTTCGATAATGCCCTACAAGTGGCTCAATACTGACCCTTGTATACAATCCACGGGCGCGAATAAACATTTCCCCAGCAAAGTCCCAGCCGTGACTAGGGATATGTCCATATGGTGAGCAACCCTTGTAAGTCCTCTCGACTTATGAGGAGAAGACCCTTTTGTAAGATCCTTACGACTTGCAAGAGGACATGCACTTAGGAATCCTCACGATTCCCAAGGAGAAAACACACCTACAAGATCCTCACGACTTGTAGGGAGAAATGCCTTTGTGAGACCCCTACGGCTCATGAAGTTAAAAGCCTTGGTCGACAGGACCCTTAACCCTGTTTACTAAGCCACCTTTGTTCAACATCGACAGAGGCAAATGATGATTCGCTCCTGGCAACATCCCAGTTGTAGCAGTGCTGATGCCGAAATCGGTGTCTAAAATCCAAGCTTGCGGCGAAAAAAAAAACTAGCGAGCCACACATGCATACGAAATAGCCGAAATGATGGGGCAACTTGCAATAAAAAGCAGCAAGTAAAAATGTATGAATGACAGATAGCCGAAATGATTGGGCAACTCGCAATAAAAAGCAGCGAGTAAAGATAAAATAAATAGCCGAAATGATTGGGCACCGCGAAAAATGGCCGAAATGATAGGGCAATCGCGACCTCCGCGATATAAAAGCTGAAATGATAGAGTATCGCGGAAAAAGAAATAAAAAAAAAAGAAAGAAAGTTTTAATTTATGCCCTACAGGTGATGTTTCGTCACATCCTGTATACAATCCAAGGGTGTAAACAAAAAAGGGATCATACTTCTCCCCCAGGTTTCATCATAAGAAGAAGCAAAATCTCGACGGGCCGCGAACGACCTAGAGATCATCCCAACACTCGTCTCGTAACAACGGAAACAACTTCAAACAAAGCGGAGCAGCGGCAACCCCTAGTTCCATGGCTCGGCGATATACCTATCACCAACAGTCAAATCTTCATTCCGTGAAATGCGGATACAATCAGCAAAATTCCTGGTTACGTGGAACGTGGATAACGTCACTCTTTGACCCCGTGGAAAACGTCCAGAGCGGATCCTGGTCCTCGCAGAGCACGGCAGTGAACCCGTGTGAAGCATCCAGAGCAGAGCCTAGTCCTCGCCGAACACGGCAGTGAACCCGTGTGAAGCATCTAGTGCAAAATTCCTGGTTATGTGGAACGCGGATAACGTCACTCTTTGACCCCGTGGAAAACATCCAGAGCGGATCCTGGTCCTCGCAGAGCACGGCAGTGAACCCGTGTGAAGCATCCAGAGCGGAGCTTAGTCCTCGCCGAATACGGCAGTGAACCCGTGTGAAGCATCTAGTGCAAAATTCCTGATTACGTGGAACGCGGATAACGTCACTCTTTGACCCCGTGGAAAACGTCCAGAGCGGATCCTGGTCCTCGCAGAGCACGGCAGTGAACCCGTGTGAAGCATCCAGAGCAGAGCCTAGTCCTCCCCGAACACGGCAGTGAACCCGTATGAAGCATCTAGTGCAAAATTCCTGGTTACGTGGAACGTGGATAACGTCACTCTTTGACCCCGTGGAAAACGTCCAGAGTGGATCCTGGTCCTCGCAGAGCACGGCAGTGAACCCGTGTGAAGCATCCAGAGCGGAGCCTAGTCCTCGCCGAATACGGCAGTGAACCCGTGTGAAGCATCTAGTGCAAAATTCCTGGTTACGTGGAACGCGGATAACGTCACTCTTTGACCCCGTGGAAAACGTCCAGAGCGGATCCTGGTCCTCACAGAGCACGGCAGTGAACCCGTGTGAAGCATCCAGAGCGGAGCCTAGTCCTCGCCAAGCGCAGCAGTGAACCCGTGTGAAGCATCTAGTGCAAAATTCCTGGTCACGTGGAACGCGGATAACGTCACTCTTTGACCCCACGGAAAACGCCCAGAGCGGAGCCTGGTCCTCGCCAAGCACGGCAGTGAACCCGTGTGAAGCAAACACCAGACTGTGGAGTCCTTAAAATCCACGGACTGTGATGTCCTTAACCTCGATCGTAATGTCTTAAAACTAACGATCAACCACCCCGATTCCCTACAGATTCTACCTTGGTTTAAGGGTACATCTCTTCACTCCTTTGATACCTGGCGTTGTAATTCCTCAACGTCTTCAAAGAGGTGACGGGTCCCTGCAACCAAACATCGGACTGTAGAGTCCTTAAATCCACGGACTATGAGGTCCATAACCTTGACCGTGATATCTTAAAACTAATATCGGACTGTGGAGTCCTTAAATCCACGGATTATGAGGTCCTTAACCTTGACCGTGATGTCTTAAAACTAACATCGGACTGTGGAGTCCCTAAATCCACGGACTATGAGGTCCTTAACCTTGACCGTGATGTCTTAAAACTAACATCGGACTGTGAAGTCCCTAAATCCACGGACTATGAGGTCCTTAACCTTCGACGCCTTGAGCAACCCCTAACCCCGTGAAACACGGATAAGGGTGACCAGATAAGGGTGACCACATCCAGCACTTGCAGGTCCTCACGACCTGTAAGGAAGAAAAACTCTCTTATGAAATCCTTACGACTCTCAAGGGAAAACCCGCTTAAGAATCCTCACAATTCTTAAGAAGAACTTACACCTATGGGATCCTCTCGACCCATGGGGAGAAAAACTCTTTATGAGACCCTCGTGGCTCATAAAGTGCAAAAGTCTTAGGAAGCAGATCTTAACCCTGAATCCTAAGCCATCGCTGCCCTGCAAGTAGGCCAAGATAAATTGTTCGCAAAACACATTTAATGAAAACAGACACACCATTGAGAAGAAAATTGTATCTTTTATTCATAAACCAAAATGGATACAAATTACAATCCATGAAAGAACAAAAAGAAAATACTCATGCTCAAGAGTATGTACAAAAAGAAAGGAAAAAATACAAGTCTTCAAGTCGGCGGGTGATGGAGCAATTTTACCAGCTCATCTTTCTGTTGCTGAGTCACGGCTTCATGATTCAGGATCGCCAGAAGACGGGCCTCCGCCTGAGCCTGCTGGGCCTGATACGAAGCGAGCCGGCCTTCAAGCTCTTTCTCGGTGGCCTTATGAGCCTCGACCCTCTCACGAGTGAACGTGACAGCTTTATCAAGAGTCACCACCTCCCTGATAGACTCTTGAAGCACCCGCCAGAGCTCATACGCTTTGTTGTCCTTGGCAGTAAGACTCGCCTGAAGCTCGCTCAGCGCTTTAGAAGCCAGCTCTCTCTCCGAGAATTTGGGGCCGAGCCTCTTCTCGCACGATGTCATGTTTGCCACGCACCGCGCTATCAGCCCCCGAAAGTCCGCCTTTGCAGCCATGACCTCCGAGGAAAGACGGGAACATTCAAGTGCGTGCAAGCAAGCTTCCACCTGCAAACATAACTCCACCCAGACTCGCACCACCTCTTCGCTATGGTAGGTGGCAAGAAAAGGAAGAAAACCGTTAGCCTCGACAGCAAATGCTTCAGCTATGGTTGCACTGCCAGCACGAAGCTCCTCGATCAAAGACGACAGAGAGACAAGGCTCAATTGGGCCAAGCGTTCTGAAGCTCGCAAAGCATAAGGGCCAGACGGCATAACGATGCGTGATTCCAACGCAGTGGAGGCTGGCAGGGCTGTTCAGATTTGAAAGACGTCAATAAAACTCTTAAGCAAGAAGAACGAATGGAACCGTAATGAAATGTCACTTACCTACGGTCATGCAAGTAGGAACTGAAGATTCCCCTGGCCCTTCAACGATCTCGACCTCGTCGTCAGCTTCCAAAACTATAAGAGACATCAATGCCATTTCGTAAAAATGGCAACAATGCTATAATAAAAAAATGGCGAATGACGCTAACCTTGCCCGGAGGAAAGGACAATGCGCTGAGGGGAGATCGCCTGCGGAGCTGCCATCTCCAATAAACGCTGAAATGATTGTCGAGGCGACAAATCAGCGATAGAGGCCGCCAAACCGTGCAATTCTGGGAAAGACAAAAGAGGTCAGACCACGGAAAGGTTGCTAATTTGAAATGCAGAGGGTTACCTCCAACACTCCTCCCGTTCTGAGTCGGGGGGATAACAGCTTCGACAACCTCTGACGGAACCTCGGGTTCCAACAAAGGGAGGGTAGTCCCCACGACCTCCATCTCAGCTCTGGGCCGCCTTCGGGAAGAGCCGTTGAAGCAGTAACCTCCAAAGGAGCCTCCCCCAAAGGGGCGAGCACTCCCTGATCAAGAACCGCCGCTGGAGGCTCTACCATGAGAGGAGCAGCCTCATCAGCCCCCTCCACATCAAGCAAGGCTTCATCAAGAATTTCGGCGGGCTTTAGCTTTAATGGGCCCGTAGGGAGCTCCCCCAGCGTCGAAGACTCTGCACGATTCAAATAAGAATAAGGATACATATGTATAGGCATAAATAATCTTAAGAACTACAAAAAGAACCACAATGTACCGATGCACAAAGAAGCCCTCAATATGGCTTTTTCAAGCCGCTGCTCCTTCTCAAGGTGGCGTGCTCGCCGGGGTTCAAGGGTAGACTCATGGCCGCCGGTCCATAAAGAAAGTGCGTCCGCTGCGTCTTCTGAAGCGGCCTGCTTCAGATCCCTTTCCCCCCATTCCTCCAAAGGACCGATAAATCGTCGCCGAATCCACGAAGGGTCTTCGTAAAAAATTACAGCGGGATAGGACTTCTTCGGAACCCTGGTGTTATGAGACACGTCTTTGGAACGCCGTATGGCCTCGGCCAACTGTGCGTCCTCTTCATCGGCCGAACTCGAGAAGAGAAGTCCAGCGTCTGACTCTTGCAAGGCCAATGGTTCGTCTTCAAGAATAGGCTCAGACTCCGCCAAAGAATCGAGCAAATTGGTGGCCGCTTTCCTCCGCCGCTTAGACCCAGAGCCGGTCACCAAGGATGATCGCTTCCTTCCCCGCGAAGCCTTAGGGCGGCGCCGACCCACATCGCCTTCGATACCCTCATCCCTATTACTCTCACTCGGTCCCACAACCGAGGATGACACCGCCATTGTCGACGCCACGAGGGGCGGTGCTGCCACTGGCGGTGGTGCTACTACTGGGGCCCG
This sequence comes from Agapanthus africanus, assembly GCA_030015575.1. Lineage (NCBI taxonomy): Eukaryota > Viridiplantae > Streptophyta > Magnoliopsida > Asparagales > Amaryllidaceae > Agapanthus > Agapanthus africanus. The sequence goes on from CM057337.1 coordinate 166,232,663, forward strand.
TCTACCCCGCGATCGGGTACGTAGAGGCATACCAGCTGTTGGAGTAAGGTCCACCCTTGACTCCCCCGGAATAAGAGCGGTACCAATCTCCCTCAGAGGGAAGCAGACCGGAGCCCTCGGTCGCAGCTTAGCCCCCGGAACCTGAGGAGGGGCGTCATGACCAAGAAGCACCCTCCTTTCCTCAAGAATAATTGGGCTGACCCGGTAGAGATACCAACCCGTAAATGAGCCCACGCACCGGGGCATGTACTCAGCTTCAGGGATCATGAAGTGGGAGCCGGTGTTTAGCCTCACGAAATGATGAGCGGCATCGCTAACGGCATCAAGCGAAGGGACCGGTGCAACTATAAAAGCCTCGAAAGGAACACCCTGGTCATATCCAAGTTGTCCGGCGAATCGATGCGGGTTGTACCGCATGAAGAGAGCTGCACTGTCCTGGCGAAACACCAAATAGCTCGGTCTAATTGTATACAAGTGTGCGGCCTCCCGGGGCTTCAAAGTAGGTACGTTGTCTTTTGACTGGTCCCAGAGTTGCTGAACCGGACCTGAGGGAGTAGACAAGACCCGATCTTTAAAAACCAGCCCGCCAGCGGCAGCGTAAGGAGAAATCAGCACCCGAATAGCCCCAAATTGGGTCGGGTCGGCGGCAGAAGCATCCACTAATCGCATAAGTCATGGGAAGGGGTAGGCATCGTAAAATGAGGGCCTCTGATACATAGCAAAAGCCCCCAACACGTGCATTTCGATCCAGGATGTGAAGTAATGAAACGAAAAATTCACCACGTCTACGCCAAGGTTGGAAGTGTTGGCCGCAGCGCCCAACCCGTGGTAAAGATGCGCCAGCGCCGGGATGCCGATAGCCAATCGCGTCCCCTCAGCAATACGATGAGCCGGGTAGATAACTGAGGCTCTCATGAAGCGGCGATGCATGGGGATAACGAACCAACTGAGCTAGACACTGACAAACCCCACGAAGAATGTCTCCTCATCCATACCGGGTGCTGCAATGGACTCAAAAGACATCGGCGACATGATGGGGATATAGTATTGAGGTAGATCCGATTCAGTGGTCGGCAGCTTCTTCGGACCAAATCCAAAGGGGTCTTTGACGTTGGCAAACTTTGGAGCTGTTTTCGACACGACATCTTCACGAAGGAAGCAGGCAATGAAGCTCTTAAAAGTAACGCACTGCTCCTCAGATTCGGTGAACAATCGGTCAAAGATACCTAGCGCCTTGATCAAGCTGGGACGCTTGTGGCGAACGGCGTTCTCAACAGATAAGCCGTCAACCGATGCAGGCTCGGGCTCGAAGACATACTCGTCAGGAGGCAACAACTCCTCATATAGTGCACCCCTGATTGGCAATCCGGAGATTTCGTAAAATTCTGCCAGAGAAATCGAAACCTCGCGATCTCCTAAAATAAAAGTGTTGGTGGGGAGATTTCATTGATTCAAGAACGCCCTAACCCACCAGACATGCGGAGACTTATAATGGAAGAGTGACGCGTATATTGCCTGATAAAGCCCGACCTTCTACAGCTGCGCACGATGGGAAGAAAGGATGTAGCGAGCCCAGAGAATGTAGCCCATAGGGTGTCGAGGAGTGAGCCCTCTCTTATAAATTTGCCCCCACGGGTGGGCCTCACCCTGGAAAATACGCCGCCCCAAGATATCTATAGCGGGGATCGGATGGTTCGGGATACTGGTCGTCGAAGGCTCGAGCCTCCCCGTTGGAGTCCAGTTGGGCATCTCCACAGCAAAAACCGTCCTCGGAGGATCCATCGGCAAAAATGGAAAAGTGGGTTCTGTCGGTACTAGCGCAAAGGAAACTCCGGCGACCCTGGATAATATGACTGTACCAAGTTTCCCATAGAAGCAAGTTGGTGCAGTTCGGGTCATGAACCCGGATCATCGCCATCACTTCCTCATCGGATGGTGATTGAGGAAAAGCGGCCTCCGAACGAGTAAAGGGAAAACACGGAGCAGAAGCCATCGCACCTGAAATCGAATAAAAGAAGACCGTTAAAAGCAAAGTCAGCGATATATATCCATGCATGAACATGAAGACTAGTTAAAGAAAGTAACAGTAGATTTTTCTGGGACCATTGGCTGCAAAACACATGGGCCCTACAGAATCAAGATGACGGCTCATTAATAATGAAACCGAGCAGTTGTAATAAGACAAAGGGGATACCCTCATTAAATAAAAAATGGGTTTCAAGTGACTCTACACATTCTCCTAAAGGACAAATCTACCTTGGGCTCTACAACAAATCAAACAAGACCAGGAGAATTAAATTCCCACAAAAGACATCATTGCAACCGTCTTCTTCACTAATTGCAGAAGGACAACCTCGGGCCAAGAGACCTTAAGAAGCCTCCATGTGAAGAAACTCAGTCCTTCATAGGAATTAAATTCCTTATTAAGAGAAGGGAATTAAATTCCCAAAAGCATTTTTTCTGTAAACGGAGTTAAACTCCATGGATCATCGTCTAAGCCCTAAGAGATCTACAGTTTGAAGGTTAGGTGGTTTTCTGTTCTTATGGAAAAACTTTTTTAAAAAATGGGTTCATACTCAGAAAGGGGTAAAAACCCTTGTTTTGGATTTAAAATCTAGAGGAACGTGAAAGTTCACTGTTTGTCTAAGAACATTACCTGAGGAAAAGGGTCACTTGAACAGAGTTAAACTCTGAAGATGGTTTCAAGACAGAGAACTAAGCTCTAGAAGAAGAGAATTAAATTCTCAGAAAAAAGTTTGCAAGGAGGAAGACAAGCAAAGTGGAGGCGTCTCTCAAATGACCCCAATATTTATAGGAGGTGATGGGAACGCTTCATCTCCCCAAATCCCTAGAGGAATCCAACGGTCACAAAAGTGACAGCGTTGCACTCACGTGCAGACACGTGAGAACAACGCTGTGGGGGCATTTGTTTCCTGATTTAAAATCAGGAAAGTTTACGGAGGAGGCATCACGTGCTAGCACGTGACCAGCAGTCACGTGTTGGCACGTGACATTTAAAACAGCGGCAAAGGCTGATTCAATTCCCTGATTAAATCGAAGAAAAGGCTTCAGAAAGGGTCACGTGCTCACACATGACCGGGGGTCACGTGTTGGCACGTGACGGTTGAACGGCGGCCAGAAGACAGAACGCAGAAAGAAGAAGAGGGTTCGTTCCAAGGGGTCACGTGCCTACACGTGACCATGGGTCACGTGGCCACACGTGACCGGCTTTCAAAGCCTATCTATTTAACAGAATTAAATTCTGAACGGCATTCAAATCTTTCCAAAGGAGAATGATTATTTTGAACCGATTGGATTAAAAAAATTTAAAGGTGATTAAATATCACCTATCTATGGAAAAATCTTGAACTTGGAAAGATTTCCCCTTAAAATCTAACCGAAACAACAGAAGAATATCTTTGGATTTAAAATCCAATGGTGAATAAAATTCACCTAATAATCCAAAGGTCCAAACGAATGGTGAATACAAATCAAATTTCTCAATGAAAGATTCACCAAAACTAATTGATTCTGCTTCTTCTCCTATAAATTGGAGCCAAGAGACACACGAGATACGGGGATCGATACCTAGAGAGAGAGAAAAATAGAGCCTGGAGACTTTGGAGGAATTGGGATCTTCTACAAAAGAAAACCTTAGGTAAAAAAGGGGAGGCTTTCAAGAAAAAAGAGAATTTAATTCTCAACAGAGTTTAACTCTGATATTAAAAAGAAGAACTTAGTTCTCTCTTTAGCAGAGGATCTGCAAAGTGCACATCTCCCCATGAATTGAGAATTTAATTCTCATTGGGTTGAGATCCTGCCATGCAGATCCAAAGCATAGAGAGGGAATGGATGTTTGAGAATTTAATTCTCACAGAACTATAGGAATTTAATTCTTGTGAATTAAAATTAGGGTTTAACCCTATGTCATAAGAGTTTAATTCCTTCAAAATGAATAGAACCAGGGTTAACCCTAGTTAAGAACTCAAATCTGTCAAAAATAACAGGAATTTAATTTCTCTAAAGTTTATTGCTAGGGTTTAACCCTATGAAGAATTTGATTCTTAAAAAGATAAACACATCTTCAAACAGGCAGGGTCACGTGCTACCACGTGACCCCTGTAAAGAGCCGCCGCTAAAACTTTGAGGCAACGCCTCACATGCTTCACGTGACCCCCAAAGCGCGCAAAGAAAAAGCAAAGGAAAAGAAGCTCTGGGGCGCCCTCACGTGTCACCACGTGACCCCTAATGAATATTCTAACAGATCAAAGCGCAAGCCCCCATCACGTGCCCACACGTGATGGCTTTTAGAATTAAAAGTGTTAAACACTTATCTGTAGAATAAAATAAAGGGAAACAGGGCGCTATCACATGCTACCACGTGACCCCTTGGCTGAAGCTTTAACGGATGAGCACCAAAATGCCCATCACGTGACAGCACGTGATGGTCCAAAGTATTCAATACTTTTGACAGAATAGAATGAATTGAGGACGCCCCCACGTGCTACCACGTGACTCCTCTTGCCTTAGTGTTTAACACTAGAGTTGAAACCTCTATCTCCAGTGTTCAACACTGATTTTCTTAGTGTTTAAACACTAATTTGGAAAACTTTATTTACAGTGTTTAACACTGACTTTCTTAGTGTTGAACACCAACCTGGAAAACCCTGTTTCCAGTATTTAACATTGATCTGCCTTAGTGTTAAACACTGATTTGAAACCTCCACTGCCAGTGTTTAACACTAACTTGTCAATCTCATTCTCAGTGTTCAACACTGGTTGATCTTTAGTGTTTAACACTAATTTTAGCCCAATTGGCTAAGTGTCTAGAGGCAAAGCCTCTCCTCTAATGGACCAACAGAGGGCCAATATCCTAAACATGATTGGACTTAGCCCAAGCTGGCCATAAGTCCTCAATTCAAATTCGACTGAGCCAATGGGCTCATAATATAATTAATTGGTCTTGGTTCCAAATTGGGCCAAAGATTATTTAATCTACCTCGGTTTAAGGGTACATCTCTTCACTCCTTTGATACTCGGCGTTGTAATTTCTCAACGTCTTCAAAGAGGTGACGGGTCCCGATGACCACATATTGAAACGGACTGTGGGGTCCTTAAACTCATGGACTATGAGGTCCTTAACCTTGACCGAGATGTCTTAAAACTAACAATGGACTGTGGGGTCCTTAAATCCATGGACTATGACGTCCTGAACCTTGACCGAGATGTCTTAAAACTAACTTTGGACTGTGGAGTCCTTAAATCCATGGACTATGGGTCCTTAATCTTGACCGCAACGTCTTAAAACTAACATTGGACCGCAATGTCCTTAAACTACCGATGGACCGCAACGTCCTTAAACTACCTACTGACCGTAATGTCACTAAACTAAACAACAGGGCTCCCTTAAATGCTCTTTTTTCGGATCTAAACGATCCCGTTTAAGTTGATCATAGCCTCAAATATGGCTAACGTATCTTTAAACCTTCAAACGGACTTTAGTCCCAAATTGGACTATAGATTCCCCAACCAACTTTGGTTCAAGGGTACATCTCTGAACTCCTCTGACATCTGTCGTTGTAATCCTTCAACATCGTCAGAGAGGTGATGGGTCCCGACGGCCATACATTCACGGACCACTATGTCCCTAAACTGGAACAATAGAGCCCAAACGCTCTTTTGTCGGATCTAAATGATCCCGTTAAGTTGATCTTAGTCTCAAATTAGACTAACGTATCCTTAACAAACGTTTGAGTTGATCTTAGCCTCAAAAATGGCTAACGTATCCTTAAACCAAAACCCCAAACCCAAATCTACGAAAATACGGATTTGGACTAATCCACGTCCTACGGGCGACGACATAAATTAGTCTCCGTATACAATCCACGGACAACCAAACACAAAACAAACACCCACGACACGAAGTGACCAGCTGGAGAAAGAGAAAGTTGTTACCGCGATGCGGTAGCATAATTAACTGCAGGGGCTTGCGCCTGCAGGGAAGAGCGTCCCTACAATCAAAAACCCCTCAAATGAGGGGGAATCTGATGAAGTCTGCTACATCGGTCGCATCCGTTTAAACCTCCGATACACGGTACCATAAATCAACTTGGCGTCTTCGTAGAGGTGGACGGATAGCACCTATTAGCATCTGCCCCGAATTTCAGGCAAGACGTCCGTCTCGCGCCGTCGTTCGGAGGGGAACAGATTCATATAAAAAGGTTTTAGTTGGGTACAGTCCCGAGCCATATGGAGGCAGTGGTCAATTGTCAGGGATTCGTCTCTCCTGATATTAGGAGTCGATACCGCGCTGTGTTCAGTTGGCTATCACCAAAAATCTGTGGCCACGATGGATGAGATGTACTGATAGTTGATCAGTAGTATCTCTATTGGTGATGAGTTTGACTCAAACATGACTTATCGGGTTAGTAGGAGTCTGACGTTATCCACCCCTAGACCCGATATGCGATGCTCTTTGACGAAGAGACTAGACCGTACGGAGATTGTCACATTCAGGCTCAGTAGGGTAAGAACGCACTTGATTGTCGACCCCCTTTTGACAAGTACCTGGATAGCCATTATGTACAGCTAGTGCTACTGACGTGTTGTGGTTAAATTTACTGCCAGCGTATTATTGAGTTTTTAGAATCCCACACAAAGGGTTTTTCCCGGTTCAGGCGATAGATGTAGGAACCGTACATTGGTACGTGCAGGGGTCCAATTAAATACATGTACAAAATATATAGACTTTAATCGGACGGTTGATAATACTAACCGGCTTAGGATTAAGCCGGATTATTAAATCGGGTTTTGATTTAATAATTTATATATGTATTTTGATACATATAGTTTAGTATTATTGTTCACTATTCATTTTCTCTCTTTGGTGCTATCTGTATTTTTATACGGATACGCAAATACATAGCGATACATATACCAGATAAAGTATTCCGTATTTATACGGGAATGCTTCTAGAAGAAGGAAACTTCATATTTGTTTTTCTTTTTAGAAAAACAAATGGAAAATGTGGTGGCATGAAGCATGGCTACAAAAAATAAAGAGGTATGACTTAGATTAGGATGGGCATTCATTGGTGCACTATTACATCATGGTTGTGATTTACTTAGCCATTCTCTTTTTCATTCTTGGTTTTGGATGCTTTATTCTCTTCATGCTTCATAAGCTTCATGCACACCTCCTTCTCTTTCTTCTTCCTCTTCTTGCTCACATGAACTTGAGATAAAAGAGAGAGAAATTTAGTGAAGTATTTCTACATCACCGACCATCCACGCCTAGAAAGTATGGATCATCGGTTATAGCCTCCTCCGGTTACCCTTGAGTGGATCGTCTTCGACTAGGGTGGTCGATTTTCAAGCGTGATCCTGACGGCTACGAGCTTAGAGGGGTCTTCCACAATTGGGTGGACACGCGACAAAGGTTGTAGTTTCTTAACCCTTGCACTCTTAGTTAGCTAATTTAGGTTATTGGACCGTATCCTGGGTTTTACGAGTGTTCGATACTCGCAAAAGTTTTTATTTTCGCTTCTGTCTCGGCCACGGTTTCCGCGGCGCGAGCACCGAAACCCAACAGGACGGACTCGCTGAGAACATGCTAGATGGTATTATAGCTATTGTCAGATAGCAGTTCTCTGGTGACATGAGTACAGCTTAGTCTGTCGACATGAGATTGTCATTTGTCTCATGTGAGTTTCCACTATACTTTAATTACCGCCCTACCACGGCTCTACTGAGTCATGCAAATAGGTCTTAGTTGGGTACAGTTCTTAGACACATGGAGGCAGTGAGCGGATCGTCAGGAATTCATCTCTTCCAGTATTAGGGGTAAATGTCGTGCAGTGTATGGATGGCCATCACCAGAAATCCTTGGCCAAGATAGACGAGAATTACTGATTTGGATCAGTAGTTTCTCAGTGGGTGATGGGCTTCATACCGACATGACTTATCGCATTATTAGGAATCTGAATTTATCCAACCCCCTAAACCCGATATGCAATACTCTTAGACGAACAGACTGGACTATACGGAGATTGTCACTTTCAGACTCAGTAGGAATACGGACAAGTTTGCTTGTCGGCCTTTCTTTCTTTCAATACTTGCGTAGTCGTTACGTATAGCTAATGCCGCTGACGTGCTTATGGTTAAACCCACTGCCAGCGTATTGTCAAGTCTTTAGAATCCCACACAGAAGGTTTTCTAGCTCGGGCGAAACGATGTAGTGTATTTATTTTGATACGTAATCAAGTTCGATTAAAACACGTGTTTTTGTACACGTGCTTTTAATCGGACATTTTATTAATACTAACATTATCACATTTTGATTAAATGTGAGCTAGTATTATATATCTTTTTAGTATCTCTCTTTTCGGTATTTGTATTTTGACAGAATACGGTATTTAAACGAATACAAGTATTTGTATAAATACATATATTTGTGTCTTGATATAAATACGGGTATTCGTATTTTATATGAATATGGGTATTCGTATTTTATATGAATACGGTATTCTTATTTTGATACGAATACATGTGTATGTATTTATAGCATATACTTGTATTAATGTATTTGTATACATTTATATATACATATACATATGTATATGTGTACAATGAGGTGGCATCTTTTCCCTTCTCATCTCTTCTTGAGTACTTTGGAATGGTGTGGGCTTGTGACTCACCATGGTGAGTCACAACCCCACTCATTTCAAAGATTAAAAGAAAAAAAGAGAAAGAAAAAAGTGTGTGGGATAATGATAGTTTTTCATTAGCCATGCTTCCTCACTTGCTCATCACCAAAGCTTCTTCTTCTTCCTTTCTTGTTTTTTTCTAAGTTGAGAATGGAAAAGGATTATGAGAGAGCAATTAGAGATTAGCCACTATTATATCCTTGTGATCAATTCCTAGCAAGTTTTGATCATGAGTTGCTTCACTTTGATCATTGGAGTGAAGCTAGAACCTAACTTTGTGTTCCTTCGGGTGGATCATCCTCGACAAGGAAGACCAACTTCCAAGATCGTTCCCGATGACCTAAGAGCTAAAGAAGTGGCACAAAAGTTGAAGGACATGACTACAAAGGTTGTTATCACTAACCTAGTAGCTAAACTCCTTCATGTGTTTTCTAGTATAGTGTTTGGATTCAATTCTAGGTCGTAGAGTTCTTGCTCGAGTTTAGAAAATTTTCGTTTTGTATTCCGCCTTAGCCACAAGTTTGCGGCACGAGCACAAGCATCTACCTACAATTTCGTGCAGGAAGAGATGAGCAGAGAGATTGATGAGCTGGTAGCGATGTTTGTCGAGGAACATGGCCGAGATCCTACTCCCGTTGAGTTTCATGGAATTAACGAGTATGTCATTCAGCGACACAACCCGGATCGGCATTGGAGAGTTCATCTGGGGGACCAGTGCATTTCGTCTCCAGTATATCACGCCTATCAGGGTCTGGAGTTGCATCCTCCTCAGATACACGCAGGGATATTCATTCAGGAGCCGGTGCCCCCCGCGCCCCCATCTGCATCTCTACCTACTTCGGTATTTCGTGCAGAAGGCTCATCTCCTTATACTTCCATGGGTTCTCGAGTATGCATCTTCTCATCTACTCCTTCATCTGGATCCACGTCAGCTTCTGGTTCGCAAAGGAGGATGACCAGAGAAGATATCGCTAGGTCACTTGAGACGAGAATGCAAATCATAGATGGTTTGAAGTCTCAAAGGAAGCAAATACCGGATGTAAGTTTGATAATCTTTAGTTTCAATATATTTTTATTAAAAATGTGTACTAATAATTGTCTATTGATAACATTATAGCACCTGCTCGATTTCAATGACTTTCTGGACGGCGGCGGCGGCGGCGGCGAAGAGTAAGATCGAGATGGAGATAGATAATTACCTCATGCGCGCGCATCGATATTCGAATCACTCCATTTCGTACATTTTAAAAGTTTTTTTTTGACAAATACGTTTTAAGAAGTTGTAAAATACTATTAGACGAATAAAATGTAAATTATATTTCGTATCAGATTCTATAATTTCGTGAAGTTGTATTAAGTAATGAACTTTATTTCAATATCGTATCGTATTTGTGTCTATTATCTAATTTGTGTTATGAATTGATTGTGGAATGGATTGATTTTGTATGCAGCACGGTCATGATTATTATGATGTGTATTGGTTGTTTGTTGGTTATGATTTCAGTAAATGAACTGAATTTGTATTGAATCGTTGAATTAAACCAAAAAACCCATCTACTATTTTTTTCTCTGTACCACACCTATTTTATCGAGAAATATCCGACAAAATAACTTATCCCGTCAGAAATTACCCGACGAAATAGGTCTTGTACAGAAAATTAATCCCGGTTTTACCCACTTTATTCTGTCGGATGTATATCGATAGAATAGACTACCTCACTAAATAAAATAAGCACTTGTTTACTGCCGAAAACCGGTCAGACGAGCCGGGTTAGAACATCTTGCCAGAATTTAGGGGAAGATGCATAGGTTTGGTCCATCCACCTCTCTGAAGACACTAAGTTAATTTATAACGCCGTATATCGAAGATTTAGAAGGATGTGGCCGATATAACTGACTTCAGATTCTCTCTCAGGGTGAGCTTTATTGATTGTGAGGATGCATTTTCCCTATAGGCGAAAACCCCTGTAGTTAATTACGTTATCGTGTACGACAACTACTTTCTGCACTCTAAGTTGTTTCCTTTATATGTCATGTTTTTGTTTGTTTATTTTGGGTTGCCCTTAGATTGCATACGGAGACTAATTTTGTCATCGCCCGTGGGGCGTGGATTAGTCCAAATCCGTCTTACTTTATATTTTGAGTGAAGAATTGCTTGACAAGGTCCATGTTAACATCTTGGTTTGCCAACGAGAGTGAACATAGGTTTCATTTCTCACATTTGTGAGGTTCATCGGTTCACATAAGAGCAGAAGCTCTGTCTAAATGCACGTTAGTCTCATTTGAGAACTAAGGTCTACTTAGAGAGTTTTAGGAGGCATATGCTCTGTCTAGGGACGCAAAGTCTCATTTGAGACCTAGGTCAACCTAGATGACTTGGTCTTATATTGGGAACATTGTTCTCTATAGATCATTGGATCATCAGTAAAATCTAAGCTTCCATGCTTAGCCAATTTGCTAAGTCTTCAAGTTTTGGGTTGGCATCATGCGCACTTCTTCTTAGGAAATATGTGCGCATGGCACTTGTTCTCGTGCATTACACATGATGCGCATGCCTTGCACTGTGCTTGGTAAGGTCATGGCACTTGGGTCCGTGCATTGCACGTGGTGTGCATGCGCACTGTCTTGGGTTTTTGGCGATTGTGCTATCACGTGCGTTGCACGAGGTGCGCATGCGCAATTCTTGAAAAGAATGCCTGTGGTATTTGCGCACCTATTAGGGTGCGCTCTATCAAGGAGAAAATTATTAACTTTCGAGAAAGCAATGGATTTCAATGAAGCAAATACATCATGTCCATATTTCTTTTTCTCTTGATGAAAATCAATAATATTCAGAAAAGCTTTGCTTTCATTTTAGAAGCGTATGCTTCAGCCTTATGATCTAGGTGTCATATGTTTTCAATGGGAAATTTGTTCCATGAAGCCTAGACTTAGACTTCGTTATTTCATCACTTTTTCATCTTGATGGGGAGAAAGTTAAAATATTTATCAAGATTTTTGATCTTATGTACAGAGACAAGGCTCTAATGAAACTGAGGCTTCCAGAATATGAAAAAGAGAGAGTTTTTCTCGTTTATTTATCTAATTTTGCAAGGGATTTTTTTTGAAAAATGAGTTCTTCCTTTGATGGAGGCCGCGGTCTGTTTAGAATCTTGACGGTATGTCTCTCTATCGCAAGATGATGATGATCATCGAGATTTTTCTCCTAAGTCTCCTATTTATAGAAGAGGGGTAGTTAGGGTAACTCCTTAACTACCAGATTTTAATTGATACTTATCAATTAAGGGTGTACTACTGTAACGATTCTGAAATCCCTATACAAAATTACTTGTTTATTGTATAGAAAAGGTATTTCAGCCTATTGTAAAGTTATAAGTTAGATTTGTTTAATAAAAATAAGAAACAATTTGTAGCTCACAGGTAGAGCCTCTATACTACTATGACATAGCTTATGCGTTCGATTCCCATCAGTCCCAATTATTTTTTAAAAAATTTCTTTTTAATTTTTCAGAAGCCCAAGAGTTGCACGTGCAATTCATGGAGAAACGAAAATTTTCAGAAAAATCAAATAGGCGCAAAGAGAAGTAAACACCAAACTTGACACGTGGCACGAATTTCGAGGCGAGACCTCAAGATCCGACCGTCCATTCCTCTCATTTGGCTGCCGCCAATAGTCCTGATGGGTCTAAATGACTCCGTGCTTTACACACTCGTCTTTTCGACTCCCCTCAACTCCCCTGCACTATTTGATTTTCCTGCAATCAAACAGAGACTCTTCAATTCTCTAATTAACACCATTAAATCCATTCTAATTCATTTTATTTCACACACTCTCTCATTTTTACCCTATAAATACCACCCCATACCCTAACTCTCTTCTATTCTGAAATTTTTCTCAAAATTCTCCAAGTTCAAGAAGGGTTAAGCCTATCCAAGTAGAGTTAAGTAAACCAAGAGAAGTAGCGATCAAATTCCGACGACCGGAGTATCGCCAACGAGACCAAAACCCCCTCTTTCTTCTATAACCTCTTCCTAGCACTACTCAAGCAGTAATTTTCTCTATTTTTTCATCTCAAACCGCCTTCTAAACTCACATCGACATATTGGAGTTAGCTCCGATATAATTTCTTTTAACATTTTTTAATCCACTAAATAAACAAAATAGGTCAAACTAATATCCTAACACCACTCTTAATATTATGTATATCATTTAGCTTGTAGTTTAACAAAAATAATTCATGTGAAACGATCAAATAACAAACATTTTATTAAAATACCATGAAGTTTAATATAACCGTATTTTCAATGACTAGAGTATAAACCTATAGAACCTTCATGGGGTAACGACCTACCCCACACGCACACTATGGTTTCATAGCACGGTATTCTAGGTATATGGGTAATTCAAAGAAGAAGCCTTTCACTAAAATACTATATTTTTACAAAATCGGGTTTCTTTTAAATCGATATTTTAATCCTTAGCAAATACGCCTCTACAACTCTCATTAAGGGACCCGCTAATGGATGGTGCGGATTATCGCACATCCTTGGGAACAGTAGAGCGAGATGTAGAGCTCTTCACGAAATATTCAGTCTCGAAAGGAAATAAAAATACGGTTTTTAAGAAATACGACTTTTCTAAATAAAAACTAAACTTTGGAAATTATATAAAACTATGAATTCGTATTTTCAATAAAAACATATTATGAAACTATATTTTTTAAACTGAAAGATTAAAATTTTAATAAGATACCAACAAGTTTCCAAAAGAGCTAGTTTTCATAAAAATACCATAAAATTTTAAAAACTAGGTTTTTATCACTAAAACACTCCAGTAATTAAAATACATGTTGAAGAAAACCCTAAATATTATAAATCACTCTCGAGGTTTAATTTTAAACTATATTAAAGTATTTTTCATAAAACCCCTCGAAATATGCAAAACAATATTTTAAGGACTATAAACTAATATAGGCTTAAGCGGTATCATTTCTCTTGAGCCTCGAGAAGCCGGAGAAAGTGAGTGTTTGTCTATCAAGGTTAGACAACTTAACGGAGCTTTTAGAAAAATACACAAATCCTGTCGTCCATGCGCAGCAGTTGCCGATACTCCCGAACTTAAGAATTTCAAAAACTAAATCCATTCTTAAGATTCTAATTTCAACCTGAATCCATACTTAAACCAGAATCCAAAATCAAACACGAATTTGAATACTTGATCATGAACCCGAACACTCGAATTCAAATATCAAACTCAAACTTGAATACTTGACTCGACTTGACCGAACCATGGTTTTAACTTGACATGAACTTGACATGAATATCTGAACTCATGATTACATTTTGAACATGAACCTATACATCTTATATCCATGGATTCGTCCAAGACCTGTAATTTTAATATATACAATATAATACGCGGGGATAAAAGGGTAGATTGATACGAAACGTATATCGTGGCACGAGAGGTCACTTTAAAAGACACCTATATGAATTCACGTACCGTTATCCCGTGGGTTATGACGGGACCTTGTACTACATGTTATTATAGTACACGGGGTAAGATGGACTCCTCTCGTATATATGAATACATTATTTATCAAACTACAAATAATCACGTTAGAATAACTTTGTTATACCGGTAAATAAATATGCTTAGATACTCTCTTATATATAACCTTGCATGTTCATATTCACTTGATTTCTATTCACTTTCATTCACTATTACTTCTTTTTTGGGGGGGCTTACTGAGCGCTAGTTCGCTGACGACATTTCTCTCTATTTCTTTTTTTTTGGAATATTCGTCGGGAGGACCGGACTCTGAGGGTATAGAGACTAGCCAGAAAGATTTGGATCAGTTCGCTTCTCAGCCTGATTTTTAGCTCAGAGTCCAACATGAAGTTCCTTTTTAGCTCAGAGTCCAACATAAAGATTTGGATCGGTTCGCTTCTCTCTTGGTCCTAATGATCCTTCTCGTGATTCCAACATGAAGTTCCTTTTTTTTTCCAACTCTTACCATTTTTCTTCCTTAAATTTGAACATATTTTTTCCCTTTTTTGGCAAATCTATTGGTTAATTTATTAACATTCATAGATGTACATGCTACGGTAGATTTCGAGCTTATGGTTCATTGAAGATTAAAATAATTACTATATTGTTTATGACAATTCTTCAATCTAATAATGACAATAAACTAAAAGCAAGTTAGTATCGCAGCGTTGCCCTATCAGATAGTTTTGTTTTTTTTTTGGATGAGAAACCTGTTAAAATCATGTTAATTCTTATATGAAAATTTTGCTTTATAGAAAAGATGATGATATTAATTGAAACTTGATATTAATTGAAACTTGAGTTAGGATCTTTTTCACTGATGAAAATAGAATTACTTAATAAGTTAGTTTTATTCGCGTCAAAGTCTCACATGTGATTTTATGCAAAAATTGATCGTTTTATTCTCAAATTCTAGATGTTTGATATTCAAGAACCGAAAATGTTTTAGAATTACTGCACTTTCCCCTGAAGATTTATGGCACGTGAGTTCCTAGTACACTTAATCGAGTTAAGGAAAAATCACAAAATGATTATATACTTTGTTAATTTATAATGGATTCTTGTTTTCTAGTGTATCATTTTGATGGGAAAATGGCTAGATGTGGGTTGATGATGATGATTGGCATTTGTCATTTTCTTAAATTCAACTTGTTAAAAAAGGCTATCATTATGAAGGAAACAACTTTTTCTAAACCCAATTAGACATTTATCCATTTAAGAATGATCCCCTAAAACAATAAATAATTTTCGATAGTGGTCAACTTGAAAAGTGGCTATACTAATTAATTTAGACTTTCGGTTGATATGTACAAAGATCTAATATATTAGGTAGAAAATATGTAGCTCTATAACAAATGGTCAACAAAATAAATAACATTGAGATGAGATGTAGCTCTATATCATCATCATCATCATCATCAAAACCCCAATCCCAAATCAAAACCCCAAAACCCAAGTCGAAAAACCACAACTTGTTGAGAAAAACAATCACCTCCATGACCAAAGAGTTGCTCATCAGCAGCGTGTAGAGCAACAGTTGTTGATTCTTCACCATAGGGAGAATCTTGGCTGAAAACAAAGGAAAAAGGTCGTGATTTTCTAGCGAGAGAAACAAGGAACAAGAGAGAGAAAAGGACAGCATGCAGGCAATATTCTGAAAAGGACTTCTTTAGAAATGGACATCATACAATATTCTTAAAGGGACTTTCATGAGCCCAGCCTCACTGCCCTTAAAACTTACATATATAGAGAGAAAATAATGCAGGAAAAAGATCGTCCTATGGAATTTCCTTCTATGACGTTCAAATTTTACAAGCTCCATCATTTTTTCGAATGATCGGCATCCATCAGCTTCATCCTTATATCTAAGATGTGGATATACCAAATTTTATGTGATTCTAACACTTTTTCATATTTTAATTAGCAATGCAAAAAGTTCTATTGTATGTAAACCATTAATTTTGCACCAAGTCATAGAATCACATGAAATTTGGTGTATCCATATCTTAGATGATAAAGGTGAAGATGAGTGCTGGCCGTTGAAAAATATCGTGGAGTGTGTATTTTTTCGACGCGGCATGAGGAAATTCTCTTCTATAGCACATTCCCCCCCCCCCCCCCTCTCTCTCTCTCTCTCTATATATATATATATATAGAGAGAGAGAGAGAATAATGGAGGAAAGATGCCATAGGAGGGAATTCCCTCCTATGGCGTCGAAAAAATACCCCCTCCACCAATTTTTCCGAAGATCGGCCCCCATCATCTTCATCGTCATCATCTAAGATGTGCGTACACCAAATTTCATGTGATTCTACAACTTTTTCACCGTTGATTTAGCAATGTAAAAAGTTCTATTGTCGATAAACCGTTAATTTTGAACCCACTAAATCAACGGTGAAAAAGTTGTGGAATCACATGAAATTTGGTGTACGCACATCTTAGACGATGACGATGAAGATGATGGGGGCCGATCGTCGGAAAAATTGGTGGAGGGGGTATTTTTCCGACGCCATAGGAGGGAATTCCCTCCTATGGCATCTTTTCTCCATTATTCTCATATATATATATATATATATATATATATGAATGCTCCTTTGCAAATCGGTCCGTATTTTTTTAAAACGGAAACTTTCAATCTTCTACGTATTTTAATGATCCGATCCGTTCAAGTTGATAAAATCGAAAGATTTGAAGGCCTCTAGTCTATGCATCGTTGTGTGCAAAAATGAACGTGTTTCGATAATGCAACATAAACTTCATCCGATGCATAGGCTATAGGTCTTCAAATCCTTGGATTTTTCATACATATATATTTGAGGGTTTGGTGATCAACTTGAACGGATCGAATAGTTAAAATAGGTCGTCGATCGAGAGTTCCCGTTTTTAAAAAACGCAAACCGGTTTGCAATAGAGCACTCCACTATGTGTGTGTATGAATAATGGATGAAAGAGGCCCTGAGAGGCTTTTCCGTCAGGTGGAGTCCAAAACTATACCCTCCACCATTTTATTCGACTATCGACAACCATCATCTTCATCTGTATCACGTAAGATGTGGATACACCGAATTTCATATGATTTTACTACTTTTCATCGTTGAATTAGAAATGTAAAAAGTTCTATTATTGATAAACTGTTAATTTTGCACTCATTAAATTATGGAGTGTGCATTTTTCCGACGCCGTAGAAGGAAATTCCCTCCTATGGCACCTTTCCTCCATTAACCTCATATATATATAACCATCGTATTTTTCGACGATCGAAATGCATCATCTTCATCGTTATCATCTAAGATGTGGGTACGTCAAATTTCATGTGATTCTACAATCTTTTCACCGTTGATTTAGCAATGTAAAAAGTTCTATTGTTAGTAAACCGGTAATTTTGAACCCATTAATTCAATGGTGAAAAAGTTGTAGAATCACATGAAATTTGGTGTATCCATATCTTAGATGATAACGATGAAAATGATGCATTCCGATCGTCGGAAAACACGATGGAGGGTTTGTTTTTTCGATGACATGGGAGGAAATTCCCTCCTATGTCATCTTTCCTTCATTACTCTCTCTCTCTTCCTCTCCCTCTCCCTCTCTCTATATATATAGAGAGAGAGACCATAGGAGGGAATTTCCTCCTATGACGTCAAAACAATACGCCCTCCATCATGTATTCGGACAATCGGAATCCATCATCTTCATCGTTATCATCGAAGATGTGGGTACGCTAAATTTCATGTGATTCCATAATTTTTTCACCGTTGATTTTGTTGGAGATAGTGCCCTCAGAGTCAATTATTGGATCACAGGCACGTGATTGCAATGATTGAGGGAGGACCTATCCCGGTAGGACAGTCTTACTCGAGATGATAGTATGCTATCTGGTTTATCTTTATCATCGTGTACTGCTTTAGGTGACCTGACATGTCGCTATTACACGTTGATAGAGCCCCTAGGATTCTTGCTTGACTGCCAGCAGTATGATGGCGATCATATACGTGGGAGCTGGTGGTCTATAAGCACATCCTTAAAAAGTCCCTAGTCGTAGGAGTTTCGAGACAGGGCATCGATACTCCGTTAGTAGACTAGTGTATACAGTCGAGACCCCGACGAGGGGCGGTGGCCGGTCTCACAAGCCACTGGTGTCAGTTGGTTCACCTAAGATGTATACAGGTGCTCATTGGGTTATGAGTACACCGGACATGACTCGCCGGGAACCTGCTAGTTGGTCTTATACCAGATGTCAGATAGCAGTTCCCTGGTGACATGTGTACAGGTTAGTTCATCGACCTGAGATCGTCATTTGTCTCGTGTGAGTTCCCACTGTGCTTTGATTACTACCCTACCACGGCTCAAAGGAGTCGTGCAAACAGGTTTTAGTTGGGTACAGTCCCGAGCCACATGGAGGCAGTGAGCGGATCTGCAGGGGTTCGTCTCTCCCGGTATTGGGGGTGAGGTCGCGCTGTGTCTAGGAGAGCCATTACACAAAGCCCTCGGCCGAGGCAGGAGATTTACTGGTAGGTATTCCAGTAGTATCTCAGGGTGTTCTGGGCTACGCTCCGACACGACTTGTACCGCTTTTGGGGGTCTGACTTTTACCAACCCCCTAGGCCCGCCATGCGATACTCATAGACGAACGGACCGGACTGTACGGCTATTGTCACTGACAGGCTCAGTTGGGTGTCGGGGTGAGCTTCCTCATCGACGTCCCATTTGGTCAATACCTGGTGGCCCGTCACGTATTGGCTTATACCTCTGACGTACTAGTGGTTAAATCCACAGCCAAGGTATTGACGAGTCTTTAGAGTCCACCACACTCCGTTTCAGTTACTCAAGTTTCGGGCGAAACGCTGTAGAGGCCGTATGGAGATATGGCAGGGTTCGATCAGATACGTGCGGTATTGCACGGATCGTGATCGGACAGTTTTTACTAGCCGGCTTTGGCTTAAGCCGGATTCTAGTATTTGATAGTGTAGTTTTGTCTCTTTGCATTTGTGTTCAGTGGGAATACAAATGCGGGCATGTATTTGCAGTAGCGGGGTTTTCCTGTAATTTATTATGGGATCGGTTTTCTGGGGTTGCCAGTTTGCATTCCGTCCGGTTTTCCTTCATTCCTTCTCGGTCGGACTTTCTTGGTGGAGGGTGTTAATTGCAAGTTCGCAATTAACATTTAGTGGAGGGTTTTCTTGCATGTTTGCATTATGATGAGACTTGTTTCATCATGAGATGCCTTTCTAGTCTATTCTTTTCTTTTCATTTGATGGTTTGAAGAGAAGAAATGAGAGTGACCATTTTCCATTATTTGTTTTTCCATTCTTTTATTCTATACAAATTGTGGTGCTTTTTTTTTTCTCTCTCCAATCTATTCTTGAGTGAGAGGGGCCGGCCACATTGGAGAGGGAGAGGGATAATTATTTGGTGTGGCATTTTTCATCTCATTCCATGGTTGCAAAAGAAAAACTTCAAAGCTCATTTTCTTTCTCTCCTTCTCTTCTCCATTCCTCCACATCAAGGCAACTTCAAAACCCCAAGAGACAAGTTCACTACACTATTTCTATAGCAAGCCTTGGACGCGTCGGCTAGCCAACTTCGCGCCCGAGTTGCCTCGGTCAAGAGGCGGGAGCCCGTAAAAGATTCCGGCTACGTGGTGCCCTTTCCGACGAACGAGGAGGTGACGGAGATTCCGCAAGAGATCGGAGTGGAGATGAAGACCGAAGGACACGGATCGCTTGGTATAACTTCTCACCCCATCTCTTTTTAGCTAGTATAGGTTAATGGTTTCGATCCGGGTAATTGTCCGCGGTAGCGCCGGATTCCGAGTAAGGGAAAAATTTTTATTCCGCATTTTGGCCTCGGGAAAGAGGCCGGGGCGCTGCCGTGGCGCAACATGGTATCAGAGCCACGCCATTAACCTTACCTAGCTTGTTCTAATGCGTTTTACTTATCCGATCGACCAAAATCTCAAAAAACCGTATTTTGTTCACATCAGGTTTCTGTCGAAATTTTTTGGAGTCTAAAAATTTTTCAGGTGGTCGCAGAATGAAGTGCAGGGAGATCTATGACTACTGAAAAAATTTTATACAGTGATCAGTTTTTTCGACCGCGGAAGGGCGGCATAATCCACTCATTTGCCGCGCTTCCGCCGCGGGAACAGTAGATCACTTTATCATTTTTTTTCAGTGGTCTTGTGGGCTTAAAATATGGGTTTTGGGATATTAAAATTGGGCCAATTATTTCTGTGAGTGCTACAGTTTTCTTTGGGGCCCACTTGTTAATTGTTTGATCGATCGGATATTTTTAAACACATTATTTCACAGTATTTACATTATATCTGCGACCGTGAATGTCACTCGATCGGTAAATCCGGTCTAACTGCTATAGCCCGGTTAGACGGATTTGCGAACGTGACTTTCACGTTGATGTTCTATGTTTATGCTGTGATGTTGCGGATCGGTCGTGGGGGATAGCCTGGATGCAATGCTAGTACAGTTTTTGTTGTATTATGTACATTTGATTTTGCGGGGCGAGCGTCCGACATGTGGACTGCCGTCACTGCCTGTTTGTATTATTATTTTGGGGCACGACCTGGTTGCGGTCGATGTACCCGGTGTATGTATATTTTACATTCTGTACTAGGATTACCCCGCGGAGGGGTGCACGGATAGCCGGGTTCTAGGGGGCAACGGGCCCGCATCTCATGGCATTGAGACGGAGGGGGCTTCACTCTAGGATTGGCGGGCTATTCGCCGCACTCGTAGGGGGTACAGGTTGACCCAGGAGGGGTGCCCAAGTTACCGGATTCCGTGAAGTGCTGGGTGGTCCATTCACGGCGCTGAAGGGGGCTGCCTCGCTTCAGGTTTTGGCGGGTGACTTGCCGCGCCCGTAGGGGTCTAGGATTTCATTGCACAGGCTATCCACACGACCAGGGGAACGTCGGGTTTCAGCAGCGGCTCTGTGAAACCCGGGGATCCCAGATATCTGTATTGATCTGTGTTGCTATACATTTCTGTGATGTTGCATTTTATTCACGCCTTGAGCGAAATACTATATATTGGTATATATATTAGTAGACGTTGTATATGTTTTACATCCGCGCTAGTCCAGTCCCCGCTCTGCCGTTAGTTAGCTAACCTAACGGGTGATGACGGGACCCAGTGGCGAATGCGGATGGCATATACGTACGTCAGTATATTTTCGTTCTTTGTGGTGTGATCATTTGATGGGAATGCATTGATTCGGATCAATGCAAGATAAACAAACCTAATCTGATGTTGTTGGAACACTTTTCAAAAAGCTGTTATTGCAAGGACGTTCACTTTTGTTTTGCATCGTGGTATTCATTTGGAATATCCTGCTCCTCAGTCGACGAGGCAAGGGCCGAGATCCCTTCACCGGGAGTGACCCCTTGGACAGAAGTTTGCGTCAGGGCATTAACTTCACTATAGCCGATTACTTTTGCTTTGCATCGTGGTATTCAGTTGGAATATCCTGCACCTCATTCTACGGGGAAAGAGCCGAGATCCCTTCACCGGGAGTGACCTCTTTAGTAAAGGTTTTCGTCACTATATTTTCTAAAAAGTTATCCAGTTCCTTCAACGATATCAAGTTCATTACGGTAAAAGGTTTTTCGCCAAAAACCATTCGTAGCCCTCCGTCATTTCGGATTAGTATTGCATAGTATTCGCGCTACGTTTGTCGTTGCTATTCGCCGAGGCGTAGTGTGCGGTAGCTCTGTAATGCTTTCTGTCGCAAGGATATGTGGATTGGTTAGGACAGTCGTGCGATTTTGTTGATTATTCGTCAAGGGTCGTGCGGGTGGGTTTAACGCAATCAAGATAATGACGGGTTGAACTTGACTAGGACCTTTTGATTTGTTGATTATTCGTCAAGGTCACTTGGGTCCTAGGGGTAAAAATCACATCGGGAGTTTCAAAAGAACTGAAACTTGCCAGGCATGCGCATACCTTCTGGAGTGTGGTGACTTGAGTGGATTCCGTCAAGTTATCATGCGATGATAGTTGGATCCCGATTCCCACTGATGAGTTAGTTTACTCCTCGGGTGGCCCCGACTAGTTCTTCTTTCAGGTTTGGAGGAGAATTTGAGGTACAGTGGGAGGTTTCCAGATTAGACAAAGTGGTAACCATTCTGATCTAGGTTAGAGTGCACGCTGAGTGTTTCTTTTCTCTCTCTCTGGCAGCGACCATTGACCCGACCCTAAGACTATGACTCAGTGACCAAGTTAACCGAACCTTCTTAACACTGGATTTTGGATTGTCTGAGTTGCAGACCTCATTGCCACTCCTACTTTTACCCTTTTCTCCAGGACACCCCGTATTACTACGAACGTCCACTTCCATTGGACAAAACCATCGTATGGTTAGATACGAACTCGAAGGACTTCGAGGATGGTTTCTGGTTCTGGAGAAAACGAATAGGACTATTCAGTTGTTTTTTTCTTTTCACCTTCTCTCAGGTTGCGAGTACTCCTTGGTTTAGGAGTAGTACACCTATTACGCAAATTGGATAGTCTTCTTCCAAACCATAGGCTGGTGCCGACCGGTAGGGAATGAAGAAAACCAGTTAGCCTAAACGGTGTACAGAAGGTATTAAGTTAAGACAAAGCAAGGGATTAGTAAGAGGGCAAAGTAAATTGCAACTGATATTCACGACCAAACCAAGTATTTCTTCGCCAATCCTAAATCACCTTTGTATTTCTCCAGGACACTCCGTATCACTACGAAGATCCCATTTTATTGGATAATCCATCGTATGGTCATATACGAACTCGAAAGGAACTTGTTCCAGTTCGGGGATGGATCCTGGTTCAGGAGAAATAGGAATAAAGTACATTCAGGTGTCTTTTATCTTCACCTTCTCTCGCATTGCGAGTGTTCCTAGGATTAGGACAGTACACCCTTTATGCTTTTTGGATAGTCTTCTTCCAAACCATAGGCTGGTGCCGAACGGTAGGGAAGGAAGAAAACCATTTGGCCTAAAGGGGTGTACAGAAGGTAATGACTAAAGACATATGAAGGGATTTGGAGAGGTGGCAAAGAATTATACGGTTATAGTTGTGAATCTGGATAATGGAAGAGGCATTACTAGGAATACCAGGATACCCCGACGAAACATTTCAATGTTTCAGTTTCACTGTGTACTGTTAATAGAAAACTGATTTCCCGATTAGACACTTACTCCAGGGTATGTATTTACCAGGTTGGATTCTCACATCTGTATGGTTTTACAGATGATGAGTGGGAGTAAGTTATTGGAAATTGGGTGATCGTCCTCATTATATCGGGATTCGTTGTAATCGGTGATATTTGAGGAAGTCACCTGGGTTGTTTGCCGGTCGGCAAATATTTGGTTTTGAATATCCGCTGTTGTGCACCAATTTCAAATTGATATATCTGTACGTCTATTTTCATAGAGTGAGATATACCTTTTGATATTATGTCGATGACATTTACCTATATCAGTGGATGGTTAGGTAAGGAGCATTAAACAGCGGTGTAATTCTTCTTAACCATAAGTACAGTTTTCAACCTACGACGCACAGTGAAAGAGTTGTAAGACTCAGCGGACTTATACAGAGTATTGTATATTGTCCAGTGTCCATCAAGACAGAGGGGTTGGTCCTCGTACTATATTCGGTTTACTTATGACTTCTCTAGATTTTAGACAGCTGTTTCGTGAAAACACAGGGTCTAAGTTTTGAGGAGTTATAGGTATTTGAATAGAGTAGAGAACCAGGTGTAGCAAGTATCGGGATTCTTCAAAGAGATCGAAGATGTAGATACTTGTGTATGGTATTCAGTTGATAGTAATGATGAAGACAGATTGCTTCTCTTTCAGGTTACTCATAATTGGAAGCATTCCTAAGTTGAGTAACGCTGATCGGCCTCCTTCCATTTAGTTTACATGCACTGGAGATAGTTGCATGATTTGAATCTGGTTCAATTGAATCAGTGCCTCTGGTTCTATATTGGATATAGAACAGTTCATATCTTAACGATGTTAAGGTACGGGGAGTTGTCCGGCTTATGCTTAAAACCAGACACTGGACAACTCAAGGCACGTTTCTGTAATGGCTGTTTATGGGTTGACCCAGGCTATGACGAGGGTTGACTTTCTACCATCCGGATGAACAATAGCAATATTGTTCTAGACTCGCCACAGTTTTAATAAAAATGGATTTTTCAGAAAAAGTAGTGGGAGTATGGTAGAACTGGAAGTGATTCCAGAACCACAAACGATTACTGAAGATTTGATAAGGAACCTAAAGATTCAATCTGATTTGACATTCCATTGGCCACTCCGCAGATAAGGTGGGTAACTTCAGGCACCCGAGAGGTACTCCGGTAGCCTCAATGACGGTGACAGGGAAGTTCTTGTTTACCCACAATTACCATTGCTGTTGTTCCAGGCTGCGAGACCCGGCAGGAGGATGAGTATAGCGTCGTTCTAAACTAGCTTTGGAAGTGCACGTCTATGTGACTCTGCCAGAGGGTTGTCGTAGTCAGTGGGAGCAGCGGAAGCATTGGTGGACATCAGGCTTATGTCTATTTATAGACTAAAGCAGATGTAGCGGAGATAGATCATCCATTTCTGATGTAACAGTCATAGGTTTGACGTCATCAGAATAGGGGATGGATCTGTTGAGAAGGTAGTAGGAAGTGATATTCCTATACTACGATCGGTTATACTTTGGTCGTCACACAGTGGTTTCTCCACAAGGGACTTGGATATTATATCACACATACTGGTTACTAGATCTATGGTTTTAGATCTAGATTTGGGTGGTTTCCCAATCTGGGTACCTTGACAGCATTCTATGAGTATTTAGAATGGACGACTCCTGGCATGGTAGTGCACCTGCAGTTGATGGAGTCACCCTCTCTAAAGGTGTCTTATAGACTAAAGGGGAGAGGGATACTCATGATTGGCAGATCACTTGCTTAGGCAATTGAGTCAATCATGAGATGTCAAGTACCACACCAGATGTTGTTCTTGCACTAGATGCAATAAGTTGATATTAATCCAATCCTGGAGAAACAGTCGGAAGCAGTCTTAGAACATAAGTGAATGTTCTAGGGATATGATAACGACAACCTTATTTGGGAGACAGTTATCATTCCAGGCTTCCAAAGTGACATGGACGACAAAGAGGTTGTCAGAGTTATAGTTCTCCCTCTGATGAGGGACTGTATTTTGGACAGGTGGTCCAAGGCAATACTGAGGGAGGCATGGCGCAGGATACTGATTGAGTTCAGTTGCTGATACAGTCTAAGAAGTTTGGATTTGGAGTTCATTTATGAGCTAGGTCCCATCAGACATCCAGACGTTCTAAGACAGGTATTACTCATTTCGGGAGATGGCTTTCTCCGCGAACTTGAGATATAGAGAGACATAGAAAGAAACATCACAGCGGATCCACTCACTGAGGCTATTCCTCGAACGCAATAGTTTCGCAAACGGGTTTTGTGAGACTGACTAGTAGAGGAGTTGGGTGTTCGGTATCACACGGGCTGTGAGTATGCGACATCGCAATAATTAGCCTTGAGTGCAAGTGGGAGATTGTTGGAGATAGTGCCCTCAGAGTCAATTATTGGATCACAGGCACGTGATTGCAATGATTGAGGGAGGACCTATCCCGGTAGGACAGTCTTACTCGAGATGATAGTATGCTATCTGGTTTATCTTTATCATCGTGTACTGCTTTAGGTGACCTGACATGTCGCTATTACACGTTGATAGAGCCCCTAGGATTCTTGCTTGACTGCCAGCAGTATGATGGCGATCATATACGTGGGAGCTGGTGGTCTATAAGCACATCCTTAAAAAGTCCCTAGTCGTAGGAGTTTCGAGACAGGGCATCGATACTCCGTTAGTAGACTAGTGTATACAGTCGAGACCCCGACGAGGGGCGGTGGCCGGTCTCACAAGCCACTGGTGTCAGTTGGTTCACCTAAGATGTATACAGGTGCTCATTGGGTTATGAGTACACCGGACAGGACTCGCCGGGAACCTGCTAGTTGGTCTTATACCAGATGTCAGATAGCAGTTCCCTGGTGACATGTGTACAGGTTAGTTCATCGACCTGAGATCGTCATTTGTCTCGTGTGAGTTCCCACTGTGCTTTGATTACTACCCTACCACGGCTCAAAGGAGTCGTGCAAACAGGTTTTAGTTGGGTACAGTCCCGAGCCACATGGAGGCAGTGAGCGGATCTGCAGGGGTTCGTCTCTCCCGGTATTGGGGGTGAGGTCGCGCTGTGTCTAGGAGAGCCATTACACAAAGCCCTCGGCCGAGGCAGGAGATTTACTGGTAGGTATTCCAGTAGTATCTCAGGGTGTTCTGGGCTACGCTCCGACACGACTTGTACCGCTTTTGGGGGTCTGACTTTTACCAACCCCCTAGGCCCGCCATGCGATACTCATAGACGAACGGACCGGACTGTACGGCTATTGTCACTGACAGGCTCAGTTGGGTGTCGGGGTGAGCTTCCTCATCGACGTCCCATTTGGTCAATACCTGGTGGCCCGTCACGTATTGGCTTATACCTCTGACGTACTAGTGGTTAAATCCACAGCCAAGGTATTGACGAGTCTTTAGAGTCCACCACACTCCGTTTCAGTTACTCAAGTTTCGGGCGAAACGCTGTAGAGGCCGTATGGAGATATGGCAGGGTTCGATCAGATACGTGCGGTATTGCACGGATCGTGATCGGACAGTTTTTACTAGCCGGCTTTGGCTTAAGCCGGATTCTAGTATTTGATAGTGTAGTTTTGTCTCTTTGCATTTGTGTTCAGTGGGAATACAAATGCGGGCATGTATTTGCAGTAGCGGGGTTTTCCTGTAATTTATTATGGGATCGGTTTTCTGGGGTTGCCAGTTTGCATTCCGTCCGGTTTTCCTTCATTCCTTCTCGGTCGGACTTTCTTGGTGGAGGGTGTTAATTGCAAGTTCGCAATTAACATTTAGTGGAGGGTTTTCTTGCATGTTTGCATTATGATGAGACTTGTTTCATCATGAGATGCCTTTCTAGTCTATTCTTTTCTTTTCATTTGATGGTTTGAAGAGAAGAAATGAGAGTGACCATTTTCCATTATTTGTTTTTCCATTCTTTTATTCTATACAAATTGTGGTGCTTTTTTTTTTCTCTCTCCAATCTATTCTTGAGTGAGAGGGGCCGGCCACATTGGAGAGGGAGAGGGATAATTATTTGGTGTGGCATTTTTCATCTCATTCCATGGTTGCAAAAGAAAAACTTCAAAGCTCATTTTCTTTCTCTCCTTCTCTTCTCCATTCCTCCACATCAAGGCAACTTCAAAACCCCAAGAGACAAGTTCACTACACTATTTCTATAGCAAGCCTTGGACGCGTCGGCTAGCCAACTTCGCGCCCGAGTTGCCTCGGTCAAGAGGCGGGAGCCCGTAAAAGATTCCGGCTACGTGGTGCCCTTTCCGACGAACGAGGAGGTGACGGAGATTCCGCAAGAGATCGGAGTGGAGATGAAGACCGAAGGACACGGATCGCTTGGTATAACTTCTCACCCCATCTCTTTTTAGCTAGTATAGGTTAATGGTTTCGATCCGGGTAATTGTCCGCGGTAGCGCCGGATTCCGAGTAAGGGAAAAATTTTTATTCCGCATTTTGGCCTCGGGAAAGAGGCCGGGGCGCTGCCGTGGCGCAACAGATTTAGCAATTTAAAAAGTTCTATTGTTGGTAAACCGTTAATTTTGAACCCACTAATTCAACGGTGAAAAAGTTGTAGAATCACATGAAATTTGGCGTACCCATATCTTAGATGATAATGATGAAGATGATGGGTGCCGATCGTCGGAAAAAACGATCGAGATTGTATTTTTTTCGACGCCATAGGAGGAAATTTCCTCATATGGCATCTTTCCTCCATTATTCTTCTATATATATAGAGAGAGAATAATGGAGAAAAGAGGCCAAAGAAGGGGATTTCCTCCTATGGCGTCGAAAAAATACAAACCTCACCATTTTTTCCGACGATCGGCACCCATCATTATCATCGTTATCATCTAAGATGGGCATACACTAAATTTCATGTGATTCCACTATTTTTTCACCGTTGAATTAGCAATGTAAAAAATTCTATTGTCGCTAACCTATTAATTTTGCACCAACTAAATTAACGGTGAAAAATTGTATAATCACATGAAATTTGGTGTATCCACATCTTAGATGATAAAGATGGAGGTGATGTATGCTGATCATCGAAAAAAATCACGGAGGTTGCATTTTTCCGATACTTTAGGAGGAAATCCCCTCGTATGGCACCTTTCCTCCATTAACCTCGCGCGCACGTCTCTCTCTCTCTCTCTATATATATATATATATATATATATATATATATATATAACCAACACAATTTAATTATTAAACTTGATAAGAAAAATAATTAGTTATAATAAAAGGCTTATGAAAAAATCAACTGTTTTTTTCATAATTATCAAAAATCTCTCTTTATTAACCTTCTCATATACAAATCCGGCAAGAAAACAAAATATGAAAAATGGTATTTGATGATGCTCAATATTGGCGATGCGAGATCAGGACACATGGCGGATGACATGTCCCAAGACCCAGAAAGAAGGGCCCACAGAGACCGACCAGGCACCCTTGTACCCGACCTGCAAGCACAGGCTGGCCCTCCTCGGGCCCCTCCTGCAAATTTGCCTCCTCGGCCCCTCAGCACGCCTCGGACTGCCACAGGACTAAGACTCCTCAGCCCTCTTGCTCGGTTCCGAGCTCCCCAGCCGAGACCGTCTTCCTCCCCCCCCCCCGCCCGACCAACTCCACCACTCGCAGGCGTAACCGCCGCTCCGCAAATCTCGCCACGCGCAGATTCTCCGCCAGCAACGTCTCACGTTCCATGCCATCCCGATCCCCATTAATGGGCGATCCGCGCTTCACGCGGGCGTGACGTCGAGAGCGTAACGGCCGGCGAGACTCTCGCGCCTACTACTGCGTGCTGCCGCCGCTATATAAACCCCCATCGCAGAGGGGTCAAGTAAGCCATTTTTATTCCACTTAGCCATTACACTGCTCGGATCTAGCACTAACTTGATCATCGGAGGGTCCTCGGTGGTACCAAATCACCCCGGGACTTCTTTGCAGGTACTCGGCGCTAAACCCCTCAAATCACTAATCTCATCAAAACCCATTGAGATCCACACGCAACAGAAGATCACCACCAAAGTCCACCGGGAGATCAACGGAAGACAACATCTGACGGAGACCGGAAAAGGACCTCCATCAGTTGGCGCCATCTGTGGGAACACAAACTCCACAAAAACAAAGTTCGCTTTCCGATCTCCGTTCGCATGGCGAGCAACCATCCTGAAGATCCCGGTACCAGCCGCCGCCTTCCCTTCACCGAAGGCGTGGATGAGCCTCCTCCAGCGACCATCATCAACGCCCTCGCCAACCAGATAGATCGGCTACAGGCCCTCGTGGAGGCGCTCGTCCATGTCCAAGCGGCCGGGCCTGGGCCCCAGATCGCCGCTCCACCGCCTCCACAAGGCTCTGTCCCTGTCAGGACGGCTGACCACCAGCAGGCTATGACTCCTGGCCACAGATCTCTTGGGTTGGTACTCCCTGAGGCCCGCTGGGCACCCCACGGCTCCACACCAAGGTCCGCCGCCAGAACGCCTCGCCTCGAGCCTCCTCACGACCCTTATCCCCCTGAGGAGATGTCAGTCACCTCGCTTGTCCACAGGCATGGTCGACACCACTTCCCTCGGCAGGGCCGCACAGAAGGGGTTCACCTCGGCGGCTTGAGAGCCACCTCGTTCAGGGATCTGAGGCACCTCATCGAGAGGAACCAAGGCCGCTCCCAGACGCAGGTCACCCGCAGCAGAAGCCAGGGATCCTAAGACGCCGATTCCTCGGGATACCACGGTTGACTCGACGCTCTCGAGAATAAGATCGAGGGCATGCGCCGGGAGGCTCACCTCTCGAGCGACGGGGCTAAGTACGCCTCCGATTCGCTTACAAAGCCGTTCACCGAGGAATTGCTCGCCGTCTACGTCTCCTCGCGCAACAAGCCCCTAAAGGTCTCTCTGTTCGACGGGAAAACCGACCCGAAGGACCATTTGGACGCTTTCACCGTAGGGATGAGCTTCCAGGACCACTTTGACGCCGCCCAGTGCAGGGCCTTCCCGGCCACCTCATCCGCGCAGGTCGGGACTGGTTCCGGGGGCTCGAGCCTCGCTCAATCTCAACCTTCGACGAGCTGGCTACTCAGTTCCTCGACCATTTCGTTGGGAACCTTCGGCAAAAGCGCACGATTGACTACCTCTTCATGGTTAAGAGTTGGGACAAGGAGACGTTCAAGGCCTACATCACCCGCTTCTACAACGCCCTTCTCGAGGTCCCCGAGCACCGGGATGAGACTGTCATCACGGCATTCAGATCTGGTTTGAGGCACAAGGAGTGGTTACGCTCCTTTGCGTTGGCACAACCTAAGACCATGGCCGAGGTCAAGGCGTGGATCGAGCACGAGTTTCAGCTGGAATCCGAGGTGAACGCAAACCTCCCCCAAGCAGAACGATCCGATCAGAAGAAGAGGGCTCGGGAGGAGAGGCCGGAGCGTCAGCAGCCCTATCATCCAAAGTTCCAGGAGTATACCCCACTCAACGTCTCCCTCACAGTATTGGTAGAGGAGGCCCAGAACGAGGGGTTCTTCAAGTTCCCTCCAATCCCGCGTCAGGCCGCGAAGCGAACCCGGAGCCCTTACTGCGCTTTCCATAGGACACTGGGCCACGCCACGGAGGATTGCAAGAAACTCAGGGACTACATCGAAGAGCTCATCCAATCGGGACACCTCGCCGCATACTTGAGGGACAAACGGCAGGCCGACCGCGAGCAGGAGCAGCATCGCCCTCCCGTTGAACTGACCATCAGTCAGATCATGCTCGTTTCGGCGGACGGCCAGCACGGAACTCAAGGAGCCCCGTACCCTGTGCCAAGCATGGAGGCCAACAATCCTCCAGGGAGCTCGGGCCGAGCCAATAAGGTCGTCTACTAGCATGTACTTTTCTTTTAGGGCAATGTAAACTCTTCCTAGGGTCTATTGTTAATTTAATAAAGATCAATGGAATATTGCGAAAAAGAAGGAAAAACCTTGTTTATTCAAAAGGTATTATGGGCTCCTCAGCCATACACGCAGAAAGGAAAAGGAAATTACAACAGTGGGGGAAGGGGGTGCAGGTAGCACTGCTCGTGATACTAAGTAAAGATCTCCGCCAGCCGGGGCCTCACGAGGTCCAGCCTATGCCCCCGGTTCCCCCCACGCGTGTTGATCCCGAGCCTCAGCTCGTAGCACTCGCGAACGAGCGCCTCTAAGCGAGCCAGCCGGTTCGCTGAGATCAGGCCGAAGCGCCTCAGAGACTGCAGCTTGCCCACGGCCTCGTCATAAAGCTGCTCGGACAGGGGGTTGTAAAGCCCCGGCGACGCTCTCCAGATGGAGTACATCAGCAGCTGCAGTAGGGAGGAGCGTCGGGGGAGCAGCCGGCCGAAGTGATCTTCGATGCTCCCGTAGACCAACTGCACCGTGTCCTCGGTGCAGTTCTGGTCGTAGAGGTATACGTCTTCAAAATGGATGATATCGGGGATAGTAAAGGGGAAGTCTTGCATCCTCAACGATATGTTTATGAAGAATAGAAGGACCAGTGCTCTTGCAGCCTTATATAGCCCACTGCTGTCTGAGAGGGTCCTGATTCGCTAGCAGGAAAGACAACTGACAGCCCGAGGACTCATTCCGACAAAGCCTTAGGAAGGAGCTCATCTCGGCAGGCCTGGCAGTCCACTCCTGACCCGACCCGCTAGCTGGTCAGGACAAGAGTGGAGGGCTAATGATGATGCTCAATATTGGCGATGCGAGATCAGAACACGTGGCGGATGACATGTCCCAAGACCCGGAAGGAAGGGCCCACAGAGGCCGACCAGGCCGCCCTTGTACCCGACCTGCAAGCACAAGCTGGCCCTCCTTGGGGCCCCCAGCAAATTTGCCTCCTCGGCCCCTCAGCATGCCCCGGGTTGCCACAGGACCAAGACTTCTCAGCCCTCTTGCTCGGTTCCGAGCTCCCCAGCCGATGCCGTCTTTCTTAGGCCCCCCGACCGACCAACTCCACCACTCGCAGGCGTAACCGCCGCTCCGCAAATCTCGCCACGCGCAGATTCTCCGCCAGCAACGTCCCACGTTCCACGCCTTCCCGATCCCCATTAATGGGCGATCCGCTCTTCACGCGGGCTTGACGTCGGGAGCGTAACGGCCGGCGAAACTCTCGTGCCTCCTGCTGCGTGCCGCCGCCGCTATATAAACCCCCATCGCAGAGAGGTCAAGTAAGCCATTTTTATTCCACTTAGCCGTTACTTTGCTCGGATCTAGCACTAACTTGATCGTCGGAGGGTTCTCGATGGTACCAAACCATCCCGAGACTTCTTTGCAGGTACTCGGCGCTAAACCCCTCAAATCACCAATCTCATCAAAACCCATTGAAATCCACACGCAACAGAAGATCACCACCAAAATTCACCGGGAGATCAACGGAAGACAACATTTGATGGAGACCCGAAAAGGACCCCATCAGTATTTATGTTATAAACATTATATTCAACTCTAAGAAGGGGGAAAAAATAAAGAACGGATCTGGACGCGTTACCTAACAACCGTTATGATTAAATTAAGAGGACAATTAAGTACCTCATTACAGAAATCTTATAAGCACCACAAACAAAGATTGATTAGAAATTTGATTTATAGCTGTTTAATAGTGAAATTGCCCTCCTGCTTGTAGTGGTTGTTGATCAAGTTCATCACCCCAAAAAAAAAAAAAAATAACTGCCAGAGAGGCCCAACTCATCCTTTAATTCCGTAATTAAAAAATAAACAAGAAATAATAGTCGGTGTAAAATTAAAACTTTGCTGCATATTAAGTAATTAATCAACATCTTTCCTTCTCCAGTAATAATAAACATAAAGATTGATAAAAGTTGTGTTAACTAGCCCAACTAACATAAGAACCACCTAGAAAATTTTCTATAAAAGTGATTGATGCTCGGTATCGGTGATCTCCCAGATCACCACACGTGGCAGATAACGTGTCCCAGAATTCACAAAAATGACCTACAGTGGCCGACCAGACCACTCCCGTGCCCGTCCTACAAGCAAACGCTGGCTCGCCTCCGAGCCCCCAGCACAATTGGCCTCCTCGGCCTTACAGCTCGTCTCCGAGCTATCGCAGGCCCGGGCCTCCTCGGCCTTACAGCTCGTCTCCGAGCTATCGCAGGCCCGGGCCTCCTCGGCCTCCTCGGCCCTCTCGGCTCGCCTCCGGGCTCGAGCAGAACCAAGATATCTCGGCTCTCCCGCTCCTCCGCGAGCTCTCCTGCCGAGGTCATCTTTCTCGGTCTCATCGACCGACCAACAGCACCGCTTGCAGGCATAACCGCCATCCCGCGAATCTCGCCATGCGCGAGATCTCCGCCGGCCACATCCCACGTTCCACGCCACCACGATCCCCCATTAACGAGCCTGTCTCTCCATTAATGGAGGTCCCGCTCATCACGCGGGCGTGACGTCGGGAGCATAACGGCCGGCGTGATTCTCGCGCCTGCCTCACCTGCTGCCACCGTTATATAAACCCCTTCTTTAGACGGTTCAAGTAAGCCATTTTTACTCCACTAAGCCGTTACTCTGCTAGGGTCTCTAGTCTAACTTGACCGTCGGAGGGTCCTTGGGGGTACAACCATCCCGGGACTTCCTTGCAGGTAGCTCGGCAACCACAACCTCAAACCCATTGAGATCCACACACTTCAGGAGCAACAGCCTCCAGATCCAATCCCAGCCACCCATCACCGCCATCAGCAGATCAACGGAAGGTATCATCTTAGCGCGATCCAGGTCGTGTCAGCTGGCGCCGTCTATGGGAAATCCTTGATTCCACAAAAACAAAAGTTCACTTTCCGATCTTAATCCAATAGCGAGCGATCATCACGACGATCCAAGCACCAATCGCCGCCTCCCCCTCAACGGAGGCGCGGACGAACCTCCTCCACCGAATGTCATCAACGCCCTCGCCGGCCGCATAGACCGACTCGCGTCTTTTGTGGAGGCGCTGATTCGCGTCCAAATGGCGGCGCAAGATCACCAAGTCGCCGCTTCCCCGTCTCGGGGCCAGGACCCCTACAGGGGGAGAGAAGGCTCCGTCCGTGTCGGCACTGCCGACCACCGCATCGCTACCTCACACCGCCGTGGATCTCCCGGACCGATACGTTCTGAGACCTGCTGGGCGCCCCATAGTTCGACATCGAGGTCCGTTGCCAGAGTACCTCGCCCCGAGATCCTCCGCACCTGTCCTTCCCGAGGAGATGTCTGTCAGCTCGCCTGTTACCAGGCATGATCGACACCCCCTCCCTCGACGGGGTCGCACGGACGGAACTCGCCGCGGAGGCTCGAGGGCCACCTCGCCAGGGGATTTAAGGAACCTCATTGAGAGGAACCGGAGCCACGGCCAGACGCAGGCCTCCATCAGCAGAGGCCTGGGATCAGAATGCGCCGAGTCGTCGGAGTACCACGGCCGACTCGACGCCCTCGAGAAGAAGATCGAGGGTATGCATCGGGAAGATCACCGTTCGAGCGACAGGGCTAAGTATACCACCGACTCTCTCACCAAACCGTTCACCGAGGAGATGCTCGCCGTCCAGGTCTCCTCCCGCAACATGCCCCCAAAGGTCTCCCTCTTCGACGGCAAATCTGACCCGAAGGAGCACTTGGATGCATTCACCACGGGAATGAGCTTCCATGACAACTCTGACGCCGCCCAGTGCCGAGCTTTCTCGACCACTCTCATCAAATCTGGGCGAGATTGGTTCCGAGGACTCGAACCGCGCTCGATCTCAACCTTCGACGAGCTAGCTACACAATTCCTCAGCCACTTCGTCGGGAACAGGTGACAGAAACGCATAGTCGACCATCTCTTCACGATCAAGAGCGGAGACAAGGAGACGTTCAAAGCATACGTCACCCGCTTCTACAACGCCCTTCTCGAGGTCCCAGAGCACTAGGACGAGACGGTCATCACGGCTCTAAGGTCTGGTCTTAGGCACAAGGAGTGGTTACGCTCCTTTGCATTAGCGCGACTTAAGACCATGGCCAGGGTAAAGGCCTGGACCGAGAGCGAGGTCCGGCTCGAATCCGAGGTGAACACGAACCTCCCCCGGGCCGAGCAAACCGACCAAAAGAAGAGGGCAAGAGAAGAAAGAAGGGGACCTGAGCGGCAAAAACCCTACCTCCCGAAATTCCAGGAGTACACCCTGCTTAATGTCTCCCAGGCGGTGCTACTAGAGGAGACCAAGGGCGAGAGGTTCTTCAAGCTTCCCCCAGTCCCACGAATGGCCTCGAAGCGAACCCGGGGCCTCTATTGCGGTTTTCACAAATCGCTGGGCCACTCCACGGAGAGCTGCAAACAACTCCGAGACTATATTGAAGAGCTCATCCGTTCGGGGCACCTCGCAGCATACCTAAGGGACAAGCGGCAAGCTGACCGTGAGCAGGAGCAGCGTCCCCCTCCCGCCGAGCTGACCATGAGCCAGATCATGGTAGTTTTAGCGGAGGATACGCCTGGTACCTATGAAGCTCGGTACCCTGTGCCGGGCATAGACGCCAACAGACATCGGGGGGGTTCAAGCTACACGAACAAGAACATCTACTAGCATGTATTTTCTTTTCTTAGCAATGTACATCTTTCTTGAAATCTTTTGTTTATATAATAAAGGGATCGATAAAGCATTGCAGAAAAGAAAAAGAATTTTATTCATTCAAAAGGTACTATAGACTCCTCAGCCGTACAAAAAAATATATGTTACAACAGCGGGGGAATGGGGTACAGAGAGCACTGTTCGTGGTACTCTAAAGATATTTCCGCCAGCCGAGTTCTCGCGGCGTTTAACCTCTCCC
This sequence comes from Agapanthus africanus, assembly GCA_030015575.1. NCBI lineage: Eukaryota > Viridiplantae > Streptophyta > Magnoliopsida > Asparagales > Amaryllidaceae > Agapanthus > Agapanthus africanus. The sequence goes on from CM057337.1 coordinate 166,268,909, forward strand.
TTCGATGACCCCCGCTAGCGTCGGCATCGAGCCTCAAGTGGTAGCACTCAAGGACGAGCGTCTCTAAGCGGTTTAGCCGGCTCGCAGAGATCAGGCCGAAACACCTTAGAGACCTCAGCTTGCCAATGGCCTCGTCTTTCAGCTACTCGGATAAGGGGTTGTAGATCCCCGGCGACGCCCTCCAGATGGAGTACATCAGCAGCTGGATGAGGGAGGAATGCCGGGGGAGCAATTGGCCTAAATGATCCTCGATCTGGCCTATCACCAACTGCACCGTGTCATCGGTGCAGTACTGATCATAGAGATACACGTGCTCGAAGCATATGATTTCGGGGATGGTGAATGGGAAGTCCTCCATTCTTGCGTTTTGGGTGTGAGGAAAAGAGTCATCAACAATCTCTCCATTTTATAGCCCACAATGCCCCTGGAGTTCAACGGTCACCAGCAACTGTGCCGCCACGCGGCAGACATCGCGCCGCTCAATGCGAAATCGAAACGACGCGGCTCTGGTGCTTCGCCTCCTCCACACGTTCATGGCACGTGTCACTCGCGGCCGTCCATCTTCCCAAAGCCGTCACGAAGAGACAGCCCAGCAGCCATCCTGCTCGGCTATCCCTGGCTGGTAGCTTCCTTACCCCACAGTGCCAGGGATCAAAGCCCTCACTAAGAGGCAACCCTGCTTGGCTATCCCTGGCTGGTAGCTTCCCTACCCCACAGCGCCAGGGAGCAAAGCCCTCACCAAGAGGCAGCCCTGTAGCTACCCTGCTCGGCTATCCCTGGGTGGTAGCTTCCCTACCCTCACAACGCCAGGGATCTAAGCCTTCACTAAGAGGCAACCGAACAGCTTCACTACTTGGTTCATCCTTGGCAGGCCTCCCACGGCCCCCACAACGCCAGGGATCGAAGCCCTCACGAAGAGGCAGCCCAGCAGCTACCCTGCTCGGCTATCCCTGGCTGGTAGCTTCCCTACCCCCCACAGCGCCAGGGATCAAAGCCCTCACTAAGAGGCAGCCCTGCAGCTACCCTGCTCGGCTATCCCTGGCTGGTAGCTTCCCTACCCCACAGCGCTAGGGATCAAAGCCCTCACCAAGTGGCAGCCCTGCAGCTACCCTGCTCGGCTATCTCTAGCTGGTAGCTTCCCTACCCCACAACGCCAGGGATCTAAGCCCTCACTAAAAGGCAACTGAGCAGCTTCACTGCTTGGTTCATCCTTGGCAGGCCTCCCACGGCCCCCACAACGCCAGGGATCGAAGCCCTCACGAAGAGGCAGCCCAGCAGCTACCCTGCTCGGCTATACCTAGCTGGTAGCCTCCCTACCCCATAACGCCAGGGATCAAAGCCCTCACTAAGAGGCAGCCCTGCAGCTATCCTGCTCGGCTATCCCTGGCTGGTAGCTTCCCTACCCCACAACGCCAGGGATCAAAGCCCTCACCAAGAGGCAGCCCTGCAGCTACCCTGCTCGGCTATCCCTGACTGGTAGCTTCCCTACCCCACAACGCCAGGGATCAAAGCCCTCACCGAGAGGCACCGGGCAGCAACCCTGTTCGGCCATCCTTAAGGACAAAAAGCCCTCACCAAGAGGCACCAGGCAGTAACCCTGCTCGGCCATCCTTAGTAGGCCACTTACGGCCCCTCCAGCGCTAAGGATGAAAAGCCCTCGAAAAGAGGCAACTAAACCCGCCCTTGTTCGGTTATCCGTAGCTCCCTACCTTAACAAACCAGGGATCAAAGTCCTTACAGAGGCAACCGGACCCGCCCTTGTTCGGTTATCCCTGGCTGGTAGATCCCTACCTAACCAGGGGTCTAAGCCCTCACTAAGAGGCAACCGAGCAGCTTCACTACTTGGTTCATCCTTGGCAGGCCTCCCACGGCCCCCACAACGCCAAGGATCGAAGCCCTCACGAAGAGGCAGGCCAGCAGCTACCCTGCTTGGCTATCCCTGGATGGTAGCTTCCCTACCCCACAATGCCAGGGATCAAAGCCCTCACCAAGAGGCAGCCCTGCAGCTACCCTGCTCGGCTATCCCTGGCTGGTAGCTTCCCTACCCCACAACGCCAGGGATCAAAGCCCTCACCAAGAGGCAGCCCTGCAGCTACCATATTCGGCTATCCCTAGCTGGTAGCTTCCCTACCCCACAATGCCAGGGATCAAAGCCCTCGCCAAGAGGCACTGGGCAGCAATCCTGTTCGGCCATCCTTAAGGACTAAAAGCCCTCGCCAAGAGGCACCGAGCAGTAACCCTACTCGGTCATCCTTAGTAAGCCACTTACGGCCCCTCCCGCGCTAAGGATGAAAAGCCCTGGAAAAGAGGCAACCGAACCCGCCCTTGTTCGGTTATCCCTGGCTGGTAGCTCCCTACCACAAAAAACCAGGGATAAAAGTCCTCACAGAGGCAACCGGACCCGCCCTTGTTCGGTTATCCCTGGCTGGTAGATCCCTACCAAACCAGGGGTCAAAGCCCTCGCCAAGAGGCACCGGACAGCAACCCTGCCCGGCCCGTCCTTAAGGATCAAAGCCCTCGTAAGAGGCGCCCAAGCCCGCCCTTGCTCGGTTATCCCTAGCTGGTATCTCCCTACCCCAACAAACTAGGGATTAAAGCCCTCGCCAAGAGGCACCGAGCAGCTACCCTACTTGACCATCCTTAGTAGGCCACTCACGGCCCCTCCTGCATTAAGCATCAAAGCCCTCGCCAAGAGACACCGAGCAGCTACCCTGTTCAGTCATCCTTAGTAGGCCACTCACGGCCCCTCCCGCGCTAAGAATCAAAGCCCTCACCAAGAGCTACCAAGCAGCTACCCTGCTTGGCCATCCTTAGTAGGCCACTAACGGCCCCTCCCGCGCTAAGGATTAAAGCCCTCGCAAGAGGCAACCGAGCCCGCCCTTGCTCGGTTATCCCTGGTTGGTAGCTCCCTACCCCAACAAACCAGGGATCAAAGCCCTCGCCAAGAGGCATCGAGCAGCTACCCTGCTCGGCCATCCTTAGTAGGCCACTAACGGCCCCTCCCGCGCTAAGGATCAAAGCCCTCGCAAGAGGCAACCGGGCCCGCTCTTGGTCGGTTATCCCTGGCTGGTAGCTCCCTACCCCAAAAAACCAGGGATCAAAGCCCTCGCCAAAAGGCACCGAGCAGCTACCCTGCTCGGCCCCATCCATAATAGGCCACTCACGGCCCCTCCCGCGCTAAGGATCAAAGCCCTCGCCAAGAGGCACCGAGCGGCTACCTTGCACGGTCATCCTTAGTAGGCCACTTACGGCCCCTCCAACAACTAAGGAACATTAACCCAACAAGAGGCATCCGGTCAATCAACGTCTGAGCGATCTCCACCTTGACTTCGGGGCCATGGAGATACCGTCTTCTCGCCGGTCTTCGCACATTCAGCAACTGATCAGATTCAAATCGACGCGTAATCGCTAGACGAAGAACCGACACAACATAAAGGCAGTCTATGCAAATACAAGTATCTACCAACAAAAAGAAATACAAGCACAAACAATACTGCAAAAATAAAAATCTTTATTCAAAAAGTCAAAGGTTTTACATGGGTATTATAGGCTCCCCAGCCTTACAAAATTCCCGGAGGCCCACAAAGTAGCGAGGCAACAAAAGAAAAGACAAAGAGAAGACGAGGGGCTTCAGGCCTTAGAGCCGGGCGCGATACCGATGAGCTCGATGTCCACCGCGACTGGGGATGTGTCCGTCACAGGAGCCTCGGCGTTTCCCTCGCCGAGAGTCCCATCCCCGGCAGTGCTCCCAGGGGCATCCCCCTGCTCATCATTGTAACAACTCCATTTTTAGTGTACAAAAATTTGCTTTAAATTTAATGTATACTTGTAGTATTTACTTTTGCTGTTACCACTTTAAGTATTTATTTCACTCCATAATTACAAGAAGGAGCTTGTAGCTCATTGGTAATACCTTGCATTGCTGAACCAAGCCACCAGAGTTAAAATCCCATACCCCACATTATTTTTAATATTATTTTGTTTTGAATTTTTTAGAAGCCCAACAGTCAACACGTGATAACCCCAGAATTTCCCACTACATCCACAAAACTAAATGCACCAGAGACTTAATCAGGCGACCCCCACTACTACAATAGGGGGTTGCCCTTACAGATATTGAAATCCGTAGGGGCATATTTATGTTGGCCCTACGGATTAAGCCGTAGGGCTAGAAGGTTGCCCCTACAGTCCAAGACGTTCAAGAGTAAAAATATTAAATCTTAATTTGGTGTTTGCCCCTATGGAGCCGCAAACCAAGAACCTACGGACAAATCCGTAGGGGCAACTAAATAGCGATTTAATTAAAAAGGCACAGATCGCCTACGCTGATTATCTCTTTCTCTCTCTCTCGATCGCGCGTGAACCAAAATCCCCAAATCATTCCCGCCATTCTCGTCGTCGCCACCGCCGTTCTCGTCGTTGCCACCGCCGTTGTCGTTGTCGCCACCGCCGTTCTCGTCACCGTTCTTCCTCGTCGCCGTTTTCGTCGGCGCCTCCGTTTCGTCGTCGCCACCGATCAATCGTCTCCTCCATCGCACAGGTTAGTAAATCTTCAACTAAACAAATTTTTGATTATTTAGGGCTAGGGTTCATGGCTGGGGCTGGGGTTGCGGTTGGAGTTAGGGTTCGGCAGGGGTTGCGGTTGGGGTTGGGTTTGGGGTTAGGGTTAGGGTTGGGGTTCGGCTGGGGCTGGGGCTAGGGCTGGGGCTGGGGTTAGGGTTAAGGTTGGGGTTGGGGTTGGGGTTGGGGTTTAGTTGGGGCTGGGGCTGGGGTTAGGGTAGGCTGGGCTGGGCTGGGGCTGGGGCTGGGGTTAGGTTGGGGCTGGGGTGGGGCTGGGCTGGGGCTGGGGTTGGGGCTGGGGTGGGGCTGGGCTGGGGCTGGGTCTGGGGTTAGGGTTAGGTTGGGGTTGGGGTTTGCTGAATTTGGCAAACCTGAGAGGAATTTCCAGCAATTTTAGCCTGGTTTGATTACTAAAATTATTGTTGATCGAGAAAATCTTGGGTCCTCCTAATCAAACATTGTTTGTTACTATATGTCAACGAGTACTGATAAAAGAAAAAACCGATTTCAAGTGGAAATTAGGTATGTACAATGTTCTAATATAATTTGTATTTCTTGCCATCATCAAACATATAAAAGTACTAATATGAAATGGAAAATAAATAAATAAATAATCAAAGCTTTGGCATGTATGTAAAACCCCTTGTTACTTTTTCTTGGTTTCCCAACTTTGAAAATTCTATCTATTAAATTAGACATACTCTAAAAAGAATGATATTGCAAGAATTTGACTTGGTGGAGACTTGCATCATTAATAGAAATATGAAAGTGTAAGGACGTTCTTTACCTTCGATAGGGTTCGGTTGGGATGGGGCTGGGGCTAGCTAGGGCTTGGGCTTCATCACCTGATATAGCGAAATACAAAGCGTACTTCAGTACACCCGACCTCATTGAGTTTCCTATTGAAGTTCCCGGTCAAACGGCATATGCATATTTTTATTCGCCATGAAATCCCAATTATCAAGCTACCGAGGACGAAAAGCCACCTTTGTTAGTCGAGAGTCATGGTAATAGACTTGTCATTATAGATCATAGTCAATTGTTTTTCCTATCATTTTCTTGATCCAGATGCTAATCAACTTGTTAATTAGTTACTGTTTTTATGACGTATTTGTCTATATCTGTTGACAGTGGCCTATCTTTTGGATGAACATGTTTTTTTGATGCATGTTTCAGTCATGTGAATTCATATGTTGCGTATAACGCTTTATGATATCAGTATTCTACATTTGTAGTTTTAATTGTTGATTATTATAGATGAATGCCATTGCAATAATAATTTTTGGTTGATGAATACCATTGCAATGTAGGATGATCAGTTCTATCAATCTTGATCTCAATGGTTTAAAATCATGTTACACATACAACAAGAATACACACAAACGCATCATTAGAGAGTGATTCGAGATGTTCAAGTTAAAACCAATATATGATACTCGATGATAATATGAAAGTTTCATATTCTCATCGATACTCATATATGAAACTAAAAGCGCCATTTAGTCCCCGTCTATCGGTTAACATACGTGCGATACTCGTCGTGACATAGAACTATACGAAACTTGTTAAATATCGGACGGTATAGCTCGATACTAACAACCGTCGTATAGTCTACGCGACGAGAAAATTCAATCGTATGGTAACCGATAGATTTGTCCCGTGTGGACAACTTAAGAATGTATAAAGCAAACACCTTCATTCACTTGTGTTTTCATCCGATTCGGATATTTCGTCGGTACCTTTCCGCTGGTTCTCCATGTACAAAGATAGATTAGATGTTCATTTCAACGTTGTTTCATAGTTTTGAAATGATTATCTATTCTATTACAGTGTACTCGGAGAACAGCGGGGAGGTGCTGCCGAAATTTACTCGAAACGGTTGAAAGCACAAGTGATGGGTGTTCGCTCTATACATTCTTAATAGGATAGAAGCCTACCCCCGATAGCCGGAACATACACATACCACAAGAATACACAACAAACGCATAATTAGAGAGTGATTCGAGATGTTCAAGTTAAAACCAATATATGATAATATGAAACCTTCATATTCTCATCGATACTCATATATGAAACTAAAAGCGCCACTTAGTCCCCGTCTATCGGTTAACATACGTGCGATGCTCGTCGTGACATAGAACTATACGAAGGTTGTTAAATATCGGACAGTATAGCTCGATACTAACAACCGTCGTATAGTCTACGCGACGAGAAAATTCAATCGTATGGTAACCGATAGATTTATCCCATGTGGACAAGTTAAGAATGTATAAAGCAAACACCTTCATTCACTTGTGTTTTCATCCGTTTCGAGATATTTCGTCGGTACCTTTCCGCTGGTTCTCCGTGTACAAAGATAGATTAGATGTTCATTTCAACGTTGTTTCACAGTTTTGAAATGATTATCTATTCTATTACAGTGTACTCGGAGAACAGCGGGGAGGTGCTGCCGAAATTTACTCGAAACGGTTGAAAGCACAACTGATGGGTGTTCGCTCTATACATTCTTAATGGGATAGAAGCCTACCCCCGACAGCCGGAACACACACATACAACAAGAATACACAACAAACGCATAATTAGATAGTGATTCGAGATGTTCAAGTTAAAACCAATATATGATAATATGAAACCTTCATATTCTCATCGATACTCATATATGAAACTAAAAGCGCCACTTAGTCCCCGTCTATCGGTTAACATACGTGCGATGCTCATCGTGACATAGAACTATACGAAGGTTGTTAAATATCGAACAGTATAGTTCGATACTAACTACCGTCGTATAGTCTACGCGACGAGAAAATTCAATCGTATGGTAACCCATAGATTTGTCCCGTGTGGACAAGTTAAGAATGTATAAAGCAAATACCTTCATTCACTTGTGTTTTCATCTGTTTCGAGATATTTCGTCGGTACCTTTCCGCTGGTTCTCCATGTACAAAGATAGATTAGATGTTCATTTCAACATTGTTCACAGCTTTGAAATGATTATCTATTCTATTACAGTGTACTCGGAGAATAGCGGGGAGGTGCTGCCAAAATTTACTCGAAACGGTTGAAAGCACAAGTGATGGGTGTTCACTCTATACATTCTTAATGGGATAGAAGCCTACCCCCGACAGCCGGAACACACACATACAACAAGAATACACAACAAACGCATAATTAGAGAGTGATTCGAGATGTTCAAGTTAAAACCAATATATGATAATATGAAATCTTTATATTCTCATCGATACTCATATATGAAACTAAAAGCGCCACTTAGTCCCCGTCTATCGGTTAACATACGTTCGATAATTTATTCTTTTCAACGACAAACGCACACACAAAGCATATACACGGATTTTCTCCTTTGTCAGTAACTATCCCGTTCTTATATTTCTCAATATAGTCACCATAACCTACAATTTATATGTTATACAGTCTAACATGGCACATGAGTACGTCAGAGTTAAGGACTGGATGTATGTGAATTGGCAACAACGTATGCAACCTAAGTTTGTCACAGGAGTTGCTGCTTTCATTGAATTTGCACGTGCACATAATAAGATCATAATAGAGAAGATTCTCTGTCCGTGCGATAGATGTGGCAATAAGTACTGGCAGAAGGTAGAATTGGCAGAGCTTCATATTGTAAAACATGGGTTTACTAGACTTTATACAACTTGGAAATATCACGGGGAAGGAGAAGAATGCAGTACTGCGGCAGAAGAAGAAGGAGAACACGATAATGCGACAGGAGAAGAAGAAGAATTCGGTAATGCGGCAGAAGGAGAAGACGGTAATTTATTTCCATCAGAAGAAATGGAGGATATGGTAGAGGCTGCCCTAGGTGAATCTATTCGTACCGAAAATGACATTCCTTCCGGTCAAGGACCGCGTGCGGATAAATATGAAAATTTCATGAGTGGTGCTAGAAAACCAATTTATGAGAATGCGAAGTATTCCACGCTCTCATGGTTCGTCCAACTTTTCCAGATTAAGTGCCTAAATGGATGGAGCAACAGGTCATCCACAATGCTTCTTTCGTTCTTGAAAGATTCTATGCCGCAGGGAAATAACGTGCCCGACAGCTGGTACGGAGCCCAGAAGATGATGTCTGATTTGGGTTTAAAGTGCGAGAAGATTCAAGCATGTCCTAAAAATTGCGTGTTGTACCGGAAAGAGAATTCAGATTTGAAAGAGTGTCCAACATGCGGAGAGGACAGGTATAAGCCAAAAGATTCTGATAAGAAGCCTGATATACCTATGAAGATAGCACGATACTTTCCCATAACACAGAGGCTACAGAGGCTATTCAGGTGCAAGAAAACAGCCGAGGTAATGATTTGGCATTACCGTGCTCCTCCAAGTGAAGATGGAAAAATGAGCCATCCAAGAGATTCACCGGCATGGAAGGATTTCGATAGGAGGCACGCAATATTCAGTAGCGATCCTCGCAATGTCCGGCTCGGACTGGCTACTGATGGTTTCTTCCCATTCAACTATATGGCTGGAAGTCACAGCACATGGCCCGTTGTAATGATAATTTATAATCTGTCGCCTTGGTTGGCTATGGACCAATCATACTTTATGATGCCTCTTCTTATCGACGGACCAAACTCACCGGGGAACAATATCGACGTCTATCTCCGACCTCTGATCGAGGAGTTGAAATCTTTGTTCATTGATGGTGTAGAGACATATGATGCAAACACAAATACAACCTTCATACTGCGTGCGGCTTTAATGTGGACAATTAATGACTTTCCTGCGTATGGAATGCTATCAGGTTGGTCCGTACATGGTCACAAAGCATGTCCTCATTGCCATGAACACACAACATTGAAATTCTTGAATTTTAGCAGGAAGGTTTGTTATTGCGGCCATCGACGTTTCCTGCCTCCAGACCACCCCTATAGGTTAGACACGGTTCACTTTGATGGTCATCAGGAGCTTCTTGGACCTCCATCCCCATTGTCCGGAGAGGAAGTGACTTCTAAATGGGATGGTTACAATAATGTGACCTTCGGGATGGATCCGACGAAACAGGTCAAACCACCATATTGGAACAAGTTAAGCATTTTCTTCGAGCTTCCGTACTGGTCTACAAATTCAGTGCGTCATTGTCTGGACGTCATGCATATAGAGTACTTAACTTGCTTCTTTGTGAAGACGGGAAATCGAAAGACAATATGAATGCTCGGATGGATCTACAAGAGTGGGGAATAAGAAGTGAATTGCACTCTAGACCGGTAGCGGGTAAACCGGGCAAGTTTGTACTTCCCAATGCCACTTATCATATGTCACAACCGGAGAAGAAAAGATTCCTGCAGGTGTTGTATGATTTGAAAGTCCCCACAGATTTCTCAGGATCATTCAGCAAGAAAATAAAAATTGTGAAGGGCAAGATCGATGGGCTGAAAAGTCATGATCACCATGTTATCGTGGAACACCTTCTTCCATTAGCCCTCAGGACTTCTCTCCCCGACTCGGTTGGTCTAGTAATCAACGACCTATGTTGTTTTTTCAGGGAGTTGTGTGCTAAAACACTGGAGGTTGTGACGCTGGATAAACTAGAAAATTCTATTCCGTTGATACTTTGCAAGTTTGAGCGTATTTTCCCACCGTCATTCTTCGATATCATAATACACTTGACGGTTCATCTTACAATTGAGGCGAAGTTAGCCGGACCGGTACAATATCGATGGATGTATCCCGTCGAGAGGTACGTGTAATTTTTCGTTTCGCGCAATTTATAAATTTATTGTTGTCCTGTATGCCCGTATTTATTTATTCAACATATTTTCATTAGGTCTACACTCTTAAGAAGTATATACGCAATAAAAATCGACCAGAGGGTTCCATCATGTAAGGTTATCTTCTTGATGAAGCAACCACATTTTGTTCCCGCTATCTGGACGAGAACATTGAGACAAGGCTTAACCGACCACGAAGAATTCAAGACGGGCCATATGGTAAAGCCGAGTATAAGAGGGTAGACATTATGTTTATCAACAAGATATACCGGTTTATCTTGCTTAATTGCGCATGTCTTGAACAAATTAGAGAGTAAGTTTTTTTGGATTAATTGTTATATCTGTGTTTGTGTGTGTATGAAATGATATAATATTAATGTCTTTTAAAGAGGTACGTGAGGGGCATCCTGATTGGAACGAAGAACGTTTGGAAAAATATCATCAGGATAATTTTTGTGATTGGGTCACAGATCATGTAACTTATTCGAATAACATTTTATTGCTATCAGTTTTAATCTAAACTTGTATCGTTATGTATTTGTCGTAAAATTTGTTTTGTTAGATCCACGATCTGAACTTGTCTGCATCATTTGAGAGTGATTCAAGATGTTTAGCTCAATTTCCTAGTACAGAGGTTGCATATTACAAAGGATTTGGTGTCCTTGGATACAAATTTGAAGTTAAGGACATAGAAATATCTAGAACCACTCAGAATAGTGGGATTGCGACGGTAAGATCGGACGGTGTGATTTATTATGGGTACTTAAATTGTATACTCGGCATCCACCATCCCGGACGATCAGAACCCTTTTATATATTCCAGTGTACTTGGTACGATACGCGAACCGATACGGACAGGTGGAGAAGCAATCTTGGGACTTGGAAAGATGAATATGGATTGACCAGTGTGAACACACTTCGATTTTACGGTTAGGAAGATCCGTTTATCTTTCCGAACCAAGCGTTCCAAGTATACTACTCACAGTGTCTGAAGCATCCGGGATGGAGTGTTGTATGCCGATGGAAACCCAGAGATGTCTACGATGTCCCAGAATTCGAGGACAGCGATGAGGACGAAGAAGAGAGAAGGCTTAAAGTGCTCCGACCGTCTGTTTCGAAGGACGGGTTGTCTTCGACCGATCATGAAGTTACGTGGGTTAGAAATGACATCGACGATGAAATCCAAGTAGATATGTATAATGCGCCCACGGAACGAAAAAGGTTATCGGTAATGTTATATTATTACTTCACATTTTACGCTCTATACATATATAGTCAATAATTTTAATGATTGTCTAATGCGTCCACGAACCGTTTATCTAGATTTGATGATGATGTCGGGAGCAGCGAGGGGCGGCAGGAGCTCCAGCCGCGGCAGAGGCAGAGGCAGAGGCAGAGCGGTTCTGCCGCCCGGAGAGCTTCGTAGGGAGCTTCAGAGAGCCGGTCTTGCACCCAGATCGGAGACCCCTTCGGATGCCTCCTTCCGTATGGATTTTGCCACACCTCCAGGTATACTGCACGCATATCCATTTTGAATGTAATATTACAGATATTCATGCCTGTTTATGTCAAAATTACTTATATTGTCAATGTTTGATTGTCTAGTTGTTGATGATGCGTCCACATCTGGGACAGAGGCCACTCCCGCTCCTCCAGGTATGTTTATATATCATATAGTGCATGTATATTGATTTAGAATGCTATATCATAAATATACACACATTCCTTTTTCTCTTGCTTAGCAGTTTTTATTATTATCTAGCTGTAGGTGGTGACACCACCGCACCTGCGGGTATGTTTATATATCCTATAGTGCATGCATATTGATTTAGAACGTTATATTATTGATCTACACATTCTTTTTGCAATTACTTATATAATCTATTTTTAATTGTCTAATTATAGGTGGTGCGTCCACATCTTCCGCAGGGGCCACTCCTGCCATTTCCATACCATCCGCATCGTCTGCAGATTAGTATAAATAAATATAAAATATTTATTCATTTTACATATGCTCTATAGAATAAATATGAACTTCATGGAAATTTAGCGTCAATGTTTATTTTCTAGTTGGAGGGGATGCGTCCGCATCCGGAACCCCGGTTGTTCCTCACCGGAGGAACTATCGTCCCGCTCGTGCTGCTGTCCGGGCCTAGGCTCGTGCTGCTGCCCGGGCCCAGGCTCGTGCGATAGTCGCCGGAGGTATATATCACACTTCAATTTTCGTTTAAGCTTGATTTCTTAATACAACTTTGTCTTAATATTGATTGTCTTGATATTTCTTGCAGACGCAGGGCCTCTCCATCCCCAGAGGGGGACTCGAGGCCCGAATCAGTCCCATAGGCTCAGGCCTGACAGAGCTAGGGGGAGGCAGCATTCCCCCTCTTTTTTACCCTTGACTATCGCTATACCGGTCCTCATGCCGAGAGGTTCGGCTGGTATATGGGGGATGAGAGCCGGCTCGTGAAGAACTATCCACTTCACGTTGAGTGGGGCGAGCAGCACCGGCGCTCATTCGCCCTCTTCTTTGATCAGGCTCGGGTACGTATTAATATATATTTTCATTTGATTTATCCAATATATTTATTATTAACACTTGCAATCTAATAACAATGTTTTTTTTGTATTTTCAGTCCGATTACGATTTTCAGCCTGTACCCGACCCTGATCACCCTGGGAGGGTGCTCGACCTTCATGCTCTGTACAATGTCCTGATGAAGAACATGCAGACCAAGTTCCGATACAACAGGAATGAGCTTAAGGCCGACTGCTACTCCCTGTGGATGTCGATCCCCGAGGCAGAGAGAGCGGCCCTCCTATCTACTCCGGCGTTTGCGAGAGTCGACGTAGAGACATGGCCTCTATTGGGCGAATATTTTGACTCCCAACGCAAACAGGTATGTATTTTAAATGTAATTCATTGTTTAGGATATAATTTATTTTTTTGTGTTCCTTAATTAGAAAACTAAATGTTAATGCGTTGTGCAGAAACAGGCCGCTCAGAATACTGAGAACAGGAAGTCGGCGAAGAGGGGTCGCCCCACTTGCACAGGTGGCTCGAGGAATATTACTCGAGCCATGGAGTTATCGGTAAATTACAATAGACCGACCTTTGTGATATTCTGCAATATTAAGAGTTATTTTCTAATATTTCTAATATTAAGAGTTATTTTCTAATATTGCAGACAGCTCAGACCGTGGCGCAAGGTGGTACACCGAGCGTGCTTTCCGCATATCTTGCCGTCCACGGCACCTCGACAGATCCCGCCACGGGCGAGCTTCGATATCCCGACGTCGCTACCCAGGAGTATTGCGTAAGTGTTAATATTTATTCTACCCATATTTGAAATTTTAGTTTTGGAAGGTTCAAGTTTAAATTTTATACTTATACTTTACTACTTAATGTGGGTGTAGGAGCGGGTCGTTGAGCAGGCCGAGGCCTCGGGGATCGATTTTACTGGACAGAGCGATCCGAGGCTGCTGACCCCAGTTCTGGACGCCGCACACGGAGGGCACCACGGAGGTTGGGAGAGAGGCCGGGGACTGGGCCCTAGCAGGGCCCATATGAGGTTGAACTCCACCCCGGCGGTTACTTCCTCCGTCTCCAGTGAGCGACGTGTCCAGCAGGAACTGGAGAGCTTGAGGGCCACCGTTCAGGAGTTGAAAGAGATGCTGGTATGTATACTACTTTATAGTAAAATATCATGTCATATTATAGATATCAACATATCCATAATTAGTACTGCTTGAGCTTATTTGGTTTTAGACTTAGGTTTGATTAATCATACATACATATGTAATTAAAATAAACAACGGTTTTCCAAACTAGATATCCAAATAACTTGATAATGATACGAATTCGAATAATACACAGTTCTTACACGCTTCCTACATACGTTAGGTCCAGACGCGACAGGGTACATCGGCCGAGCCTCCACATGCATCTCCTTCGGCTGCGGCTCCGCAAGCTACTACATCGGCTGCGGTTCCGCAGACAACTCCTATAGCTCCACCGCCCGCTCAGACTCCCGCAGCCGCGGCTCCGCAAGCTACTACCTCGACGGCGGCTGCGCAGACCACATCGCCAGCTCCACAGGACGCTCAAACTCCCGCTCGCGCCGAATTGCATAGTTTATTGACCGAGGAGCAAGCGCGCCTTATTCTATCGTTTATCAGAGGTGGAGCTGGACCGAGCTAGGGTAGTTTTTTTATTCTTATTTTTTGAAACATGTATTTATTTATATCATTCATATTGTACTACATTTTGAAACGATATTGATATTGATATTGTTTTTTTATATCATATTCAGTATTTGGGTTTCTTTTGTATATTATATGCGTGAGATGTGATTATGAATACTGGGATATATGTTGTGTGATGATTAATTTTATATTTTATTGATATATATATTATTGTGCACAGGGCGAGAAAAAATCAGGCAGCCCTTTTTTAAAAAAAAAACAGATAATGTGTACCTACGGATTAATCCGTAGGTACACATGTTGCCCCTACGGTTTACACCGTAGGGGAAAAATATCAGCATTAACTGATATGTCCCCCCTGATCTCAGTATCAGGGGGTTGGGCTTGCTCCTACGGATATATCCGTAGGGGCAAACAAAGACCCCTACGAAAATATCCGTAGGGGCAAAATATCAGGATTTCTGATATTTTGCCCCTACGGATATGTACCTACGCATATATCCGTAGGGGATAGTACTTAGCCTTACGGATAAATCCGTAGGTACAGTTAATATAATTAAAATAACCGTAAATAAAATAACTTTTTTTCCCTTACGCCTACTCCGTAGGTGCAAATGGACCTACACAGAACTCCGTAGAGGCAAGTTTTTGCCCGTAGGGGTAAGTTTAGGGCTTCAACTTACACTTACGGCGTTTGCACCTACAGATTATTTTTTCGCCCCTACGGATATATCCGTAGGGGCAGTGCTTTGTCCCTACGGTTAAATCCGTAGGGGCAACCCTTATTTGTAGTAGTACCCCCACCGACTCGGTCCGACTCGGCCGAGTCGGTCGGCGGACCAGACGACTCGGGCCGGTGCCGCCTGCCGGATTCGGCCGGACGGCCGAGTCGTCAACACGAAAAACTTGCCTCTTCACCTTCTCAACATCTCTGCACACTCCATTTATTTGGATCGTTTACAGAAAGCCCATTAACCACCATTTACTCTATTTTTTAATAATTTTCAATACATTTTTATATTTTTTAAATTAAAACCCTTCATCTATCCTAATTCTAGCCTAACCCTATAAATACCACCCCTACCCTCTATCCTCTCACCCCAAACTCTGAGCCAACTCTCAAAAATTTCCAAGAAATCTTGTTTACTTTGAAATCGAGCACGAGGCGACGAAGCGACGCACCGACGACTCTTCCCGTTCCACTTCCCTCTCTTTGTTGTCCTAAACTCGTAAGTCCCCAAATTCTATCTTACTTTTCTTTTCTAAAATACGGATTTACAAAACCCGACGGAATCGGAACCAATCCGATTTCCGATTCGGTTTCTTTATAAAACTTCACTTCTCGTTAATACAATTATGCTTAAACTCTCTCATGTTGACTATTAAACACTAATCAACCAAATTGATCAAGTTTCATATCACAAAACAATTGCTATTTTATTTTACCGCATTTTTCATTTAAATACCACATAGTTTCAATTCCACCTTCAATATCACAAAACCTTGCTATACCTTTAAGTAGATCACGAGGTAACGACCTACCTACTCACACACTCATATGCAATATAGCACCATACCCTTGGGAATATAGAATACGGGAAAACGACACATTTTCATTTAAATACCATTTACTTAATAAAACCGTTTTCTAAAGGATCTAGTATTTATACAAATATTTGTAAAGTGCCGCTACAACCCAATTTGGGGAACTCGACTGGGATGGTGCGGATTATCGCATATCCCTGGACTTAGTAGTGCGAGATTCAGATCTCCACAAGGAGCATTCGGTCTCGAAAGATTTAAAATACGAAAATCTAACGAAAATGAGATTTCTAGAATATTATATATATTAAAAATTATTTTCATATAAATATATGTATATTTATCCTTAAAATATCTATTTTGTAATAATATAAATATTCCACTTTTTCTAAAAATATCACAAGAATCATTTTTCACTAAAATACCATGAATTCCATACAAAACCAATATTACCAATAAATACCATTTATTATGAAAATAGGATATTTTCACTAGAAATATCACAATATAAAATCTACATTCATTACAACTCTAAAGACGATTAATAAATACTTGGGGTGTATTTTGAAAAGTATATAAAAGTATTTTTACATAAAATCCCCTCAAGTTCTATAATTTACCATAAGGATCCTAGTAAATATAGGTTTAAGCGGGACCAATCTCTTAAGCCTCAGGGAGCCGGAGAAGTGAGTGCTTGCCTATCTAAGGTAGACAACTTAACAACGGTGTTATCAATACGGTAATCGTTTTTGAAAAAGACACAAATCCTGCCCCCATGTGCAGCAGTTACCGATAACATCAAAATAATCAGGACTTCAATTTACTTTTCTAATTGTCTGACTCGGTTTGAGTCTCATTATAATCTGACTTGAATATGATTCAAGTACAATTTACAATCTACAATCTACAATATTCCAATTCAACATAAATCCATGAATCCATTATACAACTTGACTTAACCGAACCATGGATATACATTCCATTTACATGATTCTCCAGTTACATTCATTTACAAGATTCTACGGTTACATCCGTTTACTGATATCATGGTTTCGGTCAGTCAATCAATTATACAATTTACAATACAAACAATACAAACAAAACATCTCGGGGTTTAAGGGATAGATTGGTACGGAAGGTGTTAGAAGTGGCACGAGACAGTAAGACTTAATACACCTAACATGAATCCAGTTGCTGTTATACCATGGCATAAACGGTTCCTTGTACTATACTTGCCTCTAGTCTCTGGCATATAGAAACTCCTCTCGTATATACTGGCATTCGTCTGTACCAAGCTACAAACAACAGCGTTAATACAACATTACAACAATATAATACAACTTTAAAAGACACCTTCTTATTCTGTCTATTCTATTTTCCTCTTATTTTTGGGACTTACCGAGCGATCTGTTCGCTGACGGCATTCTATTTCTTTCTTCTTTGAATGTCGTCAGGTGATTTGGATCCATCAGAGATCGAGCCCACTGCTGAAGACTTGGACCAGTTCAGTGAAGACCCCGAGCTCCAGTCATTGCACACTTTCCATTCAGTACTTTCATTTCTGTTATGCCATTGTTTAGGGATTGCTTTTTATTCGATTGTATTTACTTTTCATGCATTGTACAAAAGAATGTTAATAAATAAAGTTATTGTTCAGCTTATATCTCTTGTCTCTTGTGCTTACTTTTATATTGCTTAGATACGCTTAATGTATTTACTTCATAATAAATACGTAGCGGACCAGTCCCGTCCTTTTCGCCGTACACCGGGAAGCGGGGCGTGACAGTCATCCCCGTGGGGATATTCTGTTCGGAGCTCTTCATCAGCAAACTCTGGCACCCGGGCCTTGACGGCGTCGAGAGCCTCGTGCCAGATGAGGATGGTGGCCGAGGCTAGGACGGTATAGAACTGCTCTGACTTCTGGAAGTTCTCCACCGCCTCCGCCGCCTTGAGGTCGGCTCTCTTTGCCGTCTCTACCGCAGGCCCCAACTCCTTTTGGAGGGTGCTCACTGACTTCTTTATGGTGCCGACGAGCACCTCGGAGCCCTGAAGCTTGGCCTCGGCGGCCTGGGCGGCCTCGCGGAACCTGGCCACCTCTTTCTTCGAGGCCGCCGCCTCCTACTTCGCGGCAACCGCCTCCTGCCTCCCGGCAGCATCTTGCCCTCAAGGGCAGCGACCCTCGCCATCGCCGCCTCCAGCTCCCGCTTCGAGCTCTCCCCCAGCGAGGAGAGCTCGCCCGCAGCTCGCATCGCCGGGGCTATCTCCTCCTCCTCCATCAGGGCGACGATAGCGACGTGCTGGAGGACCTGAAGAAATTGAGGGCGGTCAGAAAGAAAAAGGGGCACCTAATCTCGCAAATGATGAGACGACGTACGAGCACTAACCTGAATGACCTTTTGGGCGATGGACACTATCTGCGCCTTCAGCGTCCCCTCAGGGACCCGGCTACCGGCCGACCTCTCCATGTCGTGCAGCAAGCTATCAGCGACGGAGAGCCCCGAAGGCACCTCAAAGCGGAGCTCCCCCTCGTCCACCAAGATCGGAGAGTCCGGGGTCCGTGGAACTATTTGGGGGAACCTCTTAAGAGACGATGGCGGAGAGCTCGTCTCCACTTCTGAAACCTGGGCGTCCTTTCCCCGGGCCCTTTTTCTGCTCGGCGCCTGGCTGGGCTCCGGGGCGCGATCCGCACTCGAGCGCTAAAGCGGGACGGCTGCTGGGAAAGCCGGGACCGGCGTCTGACAAAAAGAGCTGGCCCCTCCAGCCTTCGACCCCTTCTTCGGCTTGCGCATTGCTGCTCGGAGGAGGTCCGCGTCCATGGTTTCTGCACAAGACAAGATATAATGTAATCAGCAACACAGACAAAATAAAAACAAATACAAACTCCTAACTTATCGACGAACTGAGCGGGGCTGAGCCCGGCCCAACTGAGGGCCCGCTCAGAAAGCAGCACATCAGCCCGAGGAATGGGCTCCCATGCTGCCACTCTTGCCGCGTCGGGGTCATTGGACGGATTTTCCTGCCAGCATATATCCCTAGACCATTGGATGGGTACGGGCCAGTCCTCACCCTCTGGCGGCCCGATGAAGAAAAACTTCTTCTTCCAATCGTGGATGGAAGAAAGCAAGACGAAAACTCCTGATCCGGTGATTTGTATATCAAAAACTATTTCTATTACCGCAATCAAGAACGGCGTTGCTTGAAGCTAGCCGGTGAGTACGGGTCGGTCCACAGGGATGTTGTGAATCTCCTAGTCGCTCTAACGAGTTAATTCCGAAGGGTGTTCGGATTGGTTATTAAATCTAAAAACCTAATTATTCTATACTACAATTATCTAGATCTAGTCTTGCTAGGGTTAGGTTTAGGGATGGTTTGGAAATGCAGGTAAATCTCAACGCTTTCTACACCCGAATGAAGATTTATTAGGAGTTATGGTAATTATCAATAAAGGGGATTAGATCCATTCGGGAAGGTGTTCCTTCCTCTAGGTTCTTGTCCTTCCTTTAGAGATCCTTACCCTAACCTCCATGGAAAACGCGCGCAACCGGGCCTTTATACTACGGTATCACCACTACCTTGAGGGGTAGGATGCCGTAGGGCACGGTGTGTGCGTATATGCATGGAGTCCTATTGAGAATATATTATGGGTAAGAAAGGGATGAGAGATCCCATCTCACAAAATTCTTCCCCAAAGCTAACTCTAAGCAATTTATCTACGGCAAGAAATTAAATCTACCTAGGGCAAAGAATTGAAATCTAAACTAGAGTAAGGAATTAAATCTACTTACAGATGCATTTCTCCAATCATCAATGCAGGGTTGTCAGATCTGAATTTCTGAATTGAAGAGAGGCACCGATGCTCTCCATAAAGAATTCTGGAATTTATTATTAAAAAGAGGCATAAGAAATTACAATGATCTGGGTTCTATTTATAAGGAGATAGAAACCCTAGGTTAAATTTTGATCCGTATGTCTACAATTACAAAAATAGCCCTATGTCAACTTTTCAGCGCCGCCACAGCTTTTGGCAAAATTTTCACCGCGTACGGGCATAGGACGGCCGCGGAACCGCGGCATGGGTAGGCCTTGGGCCGCGGTTCCACGGCCCTTTGGTGCGTTCAGCTTATGAAATTTCATGGGCTGCTTAAGGTTTCTTTGGTCTTTTCATTTCTTTAGTTGTTTCTCCATTTGGGCTTCTACATTGGTTCCAGATCTTCAGTGAACAATTTGCAATGACTTTTTAACCGTTTGCCTTGTAATTTGGACCTTGAGTTGCCTTATTAATTGTGAACTGTCTTTCGATGTAGGCTTGACTAAGATCCTTCTATTTGTTGGTCAAAGTCCACTTTTGCATCGTCTTTTCATCGTTTTCACTGTTTTAGATCCACGAACCTGTAACCTGTAACATGTAGCAGACATGCGTCAAAAGCACCTGTTTATTTATAAAAAGAATAAGAATGGGGAATATAATAATGCAATATTCTGGTGTGAACAAATACTCCCAAACTTATCTTTTGCTCGTCCTCGAGCAAACTTATTTTTATTCACTACAAAAAACCTAACCGCACTTTCGCAGGGAAACGCGATTGCACTGAGCACGTGCAACAAGCCATTAAACCTCTAGGTGTCCCTAGTAGGAGGAGTGTTGTCTCCTGAGGGTTTTCAGCGGATTACACCCACACAATCCTATCAATTTGGCCCATTAACTTTTGTTATCCAATTAAGTTTTCCAACAAGGAATTCTATTATCGTTGACTCGTAAATTATCCACCCATATTCTTCACACTTCCTCATCATCTAACTTAAGATTATATATGTTATGTAGACCTACTTAGTTTTCGGCATCTCTTAAGTCTTCCTTCTAGGGTTTCATCTCTACTTAGGAATTTCTATCACCTCTACTAAAGATACAAGTTCTATTCTTCATTCCTTTCTCTTATCTAAACTCTAATCACATATCCCCACGTGTGTATAAATCACCCCTACACTTAGAAATTCAAATCAAGCAATCATGCCCTTGTCCGTTGTCCAAAGTACTTATTAATAGGTGAATTTTTAATTGAATTTTGCTTACACATCCTTCATGCGATCGTTAATACTTCTTGAGGTACCAACGACCGATTACAAGATGCGTTAGCACTTTAAAGCGTACTTCCTAGTTTTGCAACACCCAAGGCTTTAGCAGTGACTCCCAAACCAATTGGTCTAAGGCACTAGGTGATGAAGCACCCTCGCTAAATATTTTTCTATTTTTTACAGCCTTAAGTAATCACAAAAACCAGTGTTCATTTTTTTCTTTTCTTTATTCACTCTTTTTTCTTTTATTTTCTTCGTACTAAGGACTTTAGACAAGAGCATTTCAAGGTCTCTTCTACTATTCCAAGTTTCAAGATGCGTGATTGTGCAAATTGTAGGGTATACATTTTCAGAATCTAGACTTAAGCTAGGAACTATTTTTCAAATTTATACTCTAATAAGAACATCAATACTCTTCCCTTGTTTCGACTTATCCCAAGAAGTGAACCCAAAATTTGCTTATTTCTAAATAAACTACAAAAACATATACTTTCTACCGCTAAACATTAAAGAATGTTATTTTTAGGGTTTTTAATTCACTAAGTCTAAGATCTAGTTGTTCCTAGGCAGTTAACCTATTTGTCAAACTCAAGTCAATTAGCCAAAATTGAATACAATAATTTTTATAATTTTTGAAATTTTTCAATTTTTTATGGGTTTTCAAATAAGTATGCAAATGCAAAAATATGTACAAATGAATGCGAAGGAAGAAGACTTATCGAGCATACCCCCAAACTTAAACTTGACAGTGTCCTCACTGTCATGCTATACCAAGAGGGTTGAGAATGTCGGCACTCCCCTGTTTATTTATTTATAAAAAAAATTTATATTTTTAATGTTTTGAAATTTTTTTTTATTTTTTATAGAAAAAGAAAACAAAAATATATATACATATATACAACAAGGTTCCCCCCAAACTTAAGCTTGGCCTTACACAAGCCAAAAGTTAGCACCAACCATTCAAAAATCTTATCGTGGTAATGTCCAAGTTGGTGAAATAATGGGGTGTAGATGAAAGAAATGAGAAACACGCGAGACCGTGTGGAAAGAAGAATGGTAGAATATGGTCTCGGTGGGGGAGAAGAATGGCGGAAAGGAGAAAGAAGGGTTGCGTGATCTTGAGGGTGTAAATCGAGTGAATAAATTAGCGCAATTTGTGATGACCGATGTGTTAAAAGCGATTGCGCTAACCTATCAACCCGTCGTGCAATGGGGTCAAATCCCTCAAGATTCGCAAGAAAACATGGGTACGCCGAACTTGGTATTTGAGATGAAAGCGTAACGGTCACTTGTACGGTCAGAACAATAGGAAGGAGGGAGGGTGATATAACAGTCAAAGGTTCAGGAGGCTGAATTGGAAAATCCGACACATTAAACAAAAATGGTTCAATCTCAATATTATCCTCAAAACTCTCCTCAATATTATCCTTATAATTTTTCTCAAAATTCAACTCATCGATGCCATTATCATCAAAGTCAAGACGCATATGAGATTCGGGAGAGACATCTAATAACTCAGGATGATGATTTGAACATAAAATTTCAATCAAATCGACAGGTTCATCATCCGAAATATTCCCGGCGTCTATATCCTCAATCAAGTGAAAATTAATTTCTTTAGACACCTCATCAAAAGCATGGATATGTATCGATTTAGGTTCTAGAGTGGAGGTGTAAAGGTCGAAAGGATTAAGTGTGGTTTCACTCGAAAGGGGTTCTTCACAATTTGGCAAATCAAGCACTACAAAATCACACAACTCATTTTTATTTTCAACAGGTGAACTATGTAGGGCAATCGATGGAAAACGGGAGTTGTGGGCTTCAATTGGGTAAGGGTAGGTTTGATTTGAAAATCCTCTCACATTCTCACTCTGTCCAACCGCCTCCTTATGCATTGAAAAATTTGGAGCTAGCGGAAAACTAGCTACCGGTTCAGCAGGTTGCATAAGGGCGGCCATGGACGCTTCCACATTCCTAGTCATTTTGTTTGTTGCTGTGTATACGCCTCCAACGACTCTTCCAAACTAGACTTAGGTGGTGAGGGGGTTTCGGTGAAAGATTCAAAATGGTGTGGATATGCAAAACTCCCAACAGGCTGTGTAGAAACAGTGTCTAGTGAAGGTGGGAAGGTCGGGTAAGACTGGTAGGAAGTGGGTGATTGGACAGGGATAGGGTCAACATATGGATAAAAAGGTAATCGTATGGATCCCTAGAACTAGATGAGTGGAGAGGAGTGAAAGATTGGCTACAAGATTGAGCAATATTCTCAGCAATGGACATCGGCGTAGGAGTGACAGAAGGACTTGAAGAAGTGGTATCAACATATGTAGGTGGTAAAGGTTGACTTGGTTGACACAAAGTGGGTTGAAAAGTCAAACTGTTTCTCCTAGACGCCTCTATTTGATCTTTCAAAGATTTTTTAGGCAAGGAAGGATCATCTTTAAATTGACCGAACAAATTGACGTATGACGCAAAATTAGGTTCGGCATACCAAAGTTCGGCTAATGATTTATTGTGTGGGGTACCCATGTTAGAAGAAGGGGAAAAGAAAGAAGGTTGGTTGGTGCAAGGATTTATTTGCGGCAAAGGTTTGCAAGTTTTCTAATAAAAATTTTCCTTTTTCATTTTATCTTTATTTGGAAAAATTTTGTTGCAAAAAGATTTTCGAAAAAAAATATGCAACAGAAAATTTACTTGCAATCTATTTCTAATTTAAACAAATCGCAAAAATCCTGCACAAGATTGTTATATGGAAGGGAAGGTTTTTTAAGCGCAAGGAATGCTGCAGAAGATTTGACAGAAGATATATGGGGATTTGTAGAGGGAGGAAATAGAAAACAAACCATACAAAAATTTCGCGATGATGATGCCAGAGGGCCGCGGAAAGGCGGCGGGAGCGCGCTTATGCCGCGGTTTAGCGGTGGGATGGAGGCTTCAGGGCTCCAAAAAATTCCTGTTGTTCTGTACTTGTAATCCCTCTCTGTTTTGATGTATCCTTTTCTGATCCGCCTTCTGTAGATTTCCAGATCTGAATATGTGTGCAAATCCAGCAAAATTCAAACAACAAAGTACCCTTTCCAAAAATAACAAATGATATATTTTTTTTATTTTTTCAGATTTTTATGATTGTTTTAATTTTGATTAACCCAAAATTGCAAAAAGGAAATATCACGCCATCCCCGGCAACGGTGCCATTTGATTCGTATGTCAAATGCTATTTCTATTACCGCAATCAAGAACGACGTCACTTGAAGCTAGCCGGTGAGTACGGGTCGGTCCACAGGGATGTTGTGAATCTCCTAGTTGCTCTAACGAGTTAATTCCGAAGGGTGTTCAGATTGGTTATTAAATCTAAAAACCTAATTATTCTATACTACAATTATCTAGATCTTAGGTTTAGGGATGGTTTGGAAATGCAGGTAAATCTCAACTCTTTCTACACCCGAATGAAGATCTATGAGGAGTTATGGTAATTATCAATAAAGGGGATTAGATCCATTCGGGAAGGTGTTCATTCCTCTAGGTTCTTGTCCTTCCTTTAGAGATCCTTACCCTAACCTCCATGGAAAACGCGCGCAATCGGGCCTTTATACTACGGTATCACCGCTATCTCGAGGGGTAGGATGCCGTAGGGCGTGGTGTGTGCGTGTATGCATAGAGTCCTATTGAGAATATATTATGGGTAAGAAAGGGATGAGAGATCTCATCTCACAAAATCCTTCCCCAAAGCTAAGTCTAAGCAATTTATCTACGGCAAGAAATTAAATCTACCTAGGGCAAAGAATTGAAATCTAAACTAGAGCAAGGAATTAAATCTACTTACAGATACATTTCTCCAATCATCAATGCAGGGTTGTCAGATCTGAATTTCTGAATTGAAGAGAGGCACCGATGCTCTCCATAAAGAATTCTGGAATTTATTATTAAAAGGAGGCATAAGAAATTACAATGATCTGGGTTCTATTTATAAGGAGATAGAAACCCTAGCTTACATTTTGATCCGCATGTCTACAATTACAAAAATAGCCCTAGGTCAACTTTTCAGCGCCGCCACAGCTTTTGGCAAAATTTTCACCGTGTACGGGCATAGGACGGCCGCGGAACCGCGGCATGGAGAAGCCTTGGGCCGCGGTTCCGCGGCCCTTTGGTGCGTTCAGCTTATGAAATTTCATGGGCTGCTTAAGGTTTCTTTGGTCTTTTCATTTCTTTAGTTGTTTCTCCATTTGGGCTTCTACATTGGTTCCAGATCTTCAGTGAACAATTTGCAATGACTTTTTAACCGTTTGCCTTGTAATTTGGACCTTGAGTTGCCTTGTTAATTGTGAACTGTCTTTCGATGTAGGCTTGACTAAGATCCTCCTATTTGTTGGTCAAAGTCCACTTTTGCATCGTCTTTTCATCGTTTTCACTGTTTTAGATCCACGAACCTGTACCCTGTAACATGTAGCAGACATGCGTCAAAAGCACCTGTTTATTTATAAAAAGAATAAGAATGGGGAATATAATAATGCAATATTCTGGTGTGAACACCCGGCTACGCTCCCCCGCTGCTTCCTAAAGGAGAGGTAAACCCACCTCGGGTCGCCCGCGCGAGTTCCGGAATGACTTTTGTAAATAAGGGTGGAGGCAAGGATGGACAGACTAAAGGGGATCATCTGCAACTTTAGCCGGACCAGGAACCCAAGGAGAATCCTCTAGGAGTTCGGCACTAGCTGGCCCGGGGCTAACCCAAAGTAATTTAACGCAGTTACAACCTCGGGAGAGAAAGGCAGGCGCATTCCGGCCCAAAGGGCTTCCAGGTACAAGGCGATCTCTCTACCCCTCACCTGATCCGCCCTCTCTCTTTCTTCGGCCAATCGTAGTGTGTAGCCAGAAGGAATATGGAAACGAGCCCGAGCGGTGACAAGCTCGTCCTCATATCTCACTGAGGACGACGCACCAGGAGCGTCCGCCGCCACCGCTCCGGGAACAGCCCCAGACGCGCGCCCCCGGGAAGAGGATCTGACCCCAGCTTTCCGGAGGGGCTCCAACCCAGGGGAAGAATCTCTAGAATCTACCTCTACAACATCTACAGACTCCTCAAAACAAGACATCTAACCTGATGGGAAGAAGTCCTCGAGAAGAGAAAACGCAAGATCCGACCTAAAAGGAGAGCGCCGAGCAAATAAGACTCAGAACGAGAAAATATGAAGAGAGATAGAGAGAGATCCTAAATCAGGACTCCTCCCTATTTATGCTACCGGCGTCCTCATCCAGCAGCGACGGTCAACTCCCGCCAAAACGATTCGGTGCACTCGACGGCCACGATCGCCCCACCTGTCGCAAGCGCATTGGCGACGTTCCATCGAACGCCAAAAACCTGTGGCACATCACATCAGCCAACCGGTACCCAACACGTGGACTATCGCTTCAGCAAAAGTGCACACGATCCGGTGCACTCTCTTTAATGCACAGGATCTCATCCTGATTCACTGGCATCATCCAGAAAAGACAACCAATTGCCCGGGGATACGCCCGACGATATCTTCGGAAAGGAGGATGATCCGGCAAACTACTCTCGACCCGACCCAATGATGATGCTCGATATTGGTGATCTCCCAGATTATGACACATAGCAGATGACGTGTCCTAGGGCTCACAAGAAAGGACCTACAGTGGCCGACCAGACCACTCATGTACCCGTCCTACAAGCAAACGCTGGCTCACCTCCGAGCCCCCAGCACAATTGGCCTCCTCGGCCTTACAGCTCGTCTCCGAGCTATCGTAGGCCCGATCCTCCTCGGCCCTCTCGGCTCGGCTCCGGGCTCGAGCAGAACCAAGATACCTCGGCTCTCCCGCTTCTCCGCGAGCTCTCCCGTCGAGGTCATCTTCCTCGGTCTCATCGACCGACCAACAGCACCGCTTGTAGGCGTAATCGCCATCCCGCGAGTCTCGCCAAGCGCGAGATCTCCGCCGGCCACATCCTACGTTCCACACCACCACGATCCCCCATTAACGAGCCTGTTTTGCCATTAATGGGAGGTCCCGCTCATCACGCGGGCATAACGTCGGGAGCGTAACGGCCGGCGTGATTCTCACGCCTGCCTCGCCTGCTTCCACCGCTACATAAACCCCTTCTTCAGACGGTTCATGTAAGCTATTTTTACTTCACTAAGCCGTTACTCTGCTCGGATCTCTAGTCTAACTTGACCGTTGGAGGGTCCTCGGTGGTACAACCATCCCGGGAATTCCTTGCAGATAGCTCGGCAACCACAACCTCAAGCCTATTGAGATCCACACGCTTCAGGAGTGACAGCCTCCAGATCCAATCTCAACCACCCATCGCCGCCATCAGCAGATCAACGGAAGTTAAGATCTTGGCGCAATCCAGGTCGCGTCACCAAGAAAAGAGCCAAGCCCTTGGGAGGCTTTTTCGTTAGGGGGCGTCGAAAATTTATACCCTTCACAATTTTTTTCGACGATCGGCATCCATCATCATCATATTTATCATGTAAGATGTGGATACACCAAATTTCATGTGATTCCATCATTTTTCACAGTTGAATTAGCAATGTTAAAAGTTCTATTATCCGTAAACTGTTAATTTTGCACTCACTCAATCAATGGTGAAAAAGCGACGGAATAACATGAAATTTGGTGTATCCGAATTTTACATGATAAAGATGATGATAGATGCCGGCCGTCGAAAAAAATTATTGAGGATATATTTTTTCAACATCATAGAAGGAAATTCCCTCCTATCGCACCTTTCCTCTGTTATTCTCTTCGAAATGTATATTCTAGCTTTAATTAGCTATGCTTAACAATAATATTCTGCAATAAGTATATGTTGAGAAAAATAGGGCTGAAGCCGTCTAAAATGGGGTTGGGTAGCCTGCAGCCGCGAGGCTGCCGCATAACCTAATCCCGGTTGGTGAGTACCATCCAACTTAATCCGAGACCCTTATACCTCTTGTTTAACCCCATAGGGACCACGACCGGCCACATTAACCTTTTATTTATTTATTTATTTATTTATTGAGGTCTAAGGTGGCTTTCGCAACAAAGAGGACCTCATCCTCTATTCAAAAGGCCAACGAAGGTGCATTTGCACTTGCCCCATTCAGATGTATCTATTCAAGAATTGTATCTTTGTGGTGGGCCCAACTCGCCACTATAGAGTTCTTGTCCACAAAATCTCTCTTTTCCAATGGCCCTGGCCTCTTTTTGGGTGGATAGAAGGTAGGTGGGTGGGTGAACAATGATTTTAGATGGAGTTTCAAAAGAATTTACTAACCGGGCGTACCTCAGTTGGTATAATTTTTCAATCCAAAATTAAAAGAACGTCAATTCGATTTCTAAAAGGATCGCATAAAATAAACGTCTAGATTTAAATCTAGTCGAATATGTATTTAAAAGACGGTTATAAGAATAAAAGTATTGTTGTGCAAGGTTTCCAAAAATGACATGTCTTATCTAAACTCGAAATGGCTAATAAAGCTTTGACATGTGAAGGCATTATTTTGTAAAGGATTGACCGATAACGGGTTTTATAAGAAATACCTGAAACATGCACACATTGGGTTTTATTTATTTTAAGATTGAAAAATGATTGGTAAGTTAACAATTATTAAGTCACGTTTCATTGAACAATGTACAGCCTAATGGTGTGTCAAGCTTATAATATATAGTTGATGGGTCAGCACAACAACAAAAAAATTATACAAAATATGCTGCCGACCAAAAAACATACAATATAACCTACTTTTAACAAATGAATGATGATGAGATGAAAGTAAGTGATGTATATATTGTTATTTGACAGTGGTATTTTTTGGCTATAAATTTACTTATGTTTTAAAAAGTAAACTACTTAATTCTTTTCTTAAATATAATTCATTAGAATACAATCTTAAAGCAAAACTCTAACCATTAAAGATTAGACACCAAACGGAGAAAAAGGCATTAGTGACAATGTTTGGACAATTATTTAACAATATGGACCATACATGTTTCTGTTGTCCTTTGGATCTGATGGAGATCCTTTTCGGGTCTCCGTCAGATGTTGTCTTCCGTCGATCTTCCGGCGGATTTTGGAGATGATCTCCTGTTGCGTGTGGGTCTCAATGGTTTTTGAGGAGATTGGTGGTTTAGAGGAGTCTATGCTGAGTACTTGTAAATAAGTCCCGGGGTGGTTTAGTACCACCGAGGACCCTCCGACGATCAAGTTAGCACAAGATCCGAGCAGAGTAATGGCTAAGTGGGGTGAAAAAAAGCTTACCTGACCCCTCTGTGGTGGGGGTTTATATAGTGGCGGCAGCACGCAGCAGCAGACGCGAGAATCTCGCCGGCGGTTACGCTCCCGACGTCACGCCCGCGTAACGGGCGGATCGCCTGTTAATGGGGATCGTGATGGCATGGAATGTGAGATGTTGCCGGCGGAGAATCTGGGCATAACGAGATTTGCGGAGCGGCGGTTACGCCTGTGAGTGGTGGAGTTGGTCGGTCGGAGGGGCTGAGGAAGATGGCCTCGGCAGGGGAGCTCGGGAACAAGCGGGAGGACCGAGGAAGATGGCCTCGGCAGGGGAGCTCGGGAACGAGTGGGAAGGCCGAGGAGTCTTGGTCCTATGGCAGCTCGGAGCGAGCTGAGAGGCCAAGGAGGCCAATTTGTAGGGGGTCCTGAGGAGAGCCAGCTTGTGCTTGCAGGTCAGGTACAGGGGTGGCCTGGTCGGCCCCTGTGGGCCCTTACTTCTGAGTTCCGGGACACGTCATCTGCCATGTGTCATGAGCTGGGAGATCGCCAATATAGAGCATCATCATTAGCCCCCCACTCTTGTCCCGACCAGATGGTGGGTCGGGTCAAGAGTGGACTGCCGGGCCGCCCGGGGTGAGCTCCCTCTCAAGATTTCGTCGGGATGCGTCCCCGAGCTGTCAGCTGTCTTTTCTGCCAGCGAATCAGAGCGAGATCTCTGCATTTAAGGAAGGTGCGCTGGTTCGTGCATCCTGTTACTGAAGCGACGGTCCGCGTGTCAAGCGTCGGTTGGCCGACATGACGTATGCAGACCTGTGTCTGATGGGATGCGGCCCAGTGTGGGAACGACAAGTGGAGCGATCGGAGCCGTTAGACGCGAGGATGCGCTTTGGCGAGAGATGAAGGGCGCCGTTGGATGAGGACGATTGCGGTGATAAATAGGGGTAGGGCCCACTCCAGGGCTTCTACTCCTTCATATTTTTCTTTCTTCTAGATCTTGGCTGCTCGGCGCTTTTCCTCTTTAGGGTTGGATACATGATTCATTCTCACTCTTTGGGGTTTCTCGTTCCAAAGGGAGGTTAGCGGCGCGACCGTGCCCCCGGCTGGCTCGTGCCCTGCGCCGAATGTTCCGCCGGCGATAGGGTCGTCCGCTTCATTGATGGCTCCTGGTGATTGTTCCGGCGGCGGCCAGAGACGTCCATGGTCATCTGAACCCCAGACGAGAAACGTAGGGGAGGGCGAGGACGGGGTCCCCCTTAAGAGGAAAAGGACAATCTCTCGTGCGCCGCCGTCGAGGGTATCTAAGGGGATTTCCGTGCAGGAGGGTGATGTCGTCTTCATGGCTCCATCTGGGCTTTCCGTCGCCGCTGGCCTGGTCGCAGGGGTGGAAGAGTCGGCCGGGGGGAGGCTTCCGCATGGCACCCTGAGGATCCAAATGGAGGCCATAGCCCAAGGGGCGGTCCAGGTATGAACTCCCCCATACGTTGTTTTTTGACCTTCTTTTCTTTGGCTCGAGCATCTCCAAGTTTCTCATCCGTTTCCCGTCAGGTCCTCCAACACTGCGCCCTCGTTACTCGTATGGAGGCCGATAGGGCGTTCCATGCACCGAGTCCGGTGGAAGCGTTTCCTTCAGAGGTTGAGGTCCTGCGACATGAGCTACGTCTGGAGAGAGCGAGGGCTGATGTCCTAGCAGCCCGAGCAGAGAGCGCGGAGCTCGCCGTCTCAGCGAACCAGGGTGCTTATCGCCGCCTGAGTGCATCCCACCGAGTTGCTAAGGCGAAGCCAGCGGATCTGGCCGATCGTTTCGCGGCTATGGAGGTGGAGAAAATGCCAGCAGGAGGGATGCCGAGGCGGCGCTTCGGGCAGCCGGGATTGCCAAGGTTCGGGCTAGGAAGGCCGTGGCCGATTATAAGGCATCAGAGCAGTTTTACGCCGAGCTTGGCAAGCATTCCGTCGTAGCGTGGAACAAGGCTCTAGATGCCGTTAAGGAGAATCTTCCAGAGTTCACCGACGGCGAGCTCCGTGCTCGGGTCCCACTCCCGGTGGCAAAGCCTCCGGCAGACAGCGATGAGGGAAGCGAGGCACACCCCTGGTGGCAAAACCTTCGGTGGTGAAGCCTCCGTCAGACCGCGATGACAGTGATGAGGGAAGCGGGGCGCAGGAGGGGGTTTGTGACTTAGGCCTTTTTGATATTTCCTCGTCCCTTTTTTGTAAGCGTCTGGAATTTTGTAAGGCTGGGGAGCCCCCAATATCTCTGTAAAAACATTTTGCTTGTGCAAATAAAACTCATGTTGTTTCATTGCTTTGCACTTTATCTTTTGGATGTGAAGAGTATTCGCAGAATATCCTTGTTTGATTTGTTGGGCTTCCATGTCAGGCGATTGTACGTCGAGTTGATTTCGATCAGTTGTCAAGCATGCTGAGTGCTGCTGAGAAGGAGGTATTCCCATAGCCCCGGAGTCGAGGGGGGTTCGCTCAGACTTGAACAGATCTGGTGTCTCTCAATGGGGTTTCGGGTCTGCGGCATTTGATGAGCAGCATGCTGCCCGCCGTAGATTTGCCAAGTAGAAGGGAGCTAGGTGGCCTCGTTATGAGGGCTCCAAACTGGCAGCGTCTGGTTAGCAAGAGGATGCCCCATGGTGGGCGCCATCCGGGCGGAGAAGTTGCGCGGTTGCCTCTTGGCGAGGGCCTTGATCCCTGGCGCCGCGAATGGGGAAGTTATCGACTAGGGATGACCGAGCAGAGTAGCCGCTCGGTTGCCTCTTGCGAGGGCTTTGATCCTTAGCGTTGGAGGGGCTGTAAGAAGCCTGCTAAGGATAACCGGGCAGTGAAGCTGCGCGGTTGCCTCTTGGCGAGAGCTTTGGTCTTTAGCGTCGTGGGTAAGCAACCACCAGCCGGGGATGACCGAGCGGGGTAGCCGCTCAGGTGCCTCTTACGCGGGCTTTATGTTAGTTATATGTATGCCCTAGAGGCCATTACTGTACATAGGATGTATATTGTAGTGGATGCTTGGACATATATAGGGAGGACTTTCTTGCTCGACATGATAGTATGCTATCTAGTTGATCTTTACCTTAACGTGTATACTGATTGTCTCTCTGTTACATGTTGGTAAAGCCCTTAGGATGTGTACTTGACTACCTGGACTATGATGCGGATCATACTAGTGGGGACATGGTAGTCCATAAGTACATCCTTCAAAGTCCCTAGTCGTGGGTATATCGAGACGGGGCATCGATATACCAGAGTAGACTAGCGTATACCTTCTCGACCCATACAGATGGGCGATGGATGATCCCATATCCATTGGTGTTTGACATCAGAGATGATATACGGGTGCTCAGTGGAGACTGGGTACACTGGACAGACTCGCCGAGAACTCCCAGATGGTATTATACCTTACGTCAGATGGCAGTTCTCTGGTGACACTGGTACAGAGTAGTCTGTTGACCCGAGATCGTCATAGAGTCTTGTGTGGTTCCCACTGTGCTTTGATTTCCACCTTACCACGTCCAAGAGGGCGTGCAAAACGGTGGCTTTTGGGTACAGTCCCGAATCACATGGAGGCAATGAGCGATAGGAGGGGATTCGTCTCTCCCGGTATAGGGAGTTGATGTTGCGCTGTGTTCGATTGGCTATAACCAGAAATCCCTGGCCAGGGTTGCTGAGATTTACTGGTAAGTGTTACCTGTAGTTTCTCGAACTGTTATAGACCTCATATCGACACGACTTATCGAGCTATTGGGGTCTGACGTTTACCACCCCTAGGCGAGATATGCGACATATCAGACGATCAGACCGGACTGTACGGTAAGTGTTACTGGTTGGATTCACAGGAGTGTGAGCGGGCTTGCTCGTCGATCTTCTGATCGCTCAATACCCGGGTGGCCGTTACGTTTAACAGACCGCTTGCGGCTTGTGGGTGTTTGATATGATCATCATCTGCTGCCGGCGTATTGACGAGTCTTTAGAGTCCTACACAGAGGTTTTCTGGCTCAAGCGAAACGAAATAGGAGCGCATATGAGATATGTGCGGGACCGAGAATAATGCGTGTATGTGATACCGTATTCTATTCTCGCGATGAATGTATCGAATAGTTGTATGCGATATAACCTAGTTATCGAATCAAGGATTGATTCGATAAGTCGATACATTGGATATTAGTCGGTTATATGCGATATGACCGGATCGTTAAATCAAGCGTTGATTTAATGATTTAATGCATAAATATATATATTTGATATATTACTTTGCATTAACTAGTATTGGTTCACTTAAGATGGATTTTCTCACTCGGTTGTGCACATTGTATATACGATATAATTTTGTGCACTAGTTTGTATCATGTTTGATGATGCATGCTAAATTGGCTAAGTGTAAAGATTAAACCATGGATGTGTAATGGTTAGGGTTTTGTTTTTACTTATTTATTTATTTCATTTATTTATCCATTTTGTTTATTTTAGCAAAAGAAAATGATGAAGAGAAAATGGTGGCTTTCTTTGTTTGTTTTTGAAGCTTCTTGAAGCTTTGACCTAGTGACCATTTTGTCTTCATGTTTAACCCTAACCCTTCCAATTAACCATGGTCTATTTTCTACACCTAATCATGGTTGCCATATGATAAGTATTGAATTTATTATTCATTTTAAATAACTTATCATAATTCTTTTCATCATCTTCTTCTTCTTCAAAGATGAAGAAAGCTTGCTTCATCAATGGCAACTTGAGTAATTGAGTGAGAAATCCAATTCTAAAGTGAACCCACCTCCTATTTCTTCATCCTCTACCTCTTGACAAGTAGTATAGGGTGTTTCCTTCACAAGTTTTCATGGCTTGGTGAAGGTGGAGCTTGATCTAGTGATGCCTCGACGTAGATCATCTTCGGCACCGTCGTCGATGACCTAGCCCGCTTTTTCTCCGATGAAGCCGATGCAAGAGTCATGGATTCGATTTGGACAGCGAGGAGACATCATCACGGAGCTATGGAGGTGGAGAACCGGATCTACAAAGGTTGTATTTCCGTTACACTTTAGTTAAGTTGTTAACTAGCCCGTAGTTTCGCCTAAACTTCTAGCCAACGATCCGTATTAGGGTTTCTCGGCACCCGTAAAATTTGAAATTGGCATGGTTGATGCCTTGTGAGACCTCATTAGAGTGCCTAGGAACCCTACAGTGGTATCAGAGCCTAGATAGAGCCTTAGGCGATGCGTAGACGAAGTTTGAAACCCGAATCGAACCGAAACCCTAAACCCAAGTTGCTCTCTGGACATTTTTCAAAAACTGGGTTTTTTCCAGATTAAAAATGCTTAAAAAATTCAGCAGGGAATTACAAGAATTACGGTGCAAAAATTTCTTGATGATGTGTCAATTACGCGGCGGAACCGCGGCAGAAGCATGGCTTCTGCGGCGGTTCCGCGGCCAAATGAAGGGAGATGCCTCTAATTTTTGCACAGTAATTCATATTGTCTGGTGCTGAGTTTTATGGGAATTTTTAATATTTACTCAAGAGTTGAGTATTTTGGGTTGTATTGGGAGTTCGTAGATTCGATCGGATTGTCAGACTTCGTCTATGTGTTTTTCCGGATATTTTGGAATATGTTAAAAAGTTCGACCGGATGTAAATACCCAATCTTTCCCCTGCCGGAAAAATTTCCAAGTGTTGGATTTTTCCGTGGTTTAAAGACGTTCTAAGTAGTGCAAGTAACGCGATGGACCCTCTAGAAGACAACAAACCTTAACTCGATTATGTGACCGTCTTGAACTGCCCTTTGAACCTTAGGGTTTGGGGCAGTACGGCGTGCCGCATGTGAGGCGTTGGCTTGACCCTTCTACGGCTGGACCGTCGGTACTGAGGCATGAACTGGATGTTTTTAAACCTGTTTCATGTGTTGAGCAGTTTCGGGAAAACTTGGGTGTTTGAATGTTCGATCGGAAAGTTTAACATTTTCTATTTATCTGGAACCGGATACAATAATTGGAATTCACAAGTAGTTATGAGATAACTGAATGAATGTTATAAACATAGCAGTTTAGTCTCACTTGATCGGTTGCCACGGAATTTTGATGTGATCAAAAGTCCGTTGCAATCATGTAGCGTACGCGGATACTCGCCGGGTAAACTTAATAGACAGCTACACCCCATAGCCCCGACCAAGTGACTGTAGGAGAACCCCGTCGCCGAAAGCATCCGTTCGGGTGCTTGCGGTAGCGGTGTTCCGCCTTGGTGCACTTCGTCGACGGTATCGGGGGTGCGGCCGTCTACTGAAGTTTGCGACGAGCATTCGATCAGTATGTTGGGAATCTTGTTGAATTGCCCGACTTGATATTGAAAAGAGTTTTCGATAATGAGACTAAAATGCGGGGTTTATAATGGTCAGGCATGCGATGTCTAAGGAATTCATTTGATTAGGCATGCGATGTCTATGTAGGTTGCGGATTCCAACTGTTATAGTTTTACACTTTCTTTTCTGTGACCGTAAGTATAATATATGATATCGCCGGTTTCGTTGCTATATGTCAACGACAATTGGGATGCGCATATTTAGTTACGTTGATGACATGTGATGTTATGTGTTGCTGGATATGTTATATTGGATTGTCGTGTTTGAATAGCCGGGGTTTTTTTATGTGAGATGAGTGTTTTTCATTTTCATTCATGTAAAAATCTGTATGTAATATTCTTTTATTGGGGCACTTCCAGGTTGCGGAAGATGTCGCCCTTTGTATATTATTTACTTTTCCGCACTAGGATAGACCCAAGGAGGAGGGCACAAGTAACCGGGTTCTGGAGTCCAGCGGGAGACCAACTCGAGGAGTCGAGTCCGGGTCTCCTAACTCTAGAATTGGTAGGGTTACTTGCCGCTCTCGTAGGGGTCTAGGGGTATGGGTTTGGCTATTCATCACGACCGTGGAATCCGTATTTTATACTGGCTCGTATTGAAAACACGGACGTCCTAGTATATCCAATATTTCATATGATTCTTCTGCTGCGATATCTGTGATGTGATCATGTGATATGTTCTGTGATAGATACTGTATATAGTATATATGATATATTATATAGATGTTACTTATGTTTTGCACCCGCGCTAGCCCTGCCCCGCTCTGCTGTTAGTTACCAAACCTAACGGTGCACGAGGGGACATCGAGGCGAATGCGGATGGCATAAGTATACATCGTATTTATCTGTGATGTTTAGGTACTTAAATGATGGGACTTCATTAATGTGATTAATGAAATAAAAGAAACCTAAGATGTTGTAGAATCGAATTTCAAAATAAAACAGGTAGTTACAGTTCTTGCTTTGCACAGCGGTATATGTGATATATCCTGCACCTTATTCGATGAGGAAAGGACCGAGATCCTTCACCGGGAGTGACTCCTTTAGCAATAACGGGCAGATGCTACACACTCGGTTTGTCTTTTGATTGCTTTTAAGAGTTTTTGCTTTGCACAGTGATATATATGATATATCCCGCACCTTATTCGATGAGGAAAGGACCGACGATCCCTTCACCGGGAGTGACTCCTTTGGCAAAACTAGA
The DNA here is from genome assembly GCA_030015575.1 of Agapanthus africanus. Classification (NCBI taxonomy): domain Eukaryota; kingdom Viridiplantae; phylum Streptophyta; class Magnoliopsida; order Asparagales; family Amaryllidaceae; genus Agapanthus; species Agapanthus africanus. The sequence continues at coordinate 166,305,808 of CM057337.1, forward strand.
AAAGCCTCAAAAGCACTCCATTTTTAAAATCATTTGATTCTACAATGATATCAAGTTCATTTCGCAATAGGTTTTCAGAAAAACCTGTCGTAGCCCTCCGTCATTTCAGATAAGTATTAGTTAGTATTCGTGCTACGTTTGTTGACTATGTTAAGGCGTAGTGTGCGGTAGCTAATTAGTGCTTATCTGCTTAAGCATATGATGCGATTGGATTAGGGTAGTCGTGCGACTTTGTTGACTATGTTAAGGGTCGTGCGGGTGGGTTTAATTCAATCGAGAAATGACGGGTTGAACTTGACTAGCACTTATGATTTGTTGACTATGTTACGGTCATATAGCTGCTAGGGAAAAATATTATCGGGAATTTCAAGTGTTGAAATTTGCAATGAGATTGCATACCTTCTATGAGATAGTTGGATCCCGATACCCGCTGCGAGTAAGAGTTACTCCTGGGAGATTTTTATACATTACAATTAGCCGATCAAGTAGGTGTCTAGAAAGGTGTTAACGAGGTTACGCCTCTGGGAAAACGAGATTTACATTAATTAGGTTCGTGCGAAAGCACGGGGGACCTCCCTCAAAGTACCGACACTGGCCTGGCTGAAAGATTGGCGAACTTGTAGTGTGTAATTAATCCCGGCTAGTCTTTCCTTTTAGGGTTTGAAGGAAGATTTGATAAAAACAGTGGGAGCTATCCTGATTAGATAAAATAATAACCAATCTATTCTTGAAAGAGCGCACGCTGAGTGTTTTCTTCTCTCTCTCTCTCCAGGTAGCGACCATATCACGCCTTAATCAAGATAATAATACGGATATTGACCGAACCCGCTTGTTATACTGAGCTGGGGAACGTTGGTCCCGCTCCAACTTATAATTGTTATAAGACAGAGCAGGAAATTGGGGATTACCAGAATTCCCGTGCCGCCCAAACGAAGAAAGTGCATGCTGATGCATCATCTTCGGGTGTGTTCGTTACAAAGAACTGTTTCTCAGTATCCTCCGCATCCTGGGTATATGATACCGGATCAGGATCCCAGATATGTAATCTGTTACATAGGGCTGCAAAAAGGTAGAAAAACTGAGAACGGGTGATAAGTTTCATGAGACAGAGAACGGGGCAAGTGTTGCAGCCAAGTCTGTTGGTCACTATCACCCTGTATGACCAGTATATTGATTCTGAACGAATGTTATTAGATACCGAACCTGATATACAAAATCATATCAGTCTCTTTACTAGTAAAGAAAGGATATAATTTTGTATTGTTGGATTATGTTTTGAACATTTCCTATATCAAAAGTTGATCGGTTCAGGCACGTTATCTAAAAGCATTGATGTTCTAAATCAAACTACAGTTCTTAGTATACGGAACACACACAAGAGGAAGAGTTCAGAAATGAACGAATCCTTCTTGAGGCATTGTAGACTAGGTCATATCAATGCGATCCGACTGGCTGAAGTTACATTTTAGATGCATATTTAAATCAGTTTGAATTTACATCTTATGAAACTTGCCAGTCATGTCACAGAGATAAAGATGACCATAGCTCCGTTTACTGGAAATAGAGAAAGAGTTAGTGAACTCTTGGGATGATACATGTTGATGTATGTAGGTCCCCTGTCTACACATGCCAAGACCGGTTCCTTGTACTTCATTACATTCTCTGATTATCTCTTTAGATTCAGACATATGTTCTTGTTGAAACACAAGTACGAACCTTTTGAGATATTCACAGAATATAAGTTAGAAGTAGAGAACCAATACGGGTAAAAGTATTATGTCCTTTGATGAGATCAAGGAGGAGAATACTTGAGCACGAAATTCCTGGACTATTCTAAAGAAGAATGAGATTCTCTCTCAGCATTACTCCTCCGTATACACCATAGCACGATGGTATATCGGGGCGGAGCAATCACACCCTATATGATAAGGTGTGCTCTATGATGAGTACTACTGAGTTACATATTTCCTTTTTTGAGAGTTATGCACTTGAGAAGCTGCATACCTATTGAATAGGGTTCAAATCAAATCAGTTGCCTACCACTTCATATTTGATATGATAAGGGAAGAGCCCATCTCTTAAGTTAGTTAAGATTTAGGGTTGTCCGGCCTATGTCTAAAAGCAAAATCTGGACAAGCTCGAGGCAAGATCTGTAATGTAGAACTGGAAAGGTTCCAGCTATACAAAATACAGCAGATAATTTGATAAAACCAAAGGATTCAATAGTTACCAACGAACCTCAGCCTCTCCGCCGATCTAGTAGGGTTCCTCACCCACCTGAGAGATACTTCGGTTTCCCTATGACAGTGGGAGCGAGAATTGCATCATAAGATGATGACCCAACTAGTTTCGAGCTGGCCATCAGGAGTGGGACTCTGTAAGAATGGCTGGATGCTTAGTGATCTGAGATGGAATCCATGTACACCAACAAAGTATGGACTTTGGTTGCTATATCTGAAGGGTTAAATCCCCATCAGGAGCAAGTATATCTTGAGAAGATTACTTGGTGTAGATGGAAAAGTTGAGACTTTCAAAGCTAGACTTGTTAAAGCTTTTCGCCATCGACCAGGCGTGGAAAATGATGAAACCTTTTTAAGTGGCTATGCTTAAGTCCATCCAGATCCTACTTGCCACGGCTACATACCATGACTACGATATCTGGCGGTTGGGTGCCATGACTGCTTTTCTAAATAATGTTTTAGAAGAGAACGTCTATAAGTACACAGCCAGAGGGCTTCGTAGACAGTGGGAGCAGCGGAAACGTGTACAAGATGCTTTATAGGATAAAGCAGGTATCACGGAGTTGGAACATCTGTTTTGATGAGTTAGTCAAAGAGTTTGACATCATCAAAATGGTAGATGAACCTTGTATATACAAAAAGATAGTAGAGAGTATAGTGATGATCCTCGTAGAGTACGTGGATAACATACTCTTGATGGGGAAGGAGTTTCCTATGCTACGCTCGGTCAATCTCCGCTTATCACAAGCATTCTCTATATAGGATCAAAGTGATACCTCCTAAATCCTGGGTTTTGGATCTATGAGATAGATCTAATTGGATGTTAGGATTCTCACTAGTTGTAGTGAGATCGTATCAACCCATCCTGAGGAGAATCACTGGAAGGGTTCCAGGTTGATAAGGACGACTGAAAGTCAGTCACAGGCATTGTCTTTACCCTAAGTAAAGGGACGGTATGTTGGAAGGGTTCCAAGCTAGATACCGTGGCAAACTAGACGATAAAGGCAGGATACATCGCTACTTAAGATGCTACCAAAGAGGATGTTTGGGTGTATATTGGTTCATGAGATGAACTACGTTCCAACCATTGTGAGACAATGGAGTTGTGGCTTATGCTAAGGAACGCCGGTCCCATCAGTGATCCAGACATATTCTAAGGCAGTGTCACCTGATCATGGAGATGGTTGATCTCCAGGGTGTGTTAGTTATATGTATGCCCTAGAGGCCATTACTGTACATTGGATGCATATTGTAGTGGATGCTGGGACATATATAGGAAGGACTTTCTTGCTCGACATGATAGTACGCTATCTGGTTGCTCTTTATCTTAACATGTATACTTTCTGTCTCTCTGATTACATGTTGATAAAGCCTTTAGGATGTGTACTCGACTTCCAGGACTATGATGCAGATTATACTAGTGGGGCCTGGGTAGTCAACGAGTACATCCTTCATTGTTCCTGTTAGTTATATGTATGCCCTAGAGGCCATTACTGTACATTTGATGTATATTGTAGTGGATGCTGCGACATATATAGGGAGGACTTTCTTGCTCGACATGATAGTATGCTATCTGGTTTCCCTTTACCTTAACGTGTATGCTGATTGTCTCTCTGTTACATGTTGGTAAAGCCCTTAGGATCTGTACTTGACTACCTGGACTATGATGCGGATCATACTAGTGGGGGCATGGTAGTCCATAAGTACATCCTTCAAATTCCCTAGTCGTGGGTGTATCGAGACGGGGCATCGATATACCAGAGTAGACTAGTGTATACCTTCTCGACCCATACAGATGGGCGATGGATGATCCCATATCCATCGGTGTTTGACATCAGAGATGATATACGGGTGCTCAGTAGAGACTGGGTACACTGGACGGACTCGCCGAGAACTCCCAGATGGTATTATACCTCACGTCAGATGGCAGTTCTCTGGTGACACTGGTACAGAGTAGTCTGTTGACCCGAGATCGTCATAGAGTCTTGTGTGGTTCCCACTGTGCTTTGATTTCCATCTTACCACGTCCAAGAGGGCGTGCAAAACGGTGGTTTTTGGGTACAGTCCCAAGTCACATGGAGGCAATGAGCGATAGGAGGGGATTCGTCTCTCCCGGTATAGGGGGTTGATGTCGCGCTGTGTTCGATTGGCTATAACAGGAAATCCCTGGCCAGGGTTGCTGAGATTTACTGGTAAGTGTTACCAGTAGTTTCTCGAACAGTTATAGACCTCATATCGACACGACTTATTGAGCTATTGGGGTCTGACGTTTACCACCCCTAGGCGAGATATGCGACATATCAGACGATCAGACCGGACTGTACGGTAGTGTTACTGGTCGGATTCACTGGAGTGTGAGCGGGCTTGCTCGTCGATCTTCAGATCGCTCAATACCCGGGTGGCCGTTACGTTTAGCAGACCGCTTGCGGCTTGTGGATGTTTGATATGATCATCATCCGCTGCCGGCGTATTGACGAGTCTTTAGAGTCCTACACAGAGGTTTCCTGGCTCAAGCGAAACGAAATAGGAGCGCATATGAGATATGTGCGGGACCGAGAATAATGCGTGTATGTGATACCGTATTCTATTCTCGCGATAAATGTATCGAATGGTTGTATGCGATATAACCTAGTTATCGATTCAAGCGTTGATTCGATAAGCCGATATATTGTATACTAGTCGGTTGTGTGCGACATAACCGGATCATTGAATCAAGTGTTGATTTAATGATTTAATGCATATTTATATATTTGATATATTACTTTGCATCAACTAGTATCGGTTTACTTAAGATGGATTTTCTCACTCGGATGTGCGCATTACATATGCGATATGATTTTGTGCACTTGATTGTATCATGTTTGATGATACATGTTTACTTGGTTAAGTGCAAAGAATTAAACCATGGTTAAATGAATGGCTAGGGTTTCATTTCCTTTATTTATTCCTTTATTTATTTATTTATTCATTTTGGAAAAAAAGAGAAAAGAATGGTTGCTAGATTTGGAGTTTAGTTGAAGCTTCATGAAGCTTTGATAAAGTCAACCATACTTATCTCATCCTTAACCCTAACCATTCACACTAACCATGATTCATTCTCTACACTTGACCATGGTTAAAATTATGATAAGAATTCATTTTCTTTTCTTATTCTTTTAACTTATCATATCATTCTTCTTCTTCTTCTTCCTTGCTTCAAGTGAAGAAGCTTGAGGTCATCAATGGTGGATTGATGATTTGAGTGAGAAATCCAATTCTAAAGTTAACCCACTTCCTATTTCTTCATCCTCTACCTCTTGCCAAGTAGTAGAGTGTGTTTACTTCACAAGTTTCTTGACTTGGTGAAGTCGGAGCTTGATTTAGCGATGCCTCGACGTAGATCATCTTCGGCATGGACATCGACGACCTAGCTTGCCCATTCTCCGACGAAGCCGATCCTAGAGCCCGGATTTGACTTGGACAGCGGAGAGGACTTCGTTGCGGAACTATGGAGGTGGAGCACCGGATCTACAAAGGTTGTATTTCCGTTTTCTCATTAGTTAAGTGTTAACTAGTTCTTTTTCGCCTAGACATCTAGTTATCGATCCGTAGTTTAGGGTTTGTAGGCACCATAATTTTTGAAATTGCCATGGTTGATGGCTTGGGAGAACTCACTAGTGTGCCTAGGAACCCTGCAGTGGTATCAGAGCCTAGCTAGAGCCTTAGGCGAAGTCCAGACGGAATTTGAAGTCCGAACGAACCCGAAACCCCGAATCAAACTTGCTCTCTGTCCAATTTTTAAAATCTGGTCTTTTTCCATATTAAAAATATTCAGTAAAGTCAGCAGGAAATTCTAAGGGATACTGTAAATTTCGTACGGCTGATTCCTTCATTACGCCGCGCTTCCGCGGCGCGAGCCTTGCTCGTGCGGCGGAAAGGCGGCCAATTTGTCGTTTTGCGCCTCTAATTTTCTACAGTAATTCCACTTTTCCTATGCTGGTTTTCCTGGGAATTTTTAATTGTTTTTCAAGAGTTGATTTTTCTGCAGTTGTTTTGGGGATTCGGTATTTCGATCGGATTATCAAATTTCATCTTTTTGTGGCTTTCCGGATAAATTTTAGAATATGTTAAAAAGTTCGACCGGATATAAATACCCAATTTTTCCCCTGTCGGGAAATTTCCAAGTGTTGGATTTTTCCGTAAGTTTAACGACGTTCTAAGTAGTGCAAGTAACGCGATGGTCCCTCTAGAAGACACAAACCTTAACTCGATTATGTGACCGTCTTGAACTGCCCTTTGAACCTTCGGGTTTGGGGCAGTACGGCGTGCCACATGTGAGGCGTTGGCTTGACCCTTCTACGGCTGGACCGTTGGTACTGAGGCACGAACTGAATGTTTTTAGACTTGTTTCATGTGTTGATCAGTTTCGGGAAAACTTGGGTGTTCGATTGTTCGATCGAAAAGTTTAGCATTTTCTATTTATCTCGAATGGGATACAATAATTGGAATTCACAAATAGTTATGTGATAACTAAATGAATATTATAAACGTAGCAGTTTAGTCTCACTTGATCGGTTGCCACGGAATTTTGATGCGATCAAAAGTCCGTCGCAATCACGTAGCGTACGCGGATACTCGCCGGGTAAACTTAATAGACAGCCTCACTCCATAGCCCCGACCAAGTGACTGTAGGAGAACCCCGTCGCCGAAAGCATCCGTTCGGGTGCTCCCGGCAGCGGTGTTCCGCCTTGGTGCACTTCGTCGACGGTATCAGGGGTGCGGCCGTCTACTGAAGTTTGCGACGAGCATTCGATCAGATGTCGGGAATCTTGTTGAATTGCCCGACTTGATATTGAAAAGTGTTTTCGATTTTGAGACTAAAATGCGGGGTTTGTAATTGTTAGGCATGCGATGTCTAAGTAATTCATTTGGTCAGGCATGCGATGTCTGAGGTGGTTGCGGATTCCAACTGTTGTAGTTTTACACTTTCTTTTCTGTGACCGTAAGTGTAATATGTGATATCGCCGGTTTCGTTGCTATATGTCAACGACAATTGGGATGGACATATTTACTTCGTTGATGACATGTGATGTTATGTGTTGCTGGATATGTTATATTGGATCGTCGTGTTTGAATAGCCGGGGTTTTTTATGTGAGATGAGTGTTTTTCATTTTCATTCATGTAAAAACTTGTATGTAATATTCTTTTATTGGGGCGCTTCCAGGTTGCGGGAGTTGTCACCTGTTGTATATTATTTACTTTTCCGCACTAGGATAGACCCAAGGAGGAGGGCACAAGTAACCGGGTTCTGGAGTCCAGTGGGAGACCAACTCGAGGAGTCGAGTCCGGGTCTCCTAACTCTAGAATTGGTAGGGTTGCTTGCCGCTCTCGTAGGGGTCTAGGGGTGTGGGTTTGGCTATTCATCACGACCGTGGAATCCGTATTTTATACTGGCTCGTATTGAAAACACGGACGTCCTAGTATATCCAATATTTCATATATTTCTTCTGCTGCGATATCTGTGATGAGATCATGTGATGTTTCTGTGATGGATATAGTATATAGTATATATGATATATTATATAGACGTTACTTATGTTTTACACCCGCGCTAGCCCTGCCCTGCTCTGTCGTTAGTTACCTAACCTAACGGTGCACGAGGGGACATCGAGGCGAATGCGGATGGCATAAGTGTACGTCATATCTATCTGTGATGTTTAGGTAATTAAATGATGGGACTTCATTAATGTGATTAATGAAATAAAAGAAACCTAAGATGTTGTAGAATCGAATTTCAAAATAAAACAGGTAGCTACAGTTCTTGCTTTGCACAGCGGTATATACGATATATCCTGCACCTTATTCGATGAGGAAAGGACCGAGATCCCTTCACCGGGAGTGACTCCTTTAGCAATGACTGGCAGATGCTACACACTCGGTTTGTTTTTTTGATTGCTTTTAAGAGTTTTTGCTTTGCACAGCGATATATATGATATATCCCGCACCTCATTCGACGAGGAAAGGACCAACGATCCCTTCACCGGGAGTGACTCCTTTAGCAAAACTAGAAAAGCCTCAAAAACACTCCATTTCAAAATTCATTCGATCCTACAACGATATCAAGTTCATTACGCAATAGGTTTTCAGAAAAACCTGTCGTAGCCCTCCGTCATTTCAGATAAGTACTAGTTAGTATTCGTGCTACGTTTGTTGACTATGTTAAGGCGTAGTGTGCGGTAGCTAACTATTGGTTATCTGTATTAGCATATGATGCGATTGGATTAGGGTAGTCGTGCGACTTTGTTGACTATGTTAAGGGTCGTGCGGGTGGGTTTAATTCAATCGGGAAATGACGGGTTGAACTTGACTAGCACTTATGATTTGTTGACTATGTTAAGGTCATATAGCTGCTAGGGGCAAAATATTATCGGGAATTTCAAGTGTTGAAATTTGCAATGAGATTGCATACCTTCTATGAGATAGTTGGATCCCGATACCCGCTGCGAGTAAGTGTTACTCCTGGGAGAGTTTTATACATTACAATTAGCCGATCAAGTAGGTGTCTAGAAAGGTGTTAATGAGGTTACGCCTCTGGGAAAACGAGGTTTACATTAATTAGGTTCGTGCGAAAGCACGGGGGACCTCCCTCAAAGTACCGACACTGGCCTGGCTGAAAGATTGGCGAACTTGTAGTGTGTAATTAATCCCGGCTAGTCTTTCCTTTTAGGATTTGAAGGAAGATTTGATAAAATGCAGTGGGAGCCATCCTGATTAGATAAAATAATAACCAATCTATTCTTGACAGAGCGCACGCTGAGTGTTTTCTTCTCTCTCTCTCCTGGTAGCGACCATATCACGCCTTAATCAGGATAATAATACGGATTATTGACCGAACCCGCTTGTTATACTGAGCTGGGGAACGTTGGTCCCGCTCCAACTTATAATTGTTATAAGACAGAGCTGGAAATTGGGGAATACCAGATTTCCCGTGCCGCCCAAACGAAGAGAGTGCATGCTGATGCATCATCTTCGGGTGTGTTCATTTTACAGAACTGTTTCTCAGTATCCTCTACGTCCTGGGTATGTGATACCAGATCAGGATCCCAGATATGTAATCTGTTACATAGGGCTACAGAAAGGTAGAGAACTGAGAACGGGTGATAAGTTTCATGAGACAGAAAACGGGACAAGAGTTGCAGCCAAGTCTGTTGGTCACTGTCACCCTGTATTACCGATACATTGATTCTGAACGAATGTTATTAGATACCGAACCTGATATACAAAATCATATCTGTCTCTTTATTAGTAAAGAAACGATAAAATTTTGTATAGATGGATAATGTTTTGAACATTTCCTATATCAAAAGTTGATCGGTTCAGGCACGTTATCTAAAAGCATTGATGTTCTAAATCAAACTACAGTTCTTAGTATATGGAACACACACAAGAGGAAGTGTTCAGTAATGAACGAATTCTTCTTGAGGTATTGTAGACTAGGTCAGATCAATGTGACCCGACTAGCTAGAGTTACATTTAGATGTATATTTAAATCAGTTTGAATTTACATCTTGTGCAACTCGCCAATCATGTCACAAAGATAAGATGACCATAGCCCTGTTTACTAAGAAACAGAGAAAGAGTTAGTGAACTCTTGGGATGATACAAGTTGATGTATGTAAGGTCCCCTGTCTACACATGCCAGGATTGGTTCTTTATACTTCATTACGTTCTCTGATGATCTCTTTAGATTCAGACATATGTTCTTGTTGAAACACAAGTCCGAACCTTTTGAGATATTCACAGAATATAAGTTAGAAGTAGAGAACCAAAATACGGGTATAAGTATTATGTCCTATGATGAGATCAAGGAGGAGAATACTTGAGCACGGAATTCCTGGACCATTCTAAAGGGGAATGAGATTCTCTCTCAGCATTACTCCTCCGTATACACCATAGCACGATGGTATATCAGGGCGGAGCAGATACACCCTATTTGATATGGTGTGCTCTATGATGAGTACTACTGAGTTACCTATTTCCTTTTGGGTGTTATGCACTTGAGAAGCTACATACCTATTGAATAGGGTTCGAATCGAATCAGTTGCCTACCATTTCATATGTGATATGGAATGGGAAGAACCCATGTCTTAAGTTAGTTAAGATTTGGAGTTGTCCGGCCTATGTCTAAAAGCAAAATCCGGACAAGCTCGAGGAAAAGACTGTAATGTAGAACTGGAAATGTTCCAGCTATACAAACAACAGCACATGATTCGATAGAACCAAAGGATTCAGTAGATTCCAACGAACCTCAGCCTCTCCGCCGATCTAGTAGGGTTCCTCACCTACCTGAGAGATACTTCGGTTTCTCTATGACAGTGGGAGCGAGGATTGCATCATGAGATGATGACCCAACTAGTTTCGAGCTGGCCATCGAGAGTAAGACTCTGTAAGAATGGCTGGATGCTTAGTGATCTGAGATGGAATCCTTATACACCAGCAAAGTATGGACTTTAGCTGCTAGATCTGAAGGGTTAAATCCCCATCAGGAGCAAGTATATCTTGAGAAGATTACTTGGTGTAGATGGAAAAGTTGAGACTTTCAAAGCTTGACAAGTTAAAGGTTTTCGTCATTGACCAGGCGTGGATAATGATGAAACTTTTTCCCGTACCTATGCTTAAGTCCATCCAGATCCTACTTGTCACGGCTACATACCATGACTGCGATATCTGGTGGTTGGGTGTCTTGACTGCTTTTCTAAATGATGATTTAGAAGAGAGTGTCTATAAGTACACAGCCAGAGGGCCTCGTAGACAGTGGGAGCAGCGGAAACGTGTGCAAGATGTTTTATATGATAAAGCAGGCATCGCGGAGTTGAAACATCTATTTTGATGGATTAGTCAAAGAAGTTGACATCATCAAAATGGTAGATGAACCTTGTATAAACAAAAAGGTAGTAGGGAGTATGGTGACGATCCTCGTAGAGTACGTGGATGACATACTCTTGATAAGAAAAGAGTTTCTTATGCTACGCTCGGTCAATCTCCGCTTATCACTAGGATTCTCCATATAGAATCAAAATGATACCTACTAAATCCTGGATTTTGGATCTATGAGATAGATCTAAATGGATGTTAGGATTCTCACTAGTTGTAGTGAGATAGTATCAATTGACCCTGGGGAGAATCACTGGAATGGTTCCAGGGTGATAAAGACGACTGAATGTCAGTCGCAGGCATTGTCTTAACCCTCAGTAAAGGGACGGTATGTTGGAAGAGTTCCAAGCTAGATACCGTGACATACTAGACGATAAAGGCAGGATACATCGCTACTTAACATGCTACCAAAGAGGCTGTTTGGGTGTATATTTGTTCATGAGATGAATTTCGTTCCTACCATTGTGAGACAATGGAGTTGTGGCTTATGCCAAGGAACGCCCGTCCCATCAGTGATCCAGACATATTCTAAGGCAGTATCACTTGATCATGGAGATGGTTGATCTCCAGGGTGATCGAGGTTTGGAGAGTAGACTCAGAGGACAACACAGTGGATCCACTCACAAAGGCCTGTTCCCAGAGAGAGACACTTTTATGGGATGGTTGAGTATGAGATACTTCAAACCACTGCTACAGATGGCCCTAGTGCAAGTGGGAGATTGTTAGTTATATGTATGCCCTAGAGGCCATTACTGTACATTTGATGTATATTGTAGTGGATGCTGGGACATATATAGGGAGGACTTTCTTGTTCGACATGATAGTATGCTATCTGGTTTCCCTTTACCTTAACGTGTATGCTGATTGTCTCTCTGTTACATGTTGGTAAAGCCCTTAGGATCTGTACTTGACTACCTGGACTATGATGCGGATCATACTAGTGGGGGCATGGTAGTCCATAAGTACATCCTTCAAATTCCCTAGTCGTGGGTGTATCGAGACGGGGCATCGATATACCAGAGTAGACTAGCGTATACCTTCTCGACCCATACAGATGGGCGATGGATGATCCCATATCTATCGGTGTTTGACATCAGAGATGATATACGGGTGCTCAGTAGAGACTGGGTATACTGGACGGACTCGCCGAGAACTCCCAGATGGTATTATACCTCACGTCAGATGGCAGTTCTCTGGTGACACTGGTACAGAGTAGTCTGTTGACCCGAGATCGTCATAGAGTCTTGTGTGGTTCCCACTGTACTTTGATTTCCATCTTACCACGTCCAAGAGGGCGTGCAAAACGGTGGTTTTTGGGTACAGTCCCGAGTCACATGGAGGCAATGAGCGATAGGAGGGGATTCGTCTCTCCCGGTATAGGGGGTTGATGTCGCGCTGTGTTCGATTGGCTATAACAGGAAATCCCTGGCCAGGGTTGCTGAGATTTACTGGTAAGTGTTACCAGTAGTTTCTCGAACAGTTATAGACCTCATATCGACACGACTTATTGAGCTATTGGGGTCTGACGTTTACCACCCCTAGGCGAGATATGCGACATATCAGACGATCAGACCGGACTGTACGGTAGTGTTACTGGTCGGCTTCACTGGAGTGTGAGCGGGCTTGCTCGTCGATCTTCAGATCGCTCAATACCCGGGTGGCCGTTACGTTTAGCAGACCGCTTGCGGCTTGTGGATGTTTGATATGATCATCATCCGCTGCCGGCATATTGACGAGTCTTTAGAGTCCTACACAGAGGTTTCCTGGCTCAAGCGAAACGAAATAGGAGCGCATATGAGATATGTGCGGGACCGAGAATAATGCGTGTATGTGATACCGTATTCTATTCTCGCGATAAATGTATCGAATGGTTGTATGCGATATAACCTAGTTATCGATTCAAGCGTTGATTCGATAAGCCGATATATTGTATACTAGTCGGTTGTGTGCGACATAACCGGATCATTGAATCAAGTGTTGATTTAATGATTTAATGCATATTTATATATTTGATATATTACTTTGCATCAACTAGTATCGGTTTACTTAAGATGGATTTTCTCACTCGGATGTGCGCATTACATATGCGATATGATTTTGTGCACTTGATTGTATCATGTTTGATGATACATGTTTACTTGGTTAAGTGCAAAGAATTAAACCATGGTTAAATGAATGGCTAGGGTTTCATTTCCTTTATTTATTCCTTTATTTATTTATTTATTCATTTTAGAAAAGAAGAGAAAAGAATGGTTGCTAGATTTGGAGTTTAGTTGAAGCTTCATGAAGCTTTGATAAAGTCAACTATACTTATCTCATCCTTAACCCTAACCATTCACACTAACCATGATTCATTCTCTACACTTGACCATGGTTAAAATTATGATAAGAATTCATTTTCTTTTCTTATTCTTTTAACTTATCATATCATTCTTCTTCTTCTTCTTCCTTGCTTCAAGTGAAGAAGCTTGAGGTCATCAATGGTGGATTGATGATTTGAGTGAGAAATCCAATTCTAAAGTTAACCCACTTCCTATTTCTTCATCCTCTACCTCTTGCCAAGTAGTAGAGTGTGTTTACTTCACAAGTTTCTTGACTTGGTGAAGTCGGAGCTTGATTTAGCGATGCCTCGACGTAGATCATCTTCGGCATGGACATCGACGACCTAGCTTGCCCATTCTCCGACGAAGCCGATCCTAGAGCCCGGATTTGACTTGGACAGCGGAGAGGACTTCGTTGCGGAGCTATGGAGGTGGAGCACCGGATCTACAAAGGTTGTATTTCCGTTTTCTCATTAGTTAAGTGTTAACTAGTTCTTTTTCGCCTAGACATCTAGTTATCGATCCGTAGTTTAGGGTTTGTAGGCACCATAATTTTTGAAATTGCCATGGTTGATGGCTTGGGAGAACTCACTAGTGTGCCTAGGAACCCTGCAGTGGTATCAGAGCCTAGCTAGAGCCTTAGGTGAAGTCCAGACGGAATTTGAAGTCCGAACGAACCCGAAACCCCGAATCAAACTTGCTCTCTGTCCAATTTTTAAAATCTGGTCTTTTTCCATATTAAAAATATTCAGTAAAGTCAGCAGGAAATTCTAAGGGATACTGTAAATTTCGTACGGCTGATTCCTTCATTACGCCGCGCTTCCGCGGCGCGAGCCTTGCTCGTGCGGCGGAAAGGCGGCCAATTTGTCGTTTTGCGCCTCTAATTTTCTACAGTAATTCCACTTTTCCTATGCTGGTTTTCCTGGGAATTTTTAATTGTTTTTCAAGAGTTGATTTTTCTGCAGTTGTTTTGGGGATTCGGTATTTCGATCGGATTATCAAATTTCGTCTTTTTGTGGCTTTCCGGATAAATTTTAGAATATGTTAAAAAGTTCGACCGGATATAAATACCCAATTTTTCCCCTGTCGGGAAATTTCCAAGTGTTGGATTTTTCCGTAAGTTTAACGACGTTCTAAGTAGTGCAAGTAACGCGATGGTCCCTCTAGAAGACACAAACCTTAACTCGATTATGTGACCGTCTTGAACTGCCCTTTGAACCTTCGGGTTTGGGGCAGTACGGCGTGCCACATGTGAGGCGTTGGCTTGACCCTTCTACGGCTGGACCGTTGGTACTGAGGCACGAACTGAATGTTTTTAGACTTGTTTCATGTGTTGATCAGTTTCGGGAAAACTTAGGTGTTCGATTGTTCGATCGAAAAGTTTAGCATTTTCTATTTATCTGGAATGAGATACAATAATTGGAATTCACAAATAGTTATGTGATAACTAAATGAATATTATAAACGTAGCAGTTTAGTCTCACTTGATCGGTTGCCACGGAATTTTGATGCGATCAAAAGTCCGTCGCAATCACGTAGCGTACGCGGATACTCGCCGGGTAAACTTAATAGACAGCCTCACTCCATAGCCCCGACCAAGTGACTGTAGGAGAACCCCGTCGCCGAAAGCATCCGTTCGGGTGCTCCCGGCAGCGGTGTTCCGCCTTGGTGCACTTCGTCGACGGTATCAGGGGTGCGGCCGTCTACTGAAGTTTGCGACGAGCATTCGATCAGGATGTCGGGAATCTTGTTGAATTGCCCGACTTGATATTGAAAAGTGTTTTCGATTTTGAGACTAAAATGCGGGGTTTGTAATTGTTAGGCATGCGATGTCTAAGTAATTCATTTGGTCAGGCATGCGATGTCTGAGGTGGTTGCGGATTCCAACTGTTGTAGTTTTACACTTTCTTTTCTGTGACCGTAAGTGTAATATGTGATATCGCCGGTTTCGTTGCTATATGTCAACGACAATTGGGATGGACATATTTACTTCGTTGATGACATGTGATGTTATGTGTTGCTGGATATGTTATATTGGATCGTCGTGTTTGAATAGCCGGGGGTTTTTATGTGAGATGAGTGTTTTTCATTTTCATTCATGTAAAAACTTGTATGTAATATTCTTTTATTGGGGCGCTTCCAGGTTGCGGGAGTTGTCACCTGTTGTATATTATTTACTTTTCCGCACTAGGATAGACCCAAGGAGGAGGGCACAAGTAACCGGGTTCTGGAGTCCAGTGGGAGACCAACTCGAGGAGTCGAGTCCGGGTCTCCTAACTCTAGAATTGGTAGGGTTGCTTGCCGCTCTCGTAGGGGTCTAGGGGTGTGGGTTTGGCTATTCATCTCGACCGTGGAATCCGTGTTTTATACTGGCTCGTATTGAAAACACGGACGTCCTAGTATATCCAATATTTCATATATTTCTTCTGCTGCGATATCTGTGATGAGATCATGTGATGTTTCTGTGATGGATATAGTATATAGTATATATGATATATTATATGGACGTTACTTATGTTTTACACCCGCGCTAGCCCTGCCCTGCTCTGTCGTTAGTTACCTAACCTAACGGTGCACGAGGGGACATCGAGGCGAATGCGGATGGCATAAGTGTACGTCATATCTATCTGTGATGTTTAGGTACTTAAATGATGGGACTTCATTAATGTGATTAATGAAATAAAAGAAACCTAAGATGTTGTAGAATCGAATTTCAAAATAAAACAGGTAGCTACAGTTCTTGCTTTGCACAGCGGTATATACGATATATCCTGCACCTTATTCGATGAGGAAAGGACCGAGATCCCTTCACCGGGAGTGACTCCTTTAGCAATGACTGGCAGATGCTACACATTCGGTTTGTTTTTTTGATTGCTTTTAACAGTTTTTGCTTTGCACAGCGATATATTTGATATATCCCGCACCTCATTCGACGAGGAAAGGACCGACGATCCCTTCACCGGGAGTGACTCCTTTAGCAAAACTAGAAAAGCCTCAAAAACACTCCATTTCAAAATTCATTCGATCCTACAACGATATCAAGTTCATTACGCAATAGGTTTTCAGAAAAACCTGTCGTAGCCCTCCGTCATTTCAGATAAGTACTAGTTAGTATTCGTGCTACGTTTGTTGACTATGTTAAGGCATAGTGTGCGGTAGCTAACTATTGGTTATCTGTATTAGCATATGATGCGATTGGATTAGGGTAGTCGTGCGACTTTGTTGACTATGTTAAGAGTCGTGCGGGTGGGTTTAATTCAATCGGGAAATGACGGGTTGAACTTGACTAGCACTTATGATTTGTTGACTATGTTAAGGTCATATAGCTGCTAGGGGCAAAATATTATCGGGAATTTCAAGTGTTGAAATTTGCAATGAGATTGCATACCTTCTATGAGATAGTTGGATCCCGATACCCGCTGCGAGTAAGTGTTACTCCTGGGAGAGTTTTATACATTACAATTAGCCGATCAAGTAGGTGTCTAGAAAGGTGTTAACGAGGTTACGCCTCTGGGAAAACGAGGTTTACATTAATTAGGTTCGTGCGAAAGCACGGGGGACCTCCCTCAAAGTACCGACACTGACCTGGCTGAAAGATTGGCGAACTTGTAGTGTGTAATTAATCCCGGCTAGTCTTTCCTTTTAGGGTTTGAAGGAAGATTTGATAAAATGCAGTGGGAGCCATCCTGATTAGATAAAATAATAACCAATCTATTCTTGACAGAGCGCACGCTGAGTGTTTTCTTCTCTCTCTCTCCTGGTAGCGACCATATCACGCCTTAATCAAGATAATAATACGGATTATTGACCGAACCCGCTTGTTATACTGAGCTGGGGAACGTTGGTCCCGCTCCAACTTATAATTGTTATAAGACAGAGCAGGAAATTGGGGAATACCAGATTTCCCGTGCCGCCCAAACGAAGAGAGTGCATGCTGATGCATCATCTTCGGGTGTGTTCATTTTACAGAACTGTTTCTCAGTATCCTCTACGTCCTGGGTATGTGATACCAGATCAGAATCCCAGATATGTAATCTGTTACATAGGGCTACAGAAAGGTAGAGAACTGAGAACGGGTGATAAGTTTCATGAGACAGAAAACGGGACAAGAGTTGCAGCCAAGTCTGTTGGTCACTGTCACCCTGTATTACCGATACATTGATTCTGAACGAATGTTATTAGATACCGAACCTGATATACAAAATCATATCTGTCTCTTTATTAGTAAAGAAACGATAAAAGTTTGTATAGATGGATAATGTTTTGAACATTTCCTATATCAAAAGTTGATCGGTTCAGGCACGTTATCTAAAAGCATTGATGTTCTAAATCAAACTACAGTTCTTAGTCTATGGAACACACACAAGAGGAAGTGTTCAGTAATGAACGAATTCTTCTTGAGGTATTGTAGACTAGGTCAGATCAATGTGACCCGACTAGCTAGAGTTACATTTAGATGTATATTTAAATCAGTTTGAATTTACATCTTGTGCAACTCGCCAATCATGTCACAAAGATAAGATGACCATAGCCCTGTTTACTAAGAAACAGAGAAAGAGTTAGTGAACTCTTGGGATGATACATGTTGATGTATGTAAGGTCCCCTGTCTACACATGCCAGGATTGGTTCTTTATACTTCATTACGTTCTCTGATGATCTCTTTAGATTCAGACATATGTTCTTGTTGAAACACAAGTCCGAACCTTTTGAGATATTCACAGAATATAAGTTAGAAGTAGAGAACCAAAATACGGGTATAAGTATTATGTCCTATGATGAGATCAAGGAGGAGAATACTTGAGCACGGAATTCCTGGACCATTCTAAAGGGGAATGAGATTCTCTCTCAGCATTACTCCTCCGTATACACCATAGCACGATGGTATATCAGGGCGGAGCAGATACACCCTATTTGATATGGTGTGCTCTATGATGAGTACTACTGAGTTACCTATTTCCTTTTGGGTGTTATGCACTTGAGAAGCTGCATACCTATTGAATAGGGTTCGAATCGAATCAGTTGCCTACCATTTCATATGTGATATGGAATAGGAAGAACCCATGTCTTAAGTTAGTTAAGATTTGGAGTTGTCCGGCCTATGTCTAAAAGCAAAATCCGGACAAGCTCGAGGCAAAGACTGTAATGTAGAACTGGAAATGTTCCAGCTATACAAACAACAGCACATGATTCGATAGAACCAAAGGATTCAGTAGATTCCAACGAACCTCAGCCTCTCCGCCGATCTAATAGGGTTCCTCACCTACCTGAGAGATACTTCGGTTTCTCTATGACAGTGGGAGCGAGGATTGCTTAGTTTGTTGGCAGATGGTATTATACTGAGCACTTCGTCGACGGTTTCGGGGGTGCGGCCGTCTACTAAAGTTTGCGACGAGCATTCGATCAGAATGTCGGGAATCCTGTTGAATTGCCCGACTTGATATTGAAAAGTGTTTTCGATTTTGAGACTAAAATGCAGGGTTTATAATTGTTAGGCATGCGATGTCTAAGTAATTCACTTGATTAGGCATGTGATGTCTAAAGAGATTGCGGATTCCAACTGTTGTAGTTTTACACTTTCTTTTCTGTGACCGTAAGTGTAATATATGATGTCGCCGGTTTCGTTGCTATATGTCAACGATAATTGGGATGCGCATATTTACTTCCGTTGATGACATGAGATGTTATGTGTTGCTGGATATGTTATATTGGATCGTCGTGTTTGAATAGCCGGGGGTTTTTTATGTGAGATGAGTGTTTTTCATTTTCATTCATGTAAAAACTTGTATGTAATATTCTTTTATTGGGGCACTTCCAGATTGCGGACGTTGTCACCATTTGTATATTATTTACTTTTCTGCACTAGGATAGACCCAAGGAGGGAAGCACAAGTAACCGGGTTCTGGGGTCCAGTGGGAGACCAACTCGAGGAGTCGAGTCCGGGTCTCCTAACCCTAGAATTGGTAGGGTTGCTTGCCGCTCTCGTAGGGGTCTAGGGGTATGGGATTGGCTATTCATCACGACCGTGGAATCCGTGTTTTATACTGGCTCGTATTGAAAACACGGACGTCCTAGTATATCCAATATTTCATATGTTTCTTCTGCTGTGTTTTATCTGTGATGAGATCATGTGATGTTCTGTGACAGATATTATATATAGTATATATGATATATTATATAGACGTTGCTTATGTTTTACACCCGCGCTAGCCCTGCCCCGCTCTGCCGTTAGTTACCTAACCTAACGGTGCAGACAGGACATCGAGGCGAATGCGGATGGCATAAGCGTACGTTATATTTATCTGTGATGATTAGGTGGACTTAATTGATGGGATATTCATTAATGAGATTAATGAAAGAAAATAAACCTAATTGATGTTGTGGAATCGAATTTCAAAATAAAACAGGTAGCTACAGTTCTTGCTTTGCATCGCGGTGTTCATTATAGAACATCCTGCACCTTATTCGATGAGGAAAGGACCGAGATCCCTTCACCGGGAGTGACTCCTTTAGCAATAACTGGCAGATGCTACAACCCTCGGTTTGTCTTTGATCGCTTCTATAGTTTCCGCTTTGCACAGTGATATATATGATATATCCCGCACCTCATTCGACGAGGAAAGGGCCGACGATCCCTTCACCGGGAGTGACCCCTTTAGCAAAACTAGAAAAGCCTCGAAAACATTCCATTTAAAAACCATTTGATTCCGCAACGAGATCAAGTTCAAAGCGTTAAAGGTTTTCACAAAAACCATTCGCAACCCTCCGTCATTTTAGGAAGTAGAGTGCTTAGTATTCGTGC
The DNA here is from genome assembly GCA_030015575.1 of Agapanthus africanus. Lineage (NCBI taxonomy): Eukaryota > Viridiplantae > Streptophyta > Magnoliopsida > Asparagales > Amaryllidaceae > Agapanthus > Agapanthus africanus. Next base: position 166,326,083 of record CM057337.1, read on the forward strand.
TGTGTTTGTTGACCATAGTCAAGGCACAGTGTACGGTAGCTAAGTGATGTCTTCCTACACCGCATATGATGCGATTAGTTAGGACAGTCGCGTGACTTTGTTGACCTTAGTTAAGGGTCATGTGGGTGGGTCTAATTAATCACGAAATGACGGGTAGAACTTGACTAGTACTTATGATTTGTTGACCATAGTTAAGGTCATAGGTGCTAGGGGTAAAAATCTTTATCGGGAGTTTCAAGTGTTGAAATTTGCAATGAGATTGCATACCTTCTATGTGATAGTTGGATCCCGATACCCACTGCGAGTAATTGTTACTCCTGGAAGAGTTTTGCACTTTGCAATTAGCCGATCAAGTAGGTGTCTAGAAAGGTGTCAACGGGGTTACGCCTCTGGGAAAACGAGGTTTTCTGTAATTAGGTCCGTGCGAAAGCACGGGGAACCTCCCTCAAAGTACCGACACTGGCCTGGTTGAAAGATTGGCGAACTTGTAGAGTGTAATTAATCCCGGCTAGTCTTTCCTTTTAGGGTTTGAAGGAAGATTTGATAAAAACAGTGGGAGCCATCCTGATTAGATAAAATACATAACCAATCTAATCTTGCAAGAGCGCACGCAGAGTGTTTTCTTCTCTCTCTCTCTCCTGGTAGCGACCATATCACGCCTTAATCAAGATAATAATACGGAATTTTGACCGAACCCGCTTGTTATACTGAGCTGGGGAACGTTGGTCCCGCTCCAACTTATAATTGTTATAAGACAGAGCAGGAAATTGGGGAATACCAGTATTCCTATGCCGCCCAAACGAAGAAAGTGCATATGATGCATCTCCTTCGGGTGTGTTCATTACAAAGAACTGTTTCTCAGTATCCTCTGCATCCTGGGTATATGATTCTGGATCAGGATCCCAGATATGTAATCTGTTACATAGGGCTGCAAAAGGTAGAAAAACTGAGAACGGGTGATAAGTTTCATGAGACAGAAAACGGGGCAAGTGTTGCAGCCAAGTCTGTTGGTCACTGTCACCCTGTATTACGAATACATTGATTCTGAACAAATGCTATTAGATACCGAACCTGATATACAAAATCATATCAGTCTCTTTATTAGTAAAGAAAGGATATAATTTTGTATTGATGGATAATGTTTTGAACACTTCCTATATCAAAAGTTGATCGGTTCAGGAACGCTATCTAAAAGCATTAACGTTCTAAATCAAACTACAGTTCCTAGTATACTGAACACACACAAGAAGAAGAGTTCAGAAATGAACGAATTCTTCTTGAGGCATTGTAGACTAGGTCATATCAATGCGACCCGACTGGCTGAAGTTACATTTAGATGTATATTTAAATCAGTTTGAATTTACATCTTGTGAAACTTGCCAGTCATGTCACAAAGATAATATGACCATAGCTCTGTTTATTGGAAACAGAGAAAGAGTTAATGAACTCTTGGGACTGATGCATGATGATGTATGTAAGGTCTCCTATCTACACATGCCAGGACTGGTTCTTTATACTTCATTATATTCTCTGATGATCTCTCAAGATTCAGTCATATATTTCTGTTGAAATATAAGTCCGAACCTTTTGAGGTATTCACAGAATATAAGTAGGAAGTAGAGAACCAAAATACGGGTATAAGTATTATGTCCTATGATGAGATCAGGGAGGAGAATACTTGTGCATAGCATTCCTGGACTATTCTAAAAGAAAATGAGATTCTCTCTCAGCATTACTCCTCCGTATAAACCATAGCACGATGGTATATCGGGGCGGAGCAATCACACCCTATATGATAAGGTGTGCTCTATGATGAGTACTACTGAGTTACCTATTTCCTTTTTGGGAGTTATGCGCTTGAGAAGCTGCATACCTATTGAATAAGGTTCGATTCAAATCAGTGCCTACCACTCCATATGAGATATGGTATGGGAAGAGCCTATCTCTTAAGTTAGTTAAGATTTGGGATTGTCCGGCCTATGTCAAAAGCAAAATTCGGACAAGATCGAGGCAAGGTCAGTTCTATAGAACTGGAAAGGTTCCAGCTATACAAAACTGCAGTTGATGATTTGACAGAACCAAAGGATTCTATAGTCCCCGACGGACCTCAGCCTCTCCGCCGATCTAGTAGGGTTCCTCATCCGCCTGAGAGATACCTCGGTTTCTAGATGACAGTGGGAGCAAGGATTGCATCATGAGATGATGACCCAACTAGATTCGAGCAGGCCATCAAGAGTAGGGACTCTGTAAGAATGGCTGGATGCTTAGCGGTCTGAGATGGAATCCATATACACCAACAAAGTATGGACTTTGGTTGCTATATCTGAAGGGTTAAATCCCCATCAGGAGCAAGTATATCTTGAGAAGATTACTTGGTGTAGATGGAAAAGTTGAGACTTTCAAAGCTAGACTTGTTAAAGGTTTTCGTCATCGACCAGGCGTGGATAATGATGAAACCTTTTTCTAGTAGCTATGCTTAAGTCTATCCAGATCCTACTTACCACGGCTACATACCATGACTACAATATTTGGCGGTTGGGTGCCATGACTGCTTTTTTAAATACTGATTTAGAAGAGAACGTCTATAAGAACACAGCCAGAGGTCTTCGTAAAACAGTGGGAGCAGCGGAAACGTGTGCAAGTTGCTTTACATAATGAAGCAGGCATCGCGGAGTTGGAACGTCTGTTTTGATGTGATAGTCAAAGTGTTTGACTTCATCAAAATGGTAGACGAACCTTGTATATACAAAAGGATAGTAGAGAGTAAGGTGGTCATCTTCGTATTGTACGTAGACAACATACTCTTGATAGGAAAAGAGTTTCCTATACTACGATCGGTCAATCTCTTATTATCACAAGGATTCTCCAAATAGGATAAAGATGATACCTCCTAAATCCTGAGATTTGGACCTATGAGATAGATCTAAAGGGATATTAGGGTTCTCACTAGGTATAGTGAGATTGTATCAATCGATCCTGGGGAGAATCACTGGAAGTGTTCCAGGGTGATAAAGATGACTGAATGTCAGTCACAGTCACTGTCTTTACCCTCAGTAAAGGGACGGTATGTTGGAAGAGTTCCAAGCTAGATACCGTGGCAAACTAGACGATAAAGGCTGGTAAAATCGCTATTGAAGATACTACCAAAGAGTAAGTTTGGGTGTATATTGGTTCATAAGATGAACTAGGTTCCTGCCATTGTATGACAATGGAAGTGTGGCTTTGGCCCTGGAACCCTGGTCCCATCAGTGACCCAGACAAATTCTGAGGAAGCATCACCTGATCATGGAGATAGTTGATCTCCGGGATGATCGAGGTTAGGAGAGTAGACTCAGAGGACAACACGGCAGATCCACTCGTGAAGGCCTTTTTCCCAAAGAGAGACTTTTGGGGATAGTTGAGTATGTGATACTGCAACCACTGCTACAGATGTCCCTAGAGCAAGTGGGAGATTGTTAGTTATATGTATGCCCTAGAGGCCATTACTGTACATTGGATGCATATTGTAGTGGATACTGGGACATATATAGGAAGGACTTTCTTGCTCGACATGATAGTATGCTATCTGGTTGCTCTTTATCTTAACATGTATACTTTCTGTCTCTCTGATTACATGTTGATAAAGCCCTTAGGATGTGTACTCGACTTCCAGGACTATGATGCAGATCATACTAGTGGGGCCTGGGTAGTCAACGAGTACATCCTTCATTGTTCCTAGTCGTGGGAATATCGAGACGGGGCATCGATATTCCAGAGTAGACTAGCGCATATCTTCTCGACCCATGCGATGGGCGATGGATGATCCCATATCCATTGGTGTTTGACATCGAAGATGGTATGCGGGTGCTCAGTGGAGACTGGGTACACTGAACGGACTCGCCGAGAACTCCCAGATGGTATTATACCTCACGTCAGATGGCAGTTCTCTGGTAACACTGGTACAGCTTAGTCTGTTGACCCGAGATCGTCATAGAGTCTTGTGTGTCTCCCACTGTGCTTTGATTTCCACCCTACCACGGCTCTACTGAGTCGTGCAAACAGGTGGTTTTTGGGTACAGTCCCGATTCACATGTAGGCAATGAGCGATAGGAGGGGATTCGTCTCTCCCGGTATTGGGGTTTGATGTTGCGCTATGCACGACTGGCCATAACAGGAAATCCCTGGCCAGGGTTGCAGTGATATACTGGTAAGAGTTATCAGTAGTTTCACGAATGTTATGGACCTCAAGTCGGCATGACTTATCGAGCTATTGGGGTCTGACGTTTACCACCCCTAGGCGAGATATGCGACATATCAGACGAACAGACCGGACTGTACGGTAAGTGTTACTGGTTGGATTCACAGGAGTGTGAGCGGGCTTGCTCGTCGATCTTCTGATCGCTCAATACCCGGATGGTCGTTACGTTTAGCAGACCGCTTGCGGCTTGTGGGTGCTTGATATGATCATCATCCGCTACCGGCGTATTGACGAGTCTTTAGAGTCCTACACAGAGGTTTCCTGGCTCAAGCGAAACGAAATAGGAGCGCATATGAGATATGTGCGGGACCGAGAATAATGTGTGTATGTGATACCGTATTTCATTCTCGCGATGAATGTGTCGAATGGTTGTATGCGATATAACCTAGTTATCGAATCAAGGATTGATTCGATAAGCCGATACATTAGATACTAGCCGGTTATATGCGACATGACCGGATCATTGAATCAAGTGTTGATTTAATGATTTAATGTATAATTATATATTTGATATATTACTTTGCATTAACTAGTATTGGTTCACTTTAAATGGATTTACTCACTTGGTTTGTGCACATTGCATATGTGATATATTTTGTGCACATGATTGTATCATGTTTGATGATACATGCAAGCTAGGGTTAGTGTAAAGAATTAGACCATGGTTAAGATTATGATTAGGGTTTTCTTTTTTCTTATTTATTTTTAATTTCTTTTGGAAAAAGATGAGAAAAGAATGGTTGCTAATTTTGTTTGCTAGTTGAAGATTCTTGAAGCTTTGAATTAGTCCACCATTCTTGTCTCATCCTTAACCCTAACCATTCAAGTTAACCATGGTCCATTCTCTACAACTAACCAAGGGTTAGTAAATGATAAGTATTGATTTATTTATCATTTACTTAATACTTATCATATTCTTTTTCTTGATCTTCTTCTTCTTCCTCCATGAGAAGAAAGCTTGCTACATCAATGGTGATTGATGAAAAAGTGTGTGAAATCCAAATCTAAAGTCTACCCACTTCCTATTTCTTCATCCTCTACCTCTTGCTAAGTAGTATAGGGTGTTTCCTTCATAAGTTTTCTTGACTTGGTGAAGTTGGAGCTTGATCTAGCGATGCCTCAACGTAGATCATCTTCGGCATTCGTCGTCGATGACCTAGCCCGTTTTTCTCCGATGAAGCCGACGCTAGAGCCCAAGATATGATTTGGACAGCGAGGGGACTTCATCACGGAGCTTAGGAGGTGGTGGAACGGATCTACAAAGGTTGTAGCCCCTTTCCTTTAGATACATTTCCGTTTACATGCTTGTTTCGCCTAGATATCTAGTAAACGATCCGTATTAGGGTTTGTAGGCACCCGTAAAATTTGATTTGTGCATGTTTGATCACTTGTGAGACCTCACTAGGGTGCCTAGGAACCTTACAGGGTGATCAAGTTCAGGAGAGTAGACTCAGAGGACAACACGGCGGATCCACTCACAAAGGCCTTTTCCCAGAGAGAGACTTTTATGGGATGGTTGAGTATGAGATACTGCAACCACTGCTATCAGATGACCCTAGTGCAAGTGGGAGATTGTTAGTTATATGTATGCCCTAGAGGCCATTATTGTACATAGGATGTATATTGTAGTGGATGCTTGGACATATATAGGGAGGACTTTCTTGCTCGACATGATAGTATGCTATCTTGTTGATCTTTACCTTAACGTGTATACTGATTGTCTCTCTGTTACATGTTGGTAAAGCCCTTAGGATGTGTACTTGACTACCTGGACTATGATGCGGATCATACTAGTGGGGACATGGTAGTCCATAAGTGCATCCTTCAAAGTCCCTAGTCGTGGGTATATCGAGACAGGGCATCGATATACCAGAGTAGACTAGCGTATACCTTCTCGACCCATACAGATGGGCGATGGATGATCTCATATCCATTGGTGTTTGACATCAGAGATGATATACGGGTGCTCAGTGGAGACTGGGTACACTGGACGGACTCGCCGAGAACTCCCAGATGGTATTATACCTTACGTCAGATGGCAGTTCTCTGGTGACACTGGTACAGAGTAGTCTGTTGACCCGAGATCGTCATAGAGTCTTGTGTGGTTCCCACTGTGCTTTGATTTCCACCTTACCACGTCCAAGAGGGCGTGCAAAACGGTGGCTTTTGGGTACAGTCCCGAATCACATGGAGGCAATGAGCGATAGGAGGGGATTCGTCTCTCCCGGTATAGGGAGTTGATGTTACGCTGTGTTCGATTGGCTATAACCGGAAATCCCTGGCCAGGGTTGCTGAGATTTACTGGTAAGTGTTACCTGTAGTTTCTCGAACTGTTATAGACCTCATATCGACACGACTTATCGAGCTATTGGGGTCTGACGTTTACCACCCTTAGGCGAGATATGCGACATATCAGACGATCAGACCGGACTGTACGGTAAGTGTTACTGGTTGGATTCACAGGAGCGTAAGCGGGCTTGCTCGTCGATCTTCTGATCGCTCAATACCCGGGTGGCCATTACGTTTAGCAGACCGCTTGCGGCTTGTGGGTGTTTGATATGATCATCATCTGCTGCCGGCGTATTGACGAGTCTTTAGAGTCCTACACAAAGGTTTCCTGGCTCAAGCGAAACGAAATAGGAGCGCATATGAGATATGTGCGGAACCGAGAATAATGCGTGTATGTGATACCGTATTCTATTCTCGCGATGAATGTATCGAATGGTTGTATGCGATATAACCTAGTTATCGAATCAAGGATTGATTCGATAAGTCGATACATTGGATATTAGTCGGTTATATGCGATATGACCGGATCGTTAAATCAAGCGTTGATTTAATGATTTAATGCATAAATATATATATTTGATATATTACTTTGCATTAACTAGTATTGGTTCATTTAAGATGGATTTTCTCACTCGGTTGTGCACATTGTATATACGATATAATTTTGTGCACTAGTTTGTATCATGTTTGATGATGCATGCTAAATTGGCTAAGTGTAAAGATTAAACCATGGATGTGTAATGGTTAGGGTTTTGTTTTTACTTATTTATTTATTTCATTTATTTATCCATTTTGTTTGTTTTAGCAAAAGAAAATGATGAAGAGAAAATGGTGGCTTTCTTTGTTTGTTTTTGAAGCTTCTTGAAGCTTTGACCTAGTGACCATTTTGTCTTCATGTTTAACCCTAACCCTTCCAATTAACCATGGTCTATTATTTACACCTAATCATGGTTTCCATATGATAAGTATTGAATTTATTATTCATTTTAAATAACTTATCATAATTCTTTTCATCATCTTCTTCTTCTTCAAAGATGAAGAAAGCTTGCTTCATCAATGGCAACTTGAGTAATTGAGTGAGAAATCCAATTCTAAAGTGAACCCACCTCCTATTTCTTCATCCTCTACCTCTTGCCAAGTAGTATAGGGTGTTTCCTTCACAAGTTTTCATGGCTTGGTGAAGGTGAAGCTTGATCTAGTGATGCCTCGACGTAGATCATCTTCGGCACCGTCGTCGATGACCTAGCCCGCTTTTTCTCCGATGAAGCCGATGCAAGAGTCATGGATTCGATTTGGACAGCGAGGGGACATCATCACGGAGCTATGGAGGTGGAGAACCGGATCTACAAAGGTTGTATTTCCGTTACACTTTAGTTAAGTTGTTAACTAGCCCGTAGTTTCGCCTAAACTTCTAGCCAACGATCCGTATTAGGGTTTCTCGGCACCCGTAAAATTTGAAATTGGCATGGTTGATGCCTTGTGAGACCTCATTAGAGTGCCTAGGAACCCTACAATTTAATCCCTGGCGTCATGGGTAAGGGGCTATTAGCCGGAGATGACCGAGCGGGGCTGCCGCTCGGTTGCTTCTTGCGAGGGCTTTGATCCTTTAGGATGGGGACCGAGCAGGGTTACTGCCCAGTGCCTCATGGCGAGGACTTTGATCCCTGTCGGTTGTGGTAGGAAGCTACCAGCCGGGGATAGCCGAGCAAGGGTCGGGCTCGACTGCCTCTGGGAGGACTTTGGTCCTTAGCGCATGAGGGGCTGTAAGAAGCCTACCAAGGACCCTTGGCCGGGCAGGGTTACTGCCCGGTGCCTCTTGGCGATGGCTTTTGTCCTGAAGGATAGCCGAGCGAGGGTTAGGCTCGACTGCCTCTGGGAGGGCTTTTGATCCCTGTCGGTTGTGGTAGGAAGCTATCAGCCGGGGATAGCCGAGCGAGTGTCGGGCTCGACTGCCTCTGGAAGGAATTTTTGATCCCTGTCGGTTGTGGTAGGAAGCTACCAACCAGGGATAGCCGAGCAGGGTAGCTGCTGAGCTGCCTTTAAGGAGGACTTTGATCCTCAGCGTTGGAGGGGCCGCAGGAGGCCTGCTAGGGATAACCAGGCAGTGAAGCTGCGCGGTTGCCTCTTTGGTGAGGGCTTTGGGTCATAAAGACAGAGTTCTATTTGTAATGTTCAGACGTTCCTTTATTGGAATGGAAAGGATTTTTAGAAAACATTTACATCGTCTTCGCGAAAGGAGGGGTGCACATTCGTTGGCCTTGGCCTCATTGGTATAGCTTGAGCTTCTCGACGTTATAAGGCCGCGGGAACTTGCTTCCGTCCGTGTCTTGTAGGCGATAGGCTCCGCCGGGGAGTACCTCAGAGACGAGGAAGGGACCGTCCCACTTTGGGGAGAACTTGTGTAGCCTTCCTTGATCGATGAACTCGTTTCGCCATAGGACCAGATCTCCGGTCTTGAAGGAGTGGCGCTTGATCCGAGTGTTGTAGTATCGGGCCGTTTGTTGTTGATAAGCGGCAGTCCTGATTTGAGCCCGGTCTCTCTTCTCCAACAAGATGTCCAGGTTGGTCCGTAGCGCCGAGGTGTTCGTATCATCGTCGAAGTGCTCGACCCAATGACTGGGTTTCTTGATCTCTGCTGGGACCATTGCCTCGGTCCCGTAGTAGAGGCTGAAGGGGGTTTCCCCGGTGGGGGTCTTCTTTGACGTGCGCAGGGCCCATAAGACCCGGGGCAGTTCTTCGACCCAACTGCCTTGTCGCCCTTCTAGGCGGGTCCGGAGACCTCGGAGGACGTCTAGGTTAGGGACTTCGGACTGCCCGTTGCATTGGGGATGCGCGACTGCGGTGAACTTTATGAGGATATGGTACTCCTTGCAGAATTTCTTCACTTTCTCATTCTCGAAGTTTGTCCCATGGTCGGTGATGATACATCTCGGGATTCCGAACCGGTGTATCAAATTGTTTTGCAGGAACTTGATGGTCGTGGCGGCATCCGGTTTCCTGATGGGGACGGCCTCGATACACTTGGTGAAGTAGTCTACCGCGATGAGGGCATATTTGTGCCCACCCGTACCTGTAGGGAACTGGCCGATCATGTCCAATCCCCACTGGGCAAACGGCCATGGGGATATTAGGGCGGTCAGCTCGGTAGCGGAGAGGCGAGGGATGCTGCCGTGGAGCTGGCAACTCTTGCATCTTCTGACAAGCTTCTGGGCGTCCTCGTGAACAGTGGGCCAGTAGTACCCCTGGAGCAACGCCTTTTGGATCAAGGTTCGGGCCCCTTGGTGCACACCGCCAACCCCCTTATGGATTTCACGGAGGACGTAGTCCGCTTCGTGGGGGTCGATGCACCGGAGCAGGGGTTGAGTGAAGGATTTCTTGTAGAGGTTCCTATTGCTCCAGACGAAGTGGCAGGCTTTGGCCCGGAGACGGTGGGCGGCTCCCCGATCTTCTGGGAGCGTACCGTCCTTCAGGAATTCCACGAGGGGCTTCCTCCAATCTTGGTCGCCTTCCTGCGCCGCATATACGTGGAGGGTTGTCTCTCCGTCTTCCACGCTGGGCTGAGGCAAGGTTTCGAAGAGGATAGACCGCTTATTGTTGGCTGAGTATGACGTAGCCAGCTTGCTCAGGGCGTCATCTTGGGCATTCAGCTGCCTGGGTATTTTTTCTACTTGGATTTCGTCAAAGTTCCTCCGGAGTTTCCTCACCTCGTCCAGATACTTCATCATCAGAGGCTCCCGAGCTTCAAAGCGGCCGGTCACTTGGCCGACGACAAGGGCCGAGTCGCTGCGGATTCGAATTGTCTTCAGCCCCAGCCCGGCGGCCATACGCAGTCCAGCCAGGAGGGCCTCGTACTCTGCCGCGTTGTTCGATGCTTTGAAACCGAGCTTCAGAGATTACTCCATTTTCGCCTCATTCGGGCCCCGGATAATGAGGCCGGCACCACAGCCTTCCTCGGTTGAAGACCCGTCGACGTAGATGACTCACTCAGGAACCGAGCCAGGCCTTTCCGTGATGGGACACTAAGTTACGAGGGGCGACGTGGACTCCGGTTCTTTGCCAGGGATGGTGCATTCAACGATGAAATCGGCCAAGGCCTGCGCTTTGATGGCCTATCTCTGGCGATATTTTATGTCAAACTGAGATAGTTCCCACCTCCTCTTTTCTAAGCGGCATGAGGATTCCGGTGATGCAAGGATAACCCCCAACGGGCGCTCAGTGAGGACGATGATGGTGTGTGCTTGGAAGTAGTGCCACAGCTTTCTTGAGGCTACCACGAGGGTCGATCTTCTCTATGGCTGGATATCTCGTTTCTGCGTCCTTAAATACATGGCTCACATAGTACACCGGCTTCTGCACTCCACCAACCTCTCGGACGAGCACTGAGCCTGCTGCTTGGTCGGATACCGCCAGATACAGCGACAGCTCGTCTCCTTCAACTGGTCGGGTGAGAAGTGGTGGCGTCGCGAGGTGCTTCTTCAATTGGTCGAAGGCGGCCTGGCACTCCTCCGACTACTCTAATCTCGGGATCTTCCTCAGAGCTTTGAAGAACGGGAGGCATTTCTCCCCCGACCTGGACATGAAACGGCTCAGAGCAGCAACTCGTCCTATGAGCTGCATGATCTCAACGTTAGTCTTGGGCGCGGCCATGTTTAGGATGGCGTCGATTTTCTCTAGGTTAGCTTCAATTCCACGGTGAGCGACCATGAAACCGAGGAACTTTCCCCCTGTGACTCCGAATGCGCATTTGGCGGGGTTTAGCTTCATCTTGAACTTGCGGAGCACTTCGAAGGCCTCGCCCAGATCCCTGGTATAGTCGGCCGACGAGACGGATTTGACGAGCATATCGTCAACGTAGACCTCCATATTCCTGCCGATCTGTGGGTTGAACATGCGATTGACCAACCGTTGATACGTGGCCCCGGCGTTCTTGAGGCCGAAGGGCATCACCTTGTAGCAGTATACCCTCCGGTCCGTTGTGAATACGGTAAGATCTTCATCTTCCAGATTCATACGGATCTGATTGTAGCCGGAGAAAGCATCGATGAAACTCATCAACTCGTGGCCAGCCGAGCTGTCGACGAGCTGATCAATCTGCGGGAGAGGATAATTGTCCTTGGGGCAGGCCTTATTGAGGTCGGTGAAGTCAACGCACATGCGCCACTTTCCGCTTGACTTATTGACCAGAACTACGTTCGCCAGCCACTCCGAGTAGCGTACATTCCGGATGAAGTTGGCGGCGAGAAGTCGATCAACCTCATCTTCTATAGACTTTTGCTTGACCGGGGCGAAGCTTCGCTTTTTCTGTCTGACGGGTCGGGTCGCAGGATCGACCCCGAGCTTGTGAGAAATGATTTTGGGGTCGATCCCAGGCATGTCAGCAGGCGTCCAGGCGAAGATGTCGGAGTTATTCCTGAGGAAACCGACCATGTCATCTCGCCGAGTCCCTATCAGGAGTGACCCGCCCTGGACGGTTTTTTCATCGTCCCCTTCTGTCAGGGGCACCTCGGTCAGTGGTTCGACCGGCGTCCCCCGGACCTCCTTCCGCTCGTCTCGGGTGTCCAGAGAACCCTTGATGTCATCTTTTACCTCAGCATCGTCGGCCGACTGCTCGGACGAAGATGCTTCGGTAAGGCATACTTTCGCGACCCACTGGTTTCCGTAGACCCGACCTATCCCGCCCTGGTCGAGAGGGAACTTCATCTCCAGGTGGTAGGTCGATATCTGGGCCTAGAGGGAGTTCAGAGTCGGGCGGCCGAGAAGGAAGTTGCAGGCCGATGGGACCTTTGCTACGATGAAGTCCACAGGCAACGTACGGGTGCGGTCGAGCTCGCCGACGTTGAATTGCAGGGTGACCACCCCTTCTGCCGAGATGGGGTGGTTGGTGAACCCTGAAAGGACGTAGGAGGTCGGTTTCAAGTCTGCCGGGGTGAGCCCCATGCGCAGAAAGCAGTTGTGGAAGAGGATGTCTGCTGAGCTGCCCGAGTCGACAAGTATCCGGTGGACCTCATATCGGTGGATTCGGGCCGTGATCACCAGAGGGTCATTATGGAGAATGGATATGCCGTGGAGATCCCCGTCGCCAAAGGTGATAGGCTCGTGGTCCCTGGCCTTTTTGCTCGGGCGGCCGTTGGCCTCCATTGCCGGCGTGGGGTGCTGAGTCTCAGAGGCACTTGACTGTCCCCTCGTCGTCATGACCATAGTTCTTGAGGGTTCTCGGTTCCTTCCGGCAAGGTCCTTTAGGCCCCATGGTGAGGTTGCCTTCGAGCTGCCTTGGCGGGTCTCGTGGGCGCGACCCCGTCGAGGGAGGGGGTGCCGGTCATGCCTGGAAACAGGTGAGCTGACCGCCACCGCCCTGGTAGGGACAGGGTTGCGACGAGGCCCGAGGTGAGGCTCTCGGACGCAAGACCTCGAGGTTGACTGGGACGGATCGAGGGATCGGCGACCGCTGGGGTTTGCGAGGTGGTGGCCGGTGGAGTGGTTGATGACACTCGGCGGAGGCTCACCCGCGCCTCCGTTGAGGGGGAGGCGGCGGCGGGTGATTAGATCTTCAAGGTGATCGCTGGCCATGTGGATGGAGATCGGATGGCCAACTTTGTTTTTTGTGGAGTTTAGTTTCCCACAGACGGCGCTAACTGATGGAGATCCTTTTCGGGTCTCCGTCAGATGTTGTCTTCCATCGATCTCCCAGCGGACCTTGGAGGTGATCTCCTGTTGCGTGTGGGTCTCAATGGGTTTTGAGGAGATTGGTGGTTTAGAGGAGTCTACGCCGAGTACCTGCAAAGAAGTCCCGGGGTGGTTTGGTACCACCGAGGACCCTCCGACGATCAAGTTAGCACAAAATCCGAGCAGAGAACGGCTAAGTGGGGTGAAAAAAAGCTTACCTGACTCCTCTGTGGTGGGGGTTTATATAGTGGCGGCAGCACGCAGCAGCAGGCGCGAGAATCTCGCCGGCAGTTACGCTCTCGACGTCACGCCCGCGTAACGAGCGGATCGCCCATTAATGGGGATCGTGATGGCGTAGAACGTGGGATGTTGCCGGCAGAGAATCTGTGCATAGTGAGATTTATGGAGCGGCGGTTACGCCTGTGAGTGGTGGAGTTGGTCGGTCGGAGGGGTCGAGGAAGATGGCCTCGGCAGGGGAGCTCAGGAACGAGCGGGAGGGCCGAGGAAGATGGCCTCGGCAGGGGAGCTCGGGAACGAGCGGGAGGGCCGAGGAGTCTTGGTCCTGTGGCAGCTCGGGACGAGCTGAGAGGCCGAGAAGGCCAATTTGCAGGGGGGTCCTGAGGAGAGCCAGCTTGTGCTTGCAGGTCAGGTACAGGGGTGGCCTGGTCAGCCCCTGTAGGTCCTTTCTTCTGAGTTCTGGGACACGTCATCTGCCATGTGTCCTGATCTGGGAGATCGCCAATATAGAGCATCATCAGGATCCTTTTTTTAATCCCATTTTTGTAATCATAACATTTTCTAGGATTCTAGAGACTTGCTATTATTTTTAGGAGCTTAGAAGGCCTAAGCAACTACCTAAACAATTTCCAAAACCATATGGAGAAGGGATGGGGACCACTCATATGGTGGGCTCCTCATTCTTTAATCATGTTGTGTGGTAAGTTGCTTGGAGAGTATAGCTTAGGAACCATTTTCTCTATTTTCACCTGTTAATATTCCATGCATTTAGGGTATGCTTGGTAAGAGATAATCTAGGTGGTAATTCTAGATTTAGTATAAAATATTACTACACTTGTTTAGGTGTAAAAGATATTCCCGAGAATATAGAATTACTATGATAATCAAATGGCCTCATTTCATGGTAATCCTATTCCCCCTACCATTTTTAATTGGAAAAAAGAAATAAAATTACTTTTGATATTAAAAAAAAGAAAGAGAAAAACCGTGTGCGGTTTGAGACCTGCAAATCCCTATTAATAGGAGACTAGGGCCTGCAAATCCCCGGCTAATCAAAGACTTACAGACGGGCCTACACTTGTCAGAGGGATCTGCCCCCCCTGTTTTCCTCCTGACAGGGATTTACAGGCCTACTTCGCATGCCCCCTCAATCTCCTGCAATTAATATTTAGGGACTCTGCTACTTTCAATGTTATTATTGATTTTCAGCTTCACATCAATTATAAAAATAACACAAATATATAAGAGAAAAGGGAGCCAGTAGAAACCCTGCAGAGCCCAAAACTGCAGTGGACTCCCGTATGGGCCAGTAGGGTCCAGTGGCCCCTCAACCTCCTGAAATTAATCATATTCTTCCCTACCATTTATAGGATCAAAATTGGTTATTGGGTCAGGTGTCAGGATTGGAATTTCCAAACCCGACCCGACCGACATCTTAAGACGCCGCCTCCCTCTCCCTCCCTTCTAACCTTAATTTTCTCTCTCCAATTGCGCCGCCTCCCTCTCCCTCCTCTTGTTATAGTTCCTAGCGCCCAAACCGCTAATCACGATAGTTGCGAAATGAAAAACTTTGACTTCTAAAAACTTGGTACTAACAACTACGATCTAGAATCTATCCAAACACTAAATTAGTATGCTCCAAAAAGTTTATCTACTATGGAAAGAAAGTTATGCCAAATGATTCGTGTCTTTCGGTCTTCAATCCACTTCTTTAGCTCCTCGGGATCTCCGTGACCGAGCTTGACCGACGGTCTTCCTTAGTCGAAGATGATCCACCCGAGAGATATGGTTTAAGGCTCTAGCTTCACTCAATGAAGCAACTAAAGGTCCTAACTTGATACACTAGAATGTCTAGAGATATAGTGATGATATCTAGTATTTTTCTCTCTCTCTTCCATTCTTGATTCTCAACTCATGAAAGGATAGGGAGGAAGATGAAGGAGGAGTACAAGAGAAGAGCTAAGTGAGGAGAGAGAACAAAATGGTGAGAATGAATTTTCATATGAGAGAAAAATCAAGAGCCATGATTTTGTACAAATGATTTTTACGAATAAAAAATAGCAACCATGTTTGAATAGTTTTGACAAATAAATATACAATTCATTTGTCTACACTTTTCAAACATGTCTCTCACCATTCTCATTTCCACTAAATGGATAAACCAAAAATGATATGTCCACCTTCTAGAATATTTTTTCATATAAATACGGAATACACTCTACTGTATATACATACCCGTATTCATATCGAAATACGAATACCTAAAGAGATGGAATAATACAATGAACATAATACCAGAATATACATATCGAAATATATATATATATATATATGTAAATTATTATATCAATACCTGATTTAATAATCTGGCTTAATCCTAAGCCGGGTAGTATTATCAATTGTCCGATCAAAAGTCCAGGTAGTTAGTACACTCATTTGATCGGAACGCTGCACGTATCAAAATACGGCCACTATATCATTTTGCCTGAACCAGGGAAATACTCTGTGTGGGTCTCTAAAGACTCGAAAGTACGCTGGCAGTGGGTTTGACCATAAGCACGTCAACGGTAATAGCTGTACGTAACGGCTACCCAGGTTGAAAAGGAAGGCCGGCATATAAGCTCATCCGAACTCCTACTGAGCCTATCCGTGACAATCTCCGTACAGTCTGGTCTCTTCGTCTAAGAGTACCACATACCGGGTCCAGAAGGTAGTAAACGTCAGACCCTAATAACCCGATAATTCGTGCCGATGTGGATCAGGACCAATTCGAGAAACTATTGATCTAACCATCAGTAAATCTTAACTGCCTTGGCCAAGGTCTTATGGTGCTGGCCAACTGAACACAGTGCGATATCAACTCGCTTTACTGGGAGAGATGAATCCCCAACAATCACTCGCTGTCTCTATGTGGCTCGGGACTGTACCCAGTTAAAACTTGTTCGCACGACTCAGTAGAGCTGTGGTGGGGTAGTAATCTAAGTACAGTGGGAACTCATACGAGACAAATGACGGTCTCAGGTCTAAAAACTAACATGTACTGATGTCACCTGAGAACTGCTATCTGACAATAGGTATAACACCATTTAGAAGTTCTCGGCGAGTCCGTCCAGTGTACTCACCTCCAGTGAGCACCTGTATATGATATTAGGTGCCAAAGAGCAACGGCTGTTGGACTAACTATCACCCCTCGTTGGCGTCTAGAAACATATAAACCAGTCTACTCCGGAATATCGATGCCCAATCTCGATACTCTCACGACTAGGGACATTTAAGGATGTGCTTATTGACTACCCAGCCCTCCACATGTATGATAGCCATCATAATGCTGGTAATTAAGCAATAATCCTATGGGTTTTATCAATATGTATTGACTATACGTAATAATAAGTAAAATATATACATATGTTAAGATAAAGACAAACCAAATAGCATACTTTCATATCGAGCAAGATTGTCCTGTACATATATATGTCCAAGCATCAACTACACACACACAATAATGGCCTCTAGGGCATACATATCCAACACCTATGAGTCCTCTCTCTCAAAGCTTATGACCCCACCGCCGCCGCTTACCGCTGCCTCCATAATCCAGCTCGTGGAGGACCCCATGGTCATCCCCTCCTCGATCCCCCACTCCGCTCTCCTCTCTATCATCTCTTCCCTCTCCGTTTCCGTCACTGCCTACCTCTCCACCACCCTCCCTTCGTCGGCGCTAACACTGATCCATTCAAGGATACTGTAACAACCCTAAACTTTCTGTATAATTTTTTTTTCAAAAATACAGAAAGGGGTACTTGAGCCTGAGCACAAGTTATAAGTTTGATTTAATTTTGAACAGCAAGAAGGAGCTAGTAGCTCATTGGTAAGACCTTGCACTGCTGAACCAAAGCACCAAAGTTCAAATTCTATCAGCCACACATTATTTTTATTTTGATTTCTTTTAATGTTTTTAGAAGCCCAAGAGCCTACACGTGCACAACACATAAACTGAAGAGTCACACATAAAATAAACGAGTCCACTATAGTAGACCAAATGACGGGGACACGTGGCGAGGAGATTCGTCCCGACTCGGGCCGGCGACTCGATCGAATCGGCTGGCGGCTCCGGTCCGACTCAGTCGAAACCCAATTTTTCTTAAACCCTCTGCAACCTTTGGCCTACCCTATAACCCCCGTATTATTTAAATTCCCTGCACATTTACAGAGCAAATTAAAACTCCCATTTAATCCATTTTAATACAACTTTTTAATACACCTTTTCATTACCCTAAACCCAAATTTTTCCTATAAATACCACACCTAAAATTACCCCTCCTCACTCCCAAATCCCTGCCCAAACTCTCAAGAAAATTCCCAAGACTTTTTGTGTGCAAGTGGAGTTAGCAAAGGACGAAGCTCAGACGAATTTCCGACAACAATCCGAGGAGTTTCCTGCGACGATGCGATACACCGGTGTTTCCCTAATCTTCATCTTCCTCTTCGCTTGACCCTAATCCAGTAAATCCCTCTTCTCTCTCTCTTTACTATTCTCAAATTGTTATCCGGCTTCGGATTCTCTTTTCTTTCAAAATACAATATTTTCTTAATAACAAACCTACAACTTTTGATATATTGTTTAATACTCATTAACTAAGACAATAGATCAAGTTTGACATTAAAATGATAATCGTAGCCAGTTTTATTTCAATTTTATATTAAAATACATTTATATTTCATATCGACATGTTTATACCTTTTAACCATACTATCTTTAGAAAACTTACGAGATAATGACCTACCTCCTCACAACACTCATATGTAACATAGCACGATGGAATTTTGGAACATAGATTTGGGAAAACACGACTTTACATATAACCACCTTCAACTTATAAAAACCTTTTTCTACAAGATATGTATTTTAACAAATCTTTGCAATTGCGCCTCTACAATCCAATTCGGGGAACCTGTTCGGTATGGTGCGGATTATCGCACATCCTCGAGCCTATTAGAGTGAGATGTAGACCTCCGCAAGGAGCATACGATCTCGAAAGATTTAAAATACAATTTTCTTTAGAAAATGTGATTTCTATTATAAATAAAACTTATATTTTTAATATATATATATATATGTAATTAATATCAAAATATCTATTTTTAATATTTATAATATTCCACATTTCCAAAATTCAAGAAAAACATTCCATTTACAAGAAAATACCATACAAGTCCAATAATACAAATAAATACTATATATTATGAAATTAGGTTTTATTCACTAGAAATATCACATTGATAAAATATACAGCCATGAAAACTCTAAAGACGATAATAAAATACTTGGGGTGTATTTTGAAAATTATACAAAACTATTTTTATATAAAACCCCATCAAGTTATACTAAAATACAATAAGGACCCTAGTAAACATACGTTTAAGAGGGACTAGTCTTTTGAGCCTCAGGGAGCCGGAGATATGGGTGCTTGCCTATTTAAGGTAAACAACTTAACAAATGGTATTATCAACATGGTAATCGTCTTTGAAAAAGACACAAAACCTGCCGTCCATATGCAGCGGTTACCGATAGCACCAAAATATAATTCAGTATTCAATTTCTTTTCTAATTGTCTGACTCAGACTGAGTCTCAATATAATTAATCTGACTTGAATATGGTTCAAGTATCAAACTTCAATACAACATGGATCTATGAATCCGTCTATTCAATCTAATCAATCTATATTGACTGAACCGAACCATGGATATACATCCATCTACATGATTCTCCAGTTACATCTATTTACTGATATCATGGTTCCGGCAAGTCATTCATCTATATAAATCAAGACAATATAATACAATACAAATAATACAATCAAGACATCGCAGGATTTATAAGGGGCAGATTGGTACGGAAAATGTTAAAAGTGGCACGAGACTGCAACCATAAAACACCTAACTTGAATTCAATTGCCGTTGTTCCGTGGTATTATCGACGGAGCCTTATACTCCATATACCGTAGTCTTTGGTCTAGTGAGACTCCTCTCGTATACACTAGCATGTTCTGTACCAAACTACAAACAACAGCGTTAACAATATAATACAACATTATAAAACTATACTCTTTCTCTCTCTTTCTCTCTCTCTCTGTTTATTCTACTTCTCCCTTATCTTTGGGACTTACCGAGCGATTTTTTCACCGACGACATTCTCTTTCTTCTTCTTTCGAATGTCGTTAGGTAATTCGGACTCACTGGAGATCGAGCCCACCGGCGAGGATTTGGACCAGGTAGCTTTCGACCCAGAGCTTTAGATTTCTTGTACACATTTACATTCTGTATTTTTCATTTCTGTTATGCCACTGTTTAGGCAATGCTTTCCATTCCATGTATTTACTTTTCAGATGTATTATAAAAAGAATATTAATAAATAAAGTTGTTGTTCAATATATATCTATTGTCATTGTCTCTTGTTCATTTTACTTATATTTCTTAAATGCGCTTAGCGTATTTACTTCGGAATAAATACGTAGCGGCCTCGTCGCGTCCCCTTCGCCGTACACTGGGAAGTGGGGCGTGGCAGATTTTGTTGGCGGCCCATGCAGGTCAGAGCTGTATGGAACTCTACCATGCAGGTCTGAGCTATATGGAACCCTACCATGCAGTTCCTTTCTGCGTAGACAACCTAAGCAATATAACACAAGAACCAGAAACTGAAAACATTCTTTACAATTCATATTCCTTGAATCTTATCATTTCATATACTTTTAATCTATCCTAAACCAAAATTTTCTTTCAAGGTTATGGATTCCCCAAACAACACCAGCACAAATGTCAACAACACTCCCCACCACTACCACTCACACCTGTCGTCACTGTTCCGATCAACGAGCAGACGGTTCTGCTTGAGACAATCCGAAACCTCCTGGAAGGACAGCAGAAGCAGACTGCTATTCTCTTGAACCGTTCAGAAGCAGAAGCACCCGGAGTGAAGCAATTCCGGACACTGCACCCCAAGAATTTTTCGGGAAAAGAGAGCCCTCTTGAAGCTGAGAAATGGGCTCAGAGGGTTGAAAATGACCTGGCAGCAGCACAAGTGCCAGAGGTCACTTGGGTACGAGTTGTAAAGCTGTAGCTCACTGACAATGCACGGGTTTGGTGGAAGGCGGAAGAAAGCCGTCTTGACCAACCTATCGAATGGAAGACTTTCCGTGTCATGTTCGATGAAAAGTACTTCCCAGAGACTGCCCTCTTTGATATGGAACAGCAGTTCATCCATCTGCAACAAGGTTCAATGTGGACCAGATCAATAGATGAGTATGATGCTGAGTTTACCATACTCAGCAAGTAAGATAAGTCTCTATATTTTGATTTTCAATATCACATACCAAACAGGTAACACTAGACCGCAACAAATTCACGGCACACTTGATACCGAATGCTGAGATCAGGGCCAGAAGATTTCAGCAAGGGTTGGACCAGGAAATCTAAGCTGCATTAGCTATAGGGGATTTCCCAACCCATGATTTGGCTTTGAAGGCTGCCCGACGATATGAGGCAGCGGTGAAGAGGAAGGGTAGACCTCAATCTTCCGGAGTAAAGCATCCTGCCACTCAGATGGCAGGAGGAGCCTCTTCAAGGCCAACTGTTGAACCCAGAAGACCAGAAGAAACCGATTACCAGTCAAGTCCCGACTTTTGCTTCTATTGCAAGAGAGAAGAACACTTGTGGAAGGACTGTAGGCGTGCAAAAGGCTTGTGCTTAGTTTGTGGCGGATCCAATCACGGAATTGGAAACTGTCCTTATAGACGCAACCCAGATCACACACCCACCAACTACCCGCAGCGGCCAGCTATCCAGGCTCCGGCATCTCGTCTTACACTCCCAGCTCCAACACCTGCACAGCCTACTCGCCAATTCTATCAGGCACTGAAGAACATGCCTTGAGAGCAGAGAAACATACCCCAAGGACATAGGAATGTACCTCCAGTTAGGAGGAATGTACCACGGCGTCAGGCTTTCCTTTTAGCGGCAGAAGAAGCAGAGACTGTAGACCAAGGTAACACTGGTAATTCTCATCAACCATTTCAAACCATTGTACCACTTTGTTAAATTTTTCATACAATATCAGTACTTCTATCACCAACCTTTCCTTGAATCTGTTACACTTTCCTTTTACAAATTTCGAGAACGAAATTTTTATAAGGAGGGTAGAATGTAACAACCCTATACTTTCTATACAATTTTTTTCTTCAAAATTACAGAAAGAGCTACTTGAGCCTGAGCACAAGTTATAAGTTTGATTTGCTTTTGAACGGCAAGAAGGAGCTTACAGCTCATTGGTAAGACCTTGCACTGCTGAACCAAAGCACCAAAGTTCAAATCCCATCAGCCACACATTATTTTTATTTTGCTTTCTTTTAATCTTTTTAAAAGCCCAAGAGTCTACACGTACACAACATGTAAACTGAAGAGTCACACATATAACAAACGAGTCTACTGTAGTAGACCAAGCGACGGGGACACGTGGCGAAGAGACTCGGCCGACTCGATCCGGCGAATCGGTCGAATTGGATGATGGCGCCGGTCCGACTCAGTCGAAACCTAATTTTTCTTGAATCCTCTGCAACCTTTGGCCTACCCCATAACCTCTGTATTATTTAAATTCCCTTCACATTTACAGAAAAAATTAAAACTCCTATTCAATCCATTTTAATACAATTTTTTAATACACCTTTTCATTACCCTAAACCCTAATTTTTCCTATAAATACCATACCTAAAATCATCCCTCTTCACTCCCAAATCCCTGCCCAAAGTCTCAAGAAAATTTCCTAAACATTTTGTGTGTAAGTGGAGTTAGCAAAGGGCGAAACTCCGACGAACTTCCGACGACAATCCGAGAAGTTTCCGGCGACGAAACGACGCACCGGTGTTTCCCCAATCTTCCTCTTCCTCTTCTCTTAACCCTAATCCAGTAAGTCCCCCTTCTCTCTCTCTCTTTTACTATTCTCAAATTCTTAATTTTTAAAACGTGTCGGAAACGGAGTTATCCAGCTTCCGATTATCTTTTCTTTCAAAAATATAATATTTTCTTAATAACAAACCTACAACTTTTGATATATTTTTTAATACTCATTAACTAAGACAATAAATCAAGTTTGACATTAAAATGATAACCGTAGCCGGTTTTATTTCAATTTTACATTAAAATACCTTTATATTTTATATCGACATGTTTATACATTTTAACCATGCTAGCTTTAGAAAACTCACGAGATAATGACCTACCTCCTCACAACACTCATATGTAACATAGCACGATGGAATTTTGGAACATAGATTTGGGAAAACACGACTTTACATATAACTACCTTCAACTTATAAAACCTTTTTCTACAAGATGTGTATTTTGACAAATCTTTTCAATTGCGCCTCTACAGCCCATTTCGGGGAACCCATTCAGTATGGTGCGGATTATTGCACATTCTCGGGCCTAGTGAGATGCAGACCTCCTCAAGGAGCATGATCTTGAAAGATTTAAATTACAATTTTCTTTAGAAAATATGATTTCTATTATAAATAAAACTTATATTTTTAATAAATATATATATATATATATATATATATATATGTAATTAATATCAAAATATCTATTTTTAATATTTATAATGTTACACATTTCCAATATTCAAGAAAAACATTCCATTTACAAGAAAATACAATACAACTCCAATATTACAAATAAATACAATATATTATGAAATTAGGTTTTATTCACTAGAAATGTCACATTGATAAAATATAAATCCATGAAAACTCTAAAGACGATAATAAAATACTTGATATGTATTTTGAAAATTGTACAAAACTATTTTTACATAAAACCCCCTCAAGTTATACTAAAATACAATAAGGACCCTAGTAAACATAGGTTTAAGCGGGACCAGTCTTTTGAGCCTCAGCAAGCCGGAAATATAGGTGCTTGCCTATTTAAGGCAGACAACTTAATAAATAGTGTTATCAACACGGTAATCGTTTTTGAAAAAGACGCAAATCCTGTCGTCCATGTGCAGCGGTTACCGATAGTACCAAAACATAATTCAGTATTCAATTTCTTTTCTAATTGTCTGACTCAGACCGAGTCTCAATATAATTAATCTGACTTGAATATGATTCAAGTATCAAACTTAAATACAACATGGATCTATGAATCCGTCTATTCAATCTAATCAATATATATTGACTGAACCGAACCATGGATACACATCCATCTACATGTGTAACGCCATAGTTTTCGATTAGTGTTAATTAAGCGATAGTGCGGGTTTTCTGTAAAAAAGTTTACCAATTCGGGTTCCTCACATTTTATAATATTTTATTAATATTTTATTATTATTTGTTATGACTTGCACGCACGTGTGCACGTTAATTTGAGAGTTTGTTTATGCTAATCTAGTTTAGCAACCAAGGCAACTTTAAGCTAATCCAATTCTTGTTTAACCTTAACCTAAATCCCTTAATATTTGTGGTGAGATATTTGTGTTTGTTTTGGATTGGGAATAGGTGGCATGGGGAGTCATGGCCTTGCATTAATGAGAGAGTTAATGTTTGGTATGCTTACCCTCTCACCTTTGCACTCACCTCTTTCTCTAACTCACTCACACACTCTTATTCTCTCTCACTCTATCTCTTTCTCATCATTTCCTTCATCTTCTCTAAGCCTAAACTGAACCCTTATCACTTCCATCACAAAAACCTTCACAAACTTCATCAAAAACTCACCCAAATCACTTCTAAAGCCTAATTTTGCCTCTTAGATGCCTTGGAGCTTGGAAAGCTAGGATTTTTGAGCATGTGCGAGTAGGTAATGATCTCTTTCTGTTAAGTAAGTCTTTTTCATGTTGCGTAGCTTGTTAGTTTCAGTTTAGAACGCGTAAAGTTTCGTTTCGGGTAAATATCGTATTTTTAGTGTAGTTTGGTGTCTCGGATGATCTGCTATCAAACCAGCTTTTTGTTAGAAAAGTTCCCATCACAGTGACCTAGTGTGGTGACCTAGAAGATACCCTCAAAATACGAGCCCACTCTCTCAAGAACAGGCCGCAAATTTAATGATTCTGGCCGCAATTTGTGGCCAGAGTGGGGTGGTTGGTGGTGTATTTTGGAGTAGGGGTCTCTGGGGTTGTGTGTGGTCTTGTGGTATGTGCAACTTTTACAAATTATTTGGGTAGCAAAATCTGGGATCACTTTGCTTATTTCTTGTGTTTCAATTACGCGCGTTATGTTATCCGATACGGTTCGTGTCGTTGTGTATTTGTTGCTCTATAGTTGGTTTCGTAGTGTTGCTATACACGTTAGCTAATAAGCGAACACTTGAGAGTAACTTTGGAGTTGGTGCATCGGTCAAACGTAGATTGTACGTGTTATTGGTCGATTTCTAATATTTACACTTGCTTTGTTCATTTATGAATTTAGGATCGCAGGCCGGGACTTCGGACGCTGCGAAAAAGAGAAAGCGAGTGGTTGGCTTTACTTAGCCAGGATCATCTGTGAGTAGATTTAACATCTACAGCGGAATCGCCCGCATGGAGTTATGCATCTGGGCTAGATATGATATGATATTAATCGCATGTTATTTTGCACATATAGAGATTGTGCATAAGACTTCATTGCATATTATTACTTGTTGTGCTTGGACTTGTATCGTTTGGACACTGCACTATTATTGACGGCTTATGTTGCACGAGCACTGATTGTATGCCACACACACCGTCAATAATTGCCATGATACGCACAACACACAAACATATATGATATTGTTTGGTTAGGGACATTGAGACATTGATTCATATTCCATTGTGCATATGACATATAGCATACCTGTATACCTACATGCTTACACATATGCCTTGACATGCCTACATGTTAGCTACCTTTATACCTATATGGTATTGTACAATTAGAGATATGTATATACACATATGAGACATAGCTATATGTACATCTTGTATACATACTTACATGTACACCCGTATATCTTGATATAGCTATACATATACCTGGAGGGTATTGTATCATTATTGACTTACATATACACATACCTAGCTTGATATAGCTGCACACATACCTGGAGGGTATTACATCATTACTGATAGGTAGATACACATATCTTGCTATACCGACATGGTTACGCATACCGGGCTATAGCTACATGTTCATCTTTATATGATGTTGTATGGATTTGGAGAAATTAGGGACCGCATGATATATTTAATAACTTGTTGCAGTTAAATAGCGGTTTTTCCTTTATATGCTCATATTACTGTTTCATGTGCATATATTATATTTCATGGATTTCGCATTGATATATGGAATTCACATGATGTTTTCTGGATTTGAGGACCGTGGTAGTTTCATGAAATTATGCATTATTTGAAAAACCCGGTTTCTCTTGATATGATATTTCAGCATCCACCATGAGATTTATCGGTTCTAATATATACCCCATGCGAGGAGGTGTCGTGGGCCGTGTGCGGGTACATGGTGGGGCCCGAAGGTATCCCGGGGCAAGAAAGTTATGTCGATAGTTTACGCCGATGAGCCTGGCAGGGGAATCATACCTACCGGTGACAGTATTTGGACTCGGCGATGATCGTGGGGATATCGACCGGAGTCATGTAAGTATGCATACGGGGAATTCGAGTGCCGACGGTTGGGGTACTCGGGTTTCGGATGACCGTGTGATACGTACATATCAGGGGCAGTCGGGTTAATGACGCCTGATAGATGAGTATTTATGTGTCGATGCTAGGCACTAGTTTTCATGATATTTTACCTCTAAGTATATATATCAGTGGTATGGGACGCTGTTATATATGCACGTATGTATATATATATCAGTGGTATGGGACGCTGTTATATATGTATATATATATATCGGTGGTATGGGACATTGTTATATATATATATATATATATATATATATATATATATTTAATATATATCATCATAATAATCTGTGCATGTATTCTTATTCATTACTTGATGTTGAGGGCTGATCTGAGGGTCAATATGAGGGCCGATCTGATGTGCCCGATATGAGGGGCTGATGTGCCCGATATGAGGGGCTAATATGCCCGATGTGAGGGGCTGAGTGCCCGATATGAGGGCCGATCTGATGTGCTCGATGTGAGGGGCTGAGTGCCAGATATGAGGACCGATCTGAGGGCCGATCTGAGGATATTTGGTATTTGGATTGTCTAGATAGACACTGGTCCTGCCACGATGAGTATTCCGTAAGGATGACATGTTTTATGCCATATTCCGCATTTATTTTATATGCATTGTTTCATGTATTAGTAATACCTGATAGAGTACCTTTCATGACTGTTGCACACATATGGCCATTTATTGCTATTAGCTTGCATGTGATAGATTTACGCAGTACGTGCATACTTGCGATTACCTGCATATGTTATTTACTATTCACGAGTTGGCAATTTACCCCCTTTGTGCCACAGTGTTTTGCAGGTAGTCCCTCAAAGTAGTCGAGGCAGGGCTTTCTACCTATCGTATCATCTTTTGCAGCGGATACCGCTACGGCTGACTGTGTGCAGTTTTGCTTTAGGTGGATTTTGCGGTTATCCGATATTGCTCATTGTATATCTTTATACCATGTACTCTCTATCTACCATTATCATGTATTGACTTAGAGGCGAGTTGTGAGGACGATATTGTATATTATTTGGTGACTTGGAGGTCTTTTATGCCGTTTTATTTATATCGACTTTTTCTTCGCTACGGCGTCGTATATTTGCTTGTAGTGGTTGTTTTCCACCTTTGGGCGTGGATTTGCTTCCATTGGGGATGCTTTACTTATATCTTTATATTATACCCTTTTTAGGGGCTTGTTTTACAAAGGAGGTGCTGCCGAATTTTAAAGAAAATAAAATTTGGACTTTAAAGAATTTGATTGAGATTTCAAAAGTTTTAATAAAGTTATTATCACTTACTACTTTTAATGGTTTAGATTGTTGGGTTTTTGGCTTCCTTAAATTGCGTTACGCCTGTAGACGTTGCGTAGTTTTAAGGCCGTCACGTACTAAATATTGGGTCGTGATAAAGTTGGTATCAGAGCGCTAGGTTTTACCTTTCGGAGTGTAGGATGACCTTGGTATAATGGAGTAGGTAGCTGAAGCAGAGTAACGTAGTGTGTGTATGTCCGCGGCATACTTACGACACAGTACTCCGTCTAAGTGACCTAAGTACTAATTGCTTGAAATTCCTTCCTTGATGATATATATCCTTGTGATTCGATTTCTGTGTTCTTATCGAATCCTATTTCCATTTATAGCCTTTTGCCGCCGATGACTATGAGGGCTCAGAGTGATGCAGCGAGGGCCGAGATCAGATTTGACTCGTTTAAAGCGAGGACTGACCAAGATGGTACGCTCGTTGCACAGGAGCAGATGGATCCGCCTTCGATAGATCGTATCGATAGGCTTGTGGCAGATATGCAGGACTTGCGCCAGACGATGAGGTCGTTGGTTGAGGCCAGTCGAGCGCAGCGACAGGAGGTTGCTACCCCTATTACCCAGTTATTCTTTACGATCAGCACACAGCATTGTGTTACGTACACAGCAGCAGTGGATGCATTCCGTTTAGCTGAGGAGCGTCTTCCCGAGACTTTGGGAGTTCCAGCACCGAGGAGGGCTCGTACAGGTGTACCAGCCCAGAGACAGAGGTTCAGTCACCGTGACAGGTTTTTTGCACATCACGGGAGTAGCAGAGGCTCTGGACGAGGACAGTCGTTTAGCTCTCATCCCCAGGAGGGGCAGCAGTTTTTATCTGGATGTTACCGGTGCGGGAGTTTTTGTCATCAGGTTCGAGATTGTACAGAGCCACGTGAGCGCGAGGCAGCTGTACCCTAGAGAGGTCATGGTCGCAGAGGATTCGTTCCGAGTGTACCGGATGGCAGAGGAGGAGTTCAGCCTGTTGCGGGTAGAGGGCAGACACGAGCGTTTGCTTCTACTCATCGGGACGCGTGGGCGTCCAGAGCAGAGTTTTCAGGTAATCTTTTTCGTATGTTCTTTTGATGCATATGTTTGTTTAATTCGGGATCTATGCACTCGTTTGTTCTACACACTTTGTGCCGTGGTTGGGCCGAGAGTTGTGTATGCAGATCGGCCGTTGTTGTGTTAACTTCTGTTAGCGATCCTTTGGTTGCGCGACACGTGTTTCGGTCATGTGCCAGTTGGGTAGGAGATAGAGATTCGTCCGTCGAATTGATCCTTCTAGAGATGTTGGACTTTGACATTCTCCTGGGCACGGACTGGTTAGCTACGTGCTAAGCGTCTGTGGACTGCCGCGAGAAGATAATCATGTTTTGTTTTCCTGGCAAGTCAGTTCTTGTTGTGCAGGGGGACAGTGGTGCCGCCTCTCACAGCTTGATTTCAGCTTTTTTCGCTAGTCGGCTTTTGAGGAGAGGATGTCGTGGATTCTTGGCTTTCATTTGTGATACTGGAGCCACAGTGGCTTTGTTGGACCGGGTTCCTATCGTGCGGGAGTTTTCCGACGTTGTTCCAGAAGAGCCGGCGGAGCTTGGGGAGCTTAAGGATCTGCTGCAGAGTTGCTAGATAGGGGGGACTTGTGCGTCCGAGTGTTTCGCTTTGGGGAGCTACTATTCTGTTCGTCAAGAGAATGATGGCAGTTTGAGGATTGTGTATTGATTGATCGTCAATTGAACCGAGTTATGGTGCGGATAGGTATCCTTTACCTCGCATTGACGATTTCTTTTATCAGCTCCAGGATGCGAGACATTTTGTTTGGGATCAGGTCATCATTGTTGCGGGTTCGGAATGATGACATTCCGAAGACTGCTTTTGTACGCGCTATGGGCACTATGAGTTTTGGTGGTGTCGTTGGACTCACCAATGCCCTAGCAGCATTCGTGGATATGATGAACCAGATTTCTTCTGGCCATTCCTCGACCAGTGGATTGGTGTGTTATAGATGACATTCTGGTCTATTCCCAAAGTCGTGAGGAACATGGGCAGCACTTGAGGATTTGCTGTGCAGACATTGGGAGAGCGCCAGATGTTTGCTAGATTCTCAGAGTGTTCCTTCAGGCTTGATAGTGTTGAACTTCTTTGGTCATGGGGTTACGGGAGACGGTTTTCGTATGGACCCGAAGGAGATCGAGGCCGTACAGCTTGGCCCAGACTTGCATCAGGGACAGAGGTCTGCAACTTTTTGGGCTTAGCCGGTTTTTACCGCCGTTTCGTGCAGGATTCTTGTGTATTCGCTGCACCGTTGACCGTACTGAAAAGGAAGGGGGTTTCTTTTCTTTAGACTGAGGCATGTGTGCGGAGTTTTCAGTAGTTGAAGACTTGGGTAACGATTGCACCAGTTCTATCCTTGTTTCTGGATCGGGCGACTTTTTTGTTTACTGTGATGTTTCGCGAGTAGGGCTCGATTGTGTACTGATGTAGCATGATAGAGTTATCGCTTATGCTTCCCGAAAGTTGGAGGAAGTACGAGCAGGACTTATCCCACTCATGATCTGGAGATGGCCGCGGTGGTTTTGCGCTGGAGATTTAGGGACGCTACTTGTACGGAGAGTCATGTCATATTTTCGCGCACCACCAGAGCTTAATAAACATCTTCCTGCAGCGGGTGTTGATTGTTAAGACAGCGCCGTTGGATGGAGCTTATGAAGGATTGTGATTGTGAGATCCTTCATTTCCCGTGACAAGATGATTGTGGTAGCTGATGCTTGAGTCATAGGCCCGGGGGTAGTTTGTTCCAGTTGTGCACAGTTCGGAGACAGTCTTCCGCAGATTTACAGTTCTTGTGTAACCGTTGAGTACAGTTTAGGTTCGCCTCTATTGAGGGGATGGCTTGCTCATGTCCGCGTCCGTCCACTTTTACTTGATAGTTCCATAGGGCACAGCCCGCCGATGCTCGTTTGTCGGAGCTTCTTGAGTATGTTCGGCTGGGTAAAGATTCGGAGTCCTTGATTTGTGACCAGGGTGTGCTGTGTTAGGGACTCGATGGCGTGTACTGATACTGATGGGTAGAGAC
The DNA here is from genome assembly GCA_030015575.1 of Agapanthus africanus. Taxonomy (NCBI): domain Eukaryota; kingdom Viridiplantae; phylum Streptophyta; class Magnoliopsida; order Asparagales; family Amaryllidaceae; genus Agapanthus; species Agapanthus africanus. Next base: position 166,356,573 of record CM057337.1, read on the forward strand.
GGGAGGTCCTAGAGCAGGCACATCAGTCAGCTTTCTGTGTTCATCCAAGTACCACCGAGATGTGACGTGACTTGTGAGATAGTTACGGGTGGGCAGGGGTGAAGAGTGAAGTTTTGGATTTCGCTTCGAAGTGCTTGGCTTGTCAGCGAGCTGAGGTTGAGCATTTGAGGCCGGCTGGAGAGTTGCAACCTTTTTACCATTCCGAAGTGAGAATGGGAGCAGATCTCTATGATTTTCGTTCTGGTGTCTGCCGAGGTCTAATCGAGGGTATGACCCCATTTAGGTGGTTTGTTGTCCGGTTATTGTCAGTTTGCTTGTTGTTCTTCGGTAAGTTTGTGTGTTTGCACGGAGTTCCTTCATGGGTTGTATCCAATAGAGGCACCCAGTTTGCTAGCCGTCGTTGACAGAAGCTTCAGGAAGCCTTGGGTACTGGTTGAGCATTAGCTCCGCTTTTCCATCTGTAGGCCGATGATCAGATAGAGCGGACTATACAGAGTCTGGAGGATATGATTGTGCGTACATACTTTTTTTGTTGGCTGTGGGATCATCACTTGCCATTGATGGAGTTCTCCTACGATGACAGTTATCAGGAGACGTTTCAATTGGCAACTTTCTGGCCTTGTGTGATAGGTTGTGTCGATCGCCAGTCTGTTTTACTGACTTTGCGAGAGTAGTATTTTTGGACCCTAGCTAGTCGGGAGGCTTCGGAGATGATCCAGTTGGTTCAGGTCAGGATGAGAGCAGCCCGGTGCAGACAGAAGTCTTATGCCGACCGCGGTGGTCGCAGACTTGAGTTCGCAGTGGGAGATCATGTATTCCTACGAATTTTTCCCGATGAAATGGCGGGTTGAGTTTTGAGAAGCTTAGTCCCAGATTATAGGTCCTTTTGAAATCCTTTAGCGAGTTAGTACCGTTGCCTTAAATTTGACACTTCTGCCCAGATTTTTGAGTATTCATCCCGTATTTCTTGTGTTGATACTTTGCAATTACCTTCATGACCTTTCTCACATGATTCAGCACCAGATCATTTATCTTGAACGCGAACTTTTCGTTCACCGGCAGCCAATAGTGCTAGTGGATCGCCAGGTGGAGAAACTGTAGGGTTACTAGGCACACTAACAAGGCTCTACAAGGTATCGACCATGCCCGTTTAAAAATTTATGTGCCTAAAAATCCCTAAGCAAGATCTTGTACTAGAGTTTAGGCGAATCTAAAGGCAAGTAAACAATTTTACTCTAAAGGGAATACGAAATACAACCTTTGTAGATCGGTCCTCCACTTCATTTGCTCCTTGTTGAAGTCCCTTCGTTGCGATCAAGGTTCTCCCGGGCTCTTGCATGGCTTCACGACGCGAAGGATGCGACCTTGCTTGAAGTCTCCGAGGCCGAAGATGATCTACGTCGAGGGAATTCCGAATCAAGCTCCTACTTCACTAACTAGAGAATTAGTGAAGTAAACACCCGAAACTAAAGTGCTAGTCTAGTAGAGGATGGAGAAATAGGAAGTGGGTTCTCTTTGGAATTTTGTTTCTCACAATCTATCTCACTTTGGATCAAACCCTAGTTTGCTTTTTCTTTTGTTCAATGAAGAAGAAGATGAACAAAAGAGAGTGAAGAGGATAATGATCAAGTGAGAAGGGTAACCATGGTGAGTGAGTATCATATACTAACCCTTGTAGACGCATAACCATAGCTAATTGATTATGGTTGGGTTAAAAGGAATCTAAGGTAAAGACAAAGCTAGTAGACTTTGTCAAAGCAAAGTAAGCTTCTACAAGCTTCATGCTCATTCCAAAACTCCACTAATTTTGTAATTATCTTAAATAATCATAACCCACCATAATACATAGAATGGTGTATGTCTCATACACACATGAATGTTGTATCATTAACCATATACAATAAGATAACACATTTTAACATATATCATATATATATGTTAAAGTAGTGTACATGTGAGAAAAACCCTAAAGTGAACAAGTGTTAGTAAATGTAAATTAGTATATCTAATATACAATTATACACTTAATTATTAAATCAACACTTGACTTAATAATCCGGTCATATCTCATATAACCGGCTAACATCCATTGTATCGACATATCGAATCAACACTTGATTCGATAACCCGGCTATCTCATATATAACCGACCGATACAAAAAGTCGCGAGAATAGAATACGGTATTACATACATGCATTATTCTCGGTCTCGCACATATCACATATGCGCTCCTATTTCGTTTTGCCTGAGCCAGTAAAACCTCTATGTAGGACTCTAAAGACTCGTCAATACGCCGGCAGTAGGTGATGATCACATCAAGCACCCACAAGCCGTCAGCGGTACTAGCTAGACGTAACGGCTACCCGGGTATTGAGCGATCAGAAGATCAGCAAGCAAGCCCGCTCCAACTCCTGTAAAAGCCTGCCGGTAACACTTCCCGTACAGTCCGGTCTCCTCGTCTGATATGTCGCATATCAAGTCTAGGGGTGATAAACGTCAGACCCCAATAACCGATAAGTCGTGCCGATGTGAGGCTCATAACGGGTCGAGAAACTACTGGTAACACTTACCAGCAAATCTCTAAATCAGCCCTGGCCAGGGACTTCCCTGTTACGGCCAATCGAGCACAGCGCAACATCAACCCCCAATACCGGGAGAGACGAAACCCCTCCTATCGCTCATTGCCTCCATGTGACTCGGGACTGTACCCAAAAACCACCGTTTTGCACGCCCTCATGGACGTGGTAAGGTGGAAATCAAAGCACAGTGGGAATCACACAAGACTCTATGACGATCTCGGGTCTACAGACTAACCTGCACAAGTGTCACCAGAGAACTGCCATCTGACGTAAGGTATAATACCATCTGGGAGTTCTCGGTGAGTCCGTCCAGTGTACCCAGTCTCCACTGAGCACCCGTATACCATCTCTGATGTCAAACACCAATGGATATGGGATCATCCATCGCCCATCTCATGGGTCGAGAAGCGTATACGCTAGTCTACTCTGGTATATCGATGCCCCGTCTCAATACACCCACGACTAGGGACCTTGAAAGATGTACTTATGGACTACCATGTCCCCACTAGTATGATCCGCATCATAGTCCAGGTAGTCAAGTACACATCCTAAGGGCTTTACCAACATGCAACTATAAGACAGTATAAAGAGACAAGTATACATGTTAAAGTAAAGTGCAACCAGATAGCATACTATCATATCGAGCAAGAAAGTCCTCTCTATATATGTCCAAGCATCCAATATAATATACATCATCTGTACAATACTGGCCTTTAGGGCATACATACAACTAAGAATCTCCCACTTGCACTAGGGCCAGCTGCTGTAGTATCGCATACCGAGCATCCCGAAGAGTCTCTCAAACTGTATCTGGGGAATGGCCTTCGTGAGTGGATCCGCTATGTTGTTCTTCGTGTCAACCTTCCTGACCTCGATCTCCCGGCGATCAACTATCTCCCGGATCAGGTGATACCGCCTCAGAATATGCCTGGATCGCTGATGGGACCTGGGTTCCTTGGCCAAAGCCACCGCTCCATTGTTATCGCAATACAAAGGTATTAGATGCTCAATGGATGGAACCACACCAAGTTCATTAATGAACTTCTTGATCCAGACAGCCTCTTTGGCAGCATCGTTGGCAGCGATGTATTCAGCCTCCATCGTCGAGTCTGCCACGGTTTCCTGCTTGGAACTCTTCCAGATAACCGTCCCTCCGTAAAGGGTAAAGACAAATCCCGAATGCGACTTAGAGTCGTCCTTATCACTCTGGAAGCTCGAATCGGTAAAGGACTCCACTTGGAGTTCTCCGTTACCATACACCAAGAGCATCTCTTTAGTCATTTGCAAGTACTTGAGAATGCTCTTCACAGCTGTCCAGTGACTCTCTCCAGGATCAGCTTGATACCTGCTCACTACACTTAGTGAGTATGCTGCATCGGGTCTGGTACATACCATCGCGTACATGATAGAGCCTACCGCCGAAGCATAGGGTATCCCTTGCATGCGAACTCTGTCCAAATCAGTCTTGGGAGACATCTCTTTGGAGAGAGTGAGCCCTGAGATCGTGGGTAAAAACCCATATTTGGACTCTTCCATACTAAACCTCTTTAGTATGGTGTCAATGTACCTGGATTGGGACAATCCCAATATCCTTTTAGATCTATCTCTATAGATCCTAATTCCCAATATGCAGGAGGCATCACCAAGATCTTTCATTGAGAATCTTTGTGATAAGAAGAGCTTGACCGATTGCAGCATAGGAATGTCATTTCCTATCAAGAGTATGTCGTCCACATACAATACGAGGAAGACAACCTTACTCTCTGCCACCTTCTTGTAGATACAAGGTTCATCTACGTTTTTGACGAAATCAAACTCTTTGATAACGACGTCAAAGCAGATGTTCTAACTCCGCGATGTTTGTTTTAATCTATAAATGGATTTAAGCAGCTTGCACACCTTCCCGCTGCTCCCACTATCTACGAAGCCCTCTGGCTGAGTCATGTACACGCACTCTTCTAAATCACCGTTTAGAAAGGCGGTCTTAACATCCATTAGCCAGATTTCGTAGTCATGATATGCAGCGATGGCAAGCATGATCCGGATAGATTTAAGCATGGCCACTGGAGAAAAGGTTTCGTCATAGTCCACACCTGGTCTTTGACGATAACTCTTTGCAACAAGTCTAGCTTTGAAAGTCTCCACTTTCCCATCTACACCAAGTTTTTTCTTGAAGATCCACTTGCTCCCAATGGGTTTTACCCCTTCAGGAGCATCTTCCAAAGTCCATACTTTGTTGGTGTACATGGATTCCATCTCGGACCGCATTGCATCCAGCCATTTCACTGAGTCTCCACTCGTGATGGCCTGCTCGCAACCAGTTGGGTCATCATCAACCATGATGCAATCCTCACTCCCACCATCCATGAGAAAACCGTAGTATCTCTCAGGTGGGCGAGGAACCCTACTAGATCGGCAGAGAGGCTGAGGTTCGTTGGGAACTACCGAATCTTCCGGTTCCACTAAATCTTCAGTTTGAGTTTATGTAGCCGGAATTTCTTCCAGTTCTACCTCACTGCCACTAATTTCTTTTGCAAGAAATTCCTTTTCTAAAAAGATGGCATGTCGAGAAATAAAAACTTTTTGTTCCTCAGTATGGTAGAAAAGATATCCATGTGAATGTTTGGGATATCCCACAAACTTACATAGAACTAACCGTGCCTCGAGTTTGTCCGGATTTTGCGTTTTGACATAGGCCGGACAACCCCATATCTTAACTCGTTTAAGACATGGTCTCTTCCCGCTCCATATCTCATATGGTGTGGTAGGTACAGATTTAGATGGAACTTGATTCAATAGGTATGCTGCTGTCTCCAGTGCATACCCCCAGAAGGAAATAGGTAACTCAGCTGTGCTCATCATAGAGCGCACCATATCTAATAGGGTGCGGTTTCTCCGTTCCAATACACCGTTGTGCTGTGATGTATATGGAGGCGTTAGCTGAGAGAGAATCCCATTCTCTTTCAGGAAATCCAGGAATTCATTGCTCAAGTATTCACCTCCTCGATCAGATCGAAGGATTTTAATACTTTTCCCGGTTTGGTTTTCGACTTCTTGTTTATATTCTCTAAATTTCTCAAAAGCTTCTGATTTGTGTTTCATCAGGAACATATATCCGAATCTAAAGAGATCGTCAGTGAATGTAATGAAGTACGAAGAACCATCTTTGGCATGTGTAGACATGGGGCCACATACATCACTATGTACCAGTCCTAAGAGTTCAGTAACTCTTTCTCCGTGTCCCGTAAACGGAGTTTTGGTCATCTTGCCTTTGAGACATGACTGGCAAGTGTCATAAGATGAAAATTCAAACGGATTCAAATATCCATCCTTATGCAACTTAGCTAGTCATGTCGCATTGATGTGACCCAGTCTACAATGCCACAAGAAGGATTCATTCAGTTCTGAACTCTTCCTCTTGTGTGTGTTTGTTATACTCAGAACTGTTGATTGATTTAGAACATAAATGCCATCGCACATCGTGCCTGATCCAACCAACTTTTGGTTTAAAAAATGTTCATAACATTATCCTGTAATACAAAATTATATCTCTCTTTACTCAACAAAGAAACCGATATAATATTGCATATCAGGTTCGGCATGTAATAGCATTCGTTCAGAATCAATGTATTACCAGTTGGCAATATAAGGTGATATTCCCCGACGGTTTTAGCTGCAACAATTGCACCATTTCCAACCCTTATGTCTTTATCACCTTCTCCAAGTTCTCTACCTTTCCTAAGCCCATATAACTGGTTACATATATGGGATCTTGACCCGGTATCTAATACCCAGGACGTAGAGGAAATGGAGAAACAGTTCTCTGTAACGAACACACCCGAAAAAAATGCATCAACATGTACTTTCTTCACACGGGAGGCATGGGAATCCTGGTATTCCCCTATATCCTGTTCAGTCTTATAACTTTTATAAGAAAGAACGGAACCAATGTTCCCCAGCACAGTATAACATGCGGGTTCGGTCATCCATATTATTATCTTTATTAAGGCATGATATGGTCGCTACCTGGAGAGAGAGAAAAGAAAAAACTTTAGCGTATGCTCTTGCAAGATCAGATTGGTTATTTATCTTATCTAATCAGGATGGCTCCCACTGTTTTTATCAAATCTTCCTTCAAACTCTAAAAGGAAAGACTAGCCGGGATTAATTACACCCTACAACTTCGCCAATCTTTCAGCCAGGCCAGTGTCGGTACTTTGAGGGAGGTTCCCCGTGCTTTCGCACGGACCTAATTAAAGTAAACCTCGTTTTCCCAGAGGCGTAACCCCGTTGACACCTTTCTAGACACCTACTTGATCGGCTAATTGTCCTGTGTAAAACTCTCCCAGGAGTAACAATTACTCGCAGTGGGTATCGGGATCCAACTATCTCATAGAAGATATGCAATCTCATTGCAAATCTCAACACTTGAAATTCCCGATAATATTTTGCCCCTAACCCCTATGACCTTGACAAAGGCCAACAAATCATAGGATGTTAGTCAAGTTCAACCTGTCATTTCTTGATTGAATCAAACCCACCCGCACGACCCTTGACAAAGGCCAACAAGGTCGTACGACTACCCCAAAACAATCTGCATCATATACATAAGCAGATAAGCACCATTCAGCTACCGCACATTGCGCCTTGACAAAGGCCAACAAACGCAGCACGAATACTAAACAGTTCTTATCAGGAATGATGGAGGACTACGACAGGTTTTTCTGAAAACCTATTGCGTAATGAACTTGATATCATCGTAGAATCATGTGAATTTTGAAATGGAGTGATTTTGAGGCTTTTATTAGTTTTGCTAAAGAGGTCACTCCCGGTGAAGGGATCTCGGATCTTTCCTTATGGAATAAGGTGCATGATATATCATATACATCACAATGCAAAGCAAAACTCCAAAAGCAGTCAAAAGTCAAACCGAGTGTTGTAGCATCTGCCAGTTTTGCTAAAGAAGTCACTCCCGGTGAAGGGATCTCGGCTCTTTCCTCATCGAATAAGGTGTGGGATATATCATATATATCGCTATGCAAAGCAAAACTGTAGCTACCCTTTTATTTGAAAATTTGATTCTACAACATATTTTAGATTTCTTTTCTTTCATTAATCACATTAATGAAGTCCCATCATTTAAGTCACCTAAACATCATAGATAAATACGACGTACACTTATGCCATCCGCATTCGCCTCGATGTCCCCTCGTGCACCGTTAGGTTAGGTAACTAACGGCAGAGCAGGGCAGGGCTAGCGCGGGTGTAAAACATAAGTAACGCCTATATAATATATCATATATACTATATACAGTATTTATCACATCTCATCACATGATCACATCACAGATATCGCAGCAGAAGAAACATATGAAACATTGGATATAATAGGACGTCCGTGTTTTATTTTGAGCCTCTATAAAACACGGATTCCACGGTCGCGATGAATAACCAAACCCACACCCCTAGACCCCTACGAGAGCGGCAAGCAACCCTACCAATTCTAGAGTTAGGAGACCCGGACTCGACTCCTCGAGTTGGTCTCCCACTGGACTCTAGAACCCGGTTACTTGTGCTCTCCTCCTTAGGTCTATCCTAGTGCGGAAAAGTAAATAATATACAAATGGTGACATCGACCTCATCCCGGAAGTGCCCCAATAAAAGAATATTACATACATTTAAATTTTACATGAATGAAAATAAAAACTCTCATCTCACATAAAACCCTCCCGGCTATTCAGAACGCGACGATCCAATGTAACATATCCGGCAACACAGAACATTACATGTCATCAACGTAAGTAAATATGCGCATCCCAATTGTCGTTGACATATAGCAACGAAACTGGTGATATCACATATAACACTTACGGTCACAGAAAAGAAAATGTAAAACTACAACATTTGGAATCCACAATCTCTTTAGACATCGTAAATCCGAAATATCACATATTTCGCATTTCATGCCTAACAGTATGAATTCCACATATTGTATCACCTTCCAGATAAATAGACAGTATTAAACTTTCCGATCGAATAATCAAATACCCAAGATTTCCATAATAGCTCAACACTTGAGCGGAGTTCAAAAATTCCAGAATACGTCACAGTAGCAACGGTCCAGCCGTAGAAGGGTCAAGCCAACGCCTCACATGTGGCACGCCGTACTGCCCCAAACCCTAAGGTTCAAAGGGCAGTTCAAGACGGTCACATAATCGAGTTAAGGTTTGTTGTCTTCTAGAGGGTCCATCACGTCACATGCACGTATTTCCGAAAGATTTAAACCCGAGAAAAATTCAACACTTGAATGTTTTTCGTGCCGGGAAAAATTGAGTTAATGATATCCGTTCGAACATTTTAATACTTTCTAAATTATCCGGAAAACAAAAACAAATTTAAAATTCCCGATCAAATTGATGATTACAAAATAAACCCCTGAATACTCAACACTTGAGTCAAATTTAAAATACCTATAAAAATCCAACAGCAGAAGTGCACATTACTGTGCAAAAAGAAAATCCCAATGTCATTGTACGGCCGCGGTTCCGCGGCACAAGTAGGGTAGTGCCGCGGAACCGCGGCGGTCCGTACGACTTAGTTGCTCATTTTGCACTGTATTGCTTAGAAAACCCTGCTGATTTTTTTTTATGTATTTTTAATGTTGAAAATACACAGTTTTGGAAAAATGTACAGAGAGGGGGTTAACTTTGAGGTTTTCGGGTTCGATCGGGGTTTTAACTTCGTTAACACATCGCCTAATACTCTAGCTAGGCTTTGATACCACTGTAGGGTTACTAGGCACACTAATAAGGCTCTACAAGGCATCGACCATGCCCGTTTAAAAATTTATGTGCCTAAAAACCCTAAGCAAGATCTTGTACTAGAGTTTAGGCGAATCTAAAGGCAAGTAAACAATTTTACTCTAAAGGGAACACGAAATACAACCTTTGTAGATCGGTCCTCCACTTCATTTGCTCCTTGTTGAAGTCCCTTCGCTGCGATCAAGGTTCTCCCGAGCTCTTGCATGGCTTCACGACACGAAGGATGCGACCTTGCTTGAAGTCTCCGAGGCCGAAGAAGATCTACGTCGAGAGAATTCCGACTCAAGCTCCTACTTCACTAACTAGAGAATTAGTGAAGTAAACACCCTAAACTAAAGTGCTAGTCTAGTAGAGGATGGAGAAATAGAAAGTGGGTTCTCTTTGGAGTTTTGTATCTCACAATCTATCTCACTTTGGATCAAACCCTAGTTTGCCTTTTCTTTTGTTCAATGAAGAAGAAGATGAACAAAAGAGAGTGAAGAGGATAATGATCAAGTGAGAAGGGTAACCATGGTGAGTGAGTATCATATACTAACCCTTGTAGAGGCATAACCATAGCTAATTGATTATGGTTGGGTTAAAAAGAATCTAAGGTAAAGACAAAGCTAGTAGACTTTGTCAAAGCAAAGTAAGCTTCTACAAGCTTCATGCTCATTCCAAAGCACCACTAATTTTGTAATTATCTTAAATAATCATAACCCACCATAATACATAGAATGGTGTATGTCTCATACACACATGAATGTTGTATCATCAACCATGATACAATAAGATAACACATTTTAACATATATCATATATATATGTTAAAGTAGTGTACATGTGAGAAAAACCCTAAAGTGAACAAGTGTTAGTAAATGTAAATTAGTATATCTAATATACAATTATACACTTAATTATTAAATCAACACTTGACTTAATAATCCGGTCATATCTCATATAACCGGCTAACATCCATTGTATCGACATATCGAATCAACACTTGATTCGATAACCCGGCTATCTCATATATAACCGACCGATACAAAAGTCGCGAGAATAGAATACGGTATTACATACACGCATTATTCTCGGTCTCGCACATATCACATATGCGCTCCTATTTCGTTTTGCCTGAGCCAGTAAAATCTCTATGTAGGACTCTAAAGACTCGTCAATACGCCGGCAGTAGGTGATGATCACATCAAGCACCCACAAGCCGTCAGCGGTACTAGCTGGACGTAACGGCTACCCGGGTATTGAGCGATCAGAAGATCAGCAAGCAAGCCCGCTCCAACTCCTGTAAAAGTCTGCCGGTAACACTTCCCGTACAGTCCGGTCTCCTCGTCTGATATATCGCATATCAAGTCTAGGGGTGATAAACGTCAGACCCCAATAACCGATAAGTCGTGCCGATGTGAGACTCATAACGGGTCGAGAAACTACTGGTAACACTTACCAGTAAATCTCTAAATCAGCCGTGGCCAGGGACTTCCTTGTTACGGCCAATCGAGCACAGCGCAACATCAACCCCCAATACCGGGAGAGACGAAACCCCTCCTATCGCTCATTGCCTCCATGTGACTCGGGACTGTACCCAAAAACCACCGTTTTGCACGCCCTCATGGATGTGGTAAGGTGGAAATCAAAGCATAGTGGGAATCACACAAGACTCTATGACGATCTCGGGTCTACAGACTAACCTGCACAAGTGTCACCAGAGAACTGCCATCTGACGTAAGGTATAATACCATCTGGGAGTTCTCGGCGAGTCTGTCCAGTGTACCCAGTCTCCACTGAGCACCCGTATACCACCTTTGATGTCAAACACCAATGGATATGGGATCATCCATCGCCCATCTCACATGGATCGAGAAGCGTATACGCTAGTCTACTCTGGTATATCGATGCCCCGTCTCGATACACCCACGACTAGGGACCTTGAAGGATGTACTTATGGACTACCATGTCCCCACTAGTATGATCCGCATCATAGTCCAGGTAATCAAGTACACATCCTAAGGGCTTTACCAACATGCAACTATAAGACAGTATAAAGAGACAAGTATACATGTTAAAGTAAAGTGCAACCAGATAGCATACTATCATATCGAGCAAGAAAGTCCTCTCTATATATGTCCAAGCATCCAATATAATATACATCATCTGTACAATACTGGCCTCTAGGGCATACATACAACTAATAATCTCCCACTTGCACTAGGGCCAGCTGCTGTAGTATCGCATACCGAGCATCCCGAAGAGTCTCTCAAACTGTATCTGAGGAATGGCCTTCGTGAGTGGATCCGCTGTGTTGTTCTTCGTGTCAACCCTCCTGACCTCGATCTCCCGGCGATCAACTATCTCCTGGATTAGGTGATACCGCCTCAGAGTGGGGGTGGTTGGTGGTGTATTTTGGAGTAGGGGTCTTTGGGGTTGTGTGTGGTCTTGTGGCATGTGCAACTTTTACAAATTGTTTAGGTAGCAAAATCTGGGATCACTTTGCTTATTTCTTGTGTTTCGATTACGCGCGTTACGTTATCCGATATGGTTCGTGTCGTTGTGTATCTGTTGCTCTTGAGTTGGTTTCGTAGTGTCGCTATGCACGTTAGCTTCTAAGCGAACACTTGAGAGTAGGTTTGGAGTTGGTGCGTCGGTCAAACGTAAATTGTACATGTTATTGGTCGATTTCTAATATTTACACTTGCTTTGATCATTTGTGATTTTAGGATCGCAGGCGGGGACTTCGGACGCTGCGAAGAAAGGAAAGCGAGTGGTTGGCTTTACTTAGCCAGGATCATCTGTGAGTAGATTTAATATCTACAGGGGAATCGCCCGCATGGAGTTATGCATCTGGGCTAGATATGATATGATATTAGTCGCATGTTATTTTGCACATATAGAGATTGTGCATAAGACTTCATTGCATATTATTACTTGTTGTACTTGGACTTGTACCCTTTGGACACTGCACTATTATTGACGGCTCATGTTGCACGAGCACTGATTGTATGCCACACACACTGTCAATAATTGCAATGATACGCACAATACACAGACATATATGATATTATTTGGTTAGGGACATTGAGACATTGATTCATATTCCATTGTACATATGACATATAGCATACTTGTATACCTACATGCTTACACATATGCCTTGACATGCCTACATGTTAGCTACCTTTATACCTATATGGTATTGTACCATTAGAGATAGGTATATACACATATGAGACATAGCTACATGTACGTCTTGTATACATACTTACATGTACACCCGTATACCTTAATATAGCTATACATATACCTGGAGGGTATTGTATCATTATTGACTTACATATACACATACCTAGCTTGATATAGCTACACACATACCTGGAGGGTATTACATCATTACTGATAGGTAGATACACATTTCTTGCTATACCGACATGGTTACGCATACCGGGCTATAGCTACATGTTCACTTTTATATGATGTTGTATGGATTTGGAGAAATTAGGGACCGCATGATATATTTAATAACTTGTTGTAGTTAAATAGCGGTTTTTCCTTTATATGCTCATATTACTGTTTCATGTGCATATATTATATTTCATGGATTTCGCATTGATATATGGAGTTACATGATTTTTCTGGATTTGAGTACCGTGGTAGTTTCATGAAATTATGCATTATTTGAAAAACCCGGTTTCTCTTGATTTGATATTTCAACATCCACCATGAGATTTATCGGTTCTGATATATACCCCATGCGAGGAGGTGTCGTGGGCCGTGTGCGGGTACATGGTGGGGCCCAGAGGTACCCCGGGGCAAGAAAGGTATGTCGATGGTTCACGCCGATGAGCCTGGTAGGGGAATCATACCTACCGGTGACAGTATTTTGACTCGGCGATGATCGTGGGGATATCGACCGGAGTCATGTACGTATGCATACGGGGAATTCGAGTGCCGACAGTTGGGGTACTCGGGTTTCGGATGACCGTGTGATACGTACATATCAGGGGCAGTCGGGGTGATGACGCCTGATAGATGAGTATTTATGTGTCGATGCTAGGCACTAGTTTTCATGATATTTTACCTCTAAATATATATATCAGTGGTATGGGACGCTGTTATATATGCACGTATGTATATATATCAGTGGTATGGGACGTTGTTATATATATATATATATATATATATATATATATATATATATATATATATATCATAATGATCTGTGCATGTATTCTTATTCATTACTTGATGTTGAGGGCCGATCTGATGTGCCCGATATGAGGAGCTGATGTGCCCGATGTGAGGGGCTGAGTGCCCGATATGAGGCCGATCTGATGTGCCCGATGTGAGGGGTTGAGTGCCCGATATGAGGGCCGATCTGAGGGCCGATTTGAGGATATTTGGGATTTGGATTGTCTAGATGGACACTGGTCCTGCCACGATGAGAATTCCATGAGGATGACATGTTTTATCTCATATTCCGCATTTATTTTATATGCATTGTTTCATGTATTAGTAGTACCTGATAGAGTACCTTTCATGACTGTTGCACACATATGGCCATTTATTGCTATTAGCTTGTATATGATAGATTCGCGCAGTACGCACATACTTGCGATTACCTGCATATGTTATTTACTATTCACGAGTTGGTAACTCCCCCCGTTGTGACACGGTGTTTTGCAGGTAGTCCCTCAGAGTAGTCGAGGCAGGGCTTTCTACCTATCGTATCATCTTTTGCAGTGGATACCGCTACGGCTGACTGTGTGCAGTTTTGTTTTAGCTGGGTTTTGCTGTTATCCGATGTTGCTCATTGTATATCTTTGTACCATGTACTCTCCATCTACCATTATCATGTATTGACTTAGAGGCGAGTTGTGAGGACGATATTGTATTTTATTTGGTGACTTGGAGGTCTTTTATGCCGTTTTATTTATATCGTCTTTTTCTTCGCTACGGCGTCGTATATTTGCTTGTGGTGGTTGTTTTCCACCTTTAGGCGTGGATTTGCTCCCGTTGGGGATGATTTACTTATATCTTTATGTTGTACCCTTTTTGGGGGCTTGTTTTACAAAGGAGGTGCTGTCGAATTTTAAAGGAAATAAAATTTGGACTTTAAAGAATTTGATTGAGATTTCAAAAGTTTTAATAAAGTTATTATCACTTACTACTTTTGATGGTTTAGATTGCTGGGTTTTTGGCTTACTTAAATTGCGTTACGCTTGTAGACGTTGCGTAGTTTAAGGGCCGTCACGTGCTAAATATTGGGTCGTGACAACATGATTCTCCAGTTACATCCATTTACTGATATCATGGTTCTGGCAAGTCATCCATCTATATAAATCAAGACAATACAATCAAGACATCGCGGGGTTTATAAGGGGTAGATTGGTACGGAAGGTGTTAAAAGTGGCACGAGACTGCAACCATAAGACACCTAACCTGAATTCAATTGCCGTTATTCCGTGGTATTATCAACGGAGCCTTGTACTCCATATACCGTAGTCTCTGGTTTAGTGAGACTCCTCTCATATTCACTGACATCTTCTGTACCAAGTTACAAATAACAGCGTTAACAATATAATACAACATTTTAAACTATACTCTCTATGTGTCTATTCTATTTCTCCCTTATCTTTGGGACTTACCGAGCGATTTGTTCGCTGACGACATTCTCTTTCTTCTTCTTTGGAATGTCGTCAGGCGATTCGGACTCACTGGAGATCGATCCCACCAGCAAAGGTTTGGACCAGCTAGCTTTCCACCCAGAGCTTTAAATTCCTTGTACACATTTACATTCTGTATTTTCCATTTCTGTTATGCCACTGTTTAGGCAATGCTTTCCATTCCATGTATTTACTTTTAAGATGTATTGTAAAAAGAATGTTAATAAATAAAGTTGTTGTTCAATATATATCTATTGTCATTGTCTCTTGTGCATTTTACTTATATTTTTTATATACGCTTAGCGTGTTTACTTCAGAGTAAATACGTAGCGGCCTCGTCGCATTCCCTTCGCCGTACACCGGGAAGCGGGGCATGACAGATACTCCCTTTCTTCTTCTCGCTGTCTTCGTCTTCCCCTCCTCCGCTTCCTTCGCCATCACTATTGCTGCTATCTCCGCTCTTGGAATTCAACGTTGGCGCCGATTTGATCGCCTCCTCATCTTAGGACTTGACCCTCACCCTAATTTGAAGGAGCCAAGGGTGAAAGAGTTGGAATTTAGGGAAATTGGAGGGTTTGGAGAAGGAGAGGGAGATGGGAAAGGAAGGGGCTGAAGGGCTGGGGATGAGGTTAGGGTTAGGATTTTAGGAAGGGGCAGAGAAGAAGCATAAGGAAGAAGAAGAAGAAGACATTGAAGCTGTCACGACCCGAAAAAGGCACGTGACCGGCACTTGAATCACGCGAAATCTATAACACCCCACCGTAACCCAAATAAACCAAAAATCCAGAATCTAGTGGAAGTGAAGTTTGAAAAGGGTTATTAAATGAAATCAATTTCCTTTTGAAAGTATAAGTAAAGTTTGTTTGAAAATGCATACGTTGTTTTAAAAAAATTGTGCAGCACCTCCTTTGTAAATTTTGAATAAAACCACATATAAAGCATAATATATAATAAGTATCCCCAACGGGAGCTAGATTCCATGCCCAAATGGCGAAGCAACCACGCAGTTAATATATGATACCCAAGGCCAAGAAAAGCAAGCGAACCATAAGCAGATCCAATATAAAGTCAACTCCATATGAGTATGACACCCAAATCACATAAATAATCTAAGTCTTGCTTCTAAGTCTACAAATATAAAAGTTTTGGTCGATAGAGTTTTTAACTAGATCCAAAAGAATATACATATACAAAAGACGGTTACGATCCAACATGTAACCCACCTACCAAAGCAATCACCCGAAATAAGAAGTGTGCGGCAAGCCGATACTGATCCGAGTGGTCAATCCTGCAAGAAACCGGGGCACAACGGTGTAAGTTACCAACTCAGTGAATAAAAATATATCGCAGGATAGAAACCGAAGTGCATAACGATCTACCTAGATCATAACATATAATATGACACAATATGCGAAAGTAGCCCAAAGATACTACATAAGTTATATAAGCGCATCCCAATGGATCGCGTAAACATGGAAATATATCATCATATCATATATATATATAGCATGTATCCATGTATAAGCCGATAAAGTAGCCCAAAGATGTATGTAAAATCCTTTCAAAATAACTGTATGATATGTATATCATGGCACAAGTAGCGGACGTTGGTTTATGAAGAATTATAAGAGTATTATTTAAAGTATATGTCTCGCTTTTTAGAAATGATTTTAAAAGGGTTTCTGTAACGACCCTGAATTTTCTGTACAAAATTTTCTTCTTAAAGTACAGAAAAGAGTTTGCAAACCTGGGCACAATTTAAAAGTTATTCTTGTTTAAGAACAGCAAGAAAGCACTTGTAGCTCATTGGTAAAGTCTTGCACTGCTGTAACATAACCCTTGTGTTTGAATCCCATCAGTCACATATTATTTTTCCTGATTTTTCTTTTAAACTTTTTGGAAGCCTAAAAGTTTACATGTGCACTGCACACAAAAATGAACAATCAGGAAATACAAACGTGTAAAATGTTGTATACAGGGAGTAGGATACGTGGCCAAGATCTGACGGTACCCCTACACCATTAGACCGGCAAGATTGATGTATTGGCCGGCGCCGACGGGTAAATCGTAGGTAATGGTCCCCGTGTCTTGCACATAAGACTCTTGGCTTACCTTCATTACCCCTGCATTGTTTGTTTTCTCTGCAATTTAACAGAGAATTCAATTTCCCAATTAATCCAATTTTTAATGCATTTCAATTCATTCTTTCAATTCCAAAATCCCAATTCCACACTATAAATACAACCTCATACCTAAGCCCCTCCTCATTCTGAAATCTCTAGCTAAAATTATCAAAATTTTCTAAGTACAAATGGAGTAAAAGTGGAGTTAGCAAGAAGTCAACTTCCGGCGAGAATCTACGCAAGTTCCGGCGACCCACAACGCCATGAAGGCTACCTCCTTTTCTTCTACCTCTCCTCACTCTTTCTAGCTAGTAAGTCCCACCCCATTCTTCTCTTTCTATATAAAAATTCTCTTGTTTTTATAAAACATGTCGAAAGTGCGGTAACACCAACATCTTCTTTAAAAACTTTATAAATTCCACATTTCTCACATTTTCTTCATGTATATTTCTACACCATACTTATTAATCATGAAAACTAATAATTAAAAACGATTTTCATCTTAAAAAGTCATGTTATATAAGTTTAACCTAGTTTCTACATGAAAATACCATGAACTTCATATATTCATCTTTTAGTTCTTTTGATAAATATTGCCTCTAGAAAACTTCACGGGGTAATGACCTACCCTTCACATACACATATATTGACATAGGGCGATACTTTTGGAAACCTATTTTTTTTATGGCGATTACAACTTTTCATTAAAATAACATGAACTATAAAACCCGGTTTTCTTTAGAATTGTATTTCAAACTCTTTGCGATTATATCACTACAACCCATTTTGAGGAACCCGCTACTAGATGGTGTAGATTATCGCATATCCTCGGGCTAGTAAAGCGAGATGCAGACCTTCTCACTGAGCATTCGGTCTTGAAAGATTTTTAATACGATTTTTAAGAAAAACGAGATTTTCTATTTAATAATAAAATAAATTTTTATAATATATAAATATTATCAAACCACATATTTTCAAGATATAATAAAATTTCAAGTTTTCTAAAAGTAAAAAGAATGATAAGTTTCACTAAAATACTATCAAGTATCAATACAAGACAAGTTTTACACTAAAATACCTTGAACTATTCATGCTAAGTTAATATTCACCAAAATACCTCAAATCTTAAAAGTTACATCCATGAAACCCTAAATACGATAAATAAATACTCGAAGTTTATTTTGAAAGTATATAAAATATTTTTCATAAAACCCCCTCAAGTTATATAAAATTACAATTAAGGACTTTAGTAAATATAGGTTTAAGAGAATGACAAGAGAATTGAGGAAGGAGACATGGAGAGGCCGCGACGTATTTACTCAGAAGTAAACATGTTAAATATAAATAAGCAATATAAATAAATGCACAAGAATGACAAGAGATGTAATATAAACAACAATTTTTATTAACATCCATTCTTTACATTACAACTGATTTGAAAAGAAAATGTACAATGATAAAAACAATGCCTAAACAATGGCATACAAAAGAAAAGGTAAGTACAAGTAAAGACAAGAAGTTTGGCTCCTCTGTGAACTGATCCAAGTCCTCCTGGCTGGGCTCGGTCTCCTGAGAGTCGGGTCCTCCTGGCGAACATTCTAAAGAAAGAAGAGACAGGAATGTCGTCAGCGAACTAACGCTCGGTAAGTCCCAAAGATAAGGACGGAATAGAACAAGTAAAGAATATATGACCGGTAATGTGAACAAGTATATGTTTGTTATACTAACGTAGTTGTTTGTAGCTTGGTACAGAATGTATCAGTGTATACGAGAGAAATCTAACTTGCTCCGCGGACAATGGTAATCGGTAGTACAAGGCCCCGTCAAAACCCACGGGACAACGGCATGGATGTTCAGGTAGGTGTCTTTTAGTGACCATCCCGTTCCACTTCTAATATGTTAGTTGTATGTATGCCCTAGAGGCCAGTATTGTACAGATGTTGTATATTATATTGGATGCTTGGACATATATAGAGATGACTTTCTTGCTCGATATGATAGTATGCTATCTGGTTACTCTTTATCTTAACATGTACACTAGTCTCTTTATACTGTCTTGTAGTTACATGTTGGTAAAGCCCTGAGGATGTGTACTTGACTACCTGGACTATGATGCAGATCATACTAGTGGGGACATGGTAGTCCATAAGTACATCCTTCAAGGTCCCTAGTCGTGGGTGTATCGAGACGGGGCATCGATATACCAGAGTAGACTAGTGTATATGCTTCTCGACCCATGTGATGGGCGATGGATGATCCCATATCCATTGGTGTTTGACATCAGAGATGGTATACGGGTGCTCAGTAGAGACTGGGTATACTGGACGGACTCACCGAGAACTCCCAGATGGTATTATACCTCACGTCAGATGGCAGTTCTCAGGTGACACTTGTGCAGGTTAGTCTGTAGACCCGAGATCGTCATAGAGTCTTGTGTGATTCCCACTGTGCTTTGATCTCCACCTTACCACGTCCATGAGGGCGTGCAAAACGGTGGTCTTTGGGTACAGTCCCGAGTCACATGGAGGCAATGAGCGATAGGAGGGGTTTCGTCTCTCCCGGTATTGGGGGTTGATGTTGCGCTGTGCTCGATTGGCCGTAACAGGGAAGTCCCTGGCCAGGGCTGATCAGAGATTTGCTGGTAAGTGTTATCAGTAGTTTCTCGACCCGTTATGAGCCTCACATCGGCACGACTTATCGGGTTATTGGGGTCTGACGTTTACCACCCCTAGACTTGATATGCGACATATCAGACGAAGAGACCGGACTGTACGGTAAGTGTTACTGGTTGGATTCACAGGAGTATGAGCGGGCTAGCTCGTCGATCTTCTGATCGCTCAATACCCGGGTGGCCGTTACGTTTAGCAGACCGCTTGCGGCTTGTGGATGCTTGATATGATCATCATCTGCTACCGGCGTATTGACGAGTCTTTAGAGTCCTACACAGAGGTTTCCTGGCTAAAGCGAAACGAAATAGGAGCGCATATGAGATATGTGCAGGACCGAGAATAATGCGTGTATGTGATACCGCATTTCATTCTCGCGATATATGTTTCGATTGGTTATATTCGATATGACCTAGTTATCGAATCATTGATTCGATAAATCGATACATTGGATTCTAGTCGGTTATGTGTGACATGACCGGATCATTGAATCAAATGTTGATTTAATGATTTAATGCATAATTATATATTTGATATATTACTTTGCATTAGCTAGTATTGGTTCACTTTATATGGATTTTCTCACTCGATATGCAAGAAGTATATATGATATACTTTTGTGCACTACTTTGTGTCATGTTTGAAGATGCATGTTGTTTGGTGTTGTGTTAAGACTTAAACCATGGTTATGATAATAATTAGGGTTTTTATTTATTTACTTATTTATTTATCTATTCCTTTTTGATAAATAAATATATATATATATGATAACAAAATGGTTTCTTTCATGAAGCTTCATGAAGCTTTGACTAAAGTGACTATTTTGTCATCATCCTTAACCCTAACCATTCCCATTTACCATGGTTTATTCTCTACACTTAGCCTAGGTTAGAACATGATAAGTGTTGGATTTTATTTATTCCTTTTTATCAACACTTATGATATTCTTTCTTGAGCTCCATCTTCTTCTTTAAGAAAAGCTCAAGGTCCATCAATGGCAACATGAGCAAAAGTGAGTAAAATCCAATTCTAAAGTGAACCCACCTCCTATTTCTTCACCCTCTACCTCTTGCCAAGTTGTTTTGGGTGTTTTCTTCACAAGTTTCACAACTTTGTGAAGTCGGAGCTTGAGCTTGTGCAACCTCGACGTAGATCGTCTTTGACACGAAGCCGACGACCTATTCCGCACGTTTCTCCGATGAAGCCGTCACGAGAGTCCAAGGTTCAAGATGGACAGCGAGAGGACGCCCTCGTGGAGCTAAGGAAGTGGGTATCCGGATCTACAAAGGTTGTAGCTCTCTTCCTTTAGTTAAGTAGTTAACTAAGTTTTCATTTCGCCTAGAATTCTAGCGACGATCCGTAGTCTAGGGTTTCTCGACACCATTTTTTTGAAATTGGCATGTTCGATGCCTTGTGAGACCTCACTAGGGTGCCTAGGAACCTTTCACTGGTATCAGAGCCTAGCTAGAGCCTTAGGCGAAGTCCCGACGACGTTTGAAACCCGATCGAACCGAAACCCAAAACCCTAAAATGCTCTCTGGACTTTTTCTAAAATTTGGGATTTTTGTCAATTAAAAATATGCAGAAAATCAAGCAGGGTGTTATGTGAATTACTGTGAAATACGAGGGCCTGAATCAACTTTTCCACCGCGGAACCGCGGCACGTGCTATGCATGCTGCGGCGGTTCCTGTTGGAGATAGTGCCCTCAGAGTCAATTATTAGGTCACAGGTACGTGATTGTAATGATTGAGGGAGGACCTATCCCGGTAGGACAGTCTTACTCGAGATGATAGTATGCTATCTGGTTTACCTTTATCATCGTGTACTGCTTTAAGTGACCTGACATGTCGCTATTACACGTTGATAGAGCCCCTAGGATTCTTGCTTGACCACCAGCAGTATGAGGGCGATCATATAAGTGGGAGCTGGGGGTCTACAAGCATATCCTTAAAAGGTCCCTAGTCGTGGGAGTTTCGAGACCGGGCATCGATACTCCATTAGTAGACTAGTGTATACAGTCGAGACCCCGACGAGGGGCGGTGGCCGGTCTCACAAGCCACTGGTGTCAGTTGGATCACCTAAGATGTATACAGGTGCTCATTGGGTTATGAGTACACCGGACAGGACTCGCCGGGAACATGCTAGTTGGTCATATACCAGACGTCAGATGGCAGTTCCCTGGTGACATGTGTGCAGGTTAGTTCATCGACCTGGGGATCGTCACTTGTCTCGTGTGAGTTCCCACTGTACTTTGATTACTACCCTACCACGGCTCAAAGGAGTCGTGCAAACAGGTTTTAGTTGGGTACAGTCCCGAGCCACATGGAGGCAGTGAGCGTATCTTCAGGGGTTCGTCTCTCCCGGTATTGGGGGTGAGGTCGTGCTGTGTCTAGGAGAGCCATTACACAAAGTCCTTGGCCAAGGCAAGGAGATTTACTGGTAGGTATTCCAGTAGTATCTCAGGGTGTTCTGGGCTACACTCCGACACGACTTGTACCGCTTTTGGGGGTCTGACTTTTACCAACCCCCTAGGCCCGCCATGCGATACTCATAGACGAACGGACCGGACTGCACGGATATTGTCACTGACAGGCTCAGTTGGGTGTCGGGGTGAGCTTCCTCATCGACGTCCCTTTTGGTCAGTACCTGGTAGCCCGTTACGTATTGGCTTATACCTCTGACGTGCTAGTGGTTAAATCCACAACCAAGGTGTTGACGAGTCTTTAGAGTCCCCCACATTCAGTTACTCAGCTTTCGGGCGAAAGGTTGTAGAGGCCGTATGGAGATATGGCAAGGTCCGATCAGATACGTGCGGTATTGCACGGATCAGGATCGGACAGTTTGTACTATAGGCCGTATGGTTATATGGCAGGGTTCGATCAGATACGTGCGGTATTGCACGGATCAGGATCGAACAGATATTACTAGCCGGTTTTGGTATAAGCCGGATCCTAGTATAGTACAGTGGAGATTTTGTCTCATTGCATTTGTATTTCGGTCGGAATACAGATGCGGGTGTGTATGCACAGTATCGGGGTTTTCCTGTAATTTATTACGGGACCAGTTTTGTGGAGTTGCCAGTTTGCTTTCCGTTTCGGCCAATTTCCTTTGTTCCGTTCATTGGCCGAAGATTGGTGGAGGGGGGTTTATTTGCATTGTTGCAAATTGGCATTAGTGGAGGGGGTTCTTTGCATCTTGATGCATCATGATGGCTTTCATGATGTGCACCATCATTGACTTGTTTTGACTCCATCATGGCTTGACTTTTAAAGTCATGATTGTTGATGATGTTGAGGGGTATGGTTGTTGAGTGAGGACTTTTCTTTGTGATGATTTCTTTTGAATGATAACCATTCTCTCTCTCTCTCTCTTTTCCACCCACCCCCTTGTTGTTCTCTCTCTCTCTCCAATCACACATGAAGGGGGGGGCCGGCCATTCCTTGATGGGAATGGGATTCATTTCATTTGGTGTGTGGAGAAAAATATGATACATTCCTTCTTGAGTATGCTCCATTTTTCTCACCTCTCTCCAAGCTCTCTTTTCCTCCACCACAATGGCATCTCCATAAACCCCAAATGAGACTTCTTCTACTACATATTCTACAACGAACCTTGGGCACGTCGAGTAGCCGGCTTCGTGCCCGAGTTGCCTCGGCATTGAGGTGGGAGCCCGTAAACAAAGTAGGCGATGTGGTGCACTTCCGGCGACGAGGAGGAGACGGGACTTTTCCGCAGGAGATCCGGACGATGGCGAGAAGACCGGAGGACTTGGATCGTCGGTATATCTCTAACCCATCTTCTTGTTAGCTTAGACTAGTTAATGGTAACGATCCCGGGTTATAGTGCGCGGTGGTGCCGGTTTGCTAAGTCCGCAAAAATTTAAGTTATTCACCGCTTCCGCTTTCCGGCGTCGGATTGACGGCCGGGGCGCCGCCGTGCACTTACAGTGGTATCAGAGCCTCCCCATTAACTTAGTCTAGCTTTGTGTAATGTGTTTGCATTTCCGATCGATCAAAAAGTTCCAAAACTGCATTTTACCCACGACAGTTTCTGTTGAAATTTTTCAGTCTCGAAAAATTTTTCAGGTTGTAAAATATCGATGTACTGGATAATCTAAGAGTTCTGTAAAAATTTGATGAAGTAACTCCACAGTTGGAGCGCGGAACCGCCGCGAAAACCACCTTTGTGCGGCCCTTCCGCCGCGCACTATTCACATCACTTCACCATTTTTTTACAGAGGCCTTCTGGGCTTAAAATATGGGCTTTGGAATATTAAAGTTGGGCCAATTGTTTCTGTGAGTGCTACAGTTTTCTTTGGGGCCCACTTGTTAATTGTTTGATCAATCGGAAATTTTTTAAACACATTTTTCACAGTATTTACATTATATCTGCGACCGTGAATGTCACTCGATCGGTAAATCCGGTCTAACTGCTATAGCCCGGTTAGATGGATTTGCGAACGTGACTTTCACGTTGATGTTCTATGTATTTGCTGTGATGTTGCGGATCAGTCGTGGGGATAGCCTGGATGCAATGCTAGTACTGTGTTGTCGTATTATGTACATTTGATATTGCGGGGCGAGCGTCCGACATGTGGACTGCCGTCACTGCCTGTTTGTATTATTATTTTGGGGCACGACCTGGTTGCGGTCAATGTACCCGGTGTATGTATATTTTACTTTCTGTACTAGGATTACCCCGCGGAGAGGTGCACGGATAGCCGGGTTCTGGAGGGCAACAAGCCCGCATCTCATGGCATTGAGACGGAGGGGGCTTCACTCTAGGATTGGCGGGCTATTCGCCGCACTCATAGGGGGTACAGGTTGACCCAGGAGGGGTGCCCAAGTTGCCGGATTCCGTGAAGTGCTGGGTGGTCCATTCACGGCGCTGAAGGGGGCTGCCTCGCTTCAGGTTTTGGCGGGTGACTTGCCGCGCCCGTAGGGGTCTAGGATTTCATTGCACAGGCTATCCACACGACCAGGGGAACGTCGGGTTTCAGCGGCTCTGTGAAACCCGGGGATCCCAGATATCTGTATTGTTTCTGTGATGCTGTTCATTTTCTGTGATGTTGCATTTTATTCACGCCTTGAGCGAATATAATATATTGGTATATATATTAGTAGATGTTGTATATGTTTTGCATCCGCGCTAGTCCAGTCCCCGCTCTGTCGTTAGTTAGCTAACCTAACGGGTAATGACGGGACCCAGTGGCGAATGCGGATGGCATATACGTACATCAGTATATTTTCGTTCTTTTTGGTGTGATCAATTGATGGGACTGCATTGATTCGGATCAATGCAAAGTTAAAAACAAACCTAATCTGATGTTGTTGGAACACTTTTTCAAAAAGCGGTTATTGCAAGGACGTTTACTTTTGTTTTGCATCGTGGTATTCATTGGAATATCCTGCTCCTCAGTCGACGAGGCAAGGGCCGAGATCCCTTCACCGGGAGTGACCCCTTGGACAGAAGTTTGCGTCAGGGCATTAACTTCACTATAGCCGATTACTTTTGCTTTGCACCGTGGTATTCATTCGGAATATCCTGCACCTCATTCTACGGGGAAAGAGCCGAGATCCCTTCACCGGGAGTGACCTCTTTAGCAACGGTTTTTCGTCACTATATTTTAAAAAGCTATCAGTTCCTTCAACGATATCAAGTTCATTACGTTAAAGGTTTTCGCCAGAAACCATTCGTAGCCCTCCGTCATTTCAGCTAAATATTCGGTAGTATTCAAGCTATGTATTTTGACCTCACGCCAAGGCATAGTGATTGGTAGCTGCCGGGTATTTATCTGTTGCATAGATAGATGCGTTGGTTTGGGACAGTCGTACTACTATTTTGGCCTACGTCAAGGGTATGTACGGGTGGATTCAGATTAACCTGGATAATGACGGGCAGAACTTGACATGTGACTTATGATATTTTGACCTCACGCCAAGGTCATAAGAGCATGGGGCAGAAATTACATCGGGAGTTTCAAAAGAACTGAAACTTGCCAGATATGCGCATACCTTCTGGAGTGTGATACCGTGAGCGGATTCCGTCACGTTATCATGCGATGAGAGTTGGATCCCGATTCCCACTGATGAGTTGGTTTACTCCTCGGGTGACCCCGACTAATTCTTCTTTCAGGTTTGGAGGAGAATTTGAGGTACAGTGGGAGGTTTCCAGATTAGATAAATTGGTAACCATTCTGATCTAGGATAGAGTGCACGCTGAGTGTTTCTTCTCTCTCTCTCTTTGGCAGCGACCATTGACCCAACCCCAAGACTTTGACTCAGTGACCAAGTTGACCGAACCTTCTTTACACTGGCTTTTGGATTGTCAGAGTTGCGAACCTCATTGCCACTCCTACTTTTACCCTTTTCTCCAGGACACCCCGTATTACTACGAACGTCCACTTCCATTGGACAAAACCATCGTATGGTTAGATACGAACTCGAAGGAATTCGAGGATGGTTTCCGGTTCTGGAGAAAACGAATAGGATTATTCAGTTGTCTTTTCTTTTCACCTTCTCTCAGGTTGCGAGTACTCCTTGGTTTAGGAGTAGTACACCTATTACGCAAATTGGATAGTCTTCTTCCAAACCATAGGCTGGTGCCGACCGGTAAGGAATGAAGAAAACCAGTTAGCCTAAACGGTGTACAGAAGGTATTAAGTTCAGACAAAACAAGGGATTAGTAAGAGGGCAAAGTAAATTGCGACTGCTATTCACGACCGAACCAAGTATTTCTTCGCCAATCCTAAATCACCTTTGTATTTCTCCAGGACACTCCGTATCACTACGAAGATCCCATTTTATTGGATAATCCATCGTATGGTTATATACGAACTCGAAAGGAACTTGTTCCAGTTCGGGGATGGATCCTGGTTCAGGAGAAATAGGAATAAAGTACATTCAGGTGTCTTTTATCCTCACCTTCTCTCGCATTGCGAGTGTTCCTAGGATTGGGACAGTACAACCATTATGCTTATTGGATAGTCTTCTTCCAAACCATAGGCTGGTGCCGAACGATAGGGAAGGAAGAAAACCATTTGGCCTAAAAGGGTGTGCAGAAGGTAAAGACTAAAGACATATGAAGGGATTTGGAGAGGTGGCAAAGAATTATACGGTTACAGTCGTGAATCTGGAAGAGGCATTACTAAGAATACCAGGATACCCCATCGAAACATTTCAATGTTTCAGTTTCACTGTGTACAGTTAAAGGAAAACTGATTTCCCGATTAGACACTTGCTCCAGGGTATGTATTTACCAAGTATGATTCTCACATCTGTATGGTTTTACAGATGATGAGTGGGAGTGAGCTATTGGGAATTACGTGATTGTCTTCATTATATCGGGATTCGTTGTAATCGGTGATATTTGAGGAAATCACCTGGGCTGTTTGCCGGTTGGCAAATATTTGGTTTTGAATATCCACAGTTATGCACCAATTTCAAATTGATATATCTGTACGTCTATTTTCATAGAGTGAGATATACCTTTCTGAAATTATGTCTATGACATTTACCTATATCAGTGGATGGTTAGGTAAGGAGCATTAAACAGCGGTGTAATTCTTCTTAACCATAAGTACAGTTTTCAACCTACGACACACAGTGAAAGAGTTGTTAGACTCAGCGGACTTATACAGAGTATTGTATGTTGTCCAGTGTCCATTAGGACAGAGGGGTTGGTCCTCATACTATATTCTGTTTACTTTTAACTTCTCTAGTTCTTAGACATGTGTTTCGTAGAAACACAGGGTCTAAGTTTTGAGGAGTTATAGGTATTTGAATAGAGTAGAGAACCAGGTGTAGCAAGTATCGGGATTCTTCAAGGTGATCGAAGATGTAGATACTTGTGTATGGTATTCAGTTGATAGTAATGATAAAGAGAAATTGTTTCTCTTTCAGGTTACTCATAATTGGAAGCATTCCTAAGTTGAGTAACGCTGACCGGCCTCTTTCCATTTAGTAAACATGCACTGGAGACAGCTGCATGATTTGAATCTGGTTCAATTAAATCAGTGCCTCTGGTTCTATATTGGATATAGTACAGTTCATATCTTAACATTGTTAAGGTACGGGGAGTTGTCCGGCTTATGATTAAAACCAGACTCTGGATAACTCAAGGCACGTTTCTGTAATGGCTGTTTGTGGGTTGACCCAGGCTATGACGAGGGTTGACTTTCTACCATCTGGATGAACAATAGCGATATTGTTCTAGACTCGCCACAGTTTTATTAAAAATGGACTTTTTCAGAAAACAGTAGTGGGAGTATGGTAGAACTGGAAGTGATTCCAGAACCACAAACGATTACTGAAGATTTGATAAGGAACCTAAAGATTCAATCTGGATTGACATTCCATTGGCCACTCCGCAGATAAGGTGGGTAACTTCAGGCACCCGAGAGGCACTACGGTAGCCTCAAGGACGGTGACAGGGAAGTTCTTGTTTACCCACAATTGCCATTGCTGTTGTTCCAGGTTACGAGACCCGGCGGGAGGATGAGTATAGCGTCGTTCTAAACCAGTTTTAGAAGTGTACGTCTATATGACTCTGCCAGAGGGTTGTCGTAGTCAGTGGGAGCAGCGGAAGCATTGGTGGATAGGTTGCTTATGTCTATTTATAGACTAAAGCAGATGTAGCGGAGATATATCATCTATTTCTGACGTGACAGTCATGGGTTTGACTTCATCAGAATAGGGGATGGATCTGTTGAGAAGGTAGTAGGGTGTGATGTCCTGGTATCTGGATGACATACACAGAATAGGAAAAGAAACTCCTACACTACAATCGGTTGTACTTTGGTCGTCACACAGTTGTTTCTCCACATAGGAATTGGGTATTATATCAGACATACTGGTTACTAGATCTATGGTTTTAGATCTAGATTTGGGTGGTTTCCCAATCAGGGTACTTGACAGCATTCTAAGAGTATTTAGGATGGACGACTCCTGGCACGGTAGTGTACCTGCAGGTAATGGAGTCACCCTCTCCAAAGGTGTCTTACAGACTAAAAAGGAGAGGGACGGGCATGATTGGCAGATCACTTGCTCAGGCAATTGAGTCAATCGTGAGATGTCAAGTACCACACCAGATGTTGTTCTTGCACTAGATGCAATAAGTTGACATTAATCCAATCCTGAAGAAACAGTCGGAAGCAGTTTTAGAACATAAGTGGATGTTCTAGGAAGATGATAACGACAGCCTCATTCAGGAGACAGTTATCATTCCAGGCTTCCAAGGTGACATGGACGACAAGGAGGTTGTCAGAGTTATAGTTTTCCTTCTGATGAGGGGCAGTATTTTGGACAGGTGGTCCAAGGCAATACTGAGGGAGGCATGGCGCGCAGGACACTGATTAAGTTCAGTTGTCAATACAGTCTAAGAAGTTTGGATTTGGAGTTCATTTATGAGCTAGGTCCCATCAGACATCCAGACATATTCTGAGACAGGTATTGCTCATTTCGGGAGATGGGTTTCTCCGCGAACTTGAGAAACAGAGAGACATGGAATGAAACAACTATGCGGATCCACTCACTGAGGCTATTCCTCGAACGCAATAGTTCCGCAAACGAGCTTTGTGAGACTGACTAGTAGAGGAGTTGGATGTTCGGTATCACACGGGCTGTGAGTAGGCGACATCGCAATAATTAGCCTTGAGTGCAAGTGGGAGATTGTTGGAGATAGTGCCCTCAGAGTCAATTATTAGGTCACAGGTACGTGATTGTAATGATTGAGGGAGGACCTATCCCGGTAGGACAGTCTTACTCGAGATGATAGTATGCTATCTGGTTTACCTTTATCATCGTGTACTGCTTTAAGTGACCTGACATGTCGCTATTACACGTTGATAGAGCCCCTAGGATTCTTGCTTGACCACCAGCAGTATGAGGGCGATCATATAAGTGGGAGCTGGGGGTCTACAAGCATATCCTTAAAAGGTCCCTAGTCGTGGGAGTTTCGAGACCGGGCATCGATACTCCATTAGTAGACTAGTGTATACAGTCGAGACCCCGACGAGGGGCGGTGGCCGGTCTCACAAGCCACTGGTGTCAGTTGGATCACCTAAGATGTATACAGGTGCTCATTGGGTTATGAGTACACCGGACAGGACTCGCCGGGAACATGCTAGTTGGTCATATACCAGACGTCAGATGGCAGTTCCCTGGTGACATGTGTGCAGGTTAGTTCATCGACCTGGGGATCGTCACTTGTCTCGTGTGAGTTCCCACTGTACTTTGATTACTACCCTACCACGGCTCAAAGGAGTCGTGCAAACAGGTTTTAGTTGGGTACAGTCCCGAGCCACATGGAGGCAGTGAGCGTATCTTCAGGGGTTCGTCTCTCCCGGTATTGGGGGTGAGGTCGTGCTGTGTCTAGGAGAGCCATTACACAAAGTCCTTGGCCAAGGCAAGGAGATTTACTGGTAGGTATTCCAGTAGTATCTCAGGGTGTTCTGGGCTACACTCCGACACGACTTGTACCGCTTTTGGGGGTCTGACTTTTACCAACCCCCTAGGCCCGCCATGCGATACTCATAGACGAACGGACCGGACTGCACGGATATTGTCACTGACAGGCTCAGTTGGGTGTCGGGGTGAGCTTCCTCATCGACGTCCCTTTTGGTCAGTACCTGGTAGCCCGTTACGTATTGGCTTATACCTCTGACGTGCTAGTGGTTAAATCCACAACCAAGGTGTTGACGAGTCTTTAGAGTCCCCCACATTCAGTTACTCAGCTTTCGGGCGAAAGGTTGTAGAGGCCGTATGGAGATATGGCAAGGTCCGATCAGATACGTGCGGTATTGCACGGATCAGGATCGGACAGTTTGTACTATAGGCCGTATGGTTATATGGCAGGGTTCGATCAGATACGTGCGGTATTGCACGGATCAGGATCGAACAGATATTACTAGCCGGTTTTGGTATAAGCCGGATCCTAGTATAGTACAGTGGAGATTTTGTCTCATTGCATTTGTATTTCGGTCGGAATACAGATGCGGGTGTGTATGCACAGTATCGGGGTTTTCCTGTAATTTATTACGGGACCAGTTTTGTGGAGTTGCCAGTTTGCTTTCCGTTTCGGCCAATTTCCTTTGTTCCGTTCATTGGCCGAAGATTGGTGGAGGGGGGTTTATTTGCATTGTTGCAAATTGGCATTAGTGGAGGGGGTTCTTTGCATCTTGATGCATCATGATGGCTTTCATGATGTGCACCATCATTGACTTGTTTTGACTCCATCATGGCTTGACTTTTAAAGTCATGATTGTTGATGATGTTGAGGGGTATGGTTGTTGAGTGAGGACTTTTCTTTGTGATGATTTCTTTTGAATGATAACCATTCTCTCTCTCTCTCTCTTTTCCACCCACCCCCTTGTTGTTCTCTCTCTCTCTCCAATCACACATGAAGGGGGGGGCCGGCCATTCCTTGATGGGAATGGGATTCATTTCATTTGGTGTGTGGAGAAAAATATGATACATTCCTTCTTGAGTATGCTCCATTTTTCTCACCTCTCTCCAAGCTCTCTTTTCCTCCACCACAATGGCATCTCCATAAACCCCAAATGAGACTTCTTCTACTACATATTCTACAACGAACCTTGGGCACGTCGAGTAGCCGGCTTCGTGCCCGAGTTGCCTCGGCATTGAGGTGGGAGCCCGTAAACAAAGTAGGCGATGTGGTGCACTTCCGGCGACGAGGAGGAGACGGGACTTTTCCGCAGGAGATCCGGACGATGGCGAGAAGACCGGAGGACTTGGATCGTCGGTATATCTCTAACCCATCTTCTTGTTAGCTTAGACTAGTTAATGGTAACGATCCCGGGTTATAGTGCGCGGTGGTGCCGGTTTGCTAAGTCCGCAAAAATTTAAGTTATTCACCGCTTCCGCTTTCCGGCGTCGGATTGACGGCCGGGACGCCGCCGTGCACTTACAGTTCCGCGGCCGTACTGTTCCTTTGGCTGATAATTTATGCACAGTAACTCATAAAATATAATGCTATATTTTCTGGGACATTTTTATTGTGACTATACAGAAGAGTATTCTGGGGTACTATTGAGAATCAGTGTTTCGACCGGATTATCAAATTTCATCTTTTGTGTATTTCCGGATAATTTTTAGAATATGTTAAAAAGTTCGACCGGATATAAATACCCAATTTTTCCCCTGTCGGGAAATTTCCAAGTGTTGGATTTTTCCGTAGTTTAACGACGTTCTAAGTAGTGCAAGTAACGCGATGGACCCTCTAGAAGACAACAAACCTTAACTCGATTATGTGACCGTCTTGAACTACCCTTTGAACCTTCGGGTTTGGGGCAGTACAGCGTGCCACATGTGAGGCGTTGGCTTGACCCTTCTACGGCTGGACCGTCGGTACTGAGGCACGAACTGAATGTTGTTAGACTTATTTCATGTGTTGAGTTGTATCGGGAAAACTTGGGTATTCGACTGTTCGATCGGAAAGTTTAACATTTTCTGTTTATCTGGAATGTGATACAATAATTGGAATTCACAAGTAGTTATGAGATAACTGAATGAATGTTATAAATCTAGCAATTTAGTCCCATATGATATTGAAAAGAGTTTTCGATAATGAGACTAAAATGCGGGATTTATATCTGTTAGGCATGCGATGTCTAAAGAGGTTGCGGATTCCAATTGTTGTAGTTTTACACTTTCTTTTCTGTGACCGTAAGTGTAGTATGTTCATATCGCCGGTTTCGTTGCTATACGTCAACGACAATTGGGGTATGCATACTTACTTACGTTGATGACATGTGATGTTATGTGTTGCTGGATATGTTATATTGGATCGTCGTGTTCGAATAGCCGGGGGTTTTTATGTGAGATGAGTGTTTTTCATTTTCATTCATGTAAAAACTTGTATGTAATATTCTTTTATTTGGGGCACTTCCAGGTAGCGGAAGTTTTCACCTTTTGTATATTATTTACTTTTCCGCATTAGGATAGACCCAAGGAGGGGAGCACAAGTAACCGGGTTCTGGGGTCCAGTGGGAGACCAACTCGAGGAGTCGAGTCCGGGTCTCCTAACCCTAGAATTGGCAGGGTTGCTTGCCGCTCTCGTAGGGGTCTAGGGGTGTGGGATTGGCTATTCATCACGACCGTGGAATCCGTGTTTTATACTGGCTCGTATTGAAAACACGGACGTCCTAGTATATCCAATATTTCATATGTTTATTCTGCTGCGATATCTGTGTTGTGACTCTGTGATGGATACAGTATATAGTATATATGATATATTATATAGGCGTTACTTATGTTTTACACCCGCACTAGCCCTGTCCCGCTCTGCCGTTAGTCACCTAACCTAACGGTGCACGAGGGGACATCGAGGCGAATGCGGATGGCATAAGTGTACGTCGTATTTATCTGTGATGTTTAGGTACTTAAATGATGGGACTTCATTAATGTGATTAATGAAATAAAAGAAACCTAAAATGTTGTAGAATCGAATTTCAAAATAAAACAGGTAGCTACAGTTCTTGCTTTGCACAGCGGTATATGTGATATATCCTGCACCTTATTCGATGAGGAAAGGACCGAGATCCCTTCACCGGGAGTGACTCCTTTAGCAATAACTGGCAGATGCTACACACTCGGTTTGCTTTTGACTGCTTTTGTGTTTTTGCTTTGCATAGCGATATATATGATATATCCCGCATCTCATTCGACGAGGAAAGGGCCGACGATCCCTTCACCGGGAGTGACCCCTTTAGCAAAACTAGAAAAGCCTCAAAATCACTCCATTTCAAAACTTCATTTGATTCTACAACGATATCAAGTTCATTACGCAATAGGTTTTCAGAAAAACCTGTCGTAGCCCTCCGTCATTTCAGATAAGTCCTGTTTAGTATTCGTGCTGCGTTTGTTGACCTTGTCAAGGCGCAGTGTGCGGTAGCTAACCAGTATTTATCTGTTTATGCATATGATGCAGATTGAGTTAGAGTAGTCGTACGGCCTTGTTGACCTTGTCAAGGGTCGTGCGGGTGGGTTTAATTCAATCAAGAAATGACGGGTTGAACTTGACTTACGGTCTATGGTTTGTTGACCTTGTCAAGGTCATAGATCGTTTGGGGCAAAAGATTATCGGGAATTTCAAGTGTTGAAATTTGCAATGAGATTGCATACCTTCTATGAGATAGTTGGATCCCGATACCCACTGTGAGTAAGAGTTACTCCTGGGAGAGTTTTACACATTACAATTAGCCGATCAAGTAGGTGTCTAGAAAGGTGTTAACGGGGTTACGCCTCTGGGAAAACGAGGTTTACATTAATTAGGTTCGTGCGAAAGCACGGGGGACCTCCCTCAAAGTACCGACACTGGCCTGGCTGAAAGATTGGCGAACTTGTAGTGTGTAATTAATCCCGGCTAGTCTTTCCTTTTAGGGTTTGAAGGAAGATTTGATAAAAAGCAGTGGGAGCCATCCTGATTAGATAAGATAATAACCAATCTGATCTTGCACGAGCATACGCTAAAGTGTTTTCTTCTCTCTCTCTCTCCAGGTAGCGACCATTTCATGCCTTAATAAAGATAATAATATGGATGTATTGACCGAACCCGCATGTTATACTGTGCTGGGGAACGTTGGTTCCGTTCTTTCCTATAAGAGTTATAGGAATGAACAGGATATAGGGGAATACCAGGATTCCCATGCCACCCGAATGAAGAAAGTACATGATGATGCATTTTCTTCGGGTGTGTTCGTTACTGAGAACTGTTTCTCCATTTGCTCTACGTCCTGGGTATTGGATACCGGGTCAGGATCCCATATATGTAATCAGTTACATGGGCTTAGGAAAGGTAGAGAACTTAGAGAAGGTGATAAAGACATTAGAGTTGGAAATGGTGCAATTGTTGCAGCTAAGACTGTCGGGGAATATCACCTTGTATTACCAACTGGTAATACATTGGTTCTGAACGAATGCTATTACATGCCGAACCTGATATGCAACATTATATCGGTTTCTTTATTAAGCAAAGAAGGATATAATTTTGTATTACAGGACAATGTTATGAACATTTTCCGTAACCAAAAGTTGGTTGGATCAGGCACGTTATGCAATGGCATTTATGTTCTAAATCAATCAACAGTTCTGAGCATAACAAACACACACAAGAGGAAGAGTTCTGAACTCAACGAATCCTTCTTGTGGCATTGTAGACTGGGTCACATCAATGCGACACGACTAGCTAAGTTGCATAAAGATGGATATTTAAATCCGTTTGAATTTTCATCTTATGACACTTGCCAGTCATGTCTCAAAGGCAAGATGACCAAAAGTCTGTTTACAGGACACGGAGAAAGAGTTACCGAACTCTTAGGACTGATACATAGTGATGTATGCGGTCCTATGTCTACACATGCCAGGGATGGTTCTTCGTACTTCATTACATTCACTGTCGATCTCTCTAGGTTCGGGTATGTGTTCCTGATGAAACACAAATCAGAAGCTTTTGAGAAATTTAGGGAATATAAACAAGAAGTTGATAACCAAACCGGAAAAAGTATTAAAATCCTACGATCTGATCGAGGAAAGGAATACTTGAGCAATGAATTCCTGGACTTCCTAAAAGAGAATGGGATTCTCTCTCAGCTGACTCCTCCATATACACCACAGCACAACGGTGTATCTGAACGGAGGAACCGCACCCTATTGGATATGGTGCGCTCTATGATGAGTACAGCTGAGTTACCTATTTCCTTCTGGGGCTATGCGCTGGAGACAGCAGTATACCTATTGAATCAAGTTCCATCTAAATCTGTACCTACCACACCATATGAGATATGGAGTGGGAAGAGGCCATATTTTAAACGAGTTAAAATATGGGGTTGTCCAGCTTATGTCAAAAGACAAAATCCGGACAAGCTCGAGGCACGGTCAGTTCTTTGCAAGTTTGTGGGATATCCAAAGAATTCATATGGGTATTTTTTCTACCACAGTGAGGAACAAAAAGTGTTTGTTGCTCAACATGCCACCTTTTTAGAAAAGGAATTTCTTGAAAAAGAAATTAGTGGCAAAGTGGTAGAGCTGGAAGAGGTTCCAGATACACAAACTCAAACTGAAGATTTAGTGGAACAAGAGGATTCAGTAGCTCCCAATGAACCCCAGCCTCTCCGCCAATCTAGTAGGGTTCCTCGCCAACCTGAGAGATACTACGGTTTTCTCATGGACGGTGGGAGCGAGGATTGCATCATGGAGGATGATGACCCAACTAGCTTCGAGCAGGCCATCACGAGTGGGGACTCAGTGAAATGGCTGGATGCTATGCGGTCCGAGATGGAATCCATGTACACCAACAAAGTATGGACTTTGGAAGTTGCTCCTGAAGGGGTAAAACCCATTGGGAGCAAATGGATCTTCAAGAAGAAACTTGGTGTAGATGGGAAAGTGGAGACTTTCAAAGCTAGACTTGTAGCAAAGGGTTTTCGTCAAAGACCAGGTGTGGACTATGACGAAACCTTTTCTCCAGTGGCTATGCTTAAATCCATCCGAATCATGCTTGCCATTGCTGCCTTTCATGACTACGAAATCTGGCAAATGGATGTTAAGACCGCCTTTCTAAATGGTGATTTAGAAGAGTGCGTGTACATGACTCAGCCAGAGGGCTTCGTAGACAGTGGGAGCAGCGGGAAGGTGTGCAAGCTGCTTAAATCCATTTATGGATTAAAGCAAGCATCGCGGAATTGGAACATCTGCTTTGACGTCGTTATCAAAGAGTTTGATTTCGTTAAAAATCCAGATGAACCTTGTATCTACAAGAAGGTGGCAGAGAGTAAGGTTGTCTTCCTCGTATTGTACGTGGACGACATACTCTTGATAGGAAATGATATTCCTATGCTGCAAGCGGTCAAGCTCTTCTTATCACAAAGATTCTCAATGAAAGATCTTGGTGATGCCTCCTGCATATTGGGAATTAGGATCTATAGAGATAGATCCAAACGGATTTTGGGATTGTCCCAATCCAGGTACATTGACACCATACTAAAGAGGTTTAGTATGGAAGAGTCCAAGCGTGGGAACTTGCCCACGATCTCTGGAGTCACTCTCTCCAAAGAGATGTCTCCCAAGACTGATTTGGAGAGAGCTCGCATGCAAGGGATACCCTATGCTTCGGCAGTAGGCTCTATCATGTATGCGATGCTATGTACCAGACCTGATGTAGCATACTCACTAAGTGTAGTGAGCAGGTATCAAGCTGATCCTGGAGAGAGTCACTGGACAGCTGTGAAGAGCATTCTCAAGTACTTACGAAGGACTAGAGATATGTTCTTGGTGTATGGTAACGGAGAGCTCCAAGTGGAGTCCTTTACCGATTCGAGCTTCCAGAGTGATAAGGACGACTCTAAGTCGCAGTCGGGCTTTGTCTTTACCCTTTACGGAGGGACGGTTAGCTGGAAGAGTTCCAAGCAGGAAACCGTGGCAGACTCGACGATGGAGGCTGAATACATCGCTGCCAACGATGCTGCCAAAGAGGCTGTCTGGGTCAAGAAGTTCATTACTGAACTTGGAGTGGTTCCATCCATTGAGCGTCCAATACCTTTGTATTGCGATAACAATGGAGCGGTGGCTTTGGCCAAGGAACCCAGGTCCCATCAGCGATCCAGGCATATTCTGAGGCGGTATCACCTGATCAGGGAGATAGTTGATCGCCGGGAGATCGAGGTCAGGAGGGTTGACACGAAGGACAACACTGCGGATCCACTCACGAAGGCCATTCCCCAGATACAGTTTGAGAGACACTTCGGGATGCTCGGTATGCGATACTACAGCAGCTGGCCCTAGTGCAAGTGGGAGATTGTTAGTTGTATGTATGCCCTAGAGGCCAGTATTGTACAGATGTTGTATATTATATTGGATGCTTGGACATATATAGAGATGACTTTCTTGCTCGATATGATAGTATGCTATCTGGTTACTCTTTATCTTAACATGTACACTAGTCTCTTTATACTGTCTTGTAGTTACATGTTGGTAAAGCCCTGAGGATGTGTACTTGACTACCTGGACTATGATGCAGATCATACTAGTGGGGACATGGTAGTCCATAAGTACATCCTTCAAGGTCCCTAGTCGTGGGTGTATCGAGACGGGGCATCGATATACCAGAGTAGACTAGCGTATATGATTCTCGACCCATGTGATGGGCGATGGATGATCCCATATCCATTGGTGTTTGACATCAGAGATGGTATACGGGTGCTCAGTGGAGACTGGGTACACTGGACGGACTCGCCGAGAACTCCCAGATGGTATTATACCTCACGTCAGATGGCAGTTCTCAGGTGACACTTGTGCAGGTTAGTCTGTAGACCCGAGATCGTCATAGAGTCTTGTGTGATTCCCACTGTGCTTTGATCTCCACCTTACCACGTCCATGAGGGCGTGAAAAACGGTGGTCTTTGGGTACAGTCCCGAGTCACATGGAGGCAATGAGCGATAGGAGGGGTTTCGTCTCTCCCGGTATTGGGGGTTGATGTTGCGCTGTGCTCGATTGGCCGTAACAGGGAAGTCCCTGGCCAGGGCTGATCAGAGATTTGCTGGTAAGTGTTACCAGTAGTTTCTCGACCCGTTATGAGCCTCACATCGGCACGACTTATCGGGTTATTGGGGTCTGACGTTTACCACCCCTAGACTTGATATGCGACATATCAGACGAAGAGACCGGACTGTACGGTAAGTGTTACTGGTTGGATTCACAGGAGTATGAGCGGGCTAGCTCGTCGATCTTCTGATCGCTCAATACCCGGGTGGCCGTTACGTTTAGCAGACCGCTTGCGGCTTGTGGATGCTTGATATGATCATCATCTGCTACCGGCGTATTGATGAGTCTTTAGAGTCCTACACAGAGGTTTCCTGGCTCAAGCGAAACGAAATAGGAGCGCATATGAGATATGTGCAGGACCGAGAATAATGCGTGTATGTGATACCGCATTTCATTCTCGCGATATATGTTTCGATTGGTTATATTCGATATGACCTAGTTATCGAATCATTGATTCGATAAATCGATACATTGGATTCTAGTCGGTTATGTGTGACA
This sequence comes from Agapanthus africanus, assembly GCA_030015575.1. NCBI lineage: Eukaryota > Viridiplantae > Streptophyta > Magnoliopsida > Asparagales > Amaryllidaceae > Agapanthus > Agapanthus africanus. The sequence goes on from CM057337.1 coordinate 166,395,470, forward strand.
TGACCGGATCATTGAATCAAATGTTGATTTAATGATTTAATGCATAATTATATATTTGATATATTACTTTGCATTAGCTAGTATTGGTTCACTTTATATGGATTTTCTCACTCGATATGCAAGAAGTATATATGATATACTTTTGTGCACTACTTTGTGTCATGTTTGAAGATGCATGTTGTTTGGTGTTGTGTTAAGACTTAAACCATGGTTATGATAATAATTAGGGTTTTTATTTATTTACTTATTTATTTATCTATTCCTTTTTGATAAATAAATATATATATATATATGATAACAAAATGGTTTCTTTCATGAAGCTTCATGAAGCTTTGACTAAAGTGACTATTTTGTCATCATCCTTAACCCTAACCATTCCTATTTACCATGGTTTATTCTCTACACTTAACCTAGGTTAGAACATGATAAGTGTTGGATTTTATTTATTCCTTTTTATCAACACTTATGATATTCTTTCTTGAGCTCCATCTTCTTCTTCAAGAAAAGCTCAAGGTCCATCAATGGCAACATGAGCAAAAGTGAGTAAAATCCAATTCTAAAGTGAACCCACCTCCTATTTCTTCACCCTCTACCTCTTGCCAAGTTGTTTTGGGTGTTTTCTTCACAAGTTTCACAACTTTGTGAAGTCGGAGCTTGAGCTTGAGCAACCTCGACGTAGATCGTCTTTGACACGAAGCCGACGACCTATTCCGCACGTTTCTCCGATGAAGCCGTCACGAGAGTCCAAGGTTCAAGATGGACAGCGAGAGGACGCCCTCGTGGAGCTAAGGAAGTGGGTATCCGGATCTACAAAGGTTGTAGCTCTCTTCCTTTAGTTAAGTAGTTAACTAAGTTTTCATTTCGCCTAGAATTCTAGCGACGATCCGTAGTCTAGGGTTTCTCGGCACCATTTTTTTGAAATTAGCATGTTCGATGCCTTGTGAGACCTCACTAGGGTGCCTAGGAACCTTTCATAATACATTCCGTAGCAGTCTACCCCATTAAACCCCGTAATGTATATTGTATAAATTGTAGTTATCAGATTTGCCGAGGCCATGGGTATAAGTTGTTCATGTAAACAGTTTCAGAATGTATCAAGTAGTCATGTAGTCAAGTCAAGTCATAGCCATAGTTCGGTCAACTCAAGTCATATTTGCATGTTGATATTGTTCTGGTATTCAGGTTCAGGTTCAAGTATACATCTTGGATTCATGTTAGATTTGGATTCATATTTGGATTGGATTCTGATATGGATTAGACTCAGATTGATATAGACTCAGACTTGAGTCGGACACTTTAAACTGATTTGGATCTTGAATTAGATTCAGGGGTTATCGGTAACTGCTGCACATGGATGACAGGATTTGTGTCTTTTTCTAAGACAATTACCATTGATAACTCCGTTAAGTTTTTTTACCTTATATAGGCAAGCACTCACTTTCTCCGGCTCCCTAAGGCTCTGTCAAGCCCCGCTTCCAAAATACGGAATACGAGGGGTGACAAAGCCAGCCATGCTCCTACGGTCAAGGAAATGTCCTGCCGTAGTCACACTTCGGCTTCTAGAATTATGAGATAATCAGTAATCATAGCACAGGTAATGAGAAATATAGTCACTAATTCTACCAAAACAGATATAAAACTAACCAGATAAAGATCAAGGGAAAGATAGCACTGGCGTCGTTGATCTAGATGTCCGTAATATCCTCAAGGTAAGACAGGTCCTGATCTGAACTAAATCCCCTGAGAATGCATACTCAGGTCGTCAGAGCGACACAATAGCAATATATACATATATAATGTGCAATGATGATAAACATAAAGCGGTAAGTATAGAATAATGAAGCGAACAGGAAATAACCGGTACATGTAACGATAAAGCAAGTGTATTGATCAGTAATCAATGCAATGTTCATGTCACTAAAGTAATCAGTCTCTAAGTCTCAATATCCAAGTCACTAAACTTATCGTTAGTCCAAGTGTGAGCGTCAACCACCGCAGAAGTATCCCAAACCCAAGGGTAGGCCCCATGGGCAAGGGAACACTAGCCCGAATCACGCTCACTAATAATCAGAAATACCATCCATACAACTCCCAAAATTGCTATATATGCCGGCAGTAGGACTCTTGAGATTCCGTTGATCGAACTCACACTCAAACAACCCCACACCCCGTGGTCTACATCAAATACCGACCATGAATCCAAATACTAGTCGCTCCATGACAAGTCTACGCGAGAACTGGAGACAGGATCTCCATCAAGCATGTCTCGACTGGTATCCAAGATAAATGGACAGTACTAGATGTCTTACCTATGACACTAATATAAGTGCTTCTATAACCATCCCATACCAGTTATAGTTACACTTATATATGCCCCATAGACGTCGACAATGCAATAATTAACCGGTTCCGCTGATTGTGTACAAGTACATGTCACTTCACTTATTCATTCACGCTTCTACACTGACGTACTTGCCACAATCCAATCGCTAACATTTATCACTTGGTAATGCAACACGGTCACTAGGTTATCGATGCAAATGAAAGCTATTTACTAGAGTATAAGAGTCATGCAACATGATGGGAATACAGTAAATACACTACTAAAAACATATGAGCAACCGGTGTCGGTTGGATTAGAAAAATTATATAAAATCACACGTGTATAATTAGGCAAAACAATATAAAAGGAATATTAAGTACACTTGTTTATCTAAGCATTAAAATTGGTTTTAAGTCAAACGGGTTTAAGGTTTGCGAGTTATGGTCATTTCATTTTAAGTGTTTACTGCTGGAAATCCAATTACTGAACTGGAAACCCGTTTCGTAACACGTTTTACTCCATATTGGGAGCATAATTAGGAGAAGCTACTGCTCAACTAATTGTAGGGCTATGAGTTAACTTTACAGTGTAGATACGGATCAACAATAGTCATCTTGGTTTGGGAGTTATGATCAGATTACTGATGAAGGGTGCAAGCTGAAATGACAGAAATCTATCGTACACGTCAGCCGTTTACAATATGATTTAAATACCAAATGATACCGGAATTTGGTGAAATCGGTACCAATGGAAAGGTAAAATAATTTTCTACGCAGAGGTAATTGGATCTGCACACTATCACAATTAAACAGTAAGGTTTCTGTTGGGTTCCCTAGCACGACCATAAGGTTTCGGGAGACATCAACCATGCCGTTTTCAAAAATTTGGCGCACTAAAGAGAACCCTAATCTAGAATCTTAACTAGAGAATTAGACGTAAACCAGCATGTAAACAACTTTACATCAAAGTGAATGAGAAATACAACCTTTGTAGACCGGTCCTTCACTTCTAAAGCTGCGTGTAGTAGTTCCTTCGCTCCAAGTAGTGATCTCCCGGACTCTATTAAGGCTTCACAAGGTGAAATGAACAAGCTTACTAGAAGTCTTTGTAGGGATTTCCTTAGCACCACAACTAGGGTTTGGTAGCATCACACATGCCATGTTTTAAAAAATATAAGGTGCTAAAGAAACTAACCTAAGGATCACACTAGAAAAGCTAGGGTAACACTAAACTTTAACACAAACCAAAAGTAGTAAAGGCTAGGTTTAGAGAATACATCCTTTGTAGCTCCCTACGCTAGACTCTTTGGCCACTTGAGGGTTGAAAGAAACATGCTTGAGATCCTCCATGTCCATGACTATCCACCCGGAGTCCTCTTTGTCCAAGCTTGAAGCTCCACTTGATCAAGAGAAGAAGTTGAACCCAACACTCTAAACTAATGGGCAAGAGTAGTATAGAATGATGATGTGGTTTGATTTCTCACTTAAAAACCCTAACTTGGTCACTATCTTACTCACTAATGAAAGCTAGAGAGCAAGAGAGAGGAGGAAGAAGATGATGGCAAATGAGAGCTCAAGATATAATGATAAAAGGTAAGATAAAAATGAGAATAGAAAATATATATATTTTCTCTTCTCATTCTTAACCTAAGTTAATAAATATCTAGATATTTCTCTTTGGATCAAAAGTGGCCATGGAAAATAACTCATGGTTAACACAAAGGTTAGTGGAATAATAAAATAATCAACCATAATAAACTTTCCATTTTCATTTTCTTTTCCAAAAATAAATATCAACATATATATAACAAGGTGTAAGTCTTATATTGCCACCATCTCATGTATCAACAACCATGATAGAATTGTGTATGCATGTATGAGTGCATGCACATCTATATGTGCATCAAAGAGAACATGTACATACATGCATGCATACAACAAAAGACAAAACGGTCTAAAGTGAAAGTGCTAATGGTCAATGTTAAATCAACACATGATTTAGCAAACCGATCATATCTCATACGACCCGACCAATAGCAAACCGCCAGATTAATATACGGTATCATATACGCGCATTTAATCGGGTCCCCGCGCATATCACATATGCACACCACATCGTTTCGCCTGGACTAGGCAACTCCATTATGGGACTCTAAGACTCGTCAATACGCCGACAGTGGGTGATGATCATATTAAGCACCTCCAAGCTGCAAGAGGTCAGCTAAACGTAACGGCCACCCGGGTATTGAGCGATCAGAAGAAAACAAGCAAACCTGTCACAACTCCCGTCGAGCCAACCTGCAACATTACTGTACAGTCCGCTCTCTTCGTCAGATATGCTGCATACTGAGTCTAGGGATGGTAACGTCGACCCCAATTACTCAATAAGTTGTGCCGATGAATGGTCTATAACAGATCGAGAAACTACTGATAACACTTATCAGTAAATCCCAACAGCCCTGGCCAGGGACTTACTGATATAGCCAATCGTGCACAGCACAGCATCAACTCCCAATACCGGGAGAGACGAAACCCCTCCTATCGCTCATCGTCTTCGTGTGTCTCAGGATTGTACCCAAAAGCCACATGTTTGCACGACTCAGTAGAGCCGTGGTAGGGTGGTAATCAAAGTACAGTGGGAGAACACACAAGACTCTATGACGATCTCGGGTCTACAGACTAACCTGTACAAGTGTCACCTGAGAACTGCTATCCAACGATAGATATAATACCATATAGGAGTTCTCGGCGAGTCCGTCCAGTGTACCCAGTCTCTACTGAGCACTCGTATATGATCTCGATGTCAAACATCAATGGATGTGGGAACATCCATCGCCCATCATATGGGTCTAGTATCATATACGCTAGTCTACTCTGGTATATCGATGCCCCATCTCGATACACCTACGACTAGGGACATTTCAGGATATGCTTATAAACTACAGACGTCCCACTAGTATGATCTCCATCATAATCACGGTAGTCAAGCAAATATCCTCAGGGCTTTATCAACATGTGTAAATGAATAAAAGCATGATCAAATCAACATGTCAGATAAAGAAGAACCAGATAGCATACTATCTGTTAGTTATATGTATGCCCTAGAGGCCATTACTATACATAGGATGTATATTGTAGTGGATGCTGGGACATATATAGGGAGGACTTTCTTGCTCGACATGATAGTATGCTATCTGGTTAATCTTTACCTTAACGTGTATGCTGATTGTCTCTCTGTTACATGTTGATAAAGCCCTTAGGATCTGTACTTGACTACCTGGACTATGATGCGGATCATACTAGTGGAGACATGGTAGTCCATAAGTACATCCTTCACAGTCCCTAGTCGTGGGTATATCGAGACGGGGCATCGATATACCAGAGTAGACTAGCGTGTACCTTCTCGACCCATACAGATGGGCGATGGATGATCCTATATCCATTGGTGTTTGACATCAGAGGAGATATACGGGTGCTCAGTAGAGACTGGGTACACTGGACGGACTCGCCGAGAACTCCCAGATGGTATTATACCTCACGTCAGATGGCAGTTCTCTGGTGACACTGGTACAGAGTAGTCTGTTGACCCGAGATCGTCATAGAGTCTTGTGTGGTTCCCACTGTACTTTGATTTCCATCTTACCACGTCCAAGAGGGCGTGCAAAACGGTGGTTTTTGGGTACAGTCCTGAGCACATGGAGGCAATGAGCGATAGGAGGGGATTCGTCTCTCCCGGTATAGGGAGTTGATGTTGTGCTGTGTTCGATTGGCTATAACAGGAAATCCCTGGCCAGGGTTGCTGAGATTTACTGGTAAGTGTTACCAGTAGTATCTCGAATTGTTATAGACCTCATATCGACACGACTTATCGAGCTATTGGGGTCTGACGTTTACCACCCCTAGGCGAGATATGCGACATATCAGACGATCAGACCGGACTGTACGGTAGTGTTACTGGTTGGATTCACTGGAGTGTGAGCGGGCTTGCTCGTCGATCTTCAGATCGCTCAATACCCGGGTGGCCGTTACGTTTAGCAGACCGCTTGCGGCTTGTGGGTGTTTGATATGATCATCACCTGCTGCCGGCGTATTGACGAGTCTTTAGAGTCCTACACAGAGGTTTCCTGGCTCAAGCGAAACGAAATAGGAGCGCATATGAGATATGTGCGGGACCGAGAATAATGCCTGTATGTGATACCGTATTTCATTCTCGCGATCAATGCGTCGAATGGTTGTATGCGATATAACCTAGTTATCGATTCAAGCGTTGATTCGATAAGCCGATACATTGGATACTAGTCGGTTATATGCGATATGACCGGATCGTTAAATCAAGTGTTGATTTAATGATTTAATGCATAATAATATATTTGATATATTACTTTGCATTAACTAGTATCGGTTCACTTTAAATGGATTTTCTCGCTCAGATGTGCGCATTGCATATGCGATATGATTTGTGCACTTGCTTGTATCATATTTGATGGTGCATGCAAAAATGGTTAAGTATAAAGAATTAAACCTTGGTTAAAGGAATGGTTAGGGTTTATTATTTGTTATTCATTTATCTTATTTAATTATCTATTTATTTTTGATAAATGAATAAATGGAAAGATAATGAGGAAAATGGTTGCTTTCTTTTGACCATTCATGAATCTTCATGAAGACTTTGACCATTTTGTCTCATGCTTAACCCTAACCACTTCTATTAATTCAAGTTAATTCTCTACACCTAACCATGGTGAGAATTATGATAAGAATGGATTTTTCCTTTTATTTTAATTCTTATCATAATATTTATCTTCTTCTTGCTCTTCTTCTTCTTCATGAAGAAGCTTGTCTTCATCAATGGCATATTGATCATATGAGTGAGAAATCCAATTCTAAAGTCTACCCACTTCCTATTTCTTCATCCTCTACCTCTTGCCAAGTAGTAGAGTGTGTTTCCTTCACAAGTTTTTAGGGCTTGGTGAAGGTGGAGCTTGATTTAGCGATGCCTCGACGTAGATCATCTTCGGCATGGACATCAACGACCTAGCTCGCTTTTTCTCCGACGAAGCCGACTCTAGAACCCGGATTCCTTTTGGACAGCGGAGACGACTTCGTTGCGGAGCTATGGAGGTGGAGCACCGGATCTACAAAGGTTGTATTTCCGATATCCCATTAGTTAAGTGTTAACTAGTTAGCTTTTTCGCCTAGTTTTCTAGCAAACGATCCGTAGTCGGGTCTCTCGGCACCATAATTTTTGAAATTGGCATGTTCGATGCCTTGTGAGACCTCACTAGGGTGCCTAGGGACCCTACAGTGGTATCAGAGCCTAGCTAGAGCCTTAGGCGATCGGTAGACGAAGTTAGAGGTCCGATCGAACCGCGAAACCCCAAGCAAAATCGCTCTCTGTACTTTTTTCAAAACTGTTGAATTTTGTGAATTAAAAATATGCAGAAAAATAAGCAGGAAAAACTAAGAATTACTGTGAAATTTGGTCGACTAATTCAATAATTGGAGCGCGGAACCGCGGCCAAAACAGGGGTTTGGCGGATCTTCCGCAGCCCAAATTTCGACTTAGTCCCTCAAATTTCATATATTTATTCTTAGGTCATTTCTTGGCAATTTTTGATGTGAATTTTTTAATTCCACTCTGGTGTTGAGTTTTCTAGGGTTTTATTGGGGATTCGTTAATTTGATCGGATAATTTAACTTTGTTTATGTTTTTCCGGATATTTTAGAAACTATTAAAATGTTCGACCGGATATAAATACCCAATTTTTCCCCTGCCGGAAAATTTCCAAGTGTTGGATTTTTCCGTGGTTTAAAGACGTTCTAAGTAGTGCAAGTAACGCGATGGACCTTATAGAAGACAACAAACCTTAACTCGATTATGTGACCGTCTTGAACTGCCCTTTGAACCTTCGGGTTTGGGGCAGTACGGCGTGCCACATGTGAGGCGTTGGCTTGACCCTTCTACGGCTGGACCGTTGGTACTGAGGCACGAACTGAATGTTTTTAGACTTGTTTCATGTGTTGATCTGTATCGGGAAAACTTGGGTGTTCGAATGTTCGATCGGAAAGTTTAACATTTTCTGTTTATCCGGAATGTGATACAATAATTGTTATTCACAACAAGTTATGAGATAACTGAATGAATGTTATAAACATAGCACTTTAGTCTCACTTGATCGGTTGCCACGGAATTTTGATGTGATCAAAAGTCCGTCGCAATCACGTAGCGTACGCGGATACTCGCCGGGTAAACTTAATAGACAGCCTCACTCCATAGCCCCGACCAAGTGACCGTAGGAGAACCCCGTCGCCGAAAGCATCCGTTCGGGTGCTCGCGGTAGCGGTGTTCCGCCTTAGTGCACTTCGTCGCCGGTATTGGGGGTGCGGCCGCCTACTGAAGTTTGCGACGAGCATTCGATCAGGATGTCGGGAATCTTGTTGAATTGCCCGACTTGATATTGGAAAGTGTTTTCGATAATGAGACTAAAATGCGGGGTTTATAATTGTTAGGCATGCGATGTCTAAGAAATTCATTTGGTCAGGCATGCGATGTCTGAGGTGGTTGCAGATTCCAACTGTTGTAGTTTTACACTTTCTTTTCTGTGACCGTAAGTGTAATATGTGATATCGCCGGTTTCGTTGCTATATGTCAACGACAATTGGGATGCGCATATTTACTTACGTTGATGACATGTGATGTTATGTGTTGCTGGATATGTTATATTGGATCGTCGTGTTTGAATAGCCGGGGGTTTTTATGTGAGATGAGTGTTTTTCATTTTCATTCATGTAAAAACTTGTATGTAATATTCTTTTATTGGGGCACTTCCAGGTTGCGGAAGATGTCACCCTTTGTATATTATTTACTTTTCCGCACTAGGATAGACCCAAGGAGGGGAGCACAAGTAACCGGGTTCTAGGGTCCAGTGGGAGACCATCTCGAGGAGTCGAGTCCGGGTCTCCTAACCCTAGAATTGGTAGGGTTGCTTGCCGCTCTCGTAGGGGTCTAGGGGTGTGGGTTTGGCTATTCATCGCGACCGTGGAATCCGTGTTTTATACTGGCTCGTATTGAAAACACGGACGTCCTAGTATATCCAATATTTCATATGATTCTTCTGCTGCGATATCTGTGATGTGATCATGTGATGTTCTATGATAGATACAGTATATAGTATATATGATATATTATATAGATGTTACTTATGTTTTACACCCGCGCTAGCCCTGCCCCGCTCTGCCGTTAGTTACCTAACCTAACGGTGCATGAGGTGACATCGAGGCGAATGCGGATGTCATAAGTGTACGTCGTATTTATCTGTGATGTTTAGGTACCTGAATGATGGGACTTCATTAATATGATTAATGAAATAAAAGAAACCTAAGATGTTGTAGAATCGAATTTCAAAATAAAACAGGTAGCTACAGTTCTTGCTTTGCACAACGGTATATGAGATATATCCTGCACCTTATTCGATGAGGAAAGGACCGAGATCCCTTCACCTGGAGTGACTCCTTTAGCAATAACTGGCAAATGCTACACACTCGGTTTGTCTTTTGATTGCTTTTAAGAGTTTTTGCTTTGCACAGTGATATATGTGATATATCCCGCACCTCATTCGACGAGGAAAGGACCGACGATCCCTTCACCGGGAGTGACTCCTTTAGCAAAACTAGAAAAGCCTCAAAAGCACTCCATTTTTAAAATCATTTGATTCTACAACGATATCAAGTTCATTACGCAATAGGTTTTCAGAAAAACCTGTCGTAGCCCTCCGTCATTTCAGATAAGTCCTATTTAGTATTCGTGCTACGTTTGTTGACCTCCGTCAAGGCGTAGTGTGCGGTAGCTAACTAGTATTTATCTGTTTATGCATATGATGCAGATTGAGTTAGGGTAGTCGTGCGGCCTTGTTGACCTCCGTCTAGGGTCGTGCGGGTGGGTTTAATTCGATCAAGAAATGACGGGTTGAACTTGACTAGTAGCCTATGGTTTGTTGACCTCCGTCAAGGTCATAGGGTGCTAGGGGCAAAATATTATCGGGGATTTCAAGTGTTGAAATTTGCAATGAGATTGCATACCTTCTATGAGATAGTTGGATCCCGATACCCGCTGCGAGTAAGCGTTACTCCTGGGAGAGTTTTATACATTACAATTAGCCGATCAAGTAGGTGTCTAGAAAGGTGTCAATGAGGTTACGCCTCTGGGAAAACGAGGTTTACATTAATTAGGTTCGTGCGAAAGCACGGGGGACCTCCCTCAAAGTACCGACACTGGCCTGGCTGAAAGATTGGCGAACTTGTAGTGTGTAATTAATCCCGGCTAGTCTTTCCTTTTAGGGTTTGAAGGAAGATTTGATAAAAAGCAGTGGGAGCCATCCTGATTAGATAAAATAATAACCAATCTATTCTTGCAAGAGCGCACGCTGAGTGTTTTCTTCTCTCTCTCTCCAGGTAGCGACCATATCACGCCTTAATCAAGATAATAATACGGATTATTGATCGAACCCGCTTGTTATACTGAGCTGGGGAACGTTGGTCCCGCTCCAACTTATAATTGTTATAAGACAGAGCAGGAAATTGGGGATTACTAGAATTCCCGTGCCGCCCAAACGAAGAGAGTGCATGATGATGCATCATCTTCGGGTGTGTTCATTATACAGAACTGTTTCTCAGTATCCTTTACGTCCTGGGTATGTGATACCAGATCAGGATCCCAGATATGTAATCTGTTACATAGGGCTATAGAAAGGTAGAGAACTGAGAACGGGTGATAAGTTTCATGAGGCAGAAAACGGGGCAAGTGTTGCAGCCAAGTCTGTCGGTCACTGTCACCCTGTATTACCAATACATTGATTCTGAACGAATGTTATTAGATACCGAACCTGATATACAAAATCATATCAGTCTCTTTATCAGTAAAGAAATGATATAATTTTGTATTGATGGATAATGTTTTGAACATTTCCTATATCAAAAGTTGATCGGTTCAGGCACGTTATCTAAAAGCATTAATGTTCTAAATCAAACTACAGTTCTTAGTATATGGAACACACACAAGAGGAAGAGTTCAGAAATGAACGGATTCTTCTTGAGGTATTGTAGACTAGGTCATATCAATGCGACCTGACTAGCTAAGTTACATTTAGATGCATATTTAAATCAGTTTGAATTTACATCTTGTGAAACTTGCCAGTCATGTCACAGAGATAAGATGACCATAGCTCCGTTTATTAGAAACAGAGAAAGAGTTAGTGAACTCTTGGGATGATACATGTTGATGTATAAAGGTCCCCTGTCTACACATGCCAAGACCGGTTCTTTGTACTTCATTACATTCTCTGATAATCTCTCAAGATTCAGACATATGTTCCCGTTGCAACACAAGTCCGAACCTTTTGAGATATTCACAGAATATAAGTTAGAAGTAGAGAACCAAAATACGGGTATAAGTATTATGTCCTTTGATGTGATCAAGGAGGAGAATACTTGAGCACGGAAATCCTGGACTATTCTAAAGGAGAATGAGATTCTCTCTCAGCATTACTCCTCCATATACACCATTGCACGATGGTATATCGGGGCGGAGCAATCACACCCTATATGATAAGGTGTGCTCTATGATGAGTACTACTGAGTTACCTTTTTCCTTTTTGGGAGTTATGCGCTTGAGAAGCTGCATACCTATTGAATAAGGTTCGAATCAAATCAGTTGCCTACCACTTCATATTTGATATGGAAAGGGAAGAGCCCATGTCTTAAGTTAGTTAAGATTTGGGGTTGTCCGGCCTATGTCTAAAAGCAAAATCTGGACAAACTCGAGGCAAGGTCTGTAATGTAAAGCTGGAAAGGTTCCAGCTATACAAACTACAGCAGTTGATTTGGTATAACCAAAGGATTCAGTAGATACCAGCGAACCTTAGCCTCTCCGCCGATCTAGTAGGGTTCCTCACCCACCTGAGAGATACTTCGGTTTCTCTATGACAGTGGGAGCGAGGATTGCATCATGAGATGATGACCCAACTAGCTTCGAGCTGGCCATCGAGAGTAAGACTCTGTAAGAATGGCTGGATGTTTATCGATCTGAGATGGAATCCTTATACACCAACAAAGTATGGACTTTGGTTGCTATATCTGAAGGGTTAAATCCCCATCAGGAGCAAGTATATCTTGAGAAGATTACTTGGTGTAGATGGAAAAGTTAAGACTTTCAAAGCTAGACTTGTTAAAGCTTTTTCGTCATCGACCAGGAATGGATAATGATGAAACCTTTTCAAGTAGCTATGCTTAAGTCCATCCAGATCCTACTTGCCACGGCTACACACCATGACTACGATATCTGGCGGTTGGGTGCCATGACTGCTTTTCTAAATGATGTTTTAGAAGAGGACGTCTATAAGTACACAGCCAGAGGGCTTCGTAAACAGTGGGAGCAGCGGAAACGTGTACAAGATGTTTTATAGGATAAAGCAGGCATCGCGGAGTTGGAACATCTGTTTTGATGAATTAGTCAAAGAAGTTGACATCATCAAAATGGTAGATGAACCTTGTATAAACAAAAAGGTAGTAGGGAGTATGGTGTTGATCCTCGTAAAGTACGTGGATGACATACTCTTGATAGGGAAGGAGTTTCCTATGCTACGCTCGATCAATCTCCGCTTATCACTATGATTCTCCATAAAGGATCAAAGTGATACCTACTAAATCCTGGGTTTTGGATCTATGAGATAGATCTAAATGGATATTAGGACACTCACTAGTTATAGTGAGATGGTATCAACTGATCCTGGGGAGAATCACTGGAAGAGTTCCAGGGTGATAAGGACGACTGAATGTCAGTCGCAGGCATTGTCTTTACCCTCAGTAAAGGGACGGTATGATGGAAGAGTTCCAAGCTAGATACCGTGACATACTAGACGATAAAGGCAGGATACATCGCTACTTAAGATGCTACCAAAGAGGCAGTCTGGGTGTATATTAGTTCATAAGATGAACTTTGTTCCTCCCATTGTGTGACAATGGAGTTGTGGCTTATGCCAAGGAACGCCGGTCTCATCAGTGATCCAGACATATTCTATGGCAGTATCACTTGATCATGGAGATGGTTGATCTCCAGGGAGATCGAGGTTAGGAGAGTATACTCAGAGGACAACACAGCGGATCCACTCACAAAGGCCTGTTCCCAGAGAGAGACTTTTTATGGGATGGTTGAGTATGAGATACTACAACCACTGCTATCAGATGGCCCTAGTGCAAGTGGGAGATTGTTAGTTATATGTATGCCCTAGAGGCCATTACTATACATAGGATGTATATTGTAGTGGATGCTGGGACATATATAGGGAGGACTTTCTTGCTCGACAAGATAGTATGCTATCTGGTTAATTTTTACCTTAACATGTATGCTGATTGTCTCTCTGTTACATGTTGATAAAGCCCTTAGGATCTGTACTTGACTACCTGGACTATGATGCGGATCATACTAGTGGGGACATGGTAGTCCATAAGTACATCCTTCACAGTCCCTAGTCGTGGGTATATCGAGACGGGGCATCGATATACCAGAGTAGACTAGCGTGTACCTTCTCGACCCATACAGATGGGCGATGGATGATCCCATATCCATTGGTGTTTGACATCAGAGGAGATATACGGGTGCTCAGTAGAGACTGGGTACACTGGACGGACTCGCCGAGAACTCCCAGATGGTATTATACCTCACGTCAGATGGCAGTTCTCTGGTGACACTGGTACAGAGTAGTCTGTTGACCCGAGATCGTCATAGAGTCTTGTGTGGTTCCCACTGTACTTTGATTTCCATCTTACCACGTCCAAGAGGGCGTGCAAAACGATGGTTTTTGGGTACAGTCCCGAGTCACATGGAGGCAATGAGCGATAGGAGGGGATTCGTCTCTCCCGGTATAGGGAGTTGATGTTGTGCTGTGTTCGATTGGCTATAACAGGAAATCCCTGGCCAGGGTTGCTGAGATTTACTAGTAAGTGTTACCAGTAGTATCTCGAATTGTTATAGACCTCATATCGACACGACTTATCGAGCTATTGGGGTCTGACGTTTACCACCCCTAGGCGAGATATGCGACATATCAGACGATCAGACCGGACTGTACGGTAGTGTTACTGGTTGGATTCACTGGAGTGTGAGCGGGCTTGCTCGTCGATCTTCAGATCGCTCAATACCCGGGTGGCCGTTACGTTTAGCAGACCGCTTGCGGCTTGTGGGTGTTTGATATGATCATCACCTGCTGCCGGCGTATTGACGAGTCTTTAGAGTCCTACACAGAGATTTCCTGGCTCAAGCGAAACGAAATAGGAGCGCATATGAGATATGTGCGGGACCGAGAATAATGCATGTATGTGATACCGTATTTCATTCTCGCGATCAATGCGTCGAATGGTTGTATGCGATATAACCTAGTTATCGATTCAAGCGTTGATTCGATAAGCCGATACATTGGATACTAGTCGGTTATATGCGATATGACCGGATCGTTAAATCAAGTGTTGGTTTAATGATTTAATGCATAATAATATATTTGATATATTACTTTGCATTAACTAGTATCGGTTCACTTTAAATGGATTTTCTCGCTCAGATGTGCGCATTGCATATGCGATATGATTTGTGCACTTGCTTGTATCATATTTGATGGTGCATGCAAAAATGGTTAAGTATAAAGAATTAAACCTTGGTTAAAGGAATGGTTAGGATTTATTATTTGTTATTCATTTATCTTATTTAATTATCTATTTATTTTTGATAAATGAATAAATGGAAAGATAATGAGGAAAATGGTTGCTTTCTTTTGACCATTCATGAATCTTCATGAAGACTTTGACCATTTTGTCTCATGCTTAACCCTAACCACTTCTATTAACTCAAGTTAATTCTCTACACCTAACCATGGTGAGAATTATGATAAGAATGGATTTTTCCTTTTATTTTAATTCTTATCATAATATTTATCTTCTTCTTGCTCTTCTTCTTCTTCATGAAGAAGCTTGTCTTCATCAATGGCATATTGAGCATATGAGTGAGAAATCCAATTCTAAAGTCTACCCACTTCCTATATCTTCATCCTCTACCTCTTGCCAAGTAGTAGAGTGTGTTTCCTTCACAAGTTTTTAGGGCTTGGTGAAGGTGGAGCTTGATTTAGCGATGCCTCGACGTAGATCATCTTCGGCATGGACATCGACGACCTAGCTCGCTTTTTCTCCGACGAAGCCGACTCTAGAGCCCGGATTCCTTTTGGACAGCGGAGACGACTTCGTTGCGGAGCTATGGAGGTGGAGCACCGGATCTACAAAGGTTGTATTTCCGATATCCCATTAGTTAAGTGTTAACTAGTTAGCTTTTTCGCCTAGTTTTCTAGCAAACGATCCGTAGTCGGGTCTCTCGGCACCATAATTTTTGAAATTGGCATGTTCGATGCCTTGTGAGACCTCACTAGGGTGCCTAGGGACCCTACACTATCATGTCGAGCAAGAATGTACACTGAATATATATACATGTATGAATACATCCACTATCATATAATGGCTTCTAGGGCATACATATATCCAACAATCTCCCACTTGCACTAAGGCCAGTTATTGGCGTATCTCATACCCAACATCTCAAAAAGTCGCTCATACTGCGGCTGAGGGAGGGCCTTGGTGAGTGGATCCGCAGTGTTATTCTTTGTGTCTACTCTCCTAATCTCGATATCGCGGCGATCTCCAATCTCCCGGATCAAATGAAAGCGCCTCAGGATGTGTCTGGACCGCTGATGGGACCTGGGCTCCTTGGCTAACGCCATAGCCCTATTATTATCACAATACAATAGTATTAGATCAATAATGGTTGGAACTACTCTAGCTCCGAGACGAACTTTTTCATCCAGACGACTTCCTTGGCGGTATCATTCACAGCAATGTACTCAGCTTCTATCGTAGAGTCTGCAACGGTATCCTGTTTGAAACTCTTCCAACTTACCGTCCCTCCATTGAGGGTAAATACAAACCCGGAGATAGATTTACTGTCGTCCTTATCACTCTGGGAGCTCGAATCAGTAAAGGCCTCCATTTGGAGATCTCCATTACCATACACCAAGAACAATTCTTTAATCCTTCACAAGTACTTAAGAATGTTCTTCACGGCTATCCAGTGATTCTCCCATGGGTTGGATTGATACCTGCTTACTACACTAAGTGCATAAGCTACATCTGGACGTGTACATAACATCGCATATAGTATAGATCCTACTGCAGAAGCATAGGGTATAATGCTCATGCGAGCTCTCTCTTCATCGGTCTTTGGGCAAGAGTCTTTAGAGAGAGTGACCCCATGGCAAGCGGGTAAGGCACCCCGCTTGGAGTCTTCCATACAAAACCTTTTTAGGATGGTGTTAATGTACCTGGTTTGTGGGAATCCCAATAACCTCTTAGATCTATCCCTATGGATCCGAATGCCCAGAATGTATGTGGCATCACCCAAGTCCTTCATGGAGAACCTTAGTGATAAGAAAGATTTGACCAACTGTAGCATAGGAATATCATTTCCTATCAGAAGAATGTCATCCACGTACAATACGAGGAATGTGACAGCTCTCCCTACAGCCTTCTTATAAACACAAGGTTCATCTGGATTTTTGATGAAATCAAACTCTTTGATAACATCATCGAAACAGATGTTCTAACTCCGTGATGCCTGCTTTAATCCATAAATGAATTTAATCAATCTATATGCTTTCCCGCTGCTCCCACTGTCAATGAAGCCCTCTTGCTGATCCATATAAACGCATTCTTCTAAATCTCCATTTAGAAATGTTGTTTTAACGTCCATCTTCCAGATTTCATAGTCATAGTGAGCAGCAATAGCAAGTAGGATCCGAATGGATTTAAGCATGGCTACGGGAGAAAAAGTTTCGTCATAGTCCAGACCTGGTCTTTGACGAAAACCCTTCGCCACAAGTCTTGCCATATAGGTCTCTACCTGCCCATTTACACCAATCTTTCTTTTAAAGATCCATTTGCATCCCATGGGTTTTACACCAGGGGGTACAATGTTCAAAGTCCATACTTTATTGGTGTACATAGACTCCATTTCAGATCTCATGGCATCCAGCCACTTCACAGAGTCTCCACTCGTGATAGCTTGCTAAAAACTGGTAGGATCATCATCTTCCATGATGCAGTCTTCTCTATCACCATCAATGAGGAAACCGTAGTACCTCTCCGGTGGGCGAGAAGTCCTACCAGACCTACGGAGTGGCCGAGGTTCTTCAGTTTCTATTGCAATAGCCGGTTCAACCAAGTTGTCATTTGCAGTCAGTGTTTCTTAAAACCTCTTCTAGATCTACCACAATGCCATCTGTCTCATTTGTGAAAAACTCTTTTTCCAAAAACGTGGCATACTGAGAAACAAACACTTTTTGTTCCTCCTTGTGGTAAAAAAAATATCCATAAGAATTCTTTGGATATCCCACAAAATTACACATGACTGACCGTGTCTCGAGTTTGTCCGGATTCTGCTTTTAACATAGGCCGGACAACCCCAAATCTTAATTCGTTTAAGAGATGTCCTCTTCGCATGCCATATCTCATATGGCATGGTAGACACGGTTTTGGTTGGGACCCTGTTCAATATAAACGCTGCAGTCTCCAATGCATGCCCCCAAAATGAGATAGGTAACTCAGCATCACTCATCATGGAACGAACCATATCTAATAGGGTCATATTCCATCGTTCTGACACACCATTGTGCTGTGGTGTGTAAGGAGGAGTGAGCTGAGAGAGAATCCCATTCTCTTTTAGGAAGTCTGCAAACTCTGTACTGAGGTACTCTCCACCTCGATCTGATCGAAGCATTTTGATGCTCAAGCCGGTTTGTTTTTCTACTTCGATTTTATATTCAATGAATTTCTCGAAAGCTTCGGATTTTTGCTTTAATAAAAATACATGACCGAATCTTGAGAAATCATCAGTGAAAGTAATGAAGTATGAAAAACCGCCTCTAGCCTGTGTAGACATTGGCCCACATACATCACTATGTATGAGGCCTAAGAGCTCAGTAGCTCTTTCTCCGTATCCTGTAAACGGAGTTTTGGTCATTTTACCCTTGATACAAGACTGACAAGTCGCATAAGATTTATATTCAAAAGGGTTTAAATATCCATCTTTGTGTAACTTGTTTAGTCTTGTTTCGTTAATATGACCAAGTCTACAGTGCCAAAGAAAAGCTTCATTTATTTCTGAAAATTTTCTTTTAATTCTGAAAATTTTCTTTTATTAGTGTGTTGTATGCTGAAAACTGTGTGTTGATTTAGGACGTATATCCCGTTATTAAGCGTACCATACCCAACCAACATTTGATTCAGGTGAATGTTCAAAATATTGTTCTGCAATATAAAATTATATCCTTTATTGTCTAACAAAGAAACGGATATTATATTACAAAGCATACTAGGTACATAATAACATGAGTTCAAAAACCAATATACATCCAGACGGCAACCCTAAGTGATACTCTCCCACTGCAACTGTATGTACATTGGAACTATTTCCAACCCGGAGAGTATGGTCACATGTCTTCAAAACCTTGCTATTTCTCAGCCCCTGCATAGAATTGCAAATGTGAGAACCTGAGCCGGTATCTAATATCTAGGAAGTAGAGTTTATTGAAAAACAGTTTTCTGTCACAAATACACCTGAAGCGGAAGCATCCCCATGCTTCTTCTTGAGATCCAAGTACTCCGTGCAGTTGTGCTTTCAGTGTCCTGTTTTGTGGCAATAATAACATTTCCCTTTCCCCGATTCCCCAGCCTTGGACTTGTCTTTCCCCTTAACCTTTTTGATTCTACCCTTAGGTTTGGTGGGTTTCTTCTTCATCTTTCCCTTGGCCTTAGCCTTTGGGCGAGAGGAGGAAGATGGCCCAACACTCAAAACGGGAGTCTTCACTGACTTCAGCGTGCTCTCTGCACTCCCTAACATATTAAGGAGTTCAGGTAGTTTCTTCTCCATGTTGTGGATGTTGAAGTTAACTATAAATTGAGCAAAGGTGGAGAGGAGAGACTGCAGAATAGTATCAGTATATTGCTCATTGTCTATTGTCCACCCAAGGTCCTCAAGCTCTTCTATGAGAGCTATCATCTTCAGAACATGGTCTACTACTGGGGTCCCAGGGGCCATCCGTATCTGAAACAGCTTTCTGGATGCTTCGTATCGTAAGACACGAGATTGCTCTCCATACAACTCCTTTGTATGGAGAAATATGGCTTGGACGTCCATATTCTCATTCTGCTTCTGATGTGTGTTATCCATCGATGCAAGTGCGAGGCATTTGGCTGTGGCACAGTCGGCGTCCCATGTCTTACGGACTTCAATATCAGCAACTGAGGATTTAGGACCTGGGACGAGCGGGGCTGGAGCCGTGAGGACATATGATACCTTATCATAAGTCAAGGCAATGTTAAGATTCCTCAGCCAGTCTTTATAATTGGTCATATTCAGTTTATTTTTATCTAGTAGAAGCTTGAGTCCTGTCATTGGTATCTTCCATTAAGAGAGAGAAAAGAATACACTCAGCGAAAGCTCTTGCAAAGATCAGATTGGTTATTATCTTATCTAATCGATGTCTCGCACTGCTTTAATCAAGTTTTTCTTTCAAACCTTAAAAAGAAAACTAGCCAGGATTAATTACAGTCTACAACTTCTCTAACCGTTCAGCCAGGCCAGTGTCGGTACTTGAGGGAGGTTCCCCGTGCTTTCGCACGGACCTAATTAATATAAACCTCATCTTCCCAGAGGCGTATCCTCGTTAACACCTTTCTAGACACCTAATGAGTTAGCTAATTGTAAACTGCAAAACTCTCCTGAGAGCAACTATTGCCCACAGTAGGATCAGGATCCAACCATCATATGGAAGGTATGCAATCTCATTGCAAATTTCAACTATTGAAATTCCCGATGTGGTTTTTACCCCTAGCACTCATGAGCTTAACTATGGTCAACAAATCATAAGCACTAGTCAAGTTCTACCCGTCATTTCTTTATTAATTAGACCCACTCACATGACCCTGAACTATGGTCAACAAAGTCGCATCAATGTCCTAATTAATCTGCATCATATGCAGTGTAGGAAGATATCACTTAGCTACCGTACACTATACCTTAACTATAGTCAACAAACGTAGCACGAATACTAAGTACTCTACTTCCTAAAATGATGGAGGGTTGCGGATGGTTTTTAAGAAAAACTTTAACGCTTTGAACTTGATATCGTCGTAGAATCAAATGGTTTTCAAAAGGAATGGCTTAAGCTCCGCAATTTTGAAATGTAGCTTTTTTGCAAAAAGCCGAATAGTTTTCAAATCCGATTCTACAACATCTTTTTAGGTTTATTTTCTTTACATTAATCATATTAATGTAGTCCCGTCATTTAAGTCCTTAAGCCAATCACAGAAAAGAAACGAAAATACAACATATGCTTATGCCATCCGCATTCGCCGCAATGTTCCGTTATGCACCGTTAGGTTACTTAACTAACGGCATACCGGGATGGGACTAGCGCGGGTGTAAAACATAAGCAACGTCTATTATATATCTCATATATAATATATCATTCGTCTCAGATATATTAAGCGATCACATCACAGAATATAGGCAGCAGAAACACAGATATGATAATATAGGATATACTAGGACATCCGTATTTAGTATTTAGCCAACAATAGAAAATACGGATTCCATAGTCGTGATGAATAGCCAATCCTACACCCTAGGCCCCTATGAGAGCGGCAAGCGACCCTGCCAATTCTAGAGTTAGGAGACCCAGTCCCGACTCCTCGAGATGGTCTCCCACTGGACTCTAGAACCCGGTCACTTGTGCTCTCCACCTTGGGTCTATCCTAATGCGGAAAAGTAAATAATATACATCAATGGTGACATCATCCTCAACCCGGAAGTGCCCCAAATAAAAGAATATTACATTACAAATGAATTTTACATGAATGAAAAATAAAACTCTCATCTCACATAAACCCCCCCGGCTATTCGATCACGACAATCCTATACATCACAACATAGCAACACATAACATCACATGTCATCAACGTAAGCAAGTATGCGTACCCCAATTGCCGTTGATATATAGCAACGAAATCGGCGATATGCATACCACGCTTACGGTCGCAGAAACAAGTATCACATACTACTAGGCGATGTTAAACCCTTCGATCGAATCAACGAACACCCGCATTCCCCAGCAAGCTCAACACTTGAGCACCGTTAAACAATACCCAAAATCTATGCCACAGTATTTAATGGACCAGCCTTAGAAGGGCAAACCCAAGCCTCATATGTGGCGCCACTAACTACGGTAAACCCTAAGGTTTAGTCGCAGTTTGGTGGTCACATCTCGAGTTAGGGTTTCATTCTTCTAGAGGGTCTATAGGAATACTTGCATTATATATCGAGTACGTTCAACCTGGAAAATACCAGTGTTTGATAATTCGTTCGACCTGTTTAACGTCGCCAAAGTTAGCAATACAATACTATAAAAATACGAATACGAAATACTCCGCAAAGAGCCCATTTCCAAACTAACATCACATGCAAATTTGGACTTTCAAAACAAGACCAGAAACCCCAAATCATAATGTACAGAGCACTGGTGAAATACGATGAGGAGGGGAGCTAAAAGGGTCGGCGTCGCCAGCCAGGAACCGAGCACCCCCTTTCGTGTTTCACCAGTGTTCTTATATCATCACAAATGTCACTCTGCAGTTACTAAAATAATTTTTTGACCACTTTTTAAAAAATTTACAGAGAGCATTTTCATGGGTTTTCTAAAATCGTATTTTGCGGAGTTTTTCGGTTTCGGATTATCGTAACACCGTCTAGGTTTCTAGTTAAGCTCTGATACCATGTAGGGATTTCCTTAGCACCACAACTAGGGTTTGGTAGCATCACACATGCCATATTTTAAAAAATATAAGGTGCTAAAGAAACTAACCTAAGGATCACACTAGAAAAGCTAGGGTAACACTAAACTTTAACACAAACCACAAGTAGTAAAGGCTAGGTTTAGAGAATACCACCTTTGTAGCTCTTTACGCTAGACTCCTTGGCCCTGAGGGTTGAAAGAAGGTTGCTTGAGATCCTCCAAATCCACAACGATCCACCCGGAGTTCTCTTTGTCCAAGCTTGAAGCTCCACTTGATCAAGAGAAGAAGTTGAAGCCAACACTCTAAACTAATGGGCAAGAGTAGTATAGAATGATGATGTGGTTTGATTTCTCACTTAAAACCCCTAACTTGGTCACTATCTTGCTCACTAATGAAAACTAGAGAGCAAGAGAGAGGAGGAAGAAGATGATGGCAAATGAGAGCTCAAAAGATAATAATAAAAGATAAGATAAAAATGAGAATAGAAAATATATATATATATTCTCTTCTCATTCTTAACCCAAGTTAATAAATATCTAGATATTTCTCTTTGGATCAAAAATGGCCATGGAAAATAACTCATGGTTAACACAAAGATTAGTAGAATAATAAAATAATCAACCATGATAAACTTTCCATTTTCATTTTTTTTTCTAAAAATAAATATCAACATATATATAACAAGGTGTGAGTCTTATATTACCACCATCTCATGTATCAACAACCATGATAGAATTGTTTATGCATGTATGAGTGCATGCACATCCATATGTGCATCAAAGAGAACATGTGCATACATGCATGCATACAACAAAAGACAAAAGGGTCTAAAGTGAAAATGCTAATGGTCAATGTTAAATCAACACTTAATTTAGCAAACCGGTCATATCTCATACGACCCGACCAATAGCAAACCGCCCGATTAATATACGATATCATATACGTGCATTTAATCGGGTCCCCGCGCATATCACATATGCATACCACATTGTTTCGCCTGGACTAGGTAACTCCATTGTGGAACTCTAAGATTCGTCAATACGCCGGCAGTGGGTGATGATCATATCAAGCACCCCCAAGCCGCAAGAGGTCAGCTAAACGTAACGGCCACCCGGGTATTGAGCGATCAGAAGAAAACAAGCGAACCTGCCACAACTCCCGTCGAGCCAACCGGCAACACTACCGTACAGTCCGGTCTTTTCGTCAGATATGCTGCATACTGAGTCTAGGGATGGTAACGTCGACCCCAATAACTTAATAAGTCATGTCGATGAATGGTCTATAACAGATCAAGAAACTACTGATAACACTTATCAGTAAATCCCAACAGCCCTGCCCAGGGACTTACTGATATAGCCAATCGTGCACAGCACAGCATCAACTCCCAATACCGGGAGAGACGAAACCCCTCCTATCGCTCATCGTCTTCGTGTGTCTCGGGACTGTACCCAAAAGCCACATATTTGCATGACTCAGTAGAGCCGTGGTAGGGTGGTAATCAAAGTACAGTGGGAGAACACACAAGACTCTATGATGATCTCGGGTCTACAGACTAACTTGTACCAGTGTCACCTGAGAACTGCTATCCGACGATAGATATAATACCATATAGGAATTCTCGGCGAGTCCGTCCAGTGTACCCAGTTTCCATTGAGCACCCATATATAATCTCGATGTCAAACATCAATGGATATGGGAACATCCATTGCCCATCATATGGGTCTAGTATCATATACGCTAGTCTACTCTGGTATATCGATGCCCCATCTCGATACACCTACGACTAGGGACATTTCAGGATATGCTTATAAACTACAGACGTCCCACTAGTATGATCCCCATCATAATCACAGTAGTCAAGCAAATATCCTTAAGGCTTTATCAACATGTGTAAATGAATAAAAGCATTATCAAGTCAACATGTCAGATAAAGAAATACCAGATAGCATACTATCATGTCAAGCAAGAATGTACACTGAATATATATATATATATATATACATGTATGAATACATCCACTATCATATAATGGCCTCTAGGGCATACATATATCCAACAGTCTTCGAGGCCGAAAATGATCTACGTCGATGAGACTCTAACTCAAGCTACCTCTTCACTAATTAGGAATTAATGAAGAAAACAACCTAAACTAAATGGCTAGTCTAGTGAGGTTAACGAAGTAAGAATTTTGCTCGCTTTAGAAATATTTTTCTCACTAATTTTCTTCACCTCCTCAAAACCTAGAGAGCTAAAGGAGATGAAGAAGAAGTTGAAGTGGAAAATGGAATGAGTGAGAATAGTAAACATGGGTGAGATAATATCTCATACTAACTCTTGTAGAGACTTAACCAGGGCTTAAGGTAATGGTTGGGTAAATAAATATATTAAATAAAATAAAATTAGTGGACTAAGTCAATGGTTCTACAAGCTTCCACTGAGATCAAACCATGTGACTAATTTCCAATTAATTTTGATTTACTTTAAATAATAAAACCCACAATTACCTTTAGCATGATATGAGTCTCATACACCCTTGAAGCATGTAGCAACAAGTATGACACAATAATATATATCACATATATATTAAGTGTACACAAGTGAGAAAAAGAAATGCTTAAGTGAGCTAATATTAGTTAATATAAATTAATATATCAAATATATAATTACACATTAAATTATTAAATCAACAGTTGATTTAATAATCCGGCTATATCACATATAACTGACTAATATCATATGTATCAACTTATCGAATCAACACTTGATTCGATAACCCGGCTATATCACATATAACCGACCGATATCACATATCGCGGGAATAGAATACGGTATCTCACACACGTATTAATCTCGGTCCTGCACATATCACATATGTGCTTCTACTTCATTTCGCCTGAGCCAGGAAATCTCTGTGTAGGACTCTAAAGACTCGTCAATATGCTGGCAGTATGTGATAATCATATCAGTCACTCACAAGCCGTCAGCGGTATTAGCTGCACGTAACGGCCACCGGGGTATTGAGTGATCGGAAGATCAACAAGCAAGCCTGCTCATACTCCTACGAATCCAATAAGTAACACTTCCGTATAATCCGGTCTCTTCGTATGATATGTCGCATATCTAGCCTGGGGGTGGTAAACATCAAACCCCAATAGCTTGTAAATCATGCCGATATGAGGCCCATAATAGTTCAAGAAAATATTGATAACACTTACCATTAGATCTCAGCAACCCTGGCTAGGGATTTCCTGTTATGGCCAATCGAGCATAGCGCAACATCAACCCCCAATACCGGGAGAGACGAAATCCCCTCCTATCGCTCATTGCCTCCATGTGACTCGGGACTGTACCAAAAATCCACCTGTTTACACGACTCAGTAAAGCCGTGGTAGGGTGGAAATCAAAGCACAGTGGGAGACACACAAAACTCAATGACGATCTCGGGTCGATAGACTAACCTGTACCAGTGTCACCAGAGAACTGCTATCTGATGTGAGATATGTAAGTCCACGTTGCCCATCCCGGTGCTTGCGGGGAGGCGGAAAACGGAATAAAAATCAAATTTTTATGAGCTTAGGCAACATGGACTAGACTTTAAAGGATCTTTGCTAAACAAAAACTTGCTAAAGCTAACTAAAAACTAGCTAAGTACTAGAAAGGTTATACCTTTGGTCTTTATGTCCTTCTCTCCTTGCTCCTTGGAGTAGTGGAAGGAGGTCACCTTGTCGTCTTCTCCCGTCAAAGAAAGATCCACCCGAAAGCCTCAACCTTTGGCTTCAACTCTAAGCTAGAAGTAACTAGGGTGCAAGAAGTGCTAGTCCTTGAACCCTAGATGAGAGTAAAGATGATCAAGAAAGGGTTTTTCTCAAGCTCAAGTGTTTCTCAACACATAAGAGGGAGAGAGCTTGAGGGAGAGGAAGAACAAGAGAGAGAAAAATGTGAACCATTCTCACTAATATGTGTATATTATTTTAATTGAATAATTAGCTAGATAATTGTCATGGCTTATCATGACATGACCATTATCATTTCAATTTGCAAGGATCAAAAAGCATCTTCCAAAAGAAATGATGATGGTCAAAGTGTCAACAAGGTCAACAAGTCAAGATGGGTCAAATGGTCAACAACCATAACCATGCACAATTATTAAACTAATATCAATTAACAATAATACACACATAAGCATTAGGGTTAATAAAATGACAATAGACATTAACCCTAATCAAGGTCCTCTCCCTCAATCTCAAGCAACTGTGCATACGCACCCGCATTCGTGATCCGAAGAACACGAATACAATGAGAAAAACCAATCCCAAATCATATACTAGGATCCGGCTTAAACCAAAGCCCGCTAGTATAAACTGTTCGGACAGCAAACGTGCACAAGTGCGCGAATGTGAACGAACCCTGTCGCAAAACCATGCGACCTCTACTCATTTTGCCTAAAGGCGAATAGCTCTCTGTGTGGGACTCTAAAGACTCGACACTACGCTGGCAGTGGGTTTAACCACAGACCGCAAGCAGCACTAGCTGTACGTAACGGTCCCCAGGTAGATGTCGATAAGAAGACTGACGAGGTGAACCCCATCCGAACTCCTACTGAGCCTGTATGTGACAATCTCCGTACAGTCCGGTCTGTTCGTCTGATACATCGCATGGCGGGCCTAGGGGGGCGGTGAACGTCAGTCCCCTAATAGCGGTACAAGTCGTGTCGGAGTGTAGCCCAGAACACCCTGAGATAACACTGGAAACCTACCAGTATATCTCGCTTGCCCTGGCCAGGGACTACTCGTGTAATGGCTCTCCTGGACACAGCGCGATGTCAACCCCCAATACCGGGAGAGAAGAATCCTGTCTAACCGTCACTGCCTCCAAGTGCTTCGGGACTGCACCCAAAAACTACCTGTTTGCACGACTCCTTTGAGCCGTGGTAGGGTAGTAATCAAAGTGCAGTGGGAACACACTCGAGGCAAAGTGACAGTGTCAAGTCAGCGGACTAAGCTGTACTCATGTCACCTGGGAACTAATAACTGACGATAGGTATAATACCAACCAACAGTTCCCGACGAGTCCTGTCCAGTGTACTCGTAACCTAACGAGCACCCGCATACTATCTCAAGTACGATGCACTGACGGCTGTGGGACAGACCGTCTCCCACGCTGGGATGAGAAACGCATACGCTAGTCTACTCCGGAGTATCGATGCCCTGTCTTGATAGTCCAACGACTAGGGACCTGTATAAGGATGTGCTTATAGATCACCCAGCTCCCACGAGTGTGAGCGCCATCACAACGCTGGTAATCAAGCAAAGATCCTAAGGGCTCTACTAATATGTATATCTGCAATATGCTAAAAGAAACACATGCACATATTAAAGCAGAGACAAACCAAGTAGCATACTACCATTTCGAGCAAGATTGTATATACAACTGTGAATATCCCAAGCTTCCATCAAGTAATATACAAACTAGTATGATACAGTAATGGCCTCTAGGGCATATACACTAACAATCTCCCACTTGCACTAAGGCCATGTACTGGCGTATCGAAGACCTATCATCTCGATGAGCCGCTCGAACTGAGTCTGGGGCAAGGCCTTGGTGAATGGATCTGCTGTGTTATCCTCTGATGCAACTCTCCGAACCTCGATCTCCTGGAGATCCACGATCTCCCTGATCAGGTGATACCGCCTTAAGATGTGTCTGGATTTCTGATGGGACCTGGGTTCCTTCGCTAAAGCTATAGCCCCGTTGTTGTCGCAATACAGAGGTATTGGGTCAACAATGGACGGAACCACCTGAAGTTCTCTCAAGAACTTCCTCATCCAGACAGCTTCTTTTGCGGCATCAGATGCAGCGATGTATTCCGCTTCCATAGTCGAGTCAGCAACGGTTTCCTGTTTGGAGCTCTTCCAACACACCGCCCCACCATTGAGGGTAAAGACAAAACCCGACATGGACTTGGAATCATCCTTGTCACTCTAGAAGCTGGAGTCAGCAAAGGCCTCAATCTGCAGGTCTTTTCCGCCATACACCAAGAACATCTCCTTAGTCCTTCTCAGGTACTTGAGAATGTTCTTTACTGCTATCCAATGTTTCTCCCCAGGGTTTGACTGAGACCTTCTTACCACACTCAGTGCATAAGCCACATCCGGTCTGGTACACAACATCGCATACATTATAGAGCCTACCGCAGAAGCGTAGGGTATAACAGACATGCGATCCCTCTCCAAATCAGTCTTGGGAGATATCTCTTTGGAGAGGGTGATCCCGTGACAAGCTGGTAGATTACCGCGCTTGGAATCTTCCATACTGAATCTCTTCAGTATGGTGTCGATGTACCTGGACTGCGAAAGTCCTAATATCCTCTTGGATCTGTCACAGTAGATCCGGATACCCAGAATGTATGAGGCATCACCCAGGTCTTTCATAGAGAACCTGTGTGATAAGAACCCCTTGACAGATTGTAGCATAGGAATGTCATTTCCTATTAAGAGAATGTCATCCACGTATAAAACGAGGAATACTACAGTTCTCGCTACAAATCTACAATAGATGCATGGTTCATCTGGATTTTTGATAAAACCAAATTCCTTGACCGTCTCATCAAAACAGATGTTCCAACTCCGCGATGCCTGCTTTAGTCCATAAATGGACTTAAGCAACTTGCACACCTTTCCGCTGCTCCTACTCTGAATGAAACCCTCTGGCTGATCCATATAGACACACTCCTCTAAATGTCCATTTAGAAAAGCTGTCTTTACGTCCATCTACCAAATCTCATAATCGTGGAAGGCAGCAATGGCAAGAAGGATCCGAATGGATTTCAGCATAGCTACTGGAGAAAAGGTTTCGTCATAGTCCAAACCAGGTCGCTGACGAAAACCCTTTGCTACCAGTCTAGCTTTATAGGTCTCAACCTGTCCATCTACACCAATCTTCCTTTTGAAGATCCACTTGCATCCTACGGGTTTTACCCCATCTGGAGCAATGTCCAACGTCCATACTTTGTTGGTGTACATTGACTCCATTTCGGTCCGCATTGCATCCAGCCATTTTACCGAGTCGACGCTCTGAATGGCTTACTGGAAGCTAGTAGGCTCATCACAATCTATGATGCAATCCTCTCTATCCCCGTCAATGAGAAAACCGTAGTATCTCTCGGGCGGATGAGACTGCCTACTACTCCTGCGGAGTGGCGTGGGAATGTCCTGATCTTTCGAACCCTCTGGTTCTACTAAGCTTTCAGTAATAGCTCGTGGTTCTGGAATTTCTTCCAGTTCTATTGCGTTCCTACTTAATTCTTTTTCTATGAACTGGTGTTCTAGAAAGTGGGCATGGCGAGAAACAAGGACTTTTTGTTCTTCTTCGCAATAGAAGTAATATCCCTTGGAGCTCTTTGGATATCCCACAAACTTGCACTGTACTGAGCGTGCCTCGAGCTTGTCCGCATGTTGCTTTTTTACAAAAGCTGGACATCCCCATGTCTTAATGTGATTAAGATAGGGTCTCTTCCCACACCACATCTGATATGGTGTAGTAGGCACAGTCTTAGTTGGAACTCGGTTCAAAAGGTATGCCGCTGATTCTAGCGCATATCCCCAGAACGATCGCGGCAACTCAGCGTTACTCATCATGGACCGTACCATATCCAATAAGGTTCGGTTCCGTCTCTCCGATACACCATTATGTTGCGGAGTGTATGGAGGAGTAAGCTGAGAGAGAATTCCATTCTCTTTTAAGTAACCCAGGAACTCGGCACTCAAGTATTCACCACCTCGATCAGATCTCGTGTCTTTATACTTTTGCCTGTTTGTTTTTCTACTTCATTCTTATATTCCTGGAATTTTTCAGAAGCCTCGGATTTATGTTTCATTAAGAAGACATAACCGTACCTTGAAAAGTCATCCGTAAAAGTAATGAAGTAAGAATAACCGCTTCGTGCATGTGTAGACATTGGACCGCACACGTCGCTGTGTACGAGTCCTAAGAGCTCGCTCGCTCTTTCTCCGTGTCCAGTAAACGGAGTCTTTGTCATCTTTCCTTTGAGACAGGATTGACAAGTTGCATACGATTGATATTCGAACGGATCCAAATATCCTTCTGCATGTAACTTAGTCAACCTTCTCTCATTGATGTGACCCAGTCTACAATGCCATAAGAAAGTTTTATTTATTTCTGGAGACTTTCTTTTATGTGTATTCTGGACATTGAAAATCTGTGGTTGGTTTAATACGTAAATACCGTTGTTCAATGTACCTGACCCAATCAAAACTTGATTAAGGTGAATGTTCACTACATTACTTACAAATGCAAATTCATAACCTTCTTTAGACAATAAAGATACAGAAATGATATTACAGGTTGCATTTGGTACATAATAACAACTACGCAAAACCAAAAAATGTCCATCCGACAATCCCAGGTGATAGTCCCCCACGGCCTCAGCATCTATGCTAGCACCGTTCGCAACTCTGAGGGTCATGTCACCTGTCTTCAAAACTCTACGCTTTCTCAACGCCTGCAAAGAATTACAGATATGAGATCCTGATCCGGTATCCAATACCCAGGATGTAGAGTTTATTGATAGACAGTTTTCAATAACATACACACCTGAAGCTGAAGCTGCAACTCGCTTCAAATCCTGTGTTTTGGCCTTCCAAGCCTTACAATCCTGTTTCCAGTGACCACTTTTGTGACAATAGAAGCATTCTTCCTTCCCCACTAGCTTCCCCGCTATCTTTGTTGCTTTTCCTTTTCCCTTCGTATCCACTTTACTGACACCGCCTCTTGGTTTGGCGGGGGCTTTCTTCTTCTTGCCCTTGGCTTTCGCCCTAGACCTAGAAGAGCAAGATCCTCCTACAAACAAAGTGGATGTCTCCCTACCCTTCTGTAGGGTGCCCTCAGCAGTCCTCAACATGTTCAGAAGTTCGGAAAGTTCAACCTCCTTTCCTTGCATGTTGAAGTTAAGAATGAACTGGGCGTAAGTGGAAGGAAGGGACTGGAGAATCAAATCAGTATAGAGTTCATTCTCCAACGTGGTCCCAAGGTCTGCGAGCTCCTCAATGTAGCCAATCATCTTAAGCACGTGTTCCGCTACCGATGATCCGACGGCCAACCTTGCCGAAAAAAGCTTCTTCGACACTTCGTATGTTGCGATACGAGACTGCTCTCCATACAGTTCTTTTGTATGGAGAAATATGGACTCTAGGTCCATATTCTCGTGCCTCCTCTGATGTTCATTGTCCATCGAGGCTAGTACGAGGCATCTGGCCCTCGCGCAATCTATCTCCCATGTCTTACGGATTTCAACATCCGCGACGCTGGAGGTGGGACCTGGGACAGGGGGAGCTTTGGTGGTAAGTACATACCCCAACTTGTCATAAGTGATTGCCATCTTGACATTCCTGAGCCAATCTTTGTAGTTTGGCCCTGTCAGTTTATTTTTATCTAGTAATAACTTAAGTCCGGTCATGTTGAATGGTCGCTGCAATTAGGAGAGAGAAAAGAAACACTTTAGCATGATGCTCTTGCAAGTTTAGAGTGGTTTTTAGTTTGTCTAAACTGGATGGCTCCCACTGTCTCTCGAATCCCTTCTCAAACCAAAAAGAAAAGGATTAGTCAGGATCAATCTCACCGTACAATACTTGCTTAACCGTTCAGCCAGGCCAGTGTCGATACTTCGAGGGAGGTTTTCCAACGCTTTCACAAAGTTCCTTAATTAAGTAACCTCTTTTCCCTATGGGCGTAGCCCCGCTAACACCTTTCTAGATACCTACTAAGTTTATAGCATTGATCGTTAAGTGAGAGTTTTCCCGAGGAGTAGCATATACTCACAGTAGGATCGGGATCCAAATATCATCGCGTGATAAAACCGAAGGAATCCTACCAGAATTATCACACTCCAAATGGTATGCAGCGCTAGCAAGTTTCAGTACTTATGAAACTCCCGATGTGGATTTTTGCCCCATGCTCTTATGACCTTGACTTTGGCCAAAATATCATAAGTCACATGTCAAGTTCTACCCGTCATTCTCCTGGTTAATTTGGACCCACCCGTACCTACCCTTGACTTTGGCCAAAATGGCAGCACGACTGTCCCAAACCAACGCATCTATCTATGCTGCACATGAATACCCAATAGCTACCAATCACTATGCCTTGACTTTGGCCAAAATACATAGCTTGAATACTTTTTGACCATTCATGTGGAATGACGGAGGGCTACGGATGGTTTTGGCGAAACCGTGAACTTAGTGAACTTGATATAATCGATGGAACGAGATAGCTTTTAAAAGGAGTGGTTCAAGCTCCGCGTTTAAAAGTTTAGTTTTGAAAAGAACCGAGTGGTTTTCAAAGTGTTCCAATCGACTTTTACTTGGTTTATTTTCTTGCATTAGTTCTTTTAATGCGTCCCATCATTTAATCCTACCATTGCAGAAAACAACCAAAATATGGCGTACGCTTATGCCATTCGCATTCGCCACGGGGCCCCGTCATCACCCGTTAGGTTACTTAACTAACGACAGAGCGGGGGCTGGGCTAGCGCGGCTGTAAAACATAAGCAACGCCTAAATAGTTATTATATATAAATATGTAGCAATGATAGACATTACAGATCACAGATGAATACATTGGATATACTAGGAACCCGCAATCCGTTCGAGCCTGCAACGAAAAGCGAATTACACGGTCGCGGTGAATAGCCAAATACCCCACCCAAGACCCCTACGGGTGCGGCAAACTACCCGCCAAGTACCCGAAGCGAAGCAACCTCCCTCAACACCGTGAGTAGGTCACTCGGCACTTCGAGATACCTGGTAGTTTGTGCACCCCTCCATGGGTCTATCCTAGGAGCAAAAACAGTAAAAAGAATTATACAATGACGGCTACAACCCCGACCCGGTTGTGCGGCCATACAAATAATAATATTACATCAATTTACATGTTACAATGAATGAAAGGAAAAACAACACTCATCTCACATCCACCCCGGCTATTCACCCGCGACAATCCAACCCATTCATATACACATACCAATATCAAACACAGATCACAGATATGTATAACCCCGACTAATCGACATATAGCGATTAGCCGACGTTCAATACATACAAACATCACAGATATAACCGTCATAGTCAAAATGTAGTGAAGTTCGAAAAAATACGGATTTATAGGCCCCCAAAAATAAATTTCTATTCTGGAAAATCTGGGCACATATAAACCATCTTAAAAATCCTAAAACCAAGCCGTAAGAAAACTGCACCAAACTCGACTCAGTGAAGAGTCTAAACGGCGGCGGTTCCGCGGCAATAGCTTGCTATTGCCGCGGAAACGCGGCGGTTTAGACGAATCACTGGACCGGGTTTGGTGGTTTTCTTTAAAAAAACCCTGAGACGATTTTTGGTGTATAACAAATTTTGTTTTGACCAGAAAATTTTTTAACAGAAACTAGGGTTTTTGAAAACTCGGTTTTTGGATTTTTCGGTTTCGAACTTCGTTACACTTCACTACCTAGCTAGTTTATGTTTAGTTAGGCTCTGATACCACTGTAAGTCCACGTTGCCCATCCCGGTGCTTGCGGGGAGGCGGAAAACGGAATAAAAATCGAATTTTTATGAGCTTAGGCAACATGGACTAGACTTTAAAGGATCTTTGCTAAACAAAAACTTGCTAAAGCTAACTAGAAACTAACTAAGTGCTAGAAAGGCTATACCTTTGGTCTTTATGTCCTTCTCTCCTTGCTCCTTAGAGTAGTGGAAGGAGGTCACCTTGTCGTCTTCTCCCGTCAAAGAAAGATCCACCCGAAAGCCTCAACCTTTGGCTTCAACTCTAAGCTAGAAGTAACTAGGGTGCAAGAAGTGCTAGTCCTTGAACCCTAGATGAGAGTAAAGATGATCAAGAGAGGGTTTTTCTCAAGCTCAAGTGTTTCTCAACACATGAGAGGGAGAGAGCTTGAGGGAGAGGAAGAACAAGAGAGAGAAAAATGTGAACCATTCTCACTAATATGTGTATATTATTTTAATTGAATAATTAGCTAGATAATTGTCATGGCTTATCATGACATGACCATTATCATTTCAATTTGCAAGGATCAAAAAGCATCTTCCAAAAGAAATGATGATGGTCAAAGTGTCAACAAGGTCAACAAGTCAAGATAGGTCAAATGGTCAACAACCATAACCATGCACAATTATTAAACTAATATCAATTAACAATAATACACACATAAGCATTAGGGTTAATAAAATGACAATAGCCATTAACCCTAATCAAGGTCCTCTCCCTCAATCTCAAGCAACTGTGCATACGCACCCGCATTCGTGATCCGAGGAACACGAATACAATGAGAAAAACCAATCCCAAATCATATATTAGGATCCGGCTTAAACCAAAGCCCGCTAGTATAAACTGTTCGGACAGCAAATGTGCACAAGTGCGCGAATGTGAACGAACCCTGTCGCAAAACCATGCGACCTCTACTCATTTTGCCTAAAGGCGAATAGCTCTCTGTGTGGGACTCTAAAGACTCGACACTACGCTGGCAGTGGGTTTAACCACAGACCGCAAGCGGCACTAGCTGTACGTAACGGTCCCCAGGTAGATGTCGATAAGAAGACTGACGAGGTGAACCCCATCCGAACTCCTACTGAGCTTGTATGTGACAATCTCCGTACAGTCCGGTCTGTTCGTCTGATACATCGCATGGCAGGCCTAGGTGTTGGAGATAGTGCCCTCATAGTCTATTATTGGATCGCAGGTACGTGATTGCAATGATTGCGGAGGACCTATACCGGTAGGACAGTCTTACTCGAGATGATAGTATGCTATCTGGTTTGCCTTTATCAGTCGTGTACATGTTCAGGTGACTGACTACATGTTACACTTTGATAGAGCCCTTAGGATCTTGCTTTACTACCAACAGTATGATGGCGATCATATACGTGAGAGTTGGGTAGTTTATATGCATATCCTTAATTATGGTCTCTAGTCGTGGGAGTTTCGAGACAGGGCATCGATACTCCGGAGTAGACTAGTGTATACAGTCGAGACCCCGACGAGGGGCGGTGGCCGGTCTCACAAGCTATTGGTGTCAGTTGGATCACCTAAGATGTATACAGGTGCTCATTGGGTTATGAGTACACCGGACGGGACTCGCCGGGAATCTGCTAGTTAGTACTATACCTATCGTCAGATAGCAGTTCCCTGGTGACATGTGTACAGGTTAGTTCATCGACCTGAGGTCGTCATTTGTCTCGTGTGAGTTCCCACTGTGCTTTGATTTCTACCCTACCACGGCTCAAAGGAGTCGTGCAAACAGGTAGCTTTTGGGTACAGTCCCGAGCCATATGGAGGCACGTGAGCGGATCGGCAGGGGATTCGTCTCTCCCGGTATTGGGGGCGAGGTCGTGCTGTGTCTAGGAGAGCCATTACACATAGTCCATGGCCATGGCAGGAGATTTACTGGTAGGTACTCCAGTAGTATCTCAGGGTGTTATTGGGCTACACTCCGACACGACTTATACTGCTATTGGGGGTCTGACGTTACTAGCCCCTAGGCAGATATGCGATACTCATAGACGAACGGACCGGACTGTATATACATTGTCACTGTTAGGCTCAGTAGGGTTTCTGGATGAGTTCGCTCATCAGCCTCCCTTGAGGTCAGTCCATGGGCAGCCGTTACGCATTGCTAGTGCCGCTGACGGTTTGTGGTTAAACCCACTGCCAGGGTACTGACGAGTCATTAGAGTCCCCCACAGACAGTTTCCCTAGTTCGGGCGAAACGTTGTAGAGGCCGTATGGTTTTATGGCAGGGTTCGGAAAATGCACTGCGTTTACGCACGTGTCAGTTTTCGGGCAGATGATACTGGTCGGCTTTGGTTTAAGCCGGATCCGAGTATTATATTGAGTAGATATAATATCTTTGTCTCAGTTGCATTTGTATTCGGTCGTAATACAAATGCGGGTATATTTATACAGTTACGGGGTTATCCTGAAAGTCGTTTCAGGATCACTTTTGGAAGTTGCCAGTTTCCAGTTTTCTATCAGCCGTCTTTTAACATTCGGTTAAAGACGGATTTATCTTTTCTTGGATGAGGGTGAGTCATGCTTCTAGAAGGTTCTAGAAAGGGTGACTTGACATGGTGAGTCATTAGTGCTTTAATGGAGCCATTAATGCAATGGTGACTAGGTTAATGAATCACCATTTGCATTAATGAGGTTTTGTTTGCTTAAGAATATTTTTCTTGTGTTCACACATGATATTTCTTTCTTAAGGTCACCCTCTTCTCTCCTACACTCACCCTCCCTCCCTATATATGGCCGGCCCCTCCTCTCTCTCATACTCACTTGAGGTTTTCATTTGGTTACAAAAGATATGATAGATTTTGGGGTGTATGGAATTTCACAGCTCATTTCATTCCATCACCCGATTCCCACGGCAACTTCATTAACCGTTCGTCCATCGTTTTGGACGAAGCAAGACAAAGTCATCTACTCATTCTCTACATCATTCTTGGTCGTCTCTTTTAGCAAACTTGACGACCGAGTTGGCTCGAGTCAGAGGCGGGAGCCCGTTTAAAGAATCGTCAACGTGGTGCCACCTGGACGAGCAGATCGGAGATCGACGAGATCAAAGCAGCCGCAACGGAGCGTGGGATGATGGTTAAAGAACGAAGGACTCGGATCGTTCGGTATAACCTTTCTACACTCTTTACAGTTTGTTAGTTTAGCAATAATGGCAGATCCGGGTGAAAGTATACGATAGCGCCAGATAAAAAGTTTTTGTTCCGCATTTGGCGTCTGTAGACGGCCAGGGCGCTAGCGTAGACTTACAGTGGTATCAGAGCCTCACCATTTTGCTATACTAACTTGTGCTAACGCGTTTAAAACATCGATCGAACCGAAAATCAAAAACTGCAAAATCCAATTTCTGAGTTTCTGTCGATTTTAAAAGGGTTCCAAAATTAATTTTACACATCACAGAAAATTCAGCAGGCTTTTCTAAGAACACCGACAAAATTTGGGCTCGTGATTCCACCAAACCGCCGCGGAAACGCGGCCAAACCCATGGTTTGGCCGCGCATCCGCGGCCACTTGGTGAGATCATGCTCCCAAATTTGTACAGTGTGTTCTTCTCTAGAATTTATGGTTTTTGGTATATATCTTTTGGGCCCAGATTTTGTTACTGTTCACCAGTTGTTCGTGGGGCCCACTTTGTGATATTTAGTCGATCGAAATTTAAACATGTTAGTTTACAGTGCTTACATTATATCTCCGACCGGGAATGTCATTTGATCGGTAAACCGCGTCTGATTGCTATAGTTCTTTTAGACGGGTTTGCGAACGTGACATTCGCGTTGATGTTCTGTGTTGTGCTGTGATGTTGCGGATTTGTCGTGGTGGATAGCAGTGTGCAATGATAGTGTAGTTTGAGTTTATTTGTACATTTGATATTGCGGGGCGAGCGTCCAACATGTGGACTGCCGTCACTGCCTGTTGTATAATATTCTTTTGGGGCACGACCAGGTTGCGGTCGATGTACCTGTTGTACTATTTTTCATTAATGTACTAGGTTTTGCCCCGCGATGGAGTGCACGGATAGCCGGGTTCTGGGGGGCAACGGGTCCGCATCTCATGGCTTTGAGAGGAAGAGGGGTCCCACTCTAGAATTGGCAGACTATTCGCCGCACTCGTAGGGGGTACAGGTTGACCCAAGGAGGGGTGCCCATGATTACCGGATTCCGTGAAGTGCTGGGTGGTCCATTCACTTTGCTGTAGGGGGCTGCCTCGCTTCAGGTTTTGGCGGGTAACTTGCCGCACCTGTAGGGGTCTAGGTTTCATTGCACAGGCTATCCACACGACAGGGGAACGTCGGGTTTCAACAGCGGCTCTGTGAAACTCGGGGATCCCAGATTATCTGTATTGTTCTGTGATGCTTATTACTTTTCTGTAATGTTGCATATTATCACGCCTGGAGCGATTATTGTATATTGGTTTATATACTATTAGATGTTGTATATGTTTTACACCCGCGCTAGTTCAGTCCCCGCTCTGTCGTTAGTTAAGTAACCTAACGGGTGATGATGGGACCCAGTGACGAATGCGGATGGCATATACGTACATTTTATTTTCGTTCTTTTCTGGTGTGATTGATTGATGGGACTGCGTTGATTCTGATCAATGCAAAGTAAAGCAAACCTGTTTACAGTTGTTGGAACAAATTTAAAAAGTGTTATTGCAAAGACATTTCCATTTGTTTTGCATAGCGGTATTCAGTGGAATATCCTGCACCTCATTCGACGAGGCAAGGGCCGATATCCCTTCACCGGGACTGACCCCTTGGGCAGAAGTTTGCGTCAGGGTAATAACTTCACTATAGTCGATTACAAGTTGCTTTGCATCGCGGTATTCAGTGGAATATCCTGCACCTCATTCCACGAGGAAAGAGCCGAGATCTCTTCACCGGGAGTGACCTCTTTAGCAAAAGGTTTTCGCCACTATATTTTAAAAAAGCTATCAGGTTCCTTCAGCGATATCAAGTTCGTTACGTTAAAGGTTTTTTCGCCAAAAACCAGCCGTAGCCCTCCGTCACTTCTTTTGGGTATTCAGTAGTATTCAAGCTATGTATTTTGACCAACGCCAAGGCATAGTGTTTGGTAGCTGCTGAGTATTCAATTGTTGCATAGATAGATGAGTTGGTTTGGGACAGTCGTTCTGCCATTTTGGCCAACGTCAAGGGCATGTGCGGGTGGGTTCAAATTGACAAGATAGTGACAGGTAGAACTTGGCATGTGACTTATGATATTTTGACCAACGCCAAGGTCATAAGAGCATGGGGCAAAAATATTATCGGGAGTTTCTAAAGAAACTGAAACTTGCCAAGTATGCGCATACCTTCTGGAGTATGAGTAACGCGGATGCATTCCATCACGTTATCATGCGATGAGAGTTGGATCCCGATTCCCACTGATGAGTTGGTTTACTCTTCGGGTGATCCCGATTGATTCTTCTTTCAGGTTTGGAGGAGAATTTGACAGTACAGTGGGAGGTTTCCGGATTAGATAAAGTGATAACCATTCTGATCTAGGTTAGAGTGCACGCAGAGTGTTTCTTTTCTCTCTCTCTTTGGCAGCGACTTTTGACCGACCCTAGACTATGACTCAGTGACCAAGTTGACCGAATATTCTTAAAATACTGGCTTTTGGATTGTCTATGTTGCATAAGTCATTGCCACTCCTTCTTTTACCCTTTGAATTTCTCAGAACACCTGTATTACTACGGACATCCACTTCCATTGGATAGATCCATCGTATGGTTATATACGAACTCGAAGGGACTTCTTCGAGGATGGATCCAGGTTCAGGAGAAATAGAATTGGTTTATTCAGTTGTCTTTTATTATCACCTTCTCTCAGGTTGCGAGGGCTCCTTGGTTTAGGAGAGTACACCTATTACGCTTATTGGATAGTCTTATTCCAAACCATAGGCAGGTGCCGAAAGGTAGGGAATGAAGAAAACCAATTAGCCTAAGTAGGGTGTGCAGAAGGTAATATGTAAAGACAAAATAAAGGGATTAGAAAGAGGGCAAAGTAAATTGCGACTGTTATCATTCACGACCAAACCGCGTACTTCATCGCCACTCTTATTTCACCTTTAAAAGAATAAGGTATTATTCAATTGTCTTTTATCATCACCTTCTCTCAAGATATGAGTACTCCTTGGTTTAGGAGGGTACACCTATTATGCTTACTGGATAGTCTTCTTCCAAACCATAGGCTGGTGCCGAACGGTAGGGAAGGAAGAAAACCATTTAGCCTAACGATGGTGTGCAGAAGGTAACGACTAAAGACAAATAAAGGGATTTGGAGAGATGGCAATGAAATATACTATTAAAGTCATGAATTAGATTATGGAAGAGGCATTACTAGGAATACCAGGATACCCCTACGAAACATTTTCATGTTTCAGTGCATTGTTAAAGGAAAACTGTTTTCCCGATAAGATACTTACTCCAAGGGTATATATTTACCAGGTTTCATTCTCATATCTGTATGGTTTTACAGATTATGAGTGGGAGTAAGTTATTGGGAATTAGGTGATTATCCTCAATATATCGGAATTCGTTGTAATTGGTGATATTTGAGGAAATCGCCAGGGTACAGTTTTTCACCTACGACGCACAGGTTTTGAGTTGTTCAAACTCAGCGGACATATACAGAGTATTGTATGTTGTCCAAGTGTCCATCAGGACAAAGGGGTAGGTCCTCTTACTATGTTCTGTTTACTTATAACTTCTCTAGTATTTAGACAAGTGTTTCGTAGAAATACAAGGTCTAAGTTTTGAGAAGTTGTGGGTATAAGAATAAAGTAGAGAACCAGGTATCACAAGTATCGGGATTCTTTAAAGAGATCGAAGATGTAGATTCTTGTGATTGGTATTCAGATGATAGTAATGATTTTGAGAAACTTGTTTCTCTTTCAGGTTACTCATAAATGGAAGGATTCCTAAGTTGAGTAATGCTGATTAGCCTCTCTCTATTAAGTTGATGTGCACTGGAGACAGCTGCATGATTGAATATGGTTCCAATTAAATAAGTGCCAAAGTTTCTATATTGGATATAGAATAGTTCGTACCTTAAAAAATGTTAAGGTACGGGGAGTTGTCCAGCTTATGCTTAAAACCAGACACTGGATAACTCAGGGCACGTTTCTGTAATGGCTGTTTGTGGGTTGACCCTGGCTATGACGAGGGTTGATATTCTACCATTTAGAAGATCAATAGTGATATTGTTCTTGACTCGCCACAGTTTTAGTAAAATGGATTTTTTCAGAAAACAGTAGTGGGAGTATGGTAGAACTGGAAGTGATTCCAGAACCATGAATGATTACGGAAAATTTAATAGGACCTATATATTCAATCAGGTTTGACATTCCAATAGCCACTCCGCAGATATGGTGGGTAACCTCAGAAACCCGAGAGGTACTTCGGTAGCCTCAAGGACGGTGACAGGGAGGTTCTTATCTACCCAGACTTGACACTACTGTTGTTCCAGGTTATGAGACCCGGTAGGAGGGTTGTCGTAGTCAGTGGGAGCAGCGGAAGCATGGTGGGTAAGTAGCTTATGTCTATTTATAGACTAGAGCAGTTATAGCGGAGATAGATCATCTAGTTTTGATGTGACAGTCATGGGTTTGACTTCAATCAGAATAGGGGATGGATCTGTTAAGAAGGTAGTAGGGTGTGATGTCATGGTATTTGGATGACATACACAGAGTAGGAAGTAAAATTCCTATACTACGATCGGTTGTACTGTGGTCGTCACACAGTTGTTTCTCCAGACAGGATATGGATATAATATCAGACATTATGGTTTCTAGATCTATGGTTTTAGATCTGGATTTGGGTAGTTTCCCAATGTGGGTACTTTGACAGTATTCTAATGGTTTTTAGAATAGTTGACTCCTAGCATGATGGTGTACCTGCAGGTGATGGAGTCACCTTCTCTAAAGGTGTCGTATAGACTAAAAGGGAGAGGGAAGTGCATGATTGGCAGATCACTTGTTTAGGCAATTGAGTAAATCATGAGATGTCAAGTACCACACCAGATGTTGTTTTTGCACTAGATGCAATAAGTTTGTATTAATCCAATCCTGGAGAAACATAAGGAAGCAGTTTGAGAACATAAGTACTTGTTCTACGGATTTGATGACGGCAGCCTCCTTCGGGGGACGGTTATCATTCCAAGCTTCAAAGGTGAC
This sequence comes from Agapanthus africanus, assembly GCA_030015575.1. Classification (NCBI taxonomy): domain Eukaryota; kingdom Viridiplantae; phylum Streptophyta; class Magnoliopsida; order Asparagales; family Amaryllidaceae; genus Agapanthus; species Agapanthus africanus. Next base: position 166,437,499 of record CM057337.1, read on the forward strand.
ATAGTTGACAGAGTGATTGTCAGAGTTATAGTTTTCCCTCTGACGAAGAGGGACGGTATTATGGACAGGTGGTCCAAGAGGATACTGTGGGTGGCATGGTGCCGGATACTGATTAGGTTCAGTGATCGATACAGTCTAAGAAGTTTGGATTTGGAGTTCATTTATGAACTAGGTCCCATCTGATATCCAGACATATTCTAAGACAGGTATTACTCAATTCGGGATATGGCTTTCTCCGCGAACTTGAGATTAAGAGAGATATAGAAAGAAACTTCTAGGCGGATCCACTCACTGAGGCTATTTCTCGAACACAATAGTTTACAAACGGGCTTTGTGAAACTGATTAGTAGAGGAGTTGGATGTTCGGTTTCACACGGGCTGTGAGTAGTCGACATCGCAATAATTAGCCTTGAGTGCAAGTGGGAGATTGTTGGAGATAGTGCCCTCATAGTCTATTATTGGATCGCAGGTACGTGATTGCAATGATTGTGGAGGACCTATACCGGTAGGACAGTCTTACTCGAGATGATAGTATGCTATCTGGTTTGCCTTTATCAGTCGTGTACATGTTCAGGTGACTGATTACATGTTACACTTTGATAGAGCCCTTAGGATCTTGCTTTACTACCAACAGTATGATGGCGATCATATACGTGAGAGTTGGGTAGTTTATATGCATATCCTTAATTATGGTCCCTAGTCGTGGGAGTTTCGAGACAGGGCATCGATACTCCGGAGTAGACTAGTGTATACAGTCGAGACCCCGACGAGGGGCGGTGGCCGGTCTCACAAGCCATTGGTGTCAGTTGGATCACCTAAGATGTATACAGGTACTCATTGGGTTATGAGTACACCGGTCAGGACTCGCCGGGAATCTGCTAGTTAGTACTATACCTATCGTCAGATAGCAGTTCCCTGGTGACATGTGTACAGGTTAGTTCATCGACCTGAGGTCGTCATTTATCTCGTGTGAGTTCCCACTGTGCTTTGATTTCTACCCTACCACGGCTCAAAGGAGTCGTGCAAACAGATAGCTTTTGGGTACAGTCCCAAGCCATATGGAGGCACGTGAGCGGATCGGCAGGAGATTCGTCTCTCCCGGTATTGGGGGCGAGGTCGTGCTGTGTCTAGGAGAGCCATTACACATAGTCCATGGCCATGGCAGGAGATTTACTGGTAGGTACTCCAGTAGTATCTCAGGGTGTTATTGGGCTACACTCCGACACGACTTATACTGCTATTGGGGGTCTGACGTTACTAGCCCCCTAGGCAGATATGCGATACTCATAGATGAACGGACCGGACTGTATATACATTGTCACTGTTAGGCTCAGTAGGGTTTCTGGATGAGTTCGCTCATCAGCCTCCCTTGAGGTCAGTCCATGGGCAGCCGTTACGCATTGCTAGTACCGCTGACGGTTTGTGGTTAAACCCACTGCCAGGGTACTGACGAGTCATTAGAGTCCCCCACAGAAAATTTCCCTAGTTCGGGAGAAACGTTGTAGAGGTCGTATGGTTTTATGGCAGGGTTCGGAAAATGCACGTGCGTTTACGCACGTGTCAGTTTTCGGGCAGATGATACTGGTCGGCTTTGGTTTAAGCCGGATCCGAGTATTATATTGAGTAGATATAATATCTTTGTCTCAGTTGCATTTGTATTCGGTCGTAATACAAATGCAGGTATATTTATACAGTTACGGGGTTATCCTGAAAGTCGTTTCAGGATCACTTTTGGAAGTTGCCAGTTTCCAGTTTTCTATCAGCCGTCTTTTAACATTCGGTTAAAGACGGATTTATCTTTTCTTGGATGAGGGTGAGTCATGCATCTAGAAGGTTCTAGAAAGGGTGAGTTGACATGGTGAGTCATTAGTGCTTTAATGGAGCCATTAATGCAATGGTGACTAGGTTAATGAATCACCATTTGCATTAATGAGGTTTTGTTTGCTTAAGGATATTTTTCTTGTGTTCACACATGATATTTCTTTCTTAAGGTCACCCTCTTCTCTCCTACACTCACCCCCCTCCCTATATATGGCCGGCCCCTCCTCTCTCTCATACTCACTTGAGGTTTTCATTTGGTTACAAAAGATATGATAGATTTTGGGGTGTATGGAATTTCACAGCTCATTTCATTCCATCACCCGATTCCCACGGCAACTTCATTAACCGTTCATCCATCGTTTTGGACGAAGCGAGACAAAGTCATCTACTCATTCTCTACATCATTCTTGGTCGTCTCTTTTAGCAAACTTGACGACCGAGTTGCCTCGAGTCAGAGGCGGAAGCCCGTTTAAAGAATCGTCGACGTGGTGCCACCTGGACGAGCAGATCGGAGATCGACGAGATCAAAGCAGCCGCAACGGAGCGTGGGATGATGGTTAAAGAACGAAGGACTCGGATCGTTCGGTATAACCTTTCTACACTCTTTACAGTTTGTTAGTTTAGCAATAATGGCAGATCCGGGTGAAAGTATACGATAGCGCCAGATAAAAAGTTTTTGTTCTGCATTTGGCGTCTGTTGACGGCCGGGGCGCTAGCGTAGACTTACACTAGGGGGACGGTGAACGTCAGTCCCCTAATAGCGGTACAAGTCGTGTCGGAGTGTAGCCCAGAACACCCTGAGATAACACTGGAAACCTACCAGTATATCTCGCTTGCCCTGGCCAGGGACTACTCGTGTAATGGCTCTCCTGGACACAGCGCGATGTCAACCCCCAATACCGGGAGAGACGAATCCTGTCTAACCGTCACTGCCTCCAAGTGCTTCGGGACTGCACCCAAAAACTACCTGTTTGCACGACTCCTTTGAGCCGTGGTAGGGTAGTAATCAAAGTGCAGTGGGAACACACTCGAGGCGACGTGACAGTGTCAAGTCAGCGGACTAAGCTGTACTCATGTCACCTGGGAACTGATAACTGACGATAGGTATAATACCAACCAACAGTTCCCGATGAGTCCTGTCCAGTGTACTCGTAACCTAACGAGCACCCGCATACTATCTCAAGTACGACGCACTGACGGCTGTGGGACAGACCGTCTCCCACGCTGGGATGAAAAACGCATACGCTAGTCTACTCCGGAGTATCGATGCCCTGTCTCGATAGTCCAACGACTAGGGACCTGTATAAGGATGTGCTTATAGATCACCCAGCTCTCATGAGTGTGAGCGCCATCACAACGCTGGTAATCAAGCAAAGATCCTAAGGGCTCTACTAATATGTATATCTGCAATATGCTAAAAGAAACACATGCACATATTAAAGCAGAGACAAACCAAGTAGCATACTACCATTTCGAGCAAGATTGTATATACAACTGTGAATATCCCAAGCTTCCATCAAGTAATATACAAACTAGTATGATACAGTAATGGCCTCTAGGGCATATACACTAACAAGGTATAATACCATCTAGGAGTTCTCGGCGAGTCATGTTCAGTGTACCCAGCCTCCACTGAGACCCGTATACAATCTTTGATATCAACCACCAATGGATGTGGGATCATCCATCGCCCATCATATGGGTTAAGAAACGTATGCGCTAGTCTACTCTGGAATATCTGTTCTCCTCCGAATACAGAGACGCGACCGCGTAGGTTTGTCTTGCCTGAATTTGGGGGCAGATGCTATTTGGTTTTATCCATCCACCTCTCCGAAGATGCCAAGTGTATTTATGGCACCGTGTATCGGAGGTTTAGACGGATGCAGCCGATGTAGCAGACTTCGTCAGATTCCCCCTCGATTGAGGGGTTTTTTATTATGGGGACGCTCTTCCCTGCAGGCGCAAGCCCCTGCAGTTAATTACGCTACCGCAACGCGGTAACCACTTTCTCCTTCTCCATATGGTCACTTCGTGTCGTGTGTGTTTGTTTTATTTTTGGTTGCCTGTAGATTGTATACGGAGACTAATTTATGTTGTCGCCCATAGGGCGTAGATTAGTCCAAATCCGTATTTTCTTAGATTTGGGTTTGGGTTGGGTTTAAGGATCGTTAATCTCATTTGAGATTAAGATCAACTTAAACGTTTGTTAAAGATACGTTAGTCTAATTTTAGACTAGGATCTACTTAATCATTTGTTAAGAATTCGTTAGTCCAATTTTAGACTAAGATCTACTTAACAGGATCATTTAGATCCAACAAAAGAGTATTTGGGCTCTATTATTTTAGTTTAGGGACTTTGCGGTCCAGTTTAAAGACGTCATAGTCTGTAAAGTTTAAGGACATCATAGTCCATGAGTTTAAGGACCCCACAGTCCATAAAGTTTAAGGACATCATAGTCCATGAGTTTAAGGACCCCACAGTCAATGTCTGGTTGTCGGGACCCGTTACCTCTCTGAAGACGTTGAAGGATTACAACGACAAATATCAAAGGAGTGAAGAGATGTACCCTTGAACCAATATTGGTTGGGAGATCTGTAGTCCAATTTGGGACTGAGATCAAAAATTTATGAGCATATGGGCTCAATTAATCTGAAATAGGGTTCTGTGGCCACTTAGGGCTCAGCCCATTTAGTAAAAATGTTAAACATTTAACAATACTGAGCATTGGTTTGAGTTCTGACAGCCTTTTTGTCTTTTATTGAGTGCTGAGCACTTATCATAGCTCTGGGGCTTTATCATTTAAAGAACAATTTATGTTCTCTGAGCGCACACATGAGGAGCACGTGGCGCGCTTGGCGCTGAGCGCCAGATCATGAGCGCAGAGCGTTTCTGTTAAAGTAGCGCATACGTGAGGAGCACGTGGCGCGCTTGTCACTGAGCGCCAGAACATGAGCGCAGAGCGCATCTGTTACAGTAGCGCACACGTGAGGAGCACATGGCGCGCTTGGCGCTGAGCGCCAGATAATGAGCGCAGAGTGCTTATTATGAGTAGCGCACACGTGAGGAGCACGTGGCCCGCTTGGCACTATGCGCCAGATCCTGAGTGCAAGGCGCTTCTGGTGAAATAGCGCACACGTGAGGAACACGTGGCGCGCTTGGCGCTGTGCGCCAGACAATGGGTGCAGTTCGCTTCTTTAAATTTGGAGTGCTAAAGCTCTGCAGCGCTATGCGCTAGGTTTGGAGCACTGAGGCGCTCTTTTTAAACTTGGAGCGATGTGCGCTAGATTTGGAGCGCTGGGGCGCTTCTTTAAACTGGAGCGCTAAGGCTCTTTTTTAAGCAGGTTTGCGCTCTGAGAATTAAATTTTCTCTTTATAAGAGACTTTGTCTCATGAATCTAAGAACAGAGTTCTTATTTTATAGGAGATGTTTCAATCTCTTATTTTCTTGGTGAAAGGCTTTGTCTTTATGGATCTGTGATCCTAAGAGAATTGAATTATTCTTTCCCCCTTTTATAATGAAATGTTATAATCTCTTGTGTGAAAGACAATTTTTCTTAAAGATCTATGATCTAGCATAAGAATTAAGTTCTTTTTATGATGAGATGTTTTGATCTCTCTATTTTTACCTTGAAGAAAAGTTCTTCTTCTGCTAAGAGTTTTGCTCTTCTCTCCGAATTTTATCAAAGTTTATGGGGGGTCCTCTATGTGAGACTTGAAGTCTTGGGGCCTTTATATAGGGCAAGCTGGTTTGTTGAATCAGTGGAAGAGATCTTTTCTCTAATTAATTTGGGGATTTCCCCACCGTTGGATCTTTGATCGTAGGGGTACTGATTTACAGAAGGCAATCTTCTTGTTTCTAATAAGATTGGGAAATCTTTCCCCATACAGAATTTATTCTGTATTTTAGTGATTTTTAATCACCATTGGATCATTGATCCGACGGTGCTCTGATTTACAGAGCAAAATCTTTTTGTTTGGAAAGATTCTGAAGAATATTTACTCAAAAGAATTTTATTCTGGTAACTTGATGATTTATCATCTTTGTTAGATCTTTGATCCAACGGTGGGGAACATTTAGTTCTAGCGCTAGCGCACTCATGCTTTGCACGTGAGCGCTGCTTCAGAGCGCGGGCGCTCTTAGCGCTAGCGCACCCGTGCTCTGCACGTGGGCGCTGCTTCAAAGTGCTGGCGCTCTTAGCGCTAGCGCACCCGTGCTCTGCACGTGAGCGCTGCTTGCTGGCGCTTCTATGAAGCGCTGTTTCATTTCAAATTTTAAAAATTTGAATAGAGTTTTGCTCTGATTAGGAGAAACAAATGCCCCCCCCCACTGTTGCGCTCACGTGGCTCACTCATGAGTGCAGCGGTGGCAGCATCTGCGCCCTTAGATCAACTTAGAAGTTGAAACGGCTCTCAGTGCCTATAAATAGGACCCTTGGCCTTTTGAGATGATCTCTGTTCATCTTCTTACTTTTTTCTGAGAATTATTTCTCCTTCAGAGTATAGCTCTTCGTCTTAAGAATTTTCTTAGGGACAGAACTCTGTCAAAAATTTAGGTAAAGATTAAATCTTTCTAGGGTTTCACCCATTAACAGAGCTTTGCTCTTTTCAAATCATATAGATTTTTAGGGTTTCTCAATAGAGGTTTGCTCTTCATAGATCTAAAGAGATCTTTCTTAGGGTTTCATAACCCATTAACAGAGTTTTGCTCTTTTCAAATCATATAGATTTGTTAATTTTTCATGAAAACTCTTAGAGTTTGTTCATAGATTTTGAAAATCTCAGAATTTTTGATTCATTTAAAAAACTTTGCTATAAGTTTTCTGATGGGTTATTCCATCATTTTACAGAGCATGGCTCTTCAAGATTTTTCTTGAGGAATTTTATTCCTTTCATCATCAGAGCTGACAGATGTCACTCTGTTGTAGAGCGCTGCTCTCAATGGAAGATTTACTTCTTAGCCCGAGGGGCCCTCATTAAATGAGAATCCTTTGAGGATTTCCTCATTTAATGACAGTCTCATCAAATGATGAGACTGTTTTCTTAATGATGAGTTATCATTTAGATTATGTGGGTCCCTTTCCACTGCATTGCAGTGCGGTACGAATTTAAAGTACCAAATACCGAACTTGACTTGTAGCATTGACGGCTAACTTCGTTCTATTTCGCGCAGGTACCATGTCTTTCGATAGTTCGTTTCCCTTTGTCCGTTCAGAAAGCGGGTTCCCTGCAGCGCCAGTAGACCGAGAAGTTTTTGCACTGATCAAGGATCACGACCCAGAGCGGAAGAATCTCCATTTATGGGGAACATGGTACAACCAGATCATCATGGATCAGCGCAGCTTCTCTTGCGCAACACCTTCATAGCCCATTTCGGCGATTCATTATGCTGACGTACCCCCGGTGAACTATGCCATGGAGGTGGTTAATTGGACTTCAGAGGGTTGCCTTCAGTCCTCTATGGCTGCAATACCTGTACAGCCGCCGATGGCTTTGTACATTCTAGGGCGGCGTATATGCCAGGGTGCGTCACGCCCTTGGGGACGGCCATACAACATAGGCTTGACTCCCCGTCACTCAGCTGGATGTCTGCAGTAGGCCCGATACATCCAAGAAGTCAGAGCTGCTAAGGCTCGGGTTGTACCACGCGATCTATACTTCTCTGTTCCACTATTCCACACCTCCAGCATGGTGGATCAAAGCTTTTTTGGAACAATGGAACGTTCCAACTCAAACCTTCCTTATGCTAGATCGGGAAGTTTCCATCTCTTTGGAGGAGTTTGCAGATATCTCTGGCTTGCCTGTCAAAGGGGAGCATTATGAGGAGATCTTGCCCCCTGACGAGTATATTTTCGCTACCCGACCGGTGATGACGGGTCTAACCCCAGAGAATGCCATTCAGCACCGATTTCCCAGCTTGATCAAGGTGCTAAACATTTACGGGGGCCTATTTCTTGAATCTGGAAGCCATGGGGTTAGCTTTGTGGACTTCATCGCCCGTTTTCTCCGCCGAGAAGCTTTATCGCAACAAGGTGGAAGGTTTGCCAAACTTGATGATCCTTTCAGTTTTGGCTTGGATAGCCGGCCGATAATAGAAGCCGATCAAAAGAGTTTCTTCCTTCCAAACGTCGCGGTCGTCCCCTTTTCAGAAATCGCCGCTCAGGATATTGATGAAGAAGCGTTCTTTTTAGGGTTCTTTGGTTTGTGGTTAAGCTGGTTCGCGCTTCCCATGCACCCTCACTACATGAGTCCGTCTGTCTTCTACCCAGCTCATCGGATGGTTGAAGGGAGACAGGTCGCTGTTGGGATTGCCGAGCTGGCTCATTTGTATCACGGCTTTAGCTTGGCGGTCGACACTACTCAACCAGGGGTGCAGCCCGTGAACTTCCCGATGCATTATTTTACTTCATGGCTCGAGCTGCATGTGCTCGGTGCTTTTGGAATGCAAAAGCGGCCCCATTTCTATGAAACTTGCAATTTTCTACGGATCATGCGACAGGTCGATGCTTACACTGTGGAGCCAAGTCAGCGAGATGCTCGGGGTGTGATTCTTTGCCCGCGTACGGTAGGGGACGGCATGACCTTTGTTGATAAGGTCATGACCATCGGTAAGGAATCCGCTAAGACGGTGCAGCCGCTGCGGGACATCTTTAAGGACGGAGCTTCTACCTTGAAAGCTTGGGAGATTCTCCATTTGTACTCGATCGGGCCGGGCTACTTAGTGTTCAGGCAGAACGACTCGGCTTTGTTCATGAGATATAACCCCCACCGTTTTGCCCAGCAATCAAGTTATAATCAGGGCGTCCCGCTCGAGGCATTCTTGGCAGAACCGGTTAATACTGAAGAGAGCATCTGGAGCGCTTTGCACCACTTCATGCGCCTAAACACAGGGTGCAATTTCTTCATTAGTGAGCCGAGTTGTGTTCTGAAAGCCCTGAACGTATACGTGGCATGGTATCAACACGCGATGGGTGCTGTTATCAAGGAGGAGAAGCGACTGTTGCTTGATCGTAAGGGTGCAGCCCCGGCTGATAATCCGACCGTTCCCCTAAAGCAGCGGACCATCGTTCATCCTCCCTGAGAGAGGCTGCTGCGATAGTGGTCCCGTGCACCATATCTGAGCTTCCCCTTCCTCGTGCTCCCGTGAAAGTGGTGGCAGTGGTTTCTCTCGAGTCTGGCATGGGTTCGAAGATCGGGACTCGTCGTCCAAAGGTGCCCACCAAGCGTAAACTTGTGCTATCGGCTACCGGCACTCGCTCGCAGAAGAGAAAGAAGTCTATACTCTCTGCAGATGTTGTATTTGGCCAGGAGCCTCATGCTCCTTACAGCGAGGGCATAAGTGAATACGGAACCAACGAAGGCTTATTCATGGCACCGGATGATACTGATCTAGAGGCTGCTATTGCAGCTTCCGAGCGATTAGCTAGCCACCAAGCAAGACTAGTCACCGTTGCACAGTCAGGTAGACTTCAGTCGTATCTTTTCGCTGTTACGTTTTTATTATCATGCTTTGACTGACACTTCTTCTTCAACAGGCATCTCCACTGAAGAAGCTCTCGCGGCTTCTCTCAAAACTTTTGAAGAGGAGGAAAGGTTTCGTGCTTCCATGGGCATTGGTACATTTCGGCTTACTGTGCCTTCATTTCCATTTTTATGGGTAAACTAACTCTTCTTTTCTATCTTATTGCAGGGACTACCTTGACTCAGGTTATCCCAAGTGTAGTGCCGATCGCGAGTGGTGACACGGCGACGCTCCCAAGGCCGGCTGCCGAAGTCCCAGCTCCCCCAGTATTGCCGAAAGAAGTTTCGCTCAAACAGCCGATGACGGACGCCATAGAGGCTCCAGAGGCAGAACTTGGTTTGGACGATGACATCTCCTTGATGGAGGTTTTGAGGAGGTCACTTCTCACTGCCAAGAACGACAAGAAATGTAGAAAGTGCAACTAAGGAACATGATGTCGCTTTAGCTATAGGTGCAGGCTCAAGCACTATTCCATCCGTCACTATTTCCTCCGAAGATGCTCCAGCCGCCTTGTCTACCGTTCATAGACAGGTTTTGCGCACGGCTCGGGAGGCAATCGAAAAGCCGCCTCAAGATAACGTAACACTGGGTCCTTTTATTAGAGTTTTATCTTCAGATTCTCATATATCGTATCCTGCAGGGCTAAGTCTTGGCGATGAGGCAGCAGGTGAGATAACGGCAACCGCTGAGCCTGAAATGGCTACTCTCTCCCAGGAGTCCGGGACTTCTCCAATTGCCGCTCTTTCCCCTTGCAGTTCCCTGCCATCGCCCGGCATTGCGAGTGTCATGACGGCTCTCGTAGAATCGGGGGATGAAGCCTCTGGTGTCGAAACTGTCCCCCCAAATGAGACCGAAGAAGTCGCTACGCTTGGTGATGCTTCCGTCGTAGTTTTGGCTGATGACCAGTTTGGTAGGTCTCGGATCGCTGCATTCTTTTCGTTTTGCAATCCCTTTAGGTCCCTTCTGATGACATTTTGTTCCTTTCGAGTATAGGTGTGGTGAGCACTGAGGTTGTGCTATCTGAAGAAGCATTACCAGCTGCCACTCTAATGGTCGCTGTCCCTTCGTCTCCTCTTATACCCTCTCAAATGCTGGAAGGTATGAATTTGCGATTAATTTACATCGGGGACAGCATCTTTCGTGTACTGACCATGTATCATCGTAACCTTGCAGGAGTTCTCTTTGATCATTTGTATCAAGTGTTGAACCCGCACTTCTCCTTCCAGTCGGAAATTAGTCTGGCTGCTGGTGTCGGTGAGTATCTTTTCTAACCAACATCTTTTCTTTTCTTTAACGGATGACCCTGCCGTTGCTAACTGTAAACTGATTACAGCACTACAAATTGAAGGAGGGGACGAAAGAATTGTCGCGCCACCAGTACTCCCAGCTTTGCACCCTGTTGCAGCCGGTATAGTAGACTCTATTGTTCATGTATTCTCTTTATTTCTTGAGCCGACATCTGACTATGATTTGTTTTGTAGCGGTCTCACCGACTCCAGCTCTCTTCGAGTCTCGAATTCCAATGCCAGCAGGGCCCTTTGTTAAACGCCCATCTTCCAGGGGTGCCGCGAACAGAATGTTAAGTGAGTTTGTCGAGGATCTTGACGCCGAGGTTTTCGCATCTACTGCGGATTTTTCTGCTGAGGTTAATCTCATGCTGGCGATGCTTGCGAACTTTCACAGCGAGGGTGTCGTCGAGTCTTGGGTTAATCATCGTAGGAAGATCGAGGCCTATCTTTATAAGATTGAGCTCAGACGTTCTGCTCTGAAAATGTTGGCTTTGAACTCCCAGCGAGCTGCATGGGTTGAGCAGAGCGTGCCCTTCCTCCGCCATTTTGAACAAGAAGCGACTTTGAGGCGGAAGGAACGCGAGGAGGCTTCAGGTGAAACTGCCCGGCTGCGCGCCCAAGTTGAAGCGAATGCCGCGCAACTGAGAGCCATCTTTGACAATTTGCAGCGATGCATTTCGGACGGGCTGGCATTGAGGTGGAAGCTCGACTTCATTGAGTGGGTTGCGCAGAGTCGCGAAGCTGCCCAACGAGAAATTGACGAGAAGGTTTCATCGTGTTTGCAGCAACGGGCTCGAGTCGAAGCGGAGCTGGCCGCAGTGGCTAACCATGAAAAGGAGTTGAGAGGAGCGCGCGAGCAACTTGCTGACTTATTGAAAACGCCTCCTTATCAGTAGCTGCCTTTGTATCAATTAACATTTGTAATCTTTGAATAACATGTATCTATTTTTCATTCTTTTATATGATTCGTCTTGTACTCAATTGAATTCATGAATAAAAGATACACATTTTTATCTCCCACTGTCGCTTTCTTCTCTTTGCTGTGTTGTCGCCATGCGATTTTAGCAAGTATGGCCTGTAGATAGTATGTAGCTGTCCATTTTGGACTCTTTGCAGGGTGGTGATGGCTTAAGAAATAGGGTTAGAATCTGCCACCTAAGACTTTTCAACTTTATGAGCCGTGAGGGTCTCACAAAGACTTTTCTTCCTACGAGTCGAGAGGATCTCGTAGGAATCGTAAGGATTCCTAAGTGTTTTTTTCCTCTTAAGAGTCGTAAGGATCTCACAAGGGAATTTTCTTCCTTACAAGTCGAGAGGACTCATAAGTGATTGATAAGTTGATCTGCTCCCGAATCAAAGCATTGCTTTGACGGGGAGGTCGAGGGTTGACTTTGGCCGTTTTCCACGAGGTTAGGATTGACTTTGGCCGTGTTCCACGGGGTCGGGGGGTCGACTTTAGCCATATGGGGTCAGGATTGACTTTAGCCATACGGGGTGAGGATTGACTTTAGCCATACGGGGTCAGGATTGACTTTGGCCATACGGGATCAGTATTGACTTTAGCCATACGGGGTCAGGATTGACTTTAGCCATACGGGGTCAGGGGTTGACTTTGGCCATACGGGGTCAGGATTGACTTTAGCCATATGGGGTCAGGATTGACTTTAGCCATACGGGGTCAGGGGTTGACTTTAGCTATACGGGGTCAGGATTGACTTTAGCCATATGGGGTCAGGGGTTGACTTTGGCCATATGGGGTCAGGATTGACTTTGTCCATATAGGGTCAGGATTGACTTTAGCCATATAGGGTCAGGATTGACTTTGGCCATACGGGGTCAAGATTGACTTTGACCATATGGGGTCAGTATTGACTTTACCTATACGGGGTCAGGATTGATTTTAGCCATATGGGGTCAGGATTGACTCTCGGTTGTCTGTGCACCGCCGAGTCCTGGAACTAGGGACTTTGCCATGGCTTCGCTTTGCTGACGTTGCGTCTGCTGTAATGGGACGAATGTCAGGATGGTCTCTAGGTTGTCTGTGAACCGTCGAGATTTGGAATTAGGGACTTTTCCATGGCTTCGAGATTCATTGTCGCGTCTGAATTCTGCTGGAATGAGGAGAAACGCTGTTGTGGGTCTCCAGGCTGTAGATGTGGCCGTTGAGATTTGGAACTAGGGACTCTGTCGTGGCTCCAAGATTGATTATCGCGTCCGAATCTTGCTGGAATGAGGAGGAACGCTGTTGTGGGTCTCCAGGCTGTAGGTGTGGCCGTCGAGACTTGGAACTAAGGACTCTACCGTGGCTCCGAGATAGTCTCTAGGCTGTCTGTGAACCTTCGAGATTTGGAACTAGGGGACTTTGCCATGGCTCCGTTTGTTGACGTCGTATCTGCTTCCAGTTAGAACGAGAAGGAATGCCATCGTTGATCTCTAGGTTGTAGATGTGGCTGTCGAGACTTGGCTCTCTTTCTGATGGAGCTCGGTGGGATGATATGGTTCCCTTTTTGTTTGTGCCCCTGGATTGTATACATGGATCGATGTGATCTCACCTGTATATTTTGTTTTCTTTCCGCGATGCTCTATCATTTTAGCTTTTTGTATCGCGAAAGTCGCGATTGCCCGATCATTTCGGCTATTTTTCGTGGTGCCCAATCATTTCGGCTATTTTTTCTTTTTACTCGTTGTTTTTCTTATTGCGCGTTGCCCAAACATTTCGGCTATTTTTGTATGCATATATTTTTACTTGCTGATTTTGTTTCAAGTTGCCCCATCATTTCGGCTATTTCATATGCACTTTTAGCTCGCTGATTTTATCGCGAGTGTGGAACTTGGAATCTGGTGCCAATCTTAGCATCAGTATCGCTGCGACTGGAATATTGTCAGGAGCGAATCATCATTTGTGTGGAAGGACTTGGGATTTGATACCGATTTAGGCATCAGCATCACTACAACTGGGACATTGCAGTGAATCATCATTTGCCTTTCTCGATTTAAACAAAGGTGGCTTAGCAAACAGGTTTAAGATCCTGTCGAGTAAGGCTTTTTGACTTTACGAGTCGTAAAGGTCTCATAAAGGTATTTCTCCCTATAAGTCATGAGGATCTTATAGGTGCATTTTCACCTTAGAAATCGTGAGGATTCCTAAGTGTGTGTTCTCTTATAAGTCGTAAGGATCTTACAAGAGTGTTTTCTCCTTGCAAGTCGAGAGGACTTACATGTGTCGTTCACCGTGTGAGCATATCCCTAGTCGCTAATAGGACTCTGTTAGGGAAATGTTTATTCGTGCCCGTGGATTGTATACAAGGGTCAATATTGAACCGCTTATAGGGCGGTCTGTGAGTTGTGATAGCTTAAGAACAGGTTCAGATCACTGTAGCTTAAGGCTTTTAAATCCTATGAGCCGTGAGGGTCTCAAAGGGGAATTCTCCTTACGAGTTGTGAGGATCTCGTAAGTGTAACTTCTCCTTAGGAATCGTGGGGATCCCTAAGTGTGTTGCTCCCTTGTGAGTCGTAAGGATCTCACGCAGGTATTTTCTCCTTACAAGGTCGAGAGGACATTGCAAGTGTCTTTTAACGAGATTGCGCCCTTTTAGGTTTTCACAAACTCGCCGGTAGCCTTGCTGTTTTTACTCACAGAGCCCTTTCGGGTTTTCATCCGTGCCCATCTCGCTTATGGACGTACCTTTTTTTCCGTCAGCCTTGGGATGCTGCGGTCCGTAGTAGTTTATAGACGTCTCGGTCAGTTGCAAGTTTTAGGACATTGTGGTCCATCGTTAGTTTAGGGACGTTTCTGTCCGTCGCACGTTTTCGAGGCAAGGTTTCGTAGGATACTACTTTTAGAGTTCAGGCTTGGGAAGATAGCGAGTGGACATAGGCGTCGTTATCTATCGTTGACCTAGGCCGTGACTCGTCAAGCGTAGTATTTTTTCAAGAACCGGCCGTTTATTGGCTTGAAGGGTCTTTCGCTATGCATATCCATGAGCAAATAAGCCCCACCTTGGTAGACCTTGTCTATTATGTACGGGTCCTCATAATTCGGCTCGAATTTCCCCCGTTTGGCATGATTGGGGATCATAGGTTTCTTGACCACTAGCACGAGTTCGCCTTGGCGGAATGTTCTCGGCCTAGTCAATCTCTCATATGAGCGCGTCATCTTTACTTTGTAAGCTTCCAAGTTTTGCTGCGCCATGAGCCGGGTTTCGTCAAGGGAGTCGAGCTCCTCATGCCGAAGATGAGCATTGTCTTCGTCCGGTAGTTCGTAATGAATCGCCACTCGTAAGGAGGGTAGCTCTATCTCCAAGGGGAGTACTACTTCAATGCCGAATACCAATGCATATGGCGTTGTGTTTGTGGCCGTTTTGAACGTAGTTCGATACACCTAGAGAGCTTCATGCAGTCTCTCATTCCAGTCCTTTTTTATTTTTGGACACCGTCTTTTTCACGATCTTCGTCAAGGTTTTGTTGAAAGCCTCAGCCAGACCATTAGCTTGGGAATTGTAGACCGAAGAGTATCTTCAGTCTATATTATGTTGTTGTGCGAAGCGGCTGATTTTGTGGCTTCTGTAGGCCGGCCCGTTATCGGAGATAATCCGTCGCGGAGTGCCAAACTGATAGATGACGTGTGTCTTGAAGAAATGGAGGATATTCTCCGTCTTCACTTCTCTTAGTGGTACTGCTTCTGCCCACTTCGAGAAATAATCGGTTGTCACCAGTATGAACCGGTGTCCTTTGGACGATGCTGGTTCGATGGGCCCGATTATGTCAGTTCCCCACATTTCGAACGACCAGCTAGCCACCGTTGGATGTAGCGGATTTGGATGCTGGTGGATAAAGTCCCCGTGAATTTGGCACGAGTGGCACTACTTCGCGTATTCGAGGCAGTCCTGAATCATCGTGGGCCAATAGTAGCCCATCCTTTGGATCTTCATTTTCATCTTCAGCCCAGCTTGGTGAGAACCGCAGAGTCCGTCGTGAGTTTCTTGGACGACTCTCCTTGCTTCTTCCGGTCCTAGGCATCTCAGCCATAGAGAGTCGAACGATCTCTTATACAGAGTATCATTGACAAAGGCAAAAGAAAGAGCTCGTTTCATAAGCTGATGTCTCGAGGATGCATTGTCAAGTGTTTGACGGGATTTGAAGTAGTCTATAAAGACTTCTCTCCAATCCTTAGTCTTTTCCTGGTCTTCCATTTGTAGGACTATCTCCTTGGTCGCTTCCTTTTCTTCAGACGACTCCGGAAATATTTCTGCTGGTGCAAGAATCCGACGGCTTTGCACAATGATCCTCACGTCATCGAGGTTTTCGTCAGCCAGTTCTTTAGCGAGTTTAGCTAACGCATCCGCCTTGCTATTCTCTGCTCGCGGTATGCTTTTTAAGGCGTAGGAAGGGATCTGAGTCAGCAATTGCTGCACTCTCTCGCCGTACTTTACCAACTCTGGTTTGCATGTTTGATAGTCACCGTTTACTTGACTAACGGCCAGCTGGGAGTCTCCGTATATGAGGAGGTTTTCAATTCCCATGTCGACAGCGATCTCAAGACCTGCTATCAAAGCTTCATATTCGGCTTCATTGTTGTCCTCGGCTCTATTAAGGAGAAGGCAAAGCGCATTATTCCCCCTTGTGGAGTCACGAATATGAGGCCTATCCCAGATTTGATTATGGGAAAGCTGTGCTTTCGCTTCTTCATGGAAGATGCCCCATCGAAGTAGAGTTCCCATCGAGTGTCTCTCCTTTCTCCCTGTCGATTGTGTCAAACGCGTGCTCGTCTGGCAATTCGCAATTTAGGGGTGAATCGACAGGTATAGGATGCTCAGCGAGAAGTTGGCGATAGCCTGGTCTTTTACTGCCTTGAGAGATCAATATGTTATCGAGAACTCCATCAAGAGTAGGGCCCATTTAGGGAGCCGTCTTGTTAGTATGGCTCTTGATATCAAATATTTGAGAGGATCCACCTTTGATATAAGGTGGATCTCATGCGCCAAAGCATAATGCCGAAGTTTCGTTATAGCGAAGATTAACGCCAGGCAATATTTTTCGATAGGGGAGTAATTGTTTTCTGCCCCCAGAAGAACTCGACTCAAATAATAGAGGGCTCTCTCCTTCCCTTGGTCGTTTTCTTGTGCCCATAATGCGCCTAGAGAACCCTCAAGGGCTGTTGTATACAGAATGAGAGGCCTTCCCTTGACCGGAGCGGTTAGCACCGGAGGATTCTGCAGGTATTGCTTGATTTCGTCTAGTGCGCTTTGGCATTTGCGATCCGAGACGAATGGAGTTCCCTTCTTCATTAGATGACCGTAGGGGCGACACTTGCCGGAGAGATTGGCTATGAACCGTCGGATGTATGCGAGCTTTCCGTGGACAGACTGCAATTGCTTGAGAGTTCTCGGCGGAGGGATTTACATAATCGCCTTGATCTTCGACGGGTCTATTTCGATATCCCGGTGTCGCACAATGAATCCTAGGAATTTTCCCGAGGAAACTCCGAACGCGCATTTGAGAGGGTTCGTCTTCAAGTTGTATTTCCGAAGACATTGGAACACTATCTTCAAATGCTGCCAATGTTCCTCGTGCGATATGCTTTTAACCACAAGGTCGTCGATATAGCATTCAACGATTTCATGTATGAGGTCATCGAAAATCTTCTTCATGGCCTTCTGATAGGTAGCGCCGGCATTCTTCAGACCGAAAGGCATCACTTTGTAGCAGAATATGCCCAAAGGGGTTCGGAAAGTAGTATGCTTCTGGTCTTCGGGATGCATCTTTATTTGATTGTACCCTGATGAGTCGTCCATGAAGGAGAAAATTTCGTGAGTGGACATGTTGTCTATCATCAGCTCGGTAACCGATACGGGGAAGTCATCCTTCGGACATACTTTGTTGAGGTCCCGAAAGTCTACGCAGATGCGCACCGTCCCATTTTTCTTCTTCACTAGGATGATGTTGGCAATCAAGTCAGGGTACTGAACCTCTTAGATGAAGCCGGAGTCGATTAGCTTCTTGACCTCGGCGTTGATGCTCATTTCAAGTTCGAGCCGCATTCTTCTCGGCGCTTGTTCGACTGGCTTGATGTCCGGAGATATCGCCAATTTGTGCACAGCTACTTCTGGATCTAGTCCCGGTATTTCTGGATAGTTCCATGCGAAGCAGTCTTTATACTGTATGAGCACGTCTTTGAGTGTAGCCACCTGTTCTTTAGACAGCAGCTCACTGACGAACGTAGGCCGTAGGTCGTTTGTCGTTCCCAAATCGATTTTCCTTAAGTTATTTGCAGTAGTATGTATCCCATCTTCCAGCTCTTCTGGCACCGCTGGAAACTCTGAGATCACCTCGTCATCATCATTTTTGAAGCACCAGGGGAAGTCAGACATACCCTCGTGCACTCCTTCTTCCAACATCCTTATCATGTGACGGGTACGAGATCGCTTCCAAGACCGATGTTGATCCGGCTTTACTCTCGCTGTATGTGTGGCTTTCGGTTCATGCTTCTATGGCGGGGTTACCCTCCAACTACTGGATAAAACAAACCTGTCTTACTGATACTGGTCTTCTACCCAATCTTTGAATGTGAAGCAGTCTTCGAGAGGATGTCCTATTGCTCGATGATAGGAGCAATAGTCTGGGTGATGAACCTCACTTACTTGTTCAGGGTGCTTGGACTCTAAGAGGGTAATCATCTGATGTTTAATGACAAGACTGAATATCTTTCTTGTCTTGTCTTGGGGAAAAGAATATGCTCGACCCATTTTCTTTATAAGAGACGGATCCCGGCTGCTCAATTTTCTATCGCGAGGCTTCTTGGACCCTCTTTGTTGCTGTCGAACATTTTTTCCATTCTTCAGTTTATTTTTGCCTTCGCGTCGAATCTTCTATATGACGGGATAGCGACGAAGGGAATCGTCATTTTTTATAGCCTACTGAAGGAGGCAGTGCGTTCTGGCTTTTTCATAGATAGCCATTTCGCGGCTATGGTCATCCCGGACCTTTTGACCCGCTTCCCTTATTAGCTTATCCATTTGTTCTTCGAACGACGGACTTAGCACTTTCATGGCGAGAGCTCATTTTGGTTCGGGGTTAGCGTCTTCTAACAGAGCATCTCCTTCTTCATCGAAATCATGTATAACGTAGCAGCCATGGAATCGCTTCCGTTTCTTGGATTGAACATATCCAAGCCCGATCGTTTCCATTCTCCTGTTAGGCAATTTTCGCTGAGTTCCGGGGACGTTCCAGATCCTGTTGTAGAACTGAGATTGTCGATTACTCTGTTTGAAGGGTACGCCTTAGCGCCTCAATAGCCTTGTTAATCCTTCTATGTAGTATCTGGGCAGACGGATGGGCTAGAGCCTGCCAAGCGTAGAATCGGCGCCATGCCAGATTTCTTTCTCCACTTTGATTTCCGTGGATCGATAAAAGAGGATCGCCTTTTCATCTTTTCTCCTGGGAGGGACGTAGAACGTCTGTAGTTCTTGCACACTGTAAGTATCATGTAGGGTTCCTAGGCACACTATAGAGGTCTCACAAGGCATCAACCATGCCAATTTCAAATTTTATGGGTGCCGAGAAACCCTAATACGGATCGTCGACTAGAAATTTAGGCGAAATACGAATCTAGTTAACAACTTAACTAAAGATAAGAAGCTACAACCTTTGTAGATCCGGATGTCCACTTCCTTGGCTCCACGTAGGCGTCCTCTCGCTGTCCATCTCGAATCCCGGACTCAATCGTCTGCTTGATCGGAGAAATGGGCGGACTAGGTCGTCGGCTTCGTGCCGAAGATGATCTACGTCGAGGCATCACAAGTTCAAGCTCCGACTTCACAAATTTGTGAAACTTGTGAAGAAAACACCCAAAACAACTTGGCAAGAGGTAGAGGGTGAAGAAATAGGAGGTGGGTTCACTTTAGAATTTGATTTCTCTCACTTTTGCTCAAGTTGCCATTGATGGACTTAAGCTTTTCTTGAAGAAGAAGATGATCTAGAAGAAGAAAGAATATGATAAGTTTCTTATTTAAAAAGAAACTAATATGAATACTTATCATATCCTAACCATAGTCAAGTGTAGAGAGTAAACTAGGGTTAGTAGGAATGGTTAGGGTTAAGGATGAGATAAGAATGGTGGACTTTTCAAAGCTTCAAGAAGCTTCAACATATACAAACAAAAAAAGCCACCATTCTCATTTATTTTCCAAAATGAATAAATAAATAAATAAGCAAATAAACAAAACCCTAACCATTCATATAACCATGGTTTAATCTTTACACAAACCCAAGTGAGCAAGTATCATCAAACATGATACAAACAAGTGCACAAAAATATATCACATATACAATGTGCATCAAGTGAGAAAATCCTTTTAAAGTGAACCAATACTAGTTAATACAAAGTAATATATCAAAATATAATTATACATTAAATCATTAAATCAACATTTGATTCAATGATCCGGTCATGTCGCACATAACCGACTAGTATCGAATGTATCGATTTATCGAATCAATGATTCGATAACTAGGTCATATCGCATACAACCAATCGAAACATTCATCGCGAGAATAAAATGCGGTATCACATACACGCATTATTCTCGGTCCCGCAAATATCTCATATGCGCTCCTATTTCGTTTCGCTTGAGCCAGGAAACCTCTGTGTAGGACTCTAAAGACTCGTCAATACGCCGGTAGCAGATGATGATCATATCAAGCACCCACAAGCCGCAAGCGGTCTGCTAAACGTAACGGCCATCCGGGTATTGAGCGATCAGAAGATCGACGAGCTAGCCCGCTCACACTCCTGTGAATCCAACCAGTAACACTTACCGTACAGTCCGGTCTGTTCGTCTGATATGTCGCATATCAAGTCTAGGGGTGGTATACGTCAGACCCCAATAACCGATAAGTCGTGCCGATATGAGGCTCATAACGGGTCGAGAAACTACTGGTAACACTTACCAGCAAATCTCTGATCATCCCTGGCCAGGGACTTCCCTGTTACGGCCAATCGAGCACAGCGCAACATCAACCCCCAATACCGGGAGAGACGAAACCCCTCCTATCGCTCATTGCCTCCATGTGACTCGGGACTGTACCCAAAGACCACCGTTTTGCACGCCCTCATGGACGTGGTAAGGTGGATATCAAAGCACAGTGGGAATCACACAAGACTCTATGACGATCTCGGGTCTACAGACTAACCTGTACAAGTGTCACCTGAGAACTGCCATCTGACGTGAGGTATAATACCATCTGGGAGTTCTCGGCGAGTCCGTCCAGTGTACCCAGTCTCCACTGAGCACCCGTATACCATCTCTGATGTCAAACACCAATGGATGTGGGATCATCCATCGCCCATCTCATGGGTCGAGAAGCGTATACGCTAGTCTACACTGGTATATCGATGCCCCGTCTCGATACACCCACGACTAGGGACCTTGAAGGATGTACCTATGGACTACCATGTCCCCACTATTATGATCTGCATCACAGTCCAGGTAGTCAAGTACATTCCTAAGGGCTTTACCAACATGTAACTATAAGACAGTTTAAAGAGACTAGTGTACATGTTAAGATAAAGAGCAACCAGATAGCATACTATCATATCGAGCAAGAAAGTCATCTCTATATATGTCCAAGCATCCAATATAATATACATCATCTGTACAATACTGGCCTCTAGGGCATACATACAACTAACAATCTCCCACTTGCACTAGAGCCAGCTGCTGTAGTATCGCATACCGAGCATCCCGAAGAGTCTCTCAAACTGTATCTGGGGAATGGCCTTCGTGAGTGGATCCGCCGTGTTATTCTTCGTGTCAACCCTCCTGACCTCGATCTCCCGGCGATCAACTATCTCCCGGATCAGGTGATACCGCCTCAGAATATGCCTGGATCGCTGATGGGACCTGGGTTCCTTGGCCAAAGCCACCGCTCCATTGTTATCGCAATACAAAGGTATTGGATGCTCAATGGATGGAACCACTCCAAGTTCAGTAATGAACTTCTTGATCCAGACAGCCTCTTTGGCAGCATCGTTGGCAGCGATGTATTCAGCCTCCATCGTCGAGTCTGCCACGGTTTCCTGCTTGGAACTCTTCCAGCTAACCGCCCCTCCGTAAAGGGTAAAGACAAATCCCGACTGCGACTTAGAGTCGTCCTTATCACTCTGGAAGCTCGAATCGGTAAAGGACTCCACTTGTAGTTCTCCGTTACCATACACCAAGAGCATCTCTTTAGTCCTTCGTAAGTACTTGAGAATGCTCTTCACAGCTGTCCAGTGACTCTCTCCAGGATCAGCTTGATACCTGCTCACTATACTTAGTGAGTATGCAACATCGGGTCTGGTACATAGCATCGCATACATGATAGAGCCTACAGCCGAAGCATAGGGTATCCCTCGCATGCGAGCTCTCTCCAAATCAGTCTTGGGAGACATCTCTTTGGAGAGAGTGACTCCAGAGATCGTGGGTAAGTTCCCACGCTTGGATTCTTCCATACTAAACCTCTTTAGTATGGTGTCAATGTACCTGGATTGGGACAATCCCAATATCCATTTGGATCTATCTCTATAGATCCTAATTCCTAATATGCAGGAGGCATCACCAAGATCTTTCATCGAGAATCTTTGTGATAAGAAGAGCTTGACCGATTGCAGCATAGGAATATCATTTCCTATCAAGAGTATGTCGTCCACGTACAATACGAGGAAGACAACCTTACTCTCTGCCACCTTCTTGTAGATACAAGGTTCATCTGGATTTTTGACGAAATCAAACTCTTTGATAACGACGTCAAAGCAGATGTTCCAACTCCGCGATGCTTGCTTTAACCCATAAATGGATTTAAGCAGCTTGCACACCTTCCCGCTGCTCCCACTGTCTGCGAAGCCCTCTGGCTGAGTCATGTACACGCACTCTTCTAAATCACCATTTAGAAAGGCGGTCTGAACATCCATTTGCCAGATTTCGTAGTCATGATATGCAGCGATGGCAAGCATGATCCGGATGGATTTAAGCATAGCGACTGGAGAAAAGGTTTCGTCATAGTCCACACCTGGTCTTTGACGAAAACCCTTTGCAACAAGTCTAGCTTTGAAAGTCTCCACTTTCCCATCTACACCAAGTTTCTTCTTGAAGATCCACTTGCTCCCAATGGGTTTTACCCCTTCAGGAGCAACTTCCAAAGTCCATACTTTGTTGGTGTACATGGATTCCATCTCGGACCGCATAGCATCCAGCCATTTCACTGAGTCCTTACTCGTGATGGCCTGCTCGAAGCTAGTTGGGTCATCATCCTCCATGATGCAATCCTCGCTTCCACCATCCATGAGAAAACCGTAGTATCTCTCAGGTTGGCGAGGAACCCTACTAGATCGGCGGAGAGGCTGAGGTTCATTGGGAGCTGCTGAATCCTCTGGTTCCACTAAATCTTCAGTTTGAGTTTGTGTAGCCGGAATTTCTTCCAGTTCTACCATATCCCCACTAATTTCTTTTGCAAGAAATTCCTTTTCTAAAAAGGTGGCATGTCGAGAAACAAACACTTTTTGTTCCTCTGTATGGTAGAAAAGATATCCATGTGAATGTTTGGGATATCCCACAAACTTGCATAGAACTGACCGTGCCTCGAGCTTGTCCGGATTTTGCCTTTTGACATAGGCCGGGCAACCCCATATCTTAACTCGTTTAAGACATGGTCTCTTCCCACTCCATATCTCATATGGTGTGGTAGGTACAGATTTAGTTGGAACTTGATTCAATAGGTATGCTGTTGTTTCCAGCGCATATCCCCAGAAGGAAATAGGTAACTCAGCTGTGCTCATCATAGAGCGCACCATATCTAATAGGGTGCGGTTCCTCCGTTCTGATACACCGTTGTGCTGTGGTGTATATGGAGGAGTCAGCTGAGAGAGAATCCCATTCTCTTTTAGGAAGTCCAGGAATTCATTGCTCAAGTATTCACCTCCTCGATCAGATCGAAGGATTTTAATACTTTTTCTGGTTTGGTTCTCAATTTCTTGTTTATATTCTCTAAATTTCTCAAAAGCTTCTGATTTGTGTTTCATCAGGAACACATACCCGAACCTAGAGAGATCGTCAGTGAATGTAATGAAGTATGAAGAACCATCCCTGGCATGTGTAGACATGGGACCGTATACATCACTATGTATCAGTCCCAAGAGTTCGGTAACTCTTTCTCCGTGTCCCGTAAACGGAGTTTTGGTCATCTTGCCTTTGAGACATGACTGGCAAGTGTCATAAGATGAAAATTCGAACGGATTCAAATATCCATCCTTATGCAACTTAGCCAGTCGTGTTGCATTGATGTGACCCAGTCTACAATGCCACAAGAAGGATTCGTTCAATTCAGAACTCTTCCTCTTGTGTGTGTTTGTTATACTTAGAACTGTTGATTGATTTAGAACATAAATGCCATTGCACAACGTGCCTGATCCAACCAACTTTTGGTTACGGAAAATGTTCATAACATTATCCTGTAATACAAAATTATATCCCTCTTTACTCAATAAAGAAACCGATATAATGTTGCATATCAGGTTCGGCATGTAATAGCATTCGTTCAGAACCAATGTATTACCAGTTGGTAACACAAGGTGATATTCCCCGACAGTCTTAGCTGCAACAATTGCACCATTTCCAACTCTAATGTCTTTATCACCTTCTCCAAGTTCTCTACCTTTCCTAAGCCCATGTAACTGATTACATATATGGGATCCTGACCCGGTATCTAATACCCAGGACGTAGAGCAAATGGAGAAACAGTTCTCTGTAACAAACACACCCGAAGAAAATGCATCAACATGTACTTTCTTCAATAGGGTGGCATGGGAATCCTGGTATTCCCCTATGTCCTGTTCATTCCTATAACTCTTATAAGAAAGAACGGAACCAACGTTCCCCAGCACAGTATAACATGCGGGTTCGGTCAATACATCCATATTATTATCATTGTTAGGGCATGAAATGGTCGCTACCTAGAGAGAGAGAGAAGAAAACACTTTAGCGTAAGCTCGTGCAAGATCATATTGGTTATTATCTTATCTAATCAGGATGGCTCCCACTGGTTTTTATCAAATCTTCCTTCAAACCCTAAAAGGAAAGACTAGCCGGGATTAATTACACACTACAAGTTCGCCAATCTTTCAGCCAGGCCAGTGTCGGTACTTTGAGGGAGATCCCCCGTGCTTTCGCACGAACCTAATTAATGTAAACCTCGTTTTCCCAGAGGCGTAACCCCGTTGACACCTTTCTAGACACCTACTTGATCAGCTAATTGCAATGTGTAAAACTCTCCCAGGAGTAACTCTTATTCGCAGTGGGTATCGGGATCCAACTATCTCATAGAAGATATGCAATCTCATTGCAAATTTCAACACTTGAAATTCCCGATAATATTTTGCCCCTAGCGTCCTATGACCATGACAAAGGCCAACAAATCATAGCATGCTAGTCAAGTTCAACCCGTCATTTCTTGATTGAATCAAACCCACCCGCACGGCCCTTGACAAAGGCCAACAAGGTCGTACGACTACCCTGAAACAATCTGCATCATATGCATAAGCAGATAATCACTATTCAGCCACCGCACACTACGCCTTGACAAAGGCCAACAAACGCAGCACGAATACTAAACAGTTCTTATCTGAAATGACGGAGGGCTACGACAGGTTTTTCTGAAAACCTATTGCGTAATGAACTTGATATCGTTGTAGAATCAAATGAAGTTTTGAAATGGAGTGATTTTGAGGCTTTTCTAGTTTTGCTAAAGGGGTCACTCCCGGTGAAGGGATCGTCGGCCCTTTCCTCGTCGAATGAGGTGCGGGATATATCATATATATCACTGTGCAAGGAAGAAGCTATAGAAGCAATCAAAAACAAACCGAGTGTGTAGCATCTGCCAGTTATCGCTAAAGGAGTCACTCCCGGTGAAGAGATCTCGGTCCTTTCCTCATCGAATAAGGTGCAGGGTATATCATATATACCGCTATGCAAAGCAAGAACTGTAGCTACCTGTTTTATTTAAAAATTTGATTCTATAACATCTTAGGTTTCTTTTCTCTCATTAATCACATTAATGAAGTCCCATCATTTAAGTACCTAAACATCACAGATAAATACGACGTACACTTATGCCATCCGCATTCGCCTCGATGTCCCCTCGTGCACCGTTAGGTTAGGTAACTAACGACAGAGCAGGGCAGGGCTAGTGCGGGTGCAAAACATAAGTAGCGTCTATATAATATATCATATATACTATATAAAGTATCTATCACAGAACATCACATGATCTCATCACAGATATCGCAGCAAAAGAAACATATGAAACATTGGATATACTAGCACGTCCGTGTTTTCAATACGAGCCAGTATAAAACACGGATTCCACGGTCGTGATGAATAGCCAATCCCACACCCCTAGACCCCTACGAGAGCGGCAAGCAACCCTACCAATTCTAGGGTTAGGAGACCCGGACTCGACTCCTCGAGTTGGTCTCCCACTGGACCCCAGAACCCGGTTACTTGTGCTCCCCTCCTTGGGTCTATCCTAATGCGGAAAAGTAAATAATATACAAAGGGTGACAACTTCCGCAACCTGGAAGTGCCCCAAATAAAAGAATATTACATACAAGTTTTTTTTACATGAATGAAAATGAAAAATACTCATCTCACATAAAAAAACCCGGCTATTCAAACACGACAATCCAATATAACATATCCAGCAACACATAACATCACATGTCATCAACGTAAGTAAATATGCGCATCCCAATTGTCGTTGACATATAGCAACGAAACCGGTGATATCACATATTACACTTACGGTCACAGAAAAGAAAGTGTAAAACTACAACAATTGGAATCCGCAACCACATTAGACATCGCATGCCTAATCAAATGAAATACTTAGACATCACATGCCTAATAGTTATAAACCCCGCATTTTAGTCTCATTATCGAAAACTCTTTTCAATATCAAATGAAACTAAACCGCTAGATTTATAACATTCATCCAGTTATCTCATAACTGTTTGTGAATTCCAATTATTGTATCCCATTCCGGATAAATAGAATTTATTAAACTTTCCGATCGAACATTCGAACACCCAAGTTTTCCCGAAACCGTTCAACACATGAAATTAGTTTAAAGACGTTCACTTCATGCCTCAGTACCGACGGTCCAGCCGTAGAAGGGTCAAGCCAACGCCTCACATGTGGCACGCCGTACTGCCCCAAACCCGAAGGTTCAAAGGGCAGTTCAAGACGGTCACATAATCGAGTTAAGGTTTGTTGTCTTCTAGAAGGACCATCGCGTTACTTGCATTACTCAGAACGTCCTTAAACCACAGAAAAATCCAACACTTGGAAATTTTTCCGGCAGGGGAAAAGTTGGGTAGTTATATCCGGTCGAACTTTTTAACATATTCTAAAGTTATCCGGAAAAACACATAGACAAAGTTGAAAGTCCGATCGAATCTTTGATTCCCCATACAACCCCAGAATACTCATCTGTAGAGTCACAATAAAAATACCCAGAAAATATAGCATTAAATTATATGAGTTACTGTGCAGAAATCATCAGACAAGGGGACAGTACGGCCGCGGAACCGCCGCACATGCCTAGCTTGTGCCGCGGTTCCGCGGTGGAAAAGTTGATTTAGGCCCTCGTATTTCACAGTAATTCAAATAAGACCCTGCTTATTTTTCTGCATATTTTTAATTGACAAAAATCCAAATTTTCAGAAAATTTCCAGAGAGCATTTTGGTATTTTGGGTTTCGGTTCGATCGGGTTTCAAATATCGTCTAGACTTCGCCTAAGGCTCTAGCTAGGCTCTGATACCACTGTAGGGTTCCTAGGCACACTATAGAGGTCTCACAAGGCATCAACCATGCCAATTTCAAATTTTATGGGTGCCGAGAAACCCTAATACGGATCGTCGACTAGAAATTTAGGCGAAATACGAATCTAGTTAACAACTTAACTAAAGATAAGAAGCTACAACCTTTGTAGATCCGGATGTCCACTTCCTTGGCTCCACGTAGGCATCCTCTCGCTGTCCATCTCGAATCCCGGACTCAATCGTCGGCTTGATCGGAGAAATGGGCGGACTAGGTCGTCGGCTTCGTGCCGAAGATGATCTACGTCGAGGCATCACAAGTTCAAGCTCCGACTTCACAAATTTGTGAAACTTGTGAAGAAAACACCCAAAACAACTTGGCAAGAGGTAGAGGGTGAAGAAATAGGAGGTGGGTTCACTTTAGAATTTGATTTCTCTCACTTTTGCTCAAGTTGCCATTGATGGACTTAAGCTTTTCTTGAAGAAGAAGATGATCTAGAAGAAGAAAGAATATGATAAGTTTCTTATTTAAAAAGAAACTAATATGAATACTTATCATATCCTAACCATAGTCAAGTGTAGAGAGTAAACTAAGGTTAGTAGGAATGGTTAGGGTTAAGGATGAGATAAGAATGGTGGACTTTTCAAAGCTTCAAGAAGCTTCAACATATACAAACAAAAAAAGCCACCATTCTTATTTATTTTCCAAAATGAATAAATAAATAAATAAGCAAATAAACAAAACCCTAACCATTCATATAACCATGGTTTAATCTTTACACAAACCCAAGTGAGCAAGTATCATCAAACATGATACAAACAAGTGCACAAAAATATATCACATATACAATGTGCATCAAGTGAGAAAATTCTTTTAAAGTGAACCAATACTAGTTAATGCAAAGTAATATATCAAAATATAATTATATATTAAATCATTAAATCAACATTTGATTCAATGATCCGGTCATGTCGCACATAACCGACTAGTATCGAATGTATCGATTTATCGAATCAATGATTCGATAACTAGGTCATATCGCATACAACCAATCGAAACATTCATCACGAGAATAAAATGCGGTATCACATACACGCATTATTCTCGGTCCCGCACATATCTCATATGCGCTCCTATTTCGTTTCGCTTGAGCCAGGAAACCTCTGTGTAGGACTCTAAAGACTCGTCAATACGCCGGTAGCAGATGATGATCATATCAAGCACCCACAAGCCGCAAGCGGTCTGCTAAACGTAACGGCCATCCGGGTATTGAGCGATCAGAAGATCGACGAGCTAGCCCGCTCACACTCCTGTGAATCCAACCAGTAACACTTACCGTACAGTCCGGTCTGTTCGTCTGATATGTCGCATATCAAGTCTAGGGGTGGTATACGTCAGACCCCAATAACCGATAAGTCGTGCTGATGTGAGGCTCATAACGGGTCGAGAAACTACTGGTAACACTTACCAGCAAATCTCTGATCAGCCCTGGCCAGGGACTTCCCTGTTACGGCCAATCGAGCACAGCGCAACATCAACCCCCAATACCGGGAGAGACGAAACCCCTCCTATCGCTCATTGCCTCCATGTGACTCGGGACTGTACCCAAAGACCACCGTTTTGCACACCCTCATGGACGTGGTAAGGTGGAGATCA
Source organism: Agapanthus africanus (assembly GCA_030015575.1). Lineage (NCBI taxonomy): Eukaryota > Viridiplantae > Streptophyta > Magnoliopsida > Asparagales > Amaryllidaceae > Agapanthus > Agapanthus africanus. The sequence goes on from CM057337.1 coordinate 166,466,636, forward strand.
AAGCACAGTGGGAATCACACAAGACTCTGTGACGATCTCGGGTCTACAGACTAACCTGTACAAGTGTCACCTGAGAACTGCCATCTGACGTGAGGTATAATACCATCTGGGAGTTCTCGGCGAGTCCGTCCAGTGTACCCAGTCTCCACTGAGCACCCGTATACCATCTCTGATGTCAAACACCAATGGATGTGGGATCATCCATCGCCCATCTCATGGGTCGAGAAGCGTATACGCTAGTCTACACTGGTATATCGATGCCCCGTCTCGATACACCCACGACTAGGGACCTTGAAGGATGTACCTATGGACTACCATGTCCCCACTAGTATGATCTGCATCACAGTCCAGGTAGTCAAGTACATTCATAAGGGCTTTACTAACATGTAACTATAAGACAGTTTAAAGAGACTAGTGTACATGTTAAGATAAAGAGCAACCAGATAGCATACTATCATATCGAGCAAGAAAGTCATCTCTATATATGTCCAAGCATCCAATATAATATACATCATCTGTACAATACTGGCCTCTAGGGCATACATACAACTAACATATCAAGTGCGTCGAGCTCTTTGTAATGCTCTTGCGGAACCATGGCGATCTGCAAACTCTGATCATCTCCAATGAAGGCTTGCACTGATGGACGAGCCGAGAATACTGCGTTGACCATGTCTTCAGAGTCACTGCCAAAGACCAGAATAGGGGTAGACGGTCCCGGTTTGTTGTATCGGGGAGGTCCCGAATAGTCTATCTCTTCTTCCTCCTCGGTATCGCTCCCGAAGACCGGAATGGTGGTGATAGCTTTTTGCTTATCCTCAGGTTTATGGCATCTTTCCGTGTCTTCAAAGTCTTGTACGAAGTACTTTGCATCTTCGTACTTTCGGACTTCGTTTATGGAGAATGGGTTCAGGTCCCCTGTCACAGTGTATTCAAGCCCATCTTTGAAGTACTTCATACACTGATGTTGTGTAGAAGGGATAATGTTGTACTCGTGTAACCAAGGCCGGCCAAGCAAAGCATTGTAGCAAGTCTTAGCGTCAATGACGTGGAACTTGATATCAGTGACGAGCAGCCCAAAGCGTAACGTCGGTATCACAGATACGAGCATCCGTGATGACTGGGAGTCAAACCCGGAGATAGTGATTTTATCACGAGCGAGGTGTTGAACGCTCGTGCAGATTTCTTTTAGCACCCTCATATTTAGGAGATTGACAGAAGACCCATTGTCAACTAAGATCTTCCCTATCTTAATGTCATGGCAATATCCAGAGACATATAGAGGACGGTTATACTCACACGTTCCGAGGAGGAGATCTTCATCGCCGAAAGTGATGTCAGTTGTGTGCACTTCTTCCAGCTCGTCCTTCATCTTTTCTTCGGTAAGGAAAACTTGGAATTGCTCGGGCTCTTGTAGTGCCTTGATCAAAGAATCTCTTGCCTCTTTAGATAGCAGGAGGGCATCGATAATGCTTAGCTGCGAGGGTATCTTCCTCAGGTGTGCCAGAACGTTGTAATCCACCTGTTTTTCTTGGGCGGGTCCTTGGCTGCCAGCTCTTTGAGGACTCGGTCATCGAGGGTGATATCCTCAGAGACCTTTTCTTTCCCCTTATCCTTTTTGTTCGATCCCTTGTTTGCGGGTCTGAGATTCTTTTCAGGTAGCGTGCGATTGCGCAGTTGAATATTCTCGCAGGTTTTCGTCTCTTCTACTTCGAAGGTGGGTTCTTTGAAGAGAGGGCCGAGGGCTATTTCCTTGTCAGAATCGCTTCCGAATGTGAGAACTTGCGATATCCCGAAATCAACCATGTGACAGTCGCCGGCAGTTCTTCTATGCTCATTTGTCATGCTTCTTTGTTCCCGATGAGTTTTGCGCTTCATCCGCTTGAAATGCTGCCGGTGAGCAACGTATCCCTGCCACCAATTTTTAAAGGCGTTGCATTCTTCAGTAGGGTGTGTAGTCCTCCGATGGTATAAGCAGTAATTTGGATGTGCATCCTCTTCGTTAAGGTGTATCCTATCAGGAGTGTTTCCTTCGGAGGGGGGCAGCTTCATTTCCATCGATATGGCTTTGGCGGACCTTTTCCTCGTCTTGAACCTGCTTTTATTTGCGGCGGATGTGCTTTGATCTGGTGGGAGTGTTTTAACCCTTTCTTCCAGTCGCCGGCGTTTGGCTTTTTCAAATATGGCCATTTCGCGTTCTCGATCATCTTTGCCTTCCAGAAGAGCTTCGTTCAGGAATACGTCAATCATCCCGTCTGATGGTCCTAGGAGTTCCGGTTCGGGATCTGCCCCCAGTTTCTCTATATCAGGAGCTTCTTCACCATCTACTGACGAGTGAGAGATCACATGGCAGCTTGCCACATAATCTTCAGGTTCGTCTGACAAGTCTTCTCCCTTATCTTTGTCGTTCTCTCCATCTTCAAGAATATGGTTGAGAAACTCTTCGAATGTGACCGGGGTTTGCTTTATCTGGTTATATTCCTCCAATGCGTCAATATGTTTTTGCAGGTCCGTGCGCTTGTCATCGGGCTTCACGGGCTTTTTGGTCTTTTTCTTCTTCTTCGAAGACTTTGACGGCTGAGCCTGAGCGTTTTGATTATCACTACCAATTCTTGGAGTCAAGCGCGGCTTCAACATTCCCTCAATAATCTCGGGTTCTAATGGCCTCTTCTATCTGATCGCCGGGCATGTTTGGAGATCCTTCAGCATTCGTTCTGTTTTGGCTGAAAGAGCGACCTCCCAAGGAGCTTCTTCTATAAAAGAGCATGATGCCCCCGGTGTGTCCCCCTTTTAAGAGCGTACGGCTGAGGTGGGCTTACTTTCCAATTCGCGGACAGTGCGAATTTGCCATGTTGGTATTGGTCCTCAATCCAGCCTTTGAAGACGAAACAATCTTCAATTAGATGGCCTACCACTTGGTGATAGGGACAATAATTGGGATTATTGGCCTCACCGGGTTGTAATGGGCGTTTTGGATCCGGTAAGGTGATGAGCCTGTTGCGCACCGCCAGCTCGAACAGTCCCCTCGTTTTATTCCGAGGAAACGAATAAGGGCGCTTCAGTTTCTTATTGAAGAATCGCCGTCTTTCATCTTGGCAATCGGTTGGCTTTGGACCACTGGGCTGCTGCTGAGCATTGACGATGAAGGTTGCTTTCCCTTTCCCTTTCTCGTTTCGGGATTCCAACTTCAAAGAAGAGGGTCTATGACCTATATGATCCATTTGGGCCAGTTTGTCAATCAAGGCCTGGAAAGTAGTTGGCTTGAAGAACATCATGAATAGTGAAATGGTCGCCTGAGGGTCGAGGGTCTTTATGAACATGCCTACCGCAGGCACTTCTTCCATGCGCTGCTCGAACTTCGACCATAGATTCCTCCATCGTATTGCATACTACACCCATGTTTCGCCTGGCTTCACCCTGGCATTGATTAATGCGGTGATGGGGGTGCGCTCGTTAGCGCTTGCGAACCTTTGTGTGAACAGCAATTCCATCTCCGTAAAAGTTTTGATGGAGTCGTTGGGAAGCTCTGAGTACCATTCGAACGCCGTTTCCGCCAAGCTGCCAATGAATTGGCGAAGCAGTAGCTTATCATCCCCTCCAGTGTTGCTGCAGAGAGCCCTGAACTGAGTGACATGTTGATGGGTATTGCCTGTCCCTTTGTACACATGGAATTTAGCAATTGTGTATCCTGGCAGGTACTTTATCTGATCGTACCATCCTGGACATGGTCGTCCAGTTCTGACGACTTAGCCGATTGCTTCATTCGCTTGATGAGCTCGTATTTACTGAGCTATATAATCATCGAGCATGGTTTTGGAGATGGTCTCCTCCTTGGCTGTTGACAGAGCCGGCAGAGGATTTGATATCTATCCTCTATCATATTCAATTATTACTGGAGGGTCCGGCTAGATCATCAGGCCCACTATATCTTGGAATAAAAGGGCCATTTATTTTATGTTGGCCGCTTGTTCCGCATCCTCTTTGTCCTTCTTCTCAAACATTCTCCGAAGGAATTCGGCATCCATTTCCTGCTCATGACGCTGCTCTGAAGATGTCTCCGGGCCTGCTTTTGGTCCAGTGAGTGCAGCCATGGCTGTCAGCATTTCTTGAAGCTTTTATTGTTGTTGCTCCTGAGCCTTGGTCACAGACCGTGTAAGTGGTCGGTGACTCGTAGAGATACGGCTATTCTCTTTCCCGGAAGCCATATAAACAGTATGCACCACCATGCCCACAGAATTGGGGCATTTAGATTCAGTGTCCTTGCAATTTGCCAAAGACGCAGGGGTCTTCTCCGGCCTTCTTCTGTTAGTTATATATATGCCGTAGTGGCCATTATTGTACATATGATGTATATTATAGTGGATGCTTGGATATATATAGAGAGGAATTTCTTGCTCGACATGATAGTATGCTATTTGATTTCACTTTATCTTAACATGTTGACTTGTATTGATTTACTGTCTTGCTCTCACATGTTGATAAAGCCCTTAGGATATGTACTCGACTACTGTGACTATGATGAGATCATACTAGTGGGGCCAGGGTAGTCAACGAGTACATCCTATAACTGTTCCTAATCGAGGGAGTATCGAGACAAGGCATCGATACTCCAGAGTAGACTAGCGTATACGCATCTTGACCCATATGATGGGCGATGGATGATCCCATATCCATCGGTGTTTGACATCAAAGATGGTGCACGGGTGCTCAATGGAGACTGGGTACACTGAACGGGCTCGCCGAAAACTCCTAGATGGCATTATACCTATCGTCAGATAGCAGTTCTCCGGTAACACTGGTACAGGTTAGTCTGTAGACCCGAGATCGTCATAGAGTCTTGTGTGATTCCCACTGTGCTTTGATTTCCACCTTACCACGTCCAAGAGGGCGTGCAAAACTGTGGCTTTTGGGTACAGTCCCGAATCACATGAAGGCAATGAGCGATAAGAGGGGTTTCGTCTCTCCCGGTATAGGGAGTTGATGTTGTGCTGTGTTCGATTGGCTATAACTAGAAGTCCCTGGCCAGGGCTGATATGGAGTGCTGCTGGTAAGAGTTATCAGTAGTTTCTCGACTCGTTATGAGCCTCACATCGACATGACTTATCGGTTACTGGGGTCTGACGTTTACCACCCCTAGACTTGATATGCGACATATCAGACGAAGAGACCGGACTGTACGGTAGTGTTACTGATTGGATTCACAGGAGAATGTACAGGCTTGCTTGTTGATCTTATGATCACTCAATACCTGGGTGGCTGTTACGTTTAGCTGACCGCTTGCAGCTTGTGGGTGTTTGATATGATCATCACCTACTGCCGGCGTATTAACGATTCTTTAGAGTCCTACACAGAGGTTTCCTGGCTCAGGCAAAACGGAGTAGGAGCACATATGTGATATGTGCGGGACCGAGAATAATACGATACGAGATACCGTATTCTATTCTCGCGATATATGATATCGGCCGGGTATATGTGATATAGCCGGGTCATCAGATCAAGTGTTGATTCGATGAAATGGTACAAGTTATATTAGTCGGTTATATGTAATATAGCCGGGTTATCGGATCAAGAGTTGATTCGATAATTTAATGTACATTATAGATAAGATATATTACATTACGTTAACTAATATAAACTCGCTTTATTGATTCATTTTCTCACAGGATAATACATTGATATATATGCGATATATGTTAATTGTATTATTTTCTTTTGTTACAAAATATATTATAAATGTGATATATAATATTGTAACATATTAGGGTTACAAATTCAACATTGGATTAGGGTTTAAACTTGGTTAGGGTTTGGATTAGGGTTAGCTTTTGCATGAAGCTTCCATGAAGCTTTCTTTTGTCTTAAGCTTAGATATTTTGTGTTGATATTTATTAACCCAACCCAAATCTTACCCTCTAGTTTATTCTCTACAAGGGTTAACTCTATCATTCTTATCCCACGGTTGGATTTGTAACCACAACAAGAATTCATTATTCATCACAAAAGATTATCTTCATCTTCTTCTTCCTTGAGCTCTTGAAAAAGCTTCATTAGGTTTTTCTTTTGTGATGATATTGAGTGAGAATTTGAAAAAAAAAGAGAGCAAAATTCCCACTTCATCATCCTCATCTATTCTAGCCACTTAGATTAGGGTGTTCACTTCTCTAATAAGTTGTTTAGTGAAGTGTAAGCTTGGGTTAGAGATTTCTCAAGGTAGATCATCTTGGATCATGAAGACTACAAGCAAGGTGTCTCATTTACCTCATGGAGCCACTCGAGAGTCGGAGTTCATGTTGATCGCAGTGAAGGGACCTCAACACAAAGCTTATGAAGCGAAAGAAAGGACTACAAAGGTTGTAATCCCATCTCTTTTCTTATTTGTATGTGATACAATTTTGTTACCCTAGAAATTCTAGCAAGATTCATGGTTAGTTAGCTTTGCACCTCTCTAAATTTTAAAATGGCATGAGTGATGCTACCAAACCCTAAACTAGGTGCAAGTGTAACCCAACAGTGGTATCAGAGCCGAACTAGAATTCTAGATACGGTGTTATATCAATTACGAAAACGAAAATCACTTCGAAATACGGTATTAGGAAACCCTATTCTTGCTCTCTGAAAAATTTTCAAAAAGTCCTTTAAAAATTTTTCAAATGGGTGCATAATGGTCTCTGGGACAATTTATGAACATGGGAGAAATACGGAGGGAGGGTACCGGTTTTGAACCGGCTACAGGAGGGAAAATTCTGGCTAGGCTGGCCCCACCACTTCCTCTGAACTCCGTATTTCCCATGTGGTCTTATGCCTCCAGTTTGGGTTTCCTAGAATTGTTTATTTAGCCCAATTTTCATGTGATGATTGGTTTGACCTGGGGCTAATTCGTAGTGCTTCGTAGTCGTATAATTTAACATTGTATTGGTAACCTTGACTGTTTTTAGCAGTTCGATCGAATTTCACACACCGCATTTTGTACCCCGCTGAAATTTCCAAGTGTTGTAATTTTCCGAAGTTGATTGTACTCATAAAAATCGTGCAAGTACCCCTATGGACCCCCTAAAAGACATAATAACCTTAACTCGATTCTATGCCCACGTAACCGCGTTCGAACTTTCGGGTTTGCCGTAGTCCCGTGGTGTCATAGGTGAGGCGTTGATTAACTCCTTCTACGGCTGGACCATGGACACTGTGGCACGGTTTTTGAGTGTTTTGACTTTGCTCAAATGTTGAGCTCACGGGGGTAATTTGTGCGTGTATGTTGATTCGATCGAAACGTTAAACATCGTCATGATATTCTGTAATGTGATACAATATGTGGAATTCATATAGTTAGGCATGAAATCCTTAATATGTGATATTTCGGGTTTACGATGTCTAAGTCGATTGTGGATTCCAAATGTTGTAGTTTTACACTTTCTTTTTTGTGACCGTAAGCGTAGTATGCGGTGTATCGCCGGCTTCGTTGCTATACATCAACGACAATCGGGATACGCATACTTGCTTACGTTAATGATATGAGATATTATGTGTTGCTGTGATATGTTATATTGGATCGTCGTGTTCTGAATAGCCGGGGGTTTTATGTGAGATGAGGGTTTTTATTTTCATTCATGTAAAATTCATTGTATGTAATATTCTTTGATTGGGGCACTTCTGGGTTGAGGATGATGTCACCATTGTATATTATTTACTTTTCCGCATTAGGATAGACCCAAGGTGGGGAGCACAAGTAACCCGGTTCTAGGGTCCTGAGGGTGGCCATCTCGAGGAGTCGAGACCGGGTCTCCTAACCCTAGAGTTGGCAGTGTTACTTGCCGCTTTCGTAGGGGTCAAGGGATGTGGGTTTGGCTATTCATCGCGACCGTGAAATCTGTGTTTTATACAGGCTCGATATAAAACACAGACCTCCTAAAATATCCAATATTTCATATGTTTCTTCTGCTGCTGATATACTGTGATGTGATCATATTATATGCATGAAACGAATACTTTATTATTGTATATATGATATATAATAAACGTTGCTTATGTTTTACACCCGCGCTAGTCCCGTCCCGGTATGCCGTTAGTTAAGTAACCTAACGGTGCATAACGGAACATTGTGGCGAATGCGGATGGCATAAGCGTAGGTTGTATTTTCGTTTCTTCTGTGATGCTTAGGAAGCATAAATGATGGGATTTATTAATGAGATTAATAAAAGAAAAGAAACCTAAAAGATATTGTAGAATCAAAACTTTATAAAAAAGGTAGCTACAGTTTTTCTTTGCATAGCGGTATATATGATATACCCTGCACCTTATTCGATGAGGAAATAACCGAGATCCCTTCACCGGGAGTGACCTCTTTAGCAAAACTGGCAGATGCTACAAACTCACGGTTTAATTTTTGATTGCTTCTATAGTTCTTGCTTTGCACGGCGGTATTTATGAAATATCATGCACCTTATTCGATAAGTAAAGAGCCGAGATCCCTTCACCGGGAGTGACCTCTTTAGCGAAACTAGAAAAGCCTCAAAAACACTCCTTTTCAAAATAACTTGTTTCTACAACGATAGCAAGTTCATTACGCTCATGGTTTTCTAAAAAACCTACGTAGCCCTCCGTCATTTCAGATAGAGACTAGTTAGTATTCGTGCTGCGTTTGTTGACTATGTTAAGGCGTAGTGTGCGGTAGCTAATTAGTGCTTATCTGTTAAAACATGAGATGTGATTGGATTAGGGTAGTTGTACGACTTTGTTGACTAAGTTAAGGGTCGTACAGGTAGGTTTAATTCAATCGGGAAATGACGGGTTGAACTTGGCTAGCAATTATGATTTGTTGACTATGTTAAGGTCATAAGTTGTTAGGGGCAAAAGCATTATCGGGAATTTCAAGTGTTGAAATTTGCAATGAGATTGCATACCTCCTATGAGATAGTTGGATCCCGATACCCACTGCGAGTAAGAGTTACTCCTGAGAGAATTTTACACAGGACAATTAGCCGATCAAGTAAGTGACTAGAAAGGTGTTTACGGGGTTATGCCTCTGGGAAAACGGGGTTTATTTTAATTAGATCCGTGCGAAAGCACTGGGAACCTCCCTCAAAGTACCAACACTGACCTGGCTGAAAGATTAGCGAACTTGTAAGGTGTAATTAATCCCGGCTAATCTTACCTTTTAGGGTTTTAAGGAAGATTTGATAAAAAGCAGTGAGAGCCATCCTGATTAGATAAGATAATAACCAATCTAATCTTGCAAGAGTATACGCTAAAGTGTTTTCTTCTCTCTCTCCAGGTAGCGACCATATCAGGCCTTAATCAAGATAATAATATGGATGTATTGACTGAACCCGCTTATTATACTAAGCAGGGGAACGTTGGTCCCGCTTCCACGTATAATTGTTATAAGTCTGAGCAGGGAATAGGAGAATATCTGGATTCTCACGCCACCCAAATGAAAAACAAGCATGCTGATGCATCTTCTTCAGGTGTGTTAATTATCGAGAACTGTTTCTCAGTTCACTCTATGTCCTGGGTATTAGATACCGGATCGGGATCCCACATATATAATATGTTACATGGGCTACGAAAAGGTAGGGAACTGGAAGAGGGTGATCATTCCATAAGAGTAAGGAATGGTGCAAATGTTGCAGCCAAAGCAGTTGGCGAATATCACCTTGTATTACCAAATGGTAATACATTGGTTCTGAACGAATGCTATTACATTCCGACCCTGATATACAATCTTATATCAGTTTCTTTATTAAGCAAAGAAGGATATAATTTTGTAGTACAGGATAATGTTATGAACATATTCATAAATCAAAAGCTGATAGGATCAGAATCGTTAAATAATGGCATATACGTTCTCAACCAAACTAAAGTACTTAATGTACAAAACGCACACAAGAGGAAGAGTTCAGAAATGAATGAATCCTTCTTGTGGAATTGTAGACTAGGTCATATCAATGCGACACGGCTAGCTAAGTTACATAAAGATGGATATTTGAATCCGTTCGAATTTTCATCTTATGACACTTTCCAGTTATGTCTCAAAGGCAAGATGACCAAAACTCCATTTAATGGACACGGAGAAAGAGTTAAAGAACTCTTAGGGCTGATACATAGTGATGTATGTGGTCCCATGTCTACACATGCCAGGAACGGTTCTTCCTACTTCATTACATTCACTAACGATCTCTCAAGAAATGGATATGTGTTTCTGTTGAAACACAAGTCTGAACCTTTTGAGAAATTCAGAGAATATAAGCACGAAGTAGAGAACCAAACGGGAAAAAGTATTAAGATCCTACGATCTGATCGAGGAGGAGAATTCTTGAGCAACGAGTTCCTAAACTATCTAAAAGAGAATGGGATTCTCTCTCAGCTTACTCTTCCCTATACACCAAAGCACAACGGTGTATCGGAACGGAGGAATCGCACCCTATTAATATGGTACGCTCTATGATGAGCACTGCTGAGTTACCTGTTTCTTTCTGGGGTTATGCGCTTGAGACAGCGGCATACCTATTGAATCAAGTTCCGTCTAAATCTGTACCTACCACACCATATGAGATATCGAGTGGGAAGAGACCATATCTTAAACGAGTTAAGATATGGAGTTGTCCGGCCTATGTCAAAAGGCAAAATCCGGACAAACTCGAGGCACGATCAGTTCTTTGCAAGTTTGTGGGATATCCTAAGAATTCCCAAGGATATATCTTCTACCACGCTGAGGAACAAAAAGTGTTTGTTTCTCAATAGCCACCTTTTTAGAAAAAGGAATTTCTTGTGAAAGAAATTAGTGGCGAAGCGGTAGAGCTGGAAGAAATTCCGGCACCACAAACCACAACTGAAGATTTAGTGGAACCAGATGATTCAATAGTTCCCGACGAACCCCTGCCTCTCCGCCGATCTAGTAGGGTTCCTCATCTACCTGAGAGATACTACGGTTTTCTTATAGATGGTGAGAGCGAGGATTGAATCATGGAAGATGATGACCCGACTAGCTTCGAGCAGGCCATCACGAGTGGGGACTCTGTGAAGTGGCTGGATGCAATGTGATCTGAGATGGAATCCATGTACACCAACAAAGTATGGACTTTGGAAGTTGCTCCTGAATGGGTAAAACCTATTGGGAGCAAGTGGATCTTTAAGAAAAAACTTGGTGTAGATGGAAAAATTGAGACTTACAAAGCTAGACTTGTTGCAAAAGGTTTTCGTCAACGACCAGGTGTGGACTATGACGAAACCTTTTTCTCCAGTGGCTATGCTTAAGTCCATCCGGATCTTACTTGCCATTGCTGCATACCATGACTACAAAATTTGGCAAATGGATGTTAAGACCGCCTTTCTAAATGGTGATTTAGAGTAGTGCGTGTACATGACTCAGCCAGAGGGCTTCGTAGATAGTGGGAGCAGCGGAAAGGTGTGCAAGCTGCTTAAATCCATCTACGGGTTAAAGCAGGCATCGCGGAGTTGGAACATCTGCTTTGATGTTGTAGTCAAAGAGTTTGACTTCATCAAAAACGTAGATGAACCTTGTATTTACAAGAAGGTTGCAGAGAGTAAGGTCGTCTTCCTCGTATTGTACGTGGATGTCATACTCTTGATAGGAAATGATGTTCCTATGCTGCACTCGGTCAAGATTTTCTTATCACAGAGATTCTCAATGAAAGATCTAGGTGATGCCTCCTGCATTTTGGGAATTAAGATCTATAGAGATAGATCTAAACGGATACTGGGATTGTCCCAATCCAGATACATTGACACCATACTAAAGAGGTTTAATATGGAAGAATCCAAGCGTGGGAACCAACCCACGATCTCTGGACTCACTCTCTCCAAAGAGATGTCTCGAAAGACTGATTTGGAAATGGCTCGCATGCAAAGGATACCCTATGCTTCGATAGTAGGCTCTATCATGTACGCGATGCTATGTACCAGACCCGATGTAGCATACTCACTAAGTGTAGTGAGTAGGTATCAGGCAGATCCAGGAGAGAGTCACTGGATATCTATGAAGAACATTCTTAAGTACTTGAGAAAGACTAAAGAGATGTTCTTGGTGTATGGTAATGGAAAACTCCAGGTGGAGTCCTTTATCGATTCAAGCTTCCAAAGTGATAAGGACGACTCTAAGTCGCACTCGGGATTTATCTTTACCCTAAATGGAGGGGCGGTTTGTTGGAAAAGTTCTAAGCAAGAAACCGTGGCAAACTCGACGATGGAGGCTGAATACATCGCTGCCAACGATGCTGCCAAAGAGGCTGTCTGGATGAAGAAGTTCATCACTGAACTTGGTATGGTTCCGTCCATTGAGCATCCAATACCTTTGTATTATGAAAACAATGGAGCTGTGGCTTTGGCCAAGGAACCCAGGTCCCATCAGAAATCCAGACATATTCTGAGGCGGTATCACCTGATCCGGGAGATAGTTGATCACCGCGAGATCGAGGTCAGGAGAGTTGACAATAAGGACAACACTGCGGATCCACTCACGAAGGCCATTCCCCAGATACAGTTTGAGAGACTCTTCGGGATGTTGGGTATGAGATGCTACAACAGCTGGCCTAAGTGCAAGTGGGAGATTGTTAGTTATATATATGCCCTAGAGGCCATTGTTGTACATATGATGTATATTATAGTGGATGCTTGGATATATATAGAGAGGACTTTCTTGCTCGACATGATAGTATGCTATTTGATTTCACTTTATCTTAACATGTTGACTTGTATTGGTTTACTGTCTTGCTCTCACATGTTGATAAAGCCCTTAGGATATGTACTCGACTACTGGGACTATGATGAGATCATACTAGTGGGGCCAGGGTAGTCAACGAGTACATCCTATAACTGTTCCTAGTCGAGAGAGTATCGAGACAGGGCATCGATACTCCAGAGTAGACTAGCGTATACGCATCTTGACCCATATGATGGGCGATGGATGATCCCATATACATCGGTGTTTGACATCAAAGATGGTGTACGGGTGCTCAGTGGAGACTGGGTACACTGAACGGGCTCGCCGAAAACTCCTAGATGGCATTATACCTATCGTCAGATAGCAGTTCTCCGGTAACACTGGTACAGGTTAGTCTGTAGACCCGAGATCGTCATAGAGTCTTGTGTGATTCCCACTGTGCTTTGATTTCCACCTTACCACGTCCAAGAGGGCGTGCAAAACGGTGGCTTTTGGGTACAGTCCCGAATCAAATGGAGGCAATGAGCGATAAGAGGGGTTTCGTCTCTCCCGGTATAGGGAGTTGATGTTGTGCTGTGTTTGATTGGCTATAACTAGAAGTCCCTGGCCAGGGCTAATATGGAGTGCTGCTGGTAAGAGTTATCAGTAGTTTCTCGACCCGTTATGAGCCTCACATCGACACGACTTATCGGTTACTGGGGTCTGACGTTTACCACCCCTAGACTTGATATGCGACATATCAGACGAAGAGACCGGACTGTACGGTAGTGTTACTGATTGGATTCACAGGAGAATGTACAGGCTTGCTTGTTGATCTTATGATCACTCAATACCTGGGTGGCTGTTACGTTTAGCTGACCGCTTGCAGCTTGTGGGTGTTTGATATGATCATCACCTACTGCCGGCGTATTAACGATTCTTTAGAGTCCTACACAGAGGTTTCCTGGCTCAGGCAAAACGGAGTAGGAGCACATATGTGATATGTGCGGGACCGAGAATAATACGATACGAGATACCGTATTCTATTCTCGCGATATGTGATATCGGCCGGGTATATGTGATATAGCCGGGTCATCAGATCAAGTGTTGATTCGATGAAATGGTACAAGTTATATTAGTCGGTTATATGTAATATAGCCGGGTTATCGGATCAAGAGTTGATTCGATAATTTAATGTACATTATAGATAAGATATATTACATTACGTTAACTAATATAAACTCGCTTTATTGATTCATTTTCTCACGGGATAATACATTGATATATATGCGATATATGTTAATTGTATTATTTTCTTTTGTTACAAAATATATTATAAATGTGATATATAATATTGTAACATGTTAGGGTTACAAATTCAACATTGGATTAGGGTTTAAACTTGGTTAGGGTTTGGATTAGGGTTAGCTTTTGCATGAAGCTTCCATGAAGCTTTCTTTTGTCTTAAGCTTAGATATTTTGTGTTGATATTTATTAACCCAACCCAAACCTTAACCTCTAGTTTATTCTCTACAAGGGTTAACTCTATCATTCTTAACCCATGGTTGGATTTGTAACCACAACAAGAATTCATTATTCATCACAAAAGATTATCTTCATCTTCTTCTTCCTTGAGCTCTTGAAAAAGCTTCATTAGGTTTTTCTTTTGTGATGATATTGAGTGAGAATTTGAAAAGAAAAGAGAGCAAAATTCCCACTTCATCATCCTCATCTATTCTAGCCGCTTAAATTAGGGTGTTCACTTCTCTAATAAGTTATTTAGTGAAGTGTAAGCTTGGGTTAGTGATTCCTCAAGGTAGATCATCTTTGATCATGAAGACTACAAGCTAGGTGTCTCATTTACCTCATGGAGCCACTCGAGAGTCGGAGTTCATATTGATCGCAGCGAAGGGACCTCAACACAAAGCTTATGAAGCGAAAGAACGGACTACAAAGGTTGTAATCCCCATCTCTTTTCTTATTTGTATGTGATACAATTTTGTTACCCTAGAAATTCTAGCAAGATTCATGGTTAGTTAGCTTTGCACCTCTCTAAAATTTAAAATGGCATGAGTGATGCTACCAAACCCTAGACTAGGTGCAAGGGTAACCCAACACCTTCTTTTGTGGGTGGTCGAAGTTGAGGGAGCCGTTGCAGCGGGCACTCAAACAGATGACACCTTCTGTGGCTTGACAGGGTGATCCCCTTCTCGCCGAACTTTCATCTTTTTCTGTCGGCGGGGGTAGTCTTGATCAATCACCGAGTCTTGGACCTGTCGCCAGACTTTGTAAATTTTGGAAGACAGCCGCTGAGGGGGCTGCTTCGGCTTCGCCTTTGTGATCTTTTCATCAGGAGGAGGAGACTTTTTTAGCACGGCAGTTGGCAAATTCCTGCGCACCTTGTTAAGTAGTTCAAAGTTGTTCCCAGTTGGAACAGCAGCATCAACTTCCACCGTTGGAGCTGGCGGATTCAGTCCAGAAGGAGAGCTACCCCCAGCCTTCCTTACTCGGCGCCAATGACGACGGCGTGCATGGCGAGTGGCCGGAATCACCTCCATTGTTGGATCAGCTTTTCCATGCTCCCTGTTTTGAGGAGAGGCTGTTATTGGCGCTAGCCTGTCGAAGACAGATGTCCGCTGAGAGGGAACGGTCAACCTGTCGAAAGCCGACCTTCGAGTAGGGAGAGCAGCTTGGACGACCTCAACTGTAGCAGGAGTTGGAGTATCCATCTCTGGTATTATGAGCCTCTTTGCGAGCCCACTTGAGGTTTGACCCAGCCTGTCGAAGACTGAGACATTGGAGCTGGACGACCCGCTGAGAGAGGCCGTGGTGGTTGCATGCCGATTAAAGACCGACTTCTTCGCAGCTTCCTGTGTCGGCATCTGAACGCTGAAGTTCGTTGGTGGGATCATGGTCCCGAAGAATAGCCCAGTGGTGGCTTGGGTCACTTGTTCCACCGGCATTGTGAAAAGGGAGACCGCTTGGGGCCCGTAGGTTATTCCTCCAGATGAGGCAGAATGGGAGTTGTTGCAATTAGTGCAGTTTGAATCCATTGATCTTCCGTTTTTCTGCACGGAGCAAGATACCAAATCTTAGTACTTCACATCCAAAGGCAGCCATGTCAAACCGCGAATTGTTCGCGAAACACGACACATGAAGTGTAGAGTGGAAAGAGGAAAAGGTCCCACTGAGCGTGCCAGAATCTGTTCTCCTCCGAATACAGAGACGCGACCGTGTAGGTTTGTCTTGCCTGAATTTGGGGGCAGATGCTATTTGGTTTTATCCTTCCACCTCTCCAAAGATGCCAAGTTGATTTATGGCACCGTGTATCGGAGGTTTAGACGGATGCGGCCGATGTAGCAGACTTCGTTAGATTCCCCCTCGTTTGAGGGGTTTTTGATTATGGGGACGCTCTTCCCTGCAGGCGCAAGCCCTTGCAGTTAATTACGCTACCGCATCGCGGTAACCACTTTCTCCTTCTCTAGATGGTCACTTCGTGTCATGTGCGTTTGTTTGTTTTATTTTTGGTTGCCCATGGATTGTATACGGAGACTAATTTATGTTGTCGCACGTAGGGCATAGATTAGTCCAAATCCATATTTTCTTAGATTTGGGTTTTGGTTGGGTTTAAGGATCGTTAATCTCATTTGAGATTAAGATCAACTTAAATATTTGTTAAGGATACGATAGTCTAATTTTAGACTAAGATCTACTTAACCATTTGTTAAGGATACGGTAGTCCAATTTTAGACTAAGATCTACTTAACAGGATCATTTAGATCCAACAAAAGAGCATTTGGGCTCTATTGTTTTAGTTTAGGGACTTTGTGGTCCAGTTTAAAGACGTCATAGTCTGTAAAGTTTAAAGACATCATAGTCCATGAGTTTAAGGACCCCATAGTCCATAAAGTTTAAAGACATCATAGTCCATGAGTTTAAGGACCCCACAGTCCATGGAATGTCTGGTTGTCGGGACCCGTCACCTCTCTGAAGACGTTGAAGGATTACAACGACAAATATCAGAGGAGTGAAGAGATGTACCCTTGAACCAATATTGGTTGGGAGATCTGTAGTCCAATTTGGGACCGAGATCAAAGATTTATGAGCATATGGGATCAATTAATCTTAAATAGGGTTCTGTGGCTACTTTGGGCTCGGCCCATTTACTAGAAATGTTAAACATTTAACAATACTGAGCATTGGTTTGAGTTCTGACAGCCTTTTTGTCTTTTATTGAGTACTGAGAACTTATCATAGCTCTGGGGTTTTATCATTTAAAGAACAATTTATGTTCTCTCAGCGCACACATGAGGAGCACATGGCGCGCTTGGCGCTGAGCGCCAAATCATGAGCGCATAACGCTTCTGTTAAAGTAGCGCATATGTGAGGAGCACGTGGCGCTCTTGGCGCTGAGCGCCAGATCATGAGCGTAGAGCGCTTCTGTTAAAGTAGCGCACACATGAGGAGCACGTGGCATGCTTGGCGTTGAGCGCCAGATAATGAGCGCAGAGCGCTTATTGTGAGTAGCGCACACGTGAGGAGCACGTGGCGCGCTTGGCGCTATGCGCCAGATCCTGAGCGCAAGGCGCTTCTGGTGAAATAGCGCACATGTGAGGAACGCGTGGCACGCTTGGCGCTGTGCGCCAGACAATGGGCGCGGTTCGCTTCTTTAAATTTGGAGCGCTGTGCGCTAGGTTTGGAGCGCTGAGGCGCTCTTTTTAAACTTGGAGCGTTGTGCGCTAGATTTGGAGCGCTGGGGCACTTCTTTAAACTGGAGCGCTAAGGCTCTTTTTTAAGCAGTTTTGCGCTCTGAGAATTAAATTTTCTCTTTATAAGAGATTTTGTCTCATGAATCTAAGAACAAAGTTCTTATTTTATAGGAGATGTTTCAATCTCTTATGTTCTTGGTGAAAGGCTTTGCCTTTATGGATCTGTGATCCTAAGAGAATTGAATTATTCTTTCCCCCTTTTATAATGAGATGTTATAATCTCTTTTGTGAAAGATAATTTATCTTAAAGATCTATGATCTAGCATAAGAACTAAGTTCTTTTTATGATGAGATGCTTTGATCTCTCTGTTTTTACGTTGAAGAAAAGTTCTCCATCTGCTAAGAGTTTTGCTCTTCTTTCTGAATTTTCTCAAAGTTTAGGGGGGGTTCCTCTATGTGAGACTTGAAGTCTTGGGACCTTTATATAGGGCAAGCTGATTTGTTGAATCAGTTGAAGAGATCTTTTCTCTAATTGATTTGGGGATTTCCCTACCGTTGGATTTTTGATTCTAGGGCTTCTGATTTACAGAAGACAATCTTCTTGTTTTTAACAAGATTGGGAAATCTTTCCCCACATAGAATTTGTTCTGTATTTTAGTGATTTTTAATCACCATTGGATCATTGATCTGACGGTGCTCTGATTTACAGAGCAAAATCTTTTTGTTTAGAAAGATTCTGAAGAATGTTTTCTCAACAGAATTTTATTCTGGTAACTTGATGATTTATCATCTTTGTTGGATCTTTGATCCAACGGTGGGGAACATTTAGTTCTAGCGCTAGCGTACTCATGCTTTACATGTGAGCGCTGCTTCAGAGCACGGGCGCTCTTAGCGCTAGTGCACCCGTGCTCTGCACGTGGGCGCTGCTTCAGTGCGCTGGCGCTCTTAGCGCAAGCGCACCCGTGCTCTGCATGTGAGCGCTGCTTGTCGGTGCTTCTATGAAGAGCTGCTTCATTTCAAATTTTGAAAATTTGAACAGAGCTTTGCTCTGATTGGGGGAAACAATATCGATGCCCTGTCTCGATACTCTCACGACTAAGAACAATTAAAGGATGTACTCAAAGACTATTCAGACCCCACTAGTATAATCTCGATCGTAATCCTGGAAGTCAAGTACACATCCTAAGGGCTTTATCAACATGTAACAGAGAGACAGTGAGTGTATATGTTAAGATAAAGAGTAACCAGATAGCATACTATCATGTCGAGCATGAAAGTCCTCCCTATATATGTCCAGGCATCCATTATAATATACAATCATGTACAATAATGGCCTCTAGGGCATACATATAACTAACAATCTCCCACTTGCACTAGGGCCATTTGTTGTAGTATCTCATACCCAACGTCCCATAAAAGTCTCTCTTGGGAAAGGCCTTCGTGAGTGGATTCGCCGTGTCATTCTTCAAGTCAACTCTCCTAACCTTGATCCTCTGGAGATCAACCATCTCCCTGATCAGGCGATACTGCCTTAGAATATGTCTAGATCGCTGATGGGACCAGGGTTCCTAGACCAAAACCACAACTCCATTGTTGTCACAATAACAGTTATTGGACGCTCAATGGTAGGAACCATGTTCATCTCATGAATAAGAAATATCTAGATAGACACTTTGGCAGCATCGTTGGTAGCGATGTATTCAGCCTTTATCGTCTAGTTTGCAAAGGTATTTAGCTTGGAACCCTTCAAACACACCGTCCTTCCACTGAGGGTAAGACAAAGCCTGAGGCCGACTTTCAGTCGACCTTATCACTCTGGAAGCTCGAATTGGTAAAGGATTCCCACTGGATTTCACCGTTACCAAAACTCCAAGAACATTTCTTCAGTGCTTCTCAAGTACTTAAGAATGTCCTTCACAGCTATCTGGTCTGGTGCATAACATCACATATATGATAGAGCCTAGTGCCGAAGTATAGAGTATCCCTTGCATGCGAGCTCTCTCCAAATCAGTCTAGGGAGACATCTTTTTGGAGAGAGTGGTTCCTGAGTAAGTGGGCGAACCACTACGCTCAGAATCTTCCATACTAAACCCCTTTAGTATGGTGTTAATGTACCTGGATTTGGGACACTCCAAAGATCCAATTAGATTTATCACTATAGATCATAATTCACAATATGTAGTAGGTGTCACCCAGATCTTTCATGGAGAATCCTCTTGATAAGAGGAGCTTGACCGAGCGTATCATAGGAAACCCATTTCCTATCAAGAGTATGTCATCTACGTACAATACGAGGAAGACAATCTTACTCTCTACAACCTTCTTGTATATACAAGGTTCATCTACCTTTTTGATGAAGTCAAACTCTTTGACTGCCACATCAAAACAGATGTTCCAACTCCACGATACCTGCTTGAATCCTGATGGACTTAAGTATAGCTATTGGAGAAAATGTTTCATCATAATCCACACTTGGTTGCATGACGAGAACCTTTTACAATAAGTCTAGCTTTGAAAGTCTCAACTTTTCCATCTACACCAAGAATCTTCTCAAGATCCACTTGCTCCCGATGTGTTTTACCCCTTCAGGTGTAACATTCAAAATCATATTTTGTTGGTGTATATGGATTCCATCTCAGATCGCATAGCATCCAGCCATTTCACAGAGTCCCTACTCGTGATGGCCTGCCTGAACCTAGTTGGGTCATCATCCACTATGATACAATCCTCACTCCCACTGTCATTGAGAAAACCGTAGTATCTCTCAGGTAAATGAGGAACCCTTCGAGATTCGCGGAGAGGCTGAGATTCGCTTGAAACTATCGAATCATTTGGTTCCACTAAATCTTCAGTCCTAGTTTGTATAGCTGGAACTCCTAGTTCTACCTCATGACCACAAATTTGTTTTTCAAAAAATTCCTTTTTCTAAAAGAATGTGGTATGTTGAGAAACAAAACACCTTTTGTTCCTCAGTTTAGTAGAAGATATTCTCTCGCAAATGTTTGGGATATCCAACAAACTTACAGAACTGACCTTGCCTCGAGTTTGTCTGGATTTTGCTTTTCAACATAGGCCGGACAACCCCATATCTTAACTTGTTTAAGACATGGTCTCTTCCCATACCATATCGCATATGGAGTGGTAGGCACTTGATTTGGTTGGAAGCCTATTCAATAAGTATACAGCTTCTCAAGTGCATAACTCCAAAAGGAAACAGGCAACTCAGCAGTGCTCATCATAGGGCACACCATATCTAATAGGGTGCGATTCCACTGTCCCGATACACCGTTGTGCTATGGTGTATACGGAGGAGTTAGCTGAGAGAGAATCCCATTCCCTTTTTAGAAAATCCAGGAACCCTATGCCCAAGTATTCCCCTCTCCGATCAGATCGAAGGACATAATAATTTCACCCGTCTGGTTCTCAACTTTACACCTATATTCTTTGAATTTCTCAAAAGCTTCTCACTTGTGTTTCAACAGGAACACATGTCCGAATCTTGAGAGAGGGTCAGTGAATATAATGAAGCATGAGGAACCAACCCTGGCATTTATAGACATAGGACCGTATACATCACCATGTATCAGTCCCAAGAGTTCAATAACTCTTTCCCCGTTTTCAGTAAACAGAGTTTTGGTCATTTTACCTTTGAGACATGACTGGCAGGTTTTATAAGATGAAAATTCGAACGAATTCAAATATTCATCCTTATGTAACTTAGTTAGTCGTGTCGCGTTGATATGACCTATTCTACAATGCCAAAAGAAGGATTCGTTCATTTCTGAACTACTTCTCTTGTGTGTGCTCTATATACTTTGAACTGTAGTTTGATTTAGAACGTATATGCTATTACATAACGTTCCTAATCCAATCAACTCTTGATTAAGGAAAATGTTCACAACATTATCCTGCAATACAAAATTATATCCATCTTTAACTTAATAAAGAAACTGATGTATAATATTGTATATCAGGTTCGGCATGTAATAACATTCGTTCAGAATCAATGTATTTGGTAATATAAGGTGATATTTGCCAACTGATTTGGCTGCAACAATTACACTATTCTCTATACATAGAGACATATCACCCAATCCTAGTTCTTTACCTTTCTGTAGCCCATGTAACAGATTAGATATGTGGGATCCTGATCCGGTATCTCATACCCAGGATATAGAGGATATTGAGAAACAGCTCTCGGTAACGAACACACCCGAAGAAGGTGCATCAACATGCTCTTTCTTCGATTGGGTCGCGTGGGAATCCGGATATTCCCCTATTTCCTGCTTAGACTTATAACAATAAGATAGAGCAGAACCAACGTTCCCTAGCTCAGTATAATAAGTAGGTTCGATTAAAACATCCATATTATTTTCTTGATTTAGGCGTGACATGGTCGCTACCAGGAGAGAGAGAGAGAAGGAAACACTCAGCGTATGCTCTTGCAAGATCAGATTGGTTATTATTTTATCTCATCAGGATGGCTCCCACTTTTTTTTATCAAATCTTCCTTCAAACCCTAAAAGGTAAGACTAGCCGGGATTAATTACACACTACAAGTTCGCCAATCTTTCGGCCAAGCCAGTGTCGATACTTTGAGGGAGGTTCCCCGTGCTTTCACACGGACCTAATTAAAATAAATCTCATTTTCCCATGGGTGTAACCCCGTTAACACCTTTCTAGATACCTACTTGATCGGCTAATTGTAATGTACAAAACTCTCCCAGGAGTAATATTTACTCGCAGTGGGTATCGGGATCCAACTATCTCATAGAAGTTATGCGATCTCATTGCAAATTTCAACACTTGAAACTCCCGATAATGGTTTTTACCCCTAGCACTTATGACCTTAACTATGGTCAACATATCATAAGCACTAGTCAAGCTCTACTCGTCATTTTGTGATTAATTAGACCCACTCACATAACCCTTAACTGTAGTCAACATAATCACATGAATGTCCTAACTAATCGCATCATATGCTGTGTAGGAAGATATCACTTAGCTACCGTACACTGCGTCTTAACTATAGTCAACATATGCAGCACGAATACTAAGTACTCTACTTCCTAAAATGGCGGAGGGTTGCGGATGGTTTTTAAGAAAACCTTTGACGTTTTGAACTTGATATCTTTGTAGAATCAAATAGTTTTAAAAGGAGTGGCTTAAGCTCCGTATTTTGAAACTTGCTTTTTCATAAAAAAGCCGAGTGAGTTTCAAATTCGATTCTGTAACATCTTTTAGGTTTATTTTCATTCATTAATTTCATTAATGAAGTCTCATCATTTCATGCTTCCTAAGTATCACAGATAAAGAAACGAAAATAGAACGTACGCTTATGCCATCCGCATTTGCCACAGTGTCCCGTTATGCACTGTTGGGTTACTTAACTAACGGCATAGCGGGGCGCGACTAGCGTGGGTGCAAAACATAAGCAACATTTATTATATATCATATATATAATAAGCCATTCGTCTCAGAATACCAAGTGATCACATCACAGAATATCAGCAACAGAAGATAACATATGAAATATTGGATATACTAGGATTTTCGTGTTTTAAAATAAGCCGGTAAAAAACACGGATTCCACGGTCGTGATGAATAACCAATCCCACATCCCTAGACCCCTACGAGAGCGGCAAGTAACCCTCCCAATTCTAGAGTTAGGAGACCCGGTCTCGACTCCTCGAGATGGTCTCCTACTGGACTCTAGAACCCGGTTACTTGTGCTCCCCACCTTGGGTCTATCATAATGCGGAAAAGTATATAATATACATCAATGGTGACATCATCCTCAACCCGGAAGTGCCCCAATAAAAGAATATTACATACAAGTTTTTACATGAATGAAAATGAAAAACTCTCATCTCACATAAAAAAAACCCCGGCTATTCAAACACGACGATCCAATATAGCATATCACATCAACACATAACATCACATATCATCAACGTAAGTAAATATGTGTATCCCAATTTTCGTTGACATATAGAAACAAAACCGGCGATACTCCACATATTACACTTACAGTCGCAGAAAAGTGTTAGTGTATATGCCCTAGAGGCCATTACTGTATCATACTAGTTTGTATATTACTTAATGGAAGCTTGGGATATTCACCTTGTATAAACAATCTTGCTCAATATAGTAGTATGCTACTTGGTTTGTTTCTACTTCAATGTGTACATGTGTTTATTTTGCGATATCACCTATACACATTAGTGGAGCCCTTAGGATCTTTGCTTGATTACCAGCGTTGTGATGGCAGTCACACTAGTGGGGGCTGGGTAATCTATAAGCACATCCTTATACAGGTCCCTAGTCTCAGGATTATCGAGACAGGGCATCGATACTCCGGAGTAGACTAGCGTATGCGCTTCTCATCCCAATGTGGGAGATGGTCTGTCCCACAGCCATCAGTACGTTGTACTGGAGATAGTATACGGGTGCTCGTTGGGTTACGAGTACACTGGACAGGACTCGTCGGGAACTGACAGGTTGGTATTATACCTATCGTCAGTTATCAGTTCCCAGGTGACATGAGTACAGCTTAGTCCGCTGACTTGACACTGGCACTTCGCCTCGAGTGTGTTCCCACTGTACTTTGACTACTACCCTACCACGGCTCAAAGGAGTCGTGCAAACAGGTAGTGGTTGGGTGCAGTCCCGAAGCACTTGGAGGCAGTGACGGTTAGACAGGATTCGTCTCTCCCGGTATTGGGGGTTGACATCGCGCTGTGTCTAGGAGAGCCATTACACGAGTAGTCCCTGGCCAGGGCAAGCGAGATATACTGGTAGGCTTCCAGTGTTATCTCAGGGTGTTTTGGGCTTCACTCCGACACGACTTGTACCGCTATTGGGGGACTGACGTTTACCGCCCCCTAGGCCCGACATGCGATGTATCAGACGAACAGACCGGACTGTACGGAGAATGTCACATTCAGACTCAGTAGGAGTTCAGATGGGGTTCACCTCGTCAGCCTTCTTGTCGGCGTCTACCTGGGGACCGTTACGCACAGCTAGTGCCGCTTGCGGTCTGTGGTTAAACCCACTGCCAGCGTAGTGTCGAGTCTTTAGAGTCCCACACAGAGGGTATTCGCCTCTGGGCAAAACAGAGTAGAGGTCGCATGGTTTTGCGACAGGGTTCGTTCTCATCCGCGCACTTGTGCACGTTTGGAGTCCGGACGGATATTGCCAGCGGGCTCTGGTTTGAGCCGGATACTGGTATATGTTTTGGGGTTGCTTTTTATCTCTCGGTATTCTTGTTCCTCGGAACGAGAATACAGGTGTGTATGCACAGTTGCTTGAGGCGGAGGATGAGGTTTTTCTTTAGGGTTTCGGAACGGGTGCGTATGCACAGTTGACAGTCGTCTTTTTCCAAACCCTAATAGATTTATGAAATATCAATTAATAATAGTAATTAAATGATATTATGTTATGGTTGGTTTTGTTGACTTGTTGACCATGGTTGACTTGTTGACCATGGTTGAATGTTTGACCATCATCATTACTTTGCAAGGATGCTCCTTGATTCTAGCTTACATTTCATTTAATGAAGTATGATAGTGGTCATTCCAAAACAACCATCAACTATTCTCATTTGAATTATTATTATTATTTAGATAATTCTTTTTCTTTTTGATATGGTTGTAAAAAGGAAAAAGAGAGCTCATTCTATCATAATCATTCTCTCTCCTCACTTCATCTTCTTCTTCCTCAAGCTCAAGGAGAATCCTTCTCTTGTGTTGAGAATCCCTCTCCTTGAAAAGAAAACAACCCCTAGACACTCTCTACTCACTCTAGGATCAAAGGTTTAGCAAGCCGAAGACTCTAGTTCTCTCAAAGTTCGAGAAAGAGCCCGAAGGTTGAACCCTCAGGTGGATCCATCTATGACGGAAGAAGGCGACGAGGAAAGAACCATCAGCCTCTACAAAGTTTGAAGAAGAAGGAGTTCAAGTTTAGGTATAACCATCTTTCCGAGTAGCTAACTCTCTTTAGCATGTTTGCTAGTTTTAGTTTAGGAAAAGATCCCGACTTTGTTAGTCCATGTTGCCCCATGCGCTAAAAATTTGATTTTTATACCGTTTCTGCCTCCCCGTAAGAACCGGGGGTCGCAACGTGGACTTACAGTGGTATCAGAGCCTAACTAAACTTAAACTAGCTTGGTAGCGAAGTGTATGGAAGTTCGAAACCGAAAAATCACAAAAAAAAACCGGAAATCTAAAACCCTAAGTTTCTGTTGAAATTTTTTTGTTCTCTAAAAGTAAAACTTTATACTCCTAAAATCGGCTCAGGGTTTTCTGAGAACACCTAAGAAAAACGATCCCATAAATCGCTCAAACTGCCGCGGATCCGCGGCCTCAGCTATTCTCTTAGCCGCGGATCCGCCGCCGTTTAGCCTCTTCATGTGATCGTGTTTTGTGCAGTGTTCATCTGGTAGGGTTTTGGGATTTTTCAAATATGTTATATGTGCCCAGATTTTCCAGAAAAGAAATTTACTTTTGGGGTCCTATAAATCCGTATTTTTTTCGAACTTCGCTACACTTTGGCTATGTTGGTTATATCTGTGATGTTTGCATGTATTGAACGTCGGCTAATCGCTATAAGTCGATTAGTCGGGGTTATACATCTCTGTGATCTGTGTTTGATATTGGAATGTGTATATGAATGTGTTGGACTGTCGCGGGTGAATAGCCGGGGTGGATGTGAGATGAGCTTTTGTTTTTCTTTCATTCATTTGTAAAAGTAAATTGATGTAATAATATTATTTGTATGGCCGCACAACCGGGTCGGGGTTGTAGCCGTCATTGTATAATTCTTTTTACTGTTTTTGCTCCTAGGATAGACCCATGGAGGGGTGCACAAACTATCGGGTACTTGGCGGGTAGTTTGCCGCACCCGTAGGGGTCTTGGGTGGGGTATTTGCTATTCACCTCGACCGTGTAATCCACTTTTCGTTGCAGGCTCGAACGGATTGTGGATTCCTAGTATATCCAATATATTCATCTGTGATCTGTAATGTCTATCATTGCTTTATATTTAGGCGTTGCTTATGTTTTATAGCCGCGCTAGCCCAGCCCCCGCTCTGTCGTTAGTTAAGTAACCTAACGGGTGATGACGGGACCCCGTGGCGAATGCGAATGGCATAAGCGTACGTCATATTTTGGTTGTTTTCTGCAATGGTAGGATTAAATGATGGGACGCATTAAAAGAACTAATGCAAGAATATCACGCATTAAAAGAACTAATGCAAGATAATAAACCAAGCTAAAGTCGTTGGAACACTTTCGAAAAACCACTCGGTTCTTTTCAAAACTAACTTTTAAATGCGGAGCTTGAGCCACTCCTTCTAAAAGCTATCTCGTTCCATCGATTATATCAAGTTCACTACGTTCACGGTTTCGCCAAAACCATCCGTAGCCCTCCGTCGTTTCATATGAATATTCAACAGTATTCAAGCTGTGTTTGTTGGCCTTAGTCAAAGCACAGTGTTTGGTAGCTGGTAGGTATTCATATGTTGCATAGATAGAATGCGTTGGTTTGGGACAGTCGTATTGCCTTGTTGGCCATAGTCAAGGGTATATACGGGTGGGTTCAAATTAACCTGGATAACGACGGATAGAACTTGACATGTGACTTATGATTTGTTGGCCTTAGTCAAGGTCATAAGAGCATGGGGCAAAAATCCACATCGGGAGTTTCATAAGTACTGAAACTTGCTAGATTTGCATACCATTTGGAGTGTGATGATTCTGGTAGGATTCCTTCAGTTTCGTCACGCGATGATATTTGGATCCCGATCCTACTGTGAGTATATGCTACTCCTCGGGAAATTTCTCACTAAACGATCAATGCTATAAACCTAGTAGGTGCCTAGAAAGGTGTTAGCGGGGCTACGCCCTCAGGGAAAAGAGGTTCTTAAATTAAGGAACTTCGCGAAAGCGTTGGAAAACCTCCCTCGAAGTACCGACACTGGCCTGGCTGAACGGTTAAGCAAGTATTGTACGGTGGGATTGATCCCGACCGATTCTTCCTTTATGGTTTGAGGAGGGATTCGAGAGACAGTGGGAGCCATCCTGTTTAGACAAATTAAAAACCATTCTAAACTTGCAAGAGCATCGTTCTAAAGTGTTTCTTCTCTCCCCCCTGCAGCGACCAAATCGAAATGACTGGACTTAAGTTACTTCTAGATAAAAACATACTGACATGGCCAAACTACAAAGATTGGCTAAGGAATGTTAAAATGGCAATCACTTACGACAAGCTGGGGTATCTTCTTACCACCAAAGCTCCCCCCGTCCCAGGTCCCACCTCCAGCGTCGCGGATAAGGAAATCCGTAAGACTTGGGAGATTGATTGAGCGAAGGCCAAGTGCCTCGTGCTTGCCTCTATGGACAACGATCACCAGAGGAGGCACGAGAATATGGACTTGGAATCCATATTTCTTCATACAAAAGAACTGTATGGAGAGCAGTCTCGTATCGCAAGATACGAAGTGTCGAAGAAGTTATTTTCGGCAAAGTTGGCCGTCGGATCATCGGTAGCGGACCACATGCTTAAGATGATTGGCTACATTGAGGAGCTCGCGGAACTTGGGACCACGTTGGAAAGTGAACTCTATACGGATTTAGTTCTCCAGTCCCTTCCTTCCACTTACGCCCAGTTCATACTGAATTTCAACTTGCAAGAAAAGGAAGTTGAACTTTTAGAACTCCTCAACATGCTGAGGAGCGCAGAGGGCACCCTACAGAAAGGTAGGGAAACACCCGCTTTGTTTGTAGGAGGATCTTCTTCCTCTAGGTCCAAGGCGAAAGCCAAGGGAAAGAGGAAGAAAGCCCCCGCCAAACCAAGAGGCGGTGTTAGTAAAGTGGGTACGAAGGGAAAGGAAAAGGCAACAAAGATTGCGGGGAAGCTTGTTGGAAAGGAAGAATGCTTCTATTGTCATAAGGGTGGACACTGGAAGAAAGATTGCAGGGCTTGGAAAGCCAGGACACAGGAACTGAAGCAGGTTGCGGCTTCAGCTTCAGGTGTGTATGTTATTGAGAACTGTCTTTCTATAAACTCTACTTCCTGGGTATTGGATACCGGATCAGGATCTCATATCTGTAATTCTTTGCAGGCGTTGAGAAACCGTAGGTTTTTGAAGGCAGGTGACATGACCCTCAGAGTTGCGAATGGAGCTAGCATGGATGCTAAAGCCGTGGGGGACTATCACCTGGGAATGTCAGATGGACATGTTTTGGTTTTGCGTAATTGCTTTTTTGTACCCAACGCAACTTGTAATATCATTTCTGTATCTTTGGTTTCTAAAGAAGGTTATGAATTTGCGTTTGTAAGTAATGTTGTAAACATTCACCTTAATCAAGTTCTGATTGGGTCAGGTACACTGAGCAATGGTATATACGTATTAAACCAACCACAGATTTTCAATGTCCAGAATACACACAAAAGAAAGTCTCCAGATATCAATCAGGCTTTCTTATGGCATTGTAGACTGGGTCACATCAATGAGACACGGTTGACTAAGTTACATAAAGAAGGATACTTGGATCCGTTCAAGTATCAGTCTTATGCCACTTGTGAATCTTGTCTCATGGGAAAGATGACAAAGACTCCGTTTACTGGACACGGAGAAAGAGCGAGCGAGCTCTTGGGACTCATACACAGTGACGTGTGTGGTCCAATGTCTACACATGCGCGAAGCGGTTATTCATACTTCATTACTTTCACAGACGATTTCTCTAGGTATGGTGTCTTCTTAATGAAGCACAAATCCGAGGCCTTTGAGAAATTTCGGGATTACAAGAATGAAGTTGAAAAACAAACAGGCAAAAGTATTAAGATTCTAAGATCGGATCGAGGTGGTGAATACTTGAGTACCGAGTTCCTGGACTATTTAAAAGAGAATGGAATTCTCTCTCAGCGTACTCCTCCATACACTCCGCAACATAACGGTGTATCGGAAAGGAGGAATCGAACCCTATTGGATATGGTTCGTTCCATGATGAGTAAGGCTGAGTTACCGCGATCTTTCTGGGGATATGCACTAGAAACAGCTGCACATCTCTTGAACCAAGTTCCTACTAAGACAGTGCCTACCACACCATATCAGATGTGGAGTGGGAAGAAACCCTGTCTTAAATCCTTTAAGACATGGGGATGTTCGGCTTTTGTAAAAAAGTAGCATGCGGACAAGCTCGAGGCACGCTCAGTACAGTGCAAGTTTGTGGGATACCCAAAGAACTCCAAGGGGTATCTATTCTATTACGCAGAGGAGCAAAAAGTCCTTGTTTCTCGTCATGCCCGCTTCTTGGAAACTGAGTTTTTAGAAAATCAGATAAGTGGGAGCGCAGTAGAACTGGATGAAATTCCAGAACCTCAGACTATTACTGAAAGCTTAGTGGAACCAGAGGGTTCAAAAGAACAGGACATTCCTACGCCGCTCCGCAGGAGTAGTAGGCAGTCTCATCCGCCCGAGAGATACTACGGTTTTCTCATAGACGGGGATAGAGAGGATTGCATCATAGATTATGATGAGCCTGCTAGCTTCCAACAGGCCGTTCAGAGCATTGACTCGGTAAAATGGCTGGATGCAATGCGGACCGAAATGGAGTCCATGTACACCAACAAAGTATGGACGTTGGACATTGCTCCAGACGGGGTAAAACCCGTAGGATGCAAGTGGATCTTCAAAAGGAAGATTGGTGTAGATGGACAGGTTGAGACCTATAAAGCTAGACTTGTAGCAAAGGGTTTCCGTCAAAGACCTGGCTTGGACTATGATGAAACCTTTTCTCCAGTGGCTATGCTGAAATCCATTCGGATCCTTCTTGCCATTGCTGCCTTCCACGATTATGAGATTTGGCAGATGGACGTAAAAACCGCTTTTCTAAATGGAAATTTAGAGGAGTGTGTCTATATGGATCAGCCAGAGGGTTTCATTCAGAGTGGGAGCAGCGGAAAGGTGTGCAAGTTGCTTAAGTCCATCTATGGACTAAAGCAGGCATCGCGGAGTTGGAACATCTGTTTTGATGAGACGGTCAAGGAATTTGGCTTTATCAAAAATCCAGATGAACCATGCATCTATAGTAGATTTGTAGCGAGAACTGTAGTATTCCTCGTTTTATACGTGGATGACATTCTCTTAATAGGAAATGACATTCCTATGCTACAATCTGTCAAAGGTTTCTTGTCACACAGGTTCTCCATGAAAGACCTGGGTGATGCCTCTTACATCCTGGGGATCCGGATCCATCGTGATAGATCCAAGAGGATATTAGAACTTTCACAGTCCAGGTACATCGACACCGTACTGAAAAGATTCAGTATGGAAGATTCCAAGCGCGGTAACCTACCGGCTTGTCACGGGATCACCCTCTCTAAAGAGATGTCTCCCAAGACTGATTTGGAGAGGGATCGCATGTCTATTATACCCTACGCTTCTGCGGTAGGCTCTATAATGTATGCGATGTTGTGTACCAGACCGGATGTAGCTTATGCACTGAGTGTAGTAAGCCGGTATCAGTCAAACCCTTGGGAGAAACACTGGATAGCAGTAAAGAACATTCTCAAGTACCTGAGGAGGACTAAGGAGATGTTCTTGGTGTATGGCGGAAAAGACCTCCAGATCGAGGCCTTTGCTGACTCCAGCTTCCAAAGTGACAAGGATGATTCCAAGTCCATGTCGGGTTTTGTCTTTACCCTCAATGGAGGGGCGGTGTGTTGGAAGAGTTCCAAACAGGAAACCGTTGCAGACTCGACGATGGAAGCGGAATACATCGCTGCATCTGATGCCGCAAAAGAAGCTGTCTGGATGAGGAAGTTCTTGAAAGAACTTCAGGTGGTTCCGTCCATTGTTGACCCAATACCTCTGTATTGCGACAACAACGGGGCTATAGCTTTAGCGAAGGAACCCAGGTCCCATCAAAGATCCAGGCACATCTTGAGGCGGTATCACCTGATCAGGGAGATCGTGGATCGCAAGGAGATCGAGGTTCGGAGGGTTGCTTCAGAAGAAAACACTGCAGATCCATTCACCAAGGCCTTACCCCAGACTCAGTTCGAGCGGCTGATCGAGATAATAGGTCTTCGATACGCCAGTACATGGCCTTAGTGCAAGTGGGAGATTGTTAGTGTATATGCCCTAGAGGCCATTACTGTATCATACTAGTTTGTATATTACTTAATGGAAGCTTGGGATATTCACCTTGTATAAACAATCTTGCTCAATATAGTAGTATGCTACTTGGTTTGTTTCTACTTCAATGTGTACATGTGTTTATTTTGCGATATCACCTATACACATTAGTGGAGCCCTTAGGATCTTTGCTTGATTACCAGCGTTGTGATGGTAGTCACACTAGTGGGGGCTGGGTAATCTATAAGCACATCCTTATACAGGTCCCTAGTCGCAGGACTATCGAGACAGGGCATCGATACTCCGGAGTAGACTAGCGTATGCGCTTCTCATCCCAGTGTGGGAGATGGTCTGTCCCACAGCCATCAGTACGTCGTACTGGAGATAGTATACGGGTGCTCGTTGGGTTACGAGTACACTGGACAGGACTCGTCGGGAACTGACAGGTTGGTATTATACCTATCGTCAGTTATCAGTTCCCAGGTGACATGAGTACAGCTTAGTCCGCTGACTTGACACTGGCACTTCGCCTCGAGTGTGTTCCCACTGTACTTTGACTACTACCCTACCACGGCTCAAAGGAGTCGTGCAAACAGGTAGTGGTTGGGTGCAGTCCCGAAGCACTTGGAGGCAGTGACGGTTAGACAGGATTCGTCTCTCCCGGTATTGGGGGTTGACATCGCGCTGTGTCTAGGAGAGCCATTACACGAGTAATCCCTGGCCAGGGCAAGCAAGATATACTGGTAGGCTTCCAGTGTTATCTCAGGGTGTTTTGGGCTTCACTCCGACACGACTTGTACCGCTATTGGGGGACTGACGTTTACCGCCCCCTAGGCCCGACATGCGATGTATCAGACGAACAGACCGGACTGTACGGAGAATGTCACATTCAGACTCAGTAGGAGTTCAGATGGGGTTCACCTCGTCAGCCTTCTTGTCGGCGTCTACCTGGGGACCGTTACGCACAGCTAGTGCCGCTTGCGGTCTGTGGTTAAACCCACTGCCAGCGTAGTGTCGAGTCTTTAGAGTCCCACACAGAGGGTATTCGCCTCTGGGCAAAACAGAGTAGAGGTCGCATGGTTTTGCGACAGGGTTCGTTCTCATCCGCGCACTTGTGCACGTTTGGAGTCCGGACGGATATTGCCAGCGGGCTCTGGTTTGAGCCGGATACTGGTATATGTTTTGGGGTTGCTTTTTATCTCTCGGTATTCTTGTTCCTCGGAACGAGAATACAGGTGTGTATGCACAGTTGCTTGAGGCGGAGGATGAGGTTTTTCTTTAGGGTTTCGGAACGGGTGCGTATGCACAGTTGACAGTCGTCTTTTTCCAAACCCTAATAGATTTATGAAATATCAATTAATAATAGTAATTAAATGATATTATGTTATGGTTGGTTTTGTTGACTTGTTGACCATGGTTGACTTGTTGACCATGGTTGAATGTTTGACCATCATCATTACTTTGCAAGGATGCTCCTTGATTCTAGCTTACATTTCATTTAATGAAGTATGATAGTGGTCATTCCAAAACAACCATCAACTATTCTCATTTGAATTATTATTATTATTTAGATAATTCTTTTTCTTTTTGATATGGTTGTAAAAAGGAAAAAGAGAGCTCATTCTATCATAATCATTCTCTCTCCTCACTTCATCTTCTTCTTCCTCAAGCTCAAGGAGAATCCTTCTCATGTGTTGAGAATCCCTCTCCTTGAAAAGAAAACAACCCCTAGACACTCTCTACTCACTCTAGGATCAAAGGTTTAGCAAGCCGAAGACTCTAGTTCTCTCAAAGTTCGAGAAAGAGCCCGAAGGTTGAACCCTCAGGTGGATCCATCTTTGACGGAAGAAGGCGACGAGGAAAGAACCATCAGCCTCTACAAAGTTTGAAGAAGAAGGAGTTCAAGTTTAGGTATAACCATCTTTCCGAGTAGCTAACTCTCTTTAGCATGTTTGCTAGTTTTAGTTTAGGAAAAGATCCCGACTTTGTTAGTCCATGTTGCCCCATGCGCTAAAAATTTGATTTTTATACCATTTCCGCCTCCCCGTAAGAACCGGGGGTCGCAACGTGGACTTACAAAAAGAAAGTGAAAAACTAAAATAATTGGAATCCGCAACCACCTTAGACATCATAAACCCGAAATATCACATACTTCGGATTTCATACTTAACTATATGAATTCCTTAGACATCATAAACCCGGAATATGTGATATTCCGAATTTCATGCCTAACAATTATAAACCCTGTATTTTAGTCTCGTTATTGAAAACATTTTCCAATAACAAGTCGGGCAATGCAACAAGATTCCCGACATCTTGATCAAATGCTCGTCGGAAACTTTAGTAGACGACCGCACCCCCGATACCGTCGACGAAGTGCACTTAGGAGGAACACCGCGGCCGCGAGCACCCGGACGGATGCTTTTTGGCAACGGGGTTCTCCTACAGTCACTTGGTCGGGGCTATGGGGCATGGCTATCTAGTAACGTTACCCGACGACTATCCGCATACACTACGTAATTGCGACGGAATTTTGATCCGAATCAAAATCCCGCGGCAACCGATCAAATGAGACTAAATTGCTAGAATTATAAAATTCAAATCAATTTTCACAAAACTGATTATTGTGGATTCCAAATATTGTATCACAATTCACAGATAGCTAGACGATATTAAACCTTCGATCGAATCAACAAATACCCACATTTCCCAGAGAGCTCAACACTTGAGCGGAGTTAAAAAAAATACCCAAAACATGCCACAGTACCTACGGACCAACCGTAGAAGGGCCAACCCTTGCCTCACCTATAGCGCTGTGGAACCGCCGCAAACCCTAGGGTTTGGCGGCGGTTCCAGCGGTCATAGAATCGAGTTAGAGTTTCGTCCTTCTAGAGGATCCATAGAATTACCTGCATGATTTTTTTGAATATTTTTAACTTGGAAAATTCCAACTTTTGGAAAATTTCCAGAGAAGGGTCATGAGGTGGTGTTTGATGTTCGTTCGAACTTTTTAACGCCATCTAAAATACCCGAAACGGTGTTAAAACACTTCGAATTGCTTTTACAGAAAGATAACATCACATGCAATCTCAGTAAAAACAAACAACACCTGAAATACCAAAATCCAGAGACTAGAACACTAAAAAAAATTAAAGCCAGAAAGCTAAAAAAACTGGTGGGACCGGTTTTTATCCACATCTCGCTGGGAAAATCCGGTGAAGGGGCCTCAATTTTCTGTGGTGTTCATGCTACATCATATGTAACATTCTACAGCCACTTAAAAAAAATTTAGAGGACTTAAAAATTTCGACAGAAACTAGGCTTTTTGTTTCGAGGTTTCGGAGTTGTTTCGGTTTCGTAATTCTACAAACATCGTCTAATTCTTTAGCTTGACTCTGATACCACTGCTGGGTTCGCTAGCACGACCACAAGATTTCGGGAGGTATCAACCATGTTGTTTTCAAAAATTTAGCGCGCTAAAGAACCCTAGACTAGAATCTTAACTAGAGAATTAGACGTAAACTAGCATGTAAACAACTTTACATCTAAGTGAATGAGGAATACAACCTTTGTAGACCGGTCCTTCACTTCTAAAGCTCCGTGTAGCAGTCCCTTCTCTCCAAGTAGTGATCTCCCGGACTCTAGTAAGGTTCCACAAGGTGAAATGAACAAGCTTGCTAGAAGTCTTCGAGACCGAAGATAATCTACGTCGAGAAGACTCTAACTCAAGCTATATCTTCACTAATTAGGAATTAGTGAAACAAACAACCTAAACTAAATGGCTAGTCTTATGTAGGTTGATGAACTAGGAATTTTGCTCACTTTAGAAATATTTTTCTCACTAATTTTCTTCACCTTCTCAAAACCTAGAGAGCTCAAGGAGATGAAGAAGAAGATGAAGTGGAAAATGGAATGAGTGAGAATAGCAACCATGAGTGAGATAATATATCATACTAACTCTTGTAGAGATTTAACCATGGCTTAAGATAATGGTTGGGTTAATAAATATCTCAAATAAAACAAAATTAGTAGACTAAGTCAATGGTTCTACAAGCTTCCACTAAGCTCAAACCATGTGACTAATTTCCAACTAATTTTGATTTACTTTAAATAATAAAACCCACAATTACCTTTAGCATGGTGTGAGTCTCATACACCCATGAAGCATGTAGCAACAAGCATGACACAATAATATATATCACATATATATTAAGTGTACACAAGTGAGAAAAAGAAATGCTTAAGTGAGCTAATATTAGTTAATGTAAATTAATATATCAAATATATAATTATACATTAAATTATTAAATCAACACTTGATTTAATAATCTGGTTATATCACATATAACCGACTAATATCATATGTATCAACTTATCGAATCAACACTTGATTCGATAACCCGGCTATATCATATATAACCGACCGATATCACATATCGCGAGAATAGAATACAGTATCTCATACACGTATTAATCTCGGTCCCGCACATATCACATATGTGCTCCTACTTCGTTTCGCCTGAGCCAGGAAATCTCTGTGTTGGATTCTAAAGACTCGTCAATACGCCGACGGTAGGTGATGATCATATCAGTCACCCACAAGATGTCAGCAGTATTAGCTGCACGTAACGGCCATCCGGGTATTGAGCAATCAGAAGATCAACAAGCAAGCCTGCTCATACTCTTGCGAATCCAAAAAGTAACACTACCGTACAGTCCGGTCTCTTCGTCTAATATGTCGCATATCTAGCCTTGGGGTGGTAAACGTCAGACCCTAATAGCTTGATAAGTCATGCCGATGTGAGGCCCATAACGGTTCGAGAAACTGCTGATAAAACTTACCAGTAGATCTCAGTAACCCTGGCCAGGGATTTCCTGTTATGGCCAATCGCGCAAAGCGCAACATCAACCCCCAATACCGGGAGAGACGAGATCTCCTCCTATCGCTCATTGCCTCCATATGACTCGGGACTGTACCCAAAAACCACTTGTTTGCATGACTCAATAGAGCCGTGGTAGGGTGGAAATCAAAGAACATTGGGAGACACACAAGACTCTATGACGATCTCAGGTCGACAGACTAACCTGTACCAGTGTCACAAGAGAACTGCTATCTGACGTGGGGTATAATACCATCTAGGAGTTCTCAGCGAGTCCTGTTCAGTATACCCAGTCTCTACTGAGCACCCGTATACAATTTTTGATGTCAAACACCAATGGGATCATCCATTGTTCATCATATGGGTCAAGAAACGTATACGCTAGTCTACTCTGGAATATCGATGCCCTATCTCGATACTCCCACGACTAGGAACAATTAAAGGATGTACTCACAGACTACCCGGACCCCACTAGTATGATCTCGATCATAATCCTGGAATTCAAGTACACATCCTAAGGGCTTTATCAATATGTAACAGAGAGACAGTGAGTGTACATGTTAAGATAAAGAGTAACCAGATAGCATACTATCATGTCGAGCAAGAAAGTCCTCCCTATATATGTCCAGGCATCCATTATACTATACAGTCATGTACAATAATGGCCTTTAGGGCATACATATAACTAACAGTTTCAGGGATATAAATGCATGTCAAGAGGTAAATTCCTGCTCTGGACTGCAGGAATACGAGGGGTGACAAGTTTAGTGAAACTTGATGGTATTTTAGTGTGAGTTCGATCTTTAAAAGAATGACAGGTTTCACTTAAATATATATAATATTTATATATTTATAAAAATTTATTTTATTATTAAATAGAAAATCTCGTTTTTATTAAAAATCGTATTAAAAATCTTTCGAGACCAAATGCTCCATGAGGAGGTCTGCATCTCACTCTACTAACCCGAGAATATGCGATAATCTGCACCATCTAATAACGGGTTCTCTAAAATGAGTTGTAGAGGCATAATCGCAAAGAGTTTGAAATACAATTCTAAAGAAAATCGGGTTTTATAGTTCATGGTATTTTAATGAAAAGTTGTAATCGCCAGAAAAAATAGGTTTCCAAGAGTATCGTGCTATGTCAATATGTGTGTATGTGAGGGGTAGGTCATTACCCGTGAAATTTTCTATAGGTAATAGTTATCAAAAGAACTAAAAGATGAATATATGAAGTTCATGGTATTTTCATGTAGAAGCTAGGTTAAACTTATATAACATAACGTTTTAAGGTGAAAATCATTTTTAATTATTAGTTTTCATGATTAATAAGTATGGTGTAGAAATATACATGAAAAAATGTGAGAAAAATGGAATTTATAAGGTTTTTAAAGAAGATGTCGATGTTACTCCACTTCCGACATGTTTTAGAAAAAAAGTGACTTTTTATGTAGAAAGAGAAGAAGGGTGGGACTTACTAGCTAAAAAGAATGAGGAGAGATAGAAGAAAAGGAGGTAGCCTTCATGGCGTCGTGGGGTTGCCGGAACTTGCGTAGATCCTCGCTAGAAGTTGACTTCTTGCTAACTCCACTTGTACTTAGAAAATTTTGATAATTTTGGTTAGGGCTTTCAGAATGAGGAGGGGCTAGGGTATGGGGTTGTATTTATAGTGTGGAATTAGGGTTTTATAATTGAAAGAATGCATTAAAATGCATTAAAAATTGGATTAATTGGGAAATTGAATTCTCTGTTAAATTGCAGAGAAAACAAACAGTGCAAGGGTAATGGGGGTAGGCCAAGAGTCTTATGTGCAAGACACGGGGACCATTACCTACGATTTACCCGTCGGCGCCGGCCAATACATCAATCTCGCTGGTCCAATGGTGTAGGGGGACCGTCGGATCTTAGCCATGTGTCCCACTCGCTGTATATAACATTTTACATATGTTTGTTTTTCCTGACTGTTCATTTTTGTGTGCAGTGCACGTGTAAACTTTTGGGCTTCTAAAAAGTTTAAAAGAAAAATCAGGAAAAATAATATGTGGCTGATGGGATTCGAACACAGGGGCTATGTCACAGCAATGCAAGGTTTTACCAATGAGCTACAAGTACTTTCTTGCTGTTCTTAAACAAGAATTACTTTTAAATTGTGCTCAGACTTGCAAACTCCTTTCTGTACGTTAAGAAGAAAATTTTGTACAGAAAATTCAGGGTCGTTAAATTCTACCCTCCTTATAAATATTTTGTCCTCGAAATTTATAGAAAGAAGTTATAACAGATTCAAGAAAAATTTGATTATAGT
Source organism: Agapanthus africanus (assembly GCA_030015575.1). Classification (NCBI taxonomy): domain Eukaryota; kingdom Viridiplantae; phylum Streptophyta; class Magnoliopsida; order Asparagales; family Amaryllidaceae; genus Agapanthus; species Agapanthus africanus. The sequence goes on from CM057337.1 coordinate 166,505,322, forward strand.
GCTGGTGAAAAGAACTACTGAAATGGTACTGAAAGAGCCAGAAAAAAATGTTTGAAAGAACGAAATGATGCAAGAGTAGATTTCAATAAAACTGCAAGTATGAAATCAAATAGAAGAAACATAAATTAGAATTGGATTGTCAAAAATGGTATAACTATAAAAATGATAATCGAATAAAAATCAGGAAAGGATATGAGTTATCAAAGGAGATATGATTTGATAATTATGGATATATGATAGAACATAGCTGAATCAAGAGAAAAGAGAATCAAAGGCAGAATTCTAAGTCACTCAAGTAGAGTACCGCATTGTAATTATACTGCAGTTCATAGTTACAATCACATAACTCCATTAAATCACTCAAAATTCTACCATCTGAGTCAAGGTGATAAGATTTAAGAAATAATCAAGAAAAATCAAAGGAAGATCAAGAGGTTGTAGTTTCATGTTATGTCGAGATAATATTATCAGGGAAAACAAGAAAAGATTCAAAAGAATCCAATCATGTTGCAGGCGTTACAGTTTCTGATTGAAGAATTCTTGTGTCGTTATAGACACGTTGAAAATGCTGAGAGTATAGCTCATTTGGAAACCTCTTTAATGCATATCGATATGTGAAAATAGTATTTATGTACCGTCACATGGACCAATTCTGTTTGGCTACTATATAGCATAATCTATATCAGCGCATCTCTACAGATCGTGCAAATATCAACATATGAGTGTCCAGCATCGACACTCCAAATCCATGAGTGTCCATCATCGACACTCCAAATCATCATCCACCAAGTGTCCATCACTGACAATCGAAATCATCGTAAAATCCAGATATCGTAGGCACCATCTCGTCAGATCGGTTCTCTTTCGATATCAAATAGCCTTGGTCGGTATATCCCGGATATCCACCGCGCTCCCATACAATCACCGGTATCAATCCACCTAACTAGGCTCCTCGTACCTCCATACGAACTTCATGTCCCTCGGTGTCGTACGAGGTCCACCATATATCCATAATCGGTCTCTCGGCCCTTTCCTCAATTCGGATAATAATCATATCATCAAAACAAGAAAACTTATGGTGGGCGTCAAATTATCATATCAAGAGAAAACGATATTTTAAAACATTCACAAGTTTTATAAATCACATTGCGGCTTCTCAAATCCATGGAAAACGGCAAGTTCCGAAAAACACATATATAATTCATCTTTGCTACAATTGGCAACCATTAATGTGTGTGTGTGTGTCCACCATACCACACACACACACACACACACACACACACACACACACACACACACACATATACATTGTAATGGTATTCGTATATCAAAATCAGCAAATATCATGCATACTAGCATGGACAATTAGAACACGAAAAGCATAACAGTTTCTACTTCGTCATGACAATACTAATGAAGTGTAGTGTAGCATACGCGTTTGTGATTATGTCATATGGAAATCATTAGTAACTGTGCAAGTGTTCTATCAAGTGCATTCAAACATCGATATCACAATCATCAACAATGCATCATGCATCTAAGTTAGTTGATGATTAATCACACAGAGATATCAATCAATTGCATTTATATAACCACATAAACATTATCAAGCGTTGCAATCCTACAATGTATGGAAGTACCAATGATGTGTAGTGTAATATATGCATCTGTGATTTGCAATATAGCAATCATTGGTAGTTGTGCAGTATTCTATCAGTGTATTTATATAAATATGGTATCGTAAACTAATTGTATGAAGTATAAGTACAGATAATATAACGTATGTAACGCTTCGAAAATCGTTTAGGCAATTTTTCGATATTCGGCAAAATAAACAGTCTTTTCCGTAAAAAGTCAAAATAAGTATTTTTCAATATAGGTATAATTATAAAAAATTTAGATAAGATATTGCTTGAAATTGGTCACTAAATTGTCACTTAAAATTTTCTAGTTATTTAAAAAAAATTCCTTAATTAATTATTTTTAATATTATTTTAAGCTTTTAAAAATACATTAAATTAGTGATGAATACAAATTTAATTGGGTAAATTATACACTTAGGAACCATTATAAACTAAAATTTAGTATAACAAAAAATTTATCAAGACTTTGCAAGATGGTAGTTCTATGGTTTAAAAATTTAATCAAAAATGGTTTAAAATGGGGTTTTTGTGTAAAAATTGATGTGATAGTCATTAATTGAGCTTGGGAAAGGCTTTTTGTGTAGAATTTTCTACACAATTCTCACACACACACCCTCCTCTACCTCCAGGCCGAGCTCACCCACTGGAAACCCCATTTTCGCCTCTCTTTCTTGCTTCAAAAATCAACAAAAATCCACAAAAATACACACTTTTCTTCTCTAATTCAAATCAAAACCTTAAGCCATCCCTTCTCAAGCCCAAATTAGGTTAAAACAAGGAGAAAAGAGGCCACTTTGGAGGCTTAGTGTAAGGGAATCACAACTTGTAAGGTATAATTCTAATCTAGTTGTTTAATTGTAGTTTAAATATGCTAGATTAGAAAGTTTAAGTGTGAAATTTGGTTATAAATTCTTGTTTAGGAAATTTCAAGAAAAGGGGTGATGTTGTAGTTAGGGTTTGAAATTGGGTAAGTGTGTTTAAGTTAGTATTATGGCCATCTAGTGTGTTAGATCGAACGTTTGTGCGATATTGTGATCGCGATATCGTTAATTCACGATGTTTGCATCGAAATCGGTATGATAATGCTTACTAGGTTTTTATAAAAATTAGGAGGTGATCTAATTGCGATATATGGATGATATTTATAGCATCTCATACAACTATTAGGATGTGTGAATGCGGATTTTGGTTTAGTCAGGTTTTAGTTTTGACGGTTGCCCCGAAATGACGATTTTAGTTAAGGTTTTAGCGATTTTCGTGTGTTTCCCGCGCACCGAGTGCACGTTGTGCCTAACTTGTGAGCGTCGATCTTTTCATATTGTGACTTGCATCATTTCAGGAATATGTAATCTTATGTTGTGTGTTATGAAATTCTAGGATCGGTTGTGGAAATATCGGACGCGGGACGCAAAGGCAAAGCGGTGGTTGGATCAGATTAGCGAGGCATTCAGGTGAGTAGATGTATTCATCTATGGGGGAATCGTCTGGATGGCGCGAGGTGCCCCATAATTAGGATTACTTTATTACTTGCAACTATATGCATTGTTAGTTAGCTAACCCTCTCATTCATATGCATACCTTTATAGCTATTCGTCTGCTAGAATTGCATGGATATCCATATACACATGTGTGATATCACCTCATAGGACACGTACACCATTGCCATTGGCTCCTGTTGCACGCGCACTGTTCATGTAACACGCACGCCTTTGGTAATTGCCATGTCACGAGCACTGTAGAACCCGCTTAGTTCAGTATCAACCCTTGCATCGTATATGATGCATCGAATTGCATAGCATATATATATATATACCTCACTTCATCATCATGCTATATAGGTTTCTAGCTATAAATCACATTGCATACCTTTGACATCATAAGCATTTATCATATACAACATGTTGGGTATTATGATTTTCTTGAGGGTTTCAGTATTGCTGCAATTTCTGGATTTTGGGGAAAACCGGAAGAATTTAACCAAAGCTTATTATTATCATTTTTAAAAACAAAGTTGTGGTTTTCTCGTGATGTATGTGTCGTCCGCCATGAGTTTTTATGTTTTCTGTTGGATTTCGAGACCCAATTCGAGGAGTGGATGAACCGTCTTGGGTACATAGTGGGCCCGGCATGGTACCCCGGGGCAAGAAGATCGAGTTGTAGACGATGAGCCCGACAGGGGAAGACTGCCTACCGGTGATGTCTGGCGCGGCGGATATCCGGAGGATACCGACCGTTGTCGTGAGATTTGATGATATGGGCCGATCCGGACTGACGGAGCCCGATGTATTGAGACATTGATATAGTGAGACATTAAGACAGATATATTTCCATATTTGGTGTCGATGCTTGACCCGGTTTTTAGATGATTTCATTGATGGTACTTTGGCTATTGCACAGATATTCTTTTTCTAAGTTAAGAATGCAGAACTTATAGCATTTAAAACACTTAAAAATTTCGTATTGATATTGCATACATGTGCATACATACTAGAGGCATTACATCACATCTAGACATACATGTTGTGACGCATTTGCGTGCATTCTTGCGATAGCCTTATTAGATATTACTTGCTACGCATGAGCTGGCAACTCACCCCCGTTGTGCCACAGTGTCTTGCAGGTCGGACCCGTCAGCCTTGTAGCGGCGGGCTTATCTTATTGTTGGCTTCCTTTGCTCAGACTCGCGGCATTGCTCGTAGGTGGGTTGCGAGGACACTTTTATTTCTTTTTGTACTATCTTTGTATCTAGTATTCTCCATCTACCACTTCTTATTTATATATGCGACCTAGTGATGAAACTGAGAGATTTGTGTATATGTGGTTTCTTTGGGGTCGAGCTCACTTGAGCCGACGTTGTGTTTTTCTTATATTTTGCATTTCTTTATGCTCATTTGCTTGATATTACATATATATTGCGTGGGATTGTGATCCGCCTTGGGCGAAGAGCTAGCTCCCGTTTGGAGATGCCATTTTGTTATTACGGGTTTATATATCTTGTTGTACCCATTTGGGGGGATAGAATTTACAAAGGAGACTCTGCCGAAATTTTCGAAAATTTTTGATGTTTTTTTTAATGGAGTTAATGTAACATGATTGATTTTAAGTCGTTTTCATGAAAAGTTTCCTTCACTCTTATTGATTTTGGTTTAGATTTTCTGGGCTTTGGCTGACTTAGGTTACGTTACGCCTTTAAACGTCTCGTAATCTAAGTGCCAGTCACGTTTAGTACCTTCGGGTCATGATAAAGTTGGTATCAGAGCGTAGGCTTTACCTTTCTGAGTGTAGGACGACCCTTGGTAGATGGAGTAGGTGACTTAAGCAGAGTGGCGTAGCATGGGTATGTTCCGCGGCATACTTACGATACGATACTCCGCCTAAGTGACCTTAGGAAATAATTGCTTGTATTTCCTTTCTTGATTCTTTGCATTCCTTGATTCAATTGCAATGTTCTTATCGCCCCTTTTTCTTATTCCAGCTTCGATGCCGCCAAAGACTATGAGAGCTCAGTGGGCTGCCGCTAGGGATGAGCTTCGAGCGGGCTCGTCTGAGGCGAGGATCGAGCGGGATGATACGCCTACCCCTCAGGGTCAGATTGATCCGCCTTCTCCCGACCGTATTGCCAGATTAGAGGCCGGTATGCAGGAGTTGCGACAGATGATGGGGTCGTTAGTTGAGTCCAGTCGGGCACAGAGGTCCGAGGACATTCCTTCCACCGCACAGATCACGATTGTACCTGTGGCCCCGACGGTTACTCCTGCTGCTACTGCGACTATCCCTGTTTCACTACAGGAGTTTATAAGATTGAGACCTCCAGCTTTTACCGGTACGGATGCAACCGAGGACCCACAGGCATTTCTTGATAGGATGGCTAGGATTTGCCATTCGTTGAGGTGTTCTGATGATAGATGGGTGGAGTTCGCGAGTTTTCATCTGGAGGGACTTGCCCAGACGTGGTACGATTCAGTAGAGAGAGGCCGAGCTGCAGGTCTACCTTCTATGACCTGGGACGAGTTTACAGCTGCATATCTTGCTCGTTTTCTTCTGAAGAGTGTCCGAGATGCTCGAGCCCATAGTTTTGAGTCTTTGCACAAGACTCCTGGGATGACAGTGTCTGAGTATGATATACAGTTTACCCAGTTGTCTCGATATGCTCCGTACCTAGTAGACACTGAAGAGAAGAGAATAAAGAACTTTGTGCGAGGGCTTGACACACAGCTATTCCTTGCCATCGGCACCCAGCACTTTGACACATACGCAGCCGCGATGGATGCAGCCTTACTTTTGGAGGAGCGCATTTCTGAGACTCCGGTCGTTTCTGGGCCGAAGAGGATCCGTACTGATACGCCAGCTCAGCGGCAGATGGGTAGACACCGTGATAGATTCTTTCCGGGAGAGGGTGGTGGCAGAGGATTGAGACGAGGTCAGTTATTTGGTTCATATCCGCAGACTCAGCAGTCGTCGCCAGGATGTTTTCGGTGCGGGGGTCAGTACCACCGTATCAGAGACTGTACCATGGGGCGCCAGGGCGCCGCAACAGTACCACATGTGACCTTACCACCTTCACCACCTCCTCGGAGAGCTCTACTACCTACCCCTGATGAGGCTCCACACCAGGCAGATGCTCCTAGAGGTCGTGGGCGTGGAGGTCCTGTTCAGAGAGGATGAGGAGACAGAGGCAGGGGCAGAGGCAGAGGTAGAGGAAAGCCAGCTATTAGTGGTGGGCAGGCCCGAGTGTTCGCGTTGACTCCTCAGGATGCACAGGCATCCAATACCGTCGTGACAGGTACTCTGCCAGTATGTTCTTTTGATGCACGGGTATTATTTGATCCAGGCTCCACACATTCCTATGTATCCACATACTTTGCACCGAGGTTGGGCCGAGAGCCTTCTCCGTTAGATCAGCCGCTTGTAGTTATTACTCCGGTAGGCGAGTCGTTTGTTGCTCGTTTTGTGTACCGATCGTGTCCTGTTCGTATCGGGGAGAGGGATTCTTCAGTTGATTTGATTCTCCTCGATATGCTTGACTTTGACGTTCTTCTTGGTATGGACTGGCTAACCACCTGTTATGCATCCATGGACTGCAGTGAAAAGGCAGTCAGATTCAGCTTTCCTGGTAAGCCGGTTCTTGTTATTCAGGGAGATCGTAGCGCTACCCTTCCGAGCTTGATTTCTTCTCTTCGCGCTAGTCAGCTCTTGAGGAAAGGGTGTCAGGGATTCTTAGCCTATGTTTGTGATACTAGCGCCACGGAGGTTCCGTTGGACCAGGTCCCTGTTGTGAGAGAGTTTCCTGATGTATTCCCTGACGAGCTGCCTGGTCTGCCACCAAAGCGCGAGATTGAGTTCTGCATCGACTTGATCCCCGGCACGGGGCCTATCTCTATACCGCCTTATCGGATGGCCCCGGCGGGGCTCAGGGAGCTGAAGGATCAGTTACAGGACTTGCTGGTCAAAGGGCTTATCCGACCGAGTGTGTCAGCTTGGAGTGCTCCCATCCTGCTTGTTAAGAAGAAGGACGGCAGTATGCGCTTATGCATTGATTATCGTCAGCTGAACTGGGTTACTGTGCGGAACAGATATCCCCTACCCCGCATTGACGACTTATTCGATCAGCTCCAGGGTGCAGGGTTTTTCTCGAAGGTTGATTTACGGTCAGGTTATCACCAGTTGCGGGTTCGGAAGGAGGATATTCCGAAGACCGCTTTCCGTACTCGATATGGTCATTATGAGTTCTTGGTGATGTCGTTCGGGCTCACCAATGCCCCGGCAGCATTTATGGACTTAATGAACCGTGTATTCAGGCCGTATCTCGATCAGTTCATCATTGTGTTCATTGACAACATCTTGGTTTATTCTCGGAGCCGGAAGGAGCATGAGCAGCACTTGCGTATCACATTGCAGACTTTGAGGGAGCATCAGTTGTTCGCCAAATTTTCCAAGTGCGCATTCTGGCTAGACAGTGTTGACTTCTTGGGTCATGTGGTGATGAGAGATGATATTTGTGGACCCGAAGAAGATTGAGGCAGTGCGGCGTTGGCCCAGACCGGTATCAGTTACAGAGGTTCGCAGCTTTCTAGGTCTGGCCGGCTATTATCGACGTTTTGTCCAGGATTTCTCCCGTATTGCTGCACCATTGACCGGATTGACCCGGAAGGGGGTTCCTTTTGATTGGACCGAGGCATGTGAAGATAGCTTCCAGCAGTTGAAGACTCATCTGACTACTGCACCAGTGTTATCATTGCCTTCAGGGTCGGGCGGTTTCGTGGTATATTGTGATGCTTCTCGAGTGGGGCTGGGCTGTGTATTAATGCAGCACGACAGAGTTATCGCGTATGCTTCTCGGCAGTTGCGGAAACACGAACAGAACTACCCCACTCATGATTTAGAAATTGCTGCAGTGGTATTTGCACTTAAGATCTGGAGACATTACCTATACGGCGAGTCGTGCCAGATATTCACTGACCATAAGAGCATGAAGTATATCTTTCAGCAACGAGATCTGAATCTGAGACAGCGCCATTGGATGGAGTTGGTGAAAGATTATGACTGCGAGATTCTATACCATCCGGGCAAGGCGAATGTGGTGGCAGATGCTTTGAGTAGGAGGCCCGGAGGTAGCTTATCCTGTTTGAGCGCAGTACAGATGCAGTCAACGGCGGATTGGTAGGTGTTATGTGACAGCAGAGTGCAGTTCGAGTTTACTCCTACAGGGGGACAGCTGGCCCATTTCAGAGCACGCCCACAGTTACTTGACCGTATCCGCGAGGCACAGTATGGCGATGCCCGTATTTTAGAGATTATCGAGCAGATTCGGCAGGGCAGAGTTTCTGAGTTCGTGATTGATGATCAGGGGATACTTCGATTTGGGACTCGACTGTGCGTACCATATTCTGAGGGACTGAGGCATGATATTCTTGAGGAGGCACATAGATCAGTGTACAGTGTTCATCCAGGTTCCACCAAGATGTACCGTGATTTGAGAGAGGTTTACTGGTGGGACAGGATGAAGAAGGATGTTACAGACTTTGTGTCGAGAAGCCTGACTTGTCAACAAGTCAAGGCAAAGCACCAGAGGCCATCCGGTGAGTTACAGCCTTTGCCCATCCCTGAGTGGAAGTGGGAACAGGTCTCCATGGACTTCATTGTGGGTCTACCCAGGACCAGTCGAGGGTATGACTCTATTTGGGTGATTGTGGATCGACTGACGAAAGCGGCTCACTTCCTGCCAGTGAAGACCACTTTTGGATTTGCTCAGTATGCCCAGCTTTATATTGATGAGATCGTGCGACTGCATGGCGTCCCAACTTGCATCGTATCCGACCGGGGCATCCAGTTTACCGGCCGATTATGGCAGAAACTTCAGGAAGCTTTGGGCACCCGATTGAGTTTTAGCACAGCCTTTCATCCGCAAACTGACGGTCAGTCAGAGCGTACTATTCAGATTCTTGAGGACATGCTCAGAGCTTGTGTTTTAGATTTCGGTGGTAGCTGGGATCGTCATTTGCCCTTGATCGAGTTCTCCTACAATAATAGCTTCCAGGAAACGATTCAGATGGCACCTTTTGAGGCTTTATATGGGAGGAGATGTCGATCGCCTGTGTGTTGGACAGAGCTCAGGAAGAGCAGTATTTTGGGCCCGCAGATCGTACAGGAGACGACCGAAAAGATACAGCTGATTCGGGACAGGATGAGAGCGGCACAGAGTAGGCAGAAATCATATGCTGACAGGTGCCGTCGCCGACTCGAGTTCGCTGTTGGCGATCATGTTTTCCTGAGGGTCTCTCCGATGAAGGGGGTGATGAGATTTGGGCAGAAAGGGAAACTTAGTCCTAGATATGTTTGTCCCTTCGAGATCCTAGAACGTGTCGGTTCAGTGGCTTATCGGTTAGCTCTTCCGCCCAGTTTCCCCGATGTTCACCCCGTGTTCCATATTTCGATGCTCCGCAAGTACCATCATGACCCTTCCCATGCGATTCAGCACCAGACGATCCAGCTTGAGCGCGATCTTTCATTCACCGAGCAGCCGGTGGTCATTTTGGATCGGCAGGTGAAGAAATTGAGGTCGAAGGTTATACTGTCCATCAAGGTTTTTTGGCGTGGCCCGAACAGCGAGGAGGTCACCTGGGAGACCGAGGTCGAGATGAGGAAGAGATATCCCCATCTTTTTGAAGGTACGCATAGTTAATTTTTAAACTCGGGGACCGAATTTCTTTAAGGGGGGAAGATTGTAACGCTTCGAAAATCGTTTAGACAGTTTTTCGATATTCGGCAAAATAAATAGTCTTTTCCGTAAAAAGTCAAAATAAGTATTTTTCAATATAGATCTAATTATACAAAATTTAGATAAGATATTGCTTGAAATTGGTCACTAAATTGTCACTTAAAATTTTCTAGTTATTTAAAAAAAATTCCTTAATTAATTATTTTTAATATTATTTTAAGTTTTTAAAAATACATTAAATTAGTGATAAATACAAATTTAATTGGGTAAATTATACACTTAGGAACCATTATTAGCTAAAATTTAGTGTAACAAAAATTTTATCAAGACTTTGCAAGATGGTAGTTCTATGGTTTAAAAATTTAATCAAAAATGGTTTAAAATGGGGTTTTTGTGTAAAAATTGATGTGATAGTCATTAATTGAGCTTGGGAAAGGCTTTTTGTATATAATTTTCTACACAATTCTCACACACACCCCCTCCTCTACCTCCAGGCCGAGCTCACCTGCTGGAAACCCCATTTTCCTCTCTCTTTCTTGCTTCAAAATTGCTTCAAAAATCAACAAAAATACACAAAAATACACACTTTTCTTCTCTAATTCAAACCAAAACCTTAAGCCATCCCTTCTCAAGCCCAAATTGGGTTAAAACAAGGAGAAAAGAGGCCACTTTGGAGGTTTAGTGCAAGGGAATCACAACTTGTAAGGTATAATTCTAATCTAGTTGTTTAATTGTAGTTTAAATATGCTAGATTAGAAAGTTTAAGTGTGAAATTTGGTTATAAATTCTTGTTTAGGAAATTTCAAGAAAAGGGGTGATGTTGTAGTTAGGGTTTAAAGTTGGGTAAGTGTGTTTAAGTTAGTATTGTGGCCATCTAGTATGTTAGATCGAACGTTTGTGCGATGTTGTGATCGCGATATCGTTAACTCGCGATGTTTGCATCGAAATCGGTATGCTAATGCTTACTAGGTTTTTATAAAAATTAGGAGGTGATATAATTGCGATATATGGATGATATTTATAGCATCTCATACGACTATTAGGGTGTGCGAATGCGGAGTTTGGTTTAGTGGGGTTTTAGTTTTGACGGTTGCCCCGAAACGGCGATTTTAGTTAAGGTTTTAGCGATTTTCGTGTGTTTCCCGCGCACCGAGTGCACGTTGTGCCTAACTTGTGAGCGTCGATCTTTTCATATTGTGACTTGCATCATTTCAGGAATATGTAATCTTATGTTGTGTGTTATGCAATTCTAGGATCGGTTGTGGAAACATCGGACGCGGCGCGCAAACGCAAAGCGATGGTTGGATCAGATTAGCGAGGCATTCAGGTGAGTAGATGTATTCATCTATTGGGAAATCGTCTGGATTGAGCGAGGCACCCCATAGTTAGGATTACTTTATTACTTGCAACTATATGCATTGTTAGTTAGCTAACCCTCTCACTCATATGCATACCTTTATAGCTATTCGTCTGCTAGAATTGCATGGATATCCATATACACATGTGTGATATCACCTCATAGGACATGTACACCATTACCATTGGCTCCTGTTGTACGTGTACTGTTCATGTAACACGCACGCCTTTGGTAATTGCCATGTCACGAGCACTGTAGAACCCGCTTAGTTCAGTATCAACCCTTGCATCGTATATGATGCATCGAATTACATAGCATATATATATATATATATATATATATATATATATATACATACCTCACTTCATCATCATGCTATATAGGTTTCTAGCTATAAATCACATTGCATACCTTTGACATCATAAGCATTTATCATATACAACATGTTGGGTATTATGATTTTCTTGAGGATTTCAGTATTGCTGCGATTTCTGGATTTTGGGGAAAACCGCAAGAATTAAACCAATGCTTATTATTATCATTTTTAAAAACAAAGTTGTGGTTTTCTCGTGATGTATGTGTCGTCCGCCATGAGTTTTTATGTTTTCTGTTGGATTTCGAGACCCAATTCGAGGAGTGGATGAACCGTCTTGGGTACATAGTGGGCCCGGCATGGTACCCCGGGGCAAGAAGATCGAGTTGTAGACGATGAGCCCGACAGGGGAAGACTACCTACCGGTGATGTCTGGCGCGGCGGATATCCGGAGGATACCGACCGTTGTCGTGAGATTTGATGATATGGGCCGATCCGGACTGACGGAGCCCGATGTATTGAGACATTGATATAGTGAGACATTAAGACAGATATATTTCCATATTTGGTGTCGATGCTTGACCCGGTTTTAGATGATTTCATTGATGGTACTTTGTCTATTGCACAGATATTCTTTTTCTAAGTTAAGAATGCAGAACTTATAGCACTTAAAACACTTAAAAATTTCGTATTGATATTGCATATATGTGCATACATACTAGAGGCATTACATCACATCTAGACATACATGTTGTGACGCATTTGCGTGCATTCTTACGATAGCCTTATTAAATATTACTTGCTACTCACGAGCTGGCAACTCACCCCCGTTGTGCCGCAGTGTCTTGCAGGTCAGACCCGTCCGCCTTGTAGCGGCGGGCTTATCTTATTGTTGGCTTCCTTTGCTCAGACTCGCGGCATTGCTCGTAGGTGGGTTGCGAGGACACTTTTATTTCTTTTTGTACTATCTTTGTATCTAGTATTCTCCATCTACCACTTCTTATTTGTATATGCGACCTAGTGATGAGACTGAGAGATTTGTGTATATATGGTTTCTTTGGGGTCGACCTCACTTGAGCCGACGTTGTGTTTTTCTTATATTTTGCATTTCTTTATGCTCATTTGCTTGATATTATATATATATTGCGTGGGATTGTGATCCGTCTTGGGCGAAGAGCTAGCTCCCGCTTGGGGATGCCATTTTGTTATTACAGGTTTATATATCTTGTTGTACCCATTTTGGGGGATAGAATTTACAAAAGAGACTCTGCTGAAATTTTCGAAAATTTTTAATGTTTTTTTTAATGGAGTTAATGTAACATAATTGATTTTAAGTCATTTTCATGAAAGGTTTCTTCACTCTTATTGATTTTGGTTTAGATTTTATGGGCTTTAGCTGACTTAGGTTACGTTACGCCTTTAGACGTCTCGTAATCTAAGTGCCAGTCACGTTTCGTACCTTCGGGTCGTGACAACGTAGCATAACAATAAGTAATCTATGCACGAACATATAAAAAATCGAATAATCGTAATCTAAATGAGCATTATAACTGTAACACCCGAGCCCAAATAATACTATTTCTATGGCTAGTTGAGTGTTATACATTGCTTATTCCTATTATCCTGATTGTTTGGTGTTGTTTGCTAAATTTTAACCGGTTAAATCATTTTGGCACGTAACAAATTTTAACACCGAAAATGAAATTGAAAATATCCATGTTGGCCTACTCGTCGCCACTAGTCGCGTGGTAGCGTCCGCGCGTCGAGATTTCGTCCCGTTCGGCTAAACGGGCAAGTTTGGACGACTACGCGCGCGTGCAAGTGTCCGACTTGGGGGCATGCATTTTAATCATTAAACACCTCTTTTCAAAATTTGGAACCCGCTTAAAATCCTATAATTTGAATTTGAAACATTTGGGCGCAACCCGGGCGCGATTTGGAAATGTTTCATTTGGCGCCGAAAATGCCCATTTAATTAAATATATTAAACTATATATATATATTATCGTTACCTAAATCAACGTTTAATCCCTTAAAATCTTTTAAACTTTTAACGCACGATTTTTCCTTGGCCAATCACGAGAGATTTAAATCTCTCGTGGGCCCCCTTTTCCCCCCCTCTCTCTCTCAGCTTCAAATCTCTCTCTCTCAGCCTCAAATCTCTCTCTCTTTCTATCTCTATATTTAACTCCTGCGAACCCTAACCCACCATGAGAAAACATCGCGAACCCCGAACCCTAACCCTAACCTCGTCGTGACCTCGCCGCCGGCCTCACCATGACCTCGCCGTCATCATCCACACCTCCTCGACTTCGACCGCTACCCTTTCCTTCCTCCATTCCCACGTCCCGTGCAACCCAACCCCGTAGCCACACGCACCGTCGCTGCTCGCCGTCGCTGCCGCAACCCATCGCCGACGACGCCAGAATCTTCCACCTTCGCCCCTCTTCCGACCTCAACACCTTTCCTCCTCCTTCCCGTGCGCCGACGCCACTCAGAAACCAAAACTGCAACCCTACCACCCTCTTCAGTTCGCCGGAAAAGCCGCCGTCGATCATCGCCGTCATTGCTAGAGCCACCTTCGACCACCTCCTCTTCCTCCTGCAGCCAGACCAGGCCCTTACCTCCCTTCATCGCAGCACCACCTAGTCCAGCAACCTTTGGCCGGAGCTGTCGCGTTTCCTGTTCGCCGCCGGCGCGCCCATCGCCGTCGAGCCGTCGTAGTTGCCCTGGTTCTTCCCTGTAAGCATCCCTCTATCTTTCCTTGTGTGCTAAATCCCCCCGCTGATCTGTAAATATATGCGTATATCGTATTTTGCTAACGTGTTGCCGTTTGACTTTTCGCCGGATTCCGGCCGTGCCGTCGTTTGGACCCGACGCTCCAGCGAAGTATTCTGGTCTGTGTGGTTCCGCTGTTCGCTGTTAGGTCTCGACCCGTAACCCGTGCACCCGTCTCGTGTTTTCTGCCGACATTGCATCCGTACTTTTCGGTTTGCGAAACCGTCGAGGCAAGTATCCGAATACTTGCTTTAACATGCTAGTACACAAGATCAAGTCTTGCTATAAACTTAATCATCACACTATTTATTATAACTTAAAATTTACAGGGTCTAGCCTTGCTATGCAGTTGAATATCATATTATATAATACAACAACTTAATGATGGTAATATCGGTATTATATTATAACTTAGAATTGACAGTTGCAGTTATCCTTAACATGGAATCATTATAGTAGTTTCTTGTAATCAATCGGTCTGCTATCAATCCACACTTTAACTAACTAAACTAAGTAGATCATCCTTGCTTCACCTTGTGGCTATTGCACCCTAAGGGTGCTTGAACCTGTTAATAAGAGAATACAAAGCATCACTGTGTTTACATGGAATAATATTGTTATTTACTGTTCCTGCTGTTGTTCCTTATTCGTTACTATACCTGTTATAAGCATACATTTGATTGCATTACATATTGACCCGATCTTGATACACCTGACACATGTACTGATACACCGGACATGACACCCTATACATACTGACTCAACCTATTGGACTACAACCTGACTTATTACATGATCTCATGCCTAATGCCAATAAACCTGACTTGGGGTCCTCGTGGACCATTCCTGCTGTCTAACCAGACATACCTGCTTTTACCTGATTCTGTGTTGACATTAGTCCTTGACTACTGAATACCTGACCTGACACACATAACTTGGGGGTATGGAGAAATCAAAGATGAACCTGACTTGTAACTCGACAGTTCACTACCAGTTCGAGTGTACACATTCCTATTTTGTGCCTAGCGGCATGTCTCGGTTTCGGCTGAGAATATTGTGGCCGTGATCCCGGGTATGTACGGGGTACTACCGAGTGTACACTTTCCTGTTTTGTGCCTAGCGGCATGTCTCGGCTGCAGCCGAGAATATTGTGGCCGTGGTCCCGGGTATGTACGGGATACTATTGAGTTACATCGACGATTCATCAATTGATTTCAAAGACTATAGAGTAGAAACCTGATAGGACAGTTTAGTCACCACTGCACATTACCCTGCTCTGTTATTCCTTAGTACTGCTTTATTCATGTTCATACCTGCATTGCTTATTACCATGTTTATATTATATTATTTGGTTGACATGACGCGCTGACGTCTGGGTTTTGCATGGCCCAGATTCCTTACCCCTGCAGTTGACCGAGCAGGAGTACTTCAGCCAGCAGGCTGAACTGTGAGTTCCTTAGGGTTTAGTTTATTTATTTCATTTCATTTCCAGATGTGAGCCCGCATTATGGGGCGTACTGTTTATTTATTGTATTGGATCATTTGCTTCCGCACTTATTGTTTATTGATTCTTATTATTATGGATTTGGACATGTATTAGATTAGTTTATTATTCTTGATATCTCTACAACCGTAATATGACTGTGGATGGATATTTCCTACCCACAGGTAGCATGGTTGGCTATGTCACGTGCCCAATCTTGCGTACTCTGGGAAGCGGGGCGTGACAATAACAGATAATCACTTATGAGCTATACAGTTATAGTTTAAAATATAACAAAACATTGTTTTAGAAATAAGCAAACTACATTGTTTTTGAAATAGATATTCATTTGAAATTTATAGCGCATCCCTGACATTAACATTAAAAAGCAAGAAACGAATCGTTGGTATTTAAAAGAGTATAGATCTAACAATCATAATACCCTAATCGGGATTTAGCATGGCTCCACAAGTCAAACACATATCGATCGTATTCCTCAATCTATCCTCATCATATCTAGTATGGAATCCTCCATCGTACAATGTCCATCCAATATCCAATCAATATCGTACGGATCTATAGTCGCATACGCATATAACATTTAATCATACACACACACACATACATATAGCCTACTAGATAGAAACTATATACTAACTTAGTTATAAACTAAGTTTTCTAACATAACAATATACCCTAGGTATATAGTATAAGTATTCTAATTAATTGGTTACGGGGGTATTATACCTCATCTACCCGACTTCCCCCGTAGATATAGATCTACTCACCGACGTCTCGAGCTAATTGAAACATACGATTGCCTCTCCCGTCCTCGCCATCTCGGAAGTTTTCGCGATCGAACCTACAATCATAACCATAACATAAACACATAAAATCCACATCGAAAACATCACAACGAGCGAAGAGCACATAGATTAGAACCTATAACCAACGCGTGCTAAATACGACAAAATACCTCCGGCATCGACGTATAAATGTCGAACAACCAAGCCAAGATATAAAAATACAAAAACCAAGTTTAAAAACCGGAAAATATCGTCAAAAACTATCCAAAGTGCTCCCAGATTTTCCTAAAGGGAATCTGGGACAAAACGAGGTATACCGGTTGCTAAGTTATCAAGTATATGAACTACCAGACAAAAACCCGAACCCTAACTTGATGTCCAGGCCACTATTTGTGGCCAAAAGGGGATTTTGGGAGGCCAGGCGTAGGGTAAGAGGTCTCGGGCTTCGAGGGTGGTCTCAATTTAGTCTAAACATCTCAAAAATATAACCTGAATGCTTTTCAGAGCTATAATATTATTTTAGATTTTATTCTAATACCAAAAACTCAATGAAATCCATGTTTTAAAACTTTAAGACACTTTTCAATATAAATATACATGCATCAAAATACCACTAACTATCTCAAACAAATAGTAGTTACCAAATAATCATATTAGATCCATCATTACTAGTGGATCACTTCAAAAACCCTCACTTGAAAAAAATTCAACTCATAAAAATAAAATTTTTACATGAAAACTATAATTTTTCATGGTTAAGCCTTTAAACACTATAAGAACTTTGTAAAAGGAGAGATTTTTACCAAGAGAAGTGAGGAGAAAACGGATTCAAGCTCTATGGATAGCCACTTGAAGCTCTTGATGGTTGAGCTGGCTCTACTTAAGATCTTGATGGGTTAAGATGAATAAATTTAGCAAAATCCATGGGTTAATGTCAAGGAAGCTAAGGTTTTGGGAGCAGGTTGTGAGGAGATAAGATATTTTGAGAGAGGAGATATTTTGTGAGGAGAGAGAACGAGATGAGAATTATGAGAGGAAAAGAGAGAGTGTGCCGTAATATTTGAGGGTATATGTTAGAATATGGCGAGGGTATATTCAAACTTAAGATATTCCCTCTCTCTCTCAAAAAAAAAAACAAATAAACCATATACTTATCACTAAAATCCTATATCATTTTCTCAAAACAAATATTTGTTATGTTTAAAATATCTCATATTTTCCAACTCCAAAAATAAAGGTATATAATTATACCAATTTATGAAAACCCAAATCCATACATAATATTATTTTCGTAAACTCATAATATCTATATTTAAATTATAAAATAATATTTATAATTTTTAAAATATTACAGAAGCTTATCTCTCTTTTTCTTCGCAATTCAAATAAATACCATGGATTTCTCACCCTCATCTCTCTCTCCTCTGCCGGTGCACGGGTAGCCTCACCCCCACCTACTCTCACCCCTCCCCAAACCCCATCTACTCTTTCTCCTTGATGCCTTCTTATCGGCCGACGTAGCCGTCCTGGAACTCTTTCCTCATCTCGTGACCCTACACAAGATCGGTTCGATCGTCAAGAAGCTTGTCTTCGTCGAATGTTTAGAGCCGCTGCTCCCTAAGATTGCCGAGAAGCTCATCGCCAGGTAAGAATCGACCTAGGCCTGGTCCAAACCGACAACCGACCCGAACTGATCTGAACCGGTCGGTTCGGTTTTTTTGGTTTGATCTTGATCGAGTCGATTAGCGGTTCTAGGGACTTGGTCGGGTCAGGTCGGGTCGGTTTGTTTTTTTTAATAAAAATACCAAACCGAATCGAAGAATCGTGCTCAGCGCGATTAAAGACTATACTAAAATTTGTCATTATCCAAAAATGTCCAATAATAGGCCCACCATCTTATCAAGAGAAAGGCAGTGCACATCTCACTTGTAAGGTTTTTTTTTCAAAATAGGATGGTTAAGTATTAAAATTAGCAAAATAGAATGATTTAAATTATAATTATGAGAATAGGATGGTTTGGGGCTGGCACCAAGAGCGAGCGGGTTCATGGAACCCGCCGTCATCACTAAAAAGTGGAGGACGCATTCTCAAAACCCGTCCTGCTCACATCCCAAACCACCCTAAGTAACCCTCGTCCCGCCTCACCCCACGCAGACACCCACCCACCCCCAACCTATCCTACCCCTCCCCATAAAGGGAGGGTTCTAGGAACCCACCCTTCCCCCTCTATGGGAGGGAGGGTTCCTAGAACCCGCCCATCCCAGCACCCCTAAATAGAGGGTGGGCTCTGAGAACCCTCCCCTCCCCCAAAAAAAACCGGCCCACCCCAGCACCCCCAAATAGAGGGCGAGTTTTGGGAACCCGCCCCCCAAAAAAAGAAGGTGGGGAAACCATCTTACATTAAAAAAATCAATAAAAAATCAAAATTTAAAATAAAATTATTATTAAATGAAAAAAATCCTTAAAAATAATTTCATTTGTAACCGGAATACGAGTAAATCGGGTTACAAGAACCTGCCCTTCGGTGTATGGTAGAGAGGGCAGGTTCCAAAAACCCGCCCTCGGACAAATATTAGATAAAATTGACATATAAGGATTGTTACTGTTAATGACGTGGGATAAGAGTTGTTACTGTTTATATAGAAGGAATCCAATAGTTGGATCATACTATAAATATGAATGAGAAACACTTCGGTAACGAAAGCAAAACAAACAAGTTTGAGTTTTAATTTCTGTCTTCTTATGGAAGAATTAGAGAAGATATGAAGAATACAACTATAGTTGCTATGGAGTTTCTATATGGTTACTAAAAGGTGAAAGATATGGGGGTAGAATGACTCGAAGTTTCTAAGCAGTTACTAACGTAATTTCTTAATACTTGAAGTCCATCCTATTGCCAATCTAAACCCACGACACTCGTTAGAAATGGCAATATAGTATGTCGCGGAAGCTCAAGGGAGGAAACGGGCCCATGTAGGGACACGCTCTTTTAGCCCTCTCAGAATTGCATTCAATCCAACATCACGGACCGTGTAGCATCTACTTCTTTAATATTATTGTATAACATTTAATTGATGTATGTGTCGTAGAACAAATTTGTAGCACTGTAGTAGAAAATCAGTATGTCGCAGAAGCTATTTCAGTTGAAAACGAGTAAATTCAAGTGTTATTATTCGCTACTCAATTTACATATTGCAATTTTAATGCTAGTTTACAGTAAATTAGCTTCTAACGAATAATACAATAAGATCATACTAAAATTAAAATTGTACCAGTTTTCTTACAAATGATAATTGATTTTCCTTCCGTTGCTTCTTCTTCACGATCTCGAAGGTCCCGCTTCTGATGACTGTCCTGGACATCTGGTACTAACGACCTGATTGTTTGCATAAGCTACATCTACCGTGCCTTTGCTAAGGATCAGCATCCATTTTCATTCGATCTCGACGCACCTTGGGTCTTTCGGGTCTTATGTTTTTGACTGGTGGTAATACCATCGGTGTTAGTCTGTTCCTAGTATAATAGTGCCAATAGCGATTGTCTGGTATAGTATGAAATTTTGGATCGTATGAGTCTTGGTAACCGAAAACCGTATAGTAACGTGAAGCAAAATTGTAATGTGAGTTATGCATGCTGCTCGCAGCAACAATTGCGTGGGCACACGGTAAATGTTGTTGCTGGAAAACACTGTATGTACATGAAGAGAGCCTTTCATCTCTAAAATTTACGGTATATTGATTCTCATTACTCCCCTTAACTTGAAACACCGTTGTATCAAACCTTTCAGATCTGTAGTATTATGATCTGCGCTCTCTTTTCCGAAATATATCTTCATAATACGTGGTGAATGGAGTCTCCATCGCCATTCCCTTCTGTACACAAAGTAAGCATTCACTCTGAAAAAGGTTCGAACAATCAATCCCTGTATCAGTAAGCCTCTAACACCCTTAAGAACCCCATTGAAGTTTTCAGACATATTAGTGGTCATTAATAGATATCTACATCCACTATCATGTGCTTGTGTCCACATGCGTGTTGGATATTCATTTAACCACGCTTTCGCTGCTTGACCCATCTCTCCAAATTTTGCCATGTACATGTCATGAACATTAGGGTTAGACGCTTCACCGACTTTGTACATAAGTTTATGTAGATCTAAATTTTTTAATTTTCTATCAAAATTATGTCTGAAGTGCCGCAGGCAAAACCTATGTAGTATCATCGGAAATACAGTTCTCATTACAACTAGTATTCCAAGATGTCTATCAGATATGTTGCATAAATCTGTTTTATCAATAACAGATGGGATACTTTTTAATTGACGAGAAAACCATGACCAAGATAATGTATTTTCACCATCGACAATAGAAAATCCCAACGAAAATATACCGTTATTAGTATCAACACCTGTAGCAATTAATATGCAACCTCTGTACTTACCATATGGATATATCCCATCCACGCACAATACCGGCCGATAGTGTGTAAAACCAGCCGCGCAAGGAGTAAAGCACCAGAAAATTCTTTGAAACCTGACACAGCCATCGACATCTGTTTCTATGGTTTTTAATTGGTATATGAACCCCGGATTTGATGCTTTCATGGCTTTCATGAAAAGGACTAGCGAGTTGTATGAGCTTTCCCAATCCCCAAATATCTTGCATAAACCCTTTCTACGAATATTCCATGCCTTTACATACGAAATCTGAATTTTTTGCTCTCCACTTACGTAGAGCCGTATCTCTTGAGGAGTCATTGCCACATCTGTACGGATAAGTGGCATGATAAGTGAGCAAATGTATGATGAAGTGCAATTCCTGTGATCTTTTAATATAATCGAATTGATACAAGTGTGTTCCCGGTTGTATTTCGTGACTTTCTAAGTTTTGGCTCTTTTGGAACAACATGCATGCAATCTCCACTTACATTCAGGAGCTTTCATACATATCACGGTATAATACGTCTTATTTGACTCTTCGGTTTTAAATGTAACATTTTTTTCAATAGCCCACGACTTCAGTTTATAAATAAGGTCTCTTTTTCCAGAAACATATCTCCAACAGTGATGCAATCTTCGCTTGCTACACTCGCTTCCAAATAAGGTTCAGCATTTATTTCTGCCACAGCTAAGTCTATCCAACTATCATCTTCCAACGGATCGAGACCGGGATCTTCTGGTTCGACAAAATCATTATTCTCAGTCATGTCATCAATCAATGCCGCTTCATTCAATCCAGCGGCATAATCCACGCTATTCTCCTCTTGATGATCTTCATTTGCTTCATCATTATCACTGTCATCCATATCATTGTCACCCATAGCAACATAAAACTCGGGTGCAATATGTGATGGTTGAGGTCGGTATAATGTGGATGATACGGGTTGAAAAGACCGAAATGATGTGGACGGACATGCTTGGAATGCGCTACTTGGATCGTGTTGGAATGATGCAAAGGTATGGGAAAATCTGCATTAAGTATATAAAATTTTGTTAACATTTTCGTATTACAAAGAAAATAAACATAATCACCACTTGTTTCAGATTGATTTACCCTTGGAAAGTTGTATATGGTAATCCTTGTTATTCTTTAGGTGTGCATGCAACTGCAACAGTCGCTTGGAAAAATCTGTATTTAATATATAAAATGTATTAGCATTTTGGTATTACAAAAAAAGTAATTATAAAATGTTTACCCTTAAGTTTGAAGGTGTGAATAATCATGTGTAGAGTCGTATCCACTGAGACTAAAGATATCATCGTTAACCATGAGACCGTATCCTCAGGAACTACCTCCAGCATTACCATCAAAATAACTCGTTGGAGCGACATCTGATGCTTCCAATTGTTCCTTCTTAACTAAAGGTTCAAAAGATTGCTGGGTGTTTGCCAAACCGAAATCTATCATCGAAGATGTTGTTGTATCATCTATAATTTCAACCAATGCATTTCTACTAAACAGAAGCCATATACAACTTAACTTAACCTTAATTTCACGAAGATCGTATTTCGTGATTTTAAACACTTTATTCTCGAGTTCATTGTAAGTTGTTGATAACCCTAATCGCATAATTCTTGCATATCCGTCCATATACTCGGGACCTTGTGCACTTGTCACAATCTGGCAATCGTATTTACATAGAATAAATAAACTTGAACTTGACATTATTTGCATCAAATAATATCAACCCAATAATAAATATAAAATGTTAACAACTGAAGTAATGATTGTATTCACTGAAAATTAAATAAACGTTAAATAAAATTTACATACATTTGTCAATCGAGAATTTTGATAAATAGATTTATAGGGATAGAAAGATCGAGTTCCATTGAAGGGGTGCAGATGAGAGTTTTAGATTTTTTAGGAGGTGCAGATGCAAATCGGAGCAGAATGGAGAGAAAATGGGAGGAGGGCAGGTTTTTGTAGATATTTGGTCATCGTTGGTCAAAAAAGGGGGTCACGCTTGATTTCAGAAAAAAGTGTTCATGGGTCTTAAGATAATGAGTAACGGGATTGCCTTGGGTTCAAGGAAAGAATTGGGCAAACAGGGGTCACGAGTCACGGGATTGTCTTGTTTTGAGAGTGGGGTCACGGGCTTGCCGTGTTTTGAGATAAAGAGGTCACGGGATTGTCTTGGGTTAAGTAAAAGAGGTTACGAGTCAAGGTGTGGCCAATTATTGGACAGTCTATCAATTTGAGAAATTATTGAAATTAGTTTTTAACAGTCCTTTATGGCGAGGAGGGCGTATTCCAAGAACCCGCCTTCTCCTTTGAAAATGAGAGGGTGGGTTTTTGGAACCCGTTATCCCCTTTTAAAAGCTTTCAATCCGTCACGTATTGACAAATCTCCTGGTTTTCTCCTTTTTAAAGAAGATGTCATGTATTGATAAATCCCCTTTAAAAAGGGGCCCATCTTCTTTTTAAAGGAGATTCCCTCTCCTTTAAAAAGGAGAGGTCGGAGGTGTGACAAATTCAGGGACCCTCTCCTTTTTAAAGAAGATAAAAATGTGAGGACGGATTCTTAGAATACGCCCTCAATTAATGTAAACTCCATTTTTCCTCTTTAAAATCCCATTTTTTCCTCTGCTTTCCCTTATCCTTTTTCTGTTCGAATTCCATTCTATACCCACCGACTTTCCCAATCTTTCAATTAATTGAGTTTGAAAAAAAATTACAATGGAGAATCAACCATTCGGCAAATCACTGCTCGTAAATCAAAACGAGTATAGATCTTTCAGGATATTACACGGGGACGAAAGATTCGAAACTTATTAAATTTGTTTCAAATATTGGCTCATATATTTTAATTCAAATAGTTGAAAATAATATGAATAAATTTTGTAGGGTGGAGATAATCTTACAGTCGCCAGTCATAATTCTGACAAATACCAAGTTACTGATTATCGTATTATAGAGCGGATTCGAAAAGCTGGTTTTTATGAAACTTCATTACTGCGTCATATCCAACTCAACCACATTCTCGTTACCTCTCTTGTTGAGCGTTGGAGAAAAGAGACTCACACTTTTCATCTTAGATGGGGTGAAACCACTATCACACTCCACGATATTGCCTTTTGCTTGGTTTACGGGTGAATGGATTTGGATTGGTTGGAGGTACAATTATGGGTCCAGAAACCGAACACGCATATTGAGACACGTATATTGAGTCTGCTCTCGGACATGTATAATTCGTAATTTTTTTAAATCAAAAGTTGAAATATATTACAGTGATATTAATTAACGATTAATTGTAAAATTCAGATACCAGGAGTGTATATGAAGTGGTATAAGATCAGTTTAAGCTGGCTCAAAGATACATTTACTAATATCCCTGATGAAGCTATTGATGATGTCTTGAATAGACATACACGTGCCTACATTATGTACATGATCGGTTCTTGGTTGATGACGGACCAATCGGTAACGCATGTCCATCCTTTATACCTTAGGTTTCTTATGAACTTCGATGTGTGTGGCCAGTATGCTTGGGGAGCAGGAGTCCTGGCATATCTTTACAACGAAGTAGACAAGGCATGTTCTCTTACGAAGAATAAAATTTGTGGCTGCATTACATTACTTCAGGTACATAATAATTTTGAACTAAATATTTGAAAAATTATAATATTAGTTCCCTATGATATTATGACACTTTATATATAGATTTAGTCATGCGAGCACATGTATTAGAAGACCAGATCATATTCATATTTCTGTCGAGGATGTCCCTGAAAAGCCTCTCGGCTATTGGTGGAGTGGCAAGAAATCATATAAAGCTACTCGTCGAGTACTTAAGTATTACAGAGATGAGTTGGATCGAATGGAGGCGACTCAGGTAACCATACATTAAATAATTAGCTTTGTTTAAAAATTTTAGTTGACATTATTTACAATTTTTATACCATGTTATTTGCGCAGTTCACGTGGACGCGTTATACAGTAGATCGTCTGTAAGGATTACCCGGTATCTGTATCAAAAGTGTGCCGGTTTGGCGGGCTCGATGCCCACTACTGTGTATTAATATCGTGGTCATGCACTTACCGGATCGGGTGTTGCGACAGTTTGATAGATTGCAACATATTCCCGGTCCGCCGCCTGAGCCTATGACAATAGAGGAAGACATGCGAGGAGGAAAGGCTGAGCATGATTGGAGAGAGTATCATCATCAATATTTGTTAAGATAGGAAGATAGGCTTCGTAATATATTTCCTTACAGCAAATAGGTGACCAAACACCCGCCAGCGCTATAGAAACATATCTACAATGGTATAAGCGTGTCACTGGAAAATATCTTTCTGCTCCCCATACCGATTTTCCGAACGTCCAGCAGTACGAGCCTAGAGGCCACATGGAACGAGGAATAGTAAGTTAATTTTTTTTAAATTAAATTAGCTTTTAACATCCAGCGATACGAGTATATAATTATATATTATTTTTTATGTAACGATAGGCTCGTGGTTTGCATCATATACAAACATTGATACAAGATCCATGTCCGACTGATGCTGGTCCAGATAGTCAGGCTTTATTTGTTAGTGTATATGCCCTAGAGGCCATTACTGTATCATACTAGTTTGTATATTACTTAATGGAAGCTTGGGATATTCACCTTGTATATACAATCTTGATCAAAATAGTAGTATGCTACTAGGTTTGTTTCTACTTCAATTTGTACATGTGTTTATTTTTGTATATCGCCTATACACATTAGTGGAGCCCTTAGGATCTTTGCTTGATTACCAGCGATGTGATGGCCGTCACACTAGTGGGGCTGGGTAATCTATAAGCACATCGTTATGCAGGTCCCTGGTCGCAGGACTATCGAGACAGGGCATCGATACTCCGGAGTAGACCAGCGCATGCGCTTCTCATCCCAGTGTGGGAGACGGTCTGTCCCACAGCCGTCAGTACGTCGTACTTGAGATAGTATGCGGGTGCTCGTTAGGTTACGGGTACACTGGACAGGACTCGTCGGGAACTGACTAGTTGGTATTATGCCTATCGTCAGTTATCAGTTCCCAGGTGACATGAGTACAGCTTAGTCCGCTGACTTGACACTGTCACTTCGCCTCGAGTGTGTTCCCACTGCACTTTGATTACTACCCTACCACGGCTCAAAGGAGTCGTGCAAACAGGTAGTAGTTGGGTGCAGTCCCGAAGCACTTGGAGGCAGTGACGGTTAGACAGGATTCGTCTCTCCCGGTATTGGGGGTTGACATCGCGCTGTGTCTAGGAGAGCCATTACACGAGTAGTCCCTGGCCAGGGCAAACGAGATATACTGGTAGGCTTCCAGTGTTATCTCAGGGTGTTTTGGGCTTCGCTCCGGCACGACTTGTACCGCTATTGGGGGACTGACGTTTACCGCCCCCTAGGCCCGCCATGCGATGTATCAGACGAACAGACCGGACTGTACGGAGAATGTCACATTCAGGCTCAGTAGGAGTTCAGATGGGTTTCGCCTCGTCGGTCTTCTTGTCGGCATTACCTGGGGACCGTTACGCACAGCTAGTGCCGCTTGCGGTCTGTGGTTAAACCCACTGCCAGCGTAGTGTCGAGTCTTTAGAGTCCCACACAGAAAGCTTTTCGCCTTTAGGCAAAAAAGTAGAGGTCGCATGGTTTTGCGACAGGTCGCATGGTTTTTGCGACAGAGTTCGGTCACATCCGTGCACTTGTGCACGTACAGTATCCGGACAGTTTACACTAGCGGGCTTTGGTTTAAGCCAGATCCTAGTGTACCTTTTGGGATTGGATTTATCCAGTATGCATTCGTGTTCCTCGGAACGCGGATGCGGGTGTGTATGCACAGATGACGGGGAGACAGAGGCAGCGGATTCTCATTAGGGTTGTTAACAGTTGACCGTTGACTATTTGACTTTTTGCTCAACCCTAATGAGAATATGATATGTGATTAACTATTATATTAATTAAGTATTATGGTGACATGGTTGTTGACTTTTGTTGACTTTGTTGACTTTTGTTGACTTGTTGACTTTGTTGACCGGTTGACTAGGCTTGACTAGTTGACCATCATGATAACCATAGCCATCATTTCATGGCAAAGACTTTTGCTTGCTTGCTCATTTGTGCAAAATGAGTGCATGAAATGATATGGTTATGGTTGCTTCAACCATCACATAACACTTGATTTGGTATAATGAGTTATGATGGTTTTGGATTATGAGAGGGTGAAAGACAAAAGACTTGCTCATTCTTTCTTGCTCACTCTCTCTCTTGTTCTTGAGCTCTCTTGCTCTCGCTTTCACCCTCTTCCTCTTGCTCCCTCTCTTGACTCTATGGTTCACATATCTCATGAGTTGAGAATCAAGAACCATAGATAAAATCCCATACAAACTCTTCTCTACTCATTCTAGTTCACAAGGTTTAGCAAACCGAGTGAACTAGTTTCTTCAAAGTTCGAAGAAGGAGCCAAAGGTTGGAGCTTTCAGGTGGATCTATCTTCGGCGTACGGAGACGACGGGAAGAAGCCAATCCGGACCACCATCGGAGCTTGAAGACGAAGGAGTTCAAGACAAGCAAGGTATAACCCCCTAACCGAGTAGTTAGAAACTCGTAGTTAGGTTGTTAGTTAGATGTTTAACCAAGATCCGGGTTATAGGTCCATGTTACCACCTTCATAAAAATCGTTTTTTATCAAATTCCGCATACCCGAAAGAACCGGGAGAGGTAGCATGGACTTACAGTGGTATCAGAGCCAGGTTAAACTCTATCTAATATGTTAGCAAGTAACTAGAAGATCGATCAAAGAAAAAGTCCCGAAAACGAACCCCAAAATTCGAAGTTTCTGTCGATTTTTATACTGTTCAAAAGTTGATTATTTTCACACCTAAAATCGACTCAGGGTTTTCTGTGAATACTGTAGAAATTTGGTCCAGTGATCCCATCAAAGAGCCGCGGAAACGCGGCAATAGCTTGCTATTGCCGCGGTTCCGCGGCCGACTTGGCTCCCCTCTGTTCTTTCTTTGCTACAGTATTCTCATAGGGGTATTTTGGGATTTTTGGTATATGTGTTTTCTGCCCAGATTTTCCAGAACGAAAATTTTATTTTTGGGGTCCCGAAAATCCGTATTTTTGATCGAACTTCTAAAAGACTTAAGCTAACGGGTTTTTCTGCAATGTGATATTTGTATTGAACGTCTGCTAATCGCTATATGTCGATTAGTGGGGGTTATACAAATCTGTGATCTGTAATGTTGCTGGAATGTGTATATGAATATGTTGGATTGTCGCGGGTGAATAGCCGGGGGTTGTGAGACGAGAGTTTTCTTTTCTTTCAATTCATGTAAATTTGTAAATTGATGTAATATTATTTGTATGACCGCACAACCGGGTCGGGGTTGTAGCCGTCATTGTATAATTTCTTTTTACTGTTTTTGCTCCTAGGATAGACCCATGGAGGGGTGCACAAACTACCGGGTATGCCGAAGTGCCGAGTGGCCTACTCATAGAGATAAGGGAGGTTGCTTCGCTTCGGGTACTTGGCGGGTAGTTTGCTGCACCCGTAGGGGTCTTGGGTGGGGTTTTGGCTATTCACCGCGACCGTGTAATCTGTTTTTCGTTACAGGCTCGTGCGAATTACAGATTCCTAGTATATCCAATGTATTCATCTGTGATCTGAAATGTTTATCATTGCAGTATATCTATATATGATATTATTTAGGCGTTGCTTATGTTTTACAGACGCGCTAGCCCAGCCCCCGCTCTGTCGTTAGTTAAGTAACCTAACGGGTAATGACGGGGCCTAGTGGCGAATGCGAATGGCATAAGCGTACGTCATATTTTGGTTGTTTTCTGCAATGGTAGGATTAAATGATGGGACGCATTAAAAGAACTAATGCAAGAATATCACGCATTAAAAGAACTAATGCAAGATAATAAACCAAGTTAAGGTCGTTGGAACACTTTCGAAAAACCACTCGGTTCTTTTCAAAACCAACTTTTAAATGCGGAGCTTGAGCCACTCCTTTTAAAAGCTATCTCGTTCCATCGACTATATCAAGTTCACTACGTTCACGGTTTTGCCAAAACCATTCGTAGCCCTCCGTCGTTTCACATGAATAGTCAATAGTATTCAAGCTGTGTATGTTGGCCAAAGTCAAGGCACGGTGATTGGTAGCTATTGGGTGTTCATGTGTAGCATAGATAGATGCGTTGGTTTGGGACAGTCGTACTGCCATTTTGGCCAAAGTCAAGGGTAGGTACGGATGGATCCAAATTAACCTGGATAATGACGGGTAGAACTTGACATGTGACTTATGATATTTTGGCCAAAGTCAAGGTCATAAGAGCATGGGGCAAAAATCCACATCGGGAGTTTCATAAGTACTGAAACTTGCTAGATTTGCATACCATTTGGAGTGTGACGATTCTGGTAGGATTCCTTCCGTTTCATCACGCGATGATATTTGGATCCCGATCCTACTGTGAGTATATGCTACTCCTCGGGAAATTTCTCACTAAACGATCAATGCTATAAACCTAGTAGGTGCCTAGAAAGGTGTTAGCGGGGCTACGCCCCCAGGGAAAAGAGGTTCTTTAATTAAGGAACTTCGCGAAAGCGTTGGAAAACCTCCCTCGAAGTACCGACGCCGGCCTGGCTGAACGGTTAAGCAAGTATTGTGCGGTGGGATTGATCCCGACTAATTCTTCCTTTATGGTTTGAGGAGGGATTCGAGAAACAGTGGGAGCCATCCTGTTTAGACAAACTAAAAACCACTCTAAACTTGCAAGAGCATCATGCTGAGTGTTTCTTCTTCTCTCTCCTAATTGCAGCGACCAATCGACATGACTGGACTTAAGTTACTTCTAGATAAAAATATACTGACAGGGCCAAACTACAAAGATTGGCTCAGGAATGTCAAGATGGCAATCACTTACGACAAGCTGGGGTATCTTCTTACCACCAAAGCTCCCCCTGTCCCTGGTCCCACTTCCAGCGTCGCGGATAAGGAAATCCGCAAGACTTGGGAGATTGATAGCGCGAAGGCCAAGTGCCTCGTACTTGCCTCGATGGACAACGAACATCAGAGGAGACACGAGAATATGGACCTATAATCCATATTTTTCCATACAAAAGAACTGTATAGAGAGCAATCTCGTATCGCAAGATACGAAGCGTCGAAAAAGTTATTTTCGGCAAAGCTGGCCGTCGGATCATCAGTAGCCGAGCACATGCTAAAGATGATCGGCTACATTGAGGAGCTCGCGGACCTAGGGACCACATTGGAAAGTGAGCTCTATACGGACATAGTTCTCCAGTCCCTTCCTTCCACTTACGCCCAGTTTATACTGAACTTCAACTTGCAAGAAAAAGAAGTTGAACTTTCAGAGCTCCTCAACATGCTGAGGAGCGCAGAGGGCACCCTACAGAAAAGTAGGGAAACATCCACTTTGTTTGTAGGAGGATCGTCTTCTTCTAGGTCCAAGGCGAAAGCCAAGGGAAAGAAGAAGAAAGACCCCGCCAAACCAAGGGGCGGTGTTAATAAAGTGGATACGAAGGGAAAAGCTAAAGCAACAAAGAAAGTGGGGAAGTTTGTGGATAAGGAAGAATGCTTCTATTGTCATAAGAAAGAACACTGGAAGAATGATTGCAGGGCCTGGAAGGCCAGAACACAGGAATTGAAGCAGGTTGCAGCTTCAGCTTCAGGTGTGTATGTTATTGAAAACTGTCTTTCAATAAACTCTACTTCCTGGGTATTGGATACCGGATCAGGATCTCATATCTGTAATTCTTTGCAGGCGTTGAGAAAGCGTAGGGTTTTGAAGGCAGGTGACATGACCCTCAGAGTTGCGAACGGGGCTAGCATGGATGCTAAAGCCGTGGAGGACTATCACCTGGGAATGTCAGATGGACATGTTTTGGTTTTGCGTAATTGCTTTTTTATACCCAACGCAACTTGTAATATCATTTCTGTATCTTTAGTTTCTAAAGAAGGTTATGAATTTGCGTTTGTAAGTAATGTTGTAAACATTCACCTTAATCAAGTTTTGATTGGGTCAGGTACATTGAGTAATGGTATATACGTATTAAACCAACCACAGATTTTCAACGTCCAGAATACACACAAAAGAAAGTCTCCGGAAATAAATCAGACTTTCTTGTGGCATTGTAGACTGGGTCACATCAATGAGAGAAGGTTGACGAAGTTACATACAGAAGGATATTTGAATCCGTTCGAATATCAATCGTATGCCACTTGTCAATCCTGTCTCAAAGGAAAGATGACAAAGACTCCGTTTACTGGACACGGAGTAAGAGCGAGCGAGCTCTTGGGACTCGTACACAGTGATGTGTGCGGTCCAATGTCTACACATGCGCGAAGCGGTTATTCTTACTTCATTACTTTTACGGATGACTTCTCTAGGTACGGTTATGTCTTCTTAATGAAACATAAGTCCGAAGCCTTTGGAAAATTCCAGGAGTATAAGAATGAAGTAGAAAAACAGACCGGCAAAAGTATCAAGATTCTAAGATCGGATCGAGGTGGAGAATACTTGAGCGCCGAATTCCTGAATTACTTAAAAGAGAATGGAATTCTCTCTCAGCTTACTCCTCCATACACTCCGCAACATAACGGTGTATCGGAGAGACGGAACCGAACCCTATTGGATATGGTACGGTCCATGATGAGTAACGCTGAGTTACCGCGATCATTCTGGGGGTATGCGCTAGAATCAGCTGCATACCTTTTGAACCGAGTTCCTACTAAGACTGTGCCTACCACACCATATGAGATGTGGTGTGGGAAGAGACCCCATCTTAATCACATTAAGACATGGGGAAGTCCAGCTTTTGTCAAAAAGCAGCATGCGGACAAGCTCGAGGCACGCTCAGTACTGTGTAAGTTTGTGGGATATCCAAAGAATTCCAAGGGATATTTCTTCTACTGCGAAGAGGAACAAAAAGTCCTTGTTTCTCGTCATGCCCACTTTCTGGAACACCAGTTTTTAGAAAAGGAAATTAGTGGGAGCGCAGTAGAACTGGATGAAATTCCAGAACCACAGACTATTACTGAAAGCTTAGTGGAACCAGAGGGTTCAACAGAACAGGACATTCCTACGCCGCTCCGCAGGAGTAGTAGGCAGTCTCATCCGCCCGAGAGATACTACGGTTTTCTCATAGACGGGGATAGAGAGGATTGCATCATAGATTATGATGAGCCTACTAGCTTCCAGCAGGCCGTTCAGAGCGTTGACTCGGTGAAATGGCTGGATGCAATGCGGACCGAAATGGAGTCCATGTACACCAACAAAGTATGGACATTGGACATTGCTCCAGACGGGGTAAAGCCCGTAGGATGCAAGTGGATCTTCAAAAGGAAGATTGGTGTAGATGGACAGGTTGAGACCTATAAAGCTAGACTTGTAGCAAAGGGTTTCCGTCAAAGACCTGGCTTGGACTATGACGAAACCTTTTCTCCAGTGGCTATGCTGAAATCCATTCGGATCCTTCTTGCCATTGCTGCCTTCCACGATTATGAGATCTGGCAAATGGACGTAAAGACCGCTTTTCTAAATGGAAATTTAGAGGAGTGTGTCTATATGGACCAGCCAGAGGGTTTCATTCAGAGTGGGAGCAGCGGAAAGGTGTGCAAGTTGCTTAAGTCCATCTATGGACTAAAGCAGGCATCGCGAAGTTGGAACATCTGCTTTGATGAGACGGTCAAAGAATTTGGCTTTATCAAAAATCCAGATGAACCATGCATCTATAGTAGATTTGTAGCGAGAACTGTAGTATTCCTCGATTTATACGTCGATGACATTCTCTTAATAGGAAATGACATTCCTATGCTACAATCTGTCAAGGGGTTCTTGTCACACAGGTTCTCCATGAAAGACCTGGGTGATGCCTCATACATCCTGGGGATCCGGATCCATCGTGATAGATCCAAGAGGATATTAGGACTTTCACAGTCCAGGTACATCGACACCGTACTGAAAAGATTCAGTATGGAAGATTCCAAGCGCGGTAACCTACCGGCTTGTCACGGGATCACCCTCTCTAAAGAGATGTCTCCCAAGACTGATTTGGAGAGGGATCGCATGTCTATTATACCCTACGCTTCTGCGGTAGGCTCTATAATGTATGCGATGTTGTGTACCAGACCGGATGTAGCTTATGCACTGAGTGTGGTAAGCCGGTATCAGTCAAACCCTGGGGAGAAACACTGGATAGCGGTAAAGAACATTCTCAAGTACCTGAGAAGGACTAAGGAAATGTTCTTGGTGTATGGCGGAAAAGACCTCCAGATCGAGGCCTTTGCTGACTCCAGCTTCCAGAGTGACAAGGATGATTCCAAGTCCATGTCGGGCTTTGTCTTTACCCTCAACGGAGGGGCGGTGTGTTGGAAGAGTTCCAAACAGGAAACCGTTGCAGACTCGACGATGGAAGCGGAATACATCGCTGCATCTGATGCCGCAAAAGAAGCTGTCTGGATAAGGAAGTTCTTGAAAGAACTTCAGGTGGTTCCGTCCATTGTTGATCCAATACCTCTGTATTGCGACAACAACGGGGCTATAGCTTTAGCGAAGGAACCCAGGTCCCATCAGAAATCCAGGCACATCTTGAGGCGGTATCACCTGATCAGGGAGATCGTGGATCGCCAGGAGATCGAGGTTCGGAGAGTCGCTTCAGAAGATAACACTGCAGATCCATTCACCAAGGCCTTGCCCCAGACTCAGTTCGAGCGGCTGATCGAGATGATAGGTCTTCGATACGCCAGTACATGGCCTTAGTGCAAGTGGGAGATTGTTAGTGTATATGCCCTAGAGGCCATTACTGTATCATACTAGTTTGTATATTACTTAATGGAAGCTTGGGATATTCACCTTGTATATACAATCTTGCTCAAAATAGTAGTATGCTACTTGGTTTGTTTCTACTTCAATGTGTACATGTGTTTATTTTTGTATATCGCCTATACACATTAGTGGAGCCCTTAGGATCTTTGCTTGATTACCAGCGATGTGATGGCCGTCACACTAGTGGGGCTGGATAATCTATAAGCACATCCTTATGCAGGTCCCTGGTCGCAGGACTATCGAGATAGGGCATCGATACTCCGGAGTAGACCAGCGCATGCGCTTCTCATCCCAGTGTGGGAGACGGTCTGTCCCACAGCCGTCAGTACGTCGTACTTGAGATAGTATGCGGGTGCTCGTTAGGTTACGGGTACACTGGACAGGACTCGTCGGGAACTGACTAGTTGGTATTATGCCTATCGTCAGTTATCAGTTCCCAGGTGACATGAGTACAGCTTAGTCCGCTGACTTGACACTGTCACTTCGCATCGAGTGTGTTCCCACTGCACTTTGATTACTATCCTACCACGGCTCAAAGGAGTCGTGCAAACAGGTAGTAGTTGGGTGCAGTCCCGAAGCACTTGGAGGCAGTGACGGTTAGACAGGATTCGTCTCTCCCGGTATTGGGGGTTGACATCGCGCTGTGTCTAGGAGAGCCATTACACGAGTAGTCCCTGGCCAGGGCAAACGAGATATACTGGTAGGCTTCCAGTTTTATCTCAGGGTGTTTTGGGCTTCGCTCCGGCACGACTTGTACCGCTATTGGGGGACTGACGTTTACCGCCCCTAGGCCCGCCATGCGATGTATCAGACGAACAGACCGGACTGTACGGAGAATGTCACATTCAGGCTCAGTAGGAGTTCAGATGGGTTTCGCCTCGTCGGTCTTCTTGTCGGCATTACCTGGGGACCGTTACGCACAGCTAGTGCCGCTTGCAGTCTGTGGTTAAACCCACTGCCAGCGTAGTGTCGAGTCTTTAGAGTCCCACACAGAAAGCTTTTCGCCTTTAGGCAAAAGAGTAGAGGTCGCATAGTTTTGCGACAGGTCGCATGGTTTTTGCGACAGAGTTCGGTCACATCCGTGCACTTGTGCACGTACAGTGTCCGGACAGTTTACACTAGTGGGCTTTGGTTTAAGCCAGATCCTAGTGTACCTTTTGGGATTGGATTTATCCAGTATGCATTCGTGTTCCTCGGAACGCGGATGCGGGTGTGTATGCACAGATGACGGGGAGACAGAGGCAGCGGATTCTCATTAGGGTTGTTAACAGTTGACCGTTGACTATTTGACTTTTTGCTCAACCCTAATGAGAATATGATATGTGATTAACTATTATATTAATTAAGTATTATGGTGACATGGTTGTTGACTTTTGTTGACTTTGTTGACTTTTGTTGACTTGTTGACTTTGTTGACCGGTTGACTAGGCTTGACTAGTTGACCATCATGATAACCATAGCCATCATTTCATGGCAAAGACTTTTGCTTGCTTGCTCATTTGTGCAAAATGAGTGCATGAAATGATATGGTTATGGTTGCTTCAACCATCACATAACACTTGATTTGGTATAATGAGTTATGATGGTTTTGGATTATGAGAGGGTGAAAGACAAAAGACTTGCTCATTCTTTCTTGCTCACTCTCTCTCTTGTTCTTGAGCTCTCTTGCTCTCGCTTTCACCCTCTTCCTCTTGCTCCCTCTCTTGACTCTATGGTTCACATATCTCATGAGTTGAGAATCAAGAACCATAGATAAAATCCCATACAAACTCTTCTCTACTCATTCTAGTTCACAAGGTTTAGCAAACCGAGTGAACTAGTTTCTTCAAAGTTCTAAGAAGGAGCCAAAGGTTGGAGCTTTCAGGTGGATCTATCTTCGGCGTACGGAGACGACGGGAAGAAGCCAATCCGGACCACCATCGGAGCTTGAAGACGAAGGAGTTCAAGACAAGCAAGGTATAACC
This sequence comes from Agapanthus africanus, assembly GCA_030015575.1. Taxonomy (NCBI): domain Eukaryota; kingdom Viridiplantae; phylum Streptophyta; class Magnoliopsida; order Asparagales; family Amaryllidaceae; genus Agapanthus; species Agapanthus africanus. The sequence continues at coordinate 166,541,204 of CM057337.1, forward strand.
CCCTAACCGAGTAGTTAGAAACTCGTAGTTAGGTTGTTAGTTAGATGTTTAACCAAGATCCGGGTTATAGGTCCATGTTACCACCTCCATAAAAATCGTTTTTTATCAAATTCCGCATACCCGAAAGAACCGGGAGAGGTAGCATGGACTTACATTATTTTCTACCGTGGACCCATATATTGGTGGTATATTCAGTTCATATCATATGCTTTCACATTTATTGCCATCGCCAGAGCCGCAGCATGAGTTGGAACCAGAGCTGCAGCATGAGCCAAAACTAGAGCCGCAACATGAGTGGTTCAGAGTGTTAATTATATGTATGCCCTAGAGGCCATTATGATACATGTGATGTATATTATAGTGGATGCTTTGACATATATAGGGAGGACTTTCTTGCTCGACATGATAGTATGCTATCTGGTTGCTCTTTATCTTAACATGTACACTTATTGTCTCTCTATTACATGTTGATAAAGCCCTTATGATGAGTACTTGACTACCAGGATTATGATGCAGATCATACTAGTGGGGCAGAGGTAGTCGGTAAGTATGTCCTTCAAATGTTCCTAGTCGTAGGAGTATCGAGACGGGGCATCGATATTCCAGAGCAGACTAGCATATACGCTTCTCGACCCATGTGATAGGCGATGGATGATCCCATATCCATTGGTATTTGACATCAGAGAAGGTATATGGGTGCTCAGTGGAGACTGGATATACTGAACGAACTCGCCGAGAACTCCTAGATGGTATTATACCTATCGTCAGATAGCAGTTCTCTGGTGACACTGGTACATATTAGTCTGTCGACCCGAGATCGTCATAGAGTCTTGTGTGATTCCCACCGTGCTTTGATTTCCACCTTACCACGTTCAAGAGATCGTGCAAAACAGTGTTTTTTGGGTACAGTCCCGAGTCATATGGAGGCAATGAGCAATAGGAGGGGATTTCGTCTCTCCCGGTATTGGGGGTTGATGTTGCACTATGCTTGATTGGCCATAACAGGAAATCCCTGGGCAGGATTGCTGAGATCTACTGATAAGTGTTATTAGTAGTTTCTCGAACCGTTATGAGCCTCACGTCGGCATGACTTATCAGGCTATTAGGGTCTAACGTTAAACCACCCCCAGGCTGTGATATGCGACATATCAGACAAAGAGGCAGGACTGTACGGTAGTGTTACTTATTGGATTCACAGGAGTATGAGCATGCTTGCTTGTTGATCTTCTGATCGCTCAATACCTGAGTGGTCGTTACGTTTAGCAGACCGCTTGCGGCTTGTGGGTGACTTATATGATCACTACCTACTGCCGGCATATTAACGAGTCTTTAGAGTCCTACACAGAGGTTTTCTGGCTCAAGCGAAATGAAGTAGGAGCACATATATGATATGTGCGGGACCGAGATTAATACGAGTATGTGATACCGTATTCCATTCACGCGATATATGATACCGGTCGGTTATATGTGATATAGCCGGGTTATCGGATCAAGAGTTGATTCGATAAATTGATACATTTGATATTAGTCGGTTGTATGTGATATAGCCGGATTATTAAATCAAGTGTTGATTTAATAATTTAATGTATAATTATATATTTGATATATTATTTTACATTAACTAATATTAGCTCACTTAAATGTTCTTTTTCTCACTAGTGTACACTTAGTATATATTTGATATATATTAATGTACATCTTTTGTGTCATGCTTGATGCAACATGCTACATTGGTGTATGAGACTCACACCATGCATACAATAATGTGAGGTTTTGTTTATTTAAAGTAAATCAAATTAGTTGGAAATTGTCACATGGTTGAAACTTGTAGAAGCTTGTGGAACCATTGACCAAGTCCACTCATTTTGTTTTACTTGAAGATATTTATTAACCCAACCATTATTATTAGCCATGGTTTATTCTCTACATGAGTTGGTGTATGACACTAACTCACTCATGGTTGCTATTCTCACTTATTATTCCATTCACACTTCATCTTCTTCCTCATCTCCAAGAGCTCTCTAGGTTTTTAGGAGGTGAGGAAAATTAGTGAGAAAAATATTTCTAAAATGAGCAAAATTCATACTTCATCAACCTCTTCTCTACTAGCCATTTAGATTGGGTTGTTTCTTCACCAGTTCATCACTTAGTGAAGAGGTAGCTTGAGTTAGTGTCTTCTCGACGTAGATCATCTTCGGCCTCGAAGACTTCAAGCAAGCTTGTTCATTTCACCTTGTGAAGCCTCACTAGAGTCCGGGAGATCACTGTTAGGAGCGAAGGGACTACTACATGGAGCTATTGAAGTGAAATACCGGTCTACAAAGGTTGTATTCTTTGTTCACTTAGTTATAAAGATGTTTACATGCATGTTTGTCTAATTCTCTAGTTTAGATTCTAGCGTTGGGATTCTTTAGCGCGCCAATTTTTTAAAAATGGCATGGTCGATGTCTTCCGAAACCTAGCGGCGATCTAGGGAACCCAGCAGTGGTATCAGAGCCATGCTAGAAAATTAGACGATGTTGTAGTATTACGAAACCGAAACAACTCCGAAACACTCGAAAAATTAACCCAGTTTCTGTCAATTTTTCCAGTGTGTCAAATTTTTTTACGCAACTGCAGAATGTTATATGAGATGTAACATGAACACCACAGGAAAACGAACCACCTTCACCGGAAAATGGCCGGCCACATTGCTATAAAAACTGGCCAGCTTGGTTGTTCTGTGGAATTTTGGGTTCGTTTTGGTGGGGTGTTCCAGTCTCTGGGTTATGGTGTTTCAGGTGTTACTTTTTTTTGCTAAAATTACATGTGATGTTATCTTTGTGCAAAGGCAATTCGGAGTGTTTCATAGTCGTAATTCTAACATCATTTCGGGTTATTTAGACGACGTTAAAAAGTTCGAACGGATTTCAATAACTCAATTTTTCACTCGCTGGAAATTTTCCAAGAGTTGGATTTTTTCCTAGTTTAAAATTTTCAGAAAATCGTGCAGGTGTTTTCTATGGACCCTCTAGAAGAACGAAACCCTAACTCGATTCTGTGACCGTCGGAACCGCCACCAAATCTTAGGATTTGTGGTAATTCCGCAGCGCCATAGGTGAGTCAAGGGTTGACCCTTCTACGGTTGGTCCATAAGTGCTGTAGCATGTTCTGGGTACTTTTTAAACTCTACTCATGTGTTGAGCTCTTTGGGAAATTTTGGGTGTTTGTTGATTCGATCGAAAAGTTTAACATTGTCTAGCTATCTGTGATTGTGATACAATATTTGGAATCTACAAAATTTAGTTTTATGAAAACTAATTTGAATTTTATAAATCTAGCAATTTAGTCTCATGTGATCAGTTGCCACGGGATTTTGATGTTGATCAAAAATCCGTCGCAATCACGTAACGCACGCGGATACTCGCCGGGTAACCTTACTAGATAGCTATGCCCTATAGCTCCGACCAAGTGATTATAGGAGAACCTCATCGCCAAAAGCATCCGTTCGGGTGCTCGCGGCCGCGGTGTTCCGCCTAAGTGCACTTTGTTGACGGTATCGGGGGTGCGGCCGTCTGCTAAAGTTTCCGATGAGCATTCGATCAAATTGTCGGGAATCTTGTTGAATTACCCGATTGGTTATTGAAAAGTGTTTTCAATATCGAAACTAAAATGCGGGGTTTATAATTGTTATGCATGCGATGTCTAAGGAATTCATTTGGTTAGGCATGAAATCCAAAGTATGTGATACATTGGGTTTATGATGTCTAAGGCGGTTGCAGATTCAAATTGCTATAGTTTTTCACTTTTTTTCTGCGACCGTAAGTGTAATATGTGGTGTATCGCCAGTTTCGGTACTATATGTCAACGACAATTGGGATACGCATATTTACTTACGTTGATGACATGTGATGTTATGTGTTGCTGTGATATGTTATATTGGATCATCGTGTTTTGAATAGCCGAAGATTTTTATGTGAGATGAGAGTTTTTATTTTCATTCATGTAAAAACTTGTATATAATATTCTTTTATTGGGGCACTTTCGAGTTGAGGATAATGTCACCGTTGATGTATTATTTACTTTTCCATATTAGGATAGACCCAAGGAGGGGAGCACAAGTAACCGAGTTTAGGGTCCAGTGGGAAACCATCTCGAGGAGTCGAGACCGGGTCTCCTAACTCTAGAATTGGTAGGGTTGTTTGCCGCTCTCGTAGGGGTCTAGGGATGCGGGTTTGGTTACTCATCGCGACCGTGGAATCCGTGTTTTTTTACTGGCTTAATTTAAAACATGGAATTCCTAGTATATCCAATATTTCATATGTGTTCTTCTGCTGCTGATATTCTGTGATGTGATCACTTGATATTCTGAGACGAATGTTTATATTATATATATGATATATAATAAATATTGTTGCTTTCGTTTTTCTGTAATGCTTAGGAAGCATAAATGATGGGATTTCATTAATGAGTTAATGAAATAAAAGAAATCTAAAGATGTTGCGGAATCTTGTTTTAAAAATTGGTAGCTCTAATTTTTTCTTTGCATAGCGGTATTCCTTGAAGAATATCCAGCACCTTATTCGATAAGGAAAGAGCCGAGATCCCTTCACCGGGAGTGACCTCTTTAGCGAAACTGGTAGATACTACAACCCACTTGGTTTTGTTTTTTATTGCTTTTTTAATTCATGCTTCGCGTAGTGGTATTTGTGAAATATCCAGCACCTCATTCGATGAAGAAAGAGCCGAGATCCCTTCACCGGGAGTGACCTCTTTAGCAAAACTAGTAAAAACCTCAAAAACACTCCTTTTCAAAAATCACTCGATTCTACAACTATATCAAGTTCATTACGCAAAAGGTTTTCTTAAAACCTGTCGTAGCCCTCCGTCATTTCAAATAAGGACTATTTAGTATTCATACTACGTTTGTTGACCATATTAAGGTGTAGTGTGCGGTAGCTGATTAGTGCTTATCTGTTAAAACATATGATGCGATTGGATTAGGATAGTCGTACGACTTTGTTGACCATGTTAAGGGTCGTACGAGTGGGTTTAATTCAATCATGAAATGTACGGGTTGAACTTGGCTAGCGCTAATGATTTGTTGATCATGTTAAGGTCATAAGTTGCTAGGGGTAAAATATTATCGGGAATTTCAAGTATTGAAATTTGCAATGAGATTGCATACTTTCTATGAGATAGTTGAATCCCGATACCCACTGCGAGTAAGAGTTACTCCTAGGAGAGTTTTACACATTACAATTAGCCGATCAAATAGGTGTCTAGAAAAGTGTTAACGGGGTTAGGCCCCTGGGAAAACGATATTTATTTTAATTAGGTATGTGCGAAAGCACAGGGAGCCTCCCTCAAAGTACCGACACTGGCCTGTCCGAAGATTGGCGAACTTGTAGGGTGTAATTAATCCCGACCAGTCTTACCTTTTAGGGTTTGAAGGAAGATTTGACAAAAACAGTGGTAGCCATTCTGATTAGATAAAATAATAACCAATCTGATCTTGAAAGAGCACACGCAAAGTGTTTTCTTCTCTCTCTCTCTCTCTCCTAGTAGCGACCATGTCACGTCTTAATCAAGATAATAATATGGATGCATTGACCGAACCTGCTTATTATACTGAGCCAGGGAACGTTGGTTCCCTCTATCTTATAATTGTTATAAGTCCGAGCAGGAAATAGGGGAATATCCGGATTCTTACGGGACCCAATCGAGGAATAATTATGTTGATGCATATTTTTCGGGTGTGTTCGTTACCAAGAACTGTTTCTTAGTACACTGTATGTTCTGGGTATGAGATACCGGAATAGAATCCCACATATGTAAGAGTTACATGGGCTACTGAAAGGTAGAGAATTGAGATTGGGTGATATATCTCTAAGTGTTAGAGAATGGTGCAATTGTTGCAGCCAAGTCAGTTGGCAAATATCATCTTGTATTACCAAAAGGTAAATACATTGATTCTGAACAAATGTTATTACATGCCGAACCTAATATACAAACATTACATCAGTTTCTTTATTAAGTTAAAGAAGGATATAATTTTGTATTGCAGGATAATGTTGTAAACATTTTCCTTAATCAAAGAGTTGATTGCATCAGGCACGTTATATAATGGCATATACGTTCTAAATCAAACCACAGTTCAAAGTATGTAGAACACACACAAGAGGAGTAATTCAGAAATGAACGAATCCTTCTTGTGGTATTATAGACTCGGTCATATCTATGCGACACGACCAGCTAAGTTACATAAGGATGAATATGAGAATCTGTTCGAATTTTCATCTTATGATACTTGTCAGTCTTGTCCAAAGGTAAAATGACCAATACTCCGTTTACTGGAAACAGAGAAAGAATTACCGAACTTTTAGGATGGATACATAATGATTTATACGGTCCTATGTCTACAAATGCCAGGGTTGGTTCTTTGTATTTCATTACATTCATCGACGAGCTCTCAAGATTCGGACATGTGTTCCTGTTGAAACACGAGTCTGAAACTTTTGAGAAATTCAAGGAATATAAGCTTGAAGTTGAGAACCAGACGGGTAAAAGTATTAAGTCCTACGATGTAATCAAGGAGACGAATACTTGCGCATGGTGTTCCTGGATTTTCTAAACAGAGAATAGGATTCTCTCTCAGCTTACTCCTTTGTATACACCACAGCACAACGGTGTATCGGGGCGGAGGCATCGCACCCTATGAGATATGGTGCGCTTTATGATGAGTACTGTTGAATTGCTTGTTTCCTTTTGGGGGTTATGCACTTGAGAAGCTGCATACCTATTGAATGGGGTTCCATCCAAATCAGTGCCTACCACTACATATGAGATATGGAATGGAAAGAGACCATGTCTTAAACGAGTTAAGATATAGGGTTGTTCGGCCTATGTTGAAAAGCAAAATCCGGACAAGTTCGAGGCAATGTCAGTTCTGTATAAGTTTGTTGGATATCCTAAATATTTGAGAGGGAATATCTTCTACCACGCTGAGGAGCAAAAGGTGTTTTGTTTCTTAGCATGCTACCTTTTTAGAAAAGGAATTTCTTGTGAAGAAATTTGTGGTCATGAGGTAGAACTGGAAGGAGTTCCAGCTAGACAAACCAACAGCTGATGATTTAGTAAAATCAAAGGATTCAATAGTCTCCAACGAACCTCAGCCTCTCCGCGGATCAGTAGGGTTCCTCATCTACCTGAGAGATACTACGGTTTTCTCGGTGACGGTGGAAGCGAGGATTGCATCATGGTAGATGATGGCCCAACCAGGTTCAGGCAGGCCTTCACGAGTGAGGACTCAATGAAATGGCTGGATGCTATGCAATCAGAGATGGAATCCATGTACACCAACAAAATATGACTTTGAATGTTGCACCTAAAGGGGTAAAACCCATCAGGAGCAAGTGGATCTTGAGAAGATTCTTGGTGTAGATGGAAAAGTTGAGACCGTCATATTCTCATAATTAGGGCGGATTGGGTTGGAATGTAAGTAGGGCGGATTTTGAGAATCTGTCCTCCACTTTTTAGTGATGTCGGCGGGTTTCAGAAACCCGCCCCCTCTTGGTGCCAGCTCTAGACCGTCATATTCTCATAATTATAATTTAAATAATTCTATTTTACTAATTTTAATACCTATCCTTACTATTTTGAAGGGGAAAAAACCCACTTGTAAACTCCCAAACCCACCCACCCCCCGCACCACAAAAATTCACCCTTCTCTAGCCGACACGTGCCCATCTCGTTTTATGGGACCCACCCATTTGCAATCAACCGCACTTCTTAAATGTTTTCAGGTCCGCAAAAGCCAAGCTCATTATTTTTAGCGGGAGCTCGAAGAACAACTCTCGCTCGATCTCCTCTCTTCATTTCGTTACTGAAATCATTTTCAGCTTCCAATCGATCCTCTTGTGCTCTTCTTTCATCTGAAGTACGATCAAATTGGAGTTTTTAAATTTTTTTGTAGGGTTTCTGTTTGTTAATTGGTATGATGATGAATCGTTACTTGATTGTGATCTTTTTTCTGAAGAATTAGCTAAAACCCTAAAAAAAAAAGGGTTCTTTTTTGCTTATTGGATCTTGAATCGGTCATATAAACTAGTTGTAGATGATTTGAGAATCCAGAGACCGCTTTAAATTTACGGTTTTTTTGTTGATAAATTTGTAGACTTTTTAGAAGGGTTTGGCGAAAAAACCTTAATATAAAATTTGTCACTTTTACTCATTTCTTGCAGTTCAGGAAACAAATTTAAGGCCGGAACTTGCAACAATGGTACCATTTGAAAACATAGTGGACATTGACTTCGTTTGAAGATACGGAATTTATTAAAGAAAAGAAATGATCAGCTCGAGATTGAGTTAATTGATCAAATTTGAGCGGTTTACTTTTAGATCTTATATCTAGAGCTGTTTCTTTTAAAGTTGACTTCATGGCATTCAACTTGAACATCGGTCATTTCGTTGCTGCCATCCAATTGTGAAGTGGTTGCTTCTTGATCTAAGGAGAACTGGTTGGTTCCTGATTAACTATATACGAGAGTTTGAGTGAAGTAATGGGCTGTATGCTGCTTGGTTCAACGCCACCGATCAAACGAAGAGCTGGGTTGCGCTGGTCACAAGCAGGACGAGGTTCCTACCGGGGAAGTTAGTTGGGTAACTGTAGTGATCTCTAGGGATTTTGATCGTAAGATTTTGGGGACAAAAATTTATTAAAGTTGATGGGAACTACCAACTCATTAAGGCACTTGCTGAGATGTCTTTGTCACAACTCACGCTGGAACTATACAGTGCTTTGGAAGCTTGAACAAATGTAAGTTTTTCTCATCTTGTATTTCTCAAGGTTTTAATGGGTTAAGATTTCAGATATTATGGTATTTTTGTTGTGTACAAGTTGTTGTTACTTGTTAAATTACTTTTGGCGTTCCAGAGGAAGAAGTTTCGGTGCATTTGATTACCAATTGAAGTGTATGACGTGCTTAGGGGCCTTCAGTGATACGGCCTTAGGAGTTAATGTGGCACAATAACAGTCTTACCAATTTATTCTATCAAATAAATGGTTAACTTTATGTGTGATAAATTTAAATAATAAGTAAAAGCCAATGGAATAGTCCATCTTCACTTAGATATCCACCTTTAGAGTCGGTGTACGCCCCGTAGGGTCCGAACTAAGCTAAATAGCCTTTTCCTCACATTTCAGTTAGTGTGTTTATCATGTAATCCAGCGAGCATTATCTTATTAAATTTAGCATCACACCACGATATTTTTTTGTAACTTGACTTGGATAAGTTTCCAATGTGCTTGGGCAAGCTATAGCTCTAATGTGTTTATATTAATTTCTACCCTTTTATGATCGAAGGTGCAATGCATGACTAAATAAGGAAATGAGTATGGAATACTTAGCTGTAGATTCATCCGTTAGCATGTGTCGTTTTCCCCTAATCTTCTGCATCGATTCCTGAATAGTAATAGAACCATGTCGAGAGTGCACAAGACCCACTCTAGGTTTTTCCCTCATCTCATATCTCAATGTCTAGTAATTCCCTTTTGGAGTTGTATAGGTTTATATGGACACCAGCTATGGATGTCTTGGTTCAAGACAGTCTTGATTACTTACTGCTAGCAACAGAAAGCTCTGAATTCAATTAATTCTTGGAACACAACTTAGGTTAATTATAGATGTTTAAAGTTTAAGCTTTGAGTGTTTTAAAAGAATCCTTATTAATGTTCATCATCAAGCTCCTTTTCCATGAAATGGGGCATAGAGTCGAGAAAGATCAACGAATAATAGATCAAGTTTTTGATGACTATCTAGATCCTTTCATAGTACTTCTAAGAGCTGGTAGCCAACTATGAGCATTAGAGAGCGTTATCATGCACCCTATAAGGCTATTATGGGTATGTGGATCTACTTGCCCAAGCTGTGCGGTTTAAGCTCAAGCAACCAACTGCACTGCCAAGGAGCAACCCTCCAAATTAATAAATGGAAATGATCTAGAAGCAAATTTGGATGATATGATTTGCTACAGGTAAATCACATGCAGCTTGCAGGCACTGTCTAAGCTAAATGCCGAAGAAGGTTAAGTAACCACTATGTAGTAGATGACAATACAATAGATGGTATGATTTGCTGCACAGTCTAAGCCAAATGTCCAAACAAGTCACACGAAGAGCAGATGATACTAACAATAGATGATACTTTGAAAATAATTTCAGAATTAACTAAACTTGTATTTTTTCTTCTTCAGGGAATTAAGCTGGGAGGATGGCTATTTTGATCATAAAAAATCAGGAGGCTTCACTGACGGGAAACCTGAAATTATTTCATTTGGCTGTGAAATAGATGCCAAACGTGGAAATTCTAGTAACTGCCCTATTGAAATGGCAGTAGCCAGTATGTCATGCCGCTCATATCTACTCGGTGAAGGGTAAAGCTTGAAGCCTTACTCAACATGTTGAAAGTAGAACATTAGTATACTTGTTTTCTTAGTAAAATAAAAGCATCTCCCTTTTATGTGTCGAGTTATCAAGTTAATCTTACTAACTTTTGTTCTGTGTTCCGCAGCTTAGACCCGCACTGAGGTTGTGGATATTATCCTGCAATTTATATCCCGGACGCACACACACACACACACACACACACATATATATAAAATCTTGTGCAAGTCCTAGCAATATGTTTAGCTCACACTAGTAAATCTTCAGATATTGGAATCTGTTATTGATTAACTACATATATTCAGGTAGGTTTGATAGGTCATTATTCATTATTTTCTGATCTAGCAGGATTATTGGCAAAGTGGCATTATACAGGAAGCATCATTGGATCAATGCTGGTGAATCTGAGATTATATTACAGGAAGAGGTAATGGTTTAAAACCACTCTTTTATCATGGAAACAAAATTTGATGGTTCTGATGAGTATTAAAGTTGACGGTTGACCCTGTTTTGCATACATACAGTGTCCTAAAGAATGGCATGAGCAATCTGTTGCTGGTATCAAGGTAATACATCTTTGCTTGACACAAATGTTAAAGTTAAAAACACATGTATAGCAATGAAGCGCATTAAATTCTTTGTAAGGAAGTTCAGGACGTTTAATTGTGTGTTTTCTGCTTTGTAGACAATCTTGCTTGTGCCTATCATTACACTGGGGGTTGTGCAACTCGGTTCATTGGATGTGGTGCGTCTATATCTTGCTTTCATTAATTTCTAATATGCATTCATTCCTTAGGAAAAGACTATTCAAATGGCGAGGCTTGATTAAACTTAACTGGTATATTTATATGAAGTTAATATCTTGGTGGTGTTTTTTGCTTAAATTGTATCACATGCTTTTTTTTGTTTTTGGATGAAGCCGTTGGGAAAGAAACCCGCCTTACAAAAAGAAAATTACAGAAAAGATGCGAAAAGAAAGAAAATTACAAAAACGAGGAAAATTATAAGAAACAATGACAGCCAGCAATAAAAGCAACCTCCACTACGTTCCAAGCATCCATAGCAAGGGCCGATATAACGAAGTCCTGGCCCTATGCTAATCATAATACAGCATGACTAATAACTTATAGGTATTCAAAATACAACTACACCACAACAACCCAGTACCTCAGTCTATACTCTATCAGTACTTCCGAAGCCTAAGATATACAAGTTATCAGATGTAGGTGTTGTAAAATTACACTACTTGAGAATATGTGAATTTATGATTTAAATTACTTGAAGAAATTGTACTCTTTATGGAGGTTGGAGTGACTGGAGCTGTGGACCAATCAGCACAGCTTCCTGGTCATATTGCAGAATATTAGTTTGCAGTTAGTCAAATACATTTCCTGTCATGATTACTAGTCAGAATTCAAGGGTTTTGGTGTAGTGGCCTGAAAATTTGCTAGGTTGTAGATTTCATTCTTATATACAATATCTTCTTTAATGCATCAGGTCATGGAAGATTTAAGGGAGGTTCTTCGAGTCAGAGATAATTTCGGTGCCATCCAAAGTACTTTAGAAACGTGCATTTCGTCATTACAGTGGACGGATCAGCTGGATTCATGCACATCATCTACCAAGCCCACGGTAGGAAACCATTTCATGTCGTAACTTGTAAATGATAGTATATCGATTTGTGTTGTTATACACATCCTGTTAGCTTAACTTTTTGGGTAAAGTGGTTCACAGTTTACAACATGCGGCAGTGCACACTAGTGCCATCTAAAAACAATTACAGCTAGTGTCTGTGGTCGCATAACCAAAATGAATTGCTAACTATTGTCCCTTTACCTTACATTCATGGTTCAGCTTGATCTTCCAGTTGCGATCGATGTAATAGATGAGATGCTCGATATGGATACAAGTTGTTATGCAGATGAAAATCGATGGGAATCAACATTTAGCAACTTGTTTGCCGATCAAATTAGAGAATCACCGACACTCGAATTGTCTTTGTTTGCCAACAATATAACTGAAGGTGACATGTCAATTTTTTCTGGTCTTGAGGATGAGTTATATGCGCAATCCTCCATCAGCCATACGTTACTTAACAAACCCCATATTATACCAAATCATGAGCATAAAAACCATGATGAGTTTGATGAAGAGAAAACTTCTATAATAGACCTTACACCTTGGAGCTTCCCATCTAATTCTGAGCTGCACAAAGCACTAGGGCTAAGTTCAAAGGGATATGAGGATCCCATGTGGAACATGATTGTATCGAAAGCTGATGAATGGAACAATCCCTCATTTGAAGATATCAATGTATGCTCGAGAAAAGAAAGAGGGACAGAAGAACTACTAGATGCTGTGATAGCTGAATTGCTTGCTGCTTCCAATGAAAATAAATCTCATGAGCCCAGATGTATAAAATCATGCAGCAACTCATCAAGCAAGTGCTCCGATTCTTGTGCAACACTGTGTAAAACTGAAGATGATGTCTTTTCCCTGCTTGCCTCTGATAAGAGCTCCTTTAACATCTCGTCAATTACAGAAGAACAGGATATGATTAATGAACACAATAAAAAGAGCCCAAAGCCAACAAATGCCAGCAGAAAAAGAGGTAATGCCCGAGAAATTCAGAAGGTGAAGCCACGAGATAGACAATTGATACAAGACCGAATTAAGGAACTGCGTGAGCTTATTCCTGATAGTTCAAAGGTAATATATTGTATGAAAGTTTGTGTTGTTGGCGGGATTAAGGATTGATATATGTTTTTTTGTGGTATTCTATTTTGTTGTCCAGTGTAGCATTGATGCATTGTTGGATCGGACTGTAAAGCATATGCTATTCCTGCAAAGCATTCCCCACCAAGCTGAAAAATTGAGAAATTCTGCAGAGCCAAAGGTAAATGTAACCTCGCATAAACTATATAGAGCCTTTTATCGAGTTCATTTACTAAACTTATTGTCGATATTCACCTCCTTAGGGAGAGATAAAAAGGAAAAAGGAAAAACCCATTGCTTGATTGCTATAGATACTCATCTTTTCCAACACGCCTAAACTAAATTTGGGACATATGAGATCCATACGAAATGAAAATTTACAATGGTCTATCAAAAGATAACATTTGTTAAATATTGTTTATGCATGATTATCCCCTTCTCTTTTCACTGGGGAAAGGCTAAAACAAATACTTATTGAATTGTAAGTAAATTATGCAAAATATATATACTTCAGTGTGTGGCTGTAGAAACTCTCTAGGGGGGATGGGAGTCCATGTTCGTCGAATCTCATGAAAGGAATATAAAGGAGGGAATAAGTAAGAGCTAGCTGTCAAAAGAAAGAAAGAAAGAAAGAGGCAGATGACCTTTCAAAATTATCACTTTGTTTTTCTTTTTTCTAGTTGGCCCTCGTCACTCTTTACTCAAAGAATGAGAGGTACCTTGAATTCCAGTTCCTAGCTCCCCTTAGGTAGCTTTATAATAGTTGAGACATGGTCTCCAATCTTTATTTATAACCATTGCTGGTGAAGTGACAAAAGTCACTCTACCAGCTAGTTTGACATGATAGGAGCTTCATCCTACCAGAGATTAGGTTTCATGAAGGATAGGATAGAAACTACAGTTGTCTCTTCTGTCTGCATGTGCATGCACCTGTGTGCATGTATGTGTGTGTTTTAGTTGCCACTATACTAGTCAGATAACTAACAAGGCATGTGATTTCAATCATTTGATGCCAAACTCCATCCGCTTTGGTTCCATTCTGAGTTGTATAGGTTTTAAATTTGGACCATGGAAAATACCTGAAACTGCAAGCAAAATTGGCCTAGATTGGAGCAGGTTTTCTTAGTCCCTTTAGTGAGCAGGCAACTTATTTTTTTAAAGGTCATTAGGTTGGGATTGCTTAGCGCTCCATGCGGTTCTAACTACACAGAAATCATTTAGAATACAATTTACTTATTTATCTTTGTTCAAATTCTAATTATCTGTTGTCCCAACATGTCGTTGGAGCTACAATGTAACTTTGTTAAAAATTCAACACTAGTTGCTACAGTTTCGGATTTAGAGCCAAAAACTATTCATGTGGTTGACAATGCAACCCCCCCCCCCCCCCCCAAAAAAAAAAACATGTTTTTCTTGTCAAAGTACTAGAAATTAATGTGTATACAAAATCTGGTTGGCTTTTCAGGTTAATGGAAAACATTGGAATTCATCTGAACCTCGCTCCTTCCAAAATGAATCGAGTTGGCCATACCACTTTGGACGAGGATTAGAACAATGCCCCTTGATTGTTGAGAACCTTGATCAACCAGGGCAGATTCTTATTGAGGTACTAACTATATTCTCATCCTAACATGAAACCATCGGCAAAACTAGTGTCATTGTTTTTGCTTTTTTACATTGTTATTGCAGATGCAATGCGAGGAATACAGTCTTTTCTTTGAGATGGCTCAGATCATCAAACGTCTAAGGCTCTCTATCGTGAAAGGAGTTTTGGAAACCAAATCAAACAAGCCGTGGGCCCACTTCATCGTCGAGGTAAGCTAAAGATTCACATATATAAGTTGCTACATATATCACCACAGATTTTGATATTTTATATGTTTGTCTTGAATCAGACTCCAAGGGGGTTTCATCGGATGGATATACTATGGCCGTTGGTACAATTGCTGCAACGCAACAACGAACCCATATCTTAAATGTTCTACTGAGAAAATAAAAAAAAAACTTCAATTTAATATTTGTATGGTGTTTGTCCATATGGTATTTCTTCTGTGTCTTTGTGTAATTTGCTTCAGCTCAGACTTTGTGGATCTGGCATTCTGGCTTTAGATTTCTTGTGTGCATTTAAAACTCTGTTGTTCTATGTGAAGAAAATACAGCGATTACATTGTCGATTACAAATTTCTCAAAATTTGCAACTTGCATTAGCACTTCAAACTATGTATGTAAAGGGATTGGATATAGGTGTAATCATATCCGTATCCGGTAGTTGGTGGTGAATTTGAATATGGATATGGATAATGAAAATCATTATCCATATTTGAAAAAATTCGGATACGGATATGGATATAAAATGTATACCGTAAAAATTATATTCATACTGGGTATAGAAAGTCTTACATTAAATCGGATATGGATATGATGGATATAGAAATATTGTGTTATCATTTCTGTGTCCGGTTATTTTTTATTTTTGGCACATATGAATATGGATAATCAGAAATGAAAATCAATATCCATATTTGATAGAAATTAGAAAGGAAAATTGATGGAACTCCTTTTCGGGTCTCCCTCAGATGTTGTCTTCCGTCGATCTCCTGGTGGATTTTGGAGGCGATCTCCTGTTGCGTGTGGGTCTCAATGGGTTTTAAGAAGATTGGTGATTTGAGGAGTTTAGCGCCGAGTACCTGCAAAGAAGTCTCGGGGTGGTTTGGTACCACCGAGGACCCTCCGACGATCAAGTTAGTACGAGATCCGAGCAGAGTAATGGCCAAGTGGAATCCAAAAATGGCTTACCTGACCCCTCTGTGATGGGGTTTATATAGTGGCGGCAGCACGCAGCAGCAGGCGCGAGAATCTCGCCGGCAGTTACGCTGTCACGCCCCGCTTCCCAAAATACGAAATACGAGGGGTTGACAAGGCCAGTCATGCTCCTACGGTCGAGGAAATATCTCTCCGTAGTCACACTTCGGCTTCTAACTTTACGTGGTAATCAGTAATCAATGCACAGGCAATGAGAAATGCAGTAACTAAATCAAAACAAATACAAAAGAACTAACCAGATGGAGATCAATGCAATATAGTTCTGAGTCGCTGATCAAGATGTCCGCGATATCCTCGAGGCACGTCGGGTCCTGGTCCAGGCTAGATCCACTTCTCACTCTGAGCATGCATACTCAGGTCATCAGAGCGACACGATAGCAATATATATATATATATATATATATATATATATATATATATATATATATATGTGTGTGTGTGTGTGTGTGTGTGTGTATGAATAGTAACTCGTGTAATAATAATGAATATGTAACAGTAATCAAAAGAGTAAAGACGTGAACATGAAGTAGCCAATGCAGGTATCTAATAGAGCAAGCAAACAGTAAAGCAGTAAACAGCGTGGCAGGGATGTTGAAACAGTAAGCAATGCATGTCAATGTCACTATCCCTATCAGTCTCTAAGTCTCACTGTACAGGTCACTAATCCTATCGTCAGTCCAAGTGTGAGAGTCAACCACTCGTGAGTATCCCCACCTAAGGGTAGGACCCAAGGGAAAGGGAACACGGGCCCGAGTCGCTCGCTAATAATCAATGATATCCCTATATATCTCCATATATGCCGGCATGGGACTCCCGAGATTCTGTTGAACTCACACTCAAACTACCCCACACCCCGTGGTCTATATCAAATGCCAACCATAAGCTCAAATACAGGTCGGTCCATGACAAGTCTGCGCGAGAACTGGAGACAGGATCTCCATCAAGTATGTCCCGACTGATACCCAAGATAAATGGACAGTGTTTGGTGCCTTACCTGTGACACCCATACAAGTGCTTTCATAATTGTCTCATACCAATTATAGTCACACTTATACACGTCCCACAGATGTCGACAATGCAATAAATCAATAGGGGCCACCGATTGTGTACAAGTACGTGTCACTTTCACTTATTCATGCATGCTTAAACACTAACGTACTTGCCACAATCAAACACTAAAATCTAACACTGGGTAATGCACACGATCGCTAGGTTACCAATGCAATAACATACATGTAATGTGATGAGAATACGATAATTCAGGCATGATTAAGATGTCATAAGTCGGTGTCCTACCACTTGCATAATTTATTATAACCCATAAAAAGGAGGTAAACAGTATGTTTAATTATCTATCAATCAAAATTAGTTCCACGTTAATCGGGTTTCAGGATCATTAGATATGACCATTTCATTTTAAACGTTCACTGCTGGAAATCCGGTTTCAGAATCGAAAGTCCGTTTCGTAACGCATTTTAATCCCAGTTGGGATCGTAATTAGGCGACGCTATAGTTGAACTATATTTAGGATTATCAGTCAGGTTTCCACCGCAATTGGCGGATCAGTAATATACTATGCCAACAGAGAGTTATGGACAGATTATGTTTGAGGTGTAAAATCTGCTTCTGCAGAATTCAGCAAGACATGTCGATAAGGTAAAATGAATTAAAAAATCAATCGGTTGAGAAATCCAATGAAGCCAGTCGAGTAAGAAAGCTAATCCAATTTCCTACGTAACGATACAGGGTTCCGCGCATTATCATATTTGAACAGTAATATAAAGGGGTTTAGAAATAGGGGTTAATCGGGATTTCTATTCTGGACTGCAGTCCAGAATCGAACTCCTCCGCAATTTTCTCCGTCATAGTTTATAAAAATT
Organism: Agapanthus africanus; assembly: GCA_030015575.1. NCBI lineage: Eukaryota > Viridiplantae > Streptophyta > Magnoliopsida > Asparagales > Amaryllidaceae > Agapanthus > Agapanthus africanus. Next base: position 166,559,045 of record CM057337.1, read on the forward strand.
CAGTGGTAAACAATATGGTGAAGTGGGTTAAACAGTTAGCTTTGATACGAGCCATCGAACGCATCATTTTAATGTGTACACAATTAATTATGATTTTAACAAGTTTCAGACGCGGGAAATATTCAGTTTTAACGGATGTAATTGGGGGTGATCGTTCAAGTCGGTAACGATTAAAATTTTCCAGTCAAATTTCACCATAATGTTCGTCGCCACACGGGCCAGAGTATATGATCAAGTTCCGTCAGTTTAATGGAAGGTTTTCATTTGGGTTTTGCATCAAGTACTTGTGTCATATAGGTTCTCACGAATCGTAAAACATGGAACTAGTAGTAGTTTGAATTATAACAGTATAATCTAGCATGTAGCAAGTAGGGTACTTGCCTGGAGACGCTTTGGCGATGCACGGCAGCGGAAACGGCACGAACGCGCAACGAACGGTACGGTTAGGGTTCGCGGCCTCGGCTCGAGCTTGGGTGTTCCCCTCCGAATGGCGGCTCGACGACTGAGAGACGTCTTGTCTGAGATTCGGGGCAGATGCTATTTGGTTTTATCCGTCTACTTCTCCGAAAATACCAAGTTGATTTATGGCACCGTGTATCGGAGGTTTAAACGGATGCGGCCGATGTAGCAGATTTCGTCAGATCCCCCCTCGTCTGAGGGGTTTTTGATTGTGGGGACGCTCTTCCCTGCAGGCGCAAGCCCCTGCAGTTAATTACGCTACCGCATCGCGGTAATAACTTTCTCCTTCTCCAGAATTTCACTTCGTGTGGTGGGTGTTTGTTTTGTTTGTGGTTGCCTGTGGATTGTATACGGAGACTAATTTATGTTGTCGTCCATAGGACGTGGATTAGTCCAAATACGTATTTTCTTAGATTTGGGTTTGGGGTTTTGATTTAAGGATACGTTAGCCATATTTGAGGCTAAGATCAACTTAAACGTTTGTTAAGGATACGTTACCCTAATCTCCAGACTAAGATCAACTTAACGGGATCGTTTAGATCCAACAAGAGAGCAATTGGCTCTATTGTTCCAGTTTAGATGGCTCAGATCATCAAACGTCTAAGGCTCTCTATCGTGAAAGGAGTTTTGGAAACCAAATCAAACAAGCCATAGGCCCACTTCATCGTCGAGGTAAGCTAAAGATTCATATATATAAGTTGCTACATATATCACCACAGATTTTGATATTTTATATGTTTGTCTTGAATCAGACTCCAAGGGGGTTTCATCGGATGGATATACTATGGCCGTTGGTACAATTGCTGCAACGCAACAACGAACCCATATCTTAAATGTTCTACTGAGAAAATAAAAAAAAAAACTTCAATTTAATACTTGTATGGTGTTTGTCCATATGGTATTTCTTCTGTGTCTTTGTGTAATTTGCTTCAGCTCAGACTTTGTGGATCTGGCATTCTCGCTTTAGATTTCTTGTGTGCATTTAAAACTCTGTTGTTCTATGTGAAGAAAATACAGCTATTACATTGTCGATTACAAATTTCTCAAAATTTGCAACTTGCATTAGCACTTCAAACTATGGATGTAAAGGGATTGGATATAGGTGTAATCATATCCGTATCCGGTAGTTGTTGGTGAATTTGAATATGGATATGGATAATGAAAATCATAATCCATATTTGAAAAAATTCGGATACGGATATGGATATAAAATGTATACCGTAAAAATTATATTCATACTGGGTATAGAAAGTCTTATATTAAATCGGATATGGATATAATGGATATAGAAATATTGTGTTATCATTTCCGTGTCCGGTTATTTTTTATTTTTGGCACATATGAATATGGATAATCAGAAATGAAAATCAATATCTATATTTGATAGAAATTAGAAAGGAAAATTGATGGAACTCTTTTTCGGGTCTCCTTCAGATGTTGTCTTCCGTCGATCTCCTGGTGGATTTTGGAGGCGATCTCCTGTTGCGTGTGGGTCTCAATGGGTTTTGAGGAGATTGGTGATTTGAGGAGTTTAGCGCTGAGTACCTGTAAAGAAGTCTCGGGATGGTTTGGTACCACCGAGGACCCTCCGACGATCAAGTTAGTACGAGATCCGAGCAGAGTAATGGCTAAGTGGAATCCAAAAATGGCTTACCTGACCCCTCTGTGATGGGGTTTATATAGTGGCGGCAGCACGCGCGAGAATCTCGCCGGCAGTTACGCTGTCACGCCCCGCTTCTCAAAATACGGAATACGAGGGGTTGACAAGGCCAGTCATGCTCCTACGGTCGAGGAAATATCTCTCCGTAGTCACACTTCGGCTTCTAACTTTACGTGGTAATCAGTAATCAATGCACAGGTAATGAGAAATGCAGTAACTAAATCAAAACAAATACAAAAGAACTAACCAGATGGAGATCAATGCAATATAGTTCTGAGTCGCTGATCAAGATGTCCGCGATATCCTCGAGGCACGTCGGGTCCTGGTCCAGGCTGGATCCACTTCTCACTCTGAGCATGCATACTCAGGTCATCAGAGCGACACGATAGCAATATATATATGTGTACGAATAGTAACTCGTGTAATAATAATGAATATGTAACAGTAATCAAAAGAGTAAAGACGTGAACATGAAGTAGCCAATGCAGGTATCTAATAGAGCAAGCAAACAGTAAAGCAGTAAACAGCGTGGCAGGGATGTTGAAACAGTAAGCAATGCATGTCAATGTCACTATCCCTATCAGTCTCTAAGTCTCACTGTACAGGTCACTAAGCCTATCGTCAGTCCAAGTGTGAGAGTCAACCACTCGTGAGTATCCCCACCCAAGGGTAGGACCCAAGGGCAAGGGAACACGGGCCCGAGTCGCTCGCTAATAATCAGTGATATCCCTATATATCTCCATATGTGTCGGCATGGGACTCCCGAGATTCTGTTGAACTCACACTCAAACTACCCCACACCCCGTGGTCTACATCAAACGCCAACCATAAGCTTAAATACAGGTCGGTCCATGACAAGTCTGCGCGAGAACTGGAGACAGGTTCCATCAAGTATGTCCCGACTGATACCCAAGATAAATGGACAGTGTTTGGTGCCTTACCTGTGACACCCATACAAGTGCTTCCATAATTGTCCCATACCAATTATAGCCACACTTATACACGTCCCACAGACGTCGACAATGCAATAAATCAATAGGGGCCACCGATTGTGTACAAGTACGTGTCACTTTCACTTATTCATTCATGCTTAAACACTAACGTACTTGCCACAATCAACACTAAAACCTAACACTGGGTAATGCACACGATCGTTAGGTTACCAATGCAATAACATACATGTAATGTGATGAGAATACGATAATTCAGGCATGATTAAGATGTCATATTTCGGTGTCCTACCACTTGCATAATTTATTATAACCCATAAAAAGGAGGTAAACAGTATGTTTAATTATCTATCAATCAAAATTAGTTTCACGTTAATCGGGTTTCAGGATCACTAGATATGACCATTTCATTTTAAACGTTCACTGCTGGAAATCCGGTTTCAGAATCAGAAGTCCGTTTCGTAACGCATTTTAATCCCAGTTGGGATCGTAATTAGGCGACGCTATAGTTAAACTATATTTAGGATTATCAGTCAGGTTTCCACCGCAATTGGCGGATCGGTAATATACTATGCCAACAGAGAGTTATGGACAGATTATGTTTGAGGTGTAAAATCTGCTTCTGCAGAATTCAGCAAGACATGTCGATAAGGTAAAATGAATTAAAAAATCAAACGGTTGAGGAATCCAGTGAAGCCAGCGAGTAAAAAAGCTAATCCAATTTCCTACGTAACGATACATGGTTCCGCGCATTATCATATTTGAACAGTAATATACAGAGGTTTAGAAACAGGGGTTAATCGGGATTTCTATTCTGGACTGCAGTCCAGAATCGAACTCCTTCGCAATTTTCTCCGTCATAGTTTATTAAAATTCAGTGGTAAACAATATGTTGAAGTGGGTTAAACAGTTAGCTTTGACACGAGCCATCGCACGCATTATTTTAATGTATACACAATTAATTATGATTTTAACAAGTTTCAGACGCGGGAAATATTCAGTTTTAACGGGTGTAATTGGGGGTGATCGTTCAAGTCAGTAACGATTAAAATTTTCCAGTCAAATTTCACCATAATGTTCGTCGCCACACGGGCCAGAGTATATGATCAAGTTCCGTCAGTTTAATGGAAGGTTTTCATTTGGGTTTTGCATCAAGCACTTGTGTCATATAGGTTCTCACGAATCGTAAAACATGGAACTAGTAGTAGTTTGAATTATAACAGTATAATCTAGCATGTAGCAAGTAGGGTACTTGCCTGGAGACGCTTTGGCGATGCACGGCAGCGGAAACGGCACGAACGCGCAACGAACGGTACGGTTAGGGTTCGCGGCCTCGGCTCGAGCTTGGGTGTTCCCCTCCGAATGGCGGCTCGACGACTGAGAGACGTCTTGCCAGAGATTCGGGGCAGATGCTATTTAGTTTTATCCGTCCACCTCTCCGAAGATACCAAGTTGATTTATGGCACCGTGTATCGGAGGTTTAAACGGATGCGGTCGATATAGCAGGCTTCGTCAGATTCCCCCTCGTCTGAGGGGTTTTTGATTGTGGGGACGCTCTTCCCTGCAGGCGCAAGCCCCTGCAGTTAATTACGCTACCGCATCGCGGTAACAATTTTCTCCTTCTCCAGAATTTCACTTCGTGTCGTGGGTATTTGTTTTGTTTGTGGTTGCCCGTGGATTGTATACGGAGACTAATTTATGTTGTCGTCCGTAGGACGTGGATTAGTCCAAGTCCGTAGGACGTGGATCAGTAATATACTATGCCAACAGAGATTTGGGTTTGGGGTTTTGATTTAAGGATACGTTAGCCATATTTGAGGCTAAGATCAACTTAAACGTTTGTTAAGGATACGTTACCCTAATCTCCAGACTAAGATCAACTTAACGGGATCGTTTAGATGCAACAAGAGAGCAATTGGCTCTATTGTTCCAGTTTAGATGGCTCAGATCATCAAACGTCTAAGGCTCTCTATCGTGAAAGGAGTTTTGGAAACCAAATCAAACAAGCCATGGGCCCACTTCATCGTCGAGGTAAGCTAAAGATTCACATATATAAGTTGCTACATATATCACCACAGATTTTGATATTTTATATGGTTGTCTTGAATCAGACTCCAAGGGGGTTTCATCGGATGGATATACTATGGCCGTTGGTACAATTGCTGCAACGCAACAACGAACCCATATCTTAAATGTTCTACTGAGAAAATAAAAAAAAACTTCAATTTAATATTTGTATGGTGTTTGTCCATATGGTATTTCTTCTGTGTCTTTGTGTAATTTGCTTCAGCTCAGACTTTGTGGATCTGGCATTCTGGCTTTAGATTTCTTGTGTGCATTTAAAACTCTGTTGTTCTATGTGAAGAAAATACAGCGATTACATTGTCGATTACAAATTTCTCAAAATTTGCAACTTGCATTAGCACTTCAAACTATGGATGTAAAGGGATTGGATATAGGTGTAATCATATCCGTATCCGGTAGTTGTTGGTGAATTTGAATATGGATATGGATAATGAAAATCATTATCCATATTTGAAAAAATTCTGATACGGATATGGATATAAAATGTATACCGTAAAAATTATATTCATACTGGGTATAGAAAGTCTTATATTAAATCGGATATGGATATAATGGATATAGAAATATTGTGTTATCATTTCCGTGTCCGGTTATTTTTGGCACATATGAATATGGATAATCAGAAATGAAAATCAATATCCATATTTGATAGAAATTAGAAAGGAAAATTGATGGAACTCCTTTTCGGGTCTCCCTCAGATGTTGTCTTCCGTCGATCTCCTGGTGGATTTTGGAGGCGATCTCCTGTTGCGTGTGGGTCTCAATGGGTTTTGAGGAGATTGGTGATTTGAGGAGTTTAGCGCTGAGTACCTGCAAAGAAGTCTCGAGGTGGTTTGGTACCATCGAGGACCCACCGACGATCAAGTTAGTACGAGATCCGAACAGAGTAATAACTAAGTGGAATCCAAAAATGGCTTACCTGACCCCTCTGTGATGGGGTTTATATAGTGGCGGCAGCACGCAGCAGCAGGCGCGAGAATCTCGCCGGCAATTACGCTGTCACGCTCCGCTTCCCAAAATACGGAATACGAGGGGTTGACAAGGCCAGTCATGCTCCTACGATCGAGGAAATATCTCTCCGTAGTCACACTTCGGTTTCTAGCTTTATGTGGTAATCAGTAATCAATGCACAGGTAATGAGAAATGCAGTAACTAAATCAAAACAAATACAAAAGAACCAATCAGATAGAGATCAATGCAATATAGTTCTGAGTTGCTGATCAAGATGTCCGCGATATCCTCGAGGCACGTCGGGTCCTAGTCCAGGCTAGATCCACTTCTCACTCTGAGTATGCATACTCAGGTCGTCAGAGCGACACGATAGCAATATATATATGTGTACGAATAGTAACTCGTGTAATAATAATGAATATGTAACAGTAATTAAAAGAGTAAAGACGTGCACAGGAAGTAGCCAATGCAGGTATCTAATAGAGCAAGCAAACAGTAAAGCAGTAAACAGCGTGGCAGGGATGTTGAAACAGTAAGCAATGCATGTCAATGTCACTATCCCTATCAGTCTCCAAGTCTCACTGTACAGGTCACTAAGCCTATCGTCAGTCCAAGTGTGAGAGTCAGCCACTCGTGAGTATCCTCCACCCAAGGGTAGGACCCAAGGGCAAGGGAACACGGGCCCGAGTCGCTCGCTAATAATCAGTGATATCCCTATATATCTCCATATATCTCCATATGTGCCGGCATGGGACTCCCGAGATTCTGTTGAACTCACACTCAAACTACTCCACACCCCGTGGTCTACATCAAACGCCAACCATAAGCTCAAATACAGGTCGGTCCATGACAAGTTTGCGCGAGAACTGGAGACAGGATCTCCATCAAGTATGTCCCGACTGATACCCAAGATAAATGGACAGTGTTTGGTGCCTTACCTGTGACACCCATACAAGTGCTTCCATAATTGTCCCATACCAATTATAGCCACACTTATACACGTCCCACAGACGTCGACAATGCAATAAATCAATAGGGTCCACCGATTGTGTACAAGTACGTGTCACTTTCACTTATTCATTCATGTTTAAACACTAACGTACTTGCCACAATCAAACACTAAAACCTAACACTGGGTAATGCACACGATCGTTAGGTTACCAATGCAATAACATACATGTAATGTGATGAGAATACGATAATTCAGGCATGATTAAGATGCCATAAGTCGGTGTCCTACCACTTGCATAATTTATTATAAACTATACATGCAAAAATTAGCGAAACAATAAAAAGGAGGTAAACAGTATGTTTAATTATCTATCAATCAAAATTGGTTTCACGTTAATCGGGTTTCAGGATCACTAGATATGACCATTTCATTTTAAACGTTCACTGCTGGAAATCCGGTTTCAGAATCGGAAGTCCGTTTCGTAACGCATTTTAATCCCAGTTGAGATCGTAATTAGGCGACGCTATAGTTGAACTATATTTAGGATTATCAGTCAGGTTTCCACCGCAATTGGCGGATTAGTAATATACTATGCCAACAGAGAGTTATGGACAGATTATGTTTGAGGTGTAAAATCTGCTTCTGCAGAATTCAGCAAGATAAAATGAATTAAAAAATCAAACGGTTGAGGAATCCAGTGAAGCCAGTCGAGTAAGAAAGCTAATCCAATTTCCTACATAACGATACAGGGTTCCGCGCATTCTCATATTTAAACAATAATATACAGGGGTTTAGAAACAGGGGTTAATCGGGATTTCTATTCTGGACTGCAGTCCAGAATCGAACTCCTCCGCAATTTTCTCTGTCATAGTTTATTAAAATTCAGTGGTCAACAATATGGTGAAGTGGGTTAAACAGTTAGCTTCGATACGAGCCAGCGCACGCATCATTTTAATGTGCACATAATTAATTATGATTTTAACAAGTTTCAGACGCGGGAAATATTCAGTTTTAACGGGTGTAATTGGGGGTGATCGTTCAAGCTAGTAACGATTAAAATTTTCCAGTCAAATTTCACCACAATGTTCGTCGCCACACGGGCCAGAGTATATGATCAAGCTCCGTCAGATTAATGGAAGGTTTTCATTCGGGTTTTGCATCAAGCACTTGTGTCATATAGGTTCTCACGAATCGTAAAACATGGAACAAGTAGTAGTTTGAATTATAACAGTATAATTTAGCATGTAGCAAGTAGGGTACTTACCTGGAGACGCTTTGGCGATGCACGACAGCGGAAACGGCACGAACGCGCAACGAACGGTACGGTTAGGGTTCGCGGCCTCGGCTCGAGCTTGGGCTCTTGGACTCGATGGCTCGGTAGGTGCAACGGACATGGGCTGGCATTTCGACGGATGGCGTGTTGCTGACGATGACGGCTTCAGGGGATCGGGGCCATAGTTTGATGACGACGCCGGTGATCAGAGGAACGGGAACTGTGTCGGATGTACGTGTTCGACGAAATGCCGGGGCTCGATTTGAAACTTGGGCTAGCTTTGGTGCAGTGAGGGGGGCGTCAGTGGTGGGTGTCGCGCAGGGGATCAGCCACGACGGAGGGGTCGCCGTTATGCCAGCAAAGAGGGGAGGCAGGCGGTGGGTGGCCGAGATGGCCGGCAGTGGTGATGCGAGGGGGTAGCTGGGAACTCAGAGGGTTCGCCGGCGGCGAGAGATCCGGCAATGGGAGCTCGGGGCTCAAGCGATGGAGAAAATGGGTGCAGTGAGGAGGCGGGTCGTGGTTGGGGCTCGGAGCCGGTGTGTAGGAAGAGAGGGAGGTGCAGAGAGAGAGGGAGAGAGAAAGAGGGGGTGCAGAGAGAGAGGGATGTGCTGAGAGAGTGAGCTCGGTGGTTGCGACGTGCGGTCGACGGAGGCGCCGTCGAGGCAATCAAGGAGGCCGGTGGGAGGAGGCAGCGAGGGAGGAGTTCAAGGCGTGAGGGGTGCAAGGGATGCTCGGTGGCGGAGGGCGTGCAGGGGGCTCGAGCTCGGTGGTGGGTTGGGTGTGCAGGCGAGGGGTGGAGTAGTGGGTGAAGAGGAGAGAGCTGTGAGGGAGGACGAAGAGGAGATTTGGGTGGTTTTCGTCGTCGTCGGGGTGTAGAGGTGGAGCAGCGAGTGTGGAGAGAGGAGAGGAGGGAGTTAGAGATCGAGAGTGTGAGGGAGAGAGGAGAAAGGGGAGGGGTTGAGGAGCTCGAGGGGGGTGCGCGGTCGTGGTCGGCGAACTCGGGGACGTGGGGCAACGGCGCGATCGAGGGGCGACGTGGGTTGCAACGAGGGAAAACGAGCGGGAAATTTTAGAACGAGGGGAGGAAGAAAAGGTTTACGGGTCGGGTCGGGTGCGATGCGGGTAAGGAGCTTAGAAGCTGGGCCGGGCCGGCAATGTTTAATTAATTCCTTTGATTTTTAATTATTTTCTTGGGCTGGGCTGAGGAGTGTTGGGCTTAGGGGATTATTTTGTAAGGAAAAGTGTGGGCTGAGCTCAGAATTAAAATTAAAGAGTAGGGGAAAAATGGGGAAAGGGAGTGGTGAGGGGCCGGGCCGGGATCGGAGTTAAATAAGAATGGGGAAAGAATCTTGGGGAAAATAAATAGGAAGTTTGGGCCGAGTTTTAGGGTAAAATAAAAGGGAGAAATAAAAAAGGGTTTAGATAAATTAGGGCTAGGTTAAAACAAAATAATTCTAAATATAAATAATTAAATTTTGTAAGTAGCCTTTTATAAAAAAATACGGATATTGGCGCGCAAGAGAACTGGGTATTACATACGCTCCCGACGTCACGTCCGTGTAAAGAGCGGATCGCCTATTAATGGGGATCGTGATGGCGTGGAACATGGGATGCTGCTGGCGAAGATCCTGTGCGTGGCGAGATTTGCGGAGCGACGGTTACGCCTGCGAGTGGTAGAGTTGGTCGGTCGGTAGACAGAGGAAGATGGCCTCGGCTGGGGAGCTCGGGGACGAGCGAGAGGGCCGAGAAGTCTTGGTCCTGTGGCAGCTCGGGGCGAGCTGAGAGGCCGAGGAGGCCAATCATCAGGGGGCTCAGAGGTGAGTCAGTTTGTGCTTGCAGGTCGGGTACAGGGGTGGCCTGGTCAGCTCCTGTGGGCCCTTTCTTCTGAGTTCTGCGACACGTCATCTAAGACGTGTCATGATCTTGGAGATCGCCAATACTGAGCATCATCATTAGCCCTCCACTCTTGTCCCGACCAGCTAGCGGGTCGAGTCAGGAGTGGACTGCCGGGCCTCCCGGGGTGAGCTTCTTCCTAAGGTTTCGTCGAGACGCGTCCCCGGGTTGTCGGCTGTCTTTCCTGTCAGCAAATCAGGGCAAGATCTCTGCATTTAAAGAAGGTGCACCGGTTCGTGCATCCTGCCACTGAAGTGAAGGTCCACGTGTCGAGCGTCGGTTGGCCGACGCGACGTGTGCAGACCTGCAGCGTCCGACGGGACGCGGTCCAGTGTGGGAACGACAAGTGGAGCAATCCGAGACGTTGGACGCGAGGAGGCGTTTTGGCGGGAGATGAAAGGCGCCGTTGGATGAGGTCGCTTGCAGTGATAAATAGGGTAGGGCCCGTTCCAGGGCCCCTACTCCTTCATATTTCCCCGTTCTAAGTCCTGATTGCTCGGCGCTCGTCTTCTCTCTTCCGCTTTCGTCTCCCGAGGATCCCTCTTCTCAAGGTTAGATGTCTTCCTTTGTAGAGTCAGTAGGTGTCGTAGGAGTAGGTTCTAGGGACCCTTTAGTTGAGCCTAAGTCCTCCCGGGGAGTTGGGGTCGGATCCTCTCCCCGGGATCGTGCGGCGGGGGCAGTCCCCATGGAGGAGGCGGTAGATGCTGCTCCCGGCGCCTCGTGTTGGGTGACACATGAGGACGAGCTTGCAAATGCTCGGGCTCGCTTCCACATCCCCTCACGATATACGCTTCGTCTGGCCAAGGAGGGAGAGAGGGCAGACCAAGTACGGGGCAAGGAGATCGCCCTGTATTTGGAAGCTTTTTGGGGTGGAATGCGCCTGCCCTTCTCTCCCGAGGTCGTCGAAGCGCTGAACTTTTTCGGGTTAGCCCCTGGCCAGTTAGTGCTGAACTCATGGAGGATTCTCCTCAGGTTCCTGATCCGCCTGAAGTTACAGGCGATTCCCTTCAGCCTCTCCCTCCTTGATTCTTCCCTCGTCTTCAAAAATCACCCTGGTGGTCGAGCGGGCGACCCGAGGTGGGTCTACCTCTCTTTCAGAAAGCGACAGGGGGGCGCCGCCGGGACAAGGGTTGTGGCCTTGCCTTCTTCCAATCACGATTGGAAGAAGAAGTTCTTCTTCGTTTTCTCTCCCGAGGGTGAGGACTGGCCCGTGCCTACAAAGTGGTCGAGGGAGAAATGCTTGCCGGAGAACCAGTCCAGTGACCCCGTCGTGGTGAGAGTGGCGTCGTGGGAGCCCATCCCCCGTTTCGACATGCTGCTGTCTGAGAGGGTCCTGAGTTGGGCCCGGCTCAGCCCCGTTGAGTTCGTCGGTAAGTTTAGGCTTGCTTTTTGGCTTGAATATTGCTTGTGTCGCTGACTTCTTTACATTTGGTTTTGTGTAGGACCCATGGACATAGACTCGCTCCGATCTTCCATGCGCCAGCCGAGGAAGGTCGCGAAGGCTGGAGGCGCCAGCTCTTCCCGCTCAAAGCTTGCCCCGGCTCTTTCTCCTCCGGTGGTCGCGTCCCGTGAGCGTTTGGAGGCAGATCCTGCCCCGGGGCCTAGCAGAGTGTCGGGCCGGAAGCGGGCTCGGATTCTGGAGGACCCGGCCTCGGAGGAGGAGATCGGCTCTCCCTCGAAGCCGCTCAAGAGGAGTTCCCGGAGATCTTCCCGGGGCTCGTCCTCGCCGATCATGGTGGAGGAAGGGGGCCTCCAGTTCGCAGTGCCTTCGGGGCTATCCGTCACGGATAGCCTGCTGCATGAAATAGAGACATCGGCCGGGGGTAGAGTCCCTGGGGGGACCTTCAGGGCTCAGTTGGCGTCCATCGTCCAGGAGTCCGTACAGGTAAGTGTTTGGGTTTTTTTGTAAGATTCGGTGCCTCCTTCGTCTTTATGATCTCTTTCCTGTCTTTCAAGTTCTCCAGCACGTTGCCCTCGCCTTACGCATGGAGGCCGAGGTGATAGCCCCGGCGATGAAGGCTGCGGGCCAGCTCGCCTCGCTAGAAGAGAGCTCCAAGCGAGAGCTGAAGGCGGTGATGGCGAGGGTCGCCGCCCTGGAGGGCGAGGTGGAGGCCTGGAAGCGGGAGGTCGCCCGGTACCGCGAGGCCGCCGTGGCTGCCGAGGCCAAGCTAGAGGATGCTCAGGTGCTTGCCGGCAACCTGAAGAAGACGGTGAAAACCCTCCGGAAGGAGCTGGGGGCGGCGGCCGAGTCGGCGAAATCGGCCGACCTGAGAGCGGCGAAGTTGGCCGATCTCTCGGCGGCGAAGGCTGTGGAGGGCTACAAGAAGTCGAAGGACTTCTATGATGACTTGGCCATTGCCACGACCCTCATCTGGCACGAGGCCCTCGACGCCGTTAAGGCTCGGATGCCGGGGTTCGCCGATGAAGAGCTCCGGGCTGAATACCCCCTCGCGGATGCCGATGAGCAGGGGAAGGAGATTCCTGACGAGGAAGTCGCCGAGGACCCTGCTCGTCTCGTGGTGGATGTCGAGGGCCCCGAGGTCGCGCCTGGCCCCGAGGCCTAAAGCCCCCGTCTTCCTCCTCTTTTATTTTGTTGCTTCTGGAATTTTGTAAGCCTCCGGGCATTTTGTAAGGCTGGGGAGCCCAAAATACCCTTTGTAAAGACTTTGCCTTTTAGTAATAAAACTTTTTCTTTGGTTTCATCGGTTTGCGCTTTGTCTTCTATTTGCACTGTTGGGCTTCCATGTCAGGTCGGCCATCTGTCTAGCGATCGTTCGTCGAGTTGATTTCGATCACTTGCCAAGCGTGCCAAGCGCTGCCGAGAAGAAGGCGTCTCCATGGCCCCGAAGTCGAGGGGGGATCGCTCAGACTCGGATAGACTTGATGCCCCTTGTTGGGGCCTCGGATTCTTTGCATGTGACAGGCAGAGGGCCGTCCGCCTTATTTGTGCCGAGCATGAATGGGAAGCTGCTAGGTTGTCCCTTGGCGAGGGCCTTTCACTTCTGGCGTTGCGAGCAACGACCACTAGCTGGGGATGGTCGAGCGAGGGTCGGGCTCGACTGCCCTTGGGAGGACTTTGGGTCCTTAGCGTTGGAGGGGCTGTAAGAAGCCCACTAAGGATGACCGGACAATGAAGCTGCGTGGTTGCCTCTTGGCGAGGGCTTTGATATCTGGCGTCGTGGATAGGCAACTACCAGCCTGGGACGACCGAACGGGGTAGCCGCTTGGATGCCTCTTGCGAGGGCTTCGATCCCTAGCGTCATGGGTAGAGAGCTACCAGCCGGAGTTGACCGAGCAGGCCAGCCGCTCGGTTGCTTCTTGCGAGGGCTTTGATCCTTCAGGACGGGGACCGAGCAGGGTTACTGTCCAGTGCCTCTTGGCTAGGACTTTGATCCCTGTCGGTTGTGGTAGGAAGCTACCAGCCGAGGATAGCCGAGCAAGGACTCGACTGCCTCTGGGAGGACTTTGGACCTTAGCGCGGGAGGGGCTGTAAGAAGCCTACCAAGGACCCTTGGCTGGGCAGGGTTACCGCCCGGTGCCTCTTGGCGAGGGCTTTTGTCCTGAAGGATAGCCGAGTGAGGGATCCTCAGGCTCGACCGCCTTTGGGAGGGCTTTTGATCCCTGTCGGTCGTGGTAGGAAGCTACCAGCCGGGGATAGCCGAGCAGGGTAGCTGCTGAGCTGCCTCCAAGAAGGACTTTGATCCTTAGCGTTGGAGGGGCCGTATAAGGCCTGCTAAGGATAACCGGGCAGTGAAGCTGCGCGGTTGCCTCTTGGCGAGGGCTTTGATCCCTGGCGTTGCGAGTAGGGAAGCTACTGGACAGGGATAGCCGAGCAGGGGAGCCGCTCGGCTGCCTCCACGGAGGACTTTGATCCTTAGCGTTGGAGGGGCCGTATGAGGCCTGCTAAGGATAACCGGGGCAATGAAATTGCGCGGTTGCCTCTTGGTGAGGGCTTTGATCCCTGACGTTGTGAGTAGGGAAGCTACCGGCCAGGGATAGCCGAGCAGGGGAGCCGCTCGGCTGCCTCCACGGAGGACTTTGATCCTTAGCGTTGGAGGGGCCGTATGAGGCCGGCTAAGGATAATTGGGCAGGGTAGCTGCTCGGCTGAATCTTTATAAGGTTTGACCCGACCATCCAGTTGCAGGTATGGAGAACAGGAACGGTCACGGGGGTGCGCGCGTAGCATGCGCATTGAATGTGGGGGGCGACGAAGCGCCAGGGTCGCGTCGTTCCAATTTTGCCATGGAAGGCTCGATGATCGCCATGTGGCAGCGATTTCTTGGGCGAGAGCGGGTGACCGTTGAGTTCCGTTGGGGAGCAGCGGGCTATATAAAGCTGAAGGAGCACCAGTCCTTCCTTTCCTCGCAAACAGAGCGTTGAGAATGCAGGAGTTTCCCTTTACCATCCCCGAGATCATCCACTTCGAAGACGTATACCTCTATGACCAGAACTGTGCTGAGGACACGGTGCAGTTGGTATATGGGAGCATCGAGGATCGCTTCGGCCGGCTGCTCCCCCGACGCTCCTCCCTGCTGCAGCTGCTGATATACTCCATCTGGAGGGCGTCGCCGGGGCTTTACAACCCCCTGTCCGAGCAGCTCTATGACGAGGCCGTGGGCAAGCTGCGGTCTCTGAGGCGCTTCGGCCTGATCTCTACGAACCGGCTGGCTCGCTCGGTGGCGCTCGTCCGCGAGTCCTACAAGTTGAGGATCGGGGTCGACGCGCGCGGGGGGAACCGAGGGCAGAGGTTAGATCTCGCGAGGCCTCGGTTGGCGGAGATCCTTACCGAGTATCATGAGCAGTGCTCTCTGCCCCCCCTTCCCCCGCTGTTGTAATTTTCTTTTTCTTTTTGTATGTATGGCTGAGGAGCCCATAATACCTTTTTTTGAATAAATTAGATCTTTCCTACCTTTTCGCAATGTTCCGTTGATCTTTATTAAATTAACAATAGACCCTAGGAAGAGTTTATATTGCCCCAAAAGAAAAGTACATGCTAATAGATGACCTTATCAGCGTGGCCCGAGCTCCCCGAAGGCTTGTTGGTTTCCGTGCTCGGCACCGGGTACGGGGCTTCCCGAGCGTCGGACTGGTCATCTGCTGAGATGAGCATGATCTGGCCGATGGTCAGCTCGGCGAGAGGGGGATGCTGCTCCTGCTCACGGTCGGCCTGCTGTTTGTCCCTTAAGTAGGCGGCGAGGTGCCCCGATCGGATGAGCTCCTCGATATAGTCCCGGAGTTGCTTACAATCCTCCGTGGCGTAGCCCAGCGTCCGGTGGAAGGCGCAGTAATGGCCCCGGGTCTGCTTCGAGGCCTGACGTGGGATTGGAGGGAACTTGAAGAACCCCTTGCCTTAGGCCTCCTCTAGTAACACTGCGAGGGAGACGTTGAGCGGGGTGTACTCCTGGAACTTCGGGTGATAGGGCTGCTGACGCTCTGGCCTTTCTTCCCGAGCCCTTTTCTTCTGGTCGGACCGTTCTGCTCGGGGGAGGTTCGCGTTCACCTCGGACTCCAGCTGAACCTCGCGCTCAGCCCACGTCTTGACCTCGTCCATGGTCTTAGGCTGTGCCAACGCAAAGGAGCGCAACCACTCCCTGTGCCTAAGACTGGATCTAAGCGCCGTGATGACGGTCTCGTCCCAGTGCTCGGGGACCTCGAGGATGGCGTTGTAGAAGCGGGTAATGTAAGCCTTGAACGTCTCCTTGTCCCCGCTCTTAATTGTGAAGAGGTAGTCGACCATGCACTTCTGTCGACGGTTCCCAACGAAATGGCCGAGGAACTGAGTAGCCAGCTCGTCGAAGGTCGAGATTGAGCGAGGCTCGAGTCCTCGGAACTAGTCCCGACCAGATCGGATGAGGGTGGCTGGGAAGGCCCTGCACTGGGCGGCGTCGGAATAGTCTTGGAAGCTCATCCCCGCGGTGAAAGCATCCAAATGGTCTTTGGGGTCAGTTTTCCCGTCGAACAAAGAGACCTTCGGGAACTAGTTCCTCTCGATGAGGTCCCTCAGATCCCCGGACGAGGTGGCTCTCGAGCCGTCATGGCGAGCCCCCTCTGTGCGACCCCGTCAAGGGAGGGGGTGTCGATCATGCCTGTCGACAGGCGAGGTGACCGACATCTCCTCAGGGGGTAAGGGTCGCGAGGAGGCTTGAGGCGAGGCGCTCTGGCGGCGGATCTTGGCGTGGAGCCGTGGGGCGCCCAACGGGCCTTAGGGAGTATCGGCCCGTGGGATCTGTGGCCAGGGGTCGTAGCCTGTTGATGGTCAGCCGTGCCGACGAGGGTAGAGCCTTCTGGAGGCGGAGGAGCGGCGATCTGGGCCCCTGGCCCGGCCGTCTGGACGCGGACGAGCGCCTCCACGAGGGACTGTAGCCGATCTATTCGGCTGGCGAGAGCATTGGTGATGGTCGCCGGGGGAGGTTCATCCGCGCCTCCGGTGAGGGAAGGCGGCGGCTGGTACCTGGATCTTCGGGGTGGTTGCTCTCCATGTGGATGGAGATCGGAAGGCCAACTTTGTTTTTTGTGGAGTTTTTCCTACAGACGGCGCCAACTGATGGAACTCCTTTTCGGGTCTCCCTCAGATGTTATCTTCCGTCGATTTCCTGGTGGATTTTGGAGGTGATCTTTTGTTGCATGTGGGTCTCAATGGGTTTTGAAGAGATTGGTGATTTGAGGAGTTTAGCGCCGAGTATCTGCAAAGAAGTCCCGGAGGGTTTGGTACCACCGAGGACCCTCCGACGATCAAAGTTAGTACGAGATCCGAGCAGAGTAACGGCTAAGTGGAATCCAAAAATGGCTTACCTGACCCCTCTGTGATAGGGTTTATATAGTGGCGGCAGCACGCAACAGCAGGCGCGAGAATCTCGCTGGCAGTTACGCTCCCGACGTCACGCCCGCGTAAAGAGCGGATCGTCCATTAATGGGTATCGTGATGGCGTGGAACGTGGGATGCTGCTAGCGGAGAATCTGCGCGTGGCGAGATTTGCGGAGCGGCGGTTACGCCTGCAAGTGGTAGAGTTGGTCGGTCGGTGGACCGAGGAAGGTGGCCTCGGCTGGGGAGCTCGGGGACGAGCGAGAGGGCAGAGGAGTCTTGGTCCTGTGGCAGCTCGGGGCGAGCTGAGAGGCCGAGGAGGCCAATCTTCAGGGGGCTCAGAGGTGAGCCAGTTTGTGCTTGCAGGTCGGGTACAGGGGTGACCTGGTCGGCTCCTGTGGGCCATTTTTTCTGAGTTCTGGGACACGTCATCTACCACGTGTCATGATCTTGGAGATCGTCAATACTGAGCATCATCAAAAATAGATTTTATTCAAATTATCCGTATCCATTTACGGCCCTGTCTCAAACATACAATATCTTGAGCTAAATTATGCAGAGATCAAATGAAGCAAACAAAAAGGCCGGTCAGATTCAAACAGTTGGAAATGGGGTAATAAATTTGCTTTTTAGAAGAACAAATTGCAGCCCATGTGATCACATTCAACTTTAAACAGTATGAATCAAGAGGCCATGCTGCCTTATTAAAACCTTATCATTTTTATGAAGCATCGAGGCCAGTCGAGCCCAACATGCAACCTTCCTCTTCGACGGAAACTAATCAACTCAATTTAAGGCTGGCCATTTATAATTTCGATCATAGAGCTGTAGATTATAAAGCACCCTCTGGCTCACATGAGTGCTGATTCGCAAAGACAAATCATCAGTTAGTTTAATTAGCGCTCTTTCTTTCTAGATCCAGCTTCAACGATGAAGGCCACGGCGAATCTCACAGATCTCCTCAAAAACCCTAACGTCGTTCGGATCTCGATCCTCGTCCTCTCCTCTCTCGCCGCCTTCTACATCGGCAAGCACTGGTCCGAGGGCGCCAACGGTCAGCTCATCTTCTACAGCTCCTCCTCCGATTCCAGCTCCTCTCCTTCCATCTCCATCTCCCCCAACGCCAACCTCACCTTCAACACCTCCACCATCGCCTCCCCTCCGCCTCCTTCTCCGCCGCCGCCGTATCCTCCGCCGCCGCCGGCGAGGTACGGCGTCATCGACGAGAACGGGACGATGCGGACCGACTTCGATGTCGGTGAGTTCGATCCGGATCTGCAGGAGCCGAGGGAGGAGGGAGGCGGAGGAGGAAGGGAGGAGGAGGATAGGGTTAGGGTTAAGGTGGAGAGGTTTAGGGTTTGTGATGGGAAGATGAGGGAGTATATACCGTGCTTGGACAATGTGGAGGCAGTGAAGAGGCTCAAGTCCACGGAGAGAGGGGAGAGGTTTGAAAGGTTTTGTCCCAAGGAGGGGTTGGATTGCTTGGTTCCGGCGCCCAAGGGTTACAAGGCGCCCATCCCGTGGCCGAGGAGTAGAGATGAGGTTATTTGTTAAAACCCCCAAGCACTTTTTCCTGTCAACACCCCCCCCCCCGGTCTAAGAGGGAGTCAAAACCCCAGAAAACTTTTCATGCAGTATCTACATAGTATCTAACCAATTTATACAAACTATTTAGATATCGCATGAAACTTGATACAGCATGCAACTACTAGGTTTCACAGGTAAAGGGTCTCGTGACAACTTAAAACTTTTTCAGGGGTTTTTGACTACCGCTTCGAGGCCAGGGTTTTTTTGTAGCAGGAAAAAGTGCTTGGGTTTTTTTCGTGACAATTTACCCTTATCCCCCTTCTTTTCCGCTATGCTTGAATTTGGTTTTTGATATATTGATTTAGTTGAGGTATTGTCATCTACATGCGCATCCAACTACTTTAGCTAAAACTACATTTTTTTGTTTGGTCAAAATGAAGTTCCAACGATGTGTTTGAGAAAACATGTGTTTAGTTCGATTGTGCCCCCCTCCCCACAAATAAGCCCGTATGCATTGTTTTTTTTGGTTGGGGTGGGGTTGGGGGTTGGGGTTTGGACCCCAGATATGTTGGGAATCGCCGATCGAAATTCCAACTTGCCACCGCAAGTCCGGGGGGGGGATTTTAATCCAGAACCTTCCACTTAATGGGGGAGTGTCTTTGTCGCCCGAGCAAAGGCTTGTTGGCATTTGGAACTATGATAGAGTTGAGAACAAACACAACTTTGGAGGAACAAGTTCTTGAGCCAAAAACAGATTGTCAGATTATGGTGTGGTAGGAACTATATGGGACTCTAATGGGACCCGATTTAACAACTATGCACTATTAGAGTGTTAATTTTGGATGTTTGAGAAATAAAATCGGGTGGGGATGGGGTGTGGGGTTTAAGTTGAGAATCTTTATGTGATGGATTCTGTGAAGAAATGGATGTTGGATCTCATACATACTCACAACTATTGGTGAGTGTCTTGCACTCATGGAATATATTTCTTGATCTTTTTAATTTCTTGTATGAATATAATGGCTGCCTTTCAGCACTATAATGCTTTTTTTTAAAGACAGACCTCCCTTTGGGCTCGAATGATTTTGTAGAGACAAACCTCACTTTGGCTACTAGAATGATTATGCTGAGACATTGATAGGGGAACATAGAGACCTAGGAAAATGTTGTATATATTTATAGAAAATGGCCTTAATAGCTATTTCTGTTGTTTCACCCATGGTGGACTACTCTTAAGAAAAGATCAGACCATGTAAACACCATATAGTTAGCAATGACTAACCTTTTGGGTAGAGAAAAATACAGGTTTCTACTCTTAAACAACTGCAGGCTGGGTAGAGAGAATGTAAACATACACTCCTTAACAATTGCTGTCTTTGTAGTATAACCTTCTTGGTAAAGAGAAACAAAGACTTGCACTCTTCAACAATTTTAGTGTGCGTACTGCGTAGTATAACCTTCTGGGTAGAGAGAAGCATAGGCTAGCACTGCTTCATTCTTCTGAGGAAATTGATATATTGACATGAAACTCTATCACAGGTATGGTTTAGCAATGTACCACACACACGACTGGTTGAGGATAAAGGAGGACAAAATTGGATTACACGAGATGGTGACAAGTTCAAATTTCCTGGAGGTGGAACACAGTTCATACATGGAGCAGATAAATATCTTGATCAGATAACTGAGGTTCTTAATTCCCACAGATGGCCTCTCTGCACTTAAAATTCATGTTTTGAAGTATGTTCTATAAGTTATTCTTTACTATATATGCAGATGGTTCCGGATATTACATTTGGCAACCATACAAGAGTTACATTGGATGTTGGATGCGGGGTAGCAAGTTTTGGTGCTTTTCTACTCTCACGGAATGTGCTCACCTTGTCAATAGCCCCAAAAGATGTCCATGAGAACCAGATTCAGTTTGCTCTGGAGCGTGGTGTGCCTGCAATGGTAGCGGCTTTTGCAACACATCGCTTATTGTATCCCAGTCAAGCATTTGACATGATTCATTGCTCTCGTTGTCGAATAAATTGGACCCGTGATGGTATGCCTCTGTCTTATAAAATTTCCGACAAGTAGTCCACACTTGCAGAGCATAATGAAATAAGGTTATAATTATTTTATGCATCTCATGCTTAATGTATACTTGTTCATTTGAATGTGTTTTATATATCCACAATATGACATCTTTTCATTGTCAAGAGGCTCTCTGACATGTTTGTCTTTCATTTGGAGTTTATAAAAATAACAAAAACTATTTTCTTGTTTTTCCATTTGAAACCAGAACGTTGTAGACAATCTAATAGTTTGGTGGTGCTTTTCCTCACGAATTTCATGCTTCCAGCCTCTACAAAATCTTTGTATGCTCAAGAATGCATAATCCTATTTTATTTTGTATTAGAGAGCTGAATAAACTATCAGTCAACTGAAAGCTTATCAAATTCTACAGTTTCCAGAAATGTAGACCTGTGTTACCATAAATCGCTAAACCATTAGTGATTTGTGATTTGGAACAGCCATTCCCAATTGGAGAACACTAGCGATCCGAATTGGAAGAATCGCGTGCCGATCTAAAAATGGGTATAAAGTCAGCTTTGGGTTAATAATAGATCTATGTTTTCCGTTATGTCCAAGTGTATCGAAGAAATTAAGATATATACTTGTATGTATGTAAACGATACATACATATACACACCTAAAAAGATCCAAAAAATACTCTATGTTCTAGAGCTACGTTTACCATTATGTATAAGTGTATCATTATACTCAGATAATGGTTATTAAAGCCTGTAAACTTTTTCTTCTTGCTATCTCATCAACTCGCTATCTCACATAATGTATCACGTAACCTTCTCGGATGAATGGCTGTGTTCAATGCAATTTACTGTTAATTTGGCGCAAATTTTGTCCTAGAAAATTGTTTAACAAATGGTTAAAATGCCTGTCTTGTACTCACATACCTGCTTAGCATGTACCATTCTTCATATTATGTATATGAAGCCTCTGTGGTCATAGGTCTTAAAATTTAAACCTCTTTGGAGAGCATGATCCTATTCATTCTCTAGTTAGAAGGCTACGAGTAAGATAACATAAGATTTGTTATCGCCTGCTAGCATTTCCTTGGGATTATGGTACTGATTAACTATATTCTATGTGTAGATGGAATCCTGCTTCTTGAAGTCAACAGAATGCTCAGAGCTGGAGGTTACTTTGCTTGGGCTGCTCAGCCAGTTTATAAACATGAGGAGCTCCAACAGGAAGCATGGAAAGGTATCTCCATGTGGGGCTATCACTCTGAGAATGCTATTTTTTAGGCTTTAACATATGAGTGGGGATTGAACATATCTTGCCACCTTATCTAAATGTCCATCCTCTTATATTTTGATACATTTATTTCCTCCTACTCCTATGCATGTGGTGCTTACATGTGTTTGTATATAGAGATGGAGGACCTTACAACTCGAATTTGTTGGGAGCTTGTGAAGAAAGAAGGATATATTGCTATATGGCGGAAGCCCTTAAATAACTTGTGCTATATCAATCGTGACCCTGGAGTCCAACCTCCACTATGCGACGCGGATGATGACCCAAATAGTGTGTGGTATATTCATTATTCAACATCTTTCAGCTTGTACTGTTTGTCCAAGATAGTTATCAATATTGACAACTTTCTGCCATTGGATTCTAGTTTGCTTAAAATTTAATCTGTGTAGCAGAAAAGCTTTGGAGTTACTTCTTTATGACTGTTAAAAGAGGACAAAAGGGAGCTCTTTTAGGAGCAGTTACCATATTCTAGTATCCATGCATTTGTCCAAATTGAACTTATTCTCTATTCCCATTTTCTTTAGGTTCATCTATCCTTCTAAATATCCATCGTCATCATTATCATCATCACCTGTCAAAATGAGGTTGGCCAAAGAACACAGCATTATACCAGGATCAAAATTATAGTAACATGATTAGTTTCTTAAGTTGTCAAGTTCTCGTATCATATCAGTTGGTGTTAGAGCAATATCCCAAAACAGAAATGGAGAGCTTATTGGTGAACATAAATTTTGTTGCATAAATGTAATCCTACTGTTTCCTGTGATATTTCCTGGTGTGGCACTGCATACAAACTGGTAAAAGGATTTGGCGCTCATGGGATGCTGGCAAGAAAATACTGTGCTTTCTTGTATAACATTCTAAAACTGTTGCTCAAATTATAAGAATTCTCTTCCAGTCCTGTATATAGGTTTTTTAGGTGTTCCTGTTTTGTATCCATGAAGAATTTCCTTTTGAGTTATTTTAACTAACATCTAAGCATTCTCTTTTATTCAGGTATGTTAATCTGAAACCCTGCATCAGTCGATTGCCTGAAAATGGATATGGAGCAAATATTACGGCCTGGCCTGCTCGCCTTCATGATCCTCCAAAGAGGCTCCAGGGTGTAACAATGGATTCTTACATTGCTAAAAATGAGCTCTTCAGGGCAGAATCAAAATTTTGGAATGAGACTGTTGAAGGTTTTGTTCGTGTATTCCGCTGGAAAAATTTGAATCTGCGTAATGTAATGGATATGCGTGCTGGATTTGGAGGGTAAGTACGTCTCTCTTTCGTTCATTCATTTTCTCCCAACATTCTGGTAGCAATAATGTGTATTTTATTTTACATCTTTTACAATTATTTATTAAACATCATAATGAATCTACCCAAGAAAAACATGGCTGAATTACATACTAAAATGAATATTAAAGGCAAAATTGCATGAAAATATCCTTGAATTATCTCTTTTTCTGTGATAAGTACCATTAATGAATGCCATTAAAGAAAAATATCTAGAACTACGATCCCTGACTGCAAAAGAATACCCTTAAGTATTGGAACGTTGGCACATGGTGACATAAATGGTGATAACATCCAAAAGTGATGTGTTTTGATCATTTTCCCCCGGTCTCCTTCCTCTTCTCTCATCTTTCGTCCTTTCTTCTCCCATTGCCAGCAGCACCCAAAATTCTACACCATGTTCCTCGGCCCAGCCTTTCAAACCTTTTGAATCCCTAAATCCCCTTAGTCTCTAACCCATAAATCGCTACATCCTTGAATCTCTAGCCTCCAGATCTCAACATCCCAAACACTAAATCCGGAACTCGTCATAATCTTCCTCAATCCATCATTTCAAAATCTCTAAATCCCCAACCCCAAAATCTGAAGATCCAAAATCTCTTTAGTCACCAAATTCTGAAATCCCTAACCTCCAAATCTTAAATCATTAAACCCTGAATCTTTAAATTTCTAAATCGTCAAATTTTGAAATCCCTAACCTCTGTACATACCTGCTTACAGAATTTCTTCAAGTCCTAAAATTTGAATTTCCCCTCAATTTTGAATTTTCTCTATTTCTCCTCCAAATCTTTAATTCTCAAAATCCCCAAATTTCAAAATCCCTAACCTCTAAATCTTTACATGCCTTCTTACAAAGTTCTTTACTTCTTTAAGTCTTCCTAAAACTTGAATTTTCACTATATTTTCCTCCATTTCTCCTTCTTTTGTTCTTCCTTGACCTTCAACCTTGATGCTGCCACTCTTTCATAGCTCCTCCAAACTTCAATCATATTCTAATTATTGTTTCCTTTTCTAATTTATAGTTTGCAATTCACTATTTTGTTTTATCATTTACTGTATTTCTTAAGAAAAAAGTTTAAATAAAAATCTGATTATAACAAAATTTAATGCCATATGGTAGTTATGTCTAATTACAATAATTCATGGTCTGTATCTCTAATTTTTTTCCAACTTCATGGTACTTAAAACAAAAAATGGAAAGTTCATGGATACTTTTATGCTTATGTAGCTTTATACTAAATGATTATGTTTTAATCAAAGTGTTATTTAAAACATGGATTCTGACGATAGTATGTAGAAGGGAAACGGGAATAATACGTATGGAACGAGGTATGATAAGGGTCGCCTTCTCTGGAACGTTGAGATGGAACAAAATGTGATATGTGATGGAACAAATAGTTATTTTTAAATACTAAAATATTATTCTTGCTATATTTAAATACTGGAGCAAGCACTTTCATTATTATGTAATGAGAATAAGTCCATGCAGTAATTGTTGGTTGTAAAATTGCTAGTAAAAAATTAAATGGTTATCTTATAAATTAATATGCACTTAAAATATGCTCATGTTGTAATAGTTATTATGAACGTCAATTTTATATTTTTGGACTGCAACAGTTTCACATTTCGGATCAAAAGTTCCAAATTGGAAAACATAGAGGATACATAGTTTTCTGGTAACTCAGGTTTTGATCGGCCATCTTCTTTTTCATGGCAGGTTTGCATCTGCATTACATGAACAGCAAATGAACAGCTGGGTCATGAATGTCGTTCCTGTTAGTGAACCCAATACATTGCCTGTGATATATGACCGTGGTCTTATAGGAGTGGCCCATGACTGGTATTATCTTGTGCCTTCATCTTCTTCTTTCAACTTTTTTTGCTGTTCTTTTTTTCCTGTTTTTCTTTTTTTGAAGTCACTGTCAAGTGACAACTTGTTTCTTGGAATATCTTTTATCGATGTCTTTTTCTTGGATATCGTGTATGTCATGGTGCAGTATCCGGTTACTAGGTATGTCAAATGACAATTCATCTCCCAGTTGAGAAATCATATCATCTAAATCCTTTTCCCATAAAAATGGCGATCATATTGTTAATACCTTCTGTCATAGTGTTACAAAACTCCATAATTGGCTTTGAAGCAATGCTCCATAAAATTAGTTAAGAAATAAGAAACCAAATCTGCTATACTTCTTAGCACAGTGTGTGATGGGAAATTTGTGGGTGTTAATATCTTCAGTGGTTACAAGAAGTTCAGTAATCTCATCCACCTAATAGCCAACTAATATTAACCAATATTTTAGTACAATTTATTCCCCAGAGTGAACCTGAGGGGGTTTTTGAGGGAAGAATTTGCAATATATCTGGTTTCTCTCATTCTCAGCAAAAGATTCTACATTTGCTTGAGAACGTAGGTATTCTTCGCTCTACATATGTAACTTGTCGCACACCCCATTGTTATACAGCCATCTCTTCATTTTGAAGAAACTTTTCAACGACCACATATTATATCTTAATTATTAAGATGGCTGATACTTTCTTAATTATTCTCTACAGGTGCGAGCCATTTGACACATATCCACGAACCTACGACTTATTGCATGCGGCTGGCCTTTTCTCCAGAGAGCAGAAGAGGTGATTTACTTTCTCTCCATGAGTTACCTTAAGAGTTCTCTTAAATCGGACTGTTGAAACCACAGCTTAGATCCATCTCTTGCTTGCCAAGGAATAATTAATTTGGTGCTTGAATCTACACAATTATTTTTTTAGTTCCGCAGTAGGATTGAATCTAAAGTGATGCCATGATCAACAACATCGTCCTATTATATAGATGGAGTCATCCCTAAAGGCAGCTAAAAGAGTTATTATATATCAACTAATTCTATTCTATTCAAGCTAGCTCTGCTTGTTTAGCACATGAGGTTTGTGGATCCACTGAATTAATAGAAGTCATTTCAACAAAGTTCGGGGCATATTTCAATCTGAACCCTTCTTTTCTTCGCCGAAGTGTTTTTAAGCAATGCTTTACTACCTGTGTAAAATTTACCCGTCTCCGTCCAAAAGAAAAACAATTAGGCCATTAGTCGTCCAGTCTGTTGACCATAGAGTTTAGGCTTTTAACTTATTCATGGAGATACCCATTCATAGGGTTGTTAATATAAGAAAAAAGATATTTTATTTTCTTATTTTGTAGATGAAGATCTAATTTACTCTACAATTATATCAGGTGCAACATCACTTTGATTTTGCTAGAGATGGATCGGATACTAAGACCCGGCGGTATAGCTTATATACGTGATTCCAAATCAATCATTGAGGACATCAGAGAAATTGCAGAGGCCATGGGATGGAGGGCCGACCTTCGAGACACATCTGAAGGCCCATATGCAAGCAGAAAACTTCTAACATGCCAGAAGCCAAAGTTAGGTTAAAGTTTTTGCAAATTACATCAAATGCTCGAGGGAAAAAAGACCATACACTTCTCACTGGTTCTTCTAGCTATTGAAAAATGAATTCAAGTTATGGGAACTTTGATGACTGCATGCAGGAGCTCAGACAATTAAATTGAGCTTGAATGTGGTTGTATGGACGGCTTCGATGAGTATAGATTTGTTTAGCAAAGGGGAAAAAAGAAGAAGAAAAGAATGGTGTAACAATAGGGTGCACGCCTGCCCTCAATTGTGAAATGTCTGGGGTTGAGTGATTGTATTTGTTTTACTATTTTGTGCAATTGTTTACAGAGTATAGGTGATTAATTGTTTTATGGTTTAAATCTAACAAACTCGCCTGTAGTTTCGGCATGTGGTAAGGAACTGCCTTATAGTTATTTTTGGCAAAAAGCTATCCTGTCTAATGGATCCAAACCAAAACTGTTATTATGCAGTAAAAAGACAATTTTACCTTATTCTTGACTTTGGAAAAAATAAAAATTCTAAAAAGCAGTAGCTGGAGAGGGGGATCAAGGTGAGGTTTGAGACGGGTGGGGGTGGAAGATGATGATGATGAAGGTGGATGTGATGGCAGTGGCCGCGGCGGCGATGAATTTGAGAAAAGGGGGAGTGAGTGGTCGAGGAAGAGGGTTGTGGAGGGAGGTTCGAGGTAGGGGACGAGGGAGGTCCGGAGGAGGCAGAGAAGAGGGGGATGTTGGATATGTATACCCTAGAAGCCATTATTGTATATATATAGTGGATGCTTGGATATATGTATGTACAGGACAATCTTTTTTGATATGATAGTATTCTATTTGGTTTGTTAACATGTGTATATATTTTACTTGTTATTACGTATCGTTAATATATGTTGATAAAACACGTAGGATTATTACTTGACTAACAACGTTATGATGGCGATCATACATGTGGGGCTGGGTAGTCCATAAGTGCATCCTTAAATGTCCCTGGTTGTTTATCGAGATTGGACATTGATATTTCGGAGTAGACTGGTGTATATATTTTTAGACCCGATGAGGGGCGATGATTGGTCCCACCACTATTGGTGTGTGGCATCTAAAGATCGTATACAGGTGCTCATTAGAGGTGAGTACACTGGATGGACTCGCTGAGAACTTCTAAATGGTATTATACCTATCGTCAGATAACAGTTTTCAGATGACATGAGTACATATTAGTCTTTAGACCTAAGATTGTCATTTGTTTCGTGTGAGTTCTCACTGTACCTAGATTACTACCTTACCACGGTTCTACTGAGTCATGCAAACAGCTTTTAGTTCGGTACAGTCCTAAACCACATGGAGGCAGTGGGCGATTGTTAGGGATTCATCTCTCCCGGTATAGGGAGTCGATATCACACTGTATTCGGTTGGCCAGCACCATAAGATCTTGGCCAAGGCAGATGCGATTTTCTGATGGTTAGATCAGTAGTTTCTCGGATTGGTCCTGAACCACATCAGCACGAATTATCGGGTTATTAGAGTCTGACGTTTACCACCCTCTAGACCTGGTATGCGATACTCTTAGACGAAGAGATCGGATTGTACGGAAATTGTCATGGATAGCCTCAGTAGGGGTTCGGATGAGTTTCTCGTCGGCCTTCCTTTTCGACAGGTACCTGGGTAGCCGTTACGTATAGCCAGTGCTGCTGACGTGCTTGCGATTAAACCCACTGCCAGCGTACTGTCGAGTCTTTAGAGTCCCACACAGAGAGTTTCCCCGGTTCAGGCGAAATGATGTAGTGACCGTATTTTGATACATGTAGAGTTTTGATCAAATAAGTGTACCAGCTACACGGACTTTTGATCGGAAGGTTGATAATACTGGTCGGCTTAGCATTAAGCCGGATTATTAAATCAAATATTGATTTAATAATTTACATATTTATATTTCGATATGTATATTCTAGTATTATTTTCATTATATTATTTTATCTCTTTAGGTATTCGTATTT
The DNA here is from genome assembly GCA_030015575.1 of Agapanthus africanus. NCBI lineage: Eukaryota > Viridiplantae > Streptophyta > Magnoliopsida > Asparagales > Amaryllidaceae > Agapanthus > Agapanthus africanus. Next base: position 166,587,609 of record CM057337.1, read on the forward strand.
CGATACGACTACAGATATGTATATACGGAAATGTATTCTTGTATTTATACAAGTATGCATTCTAGAAGAAGGACACATCATCATGTATTTTTTATTTTTTGATAATTAGAAAAGAAGTGGTGGGGTGAGATGGAAAGGAAGAATGGTGAGAAAAATGGTTTTGTATTTGTTTATTTGATTTGTTTCTATTATTCAAGTATGATTGCTATTTTCTATTTTGAAAATAGCTAAACAAAACCATGTTAGCCATTTTCAATTTCTCGCACTTGTTTCATTTCACCATTTCCCTTTCTCTCTCTTTCTCTTGAGTTTTTCCCCTACACTCTCATGAGTTGAGAATCAAGGATAAAAAAAGATAGAAAAATACTAGAATACATCACTACTTCTCTAAGCACCCTAAATTAGTAAGTTTGGGTCTTTAGTTGCTTCACTTGCTTGTTTGTGTGAAGCTAGAGCCTTGAACCATATCTCTCGGGTGAATCATCTTCGACTAAGGAGGACCAGCTTACAAGCTTAACCCCACAGTCTCGAGGAGCTAAAGAAGTGGATAGAAGACTGAAGGACACGAATCCTTAGGTATAAACTTCTTTACCGAGTAGTTAATGTTAGAGTTCCTAACGCCCTAGCCGCCACAACTGCGGCCTATGCGGAACTAAAAACAAAAATTATAGAGGCTCTAGAAACTACAAACCCTAGAATCGAATCCAAACACATGAACTAGAAAACAGCATAGAGTTTTAGCTACTATGGAAAAAGGGTTATACGAAGAGATCGAGTCCTTCGGTCTTCATCTCCTCATCCTTAGCTCCTTGGGTCTTCTTGATCGAGCTTGACCGCTGGTCTCCCTTCGTCGAAGTGATCCACCCGAGAGATGTGATTCATGGCTCTAGCTCTACATTAAAAATCAAGTGGAGTAACTAAAGTTTCTATCTTGCCACACTAGGAAGTCTAGTGATGTAGTGAGTTGTTCTAGTATTTTTCTAGCTCACTTCCACCCTTAATTCTCAACACAGGAGAGTGTAGGGAGGAAAAAGGAGGAGCTCAAGAAAAGAGCAAGTGAAGAGAGAGAAAGAAAATGGTGAAAATGAATTAACTCTCACAAATAAAAATGGCTAACATAGTTTTGTTCAAAGCAATTTTCAAATAGAAAATTGCAACCATGCTTGAATAGTGCATACAAATACAATAAACAAATACAAAACCATTTCCAACACCATTCTTTCTCCATGTCTCACATTTACACCTCATTTCTATTTTTAACAAAAATAGAAAATCCAAGATGAGATGTCCACCTTCTAGAATATTTTCCATATAACTACGGAATATACTCAACCGTATATACATACCTGTATTTGTATCAAAATACGAATATTCAAAGAGATAGAATAATACAATGAACATAATACTGGAATATACATATCGAAATATATATATGTAAATTATTAAATCAATACCTGATTTAATAATCCGGCTTAATTCTAAGCCGGCTAGTATTATCAACTGTCTGATCAAAAGTCCGGATAGTTAGTACAATTATTTGATTGGAACCTGCACGTATCAAAATACGGCTACTATATCATTTCGCCTGAACCAGGAAAACCCTCTGTGTGGAACTCTAAAGACTCGAAAGTACGCTGGCAGTGGGTTTAACCACAAGCACGTCAGCGGAACTAACTGTACGTAATGGCTATCCAGGTATCTGTCGAAAATAAAGGCCGACGAGCAAGCTCACCCGAACCCTACCGAGCCTATATGTGACAATCTCCGTACAGTCCGGTCTCTTCGTCTAAAAGTATCGCATACCGGGTCTACGGGGTGGTAAACGTCAGACCCTAATAACTCGAAAATTCGTGCCAATGTGGCTCAGGACCAATCCGGGAAACTACTGATTTAACTATCAGTAAATCCCAACTTTCTTGGCCAAGATCTTATGGTGCCGGCCAACCGAACACAACGCGATATTGACTCCCTATATCGGGAGAGACGAATCCCCAACAATCGCTCACCGCCTCCATGTGGCTCGGGACTGTACCCAACTAAAACCTGTTTGCATGACTCAGTAGAGCCGTGTAGGGTAGTAATCTATATACAGTGGGAACTCACACGAGACAAATGACGATCTCAGGTCTAAAGACTAATCTATACTCATGTCACCTGAGAACTCCTATCTGACGATATGTATATTACCATCTAGAAGTTCTCGGCGAGTCCGTACAGTGTGCTCACCCCCAGTGAGCACCTGTATACGATCTTAGATGCCAAAGATCAATGGCTGTGGGACCAACTATCGCCCTTCGTCGGGGTCTAGAAACGTATACACCAGTCTACTCCGGAGTATCGATGGCCAGTCTCGATACTCCCACGACTACGGACATTTAAGGATGTGCTTATGGACTACCCAGCCCCCACATGTATGATTGCCATCATAACGCTGGTAGTCAAGCAATAATCTTACGGGCTTTATCAACATGTATTAACGACACGTAATAATAAGTAAAATATATACACATGTTAAGATAAAGACAAACTAAATAGCATACTATCATATCCAGCAAGATTGTCTTATACATACATATGTCTAAATATCCACTATATTAACATATACAATAATGACCTCTAGGGCATATATATCCAACAATCTCCCACTTGCACTATGGCCATATATTGACGTATCGAGTACCCAACGTCTGCATTAGGGTCAGTTGTTGGCGTATCGCATACCCAACATCTCAAATAGTCTTTCGAACTGTGCTTGAGGGAGGGCTTTAGTAAATGGATCTACCGTGTTCTCTTTTGTGTCTACTTTTCGCACCTCGATCTCCCGGCGATCTACGATCCTCTGATCAGGTGATACCGCCTCAAGATGTGTCTGGATTTCTGATGGGACCGTGGTTCTTTCGTTAAAGCCATAGCCTCATTGTTGTCGCAATACAAAGGTATTAGATCAATAATGGACGAAACCACCTCAAGTTCAGTAACGAACTTCTTTTTCCAGACCGTTTCTTTTGTGGCATCGTTGGCAGCAATGTATTCAGCCTCCATCGTCGAGTCTGCGACGATGTCCTGTTTAGAGCTCTTCCAACAGACCGCCCCTCCATTGAGAGTAAATACAAAACTTGAGATAGACTTGCTTTCATCCTAGTCACTTTGGAAGCTCGAGTTGGTAAAAGATTCCACCTGGAGGTCCCCATTACCGTACACTAAGAACATTTCCTTGGTCCTTCTCATGTACTTAAGAATGTTCTGCACTGTTGTCCAGTGGTTTTCCTTTGGGTTTGACTGATACCGGCTCACCACGCTAAGCACATAAGCTACATCTGGTCTAGTACATAGTATTGCATATATTATAGATTCTACCGTCGAAGCGTAGGGTATAATGCTCATGCGAACCTTTTCCTCATTAGTCTTGGGAGACATCTTTTTGGAGAGGGTGATTCCGTGCAAAGCGGGTATATTACCGTGCTTGGAATCTTCCATACGAAATCTCTTTAGTATGGACTCTATGTACCTAGACTGTGAAAATCCTAACAACCTCTAGGATCTATCTCGGTAGATCTTAGGAGGCATCACCCAAGTCTTTCATGGAGAACCTTTGTGATAAGAACAACTTGAACGATTGTAGTATAAGAATGCCATTTCCTATCAATAGAATGTCGTCCACGTACAAGATTAGGAATATGACAGTTCTTCCTACAATCTTCTTATAGATACAAGCCTCATCCTCATTTTTGATGAAATCAAATTCCTTGACCGTCTCATCAAAATAGATGTTCCAGCTCCGCGATTCCTGTTTTAATCCATAAATGGATTTAAACAACTTGCACACCTTTCTGTTGCTTCCACTGTCCACGAATCCTTCTGGCTGATCCATATAAACGCACTTTTCCAAACTTCCGATCAGAAAATCCGTTTTTACGTCTATTTGCCAGATTTCATAGTCATGGAAGGTGGCAATGGCAAGTAGGATGCGAATAAATTTCAGTATAGCCACTGGAGAAAATGTTTCGTCATAGTCCACACCGGGTCTTTGACGAAAACCTTTTGCAAAAAGTCTAGCCTTATAGGTCTCCACCTGTCCATCTACACCAATTTTCTTTTTGAAGATCCATTTGCATCCAACGGGTTTTACCCCGGGAGGAGCAATATCCAAGATCCAAATTTTATTGGTGTACATGGACTCCATTTTGGATCGCAAAGCATCCGGTTATTTATCAGAGTCCCTACTGGTAATGGCCTGCTTAAAACTAGTAAGATCATCTTCTTCCAAGATGCAATCTTCTCGATCCACGTCTATGAGAAAACCGTAGTATCTCTCAAGCGGATGAGAAATCCTACTAGATCCGCGGAGTGGCTGAGATTCATCCAGGATTACAGAATCTTGAGGTTCTACCAAATCTTCTGCTTCAGTTTATGGTTCCGGAATTTCTTCCAGTTCTACCGTGCTCCCACTGATTTTTTTACAAGAAATTCTCGTTCTAAGAAGACTAAGTGGAGAGCGACAAACACCTTCTGTTTCTCGGTGTAGTAGACAAGATATCCCTTTGAATTCTTAGGGTATCCCACAAACTTGCACAATACAGATCGGGCCTCGAGTTTATCTGGGTTTTGCTTTTTAACAAAAGCAGGATATCCCCATATCTTAATGTAATTAAGATATGCTCTTTTCCCACTCCATATTTCATATGGGGTAGTAGGCACTGATTTGGTCGGAACTCTATTCAATAAGAATGCAGTTGATTCAAGAGCAAATCCCCAGAATGAAAGAAGCAACTCAACATTACTCATCATGGAGCGAACCATAAAAAAGGTATGATTCCTCCACTTCGATACACCGTTGTGCTGCGATGTATATGGAGGAGTGAGTTGAGAGAGAATTCCATTCTATTTTAAATAGTCGAGGAATTCCGTGCTTAAGTACTCCCTTCTTCTATCAGATCGGATGATCTTGATACTTTTGCTAGTCTGGTTCGTTACTTCATTCTTATATTTTTTGAATTTCTCAAAACGTTCAGATTTGTATTTCATGAGAAATAAATATCCGAATCTAGAGATATCATCAGTGAATGTAATGAAGTACGAGAACCCATCCCTTGCATGTATAGACATTGGACCATATACATTACCGTGTATGAGTTCCAAGAGCTCTGTAGCTCTTTCTCTGTGTCTGGTGAACGGAGATTTGGTTATCTTTCCTTTGAGACAGGACTGACAAGTTTCATAAGATGAAAATTTGAATGAATTCAGAAATTTATCTTTATGCAATGTTGGGAATTCTCCCGCGCGCGCAAACGCGTATATTTTGGAAATGGATATAATTTTAAGGAAATGGATTACGCACGCGAGATCGTTCTCGTTTTAAAATTTATAAACCGTAAGTGCACGGCGTGTTGTAGCAAGCCGGCAAGTACGGGTCGATCCGCAGGGAATTGTGTATTAGGTCTTGTCGTTTAAAGTTCAACAAATAACGAATGGTTTGGTTTGTTACAAAAAATGAAAGAATACGAAAACAAAGAAAAGCACACAAAGAAGCTCAGAAAGAAGTGGTTGTGGCTTTGGCTCAGAAGGTCGAATCGCGACGATTCCTTCGACGCTCCCTTGATCATGAGTTGTCCGTCCTTAAGTTGATCCCGGCATGAAGCATGACTTGTCAAGGCGGTTGCGAAGCACAAATCATCAAATTTTGATATTCGCCGCAAAACACGAAACAAGTCCGTTTGTTCACTTACCGTTTGTATGTCCAAGCTTGGGGTATCAACACTAAACACAAGGGTTAGCAAGCATACCACAATATCAAAAACACAAAGTAGTGAGTGAGAGCAATTGATTTTAGTGTTAAGTGTGCTAAGTGTTTGTGATGGTATATGGTATATGAAATCAAGAGATTTGTCAAGTTACTTAATCACAAAATACCACAACCAAACTTAGCAAACTTAACACCAAATTGATTCTAACCTTAGGCTTGCAAGATGTGGTTTGTGGGGAGAATATGGTATGTGATGAGGTTACAAAGTAACCATGGAATCAACATACTATATCAACCCATCCAAATTACAATACTATGTTTATAATTATATTAAAGCACATTAAACATTAATAAGAGGAGGAGAAGGCAAAGCCTTTCATCTCACTTCCTTACCATTACCACCACCAAAGAGATTAGCTAAGCATGATAAAAAGAAAAGCAAATAAGAATAAGAAGCAAGTAATAAAAGAAACAACAAATTTATTAACACTTGAAAAAGAGGTATAAGATATTGGTAACTTATTCAACCTCCATAATGAAGCTCTCAAGAGAAAGTTTCAAGAGGGAAGAAGAAGAAGAAACCAAGTGATAGCTCACTCACTCTCAATCCTAAACTAAAAACAAACTAAACTATCAAAATGTGTGCATCTATGTGATTTTGAGAAAGATGAGAGAGTATGAGAGAGATTCCTTCCCTTGCTCACTGATCTGGCTTTTATAGGCACCAAAAAAGATTAAACAAGTAATAAGAATGAGGTGGTGTGATTGCAAGGAAGGGACAGGGAAAAGATGGGGACAAATAGGGAAAGGGAGGCCGGCGAGCTCGGACATTTATAGGGTGTGGCCGGTCTTGGTCCGGGCAAAGGAGCTCATCTTGGCATGGTGTACTTGTGTGCTCTCCACAATCACTTTGATGCTGTTTGTTTTATCTGTTAAAAGCTGGTTTGTATTCAGAGACATGGAGGGAAACTTGATGCCAATATCACATCAAAACTTTTTGCATTTATTACCCTTCATACCATACATGTGCCCACTTGCATGAATTGTGCAAGGGCAGCCCCATATGGTCCATGTCAAAGAGCTAGTGTCACACATGTATTGTGTTGGACCAAAAATTGTGTGCACACTTGTTTATTGCAAAAGAGCTCTTTGGATATCGATTGGTTCTTTGTTCAGATTGCAGTGTCGGCTCCCAAACGCTATATCCGTGATATTGAGTGCATTTCCAGTATTTAATCACGAATACCTGTAATCTGTAATTACTGAGCATACACTGGTTAATAACACCGATATATAACAAAATAGATAATGAATGAGCGGTATTAAAATGCAGTTTTCTGAGATGAACAAATACCCCCAAACTTATCTTTTGCTCATCCCGAGCAAAACAAAAAATCCCAGCCTCACTTTCGCAGGGAACGCGATTGCACTGAGCATGTGCAATAAGCCGTTAAATCTCTAGGTGTCTCTAGTAGGAGGAGTGTTGTCTTCTAAGGGTTTTCAGCGGATTACACCCACAAAATTCAGTCAAGTTAGCGTCATGGAGAAACTGTTGATTCTATTCTTAAGTTAGAGATCAAAGTTAAAAGTTCTATTATCCAAGTCAGAAATGTTAAACCCTATTTTTCACTCCTCGCAATTTGTTTAACATAAGCTCATACGCGTCTTTACGTGATTGTGCGGATAGTGTCCATAAGGTTTTAAGAACTTAGATTAGGGTCATCATGTCATAATTACAGACTAGGATAAACTTCTGAAGGATCACACGAGTTTGAAAGGAGTTAAGATTTTCTCAAGTTTTTTGTTCTCCAGTTAGGTTTCAAGTCAGAATATATATCATTTTTAACAGAGAACCTAAGTCTTATTTTTCACTCCTACCTTTCACCTGTTGTTGTTCATACACACCTTTCGTTATCGTGCAAAACGTCTTTATAAAGATAAATTTTCATATCTCCGTAAAAAAAACCGTTTTATAAGAAAACTTGTTTCCGCTAAGATTATTCTCCCATAAAGAACTGTGAGGATTTTTAACTCAGAGAGAACACTTGCTTAGCTTGTTTTATTTGGCGATTGGAAACTTAGCGAGTTTTGGGTCAATGACTCTCAAATCAGATGGTTTTAGGGCATTAGGTGTGGAGACACCCCAAGGACTTAATTACCCAAGTTACCAAGGCCACAAAACAAAAGACTCATTTTATTTTAAAATATTCTGAACTCAGTGAAAACGGAGATATAACCAGCTTTTCTTTTAAATCCGAAGACATTACATGTGGATAGGTGTGTAATCACTCCAACAAGGTTCCAGATGGGTTATTTTTCAGACTTATAGTTTCTATTAAAACCTCAATAAAATTCTTCATATCTACTTCACTGTATGAACTATTCTTGATATTTGCTTAACTCAGAACAAATCTGCTTGATCCTAACGATGTTTATCAATTTTTTAAAAGTTTTTCAGACATATCAGACATTTATCAAATTCTCAAAACACATATGACACGTGTAAAGTGTTATAAAAGACGTATATCAGCTATGGTTAAACACAAAGGAGGGTTATTTTTCGGGTTGCCGGCCTCATAAAAAGGATTTAGTTATTTCAACTTATCAATCGAACCTTCAAACTTTGAATCTAAGTTCCCCCGCTAGCTAACATGACAAAGTTTTTATATTTTTGAAGAAAATTTTCAATTTTTATAAGTTTTTCAATACAATGCAATACAAAAACAGATATGAAATGCGACTACATTCAAAAGAAAAGAAAAATACATAATGTAAGTGCAGAAATGCAGGAAATATGCACATACAAACTATATGCAGATACAAAATACAACCAAAATAGCTCCACCCCAAACTGAATATGACGATGTCTTCATCGTCGCTTGGCTTTACCCTTGGCTTTGCTGCTTCCGCTTGCTTCTTTTTGGTTTGCTAAAATCTAGCTGAGCTGTTCTTTTATTTTCTTATTTTACTTGATCAAAGTTTTGATGCCACGGACCTCCATCATGTGTAATTCATAGGGATCTGTCGGAACGTCCTCTCCCAAGTAAATCTCTGAGGAAGTCTGCGGTACCGCATGCTCGCTGGGGTTGGTGGGTGACCAAATCTGCTGCTCACTCCTGCCGTCTGTGTAGCCTGGTAAGATCTTCTCTATCTCCACCGGGACGGTGTCATACATCGTGAGGCAGGCCGTGAAATCATCATCCTTCATATAGTAGCGAAAAATTTGGGTAACGAGGACGGGAAGTAAAGATTTGCACGCGGCGACACTTTCCTTGACTGTGGCAAATAGCATGCTCGCCATGCAAAATTGATAATCTTTGGTCATTAAACAATGAACCACGTGTCCCACAATCGCTGGAAAAGATGAAACTCGAGCGATCCCCCTGACGTTACGGTAAGTCCAGCGGAAAGCCGTATAGACGTTTCTATAAATTTGCTGGACATTTAGCCCAGCATCTCGTAACTCACACCTGTCCCCCATAATCGTGCTATACTGGGACAGCTCTAATGGTCTTTGAAAACCAGGTCAGATAGGGATGTTGGTGACATTGGATATTGTATCAGCTGAAAATACCCTCCGTCTACCTTGAAAGTGAAATCTAATGCGATTCTGGAGTATCTCACCATTGCTAAGCGCGTCATAGAACTCATCTACCAAGTGTTCATAAGCATATAACCCCTCTTACCCATACAACAAAAATTCCCACCCTAAATGTCGGATAGCATCATGGAAATAGCTCCCGAACACCTCATGGGTGAATACATTGACAAAATTTTGCTCTAATTCGAAAGGGGCCATGATATGTGGGTTGGTGAAATTTGCAGAAAATTTAAACAGTGCAGGAGAGTGGGGAAGAGAAAATATTACAGCTCTGACAAAGCCAAACGACGATCGGGGACAGCGAGACCGGCCTCGCCGGATTATTCCACTCTGTCTCCGGTCGGATTTCGAGGAGATGGGCTAGGGTTTTGAAGGAAGGTGAGGGAAAAGCAAAGAAGAATTCTAGATCTATTTGAGTATTCAGGAGAAAGGGTCGGGGTCAGGGGTCTGCTTGACTTATAAAGGGCATTTTACAAACCCCCCCAACAAAAAGAAAACCCCATTTTTTACAATTTTACTCAAACAAGAAGTTAAATCAACGTTGTCCCCAAACTTCAGCACTCACCCTCTAACGGGTGAGATCTTATTTTCAAAAAACTACGAAAAACAAACATTAATTACAGTATCCACAAGCTAAACGATATTGTTAGTCCAGAAATTAATACCATCCACAAATTTTTTTTATCGATATAATGTAGGGGCCGGTAAAAGAATATGTATAAAAAAAATAAATAGAAAAAGAGTATGTTAGTTGTTAGTGAAGGGCATGGGTATGTATGAGTAAGGATCAGAAGACGTTGAGTGAAAATGAAGTTTTGAAGAGGTCAACGGATTGTTGCCCGGATGAATTGAATGTTCAAAAAGCACATGTCGAGTTTCGGAGTCAATCTCGTTTAAAAACTGGATTTCATCCGCAAAAAAATTGGAAAAGGAAAGATTCATGGGATGTTCCCTAATTGATCCTGACTCAACTTCACTGAAGATATCTAGTTCATCCGCAAATAATTCTTCAAAATTCTGTATGAAAGACCGGTTTTCAAGGCTGTCTCCCTCCCTATAATTCTGCACAATCCTATACTCACTGCTATAGCTCACAATTCCCAAAGCACGTTCTTCTTCATCACATTCATATCTGGGTAGGTTCATGTCATTTAAAAAGGTAGGTTCCCACCCTAACGTTTCTTCCGAAACAATATCATTAGGTGATACAAAAATTGTGGGTTCCTGATCATTGATCTTTTCTAACAACCTATCCAAACCATACCCGTCAAAATCACAAGATTCCTCCTCTAAAATTGGAATGCAAAAATCAGTCGGTGGTTTTTCTTGTGTGTCCTGATAACACTTAGTCAATTCAATTACATCGTCATCTATGAAATCATCAAAATTCAATTGATCATTTATCTTACTTGGGTGACATCCTAGATGACAGATATTAACACTATGTGGTTCTAATTGACTGTGTTCACTCTTTAGAATCACTACAGTTACATGCTCTTCAATTCTAACCAAAGATTGAGCTTGAGTGTGAAATAATTGCTCAGACTGTTGTATAAACAGGGCTAGCGTAGCAGTTGTTTGATTCTCGACCGCAATCATCACTTCAATACCATTCTCTAAAGAGGTCAACCTAGCATCTATCTCACCAACATTTCCTAAGGATGGATCAGTTGTTTCAGGAAGAGAGGGTTGTGACGGTGGTGATACTAAAGCAGTCAATCTGTCGACCTCTTTATCTAAATTTTCAATCATTAGGTCTCTAATTGAAGTGGGACTGGGTTAAAGAGTGATAGGTGGGTGGCTATTATCAAAAATTTGGTATGGTTGGTCACCCTCTAGAAAAGGACAATTTTCATGAATGTGGGAAGAATCGTGGCAATTTGAACAAAAGAATTGGGACTGAGTATAAATAAAAGAATATGAATCGTGAGAAATTGAATTAAATCGTGTATCACCCATATCAACAAGAATTCACAAATGTCACAAAGATAAAGAATATCACACCCCTAGCAGTCTATGGTATGCTAGTCAATTAGACCTGCTCAAGAACCTGATTGTTGAAATAAAACTGTGTCGTGAAACGGGCTCAAGATATAGGGATCATGAAGCCAGGTAAGTGCAAGAGATAAGGGGAGGTTTTCCAACGCTTTCGTGAAGTTCCTTAATTAAATAACCCTTTCTCTTGAACACTTGCCTAGACATCCCGTGAACGATATACCGTTAAGCGGTGTTCTAAACACTGTTAACTGCTCCTAATGAGCGCAAAGTCCTTAGAGTCTAAGCTCTAATTGATTTTAAATTACTGTGGGTATGCAAGAATGCAGTTTTGTGATTTGTGGGCTACGGAAAAAGGTGATGAAATCCTTTACCTATCTTGTTTGGTCTTTTTGCCCTTAAATCCTTATTAAGATGCAAATGTGCAATTTATAAAAGAATTCAAGACATCAAGTAATTTAAGCAATTATTTTTCGTTTAAATTTAAGCGCTGCAAAAAATACGGTTAGTTCTCTGTGCAATTGGTGACAAGCTTGTGCGAAAAATCCCGCAGAAGATAAAATAGTGGAATGTGTCGGATTCTAGAGGAACGCGTTAGGAAATACGTACCAATGTGATTTGGTTAAGAAAACCCCTTTGAAAGTGATCCGAGTCTTTGATTGTTCGCTTGCGTGGGTCTAACTACCCGGATGTTTGGCACTATACTTCACTAACGTCTTGAAATTGAGTTTGAGCCTCACTCCGCACGATAGTTAGTCGTAATTTCATGAAAAACCTGAAATGTCGGAAAATATGATATTTAGTGTCAAAAAGCGATATATATGCCCCAATTCCTGCACACTCAAAATTATAAAAATCAAACAATGCCACAAGAGTACTGACAACACACTAGAGATCACACAAGAATAAAAAATCAAAAACACCCTGAAAGGGCCGTCGAGATCGGATATTTCATCAATGTCGCCGGCCAAATGCAAAGTGTTTGTGCTTGAATTTTGTGTGGCTCTTCCAGGCTATATTAGTATTCTAATGATATAACTTGATTTTTTAATTTAAGTTCAGGGTGATTGCAGGTTTTAAGGACAGAGAACAAGTTAGAAAAAAGATTTCGTTTTATTAGTTTTGAAAAAAACAAGTTAAAAGTTAGTGAGTTAGTACGAACCAGAAATAACAGTTCCTAATAACTACCAACTCTCCGGCAACGGCGCCAAAAACTTGTTGGGAATTCTCCCACGTGCGCAAACGCGTATGTTTTGGAAATGGATATGATTTTAAGGAAATGGATTGTGCACGCGAGATCGTTCTCGTTTTAAAATTTATAAACCGCAAGTGCACGACGCATTGTAGCAAACCGGCAAGTACGGGTCGATCCGCAGGGAATTGTGTATTAGGTCTTGTTGTTTAAAGTTCAACAAATAACGAATGGTTTGGTTTGTCACAAAAAATGAAAGAATACGAAAACAAAGAAAAGTACGCAAAGAAGTTAAGAAAGAAGTGGTTGTGGTTTTGGCTCGGAAGGTCGAATCGCGACAATTCCTTCGACGCTCTCTTGATCATGAGTTGTTTGTCCTTACGTTGATCCCGGCATGAAGTATGACTTGTCAAGGCGGTTGCGAAACAAATCATCAAATTCCAATATTCACCGCAAAACACGAAACGAGTCCGTTTGTTCACTTACCGTTTGTATGTCCAAGCTTGGGGTATCAACACTAAACACAAGAGTTAGCAAGCATACCACAACGTCAGAAACACAAAGTAGTGAGTGGGAGCAAATGATTTTAGTGTTAAGTGTGCTAAGTGTTTGTGATGGTATATGGTCATGAAACCAAGAGATTTGTAAAGTCACTTAATCACAAAATACCACATCCAAACTTAGCAAACTAAACACCAAATTGATTCTAACCTTAGGCTTGCAAGATGGGGTTTGTGGGGAGAATATGGTATGTGATGAGGTTACAAAGTAACCAAGGAATCAATATACCATATCAACCCATCCAAGTTACAATACTATGTTTATAATTATATTAAAGCACATTAAACATTAATAAGAGGAGGAGAAGGCAAAGTCTTTCATCTCACTTCCTTACCATTACCACTACCAAAGAGATTAGCTAAGCATGATAAAAAGAAAAGCAAATAAGAATAAGAAGCAAGTAATAAAAGAAACAACAAATTTATTAACACTTGAAAAAGAGATACAAGATATTGGTAACTTGTTCAACCTCCATAATGAAGCTCTTAAGAGAAAGCTTCAAGAGGGAAGAAGAAGAAGAAACCAAGTGATAGCCCACTCATTCTCAAGCCTAAACCAAAAACAAACTAAACTATACAAATGTATGCATCTATGTGATTTTGAGAGAGATGAGAGAGTATGAGAAATAACCCTTCCCTTGCTCACTGATCTGGCTTTTATAGGCACCAAAAAAGATTAAACAAGTAATAAGAATGAGGTGGTGTGACTGTAAGGAAGGGACAGGGAAAAGATGGGGACAAATAGGGAAAGGGGGGGCGACGAGCTCGGACATTTATAGGGTGTGGTCGGTCTTGGTCCGAGTAAAGGAGCTCGTCTTGGCATGGTGTACTTGTGTGCTCTCCACAATCACTCTGATGCTATTTGTTTTATCTATTAAAACCTGGTTTGTATTCAGAGACATGAAGGGAAACTTGATGCCAATATCACATCAAAACTTTTTGCATTTATTACCTATCACACCACACATGTGCCCACTTACATGAATTGTGCAAGGGCAGCCCCATATGGTCCATGTCAAAAAGCTAGTGTCACACATGTATTGTGTTGGACCAAAAATTGTGTGCACACTTGTTTATTGCAAAAGAGCTCTTTGGATATCGGTTGGTTCTTTGTTCTGATTGCAGTGTCGGCTCCTAAACGCTATATCCGTGATATTGAGTGTGTTTCCAGTATTTAATCACTAATACATGTAATATGTAATTACTGAGCAGACACTGGTTAATATCACCGATATATAACGAAATAGATAATGAATGAACGTTATTAAAATGCAGTTTTCTGAGATGAACATGCATCTTGGTTAGTCTTTTCTCAATGATATGACCAAGTTTACAATGCCACAAGTAGTTTTCTTTCCTATCTGAACTCTTCCTCTTGCGTGTGTTTTGTATATTGAAAACCGTGTTTTGATTTAGAACGTAGATACCATTACACAGTGCACCTTCTGCAACCAATACCTGATTAAGGTAAATATTCATGATATTTCTATCTAGAACAAACTTATATCCATCTTTATCAAGTAAAGAAACCAATATGATGTTGCAAAGTATGGAAGGTACATAGTAGCAGTTGTTCAAAATCATAGTATTGCCGCTTGACAATACTATGTGATATTCACCGACGGCATCATCATCAATTTATGCTTCGTTCCCTACTGTGAGGGACATATCACCAGGTCCAACCATTATACTTTTTCTCAGTCCCTGTAATTATGATCCAGTATTTAGTATCCAGGAGGTAGGACTGACCGAAAAACAGTTCTCAATAACAAGAACGCTCGAAGGAGACGCAATAGTATGCTTCTTCTTCACCGGGGTTATCAAGGAATTCATACAATTCTCTTTCCCTTCCTCAATCTTGTGACATTTGTCACAAGTTAGAGTTGAACCGACGTTCCCCAGCCCCGAATAAGAATGTGGTTCGGTCAAGTCATACATTTTATCATCGTGATTAAGGCGTGACATGGTTGCTATCTGGAGAGGGAGAAAAGAAACACCCAGCGTGCGCTTTTGTAAGTTTATATTGGTTATTATTTTATCTAAACAGGATGGCTCCCATTGTTTTCTCGAATTCTCCTTCAAACCTTAAAAAGTGAACTAGTTTGGATCATTGTGAAAGTATATCTTAGCACCTCTACAAGGTTTATACAAGTATCAAGTATGCAATTTAAAAAAAATCTAGAGGTCTAAGGTATACTAACCTATAATCAAACTAGAGAATTAGGGTTTTAGTGTAAGCAAACAAATTCTAAACTAAGTGATGGAAGTTTACAACCTTTGTAGATCGGTCCTTCACTTCTAAAGCTCCAAGTAGTAGACCCTAGAACTCTTCTTTGACTCCACTTGAGAAAGGAACGAGCTTGCATGTTGTTTTCAAAGCTGAAGATGATCCACCTTGAAGTCTTTCTAACTCAAGCTCACTTTTCACTAATCAAAGTATTAGTGAAGCAAACAACCTAAACTAATGGGCTAGATTAGTGTAGGTTGATGAAGTAGGAATTTTGCTCACAAATTTTTCTTCTTTTTCTTTTCTTTTCTCATCTCAAGAAAACTAGGAAGAAGGAAATGGGAGATGAACTTGGATGAGAGAGAATGAACCATGAGATGAAGTGATAAGATGAGATGACATGGTGATAAATATCAATGAATAATCCAAAAAGAGAAGTGATAAGTCATGGCTTCTCAAGGGTTCTATAAGCATCTTTGAAAATGACTCATTTCCTTTCCTTTTTAATTAATTAATCAAATCATTATCTACTCATCTCACTTCAAGTGTGATTCTCACACATCCTAGTTCTATGTATCATCAACCATGATACAATATCATATACATATATAAATATATATCACACATATATAAATGTATATAAAGAGAAGAAAATCTTAAGTGGGCTTTAATATTAGTTAATATATATATATATATATATAATATCAAATTATTAAATCAACACTTGATTCAATAATCCGGTTATATCATATACAACCGACTAATATCATATATATATATATCACATTATTAAATCAACACTTGATTCAATAATCCGGTCATATCATATATAACCGACTAATATTCAATATTAGATATTAAATCAACACTTGATTCAATAATCCAGTCATATCATATATAACTGATCAGTCGAAAATAATGTATTTTTAACACGTCAATTTCCCTATCTTTTGCATTCATCTAGAGGTGTTCGGTTTGCATATTGCACATATTAGCAAAACACCTGTAAAATACCAGATTGCATGTGTTAGACTTTAAAACCGGCACTTTGAGGGAAATTGACTGTTTATCATGGTATCGCATCATCCCTTTATTGCGCAACACTTGTTTCGAAGTCTGTGCAGGAAATTCCAGGAACCAAGCTAAAATTGGGAAAAGAGCTGATCAAAATTACGCCAAGTCTAGGATTGTTGATCTGGTAGTAATCTAGAAGGAATTATGAGATTCAATATATCAGACAAATACAAAGATATCATCATAGAGCAACATATGAAGAATGAAGCTCTACTGCAGCCAAATGGCCGCGGATCCGCGGCCGGAGCCGGCTTGCGCCGCGGATCCGCGGCGGCCTTGCCACGTCAGCTCCCCTGCTTTGCTTCAGAATCTCTCTCTCAGTGTGTACACCTCATCAATACATGTCAAATTCCAGATTACCCTCGAAGCTTCTGCCAGATCAGCGAGGATCATTAAATTAAGCTAATCTTGATTAAGCTCCTAACAAAATAATTCTAGAAGCTCCCTCCAACTAACTACTTCTAGAAGCTTCTCTAGCTAACAAACTTTTGGAGGGAAATTCAAATTTGAAATCCTAGATCTAGGGTTTTGAGGTCTATAAAAAGGAGCCTAGATCTAGGGTTAATGGTTGTTCACTAGTTCATTAGTTCAATCTCCCCCATTTCTAACACAAGTTGAGTGACACAACTTGTGCCTCAAACCCTAATTCAAAATCCAAAGCCAAATTCAAGATCCCAAGTACCAAATCAAGCGAGAAGCCTTCAACCTTTTAGGAGCGGAGCCGATCTTCAATCGAGCAAGTGATCCAAGCCGATCCGCGACTCAAGGAGACGAGCGAAGCCAAATCGACGATCGAGTTCTTCCTCTTGTAGTTCTTGAGTGAATTGTAAACGGAATTGTTGATAAATAAAAGGTGAAATTCTTTAATCTTGCTTTCTTTAAATTCTTGCATCATGATTCGATCTCAATTTGTGATTGTGGTTCTTGTTGTGATGTTTGAGTAAAACTCCGCTCGTAAAGGAGTCGAGACGATCAATAGAATGATGATGTAACAAATTTTAAAACGATTCTTAAGTCCTACGAGCTTTGTAAGCCCTAGCAAATTGAAGAATCGACGACCTAGTTTCGTTGCGATACTTTCTTGATTGTGATCGCTCGAAATTAGGGATCCACGATCGATTCTTGAATTTACTAGAGGCTAGAATGTGAATGATATCGACGAAGGAACAAGGGATAGATGATGAAACCCTAGTTTCACAAGAAATCCCTAATTCTCGTCGATCATCATCGATCTAGTATCAATTCATCGATGGATAAGAATACGTAATCGCTAGATTTCATCACATCTATAGATCCGATCGATTCCTACGAGCCTCACTTCGATTCTTGATATTTGGATTGGAAATCATCACTTCTCAATTCTTGATTTTTAATGTTTTCTTGATTCTTGCTATTAGATCTAGATTTTTCTAATTCTTGAACTTCAATTTACAAATCTTGAATTGAATTGTTTTCTTTCTTTCTTTAATTTTCAATTCATCTAATTCGAAATACGAACGGATTACACTTTCCCTGTGGACGATCCGCACTCGCTAACGCGCTACAATCGACACCGTTATTGATTGCGGTCAAAATATTTTTGGTTGTGATTTCTATACACTTTCTACATACACACCGAGAATTCGTATCAATCAAATAGCGCCGTTGCCGGGGATAGTGCGCTAATTGTTCGTTATTTTGAAATTTGAGTTGAAAAGTTTATTCCATCTATATGTCTAGATCAAAATTCGCGCAAACTTTAAACGTGTTGTTGTGATTTGTTGCGAGAAAATCTGGAATTTGTGGAGCTGTGGAAAAAATTTTCAGAATATTCTAGAGGACTGAGGAAGTGAACAGTAGCATGCTGTTAAATTTTTGTGCAGAGAAGAGATTAAACCGCCGCGCATCCGCGGCATTAGGCGACTCGTGCAGCTAAACCGCGGCGCTACAGTAGCATCTCAGCATAAAAACTCCTCTGTAAATTTCCTACTTTCTTATCTTCTTCCTCATCTACTCCAATTAACAATTTGTGCAGGTTTCTTTGCAAATAAATCGCAGCGCCGCAAAAAGCAATAAAAATTGTGCGTGTTTTTGATTTTTTGGTTGTTTGCATATTAATACGTAAATTAAGGAGCAAAGACCAAATCCAGATTAGGTGGGGAGTTCATTACCCTTCCTAAACCCCAAAAATCACAAACATGCATCCGCATTTACCCTCATTAACTAAAATAGATCTAGAGATGACTCTAAGGACCGTCGCGCTCACTTAGGACAAGAGAAGGCCGTGGGTAATTCATTGCTTATCCGCGTTTCTTTTGTGGTGTCTAAGGCAAGTGCGTCTAAAGCTAGTGGTTATTAATTAGGCCCACTACTTACGTAGTGGAGTACCTTCCTACTTACTTGGCACTTACCTGGCCATATGAGAGACAAAGAGGCAGTGGAGGATTTATCCTGCGACTTGTCTTTTGGCAGTTAGGAGCGGTCTAGAGCGTTGACCTAGGTGACCAATAGAATTAGGGTTTTGCTTGTTGCATTTGTTGTGATCGCATCATTTTTTCAAAAATCCGTATCTTTTTCAAAACAAACACCAATCACATTCAATTCCCCTAATTATAAATCACGCTGCCACTTGTACTAACCCTTTTTAGTGTAAGATAGGCTGGACACAGGATTCTAGTGCCCGTTTAGTCCGCGTTTCCCCGATCGACTCCGAAGTCGGTATTTCTACATTTACCTTTTCTTTCCCCACCACCACACCCACACCGATGGATCCGTCTCTATCGAACTTCTTTACCACTAATCTGCCACCCTCCGTTGGTGTGCAGAATCCACCCCGCATCTCTCTCCAAGAGAGGTGCTATCCTACACGAGGTATCCTTTCCACCTGTCTTTCTATACCACCAGCCAACGGGGAAAATTTTGAAATTAAACCCCAATACATCAACCTTCTACCAAAATTTCACGGTCTCGAGTCTGAAGACGCATATGCCTTTATCACCAAATTTGAAAATGTATGCGCAATGATGGGTACCTCACAGCTTTCTATAGATGCAATGCGTCTACGTCTTCTCCCTTTCACCTTGTGCGATATAGCCGAGAAGTGGCTGTATAACACTACCGCACATTCCATTTCAAATTGGGAAGACTTCGTCAAAGCATTCCTTAAGAAATTCTACCCACATCATAAGACAGCTCGAATCCGTAGCGAAATAAATCAATTCATCCAGCTTCCAAATGAACCATTTTCAAAATGTCTTGACCGCTTCAAGGATCTTTTGGTTCAATGTCCACATCACGGCATCCCGAGATGGGAACTGTGCCGAATCATATATGAGGGCATTAATCCTAACACAAGACAAACCCTTGAATCCATGTGTCAAGGCAACTTCATGACCAAAGATGATGGGGAAGCCTGGAAATTTCTAGAAGATTTCGCTGAAAAATCTTTACAGTGGGAGGGTGTGAGTCAATTGTCTAGGGATGGCAATGATATTTCCATAGGAATTAGAGCTGAAATTGCAGATGTACACAAGAAATTCGACACTATGGAAAACAAATTTTTAGCCGCCGCCCTAAATCAAATGCCACTCTCCAAAACTGTATGTGGTTGTTGTTCTGAGCCTTCTCATTTGACGGAAGAATGTCCACGAAATTCTCCGTTTCAAGGTCATGAACATATCAATTCTACTTTTCAAAGACCTAGAAACGATCCATTTTCTTCCACATATAATCAGGGTTGGAGGAATCACCCTAACTTTGCTTGGAACCAATCACAATCTCAAAACACGGTTCCAACCCAAAACAATTTCCAAAGGGTCCCTCCACCACAACAGCAACCACCACTTCAATTGAGTCAACACCCCTACCAATCTTAAAACTTCCAAAATCCGGCCAACACTTTTGCACCACATGAAAACTCTTTGCAATTGACCGGTACAGATAATATCTCTGCACTAGCATAAACCTTGGATACTTTCATGAAACAATCCATCCAAGGGACGGCAAGTTTGCAGTCTTCCGTCGAGAATGTGATGAAGATCATTGTCTCTCAAAATGAGAATATCAAATCGATGGAAGCACAAATTGCACGACTAAATACTGAAATGAGTGCAAGAGAGAAAGGGAAACTTCCGGCTCAACCTTTACCCAATCCTGGCTATTCACATCATATGGATGTAATCACCACGTTGAGATCTGGAAGAGTGCTTGACAATCACGTTGGGGAAGAGTTTGATGATACTGATAAATCAATCAATAACACCCCGGCTGAGACCTTTCCTTCCACTTCTACTTCTAATTCTGACCCCAGTTCTTCTACTCCACCACCTTCTTGCGGGCCTATTCTTCGTTTCCGAAAAGGCTCGCCACCTCAGCCCATTTCTTCTAGTTCTCCACAGACGATCCCCACTTCTATTCTGGGATCGGGTCCACACACACTTCCTTCTCCTATGATGGACCCAGTGCTTATTTCTAAAGCACCTTATCCTAATCGGTTAAGGGCTAACAAATCGAGTCCACATATGGAGAAGATTATGGACATATTTAAGCAAGTTAACATCAACATCCCTCTCCTAGATGCTATACAACAAGTTCCGTCCTATGCGAAAACTCTTAAGAACTTGTGCACTAGGAAGAGGAAGACTCAAGTGCCCAAGAAGATATTCATGGCAAAGACTGTAGACACAGCTTTCCCCCAACAAGTACCACGGAAACGTAAGGACCCTGGCTGTCCTACGATTTCCATTTCTATCGGGGAAAACACATCAACCGTGCTCTACTAGACCTTGGCGCTAGTGTTAACTTGCTTCCATACTTGGTTTACGAGCAACTAGGTATCGGAGTGTTAAAGCCCTCGAGCATAACTCTCCAGATGGCTGACCGATCAATCACCAAACTTAGAGGTGAACTGGAGGATGTGTTAATAAAAATCGGGGAATTTGTATTCCCTGTGGACTTTATTGTAATTGATACACAGCCTGTAGCGAACCCACGGAATAAAATTCCGGTGATTTTAGGTCGCCCCTTTTTGGCCACTTCCAATGCTATCATTAACTGTTGTAATGGTTATATGACCCTATCCTTCGGGAATAGGTCAATAGAGCTGAACATTTACAAGTTGGGAAGTGTACCCTCCGAACCTACTGCTCAGGTCTGTTCTGTCGACTTAATGGATGTCGACAGCAGCGAAATTGATGATCCTCATGATACCGATCTTGACTCTTTTCATATGTTGTTGTTTGACCCAACTATGTATCATATACATACGGACTCTTCCACTGAGATGTCCGGGTCAACAATTAACACTGATTATGAACTGCTTTTAGAGTCTGAAGATCACCCCGCGTTTTGTAATGACATTATTCTCCGGGGTATTGATGGAACTTTTGAGGAAATCTTCGCTTATGAACTCGCATTTTTGAATAACACGGGTGTTGAGATGGTTCATCTCCCAATCAATGAAATTAAACCTCTACCCCTTCTTCCGAACTGTAAAAAGAATGCGAGTAATCCATCACATTCACTGCATCGTCTCTCCAAAATGAGACGCACACACATTCTTTTCCACCACTTACCCTTTCTCCACTTCTTCTTCCACCAACCCGAGCACTACATTGATAAATTTTTCGAATGGTTGGTGTTGACGTTCGGTCTTTGTAAAGCTTGGCATCGACCAATGATTCTTGACCCCCTCATGTGATTTTCAAATCTTAACATTGTTTAACTCAAGTTTGGGGGGTATATTTTCTGGCTCTTGAAAAGAAATTTTTTTCCACAAAATGATGAGCCAAAAATAAGTTTGGGGGAGGATCTTTACTTAAATATTTTGCCCCCATTAATAAATTTCCTCCCAAGCTTACAGGTTTTTGAGAATTAGCAGATGGCAACAGTGAGGACACTGTTGAAAACAAGTTTGGGGGAGGTTTGTGCTTATTTTTCGCATCATTTGCATATCACTTTGCATAAGCACAAAACATTTTTAAAAACCTATAAAAATTTAAAAATTTTTTAAAAAAAAATAAAAATCTTTTTGTACATAAATAAGATAATAAAAGATTAGATAGTGAAAAATTACATCCAAAAGATTGGAAAAATTTAAGAAAACCAAGAAAATTAGAAGTTTTCTTATACGAACTAGTAATAAGTAGTTATGAGCCGTTGTCCCAAGGGTTAGTAAGATGAAGGAAGTCACTAATCTGAGGATAAAAATAAGTCTGAAAAATAGTTCATATTCTGGAAGCCAAACATTTTGAACGTTGATACCCTGCTATTCGCACTTACACACGTCTTGAAACTCGGGATAGTAGAGGATACCTTGAAATGCTCTTGTCTTAAAGCCAAAGTATGAAGGAATGAAAAATGAAGAAAATATAAAATGGTGAGAAAAATGAACACTGGTTTTGTTATCGCCAAGGCAGCAATAAAAAAATATAGCGAGGGTGCCTCTTCACCTAGTGCCCTAAGGCCAACTGGTCTGGAAGTCACTCCTAAGCCTTAGGTGGTGCAAGACGAGGAAAAACACCAAATAAGCAAGCACATGAGTAATCGGTCGGTTAGTACCTCAAGAAATATTAACGGTCACATGAAAGTGTGTGAGCAAATTCATCTAAATATTCATTAATTAAAAAGTACTGAGGTGGATGGACAAGAGTGTGATAGCTTGAATTGAATTCTCCGGGTGTAGGGATGTTCTTTACACACACGTAGGGTTATATGATCGATGTTTGGAATACAGATAGGAATGAAGAATAAGACGATGTTTTATTGAGGGGTTATGTGATTTCTGACATCTTTTCATGACTATTAAGATAGGGCTCATGACAACCGAAAAGCTAGCTTAGTTGGAAACCCTAATTTTCAATGCTTTTCTTTTACGATTCTTCTCTTTAAATGTAAATTTCACGATCTTCCTTTTATTATTGGATTTTGTGGGTGTAATCCGCTGAAAACCCTCAGGAGACAACACTCCTCCTACTAGGGACACCTAGAGGTTTAAAGGCTTGTTGTACGTGCTCAGTGCAATCGTGTTGCCTACGAAAGTGTGCTAGTTAGTTTTTCTTTTTCTTTATTTTCTCCTTCTCTTTTTAATAAAACAGTTCGCTCGAGACGACCGAAAATAAGTTTGGGGGAATTTGATCAGTCGAAAATAATGTATTTTTAACACGTCAATTTTCCTATCTTTTGCATTCATCTAGAGGTGTTCGGTTTGCATATTGCACATATTAGTAAAACACCTGTAAAATACCAGATTGCATGTGTTAGACTTTAAAACCGGCACTTTGAGGGAAATTGACTGTTTATCATGGCATCACATCATCCCTATATTGCGCAACACCTGTTTCGAAGTCTGTGCAGGAAATTCCAGGAACCAAGCTAAAATTGGGAAAAGAGCTGATCAAAATTACGCCAAGCCTAGGATTGTTGATTTGGTAGTAATCTAGAAGGAATTATGAGATTCAATATATCAGACAAATACAAAGATATCATCATAGAGCAACATAAGAAGAATGAAGCTCTACTGTAGCCAAATGGCCGCGGATCCGCGGCCGGAGCCGGCTTGCGCCGCGGATCCGCGGCGGCCTTGCCACGTCAGCTCCCCTGCTTTGCTTCAGAATCTCTCTCTCTGTGTGTACACCTCATCAATACATGTCAAATTCCAGATTACCCTCGAAGCTTCTGCCAGATCAGCGAGGATCATTAAATTAAGCTAATCTTGATTAAGCTCCTAACAAACTAGTTCTAGAAGCTCCCTCCAACTAACTACTTCTAGAAGCCTCTCTTGCTAACAAATTTTTGGAGGGAAATTCAAATTTGAAATCCTAGATCTAGGGTTTTGACGTCTATAAAAAGGAGCCTAGATCTAGGGTTAATGGTTATTCACTAGTTCATTAGTTCAATCTCCCCCATTTCTAACACAAGTTGAGTGACACAATTTGTGCCTCAAACCCTAATTCAAAATCCAAATCCAAATTCAAGATCCCGAGTACCAAATCAAGCGAGAAGCCTTCAACCTTTTAGGAGCGGAGCCGATCTTCAATCGAGCAAGTGATCCAAGCCGATCCGCGACTCAAGGAGACGAGCGAAGCCAAATCGACGATCGAGTTCTTCCTCTTGTAGTTCTTGAGTGAATTGTAAACGAAATTGTTGATAAATAAAAGGTGAAATTCTTTAATCTTGCTTTCTTTAAATTCTTGCATCATGATTCGATCTCAATTTGTGATTGTGGTTCTTGTTGTGATGTTTGAGTAAAACTTCGCTCGTAAAGGAGTCGAGACGATCAATAGAATGATGATGTAACAAATCTTAAAACGATTCTTAAGTCCTACGAGTTTTGTAAACCCTAGCAAATTGAAGAATCGACGACCTAGTTTCGTTGCGATACTTTCTTGATTGTGATCGCTCGAAATTAGGGATCCACGATCGATTCTTGAATTTACTAGAGGCTAGAATGTGAATGATATCGACGAAGGAACAAGGGATAGATGATGAAACCCTAGTTTCACAAGAAATCCCTAATTCTCGTCGATCATCATCGATCTAGTATCAATTCATCGATGGATAAGAATACGTAATCGCTAGATTTCATCACATCTATAGATCCGATCGATTCCTACGAGCCTCACTTCGATTCTTGATATTTGGATTGGAAATCATCACTTCTCAATTCTTGATTTTTAATGCTTTCTTGATTCTTGCTATTAGATCTAGATTTTCTAATTCTTGAACTTCAATTTACAAATCTTTAATTGAATTGTTTTCTTTCTTTCTTCAATTTTCAATTCATCTAATTCGAAATACGAACGGATTACACTTTCCCTGTGGACGATCCGCACTCGCTAACGCGCTACAATCGACACCGTTATTGATTGCGGTCAAAATATTTTTGGTTGTGATTTCTATACACTTTCTACATACACACCGAGAATTCGTATCAATCAATAACCGGCCAATATTAAATATATATACATAAATCAAATCATTGAATCAACACTTGATTCAATAATCCGGTTATATCACATATAACCTAACCTATATCAAATATCTCAAGATTAGAATACGGTATCACATACTCGTATTCAATCAAGCTCTTGCACATATCTCCATATGTGCCCTACTTCATTTCGTTTGAGCTAGGAAACCTCTGTGTGGGACTCTAAAGACTTGTCAATACGCCAACAGTAGGTAATGATCACATCAGATACCCACAAGCCATCAGCGGTACTAGCTGGACGTAACGGCTACCCAGGTATTGAACGAATAGAAGATCAACAAACAAACTTGTCCAAACTTCCGTAGAGCCTATAAGCAACACTTACCGTACAGTCCGGTCTTTTCGTCTGATATGTCGCATATCGAGTCTGCGGTTGGAATCTTCAGACCCTAGTAATTTGATAAGTCATGCCGATATGTGGCCTATAACCATTCGAGAAACTACTGATAACACTTACCAGTAAATCTTATCAGCCCTGGCAAGAGACTTGCTGTTATAGCTAATCGAGCATAGCACAACATCAACTCCCAATACCGGAAGAGACGAAACCCCTCCTATCGTTCACTGCTTCCATGTGACTCGGGACTGTACCCAAAATCCACCTGTTTGCGCGAATCCATTGTTAGTGATACATGCCCTAGGTGCCATTATTGTATTATAATGGATTATATATTATATATTGGAAGCTTAGGATATTCACAGTTTTATTAACAGTCTTTCTCAAAATGGTAGTATGCTACCTGGTTTGATTCTACCTCAATATGTGCATGTGTTTTTTTTAGCATATCGCTTGAACATATTGGTAGAGCCCTTAGGATATTTGCTTGACTACCAGCGTTGTGATGGCAGTCACACTAGTGGGGGCTGAGTAGTCTATAAGCACATCCTTATACAGGTCCCTAGTCGTAGGATTATCGAAACGGGGCATCGATACTCCGGAGTAGACTAGTGTATACGTTTCTCATCCCAGCAAGGGATATGGTCTGTCCCACAGCCATTAGTATGACTTACTAGAGATAGTATGCAAGTGCTCATTAGGTTATGAGTTATACTGGACAGGATTCGCCGGGAACTGCTGGTTGGTATTATAGCTATCGTTAGGAAGAAGTTCCGAGGTGACATGAGTACAAGTTAGTCCGTTGACTTGCCATCGCTACTTCTTTTCGAGTGTGTTCCTACTGCATTTAGATTACTACCCTACCATGGTTCAAAGGAGTCGTGCAAACAGGTAGTAGTTAGGTGTAGTCTCGAAGCACTTAGAGGCAGTAGCGGTCAGATAGGATTCGTCTTTCTTCGTATTGGGGGTTGATATCGCGCAGTGTTCGGAAAGCCATTACACAAAGTCCCTAGCCAGGGCAGTCGAGAAATACTGGTAGTCACTCCAGTAGTTTCTCAAGGAGTATTGGGCTTTCCTCCGGCATGAATTATTGGGCTGTTAGGGGTCTGACGTTTACCATCCCCCTAGGTCCGATATACGAGTATCTTAGACGAACAGACCGGACTGTACAAAGATTGTCACAGACAGGCTCAGTAGGAGTTCGGATGAGTTTGCTCATCGACCTTCTTATCAACAGATACCTGGGTAGCCGTTACGTACAGCTAGTATCACTGACGTGCTTATGGTTAAATCTACTGCCAGCGTACTGTCGAGTCTTTAGAGTCCCACACAGAGGTTTTCCCTACTTTAGACAAAAGATGTAGAGGCCGTATGGTTTTACGGCAGGGCTACGATCACATACGTATACTTGTACACGGATGATGTTCGGGCGGACAATACTAGTGGGCTTTGGTTTAAGCCGGATCCTAGTATTGTATTATTGGATTGTTATCGTCTCAGTGTATTCGTATTTTTCGGAATACGAATACGGGTATGTATATACGGTGAGGGCATTCTAGTAATTTGGTAAGGCATGCTTCTAGAAGGGGACACCTCATTATTGGATTATCTATTTTTGCAAAATAGATTAATGATGTGGATTTGGAGAGACATACTTGGCATGGGTGAAGTATAGCTATTTCGATTAGTTTATTCATTTGGTCTCACTATTGAAGCATGGGTGATATGTTGTATTGATTTTTATTCCATGGTTCAGTAAGTGAGAAGTGATATTAGCCATTCTTCACACTTAGCCAAACACAACCCTACCTCATTTCTTATTTGGCTTTCTCTCTCCAAAGTTTCATCTCCTTCTTCATCTAGACTCTTACCCTCACCTGAGTTGCGAAACAAAGAGTCTCATGAGATAAAACACTCCACTAGCATTCTCTACACCACCTAGGCTACTTGGATTAGCGAACCATTTACCCTAGTTAGCTCGGTTTAGAGGTTGGAGCTCAAAGCACATACTCTCGAGTGGATCATCTTTGACGTGAGGAGGCCGACGTCGCAAGCTCGATCCATACTTCTAGGAGCCAAGGAGAGGAGGAGAAGAAGACCCGAAGGACTAGTATATGGAGGTATAACACTCTTATCGAGTAGCTAAACCTCCTAATAGTTTAGTTAGTTAAGGTTTTCGAATAGATCCTAGAGTTAGCCGGTGTTGCGAAGCATGTTAAAATCGTTTTTTGAAAATTCCGCCTCTTTGCGTACCCGTGGGGTGTGCGACATTGGCTTACAGTGGTATCAGAGCCTACAAAACCTTAACTAGCTAGTTAGCAAGTATTTAGAAGTTTGATCGTCGGAAAATTGCACGAAATCACGATTCGGGACCTTGCTTGATGTCATTTTTCAAAACTGGTCCAAAAATCATTTCAAAGGCCTTAAAAATAAAAGCAGGGTTTTCTAAGAACACAGAAGAAAAACGAGATTCTAAGTCCCCAAGACCGTCGTGGAAGCACGGCCAAACAGTGTGTTTGGCCGTCGTTCCGCGGCCGAGTCAAGGGCGACTCGGTCCGATTTTCTTCTGTCTGTTTCTCATGTTAAATAGTGATTTTGGCATATGTGGATTCTACCCAGATTTGTTTGTGTACTGGATTGTGCATGGGTAGACACGTTTTAGTTAATCGATCGAAATTATAAGATTACTTGGCTAATCGGGTTTTCTGTGTTTGGATATATGTATTCGTAAGCCTCCGCTAATTGCTATACGTCGATTAGTTGGGGGTTGCACATATCCGTGATCTGTGTTGATTGTTTGTGTATATGGAGTATTGGATCGTCGTGGATGAATAGCCGGGGATGTGAGAAGAGTGTTTTCTTTACTTTTATTCATGTAATTTGTAAAAGTGATGTAATATTTGTTGGGGTCAAAAATTACACCTCGGTTGACCAAGTCATAGTCAAAGTCAACCCCAAGCCAGGTAGGCCCAAGCACAGGCCAGGTGGGCCCATGCCCAAGTCGAGCCCCGCGGCCAGCCACCCCCATGCCAAAATGTAATCATGTAATAAATAATTTTGATATATTTTTTTATGCATGAATGTAAAGAAAATGGGCATAAAGCCTAATTTTTGTAAAGCCCATGGCTTATGTGCAAAAGAAATGAGCACGTGAGGTATGGGATGGGCAAAATGCCATTTTGTAAAGCCCAAGGGGCTATATGTAAATTTGTAAGCCTATATAAGGCAACATGATAATGAAATAAAGAAAAAATTTTCATTCCCCTAAAAAAATCTAGGGTTTTTGTGCCTTTTTTTTTGAATTAAATCAACAGTTTCACTCTTCCATTTCCAAAAAAAATAGTTTTTCACCACAAAATCCACAAAGGGAAGCTCAGATCTTCCATCGAATCTCCAAAAGGAGAGATTTTTAAATCTCACACTCTTTTCCCCAAGAGCGAGCCAATAAAGAAGAGGAAAAAGGAGACTCACTTCAAAAAACCCCACTTTAGGGAAGATCCAAGGCTCAAGGGAGAAGCCCCTTTCATCAGCTCCAAAAATATCTTAGGAGTTTAACTCCTCAATACACACACACACACAAAATAATAAATCTTTCTTTTTGGGAGTACAACTCCCAGTGCAGGGGCTAAGCCCACTTGTCATCTCTGTCAGGAGTTTAACTCCATAAGTCAAATCGGGAGCACAACTCCCACCGCAGGGACCAAGTCCCTTTTCCTGGTGAGGCCTAGCACCTGCGTGCCAAGCGCGTGGGGCGTTGGCGCCCAGCGCCTAAGCGCCCAACGCCCGCATGCCAAGCACATAGGGCGCTGGCGCCCAGCGCCTAAGCGCCCGCGTGCTAGGCACATGAGGCGCTAGCGCCTAGTGCCCGTGTGCTAGGCACGTGAGGCGCCCGCGCCCAGTACCCGCGTGCTAGGAACGTGAGGCGCCCGCGTGCTAGGCACGTGAGGCGCTAGTGCTCACGTGTCCTTTGGACGCCCTTTCCCCCTCATTTTATATACACTCCACACTAAATATATATCCCCCATTAGAAATTTTTTCTAACGGGACGCTGCCCCGCACCTCGCAAGGGGGATGCTAGCCCCTTGACCCCCAGCTCGCTATCCGGGTAGCGGGACACCCATAAAACTATGCGGGGGCCCCGATATATCCAAAACCCCTTCAAAATACAACACTGCACATTGAGTTCGCATGACCCGTTTGACCCGTCAATCGGAGGTTCTCTCGCTCCAAAGGCGATGGGTAATTAACGGCAGCTTAGTTCGCGGCTGCCGGAGATTCGGATCCCCATAATCAATAAACCCCCGCCTACTCTAGGCAGGTGGAATCTGTAATGCGCCTGACAAGCGCACGCGTATTTTGATCTCAATGGGGTGATGAAAAACACCCTACACATTCTGGCACGCCCGGTGGGACAGATCTCTCCTTCCATATTTCGGGTTAAAAATTCATGCGAACTCAATCAATATACATATCGATTGCCTGTACTGAAATCATGCTTCTTTGTGCAGGTTAACAAATCTCCAATTGCAATCTTCAGACCCAGCAAAAATGTCTCCAAGGATCAGCTCAGCTCTCAACATAGCTCCCATCTCCTACACGATGAAGAGGGACGCCAGGACGGTCCTCCCGGCCAGTCTCGGGCGACAATGTGAGGAGCCGCCGCTACTATTTGGCTCTATTATGTTCGTGTCAGCTAACGCCATTCCAGCTCCTCAAGCTTCGGTAACAGACAAACCGGTCTCGAAAGGTAAGAGGCCAAATGTGATGATCTCGAGGGCACCACTACCCAAACACAAGTCGATGTTTGAACGAATTTCCTTGGCCCTAGCTGGGGGCAAGGCCGTCAACACCAACAAAGTAATATGACATCTTGGGCAAGCTTCAGCGACGCCCCTGTCAACTGCTCAATTGGGTATCTTCTCTAAGCTCCTCGTTAATCGGCTTACGATGGCTTCCTGGATGACGGATGCCTGCCAAGCCCTCAAAATCGAGAAGCTAAGACAGAAAAGGCTCAGATATAGAGCCAACAAAAGGGCTAGGACTCATGCTCGGCTAAACTTCAAGAGGTTCCAAGAATAGGGTTACCCCGCTAAAGACAAAGAGACGACTGGATATGTGGTCCACGCTGTCTACATGGTGGGCATGCGCAGCAAGAGCAAGGATGCGGCCACTATATCTCAAATCCAATCTGGTGTGAATGTGGTTGTCACTTCCCAAGACCAGCATCCTCCGGAGGGTGATGAAAATCCTCCCAGTGAGGCTGCCTCGGTTCATGAGGAGTCGGGCTCGGAAGGCGAAGAGGAGCCAATCTTCCGTCCTAAGAACGTAGAGTAGCAACTTCTCCAAGAGCTCCGAAAACAGCTTAGAAGTAAAGACAAGATGATGGCCAAGCTCTACTAAAACATTGATGACTTGACAAACGTCGTCTTACAGCTCACGGCCCAACTTGCCTCTCAGCCGTCCAATCAAGTGCAGGGTTCTGCTCATGAACCGGGAAACGGTGTTCTGAGACAGCCGACGCCTATTCCCTCAAATCCAAAGGTGGGCGGACCGTATGAAAGTCAGTCGCATCCTATCTCGGGAAATGACTTGGCTACCGATGACAGTAGCCCGTTAACTCAAGATCAAATCATGGATTTGGTTGCCAACAAAGTCAAGACATTGGTAGCCGAAGCCAAAGCGCAAAAAGATGTTAGCAGTAGCGGGAGACCATATCCTGCTCAGTATGATCTGGTAGAATTTCCTAGCGGCTATGTCATCCCCAAATTCGGAAGATTTGATGGGACGGGAAATGCGAATCAGCACTTCTCCTACATCAAAGCCTCATGCGGGAATACTGGGGGTAATGATGCGCTTCTCCTCCGCCAGTTTGTTAATAGCCTGACTGATGTCGCTTTCGACTGGTACGCGAGCATACCGAATGACTCCGTTACTACTTTCGTCCAAATGGAATCTCTGTTCCGACAAAGGTCCATGAGTGTCAGCGATAAGATCATCATTGTCGACCTCGTAAGGACCAAGCCAAAGAACAACGAAAGCAGCACGGATTTTATAACCCGATGGCGCAATCTCTCCGTCAAATGTGAACCGCCGATAGAGCATGACCAATTTGTCAGTCTCCTTGTCGGAAATCTCAATAATTGGATGGCTCCGTTTCTATGCACCAAGGGTCTCAAAACATTCCAAGAGCTGACCAGGAAAGTTTAGATGTTGGAGCGCTCAAAATAGGAGTCCTCCTCTGATTCCCAAAATAACAATAGGTCCTGAAGAAACCGAAAGGGCGATAATCGCAAAGGCGGAAATTCCGAGAATGCTGAATCTTTTAATACTTTGGCTAACCGAAATAAGGAAGGGATGAGCGGGCCTAATGGCAACCGGCCTCGGAAGCCAGTGTTCGGAGAGGGAGGAGAATCTCTACTGAAAGAGAAGCTGGATAAGGTCTATTCCTTCAGAAGGGACAAAGTCCGTAAAATATTCAAAGACGCCCTAAGAAACGTCTACAATTGCCAGAATAAAAAAGACCGCAAGAAGCGAATATGACCGACGACCCTAAATATTGCCCCTATCATAGAGTGATAGGTCATGCCATTGAGTACTGCTTTGTCTTCAAAGATTTGGTCGAAAAGCAATACAAGGCAGGAGAGATAGAACTGTCTAAAGGCGTGTTAACAAACAGTCAAGCTGCGACCACCAATTTCATACAAACGGAGACCGAAGTCCTTCGTGAAACTGATTCTCTCAGACATCTGCCTTTCTCTGAAAACAGCTGACCACCACGTCGTTAAACTGGGAATGATTGACCACCACGTCGTTAAACTGGGAACAGCCGACCACCACGTCGTTAAACTGGGAACGTCGACCTCTAAGTCGATAAACCGGAAATGTAAAAATGTGTAAATAAAACAAAAATAAAAAAATAAAAAAAATAAAAAGCCGAAATGATAGGGCAACTCGCAATAAAAATTAGCGAGTAAAATTAAAGATGAAAATAAAAAACCGAAATGATGGGGCAACTTGCAATAAAAATCAACGAGTAAATACAAAGATGAAAATAAAGCCGAAATGATGGGACAACCGCGAATAAATAGCCAAAATGATAGGGCAATCGCGACCTTCGCGATAAGAAAAGCTGAAATGATAGAGTAATCGTGGTATAAAAAAACTCCTCCAAATGGCGAATGACGAGTCACTCCTGATACCATATTCTAGTGCAGTGAACAGACGCCAACCAAAACTCAAATCCCCGAATATTCCAATGGCGAATGATGAGTCGCTCCTGGTACTGTATTCCAGTGCAGCGATGTAGACGCCGTCCAAAATTCAAATCCCTAACGGCGAATGATGAGTCGCTCCTGGTACCATATTCCAGCGCAGCGATGCAGACGCTGTCCAAAACTCTGAATATCCCCAACGGTGAATGATGAGTCGCTCTTGGTATCATATTCCAGTGCAGCGATGCAGACGCGAACCAAAATTCAAATCCCCACACGGCGAATGATGAGTCGCTCCTGGTACCATATTCCAGTGCAGCGATGCAGACGCCGTCCAAAACTTTGAAAATCCCCAACGGTGAATGATGAGTCGCTTCTGATACCATATTCTAGTGCAGCGATGCAGAAACCAACCAAAATTCAAATCCCCAGACGACGAATGATGAGTCGCTCCTGGTACCATATTCCAGTGCAGCGATGCAGACGCCAACCAAATTCCAAATCCCATACCCCAACGGTGAATGATGAGTCGCTCCTGGTACAATATTCCAGTGCAGCGATGTAGACGCAAACAAAGTCCCGAAATTCTTCCGGCCCTATGGTCTGAATCATACATCCTGCAAAACCGTATACAATCCACGGGCGTAAAACGATCCTAATCTCTCTCAAGTCCTACCGGCGAGACCACATTTAAAGTCCCACCAGCGATGAAGATTCCCAAACAAAAAAAAAGAAGAAAAAAAAGAAAAAAGAAAAAAAGGGTATGTCCACAAGCAAAATGGGCACGGATGAAAACCCGAAAGGGCTCCATGAGTAAAAACAGCAGGACTGCCAGCGAGTTTGTGAAAACCCGAAAGGGCGCAAACTCGTGAAAAAGAGATGAAATGCACTCGTAAAGCCCTCTCGACTTTGTGAGGAAAAAATTCCCGCATGAGATCCTTACGACTCACAAAAGAGCAACACACTTAGGAGTCCCCACGACTCTTACGGAGAAAATATACCTACGAGATCCTTTCGACTCGTAGGGAGAAAATGCTTTAATGGGACCCTTACTGTCACGACCCAAAGATACGGAACGTGACCGGCACTTAAATTACGAAACGTCTAGAAGGGCAACGTAATCTAAGTAAGCCGAAGCCCAGAAATCTAAACCATTGAAAAGAAAAAGTGTAGGAAAACAAGTTTAAAAGCAACACCAAATTTTCTCAAAAATTTCGGCAAAGTATCCTTTGTAAAAACTGGCCCCAAATGGGTACAAACAAGAAATATGTACACAAGCAATAGTAAAGGCATCCCCAAGCGGGAGCTAGCTCTACGCCAATTGGCGGAAAAAACCACGCAAGCAAAATAATATACAACGCCGAAGGGCGAGGAACAAAACTCAGAGGGAAACCAAACTCCACCAGAAAACCATAATAATACAAGCGCGACTCTAAGGTAAAAAAAAAGTACCCGTTAACGTAATCTAAGTAAGCCGAAGCCCAGAAATCTAAACCATTGAAAAGAAGAAGTGTAGGAAAACAAGTTTAAAAGCAACATCAAATTTTCTCAAAAATTTTGGCAAAGTATCCTTTGTAAAAACTGGCCCCAAACGGGTACAAATAAGAAATATGTACACAAGCAATAGTAAAGGCATCCCCAAGTGGGAGCTAGCTCTACACCAATTGGCGGAAACAACCACGCAAGCAAAATAATATACAATGCTGAAGGGCGAGGAACAAAACTCAGAGGAAAACCAAACTCTACCAGAAAACCATAATAATACAAGCGCGACTCTAAGGTAAAAAAACAACAACCGGTCTTCTAAATCTACCAAATAATACAAGTTTGGTTGATGGAGCTTACTAGATACAACCGAAATAAATAAAAGTACAACGGCGGTCACGATACAAGTGAACCAACCTATCAAGCAATCACCCTGAATGAAGTGGTGTGCCAACAAGCCGCCAAGAAAACCTGTACATCTGAACTTGAAAGAAAATTTGGCACAACGAGAGTGAGTTGCCAACTCGTAAGTAGAAGATATCTGTGGGTAGAAATCGCATGCACGACGATCTCCTAGGCCATAATAATATACTTAACATAACATTAGATATCTAGTAGTGACATGGTAATAATCTATGCATAAGTGCAATACTTAGTACTCGTATCAGTATCACTAAATAGTAATAAATCATATATCTGATGTATGAATGCATCATGAATGAGGAAATCCACCACGAAATCTGAAAAATCTGATATAAAGAAATCATCAGTAAAACTTGTATAATAAAACTGAAACATCAACAGTGAAATCTACAGAAAGCCCGTGTCAAGTATCGACACAATATCTCAATTTCTCAAAGTCTCAATGTCTCAATATCTCGGGCTCCGTCAGTCCGGATCGGCCCATATCATCAAATCTTATGACAACGGTCGGTATCTCCGGATATCCGCCGCGCCAGACATCACCGGTAGGTAGTCTTCCCCTGCCAGGTTCATCGTCTACAACTCGAGTTTCTTGCCACGGGGTACCTTACCGGGCCCACCATGTACCCGAAACGGTTCATCCTACTCCTCGAATCGGGTCTCGAAATCCAACAGCAATCATGAAAACTCATGGTGGACGACACATACATCACGAGAAAACCGCAACTGGTATTTTAAATAAGAGAGAGAGAGAGAGAGAGAAGTTATTATAAATTCTTGCGGTTTTCCCTCAAAATCCAGAAATCTAATGGAAATCTGAAATCCAAGAATCAAGAGTAATTAAATAGTGAATATCGGCATAAAGCCCCAGAATAGTACATGAATGATTATATGAATGCATGAAGTATCTATGTAAAGAATGCAATCTCTAAGTTAACACATGAGAGCAATAACACAAGTATTATGTGGTAACTAGCATTTAGCTGATTATATCAATGAGATAATATTTTCTAAAGTGTACATGATATGGCAATTACCGATGATGAAGTGTGTGAGCCGGAAAATATGTGTACGTGGAATATGCGAATCATCGGTAATGGTGCTGGTGTCCTAACAGATGGAATCATAACAATTAGGGAACATATGTATAAACATGCAGTATAATGAGAATAACATGAATATAATAGAGAATGAGTAATAACCGCAATACCGAAGAATATAATTTTCTACTATATGATTCATACCGTTTTGGTGTTTGAAAAAGCATGAATCATGGTTTTTAGAAAAATAGGGGCTACGGGGTTTTGAGAAAAGATACGTCCTTTGAAAAATCCGTAGAATCTCTCAAGCTGTCTTTAAAAATGCGCACGATTCGTTAGTTTTGAAAATAAGTATGATTCGAGCCTAAACTAATATCTACCTTACCAACTAAAGGACTAAACTAAAGAACTAGTCGATAGGTAAGAAGAATCCACCTACAGTCCGAGTCGATATCTCTAGTAGTCGGCGATCCAGCCATAATAGCGTCACGTACAAAATACGACTTTCTCAAGTCAAGAGTGCGGATCAATCATCACATATATATCTCGTACGGTAAAATCCATCGTACGGCATCCCAAAATCGGGGTACGGGTCAACTATCAAATATATATCATCATTCATATGGTATCATCATCAAACAATATCATGATCTGGTTACTGATCTAAAGTCTCGTGCAATCCGATGTCATCAGCACATATTATCATATATGATTTCACATTGCCCAACCGATCCATTATAAATATCATAACATATCTCATATCATATCTCGATCATATGTCAACTATCATATATATATCATCATTCACAAGGTATCATCGTCAAACAATATCATGATCTGATTACTGATCTAAGTCTTAAAACATTCCAATGTCATCACACATTTATCGTATAGTATATATTTTCTTATCGCACAACGATCCGCTATAATACCATAACTCAATCACATATCAAATTCTCACGGCATCATGCCCGATCATATCGACACATTCCCAAGTATCATATACATTCTCATATCATGCGTATATGTTGTAGATATATATGTGTATGTGTGTGTGTGTGTGTGTATAGAAACCTACACACATTCATACACACACACACACACACACACACACACCCCTCCAAGTCAAGTGTATGTGCGCGCGCGCGTGTGTATGTGTGTCAACCTATACTCTAGGGTCTCGCGATTAAGAACTAGACTAAAACACTATCATCCAAAGTACACAAATTTCGATCCGTGGTCATCCTAGAACCTTTCTTGCTCCGTATTCGTATCTCGCAATAACATATCTATATATAACTATCTCAATACCACGTCATATCCTACGAAGTTGCGGGGGTGCTATACGCCATCCACCCGACTTCCCCCGTAAATATACATCTACTCACCTGGTCCTAGTTTGCCGAAGTCGTTGCCGCCATCCTCTTCTTCATCATCCGAAATCCACGTGAGAGGTACCTATATGCAACATATATAATATCGTAAACCGAAATTGCGGATAAAAACCAAAACGACACACGAAACGCGCATAGGTTAAAACTTATGACCCGCTCATGCAAAAAAACCAAGTAACCCTCGACATCGGCATACAAACGCCAATTGATCGAGATAAAACCAAAACGTACAAATCGTGGTTCCAAAACCCACTAATTATATATGAAATAGGGTTTAAATCATCAAAATCTTAAAATAATTCAAATCGATTTATTTCCGAAAACCTAGAAAGTATCAAATAACCGTCTTAGTTCGAAACTTGATATTTAAACAAATCTAGTGGCCACAATATTCACTAATTATCATAATTAGGTCATATAAACCATTACCATAATTTTATCACACCAATTTGTATTAATCCATAAAATTTAGTTTGCAAATTTTATCCAATTTTAACAATTTTCAAGTAACAATGCACAAATCAACAACTAGACTAGTTTTTGCATGATCTAAAGTGTTAAACTACAAATTATAATTTTAATGATGTCATGAAAACCTTATCTAGATTTTAATCTCAATTATATTCATAATTTCTAAAACCTAGTTTACAAATTATGCTATTTGGACAAATTAATTGTAACAATTTACAATTTAACAACTAAACTAAGTTTTGCACATTTTAAGATGTTAAACTATACATTGCATACTTAATGATGAATTAAAAACCCTAACTTGATTTAAAAACTCTTTCTTGAAATTTTTATTTAGCAATTAGAACCATAATTAAACACCGAAATTTATTAAATTAAATTAATTAACCTACAATTAACACCAGGATTAGAATTATATCTCAATAAACATGAGATCAAACATGCACCCAAGCCTCCTAAAAATGCTAACTTTGCTCTAAGATCCAAGCTAGATAGGTCAAAGGATAATGGGTAGAGGTTTAATTTGGAATTGGTGGAGTTTTATTTTGGATTTTTGATGAAATTGTGGAGATTTTTGATGCAAAGTGAAGTGGGGAAAAATGGGGGCTGCCATGAGGTGGTTTCGGCCAAGTGAGGGGAAGTGGAGAGAGAGAGAGAGAAATGAGTGTAGAATTATGTAGAAACCTCATAAATAAATCATCTCTTTAAATCTTTTCACATTTATTTGATTTTATGCATTTTCTTTTCTAAATAAAACCTAGAAAAATTCTAGAACCATGGAGAATTTTGAGAAAGAATTTACATGTTACAAACTATGTTTCCAATATGTCATGGTTCACATTTATCAAATTAACCCATTCCAATTTCCAATTTACACTAATTTAATGTATAATTAAAAGCTTATATTAATATTAGAAATAATTAATTAAGAAAAAATATTTAAGTAAACTAATAATTTGTAAGTGACCAAATAAATACCAAATACTAGCAATTACATAGTTAAAATAGGCGAATTTAAGTCTATATTAAAAAATAATTATAGTTGAGTTTTACTGAAAATACGGTTTATTTTACCGATTATCAGAAAATTCATCTAAAAGATTTTATTTATTTATTTATTTATAAAATGTCAATCTTCTCCCCTTAAAGAAATTCGGTCCCCGAATTTAAATCAAAACTCCCCCAAATACTAAAATATTTCAGCAAAGCAGTTAAATCGTCGGGGCTCCGAAATCATCAATACTTAAAACACTCTTTAGTGCAATGCACGCGCATGAAAAACAAGTACATAACTCAAAATCAAAACTCCGTCAAGCATTACGCAATCATCGGAGTCACGGTAAAGATATCGATGTCAAAGTCCAATACGAAAACCAACATGATATACTTCAAAACTATAGCATGTACATATAGTACGCATCGTAGTAAAATCGTCCAAACATCTGAATAGAGAAGCATGCAAAAACTTTTTCAAATCACCGTGCAATGCGCGTATCACGACACTAGTAGCGGACGTTCATTTTAAGGAAAAATAGCTATGCATATATATTTTTTGTTTAACATACACGTCCCGCCTTTTGAAAATAATTTAGAAGGGTTTCCATTGTAAAATGTTTCGTGTCATCTTAGACACATAAGAAAATATTAAGACCATAGCTCCTTTTAGGAAATCCCTTCGGTAACTATCAATGCATGCAAAAACACCTTGGTACTGGCCACAGAACAGTCCTGCTCGGTTATTAAACCAAATAGTAATATCATAAAAACGTACTGCTCAAAATGAAATCAATTTCAAATACATTATACAAAGTATCACGTGCGTCCGGTGCGCACGAAAATCGAAATCAAATACATAAGCCATGAATACGCACAGAAACAAAACTGAGTGCAACGGGTGTGCACAAAAACATCTGTCAGGTGCAACAGGCGTACACGACAACAATATCAGGTGCATCTAATCTGCACAAATCCCGATTTAGTGCATCTGGTGTGCACAAAACCAAATAAAAGTACGAAAAGTGCATGAAAACTATACCGAAAGCATAAGTCCAAAATCATGTGCAACCCATATACACGAAATCAAATCAATATCTCAGAATATATAAAATCAAATCAAGTGCAATGTGTATGCACAAAATGAACATCAATACAACTAATACATGGAACACGAATCGAGTGCAAAGAATGAGTACATAGGAAAACTAATCATAAAACGAAATCCTCAAGATACCAAAATCCAAACAACGGAAATGTGATATTCAAATCACCAAATCGCAAATCGTAACACCGACGTCAATGTGCTCCTCTTTCCTCTGGTGTTGACTGATTCGAACTCGTCTCTTCGTAGCTGTATGAATTGTGCTACAAACGGATATACTCATATCTAGAGTCTCCCAAGTAATGTATCCCATCATATGATATCCGGACTACGTTAAACTTTTCGATCCATTCATCAAAGTCTCATAATTCCCCGAGAGCTCAACACTCAAGTACAGTTTAAAAATATCCAGTATATGCCACAGCACCTGCGGACCAGCCGTAGAAGAGCAAACCCAAGCCTCATTAATGACACCGTGGAACTGCCACAAACCCTAAGGTTCAAAGGCGTTCTCATGGTCATTATGTCGAGTTAGGGTTTCATTTTTCTAGAGGGTCCATAGAATTACCTGCATGTTCTTCTGAATACCTTAAATTTGGGAAAATGGGTTTCTGACATTCGTTCGAACCTTTTAACTTTGCCTAGACGACATGTGAATACCCTTAGTCTGCACACTAAACAATGCTTCGATCCTCAGGAATAAACGATACACTAACTGTCATCACACTCTAGCCGGTCTCTAGCAGTGGCCCGATCACCCGATGCAGTTATCAAACGCTCACATATACAAGAAAACATAGTAAATGACATATCTAAATGCTCATGCTGACAGTAACTCTAGCCGCAGCTCTCTCTTCCCGTGCGACCGTGGTAACAGAAACCACCATCCGACATCGATGAAGATAGATCATAGGAATGAATAGAAATACGGCGTAAAGAAATGTACATCCTAAGGCTTTTTAAGCGGAGTAGCGTATCATAAGTATGCTGCAGAATATACCTACGGTACGTCACTCTACTTTAGTCACCTACTCCATCAACCAAGGGTCATCCTACACTAGAAGGTAAAACCTAACGCGCTGATACCAACTTTGTCACGACCCGAAGGTACGGAACATGGCCGGCACTTAAATTACGAAACGTCTAGAGGCGCAACGTAATCTAAGTAAGCCGAAGCCCAGAAATCTAAACCATTTAAAAGAAGAAGTGTAGGAAAAAAAGTTTAAAAGCAACATCAAATTTTCTCAAAAATTTCGGCAGAGTCTCCTTTGTAAAAACTGGCCCCAAACGGGTACAAACAAGAAATATGTACACAAGCAACAGTAAAGGCATCCCCAAGCGGGAGCTAGCTCTACGCCAATTGGCGGAAACGACCACGCAAGCAAAATAATATACAACGCCGAAGGACGAGGAACAAAACTCAGAGGAAAACCAAACTCCACCAGAAAACCATAATAATACAAGCGCGACTCAAAGGTCGAAAAAAAACAACTGGTCTTCTAAATCTACCAAATAATACATGTCTGGTTGATGGAGCTTACTAGATACAACTGAAATAAATAAAAGTACAACGGCGGTCACGATACAAGTGAACCTAACTACCAAGCAATCACCCTGAATGAAGTGGTGTGCCAATGAGATAATATTTTCTAAAGTGTACGTAACATGGAAATTACCGATGATGATGTGTGTGAGCCGGAAAATATGTGTACGTGGAATATGTGAATCATCGGTAATGGTGCTAATGTCCTAACAGATGGAATCATAACAATTAGGGAACATATGTATAAACATGCAATATAATGAGAATAACATGAATATAACAGAGAATGAGTAATAACCGCAATACCGAAGAATATACTTTTCTACTATATGATTCATACCGTTTTGGTGTTTGAAAAAGCACGAATTGTGGTTTTTAGAAAAATAGGGGCTACGGGGTTTTGAGAAAAGATACGTCCTTTGAAAAATCCGTAGAATCCCTCAAGCTGTCTTTAAAAATGCGCACGATTTGTTAGTTTTGAAAATAAGTATGACTCGAGCCTATACTAGCATCTACCTAACCAACTAAAGGACTAAACTAAAGAACTAGTCGATAGGTAAGAAGAATCCACCTACAGTCCGAGTCGATATCTCTAGTAGTCGGCGATCCAGCCTCAATAGCGTCACGTACAAAGTACGACTTCCTCAAGTCAAGAGTGCGGATCAATCATCACATATATACCTCGTACGGTAGAATCCATCGTACGACATCCCAAAATCGGGGCACGGGTCAACTATCAAATATATATCTTCATTCATATGGTATCATCATCAAACAATATCATGATCTGGTTACTGATCTAAAGTCTCGTGCAATCCGATGTCATCAGCACATATTATCATATATGAATTCACATTGCCCAAGCGATCCATTATAAATATCATAATATATCTCATATCATATCTCGATCATATGTCAACTATCATATATATATCATCATTCACAAGGTATCATCGTCAAACAATATCATGATCTGATTACTGATCTAAGTCTCAAAACATTCCAATGTCATCACACATTTATCGTATAGTATATATTTTCTTATCGCACAACGATCCGCTATAATACCATAACTCGATCACATATCAAATTCTCACGGCATCATGCCCGATCATATCGACACATTCCCAAGTATCATATACATCCTCATATCACGCGTATATGTTGTGTGTGTGTGTATGTGTGTAGAAACCTACACACATTCATACACACACACACACACACACCCCTCCAAGTCAAGTGTATGTGTGTGTGCGCGCGCGCGCGCACGCGCATGTGTGTTAACCTATACTCTAGGCTCTCGCGATTAAGAACTAGACTAAAGCAATATCATCCAAAGTACACAAATTTCGATCCGTGGTCATCCTAGAACCTTTCTTGTTCTGTATTCGTATCTCGCAATAACATATCTATATATAACTATCTCAATACCACGTCATATCCTATGAAGTTGCAGGGGTGCTATACGCCATCCACCCGACTTCCCCCGTAGATATACATCTACTCACCTGGTCCTAGTCTGCCGAAGTCGTTGCCGCCGTCCTCTTCTTCATCGTCCGAAGTCCACGTGAGAGGTACCTATATGCAACATATATAATATCATAAACCGAAATCGCGGATAAAAATCAAAACATCACACAAAACGCGCATAGGTTAAAACCTATGACCCGCTCATGCAAAAGAACTAAGTAACCCTCGACATTGGCGTACAAACGCCAATTTATCGAGATAAAACCAAAACGTATAAATCGTGGTTTCAAAACCTATTAATTATATATGAAATAGGGTTTAAATCATCAAAACCTTAAAATAATTCAAATCGATTTATTTCCGAAAACCTAGAAAGCATCAAATAACCATCTTAGTTCGAAACTTGATATTTAAAC
Source organism: Agapanthus africanus (assembly GCA_030015575.1). NCBI lineage: Eukaryota > Viridiplantae > Streptophyta > Magnoliopsida > Asparagales > Amaryllidaceae > Agapanthus > Agapanthus africanus. The sequence continues at coordinate 166,630,857 of CM057337.1, forward strand.
AAATCTAGTGGCCACAATATTCACTAAATATCATAACTAGGTCATATAAACCATTACCATAATTTTATCCCATCAATTTTTATTAATCCATAAAATTTAGTTTGCAAATTTTATCCAATTTTAACAATTTTCAAGTAACAATGCACAAATCAACAACTAGACTAGTTTTTGCATGATCTAAAGTGTTAAACTACAAATTATAATTTTAATGATGTCATTAAAACCTTATCTAGATTTTAATCTCAATTATATTCATAATTTCTAAAACCGAGTTTACAAATTATGTAATTTGGACAAATTAATTGTAACAATTTACAATTTAACAACTAAGCTAGGTTTTGCACATTTTAAGATGTTAAACTATACATTGCATACTTAATGATGAATTAAAAACCCTAACTTGATTTAAAAACCCTTTCTTGAAATTTTTATTTAGCAATTAGAACCATAATTAAACACTGAAATTTATTAAATTAAAGTAATTAACCTACAATTAACATTAGGGTTAGAATTATATCTCAATAAACATGAGATCAAACATGCACCCAAGCCTCCTAAAAATGCTAACTTTGCTCCAAGATCCAAGCGAGATAGGTCAAAGGATAATGGGTAGAGGTTTAATTTGGAATTAGTGGTGTTTTATTTTCGATTTTTGATGAAATTGTGGAGATTTTTGATGCAAAGTGAAGTGGGGAAAAATGGGGGCTGCCATGAGGTGGTTTCGGCCAAGTGAGGGGAAGTGGAGAGAGAGAGAGAGAAATGAGTGTAGAATTGTGTAGAAACCTCATAAATAAATCATCTCCTTTAAGTCCTTTCACATTTATTTGATTTTATGCATTTTCCTTTCTAAATAAAACCTAGAAAAATTCTAGAACCATGGAGAATTTTGAGAAAGAATTTACATGTTACACACCATGTTTCCAATATGTCATGGTTCACATTTGTCAAATTAACCCATTCCAATTTGTAATTTACACTAATTTAATGTATAATTAAAAGCTTATATTAATATTAGAAATAATTAATTAAGGAAAAATATTTAAGTAAACTAATAATTTATAAGTGACCAAATAAATACCAAATACTAGCAATTATATAGTTAAAATAGGCGTATTTAAGTCTATATTGAAAAATAATTATAGTTGGGTTTTACTGAAAATACGGTTTATTTTACCGATCATCAAAAAATTCACCTAAAAGATTTTATTTATTTATTTATTTATTTTTAAAATGTTACACTTACGGCTCATAAAATTAAAAAGTTTTAGGTGATAGGGAACTAAACCTGTCTTCTAAGTCATCGCTCCTCAAAGGGCAAGGGCAAATGATGAGTTGCTTCTGGCATTATTCCAGTGCATAAATGCAGACGCCGAACCAAAAACCAATTCCCAAATCCTCCCGGGGCAAATGATGAGTTGCTCCTGGCATTATTCCAGTGCAGCAATGCAGATGTCGACCCAAAAACCAATTCCCAAATCCTCCCGGGGCAAATGATGAGTTGCTCCTGCCATTATTCTAGTGTAGCAATGCAGATGCCGACCAAAACCAAAATCCCTAAATACCCTCATGGAAAATGATGATTCGCTTCTGGTACCATATTCCAGTGTAGCGATGCCGATGTCAATCCAAATCACAATCAACAAGTCAACTTCAACCCCGACACCGCAGAAAGCGGATCAAGTCAAAATCCAATCTCAACACCGCAAGAAGCGGAGCAAGTCAAGTTCATCCCTGACACTACAAGAAGTATAGCAAGTCAAATCAAGCATCGACTGTCCACGTCGCTAAAAGGGCGGACCGATCGTCCAAGTTGCCAAAAGGGCAGAACCGACCGTCCAAGTCGCAAAAAGGGCAGCATCGACCGTCCACGTCGCTAAAAGGGCAGAACCGACCGTCCACGTCGCTAAAAGGGCAGAACCGACCGTCCAAATCACTAAAACGGTAGAACCGATGTAACGTTTTGAAAATCGTTTCGGTGAAATTTCGAAAAAACGGTAAAATAAGGGGGTTTTCGGTAAAAAGTCAAAATACAAATATTTTTATTATAAAATTAAATATACATATTCTAGCTATGTAATTGCTAGTATTTGGTGTTTATTGACCCACTGGTGAAATTTCAAATTTTCTGAAAAATTTTCCGAAATTAATTATTTTAATATTATTTTAAGCCGTCACTAATATATTTCATTAGGGAAAATAACAAATTGGAATGAGTTGAAACAAATTTTGTGCATCATAAAACATTAAACAAAATTTTATCATGTGGTTTTTGAAACGAAATGGTTTGCCAAAACGGTTTAGAAAAATATCGAAGAAAAAGGCTTTTTTTCGGTGAAATTAGTGTTAATAGGAATTGGGGTAATACATTTATCTTTTTTCCTAACCCACACACCCACACCTCACCCTCTCTTCCCCTCCCCATGTGGCCGGCCCCACCATGACAGCCCTCCCCCCTCTCTCTCTCCAATCACCAAGAAAAGAAAAGAAAAGAAAGGAAAATGATAGAAAAAGGGTGGACTTTGACTAGATATTACTTTCTCCACCTCACTCTCTCTTCTCCCTCACCCAAACCCCCTCCATTTCTGGCCCAAACCTGAACTCCCCACAGCAGCAGCCCTCCACCAAAATCCCACACCATTTTGCCTCAAAAATCCATTAAAATGCTTCAAAAATCCATGCAAATTCAAAGCAAACTCAAAATCCAAGCTATACCCATTTTTCCTTGGCTACCATAGCATGGATCTAGGGATTTAGATTTCAATTTGGGTGGCTAAGTGTGCTTGTAGGAGCTTCAAATTATTTGGGTATAAATTCTAACCTTTTTGCTTAATGTGTTGTTAATTGCTTAGGTTAGCTTAATTAATTGTTTAATTAGGTTTTTAATTAGTTCTTGGTGCATGATTTAAAATTCAAGAGAGGGGTTTGATTTCAAATTGGTATTTTGTATTGTGAGATTTATTTTATGTGATATAATTGACATATTAATGTTATGCTAAATCCAATTTAAGTTGCTAGTTTGCATATTTGTTGATTTAAAATTGATAATTATATAATTGGTAAACTAGGTTTTTTAAATAATTATATTCTTGTGAGAGGAAATTCAAATTTAGGTTTCATGTCATTATAAATATTATATTGAGTGGTTTAATGCTTTAGTTCATGAAAATCCAAGCTAGATTGTAGTTTGTTCATTTTTGCTATAAAATTGTTAAAATTGGTTAATATTGCAAACTAGGTTTTTGAAATCGAATTAAATTGTGGGTTTAAAATTTACGTAATGGTTTCTATGGTATAATTAAGATATTAAGTTATCATCTTGATCACTAGAATTGTTAAAACATCATGTTTTGTACAAAAACGGCGAATTGTGCTTGCTAGATTTTCGGAAAAATGCCTTTTTAAGTGAAATTGGGGTTTTTGTAAGTTTTAACCTATTTTATATTAAAATTAGTGTTCGTGAATGTGCAAATGAGTGTATTTGGGTTTTTCTCGATGGTCTAGCGTTTGTACATCGACGTCGAGGGTTTTTGGGTTGATTTGTGAAAGCAACCATAGGTTTTGACTTATGTGGGATTCGTGTGTCGTTTTGGTCATGAGTCGGATTTTAATGCGATACGATGCGTTGTGATATGTAGGTACCTCCATGTGGACTTTGAGACGACAAGCAAGCGCGTGGCGACGTCGGCACCGGCGAGCGAGGACCAGGTGAGTAGATTTATATCTACAGGAAGAAGTCGGGTGGATGGCGTATAGCACCCCCGCAGTTCGTGGTGATGTATACGAATACGTATACACACATATATATATTGTTTATATATTGTTTGAGTATATTGATGATAATATGGATATTTGGTGTTCTTGGATGATTTAGTATCGCGAAACCCTAGAGTAGTGGTCGCACTACACATGCACACACCAACCCATACCTGCATACTTTCTTCTTTCATTTGTGCTTATACGGGAATATATAGTTATGTGTTCACATGGGTATGGGACTATGTGTTCACATACGGATTTGAGGATGATACTTAGGTTTGAGATGAGTCGATGAGATTTGTATTGAGGTTGTGAATTCGGTGATATGGCAGGATTCGTATTTGAGATACGACATGACGTTGTAGCGGGTCCTTGACGTAGTGTTTCACACACGTCCATGCATACTTAGGCGGTATCAGTATTGTACTAGACGTAGATCAGTACCCCGATCATGATATTTGATAAAGAGGATACCAGGTGAATAGTATGATGAATGTGATATTAACCCGTACCCAGATTTGGGGATGCCGTACGACGGATTTACGTACGAGCTATATTTTGATGATTGATCTGCACTCTTGACTTGGGATGTCTGATTATAGATATGGTATCGGATATGATATTATTGAGACGGGATCACCGACTAATATATATATATAGGTATGTATATGTATCGACTCAGATGTTAGGCGGTTTCCTTACCTGTAGTCCAGTTTGTTAGCTTAGCCCTTTAGTTTAGTTTAGTTGTTAGATTAGATTCGATTCTCACCTATTTCAAAAACTAACGAATCGTGGGTATTTTAAAAGACAGCCCAAGGGATCCTACGGATATTTCAAAAGACGTATCTTTTCATAAAAACACCGTAGCCCCTATTTTCAAAACCCCATGATTTGTGTTATTTCAAAAGGCACCATTTGTATGACTTATATTAGATTAATGCAGATTAGTTATAGTTGCGTCTAGTATTCAGCTCCCGCTCATTATTGTGGTTCGCTTCGCATCGCATGCTTATATTATGTTTTATACTCCATTATTGATATCATGCTGTTAGGACACCAGCACCATTACCGATGATGCGTATGTACCACGTACACTTACTTGCCGGCTCACACACATCTTCATCGGTAATTGCCATGTCACGTACACCTTAGAAAATATTATTGCTTGACATAGCCTGTTAGCTAATAGTTTAGACATGATATTAGTGTACTTGCCGTATATGTTAGTTTAGACATTGTAGTTATTACCTGCTACTTCATGCATACTGTTATTCATTGTTATGCCGCATTCATGGATTCTCATGCATATATTCACTATTTTACGTGTTATTGAGGTTTTGGATTCGGATTTCCATGAGATTTTCTGGATTTGGAGGAAAACCGCAAAAACATAAATAAACCTTTTCTCTCTTTTAAAATAAAAAGTGCGGTTTTCCCATGATGTATGAGTCGTCCACCATGAGTTTGCTGATGGATTTCGAGACCCGATTCGAGGAGTGGAGGAACCGTTTCGAGTACATGGTGGGCCCGGTGCGGTACCCCGGGGCAAGAGGATCGTGTTGTTGACGTTGAGCCTGGCAGGGGAGCACTACCGACCGGTGATATTACCCGACGCGTCGGATATCCGGAGGATACCGTCGTGGTCTTGAGATAGATGGTAGGGGCCGGTCTGGATTGACGGCGCCCTAGATATTGTAATTGAGATATTGAGATTTTGAGATATTGAGGTACAGAGATTGTGATACAGAGATATCGAGATATTTGGACACTTGTTTTGTGTCGATGCTGGGCACTGTTTTATGCTGATTTCATTTATGGCACCTCACTTTTAAAATACAGAAATTTCACTGATTTATGAAAGCAGTTTTCTTCAGTACATGCATTCTGTTTCATGCATTCATACATTGCGACCTGAGGCACTGACATGGCACATAGATTTACACTTGGGTTAGATATTTGCCCTAACCATTGTTATGGGTTGCTGGTTATTTATTTGAGGATATATTATGATCATTGACCTAGGATTGCGTTATTTATGCGATTTCTTTTCGTAGATGTTTTTCTATTCACGAGTTGGCAACCCACCCCCGTTGTGCCCCAGTTCTTGCAGGTTTGCCGTACAGGTTTCATTACGGCTTTGCGGGCATAGTTTCCTTCGGGTGATTTGCTAGTAGGTGGGTTTACTTGTATCGTACCCTCATTATATATCTTGTATATCATTATTCTGTTGTATCTAGAAGTTCCATCAACCAAACATGTATTTATTTTGAGATAGAGACCAGTGATGTTATTCCTTCGACCTTAGAGTCGCGCGTTATATTTCTGTGGTTTTCTTGTGGTTTTGAGTTTCCTTTTGAATTTTGATCCTCGCCGTTGGCGTTGTATATTATATTGCTTGTGTGGTTGTGACCGTCGATTGACGAAGAGCTAGCTCCCGCTTGGGGATGCCTTTTATTGATTTCGTATACTATTCATGTTGTATCCCGTTTGGGGGCCAGTATTTTCAAAGGAGACTCTGCCGAAATTTTCAGGAAATTTTTGATGTTTTTAGAAACCCGCATAATTCGGCTTATGCTATTGAAACTACTTGTTTTAAATTGGTTTTCCTTCACTCTACTACTTTTCTTGGTTTGGATTTCTGGGGTTTCGGTTTACTTAGATTACGTACGCCTCGAGACGTTCGTAGTTTAAGTGCCGGTCTTGTTCCGTACTCTCGGGACGTGACAACCGACCGCCCAAGTTGCAAAAAGGGCAGTATTGACCGTCCACGTCGCTAAAAGGGAAGCACCGACCGTCCAAGTCGCTAAAAGGGCAGAACCGACCGTCCAAGTCGCAAAAAGGGCAGCATCGACCGTCCACATCGCTAAAAGGGCAGCACTGACCGTCCAAATCGCTAAAAGGGCAGCACTGACCGTCCAAGTCACAAAAAGGGCAGCAACGTCCTTCTCGTCGGAATTATCTTCCGCCTTAGAATCAGGTCAACCAGACACTCTATGCCGGGAAAACGTCGACCAACGACACTCCGTGCCGGGAAAACGTTGACCACCGACACTCATTCTCGGAGACACGTCAAGCATCGACTGCCCATATCGTCAAAAGGGCAGTGCCAGCTTCCCAAAAAGCGGGAAACAAATCAAGTCGCCTTCACGTGAAAGAAGATCCATCAATTTTATGCACACGACCCACGTATGCGGTGTGCATTTATTGATGTGGGGCACTTTGTTGGGGTCAAAAATTATAAACCCGTTGACCAAGTCAAAGTCAAAGTCAACCCCAAACCAGGTGAGCCCAAGCCCAGGCCAAGTGGGCCCATGCCCAAGTCGAGCCCCGCGACCAGCCACCCCCATGCCAAAATGTAATCATGTAATAAATAATTTTGATGTATTTTTTTATGCATGAATGTAAGGAAAATGGGCATAAAGCCTAATTTTTGTAAAGCCCATGGCTTATGTGCAAAAGAAATGAGCACATGAGGTATGGGATGTGCAAAATGCCATTTTATAAAGCCCAATGGGCTATATGTAAACTTGTTAGCCTATATAAGGCAACATGATAAATGAAATAAAGAAAAACTTTTCATTCCCCTAAAAAAATCTAGGGTTTTTGTGCCTCCTTCTCCTTCCTCAAGGTTCTAAACCGTATTCTTTTTTTTGAATTAAATCAAGAGTTTCGCTCTTCCTTTTCCAAAAATAAATAGTTTTTCACCATAAAACCCACAAAGGGAAGCTCAGATCCTCCATCCAATCTCCAAAAGGAGAGATTTTTAAATCTTACTCTCTTTTCCCCAAGAGCCAGCCAATAAAGAAGAGGAAGAAGGAGACCCACATCCAAGAACCCCACTTTGGGGAAGATCCAGGATTCAAGAGAGAAGCCCCTTTCATCAGCTCTAAAAATATCTTAGGAGTTTAACTCCTTAAAAATATATATATATACACACACACAAAATAATAAATCTTTCTTTTTGGGAGTACAACTCGCAGTGCAGGGGTTAAGCCCACTTGTCCTCTCTGTCAGGAGTTCAACTCCATAAGTCAAATCGGGAGCACAGCTCCGAGTGCAGGGACCAAGTCCCTTTTCCTGCTGATGCCTAGCGCTCTCGTGCCAGGCACGCAGGGCGCCGGCGCCCAGCGCCCGTGTGCCAGGCATGTGGGGCGCCCGTGCCCAGCACCCATATGCCTGGCACGTGGGGCGCCCGCGTGCCAGGCACGTGGGGCGCCCTCGTGCCAGGCACGTGGGGCGCCCGCGCTCACGCGTCCTTTGGACGCCCTTTCCCCCCTCATTTTATATACACTCCACACTAAAAATATATCCACCGATTTATCCAAAACCCCTTCAAAACACAACACTGCACATTGAGTTTGCATGACTCATTTGACCCGTCAATCGGAGGTTCTCTCGCTCCAAAGGTGAGGGGTAATTAACGGCGGCTTAGTTCGCGGCTGCCGGAGATTCGGATCCCCACAATCAATAAACCCCCCGCCTACCCTAGGCAGGGGGAATTTGTAATACGCATGACAAGCGCGCACGTATTCCCATCCCAATGGGGTGACGAAAAACACCCTACAATATTATTTTGCGAGGTACATCCTGGTTGAGCTTATATCCACCGTTGTATTATTTCTTTTACTGTTTTTGCTCCTAAGATAGACCCAAGGTGGGGTGCACAAACTACCTGGTTCTTGAAGTGCCGAGTGGCCTACTCATTTTACTGAGGGAGGTTGCTTCACTTCGGGAATTTGGCGGGTAGTTTGCCGCACCCGTAGGGGTCTAGGGTGGGGTTTGGCTATTCATCATGACCGTGAGATTCGTCTTTCGTTATAGGCTTAAACGAAACGCGGAATTCCTAGTATATCCAATATATTTATCTGTGATCTGGAATGCCTATTATTGCGTGAGACGAATGGATATATATATAGTAGGTGCTGCTTATGTTTTGCAATCGCGCTAGTCCAGCCCCCGCTCCACCGGTAGTTAAGTAAGCTAACGGTGTATGACGGGGCTTCGTGGCGAATGCGAATGGCATAAGCGTACGTTGTATTTCGTTTCTTTTTCTGCAATGATAGGGTTAAATGATGGGACCACATTAACATTGATTAATGCAAGGAAAAACAAACCAAAGCTTAATCGTTGGAACGGTTTCAAAACCACTCGATTTTCTTCAAAAAGAAAATTTTAAATGCGGAGCCTAAACCACTCCTTTTAAAAAGCTATCATGGTTCCTTCGACTATATCAAGTTCATTACGTTCACGGTTTTTCCAAAACCATTCGTAACCTTCTATCATTTCATATGGGTATTCAGTAGTATTCAAGCTATGTATTTTGACCTTTGCCAAGGCACAATGATTGGTAGCTGCTGGGTATTCATATGTAGCATAGATAGATGCGTTGGTTTAGGACAGTCGTACTACTATGTTGGCCTTCGTCAAGGGTATGTACGGGTGGGTTCAAATTAACCTGAACAATGACGGGTAGAACTTGACATGTGACTTATGATATGTTGGCCTTCGTCAAGGTCATAAGAGCATGGGGCAAAAATCCACAACGAGAGTTTCTAAGAAAATTGAAACTTGCTAGTGTCGCATACCATTTGGAGTGTAATGATTTTGGTAGAATTCCTTCAAAGTTATCACACGATAATATTTGGATCCCGATCCTACTGTGAGTATCCACTACTTGTAACGTTTCTGAAATCGTTTAGGAGAATTTTCCATTAATCGGTAAATAATTTGGGTTTTTCCGTAAAAACCAAGATGTGATCTTTTTTCAACATAGACTTAACCGCACCTAGTTTAACTAGGAAATTGCTAGTTTACGGTATTTAGTGGTCACTTGAAAATTTTAGTTCACTTAAATATTTTCCTTAATTAAAATATTATTTAAAAGCTTTTAATTATGCACTTAATTAGTGTTAATTACAATTTAGATTGGATTAATTATGCTAATGTGAATCCATGCCAACCTAATCACAAGATTAAGCACTTTGTCTTGTTTCCAAAATATCTTGGAAAATATCTAGATATTTTGATGGTTTAGTTAAGTTTTAATTAAAAGGTTTTGAGGTGGCATAAAATAATGGTTATTATTAAGCTTTAATGATGTTTTTAACTTAGATATTTCTACACACATCCAAAAACAACCCCATTTTTCTTCTCATTGGCCGAGCTTTCCCCTTGCTGCCCTCTCTATTCCCTCACCCTATTTCCACCTCTTCAAGCTCCAATAATTCATCAAAAATCATCAAATAATCCCACAAACTCAAATACAAATCCATACCCATTATTCATTAGCCTAATCTAGCTTGGATCAAGATGAAAGTTAGCATTTTGGAGGTCATTTTGGTGGTGAAAATTTGCAAGTTTGATAGCAAGTTTATGAGGTATAAATTCTAACTCTAAGTTTTAGTTGTTGTTTAAATACTTTAATTTATCTTATGGGGTGTTTAATTATGGTGTTAATTGGCAAGTTTTGAAATCCAAGAGAGGGTTTTGATTAATTAGTTATGGTTTATGTGTAGGTTAACATGTTTAGACATGGAAAATCTAACCTAGTTGTGAAGTTGTAATTTGTTATTGCTAATTGTCCAAACTAAGCTTGATTTGGAAAATAACTTTTACTAAATCTAATATGGGTGAGATTAAAAAGTTAGTAAGGGTTTGGGTGGCTTAATTAAGCTATTATGTGATGATTGTGGCCACTAGATTTGTTCAAATATCTAGATTGGTGCTAAAATTGTTAAAAGATGTTTACTAGGTTTTCGGTAAAATTAGACGTGAGTTTTATTTGGCGTAGTGATGAAAAATATATTGTGTTGTACGATATTTATTGTGTTGTGAATGAGTATTGGTACGATTGGGTTTTAAGCTTGGCGGTTTTCATGAATAGTGACCCTAGTTAGGGTTTTGGCTATGTTTTCCGGTATTGGGAGTCTTGGTTTTGAGATTTGATATTGTATTTAGTCGTTGGATATTTGTACGTCAACGATGAGGGTTGTTGGGTTGTTTTGCATGCGTAGGCTATAGGTTCTAACCTATGAGCGCACCGCGTGCCGTATTTGGATTTCGGAACTTGATGTTAATAGCTTTGTGATTTCGTATTGATTATAGGTACATTCGCATGGATTCCGAGACGACGAAGCGCACCGACTACGGTTAAGCGAGAAGTTTAGCAGGTGAGTAGATTGATATCTACGGGGGCAGTCGGGTAGATAGCATATAGCACCCCCGCAAATATTGATATGGAAGATCGTTTGATTATTATATCCTAATAAATAATATGCGACATACATGATTATAGGATTTACAAATGATAATATGATAGAAGTTGACACTAATGAACATATTGACATATGAGAATATGAATGAGAAGTGAATCATGATAGGTACGAATTGAAAGAGAACAAGTGACGTTTATATAATGTGATGCGGGATATTAATGTGATGAACGAGTATACGATGTGATATGATGACTTAGTGTGGTATGTCGTTATATGGATGCGAGTCGATATAAGATTATTGATACCTTTATCGGTCCCCTGATACGAGATTGATACGGACGTGACCTGAGAGATAGGTATATATATATGGATAATGATGTGCATAATGAGTGGTATGCCGTACGAGACTTAGATCCGTACCCCCGTTGTTGTATAGGTTGATAGAATCCCTAATTGTTTAATGCCGCCGTACGATAGATTACCGTACGCGATGAGTTTTACCTGTTGATTGATCCATACCCTTGATTAGAGGATGCTGTACGATAGCTTTTACCGTACGTGATGTTGTGAGGCTGGATGCCGATTGATAGATTCACCGACTCGGATATGAGGTAGATACGTATACCTTTTAGTTTTTTCGCTTACGATGTACCTTATGCTACGTTCATGTCATTCTCATTGCATTACATATACCTGTGCTAGTACACCTACACCATTATCGATGATGCGTATGTTACACTTACACAGATTTGCCGGCTCACACGCTTTCTTTATCGATAATTGCTATGTTACTTACACAGTAGAGTTGCTACATCATGCTATGATATACTTGCTATACCTACATGTACATCATGCATACATACTTACATGTACACTCACATACCTTGCTATAGCTATATATACCCCTATGTGTATTGTATTGTCATTTGACATTGAGACGTTGATTATTGTGCTATTGCGCTTATGAAATGCATCATACATACCTGCTTACATGTAGATACACATATCTTGCTATAGTTACATGTACATATCATATGATACTTCACTTGATTTCGGAGGAATTGGGAACCGCATGATATATTTTAAAACTGGATTCATTTAAAAGAGCGGTTTTCCCTTAATATGCTCATATTGCTATTTTATGTTGCATATATTATATTTCATGGATTTATGCATTGAGATATGGATTTCATGTGATTTATGGATTTGAGAACCGTGGGGGTATTCCAAGAAATTTATGCATTATTTGAAAACCCGGTTTCTCTTGATATGATATTTCAGTGCGTCCATAATGAGTTTTCTCGGTTCTGAGACTTGTGTTAGAAACCCGATTCGAGGAGCGATAGGCACCGTCTGCGGGTACATGGTGGACCCGGTATGGTTCCCCTAAGCAAGAGGTGATTTTCGTGGTATAGACGATGAGCCTGGCAGGAGGGCTAGTACCTACCGGAGATAGTATTTGGACTCGGCGGTTATCTGGGGGATACCGACCGGAGTCGAGAGATGGATATGGGCCGATCCGTATTGACGGAGCCCGAGGTCCAATCCGGACTGACGGGGCCCGATATATGTGTATTTACGTGTCGGTGATGGACATAAGTATTTCATGATGTTTCGGGTGTCGATGTTGGACACTCAGGTTCCATGAGACTTACAGATTTGAGGGCTGTGTAAGTCTACGGTAGCGCTCCGGCCGTCTATCCGAGGCCAAAATACGGAAACGAAAACTTTTTCTAAACTTGAAACCTGCGCTATCGCAGAATTTAATCCCGGATCGAACCATTAACCTATAACTAGCTAACTAGAAAAGGGTTAGAAAAGATATACCGATCGATCCGTGTCCTTCGGTCTTTGGCCACCAACCCAAGCTCCTCGCGGCATCTCCGATCTCCGGTCTTCTCGTCGGAAGGGCACCACATCAAGAAGTCCTTTTACGGGCTCCCACCTCTGAACCGAGGCAACTCGGACACGAAGTTTGCTAGCCGACGTGTCCAAGGTTGCTGTAGAATATACATAGAAGCCTTTGTCTCAAGGGTTAATCGAAGTTGCCTTTTTGGGTGGAGATGAAATGAGCAATGGAAAAAAGGAGCTTAGGAATTTTGTAGTAATGAAGTGAGATCAAAATTCCCACACCAAAAATGAGGGGCTGCCCCTTGTAGTGGCCGGCCATTGCATAAGGAAATGGTGGTGGTGAGCATAAGCATAAGTGTGTTGATAATGAGGAAAAAAAGTCACACCAAAATCCTTATCAATCTATTCACAATTAATGCATCAATAATGCACAAAAAAAGAAGCCAAGCTCTCTAGAAACCTCATGATGGTTCAGCTAACTGCTGGAGCCCCAGCAGTTAGCTGAAAACCCCCTCCTTTACAAATTTCACATTTGCGAATAAACCCCCTTTCAACAAAGGAATTTCAGCCAAGAAGGGAAAAAAGAAAAATGGCCGAAACGGAATGTAAACGGGCAACTTCAAAAAGCGATCACATAATAAATTACAGGATAACCCCGCGACTGTATATACATACCCGCATTTGTATTTCGACCGAATACAAATGTAATGAGACAAAATCTACACAGTATAATACTAGGATCCGGCTTAAACCAAAGCCCGCTAGTATTATCCGTCCAAACCATGACACGTGCACAAGTGCATGCGTATGTTCGAACCCTGCCATATATCCATACGGCCTCTACAACGTTTCGCCCGAAACTTGAGAAACTGTCTTTGGGGGACTCTAAAGACTCGTCAATACATTGGCTGTGGATTTAACCACTAGCACGTCAGCGGTACTAGCTGTACGTAACGGGCTACCAGGTATTGACCAAAACGGAGGTCGATGAGCGAACTCATCCTGACACCCTACTGAGCCTGTCAGTGATAATATTCATACAGTCCGGTCAGTTCGTCTATGAGCATCGCATGTCGGGCCTAGGGGGTTGGTAAAAGTCAGACCCCCCAAAGCGGTACAAGTCGTGTCGGAGTGTAGCCCAGAACACCCTGAGATACTACTGGAATACCTACCAGTAAATCTCCTGCCTTGGCCAAGGACTTTGTGTAATAGCTCTCCTAGACACAGCGCGATCTCGCCCCCAATACCGGGAGAGACGAAACTCCTGCCGATCCTCTCACTGCCTCTATGTGGTTCGGGACTGCACCAAACTAAAACCTATTTGCACGACTCCTTTGAGCCGTGGTAGGGTAGTAATCAAAGCACAGTGGGAACTCACACGAGACAAATGACGATCTCAGGTTGATGAACTAACCTGTACACATGTCACCATGGAACTGCTATCTGACGTCAGGTATAATACCAACTAGCATGTTCCCGGCGAGTCCTGTCCGGTGTACTCATAACCCAATGAGCACCTGTATACATCTTAGGTGAACCAACTGACACCAATGGCTTGTAAGACCGGCCACCGTCTCTCGTCGGGGTCTCGACTGTATACACTAGTCTACTAATGGAGTATCAATGCCCAGTCTCGAAACTCCCACGACTAGGGACACTTTAAGGATGTGCTTATAGACCCCAGCTCCCACGTATATGATCGCCATCATACTGCTGGCCGTCAAGCAAGAATCCTAAGGGCTCTCCCAACGTGCAATAGTGACCTGTAATGTCACCTAAAGCATGTACACGATGATAAAGATAAACCAGATAGCATACTATCATCTTGAGTAAGACTGTCCTACCGGTATAGGTCCTCCCTCAATCATTGCAATCACGTGTCTGTGATCCAATAATTGACTCTGAGGGCACTATATCCAACAATCTCCCACTTGCACTCAAGGCTAATTGTTGCGATGTTACATACTCACAGCCCGTGTGATACCGAACACCCAACTCCTCTACTAATCAGTTTCATAAAGCCCGTTTGTGAAACTATTGCATTCGATGAATAGCCTCAGTGAGTGGATCCGCCCTAATGTTTCTTTCTATGTCTCTCTTTATCTCAAGTTCGCAGAGAAAGCCATCTCCCGAAATGAGCAATACCTGTCTTAGAATATGTCTGGATATCTGATGGGACCTAGTTCATAAATGAACTCCAAATCCAAACTTCTTAGACTGTATCGTCAACTGAACTTAATCAGTATCCTGAACCATGCCCCCCTCAGTATCCGCTTGGACCACCTGTCCAAAATACTGCCCCCCGTCAGAGGGAAAACTATAACTCTGACAGTCACTCTGTCATCCAGGTCACCTTGGAAGCCTGGAATGATAACTGTCTCCTAAAAGAGGCTGTTGTTATCATATCCCTAGAACATCCATTTATCTTCTAAAACTGCTTCCGAACGTTTCTTCAGGATAGGATTAATATCAACTTATTGCATCTAGTGCAAAAACAATATCGGGTGTGGTACTTGACATCTCATGATTGATTCAATTGCCTAAGCAAGTGATATGTCAATCATGCACATCCTTCTCCCCTTTAGTCCGTAAGACACCTTTAGAGAGGGTGACTCCATCACCTGCAGGTATACTACCATGCCAGGAGTCGTCCATTCTAAAACACCTTTAGAATGCTGTCTAAGTACCCAAATTGGGAAACTACCCAAATCTAGATCTAAAACCATAGATCTAGTAACCAGAATGTCTGATATAATATCCAAGCTTTATGTGGAGAAACCACTGTGTGACAACCAAAGTATAACCGATCGTAGTATAGGAATTTCACTTCCTACTCTGTGTATGTCATCCAAAAATCAGGACATCACACCCTACTACCTTCTTAACAGATCCATCCCCTATTCTGATGAAGTCAAACCTATGACTGTCACATCAGAAATAGATGATCTATCTCCGCTATATCTGCTTTAGTCCATAAATAGACATAAGCTACTTGTCCACTATGCTTCCGCTACTCCCACTGACTACGACAACCCTCTGGCAGAGTAATATACACGTGCACTTCTAAAGCTAGTTTAGAACGACGCTATACTCATCCTCCTGCCGGGTCTCATAGCCTGGAACAACAGTAATGTCAGGTCTGGGTAAACAAGAACCTCCCTGTCACCGTCTTTGAGGTTACTGGAGTACCTCTCGAGTGCCTGAGGTTACCCACCATATCTGCGGAGTGGCCAATGGAATGTCAAACCAGATTGAATCTTTAGGTTCTTATCAAATTTTCAGTAATCGTTTGCGGTTCTGGAATCACTTCCAGTTCTACCATACTCCTACTACTGTTTTCTGAAAAAATCCATTTTACTAAAACTGTGGCGAGTCAAGAACAATATCACTATTGATCTTCCAGATGGTAGAAAGTCAACCCTCGTCATAGCCCGGGTCAACCCACAAACAACCATTACAGAAACGTGTCTTGAGTTATCCATAGTCTGGTTTTAAGTATAAGCCGGACAACTCCCCGTACCTTAACATTGTTAAGATATGAACTATTCTATATCCAATATAGAAAGAGAGGCACTGATTTAATTGGAACCAGATTCAAATCATGCAGCTGTCTCCAGTGCATGTCAACTAAATGGAGAGATGCCGATCAGCATTACTCAACTTAGGAGTGCTTCCAATTATGAGTAACCTGAAAGAGAAGCAAGTTCTCTTAATCATTACTATTAACTGAATACCATACACAAGTATCTACATCTTCGATCACCTTGAAGAATCCTGATACTTGCAACGCCTGGTTCTCTACTTTATTCTTATACCTATAACTTCTCAAAACTTAGACCTTGCATTTCTACGAAACACATGTCTAAGAACTAGAGAAGTCACAAGTAAACAGAATATAGTACGAGTACCAACCCCTCTGTCCTCATGGATACTGGACAAAATACAATACTCTGTATAAGTCCCCTGAGTCTAATAACTCATTCCCTGTGTGTCGTAGGTTGAAAACTGTACTTATGGTTAAGAAGAATTACACCGCTGTTTAATGCTCCTTACCTAACCATCCACTGATATAGCTAAATGCCATAGACATAATTTCAAAAAGTTATATCTCACTTTATAAAAATAAACGTACAGATATATCAATTTGAAATTGGTGCATAACGGATATTCAAAACCAAATATTTGCCGTCCGGCAAACAGCCCAGGCGATTTCCTCAAATATCACCAATTACAACGAATCCCGATATAATGAGGATGATCACCCAATTCCAAATAACTTACTCCCACTCATCATCTGTAAAACCATACAGATGTGAGAATCAAACCTGGTAAATATATACCCTGGAGCAAGGGCTAATTGGGAAATCAGTTTTCTTTTAACAATACACAGTGAAACTGAAACATATAAATGTTTCGAAGGGGTATCTGGGTATTCCTAGTAATGCCTCTTCCATTATCAGATTCATAACTATAACCGTATATTTCTCTGCCATCTCTCCAAATCCCTTTATATGTCTTTAGTCATTACCTTCTGTACACCCTTTTAGGCTAAATGGTTTTCTTTCCTCTCTACCGTTCGGCACCAGCCTATGGTTTGGAAGAAGACTATCCAATAAGCATAATGGGTGTACTCTCCTAATCCTAGGAGTACTCGTAACCTGAGAGAATGTGAAGATAAAAGACAACTGAATAAAACCTTATTCCTATTTTCTCCTGAACCAGAATCCATCCCCGAGCTGGAACAAGTTCCTTTGAGTTCGTATATAACCATACGATGGAGTATCCAAATAACTGTAGATCTTCGTAGTTATACGGAGTGTCCTGGAGAAATACAAAGGTGAAGTAGGAGTGGCGATGAAATACTTGGTTTGGTCGTAAATAGTAGTCGCAGTTTACTTTTGCCCTCTTTCTAATCCCTTTATTTGTCTTTACTTAATACCTTCTGTACAACTTTTAGGCTAAATGGTTTTCTTCATTCCCTACCGTTCGGCACCTGCCTATGGTTTGGATGAAGACTTATCCAATTAGCGTAACATGTGTACCGTCCTAATCCAAGGAGCACTCACAACCTGAGAGAAGGTAAAATGAAAAGACAACTGAATAGTCCTATTCATTTTCTCCAGAACCCGAAACCATCCTCGAATCTGGAACAAGTTCCTTCGAGTTCGCATATAACCATACGATGGTTTTGTCCAATAGAAGTGGATGTTCGTAGTAATACGGGGTGTTCTGGAGAAAAGGGTAAAAGTAGGAGTGGCAATGAGGTTTGCAACTCTGACAATCCAAAAGCCAGTTTTTTAAGAAAGTTCGGTTAACTTGGTCACTGAGTTATAGTCTAGGGTCGGGTCATGGTCGCTGCCAAAGAGAGAGAGAAAAGAAACACTCAACGTGCACTCTAATCTAGATCATAATGGTTATCAATTTATCTAATCAGGAAACCTTTTACCGTAACCTCAAATTCTCCTCCAAACCTGAAAGAAGAATTAGTCGGGATCACCCGAGGAGTAAACCAACTCATCAGTGGGAATCAGGATCCAACTATCATCGCATGATAACATGATGGAATCCACTCATGTTATCACACTCCAGAAGGTATGCGCATATCTGGCAAGTTTCAGTTTCTTTAGAAACTCCCGATGTGATTTTTACCCCATACTCTTATGACCTTGACGAAGGCTAACAAATCATAAGTCACATGTCAAGTTCTACCCGTCATTGTCCAGGTTAATTTGAACCCACCCGTACAAGCCCTTGATTAGGGCCAACAAGGCTGTACGACTGTCCCAAACCAACGCATCTATCTATGCAATAGAAAATTAACAAATAGCTACCATTCACTATGCCATGACGAAGGCCAACAAACATAGCATGAATACTAAGTGCTACCCGTCTGAAATGACGGAGGGCCACGAATGGTTTTTGGCGAAAAACCTTTAATGTAATGAACTTGATATCGTTGAAGGAACCGGATAGCTTTTTATAAAAATATAGTGGCGAAAACCTTTGCTAAAGAGGTCACTCCCGGTGAAGGGATCTCGGCTCTTTCCCCGTAGAATAGGGTGCAGGATATTCCAACTGAATACCGCGATGCAAAGCAAAAAGGCAATCGACTATAGTGAAGTTATTACCCTGACGCAAGCTTCTGTCCAAGGGGTCACTCCCGGTGAAAGGATCTCGGCCCTTGCCTCGTCGACTGAGGTGCTGGATATTCATAACCGAATACCACTGTGCAAAACAAAAGAGAATGTCCTTGCAATAACAGCTTTTTGAAAAATGTTCCAACAACATCAAATAGGTTTGTTTAGCTTGCATTGATCCAAATCAATGCAGTCCCATCAATTAATCACACCATAAAAGAACAAAAATATAATGTACGTATATGCCATCCGCATTCGCCACTGGGTCCCGTCATCACCCGTTAGGTTACTTAACTAACGACAGAGCGGGGATTGGACTAGCGCGGGTGTAAAACATATACAACATCTACTAGTATATATATCAATATATAATAATCTCTCCAGGCGTGATAAATGCAACATCACGGAAATGTAATAAGCATTACAGAACAATACAGATAATCCGGGATCCCCGGGTTTCATAGAGCTGCTACTGAAACCCGACGTTCCCCTGGTCGTGTGGATAGCCTGTGCAATGAAATCCTAGACCCTTACGGGCACGACAAGTTACCCGCAAAAACCTGAAGCGAGTCAGCCCCCTTCAACAAAGTGAATGGACCACCCGGCACTTCATGGAATCCGGTAACTTGAGCACCCCTCCTTGGGTCAACCTGTACCCCCTACGAGTGCGGAGAATAGCCCGCCAATTCTAGAGTGAAGCCCCCTCCGTCTTAAAGCCATGAGATGCGGGCCCGTTGCCCTCTAGAACCTGGCTACCCGTGCACCCCACCGCGGGGTAATCCTAGTACAGAAAGTAAAATATAGACAACGGGTACATCGACCTCAGCCCGGTCGTGCCCCAAAAGAATAATATACAAACAGGCAGTGACGGCAGTCCACATGTCGGAAGCTCGCCCCGCAATATCAAATATACAAATACAACCAAACTGTACTACCATTGCATCCAGGCTATCCACCATGACAAATCCGCAACATCACAGCACAACACAGAACATCAACGTGAATGCCACATTCGCAAATCCGTCTAAAAGGGCTATAGCAATTAGACAAGATTTACCGATCAAATGACATTCACGGTCGCAGATATAATGTAAGTACTGTAAACTAACATATTTAAATTTTTCGATCGACAAAATTTCCCGTAGTGGGCCCCAAGCACAAATCCAGCACTCAAAATAATCTGGGCCAAAACTAAAAATACTAGAAACCCCAATTCCAAGTCAGAGACCACTGTAGAAAATTTGGTGCAGTGAAGCTACAAAATGGCGGCGGAACCGCGGCCAAAACATGGGTATGGCCATGGTTCCGCGGCGCTACTGTAGTATCATGCTACCAAATTTTCTCATATTTCTTAAAAAAGCCTGCCTGTTTTTCTGCAACACTCAAAATAATTTTTTTGACCACAAAAAAAATTCGACAGAAACTTCATGAAATGGAATCGCGGTTTCGGAAATTTCGTTCGATCGATATTTTAAATACGTTAGAACAAGCTAGTAAAGGTTAATGGCGTGGCTTTGATATCATGTGAGTCTACGGTAGCGCCCCGGCCGTCTATCCGAGGCCAAAATACGGAAACGAAAACTTTTTCTAAATTTGAAACCGGCGCTATCGCAGACTTTAATCCCGGATCGAACCATTAACCTATAACTAGATAACTAGAGAAGGGTTAGAAAAGCTATACCGATCGATCCGTGTCCTTCGGTCTTTGGCCACCAACCCAAGCTCCTCGCGGCATCTCCGATCTCTAGTCTTCTCGTCAGAAGGGCACCACATCAAGAAGTCCTTTTACGGGCTCCCACCTCTGAACCGAGGCAACTCGGACATGAAGTTTGCTAGCCGAGATGTCCAAGGTTGCTGTAGAATATACGTAGAAGCCTTTGTCTCAAGGGTTAATCGAAATTGCCTTTTTGGGTGGAGATGAAATGAGTAATGGAAAAAAGGAGCTTAGGAATTTTGTAGTAATGAAGTGAAATCAAAATTCCCACACAAAAAATGAGGGGTTGCCCCTTGTAGTGGCCGACCATTGCATAAGGAAATGGTGGTGGTGAGCATAAGCATAAGTGTGTTGATAATGAGGAAAAAAGTCACACCAAAATCTTTATCAATCCATTCACAATTAATGCATCAATAATGCACAAAAAAAGAAGCCAAGCTCTCTAGAAACCTCATGATGGTTCAGCTAACTGCTGGAGCCCCGGTACCACAAAACCCCCCCTCCTTTACAAATTTCACATTTGCAAATAAACCCCCTTTCAACAAAGGAATTTCAGCCAAGACGGGAAGAAAGAAAAATGGCCGAAACGGAATGTAAACTGGCAACTTCAAAAAGCGATCCCGTAATAAATTACAGGATAACCCCGCGACTGTATATACATACCCTCATTTGTATTTCGACCGAATACAAATGCAATGAGACAAAATCTATACATTATAATACTAGGATCCGGTTTAAACCAAAGCCCGCTAGTATTATCCGTCCGAACCATGACACGTGCACAAGTGCACGCGTATATTCGAACCCTGCTATAAATCCATACGGTCTCTACAACGTTTCGCCCGAAACTTGAGAAACTGTCTGTGGGGGACTCTAAAGACTCGTCAATACATTGGCTGTGGATTTAACCACTAGCACGTCAGCGGTACTAGCTGTACGTAACGGGCTACCAGGTATTGACCAAAAGGGAGGTCGATGAGTGAACTCATCCTGACACCCTACTGAGCCTGTCAGTGACAATATCCGTACAGTCCGGTCAGTTTGTCTATGAGCATCGCATGTCGGGCCTTGGGGGTTGGTAAAAGTCAGACCCCCAAAAGCGGTACAAGTCGTGTCGGAGTGTAGCCCAGAACACTCTGAGATATTACTGGAATACTAACCAGTAAATCTCCTGCCTTGGCCAAGGACTTCGTGTAATGGCTCTCCTAGACACAGTGCGATCTTGCCCCCAATACCGGGAGAGACGAAACCCCTGCCGATCCGCTCACTGCCTCCATGTGGCTCGGGACTGTACCCAACTAAAACCTGTTTGCACGACTCCTTTGAGCCGTGGTAGGGTAGTAATCAAAGCACAGTGGGAACTCACATGAGACAAATGATGATCTCAGGTCGATGAACTAACCTGTACACATGTCACCATGGAACTGCTATCTGACGTCAGGTATAATACCAATTAGCATGTTCCCGGCGAGTCCTGTCCGGTGTACTCATAACCCAATGAGCACCTGTATACATCTTAGGTGAACCAACTGACACCAATGGCTTGTGAGACCGGCCACCGCCCCTCGTCGGGGTCTCGACTGTATACACTAGTCTACTAATGCAGTATCGATGCCCAGTCTCGAAACTCCCACGACTAGGGACACTTTAAGGATGTGCTTATAGACCCCAGCTCCCACGTATATGATCGCCATCATACTGCTGGCCGTCAAGCAAGAATCCTAAGGGCTCTACCAACGTGCAATAGTGACCTGTAATGTCACCTAAAGTATGTACACGATGATAAAGATAAACCAGATAGCATACTATCATCTTGAGTAAGACTGTCCTACCGGTATAGGTCCTCCCTCAATCATTGCAATCACGTGCCTGTGATCCAATAATTGACTCTGAGGGCACTATATCCAACAGGCCGATCTGAGGATGCGGTGCCTGAGGTATGAGGATTTATGTGTCGATATTGGACACGAGTTTCATGATGTTTCGAGTGTCGATGTTGGACACTCAAGTTCCATGATTTTGATGTGTCGCGAGGGACACACGCCGATTTATATCCTCATATTTACCTGCATATGCTTTCATGATATTTACATCCATGCTGTTGTTGTGTCATTGGTTGACACGTAGACAAGATCCGCATGCATACAGGCATTGATTATATAGTTAGATGATATCCATTTGCTGATAGGTATTGATTATGTTGTTGACACATATGCAGATACGGTCACCCTAGATATCATAGTATTACCTTTATGATATAGTTGACTTAGGAATCGTTGTTTATTTCGATTTCTACCTGATGATGTTTTCTACTCACGAGTTGGCAACTCACCCCCATTGTGCCACAGTTCTTGCAGGTTGGCCGCATGGATCAGTAGTGGCATCGCTGGCACACAGCTGTATTCAGGTGATTTGCTTTGGTAGGTTATACATGTTGGATCGTGCCACTCTCGTATTATTATTCCTGTTGTATCTAGTTAACTCCATCAATCCAAAACTAGTATTTATATAAGCAGTAAGACTTAGCAAGATTTTGAGTTGCGAGACTTAGAGTGATGGGTTATATGTTCGCTTGGTGGGTTTGATGTCTTGCTTTTCATTTTATTTTGTGTTGATCTTCGCCGTTGGGCGTCGTATATATATATATATATATATATGCTTGTGGTGGTTGTTTCCGCCGTTGGGCGTGATTTGATCCCGTTTGGGGATGCTTTCTTTATATTCTGTGTTGTACCCGTTTCGGGGCTAGTTTTTACAAAACAGTTGCTGCCGAAATTTCAAAAAAAAAAAGAGATTTAAGGACTTTTACTTAAGGTTTCCTAATGTTGTATCAATGTTTTCATTACTTACTTCTTTTGAAAGGTTTAGATTTCTGGGTTTCGGCTTACTTAAGTTACGTTACGCCTGTAGACGTTGCGTGATCTAAGTGCCGGCCACGAGCTAATATTTCGGGTCGTGACAAAGTTGGTATCAGAGCGCTAGGTTTAACCTTGGTTCGAGTCTAGGTTTGACTATGTGGAGTCTGGGGCGTAAATTATTTTGTTGCATAGGATTGACCTTACGGAACTTAGACTTGAACGGGGGTGTATTAGACCCGAACTTTCTTTACATAGGCTGACCCTAATTGATGGAGCAGGTAGCTTGAGTAGAGTGACGTACCATACGTATGTTCTGCGGCATATTTACGATACGATACTCCACTTAAGAAACCTTAGGATGTACATATCTTGAGATCTGTGATTCTTTTCGTTCCTTTGATCATACATCCATTTGAGATCCTTGATTCTATTTGTTTCCATGATCATACTCTCACTGATTTTGTTCCTCCTTATGATCATGTATTCATTCTAGATCTGTTGATTCATTTCATCCCTTTGATCTATTTTCATCGATACTTGATTGAGGTTCCTGTCACCATGGTTTGAGAGCAGATTGAGCTGCTGCTAGTGGTGCGGTCAGGGCGAGCTCATCGTGGACGAGAACTGACCATCGTGTTTTCTGGTGACATGGGAACGTATCGATGTAGTGTTATGTTGTGACCTCTCGGTTGAGGCAAGTGTACGGTTTGTACCGGATGATCGAGCCATTGTTAGAGGCTGCCTGTTGTGAGAGGATTGTTGATGCACAACCTACTTCAGAGTTTATGATGTCGTCTACCGTGCAAACAGATGACCCAGCTGTTGCTGAGATTGATGGGATGTCACATCCAGACTTTATGAGCTGAGATCGCTGGAGCTTTTAGGAAGAGATGCGACGGATGATAGCTAAACCATCTTGAGTTGAGAGATGATGGTGATTCGTCAGGTTTGATGCGCCAACGCTAGACCAGTTGAGTTGAAGATTTCCAGTGTGGAGAATCTTACTCAGATCTAGAGTAGATCGATCCAGAGATGACGTTGTTCGTTAGATAATCTGACAGGAGATCAGTAAGATGACCAGTTATGGATAGAGGACCTCACCCAGATGCGTTGTGAGTTGATCAAGAATGGGCGAATATAGAGTGTTCCTTCGATGATTGGGACGGGTTCCCGAGAATGTGTTCGGCTAGATATCTTCTGCAGAGTGATGAAGATACCGAGTTCGTAATTTTGAGTCCATGTGTGAAACTCCAGATTGACTGTAGTCGAGAATAATTGCAGTACGCAGATAGCAAGACGTGACGTCAAAATGGACGATAATAAGGACGAGTGGAACAAGAGGTTCGTGCGTGATGTTGACGAGCTGTTGTTACTCCCTGTCGAGATTAGAGATCTGATATTTATACAGAGGCGTTGGGATACGGCCAGTTCTCGAGGAAAGGTTGTGCTGAGAACGCAGATGTTCAGAAAGCGAGAAAATATTTGTAAGAGTACCATCCTCCGTATAGTTCGGCATAGGCGAGATCGGAAGAGACCTTGGGCAGGTTCTTTCCAGGACACTGCTGCAGTAAAATTTGCACCGAGGATCAGTTGTGTTATGTGTATTCATAGGGCCAGAGGCCGCCTCCAGTGACGTGCTGCTTTACGAGTGATCATACTAATTGACCAGAGGAGTGCCCAAGCGGAATCGTTTCCGTTAGCACACCCGACCGGGCCAATATATTGCGAGATTTGTAATCCACAGAGAAATGAGGACCCATAGATAGAGGACGCCATACTGTGAGCAGGAGGCAAGCGGATGTTCTTGCTCTGCCAGTTTTGGCTCACCGACATTTTTCCGACATTGTAGGAGGTGTACCTCAATGTCATTTGTTGCGATTTGCGTTGGTGATCCGAGTATCATGTTTATATCGCTTGGATTTGAGTTTTGATGATTTAGTTTCATGATATGATTTTCGTGCGCCATGGCTGCACCTACTGGGTATTTACATTTTATGCATAGTTATTGCACTTGATATACGTTTTACACACCGTTGTGTTGGTTTATGATTTGTGCATATTTATTGCACTTGATATCGGTTTTGTGCCTTGGCTGCATGTGTTTATGATTTTATGGATTTCAAATGGTTGATTTGATTTTGTGCATGTGGTCGCACTCGATTTGATTTTTGCACTCGGTATAGCTCACATATGCTTGCAGTGCATTGATACGTATTTTGTGCACGTAGTTGCACACGTTTATGATTTTTATACACCTTGGTACACTCGGTGTTGCTTTTATACGTATTTGAGTTATTGATGAGTTCCCGTGCATTTGTTGCACCGGATTGGGTATTTCGTGCACTGGATGCACTGGATTTGTATTTCGTACACTAGATGCACTGGATTTATATTTCGTGCACTGGATGCACCCGATTGGTATTTTGTGCATTTGTTGCACTAGATTGTTATTTCGTGCATTAATAGCACCGGATTTATATTCCGTGCCTTGGTTGCACCCGATTTATGTCTTGAGCATCTGTGTTATCAGATTTGTGTTTTTTTGCGCGTTTGCACTTGATGTTCATATTCGTGCATGCTACCGCACCGGATGTTTTACGGATCTGACGCGCTTGGGTTGGATTTTGCGCATATTAGGCACTTGGTATTGGATTTTGTGCGCATCGATGCACTTGAGTTAGGTTTTATTCGTGCATGTTGGATGCACTAGACCTAGATTATTTTATTCGTGCATGTGGGATGCACTCGATTTCGATTTCATTTGTGCATGACGGATGCACTTGATTTGTATTTTCGCGCACGTTGGGCGCATGATACGAGATATGATTTTATGCACACCTGATGCACACGATTTGGGATTTTCATTCGTGCATGTTAGTTGCACTGAGGTTTTTTTTAGGGAGTTTGGGCTTCTTGTGTGTGAGTTGAGATTTTTATGCACTACAGATACTTTCGTGCACACCTGTTGCACTTATTTTTGCTTTTGTGCACATTTGTGGCACCTGTATTTGGATTTGATTTCCATGCGCACCAGATGCACGTGATTGTTGGATACACCTTTTGAGGCTGATTTTGCTTTTGAGCCCTTTGTTCTCATGATAGGTACTATACTATGTAGTAGCCGAATAGGACTGATCCGAGAACAATACCTGAATACTTTGCATGCATAAAAAGTTTACCAAGAGATTGTCAAAAAGGAGTTATAGTCTCGCTATTTCTTATGTGTCCGCGAGCGACACGAACGTTTACAAAAGAAAACCTTTTGGGATATTTAAGAAAAAAAATGACAGAACGTATATTTTGGTAAAACATATATGAACAAACATTTATTACTTCATAAATGAGCGTCCGTCACTTGTGCCATGAGTTACGCATCACACGGCAATTCAGAAAAGATTTTGCATATGTTTTATTCAGTTTTACGAGATTTTCCAAGGACGCGTACTATAACCGTATTATAGTGTTTGACTAGTGTATATGGGATTTCGGTAGTGGATTTTGAGATTTGTATCTCCATTATAATTCCACTGATTGCGTTACGCTTGACGGAGTTCGATTTTGAGTTTCGTACTCGTTTTCAGGCGCACATGATGTGCTGTTGTATTTCAGTATCTTCTGTGATTTCGGAGCCCCGTTGAGTTGAGCTGATTATTGAAATGTTTTAGCACTTGTGGATTTAAATTTTAAATTCGGGGACCGAATTTCTTTAAGGGGGAAGATTGTAATGTTGGATATATGTATGCCCTAGAGGCCATTATATGATAGTGTATGTACCGGTTTGTGTGTGTGTGTGTGTGTGTATATTCAGAGGACAGTCTTGCTCGACATGATAGTATGCTATCTGGTTGCTCTTTATCTTGATATGATTGATAAAGCCCTTAAGATATTTGCTTGACTACTGAGATTATGATGTGGATCATACTAGTGGGACATCCATAGTTTATAAGTATATCCTTGAAATGTTCCTAGTCGTGGGTGTATCGAGACAGGGCATCGATATTCCAGAGTAGACTAGCGTATACGATTCTTGTCCCAAGTAATGGGCGATGGATGATCCCATATCCATCTGGTGTGCTGACACCAAAGATTGTATACGGGTGCTCAGTAGAGACTGGGTACACTGAACGGACTCACCGAGAACTCCTATGTGGTATTATATGTTACATCGGATAGCAGTTCTCAGGTGACACTGGTACAGGTTAGTCTATAGACCCAAGATCGTCATAGAGCCTTGTGTGTCCTCCTACTGTACTTTGATCTCCACCCTACTACGGCTCTACTGAGTCGTGCAAGCAGGTGGATTTTGGGTACAGTCCCGAGGCACATGGAGGCAATGAGAGATAGGAGGGGTTTTTCGTCTCTCCCGGTATTGGGGGTTGATATTGCGCTATGCTCGATTGGCTATAATAGGAAGTCCCTGGTCAGGGCTGCTGAGATTTACTGATAAGTGTTATCAGTAGTTTCTCGATCTGTTATGAGCTATATACCGGCATGACTTATTGAGTTATTGGGGTCGACGATTCCATCCCTAGACTCAATATGCAGCATATCTGACGAAGAGATCGGACTGTACGGTAAGTGTTGCCAGTTGGCTCGATGGAGTTTTGACAGGTTCGCTTGTTTTTCTTCTGATCGCTCAATACTCGGATGGCCATTACATTTAGCTGACCGCTTGCGGCTTGTGGGTGCTTGATGTGATCATCATCTACTGCCGGAGTATTGACGAGTCTTAGAGTCCTACACAGAAGTTTCCTAGCTCAGGCAAAACGGTGTGGCACGGGAGCTCGATTAAATGCGTGTATGAGATACTGTATATTAATCGGGCGTTTACTATTGGTCGGGTCATATGTGATATGACCGGTTTATTAAATCAAGTGTTGATTTAATAATGAATTTTAGCTCACTTTTATTAAACCTTTTCTTTATGGATGTATGCATATATGTATATACATACACATGATGATGTGTATGCATACATACATACATACATACATGTGTATCATGGTTGATGATACATGGATGATGGCAATGCAAGACTCACATGGTTCAAATTAATATGTGTATTTTTGTTTTGAGATAAAAGAAAAAGGAAAATAACTTATGACTCATTCTTTCTACACTCTTCTAGGGTTGACCATTGACTTAACCCTAGGTTTATTTCCTTTGTTCTTTTAACTCATCACAAAATATCTAGATATTTCTTTTAACCATGGTTGGATGTGAGAGTGTCTCACATATATATCCTTTTGTTTTATTTTAAAACATAACAATTATCATTATCTTGAGAAAAGCTTTGCCATCTTCATCTTCCTCCTTCTTCAAGCTTTCTTGAGTTTCTTTGAGTGTGATGAAAAGAAAAAGAAAGGGTTTTTAAGTGAGATAACAAACCACACAATCATTCTATACTAGTTTAACCTATTAGTTTAGAGTGTTAGCATCACTTCCTCATTGATCAAGTGAAGTAAGGAGCTTTGGGCAAAAGGACTTCGGGTGGATCGTCGTGGACTAGGAAGGATTCAAGCGAGCCGTTCCAAACTCTAGGAGATCCAAGGAGTCACTCAAGGAGGTCTACAAAGGTTGTAGTCTCTCCACTTAGTGATAGATTATTTATTGTATGTGATACTATTAGATTTTACCCTATATTTCTAGTTCGATTCCTAGTTAAGTTTGCTTAGCACCTCGTTAAAATTTAATTGTGGCATGTGTGATGCTTCCAAACCCTTGATAAGGTGCTAAGGAAAACTTACAGTGGTATCAGAGCCAAGCTAGAGCTTTAGAGTAACCTAGACAATGTTAAAAACCTCGAACGAATGAAATACGACGCCCGAAGGGTCCTCACTGGAAATTTTTCAAAAAGTTGGATTTTTTCAAATTAAAAATACTCAGAAAATCGTGTAGGGTATTTTATAGGCCTACAAGAAGAACGAAGCCCTAACTCGACTAAACTACCGCGGAACCGCGGCCACAATGGTCATTTTGCGGCGGTTCCGCGGCGCCGTTGGTGAGGTTTGGACTGTGCCTTCTTGTGATGGCCCGTATGTACTTGTTGTAGTCTCTGGTATATTTTAAAACTGCTCAGGTGTTGAGCTTTTTGAGAATCCTTTGGGTGATTGATCGTTCGATCGAACGTTTTAACTGCGCCTAGTATATTAGAATGTGATACAATAATTGGAATCTACAAATTTGTTTGTTGCGTGTAAATCTAGCATTTCGGTCTCGGGAGTAATAGGAAATCTTATTGAATTATCCGACTTATTTTGAAAAGGTGTTTTCATGGGTGAGACCTAAATGCGAGCTTTACATTATTAGGCATGAAATCTTGGATATGTGATATCCCGGGTTTGTGTTGTCTAAGGGCAGTTATGATTCCAATTGTTGTAGTTTTTCATTTTATTTCTCTTTGACCATAAGTATAGTATGCGGTGTATAGCCGTTTCGTTGCTATACATCAACGACAGTCGGGGTACGCATACTTATTTACGTTGATGATATGTGATATTATGTGTTGCTGAGATATGATGTGCAGGATTGTCGTGATTGAATAGCCGAGGTTTTTATGTGAGATGAGAGTTTTTTTTCATTCATGTAAAATTCAATTGTATGTAATATTCTTTTATTTGGGGCACTTCCGGATTGAGGATGATGTCACCATTGTTGTATGTTATTTACTTTTCCGCATTAGGATAGACCCAAGAAGGGGAGCACAAGTGACCAGGTTCTAGGGTTCAGTGGGAGGCCATCTCGAGGAGTCGAGACCGGGTCTCCTAAACTCTAGAATTGGTAGGGTCACTTGCCACTCTCGTAGGGGTCTAGGGGTGTGAGCTTGGCTATTCATCGCGACCGTGGAATATGTATTTTCTGTTGATGGCTAAATACAAAATACGGACCTCCTAGATATCCTATATTATATGTGCTTCTGCTGCTTATATTCTGTGATGTGATCATTTGATATATCTGAGACGAATGAAATATTATATATATGATATATAATAGACATTGCTTATGTTTTGCACCCGCGCTAGCCCCGTCCCGGTATGCCGTTAGTTAAGTAACCTAACGGTGCATAATGGAACATTGTGGCGAATACGGGTGGCATAAGCGTACGTTATATTTTCGTTTCATTTCTGTGATGGCTTAAGGACTTAAATGATGAGACTACATTAATGAGATTAATGTAAAGATAAATGAACCTAAAAGATGTTGTAGAATCGGATTTAAAACCCACTCGGCTTTTTATGAAAAAGCAAGTTTTCAAAATGCGGAGCTTAAGCCGCTCCTTTTAAACCCATTTGATTCTGCAACAATATCAAGTTCAAAGCGTTAAAAGTTTTCTTAAAAACTATCCGCAACCCTCCGTCATTTTAGGAAGTAGAGTACTTAGTATTTGTGCTACGTATGTTGACTTTAGCCAAGGCATAATGTACGGTAGCTAAGTGATGTCTTCCTACACTTCATATGATGAGATTAATTAGGACAAACACATGATTATGTTGACTATAGCCAAGGGTCATGTGGGTGGGTCTAATTAATCATGAAATGACGGAAAGAACTTGACTGGTGCTTATGATATGTTGACTATAGCCAAGGTCATAAGTACTGAGGGTAAAAACAATATCGGGAGTTTCAAGAGTTGAAATTTGCAATGAGATTGCATACCTTCTATGTGATAGTAGGATCCTGATCCCACTGTGAGCAAGAGTTGCTCCCGGGAAAGTTTTGCACTTTATAATTAGCTAACCCATTAGGTATCAAGAAAGGTGTCAACGGGGCTACACCTCTGGGAAAACGAGGTTTATTTTAATTAGGTCCATGCGAAAGCATGGGGAACCTCCCTCAAAGTACCGGCACTGGCCTGGCTGAACGGTTAGCGAAGTTGTAGAATGTAATTAATCCTGGCTAGTTTTCTTTTTAAAAGGTTTTAAAGAAAATTTGATAAAAGCAGTGAGAGACATCGATTAGATAAGATAATAACCAATCTGATCTTTGCAAGAGTTTTCGCTGAGTGTATTCTTCTCTCTCTCTTAAATGGCAGATACCTATGACATACTTTAAGCTTCTACTAGATAAAAACAAGCTGACCGGACCGAACTACAAAGACTGGCTGAGGAACATTAACATTGCTCTCACATATGATAAAGTATCATATGTCCTCACTGCCAAAGCCCCGCCCACCCCAGGACCTGAATCTTCAACTGCGGATAAAGAAATCCGCAAAATGTGGGATATTGACTGTGCAACTGCCAAATACCTCACGCTTGCATCGATGGAAAATACACATCAAAAGCAACATGAGCAGATGGATGTTCAATCTATCTTTCTCCATACAAAAGAATTGTATGAGGAGCAATCTCGGACCAGAGATACGAAGCATCTCGAAAGTCGTTTCAGATGCGGATGGCTCAAGGCACACCAGTAGGCAATCACGTTTTGAAGATGATAGCTTTTACAGAAGAGCTTATGGACCTCGGATGGACAATGGATAACGAACAATATACTGATATTTTTCTACTGTCTCTTCCTTCCGCCTTTGCTCCATTCATAGTGAACTTCAACATGCATGACACGGAGAAATCACTACCCAAACTTCTCAATATGTTGAGAAGTGCGGAGAGCACGCTGAAAGCGAAGTCCCCTCTATGCTTGTTGGACAATCTTCCTCTTCCATCCCAAAAGCCTAGGCCAAGGGAAAGAATAAGAATAAATTCACCAAACCGAGAGGAGGAATAAAGAAGGAGAAGGGGAAAAACAAATCCAAAGCTGCGGAATCGGGGAAGGGAGAATGTTTTCACTGCAAGAAGACGGGGCACCGGAAGCTGAACTATACTGAGTACCTTGAACTCAAGAAAAAGAAGCATGGTGATGCTTCAGCTTCAGGTGTGTTCGTGACTGAAAACTGTTTTTCTATTAACTCTGCTTCCTGGGTATTAGATACCGGTTCAGGTTCTTATATTTGCAATTCTGTGTAGGCGTTGAGAAATAGCAGAGTTTTGAAGACATGTGATCATACTCTCCAAGTTGGAAATTGTTCCATTGTACATGCAGTTTCAGTAGGAGAGTATCACCTAGGGTTGCCGTCGGGTTGTATATTGGTTTTGAACCCATGTTATTTTGTACCAAGTATGCTTTGTAATATTATATCCGTTTCCTTGTTAGACAATGAAGGATATCATTTTGCTGTGCAACACAATCTTATGAACATTAAACTAAATCAAGAGTTGATTGGATATGGTACACTTAATAACGGGATATACGTCCTTAATCAACACACAGTTTTCAGCATTAAACACACAAGTAAAAGAAAATTTTCAGATATAAATGAAACGTAGTGATCAAATAATTTTTCAGTTTAACACTTAGGGTATGAACATGATATACAGGTGCAACCACATGATATGAGGTGCTATGACATGAAAGGCTAGATAAGAATTTTTTTTTGGGGTTTTATATTGTATTTTAAAATGATATGTAGAATATATTATATATGTGTATATTATCTAAATTTTCATGGATTTTCTGTACTAGCAATATTTGATATAATCTTGAACCATGATGGGTTACAAACATGCGGGGCGAGTCGGATAATAACCGCAACTGCCAATTGCACCATTCGGAACCCAAAAGCAACAATAATAGAGAATTTTTCCGCAAGAATTGAAATACCCCAAAATAAATATGGTATAATACTGCTAGGGTGTTACACACCGTACAGTTCGGTCTCTTCGTCTGATATGTCACATATCGAGTCTGGGGGTGGAATCGTCAGACCCCACTAACTCGATAAGTCATGCTGATGTGTGGCCTATAACCTTTTGAGAAACTACTGATAACACTTATCATTAAATCTCATCAGCCCTGGCCAGGGACTTGTTGTTATAGCTAATCAAGCATAGTGCAACATCAACTCCCAATACCGGGAGAGACGAAACCCTTCCTATTGCTCACTGCCTCCATATGACTCGGGACTGTACCCAAAATCCATCTGTTTGCATGACTCATTTGAGCCATGGTAGGGAGAAAATAAAAGCAGTAGGAACTACACAAAACACTATGACGATCTTAGGTCTCTAGACTAACCTGTACAAGTGGCACCAGAGATCTTCTATCTGACGATAGGTATGATACCATTTAGGAGTTCTCGGCGAGTCCTGTTCGGTGTATCCATTCTCCAATGAGCACCTGTGTACAATCTTTGATGTCAAACACCAATGGTTATGGGATCAACCATCGCCCCATACAGGGTCAAGAAATGTACACACTGGTCTACTCTGGAATATCGATGCCCTGTCTCGATATTCCCTCGACTAGGAACTGTTAAAGGATGTGCTTGTGGACTACACAAGCCCCACTAGTATGATCTGCATCTTAGTCCTGGTAGTCAAGCCAACATCCTAAGTGCTTTATCAACATGTATCAATAAGATAGTAAACTAAAACAAGTGCACATGTTAAGATAAAGAGCAATCAGATAGCATACTATCATGTTGAGCAAGAAAGTCCTCTATATATATGTCAAAGCAACCACTATAATATACAATAATGGCCTCTAGGGTATACATATTCCTAACAATCTCCGACTTTCACTAAGGCCAGTTGTTGTTGTTGGAGATAGTGCCCTCAGAGTCAATTATTGGATCACAGGCACGTGATTGCAATGATTGATGGAGGACCTATCCCGATAGGACAATCTTACTCAAGATGATAGTATGCTATCTGGTTTATCTTTATCATCGTGTACTGCTTTAGGTGACCTTACAAGTCACTATTACACGTTGATAGAGCCCCTAGGATTCTTGCTTGACTGCCAGCAGTATGAGGGCGATCATATACGTGGGAGCTGGGGTCTATAAGCACATCCTTAAAAGGTCCCTAGTCATGGGAGTTTTGAGATAGGGCATCGATACTCCAGAGTAGACTAGTGTATACAGTCGAGACCCCGACGAGGGGTGGTGGCCGGTCTCACAAGCCACTGGTGTCAGTTGGTTCACCTAAGATGTATACAGGTGCTCATTGGGTTATGAGTACACCGGACAGGACTCGCCAGGAACATGCTAGTTGGTCTTATACCTGACGTCAGATAGCAGTTCCCTGGTGACATGTGTACAGGTTAGTTCATCGACCTGAGATCGTCATTTGTCTCGTATGAGTTCCTACTATACTTTGATTACTACCCTACCACGCTCAAAGGAGACGTGCAAACAGGTTTTAGTTGGGTACAGTCCCGAGCCACATGGAGGCAGTGAGCGGATCTGCAGGGGTTCGTCTCTCCCGGTATTGGGGGTGAGGTCGTGCTGTGTCTAGGAGAGCCATTACACGAAGTCCTTGGCTAAGGCAGAAGATTTACTGGTAGGTATTCCAGTAGTATCTCAGCGTGTTCTGGACTACACTCCGACACGACTTGTACCGCTTTTGGGGGTCTGACTTTTACCAATCCCCTAGGCCCGCCATGCGATGCTCATAGGCGAACGGACCGGACTGTACGGATATTGTTACTGACAGGCTCAGTAGGGTGTCAGGATGAGTTCGCTCATCGACGTCCCTTTTGGTCAATACCTGGTAGCTCGTTACGTATGGCTAATACCTCTGACGTGCTAGTGGTTAAATTCACAACCAAAGTATTGACGAGTCTTTAGAGTCCCCCACAGAACGTTTTCTCAAGTTTCGGGCGAAACGCTGTAGAGGCCGTATGGAGATATGGCAGGGTTCGATCAGATACGTGCGGTATTGCACGGATCATGATCGGACGGATAATACTAGCGGGCTTTGGTTTAAGCCGGATCCTAGTATTGTACAGTGTAGATTTTGTCTCTTTGCATTTGTATTCAGTGGGAATACAAATGCGGACATGTATATGCAGTCGCGGGGTTTTCCTGTAATTTATTACGGGATCAGTTTTCTGAAGTTGCCAGTTTGCATTCCGTTTCGGCCAGTTTTCCTTTGTTCCTTCACGGCAGGATTTTTCTGATCGAGGGGCTAGTTTGCAAGTTTGCAAATTAGCTAAGTGGAGGGGTTTATTTGTTATTGAGGCATTATGATATTTCTAGCATCATAAGATTCCTTTTGCTTCATGATGGCTAGCATTTATGGTGATAGTTTATGAAGGGATTGATTTGGAAAATTGGTGTGACCAAAATTTCTCATTTTCATACAATTTCTCCTCTTGCTTTATTCCATTGGTTTTTCCCTCCTTCTCATTCTAGAGGGCCGACCACTTTAGTGTGAGGGAGAGAGTTCATTTTGGTTGTGGAGAAAAATGTTCATCTCATTTTTGTATCAAAGTTCAAAAGCTCCATTTCAAAGTTCCTTCTTCACCTCCAATGGCAACTTCACTACCCGCTTGAGACAAGCCTTCTACACTTCATCTACAGCATTTCTTGGACACGTCGACTCGCCGACTTCATGCCCGAGTTGCCTCGGTCCAGAGGTGGGAGCCCGAAAAAGAAGCCGGCGATGTGGTGCCCGTGCCGACGACGAGATGAAGACCGGAGATTCCGCGAGGAGATCGGAGTGGAGGCCGAAGACCGAAGGACACGGATCGCTCGGTATAGCTTCCTTCTCATTTTCTAGTTTGCTAGAGCTAGGTTAATGGCCCGATCCGGGTTTATAGTGCTCGGTGGTACCGGTTTCAAGTTAATAAAAAGTTTCGTTTCCGCATTCCGGCGTCGGATTGACGGCCGGGGCGCCGCCGTGCACTTACATTGGTATCAGAGCCACGCCATTAACCTAGTCTAGCTTGCTCTAACGTGTTTACGAGTTCGATCGAACGGATTTTCCGAAAACCCGATTTCAAGTGCATCTGTTTTCTGTCGATTTGTTTTTGGCTCGAAATTTTTTTCAGTACATTGCAGAAATACGTGCAGGGAATTATAAGCATTCTGTGAAAATTTGATTGTGTGACGTCACCTTTACACCGCGGAACCGCGGCCAAACCTACGCATTGGCCGCGGTTCCGCCGCTATCTTGACTGTTCATTGCATCAAAATTTTACAGAGAGCTTCTGAGTTGAAAATGGGGATTTTGGAATATTCTTTTTGGGCCCAGATTTTCCTTGAGTCCTACAGTAGTGCTTGGGGCCCACTTCGGTAAATTTGATCGATCGAAAATTTTAAACATGTTGGTTCACAGTATTTACATTATATCTGCGACCGTGAATGTCATTTGATTGGTAAATCCTGTCTAACTGCTATAGCCCTTTTAGACGGATTTGCGAACGTGACATTCACATTGATGTTCTGTTTTGTGCTGTGATGTTGCGGATTTGTCATGGTGGATAGCCTGGATGCAATGGTAGTACAGTTTCGTTTTATATGTACATTTGATATTGCGGGGCGAGCGTCCGACATGTGGACTGCCGTCACTGCCTGTTTGTATATTATTCTTTTGGGGCATGACCGGGCTGAGGTCGATGTACCCGTTGTATGTATATTTTACTTTCTGTACTAGGATTGCCCCGAGGAAGGGTGCACGGATAGCCGGGTTCTAGAGGGCAACGGGCCCGCATCTCATGGCGTTGAGACGGAAGGGGCTTCACTCTAGAATTGGCGGGCTATTTGCCGCACTCGTAGGGGGTACAGGTTGACCCAGGAGGGGTGCCCAAGTTACCGGATTCCGTGAAGTGCTGGGTGGTCGATTCACGTTGCTGAAGGGGGCTGCCTCGCTTCAGGTTTTGGCGGGTGACTTGCCGCGCCCGTAGGGGTCTAGGATTTTCATTGCACAGGCTATCCACACGACTAGGGGAACGTCGGGTTTCAGTAGCGGCTCTATGAAACCCGGTGATCCCAGATATCTGTATTGTTCTGTGATGCTTATTACATTTCTGTGATGTTGCATTTTATCATGCCTTGAGCGAATATTATATATTGATATATATTAGTAGATTTTGTATATGTTTTGCATCCGCGCTAGTCCAGTCCCCGCTCTGTCGTTAGTTCAGTAACCTAACGGGTGATGACGGGACCCAGTGGCGAATGCGGATGGCATATACGTACATCATTATTTTTGTTCTTTATTGGTGTGATCAATTGATGGGACTGCATTGATTCGGATCAATGCAAGCTAAACAAACTTATTCTGATGTTGTTGGAACCTTTTTCCAAAAAGCTGTTATTGCAAGGGCGTTATCTTTTGTTTTGCACAGTGGTATTCGGTTATGAATATCCAGTATCTCAGTCGACGAGGCAAGGGCCGAGATCCCTTCATCGGGAGTGACCTCTTGGACAGAAATTTGCGTCAGGGCAATAACTTCACTATAGCCGATTACTTTTGCTTTGCATCGTGGTATTCAGTTGGAATATCCTGCACCTCATTCTATGGGGAAAGAGCAGAGATCCCTTCACCGGGAGTGACCTCTTTAGCAAAGGTTCTCATTACTATATTTTTACAAAGTTATCCGGTTCCTTCAACGATATCAAGTTCATTACGTTAAAGGTTTTCGCCAGAAACCATTCGTAGCCCTCCATCATTTCAGTTAAATATTCGGTAGTATTCAAGCTATATATTTTGACCTCATGCCAAGACATAGTGATTGGTAGCTACCGGATATTTATCTGTTGCATAGATAGATGCGTTGGTTTGGGACAGTCGTACTACTATTTTGGCCTACATCAAGGGTATGTACGGGTGGGTTCAAATTAACCTGGATAATGATGGGTAGAACTTGACATGTGACTTATGAAATTTTGACCTCACGCCAAGGTCATAAGAGCATGGGGTAAAAATCACATCGGGAGTTTCAAAAGAAACTGAAACTTGCTAGATATGCGCATACCTTCTGAAGTGTGATAACGTGAGCGGATTCCGTCACGTTATCATGCAATGACAGTTGGATCCCGATTCCCACTGATGAGTTGGTTTACTCCTCGGGTGATCCCGACTAATTCTTCTTTCAGGTTTGGAAAAGAATTTGACGGTACAGTGGGAGGTTTCCTGATTAGACAAAGTGATAACCATTCTGATCTAGGTTAGAGTGCATGCTGAGTGTTTCTTTTCTCTCTCTCTTTGGCAGCGACCATGACCCGACCCTTGACTATGACTCAGTGACCAAGATTAACCGAACCTTCTTATAAGACTGGCTTTTGGATTTTCTGAGTTGCAGACCTCATCGCCACTCCTACTTTTACCCTTTTTCTCCAGGACACCCCGTATTACTACGAACGTCCACTTCCATTGGATAAAACCATCGTATGGTTATATACGAACTTGAAGGAATTTATTCGAGGATGGTTTCCAGTTCTGGAGAAAACGAATAGGACTATTCAGTTGTCTTTTCCTTTTACCTTCTCTCAGGTTGCGAGTGCTCCTAGGATTAGGACAGTACACTCGTTACGCCTATTGGATAGTCTTCTTCCAAGCCTTAGGCTGGTGCCGAACGGTAGGGAATGAAGAAAACCAATTAGCCTAAACGGTGTACAGAAGGTATTAAGTTAAGACAAAGAAATGGATTAAAAGGAGGGCAAAGTAAATTACGACTGATATTCACGACCAAACCAAGTATTTCATTACCACTCCCACTTCACCTTTGTATTTCTCCAGAACACTCCGTATCACTACGAAGATCCATAGTTATTTGGATACTCCATCGTATGGTTATATAGGAACTCGAAAGGAACTTGTTCCAGTTCGGGGATGGATTCTGGTTCAGGAGAAATAGGAATAAGGTTTATTCGGTTGTCTTTTATCTTCACCTTCTCTCGCATTGCGAGTGCTCCTAGGATTAGGACAGTACACCCATTATGCTTATTGGATAGTCTTCTACCAAACCATAGGCTGGTGCCGAACGGTAGGGAAGGAAGAAAACCATATGGCCTAAAGGGGTGTACAGAAGGTAATGACTAAAGACATATAAAGGGATTTGGAGAGATGGCAAAGAAATATACGGTTACAGTTGTGAATCTGGATAATGGAAGAGGCATTACTAGGAATACCCGGATACCCCTTCGGAACATTTACATGTTTCAATTTCACTGTGTACTGTTAATAGAAAACTGATTTCCCAATTAGTCCTTACTCCAGGGTATGTATTTACCAGGTATGATTCTCACATCTGTATGGTTTTACAGATGATGAGTGGGAGTAAGTTATTGGGAATTGGGTGATCATCCTCATTATATCGGGATTCGTTGTAATTGGTGATATTTGAGGAAGTCACCTGGGTTGTTTGCCGGACAGCAAATATCTGGTTTTGAATATCCGTTATAATGCACCAATTTCAAATTGATATATCTGTACGTCTATTTTTATAGAGTGAGATATACCTTTTTGAAATTATGTCTATGACATTTACCTATATCAGTGGATGGTTAGGTAAGGAGCATTAAACAGCGGTGTAATTCTTCTTAACCATAAGTACAGTTTTCAACCTACGACACACAGGGAATGAGTTATTAGACTCAAGGGACTTATACAGAGTATTGTACGTTGTCCAGTGTCCATAAGGACAGAGGGGTTGGTCTTCGTACTATATTCGGTTTACTTATGACTTCTCCAGTTCTTAGACATGTGTTTCGTAGAAATACAAGGTCTAAGTTTTGAGAAGTTATAGGTATAAGAGTAAAGTAGAGAACCAGGTATTGCAAGTATCGGGATTCTTCAAGGGGATCGAAGATGTAGATACTTGTGTATGGTATTCAGTTGATAGTAATGATTAAGAGAACTTGCTTCTCTTTCAGGTTACTCATAATTGGAAGCACTCCTAAGTTGAGTAACGCTGATCGGTCTCTCTCCATTTACTTGACATGCACTGGAGACAGCTGCATGATTTGAATCTGGTTCAATTAAATCAGTGCCTCTGTTTCTGTATTGGATATAGAACAGTTCATATCTTGACATTGTTAAGATACGGGGCGTTGTCCAGCTTATGCTTAAAACCAGACTCTGGATGACTCAAGGCACGTTTCTGTAGTGGCTGTTTGTGGGTTGACCCAGGCTATGACGAGGGTTGACTTTCTACCATCTGGAAGATCAATAGTGATATTGTTCTTGACTCGCCACAGTTTTAATAAAAATAGATTTTTTCAGAAAACGGTAGTGGGAGTATGGTAGAACTGGAAGTGATTTCAGAACCGCAAACGATTACGGAAAATTTGATAAGAACCTATAGATTCAATTTGGTTTGACATTCCATTGGCCACTTCGCAGATATGGTGGGTAACCTTAGGCACTCGAGAGGTACTTCGGTATGCTCAAAGACGGTGACAGGGAGGTTCTTGTTTACCCAGACTTGCCATTGCTGTTGTTCCAGACTGTGAGACCCGGCAGAAGGATAAGTATAGCGTCGTTCTAAACTGGATTTAGAAGCGTACGTGTATATTATTCTGCCAGACGGTTGTCGTAGTCAGTGGGAGCAATGGAAGCATTGGTGGACAGGAGGCTTATGTCTATTTATAGACTAAAGCAGATATAGCGGAGGTAAATCATCTATTTCTGATGTGACAGTCATTGGTTTGACTTCATCAGAATAGGGGATGGATCTGTTAAGAAGGTAGTAGGGTGTTATGTCCTGGTATTTGGATGACATACACAGAGTAGGAAGTGAAATTCCTATACTACGGTCGGTTATACTTTGGTTGTCACACAGTGGTTTCTCCACATAGGACTTGGATATTATATCAGACATTTTGGTTACTAGATCTATGGTTTTTGATCTAGATTTGGGTAGTTTCCCAATCTGGGTACTTAGACAGCATTCTAAAGGTGTTTTAGAATGGACGACTCCTGGCACGGTAGTATACCTGCTGGTAATGGAGTCACCCTCTCTAAGGTGTCTTATAGACTAAAGTAGAGAGGGATGTGCATGATTGGCAGATCACTTGCTTAGGCAATTGAGTCAATCATGAGATGTCATATACCACACTAGATGTTGTTTTTGCAGTAGATGCAATAAGTTGATATTAATCCAATCCTGGAGAAACATTAGGAAGCATTTTTAGAACATAAGTGCGTGTTCTAGGGATTTGATAATGACAGCCTCATTTAGGAGACAGTTATCATTCCAGGCTTCCAAGGTGACCTGGATGACAGAGTGACTGTCAGAGTTGTAGTTTTCCCTCTGACGAGGGGCAGTATTTTGGACAGGTGGTCCAGGCGGACACTGAGGGAGGCATGGCGCAGGATACTGATTAAGTTCAGTTGACGATACAGTCTAAGAAGTTTGGATTTGGAGTTCATTTATGAACTAGGTCCCATCAGACATCCAGACACATTCTAAGACAGGTATTGCTCATTTCGGGAGATGGCTTTCTCCGCGAACTTGAGATATAGAGAGACATAGAAAGAAACATCAAAGCAGATCCACTCACTGAGGCTATTCCTCGAACGCAATAGTTTCGCAAACGGGTTTTGTGAGACTGACTAGTAGAGGAGTTGGGTGTTCGGTATCACACGGGCTGCGAGTATGCGACATCGCAATAATTAGCCTTGAGTGCAAGTGAGAGATTGTTGGAGATAGTGCCCTCAGAGTCAATTATTGGATCACAGGCACGTGATTGCAATGATTGATGGAGGACCTATCCTGATAGGACAGTCTTACTCAAGATGATAGTATGCTATCTGGTTTATCTTTATCATCGTGTACTGCTTTAGGTGACCTTACAAGTCACTATTACATGTTGATAGAGCCCCTAGGATTCTTGCTTGACTGCCAGCAGTATGAGGGCGATCATATACGTAGGAGCTGGGGTCTATAAGCACATCCTTAGAAGGTCCCTAGTCGTGGGAGTTTCGAGACAGGGCATCGATACTCTAGAGTAGACTAGTGTATACAGTTGAGACCCCAACGAGGGGCGGTGGCCGGTCTCACAAGCCACTGGTGTCAGTTGGTTCACCTAAGATGTATACAGGTGCTCATTGGGTTATGAGTACACCGGACATGACTCGCCGGGAACATGCTAGTTGGTCTTATACCTGACGTCATATAGCAGTTTCCTGGTGACATGTGTACAGGTTAGTTCATCGACCTGAGATCATCATTTGTCTCGTGTGAGTTCCCACTGTACTTTGATTTCCACGCTCAAAGGAGACGTGCAAACAGGTTTTAGTTGGGTACAATCCCGAGCTACATGGAGGCAGTGAGCGGATCTGCAGGGGTTCGTCTCTCCCGGTATTGGGGGTGAGGTCGCGCTGTGTCTAGGAGAGCCATTACACGAAGTCCTTGGCCAAGGAAGGAGATTTACTGGTAGGTATTCCATTAGTATCTCAGGGTGTTCTGGACTACACTCCGACACGACTTGTACCGCTTTTGGGGGTCTGACTTTTACCAACCCCCTAGGCCCGCCATGCGATGCTCATAGACGAACGGACCGGACTGTACGGATATTGTCACTGACAGGCTCAGTAGGGTGTCAGGATGAGTTCGCTCATCGACGTCCCTTTTGGTCAATACCTGGTAGCCCGTTACGTATGGCTAATACCTCTGACGTGCTAGTGGTTAAATCCACAACCAAAATATTGATGAGTCTTTAGAGTCCCCCACAGACCGTTTTCTCAAGTTTCGGGCGAAACGCTGTAGAGGCCGTATGGAGATATGGCAGGGTTCGATCAGATACGTGCGGTATTGCACGGATCATGATCGGACGGATAATACTAGCGGGCTTTGGTTTAAGCCGGATCCTAGTATTGTACAGTGTAGATTTTGTCTCTTTGCATTTGTATTCAGTGGGAATACAAATGCGGGCATGTATATGCAGTCGCGGGGTTTTCCTGTAATTTATTACGGGATCAGTTTTCTGAAATTGCCAGTTTGCATTCCGTTTCGGCCAGTTTTCCTTTGTTCCTTCACGGCCGGATTTTTCTGATGGAGGGGCTAATTTGCAAGTTTGCAAATTAGCTAAGTGGAGGGGTTTATTTTTTATTAAGGCATTATGATATTTCTAGCACCATAAGATTCCTTTTGCTTCATGATGGATAGCATTTATGGTGATGGTTTATGAAGGGATTGATTTGGAAAATTGGTGTGACCAAAATTTCTCATTTTCATACAATTTCTCCTCTTGCTTTATTCCATTGGTTTTTCCCTCCTTCTCATTCTAGAGGGCCGGCCACTTTGGTGTGAGGGAGAGAGTTCATTTTGGTTGTGGAGAAAAATGTTCATCTCATTTTTGTATCAAAGTTCAAAAGCTCCATTTCAAAGTTCCTTCTTCACCTCCAATGGCAACTTCACTACCCGCTTGAGACAAGCCTTCTACACTTCATCTACAGCATTTCTTGGACACGTCGACTCGCCGACTTTGTGCCCGAGTTGCCTCGGTCCAGAGGTGGGAGCCCGTAAAAGAAGCCGGTGATGTGGTGCCCGTTCCGACAATGAGATGAAGACCGGAGATTCCGCGAGGAGATCGGAGTGGAGGCCGAAGACTGAAGGACACAGATCGCTCGGTATAGCTTCCTTCTCATTTTTTAGTTTGCTAGAGTTAGGTTAATGGCCCGATCCGGGTTTATAGTGCGCGGTGGTACCGGTTTCAAGTTAATAAAAAAGTTTCGTTTCCGCATTCCGGCGTCGGATTGATGGCCGGGGCGCCGCCGTGCACTTACAGTTGTAGAATCGCATACCCAGCATCCCAAAAAGTCTATTGAATTGTGTCTGGGGGAGGGCCATCGTGAGTGGATCCGCAGTGTTGTCTTTCGGGTCTACTCTCCTGAGCTTGATCTCGCGGCGATCAACTATCTTCCGGATCAAGTGATACCACCTCAGAATATGTCTGGATGTCTGATGGGACCGGGGTTCCTTGGCCAAAGCCACAGCTCCATCGT
This sequence comes from Agapanthus africanus, assembly GCA_030015575.1. NCBI lineage: Eukaryota > Viridiplantae > Streptophyta > Magnoliopsida > Asparagales > Amaryllidaceae > Agapanthus > Agapanthus africanus. Next base: position 166,675,125 of record CM057337.1, read on the forward strand.
TATCACAATACAAAGGTATTGGATTCTCAATGGATGGAATCACACCAAGTTCAATAATGAACTTCTTCATCCAGACAGCCTCTTTGGCAGCATCATTGGTGATTGATATGAAAATTCATAGTTTGATATAAAATGTATTATCACAATCAAAGAATTTATAACCGCAATCATAGCAGTGTTGTTGTAGTTGGTTAATGAGTACGGATCGTCCACTGAGATTTGTGTATTTATTCATTCTTGCTTTAGTTGAGTCGAAAGAAATAGTTAAGAAAATTCAAGAAAAAGATTTCAAGATTTAATTGAGTTTATCATTTCAAGAAAATCAAGAAAAAAGTTCAAAATTTAGTAATCAAGAAAATATCCAAAATCAATTTTAGTTATCAAGAAAATTGAAGAATAGTTTGTAGGATTCGATAGAAATTAGTATCAATGGATGAATAGTCAAAATTACTCATCTTATCTTTTGAAAGAGTTATAACATAGATTGATGGCAATGAATGAAGATTAGGGATATATTGAAGAAACAAGGGTTTCTCCTTCACTATCCCTTATCTTTTCATTGATCACCATTCAAATCTAGATTTTAGCAAAGAAAATCATCAATCATCTAATCCCAAATTGCAACGAGATTATCAAAATGGTGATCTCGCTCCTAATTTAGTTGTTGATGATTCTTTTTCCTAAAGTTCATAATCTTCATAGGACGTAAGACGAGTATAGGATTTTATCACCATTTGATCCACTAAATTCCTTCGAATCCTAACAAACAGAGATTTATTCACACATCATGATATTCAAAGATTTAACAAATAATGATTTCATAATGCGAAAATGTAAAGAGAGCGAGATTGAAAAAATGATCACCTTTATTATTCAACTTCGAATTACACTTCTCAATTCGAGATTACAAGAAAGATTGCTCTCGATTACTCCTTTGAACACGTAATTTCTCCGTCGATCTTCGCTTTGCTCGATCACCGTGAGACTTAGACCTGTCGAGGATCATGCACTCGTTGATGACGATCGGCTTCGTGTAAAGTACCTTGAATGAACTCGCTCGATGTTGTACTCAACGATTCTTGATTTTTATCTTAATTTGAAATTGAATTGGATTGAATTGGTTCTTAAATTGTGTATCGAATTGCCTCTTAATTGTCTGTAACCCTCGAAATGAAGGCTTAGGTCCTTTATATAGGCCTTCACCAATCATCCACTAGAATCTAGGCCAATCTTCCCCAAGAAGCTAGGTAGTTTTTAGAGAAACTTCTAGAATAAGGTAGTTATCAAGCTTCCCGAAAAAGTTAGGTTGTTGTAGAGAAGTTTTCAGAACAAGGTTGTTAAAACGAAGCATCCTCAGCAAGCTAGGAAGTTGGAATGAAGCTTCTGGAGAATTATCGTCACCGGAGCCAACAACTCGGCCGCGGATCCACGGTAGATCGGCCTGACTCGGCCGCGGATCCGCGGCCGATTGGTGAGATTGATGCTTCATTTTTCTTTTGTAGTTTTGTGTTGGTCTATATGTATTCAGGTGATATCTGGAATCTTCTTATCTCTTCTAAATATCTGCCAGATTTTAACTCTTTGATTTTCTATATTTTGTCGGCGAATTTGCGATTCCGATATCTGTCCTGAGATAATTTTCTGCACAAAATCTCAATGAGGAATGTTGAGATATACAATATCATGCGTGAAATAATAAACACACAATTTCCTTCCAAAATGTTGATTACAATGTATAACACTTAGTAATTTGATATTTTCCAGACGAACTTGCAATACGTGTTATATTTATAACAAACATCCTTAGATGATTAGAAAAGTGAGAAAATTGTTATGTTAAAGATTGCAATATTTTCGACTGAACAAATTCCCCCAAACTTGACTTGATCGTCTCGAGCAAATTTCTTTTATTCAAAAGAAGGAGAAAATAGAAAGAAAAAAGAAAAACTAATTAGCACACTTTCGTAGGTCAACACGATTGCACTGAGCACGTGCAATAAGCCTCTAAACTTCTAGGTGTCCCTAGTAGGAGGAGTGTTGTCTCCTGAGGGTTTTCAGCGGATCGCACCTATAAAATCCCATAATAAAAGGAAGATAGTGAAAATTACATATAAAGATAAGAATTATAAAAGAAAGAACTTGAAAATCAGAGTTTCCAACTACACTATCTTTTCGGTTGTCATGAGCCCTATCTTAATAGTCATGAAAAGATGTTAGAAATCACATCATCCCTCAATAAAATATCGCCTTTATTCTTCATCCTACCTTCCTTCCAAACACCGATCATACACCCCTACATATGTGTAAAAAACATCCCTACACTCGGAGAATTCAATTCAAGCTATCATACTCTTGTCCATCTACCTCAGTACTTTTTAGTCGGGGAATATTTTAGATGGAATTGCTCACATATTCTTCATGCGACCGTTAATACTTATTGAGGTACTAACCGACCGATTACTAAATGTGCTCACTTATTAGGCGCAATTAGCAATTTTCTCGTCTTGCAACACCTAAGACTTAGCAGTGACTTCAAAACCAGTTGGTCTAAGGAACTAGGTGATGAAGCGCCCTCGCTATATTTTTTTATGCTGCGTTGGTGATTACAAAACCAGGGTTCATTTTTTTCTTCACCATTTTATACTTTTATTTTTCATTTATTATTTTCTTCATACTTTGGCTTTTAGACAAGAGCATTTCAAGGTATCCTCTACTATCTCGAGTTTCAAGATGTGTGTAAGTGCGTATAGTAGGGTATCAATATTCAGATATTTGGCTTCATGAATAGAAACTATTTTCAGACTTATTTTTATCCTTAGATTAGTGACTTCCTTCATCTTACTAACCCTTAGGACAACGGCTCATAACTACTTATTACTAGTTTCGTTTAAACATCATGTTTTGTACAAAAACGGCGAATAACTAAATTCCGGAAATTGTTTCTACGACTTATTTAAGATATTTAATAAGTATATTGGCCGCTATATTCATTTAAACATCATGTTTTGTACAAAAACGGCGAATTGTGCTTGCTAGATTTTCGGATAAACGACTTTTTAAGTGAAATTGGGGTTTTTGGGAATTGTAAGCTATTTTATATTATAATTAGTGCTTGTAATTGTGCAAATGAGTGTGATTAGATTTTTCTCGATAGTTTGACGTTTGTACATCGACATCGATGGTTGGTTTGACTATTCTTGCATGCGTAGGCGATAGGTTTGGACCTACGCGTGATACGCGTGCCGATGTGATTTTCGTATGCCGTTTCGATTTCGAATTTAGTTTTAATGCGATACGGTGCGTTATGATATGTAGGTACCCCATGTGGACTTCGAGACGACAAGCAAGCGCGTGGCGACGTCGGCACCGGCTAGCGAGGACCAGGTGAGTAGATTTATATCTACGGGGAGAAGTCGGGTGGATGGCGTATAGCACCCCCGCAGTCCGTGGTGATGTATACGGATGCGTATACACACCAACAATTTATGATAGGTTGTTAGGATTTATTATTGATGATTTTAGATGGATATTGGTGTTGGATTGGTGCATGGTTACGAAACCTTAGGTAGTGGGTGCACTACACTTACACATACACACATATACATACTTGCATACATTCCTTATTTCATATGTGCGTGTATGGGAATATATATTTATGTGTTCACATGGGTATGGGACTATGTGTTCATATACTGGATTTGAGGATAGTATTTGGAATTTGAGATGAGTCGATGAGATTGGGCTTGAGACCAGGAGATCGGTGACGTGATTTGGTTCGTATTGAGATACGACATGATGTTTTAGCGGGTCTTCTGACGTAGTAATTCTTACACCCGCATGCATACATAGATGGCATCAATATTGTACTAGACGTAGGACATTATTCCGGATCATGATATTTGATAAAGAAGATACCAAATGAATAGTGTGATTGATGTGACTTTGACCCGTACCCAGATTTGGGATGCCGTACGACGGATTTACGTACGAGCTATATTGATGATTGATCCGCACTCTTGACTTGGGATGCCTGATTATAGATATGGTATCGGCTATGATATTATTGAGGCGGGATCACCGACTACACATATACAGGTAGGTATATGTATCGACTCAGATGATAGGCGGTTTCCTTACCTGTAGTTCAGCTTGTTAGTTCAGCCGTATAGTTTAGTGTAGTTGTTAGATTAGATTAGACTCCTACCTATTTCAAAACTAACGAATCGTGGGTATTTTAAAAGACAGCCTAAGGGATCTTACAGATATTTCAAAAGACGTATCTTTTCATAAAAACACCGTAGCCCCTATTTTCAAAACCCCATGACTCGTGTTATTTCAAAAGGCGCCATTTGTAGGACTTATATTAGATTAATGCAGATTAGTTATAGTTGCGTCTAGTTTTCAGCTCCCGCTCATTTTTGTGGTCCGCTTCGCATCGCATGCTTATTTTATGTTTCATACTCCATTAGTGATATCATGCTGTTAGGACACCAGCACCATTACCGATGATGCGTATGTACCACGTACACTTAATTGCCGGCTCACACACATCTTCATCGGTAATTGCCATGTCACGTACACCTTAGAAAATATTATTGCTTAACTTAGCTAGATAGCTAGTAGTTTGACATAATATTAGTGTACTTACCTTATATGCCAGCTTAGATATTGTAGTTATTACTTGTCACTTCATGCATACTGTTATTCATCGTTATGCCGCATTCATGGATTCTCATACATATATTCACTATTTTACGTGTTATTGAGGTTTTGGATTCGGATTTCCATGAGATTTTCTGGATTTGGAGGAAAACCGCAAAAACATAAATAAACCTTCTCTCTTTTAAAATAAAAAGTGCGGTTTTCCTATGATGTATGAGTCGTCCACCATGAGTTTGCTGATGGATTTCGAGACCCGATTCGAGGAGTGGAGGAACCGTTTCGGGTACATGGTGGGCCCGGTATGGTACCCCGGGGCAAGAGGAATGTGGTGTTGACGTTGAGCCTGGCTGGGGAGCACTACCTACCGGTGATATTACCCGACGCGTCGGATATCCGGAGGATACCGTCGTGGTCTTGAGATGGATGGTAGGGGCCGGTCTGGACTGACGGCGCCCTAGATATTGAGATTGAGACATTGATATTTCGAGACATTGAGATTTATGTTTTGTGTCGATGCTAGACACTGTTGATACTGATTTCATTTATGATACCTCAGTTTAAAAATACAAAGGAAATCTCACTAATTTATGAAAACAGTTCTTCATTTACATGTATTCTATTTTCATGCATTCATACCTCATTCATATGATATATTGCTACCTGAGGCACTGACACGGGCACATGAGTTTACACTTGGGTTAGATATTTACCCTAGCCATTGTTATAGGCTGCATGTTATATACATTTTTGAGGATATATTATGATCATTGACCTAGGATTGCGTTATTTATGCGATTTCTGTGCGTAGATGTTTTTCTATTCACGAGTTGGCAACTCACCCCCGTTGTGCCCCAGTTTCTTGCAGGTTTGCCGTACAGGTTTCATTACGGCTTTACGGGCTCAGTTTCATTCGGGTGACTTGCTAGTAGGTGGGTTTTTCTTGTATCGTATCCATCATATTACCTTGTATAATATTATTCCGTTGTATCTAGTAAATTCCATCAACCAAACCTGTATTTATTTTGAGATAGAGACCAGTGATGTTATTCTTTCGACCTTAGAGTCGCTCGTTATATTTCTGGTGGTTTTGAGTTTCCTTTTGAGTTTTTGATCCTCGCCGTTGGCGTTGTATATTATTTTGCTTGTGTGGTTGTGAACGTCGATTGACGAAGAGCTAGCTCCCGCTTGGGGATGTCTTTTTATTGATTTCGTATACTATTCATGTTGTATCCCGTTTGGGGGCCAGTATTTACAAAGGAGACTCTGCCGAAATTTTCAGTAAATTTTGATGTTCTTAAAAACCGCATAATTCGGCTTATGCTATTAAAACTACTTGTTTTAAATTGGTTTTCCTTCACTCTACTTCTTTTCTTGGTTTGGATTTCTGGGTTTTCGGTTTACTTAGATTACGTACGCCTCGAGACGTTTCGTAGTTTAAGTGCCGGTCAGGTTCCGTAATTTCGGGACGTGACAAAGTTGGTATCAGAGCGTTAGGTTTTAACCTTCGGAGCGTAGGATGACCCTTGGTTGATGGAATAGGTGACTAAAGTAGAGTGACATACCGTTGGTATGTTCCGCGGCATATTTACGACACGCCACTCCACTTATGAAGCCTTAGGATGTACATTTCTTTGTTCAGTATTATATTCCTTCCTGATCTAGCCTCATCAGTACCAGTTTGGTTTTGCTGCTACGGTTACGGGCAGGGAGAGCTACGGTTAGAGTTGCGGTCAGCACAAGCTCGTCACGAACGAGGACTGACCAGGGCGAAATTCCGGCGACACACGATTGCAGAGATGTGTCTTTTTACTGTGTTTCCGCGCCACGAGCATTTGGCGGATCGCCTTGATGAGGTTACTCGGAGGTGCTGATCGACACTAGAGAATTGAGCCAATGATGGAGGCCAGCCAGATTTTGATAACCGTTGGTGTGTTGCTTACTCCTGATGATTGAGGCACGGTTCAGCATGCAGACGAGTGAGCCAGTTATTGCTGCGAACGACGAGATATCGCCCCAGATGTTGGAGCTATTGCAGTATAAGTTGTACTAAGAGATGATAGAAGGTCGCTAGTCATCGAGGATGAATGACTAGGACATGTGGATCGTTCGCCTACCCCGATGCGAGGTCATCAGATAGATTGATTCCAGCTAGAGACGACTTCACGCGGAGACGTTGGGAGTCGACAGAGACGATCGAATGTCAGAAACCTATTATTCCAAGTTTAAGGTAGTCGGAAAGACATGCAGGCAATTCTATGGTCCCTCTAGAAGAATGAAACCCTAACTCGACTTAATGACCGTGTGAAAGCCTTTGAACCTTAGGGTTTGCGGCAGTTCTGCGGCGCCATTAGTGAGGCTTGGGTTTGTCCTTCTACGGCTGGACCACCGATGCTGTGGTATGTACTCGATACTATTAAACTGTACCCAAGATGTTGAGCTCTTGGGGGATTATGAGGTTTTGACGAATCGATTGGATGGCTCGACTTAATTCGGATGCTAGGTGGTGAGATGCATTTCTTGGGAGATTCCAGATACGAGGATAGCCGTTGGAGCTCAGTCCATGCAGCCACGACGGGACGAGTCCGAAGCAGTCGACATTAAAGAAAAAGTGGAGTAAGAGGTTCGTACATACCTGGATATGATGACGTTCCCCTCCGCCGACATCAGAGATACGATGCGCATGCCGAGGCATTGTACTTGGATATACCTTCTAGAAGGAGTCGCGATGAGTATGCAGTCGTTCCAGAGCAAGATGCAGATATAGGAAAGGACAACAACTTCCGGACAGTTGGCAGAGACGAGGCATGGAATAGACCATGAGCAGGATTCCTTCCAGGCCACTGATGCAATGATATTTTCACCCAGGATCAGATGTGTCACGTGCATTCAGAGAGCCAGAGGCCTTGACAGTGATATGCTGCCTTGACAGGGCCGATGAGCCGATGGATTGTGAGATTGGTAATCCACGGAGAAGACTTGGACCCAGGAGTGGTCATGTTACGCACACCAGCAGGCCAGAGTTCATGATCATCGATGAGACGTCCCACTAGTGACCGCGACAGTTGGCCCGAGATTCTTAGAGGATGCACTTGAGCGGTACTGTTCCGCCATTATTGATTTCGATGTTTTGGGTGATTTATTCGTATGATTTGATTTTGATGATTGAGGATTTACGATCTTTGCACAGTGTTGCACTTGATATCGTTTTCGTGCTTTAGTTTCACATGTTTGTGATTTTACGGTTTTAAACAGTTGAGTTGGTTTTGTGCGTATGCATGCATACGAATTGGTTCTTGCACTCTGTATAGTTATTATATGCTTGCAGTGTGCACTGGACTTCGATTTCAATTGTGATACTCGATATTTGTTTTGTGCACCTTGTGCACCTGATTGATTTTGCGCACGTTCGGCGCTTGATATTGGATTTCATGATTTCGTGCACAATGGATGCACCTGATTTGGATTTTCGCGCATGTTGGGCGCATGTTTTGAAGGGTGATTTTGGTGCACACCAGAGGCACTAAATTGAGAATTTTTCGTGCATGTCAGGTGCACCTGATTTTGCTGTCAGGCACACATGTTGCCTACGACAGATGTTTCGTGCACACCCGATGCACTTAGATGTTGTTTCTGTGCGCATGTATGGCACATTCATAGATTTTGATTTCCGTGCGCACCAGACGCACGTAGCATTCATGTGCATATTTTGGGATTGATTTCGTATAGAGCAGTACGTTTTTATGATATTGCTATGTATTTTCGTACTGAGCAGGACTAGTCAGAGGACAGTACCTGAATATATTTTGCATGCATTGATAGTTATTGAAGGGATTTCCAAAAAGCGAGCTATAGCCTCAGTATTTACCTATGTGTCTGATATGACACGAGATGTTTAAAACAAGGAGACCCTTCTAAATTGTTTCCAAAACGGCGGAACGTACATTTCAAACAAAGGTATATATGTATATAGTTATTTTCTTATGATAGACGTCCGCCACTGTGCAGTGTTATACGCGTTGCACAGCGACTTAAAGAGATTTGGCATGCATTTCCTTCAGATACTTACAGATATAGATTCGATGTTTATATGTATAGTTCGAGTTACATCATATTGGTTTGATTTAGATTTGGCATTGATGTTTTCTCCATGACTCCGATGATTGCGGGATGCTTGACGGAGTTTTGATTTGAGTTATATACTCATTTTTCAAGCGCATGCGCTGCGCTACGAATTGTTTTATGTATTTACAATTTCGGAGCCCCGACGACTTGATGGTTTTTCTTAGATGTTTTAGTATTTGGGGGAGTTTGAATTTAAATTCGGGGACCGAATTTCTTTAAGGGGGGAAGATTGTAACGTTTTGAAAATCGTTTCGGTGAAATTTCGAAAAAATCGGTAAAATAAGGGGGTTTTCTGTAAAAAGTCAAAATACAAATATCTTATTATAAAAATTAAATATACATATTCTAGCTATGTAATTGCTATTATTTGTTGTTTATTGAGCCGCTGGTGAAATTTCAAATTTTCTGAAAAAAATATTATTTTATTATTATTTAAGCCGTCACTAATACATTTAATTAGGGAAAATTTTCAGTAAATTTTGATTCGGATTTCCATGAGATTTTCTGGATTTGGAGGAAAACCGCAAAAACATAAATAAACATTTTCTCTCTTTTAAAATAAAAAGTGCGGTTTTCCTATGATGTATGAGTCGTCCACCATGAGTTTGCTGATGGATTTCGAGACCCGATTCGAGGAGTGGAGGAACCGTTTCGGGTACATGGTGGGCCCGGTATGGTACCCCGGAGCAAGAGGAATGTGGTGTTGACGTTGAGCCTGGCTGGGGAGCACTACCTACCGGTGATATTACCCGACGCGTCGGATATCCGGAGGATACCGTCGTGGTCTTGAGATGGATGGTAGGGGCCGGTCTGGACTGACGGCGCCCTAGATATTGAGATTGAGACATTGATATTTTGAGACATTGAGATTTATGTTTTGTGTCGATGCTAGACACTGTTGATACTGATTTCATTTATGATACCTCAGTTTAAAAATACAAAGGAAATCTCACTAATTTATGAAAACAGTTCTTCATTTACATGTATTCTGTTTTCATGCATTCATACCTCATTCATATGATATATTGCTACCTGAGGCACTGACACGGGCACACGAGTTTACACTTGGGTTAGATATTTACCCTAGCCATTGTTATAGGCTGCATGTTATATACATTTTTGAGGATATATTATGATCATTGACCTAGGATTGCGTTATTTATGCGATTTCTGTGCGTAGATGTTTTTCTATTCACGAGTTGGCAACTCACCCCCGTTGTGCCCCAGTTTCTTGCAGGTTTGCCGTACAAGTTTCATTACGGCTTTGCGGGCTCAGTTTCATTCGGGTGACTTGCTAGTAGGTGGGTTTTTCTTGTATCGTACCCATCATATTACCTTGTATAATATTATTCCGTTGTATCTAGTAAATTCCATCAACCAAACCTGTATTTATTTTGAGATAGAGACCAGTGATGTTATTCTTTCGACCTTAGAGTCGCTCGTTATATTTCTGGTGGTTTTGAGTTTCCTTTTGAGTTTTTGATCCTCGCCGTTGGCGTTGTATATTATTTTGCTTGTGTGGTTGTGACCGTCGATTGACGAAGAGCTAGCTCCCGCTTGGGGATGTCTTTTTATTGATTTCGTATACTATTCATGTTGTATCCCGTTTGGGGGCCAGTATTTACAAAGGAGACTCTGCCGAAATTTTCAGCAAATTTTGATGTTCTTAAAAACCGCATAATTCGGCTTATGCTATTAAAACTACTTGTTTTAAATTGGTTTTCCTTCACTCTACTTCTTTTCTTGGTTTGGATTTCTGGGTTTTCGGTTTACTTAGATTACGTACGCCTCGAGACGTTTCGTAGTTTAAGTGCCGGTTAGGTTCTGTACTTTCGGGACGTGACAGTAATGCACCGGTTGGTGGAAGAATATGTTATGTAGAGCCAAGAAGAAGTGGGGAAGAAACAAGAGGTGGTATGGAATGGATTTGCGTCTCGATTTGAAGAGACGACACAATGATAATGATGGATTACTCGCATTCTCGTTATTGTTAAGAAATACGAGTGATGGTTCAACTTCTTTGGTTTAGGGTTGATTCATCACAACTCCCGTGTCTGCTGAGAATGCGGGTTCATCACTGAAAATTTCTTCAAAGCTTTAATCGATATCCCAAAGAATTTTCTCATTTGAAAGAACGGGATGATACTCAGACTCCATAACAGGTTCATAATAAGGGTTAGATGTTGACCCGGACAACTCGAAAGAAGGGTCCATATGTGTATAATACATCGCTGGGTCAAACAACAACGTACTAAGGGTGTCTGGATATGTATCGTGAAGCTGTTCTAATTCGCTGTTGTCGACATCCATTAATTCAATAGAACATACTCGAGCATGAGGTTCGGAGGGTTGACTTCCCAACTTGTAAAAGCTCAATTGACTTATTCCCGAAAGATAGGTTCATAGAGCCGTTTCGACAGTTGATTACAGCGTTGGAAGTAGCCAAAAAGAGTCGAACGAGAATCAACAGAATTTGTTCCGTGGGTTCGCTATAGGCTGTGTATCTATAACAATAAAGTCTACAGGGAATATAAATTCCCTGACTTTTATCAACATATCCTCAAGCTCACCCCTAGGTTTGGTGATGGATCGATCGGCTATCTATAGAGTTGTGTGCGTGGGCTTTAACTCTCCGATACCTAATTGTTCATAGACAGAATATGGAAGCAAGTTAACACTAGCGTCTAAATTGAGTAAAGCGTGATTGATATTTTTACCCCCAATAGAAATAGAAATTGTAGGACAGCCAGGGTTCTTACGTTTCTTGGGTAATTGCTGTGTAAAAGCTGTGCTTACATTACTCGACATGAATACCTTTTTGGGCACTTGAGTTTTTCTCTTCCTAGTGCACAAGTTCTTAAATATTTTCGCATAAGCCAGAACTTGTTGTATAGTATTTAGGAGATGGATATTTATATTGCTTAAACATTTCCACAATTTTCTCCATTTGTGCGTTAGGTTTGTTGGGCCTCAACCAATCTGAAAATGGAGCTCTATCAATAAGTGTTTGGTCCAACATTTGTGGAGAAGTTTGTGGGGGTGGAATCGATCCCAGAATTGGAGTGGGGATCATCTTATGTTGACTCGAGGAGGTGGGCGGAGGGTTCGAGGCTTGGGGAAAACGGAGAATAGGCTCGGAAGAAGAAGGTAAACAAGACGAAATAGGATAAGAAGTAGAAGTGGAAGCCGGAGTGTCATTGATTATTTCATCATTATCAGTATCAATCTGTTCACCCACATGGTTATTCAATACTCTTCCAGATCTCAACGTGGTAATAGCACTCATATGATGTGAGTAGCCAGGATTAGGTAGGGGTTGAGCTGGAAGTTTTCCTTTCTCTCCAGCACTCATTTTGGTGTTTAATCATGCAATTTGTGCTTCTATCGATTTAATACTCTCACCGTGGGAGGCGGAGTCCTTCTTTATATTATCGACAGAAGACTTTATCTCAGCCGAAACTTGCATGAAATTTTTCAGAAACAAATTCATGATTTGTTCGAGTGAAGATGAATTATCGATACGGTCAATTGCAAAGAATTATTATACTGTGCAGAAGTGTTGGCCGGATTTTGAAAAGTTTGCGATTGAAAGGGGTGCTGACTCAGTTGTGGTGGTTGCTGTTGCTATGGAGGAAGTCTTTGATAATTGCTTTGGAACTGGTTTTGATTTTGGGTTTGGTTTTGATTCCAAGCAAAATTAGGATGATTTCTCCATCCCTGATTATATGTAAAAGAATAAGGATCGTTTGTAGGTTGTTGCTGAAAGGCAGCATTAGTGTGCTCATGTCCTTGAAACGGAGATTCAAAAGACATTCTTCCGTCAGATGTGATGGATCTGAACAGAATCCACACACGGTTTTAGGGAGTGTCACCTGGTTTAGGGAGTCTAATAAAAATTTGTGTTCCATAGTGTTCCCCTCCGAAAGACGGCGCGACGTGAAGACGTCTTGCTTGAAATTCGGAGTAGATGCTATTTGGTTTTATCCATCTACCTCTCTGAGGATGCCAAGTTGATTTATGGCACCATGTGTCGAAGGTTTAAACGGATGCGGCCGATGTAGCAGACTTCGTCAGATTCCCCCTCATTTAAGGGGTTTTTGATTGTGGGGACGCTCTTCCCTGCAGGCGCAAGCCCCAGCAGTTAATTACACTACCGCATCGCGGCAGCCACTTTCTCCTTCTCCAGAATTTCACTTCGTGTCGTGTGTGTTTGTTTTGTTTGTGGATGCCCGTGGATTGTATACGGAGACTAAGTTATGCCGTCGCCCGTAGGACGTGGATTAGTCCAAATCCGTATTTACTTAGATTTGGGTTTGGTGTTTTAGTTTAAAGATACGTTAGCCGTATTGAGGCTAAGATCAACTTAAACGTTCATCAAGGATACGTTAGTCCTATTTGAGACTAGGATCGACTTAACGTGATGATCCATTTAATATATGGCCGTCGGGACCCGTCACCTTTCTGACGTCGTTGAAGGATTACAACGATAGGTGTCAGAGGAGTTCAGAGATGTACCCTTAGACCGAAGTTGATTAGGGGATATGAAGTCTATTTGAATGTTTAAGGATACGTTAGCCATGTTTGAGGCTAAGATCAACTTAAACGGGATCGTTTAGATCCGACAGAAGAGCGTTTAGGGGGCTCTACTGTTCCAGTTTAGGGACGTAGTGGTCCATAGGTAGTTTAAGGAAGTTGCGGTCCATGTTCTAGTTTAGGGACGTGGTGGTCCATTTCCTGTTTAGGGACATAGGGATCCATTGCCAGTTTAGGGACATGGTGGTCCATTGGTAGTTTAAGGACATTGCGGTCCATTGCCAGTTTAGGGACATGGTGGTCCATCATTAGTTTAAGGACGTTTCGGTCCACGAGTTTAAGGACCCCGCAGTCCGTATCGATGTGTGGTTGTCGGGACCCATCATCTCTCTGACGTCGTTGAAGGATTACAACGATAGGTGTCAGAGGAGTTCAGAGATGTACCCTTGAACCGGATGTAAATTGATTTAAGAGAGCAGCCGTGCTCAGTCGATTTAATTTGAGGACTTACGGCCATGATTGGGTTAAGTCCAATTGAAAATATTCAACTTTTTTTATCTTTGGCCTATTAGGCCTGTGCTAGGGCTTTGCCCCTGTTTAATAATGCACTGCATTTTATTTTTGCCTGCTAGGCCATTTTGATTTGGGCTCTGTTCCTTTTAAATGATGCACAGCATCTGATTTGGCCGGTTAAGTCCCTTTTTTATTGGGCTTGGCCCTTCTGTAAATAATGCAGTGCATTAATCATCTGACAGTGACTTGTCAGACGCTTTGCGCCAATTAATGACGCAAGCGCATGTGGAGGTGACACGTGTCACGCTCTGGTGAGCGCAAGCGCAACAGTGCAGTGCGCTGCGCTGTTACGCCGCTGACACGTGGCGCGCTCTGATGAGTTGCGCCAATTTCAGAGAGCAATGCTCTATCTTAAAAGCGTATAGCGCAAGTGATCTTGGAGCTGACACGTGGCGTTCTCTGGTGGCTTGCGCCAACCCAAGAGCGCAACAGTGCCAATTTTGCAAGTGCAGGGCACTGTTTTATACTTTGATCAATTTTAGATCAAAGAAAACAAGTTTTCCTTGTTTTCAAAGAACCAGTGGTTCATAAAAAAGTGCAAGGCACTGTTATTATCTATTTTTTATTGAGGATCATTGATCTTGTTCTTAGATCAATGATCTATTCAGAAGAGAACCTTCTCTTTTATAAAGGTTTTTACCTTTTTGTTCTTGAGTTCTTCTTAATTCTTCAGAGTTCTCTCTTTTTCTCTCTGTTCTCCTCTTTCCTTTTTTTTGAATTGGGGTTTAGGGGCCTTTATATAGTGCCCATTAATTTGTTAAATTTGTTAAAGAGATTATTCTCTGAGTGATTTGGGGAATTTCTCCCTCCGTTAGATCTTTGATCTAAGGGCTTCTGTTTTACAGAAGACAATCTTCTTGTTTTAACAAGAACAGAAAGATCTTACTGGAATTTAATTCTGTTTGGCGCAAATGCCCCAGCGCTTGACACGTGTCACACAGCGCACAGCGTAGCGCAGCTGCGCTTGCGTAACTGCGCTGCCACGTGTCGCGCAGCGCACAGCGCAGCGCAGCTGCGCTTGCGCAACTGTGCTGCCACGTGTCGTGCAGCGCAGCGCAACTGTGCCGCCACGTGGCGCGCAGCGCAGAGCGCAAGTCAGCTGAAGCGCTGCTTCTTTTATTTTAATTTTAATTTTCAAAAGAGAGCTTTGCTCTGATTGGGGGAAACAGAAGCGTTGCTTCGTTTCCCGCCTTGGAATTTGAACAGAGCTTTGCTCTGATTGGGGTAAACACATAGCTTCAAGTTGCTTTTGCATTGCTGCCATTTCAGCTTTGACTGCTATGGAAATATCAAGTTGATGGATACCTCCCTTAGACGATGGTTGACTAACACTCTCCCATTGCAAAGTTTTTTCAGCAAAATCTTCCAAAAATTTCCAAACTTCACCATCGTCCTTAGATAGGAACTTGCCTTGACACATGGTTTCAAGCATCTGCTTTGTCATTGGAGTAATACCTTCATATATAATTCGGCACAGATCCCATCTATGGATTCCGTGATGAGGACATTGGACAAGCAGATCCTTGAAACGTTCAAAACAATTCCAAAATGGTTCATTGGGAAGCTGGGAAAATTGGTTGATTTCACTCCTAACATGGGCGGTCTTATGATTGGGATAAAATTTTTTAAGGAATGCTATAACGAATTCATCCCAATTGGAAATAGAATGCGCGGGTGTGTTATAAAGCCACTTTTCGGCTAAATCGCACAAAGTAAACGTGAGAAGACATAAACACATAGCATCCACAGAAAGTTGTGAAGTGCCCATCATAGCACATTCGTTTTCGAATTTGGTGATAAAAACGTACGCGTCTTCAGACTCAAGACTGTGAAATTCAGGTAAAAGATTGATATAGTGTGGTTTGATTGCGAAATTATCCCCATTGGCTGGTGGAATGGAAAGATAAGTAGAAAGAGGACCACATATAGGATAACATCTCTCTTGGAGAGATATACGCGGTAGATTCTGCGCACCTTCGGGTGGTGGCAGAGTAGTGTTATTGAAAGTTGATGGAGAACCGTCCATCTCGGCGGATGTGGTGAATGGTGGGGAAAGAGAAGATGAAGAAATACCGACTTCGGAGTCGATAGACAAAATGCGGACAAGAAGGGCACTGGAATCCCGTGTCCAGCCCAGCATGCACTAAGCAGGTTTAGCGCAAGTAGCAGCGTATGTGATAATTAGAGAAAGTGATTTGGTTTTTATGGTTTGTTTTAGAAAAATCACAACAAAAAATGCACAATCAACCTTTAGATCTACGGTCACCTAGGTCAAGTCACTTGACCGCTCCTAAACTTCCAGAAGAAAAATCGCAGGATAAATCATCTACTACCTCTTTATCCCTCCAGTGGCCAGGTAAGTGCCAGGTAAGTGGGAGGTATCCGCTACGTAAGTAGCGGGACTAATTAAGTAACCACTTGTTTTAGACACACTTGCCTCAGACACCACAATAGAAATACGGATAAACAATAGATTACCCATGACCTTCCACTGTCCTGATTGAGTGCGACAGTCCTTAGAGTCTTGTCTAGATATTTTTTAGTTAATAAGGCTGATGCGGATGCTAGTTTTGTGATTTTTGGGGCTTAGAAAGGGTAATGAAATCCCCACCTAATCTGAATTTGGTCTTTGACCCTTAATTTCCGTATTTAAATATGCACAAACAACCAATTTCAAGAAACGCAACAAGATTTTTTTTTTTGAGCGGCGAATATTTTTTTTGCAAAGAATCCTGCAGAAAAGTGTTATTGGACAAGATCAGAGGAGAGATAAGAAAGTAGAGAATATACCACAGAAAACTGGAGCTCTAAATCTTCTAAAACGCCGCGGCTCCGCCGCAAATTGCACCTTTCTGCCGCGGTTCCGCTGTCGCTTGAACTGTTCTTTGAACAAGATTTGGTACTGATGCTCCCCTTGCTTCTCTGTCCTAGATGAAATGACCTGAATATTTTTTTCTCCCTGCTGCAGCGATTCCAGATTTCCTTGCAAAATTCACACACTAATCGTTAAGCACATGATGCGATTTTGATTCAAATTTTTGATGGAATAATAATATTTCAACTCAAATAGAAACAACGAAAAAATTACGCACGCATCCCCGGCAACGGCGCTATTTGATTGATATGAAAATTCATCGTTTGATATGAAAAGTATAATCACAATCAAAGAATTTATAACCGCAATCAATATTGGTGTTGTTGTAGTTCGTTAATGAGTACGGTTCGTCCACTGAGGTTTGTGTATTTATTCGTTCTTGCTTTAGTTGAGTCGAAAGAAATAGTAAAGAAAATTCAAGAAAAAGATTTCAAGATTTAATTGAGTTTATCATTTCAAGAAAATCAAGAAAAAATTTCAAAATTTAATAATCAAGAAAATATCCAAAATCAATTTTAGTTATCAAGAAAATTGAACAATAGTTTGTAGGATTCGATAGAAATTAGTATCAATGGATGAATACTCAAAATTACTCATCTTATCTTTTGAAAGAGTTATAACATAGATTGATGGTAATGAATGAAGATTAGGGATCTATTGAAGAAACTAGGGTTTCTCATTTACCATCCCTTGTCTTTTCATTGATCACCATTCAAATTTAGCCTTTAGCAAAGAAAATCATGAATCATCTAATCCTAAATTGCAACGAGATTATCAAGAACGGTGATCTCACTCCTAATTTGGTCGTTAATGATTCTTTTTCCTAAAGTTCATAATCTTTATAAGACGTAAGATGAGTATAGGATTTTATCACCATTTGATCCACCAAATTCCTTCGAATTCTAACAAACAGAGATTTATTCACACATCATGAGATTCAAAGATTTAACAAATAATGATTTCATAATGCGAAAATGTAAAGAGAGCGAGATTGAACAAATGATCACCTTTATTAGTCAACTTCGAATTACACTTCTCAATTTGAGATTACAAGAAAGATTGCTCTCGGTCACTCCTTTGAACGGGTAATTTCTCCGTCAATCTTCGCTTTGCTCGATCACCGTGAGACTTGGACCTGTCGAGGATCACGCACTCGTTGATGACGATCGACTTCGCGTAAAGGATCTTAAATGAACTCGCTCGATATTACTCAACGATTCTTGATTTTTGATCTTGATTTGAAATTGAATTGGGTTGAATTGGTTCTTAAATTGTGTATCGAATTGCCTCTTAATTGTCTGTAACCCTTGAAATGAAGGCTTAGGTCCTTTATATAGCCTTTCACCAATCTTCCACTAGAAGCTAGGCTAATCTTCCCCAAGAAGTTAGGTAGTTTTTAGAGAAACTTCTAGAATAAGGTAGTTATCAAGCTTCCCTATGAAGCTAGATTATTGTTGGGAAGTTTCCAGAACAAGGTTGTAACAACGAAGCATCCTCAGCAAGCTGGGAAGTTGGAACGAAGCTTCTGGAGAATTATCGTCACCGGAGCCCACAACTCGGCCGCGGATCCACGACGGATCGGCCTGACTCGGCCGTAGATCCGTGGCCGATTGGTGAGATTGATGCTTCATTTTTCTTGTGTAGTTTTGTGTTCGTCTATATGTATTCAAGTGATATCTGGAATTTTCTTATCTCTTCTAAATCTCTGCCAGATTTTAACTCTTTGATTTCCTGTATTTTGTCAGCGAATTTGCGATTCCGATATCTGTCCTGAGATAATTTTCTACACAAAATCTCATTGAAGAATGTTGAGATATACAATATCATGCGTGAAATAATAAACACACAATTTTCTTCCAAAATGTTGATTACAATGTATAACACATGGTAATTTGATATTTTCCAGAAGAACTTGTAATACGTGTTATATTTATAACAAACATTCTTAGATGATTAGAAAAGTGAGGAAATTGTTATGTTAAAGATTGCAATATTTTCGACTGAACAGTTGGCATCGATGTATTCAGCCTCCGCCGTCAAGTCTGCAACGATATCTTGCTTGGAACTCTTCTAACATACCGCCTCTCCATTAAGGGTGAAGACAAAGCCCGAGACAGACTTGTTGGCATCCTTATCACTCTGGAAGCTCGAATCAGTAAAGGAGTCTACTTGGAGTTCTCCGTTACCATACGCCAAGAACATCTCTTTAGTCCTTCTCAAGTACTTAAGAATGTTCTTCATAGCTATCCAGTGCTTCTCCCCTGGGTTTAATTGATACCTACTTACCACACTAAGTGCGTAAGCTACATTCGGTCTGGTGCATAATATCGCGTACATTATATACCCAACTGTAGAAGTATAGGGTATCATGTTCATGCGAGCCCTTTCCAAATCAGTCATGGGAGACATCTCTTTGGAGAGAGTGATTTCTGAACAAGCGGGTAAATTACCACACTTAGATTTTGTAGGAACCCTATTCAATTGGTATGCAGTTGTCTCACGTGCATAACCCAGAAAGGAAATAGGTAACTCAGCAACACTCATCATAAAGCGCACCATATCTAATAGGGTGCGATTTCTTCGCTCCGATACTCCATTGTGCTGTGGTGTATATAAAGGAGTAAGCTGAGAGAGAATCCCGTTCTCTTTTAGATAATCTCAGAATTTCGTGCTTAAGTATTCGCCTTCTCGATCAGATCGAAAGATTTTAATACTTTTACCCGTCTGGTTCTCTACAAGTTCACTAATCGGTCAGCCAGGTAGGTGTTGGTACTCCGAGGGAGTCTCCCCGTGTTTTCACATGGAACTAATTAAATAACCTTGTTTTCGCAGGGGCATAACCCCGTTAACAACCTTCTTAGACATCTACTGGATTAACTAATTGTAAAGTGGAAAACTCTCTCAGGAGTAACACTTACTCGCAGTAAGTATCGAGATCCAACTATCATATAGAAGATATGCAATCTCGTTGCAAATTTCAACACTTGAAATTCCCGATAATTGTTTTTACCCATAACGACCTATGACCTTGACGGAGGTCAACAAACCATAGGCCGCTAGTCAAGTTCAACCCGTCATTTCTTGATCGATTCGAACCCACCCACACAAACCCTTGACGGGGGTCAATAAGGCTGTGTAACTATCCTTACCGATCGCATCAATATGCTGCAGATAGGTATTACCTAGCTACCGTACACTGTGTCTTGACAGAGGTCAACAAACATAGCATGAATACTAAACACTACATATCTGAAATGACGGAGGGTTACGGCTGGCTTTGAAGAAAACCTTTAACGTAATGAACTTGATATCGTTGTAGAATCTAGTGATTTGAAAAGGAGTGTTTTAAGCTCCGCTTTAAAAATTGAGCAGTTTTCAAAACAAACCGAGTGGGTTGTAGCATATACTAGTTTTGCTAAAGAGGTCATTCCCGGTGAAAGGATCTAGGCTCTTTCCTCATCGAATGAGATGCTAGATATTCATAATGGAATACCGCTATGCAGAGCAAGAACTGGAGCTACCATTTTGAAAATTTGATTCTACAACATCTTTTAGGTTTCTTTTTTTATTAATCTTATTAATGACGTCTTACCAATTATGTTTCCTAAACATCATATAAGAAACAAAAATAAAACACATATATATGCCATCCGCATTCGCCACAGGGACCCGGGTCTTCACCGTAAAGTTACTTAACTTACGACAGGGCGGGGTCAGGACCAGCGCGGATGCAAAACATATATAGTGTCTACTAATATATCATATATATAAGTAGCATTTGTATCACGCAGTTATATGATCACATCACATCACAGAACAACAGAAGCAGATATATGAAATAAATGATATATTAGGAGGTCCATTGTTTCGCCCAATCAGAGCAAAGCTCTGTTGAAATTCAAAATTCAAAATTTTGAAGCAACGCTTCAAATCTTTGGCGCAACGCGCCACATGTCAGGCACTGATACGTCAGCACAGCGCCCAAGGCAGTGCACCCAATCAGAGCAAGGCTCTGTTTGAAATTCAAACTTTAATTGAAGGAAGCAACGCTTCAGTTGCGCTGCGCTGTGCGCTGCGCGACACGTGTCAGCGCAGATGCGCTAGCGCAGTTGCGCTGCGCTTTGCGCTGTGCGACACGTGTTACGCGCTGGGGCATCTGCGCCAAACAGAATTAAAATTTCAAGAAATTTTTTCTGTTCTTGTTAAAACAAGAAGATTTTCTTCTGCAAAGCAGAAGCCCTTTGATCAAAAATCCAACGGTGGGGAAAATTCCCCAAATCACTCAGAGAAAAATCTCTTTAACAAATTTAACTAATTTATGGGCACTATAAAAAGGACCCCAGACCTCAATTCAAATGCATCAACATCTTTCAAAAAAAAAGAGAAGAGAATTCTCGAGAACTCCTCAAGAACAACAGAAGGTAAAAACCTTTGAAAGAAGAGAAAATTCTCTTATGAACAAATCAGTGATCTAAAAACAAGATCATTGATCTTTAAACATAACTAAATAAATGAATAAATAAAATAAAAATAGTGCTTTGTACTTTTTCATGAACCTTTGGTTCTTTAAGATAAGAAAAAACTTATCTTTTCCTTTGATCTAAATTAGATCAAGAAATCTAATAGTGCTTTGCACTTCTGTTCTTGAATCTAAAAGATTCTTAATGTTTTGCACTCCCAAACTGCGCTGTTGCGCTCTTGAGAAAGCGCCACGTGTCAGCTACAGAACAATTTGCGCTATGCGCTCTTAAAACAGAGCTTTGCTCTCTGGAATTGGCGCAACTCACCAGAGCGCGCCACGTGTCAGCAGCGCAACAGCGCAGTGCACTGCGCTGTTGCGCTTGCGCTCACCAGAGCATGACACGTGTCCTCACCACAAGCGCTTGCGCTCAGTGATTGGCGCAAAGCGCCTGATAAATGCAATGCATTTCTTGAAGGGTCAGGCCCAAGTAAAAGGCCTAACAGGCCTAATAAATAAAATGTTATGCAGAGGAGAGCCCAAACAAAATGGATGCTCTGCATCATTCATAAAAGGTCAGAGCCCAGTCCAAATAAAAATAGAAAATAATGCAATGCATTATTTTAAAAATAGGCCAAGCCCTGGCGCAGGTCTAATAGACCAACAGCAAATAAAAAATGTTGAACATTTTTTTAACTGGACTTAGCCCAATTCTGGCCGTAAGTCCTTAAATTAAATTGAACTGAGCATAAATGCTCTCGCTCTCTTAATCAATCTACATCCAGTTTGAGGGTACATCTCCGAACTCCTTTGACATCCATCGTTGTAATCCCTCAATGACGTCAAAGAGGTGACGGGTCCCAACGACCACATATCAGTATGGACTGCGGGGTCCTTAAACTCGTGGACCGAAACGTCCTTAAACTAATGTTGGACCGAAACGTCCTTAAACTAATATCGGACCGAAACGTCCCTAAACTAATAACGGACCACCACGTCTTTAAACTGGAATACGGACCACCACGTCTTTAAACTGGAATACGGACCACCACGTCCGTAAACTGGAATACGGACCACCACGTCTTTAAACTGGAATACAGACCACCACGTCCCTAAACTGGAACATGGACCACCATGTCCCTAAACTGGAATACGGACCACCACGTCCCTAAACTGGAGCATGGACCGCTACGTCCTTAAACTGGCGATGGACCGAAACATCCTTAAACTAATAATGGACCACTACGTCCCTAAACTGGAACATGGACCACCACGTCCCTAAACTGGAGCAATAGAGCCTCCAAATGCTCTTTTGCCGGATCTAAACGGTCCTGTTTAAGTTGATCTTAGCCCCAAACACGGCTAACGTATCCTTAAACATGCAAATGGATTATAAAACTCCAAATCAACCTTGGTTCAAGGGTACATCTCTGAACTCCTCTGACATCTGCCGTTGTAATCCTTCAACGACGTCAGAGAGGTGATGAGTCTCGATGGCCAGATATTAAATGGATTATCACGTTAAGCTGATCTTAGTCCCAAACAGGACTAACGTATCCTTAACGAACATTTAAGTTGATCTTAGCCGCAACGCGACTAATGCATCCTTAAACTAAAAAC
The DNA here is from genome assembly GCA_030015575.1 of Agapanthus africanus. Classification (NCBI taxonomy): domain Eukaryota; kingdom Viridiplantae; phylum Streptophyta; class Magnoliopsida; order Asparagales; family Amaryllidaceae; genus Agapanthus; species Agapanthus africanus. The sequence goes on from CM057337.1 coordinate 166,697,969, forward strand.
ACCAAACCCAAATCTAAGTAAATACGGATTTGGACTAATCCACGTCCTACGGGCGACGGCATTACTCAGTCTCCGTATACAATCCACGGGCAACCACAAACAAAACAAACACACACGACACGAAGTGAAATTCTGGAGAAGGAGAAAGTTGTTACCGCGATGCGGTAGCGTAATTAACTGCAGGGGCTTGCGCCTGTAAAGAAGAGCGTCCCCATAATAAAAAACCCCTCAAACGAGGGGGAATCAGACGAAGTCTGCTACATCGGCCGCATCCGTCTAAACCTCCGATACACGGTGCCATAAATCTGTTAGTTATATGTATGCCCTAGAGGCCATTACTATACATAGGATGTATATTGTAGTGGATGCTGGGACGTATATAGGGAGGACTTTCTCGCTCGACATGATAGTATGCTATCTGGTTGATCTTTACCTTAACGTGTATACTGTTTGTCTCTCTGTTACATGTTGGTAAAGCCCTTAGGATCTGTACTTGACTACCTGGACTATGATGCGGATCATACTAGTGGGGACATGGTAGTCTATAAGTACATCCTTCAAAGTCCCTAGTCGAGGGTGTATCGAGACGGGGCATCGATATACCAGAGTAGACTAGCGTATACCTTCTCGACCCATACAGATGGGCGATGGATGATCCCATATCCATCGGTGTTTGACATCAGAGATGATATACGGGTGCTCAGTAGAGACTGGGTACACTGGACGGACTCGCCGAGAACTCCCAGATGGTATTATACCTCACGTCAGATGGCAGTTCTCTGGTGACACTGGTACAGAGTAGTCTGTTGACCCGAGATCGTCATAGAGTCTTGTGTGGTTCCCACTGTGCTTTGATTTCCATCTTACCACGTCCAAGAGGGCGTGCAAAACGGTGGTTTTTGGGTACAGTCCCGAGTCACATGGAGGCAATGAGCGATAGGAGGGGATTCGTCTCTCCCGGTATATGGGGGTTGATGTTGCACTGTGTTCGATCGGCTATAACAGGAAGTCCCTGGCCAGGGCTGCTCAGAGAATTGCTGGTAAGTGTTACCAGTAGTTTCTCGACCCGTTATGAGCCTCATATCGACACGACTTATTGAGCTATTGGGGTCTGACGTTTACCACCCCTAGACGAGATATGCGACATATCAGACGATCAGACCGGACTGTACGGTAGTGTTACTGGTCGGATTCACTGGAGCGTGAGCGGGCTTGCTCGTCGATCTTCAGATCGCTCAATACCCGGGTGGCCGTTACGTTTAGCAGACCGCTTGCGGCTTGTGGATGGTTGATATGATCATCATCCGCTGCCGGCGTATTGACGAGTCTTTAGAGTCCTACACAGAGGTTTCCTGGCTCAAGCGAAACGAAATAGGAGCGCATATGAGATATGTGCGGGACCGAGAATAATACGAGTATGTGATACCGTATTCTATTCTCGCGATAAATATATCGAATGGTTGTATGCGATATAACCTAGTTATCGATTCAAGCGTTGATTCGATAAGCCGATATATTAGATACCAGTCGGTTATGTGCGCATGACCGGATCATTGAATCAAATGTTGATTTAATGATTTAATGTATAATTATATATTTGATATATTACTTTGCATTAACTAGTATCGGTTCACTTTAGACGGATTTTCTCACTTGGTTCGTGCGCATTGCATATGCGATATGTTTTTGTGCACTTGTATGTATCATGTTTGATGATGCATGCTTTTTGATTAAGTGTAAAGTATTAAACCTTGGTTAATGATATGGTTAGGGTTTATAATTTAGTTATTCATTTATCTTATTTAGTTATTCATTTATTTTTGATAAATGAATATAAGAATGAGAAAAGGGTGGTGGCTTCTTTTGTTGTTTTGTTAAAGCTTCATGAAGCTTTGACTTAGTCCACTATTCTTATCTCATCCTTAACCCTAACCATACCACTCAACCATGATTAATTCTCTACACTAAACCATGGTTCTAAGATGATAAGAATGTATTATTCTTTTCTTTTTAGAATGATCTTATGATAAGCTTTCTTCTTCTTCTTCCTTGACTTCAAGAAGAAAAGCTTTACCTCATCAATGGTGGATTGATGTTTTGAGTGAGAAATCCAATTCTAAAGTTAACCCACTTCCTATTTCTTCATCCTCTACCTCTTGCCAAGTAGTAGAGTGTGTTTTCTTCACAACTTTTCACGGTTTGGTGAAGGTGGAGCTTGATTCATCGATGCTTCGACGTAGATCATCTTCGGCATGGACATCGACGACCTAGCTTGCCCATTCTCCGACGAAGCCGATCCTAGAGCCCGGATTTGATTTGGACAGCGGAGAGGACCTCGTTGCGGAGCTATGGAGGTGGAGCACCGGATCTACAAAGGTTGTATTTCCGTATTTTATATAGTTAACTGTTAACTAGTACTTGTTCGCCTAGACCTCTAGTATACGATCCGTTGTTTAGGGTTTGTAGGCACCGTAATTTTTGAAATTGCCATGGTTGATGGCTTGGGAGACCTCACTAGAGTGCCTAGGAACCCTGCAAAATCAACTTGCATCTTCGGAGAGGTGGACGGATGAAACCACATAGCATCTGCCCCGAATCTCAGGCAAGACGCAAAGTCTAGGCCGCCATTCGGAGGGGAACAGATTCTGGCACTCCCGGTAGGACCTTTTCCTCTTTCCACTCCACACTTCGTGTGTCGTCCTCGCGAACCAATCGCGGTTTGTTTAATGGTTGCCTTCGGATTTCAAGTAACTAAGATTTGGTCTTTTTCCTGGCGTAGAACTCAAGATTCAATGGCCTTCAACTGCACCAACTGCTCGAAATGCCACTGCAACGGACGCTCCACCTCACCAGGACGTGTAGCATATGGACCCCAAGCGGCTTCCTTCCTCGCTCTGCCAGTAGACCAGGTGACCCAAGCCACCACTGGCTTGTTCTTCGGGACCATGATCCCACCTACGGGCTTCTCTGCGTCAATACCTGCACCGGAAGTGAATAAAAAGTCGGTCTTCGACCGGCTCACTGCTACGACGACCCCTGTCAACGGGTCGCCCACCGCCGAACCAACAGCCTCTGTTTTCACCAGGCTAAATCAGAACTCTAAACTGGCTGTCCCAAGGAAGGCAATGACTGCTGCTTCAGAAGTCGTCAAGGCGGCTTCTCCTGTCAAAGAGTCAGTCTTTGCAAGACTGACGATTCCCACTCCTGCTCCTGCTGGTCAGAAGACATCAGTCTTTAATAGACTGACACCGGCAATCGCCCCACACTCGAACAGGGGGCAAAAAGAAACTGGTTCTATCTCCGAGCCAATCCCAACGGCTCGTCATGCCCGACGTCGCTATTGGCAACGAGTGAGAAAGGCAGGGGGCAACTCCCCCTCAGGGCTAACTCCACCGGCTCCAGTGGTGGAAGTCAACGCTGCTGTTCCAACTGGGAACAGCTTTGAACTGCTAAAGAGGGTACGAAAGAACTCTCCAACCGCTACACTGAAGAGATCTCCTCCACCCGTGGAAAGAATTCCAGAATCGAAACGAGAACAGCCCCATCAACGGTTGTCCTCAAAAATTTATAGAGTTTGGCGGAGGGTTCAAGACTCTGTGATTGACCCAGGTCACTCTCGTCACCAGAAAAAGGCGAAAGTGGAAAAGGACAAGGACTGTCCTATTAAACAGCAGGGGACAGCAGCTGCAAGGCTGTCCCCTTCAACGGTTCCTTCAACCTCGATGGCCCATAAGAGAAGGAGGCCAGAGAAAACTCCCGCGTCAACGGCAAAAGTTAAAAATGGTGAACCTAAACGCCCCAAGTCAGGGGGCATAACAGTTCATACGGTTTACATGGCATCGGGAAAAGAAGATAGCCGCATATCAACAGGTCATAGACCGCACATGAGGTCAGTGACCAAGGCTCAGGAGCAGCAGCAGAAGCTCCAAGAAATGATGAACGCTATGGCCGCACTTACAGGGCCAAAAGAAACCCCTGAAACATCCTCGGACGAGCGTCAAGAACAAGAAACGGACGCTGATTTCCTTCGTCGCATACTAGAGAAGAAAGATAAAGAAGCTGCGGAGCAGGCAGCCAACATAAAGAAAATGGCCCTCCTATTCCATGATATGGTGGGTATGATGATTCAACAAGATCCACCTGCTGAAGATCCCCCGATCATTCTTGAAGACGATAGGGGAGAGACGTCGAATCCTCCACCAGCTCTGTCGACGGCTAAAGAAGATACAATCTCCAAAGCTGATTTGGATGAGTACATCGCCCAACAAATCCGGGTTCATCAGGCGACTGAAGCAGCCGGTCAGGTCGTAAAAACGGGGCGGCCGTATCCGGGATGGTACGATCAGATTAAGTACCCGCCCGGTTACACAATTCCCAAGTTCCATGTCTACAAGGGGACGGGCAATCCTCACCAGCATGTTGCCCAGTTCAGGGCACTCTGCGGCAACACCGGCGGTGATGATAAGCTGTTGCTTCGCCAGTTTGTTAAAAGCTTATCAGATACGGCGTTTAAATGGTACTCTGAGATCCCGAACGACTCTATTAAAACCTTCGCGGAGATGGAGCTGCTGTTTACTCAGCGTTTTGCAAGCGCCAATGAACGTACCCCGATGACGGCACTGATTAACGCCAGGGTAAAACCCGGAGAGACGTGGGTTCAGTACGCTATACGATAGCGGAACTTATGGTCGAAGTGTGAGCAGCGCATTGAAGAAGCTCCCGTGGTGGGTATGTTTGTAGGAACCCTTGATCCGTAAGCAACCATCTCACAATTTATGATGTTTTTCAAGCCAACTACCTTCCAGGCCATGATTGACAAACTAGCATAAATGGATGGGGTCGGGGCCCATCCTAACCTTTATCGCCCTCCAAAGCTGGAGTCACAGACCCCCACGACAAGGCCCGGCTCCCGAAATGACAAAGGGAAGGGAAAAGCGATCGTCGTCGCTAATGCTCAACAACAACCGAGCGACTTGAAGCCGGTTGCTCGTCAAAATAATATGCGCCCTTATGTGCCCCTTGAGGATAGGATGGGACGTCCTTATTCCTTTCCCCGCGATAAAACGAGGAGGTTATTCGAGCTGGCGTTGCGCAACAGACTCATAAATCTGCCGGATCCAAAACGTTTGTTGCAACCAAGTGACGTCAACGAGCCCAACTACTGTCCTTATCATCGAGTACTAGGCCATCCGATCGAAGATTGCTACGTTTTCAAGAATTGGCTTGAAAACCAGTACCGACAGGGGAAGTTCGCGTTATCTGACAAATGGAAGGTGAATCCCCCGCAGCCCCACACCCCTAAGGGGACGAATAAGCCGGGGACAACATGCTCCGTCATTAAAGAAGTTTCTTGGGAGGTTGTATTATCAACCAAGGCAAAGAGGATGCTACACGATCTTCAGACATGTCCAGCGATCAAGTGGAAGAACCCGTTGGAACCGCAGGTCATTAAAGGGATGTTGAAGCCACGTCCAACTCCAAAGACCGATGGTGGCGGTTCAAGCACTTGCAGCCAGCCGTCAAAATCTTCGAAAAAGAAGAAGAAGAAATCTAAGAAGCCCGTGAAGCCTGGCGGCAAACGCACGGACTTACAAAAACAAATTGACGCGTTGGAAGAATACAACCAAAAGGCGCGGACTCCCATTACGCTCCAAGAGTTCCTCAATCACGTTTTTCAAGAAAAAGATGAGGGAGAAAGTTCATCAGATGAATCCGAGGAATATGTGGCGAGCTGTCATATGATTTCCCATTCGATCACGAACGATGAGGAGACTCCTTGCACCGAAAAGCTGGGGGCAGATCCTGAACCAAAAGTCCTGGGGCCACCAGATGAAGTAATCGACGCATTCCTTAATGAAGCTCGGTTGAAAAGTAAAGCTGATTGGGAGCGCGAGGCGGCTATATTTGAAGGGGCCAAACACCAGCGACTTGATGAAGGAGCTGAGACGATCCCGCTGGAGCAAAACACCCCCGCTGCCAACAAAAGCCAGTTCAAGATGAGGAAAAAGTTTGCTAAGGCCATATCAATGGGCATGAAGCTACCATCCTCCGAAGAAGAAATTACCGGTGAAGCGAAAATGCACCCGTCTTATTGCTTATATCATCAAAAGATTTCGCACCCCACTCAAGAGTGCAAAGCTTTCGATAGATGGTGGCAAGGATACGTTGCTCATCGACAACACTTTAAATAGAAAAAGCGTAAAACTCGTCGGGAGTAAAGAAATACGACTGAAGGGCTTAAAAGAACTGCTGGCGATTGTTGCATGATTAACACCGGTAGATCACAAGTGCCTACATTCGGGAGTGATTCTGATGAAGAGCTAGAACTTGCCCCTCTCTTTAGAGAGTCCTCTTCGAGAAAAGAAGAAGAACCGAAGGTTTGCGAAAATATTCGGCTGCGGAATCGGACGCTGCCTGAGAAGAATCTCGGACCCTCAAACAAAAAAGATAAAGGGAAAGAAAAGGTCTCTGAAGATATCGTCTTAGATGACCAAATTCTGGAGGAGCTAAGCGCCAACAACCCGCCGAAGAAGAATAAGGTGGATTACAACGTCTTAGCACATCTGAGGAAGTTGCCATCACAACTCAGCATTCTTGACACCCTTTTGCTATCAAAGGAGGCGAGAGATTCGTTGATTAAGGCACTCCAAGATCCGGAACAATTCCAAGCATGCCTGGCCGAGGAAAAGATGAAGGATGAATTGGAAGAAGTGCACACGGCCGATGTCACTTTCGGCGACGAGGACCTTCTCCTTAGGACCTGCGAACACAATCGCCCTCTCTATGTCTCGGGATACTGCCACGATATAAAGATAGGCAAAATCCTGATCGATAACGGATCCTCTGTTAATCTCCTCAATATGCGGGTGTTAAAAGAAATCTGCATGAGCGTCCAGCACCTTGCTCGTGACAAGATCACCATCTCCGGGTTCGACTCCCAGTCATCAAGAACTCTTGGGTCTGTGATACTGACGCTACGCTTCGGACTACTCGTCACGGATGTTAAATTCCACGTCATAGACGCCAAGACATGCTACAACGCTTTGCTCGGCCGACCATGGTTACACGAGTACAACATCATCCCTTCTACACAACATCAGTGTATGAAGTATTTTAAGGATGGTTTCGAGTATACCGTGACGGGAGAAATGAACCCGTTCTCTGTGAACGAGGTCCGCAAATACGAAGACGCCAAATACTTCTTACCGGATTTCGAAGATACGGAGAAGTGTCACAAGCCGGAGAGTAAAACTAACGCCACCATCCCTGTCTTCGGCAGTGATACCGAGGAGGAAGAGGAGATGGTTTATTCAGGTCCGCCCCAACACAACAAGCCGGGACCATCGGCTCCTACATTGATCTTTGGCAGCGACTCGGAAGATGAAGTCCATGCTGTATTCTCTGCTCGACCTTTAATACAAACGTCCGCTGACGAAGAGCAAAGTCTACAAGTCACCATAGTGCCGCTTAAACACCATAAAGAACTGGATGCACTTAATATCTACAGTGTAGAAGAGTTGCGGACATTCTATATCCCTCCCAGGCGAGAGAGCGAGAAAGCAATCCTGTTTTACCGCTCTGAAGAAACCAAGGTAGAAAAAGAAATCTGGCATGGCGCAGATTCTACGCTCGACGGGCTTCAGCCTATCCGTCTCCCCAGATATTATACGGAAGGTTTGAAAAAGCTGCTGAAACGCCAGGGGATACCCTTCAAACAGACCGTTAGAAAGGCCAAATTCTATGACAGGGTCTGGAACGTCCCCGGGACTCAACGCAAACTGCCTAACGGGAGAATGGAAACAAAAGGGCTTGGATACATCCGGTCAAAGAAACGAGAGTTACTACCCGGCTGTTACGTCATGTATGACCTTGATGAAGAAGCGGATGCTCAATGGGAGGACGCTAATCCTAAGCCAGTGAAAGTTCCAAATGCAAAGGAGCCCAGTCCGTCGTTCAAGGAACAAATGGACAAACTTATAAAGAAAGCTGGTTAAAAAGTCCGAGATGATCACAACCGTGAGACGGCCATCTACGAGAAAGCCAAGATGCAACGCCTTCTCCAACAGGCCGTAAAGGATGAAAATGCCGCTCCTTGTCAACCTATTATAAAGAAGGCTCGGCGCAAAAGCAGAAATAAGTTGAAAGCCCAAAAAGGCGCTCAACAACAACAAAGCAGGGCTAAGAAGCCACGCAAATGGTGTAGCGTTCCTAGGCACACTAATGAGGTCTCACAAGGCATCAACCATGCCAATTTCAAATTTTACAAGTGCCGAGAAACCCTAATACGGATCGTTAACTAGAATTTTAGGCGAAAAAGGAAACTAGTTAACAACTTAACTAAAAGAACGGAAATACAACCTTTGTAGATCCGGTTCTTCACCTCCATGGCTCCGTGATGAAGTCTCCTCGCTGTCCAAATAGAATCCCGGGCTCTAGCGTCGGTTTCATCGGAGAAATGGGCGGACTTGGTCGTCGGCTTCGATGCCGAAGATGATCTACGTCGAGGCAACACTAGATCAAGCTCCAACTTCACCAAGTCAAGAAACTTGTGAAGAAAACACCCTATACTAGTTGGCAAGAGGTAGAGGATGAAGAAATAGGAAGTGGGTTCACTTTAGAATTGGATTTCTCACTCTTTTTCACTAGTTGCCATTGATGGAGGCAAGCTTCTACATCTTCAAGAAGAAGAAGAAGATGATAATGATGATGATAAGAATTATCAAGAAAATAGAAAATAGATTATCTTTATCATATAGCAATCATGGTCAAGATAACTAGTGTAGAGAATCAACTATGGTTCAAGTGAATGGTTAGGGTTAAGAAAAGAGACAAAATGGTCAAACCATTCAAAGCTTCATGAAGCTTCAAAAGAAAGTCCAAAATGAGCCACCATTTCATTTCTTTTCCAAATATAAATGGAAAAAAATAAATAAATAAGTAAATCAAATATAAACAAAACCCTAATCATTAACTTAACCATGGTATAATTCTTTACACAAACCCTAGTGAGCATGCATCATCAAACATGATACAATCAAGTGCACAAAAGTATATCACATATACAACTTGTGAACTTCAAGTGAGAAAATCCTTTTAAAGTGAACCAATACTAGTTAATGCAAAGTAATATATCAAATATATAATTATACATTAAATCATTAAATCAACACTTGATTCAATGATCCGGTCATGTCGCACATAACCGACTAGTATCCAATGTATCGACTTATCGAATCAATCTTCGATTCGATAACTAGGTTATATCGCATATAACCAATCGAAACATTCATCGCGAGAATGAAATACGGTATCACATACACGCATCATTCTCGGTCCCGCACATATCTCATATGCGCCCCTATTTCGTTTCGCTTGAGCCAGGAAACCTCTGTGTAGGACTCTAAAGACTCGTCAATACGCCGGCAGCAGGTGATGATCATATCAAGCACCCATAAGCCGCAAGCGGTCTGCTAAACGTAACGGCCACCCGGGTATTGAGCGATCAGAAGATCGACGAGCAAGCCCGCTCATACTCCTGTGAATCCAACCAGTAACACTTACCGTACAGTCCGGTCTCGTCGTCTGATATGTCGCATATCTCACCTAGGGATGGTAAACGTCAGACCCCAATAGCTCGATAATTCGTGTCGATATGAGGTCTATAATAGTTCCAGAAACTACAGGTAACACTTACCAGTAAATTTCAGCAACCCTGGCCAGGGATTTCCGGTTATAGCCAATCGAACACAGCGCAACATCAACTCCCTATACCGGGAGGGACGAATCCCCTCCTATCGCTCATTGCCTCCATGTGATTCGGGACTGTACCCAAAAACCACCGTTTTGCACGCCCTCTTGGACGTGGTAAGGTGGAAATCAAAGCACAGTGGGAACCACACAAGACTCTATGACGATCTCGGGTCAACAGACTACTCTGTACCAGTGTCACCAGAGAACTGCCATCTGACGTAAGGTATAATACCATCTGGGAGTTCTCGGCGAGTCCGTCCAGTGTACCCAGTCTCCACTGAGCACCCGTATATCATCTCTGATGTCAAACACCAATAGATATGGGATCATCCATCGCCCATCTGTACGGGTCGAGAAGGTATACGCTAGTCTACTCTTGTATATCGATGCCCCGTCTCGATATACCCACGACTAGGGACTTTGAAGGATGTACTTATGGACTACCATGTCCCCACTAGTATGATCCACATCATAGTCCAGGTAGTCAAGTACACATCCTAAGGGCTTTACCAACATGTAACAGAGAGACAATCAGTGTACACGTTAAGGTAAAGAGCAACCAGATAGCATACTATCATGTCGAGCAAGAAAGTCCTCCCTATATATGTCCAAGCATCCAGTACAATATACATCCTATGTATAGTAATGGCCTCTAGGGCATACATATAACTAACAAACGGGAGTCGAGCGTTATTGATTTATCCCTCTTGAAGAAAATGGGTCGAGCATACTCCTTTCCTCGGCATAAGACGAAGAAGATACTTGACCTCGCTCTAAAACATCAGATGCTTACACTGCCGGAGTCTAAACATCCCAAACAAGCGGGCGAAGTCTCACATCCAAACTATTGCTCTTATCATCGAGTAATAGGGCACCCACTCGAAGACTGCTTCACCTTCAAGAATTGGGTCGAAGATCAGTACCAGCTGGGCAAATTCGCTCTGTCTGACAACCGGAGGGTAGCGCCGCCACAGAAACACGAGCCTAAGGCCACGAAAGAAGAACCGGTTCCACATCGGGATTGGAAGCGAATTCGCACCTGTTACATGCTTACAATATTAAAAGAAGAGCCCGAGAACATAGATGAGTTCCTTTGGTGCTTCGAAAACAGCAGCGACGAGATAATCTCAGAATTCCCACCAGCGCCAAAAGAGCTGGAAGATGGAATCCATACCACTGCAGATAACCTTAAAAAGATTGAGTTGGGGACGGCAAACGATCCACGACCGACATTCATCAGCGAGTTACTATCTGAAGAAAGGGTGGCTGCGTTAAAAGACGTGCTTCTACAGCATAGAGATTGCTTCGCGTGGAACTATTCCAAAATGCCGGGACTAAACCCAGAAATTGCTGTGCACAAATTGGCAATATCCCCGGATGTCAAGCCAGTCAAACAAGCGCCGAGAAGAATGCGACTCGAGCTTGAGATGAGCATCAATGCCAAGGTCAAGAAGCTGATCGACTCTGGCTTCATCCAGGAAGTTCAATACCCTGAATGGACCGCCAACATTGTTCCGGTGATGAAGAAAAATGGGAGGTGCGCATATGCGTGGACTTTCGGGATCTTAATAAAGCTTGCCCGAAGGATGATTTCCCAGTACCAGTCACTGAACTGATTATAGACAATACATCCACTCATGAGATTTTCTCCTTCATGGATGGCTCATCAGGGTATAATCAGATAAAGATGCATCCCGAAGACCAGAAGCACACCGCCTTCAGGACCCCTCTAGGTATATTCTGTTACAAGGTGATGCCCTTCGGTTTAAAGAATGCCGGTGCCACCTACCAAAGGGCCATGACAAAGATCTTCGACGACCTTATACACGAAATCGTCGAATGCTATATCGACGATCTCGTGGTTAAAAGCAAATCATACGAGGAACACCTCGAACATCTGAAGACCGTATTTCAACGCCTTCGACAATACAACTTGAAAATGAACCCTCTCAAGTGTGCATTCGGAGTTTCCTCGGGCAAATTCCTGGGATTCATCGTCCGACACCGAGGTATTGAAATAGATCCGTCAAAGATCAAAGCGATCATGGAAATGCCTCCGCCAAGAACTCTTAAACTGTTGCGATCCCTCCAAAGGAAGCTCACATACATACGGCGATTTATAGCCAATCTTTCAGGCAAGTGCCGTCCCTATAGCCACCTGATGAAGAAGGGAACCCCGTTCGTCTGGGATTAAAAATGCCAAAGCGCACTAGACGAGATCAAGCAGTACCTGCAAAACCCTCCAGTGTTGGCCGCTCCAGTTAAGGGAAAGCCTATCATTCTTTACACGACCGCCCTCGAAGGTTCTTTAGGCGCATTATGGGCATAAGAGAACGACCAAAGGAAAGAAAGAGCACTCTACTACTTAAGTCGAGTTCTACTGGGGGCAGAAAGCAACTACTCCCCCATTGAAAAACACTGCCTGGCGTTGATCTTCGCGATAACAAAGCTCAGGCACTATGCGTTGGCGCATGAGGTCCGTCTCATTTCAAAGGTGGACCCCCTTAAATACTTGATGTCAAAGGCCATATTGACGGGACGACTCGCTAAATTGGCCCTACTCTTGATGGAGTTCTCGATAACGTATCAACCTCTCAAGGCAGTGAAAGGCCAGGCCATCGCCGACTTCCTCGCTGAGCATCCGATACCCGCCGATTCTCCTCTGAATTGCGATCTTCCAGACGAACATGCGTTTGATGCGATCGACGGTGATAATAGCCGATGGGAGCTTTATTTCGACGGGGCATCTTCCATAAAAAAGCGCAAACAAAATACCCCTATAATCAAATCGGGGGTAGCGCTCATCTTTATAACTCCACAAGGAGGGATAATGCGCTTCGCTTTCTCCTTAATAGAGCCTAGGACAAACAATGAAGCCGAATACGAAGCTCTGATAGCAGGCCTCGAGATCGCCATTGACATGGGAATTGAAAATCTCCTCATATATGGAGATTCCCAACTGGTCGTTAGTCAAGTAAACGGCAACTACCAGACATGCAAACCAGAGTTGGTGAAATACGGTGAAAAGGTGCAACAACTGTTGACCCAAATTCCCTCCTATACTTTGGAGAACATACCGCGTGTGGAAAACAGCAAAGCAGATGCATTGGCCAAACTTGCTAAAGAACTAGCTGACGAGAACCTCGACGACGTTAGAATTATGGTACAAAGCCGTCGAGTGCTTGCCCCGGTAGAAATATCTCCGGAACCATCCGAAGAAAAAGGAGCGAACGAGCAGACAACCCTGCAAGTAAAAGATTGGGAAAATACCGAGGATTGGAGAGAAATCTTCATAGATTACTTCAAGTCCCACCGAATGCCTGAAGAAGCGTCCACAAGACATCAGCTCATGAAACGAGACCTGTCTTTCGCCTTCGTCAACGATACTCTGTACAAGAGGTCATTCGATTCTTTGTGGCTGAGATGCTTAGGACCTGATGAAGCGAAAAGGGTCGTCCAGGAAGTTCACGACGGACTCTGCGGTTCTCATCAAGCAGGCCCAAAGATGAAGTTGAAGATCAAACGGATGGGCTACTACTGGCCCACGATGATCCAGGACTGCCTCGAATATGCGAAGCAATGCCACTCATGCCAAATTCATGGGGGACTTCATCCACCAGCATCCAAATCCACTACACCCAACGGTGGCTAGCTGGCCATTCGAAATGTGGGGGACTGATATAGTCGGCCCCATCGAACCAGCATCGTCTAGAGGACATCGTTTCATCCTAGCAACGACTGACTACTTCTCTAAATGGGCAGAAGCAGTACCGTTAAGAGAAGTTAAGACGGAGAATATCCTCCATTTCTTCAAAACGCATGTCATATATCGGTTTGGAACTCCGCGACGGATTTCTCCGATAACGGGCTAGCTTACAGAAGCCACAAGATCAGTCGCTTCGCGCAACATCATAACATAGACTGGAGATATTCCTCGGTTTATAATCCGCGAGCCAACGGACTAACTGAGGCCTTCAATAAGACTTTAACAAAAATCATGAAGAAAACGGTGTCCCGAAATAAGAAAGACTGGCACGAGAGACTGCAAGGGGCTCTTTGGGCGTATCGAACTACGTTCAAGACGGCCACGAACACAACGCCGTACGCGTTGGTATTTGGGACGGAAGCAGTACTCCCCCTCGAGATAGAATTACCCTCTTTACGAGTGGCAGTCCACCACGAGCTAACGGACGAAGAAAATGCTCACCTTCGGCTTGAGGAGCTTGACGCCCTTGATGAAACCCGACTCATAGAACAGCAAAATCTAGAAGCTTATAAAGCAAAGATGATGCGCTCATATGAAAGATTGACCCGACCAAGGACATTCCGCCAAGGCGAACTCGTGCTTGTGGTCAAAAGGCCTATGATCCCCAATCACGCCAAGCGGGGAAAATTCGAGCCAAACTATGAAGGCCCATACATCATAGATAAGGTCTACCAGGGTGGGGCCTACCTACTCATGGACATGCACGGTGAAAGGCCTTTCAGACCAATAAACGGTCGCTTCCTAAAGAAATACTACGCTTAATGAGCCACAGCCTAGGTCAATGATAGATGACGACGACTATGTCCGCTCGCTATCTTCCTAAGCTCAAGCTTTATAAGCAGTAGCCAGCCTCTCAACGCCGGACCGAAATGTCCTTAAACTAATAGCGGACCGAAATGTCCTTAAACTAATAGCGAACCGAAATGTCCTTAAACTAATAGCAGACCGAAACGTCTTTAAACTACTACCGCAGCATCTTTAGGCTGACGAGATAAAAAAAAACATATAAAAATAAAGTAAAAAAAAAACGGTATGTCCATAAGCAAAAAGGGCATGGATGAAAACCCGAAAGGGCTCCGTGAGTAAAAACAGCAGGGCTACCGGCGAGTGTTCGTGAAAACCCGAAAGGGCGCGACCTCGTATTTTAAAAAAAAAGAGAAAAAGAAAATAAAAAGAATAATAAAAAAAAAGTATGTCCATAAGCAAAATGGGCACGGATGAAAACCTGAAAGGGCTCCGTGAGTAAAAACAGCAGGACTACCGGCGAGTGTTTGTGAAAACCCGAAAGGGCGCAACCTCGTTAAAAGACACTTATAGGGTCCTCTCGACCTGGTAAGGAGAAACCACCCGCGTGAGATCCTTACGACTCACAAGGGAACAACACACTTAGGGATCCCCACGACTCCTAAGGAGAAAATACACTTGCGAGATCCTCACGACTCGTAAGGAGAACTCTCTTATGGGACCCTCACGGCTCATAAGAGCTGAAAGTCTTAAGTTACAGAGACCTAAACATGTGCTTAAGCAACCCCCACAACTTCCGATATTTCCCTACAAGTGGTCCAATACTGGCCTTTGTATACAATCCACGGGCGCGAATAAACATTTTCCCTAACCAAGTCCCGTCCGTGACTGGGGATATGTTCGCATGACCCTTGTAGGTCCTCTCGACTTACAAGGAGAAAACCCTGCTGTAGGATCCTTACGACTTACAGAGGAACATACACTTAGGAATCCTCATGACTTCTAAGGAGAAAATACACCTACGAGATCCTCACGACTTGTAGGGAGAAATACCTTTGTGAAGCCCTTACGGCTCATGAAGTTAAAAGCCTTAGTCGACAGGACCCTAACCCTGTTCGCTAAGCCATCTTTGTTCGACATCGACAGAGGCAGATGATGATTCGCTCCTGGTAATATTCCAGTTGTAGCAGTGCTGATGCCGAAATTGGTCTACTGCAAAAAGCCAATAGGCCGCACATGCATACGAAATAGCCGAAAGGATAGGGCAACTCGCAATAAAAAGCAGCGAGTAAAAATAAAATAAATAGCCGAAATGATTGGGCACCGCGAAAAATAGCCGAAATGATTGGGCAATCGCGACCTTCGCGATATAAAAGCTGAAATGATAGAGCATCGCGGAGATAAAACAAAAAAAAATGATGATAAAACTTTGGCCCTACAGTTAAGATCACATCGATCCCTGTATACAATCCAAGGGCGTAAACAAAGAGGGAACCATACTTTCCCAACAGGCTCCGCCAGAAGACGAAGCCAAATCTTGACGGTTCAGTCCAACTCTGAAGAAACCAGTGTCTTCAGCAGATACCTCGACTCACGGATACAAACACTCCTTGACGAGAGCCTCCTGATCCGCGTCGACTCGCAGAGCCACCAGTGCCTCCGTGGGAAATCCTCGACTCGTTTCAAACCCCAAGGAAACAAATAATTCTTGGCGCTTGGGAAACAAGTAATCCCTAGCAGACTACTCAACTCACGGATACAAACACTCCTTGACGAGAGCTTCCTGATCCGCGTCGACTCGCAGAGCCACCAGTGCCTCCGTGGGAAATCCTCGACTCGTTTCAAACCCCAAGGAAACAAATGATCCTTGGCGCTTGGGAAACAAATAATCCCTAGCAAATTCCTCGACTCACGGATACAAACACTCCTTGACGAGAGCCTCCTGATCCGCGTCGACTCGCAGAGCCACCAGTGCCTCCGTGGGAAATTCTCGACTCGTGTCAAACCCTAAGGAAACAAATAATCCTTGGCGCTTGGGAAACAAATAATCCCTAGCAAACTACTCAACTCACGGATACAAACACTCCTTGACGAGAGCCTCCTGATCCGAGTCGACTCGCAGAGCCACCAGTGCCTCCGTGGGAAATTCTCGACTCATTTCAAACCCCAAGGAAACAAATAATCCTTGGCGCTTGGGAAACAAATAATCCCTAGCAAACTCCCCGACTCACGGATACAAACACTCCTTGACGAGAGCCTCCTGATTCGCGTCGGCTCGTAGAGAAACTAGTATCTCCGCGGGAAATTCCCGATTCGTCTCAACATGCAAACGAAGCCTCAGGCAGCAAGGACTAAAAAACTTGCTTCCTGAACAATGGGACCCTGCAAGTCAATCCAAAATGGTCTCTTGCATACTATTCACGGGTCTCACTCTCCAAAGTCGAATTTCGACGAGGAGGGAAACAACCGCTTACGAGTCCTCTCGACTCGTAAGAGGGAAAATTCTCTTATAGGATCCTTACGATTTATAAGAGGAAACCACACTTAGGAATCCCCACGATTCCTAAGGAGAAAAACCACTTACGAGATCCTCTCGATCCGTAGGGAGAAAAGTCTCTATGAGACCCTCACGGCTCATAGAGTTGAAAAGTCTTAGGCAGCAGATCTGAACCTGCGGCCTAAGCCATCGCTGATTCTTAAGAAAGTCAAGATGCATGCTCTATTATCTGTTGACCATGTTTACTAAGGTGGCGTGCTGATAATGAAAGAAAGAAAGGGCGGAGAAATGACACAAGACGTTACAGAAAATGCGTATCTTTTATTCATAGACTTGATTGAGTACAGGATACATCGTGCTAAAGAATAAAAAATATATATATATACATTTTTTTTACAAATACAAACGATACAAGGAAAGTTACTGAGAAGGAAGCGTTCTTCATAGCTCTAGCAATTGTTCGCGCACTTCCTTCCCCGCTTTCTCCTGATCAGCCACCACTGCCAATTCCGCCTCCACTTGGGCCTGTTGCTGCGCAACAGACGCAAGCTGATCCCTAACGGCCTGATGAGCAGCTTCACGGCCTGGAATGTCATGCTCGGCGACATCAAGTGCCCGCTTCAGTTTCAGCCCATTTGAGATGCGCTCTAGAAGGCCCTCGAAGACGGCCTTTACCTCAGCGGCGTTTGCCTCAACTTCAGCACGCAGGCGAGCAGTTTTGCTTGAAGATTCTTGGCACTCCTTCAGCTTCAAAGCTGCTTCTTGTTCCAAATGATGGAAATGAGAAGTGCTTTGCTTGAGCCATGCTCCCCGTTGAGTGCTCAAGGCCAAAGTCTCGGGGGATAGATGCATCGACTCCAGCTGATGAAGGCGAGCCTCAATCTCCCGACAATAGTTAACCCAAGAGGCGACAATGCCCTCGTCATGGAAGGTAGCAAATATCACCAACATCGGGTTAACCGTCATAGCGAAGTCCTCAGCAGATGTAGGAGCCTCGACGTCGAGTTCCTCGATGTAGTCGCTCAACATGCGCAGACTATTCGCCGCACCTTTTGAGGACGGACGTCTCTGGGAAGGGCCGCCCGGTATTGTAATACGAGACTCAAAAGGCACCGAGACTGGAACGACAGCTGAAAAGGACAAAATGTGATTAGATGATGATTCAATAAATACGGAGAAAGTCGTTGATAAGATAGTTTACTATACCGGTTGAAGTAGGTGGCAAGGCCGGAAGGGCCGGTGGCGCAACCGATCTTTCTTCTCCCCCTTCAATTTGTAACACTGCGGTCAGGACAAGAGAGAGTTAGAAATAATTCTACCACTGAAAAAACAAAGATATCAATAGGGAACGGTACTCACCAGCACCACCAGAGGGGGAGGCGAATTCCGATGGGAAGGAGAAGTGTGGGAGCAACACTTGATTGAGATGGTCAAAAAGCACTCCTGAAAGACACAACAGTATAACTTTAGTACACAAATTATGCGTCTGGAAGATAAGATTAATAAATTGCAAACCCATACCTTCCAACATCTTCGAGGGTATGAGAGAGGGTTGAGAGGTGACCACCGCCAAGGCAGTCGTTGAAGGCGCTCCCTCGAGCAGTGGGGCATCGGCGCTGGCTGCACCTGTGTTATAAGAAAGGTGAACTTGTCAGAAAGGGTTGTAAAATAAGAAAAACAGTAACCTAAGGTTTACCTGAGGAGCTCCCGGCCGAAACAGAAGCGACTCCCTCCTCTATCGACATGAGGCCACCGCCCGTAGCCTCATCACCCGACTCGATGGGGACAGTCGTCGAGCTCGCGCGGCCAGGAGACAGTGGAAGATCGTAGACGGGGAGGGCAATGATTGGAGCATTGCCGGACTCTTGAGAGAGAGCGGTTGGCTCTTCCCCAAGAGTCGTGCCCATCTCACCCGCTACTTCCTCGGGCTCCGCAATCTCCATCGGCTTATCCGCCGTCACCACGAGGTCGCCAGCCTCCAGTGCCTCATCCGTCACCACCACGGGCTCAGTTGTAATGATCATTTCATCTGCCGCCACTTCAGGCTCGGCATTAATGACCTTCTCGGCTATAGGCCCCTCAACCTCCGCATCAGGCTCCAAGGCCTCAACGATGTTGCCCACTGTCGTCTCGGGTTCGGCAAGCACCGCCTCCTCTGTTCCCCTGGGTTCAACGGTCTCCGCCTTACCCTCGGTCGGACTTGGCCCTGCAAAATAATATATATAAGAACCGTCGGCATTATAACTCTCACAATAAAAATTCTGAAAGAAATGTTACCTGAAGTGGACTTATCATTTGCGCTTCGAGCGGCGTGCGCCACTTGTCTGCGAGCAGTGGATAGGGCGACAGGGGCCTCTTCGGAAGGAGTATCTGCCCGAGGGACGGTGCTTGGGCCCGCTCCCGTAGCCAAAGCAGTCCGGCGCGCCTTCGCCTCGCGCCTCAGCCGCTTTCTCTCCTCCTGGGCCGTTGAGACGGACCTCACCAGAGCCTCTCTCATTGAGGCGTCCTCGTCTGTATACAGAGATGCCTCCAAGCTCTTCAAGGCAACCCTCGTCGACTTGTCAAGTCGAGGCTCTTGCAGCAGCCCCGACGAGACCGGAACTCCAGTGACGGGTTCCGGAAGGATCTCTTCGTCGACTGGTATAACCCCTGGAAAGAAACAAAGGAAGAAAGTTAGGTTAACCATCGAAAAAGATAACGAAATTTGTTTTAAAAAAAGGGGGGGGTGGGACATACCGACGCCCGCTAAAGCACGTTTCTCCTCCTCCTTTTGGAAGGTTTTCAAAGAGGCAGCAATAGCTTCTTCGGTAGAGACACCTGTTGAAAATGGGGAAAAGTATTAGTCAAGAATAATGATAAAAAAAATGCAATGAAATGATGAAAAAAGCAGCTAATAATTACCTGACTCAGCGAGTTTACTCAACCACGCTTCAAGCCTCGCTGATCGTTCAGAAGCCGCAATGGCGGCCGCCAGGTCGGTGTCTGCGGGGTCTACCGCGAAGCCCTTATTGCTGCCATATTCACTTATTCCTTCAGTAAGAGGGGCTTCAGGCTCTAAGCCAAGAATCGCGTCAAGGGAAAGGAGCGACTTTTTCTTCTTTTGCCCGCCAACTCTGGATGCATCCGGGACTGATTTACGTTTGGCAGACACCTTGGGGCGGCGGGTCCCAATATCCGCGCCTACAACAGACTCCGACGATACCACAGTTACCGTTTCCACTAGAGCACGGGGGGATGGTGGCGCATCCACAGCATCGCGAAGCGGCAATCCGCGCGGAGGACTCAACATGCACGGAGGTCCGCCTCCAGCACCTTTCAATGGAGGAATGACCGGAGTCCTCGGCCTCAAGAGAGCTTTGCGATCGCCGCCAGGAGGTGCACCCTTGCGGTCAACCAGCATACGTTTCTCCATCAAAATAACGGGCCCCATTGCATGCGCATACCAGGCCACGTACGCGTTGAGGACTTTGGGGACGCAGCTCGGCTCACTGATAAAGAAATAAGAACCCGTGTTAAGCCGCATAAAGTGGTGCATTGCATTCTTTATCCCCTCCCGGCTAACCACGGGCTTTTCCAAGAAGGCTTCCATCGGGATCCCTTGATTGTAGCTTAATTGCTGAGCAAACCGGTGAGGGTTATACCTCATGAAGAGTGCTGTCTCATTCTGCCTGAACACCAGGTAGCCCGGCCGAATGGAGTAGAGATGGAGGATTTCCCGAGCCTTCAATATGGAAGCCCCGTCCTTAAATTCATCGCGTAACGACACTACTGACTTGGTAGTCTCTGAGCCTATTGTTATGACCTTGTCCAAGAAAGAAATCTTCGCCCCGACCAGGTGTGGTCGAAGGAGCAGCCCCCTAGCCTCCCGCGGAGGTGCAACTACGATCGAAGCCCCGACCAGCCGTATGACCCTCGGGAGCCTGCACTTCTCAAAAAAGGGAGGAATCTTATGGGCACCGAACACCCCGTGCACGTGCATTTCCATCCAGGAGGTAAAGTAGTGCATCGGGAAGTTGGCGGGTTGCACCCCAGGCTCACTAGCGTCCGCCGCTACGCTAAGTCCATTATAAAGATAAGCCAGCCCGGCAATTCCTACTGACAACTGTAAACCAGCCACCATCCGATGCGCTGGGTAGAAAACAGTCAGCCGCATATGGCGTGGATGCATAGGAAGAGCAAAACTGCACAATCACAAGCCCAAGAACCCTACAAAGAAGGTCTCTTCATCCATGTCGGGGACGGCAATTTCTGAAAAAGGGACGACGGCGGCACCGGGAAGATAAAAGTCTTTGTGGTCATCTTCCGATGTGGGTCGGCGATCAAAACCGAACCCAAAAGGGTCGTCAAGCTGGGCGAACTTCTCGCTCCGCTCTGATAAGAACTCTGGTTGAATGAAGCGAGCAATGAAATCTGCAAAACTGACTCCCCTGTCATCCGATTCTAGATAGAGTCCTTCATAAATCTCCAATACCTTCACTAATCCCAGGTACTGGTGCTGAATAGCGTTCTCCGGCGTCAGGTCAAACACCAGCGGCTCGGTGGCGAATGCGTATTCATCGGGAGGAAGCAGCTCCTCGTAAGGCTCTCCCCTCATTGGCAGACCCGAGATTTCAGCAAACTCCTCCAAGGAGATAGAGACTTCCCGGTCCGTCATCAGGAAGGTGTGTGTGGGAATATTCCATTGCTCGATAAAAGCCTTAACCCACCACATTGGAGGAGAAGGATACTCAAAGAGCGAGACGTAAATGGCCGAGTACAAACCAATCCTCATCAGATGAGTCCTCCTCGCTGATAGGATGTACCGGGCCCATTGCAAATATCCAGCAGGCGGTCGTGGGATCAGTCCAATGTTATAAGCCTGTCCCCAAGGGCGCGCTTCACCCTGACAAATTCTCCTCCCTAAAATATCTATTGCCGGCGGCGGCTGCACGGGGATAGTACCAATCGCAGGCTGGAGGAGGTCATCCGAATTCCAATTTTTGACCTCCACGGCATACTTCACCGGGGGTTCATCTGCGTAGGGGAGTGAAGATGTTGGCTCAGACGGCGTGGCGGAACTGAAACTGCGACGACCCTGGATGATTTCATTGTACCACCTACTCCACAAGTGAAGGTTTTTGTGTTCGGGGTCATGATCCTTGATGAAAGCGAGCACCACACGGTCCACCGGTGCCTGGGGAAACCCTCCCTCCGAGCGAACAAACGGAAAAGACGAATTGGCAGACATGTTTCCTGCAAAGAGACAAACATTAGCCGTCAGTATCATAATTCCAACGCTCAACATATTTAAATTTTTATACCGTACCGCAATGCAATGGATAGGGGGACCAAAGGGGGGCCCACAAAATCTGGATGACGGCGCATCATTTAATAAGACAGTCCCATCGTTGGATGAGACTGTCAGTTAATAAAAAGATCCCCAAGAGAATATCCTCATTGATGGGAAATCCCCAGAGACAAGGAGAAAATCTCCTCTTTTAGAGCAAAGCTCCGTCACAGAGTGACATTTGTCAAACTCTGGTCTCAAGGGAATAAAAAATTTCCTTGGAAAGAGCCCAGCTCTATAATAATGATGGAAAAGCCATCAAAAAGGAAAACTTTAACTCCTAAAGATTAAAAATTTAGGATCTTAAAGATCCACAAAAACTTTTAAGAGTTCTCCACTTTCAGATCAGAAAAGGTCTACATTTGATCCATGAGCAAAGCTCTGTTCATGGGTTAAAACCCATGAACAAGATCTCTGTAGATCTATAGATTTCTGAGAGCAAGGCTCTGTTAATAAAACCCCAAAGGGGTTTTCTTTAGATCAAAGATCTATAAGAGCAAGGCTCTGTTAATCTAATTTAATTTAATTTAATTTAATTTAAATTTTACCTAAGTTGTTCTAAAAATCTGAACTCTGGAAAGAAATGAGAGCAAGGCTCTAAAAATCTTAAACAAGAGCAAGGTTCTGAAATTCAAGTTCTTGAAAATGGTAAAAAATTTATCAAGGACCAAGGGTCCTATTTATAGGCGCTTGCGCCCCTTGAGCTCATCCTTTGATCCAACGATCAGGAGTTTGCCACCGCTGCACTCACGTGTGCGCCACGTGAGTGCAACGGTGGGGGGGCATTTGTTTCGCCCAATCAGAGCAAAGCTCTGTTGAAATTCAAAATTCAAAATTTTGAAGCAATGCTTCAAATCTTTGGCGCAACGCGCCACATGTCAGGCGCTGATACGTCAGCACAGCGCCCAAGGCAGCGCACCCAATCAGAGCAAGGCTCTGTTTGAAATTCAAACTTTAATTAAAGGAAGCAACGCTTCAGTTGCGCTGCGCTGTGCGCTGCGCGACACGTGTCAGCGCAGATGCGCTAGCGCAGTTGCGCTGCGCTGTGCGACACGTGTCACGCGCTGGGGCATCTGCGCCAAACAGAATTAAAATTTCAAGAAATTTTTTCTGTTCTTGTTAAAACAAGAAGATTTTCTTCTGCAAAGCAGAAGCCCTTGGATCAAAGATCCAACGGTGGGGAAAATTCCCCAAATCACTCAGAGAAAGATCTCTTTAACAAATTTAACTAATTTATGGGCACTATAAAAAGGACCCCAGACCTCAATTCAAAGGCATCAACATCTTTCAAAAAAAAAAAAGGAGAAGAGAATTCTCGAGAACTCCTCAAGAACAACAGAAGGTAAAAACCTTTGAAAGAAGAGAAAATTCTCTTATGAACAGATTAGTGATCTAAAAACAAGATCATTGATCTTTAAACATAACTAAATAAATGAATAAATAAAATAAAAATAGCGCTTCGCACTTTTTCATGAACCTTTGGTTCTTTAAGATAAGAAAAAACTTATATTTTCCTTTGATCTAAATTAGATCAAGAAATCTAATAGTGCTTTGCACTTCTGTTCTTGAATATAAAAGATTCTTAATGTTTTGCACTCCCAAACTGCGTTGTTGCGCTCTTGAGAGAGCGTCACGTGTCAGCTACAGAACAATTTGCGCTATGCGCTCTTAAAATAGAGTTTTGCTCTCTGGAATTGGCGCAACTCACCAGAGCGCGCCACGTGTCAGCAGCGCAACAGCGCAGCGCACTAGCGTAGCGCACTGCGCTGTTGCGCTTGCGCTCACCAGAGCATGACACGTGTCCTCACCACAAGCGCTTGCGCTCAGTGATTGGCGCAAAGCGCCTGATAAATGCAATGCATTTCCTGAAGGGTCAGGCCCAAGTAAAAGGCCTAATAGGCCTAATAAATAAAATGCTATGCAGAGGAGAGCCCAAACAAAATGGATGCTCTGCATCATTCATAAAAGGGCAGAGCCCAGTCCAAATAAAAATAGAAAATAATGCAATGCATTATTTTAAAAATGGGCCAAGCCCTGGCGCAGGTCTAATAGACTAACAGCAAATAAAAAATGTTGAACATTTTTTTAACTGAACTTAGCCTAATTCTGGCCTTAAGTCCTTAAATTAAATTGAACTGAGCATAAATGCTCTCGCTCTCTTAATCAATCTACATCGAGTTTGAGGGTACATCTCCGAACTCCTTTGACATCCATCGTTGTAATCCCTCAACGACGTCAAAGAGGTGACGGGTCCCAATGACCACATATCAATATGGACTGCGGGGTCCTTAAACTCGTGGACCGAAACGTCCTTAAACTAATGTTGGACCGAAACGTCCTTAAACTAATATCGGACCGAAACGTCCCTAAACTAATAACGGACCACCACGTCTTTAAACTGGAATACGGACCACCACGTCTTTAAACTGGAATACGGACCACCACGTCTTTAAACTGGAATATGGACCACCACGTCCGTAAACTGGAACATGGACCACCATGTCCCTAAACTGGAATACGGACCACCACGTCCCTAAACTGGAGCATGGACCGCTACGTACTTAAACTGGCGATGGACCGAAACGTCCTTAAACTAATAATGGACCACTACGTCCCTAAACTGGAACATGGACCACCACGTCCCTAAACTGGAGCAATAGAGCCTCCAAATGCTCTTTTGCCAGATCTAAACGGTCCCGTTTAAGTTGATCTTAGCCCCAAACACGGCTAACGTATCCTTAAACATGCAAATGGATTATAAAACTCCAAATCAACCTTGGTTCAAGGGTACATCTCTGAACTCCTCTGACATCTGCCGTTGTAATCATTCAACGACGTTAGAGAGGTGACGAGTCCCGATGGCCAGATATTAAATGGATTATCACGTTAAGCTGATCTTAGTCCCAAACAGGACTAACGTATCCTTAACGAACGTTTAAGTTGATCTTAGCCACAACGCGACTAATGCATCCTTAAACTAAAAACACCAAACCCAAATCTAAGTAAATACGGATTTGGACTAATCAACGTCCTACGGGCGACGGCATTACTCAGTCTCCGTATACAATCCACGGGCAACCACAAACAAAACAAACACACACGACACGAAGTGAAATTCTGGAGAAGGAGAAAATTGTTACCGCGATGCGGTAGCGTAATTAACTGCAGGGGCTTGCGCCTGCAGGGAAGAGCGTCCCCACAATCAAAAACCCCTCAAACGAGGGGGAATCTGACGAAGTCTGCTACATCGGCCGCATCCGTCTAAACTTCCGATACACGGTGCCATAAATCAACTTGGCATCTTCGGAGAGGTGGACGGATGAAACCACATAGCATCTTCCCCGTATCTCAGGCAAGACGCAAAGTCTAGGCCGCCATTCGGAGGGGAACATCCATGTTTTAGATTAAGCCAGTAACGAAAAATACAGATTCCACATTCGTGATGAATAGCCAAGCCCACACCCTTAGACCCCTATGAGAGCGGCAAGCAACCTTGCCAATTCTAGAGTTAGGCGATCGGTCTTGACTCCTTGAGATAGCCTCCCATTGGAATCTAGAACCCGGTTACTTGTGCTATCCGTCTTGGTTCTATCATAATGCGGTAAAGTAAATAATATACAACGAATGGAGACAACAACCTCAACCCAGAAGTGCCCAAGTAAAAGAATATTACATACACATATTTACATGAATGAAAGTTGAAAAATTCCCATCTCACGTAAAAACCCCCGGCTACTCAATCACGACGATCTAATATAACATATCGATAGCAACACAATAACATCAACGTAAGTAAATATGTGTATCCCTAATGTCGTTGTCGTATAGCAACGAGATCGGGGATACTGCCACATATTACACTTACAGTCGCAGAAAAGAAATGAAAACTACAATAATTAGAATCCGAATCTTTAGACATCATAAACCCGGATTATCGCATATTCCGAATTTCATGCCTAACTCTATAAACCTTACATTTAAGTCTCGAACTAAAAACACTTTTCAAAAATTAAGTCGGGCTATTCAACAAGATTCCCGATTAAAAGATCGAATGCTCGTCGGGAACTTTAGTGGATGGCCGCACCCTCGAGACCGTCAACGAAGTACACTTGGGCGGAACACCGTGGCCGCGAGCACCCGAGTTGATGCATTTGGCCATGGGGTTCTCCTATAGTCACTTGGTCGGGGCAATGGGGCATGGCTGTCTACTATTGTCATCCGGTGAGTATTCGCGTACGATATAAGATTACGAAGGAGTTTCGATCCAAATCCAAACTCTGTGATAATCCATCATTTGAGACTAAAATACGAGATTTACAAATCATTAATTATTTTTCGCAAAACTAATCAATGTGGATTCCAAAAATTGTATCACATAACCATAGCAATATAGACGATATTAAACATTTCAATCGATGTTTTAAACAACAACAATTCACAGAGACCTCAACCACTTGAGCCTCATTAAAAATATCCAGAAAATCCATAATGTCAAAATGAAGCAGCAGAAGAAGAATGAGACTCTAACTTCTCAAATGGGCGATGTAACCGCGACCAAGATATAGTCTAGGCGGCGATTTCGTGGCTATTTAGAAGTATTAGACTTTCGTTTTTCTTGTGCCTCCATAAAATACCCTGCACGATTTTTCGAGCATTTTTAATTATGAAAATAATGAAGTTTGAAAAATTGGACAGAAACTACCCAAATCCCGTGCTTTAAAACGTCAATCAAACACTTTAACTTCGTCTAAGCTATTCCTAAGCCTCTAGCTTGGCTCTGATACCTAGAAAATATACCTTAGCACCTCTACTATGTTTCTATGAGTATCAAGTATGCAATTTTAAAATTTAGAGGTTTAAGTATACTAAACAAGAATCGAACTAGGGAAATAGGGTTTTACAGTAAAAGAAACAAGTTCTAACCTAAGTGAAGAGATCTACAACCTTTGTAGTCTAGTCCTTCACTTCTAAAGCTCCAAGTAGTAGTCCCCATAACTTTTCTTTGACTTCACTTGAAGAAAGGAACGAGCTTGTTTGTAGTCTTTGTTGTCGAAAATGATCCACCTTGAGGCAAATCACACTCAAGCTCACACTTCACTAATCAAGATATTAGTGAAGTTAACAACTTATACTAATGGGCTAGAGTAGTGTAGCTTGATGAAGTAGGAATTTTTCTCACTAAAAAAGTTTCTTTCTCCTTTTCTTTTTCTCAACTCTAGAAAACTAGTGAGGAGATGAAGAAGGAATATCAACTTCAACTTGGATGAGTGTGTGAACCATGAAGATAAGATTAGATGAGAATGAGAATGACAAAATATCTATGAATAAAACAAGAAAAAAGATGAGTCATGGCTTCTCAAACCATCCATGAAACAATGACTCATTTCTCTTTTCTTTAATTCATATATATTAATCATTATCTTCTCATCTTCACCTCCTTTGTGATTCTCATACATCCTAGTTCCATGTATCATCAATCATGATACAAATGCATATATATATAAAGAGAAGAAAATCTTTAGTGAACTTAATATTAGTTTATATATATTTATATATATCAAATATATATCAAATTATTAAATCAACACTTGATTCAATAATCCAGTTATATCATATATAACCTGGCTAATATCAAATATATGTGTATATCAAAACATTAAATCAACACTTGATTCAATAATCCGGTTATATCACATATTGCCGGCTTATATATATATATATATATATATATATATATCAAATTATTAAATCAACACTTGATTCAATAATCCGGTTATATCATATATATAAACATATATATAAATCAAATCATTGAATTAACACTTGATTCAATAATCCGGTTATATCATTTATAACCCGACTGATATCAAATATCGCTAGATTAGAATACGGTATCATATTCTCGTATTTAATCAAGCTCCCGTACATATCTCCATACGTGCTCTACTTCATTTCGGGTCTACAGACTAACCTGTACAAGTGGCACCAGAGAACTGCTATCTGACGATAGGTATGGTACCATTTAGGAGTTCTCGGCGATTCCTGTTCGGTGTACCCGTTCTCCAATGAGCACCTGTGTACAATCTTTGATGTCAAACACCAATGATTATGGGATCAACCATCGCCCCATACAGGGTAAAGAAACGTACACACCGGTCTACTCTGGAATATCGATACCTTGTCTCGATATTCTCTCGACTAGGAACTGTTAAAGGATGTGCTTGTAGACTACACAAGCCCCACTAGTATGATCTGTATCTTAGTCCTGGTAGTCAAGCCAACATCCTAAGTGCTTTATCAACATGTATCAATGAGAGTAAACTAAAACAAGTGCACATATTAAGATAAAGAGCAACCAGATAGTATACTATCATGTCGAGCAAGAAAGTCCTCTATATATATGTCCAAACATCCACTACAATATACAATAATGGCCTCTAGGGCATACATATTCCTAGCTCAAATACACAGGAAGCTTGCTAGTGTTGCATACCTTCTGTAGTATGGTAACTAGAGTGGCTTCCATCTTGGTTATCACGCGATGATAGTTGGATCCCGATCCCATAGATGAGTAGAATTACTCTTGGGAAATATTTTTCTCTTCACAATTAGTTAACCTGTTAGGTGTCTAGAAATATTTTAACGGGGCTACGCCTCTGCGAAAACTAGGTTGATTCTAATTAGGTCCATATGAGTGCACGGGGAATCTCCCTCGGAGCACCAACACCCATTTGGCTGAATGGTTAGCGAACTTGTAAGGCATTAATGTGTTAGGAATATGTATTCCCTGGAGGCCATTATTATATGATAGTGTGTATGCTTGGACATATATATGTAAGTCGATGTCGCGCACCCCGCGGTTCGCGGGGAGGCGGAATTTTCAAAAAACGATTATTAACAACTATGCAACACCGGCTAAAACTCCAGGATGTTTACTAAAGCCTTAGCTAGCTAATCTATCTAAGAGGTTTAACTACTTGGTGAGATGGTTATACCTCCAAGATCGAGTCCTTCGGGTCTTCTAGTGATCCTTTCCATGGCTCCTCAGTGATCGGATGACGAAAGCTCCATCGGCCTCCTTGCGTCAAAGATGATCCACCGCGAGAGAATGTGCTTCAAGTTCCAACCTCTAAACCGAGATAACTAGGATAGATGGTTCGCTAATCCAACTAGCCTAGATGATATAGAGAATGCTAATGGATTGTTTAGTCTCACTAAACCCTATAGCTCACAACACATGTGAATGATTAGGATTTAGTTTGAGGAAGAACGAGATGGAGAAATCAAGAGAGAGAATGAGGAGAAGAAAATGAACCATCAAGAAAGCTAAGTGTAGAGAATGGCTCATATATATTTCCTTATCTCACTTATTGTAACATCTCTGTTTTCAGTGTACAGAAAATTTGATTAAAAATTAATGTACAAATAGAGTATTTGCAATCCTGTGTATGCTATAAGTATTTGAATTGCTTTTGAATAGCAAGAAGCAACTTTAGCTCATTGGTAAAGCCTTGCACTGCTATGACGTAGCCTCTGTGATCGAATTCCCCCAGCCACATATATTTTTAATTGATTTTTCTTTTAATCTTTTAGAAGCCCAAAAGTTTACACGTGCACAACACGTAAAATGAAGAGTCATAGATTAAACAAACATGTGCACTAAGTTATACCAAACGACACCAACACGTAGCAAAGATCCCACACCCCCTTCTCGACCGGCGAGATTCTACTTGTGACCGGCACCGTCAAGCCCCCCTTAGGGGATGCTCCCTAATTTTTAACTCCACACCACTTGGTCTCCCCCCTTAACCCCCGTACTGTTTGTTTTTATTAAAAATAAATAGAGAAATAAAAATGGGCATTAATCCAAATTTTAATTCTATTCTTCACTACCCTAAACCCTAATTTTTCCTATAAATATCACATCACATTTCACCTCTCCTCACTCAGAACTTCATTACAAAAACTCTCTAAAATTTCCAAGTCCTAAGTTGTGCAAGTGGAGTTAGCAAAGGTCGAAATTCCGGTGAAGTTTCAAGAAGATTCCGGTGACGAATGATGTCCCGACGGTTCCGAGAGCTTCCTCCTTCTCCCCTATTTCTTTATAGCCAGTAAGTCCCCACTCACCTCCTCCATCTCTATTCTAAAACTTCTCTTTTTCAAAACTCGTCGGAAGCGGAGTTATTCCGACTCCCGATTCGTTTTTCTTTAAAAAACTCTAATTTTTTTAAATAATAAAATACCATATTCTCTTATAATGTTTAAAAAACATAAATAAACACATTAGAACAAGTTTCACCTCAAAATAATTCATGTTGCAAATTTTATTTCACTTTTACAGTAAAATACCATCATGTTACATACAATTTATAATTATTCAATTTAACCGTATTGCCTTTTAATAACTCATAAGGTAATGACCTATCTCAACACAACACACATTTTTGACATAACACGATGAATTTTGGGACTCTAGTTTATGGGGAAAATATGAGATTATGAATAAATACCTTGAACATTCAAAACCGGTTTTTTAAAAAGTGTGTTAATTAAATTCCTTGCAATTACGCCTCTGCAACCCATTTTGGGGAACCCCGATCGGGATGGTGCGGGTTATCGCACATCCTCGGGCCTAGTAGATCGAGATGCATACCTCTGTAAGGAGCATTCGATCTCGATGCAATTTTTGATGCAATTTTTAAGAAAATGAGATTTCTACAAAATAAATAAAATATATTTTATTAAATATATAAATATTTATAACTATTATCAAAATATCTATTTTAAATATATTATATAATTATTCCATGTTTTCTAAATCAAAAGAATCATAATTTCATGAAACTACCTTTACAATCCAATAAATTCCAATATTTCATTAAAATATCATATACAATGAAAACTAGGTTCTACTCATTAGAAAATTTCACTTTTATAAAATATACATCTATGAAAACCGTAAAGACGATAATTAAATACTTGAGGTGTATTTTGAAAATATATCAAAACAATTTTTACATAAAACCCCTCAAGTTATATTAAATTACAATAAGGACCCTAGTAAATATAGGTTTAAGCGGGACCGGTTTTCTTGAGCCTCAGGGAGCCGGAGAATGTGGGTGCTTGCCTATCTAAGGTAGATAACCTAACAACGGTGCTATCAACACGGTAATTGTCTTGGAAAAAGACAAAAATCCTACCGTCCATATGCAGCAGTTACCAATAATATCAAAATTAATTCAGGGCTTCAATTTTGTTTAAAAGTCTGACTCAGTTCGAGTCACGGTCAAATATGCAATCAATCTAACTTGAAGATGATTCAAGTATAAACTGCAATACAACATGAATCCGTCTATACCTTAATTCAATCTATATTGACCGAACCGAACCATGGATATACTTTGATTACATGACTATCCATTTATATCCATTCTGTTTACTGATATCATGGTTTCAGCAAACCATCCATCTATATAACAAAATAATACAATCAATACAAAAGACATTATGGGGTTTTAAAGGAGTAGACTAATACGGAATGTGTTAGAAGTGGCACGAGACAGTCACTTTAATACACCTAACCTGAATATCCATTGCCGTTGTACTGTGGCTGAACGGTTCCTTGTGCTCCGTATACCTTAGTCTCCGGAATAGTAGGACTCCTCTAGTATACACTGGCATATTCTGTACCAAGCTACAAACAACTGCGTTAATATTATAATCAAACCTTACTAGTTATATTCTCTTTTCCGTCCATTCTACTTCTCGCTTTCTTTAGGACTTACCGAGCGATTGTTCGCTGACGACATTCCTTTTCTTCTTCTTGGGAATGTTGTCAGGTGGATCGGACTCACTGGAGATCAAGCCCAGTACTGAGGACTTGGAGCATTTTTCTATCGACCCAGAGCTGTAGGCACTTGTATATACTTTTCATTTCAGTTATGCCATTGTTTAGGCATTGCTTTCCATTCATGTATTTACATTTCCAGTTGTACTTGTAAGGAATTGTTAAATATATAAAAGTTGATGTTCATTTATATTCATGTCTCTTGTATATATTTTACCTATATTTGCTTAAATATACTTAGCGTGTTTACTTCTGAGTAAATACGTAGCGGGCCTCGTCGTGTCCCCTTGCCCATACTTTGGGAAGCGGGGCGTCACAGGTTTTGTTGGTGACCCATGCAGGTCAGTTCTGCATGAAGTCCTAAACAATATAACATAAGAATCAACAACTAAAAAACATTCTTTATATTTCATATTCCTTGAATCTTACAATTTCATATACTTTGAATCTATCATAACCCTATTTTTCATTCAAGGTTATGGATTCTCCAAACAACACCAGTACCAACTTCAACAACACACCACCACCTCTACCGCTTATGCCAACCGTCGCTACTCCGATAAATTTGCAGACGGTACTGCTTGAGGCAATCCGAAGCCTCCTGGAAGGACAGCAGCAGCAAACTGCTATCTTACTGAACCGTCCAGAAGCGGAAGCGCCCGGAGTGAAACAATTTTGGGCATTACACCCAAAACAATTTTTGGGAAAAGAGAGTCCTCTGGAAGCTGAAGAATGGGCTCAGAGTATTGAGGATGACCTTGCAGCGGCACAAGTGCCAGAGATCGCTTGGGTTCGAGTTGCGAAGCTGCAACTCACCGACAACGCCCGAGTATGGTGGAAGGCGAAATAAAGTCGTCTTGCCTAACCTATCGAATGGAGGACTTTTCGCGACATGTTCGACGTGAAGTATTTCCCATAGACTGCCCAATTTGACATGGAGTAGCAATTTATCCATCTACAACAGGGTTCGATGTGGACCAAATCCGTGGATGAATATGATGCTGAGTTTACCATACTCAGTAGGTAAGATATGTCTCAATATTCGATTTTCAAATATCACATACTCAACAGCTAACACAAGACCTTAACAGGTTCGCAGCACACTTACCAATTGCTGAGATCGGGTCCCGACGATTTCAGCAAGGGTTAGATCCGGAAATCCAAGCTGCCTTAGCTACAGGGGATTTCCCAACTCATGAATTGGCTATGAAAGTTGCCCGTTGATATGAGGCAGTGGGGAAGATGAAGGGCGGACTCCAATCTGCAGGAGTGAAGCATCCTGCCACTCAGATGGCAGGAGGAGCCTCTTCAAGGCCACAATTTATGCCTAGGAGACCGGGAGTACCAATCAACCGGCCCAGCACAGCCTTTTGTAAGTCTACGCTAGCGCCCCGGCCGTCTACAGACGCCAAATGCGGAACAAAAACTTTTTAACTGGCGCTATCGTATACTTTAACCCGGATCTACCATTATTGCTAAACTAACAAACTGTAAATAGTGTAGAAAGGTTATACCGAACGATCCGAGTCCTTCGTTCTTCAACCATCATCCCACGCTCCGTTGCGGCTGCTCCGATCTCGTCGATCTCCGATCTGCTCGTCCAGGTGGCACCACATCACCGATTCTTTAAACGGGCTCACGCCTCTGACTCGAGGCAACTCGGTCGTCAAGTTTGCTAAAAGAGACGACCAAGAATGATGTAGAGAATGAGTAGATGACTTTGTCTCACTTCGTCCAAGTCCGTGGACGATCGGTTAATGAAGTTGCCGTGGGAATCGG
Organism: Agapanthus africanus; assembly: GCA_030015575.1. Classification (NCBI taxonomy): domain Eukaryota; kingdom Viridiplantae; phylum Streptophyta; class Magnoliopsida; order Asparagales; family Amaryllidaceae; genus Agapanthus; species Agapanthus africanus. Next base: position 166,731,678 of record CM057337.1, read on the forward strand.
GTGTTGGAATGAAATGAGCTGTGAAATTCCATACACCCCAAATGCTATCATAATCTTTTCACAAGTGAAAACCATCAAGTGAGAGAGAGAGGAAGGGGGCCGGCCACTTATAGGAGTGGGAGGTGACCGTAGGAGAAAGAGGGTGACCACAAGAAAGCTTCTTACTCAAAATATCAAGAACAAATATCCTTAGCTAAACAAAATGCTTTAATGTTAAAGCATGAGTCACTTAAACACCTCATCAAGTCATTAATGCAACCAATGAAAACTCAACACCAATTAATCCTAGTCACCTCATCTAGAATCTTCTAGAACACTGACTCACCTCAACAGAAGAAAAGATAAATCCGTCTTTAACCGAATGTTAAAAGACGGCTGATAGAAAACTGGAAACTGGCAACTTCCAAAAGTGATCCTGAAACGACTTTCAGGATAACCCCGTAACTGTATAAATATACCCGCATTTGTATTACGACCGAATACAAATGCAACTGAGACAAAGATATTATACCTACTCAATATAATACTCGGATCCGGCTTAAACCAAAGCCGACCAGTATCATCTGCCCGAAAAATAACACGTGCGTAAACACACGTGCTTTTTCCGAACCCTGCCATAAAACCATACGGCCTCTACAACGTTTCGCCCGAACTTGGGAAACTGTCTGTGGGGGACTCTAATGACTCGTCAGTACCCTGGCAGTGGGTTTAACCACAAACCGTCAGCGGCACTAGCTATGCGTAACGGTTGCCCACGGACTGACCTCAAGGGAGGCCGATGAGCCAACTCAAGGGTGGCCGATGAGCCAACTCATCCAGAAACCCTACTGAGCCTAACAGTGACAATGTATATACAGTCCGGTCCGTTCGTCAATGAGTATCGCATATCCGCCTAGGGGGCTAGTAACGTCAGACCCCCAGAAGCAGTATAAGTCGTGTCGGAGTGTAGCCCAATCACACCCTGAGATACTACTGGAGTACCTACCAGTAAATCTCCTGCCATGGCCATGGACTTTGTGTAATGGCTCTCCTAGACACAGCACGACCTCGCCCCCAATACCGGGAGAGACGAATCCCCTGCCGATCCGCTCACGTGCCTCCATATGGCTCGGGACTGTACCTAAAAGCTACCTGTTTGCACGACTCCTTTGAGCCGTGGTAGGGTAGAAATCAAAGCACAGTGGGAACTCACACGAGACAAATGACGACCTCAGGTCGATGAACTAACCTGTACACATGTCACCAGGGAACTGTTATCTGACGATAGGTATAGTACTAACTAGCAGATTCCCGGCGAGTCCTGTCCGGTGTACTCATAACCCAATGAGCACCTGTATACATCTTAGGTGATCCAACTGACACAAGTGGCTTGTGAGACCGGCCACCGCCCCTCGTCGGGGTCTCGACTGTATACACTAGTCTACTCCGGAGTATCGATGCCCTGTCTCGAAACTCCCACGACCAGGGACCACAATTAAGGATATGCATATAAACTACCCAACTCTCACGTATATGATCGCCATCATACTGTTGGTAGTAAAGCAAGATCCTAAGGGCTCTATCAAAGTGTAACATGCAATCAGTCACCTGAACATGTACACGACTGATAAAGGCAAACCAGATAGCATACTATCATCTCGAGTAAGACTGTTCTACCGGGATAGGTCCTCCGCAATCATTGCAATCACGTACCTGCGATCCAATAATTGACTGTGAGGGCACTATCTCCAACAATCTCCCACTTGCACTCAAGGCTAATATTGCGATGTCGACTACTCACAGCCCGTGTGAAACCGAACATCCAACTCCTCTACTAATCAGTTTCACAAAGACCGTTTGTAAAACTATTGTGTTCGAGAAATAGCCTCAGTGAGTGGATCCGCCTAGATGTTTCTTTCTATATCTCTCTAAAACTCAAGTTCGCGGAGAAAGCCATCTCCCGAATCGAGTAATACCTGTCTTAGAATATGCCTGGAAATCTGATGGGACCTAGTTCATAAATGAACTCCAAATCCAAACTTCTTAGACTGTATCGATCACTGAACCTAATCAGTATCCGGCACCATGCCACCCACAGTATCCTCTTGGACCACCTGTCCATAATACTGTCCCTCCTCGTCAGAGGGAAAAACCATAACTCTGACAATCTCTCTGTCAACCATGTCACCTTTGAAGCCTGGAATGATAATCGTCTCCCGAAGGAGGCTGCCGTCATCAAATCCGTAGAACATCCACTTATGTTCTAAAACTGCTTCCTTATGTTTCTCCAGGATTGGATTAATACAAACTCATTGCATCTAGTGCAAAAACAACATCTGGTGTGGTACTTGACATCTCATGATTGACTCAATTGCCTAAGCAAGTGATCTGCCAATCATGCACTCCCTCTCCCCTTTAGTCTATACGACACCTTTAGAGAGGGTGACTTCATCACCTGTAGGTACACCACCATGCTAGGAGTCAACTATTCTAAAAACCATTAGAATATCTGTCAAAGTACCCACATTGGGAAACTACCCAAATCCAGATCTAAAACCATAGATCCAGAAACCAGAATGTCAAATATTATATCCATATCCTGTCTGGAGAAACAACTGTGTGACGATCACAGTACAACCGATCGTAGTATAGGAATTTTACTTCCTACTCTGTGTATGTCATCCAAATACCATGACATCACACCCTACTACCTTCTTAACAGGTCCATCCCCTATTCTGATTGAAGTCAAACTCATGACTGTCACATCAAAATTAGATGATCTATCTCCGCTATAACTGCTCTAGTCTATAAATAGACATAAGCTACTTGCCCACTATGCTTCCGATGCTCCCACTGACTACGACAACCCTCTGGCAGAATAATATACACGTACACTTCTAAAGCTAGTTTAGAACGACGCTATACTTATCCTCCTGCCTGGTCTCATAGTCTGGAACAACAGTAGTGTCAAGTCAGAGTAGATAATAACCTCCCTGTCACCGTCCTTGAGGCTACCGAAGTACCTCTCGGGTGTCTGAGGTTACCTACCATATCTGCGGAGTGGCTATTGGAATGTCAAACCTGATTGAATATATAGGTCCTATTAAATTTTCCGTAGTCGTTCGCGGTTCTGGAATCACTTCCAGTTCTACCATACTCCCACTACTGTTTTCTGAAAAAGTCCATTTTACTAAAACTGTGGCGAGTCAAGAACAATATCACTATTGATCTTCCAAATGGTAGAATATCAACCCTCGTCATAGCCAGGGTCAACCCACAAACAGCCATTACAGAAACGTGCCCTGAGTTATCCAGTGTCTGGTTTTAAGCATAAGCTGGACAACTCCCCGTACCTTAACATCTTTTAAGGTACGAACTATTCTATATCCAATATAGAAACTTTGGCACTTATTTAATTGGAACCATATTCAAATCATGCAGCTGTCTCCAGTGCATATCAACTTAATGGAAAGAGGCTAATCAGCATTACTCAACTTATGAATCCATCCAATTATGAGTAACCTGAAGGAGAAACACGTTTCTCAAAACCATCACTATCATCTGAATACCAATCACAAGAATCTACATCTTCAATCTCTTTGAAGAATCCCGATACTTGTGATACCTGGTTCTCTACTTTATTCTTATACCCACAACTTCTCAAAACTTAGACCTTGTATTTCTACGAAACACTTGTCCAAATACTAGAGAAGTTATAAGTAAATAGAACATAGTACGAGGACCTACCCCTTTGTCCTGATGGACACTGGACAACATACAATACTCTGTATAAGTCCGCTGAGTTAAACAACTCAAAACCTGTGCGTCGTAGGTTAAAAACTGTACCCTGGCGATTTCCTCAAATATCACCAATTTCAACGAATTCCGATATAATGAGGATGATCACCCAATTCCCAATATCTTACTCCCACTCATCATCTATAAAACCATACAGATATGAGAATGAAAACTGGTAAATACATACCCTTGGAGTAAGTGTCTAATCGGGAAAACAGTTTTTCTTTAACAATGCACTGAAACATGAAAATGTTTCGCAGGGGTATCCTGGTATTCATAGTAATGCCTCTTCCATAATCCAATTCATGACTTCAACCGTATATTTTATTGCCATCTCTCCAAATCCCTTTATTTGTCTTTAGTCGTTACCTTCTGTACACCATCGTTAGGCTAAATGGTTTTCTTCCTTCCCTACCGTTCGGCACCAGCCTATGGTTTGGAAGAAGACTATCCAGTAAGCATAATAGGTGTACCCTCCTAAACCAAGGAGTACTCGTATCTTGAGAGAAGGTGATGATAAAAGACAACTGAATAATACCTTATTCCTTTAAAGGTGAAATAAGAGAGGCGATGAAGTACGCGGTTTTGGTCGTGAATGATAACAGTCGCAATTTACTTTGCCCTCTTTCTAATCCCTTTATTTTGTCTTTACATATTACCTTCTGCACACCCTACTTAGGCCAATTGGTTTTCTTCATTCCCTACCTTTCGGCACCTGCCTATGGTTTGGAATAAGACTATCCAATAAGCGTAATAGGTGTACTCTCCTAAACCAAGGAGCTCTCGTAACCTGAGAGAAGGTGATAATAAAAGACAACTGAATAAACCAATTCTATTTCTCCTGAACCTGGATCCATCCTCGAAGAAGTCCCTTCGAGTTCATATATAACCATACGATGGATCTATCCAATGGAAGTGGATATCCGTAGTGATACAGGTGTTCTGAGAAATTCAAAGGGTAAAAGAAGGAGTGGCAATGACTTATGCAACTCAGACAATCCAAAAGCCAGTATTTTAAGAAGGTTCGGTCAACCTGGTCACTGAGTCATAGTATAGGGTCGGTCAAAGGTCGCTGCCAAAGAGAGAGAGAAAAGAAACACTCTGCGTGCACTCTAACCTAGATCAGAATGGTCATCATTTTATCTAATCCGGAAACCTCCCACTGTCCTGTCAAATTCTCCTCCAAACCTGAAAGAAGAATCAATCGGGATCGCCCGAAGAGTAAACCAACTCATCAGTGGGAATCGGGATCCAACTCTCATCGCATGATAACGTGATGGAATGCATCCACGTTACTCATACTCCAGAAGGTATGCGCATACTTGGCAAGTTTCAGTTTCTTTAGAAACTCCCGATCTGATTTTTGCCCCATGCTCTTATGACCTTGGCTTTGGTCAAAATGTCATAAGTCACATGCCAAGTTCTACCCATCACTATCTTGTCAATTTGAACCCACCCGCACATGCCCCTGACTTTGGCCAATCGGCAGAACGACTGTCCCAAACTAACTCATCTATCTATGCAACAATTGAATACCCAGCAGCTACCAAACACTATGCCTTAACTTTGGCTAAAATACATAGCTTGAATACTACTGAATACTCAAAAGAAGTGACGGAAGGCTACGACTGGTTTTTGGCGAAAAACCTTTAGCGTAGTGAACTTGATATCACTGAAGGAACCTGATAGCTTTTTAAAATATAGTGACGAAAACCTTTTGCTAAAGAGGTCACTCCCGGTAAAGGGATCTCGGCTCTTTCCTCGTGGAATGAGGTGCAGGATATTCCACTGAATACCGCTATGCAAAGCAACTTGTAATCGACTATAGTGAAGTTATTACCCTGACGCAAACTTCTGCCCAAGGGGTCAGTCCCGGTGAAGGGATATCGGCCCTTGCCCCGTCGAATGAGGTGCAGGATATTCCACTGAATACCGCTATGCAAAACAAAAGTAAACGTCTTTGCAATAACACTTTTTTAAATTTGTTCCAACAACTAAAACAGGTTTGTTTAACTTTGCATTGATCAGAATCAATGCAGTCCCATCAATCAATCACACCAGAAAAGAACGAAAATAAAATGTACGTATATGCCATCCGCATTCGTCACTGGGTCCCGTCATCACCCGTTAGGTTACTTAACTAACGACAGAGCGGGGACTGGACTAGCGCGGGTGTAAAACATATACAATATCTAATAGTATATAAACCAATATACAATAATCGCTCCAGGCGTGATAATATGCAACATTACAGAAAAGTAATAAGCATCACAGAACAATATATATAATCTGGGATCCCCGGGTTTCACAGAGCCGCTGCTGAAACCCGACGTTCCCCTGTCGTGTGGATAGCCTGTGCAATGAAACCTAGACCCCTACGGGTGCGGCAAGTTACCCGCCAAAACCTGAAGCGAGGTAGTCCCCACAGCATAGTGAATGGAACACCCGGCACTTCACGGAATCCGGTAAATTGAGCACCCCTCCTTGGGTCAACCTGTACCCCCTACGAGTGCGGCGAATAGTCTGCCAATTTTAGAGTGGGGCCCCTCTGCCTCTCAAAGCCATGAGATGCGGACCCGTTGCCCTCCAGAACCCGGCTATCCGTGCACTCCGTCACGGGGTAAAACCTAGTACAGTAATGAAAAATAGTACAACAGGTACATCGACCGCAACCTGGTCGTGCCCCAAAAGAATATTATACAACAGGCAGTGACGGCAGTCCACATGTTGGACGCTCGCCCCGCAATATCAAATGTACAAATAAACTCAAACTGTACTACCATTGCACACTGCTATCCACCACGGCAAATCCGCAACATCACAGCACAACACAGAACATCAACGCGAATGTCACGTTCGCAAACCCGTCTAAAAGAACTATAGCAATCAGACGCAGTTTACCGATCAAATGACATTCCCGGTCGGAGATATAATGTAAGCACTGTAAACTAACGTGTTTAAATTTCGATCGACCAAATATCAAGAAGTGGGCCCCACGACTTACTGGTGAACAGTAACAAAACCTGGGCCAAAAAGATATATACCAAAAATCCCAAAATCCATCAGAGAACCCACTGTACAAATTTGGGAGCATGAGCTCACCAAGTGGCCGCGGATGCGCGGCCAAACCATGGGTTTGGCCGCGTTTCCGCGGCTGCTTGGAGGAATCACGAGCCCAAATTTTGTCGTGGTTCTTAGAAAAGCCTGCACAGATTTTTAAGACATGTAGAATTAATTTTTGAGACCATTTAAAATCAACAGAAACTGTCAGGCTAGGATTTTGCAATTTTCGATTTCCGGTTCGATCGATATTTTAAACGCGTTAGCACAAGTTAGTATAGCAAAATGGTGAGGCTTTGATACCACTGTAAGTCTACGCTAGCGCCCCGGCCGTCTACAGACGCCAAATGCGGAACAAAAACTTTTTAACTGGCGCTATCGTATACTTTAACCCGGATCTACCATTATTGCTAAACTAACAAACTGTAAAGAGTGTAGAAAGGTTATACCGAACGATCCGAGTCCTTCGTTCTTCAACCATCATCCCACGCTCCGTTGCGGCTGCTCCGATCTCGTCGATCTCCGATCTGCTCGTCCAGGTGGCACCACATCACCGATTCTTTAAACGGGCTCCCGCCTCTGACTCGAGGCAACTCGGTCGTCAAGTTTGCTAAAAGAGACGACCAAGAATGATGTAGAGAATGAGTAGATGACTTTGTCTCACTTCGTCCAAGTCCGTGGACGATCGGTTAATGAAGTTGCCGTGGGAATCGGGTGTTGGAATGAAATGAGCTGTGAAATTCCATACACCCCAAATGCTATCATAATCTTTTCACAAGTGAAAACCATCAAGTGAGAGAGAGAGGAAGGGGGCCGGCCACTTATAGGAGTGGGAGGTGACCGTAGGAGAAAGAGGGTGACCACAAGAAAGCTTCTCACTCAAAATATCAAGAACAAATATCCTTAGCTAAACAAAATGCTTTAATGTTAAAGCATGAGTCACTTAAACACCTCATCAAGTCATTAATGCAACCAATGAAAACTCAACACCAATTAATCCTAGTCACCTCATCTAGAATCTTCTAGAACACTGACTCACCTCAACAGAAGAAAAGATAAATCCGTCTTTAACCGAATGTTAAAAGACGGCTGATAGAAAACTGGAAACTGGCAACTTCCAAAAGTGATCCTGAAACGACTTTCAGGATAACCCCGTAACTGTATAAATATACCCGCATTTGTATTACGACCGAATACAAATGCAACTGAGACAAAGATATTATACCTACTCAATATAATACTCGGATCCGGCTTAAACCAAAGCCGACCAGTATCATCTGCCCGAAAAATAACACGTGCGTAAACGCACGTGCTTTTTCCGAACCCTGCCATAAAACCATACGGCCTCTACAACGTTTCGCCCGAACTTGGGAAACTGTCTGTGGGGGACTCTAATGACTCGTCAGTACCCTGGCAGTGGGTTTAACCACAAACCGTCAGCGGCACTAGCTATGCGTAACGGTTGCCCACGGACTGACCTCAAGGGAGGCCGATGAGCCAACTCAAGGGTGGCCGATGAGCCAACTCATCCAGAAATCCTACTGAGCCTAACAGTGACAATGTATATACAGTCCGGTCCGTTCGTCAATGAGTATCGCATATCCGCCTAGGGGGCTAGTAACGTCAGACCCCCAGAAGCAGTATAAGTCGTGTCGGAGTGTAGCCCAATCACACCCTGAGATACTACTGGAGTACCTACCAGTAAATCTCCTGCCATGGCCATGGACTTTGTGTAATGGCTCTCCTAGACACAGCACGACCTCGCCCCCAATACCGGGAGAGACGAATCCCCTGCCGATCCGCTCACGTGCCTCCATATGGCTCGGGACTGTACCTAAAAGCTACCTGTTTGCACGACTCCTTTGAGCCGTGGTAGGGTAGAAATCAAAGCACAGTGGGAACTCACACGAGACAAATGACGACCTCAGGTCGATGAACTAACCTGTACACATGTCACCAGGGAACTGCTATCTGACGATAGGTATAGTACTAACTAGCAGATTCCCGGCGAGTCCTGTCCGGTGTACTCATAACCCAATGAGCACCTGTATACATCTTAGGTGATCCAACTGACACAAGTGGCTTGTGAGACCGGCCACCGCCCCTCGTCGGGGTCTCGACTGTATACACTAGTCTACTCCGGAGTATCGATGCCCTGTCTCGAAACTCCCATGACCAGGGACCACAATTAAGGATATGCATATAAACTACCCAACTCTCACGTATATGATCGCCATCATACTGTTGGTAGTAAAGCAAGATCCTAAGGGCTCTATCAAAGTGTAACATGCAATCAGTCACCTGAACATGTACACGACTGATAAAGGCAAACCAGATAGCATACTATCATCTCGAGTAAGACTGTTCTACCGGGATAGGTCCTCCGCAATCATTGCAATAACGTACCTGCGATCCAATAATTGACTGTGAAGGCACTATCTCCAACACCTTTTGCACCTACTGCAGGAGGGATGGACACTTAGTGAAGGACTGCCGGCGTGCAAATCTCCTTTGTTTGGTATGCGGCTCAGCCACACATAATATTGGGTCTTGTCCTCGAAGTCTCAATCCAAATGCTGCACCCAGACCAACAATCACCTACCCGCAGCGCCCAGCCATCGGGCACCTGCTCCACGACTCGCTCTCCCTGCTCCACCTCCTCGTGGACCGAATGCACCTCCTCCTCGTCAGTTCCACCAAGCACAAAGGAACTTACTTCAAGTACAGAGGAACAGACAGAGGAATTCTCCTCCAGCAAGGAGTAATGTACCGAGGCGACATGCTTTCACAATGACTGTGGAAGAAGCTGAAGCCACTGGCCAAGTCATTACTGGTAACAATTTCCTTTCAAACTTTCTTTCAGTCTATATACATACCTATATATCTTTTCCTTATACCTAAAACCTATCCCACATAACCTAGGTACAATCTTAGTAGCCTCATTTCCTGCACTAGCACTCTTTGATACTAGAGAATCTCATTGTTTTATGTCGCAACGGTTCGTCCGAACACATGCGATTCCAGTCAAACCTCTCTTATCCAGCTGGAATGTCAGTTCAGGGAACGACGTTCTAAAGGCAATAATGGGATATGACCTGTATCCAGTGGTCGTCTGCAGCAGAGAATTCTATGCTGACTTCAAGGTGCTGGACATACCGAATTTTGATGTCGTTTTGGGTATGTATTGGCTCGGAACTTTTTACGCTACCATCGACTGTCGTCAAAGAAGGGTAGTGTTTGAGATTCCAGACCATCCGATCTTTTATTTCAAAAGTGGAGACCGTACCTTGGAGCCAAGCACATACAAGGCAAAACCGAAGAAGGCAGTGATTGCAACACTTCAAGCAAAGGAAGGATCGAAGCTAGAGGTAGTTCGAGAGTTCGACGATGTATTTCCTGAAGACATATCAGGTTTGCCTCCCGATCGAGCTCTTGAATTCAGCATTGATTTAGTACCTAGAGCACAACCGGTGATCAAAGCACCGTATCAGTTAAGCCCTGAAGGTTTGAAGGAGGTCCGTACTCAGTTGGACGAATTTTTGACGAAGGGATGGATTCGTCCTAGCACTTCAAGTTGGGGATCTCCAGTTCTACTTGTAAAGAAGAAGGAAGGTTCATATCGAATGTGCATTGATTATAGAGCTCTGAACGAAGTAACTATAAAGAACAAGTATCCAATTCCGCGCATCGACGACCTGTTTGATCAGATAAGTGGGTCTTGCATTTTCTCCATGTTAGATCTTCATTCGGGTTATCATCAGATGAAGGTCAATGAATCTGATATCCATAAAATGGCATTCAGAACTCGCTATGAATATTACAAATTTCTTGTGATACCATTTGGAGTGACCAACGACCAGCTATATTCATGAACCAAATGAATCAAGTTTTCCAAGAGTACCTAGACAGGTTTGTTTTCATATTCATTGACGACATCCTGGTGTATTCTATGAGTCAGGAAGAACACGTCGAACACCTACGAATTTTCCTGGAGACTTTACGACAGCATCAACTCTATTCTAAGTACAACAAGTGTGACTTTTGGCTAGATCAAGTCGGTTTTCTCGGACATATTGTATCGGGCGATGGAATCTCTGTAGATCCAGCTAAAGTATCAACAGTAAGCGAATGGACGACACCGAAGTCAGTGAAGGGCATTCGAAGCTTATTGGGATTAGCAGAATATTACAGAAGGTTTATTGACGGATTTTCGAAGATTGCAACACCCCTGACCAAGCTCACACGTAAAGATGAAGAATTCGTGTGGTCAGAAGCATGCGAACGAGCTTTTGTAGAACTCAAGTCAAAATTGACATCAGCACCTATCCTTGTCATACCAGACCAATCTGGAGGTTTCGAAGTGCATTGCGATGCATCTGATAAGGGATTAGGATGTGTTCTATATCAGCATGGTAAAGTTGTAGCTTATGCTTCAAGACAGCTGAAAATTCATGAGCGCAACTATCCGACGCATGATTAGGAGTTGGCGGCCGTTATCTTCGCACTTAAGATTTGGCGCCATTATCTTCTTGGAGAACGAGTGGACATATACACAGACCACAAAAGTCTGAAATATGTTTTTACTCAGAAAGAGTAGAATATGCGGCAGAGAAGATGGTTAGAACTTATGGCAGACTTCGACATCAACCTACAATATCATCCATGGAATGTGAATGTAGTACCTGATGCACTTAGTCGCCAATCAATAGCATTGAACCTCATCGCACAATGGAAGCTTCAACAAGATTTACATCAGCTGGAGATTGAAATGGTCATGCCAGGTAACGCTTCAAGTTTGATGAACTTACAAGTTCAATCTACCATTGTCAATCAGATTAAAGTAGCTCAAACAAGTTATGTTAAGTTGAAAAAAATCAGAGAACAAGTAGAAAGTGGACTTAGAACAAACTTCATCATCCATGAAGACGGATCTTTGAGATACGGGAGTAGATTGGGTGTACCAAAAGGTTCTGTGCGAGAAGAGTTGATAAAAGAAACTCATGGCTCTTCTTATTCAGTACACCCTGGAGGCACAAAGATGTACAAAGATCTGCGTTAAAATTAATGGTGGCATGGAATGAAGCATGAAGTAGCCAGAAGCGTCGCTAAATGCTTGGTGTGTTAGCAAGTAAAGGCTGAACATCACAGGACAGCTGGTTTACTTCAACCGTTACCTATCCCAGAATGGAAGTGGCAACACATCATTATAGATTTCGTGACTGCACTTCCTCGCAGCACGAAAGGTAATGATGCGGTATGGGTTATTGTGGATCGATTCATAAAATCGGCTCACTTCATCCCATTTCGAGTTGGCCAATCTACTGAGACACTAGCAAAGAAGTACATGGAGGTAAGAATCTAAATAAGATTTAAACTCTTCAATGTGTACTATTTCTGATACCCATGAACTCATGCAGGAAATCGTGAGATTACATGGAGTACCGGTTTGCATTGTCTCCGATCATGACACCAGATTTCGATCGCAATTTTGCCAAAGTCTGCAAGCTAGCTTAGGAACAAGTCTGAACTTCAGTACAGCTTACCATCCACAAACAGATGGACAGTCTGAGTGAACTATTCAGATCTTAGAAGATATGCTAAGAACGTGTATGCTAGACTTCGGAGGATCGTGGGAAGATCATCTATATCTTGTGGAGTTTTCATACAACAACAGATACCAAGAAAGTATAGGAATGGCACCATTTGTAGCGCTATATAGAAGGAAATGTCGATCTCCATTAAGTTGGGACAACATCGAAGATAGAGAACTCCTTGAACCTGAGATGATAGTAGCAACAGTCGATGTAGTTAGCACTATCAGGTAAAGAATACGCATAGCTCAAGATCGACAGAAGCACTGGGCTGGTGCAAAACGCCGTCACTTGGAGTTTCAACCGGGAGATCATGTATTTTTGAAGATATCTCCAAACCATGGAGTGATTCGTTTTGGAAGACGGGGTAGGCTCAGTCCAAGATATATTAAACCGTTCGACATACTCGAACGGTCGGAGAAGTGGCTTATCGCTTGGCACTTCCACCTTCATTGGAAAGAATGCACAATGTGTTCCACATATCCCAACTCAGAAGGTATGTAAGTGACCCCAGCCATATTCTTGATCACTCCGAGCTCACTGTACAGCTTGATTTATCCTGTAAGAAACAACCTGTTGAAATCCTGGATAGAAAGGTGAAGTCACTTCGGAATAAGGAAGTAAACTTGGTTCGAGTGATGTGGAGAAAAACTCACCAGGAGAATCAACATGGGAACGTGAGGACGACATGCGTGCAAGATACCCTCAATTGTTTGTAAATTAGTCCTTAAAATAATTGTAAATTTCGAGGACGTAATTTTTGTAAGGAAGGTAGAAGGTAACCTCTTTGTTTTCAGTGTACAGAAAATTTGATTAAAAATTAATGTACAAATAGAGTATTTGCAATCCTGTGTATACTATAAGTATTTGGATTGCTTTTGAACAGCAAGAAGCAACTTGTAGCTCATTGGTAAAGCTTTGCACTGCTGTGACGTAGCCCTTGTGATCGAATCCCCCAGCCACATATATTTTTAATTGATTTTTCTTGTAATCTTTTAGAAGCCCAAAGGTTTGCACGTGCACAACACATAAAATAAAGAGTCACAGATTAAACAAACACGTGCACCGAGTTATACCAAACGACAACAACACGTGGTGAAGATCCCACACGCCACACCCCCTTCTCGACTGGCGAGATTCTAATTGTGACCGGCACCTCGGGCCCCCCATAGGGGATGCTCTCCAATTTTTAACTCCACACCCCTTGGCCTCCCCCCTTAAATCCTGTACTGTTTGTTTTTATTAAAAATAAACAGAGAATTAAAAATGGGCATTAATTCACATTTTAATGCACATGTTAATTCTATTCTTCATTACCCTAAATCCTAATTTTCCCTATAAATACCACATCACATTTCACCTCTCCTCACTCAGAATTTCATTACAAAAACTCTCTAAAATTTCCAAGTCCTAAGTTGTACAAGTGGAGTTAGCAAAGGTCGAAATTCCGGCAAAGTTTCAAGAAGATTCCGGCGACGAAACGACGTCCCGATGGTTCCGAGAGCTTCCTCCTTCTCCCCTCTTTCTTTATAGCCAATAAGTCCTCACTCACCTCCTCTATTTCTATTCTAAAACTTCTCTTTTTCAAAACTCGTCGGAAGCGGAGTTATTCCGACTCCCGATTCGTTTTTCTTTAAAAAACTCCATTTTTATTAAATAATAAATACCATGTTCTCTCATAATGTTTAATAAACATAAATAAATACATTAGAACAAGTTTCACCTCAAAATAATTCATATTGCAAATTTTATTTCACCTTTACAGTAAAATACCATCATGTTACATACAATTTATAATTGTTCAATTTAACCGTATTACATTTAGATAACTCACAAGGTAATAACCTATCTCATCACAACACACATTTTTGACATAGCACGATGAATTTTGGGACTCTAGTTTATGGGAAAAATACGAGATTACGAATAAATACCTTGAACATTCAAAACCATTTTCTATAAAAAATGTGTTAATTAAATTCCTTACAATTACGCCTCTACAACCCATTTTGGGGAACCCCGATCGGGATGGTGCGGGTTATCACACATCCTCGGGCCTAGTAGAGCGAGATGCAGACCTCCGTAAGGAGTATTCGATCTCGATGGAATTTTTGATGCAATTTTTAAGAAAATGAGATTTCTACAAAATAAATAAAATTTATTTTATTAAATATATAAATATTTATAACTATTATCAAAATATCTATTTTAAATATATTATATAAATATTTCATGTTTTTTAAATCAAAAGAATCACAATTTCATGAAACTACCTTTACAATCCAATAAATTCCAATATTTCATTGAAGTACCATATACAATGAAAACTAAGTTCTACTCATTAGAAAATTTCACTTTTATAAAATATACATCTATGAAAACCCTAAATATAATAATTAAATACAAGAGGTGTATTTTGAAAATATATCAAAACTATTTTTACATAAAACCCCTCAAGTTATATTAAATTACAATAAGGACCCTAGTAAATATAGGTTTAAGCGGGACCAGTTCACTTTGTTGGATATATGTATGCCCTAAAGGACATTATTTGATATTGGATTCTTGGATATGTATAAATATACAGAGGACTTTCTTGCTCAACATGATAGTATGCTATCTGGTTACTCTTTATCTTAACATGTTCACATGATTGTGTATACAATTCATTTGGTGCAAATAGGTGGCTTTTGGGTACAGTCCCGAGACACATAGAGTCAATGAGCGATAGGAGGGGATTTCGTCTCTCTCGGTATTGGGGGTTGATATTGCGTTGTGCTCGATTGGTTATAACTGAAAGTCCCTGGCCAGGACTGATGGGATTTACTAATAAGTGTTATCGGTAGTTTCTCGATCTGTTATAGGCCATACATCAGCATGGCTTATTGAGTTATTGGGGTCGACGATACCATCTCTAAACTCAATATGCAGCATATATGATGAAGAGACCGGACTGTACGGTAAGTGTTGCTGGTTGGCTCTACGGGAGTTTTGACAAGTTCGCTTGTTGTTCTTCTGTTCGCTCAATACCTAGGAGCCATTATGTGCAGCTAGTACCGCTGATAGTTTGTGGGTATGTGATATGATCACTACCAACTGCTAGCGTATTGACGAGTCTTAGAGTCCCACAAAGGGGTTTCTGAGCTCAGGCGAAACGAAGTGGGGCACATATGGGGATATGTACAGGAGCTTGATTAAATATGAGTATTTGATACCATATTTTAATCTGACGTTTTCTATTGGTCGGGTCGTATGAGATATGCCTGGATTATTAAATCAAGTGTTGATTTAATATCAATTGACCATTAGCACATTTATTAATTTCTTTCTTTATTAGTATGCATGCATGTATGTATGCTTATATGGATATGTATGCACACATACATGTATGCAAGTGTCATGGTTGATGATACATTGGAGATGGATATGCTAAACTCACATGGAAACATTTGTGATATTTTTATTTAGTGAGTTAATGGAAATTAGATATTAATCCATTGTTGATATTTTCTTCTACACACTTCTTTTAAATATCTAAGTAACCATGGTTTGATATCTAATCCTCCACTAACTCAATTACTAAAAATATCTAGATATTTTCCATGCCTTAGTTAAGAGTGAGTGTGACTCTCTCTCTCTCTCTCTCATATCATTATTATTCTTGTGCTTATCTTTCTTGAGCTAAAACTAAGCCATTTCCATCTCCTTCTTCCTCCAAGCTCTCTACCTTTTTCTAGTGAGTAAAAGAGAAAGAAAAGAAAGGTTTTATTAGTAAGAAAAATACCCACTTTATCAATCTATATTATTCTAGCCCACTAGTGTAGGTTGTTTGCTTCACTTCTACTTAGGTTAAGTGA
Organism: Agapanthus africanus; assembly: GCA_030015575.1. Taxonomy (NCBI): domain Eukaryota; kingdom Viridiplantae; phylum Streptophyta; class Magnoliopsida; order Asparagales; family Amaryllidaceae; genus Agapanthus; species Agapanthus africanus. The sequence continues at coordinate 166,747,964 of CM057337.1, forward strand.
AGCAAGGAGCTTGAGTCAAGGAACCCCGTGGTGGATCATCGTGGACTTCAAAGGCTTCAAGCGGACCGGTTCAAGCTTCAAGTAGAACCAAGAAGTCAAGGACATCTACACGGAGCTTTTAAAAAGAATGAGAGGTCTACAAATGTTGTAGTTCTTTTTCTCTTAGTGTTAGACACTTACTTGTATGTGATACTTGTCAGCTTTACGTTTAATCCTCTAGTTCGATTATATGTTCGGATTGGTTAGCATCCTAGATTTTTAAAGTTGCATACTTGATACTTGTTAAAACCTAGTGAGGGTGCTAAGCAAACCCCGACCGTGGTATCAGAGCCAAGCTAGAGTATCAGGCATGACCTAGACGATGTTAAAGCGTTCGAACGAACATCGATGCCCAAGTATTAGATGCTCTCTGGAAATTTTTCAAAAGTTGGAATTTTTGGGTTTAAAAATATGCAGAAAATAGTGCAGGGTATTGTGTGGACCCCCAAGAAAAACGACCCCCTAACTCCACCTAACGACCACGGAACCACGGCCAAAACATGCTTTTGGCGGAGGTTCCGCGGCGCCGTTGGTGATGCCAGGGAAGTGCTTTCTTATGCTGGTCCGTATGTGCTAATGGAACTATCTGGGTATTTTTGAATCTGTCTAAAGTGTTGAGGTCTCTGAGAAATGTGGGTTTTGATAGATCGATCGAAATGTTTAACATCGCATAGTTTTTATGAATGTGATACAGTATTTGGAATCTACACTAATTAGTTTTGAGAAAATTAATTGGTTGCTTGTAAATCTAACATTTCGGTCTCGGTCGGAATCGGGAATCTTGTTGAATTACCCGATTTCTTTTGAAAAGGTGTTTTCATTTTTTGAGACCCAAATGTAAGATCTACATTGTTAGGCATGAAAGCCGGAATATGAGATATTCCGGGTTTGCGATGTCTTAGTGTTGTGTGGATTCCAAATGTTGTAGTTTTACATTTCTTTTCTGCGACCGTAAGTGTAATATGTGCATCTCCAATTTTGTTGCTATACGTCGACGACATTTGGAATACGCATATTTACTTACGTTGATGATCTGTGATGATTATTCTGTTGCTGTGGTGATATGATGTATAAGATCGTCGTGAATGAATAGCCGGGGGATTTTATGTGAGATGAGAGTTTTTCTTTTCATTCATGTAAGACTCATTGTATATAATATTCATTTATTGGGACACTTCCGGGTTGAGAATGATGTCGTCATTAATGTATATTATTTACTTTTCCGGATTAGGATAGACCCAAGGAGGGGAGCACAAGTAACCGGGTTCTAGGGTCCAGTAGGAGATCATCTCGAGGAGTCGAGACCATATCTCCTAACTTTAGAATTGGCAGGGTTGCTTGCCGCTCTCGTAGGGGTCTGGGGGTGTAGGCTTGGCTATTCATCACGACCGTGGAATCCATATTTTTTATAATTGGCTTAATTTAAAATGCGGACTTCCTAGGATATCTTATACATTCATATATCTGATTCTACTGCGATATTATTTGATGAGATCATATTACTGCCTGAGACGAATGTTATTCTATATATATATATATATATATATATATATATATATATATATGTTTTGCATCCGCACTAGTCCTGCCCCGCTATGCCGTTAGTTAAGTAACCTAACGGTGCATAACGGGACACGGTGGCGAATGCGGATAGCATAAGCATACGTTCTATTTTTCTTTTCTTTTCTGTGATGGCTTAGGAACTTAAATGATGGGACTACATTAATGAGATTAATGTAAAGAAAAAGAAACCTACAAGATATTGTAGAATCGAATTTGAAACTCACTCGGCCATTTTATGAAAAAGCAAGTTTCAAAAATGCGGAGCTTAAGCCACTCATTTTAAAACTATTTGATTCTACAACGAGATCAAGTTCGAAACATTAAAGGTTTTCTTAAAAACAATATGCAACCCTCCGTCATTTTAGAAAGTAGAGTACTTAGTATTCGTGCTATGTGTGTTGATCATTGTTAAGACGTAGTGTACGGTAGCTAAGTGATGTCTTCCTATACAACATATGATGCGATTAATTAGAACATTCATGTGATTATGTTGATCATAGTCAAGGGTCATATGAATGGGTCTAATTAATCACGTAATGACGGATAGAATTTGACTAGTGCTTATGATATGTTGACCATAGCCAAGGTCATAAGCTGCTAGGGGTAAAATCCATATCGGGAGTTTCAAGAGTTGAAATTTGCAATGAGATTGCATACCTTCTATATGATAGTTGGATCCCGATCCCACTATGAGTAAGAGTTACTCACAGGAGAGTTTTACACTTTACAATTAGCTAACCTATTAGGTGTCTAGAAAGGTGTCAATGGGGTTATGCGTCTAGGAAAACGAGGTTTACTTTAATTAGGTCTGTGCGAAAGCACGGGGAACCTCCCTCAAAGTACCGACACTGGCCTGGCTGACCGGTTAGCGAACTTGTAGAATGTAATTAATCTTGGCTAATTTTCTTTTTAAGATTTGAAGGAAAATTTGATAAAAGCAGTGGGAGATATCGATCAGATAAGATAATAACCAATCTAATCTTTGCAAGAGTTTTCGCCGAGTGAATTCTTTTCTCTCTCTTAATGGCAGATACCCATGACTGGACTTAAGTTTCTATTAGAGAAAAATAAACTAACGGGGCCCAATTATAAAGATTGGCTGAGGAACATAAACATTGCCCTTACATATGATAAGGTATCATATGTCCTCACTGCCCTAGCCTCTCCCATCCCAGGCCCTGACTCTTCTTTTATGGATAAGGAGATCCACGAATCATAGGATTTTGATTGTGCCATAGCCAAATGCTTCATGCTAGCTTCGATGGATAATGAACATCAAAAGCAGAATGAGAAGATGGATGTTCAATCCATCTTTCTACATACAAAGCAGTTGTATGGGGAGCAATCCCGTACCCTCCGATACGAGGCATCTAGAAAGTTGTTTCCGATGAGAATGGCTGCTAGCACATTAGTAGATAATCATGTTTTGAATATGATAGTTCTTATTGAAGAACTTGAGGGCTTGGGATGGACCATGGAGAACCAACAATATATTGATATTTTTCTACAGTCCCCCCCCAGCCTTTGCTCAATTTGTAATAAACTTCAACATGCACAATATGGAGAAGTCACTACCTGAACTTCTCAATATGTTGAGAAGTATAAAAAGCACGCTTAAGGCGGAGACTCCCTCTCTGATTGTTGGGCACTCTTCCTCTTCCGTCCCAAAAGCCAAGGCTAAGGGAAGGGAGAAGAAGAAACCTACCAAACCGAGATGTGGGGTTAAAAAGGAAAAAGGGAGAGACAAATCCAGGGCTGAGAAATCGGGAAAAGGAGAATGTTTCTACTGCAAAAAGTCGAGACACTGGAAGCAAAATTGTATTGAGTACCTCGCTGATCTCAAGAAAAAAAGCATGGTGATACTTTCGCTTCAGGTGTGTTCGTAACTGAAAACTGTTTTTCTATAAACTCTGCTTCCTGAGTATTGGATACCAGTTCGGGTTCTCACATCTGCAATTGTATGCAGGGATTGAGAAATAGCAGAGTTTTGAAGACTGGTGATCACACTCTCCGGGTTGGAAATGGTTCCAATGTACATGCGGTGTCAGTGGGAGAGTATCACCTGGGGTTGCCATCAGGATGTATATTGGTTTTGAACCCGTGTTATTATGTACCAAGTATGCCGTGTAATATAATATCTGTTTCTTTATTGGACAATGAAGGATATGATTTTGTGCTACAGAATAATGTTATGAACATTAACCTGAACCAATAGTTGATTGGGTATGGTACACTAAATAACGGGATATACATTCTAAATCAACACACAGTTTTCAACATACAACAAACTAATAAAAGAAAATTTTCAGATATAAATGAAGCTTTTCTTTAGCATTGCAGACTTAGTCATATTAACGAAACAAGACTAAACAAGCTACATAAAGATGGATATTTAAATCCCTTTGAATATAAATTGTATGCGACTTGTCAGTCTTGTATCAAGGGTAAAATGACCAAAACTCCATTTGTTGGACACGGAGAGAGAGCTACAAATATCTTAGGCCTCATACATAGTGATGTATGCGGACCAATGTCTACACATGCTAGAGAAGGTTTTTCTTACTTCATAACTTTTACTGATGATTTCTCAAGATTCAGACATGTATTTTTGTTAAAGCATAAGACTGAAGGTTTCGAGAAATTCAAAGAGTACAAACTTGAAGTTGAAAAACAAACTGGTTTGAGCATTAAGAAACTTCGATCAGATCGAGGTGGAGAGTATCTGAGTACAGAGTTTTCAGACTTCCTAAAAGAGAATGGGATTCTCTCTCAGCTCACTCCCCCTTACACACCACAGCACAACGGTGTGTCAGAACGGCGGAATCGTACCCTATTAGATATGGTACGATCCATGATGAGTGATGCTGAGTTACCACTTTCCTTTTAGGGGCATCATTGGAGACTGCAACATATCTATTGAACAGGGTTCCAACTAAGACCGTGTCTACCACTGCATATGAGATATGGTATGGGAAGAGACTGTCTCTTAAACAAGTTAGGATTTGGGGTTGTCCGGCTTTTGTCAAAAAGCAGAATCCAGACAAACTCAAGACATGATCGGTTTAGTGTATATTTGTGGGATATCCATAACATTCGTATGGATATATTTTCTACCACAAGGAGGAACAAAGAGTGTTTGTTTCTCAGTATGCCACATTTTTTGAAAATGAATTTTTTACAAATAATACCGATGGCAATGCGGTAGAACTAGAAGGAGTTCTAGAGACACATGTTACAAATGACAACTTGGTTGAACCTGATATTGCAATAGAATCTTATGAACCTCGGCCACTCCGTAATCTAGTAGAACTTCTCGCCCACCGAAGAAATACTACCGTTTCCTCATTGATAGTGATAGAGAAGATTGCATCATGGATGATGATGACCCTACTAGTTTTCAGCAAGCTATCACGAGTGGTGACTCTGTGAAGTGGCTGGATGCCATGAGATCCAAAATGGAGTCTATGTACACCAATAAAGTATGGACTTTGGAAGTTGTACCTTCTGGGGTAAAACCCGTAGTGTGTAAATGGATCTTTAAGAGAGATCGGTGTAAATGGACAGGTGGAGACCTTTAAGGAAAGGCTTATAGCGAAAGGTTTTCGTCAAAGACCAGGTTTGGACTATGATGAAACTTTCTCTCCTGTAGAATTGGTTGAATCCATTTGGATCCTACTTTCTATTGCGGCTCACTGCGACTATGAAATCTGGCAGATGGACGTTAAAACTGCATTTCTAAATGGTGATTTAGAAGAGTGCGTTTATATGGATCAGCCAGAGGTCTTCGTTGATAGTAGGAGCAGCAAGAAAGCCTGTAGGTTGCTTAAATCCATTTATGAATTGAAGCAGGCATCACGGAGTTGGAACATCTGTTTTGATGATGCGATCAAAGAGTTTGATTTTATCAAAAATACAGATGAACCATGGATTTATAAAAGGATTGTAGGGAGAACTATCACATTCCTCGTATTGTACATGGATGACATTCTCCTGATATAAAATGACATTCCTATGCTATAATTGGTCAAATTTTTCTCAGGGACTGTATTTACCCTTAGTAGAGGGGCGATTTGTTAGAAGAGTTCCAAACAGGATACCGTTACAGTCTCAACGTTGGAAGCTAAGTATATTGTTGCAAATGATACTGCCTAGGAAGCCGTATGGATGCGGAAATAGGAGCAGTTCCAGACATTATGATCCAATACCATTGTACTGTGATAATAATGGGGCTATGGCATTGCCAAAGAGCCCAAGTCCCATCAGCGATCCAGACACATCCTGAGGTAATATCATTAGACCCGGGAGATATTTGATCGCCGTGTGATTGAGATTAGGAGAGTAGATACAAAGAAAAACACTGCAGATCCACTCACCAAGTCCCTTCCACAGCCGCTACATGAACGACTATTTGGAATGTTGGGTATGAGATATGCCAATAAGTGGTCTTAGTGCAGGTAGGAGATTGTTGGATATATGTATGCCCTAGAGGCCATTATTTGATATTGGATTCTTGGATATTTATATATATACAGAGGAATTTCTCGCTCGACATGATAGTATGCTATCTGGTTACTCTTTATCTTAACATGTTCACTTGAGTGTGTATACTATTCATTTGGTACATGTTGATAAAGCCCTTAGGATATCTGCTTGACTATCATGATTATGATGCAGATCATACTAGTGGGACATGACTGGTCTATAAGCATATCCTTAAATGTTCCTAGTCGTGGGTGTATCAAGATGGGGCATCGATATTCTAGAGTAGACCAGTGTATACGTTTCTTGACCTATTTGATGGGCGATGGATGATCCCATATCCATTGGTGTTTGACATCAAAGATTGTATACGGGTGCTCAGTGGAGACTGGGTACACTGAACGGACTTGTCGAGAACTTCTATATGGTATTATATCTATCGTTGGAGAGAAGTTCTCAGGTGACACTTGTGCAGGTTAGTCTATAGACCCGAGATCGTCATAGAGTCTTATGTGTTCTCCCACTGTACTTTGATTTCTACCCTACCACGGCTCTACTGAGTCGTGAAAACAGGTGGCTTTTGGGTACAGTCCCGAGACACATGGAGGCAATGAGCGAAAGGAGGGGTTTTGTCTCTCCCGGTATTAGGGGTTGATGTTGCGCTGTGCTCGATTGGCTATAACTGAAAGTCCTTGGCCAGGGCTGATGGGATTTGCTGATAAGTGTTATCAGTAGTTTCTCGATCTGTTATAGGCCATATATCGGCATGACTTATTGAGTTATTAGGGTCGATGATACCATCCCTAGACTCAATATGCAGCATATCTGACAAAGAGACCAGACTGTATAGTAAGTGTTGCCGGTTGGCTTTACGGGAGTTTTGACAAGTTCGCTTGTTCTTCTGTTCGCTCAATACCTGGGAGCCGTTACGTGGAGTTAGTAACGCTGATTTGTGGGTATGTGCTATGATCAGTACCTACTGCTAGCATATTGACGAGTCTTAGAGTCCCTCAAAGAGGTTTCCGAGCTCAGGAGAAACGAAATGGGGGCGCATATGGGGATATGTGCAAGAGCTTGATTAAATACGAGTATTTGATACCGTATTTTAATCTGGCATTTCTATTGGTCGGGTCATATGAGATATGACCGGATTATTAAATCAAGTGTTGATTTAATATCAATTGACCATTAGCTCATTTATTAATTCCTTTCTTTATTAGTATGCATGTATGTATGTATGCTTATATGGATATGTATGCACACATACATGTATGCAAGTGTCATGGTTGATGATACATTAGAGATGGCTATGCTAGACTCACATGGAAATATTTTCGATATTTTTATTTATTAAGTTAATGGAAATTATATATTAATCCATGGTTGATATTTTCTTCTACACACTTCTTTTAAATATCTAAGTAACCATGGTTTGATATCTAATCCTCCACTAACTTAATTACTAAAAATATATAGATATTTTCCGTGCCTTGGTTAAGAGTGAGTATGACTCTCTCTCTCATATCATTTTTATTCTTGTGCTTTTCTTTCTTGAGTTAAACCTAAGCCATTTCCATCTCCTTCTTCCTCCAAGCTCTCTACTTTTTTCTAGTGAGTAAAAGAGAAAGAAAAGAAAGGTTTTATTAGTGAGAAAAATACCCACTTCATCAATCTATATTAGTCTATCCCACTAGCATTGGTTGTTTGCCTCACTTCTACTTAGGTTAAGTGAAGCAAGGAGCTTGAGTCAAGGAACCCCGTGGTGGATCATCGTGGACTTCGAAGGCTTCGAGCGGACCGATTCAAGATTCAAGTAGAACCAAGGAGTCAAGGACATCTACACGGAGCTTTTGAAGAGAAGGAAAGGTCTTCAAGGTTGTAGTTCTTTTTCTCTTAGTGTTAGACACTTACTTGTATGTGATACTTGTTTGCTTTACGCCTAATCCTCTAGTTCGATTCTAGGTTCGGGTTGGTTAGCACCCTAGATTTTTAAAGTTGCATACTTGATACTTGTTAAAACCTAGTGAAGGTGCTAAGCAAACCTCAACACTCTTGAGCTTCAGGGAGCCGGAGAATGTGGGTGCTTAGCTATCTAATGTAGATAACCTAATAACGGTGTTATCAACATGGTAATTGTCTTAGAAAAAGACACTAATCATGCCGTCTATGTGCAGCAGTTACCGATAACATCAAAATTAATTCAGGACTTCAATTTTATTTAAAAGTCAGACTCGGTTCGAGTCACGGTCAAATATGCAATCAATCTGACTTGAATATGATTCAAGTATAAACTGCAATACAATATGAATCCGTCTATACCATAATTCAATCTATATTGACTGAACCGAACCATGGATATACTCTGATTACATGACTATCCATTTATATCCATTATGTTTACTGATATCATGGTTTCGGCAAGTCATCCATCTATATAACAAAACAATACAATCAATACAAAAAACATTACGGGGTTTTAAAGGGGTAGACTGGTACGGAATGTGTTAGAAATGGCACGAGACGGTCACTTTAATACACCCAACCTGAATATCCATTGCCGTTGTACCGTGGCTGAACGGTTCCTTGTGCTCCGTATACCTTAGTCTCTGGAATAGTTGTAACATTTCAGAAAATATAAAATATTATTTTTGGAATTTAATATTAAAATAATATATTTTATAAAAACTACCGATTTGCGAGTTTGGTGTTTTCGTAAAATGATATAAATATAAATTATTGGTTATTGGATGTGCATTGTTTTTGGCCAATATTTCCTTCATCATTTGTGTTGGCCGAAATTATCATTTGGAGGTGGGATTCATTTGGTCATGATGATGAGTCATGGATATTCTTCTTGATGAGCATGGTTAAAGTTAGTGAGTCATCCTTTGCATTAATTCCTTTTTGTCCATGCTTAAGATCTTTGATGAAGATATTTTATGTGGATATTTTTGTGTTGATATTTATCTTAGCCTCACCACTTCTTTTGTTGTGCTCACTCCTCCCCACCTTTGGCCGAGCACATATATTCAGCCCCCGCCTTAATTGGCCGAGCCCAATTTCTTGTGGGAAATGATTCATTGCAAATTCCTTTGCTCATTTCATCGATTACCAAAAAGGCAACTTCATTTACCTTCACCCAATTCATTGGGTGCCTTGAGACAAAATATTCTACACTATCTCTATATCAATCTTGGACATGTCGGCTAGCAAACTTCATGTCTGAGTTGCCTCGGTTTTGAGGCGGGAGCCCGTATAAAGAATTCTCGACATGCGACCTTTTTGACGAGCTTAACCGGAGGGCGAACTTTGTCGAGGCAGTCGCAACATGCTAAGGACTGAGATTGAAGACCGAAGGACACGGATCGATCGGTATAATTTCTTAAACCACATTTACAGTTTACTAGTATAAGGTTACTGGTACGATTGGGAGTTTTAGGCTTGGTGGTGTTAATGGATAGCGACTATAGTTATGGTTTTGGCTATGTTTTCCGGTATTTTGATTTCTTGGTTTTGCAACTGGATATTGTATTTGGTCGTTGGACGTTTGTACGTCAATGACGAGGGTTGTTTGGTTGTTTTGCATGCGTAGGCTATAGGTTCTAACCTATGAGCGCACCGTGTGCCATATTTGGATTTCGGAATTTGATGTTAATAGCTTTGTGAATTCATATTGATTGTAGGTACCTTCGCGTGGATTTCGAGATGACGAAGTGCATCGACTACGGCTAAGCGAGGAGTTTAGCAGGTGAGTAGATTTATATCTACGGGGGAAGTTGGGTGGATGGCGTATAGCACCCCCGCAAACTTTGATATGGAATATCGTTTGACTATTATATCTTGATAAATGATATACGACGGACATGATTGTAGGAATTACAAACGATAATATGATAGAAATTGATGCTAATGGACATATTGACATAGGAGAATATGAAATGATAAGTGAATCATGATGGCTACAAATTGAAAGAGAACAAGTGTGACGTTTATATAATGTGATGCGAGATATTGATGTGATGAACGAGTGTACGATGTGATATGATGACTTAGCGTGATATGTCGTTATATGGATTCGAGTCGATGTGAGATTGTTGATACCTTTATAGGTCCCCTGATACGAGTTTGACATGGATGTGACCTGAGAGATAGGTACTTTTATATGGATAATGTTTTGCATATTGAGTGATATGCCATACGAGACTTAGATCCATACCCCGATGTTGTATAGATTGATAGAATCCCTATTGGTTTAATGATGCTGTACGATAGATTTCCATACGCGATGAGTTTTACCTATTGATTTATCCATACCCTTGTTTAGAGGATGTCGTACGATGGATTATACCGTACGTGATGTTGTGAGGCTGGATGCCAATTGATAGATTCACCGACTCGGTCATGTTAGATACGTATACCTTATAGCATTTAGTTCACGATGTGCATTATGCTACATTCATATTATTCTCATTGCATTTCATATACCTGTGTTAGTACACCTACACCATTATCGATAATGCGTATGTTACACTTACACATATTTACGGCTCACACACTTCATCATCGATAATTGCTATGTCACTACATAGTAGAATTGCTACATCATGCTATCATATACCTGATATGCTTACATCACTATGCTATGTTGCATGATATACCTGATATGCTCACATCACTATGCTATGTTGCATGATATACTTGCTTCGGCTATATGTACCTTATGCATACATACTGACATGTACACCCACATATCTTACTATAGCTGCATATACCCCTAAGTGGTATTTTATTGATATGTGATTTGGAGACGTTGATTTTTGTGCTATTGCGCTTATGAAATGCATCATACATACTTGCTTACATGTAGATACTTATCTTGTTATAGTTACATGTACACCTCATATGATACTGCACTTGATTTCGGAGGATTTGGGAACCGCATGATATATTTTAAAACTGGATTCATTTAAAAGAGCGGTTTTCCCTTAATATGCTCATATTACTGTTTTATGTTGCATATATCAGTTTTCATGGATTTACGCATTGAGATATGGGTTTCATGTGATTTATGGATTTGAGAACCGTGGGGGTGTTTCAAGAAACTATTTATTATTTAAAAACCCGGTTTCTCTTGATATGATATTTCAGTGCGTCCACCATGAAATTTCTCGGTTCTGAGATTTATGAGATATACCCGATGCGAGGAGTTGGAGTGGGCCATGTGTGGGTACATGGTGAGCCCGGTACGGTTCCCCTCGGCAAGAAGTTCGAAGATGATGGCGATGAGCCTGGAAGGTTGGGCAAGTACCTACCGGTGATAGTATTTGGACTCGGCGGTTATCGTGGGGATACCGACCGGAGTGATGTACAGACATAACATCAGGGCCAGTCGTGGGGACGACGCCTGAGGCATGAGGATTTACGTGTCGATACTATACACGGGTTTCATGATGTTTTCGAGTGTCGAGGTTAGACACTCAGCTTTCCATGATTTTGTTGTGTCGTGAGGGACGCACGTTGTTTTATATCCTCATATTTACCTGCATATGCTTTTATGATATTTACATGCAGGAGTTGTTGTGTCAGTAGGTGACACGTGGACGAGATCCACTGCATACATGCATTGATTATATTGTTGGACGAGATGCACTGCATACATGCATTGATTATATTGTTGGACGAGATCCACCTACATACATGCATTGATTATATTGTTGGATGATATCCACTTGCTGATAGGCATTTATTATGTGTTGGCAAATATGCAGATACAGTCACCCTAGATATCATAGTATTACCTTTATGATATAGTTGACCTAGGAATCGTTGTTTATTTCGATTTCTACCTGATGATGTTTTTCTATTCACGAGTTGGCAACTCACCCCCGTTGTGCCACAGTTCTTGCAGGTAAACCGCATGGATCAGTAGCGGCATCGTTGGCATACAGCTGTTTCGGGTGATTTGCTTTTGGTAGGTGGTACCTATTGGATCGTGCCACTCTTGTATTATTATTCCTGTTGTATCTAGTTAACTCCATCAAATTCAGAAACTAGCAAATTGTATATGTTGCAGACTTAGAAGACTTGTAATTGCGAGACTTGAGCGATGGGTTTTATGTTCGCTTTTGGGGTTGATGTCTTGCTTTACTTTATTTCCTTATGTGGATCTTCGCCGTTGGGCGTCGTATATTTTTGCTTGTGGTGGTTGTTTCCGTCGTTGGGCGTGATTTTCTCCCATTTGGGATGCTTTATTTATATTCTATGTTGTACCTATTTTCGGGGTTAGTTTTTACAAGGGAGGTGCTGCCCAAATTTTCAAAAGACAAAACATGATTTACTATACCTTTATTTCAAAGCTTCACCTCTTTATTTCTTAAAAAGGTTTAGATTTCTGGGTTTCAGCTTACTTGAATTATGTTATGCCTGTAGACGTTGTGTGATTTGAGTGCTGGTCGTGAGCTAATATTTTGGGTCGTGACAAAAGTGGGGCTCCTCTCGTATATACTGGCATATTCTGTACCAAGATACAAACAACTGCGTTAACATTATAATTAAACCTTACTAATTATATTCTCTTTTCTGTTTATTCTACTTCTCGCTTTCTTTGGTACTTACCGAACGATTATTTGCTGAAGACATTCATTTTCTTCTTCTTTGGAATGTTGTCAGGTGGATCGGACTCACTGGAGATCGAGCCCGGTACTGAGGACTTGGAGCAGTTTGCTATCGACCCAGAGCTGTAGACACTTGTATATACTTTTCATTTTAGTTATGCCATTGTTTAGGCATTGCTTTCCATTCATGTATTTACATTTCCAGTTGTACTTGTAAAGAATTGTTAGATATATAAAAGTTGATGTTCATTTATATTCATGTCTCTTGTGTACATTTTACTTATATTGCTTAAATACGCTTAGCATGTTTACTTCTAAGTAAATATGTAGCGGGCCTCGTCGCGTCCCCTTGCCCGTACTTCGGAAAGCGGGGCATCACACTTAATGAGCCATGGAATAAAAATCAATACAATATAGCACCCATGCCTCAATAATGAGTCAAGAAGAATAAACAAATCCAAGAGCCATGCTATGCACCATGCCACCAAAGTCTCCTCCATTTCCACCTCATTAATCCATTAAGAAAATGGATAATACAAATAATTAGGTGGCTCCTTCTAGAAGCATGCCTTGCCAAATTACAAGAATGCCCCTTACCGTATATACATACCCGTATCCGTATTCCGAAAAATACGGATACACTGAGACGATAACAATCCAATAATACAATACTAGGATCCGGCTTAAACCAAAGCCCACTAGTATTGTCTGCCCGATCAGCATCCGTATACACGTATGTGATCGAAGCCCTGCTGTAAAACCATACAGCATCTACATCAATTGTCCTAAACAGGGAAACCCCATGTGTGAGAATCTAAATACTCGACAGTACGCTGGCAGTGAGTTTAACCACAAGTCTGTCAACGGTACTAGCTGCACGTAACAGCTACCCAGGTATCTGTCGATAAGAAGGACGATGGGCAAGCTCATCCGAACTCCCACAGAGCCTATCTGTGACAATCTTCGTACAGTCCGATCTGTTCATCTGAGATACTCGCATATCCGCCTAGGGGAATGGTAAACGTCAAACCCCTAACAATATGATAAGTCATGCCGGAGGAGAGCCCAATCACCCTGAGAAACTACTGGAGTACCTTACCAGTATTTCTCGACTTCCTTGGCTAGGGACTTTGTGTGATGGCTTTCCGAACACTGCGCAATATCAACCCCAATACCGGGAGAGGCGAATCCTATCTGATCGCTACTGTCTCCAAGTGCTTCGGGACTACACCAACTACTACCTGTTTGCACGACTCCTTTGAGCGTGGTAGGGTAATAATCTATGTGCAGTGGGAACACACTCGAGATGAAGTAGCGATGGCAAGTCAACGGACAAAGCTGTACTCATGCCACTGGGAAACTGCTATTTGACGATAGGTATAATACCAACCAGCAGTTCCCGACGAGTCCTGTCCAGTGTAACTTATAACCTAATGAGCACTTGCATACCATCTCCAGTGCGTCGTACTAATGGCTGTGGAACAGACCATATCCCATGCTGGGATAAGAAGTGTATACACTAGTCTACTCCGGAGTATCGATGTTCTGTCTCGCTAATCCAACGACTAGGGACCTGTATAAGGATGTGCTTATAGACTGCCCAGCCCCCATGAGTGTGACTATAATCACAATGCCGGTAGTCAAGCAAAGATCCTGAGGGCTCTACCAATGTGTATAAGCAATATGCTGAAAGAAACACATGCACATATTGAAGTAGAATCAAACCAGGTAGCATACTACCATTTTGAGCAAGACTGTTAATACAACTGTGAATATCAAAAGCTTCCAATATGTAATATACAATCCAGTATGATACAATAATGGCCTCTAGGGCATATATCACTAACAATATATAGATGACTTTCTTACTCGACATGATAGTATGTTATCTGATTGCTCATTATCTTAACATGTACACATGTTTTTATACCGTCTCTCTAATACATGTTAATAAAGACCTAAGGATGTTTGCTTGACTACTAGGACTATGATGCAGATCATACTAGTGGGGCTTGTGTAGTCTGCAAGCACATCCTTTAACAGTTCCTAGTCGAGGGAGTATGGAGACAGGGCATCGATATTTAAGAGTAGACTAGTGTGTACGTTTCTTGACCCTGTATGGGGTGATGGTTGATCCCACAACCATTGGTGTTTGACATCAAAGATTGTATACATGTGCTCATTAGAGAATGGGTACACCGAACAGGACTCGCCGAGAACTCCTAGATGGTACCATACCTATCGTCAGATAGCAGTTCTCTGGTGACACTTGTACAGGTTAGTCTGTAGACCTGAGATCGTCATAGTGTCTTGTGTGGTTCCCACTGTGCTTTAATTTCCTCCCTACCACGGCTCAAAGGAGTCGTGCAAACAGGTGTATTTTGGGTACAGTCCCGAGTCACATGGAGGCAGTGAGCGATAAGAAGGGTTTCTTCTCTCCCGGTATTGAGAGTTGATGTTGCGCTATACTCGATTGGCTATAATAGCAAGTCCCTAGCCATGGCTGATGAGGTTTGCTGGTAAGTGTTATTAGTAGTTTCTCGAAAAGTTATAGGCCACACATCGGCATGACTTATCAAGTTACTGGGGTCTGACGATTCCAACCCCAGACTCGATATGCGACATATCAGACGAAGATACCGGACTGTATGGTAAGTGTTGCTTATAGGCTCTACGGAAGTTTGGACAAGTTTGCTTGTTGATCTTCTATTCATTCAATACCTAGATAGCCGTTACGTCCAACTAGTACCGCTGACAGCTTGTGGGTATCTGATGTGATCATTACCTACTGCTGGTGTATTGACGAGTCTTTAGAGTCCCACACAGAGGTTTCCTAGCTCAAGCGAAACGAAGTAGGGCACATATGTAGATATGTGCGGGAGCTTGATTGAATACGAGTATGTGATACCGTATTCTAATCTTGTGATATTTGATATTTGTTAGGTTATATGTGATATAACTGGATTACTGAATCAAGTATTGATTCAATGATTTGATTTATGTATATATATTTGATATTGGCCGGTTATATATGATATGACCGGATTATTGAATCAAGTGTTGATTAATATCTAATATTCAATATTAGTCGGTTATATGTGATATGACCGGATTATTGAATTAAGTGTTGATTTAATAATGTGATATACATGTAGGGTTCCTAGACACTCACAAGAGGTCTCACAAGGCATCAACCATGCCAATTTCTAATTTTACAAGTGCCGAGAAAACCTAATACGGATCGTTAACTAGATATATAGGAGAACACATGCAACTAGTTAACAACTTAACTAAAAGAACGGAAATACAACCACTGTATTGGCATGGTTGATGCCTTGTGAGACCTCTTGTGAGTGCCTAGGAAACCTACAGTGGTATCAGAGCCAAGGTAGAGCCTTAGGCGATGCGTAGACGAAGTTTGAAACCCGAACGAACCCGAAACCCTAACACAAACATGCTCTCCGGACTTTTTCCAAAATCTGGGATTTTTCCAAATTAAAAATATGCAGAAAAATCAGCAGGGAATCCTAAGAATTACTGTGCAATACGTGTCCATGATTCCTCCAAAGTGCGGCGGAACCGCGGCAGAAGCCTGGCTTCTGCGGCGGTTCCGCGGCCGTATGATGACGTCACCCACCCAATTTTGCACAGTAACTTCCTTTATTCAGTGCTGAATTCTCTGGGTATTTTTAAATATTATTCAAGAGTTGAATTTTCTGGGGTTATTTTGGGGTTCGATGATTCGATCGGATTATCAGACTTTGTCTATTTGGCTTTCCGGATAATTTTTGAATATGTTAAAAAGTTCGACCGGATATAAATACACAATTTTTCCCCTGTCGGAAAATTTCCAAGTGTTGGATTTTTCCGTGGTTTAAAGACGTTCTAAGTAGTGCAAGTAACGCGATGGTCCCTCTAGAAGATAACAAACCTTAACTCGATTATGTGACCGTCTTGAACTGCCCTTTGAACCTTCGGGTTTGGGGCAGTACGGCGCGCCACATGTGAGGCGTTGGCTTGACCCTTCTACGGCTGGACCGTTGGTACCGAGGTACGAAGTGAATGTCTTTGAACTTATTTCATGAGCTGAGCTGTTTCGGGAAAACTTGGGTGTTCGATTATTCGATCGGAAAGTTTAACATTTTCTATCTTATTCGGAATGGGATACAATAATTGGAATTCACAAGAAGTTATGAGATAACTGAATGAATGTTATAAACATAGCACTTTAGTCTCACTTGATCGGTTGCCACGGAATTTTGATGTGATCAAAAGTCCGTCGCAATCACGTAGCGTACGCGGATACTCGCCGGGTAAACTTAATAGACAGCCTCGCTCCATAGCCCCGACCAAGTGACTATAGGAGAACCCCGTCGCCGAAAGCATCCGTCCGGGTGCTCGCGGTAGCGGTGTTCCGCCTTGGTGCACTTCGTCGACGGTATCGGGGGTGCGGCCGCCTACTAAAGTTTGCGACGAGTATTCGATCAGGATGTCGGGAATCCTGTTGAATTGCCCGACCAAATATTGAAAAGTGTTTTCGATTATGAGACTAAAATGCGGGGTTTATAATTGTTAGGCATGCGATGTCTAAAGAATTCATTTGATTAGGCATGCGATGTCTATGCTGGTTGCGGATTCCAACTGTTGTAGTTTTATACTTTCTTTTCTGTGACCGTAAGTGTAATATGTGATATCGCCGGTTTCGTTGCTATATGACAACGACAATTGGGATGCGCATATTTACTTACGTTGATGACATGTGATGTTATGTGTTGCTGGATATGTTATATTGGATCGTCGTGTTTGTATAGCCGGGGGGTTTTTATGTGAGATGAGTGTTTTTCATTTTCATTCATGTAAAAACTTGTATGTAATATTCTTTTATTGGGGCACTTCCAGGTTGCGGAAGATATCACCTTTTGTATATTATTTACTTTTCCGCACTAGGATAGACCCAAGGAGGGGAGCACAAGTAACCGGGTTCTGGAGTCCAGTGGGAGACCAACTCGAGGAGTCGAGTCCGGGTCTCCTAACTCTAGAATTGGTGGGTTGCTTGCCGCTCTCGTAGGGGTCTAGGGGTGTGGGTTTGGCTATTCATCACGACCGTGGAATCCGTGTTTTATACTGGCTCGTATTGAAAACACGGACGTCCTAGTATATCCAATATTTCATATGATTCTTCTGCTGCGATATCTGTGATGTGATCATGTGATGTTCTGTGATAGATACTGTATATAGTATATATGATATATTATATAGATGTTACTTATGTTTTACACCCACGCTAGCCCTGTCCTGCTCTGCCGTTAGTTACCTAACCTAACGGTGCACGAGGGGACATCGAGGCGAATGCGGATGGCATAAGTGTACGTCGTATTTATCTGTGATGTTTAGGTACTTAAATGATGGGACTTTATTAATGAGATTAATGAAATAAAAGAAACCTAAGATGTTGCAGAATCGAATTTCAAAATAAAACAGGTAGCTACAGTTCTTGCTTTGCACGGCGGTATATGTGATATATCCTGCACCTTATTCGATGAGGAAAGGACCGAGATCCCTTCACCGGGAGTGACTCCTTTAGCAATAACTGGTAGATGCTACACATTCGGTTTGTCTTCTGATTGCTTT
This sequence comes from Agapanthus africanus, assembly GCA_030015575.1. Classification (NCBI taxonomy): domain Eukaryota; kingdom Viridiplantae; phylum Streptophyta; class Magnoliopsida; order Asparagales; family Amaryllidaceae; genus Agapanthus; species Agapanthus africanus. Next base: position 166,766,290 of record CM057337.1, read on the forward strand.
TAAGAGTTTTGCTTTGCACAGTGATATATATGATATATCCCGCACCTTATTCGATGAGGAAAGGACCGACGATCCCTTCACCGGGAGTGACTCCTTTAGCAAAACTAGAAAAAGCCTAAAAAACACTCCATTTTAAAATCATTTGATTCTACAACGATATCAAGTTCATTACGCAATAGGTTTTAAGAAAAACCTGTCGTAACCCTCCGTCATTTCAGATAAATACTAGTTAGTATTCGTGCTGCGGTGGTTTGGCATTCGTCAAGGCGTAGTGTACGGTAGCTAACTAGTATTTATCTGCTTATGCATATGATGCAGATTGGATTAGGGTATTCGTACGGCGTTGTTTGGCATTCGTCAAGGGTCGTGCGGGTGGGTTTAATTCAATCAAGAAATGTTCGGGTTGAACTTGACTAGTGGACTATGGGTTGTTTGGCATTCGTCAAGGTCATAGAACACTAGGGGCAAAATATTATCGGGAATTTCAAGTGTTGAAATTTGCAATGAGATTGCATACCTTCTATGAGATAGTTGGATCCCGATACCCACTGTGAGTAATTGTTACTCCTGGGAGAGTTTTACACATTACAATTAGCCGATCAAGTAGGTGTCTAGAAAGGTGTTAACGAGGTTACGCCTCTAGGAAAATGAGGTTTACATTAATTAGGTTCGTGCGAAAGCACGGGGGACCTCCCTCAAAGTACCGACACTGGCCTGGCTGAAAGATTGGCGAACTTGTAGTGTGTAATTAATCCCGGCTAGTCTTTCCTTTTAGGGTTTGAAGGAAGATTTGATAAAAAGCAGTGGGAACCATCCTGATTAGATAAAACATAACCAATCTATTCTTGCAAGAGCGCACGCTGAGTGTTTTCTTCTCTCTCTCTCCAGGTAGCGACCATATCACGCCTTAATCAAGATAATAATACGGAATATTGACCGAACCCGCTTGTTATACTGAGCTGGGGAACGTTGGTCCCGCTCCAACTTATAAATGTTATAAGACAGAGCAGGAAATTGGGGAATACCAGATTTCCCGTGCCGCCCAAACGAGAAAAGTGCATATGATGCATCATCTTCGGGTGTCTTCGTTACACAGAACTGTTTCACAGTATCCTCTACGTCCTGGGTATTTGATACCAGATCAGGATCCCAGATATGTAATCTGTTACATAGGGCTACAGAGAGGTAGAGAACTGAGAACGGGTGATAAGTTTCATGAGGCAGAAAACGGGGCAAGTGTTGCAGCCAAGTCTGTTGGTCACTGTCACCCTGTATCCCAAATACATTGATTCTGAACGAATGTTATTAGATACCGAACCTGATATACTAAATCATATCTGTCTCTTTATTAGTAAAGAAACGATAAAATTTTGTATTGTTGGATAATGTTTTGAACATTTCCTATATCAAAAGTTGATCGGTTCAGGCACGTTATCTAAAAGCATTGATGTTCTAAATCAAACTACAGTTCTTAGTATATGGAACACACATAAGAGGAAGAGTTCAGAAATGAACGGATCCTTCTTAAGGTTTTGTAGACTAGGTCATATCAATGCGACCCGACTAGCTGAAGTTATATTTAGATGCATATTTAAATCAGTTTGAATTTATATCTTGTGAAACTTGCCAGTCATGTCACAAAGATAAGATGACCATAGCTCTGTTTATTGGAAACAGAGAAAGAGTTAATGAACTCTAGGGATTGATACATGCTGATGTATGAAAGGTCCCCTGTCTACACATGCCAGGACCGGTTCTTTATACTTCATTACATTCTTTGATGATCTCTCGAGACTCAGACATATGTTCCTGTTGAAACACAAGTCTGAACCTTTTGAGATATTCACAGAATATAAGCTAGAAGTAGAGAACCAAAATAAGGGTATAAGTATTATGTCCTTTGATGTGATCAAGGAGGAGAATACTTGAGCATAGAATTCCTGGACTATTCTAAAGGAGAATGAGATTCTCTCTCAGCATTACTCCTCCGTATACACCATAGCACGATGGTATATCGGGGCGGAGCAATTGCACCCTATTCGATATGGTGCGCTCTATGATGAGTAATACTGAGTTACCTATTTCCTTTTTGGGAGTTATGCACTTGAGAAGCTGCATACCTATTGAATAGAGTTCGAATCAAATAAGTTGCCTACCACTTCATATGTGATATGATAAGGGAAGAGCCCATATCTTAAGTTAGTTAAGATTTGGGGTTGTCCGGCCTATGTCTAAAAGCAAAATCCGGACAAGCTCGAGGCAAGGTCTGTTATGTACAACTGGAACGGTTCCAGCTATGCAAACAACAGCTGATGATTTGAAAGAGCCAAAGGATTCAATAGTTACCAACGAACCTCAGCCTCTCCGCCGATCTAGTAGGGTTCCTCACCCACCTGAGAGATACTTCGGTTTCTCTATGACAGTGGGAGCGAGGATTGCATCATGAGATAATGACCCAACTAGTTTCGAGCAGGCCATCGAGAGTAGAGACTCTGCAAGAATGGCTGGATGCTTAGCGATCTGAGATGGAATCCATGTACACCAACAAAGTATGGACTTTGGTTGCTAGATCTGAAGGGTTAAATCCCCATCAGGAGCAAGTATATCTTGAGAAGATTACTTGGTGTAGATGGAAAAGTTGAGACTTTCAAAGCTAGACTTGTTAAACCTTTTCGTCATCGACCAGGCGTGGATAATGATGAAACCTTTTCAAGTAGCTATGCTTAAGTCCATCCAGATCCTACTTACCACGGCTACATACCATGACTACGATATCTGGCGGTTGGGTGCCATGACTGCTTTTCTAAATGATGTTTTAGAAGAGGACGTCTATAAGTACACAGCCAGAGGGCTTCGTAGACAGTGGGAGCAGCGAAAACGTGTGCAAGATGCTTTATAGGATAAAGCAGATATCGCGGAGTTGGAACATCTGTTTTGATGAAGTAGTCAAAGAGTTTGATATCATCAAAATGGTAGATGAACCTTGTATAAACAAAAAGGTAGTAGGGAGTATGGTGATGATCCTCGTAGAGTACGTGGATGACATACTCTTGATAAGAAAGGAGTTTCCTATGCTACGCTCGGTCAATCTCCGCTTATCACAATGATTCTCCATATAGGATCAAAGTGATACCTCCTAAATCCTGGGTTTTGGATCTATGAGATAGATCTAATTGGATGTTAGGATTCTCACTAGTTGTAGTGAGATGGTATCAACCGATCCTGGGGAGAATCACTGGAATGGTTCCAGGGTGATAAGGACGACTGAAAGTCAGTCACAGGCATTGTCTTTACCCTCAGTAAAGGGACGGTATGTTAGAAGAGTTCCAAGCTAGATACCGTGGCATACTAGACGATAAAGGCTCGATACATCGCTACTTAAGATGCTACCAAAGAGGCAGTCTGGATGTATATTTGTTCATGAGATGAACTTAGTTCCTCCCATTGTGTGACAATGGAGTTGTGGCTTATGCCAAGGAACGTCCGTCCCATCAATGATCCAGACATATTCTAAGGCAGTATCACCTGATCATGGAGATGTTTGATCTCCAGGGTGATCAAGGTTAGGAGAGTAGACTCAGAGGACAACACGGCGGATCCACTCACGAAGGCCTATTCCCAGAGAGAGACTTTTATGGGATGGTTGAGTATGAGATACTGCAACCACTGCTATCAGATGGCCCTAGTGCAAGTGGGAGATTGTTAGTTATATGTATGCCCTAGAGGCCATTACTATACATAGGATGTATATTGTAGTGGATGCTTGGACATATATAGGGAGGACTTTCTCGCTCGACATGATAGTATGCTATCTGGTTACACTTTACCTTAACGTGTACACTGATTGTCTCTCTGTTACATGTTGATAAAGCCCTTAGGATGTGTACTTGACTACCTGGACTATGATGCGGATCATACTAGTGGGGACATGGTAGTCCATAAGTACATCCTTCAAGATCCCTAGTCGTGGGTGTATCGAGACGGGGCATCGATATACCAGAGTAGACTAGCGTATACCTTCTCGACCCATACAGATGGGAGATGGATGATCCCATATCCATTGGTGTTTGACGTCAGAGATGATATACGGGTGCTCAGTGGAGACTGGGTACACTGGACGGACTCGCCGAGAACTCCCAGATGGTATTATACCTTACGTCAGATGGCAGTTCTCTGGTGACACTGGTACAGAGTAGTCTGTTGACCCGAGATCGTCATAGAGTCTTGTGTGGTTCCCACTGTGCTTTGATTTCCACCTTACCACGTCCAAGAGGGCGTGCAAAACGGTGGTTTTTGGGTACAGTCCTGAGTCATATGGAGGCAATGAGCGATAGGAGGGGATTCGTCTCTCCCGGTATAGGGGGTTGATGTTGCGCTGTGTTCGATTGGCTATAACAGGAAATCCCTGGCCAGGGTTGCTGAGATTTACTGGTAAGTGTTACCAGTAGTTTCTCGAATTGTTATAGACCTCATATCGACACGACTTATCGAGCTATTGGGGTCTGACGTTTACCACCCCTAGGCGAGATATGCGACATATCGGACGATCAGACCGGACTGTATGGTAAGTGTTACTGGTTGGATTCACAGGAGTGTGAGCGGGCTTGCTCGTCGATCTTCTGATCGCTCAATACCTGGGTGGCCGTTATGTTTAGCAGACCGCTTGCGGCTTGTGGGTGTTTGATATGATCATCACCTGCTGCCGGCGTATTGACGAGTCTTTAGAGTCCTACACAGAGGTTTCCTGGCTCAAGCGAAACGAAATAGGAGCGCATATGAGATATGTGCGGGACCGAGAATAATGCGTGTATGTGATACCGTATTCTATTCTCGCGATGAATGTATCGAATAGTTGTATGCGATATAACCTAGTTATCGAATCAAGGATTGATTCGATAAGCCGATACATTGGATACTAGTCGGTTGTGTGCGACATGACCGGATCATTGAATCAAGTGTTGATTTAATGATTTAATGCATAATTATATATTTGACATATTACTTTGCATTAACTAGTATTGGTTCACTTTAAATGAATTTTCTCACTTGTTTGTGCACGTTGTATATGTGATATGTTTTTGTGCACAAGTTTGTATCATGTTTGATGATGCATGCTAACTTGGGTTTGTGTAAAGGTTAAACCATGGTTGTGTAATGGTTAGGGTTTTCATTTTCTTATATATTTATTTATTTATTTATTCTTTATGGAAAATGAAAAGCATAAAGAGAAAATGGTGGCTAACTTTGTTTGTTGTTGAAGCTTCATGAAGCTTTGACCAAGTGACCATTTTGTCTCATGCTTAACCCTAACCATTTCATTTAACCATGATTAACTCTCTACACATTACCATGGTTAATTTTATGATAAGAATGATTTTATTATTCTTTTTCAAAAGAACTTATCATATTATTCTATCTTCTTCTTCTTCTTCTTCACAAGAAGAAAAAGCTTGACCATCAGTGGTGATTGATGAAAATGAGTGAGAAATCCAATTCTAATGTGAACCCACTTCCTATTTCTTCATCCTCTACCTCTTGCCAAGTAGTATAGGGTGTTTTCTTCATAAGTTTCATGACTTGGTGAAGTGGGAGCTTGATCTAGTGATGCCGCGACGTAGATCATCTTCGGCACGAAGCCGACGACCTAGCCCGTCCTTTTCTCCGATGAAGCCGATGCAAGAGTCATGGATTCGATTTGGACAGCGAGGAGACATCATCACGGAGCTTTGGAGGTGGAGCACCGGATCTCCAAAGGTTGTATTTCCGTTCTTTTAGTTAAGTTGTTAACTAGTTGCATGTGCTCGCCTATATATATCTAGTTAACGATACATATATGCATATATATATGATATTAGTCGGTTGTATATGATATAACCGGATTATTGAATCAAGTGTTGATTTAATAATTTTATATATATTTATATATTTGATATATATATATATATATAAACTAATATTAAAGCTCACTTAAGATTTTCTTCTCTTTATATACATTTATATATGTGTGATATATATTTATATATGTATATGATATTGTATCATGGTTGATGATACATAGAACTAGGATGTATGAGAATCACACTTGAAGTGAGATGAGTAGATAATGATTTGATTAATGAATTAAAAAGAAAAGGAAATGAGTCATTTTCAGAGATGATTGTAGAAGCCTTGAGAAACCATGACTCATCACTTCTGTTTTTGGATTATTCATTGATATTTATCACCATCTCATCTCATCTTATCACTTCACCTCATGGTTCATTCTCTCTCATCCAAGTTCATCTCCCATTTCCTTCTTCCTCTCTAAAGTTTTCTTGATGTGAGAAAAGAAAAGAAAAAGAAGAAAAATTTGTGAGCAAAATTCCTACTTCATCAACCTACACTAATCTAGCCCATTAGTTTAGATTATTTGCTTCACTAATACTTTGATTAGTGAAGAGCGAGCTTGAGTTAGAGAGACTTCAAGGTGGATCATTTTCGGTTTCGAAGACAACAATCAAGCTCGTTCCTTTCTCAAGTGGAGTCAAATAAGAGTTCTAGGAACTACTATTTGGAGCTTTAGAAGTGAAGGACCAGTCTACAAAGGTTGTAAACTTTCATCACTTAGTTTAGAACTTATTTGCTTACACTAAAACCTTAATTCTCTAGTTCGATTCTAGGTTAGTATACCTTAGACCTCTAGAATTCTTTTAAATTGCATACTTGATACTTGTATAAACCTTGTAGAGGTGATAAGACATACTTTCATTGTATTAGAGCCAAGCTAGAGACTTAGGCCTAGTCTAGATGACGTTAAAGTGTTTGATCGACGTTTTAAAACCCGAAAATTGTAGTTTCTGTCCATATTTTCAAAAGTTGAAATTTTCACGATTAAAAATTCTCACAAAATCATGCAGGTAATTGTATGGAGCCCCAAGAAGTACGAGGGCCTAACTCCTCAATGTGGCCACCGAACCGCCGCCTAAACCATGTTATGGCCGCGGTTCCGCCGCCAACATAAGCAGTTGTGGACTGGTTATTCTTCTACCGCTTCATTTTCTCATTTTGGACTTTCTGGGTATTTTTAGTGAGGCTCAATTTGTTGATGTCTCTATAGATTGGTGGTGTTTAAAATATCGATCGAAATGTTTTAACATTGTCTAGATAGTTATGGATATGTGATATAATTTTTGGAATCCGCATTGATTCGTTTTGTGAAAACTAATCACTGAATTGTAAATCTCGCATTTTAGTTTCATTTGATGGATTGCCATAGAGTTTCGATTCGGATCAAAACTCTGTCGCAATCTCATATTGTACGCGAACACTCGCCAGGAGACACTACTAGACAATCACGCACTATAGCCCCGACCAAATGACTATAGGAGAAGCCCGTGGACAAAAGTATCCACTCGGGTGCTCGCGGCCGCGGTGTTCCGCCAAAGTGCGCTTCATTGACGGTTTCGGGGGAGCTGCCATCTACTAAAATTCCTGACGAGCATTCGATCATTTAATCGAGAATCTTGTTGAATTACCTGACTTGTTTTTTAAAAGTGTTTTTAATTCGAGACTTAAATGCAAGGTTTATAGGGTTAGGCATGAAATCCGGAATATGTGATAATCCGGGTTTATAATGTCTAAGAATGATGCGGATTCTAATTATTGTTGTTTTCATTTCTTTTCTGCGACCGTAAGTGTAATATGTGGCTGTATCCCCGATCTCGTTGCTATACGTCAACGGCATTAGGAATACGCATATATACTTGCGTTGATAACATGTAATGTTATTGTGTTGCTGGTTGATATGTTATATTGGATCGTCGTGACTAAATAGCCGGGGGTTTTACATGAGATGAGAGTTTTTTTAATTTTCATTCATGTAAAAATTTGTATGTAATATTCTTTTATTGGGACACTTCCGGGTTGAGGTTGTTGTCACCATTTGATGTATATTATTTACTTTTCCACTTTAGGATAGACCCAAGGCGGGGAGCACAAGTAACCAGGTTCTAGAGTCCAGTGGAAGGCCATCTCAAGGAGTCGAAACTGGGTCGCCTAACTCTAGAATTGGCAGGGTTGCTTTCCGCTCTCGTAGGGGTCTAGGGATTTGAGCTTGGCTATTCATCACGACCGTGGAATCCATGTTTTTCATTACTGGCTTAATCTAAAACACGAACCTCCTAGTATATCCTATATTCCATATGTCTGCTTCTGCTGGTTCTATGATACGATGTGATCATCTAACTGTGTGAGACGAATGCTACTTATATATATGATATATTCGTAAATAATATATATGTTTTGTATCCGCGCTAGTCCTGACCCCGCCCTGTCGTAAGTTAAGTAATCTTATGGTGAAGACCCGGGACCTTGTGGCGAATGCAGATGGCATATATGTGTGTTTTATTTTCGTTTCTTCTGTGATGTTTAGGAAACATAAATGATGGGACGTCATTAATGAGATTAATGAAAAGAAAAGAAACCTAAAAGATGTTGTGGAATTAAAATTTTCAAAAAGGTAGCTCTAGTTTTTGGTTTGCATAGCGGTATTCCATTATGAATATCCAGCACCTCATTCCATGAGGAAAGAGCCTAGATCCCTTCACCGGGAATGACCTCTTTAGCAAAACTGGCATATGCTACAACCCACTCGGTTTGTTTTGAAAGTACTCAATTTTAAAGTGGAGCTTAAACCACTCCTTTTCAAATCACTAGATTCTACAACGATATCATGTTCATTAAGTTAAAGGTTTTCTTCAAAACCAGTCGTAGCCCTTCGTCATTTCAGATCAGTACTATTTAGTATTCATGCTGCGTTTGTTAGCCTCCGTCAAGACGTAGTGTATGGTAGCTGATTAGTGCTTATCTTTCGCATATTGATGCGATTGGATTAGGGTAGTCATACGACCTTGTTGGCCTCCGTCAAGGGTCGTACGGGTGGGTTTAATTCAATCATGAAATGACGGGTTGAACTTGACAAACGGCTTATAGTTTGTTGGCCTCCGTCAAGATCATAGATCGTTAGGGGTAAAAACATATATTGGGAATTTCAAGTGTTGAAATTTGCAATGATATTCCATACCTTCTATATGATAGTTGGATCCCGATACCCACTGCGAGTAAGTGTTACTCCTGGAGAGTTTTCCACTTTACAATTAGCTAATCCAGTAGGTGTCTAAGAAAGGTGTTAACAGGGTTATGCCCCTGCGGAAACGAGGTTATTTAATTAGTTCCATGCGAAAGCACGGGGAAACTCTCTCGGAGTACCAATACCTGCCTGGCTGACCGATTGGCGAACCTGTAAGGTATAATTAATCCTGGCTAATCTTACCTTTTAGAGTTTGAAGGAAGATTTGATAAAAATAGTGGGAGCCATCCTGATTTGATAAGATAATAACCAATCTAATCTTAGAAGAGTGCACGCTAAAGTGTTTTCTTCTCTCTCTCTACAGGTAGAGACCATGACACGCCTTAATCAAGATAATAATCTGGATGTATTGACCGAACCCACTTATTATACTGGGCTGGGGAACATTGGTTCTGCTCTATCTTATGACAACCGTCATAAGTCTGGGCAAGGGATAGAGGAATGCAAGGATTCCCACACCACCCGAACGAAAAAAGAGCATACTAATGCTTCTTCTTTGGGTGTGTTAGTTATGGAGAACTGTTTCTCAGTCTGCTCTACATCCTGGGTATTAGATACCGGATCAGAATCCCACATTTATAATTTGTTACATGGGTTAAAGAGAAGGAGAGAACTGGGAAAGGGTGATATGACTCTCAGAGTAGGGAATGGAGCAATTGTTGTAGCCAATGCAGTTAGCGAATATCACCTAGTATTACCAAATGGTAATACATTGATTCTGAATGACGGTTATTTCATACCAAAGATGATGTGCAATATCATATCCATTTCTTTATTACATAAAGAAGGATATAACTTTGCATTAAAGGAAAATGTTATGAACATTTTCCTAAATCAAGTATTGATTGAGTTTGGTACGCTATGTAATGGTATATACGTTCTAAATCAAAATACAGTTCTTAATATACAGAACACACACAAGAGGAAAAGTTCAGAAATGAACGAAACCTTCTTATGGTATTGTAGACTTGGTCATATCAATGCGACAAGACTAGCTAAGTTGCATAAAGATGGATATTTCAATCCATTCGAATTTATATCTTATGAAACTTGTCAGTCATGTCTCAAAGGCAAAATGACCAAAACTCCGTTTATTGGACATGAAGAAAGAGCTACTGAACTCTTAGGACTGATACATAGTGATGTATGCGGTCCTATGTCTACACATGCCTGGAATGGTTCCTCTTATTTCATTACATTCACCGATGATCTCTCAAGATTTGGACATGTGTTCCTGTTGAAACACAAATATGAAGTTTCTGAGAAATTTAAGGAATATAAGAACGAAGTGGAGAACCAGACGGGTAAAAGTATTAGAATCCTTCGATCTGATCGAGTAAGTGAATACTTAAGCACGGAATTTCGAGATTATCTAAAAGAGAATGGGATTCTCTCTCAGCTTACTCCTCCGTATACACCACAGCACAATGGAGTATCGGAGCGGAGAAATCGCACCCTATTAGATATGGTGCGCTCTATTATGAGTGTTGCTGAGTCACTTATTTCCTTTTGGGGTTATGCACTTGAGACAGCTGCATACCTATTGAATAGGGTTCCTACCAAATCTGCGCCTACCACTCCATATGAGATATGGGAGGGGAAGAGACCATGTCTTAATTTCATTAAGATACGGGGTTGTCCAGCTTATATTAAAAAGTAAAATCCGGAAAACCTCAAGGTAAGGTCCGTTCTGTGTAAGTTTGTTGGATATCCCAAACATTCGCGAGGGTATATCTTCTACCACACGGAGGAACAAAGAGTCACTACTAAAATAGGGGGTTGCCCCTACGGATATTGAAATCCATAGGGGCAGATTTATTTTGGCCCTACGGATTAGTCCGTAGGGCCAGACGGTTTCCCCTACGGTCCAAGACGCACCAACGTAAAAATATTAAATCTTAATTTGTTGTTTAGCCCTACGGAGCCGCAAACCAAGGACCTACGGACAAATCCATAGGGGCATCTAAATATGGATTTAATAGAAAAGAAACATAATTTCCCTACGCGCAGATTATCCTCCTCTCGATCGAGCGCGCGAAATCTCGCAAATCGCTTTTTCTCGTCGCCGCATCGCCGACCTCACCGATCTCGTCGTCGACCTCGCCGATCTTGTCGCCGTTCTCTCTCTGTTGTTCCTGATCTCGTTCCCGATCTCGTCGCCGTTCTTCCTCGTCGCCGATCCACCAAACAGGTAAGTAATTAAATCTTCAATTAAAGAGATTTTTGATTATTTTAGGGGTTGGGGTTGTGGTTGGGGTTGCGGTTGGGGTTCGGCTAGGGTTGCGGTTGGGTTGGGTTCGGCTAGGGTTGCGGTTGCGGTTGGGGTTGGGGTTGGGGTTGGGGTTAGGGTAGGGTTAGGGCCGGGGCTGGTGCTGGGGTTGCGGTTGGGTTGGGGTTGGGGTTAGGGTTAGGGTTGGGGTTCGGCTGGGGGGCGCATAACTGTTGGGGTTGCGGTTGGGGTGGGGTTGGGTTGGGGTTAGGGTTAGGGTTAGGGCTGGGGCTGGGGCTGCGGTTGCGGTTGGGTTGGGGTTGGGGTTAGGGTTGGGGTTAGGGTTCGGCTGGGGGGCGCATAACTGTTGTCTTGCATGGTAAACTATAAAGGGGGTTTGTGCAATCAACCCTGATTATTGCGCTGCGCTTGCAATGAGTTATCCATGTTGATTCCCACTTTTGTTCGCTTGCTTGCATATATTGTAGATATGAGCTTATTTGTTTATTGGGTTTGTTTGTTTCTTATTCCATTGATGGGCACATCTAAGCAGTATGAAATTGCATCTTCCTTTTGCTACCAACGATTAGCTAAGTTAGATTACACAGTTGTGCCTTTCTTTCTAGATTTTGGATAGATTTTCCACTTTACATTTCTATCCATAATTGACTGGAGAATTTATCGACCAAAGCTCTCTACTTGAGAAACCAAGCGGCATTAGTATGACAATGTCATCATGTGAAACTTCCGTTAACCGCCTAAATTCATAAATTTCTTTTTCTATCTGTTAGTTTAGGGGCATGCATAATTTGTTTTTAGCCGTAAATGGTTCTAGTTATATATTTCTCCGTCATGTTTGAATTGTGCATCACAAAATTTGCCTAAATGGTTCATTATATGTTCCCTCATTCATGCATGTATATAACACACACACATATTAGCTTTTGTGCCAGATACTTTTGGAAATCAAAATTTCAACACTAATTTTGATCTGAGACCCGTGTCATGTAGCATCAATTATGAATTTATATTATATTCATCTTGTTTATTGATTTCTTTTCTATGTTGAAGGTATTCATCTCAATCTCAAGTCTAATGCATCTTAGTTCTTTAATGCTCAATTCTTCATATATCTTATTCTCAAGTTGCAATTTGCAAGTAACTAAGCAAGTATTATTTCATAAGTTTAAAATCATGTTACACATACAACAAGAATACACAACAAACGCATCATTAGAGAGTGATTTAAGATGTTGAAGTTAAAACCAATATATGATACTCGATGATAATATGAAATCTTCATATTCTCATCGATACTCATATATGAAAATAAAAGCACCACTTAGTCCCCGTCTATCGGTTAACATATGTTCGATGTTCGTCGTGACATAGAACTATACGAAGGTTGTTAAATATCAGATGGTATAGCTCGATACTAACAACCGTCATATAGTCTATGTGACGAGAAGATTCAATCGTATGATAACCGATAGATTTATCCCGTGTGGACAAGTTAGGAATGTATAAAGCAAACACCTTCATTCACTTGTGTTTTCATCCGTTTCGAGATATTTCGTCGGTACCTTTCCAATGGTTCTCCGTGTACAAAGATAGATTAGATGTTCATTTCAACGTTGTTTCATAGCTTTGAAATGATTATCTATTCTATTACAGTGTACTCGGAGAACAGCGGGGAGGTGCTGCCGAAATTTACTTGAAACGGTTGAAAGTACGAGCGAATGGGTGTTCACTCTATACATTCTTAATGGGATAGAAGCCTTACCCCCGACAGCCGAAACACACACACACACACAACAAGAATACACAACAAACGCATCAATAGAGAGTGATTCAAGATGTTGAAGTTAAAACCAATATATGGTACTCGATGATAATATGAAACCTTCGTATTCTCATCGATACTCATATATGAAACTAAAAGCGCCACTTAGTCCCCGTCTATCGGTTAACATACGTTCGATGTTCGTCGTGACATAGAACTATACGAAGGATGTTAAATATCGGACGGTATAGCTCGATACTAACAACCGTCGTATAGTCTATGTGACGAGAAGATTCAATCGTATGATAACCTATAGATTTGTCCCGTGTGGACAAGTTAGGAATGTATAAAACAAACACCTTCATTCACTTGTGTTTTTGTCACGCACCGCTTCCCAAAATACGGAATACGAGGGGTTGACAAGGCCAGCCATGCTCCTACGGTCGAGGTAATATTTCTCCGTAGTCACACTTCGGTTTCTAACTTTACGTGGTAATCAGTAAACAATGCACAGGTAATGAGAAATGCAGTAACTAAAACAACACAAATACAAAGATCTAACCTGATGGGGATCAAAAGAGTATAACTCTGGATAGCTGATCAAGATTTCCGCGATGTACGTCTGGTCCTGGTCCAAGCTAAACCCACTTCTCACTCTGAGCATGCATACTCAGGTCGTCAGAGCGACGCGATAGCAATATATATATAGAGATGCAAGTGGTAATTCGTACAGTAATAATAACAGTAAATCAAGATAGTAAGGGTGTGAACATGAAGTAGCCAATGTGGGTGTCTAATAGAGCAGGTGAACAGTAAAGCAGTAAAATAATATGTCAGGTGTGTCGATTCAGTAAGCAATGCATGTCAATGTCACTATCCCTATCAGTCTCTAAGTCCCACTGTACAGATCACTAAATCTATCGTCAGTCCAAGTGTGAGAGTCAACCACTAGTGAGTATCCCCCACCTAAGGGTAGGACCCAAGGGCAAGGGACCACGGGCCCAAAAAAACGCACGGTAATAATCAGTGATAACCCTGTATATCTTCATATATCTCTATAAGTGCTGGCATGGGACTCCCGAGAATTTGTTGAACTCACATTCAAACTACCCCACACCCCGTGGTCTACATCAAACGCCAATCATAAACTCAAATACCAGCCGATCCATGATGAGTCTACGTGAGAACTGGAGACAGGATCTCCATCAAGCATATCCCGACTGATACCCAAGATAAATGGACAGTATTTGGTGTCTTACCTGTGACACCCATACAAGTGCTTCCATAATTGTCCCATACCAATTATAGTCACACTTATACACGTCCCACAGAAGTCGACAATACAATAAAACAATAGGGTCCACTGATTGTGTACAAGTACGTGCCACTTTCACTTATCCATTCATGCTCGACCACTAACGTACTTGCCACAATCAGACGCTAAAACCTAACACTGGGTAATGCACATGATCACTAGGTTACCAATACAATAACATATATGTAATGTGATGAGAATACGATAATTCAGGCATGATTAAGATGTCATCACTCGGTGTCTTACCCTCTTGCATAAATCTTCATAAATCACACATGCAAAATTCAGCGAAACAATGAACAAGGGATAAGTAGTACGTTTGATTATCTAACCATCAAATCTAGTTTCAAGTCAATCGGGTTTCGGGATCACTAGATATGGCCATTTCCTTTAAGCGTTCACTGCTGGAAATCTGGTTTCAGAATCGAAAGTCCGTTTCGTAACGCATTTTAATCCTAGTTGGGATCAGAATTTAGCGATGCTACAGTTGAATGAGATTTAGGGTTTCCAATAAAGTTTTCAATGCAATTGGCGGATCAGTATTATATTATGCCAACAGAGAGTTATCGCCAGGTTAAGTTGGGGTGTAAAATCTACTTCTGCAGAATTCAGCAAGACATGATGACAAGGTAAAATGAATTAAAAATATCAAACGGTTGAGGAAAGCAGTGAAACCAGTCGAGTAAGAAAGCTAATCCAATTTCCTACGTAACGATATAGGATTCTGTGCATTCTCTTACATGATAAGTGATAAACAGGGGTTTAACAACAGGGTTAACCTGGATTTCCATTCTGGACTGCAGTCCAGAATCATAATCCACCACAGTTATCTCTATCATAATGTACTACAATTCAGTGATCAACAATACATTACAGTGGGTTAAACAGTTAGCTTCGATACGAGCCATCGAATGCTAAGATCAGGTTTATACACAATTTATCATAAATTTTATAGTTTGGGGTGTACGAAGGTTTTCAGGTTTTACAACAGAAACCGAGACCACATTTTATGTGAGTAAACGACATAGCTTTGGAACCAAAGTCTCAAGGAACATTTCTAACTACTCGGGCCATCACATTTCATATTTTGCCATCAATTTAACATGAGTTTCCTATTCGGCCGTGTATCGAGTACTTGAATTATACGATTCACGTAAAGGAGTTTGCGACAATTATAGTAATTAGAATTGTAACATATCCAAGTAGCATGAAGTAAGTATTAAACTTGCCTGAAGACGTGTCGACGCTAGTCCGGCAGCAGCAATAGCACAATCGCATCACGGGCGCAGCACAGGTTCGGCCTTTGGAATCAGATTGTACTCAATCCAGTTAATCTCCGTACATTCATTCTCCGCACTGCTCCAGGTTGTTTCTTGCTTTGGTGTGAAGGAGGTAGAGGTGCTAAGAGAGAGAGAGAGAGATCTTTAGAGAGACAGAGAGAGAGAGAGATTTAGAGAGAGAGACAGAGATTTAGAGAGAGAGAGAGACAGCGACAGAGAGAGAGAGATGGAGTGAGACAGAGGGGGAGAGATTTACTTGGCGACGACGAGGGGGTCGATGGAGGCGCCGGTGGTCGTGTTGGGGTGTTGTTCATACCAGAATATTGTATTTTATACCACCCATTCATACGCTCGTTTGTTTATCGGTAGGTACTCTTGAGCCGTGTTTTCTAGTTAAATGCAGGATACTGGTTCTCAGCTCTAAACAGTGAAATTCATGGAATAGTACGACAAATTCTGTATTACTGTCAACCACTGATAAAACACGGGTCTCCGCTCTATATCCGTATGTTGGCGCACACCAGTTTAAGGGACAAAATGGCAAATCGATGTCATTTTCATGCACAAAGCTCAATGTCAACACAAAATCCAACATATCTACGCGGAGCTCGAGGAAATCATGGCAAAAGATCCACATCACATCACCTTTTGATCTACTGAAATTCTGGAAGAATTGTGAAGAGATTCTGAGAAACAACATATACCACACTGAAGAGTACAGAGAACTAAGGAAAACCACAAAAAACGAGGCACCAATTCCTCTTTATGGCCACGGTTCCGCAGCATAAGCACGCTTAGGCCGCGGAACCGCGGCCGTATAGACTCTTCAATTGATATTTTTGGGGGGCTGTTTGGTAATATCATGTAGGGTCAGAATGTTGCCCTAGGTTCTCTGTTTCCTGCCTATAAATTGCCCAGAACTTTCCAAGCCATGGGTGTTCATTCTCATGCCCTCTTTTGGTTAGCTTTTAGTTTTCTTCTTCTTCTTCTTCTTCTTCATCTTTCCTCCATTAAATTGTTGTGAGAGCTTTTGAGTGGATGTTAAATGAAGATGAGGGTTTTTGTATCATTCGTTTTGCTTAGCTTCTCCCTTGAGCTCTCTACCTTAACTTGATCTTGCAACCTCTTAAGTGAGCTTGCAAGTTTAAGCTTTGGTCATTGATCTCAAGGGGTTGTATCATTTTGTTCTCTCTTTTGTGCTTCATTCTCCATGAGTTCTTTGCCTTTTCTTGATCTTGCAACCTCTTAAGTGAGCTTGCAAGTTTAAGATTTGGTTATTGAACCCATGTCTTGTATTTGGTTCTATGGTTCCTAGTTTCATTTCTTGCTCATTTACTTTCTTGCACTTTAATACTTGCTTTACTTTCATGCAATTAAATTCCATGCACTTTTAATTACTTGTTTGTAATCTTTTCTTTTCTTTGTTTATCTTTTCTTTTGCTCTTTTTGGTTCGTTTTGTGAATGGTTGTAATATGTGTTGTTAAGAATGAATACGATATTGTAAGTTAATGTTTCTTTGCTCATTTCCTTTTCCCGTTATTTTCCTTTGAACTCCGCCCAAACATTACGTAAGCGCTCCGTTAGGCACCCTACCCTACCAAGGTAATGGTGATTCCTAAACGCGACCGGTTGCGTTCGGTTTGGCCAGAGGCGAAAGCAAGAGACAAGAACGGAAGGACAAGGGTAAATAAGCTGGATTCCACGAATACCGTGCTTAAATCCCCTAATCCACGTTGTTGTCGATTGCTCTAGCTTCAATTGGTCAAGACTTGGCTCAAAGGTTTTGAGTGCGGATTTCCTTAGCTTACGCTTTCGTATCTTTTTCTTAACAACTTTATACTTGCATATAAAACACATAGGTTAGAACTGAACAAACATATACAAATTCTTCATTGACTCGTCTAAAACTCGAACGGACATACAACCATCTTCCTGTGGATCGACCCGTGCTCAACTGGCTAGCTGCAAAGCGACACCGTCCTGATCGCGGTTATAACTTTAGAACTTCGAACATCCGACACGCCAAAAGCGTGCGATCAAATGGCGCCGTTGCCGGGGAGACGGTAGCGTATTTTCTTTCTTGTTATTCGGGTTAATATTCTTTTTGTATATATTTATTAAAAAAAATCTTTTTGTTATTTTTGATCATTTTTGTGGGCAAGAGTGCAGATTTTTGTAGATTTGCAAACTGCGATTGTGGGGAGCAAAGTGTACGTTCAAGGTTAAGGTGATTACGAAGTACAGTGCCAATGATCCGGGTAGTTTGACCCGCGCAAGCGAACTTTTTCAAGCTTACCGGAATTGATTCAACGGGGGTTTCCTAACCCAAAAACTTAACGGTACGTATTTCTTAAACACCTTCTTCTCAAATCCGACTCATCCACTATAATATCTTTGCAGGATTCTTTGCAAGTCGCTACCAAACGCCAAAAAAAAAAAAATTTTTGACTAACCAGTATTTGTTGCAGTGCCGTGCTTAAACTAAAAAAAACGATTGTTTGATTCTTTATAAAAACTTTATTGAATTGCGCATTGCATACATTAATACGGACTTAAGGGCAAGCGAACCCCACAACATACGGTAAAGGATTTCATCACCTTTTCCGTGGCCCACAAATCACGAACTTGAGCATAACGTTTACCCGCATAAACTTTAAAAGAAACTAGACTTTAAGCCTTAAGAATTTCGCGCTCACTAGGAGAAGTTAACTGTGTTTAGAACCTCGCTTAACGGTACATTGTTTACGGGGTGTCTAGGAAAGTGTTAACGGCGAAACCGCCAAAAGAGAAAGGGTTATTTAATTAAGGTCCTTCGCGAAAGAGTCGGAAAACCTCCCCTTATCTCTGTACTTACCTGGCCTCGTGATCAGTGTATCTTGAGCCCGTTTCTCGACACAGTTTTACTTCGACAATCAAGTTCTGGAGCAGGTCTAGTTGACCTAGGTGAACCCCAGAACGATTAGGTGTGTGGTATTTTTGTGTCGTGATTGTTTTTGGTCCAGATTCTTTTTGTGTGTATATTTCAATCTTTTGTTAATAGCTAAAAAAAATTAATTAAAAAAATCACATTCTTTTTCCCCTCCTTTTCTCTGCCTTTCTTTCTTTCTCTCTTCATATCATGGGTATCCCACCTCGCAAAACTCTTGTCGAACTTTGGTACCCACAACCAGACATAACTTCTTACGGTTCTTGCTTTGGCCGAACATCGAACGACCCTTCCATGCCCAAAATGTCATTGAAAGATCGCATAGACGCGTCTAGGACAAACACTTGCCCTCCGCAATCCACTTTGTATCAACCTTTTCAACCTCCCGCACCCGCTTATGTTGATACCCCTTTTGCAAGTCGGCCTTTGTCCATCGTTGAACGTATTGAACAATCTCATAGCCGATCTTTCACTCCTTTCACCACTTCAAATTCTTGGGATCAACAATTCCATTCACCTTCGTATCCAAATGTTGATCCTACCCCTGTCTAGCCATTCAATTCCTACCAGCCTACCCAACTTTTGCACCTTCCCTAGACATTGCTTCTGAACCGTCATTTGGGAGTTTTCAGTACCAAAACAACTTTGAATATTTTACTGAAACCCCTTCACAACCCATGTCTAGTCTGGAACAGTCATTGGAAGACTTTAGGGTAGCGTCGTACCAACAGATGATGGATTTGAATGCTTCCATGGCTGCCCTCATACAACCTAGTGACCCGGTAGCTAGTTTTCAACTAGCTCCAAATTTTCCAATGTATGAAGAGGCGGTAGGACAGGTTGAGGATTTGAGCGGAGAGAGTGAGCCATAAACCCATCCAAATCAAACCTACCCGTTTCAACTTGAATCCCACAACTCCTATTTTGAAAGTCTATCGAGTGTCCCAAATGATTTATCAATTGAAGATAGAACAGATAATGAGTTGTGTGACCTTGTAGTGTTTGATTTGCCCGATTGTGAAGGGTCCCTTTCGATTGAAACCGCACCCAACCCTTTTGACCTCTACACCTCCATCTTAGAACCTGAATTGATTGATATCCATGCTTTTGTTTAGGTGTCTGAGAATATAGATTTTCACTTGATTGAGGATATTGACGCTGGGAATATTTTGGATGATGAACCCGTAGATTTAGCTCAGTTTTTCTCTCCAATTCATCATCCTGAGTCATTAAATGTTTTTCCCGAACCCCATATGCGTATGGATTTTGAGGATAAACGCATGGATGTGCTTAACTTTGAGGAGACTATTGAGAATATTTTTAAGGATGAACCAGTTTTAATTGATGAGTCGGATTTTCCAATTCATCCTGTTCATTTCATTGACAGTGTACACCCTCCTGAACCTTTAACCGATAACCTTCCTCAATCACCTACCTCCATCCTTTCCATTGTTCCGACATTGCAAGAAACCGTATCATTTTCACTTCCAGTGTCTGATTTACCAAGTTCAGCGTACCCATGGTTTCTCACGAATCTTGAGGGATTTGACCCCATTTCTCGACGGGTTAATAGATTAGCACAATCGCTTTTTACACATCGGTCATCACGAATTGTGCTAATTTATTCGCTCCATTTCCACCCTCAAGTTCGTATTCCACTTCTTTCTCCCATCTGCCATTCTTCTCTTCCACCGAGGCCGAACGCCACTTCTATCGCCACACGGTCTCGCGTGTTCCTTATTTCTTTTCTCTACACTCCATTCTTTCACCAACCGTCGCTTTATAACGATAAAATCTTTGAATGGTTGGTGTTAACTTTTGGTCTGTGTAAGGCCTTGTATAGATTGAGACTATTCTCTTTCCCCCCTAATCCTGAACTTCAACGCTTAACAGTGGAAACACGGTTTCACTTAAGTTTGGGGGGGACCCTTTTTGTGTATATATTTTTGTTTTGTCTATAATTTGTTTTAGGGAGAGCGCCGACAATTTTGACCCTCTTGGTGTAGCCTGACAGTGAGGGCACTGTCCAGTTTAAGTTTGGGGGTACGCTCGGTACGCATTTTTAAGCTTCGCATTCATATGTATATTTTGCATCTACATTCTAAAATCCATAAAATCCATAAAAATCAGAAAATTTTCTAAAAATATAAAAACTTTTCTGTCAAGTTAGCTAGTGGGAGAACTCTGATTCAACATTTCGACGGTTTTGTTTGATAAAATAAGAATAACTAAATCTTATTTTTAGATTTTGAAAACCTGAAAGATAACTCTCCTTTGAAGTTAACTATAGCTGATATACGTCTTTACATCACACTACACGTGTCGTGAGTTTTGGAAATTAGATGACAAGTCTTTTATGTCTAAAAACTTTTAAATGGATAAATGATTTTCTGAGGATCAAATAGGTTTGTTCTGAAATAAGTAATATCAAGAATAGTTTATGAAGTGAAGTGAATATGAAGGAATGTTATTGATGCCTTAATTGGAACTAAGTCTGAAAAATAACCCATCTGGAACTTGATTGGAATGATTACACACCGAACCCACTAAACACATCTTTTATCCAAAAAAAATAACTGAACTGCCGGTTATATCTCCGTTCGCATTAAATCATCATGATTTTCAAGCTAAATTGTCTTTTGTTTTTGGGCCTAGGTAACTTGAGTAATTAAGTCCGCTGGGGTGTCTCTACACCTAATGCCCTAAAGCCAACTGGTTTGGGTGCATTGGCCCAAAGCTCGTTAAGAAGCCTAGAAAGTCCAGATTAAAACAAAGTCAAGCAAGTGTTCTCTCCGAGTTAAAATTTCTAACGGTTCTTTGTGTGAGAATAATCTTGACAAAAGACAGGTTTTTATAAAAAAAAAATTCTAGCGGAGATATGAAGGTTTTATTCTATGATAAAGACTATTGCATGTTTACAGAGGTGTGTGTATGAAATGAAAACAAGAAAAAGGTGGAGTGAAAAATAAGACCAGTTTCCGGTTAGGGAAGATAGAAATTCTGAAGTTGAAACTTTACTGGAAAACGAAACTTGAAAAATGCTTAACTTTTTATAAAACTTATATGATCCTTTTAAAATTTTTATCTGGGCTTTATTGTGTGACATGATGACTTTAATCGATCCTTCTGGAACTTAACGACACTATTTGCACTGCACGTAAAGACATATAAAATCTTTAGTTAAATAAGAAGCGAGGTGTGAAAAATAAGGGTTCGATAGTCTAGACTTAGGATCATAGAATTTTTATTTTCTGAAAAAAAAACTTCAGGGTTTGAATCATAGTTATTTCGCAAAACTAGCTTGACCGGATTTTGTGGGTAGTATCCGCTGAAAACCCTCAGGAGACAACACTCCTCCTACTAGGGACACCTAGAGGTTTAACGGCTTGTTGCACATGCTCAGTGCAATCGCGTTCCCTGCGAAAGTGAGGTTAGGAATTTTTGTGAATAAATTGGCTTTGCTCAGGACGAGCAAATGTTAAGTTTGGGGGTATTTGTTCATACCAGAATATTGTATTTTATACCGCCCATTCTTACGCTCGTTTGTTTATCGGTAGGTACTCTTGAGCCGTGTTTGCTAGTTAAATGCAGGATACTGGTTCTCAGCTCTAAACAGTGAAATTCATGGAATAGTATAACAAATTCTGGATTACTGCCAACCACTGATAAAACACGGGTCTCCGCTCTATATCCGTATGTTGGCGCACAACAGTTTAAGGGACAAAATGGCAAATCGATGTCATTTTCATGCACAAAGCTCAATGTCAACACAAGATCCAACATATCTATGCGGAGCTCGAGAAAATCATGGCAAAAGATTCACATCACATCACCTTTTGATCTACTGAAATTCTGGAAGAATTGTGAAGAGATTCTGAGAAACAACATATACCACACTGAAGAGTACAGAGAACTAGGGAAAACCACAAAAAACGAGGCACCAATTCCTTTTTATGGCCGCGGTTCCGCGGCATAAGCGCGCTTAGGCCGCGGAACCGCGGCCGTATAGACTCTTCAATTGATGATTTTTGGGGGGCTGTTTGGTAATATCATGTAGGGTCAGAATGTTGCCCTAGGTTCTCTGTTTCCTGCCTATAAATTGCCCAGAACTTGCCAAGCCATGGGTGTTCATTGTCATGCCCTCTTTTTGTTAGCTTTTAGTTTTCTTCTTCTTCTTCTTCTTCATCTTTCCTCCATTAAATTGTTGTGAGAGCTTTTGAGTGGATGTTAAATGAAGATGAGGGTTTTTGTATCATTCTTTTTGCTTAGCTTCCCCCTTGAGCTCTCTACCTTAACTTGATCTTGCAACCTCTTAAGTGAGCTTGCAAGTTTAAGCTTTGGTCATTGATCTCAAGGGGTTGTATCATTTTGTTCTCTCTTTTGTGCTTCATTCTCCATGAGTTCTTTGCCTTTTCTTGATCTTGCAACATCTTAAGTGAGCTTGCAAGTTTAAGATTTGGTTATTGAACCCATGTCTTGTATTTGGTTCTATGGTTCCTAGTTTCATTTCTTGCTCATTTACTTTCTTGCACTTTAATACTTGCTTTACTTTCATGCACTTAAATTCCATGCACTTTTAATTACTTGTTTGTAATCTTTTCTTTTCTTTGTTTATCTTTTCTTTTGCTCTTTTTGGTTCGTTTTGTGAATGGTTGTAATATGTGTTGTTAAGAATGAATACGATATTGTAAGTTAATGTTTCTTTGCTCAATTCCTTTTCCCGTTATTTTCCTTTGAACTCCGCCCAAACATTACGCAAGCGCTTCGTTAGGCACCCTACCCTACCAAGGTAACGATGATTCCTAAACGCGACCGGTTGTGTTCGGTTTGGCCAGAAGCGAAAGCAAGAGACAAGAACGGAAGGACAAGGGTAAATAAGCTGGATTCCACGAATACCGTGCTTAAATCCCCTAATCCACGTTGTTGTCGATTGCTCTAGCTTCAATTGGTTAAGACTCGGCTCAAAGGTTTTGAGTGCGGATTTCCTTAACTTACGCTTTCGTATCTTTTTCTTAACAACTTTATACTTGCATATAAAACGCATAGGTTAGAACTGAACAAACATATACAAATTCTTCATTGACTCGTCTAAAACTCGAACGGACATACAACCATCTCCCTGTGGATCGACCCGTGCTCAACCGGCTAGCTGCAAAGCGATACCGTCCTGATCGCGGTTATAACTTTAGAACTTTGAACATCCGACACGCCAAAAGCGTGCGATCAGGTGTCGACGGCGGCAGCGAGGGGAGCTCGTCGTGATGTGGGGGAGGCGTTTTGTGTTCGGCGGTAGGGGCTCGACGTGTTGGCGGTGGGTGAAGAGGTTGGGTGCAGGGTCTGACGAGGAGTGGGGCTGATGAGGTTGTTGTGCTCCGGCGGTGATAGACGGCGGTGTTAGGACCTCCGGAGGCGGTCGCCGCAGGGGAAACTCGATGGGTTATGGTGTAGGAGTTGGGTTGAGAGAGGAGGTGGGGAAGGAAGTGGTGGCGTTGTGTTTGATGGAGGTGAGAGTTCGTCGGTGGTGATGGAGAGGGAGGTTGCGACAATGCGTGGGTAAGGTCGACGACGAAGAGGCGAGCGTCGTCGACGAGGACAGGCGAGGGCGTGGGTTCGGTGTGTAGTGGATTGATATTCGTGGTTTCCTGAGAGAGGAGAGGGGAGAGAGAAGAGAGCCGTTGGGGGAGCAGGTCGTTGGTGGGAGCGCGCGGGTCGTGGGCGGGAGAGGGATGGGCGCGAGCAAATGTGTCCGCGACATGGGGGAGCGACGTAGGGACGTTCAGGGATCGAGCGGGGCAATGGGGAAGAAAGGTTTGGGCACGGGCCGGGTTAGGTTCGTGGGCGCTATTAGGGGTTGGCGACGTGGGCTTGGGCCAGAGGTGAAAAGAAAATCTGTTTAATTTATACATTTAGTTTTGGGGCTTTAGGAGAAGGGTTGGGCCGTGGTAATAGGGATTTTACTATTTGTTTTTTTTTTTGTTTTGGGCTGGGGTTGGATTAAAAAGGGAAACGGGCTTGGAAAAAAATGGGAAATAAAAATAAGATGAAGGTTTTAAAGGAAATAAAATAAAAAATCGAAAATAGATATGGGGAAGTGGCCCGGCTAATAAGAGGGAAGAAATACGAAAAGGGAAAAAGGGTAGAAGTCGAATTTGAAGGATTGGGGACGGAGTAAATAGAGGAAAGAAGGATGAAAAGGAAAGGGTTCAGTGTTTTAAAATAATAAATGAATAATAATAATAAAATAAGTAAATTTAAGAGTAACAAAATACGGATGTTGATATACAAAAGGACTGGGTATTACATCATACCACCCTTACAAAAATTTCATCCTCGAAATTTAAAATAAACGATAAGCTACAAAATAACAAGCGAAAGGCTACCACATCGAATACTAACACATAATGATTTACTTAAAACAGGTGGATAAAAATATTATTTTGAAGGGCTATATATGTATAAGAATAACACAACTAAATGGATGGGTCTAAATAAGTATAAGGCAGAAACAATTATAAGGACAGACTATATATACAAGAGGATAAAATAGCAAATAACGAACAATAACATTCGAGGCATGCTAGATACAATCGAAATCCTAATTATGCATAACCATTTAATAGCAAACGATAAGCACAATACCCGGGAAAAATAATTTGGCAATAATAAAATAGTGAAGGATTTGTTGATAGGTTAAAACATTTTAAGATGATGTATTGATCAAATAGTTTTAAAATAACTTAGGAAACCCACATAGTGAAAATAAGTAACATGGAACAAAAATATGCACGATGTATGGCTGCGCTATGAAAAACGTGAAGGATAGTAAACCATTTAACATGGGTAAAATGGAAGTAGTCAATAACACGCAATTTTTTGATAAATACAAAATAGTGAAAATTAAGTTTTCGAATAACGATGTCCCTAAATATGGTTAGGGTAATAGGAAATAGCACAAAGATATATAGGAGCTAGCCAGGGTAGAGATTACAATAGAGTAAGGCCTAATCAAAAGATTGAGGTGCGGCACTTTTTAATCTAAGCGAGGGTCAAAACAACACAAGGTGCAGGAGCAAAGGACAGTAGTGAATCATCAGGGGGAAAAGGAACGTATAGGGGAATAGTCAAAGCATCATGTGAACCAACAATCAAAAGATTATCGAACCCAGAAATTTTATTTCATTGCAGAATATTCTAAACAAAGCATTCTCGAAAAGTAAAAGATAACCCTAAACTATACATAGGTTTATTTGGCCAGAGGATACATAAACTGGATCACGTCAGTCGCGCTTATGGGAGTTCAGCAGGTTACGGTAGGCTCGTGCGCTCAGATAGGGGCGTCCATTCCTATATCGCCTCGCAGGGATCGCCACTGGAAGTTCTTATGCCGTGAAGTCTTGTTCTTCTGGTCCTTTTTCCTCAGCTGGAGCTTCTTCATCAAGGTCCGCTTCCATATGATTCTTTTCTTCTGGATCTTCTTCCATAGGATTTTCTTCCACCGGATTCTCCCCAGGGTTTTCCTCTCCTGGATTTTCTTCTATCGGGTCCTCCTCGGAATCTTCCTCTATTGGGTCTTCTTCGAGGTCTCCTTCCTCCTCGTCGGAATCACCGATCATGCCAACTTCTGGGGCTACGGTTCTCTCGTTCTCGGAATCGCTGTTTCCGAAAAGGACCTGGGGGCGTTAATCTCGTCATCCGAACTCACCAGCATGCGGTCTAAGGAAACGCATGACTGTGTGTCCTCATCTAGATGCGGCGCTGCTCCAGGATGGGCCATGGCCTGAAAAGAGAGAGTCATGATTAGACAGTGAAACACATTAAGAAAATAACCAAGGATACGGAGTACAAGGAAAATATGCGGTAGATAAGGGATGAAAAACAAAATTTAGAATACTAATGCAATGAATAGTATAAATAAAGTAAGAAGCAAGAGAACGATACATACATCACAACTCAAAGTTTTATTGCCTTCATCTAAAAGTTCGACGGATACAAGGTTTCAAACGAAAGGAAATATTTACAAAAGGGTGACAACATTATTATTGAAAGCAGAAAACGTGATAATTCTTCTTTGATTTCTGGACTGCTGCATTCCCGTCTCGCGAGTTGAATCCTGAGCGGGACCCACACTATCCTCGAAGCTCGAACTACGGAATAACCATCACCTAGCTGGAGTGGAGAGTTTGGAAGAATCTCCTCCTTGTAGCTCCTACCTTTTAGGGCAGCCATTGATAGGGTGTTCGCTGGATCCGCAAATCAGGCATTGCCCCTTGGCACGGCGACAATCTCTCTGAAGATGTCCTGGCTTCTTACAGTACCCACAACGTTGGGTCTTCTGTTGCTTCTATTGCTGGGGAACAAGTGGGCGCTTCATCTTCACCTCTTTTCCTCGCCTAACAGAGATCCCTTTATGATTGGAGACTTCCGCTGGTGCCTGAGTCACCTGTCTTCTCAATCCTTCAGCTAACAGGTTATTTGCTCGCTCCTGGGCTTCCTTCAGACTTTGCAGTGCATTCAGAATCTCTACGGTCTGATTCTGGAGAGTGGAGATAGAGGAAGGGTCGTTGGAAGACATGGTCCTGGACAATCATTTTAGGACGGCATAAGATACAGGGAAAAATCAGAACAAGATATAAAATTGACAATGAAACAAGAATATCGGGTGAGGTGAAACTCAATCAAGCGGAAAAACAAATGTAGAACTCCAAGTTACCCAATAGAGTACAGTATTGTAGCTATGCTGCAGTTCATAATTACAACCACGTAACTCTACTAAGTCATCCAAAACTCTAACGGATGGAGTCAAAATATGGCATGATGAATAATAATGATTCAAGTCAAAGATAACAGTTCACAATCTGGACCGAAAGAGCGACTTACGTTGTCGAGCTCTAATCGGAAACTGCAATCCCAATCATAGCAAAACCTGACTCTGATACCAACAAAACCATGTCACGCCCCGCTTCCCAAAATACGGAATACGAGGGGTTGACAAGGCCAGCCATGCTCCTACGGTCGAGGTAATATCTCTCCGTAGTCACATTTCGGCTTCTAGCTTTACGTGGTAATCAGTAAACAATGCACAGGTAATGAGAAATGCAGTAACTGAAACAACACAAATACAAAGATCTAACCTGATAGGGATCAAAAGAGTATAGCTCTGGATAGCTGATCAAGATTTCCGCGATGTACGTCTGGTCCTGGTCCAAGCTAAACTCACTTCTCACTCTGAGCATGCATACTCAGGTCGTTAGAGCGACGCGATAGCAATATATATATATATATATATATATATATATATATATATATATATATATGCAAGTGGTAATTCGTACAGTAATAATAACAGTAAATCAAGATAGTAAGGGTGTGAACATGAAGTAGCCAATGCGGGTGTCTAATAGAACAGGTGAACAGTAAAGCAGTAAAATAATATGTCAGGTGTGTCGATTCAGTAAGCAATGCATGTCAATGTCACTATCCCTGTCAGTCTCTAAGTCCTGCTGTATAGGTCACTAAACCTATCGTCAGTCCAAGTGTGAGAGTCAACCACTCGTGAGTATCCCCCACCCAAGGGTAGGACCCAAGGGCAAGGGACCACGGGCCCAAAAAACGCACGGTAATAATCAGTGATAACCCTGTATATCTCCATATATCTTCATAAGTGCCGGCATGGGACTCCCGAGAATCTGTTGAACTCACACTCAAACTACCCCACACCCCATGGTCTACATCAAATGCCAACCATTAAACTCAAATACCAGCCGATCCATGACGAGTCTACGCGAGAACTGGAGACAGGATCTCCATCAAGTATGTCCCGACTGATACCCAAGATAAATGGACAGTATTTGGTGTCTTACCTGTGACACCCATACAAGTGCTTCTATAATTGTCCCATACCAATTATAGTCACACTTATACACGTCCCACAGACGTCGACAATGCAATAAAACAATATGGTCCACTGATTGTGTACAAGTACGTGCCACTTTCACTTATCCATTCATGCTCGACCACTAACGTACTTGCCACAATCAGACGCTAAAACCTAACATTGGGTAATGCACATGATCACTAGGTTACCAATGCAATAACATATATGTAATGTGATGAGAATACGATAATTCAGGCATGATTAAGATGTCATCACTCGGTGTCTTACCCCCTTGCATAAATCTTCATAAATCACACATGCAAAATTCAGCGAAACAATGAAAAGGGGATAAGTAGTAGGTTTGATTATATAACCAGCAAATTTAGTTTCACGTCAATCGGGTTTTGGGATCACTAGATATGGCCATTTTCTTTTAAGCGTTCACTGCTGGAAATCCGGTTTCAGAATCGGAAGTCTGTTTTGTAACGCATTTTAATCCTAATTGGGATCAGAATTTAGCGATGCTACAGTTGAATGAGATTTAGGGTTTCCAATAAGGTTTCCAATGCATTTGGTGGATTAGTATTATATTATTCCAACAGAGAGTTATGGACAGATTAAGTTGGGGTGTAAAATCTGCTTCTGCGGAATTCAGCAAGACATGACGACAAGGTAAAATGAATTAAAAATATAAAACGGTTGAGGAAACTGGTGAAACTAGTCGAGTAAGAAAGATAATCCAATTTCCTAGGTAACGATATAGGATTCCGCGCATTCTCTTACATGAGCAGTGATAAACAGGGGTTTAACAACAGGGTTAACCTGGATTTCCATTATGGACTGCAGTCCAGAATCATAATCCACCACAGTTATCTCTATCATAATGTACTAAAATTCAGTGATCAACAATACATTACAGTGGGTTAAACAGTTAGCTTCGATAGGAGCCATCGAACGCTAAGATCAGGTTTATACAAAATTTATCATAAATTTTATAGTTTGGGGTGTACGAAGGTTTTCAGGTTTTACAACAGAAACCGAGACCACATTTTATGTGAGTAAACGACATAGCTTTGGAACCAAAGTCTCAAGGAACATTTCTAACTACTCGGGCCATCACATTTCATATTTTGCCGTCAATTTAACATGAGTTTCCTATTCGGCCGTGCATCGAGTACTTGAATTATACGATTCACGTAAAAGAGTTTGCGACAATTATAGTAATTAGAATTGTAACATATCCAAGTAGCATGAAGCAAGTATTAAACTTGCCTGAAGACGTGTCAACGCTAGT
Organism: Agapanthus africanus; assembly: GCA_030015575.1. NCBI lineage: Eukaryota > Viridiplantae > Streptophyta > Magnoliopsida > Asparagales > Amaryllidaceae > Agapanthus > Agapanthus africanus. The sequence continues at coordinate 166,796,099 of CM057337.1, forward strand.
CCGGCAGCAGCAATAGCACGATCGCGTCACGGACGCAGCACAGGTTTGGCCTTGGAATCAGATTGTACTCAATCCAGTTAATCTCCGTACATTCATTCTCCGCACTGCTCCAGGTTGTTTCTTGCTTTGGTGTGAGGGAGGTAGAGATGCTGAGAGAGAGAGAGAGACCTTTAGAGAGACAGAGAGAGAGATTTAGAGAGAGAGAGAGAGACCTTTAGAGAGACAGAGAGAGAGATTTAGAGAGAGAGATGCAGTGAGACAAAGGGAGAGAGATTTACTTGGCGATGACGACGGGGTCGACGGAGGCGCCGGTGGTCGTGCAGGGGTGTCGACGGCTGCAGCGAGGGGAGCTCGTCGTGGTGTGGGGGAAAGTTTTGTGTTTGACGATGAGGGCTCGACATGTAGGCGGTGGGTGAAGAGGTTGGGTGCAGGGTCTGACGAGGAGTGGGTCTGACGAGGTTGTTGTGCTCCGGCGGTGATAGACGGCGGTGTCAGGACCTCCGGAGGCGGTCGCCGCAGGGGAAACTCGATGGGTTATGGTGTAGGAGTTGGGTTGAGAGAGGAGGTGGGGAAGGAAGTAGTGGCGTTGTGTTTGATGGAGGTGAGAGTTCGTCAGTGGTGATGGAGAGGGAGGTTGCGACAATGCGTGGGTAAGGTCGACGACGAAGAGGCGAGCGTCGTCGACGAGGACAGGCGAGGGCGTAGGTTCGATGTGCAGTGGATTGATATTCGTGGTTTCCTGAGAGGGGAGAGAGGAAAGAGCCGTTGGGGGAGCGGGTCGTAGGAGGGAGCGCGCGTCGTGGGCGCGAGAGGGGCGGGCGCGAGCGAACATGGCCGCGACGTGGGGGAGCGACGTGGGGACGTGCAGGGATTGAGCGGGGGAATGGGGAAGAAAGGTTTGGGCACGGGCCGAGTCGGGTTCGTGGGCGCTGTTAGGGGTTGGCAACGTGGGCTTGGGCCAGAGGTGAAAATAAAATCTGTTTAATTTATACATTTAGTTTTGGGGCTTTAAGAGAAAGGCTGGGCCGTGGTAATAGGGATTTTACTATTTGTTTTGTTTGTTTTTTTTTTGTGGCTGGGGTTGGATTAAAAAGGGAAACGGGCTTGGAAAAATATAGGAAATAAAAATAAGATGAAATAGGGTTTGGGTTTTAAAGGAAATAAAATAAAAAATCGAAAATAGATATGGGGAAGTGGCCCGGTTAATAAGAGGGAAGAAATACGAAAAGGGAAAAAGGGTAGAAGTTGAATTTGAAGGATTGGGGACGGAGTAAATAGAGGAAAGAAGGATGAAAGGGAAAGGGTTCAGTGTTTTAAAATAATAAATGAATAATAATAATAAAATAAGTAAATTTAAGAGTAACAAAATACGGATGTTGATATACAAAAGGACTGGGTATTACAGTTTTCATCCGTTTCGAGATATTTCGTCGGTACCTTTCCGCTGGTTCTCTGTGTACAAAGATAGATTAAAGGTTCATTTCAACGTTATGTCACAGCTTTGAAATGATTATCTATTCTATTACAGTGTACTCGGAGAATAGCGGGGAGGTGCTTCCAAAATTTACTCGAAACGGTTGAAAGCACAAGCGAATGGATGTTCGCTCTATACATTCTTAATGGGATAGAAGCCTTACCCCCGATAGCCGAAACACACACACACACAACAAGAATACACAACAAACGTATCATTAGAGAGTGATTCCAGATGTTCAAGTTAAAACCAATATATGGTACTCGATGATAATATGAAACCTTCGTATTCTCATCGATACTCATATTTGAAACTAAAAGCGCCACTTAGTCCCCGTCTATCGGTTAACATACGTTCAATAATTTATTCTTTTCAACGACAAACGCACACACAAAGCATATACACGGATTTTCTCCTTTGTCAGTAACTATCCCATTCTTAGATTTCTCAATATAGTCACCATAACCTACAATTTATATATTATACAGTCTAACATGGCCCATGAGTACGTCAGAGTTAAGGATAGGATGTATGTGGATTGGCAACAACGTATGCAATCTAAGTTTGTCGCAGGAGTTGCTACTTTTATTGAATTTGCATGCGCACATAATAAGATCGTGATAGAGAAGATTCTCTGCCCGTGCGATAGATGTGGCAATAAGTACTGGCAGAAGGTAGAATTGGCAGAGCTTCATATCGTAAAATATGGGTTTACTAGACTTTATACAACTTGGAAATATCACGGGGAAGGAGAAGAACGCAGTAATGCGGCAGAGGAAGAATGAGAACACGATAATGCGGCAGGAGAAGAAGGAGAAGACGGTAATACGGCAGAAGGAGAAGACGGTAATTTATTTCCATCAGAAGAAATGGAGGATATGGTAGAGGCTGTCCTAGGTGAATCTATTCATATCGAAGATGACATTCCTTCCGGTCAAGGACCGCGTGCGGATAAATATGAAAATTTCATGAATGATGCTAGAAAACTAATTTATGAGAATGCAAAGTATTCCACCCTCTCATGGTTCGTCCAACTTTTCCAGATTAAGTGCCTAAATGGATGGAACAACAAGTCATTCACAATGCTTCTTTCGTTCTTGAAAGATTCTATGCCCCCGGGAAATAACGTGCCCGACAGCTGGTACGGAGCCCAGAAGATGATGTCTGATTTGGGTCTAAACTGCGAGAAGATTCAAGCATGTCCTAAAAATTGTGTGTTGTACCGGAAAGAGAATTCAATTTGAAAGAGTGTCCAACATGCGGAAAGGCCAGGTATAAGCCGAAAGATTCTGATAAGAAGCCTGATATACCTGTCAAGATAGTATGATACTTTCCCATAGCACAGAGGCTACAGAGGCTATTCAGGTGCAAGAAAACAGCTGAGGCAATGATTTGGCATCACCGTGCTCCTCCAAGTGAAGATGGAAAAATGAGTCATCCAAAAGATTCACCGGCATGAAAGGATTTCGATAGGAGGCACGCAATATTCAGTAGCGATCCTCACAATGTCCGTCTCGGATTGGCTAGTGATGGCTTCTGCCCATTCAACTATATGGCTGGAAGTCACAGCACATGGCCCGTTGTAATGATAATTTATAATCTGTTGTCTTGGTTGGCTATGGATCAATCATACTTTATGATACCTCTTCTTATCGACGGACCAAACTCACCGGGAAACAATATCGACGTCTATCTCCGACCTCTGATCGAGGAGTTAAAATCTTTGTTCATTGATGGTGTAGAGACATATAATGCAAACACAAATACAACCTTCATACTGCGTGCGGCTTTAATGTGGACAATAAACGACTTTCCTGCGTATGGGATGCTATCAGGTTGGTCCGTATATGGTCACAAAGCATGTCCTCATTGCCATCGACACACAACATCGAAATTCTTGAATTTTAGCAGGAAGGTTTGTTATTGCGGCCATCGACGTTTCCTGCCTTTAGACCACCCCTACAGGTTAGACACTGTTCACTTTGATGGTCATCAGGAGCTTCTTGGACCTCCAGCCCCATTGTCCGGAGAGGACGTGACTGCTCAATGGGATGGTTACAATAATGTGACCTTCGGGATGGATCCCACGAAACAGGTCAAACCACCATTTTGGAACAAGTTAAGCATTTTCTTCGAGCTTCCGTACGGGTCAACAAATTTAATGCGTCATTGTCTGGACGTCATGCATATAGAGAAGGGAGTATCAGAGCACATACTCAACTTGCTTCTTTGTAAAGACGGGAAATCGAAAGACAACCTGAATGCTCGGATGGATCTACAGGAGTGGGGAATAAGAAATGAATTGCACCCTAGACCGGTAGCGGGTAAACCAGGCAAGTTTGTACTTCCTAATGCCGCTTATCATATGTCACAACCGGAGAAGAAAAGATTCCTGCAGGTGTTACAAGATTTGAAAGTTCCCACAGGTTTCTCAGGATCATTCAGCAAGAAAATAAAAATTGTGAAAGGCAAGATCGATGGGCTGAAAAGTCATGATCACTATGTTATCGTGGAGCACCTTCTTCCATTAGCCCTAAGGACTTCTCTCCCCGAATCGGTTGGTCTAGTAATCAACGACCTATGTTGTTTTTTCAGAGAGTTGTGTGCTAAAACACTGGAGGTTATGACGCTGGATAAACTAGAAAATTCTATTGCGTTGATACTTTGCAAGTTTGAGCGTATTTTCCCACCGTCATTCTTCGATATCATAATACACTTGACGGTTCATCTTGCAACTGAGGCTAAGTTAGCCGGACCAGTACAATATCGATGGATGTATCCCGTCGAGAGGTACGTGTAATATTTCGTTTCGCGCAATTTTTAAAATTATTGTTGTCCTGTATGCCCGTATTTATTTATTTAACATATTTTCTTTAGGTACCTCTACACTCTTAAAAAGTATATACGCAATAAAAATCGACCAGAGGGTTCTATCATGCAAGGTTATCTTCTTGATGAAGCAACTACATTTTGTTCCCGCTATCTGGACGAGAACATTGAGACGAGACTTAACCGGCCTCGAAGAATTCAAGACGGGCCATATGGTAAAGCCGATTATAAGAGGGTAGACACTATGTTTATCAACAAGATATACCCAGTTTATCTTGCTTAATTGCGCATGTCTTGAACAAATTAGAGAGTAAGTTTTTTTGGATTAATTGCTATATTTGTGTTTGTGTGTGTATGAAATGATATAATATTAATGTCACCATTATTTGTCGAAAACATAATTCATTTTAACGAGGTACGTGAGGGGCATCCTGATTAGAACGAAGAACGATTGGAAAAATATCATCAGGATAATTTTTGTGATTGGGTCACAGATCATGTAAGTTATTCGAATAACATTTTATTGCTATCAGTTTTAATCTAAACTTATATCGTTATGTATTTGTCGTAAAATTTGTTTTGTTAGATCCACGATCCGAACTTGTCTGCATCATTTGAGAGTGATTCAAGATATTTAGCTCAATTTCCTAGTATGGAGATTGCATATTATAAAGGATTTGGTGTCCTTGGATACAAATTCGAAGTTAAGGACATAGAAACATCTAGAACCACTCAGAATAGTGGGATTGCGACGGTAGGATCGGACGGTATGATTTATTATGGTTACTTAAATTGTATACTCGGCATCCACTATCCCGGACGATCAGAACCCTTTTATATATTCCAGTGTACTTGGTACGATATGTGAACCGATACGGATAAGTGGAGAAGCAATCTTAGGACTTGGAAAGATGAATATGGATTGACTAGTGTGAACACACTTCGATTTTACGGTCAGGAAGATCCGTTTATCTTTCTGAACCAAGCGTTCCAAGTATACTACTCACAGTGTTTGAAGCATCCAGGATGGAGTGTCGTATGCCGTTGGAAACCTAGGGATGTCTACGATGTCCCAGAATTCGAGGACAGCGATGAGGATGAAGAAGAGAGAAGGCTTAGAGTGCTCCGACCGTCTGTTTCGAAGGACGGGTTGTCTTCGGCCGATCATGAAGTTACGTGGGTTAGAAATGACATCGATGATGAAATCCAAGTAGATATGTATAATGCGCCCACGAAACGAAAAAGGTTATCTGTAATGTTATATTATTACTTCACATTTTACGATCTATACATATATAGTCAATACTTGTAATGATTGTCTAATGCGTCCACGAACCGTTTATCTAGATTTGATGACGATGACGGGAGCAGCGAGGGGTGGCAGGAGCTCCAGCCACGGCACCGGCAGAGGCAGAGGCAGAGGCAGAGCGGTTCTGCCTCTCGGAGAGCTGCGTAGGGAGCTTCAGAGGGCCGGTCTTGCACCCAGATCGGAGACCCCTTCGGATGCCTCCCTCCGTGTAGACTTTGCCACACCTCCAGGTATATTGCACGCATATCCATTTTGAATGTAATATTATAGATATTCATGCCTGTTCATGTCAAAATTACTTATATTGTCAATATTTGATTGTCTAGTTGTTGGTGATGCGTCCACATCAGGGACAGAGGCCACTCCCGCTCCTCCAGGTACGTTTATATATCATATAGTGCATGTATATTGATTTAGAATGTTATATCATAAATATACACACATTCCTTTTGCTCTTAGATAGTAATTTTTTTTATTGTCTAGCTGTAGGTGGTGACACCACCGTACCTGCGGGTATGTTTATATATCCTATAGTGCATGCATATTAATTTAGAATGTTATATTATTGATCTACGCATTCTTTTTGCAATTACTTATATAATCTATTTTTAATTATCTAATTATAGGTGGTGCGTCCACATCTGACGCGGGGGCCACTCCTGCCACTTCCGTACCCTCCGCATCGTCTGTAGGTTAGTATGAATAAATATAAAATATTTATTCATTTTACATATCCTCTATAGAATAAATATGAACTTCATGGAAATTTAGCATCAATGTTTATTTTCTAGTTGGAGGGGATGCCTCCGCATCCGGGACACCGGCTGTTCCTCACCGGAGGAACTATCGTCCCGCTCGTGCTGCTGCGCGGGCCCAGGCTCGTGCTTTAGTCACCGGAGGTATATATCACACTTCAATTTTCGTTTAACCTTGATTTATTAATACAACTTTGTCTTAATATTGATTGTCTTGATATTTCTTGCAGACGCAGGGCCTCCCCATCCCCAGAGGGGGACTCGAGGCCCGAATCAGTCCCATAGGCTAAGGCCTGACAGAGCTGGGGGGGAGGCACCATTCCCCCTCTTTTTTACCCTTGATTATCTCTATACCGGTCCTCGTGCCAAGAGGTTCGGCCGGTATATGGGGGATGAGAACCGGCTCGTGAAGAACTATCCACTTCACGTTGAGTGGGGCGACCAGCACCGGCGCTCATTCGCCCTCTTCTTTGATCAGGCTCGGGTATTAATATATATTTTCATTTGATTTATCCAATATATTTATTATTAACACTTGCAATCTAATAACAATGTTTTTTTGTATTTTCAGTTGGATTACGATTTTCAGCCTGTACCCGACCCTGATCACCCTGGGAGGGTGCTCGACCTTCATGCTCTGTACAATGGCCTGATGAAGAACATGCAGACCAAGGTCCGATACAACAGGAATGAGCTGAAGGCCGACTGCTACTCCCTATGGATAGCGACCCCCGAGGCAGAGAGAGTGGCCCTCCTATCTACTCTGGCCTTTGCGAGAGTCGACGTAGAGACACGGCCTCTATTGTGCGAATATTTCGACTCTCAACGCAAACAGGTATGTATTTTAAATGTAATTTATTGTTTAGTATATATTTTATTTTTTTGTGTTCCTTAATTAGAAAACTAAATGTGAATGTGTTGTGCAGAAACAGGCCGCTCAAAATATAGAGAATAGGAAGTCGGCGAAGAAGGTTCGCCCCACTTATACAGGTGGCTCGATGAATATTACTCGAGCCATGGAGTTATCGGTAAATTACAATAGACCGGCCTTTGTGATATAATGCAATATTAAGAGTTATTTTTTAATATATCTAATATTAAGAGTTATTTTCTAATATTGCAGACAGCTCAGACCCTAGCGCAAGGTGGTACACCGAGCGTGCTGTCTGCATATCTTGCCGTCCACGACACCTCGACAGATCGCACCACGGGCGAGCTTCGATACCTCGACGTCGCTACCCAGGAGTATTGCGTAAGTGTTAATATTTATTCAACCCCTATTTGAAATTTTTGTTTTGGAAGGTTCAAATTTAAATGATATACTTATATTTTACTGGTTAATGTGGGTGTAGGAGCGGGTGGTTGAGCAGGCCGAGACATCGGGGATTGATTTTACCGGACAGAGCGATCCGATGCTGCTGACCCCAGTCCTGGACGCTGCATACGGAGGGCACCACGGAGGTTGGGAGAGAGGCCGGGGACTGGGCCCTAGCAGGGCCCATATGAGGTTGGACTCCACCCCGGCGGTTACTTCCTCCGTCTCCAGTGAGCGACGTGTCCAGCAGGAACTGGAGAGCTTGAAGGCCACCGTTCAGGAGTTGAAGGAGATGCTGGTATGTATACTACTTAATAGTAAAATATCATGTCATATTATAGATATCAACATATCCAATATTAGTACGTAGCCTGAGCTTATTTGGTTGTAGACTTAGCTTTGATTAATCATACATACATATCTAATTAAAATAAACTACGGTTTTCCAAACTAGATATCCAAATGGGGTTTCGAAATAACTTGATAATGATACGAATTCGAATAATACACAGTTCTTACTCGCTTATTACACACTCTAGGTCCAGACGCGATAGGGTACATCGGCCGAGCCTCCACATGCATCTCCTTCGGCTGCGGCTCCGCAAGCCACTACATCGGCTGCGGTTCCGCAGACAGCTCCTATAGCTCCACCGCCCGCTCAGACTCCCGCAGCCGCGGCTCCGCAAGCCACTACCTCGACGGCGGCTGCGCAGACCACATCGCCAGCTCCACAGTCCGCTTAGACTCCCGCACGCTCCGCATTGCATGATTTATTGACCGAGGAGCAGGGGCGCCAGATTCTGGCGTTTATCAGAGGTGGAGCTGGACCGAGCTCGGGTAGCTTTTTGATTCTTATATTTTAAACATGTATTTATTTATATGATACATATTGTACTACATTTTGGACGATATTGATATTGGTGGTGTTTGCGTGTTTATATTGATATCATATTCTGCTTTTTGGTTTCTTTTGTGTATATTATGCGTGAGATGTGATTATGAATACTGCGATATATGTTCTGCGTGATGATTAATTTTATATATGATCGATGTATATATTATTGTGCACAGGGCGAGAAAAAAATATGCAGCCCTTTTTTTTAAAAAAACTGATAATATGTACCTACGGATTTAACCGTAGGGCCCTTCATTGCCCCTACGGATTAATCCGTATGGCCTAACTATGTACCTACAGATTTATCCGTATGGGCAAAATATCAGGATACCTGATATTTTGCCCCTATGATCTCAGTATTAGGGGTTAAGCTTGCCCCTACGGATATATCCGTAGGGGCAAAAAAATGCCCCTACACAGGTATCCGTAGGGGTAAAATATCAGGTATCCTGATATTTTGCCCCTACGAATATGTACCTACGCACTTATCCGTAGGGGAAACTACTTGGCCCTATGGATAAGTCCGTAGGGACACCTAATCCATTTTATAAAACCGTAAATAAAATAATTTTTTTCCCTACGGCCTAATCCGTAGGGAAAAAGGGACCTACAGATATATCCGTAGGGGCAATTTTTAGTCCGTAGGGGCAAGTTCAAGGCTTCGACTTGCACCTACAGCGTTTGTACCTACAGGGTATTTTCGTGCTCAATCTGTAGGAGCAGTGGTTTGCACCTACGGCTAATTCCGTAGGGGCAACCCTTATTTGTAGTAGTGAGTGTTTATTCTCGAAATACCACCTTTTTAGAAAAGGAATTTCTTGTGAAAGAAATTAGTGGTAATGAGGTGGAGCTGGAAGAAGTTCCAGAAACACAAACTGCAATAGAAGATTTGGGAGAACCGGAGGATTCAGTAGTCCCAAACGAACCTCATCCACTCAACAGATCTAATATGGTTCCTCATCCACCTAAGAGATACTATGGTTTTCTCGTATATGGTGGGAGCGATGATTGCATCATGGAAGATGATGACCCAACTAGTTTCGAGCAGGCCATCACAAGTAGAGACTCTGTGAAATGGCTGGATGTTATGCGATCTGAGATGGAATCCATGTACACCAACAAAATATAGACTTTGGAAGTTGCTCCTGAAGGGGTAAAACCCATTGGAAGCAAGTGGATCTTCAAGAAGAAAATTGGTGTAGATGGAAATGTTGAAACCTTCAAAGCTAGACTTGTAGTAAAAAGTTTTTGTCAACGACCAGGTGTCGATTATAATGAAACCTGTTCTCCAGTGGGTATGCTTAAGTCCATCAGGATCCTACTTGCCATTGCTGCATACCATGACTATAAAATCTGGCAGATAAACGTCAAGACCGCTTTTCTAAATGGTGATTTTGAAGACAACATGTATATGATACAGCCAGAGGGCTTCGTAGATGGTGGGAGCAGCAGAAAGATGTGCAAGCTGCTTAAAACAATTTACGGATTAAAGCAAGTGTCGCGGAGCTGGAACATCTGTTTTGATGTAGCAAACAAAGAGTTTGACTTCATCAAAAACGTAGATGAACCATGTATATATAAAAAGGTTGTAGAGAGTAAGATTGTCTTCCTCATATTGTACATGGATGACATACTCTTGATAGGAAATGACGTTCCTATATAGCACTCGGTCAAACTCTTCCTATCACAAAATTTCTCCATGAAAGATCTAGGGGATGCCTCCTACATCTTGAGGATAAAGATCTATAGAGATAGATCTAAAAGGATGTTGGTATTGTCCCAATCCAGGTACATAGACACCATACTAAAGAGGTTTAGTATGGAAGATTCTAAGTATGGTAATTTACCCGCTTATTCAGGAATCACTCTTTCCAAAGAGATGTCTCCTAAGACTGATTTGGAGAGGGCTCGCATGCAAGTGATACCCTATGCTTCTGCAGTTGGGTCTATCATGTACGCGATGTTATGCACCAGACCGGATGTAGCTTATGCACTTAGTGTAGTAAGTAGGTGTAAGTCTATGTTACCCACCCCGGTACTTTCGAGGAGGCGGAATAGGTAAAAATCGAATTTTTCTCACAAGGAAACATAGACTAACCATGATGGATATTTGCTAAACAAAAACTAACAAACTAACTTAGAGCTTTAACTGCTAGGTTAGATGATTATACCTTGGTCTTGAACTCCTTCTCTTCTTGTGTTGCCTCCTCTTCTTGTGAGCTCCTTGGAGTGGTGTAGATGGCTCCTCTTCATCGTCTTCTCTTTGCCAAAGAAAGATCCACCCGAAGGCCTCTACCTTGAGCTCCTACCTCAACAATAAAGTAACTAGAGTGCTTGGCTTGCTAGACTAAGAACCCTAGAGTGAGTAGAGAGGTGTTTTAGTGGTTTGATCTCACAAAGCTCTTGATTTTCAACTCATGAAACATGAGAGCCTTAAGAGAGGAAGAGGAAAGAGCTTGCAAGAGAGAGAATGTGTCATGATAAAATGAGGAGATAGATCTCATATGAACAAAAAGAATAATGATAATTTTAATTAGGATAAATTGTCATGGTTGATGTTGATTTGACCATTATCATGTCACAATCAATGCTAAGCATGCTCACAAAAATATCTAAGTCAACATGGGTCAACTTAGTCAAATGGTTAAACCAATTAAGCATGATACAATTATCTCTAATTAAAACTCATTAATCAATTTCCTCCATCTCATTATGGTTTTAATCAAGTCAATGGTCAAAACCCTAATGAGGTTCCTCTGCCTCTGTCAACTGTGTATACACACCCGCATCCGTGTTTCGAGGAACACGAATACAATGAGACCGAACCAACCCAAAACCAAATACTAGGATCTGGGTTAAACCAAAGCCCACTAGTATCAACTGCCCGAACACCGAACACCGAACACGCACAAGTACACATATGTGAACGAACCCTGTCATAAAACCATATGACCTCTATCTCGTTTCGCCCAAAGGTGAACAACCCTCTGTGTGGGACTCTAAAGACTTGACACTATGCTGGCAGTGGGTTTAACCACAGGCCGCAAGCGGTACTAACTGTACGTAACGGTCCCTAGGTAGATACCGATAAGAAGACCGATGAGGTGAACCCATCCGAACTCCTACTGGGCCTGAATGTGACAATCTCCGTACAGTCCGGTCTGTTCGTCTAAGAGTATCGCATGTCGGGCCTAGGGGGCGGTAAACGTCAGACCCCTAATAGCGGTACAAGTCGTGTCGTAGTGTATCCCAGAACACCCTGAGAAACTACTGGAAACTCTACCAGTAAATCTCACTTTCCTTGGCTAGGGACTTTGTGTAATAGCTCTCCTAGATACAGCGCGATATCAACCCCCAATACCGGAAGAGACGAATCCTGTCTAACCATCACTACCTCCAAGTGCTTCGGGATTGCACCCAACAACTACCTGTTTACATGACTCAATAGAGCCGTGGTAGGATAGTAATCTAAGAACAGTGGGAACACACTCGAGGAGAAGTGACAGTGTCAAGTCAACGGACTAAGATGTACTCATGTCACCTGGGAACTAATAACTGACGATAGGTATAATACCAACCAACGGTTCCCAACGAGTCCTGTCCAGTGTACTCGTAACCTAACGAGCACCTACATACTATCTTCAGTACGACGTACTGATGGCTGTGGAACAGATCATCTCCCCTCCTGGGACGAGAAGCGTATACACTAGTCAACTCTGGAGTATTGATGCCCTGTCTCGATAATCCTATGACCAGGGAGCTGTATAAGGATGTGCTTATAGACTACCCAGCCCCCACTAGTGTGACTGCCATCACAACGCTGGTAGTCAAGCAAAAGATTCTAAGGGCTCTATCAATATGTATTAGCAATATGTTAAAAAGAAACACATACACATATTAAGATAGATACAAACCAAGTAGCATACTACCATATTGAACAAGAATGTCAATCCGTGTATATATCCCAAGCTTCCAAAATGTAATATACAAACTAGTACTATACAATAATGGCCTCTAGGGCATATCACACTAACAATCTCCCACTTGCACTAAGGCCATGCGCTGGCATATCGCAGACCTATCATCTCGAATAGCCTCTCGAACTGCGTCTGAGGAATGGCCTTTGTGAATGGATCTGCAGTGTTATCTTCCGTAGCAACCCTTCGAACCTCGATTTCCCGGCGATTCACGATCTCCCTGATCAGGTGATACCGCCTCAAGATGTGTCTGGACTTCTGATGGGACCTGGGTTCCTTCGCTAAAGCTATAGCCCCATTGTTGTTACAATATAGAGGTATTAGATCAACAATGGACGGAACCACCAGAAGTTCTGTTAAGAAATTCCTCATCCAGACAGCTTCTTTTGCGGCATCTGAAGCTGCGATATACTCCACTTCCATTGTCGAGTCAGCAACGGTCTCCTGTTTGGAACTCTTCTAACAGACCGCCCCTCCATTGAGGGTAGAGACATAACCTGACATGGATTTGGAGTCATCCTTGTCATTCTGGAAGCTGGAGTCAGCAAAGGCCTCGATCTGGAGGTCCTTTCCGCCGTAAATCAAGAACATCTTTTTAGTCCTTCTCAGGTACTTCAGAATATTCTTTACCGCTATCCAGTGCTTCTCCCCAGGGTTTGACTGATACCGACTTACCATACTCAGTGCATAAGCTACATCTGGTCTGGTACATAACATCGCATACATTATAGAGCCTACCGCAGAATCGTAGGGTATAATAGACATGTGATCCCTTTCCAAATCAGTCTTGGGAGACATCTCTTTGGAGAGGGTGATTCCGTGACAAGCCGGTAAATTACCGTGCTTTGAATCTTCCATACTGAATTTTTTCAGTATGATGTCGATGTACCTGGACTGCAAAAGTCCCAACATCCTCTTAGATCTATCACGATAGATCTGGATCCCAAGAATGTAAGAGGCATCACCCATATCTTTCATGGAGAATCTGTGTGACAAGAACCCTTTGACAGATTGTAGCATAGGAATATCATTTCCTATCAAGAGAATGTCATCCACGTATAAAACGAGGAATACGACAATTCGCGCTACAATCTTACTATAAATGCATGGTTCATCTGGATTTTTAATAAAGCCAAATTCTTTGACCGTCTCATCAAAATAGATGTTCCAACTCCGCGATGCCTGCTTCAGTCCATAAATGGACTTCAGCAACTTGCATACTTTTCCGCTGCTCTCACTCTGAATGAATCCCTCTAGCTGGTCCATATAGACACACTCCTCTAAATTTCCATTTAGAAAAGCGGTCTTTACGTCCATCTGCCAAATTTCATAATCATGAAAGGCAACAATAGCAAGAAGGATCCGAATGGATTTGAGCATAGCCACTGGAAAAAAAGTTTCGTCATAGTCTAAACCAGGTATTTGATGAAAACCCTTCGCAACAAGTCTAGCCTTATAGGTTTCAACCTGTCCATCTACACCAATCTTCCTTTTGAAGATCCATTTGCAGCCTACGGATTTTACCCCTTCTGGAGCAAAGTCCAAAGTCCATACTTTGTTGGTGTACATGGACTCCATCTCGGTCTGCATTGCATCCAGCCATTTTACCGAGTCAGTGCTCTGAATGGCCTGCTGGAAGCTAGTCGGCTCATCATTATCTATGATGCAATCCTCTCTATCCCCGTCTATGAGAAAACCATAGTATCTCTCAGGTAGATGAGAAAGCCTACTACTCCTGTGGAGCGGTGCGGGAATGTCCTGTTCTTTTGAACCTTCTGGTTCTACTAAGCTTTCAGTAATAGCTTTTGGTTCTGGAATTTCTTCCAGTTCTATTGCGTTCTCACTTATCTGATTTTCTAAAAATTCAGTTTCCAAGAAGCAGGCATGACGAGAAACAAATACCTTTTGTTCCTCTGCGTAATAGAAGAAATATCCCTTAGAGTTCTTTGGATATCCCACAAACTTGCACTATACTGAGCGTGCTTCGAGTTTGTCCGTATGCTGCTTTTTGACAAAAGCCGGACATCCTCATGTCTTCACTTGTTTAAGATGGGGTTTCATCCCACTCCACATCTGATATGGTGTGGTAGGCACTGACTTAGTTGGAACCCGGTTCAAAAGATATGCAGCTGGTTCTAGTGCATAACCTAAGAAAGATCGCAGTAACTCAGCGTTACTCATCATGGAACGTACCATATCCAATAGGGTTCGGTTCTGTCTCTCCGATACAGCATTGTGTTGTGGTGTGTATGGGGAGTAAGTTGAGAGAGAATTCCATTCTCTTTTAGGTAATCCAGGAACTCGGCACTCAAGTATTCACCACCTCGATCAGATCTCAGTGTCTTGATACTCTTGCCTGTTTGTTTTTCTACTTCATTCTTGTATTCCTGGAATTTTTCAAAGGTTTCAGATTTATGCTTCATTAAAAAGACATGTCCATACCTTGAAAAATCATCCATAAAAGTAATGAAGTAAGAATAACCACTTCGCGCATGTGTAGACATTGGACCACATACATCGCTGTGTATGAGTCCCAAGAGCTCGCTTGCTCTTACTCCATGTCCAGTGAACGGAGTCTTTGTCATCTTTCCTATAAGACAATATTGACAAGTTGCATAAGACTGATATTCGAACGGATCCAAATATCCCTCTTTATGTAATTTAGTCAATCGTGTTTCATTAATGTGACCCAATCTACAATGCCATAAGAAAGCATGATTTAATTCTGGAGACTTTCTTTTGTGTGTATTCTGGATATTGAAAATTTGCGGTTGGTTTAATACGTATATTCCGTTGCTTAATGTACCCAACCCAATCAAAACATGATTAAGGTGAATGTTTACAACATTGCTTACAAATGCAAAATCATAACCTTCTTTAGATATTAAAGATACAAATATGATATTACAAGTCGAACTGGGTACAAAATAACAGTTGCGCAAAACCAAAACATGTCCATCTGTCAATCCTAAGTGATAGTTCCCCACGGACTCAGCATCCATGCTTCCTCCGTTTGCAACTCTGAGGGTCATATCACCTGCCTTCAAAACTCTACGCCTTCTCAGTGCCTGCAAAGAATTACAGATATGAGATCCTGATCCGGTATCCAATACCCAGGAAGTAGAGTTGATTGACAGACAGTTTTCAATAACATACACACCTGATGCCGAAGCCACAACTTGCTTCGGGTCCTGGTTCTTGGCCTTCTAAGCCCTGCAATCTTTCTTCCAGTGTCCTTTCTTGTGACAATAAAAGCATTCTTCCTTTCCCACAGTCTGTCCCGCTACCTTTGCTTTTCCCTTAGCTTCCACCTTACTGACACCGCCCCTTGGTTTGGTGGGGGCCTTCTTCTTCTTTCCTTTGGCATTCGCCTTGGACCTAGAAGAGGAAGTTCCTCCAACAAACAAAGCGGGTGTTTCCCTAACTTTCTGTAGGGTGCCCTCTGCACTCCTTAACATGTTGAGGAGTTCCGGAAGTTCAAATTATTTTCTTTGCATGTTGAAATTCAGGATAAACTGGACGTAGGTGGAAGGAAGGGACTGGAGAATCAAGTCAGTGTACAGCTCATTCTCTAACGTGATTCCGAGGTCCGCGAGCTCCTCAATGCAGCCAATCATCTTCAGGACGTGTTCCCCTACAGATGATCCGACGGCCAATCTCGCTTGAAACAGCTTTTTCAAGGTTTCGTATCTTGCTATACGGGATTGCTCTCCATATAGTTCCTTAGTATGGAGAAATATGGATTCAAGGTCCATATTCTCGTGCCTCCTCTAATGTTCATTGTCCATAGAGGCAAGCACAAGGCACTTGGCCTTCGCGCAGTCAATCTCCCAGGTCTTACGGATTTCCTTATCCGCGACGCTGGATTCTGGACCTAGGATGGCGGGGGCCTTAGTGGTAAGGAGATACCCCAACTTGTCATAAGTGATTGCCATTTTGATATTCCTGAACCAATCTTTGTAGTTTGGCTCTGTCAATATATTTTTATCTAATAGTAACTTAAGGCCCGTCATGATGTTTGGTTGCTGCAATTATGGGAGAGAGAAGAAACGCTTTAGCATGATGCTCTTGCAAGTTTAGAGTGGTTTTTAGTTTGTCTAAACAGGATGGCTCCCACTGTTTCTCGAATCCTTCCTCAAACCATAAAAGAAGAACTAGTCGGGATTGATCTCACCGTACAATACTTGCTTAACCGTTCAGCTAGGCCAGTGTCGGTACTTCGAGGGAGGTTTTACGACGCTTTCGCGAAGTTCCTTAATTAAATAACCTCTTTTCCCTGTGGGCGTAGCCCCGCTAACACCTTTCTAGTCACCTACTTGGTTTATAGCATTGATCGTTAAGTGAAAAAATCTCCCGAGAAGTAGCATATACTCACAGTAGGATCGGGATCCAAATATCATCGTGTGATAAAGCTGAAGGAATCCTACCAAAATCATCACACTCCAAATGGTATGCAATACTAGCAAGTTTCAGTTTCTTTAGAAACTCCCGATGTGGATTTTTGCCCCATGCTCTTATGACATTGACTTTGGCCAACAAATCATAAGTCACATGTCAAGTTCTACCCGTCATTTTCCAGGTTAATTTGAACCCACCCGTACTTACCCTTGACTTTGGTCAACAAAGCAGTACGACTGTCCCAAACCAACGCATCTATCTATGCTTCATATGAATATCCAACAGCTACCAATCACTATGCCTTGACTTTGGCCAACAAACATAGCTTGAATACTATTGACTATCCATACGAAATGACGGAGGGCTACGAATGGTTTTGGCAAAACCGCGAACGTAGTGAACTTGATATAATCGAAGGAACGTGATAGCTTTTAAAAGGAGTGGTTTAAGCTCCGCATTAAAAAGTTTTGTTGTTTTGGAAAAACCTAGTGGTTTTGAAATTGTTCCAACGATTTAACTTTGGTTTGTTTTCTTTACATTAATATAATGCGTCCCATCAATTAATCCTACCATTGCAGAAAACAACGAAAATATAATGTACGCTTATGCCATCCGCATTCGCCACGGAGCCCCATCATCACCCGTTAGGTTACTTAACTAACGACAGAGCGGGGACTGGACTAGTGCGGATGCAAAACATAAGCAACGTCTACTAGATATCATATATAGATATATACATTCGTCAGACGCAATGATAGTCATTCCAGATCACAGATGAACACATTGGATATGATAGGAATCCGCGTTTCGTTCAAGCCTGCAACGAAAGACGGATTACACGGTCGTGATGAATAGCCAAAATCCCATCCTAGACCCCTACGGGTGCGGCAAACTACCCGCCAAATACCCGAAGTGGAGCAGCCTCCGTCAACAAAATGAGTAGGCCACTTGGCACTTCAAAGTACCCGGTAGTCTGTGCACCCCACCTTGGGTCTATCCTAGGAGCAGAAAACAGTAAAAGAAATAATATACAAAGGCGGCTACATCCTCAACCCGGATGTGCGACCCAAAAATAATATTACATCAATTTACAATTTACATCAAATGAAAGATAAATAAACACTCATCTCACATCCCCGGCTATTCATCCACGACAATCCAACAAGTTCATATACACAATCCAACATCACAGATCACAGATATGTACAACCCCCACTAATCGACGTATAGCGATTAGTAGACGTTCAGTACATATACCACATTACAGATATAATCCAATTAGCTAAAGTTTATAGAATTTCGATCAATATTCAAATTTGAAACTACCCCAAATACAACATTGTACTCAAAAGAATCTGGGCAGAAACAAAGTACCTGAAAAATCACAAAACCTCAAGCTGGACAATCTGCAAGAAAAACGAGTTGACTCCGAGTCGACTCGGCCGCGGATCCGCGGCGAAATGCATGGTTTCGCCGCGCTTCCGCGGCAGTCTGACCGAGTCACGAGCTCGTTTTTCTTGGGTGTCCCTAAAAAATCCTGCACGTATTTTTCAGGTCTCTGAAAATATTTTTAGACCTGTTTTAAAATCGGCAGAAAACACAAGTTTTTGATGGTTTCTTGCGATTTTTCCGGGATCGAAGTTCTAAAGACTTTGCTAACATGTTAGTTGTTATTTAGCTAGGTTCTGATACTACTGTAAGTCTATGTTACCCACCCCGGTACTTTTGGGAAGACAGAATGGGTAAAAATCGAATTTTTCTCACAAGGAAACATAGACTAAATATGAAGGATCTTTGCTAAACAAAAACTAACTAACTTAGAGTTTTAACTACTAGGTTAGATGATTATACCTTGGTCTTGAACTCCTTCTCTTCTTGTGTTGCTTCCTCTTCTTGGGAGCTCCTTGGAGTGGTGTAGATGGATCCTCCTCACCGTCTTCTCTTTGCCAAAGAAAGATCCACCCGAAGGCCTCTACCTTGAGCTCCTACCTCAATAATGAAGTAACTAGAGTGCTTGGCTTGCTAGACTAAGAACCCTAGAGTGAGTAGAGAGGTGTTTTGGTGGTTTGATCTCACAAAGCTCTTGATTTTCAACTCATGAAACAAGAGAGCCTTGAGAGAGGAAGAGGAGAGAGCTTGCAAGAGAGAGAATGTGTCATTGATAAAATGAGGAGATAGCTCTCATATGAACAAAAATAATAATGATAATTTTAATTAGGATAAATTATCATGGTTGATGTTGATTTGACCATTATCATGTCACAATCAATGCTAAGCATGCCCACAAAAATATCTAAGTCAATATGGGTCAACTTAGTCAAATGGTCAAACCAATTAAGCATGATACAATTATCTCTAATTAAAACTCATTAATCAATTTACTCCATCTCATTATGGTTTTAATCAAGTCAATGGTCAAAACCCTAATGAGATTCCTCTGCCTCTGTCAACTATGTATACACACCCGCATCCGTGTTCCGAGGAACACGAATACAATGAGACCGAACCAACCCAAAACCAAATACTAGGATCCGGCTTAAACCAAAGCCCACTAGTATCAACTGCCCGAACACCGAACACGCACAAGTACGTATATGTGAACGAACCCTGTCGTAAAACCATACGACCTCTATCTCGTTTCGCCTAAAGGTGAACAACCCTCTGTGTGGGACTCTAAAGACTCGACACTACGCAGGCAGTGGGTTTAACCATAGGCCACAAGCGGTACTAGCTATACGTAACGGTCTCCAGGTAGATGCCGATAAGAAGACCGATGAGGTGAACCCATCCGAACTCCTACTGAGCCTGAATGTGACAATCTCCGTACAGTCCGGTCTGTTAGTCTAAAAGTATCGCATGTCGGGCCTATGGGGCGGTAAATGTCAGACCCCAAATAGCGGTACAAGTCGTGTCGGAGTGTAGCCCAGAACACCCTGAGAAACTACTGGAAACACTACCAGTAAATCTCAGTTGCCCTGACCAAGGACTTTGTGTAATGGCTCTCCTAGACACAGCGCGATATCAACCCCCAATACCGGGAGAGACGAATCCTGTCTAACCGTCACTGCCTCCAAGTACTTCGGGATTGCACCCAACTACTACCTGTTTGCACGACTCAATAGAGCCGTGGTAGGGTAGTAATCTAAGAACAGTGGGAACACACTCGAGGCGAAGTGACAGTGTCAACTCAACGGACTAAGCTGTACTCATGTCACCTGGGAACTGATAACTGACGATAGGTATAATACCAACCAACAGTTCCCAGCGAGTCCTGTCCAGTGTACTCGTAACCTAACGAGCACCTACATACTATCTCCAGTACGACGTACTGATGGCTGTGGAACAGACCATCTCCCCTCCTGGGACGAGAAGCGTATACACTAGTCTACTCTGGAGTATCGATGCCCTGTCTCGATAATCCTACGACCAGGGACCTGTATAAGGATGTGCTTATAGACTACCCAGCCCCTACTAGTGTGACTGCCATCACAACGCTGGTAGTCAAGCAAAAGATCCTAAGGGCTCTATCAATATGTATTAGCAATATGTTAAAAAGAAACACATACACATATTAAGATAGATACAAACCAAGTAGCATACTACCATATTGAGCAAGAATGTCAATCTGTGTATATATCCCAAGCTTCCAAAATGTAATATACAAACTATTACTATACAATAATGGCCTCTAAGGCATATCACACTAACAGCAGGTGTCAATCAGACCCAGGGGAGAAGTACTGGACAGCTGTGAAGAACATTCTTAAGTACTTGAGAAGGACTAAAGAAATGTTCTTGGTGTATGGTAACGGAGAACTCCAGGTGGAGTCCTTTACCGATTCGATCTTCCAGAGTGGTAAGGACGACAGAAATTCTGTCTCGGGTTTTGTCTTCACCCTCAATGGAGGGGCGTTATGTTGGAAGAGTTCCAAGCAAGATACTGTAGCAGACTCGACGATGGAGGCTGAATACATCGCTGCTAACGATACTGCCAAAGAGGCTGTCTGGATGAAGAAGTTCGTTGCTGAACTTAATGTGGTTCCATCCATTGAGGATCCAATACCCTTGTATTGTGATAACAATGGAGCTGTGGTTTTGGCCAAGGAACCCCGGTCTCATCAGCAATCCAGACATATTCTGAGGCAGTATCACCTGATCCGGGAGATAGTTGATCGCTTGAAGATCGAAAATAGAAGTGTAGATATGAAAGACAACACTGCGGATCCACTCACGAAGTCTCACCCCTAGACGCGGTTTGAGAGACTTTTTGGGATGTTGGGTATGCGATACTACAACAACTGGCCTTAGTGCAAGTGGAAGATTGTTAGGAATATGTATGCCCTAGAGGCCATTATTGTATGATATAATGGATGCTTGGACATATATATAGAGGACTTTCTTTCTCAACGTGATAATATGCTATCTGGTTGCTCTTTATCTCAACATGTACACTTGTTTTTATACCGTCTTTCTGATACATGTTGATGAAGCCCTTAGAATGTTAGCTTGACTACCAGGACTATGATGCAAATCATACTAGTGGGGCTTGTGTAGTCCGTAAGCACATCCTTTAACAGTTCCTAATCGAGGGAGTATCGAGACAGGGCATCGATATTCTAGAGTAGACTAGTGTGTACGTTTCTTTACCCTGTATAGGGCAACGGTTGATC
This sequence comes from Agapanthus africanus, assembly GCA_030015575.1. NCBI lineage: Eukaryota > Viridiplantae > Streptophyta > Magnoliopsida > Asparagales > Amaryllidaceae > Agapanthus > Agapanthus africanus. The sequence continues at coordinate 166,817,721 of CM057337.1, forward strand.
CCACAACCATTGGTGTTTGATATCAAAGATTGTACACAGGTGCTCATTAGAGAATGGGTACACCGAACATGACTCGCCGAGAACTCTTAGATGGTTGTTCATCACAGAAAACTGCATTTTAATACTGCTCATTCATTATCAATTTTGTTATATATCGGTACTATTAACCAATGTCTGCTCAGTAAATACAGATTACAGGTATTCATGACAAAACACTGGAAAACATACTCAAATTTACGGATATGACATTTGTGAAACGACACTGCAATCAGAATAGAAAACTGATCTATATCCAAAGAGTTCTTTTGCAACAAATAAATATACACAATTTTGGTCCAACACATTACAAGTGTACACTAGCTCTTTGGTACATGGACGTAGGTGGGGCTGCCTAAAGAACAAGTGGGCACATAAAAATGATGAATTGTGCAAGTGGAAAGCACAAGTGGGTATGAAGCAAAAAGTATTGATGTGATATAAAGTATCAAGTTTCCCTCCAAATCTTCTGAGTACAAAGCAGGATTAAATAGAGAAATCAAACTGCACAAGAGAGATATTGGAGAGCACTCGAGTTCACCATACCAAGGCAGACCCTACAACTCAACTTGTGGGCGGCGAGAACACCCCAAAAACCGGCGCAGCCGGCCCCCTAGAAGATTTTGTCCCCCATTTTCTTCTGGTTATTTCTTAGGGTCACATCATCCTGTTTTTGTTGTTTGTTTATTCTGCAATGATGCCTATAAATACCAGAACAGATTTAGAGAAAGGGGGGATACACAATATCCAATCCATTCTTTAGTTTTAGTTTTGGTTTTGGTTTAGTTTTGAGAGAGTTGTGTGAGCTTAAGTTTGGTTTCTTCTTCTTCCCCCTTGGAGCGTTCTTTTGAGAGCTTCATTATGGAGGTTGAACAAGTAACCAATACCATGTATCTCAACTCATTTATTTGTTAATTAATTGCTCTTTGCTTTGTTTATTCACTTTCTTTTGTTGTTTTCATTTCTCTGTATGATGTGTAAGTAATTTCATGGTTGTGGTGATGGTAAAGATGTGAGATGAATGGCTTTTCCTTCCTCCTCTTCTTGTGAATGTTTAATGTGCTTAAATGATGATTCTAACTTCAAGATTGTTTTATGTTTTGGTGTGATATGGTATTTTGAATCTATGGTTACAAGGTAACCTCTTCATATACTATATTCACACTTATTCTTCATTTTACAATGTTAAAGTTAAAATCAATTTAGTGTTAAGGTTAATAAGCATTAGATATGGTATTTTGTTAACAAGTGACTTGACACACTTCTTGTTTTCATATACCTTATGCTGCTATCAAAAACCACTTAGCAAGCTTAACTCTAAAACTACTTGCTCTCATATACTAATTTGTGTATTTGATGTTGATGTATGCTTGCTAACCCTTGTGTTTAGTATTGATACCTCAAGTTTGGACATACAAACGGTAAGTGAGACAAGACGGGTTCGTTTCGTGTCTTGTGTCGAACTTTGGTATTTTGATGACTTGTACTTTGCAACCGCCTTGACAAGTCATGCTTCACATCGGGATCAACATAAGGACAGACAACTCATGATCAAGGGAGCGCCGACAAAATCGCCGTGATTCAACCATCCGAACCAAAGCCACAGCCACTTTCATTTAACTTAGTTCTATAATTTCGTATTTTCTATTTTTGTGATACAAACCCAAGTTCTTTTATTCTCGAACCTTAAGAAACAATCCCTAATCACCAATTCCCTATGGATCGACCCGTACTTGCCGACTTGCTACAACGCGCTGTGCACTTGCGGTTTTATAAATTTTAAAACGAGACCGAGCTCGCGTGCGCAATATTTCCAAAATCGATTCTTTCCAAAACTTACTGATTCACGTGCGGGTGAAATTCCCAACAAGTATTTTAGCGCCGTTGCCGGGGAATCGGTAGTCTTTAGGAGCTGTTATTTCTGGTTCAAACTAACAAACTAACCATTAACTCAATTTTTTCAAAACTAACAAAACAAACCTTTTCTAACTTTGTTCTCTGTAATTGTGACCTACTATCGCCCTGTAATTAAACTAAAAAATCAAAGTATACCATTAAAACAATAATATAACCTAGAAAGGTCTCACAAAATTTGGGCACCAAAACTTTTACTTTGGCCGGCGACATTCATTAAAAATCCGGCGCCGCCGGCCCCTCTGGGGTGTTTTGGAAACTTTTCTTTTGTGGTGTCTCCAGTGTCTTTTTAGTATTCTAGTGGTATTGTTTGATTTTTATAATTTTGTGTGTGCAGGAGTTTGGGCAGATATATCACTTTTTGCACTAAATATCGTATTTTCCGACATTTTCATATTTCGACGGGATTACGAGGAGCGATCGTGCGAAGCAAGGTCAAATTCAATTACAAAACATTAATGAAGTACAGTGCCAAAGATCCGGGTAGTTTGACCTGCGCAAGCGAACATTCAAATACTCATAATCGCTTCAAAGGGGTTTCTTAACCCAAATCGCATCAGTACGTATTTTTCTAACACTTTCGCTCAAATCCGACGCATTCCAATATTCTATCTTCTACAGGATTTTTTGCACAATTCGCCACAGAGAACTAAACCATATTTATTGCAGCGCTTAAGCCTAAAAAAAAAGAATTGCTTGATTGATTGAATTGCTTAATTTCTTTTATTGATTTGCGCATTTGCATCTTAATACAGATATAGATACGGTAAAGGATTTCATCACCTTTTTCCGTGGCCCATAAATCACAAAACTGCATTCTTGCATACCCCCAGTAATTTTTAAAATCAATTAGAACTCTAACTTTAAGGACTTCGCGCTCATTAGGAGAAGTTGATTGTGTTTAGAACACCACTTAACGGTATATCGTTCACAGAGTGTCTAGGCAAGTGTTCACGGCGAAACCGCTAAAAGAGAAAGGGTTATTCTAATTAAGGAACTTCACGAAAGCATTGGATAACCTCCCCTTATCTCTGCACTTACCTGGCTTTGTGATCCGTATATCTTAAGCCCGTTTCTCGACACAGTTTTACTTCGACAATCGGGTTCTTGAATAGGTCTAGTTGACTTAGCATAACATAGACTGCTAGGGGTGTGATATTCTTTGTTTTTGCGATTTTGTGAATTCTTGTTGATATGGTTGATACACAGTTTGGTTCAATCTTTCACGATCCACATTCTTTTGTTCATACTCATTCTCAATTCTTTTGTTCAAATTGTCATGATTCTTCCCATATTCATGAAAACCGTCCTTTCCTAGGGGGTGGCCAACCGTCCCATAATTTTGATATCGGTCACCCACCTAACACTCTTAAACCCAGTCCCACTTCAAACATAGATCAAATGATTGAAAATTTAGAGAAAGAGGCCGACAGGATGACAGCTTTAGCATCACCACCGTCATAACCCTCCTTTCCTAAAACAAGTGACACTTCATTAGGGTATGATAGTCAGATGGATGCTAGGTTGACCGCTTTAGAGAAAGGTATTGAAGTGATGACCGCATTCGAGAATCAAACAGTTTCGACGCTAGCCATGTTCATACAACAATCTGATCAATTGTTTCACGCTCAAACTCAATCATTGGTTAGAATCGAAGAACAAGTGAAACATTTAGCTGTAAGCATTCTATGAAGTGAACACAGTCAATTGAAACCTAATAATGTCAATATCTATCATCTAGGAAGTCGCCTGAGTGAGATAAACGAACAAACAAATTTTTATGATTTCATAGATGATGATATAATCAAGTTAACTGAGTGTTATCAGGACAACCAAGAAAACCCTCTGAGTCAGTCCAACACTAGCCTTCAGGTACCTACTGAGCCTCTTGTTACTTGTGATATTAAAGATTATTTAACCGATACACGACTTAAAGATGAGATTCTAGCACCGATTGACTCTTGCACTCAAATTTTAGAAGAGAGAGCTTGTGCATTTAATGGGTATGGTTGGGATAGATTGTTAGAAGAAATCAAGGATCAGGAACCCACAATTTTTGTATCACCTATTGATATTGTTTCGGACGAAACGTTAGTGTGGTAACCTATATTTTTAGATGACATAAACCTACCCATATATGAATATGATGAGGGAGAGCTAGTTTTGGGAGTTGTGAGCTATAACAACGAGAGTAGGATTATGCAGGATTATAGAGAGGAAGACAGCCTTGAGAAACATTCTTTCATGCCGAGTTTTAAGGAAATATTTGTGGATGAACTTGATATTCTTTGTGAGTTTGAGTCAGGATCAATTTGGGAACATCCTACGAACCTTTCTTTTGCTGAACTTTTTGAGGATGAACTCCAGTTTTTAAAACAAACCTGATATTGAAACTCAACACATACTTTTTGAACATACAATTCATTCGGGCAACAATTCTTTGAGTCCTTCAAAACTTCATCTCCGCATTCAACGTTTTCTGATCCCTATTTTACACACCCATGCCCTTTACTAATATCTAACAATACAACCAACCTTTTCTTTTTCTTATACTTTTTCTTTTACCAGCCTTGGCTGTATATCGACAAAATTTTTGAATGGCTAGTATGAATTTCTGGACTAACGCAATCTCTTAACTTGTATATATTATAATTAGTTCTTAGTTTTTTTCTTCTTTTTGAATAAAATCTCCCCCGTTTGGGGGTGAGCACTGCGTTTTGGGGTGAGTACATTGTAAAACTCAGGTTTGAATGTATGAGATGAGAAAAGTGAAGGGGTTCTTTTTGAAAAAGGGGTTTTTTGCAAAACATCTTCTTATAAACACCGAACATAAGACCCGAACCTCATTATTCAGCACTCAAACAAAATTTTCTATCGTCTGCTCTCCCCCAAATCTCCACTGAAACCCTAACCCCAAACTCTTCATTTCGACCGGCGAAACTCCATAAAATCCCAGCGCCGACTGCCATTCCATCACCAATCAGAGATTTTCTTCTTCCTATTTGTAAGATTTTCCCTCCTCTTATCTCCTCTGTTGTTTAAATTTTCCTGAAAGTTCAAAAACCCACAATAAATGGCTCCTTTTGATTTGGAGAAAAAATTTGTCAATGTTTTCACCCATGAGGTGTTTGGGAGTTATTTTTATGATACGATCCGTCAAATGGGTTGGGAATTTTTATTGTATAGAGATGAGGGGTTGTGTGCTATCAAGCAATTGGTAGATGAGTTCTACGATGCTTTATGAGAGGGCTAAATATTCCAATATCATATCCGTTTTCATTTTCGGGGAAGAAGGAGGGTGTTCTCCGCTGACACGATTTCAAACGTTACAAACATTCCCATCCGACCTGGTTTCCAGAAACCGTTAGAACTTGCCGAGTATAGGATGATTGTGGGGTCAAGATGCGAATTACGAGATGCTGGGCTAAATTTCCAGCAGATATACCGAAACGTCTATACGGCTTGCCGCTGAATTTACCATAATATCAAAGGGCTCATTCGAGTTTCCTCTTTTCCGGCGATTGTGGGTCATATCGCCCACTGCTTAATGATGAAGAACTATCAGTTCTTCATTGTGAGCATGTTATTCACGACGATCAAGGAGGGTGTCGTAGGGCACAAATCATTACTTCCAGTCCTCATTACTCAGATTTTCTACTACTATATTAAGGAGGAGGATTTCGCCGCCTACATCACCATGTACGACACTATCCCGGTTGAGATTGAGAGGATCTCACCCGGTTACACTGACATCAGGAGTGAGCAGCAGATCTGGTCACCCTCTGACCCTAGCGAGCATGCGGCACCACAGACCTCATCAGAGATTTACTTGGGAGAGAATATACCGACTGATCTGTATGAGTTACACAGGATGGGGGTCCGTGGCATCAAGACTCTGATCCGGTAGAACAAAGAAATAAAAGAGCAATTGAGCCAGATCTTAGCAAACCAAGACGATGCGAGTAGAAGCAGCAAGAACAAACGAAAAGGAAAGGCCAAGCGTCGATGAGGACATCGTCCACCTCAAGTTTGGGGGTGAATCTGAGATTGGGTTTATCTTGTATCAGCATATAGTTTTGCATGTGCATATTTCCTGCATTTCAGCACTTTATATCATGTATTTTTTCTTTTTATTTTGCATGTAGTTGCATTTCATACTTGCTTTTGTATTGCATTCTGTTGTTTGTTTAAAACTGAAAAAATCATAAAAATTGAAAAAAAAATCCCAAAACATAAAAACTTTGTCGTCATGTTAGCTAGCGGGGAAACTTAGACTCGAAATCTGATGGTTCGGTTGATAAGATAGAAGTAACTAAATCCTTATCGAGATATTGAAAACCCAAAAGATAACCCTCTTTTGAGTTTAACAGTAGCTAATATATATCTTTTATATCACTTTACACGTGTCATGAGTTCTTTAGAATTAGATGAAAGGTCTGACATGTCTCAAACTTTTGAAAATTGATAAACATCTTTAGGATCAAACAAGTGTATTCTGAATTAAGTAATATCAAGAATAGTTCACAAAGTGAAGTAGATATAAAGGATATTATTGAGGTTTTGATGGAAGCTAAAAGTCTGAAAAATAATCCATCTGGAACCTTATTGGAGTGATTACACACATTATCCACATGAACATGTCTTTGGGATTAAAAAGAAAAAAGCTGGCAATATCTCCGTTCTCACTACTTTCAGAATATTTTAAATGCAAACAAAATGAGTCTTTTGTTTTGTGGCCTTGGTAACTTGGGAAATTAAGTCTTCGGGGTGTCTCCATACCTAATGCCCTAAAACCATCTAGTTTGGGAGTCATTGACCCAAAGCTCGCTATGTCTCCAATCGCCAAATAAAACAAGCCAAGCAAGTGTTCTCTCCGAGTTAAAAGTCATCACGGTTCTTTGTGGGAGAATAATCTTGGCGGTGACGAATCTTTTACTAAAATAGTTTTTTAGCGGAGATTTGAAGGTTTATATTATAAGACTTTATGCACAATCACGAAAAGTGTGTATGAACAACAACAGGTGAAAGGTAGGAGTGAAGAATAAGACTTAGTTCTCTGTTAAAAATGATAGAAATTCTGACTTGAAACCTAATTGGAGAACGAAACTTGAGAAAATCTTAAGTCCTTTCAAACTCGTATGATCCTTTTGAAGTCTATCCTGATCCATATTTATGACATGATGACCCTAATCGAGATTCTTAAAACTTAACGACACTATTCGCACAATCACGTAAAGACGTGTACGAGCTTATGTTAAATAAGATGTGATGAATGAAAGATAAGGGTTGGACATTTCTGACTAGGGTAATAGAACTTCTAGTTTTGATCCTTAACTTAAGTTTAGAATCAACAGTTTTCTTTACGGCACTAACTTGACTGGATTTTGTTGGTGCAATCCGCTGAAAACCCTCAGGAGACAGCAATCCTCCTACTAGGAACACCTAGAGGTTTAACGGCTTGTTGCACGTGCTCAGTACAATCGCGTTCCCTGGAAAAGTAAAGTTAGGATTTTGTTTTGCTCAGAATGAGCAAAAGATAAGTTTGGGGGTATTTGTTCATCACGGAAAACTGCATTTTAATACCGCTCATTCATTATGAATTTTGTTATATATCAGTACTATTAAGCAGTGTCTGCTCAGTAAATACATATTACAGGTATTCGTGACAAAACATTGAAAAACATACTCAAATTCACGGATATGACATTTGTGAACCGACACTGCAATCAGAACAGAAAACCGATCGATATCTAAAGAGTTCTTTTGCAACAAATAAATGTACACAATTTTGGTCCAACACATTACAAGTGTGCACTAGCTCTTTGGTACATGGACCTAGGTGGGGCTGCCTAAAGCACAAGTGGGCACATACAAATGATGAATTGTGCAAGCAGAAAGCACAAGTGGGTATGAAGCAAAAAGTATTGATGTGATATAAAGCATCAAGTTTCCCTCCAAATCTTCTGAGTACAAACCAGGATTAAATAGAGAAATCAAACTGCACAAGAGAGATATTGAATAGCACTCGGATTCACCATACCAAGACACCACAACTCAACTTGTGGCCGGCAAGAACACCCCAAAAACTGGCGCCACCGGCCTTCCTAGAAGATTTTGTCCTCCATTTTCTTCTGGTCATTTCTTAGGGTCACATCATCCTATTTTTGTTGTTTGTTTATTCTGAAATGATACCTATAAATACCAGAACAGATTTAGAGAAAGGGGGGATACACAATATCCAATCCATTCTTTAGTTTTAGTTTTAGTTTTGGTTTAGTTTTGAGAGAGTTGTGTGAGCTTAAGTTTGGTTTCTTCTTCCTCTTCCCTCTTGGAGCTTTCTTTTGAGAGCTTAATTATGGAGGTTGAACAAGTAACCAACACCATATATCTCAACTCATTTATTTGTTAATATAATTGCTCTTTGCTTTGTTTATTTACTTTCTTTTGTTGTTTTCATTTCTCTGTATGATGTTTAAGTAATTTCATGGTTGTGGTGATGGTAAGGATGTGAGATGAATGGTTTTGCCTTCTTTCTCCTCTTGTGAATGTTTAATGTGCTTAAATGATGATTCTAACTTCAAGATTGTTTTATGTTTTGGTGTGATATGATATTTTGAATCCATGGTTATAAGGTAACCTCTTCATATACCACATTCACACTTATCCATTTTACAATGTTAAAGTTAAAATCAATTTAGTGTTAAGGTTGCTAAGCATTAGATATGGTATTTTGTTAACAAGTGGCTTGACACACTTCTTGTTTTCATATACCTTATGCTATCACAAACCACTTAGCAAGTTTAACTCTAAAACTACTTGCTTTCATATACTAATTTGTGTATTTGATGTTGATGTATGCTTGCTAACCCTTGTGCTTAGTGTTGATACCTCAAGCTTGGATATACAAACGGTAAGTGAGACAAGATGGATTCGTTTCGTGTCTTGTGTCAAACTTCGGTATTTTGATGACTTATGCTTCGCAGCCGTCTTAACAAGTCATGCTTCACGTCAGGATCAACACAAGGATGGACAACTCATGATCAAGAGAGCGTCGAAGAAATCGTCGCGATTCAACAATCCGAACCAAAGCCATGTAGGGTTCCTAGGCACACTCAAGAGGTTCCACAACTGATCAACCATGGCAAAATCAAATTTTACGGTGCCGAGAAACCCTAAACTAGATCGTTAACTAGAGATTAGGCGAAAACAAATGCAAGTAAACAACTTTACTCTAAAGTGAACGGAAATACAACCTTTGTAGATCCGGTTCTCCACTTCCTTAGCTCCATGATGATGTCCCTCCGCTGCGATCATCGGATCCCGGACTCTAGCGATGGCTTCGTCAAAGAAATGATCGGGCTAGGTCGTCGACTTCGATGCCGAAAATGATCTACGTCGAGGCAACTCAAGATCAAGCTCCAACTTCACCAAGTCATGAAACTTGTGAAGAAAACACCCTATACTACATGGCAAGTGGTAGAGGATGAAGAAATAGGTAGTGGGTTCACTTTGGATTTGGATTTCTCACTTGGAATCATCACTTGATCTTTTTGAAGAATGGTTTTTCTTTTTCTCTTGAAGAAGATGAAGAAGAAGAAGGAAAAAGAATAATGAATTAAATCTTAAAATAAAATCAAGTGATGCCTTATCATATTTGCAACCATGGGTGAGTTAACAAGTGTAGAGACTAAACTAGGGTTAGGTATAATGGTTAGGTTAGGGAACAAAACAAAATGGCATGACTTTTTCAAAGATGCTTTGAAGCTTCATGAAGCTTCAAGTCAAAATAACAAAAAGTCACCATTTAGTTTTGTCAAAAATAAATAAAGAAAGAAAATAAGACCTTAACCATTAACCTAAACCATGGTTTAAAAACATACACACCCAAGTTTGCATGTATCATCAAACATGATACAAACTAGTGCACAAAACTATATCTCATATACAATGTGCACATCAAGTGAGAAAAATCCATCTTAAGTGAACCAATACTAGTTAATGCAAAGTAATATATCAAATATATATAATTATACATTAAATCATTAAATCAACACTTGATTTAACGATCCGGTCATAACGCATATGACCGACTAATATCCAATGTATCGACTTATCGAATCAATCCTCGATTCGATAACTAGGTTATATCGCATACAACCAATCGATACATTCATCGCGAGAATAGAATACGGTATCACATACACGCATTATTCTCGGTCCCGCACATATCTCATATGCGCTCCTATTTCGTTTCGCTTGAGCCAGGAAACCACTGTGTAGGACTCTAAAGACTCGTCAATACGCCGGCAGCGGGTGATGATCATATCAAACACCCACAAGCCGTAAGCGGTCTGCTAAACGTAACGGCCACCCGGGTATTGAGCGATCAGAAGATCAACGAGCAAGCCCGCTCACACTCCTGTGAATCCAACCAGTAACACTACCGTACAGTCCGGTCTGTTTGTCTGATATGTCGCATATCTCGCCTAGGGGTGGTAAACGTCAGACCCCAGTAGCTCGATAAGTCGTGTCGATATGAGGTCTATAACAGTTCGAGAAACTACTGGTAACACTTACCAGTAAATCTCAGCAACCCTGGACAGGGATTTCCGGTTATAGCCAATCGAACACAGCGCAACATCAACTCCCTATATCGGGAGAGACGAATCCCCTCCTATCGCTCATTGCCTCCATGTGATTCGGGACTGTACCCAAAAACCACCATTTTGCACGCCCTCTTGGACGTGGTAAGGTGGAAATCAAAGCACAGTGGGAATCACACAAGACTCTATGACGATCTCGGGTCTACAGACTAACCTGTACCAGTGTCACCAGAGAACTGCCATCTGACGTGAGGTATAATATCATATGGGAGTTCTCGGCGAGTCCGTCCAGTGTACCCAGTCTCCACTGAGCACCCGTATATCATCTCTGATGTCAAACACCAATGGATATGGGATCATCCATCGCCCATCTGTATGGGTCGAGAAGGTATACACTAGTCTACTCTGGTATATCGATGCCCCGTCTCGATACACCCACGACTAGGGACCTTGAAGGATGTACTTATGGACTACCATGTCCCCACTAGTATGATCTGCATCATAGTCCAGGTAGTCAAGTACACATCCTAAGGGCTTTACCAACATGTAACAGAGAGACAATCAGTGTACACGTTAAGATAAAGAGCAACCAGATAGCATACTATCATGTCGAGCAAGAAAGTCCTCCCTATATATGTCCCAGCATCCACTACAATATATATCCTATGTACAGTAATGGCCTCTAGGGCATACATATAACTAACAATCTCCCACTTGCACTAGGGTCATCTGTAACTGTAGTTGTAGTATCTCATACTCAACCATCCCATAATAGTCTCTCTCTGGGAAAAGGCCTTTGTGAGTGGATCCGCCGTGTTGTCCTCTGAGTCTACTCTCCTAACCTCGATCCCCTGGAGATCAACCATCTCCATGATCAGGTGATACTGCCTTAGAATATGTCCGGATCACTGACGGGACGGGCGTTCCTTGGCATAAGCCACAACTCCATTGTCACACAATAGAAGGAACTAAGTTCATCTCATGAACAAATATACATCCAGACTGCCTCTTTGGTAGCATCTTAAGTAGCGATGTATCCAACCTTTATCGTCTAGTTTGCCACGGTATCTAGCTTGGAACTCTTCCAACATACCGTCCCTTTACTGAGGGTAAAGATAATGCCTGTGACTGACTTTCAGTCGTCCTTATCACCCTGGAACCTTTCCAGTGATTCTCCCCAGGATCAACTGATACCATCTCACTACAACTAGTGAGTATCCTAACATCCAATTAGATCTATGTCATAGATCCAAAACCTAGGATTTAGTAGGTTTTCAGTTTGATCCTATACGGAGAATCATTGTGATAAGTGGAGATTGATCGAGCGTAGCATAGGAAACCCTTTCCCTATCAAGAGTAAGTCATCCACGTACTCTACGAGGATCACTACCATACTCCCTACTACCCTTTTGTATATACAAGGTTTATCTACCATTTTGATGATGTCAAACTCTTTGACTAACACATCAAAACAGACGTTCCAACTCCGCGATGCCTGCTTTATCACATAAAACATCTTGCACACGTTTCCGCTGCTCCCACTGTCTACTAGGCCCTCTGGCTGTGTTCTTATAGACGCACTCTTCTAAAACATCATTTAGAAAAGCAGTCATGGCACCCAACCGCCAGATATCGTAGTCATGGTATGTAGCCGTGGCAAGTAGGATCTGGATGGACTTAAGCATAGATCCTTAGAAAAGGTTTCAACATAATCCATACCTGGTCAATGATGCAAACCTTTAACAAGTCTAGCTTCGAAAGTCTCAACTTTTCCATGTACACCAAGTAATCTTCTCAAGATATACTTGCTCCTGATGGGGATTTAACCCTTCAGATATAGCAACCAAAGTCCATACTTTGTTGGTGTATAAGGATTCCATCTCAGATCGCTAAGCATCCAGCCACTCTTACAGAGTCCCACTCCTGATGGCCAGCTCGAAACTAGTTGGGTCATCATCTCATGATGCAATCCTTGCTCCCACTGTCATAGAGAAACAGAAGTATCTCTCAGGTGGGTGAGAAACCCTACTAGATCGGCGGAGAGGCTGAGGTTCGTTGGTATCTACTGAATCCTTTGGTTCTACCAAATCATCTGCTGTAGTTTGTATAGCTGGAGCCTTTCCAGTTCTACAGAACTGACCTTGCCTCGAGCTTGTCCGGATTTTGCTTTTAGACATAGACCGGACAACCCTAAATCTTAACAAACTTAAGATATGGACTCTTCCCTTTCCATATCACATATGAAATGGTAGGCAACGATTTGATTCGAACCTATTCAATAGTTATACAACTTCATAAGTGCATAACTCCCAAAAGGAAATAGCAAACTCAGTAGTACTCATCATAGAGCACACCATATCACATAGGGTGCTATTGCTCCACCCCGATATACCATCGTGCTATGGTGTATACGGAGGAGTAATGCTGAGAGAGAATCTCATTCTCCTTTAGAATAGTCCAGGAATTCCGTGCTCAAGTATTCTCCTCCTTGATCTCATCAAAGGACATAATACTTATACCCGTATTGGTTCTCTACTTCTAACTTATATTCTGTGAATATCTCAAAAGGTTCAGACTTGTGTTTCAATAGGAACATATGACTGAATCTTGAGAGATCATCAGAGAATGTAATGAAGTACAAAGAACCAGTCCTGGCATGTGCAGACAGGGGACCTTACATACATCATCATGTATCAGTCCCAAGAGTTTACTAACTCTTTCTCTGTTTCCAATAAACAGAGCTACGGTCATCTAATCTTTGTGACATGACTGGCAAGTTTCACAAGTTGTAAATTCAAACTAATTTAAATATACATCTAAATGTAACTTCAGCCAGTCGGGTCGCATTGATATGACCTAGTCTACAATGCCTCAAGAAGGATTCGTTCATTTCTGAACTCTTCCTCTTGTGTGTGTTCTGTATACTAAGAACTGTAGTTTGATTTAGAACATCAATGCTTTTAGATAACGTGCCTGAACCGATCAACATTTGATATAGGAAATGTTCAAAACATTATCCAACAATACAAAATTATATCCTTTCTTTACTAAATAAAGAGATTGATATGATTTTGTATATCAGGTACGGTATCTAATAGCATTTGTTCAGAATTAATGTACTGGTAATACAGGATGACAGTGACCAACAGACTTGGCTGCAACACTTGCCCCGTTTTCTGTCTCATGAAACTTATCACTCGTTCTCAGTTCTTTACCTATCTGTAGCCCATGTAACAAATTACATATTCGGGATCCTGATCCGGTATCTCATATCCAGGACGTAAAGAATACTGAGAAACAGTTCTGTATAATGAACACACCCGAAGATGATGCATCAGCATGCACTCTCTTCGTTTGGGCGGCACGGGAATTCTGGTAATCCCCTATTTCCTGCTCTGTCTTATAACAATTATAAGTTGGAGCGGGACCAACGTTCCCCAGCTCAGTATAACAAGCGGGTTCGGTCAATATATCCGTATTATTATCTTGATTAAGGAGTGATATGGTCGCTACCTGGAGAGAGAGAGAAGAAAACACTCAGCGTGCGCTCTTGCAAGAATAGATTGGTTATTATTTTATCTAATCAGGATGGCTCCCACTGTTTTTTATCAAATCTTCCTTCAAACCCTAAAAGGAAAGACTAGCCGGGATTAATTACACGCTACAAGTTCGCCAATCTTTCAGCCAGGCCAGTGTCGGTACTTTGAGGGAGGTCCCCCGTGCTTTCGCACGAACCTAATTAATGTAAATCTCGTTTTCCCAGAGGCGCAACCTCGTTAACACCTTTCTAGACACCTACTTGATCGGCTAATTGTAGTGTGTAAAACTCTCCCAGGAGTAACAATTACTCGCAGTGGGTATCGGGATCCAACTATCTCATAGAAGGTATGCAATCTCATTGCAAATTTCAACACTTGAAATTCCCGATAATTTTTCCCCTAGCACCCTATGACCTTGACGGAGGTCAACAAACCATAGGCTACTAGTCAAGTTCAACCCATCATTTCTTGATTGAATCAAACCCACCCACACGACCCTTAACGGAGGTCAACAAGGTCGCACGACTACCCTAATCCAATCTGCATCATATGCATAAGTAGATAAATACTAGTTAGCTACCGCACACTACGCCTTGACGGAGGTCAACAAACGTAGCACGAATACTAAGTAGGACTTATCTGAAATGACGGAGGGCTACGACAGGTTTTTCTGAAAACCTATTGCGTAATGAACTTGATATCGTTGTAGAATCAAATTATTTTAAAATGGAGTGTTTTTTAGGCTTTTTCTAGTTTTGCTAAAGGGGTCACTCCCGGTGAAGGGATCGTCGACCCTTTCCTCGTCGAATGAGGTGCGGGATATATCATATATATCGCTGTGCAAAGCAGAAACTATAGAAGCAATCAAAAGACAAACCGAGTGTGTAGTATCTGCCAGTTATTGCTAAAGGGGTCACTCCCGGTGAAGGGATCGTCGGCCCTTTCCTCATCGAATAAGGTGCAGGATATATCATATATATCGCTGTGCAAAACAAGAACTGTAGCTACCTGTTTTATTTTTGAAATTCGATTCTACAACATCTTTAGGTTTCTTTTACTTTCATTAATCACATTAATGAAGTCCCATCATTTAAGTACCTAAACATCACAGATAAATACGACGTACACTTATGCCATCCGCATTCGCCTCGATGTCCTCTCATGCACCGTTAGGTTAGGTCACTAACGGCAAAGCAGGGCAGGGCTAGCGCGGGTGTAAAACATAAGTAACGTCTATATAATATATCATATATACTATATAGTGTATCTATCAGAACATATCACATGATCACATCACAGATAACGCAGCAGAAAATATTATATGAAATATTGGATATACTAGGACGTCCGTGTTTTCAATACGAGCCAGTATAAAACACGGATTCCACGGTCGCGATGAATAGCCAAACCCACACCCCTAGACCCCTACGAGAGCGGCAAGCAACCGTACCAATTCTAGAGTTAGGAGACCCGGACTCGACTCCTCGAGTTGGTCTCCCACTGGACTCCAGAACCCGGTTACTTGTGCCCTCCTCCTTGGGTCTATCCTAGTGCGGAAAAGTAAATAATATACAAAAGGTGACATCTTCCGCAACCTGGAAGCGCCCCAATAAAAGAATATTACATACAAATTTTTACATGAATGAAAATGAAAAACACTCATCTCACATAAAAAAAACCCCGGCTATTCAAACACGACGATCCAATATAACATATCCAGCAACATATAACATCACATGTCATCAACGTAAGTAAATATGCCCATCCCAATTGTCGTTGACATATAGCAACGAAACCGGCGATATCACATATTACACTTACGGTCACAGAAAAGAAAGTGTAAAACTACAACAGTTGGAATCTGCAACCTCTTTAGACATCGCATGCCTAACCAAATGAATTCCTTAGACATCACATGCCTAACAATTATAAACCCCGCATTTCAGTCTCATTATCGAAAACGCTTTTCAATATCAAGTCGGACAATTCAACAAGATTCCCGACATCCTGATCGAATACTCGTCGCAAACTTTAGTAGACGGCCGCACCTCCGATGCCGTCGACGAAGTTCACTAAGGCGGAACACCGCTGCCGCGAGCACCCGAACGGATGCTTTCGGCGACGGGGTTCTCCTACAGTCACTTGGTCGGGGCTAAGGGGTGTAGCTGTCTATTGAGTTTATCTGGCGAGTATCCGCGTACGCTACGTGATTGCGACGGACTTTTGATCACATCAAAATTTCGTGGCAACCGATCAAGTGAGACTAAACTGCTATGTTTATAACATTCAAATCAGTTATCTCATAACTACTTGTAGATTCCAAATATTGTATCACATTCCAGATAAATGGAAAATGTTAAACTTTCCGATCGAACAGTCAAACACCCAAGTTTTCCCGAAACAGCTCAACACATGAAATAAGTTTAAGAACATTCACTTCATGTCTCAGTACCAACGGTCCAGCCGTAGAAGGGTCAAGCCAACGCCTCACATGTGGCACGCCGTACTGCCCCAAACCATAAGGTTCAAAAGGCAGTTCAAGACGGTCACATAATCGAGTTAAGGTTTGTTGTCTTCTAGAGGGACCATCGGGTTACTTGCACTACTTAGAACGTCATTAAACTACGGAAAAATCCAACACTTGGAAATTTCCCGGCAGGGGAAAAAGTGGGTATTTATATCCGGTCGAACTTTTTAACAGTTTCTAAAATATCCGGAAAAACATAAACGAAGTTAAATTATCCGATCAAATTAACGAGTCCCCAATAAAACCCTAGAAAACTTAACACTTGAGTGGAATTAAAAAATTCCCATAAAAAATTGCCAAGAAAGGACCTAAGAATAAATATATGAAATTTCAGGGACTAAGTCCAAATTTTGGCCGCGGAACCGCCGCCAAACCCCTGGTTTCGACGCGGTTCCGCGGTCATTTTGAGGACTTAGTGGACCGTACTTCACAGTAATTCTTAGTTTTTCCTGCTTGTTTTTCTGAGAATTTTTAATTCACAAAAATCCACTGTTTTGAAAAATGTACAGAGAAGGGTTTTGTCGGGGTTTACGGGTTCGATCGGACTTCAAACTTCGTCTACACTTCGCCTAAAGCTTTAGCTAGGCTCTGATACCACTGTAGGGTTCCTAGGCACACTCAAGAGATTCCACAACTGATCAACCATGGCAAAATCAAATTTTACGGTATCGAGAAACCCTAAACTAGATCGTTAACTAAAGATTAGGCGAAAACAAATGCAAGTAAACAACTTTACTCTAAAGTGAACGGAAATACAACCTTTGTAGATCCGGTCCTCCACTTTCTTAGCTCCATGATGATGTCCCTCCGCTGCGATCATCGGATCCCGGACTCTAGCGATGGCTTCGTTGAAGAAATGATCGGGCTAGGTCGTCGACTTCGATGCCGAAGATGATCTACGTCGAGGCAACTCAAAATCAAGCTCCAACTTCACCAAGTTATGAAACTTGTGAAGAAAACATCCTATACTACATGGCAAGTGGTAGAGGATGAAGAAATAGGAAGTGGGTTCACTTTGGATTTGGATTTCTCACTTGGCATCATCACTTGATCTTTTTCAAGAATGGTTTTTCTTTTTCTCTTGAAGAAGATGAAGAAGAAGAAGGAAAAAGAATAATGAATTAAATCTTAAAATAAAATCAAGTGATGCCTTATCATATTTGCAACCAAGGGTGAGTTAACAAGTGTAGAGACTAAACTAGGGTTAGGTATAATGGTTAGGTTAGGGAACAAAACAAAATGGCATGACTTTTTCAAAGATGCTTTGAAGCTTCATGAAGCTTCAAGTCAAAATAACAAAAAGTCACCATTTAGTTTTGTCAAAAATAAATAAAGAAAGAAAATAAGACCTTAACCATTAACCTAAACCATGGTTTAAAAACATACACACCCAAGTTTGCATGTATCATCAAACATGATACAAACTAGTGCACAAAACTATATCTCATATACAATGTGCACATCAAGTGAGAAAAATCCATCTTAAGTGAACCAATACTAGTTAATGCAAAGTAATATATCAAATATATATAATTATACATTAAATCATTAAATCAACACTTGATTTAACGATCCGGTCATATCGCATATGACCGACTAATATCCAATGTATCGACTTATCGAATCAATCCTCGATTCGATAACTAGGTTATATCGCATACAGCCAATCGATACATTCATCGCGAGAATAGAATACGGTATCACATACATGCATTATTCTCGGTACTGCACATATCTCATATGCGCTCCTATTTCGTTTCGCTCGAGCCAGGAAACCTCTGTGTAGGACTCTAAAGACTCGTCAATACGCCAGCAGCGGGTGATGATCATATCAAACACCCACAAGCCGTAAGCGGTCTGCTAAACGTAACGGCCACCCGGGTATTGAGCGATCAGAAGATCAACGAGCAAGCCCGCTCACACTCCTGTGAATCCAACCAGTAACACTTACCGTACAGTCCGGTCTGTTCGTCTGATATGTCGCATATCTCGCCTAGGGATGGTAAACGTCAGACCCCAGTAGCTCGATAAGTCGTGTCGATATGAGGTCTATAACAGTTCGAGAAACTACTGGTAACACTTACCAGTAAATCTCAGCAACCCTGGCCAGGGATTTCCAGTTATAGCCAATCGAACACAACGCAACATCAACTCCCTATATCGGGAGAGACGAATCCCCTCCTATCGCTCATTGCCCCCATATGATTCGGGACTGTACCCAAAAACCACCGTTTTGCACGCCCTCTTGGACGTGGTAAGGTGGAAATCAAAGCACAGTGGGAATCACACAAGACTCTATGACGATCTCAGGTCTACAGACTAACCTGTACCAGTGTCACCAGAGAACTGCCATCTGACGTGAGGTATAATACCATCTGGGAGTTCTCAGCGAGTCCGTCCAGTGTACCCAGTCTCCACTGAGCACCCGTATATCATCTCTGATGTCAAACACCAATGGATATGGGATCATCCATCGCCCATCTGTATGGGTCGAGAAGGTATACACTAGTCTACTCTGGTATATCGATGCCCCGTCTCGATACACCCATGACTAGGGACCTTGAAGGATGTACTTATGGACTACCATGTCCCCACTAGTATGATCTGCATCATAGTCCAGGTAGTCAAGTACACATCCTAAGGGCTTTACCAACATGTAACAGAGAGACAATCAGTGTACACGTTAAGATAAAGAGCAACCAGATAGCATACTATCATGTCGAGCAAGAAAGTCCTCCCTATATATGTCCCAGCATCCACTACAATATATATCCTATGTACAGTAATGGCCTCTAGGGCATACATATAACTAACAAGCCACGGCCACTTTCTTTTAACTTAGTTCTATAATTTCGTATTTTCAATTTTTGTGACACAACCCCAAATTCTTTTATTCTCGAACCTTAAGCAACAATCCCTAATCACCAATTCCATGTGGATCGACCCGTACATGCCGGCTCGCTACAACGCGCGTGCGCTTACGGTTTTATAAATTTTAAAACGAGACCGAGCTCGCGTGCGCAATATTTCCAAAACCGATTCTTTCCAAAACTTACAGATTCGCACGCGGGTGAAAGTCCCAACAATGGTACCAAACCTATACTCAGTTTGCGGTTCTCTGGTGACACTTATACATGTTAGTTTGTAGACCTGAGATCGTCACAGTGTCTTGTGTGGTTCCCACTGTGATTTGATTTCCTCCCTACAATGGCTCAAAAAATGTAAGCCAATATCGCGCACCCCGCGGGTTCGCGGGGAGGCGGAATTTTCAAAAAAATGATTTTAACATGCTTCGCAACATTGGCTGACTCCAGGATCTATTCGAAAACCTTAACCAACTAAACTGCTAGGTGGTTTAGCTACTCGGTAAGAGTGTTATACCTCCATGTACTAGTCCTTCGGGTCTTCTTCTCCTCCTCTCCTTGGCTCCTAAAAGTATGGATCGATCTTGCGACGTTGGCCTCCTCGCGTCAAAGATGATCCACCCGAGAGTATGTGCTTTGAGTTCCAACCTCTAAACCGAGGTAACTAGGGTAAATGGTTCGCTGATCCAAGTAGCTTAGGTGATGTAGAGAATGCTAGTGGAGTATTTTATCTCATGAGACTCTGTTTCACAACTCATGTGAGGGTAAGAGTATAGAGGAAGAAGGAGATGAAACTTTGGAGAGAGAAAGCCAAATGAGAAATGAGGTAGGGTTGTGTTTGGCTAAGTGTGAAGAATGGCTAATATCACTTCTCACTTATTGAACCATGGAATAAAAATCAATACAATATATCACCCATGCTTCAATAGTGAGACCAAATGAATAAACTAATCAAAATAGCCATACTTCACCCATGCCAAGTATGTCTCTCCAGATCCACCTCATTAATCTATTTTGCAAAAATAGATAATCCAATAATGAGGTGTCCCCTTCTAGAAGCATGCCTTGCCAAATTACAAGAATGCCCTTACCGTATATACATACCCGTATTTGTATTCCGAAAAATACGAATACACTGAGACGATAACAATCCAATAATACAATACTAGGATCCGGCCTAAACCAAAGCCCACTAGTATTGTCCGTCTGAACATCATCCGTGTACAAGTACATGTATGTGGTCGTAGCCCTGCCGTAAAACCATACGGCCTCTACATCTTTTGCCCGAAGCAGGAAAACCCTCTGTGTGGAACTTTAAAGACTCGACGGTACGCTGGCAGTAGCTTTAACCACAAGCACGTCAGTGGTACTAGCTGCACGCAACGACTACCCAGGTATCTGTCTATAAGAAGGTCGATGAGAAAACTCATCTGAACTCCTACAGAGCCTGTCTGTAACAATCTCCATACAGTCCGGTCTGTTCATCTAAGATACTTGCATATCGGACCTAGGGGGATGGTAAACGTCAGACCCTTAACAGCCCAACAAGTCATGCCGGAGGAGAGCCCAATACACCCTGAGAAACTACTGGAGTGACTACCAGTATTTATCGACTACCCTGGCCAGGGACTTTATGTAATGGCTTTCCGAACACTACGCGATATCAACCCCCAATACCGGGAGAGACGAATCCTATCTGACCGCTACTGTCTCTAAGTGCTTCGGGACTATACAACAACTACCTGTTTACATGACTCCTTTGAGCCGTGGTAGGGTAGTAATCTAAGTGCAGTAGGAACACACTCGAGACGAAGTAGCGATGGTAAGTCAATGAACTAACCTGTACTCATGTCACCTGGGAACTGCTTCCTGACGATTGGTATAATACCAACCAGCAGTTCCCGACGAGTCCTGTCCAGTGTAACTCATAACCTAATGAGCACCTGCGTACCATCTCCAGTACGTCGTACTAATGGCTGTGGGACAGACCATATCCCCTGCTGGGATGAGAAGCGTATCTACTCCGGAGTATCGATGCCCCGTCTCGATAATCCAACGACTAGGGACCTGTATAAGGATGCGCTTATAGACTACCCAGCCCCTATGAGTGTGACTACAATCACAACGCTGGTAGTCAAGCAAAGATCCTAAGGGCTCTACCAATAAGTATAAGCGATATGCTGAAAGAAACACATGCACATATTGAGGTAGAATCAAACCAGGTAGCATACTACCATTTTGAGCAAGACTGTTAATACAACTGTGAATATCCCAAGCTTCCAATATATAATATACAATCCAGTATGATACAATAATGGCCTCTAAGGCATATATCACTAACAATGGAGTCACGCAAACAGGTGGATTTAAGGTACAGTCCCGAGTCATATAGAGGCAGTGAGCGATAGGAGGTGTTTCGTCTTTCTCAGTTTTGGGAGTTGATGTTGCGCTAAGCTCGATTGGCTATAACAGCAAGTCCCTGTCCAGGGCTGATGAGATTTGCCGGTAAGTGTTATCAGTAGTTTCTCGAAAGGTTATAGGCTATACATCAGCATGACTTTTCAAGTTACTGGGGTCTGACGATTCCAACCCTAGACTCGATATGCGACATATCAGACGAAGAGACCGGACTGTACAGTAAGTGTTGCTTATAGGCTCTACGGGAGTTTGGATAAGTTTGCTTGTTGATCATCTATTCGTTCAATACCTGGGTAGCCATTATGTCCAGCTAGTACCGCTGACAGCTTGTGGGTGTCTGATGTGATCATTACCTACTGCTGCCGTATTGACGAGTCTTTAGAGTCCCACATAGAGGTTTCCTAGCTCAAACGAAACGAAGTAGGGCACATATGGAGATATGTGCGGGAGTTTGATTGAATACGAGTATATGATATCGTATTCTAATCTTGCGATATTTGATATAGGTTAAGTTATATGTGATATAACCGGATTATTGAATCAAGTGTTGATTCAATGATTTGATTTATGTATATATTTGATATTGGCTGGTTATATATGATATGACCGAATTATTGAATCAAGTGTTGATTTAATATCTAATATTGAATATTAGTCGGTTATATGTGATATGACCGGATTATTGAATCAAGTGTTGATTTAATAATGTGATATACATATATATATGATATTAGTCGGTTGTATATGATATAACCGGATTATTGAATCAAGTGTTGATTTAATAATTTGATATATATTAAATCAAATTATTAAATTATTAATAATAATGGCGATCAATGATCTTCCTGATCAGGTGGAACCGCCTCAAAATGTGTCTGGACTTCTTATGGGACCTTGGTTCCTTCGCCTAAGCTATAGCGCCGTTGTTGTCACAATACAGCAGTATTGGATCAATAATGGATGGAACCATCTGAAGCTCTGTCATGTACTTCCTGATCCAGACTGCTTCTTTCGCGGCGTCACATGCAGCAATATACTCCGTTTCCATGGTCGAGTCAGCAACGGTGTCCTGCTTGGAGCTCTTCCAACAGACCGCCTCTCCATTGAGGGTAAAGACATAACCCGACATAGACCTGGAGTCATCCTTGTCACTCTGGAAGCTGGAGTCGGTGAAGGCCTTGATCTGGAGGTCATCACTACCGTACACCAAGAACATCTTCTTGGTCCTTCTCAGGTACTTGAGAATGTTCTTTACTGTTGTCCAGTGCTTCTCCCCTGGGTTTGACCGATACCTGCTTACAACACTCACGGCGTAAGCTATATCTGGTCTAGTACATCGCATACATTATAGAGCCTACCGCAGAAGCGTAGGGTATAATAGACATGCGATCCCTTTTCAAATCAGTCTTAGGAGACATCTCTTTGGAGAGGGTGATTCCGTGACAAGCCGGTAGATTACCGCGCTTTGAATCTTCCATACTGGATCTTTTCAATATAGTGTCGATGTACCTTGACTTTGAAAGTCCTAATATCCGTTTAGACCTATCACGATAGATCTGGATCCCCAGAATGTAGGAGGCATCACCCAGGTCCTTCATGGAGAACCTTTGTAACAAGAATCCCTTGACTGATTATAGCATAGGAATGTCATTTCCTATTAAGAGAATGTCATCCACATACAAGACGAGGAATACCACAGTTCTCGCTACAATTTTACTATAGATGCATGGTTCATCTAGATTTTTAATAAAGTCAAATTCCTTGACCGTCTCATCAAAAAAGATATTCCAACTCCGCAATGTCTGCTTTAATCCATAAATGGACTTAAGCAATTTGCACACCTTTCCGCTGCTCCCACTCTGAATGAAACCCTCCGGCTGATCCATATAGACGCACTCTTCCAAATTTCTATTTAGAAAAAGCGGTCTTTACATCCATCTGCCAAATCTCATAATCGTGGAAGGCAGCAATGGCAAGGAGGATCCGAATGGATTTGAGCACAGCCGCTGGAGAAAAGGTTTCATCATAGTTCAAATCAAGCCTTTGACGAAAACCTTTTACAACAAGTCTAGCCTTATAGATTTTAACATGTCCATCTACACCAATCTTCTTTCTGAAGATCTATTTGCAGCCTACGGGTTTTACCCCTTCTGGAGCAATGTCCAAAGTCCATATTTTGTTGGTGTACATAGACTCCATTTCAGTCCGCATTGCATCCAGCCATTTTACCGAGTCTCTGCTCTGAATGGCTTGCTGGAAACTGATTGGCTCATCATCATCGATGATGCAATCCTCTCTATCCCCGTCTTTAAGAAAACCATAGTATCTCTCGCGCGGATGAGACTGCCTACTAGTCCTGCGGAGTGGCGCGGGGATGTCCGGTTCGTTTAAAACTTCTGGTTCCACCATGCTTTCAGTAATAGCTGGTGGTTCTGGAATTTCTTCCAGTTCTATTGCGCTCCCACTTATCTCTTTTTCTAAAAATTGAGTTTCCAAAATGTGGGCATGCCGAGAAACAAAGACCTTTTGTTTCTCTGCGTAATAGAAAGGATCCCCCTGGAGTTCTTCGGGTATCCCACAAACTTACACAGTACTGAGCGTGCCTCGAGCTTATCCGCATGCTGCTTTTTTACAGAAACTGGACATCCCCATATCTTCAAATACTGAAGAGAGGGTTTCTTCCCACTCCACATCTGATATGGTGTGGTAAGCACAGTCTTGGTAGGAGCCTTGTTCAAAAGATATGCAGTTGATTCTAGTACATAGCCCCAGAAAGATCGCGGTAGCTCAGCATTACTCATCATGGAACGTACCATATCCAATAGTGTTCTGTTCCACCTTTCCGATACACCGTTGTGTTGAGGTGTGTATGGAGGAGTAAGCTGAGAGAGAATTCCATTCTCTTTTAAGTAGTCCAGGAACTCGGCACTTAAGTATTCACCATCTCGATCAGATCTTAGTATCTTGATACTTTTTCTGGTTTGTTTTTCCACTTCATTCTTATATTCCCGAAATTTTTCAAAGGCCTCGGATTTATGTTTCATCAAGAATACATGTCCATACCTTGAGAAATCATCCGTAAAAGTAATGAAATAGGAATAACCACTTCTTGCATGTGTAGACATTGGACCACACACATCGCTGTGTATGAGTCCCAAGAGCTCGCTCGCTCTTTCTCCGTATCCAATGAACGGAGTCTTTGTCATCTTTCCTTTGAGACATGATTGACAAGTTGCATAGGATTGATATTCGAATGGATCCAAATATCCCTCTTTATATAACTTCGTCAACCGTGTTTCATTGATGTGACCCAGTCTATAATGCCATAAGAAAGCCTGATTTAATTCCGGAGACTTACTTTTAAATGTGTTCTGGACGCTGAAAACCTGAGCTTGATTTAATACGTATATGTTGTTATCTAATGTACCTGACCCAATCAAATTTTGATTAAGGTGGATGTGTACCACATTGCTTACAAATGTAAAATCATATCTTTCTTTAGAAAGTAAATATACAGATATAATATTACAAGCCAAACTAGGTACATACAAACAGTTACGTAAAATCAATATCTGCCCGCTTGTCAATCATAGGTGATATTCCCCTACGGATACAGCGTCCACGCTCATTCCGTTAGCAACCCTGAGAGTCATATCACCTGCCTTGATAACTCTATGGTTTCTCAAATCCCGTAATGAATTACAGATATGAGATCCTGATCCGGTATCTAGTACCCAGGAAGTAGAGTTAATTGACATACAGTTTTCAATCAACACACCCGAAGCTGAAGACACAACTTGCTTTGAATCCTGGTTTCTGGCTTTCCTAGCCCTACAGTCCTTCTAACATTGCGCTTTCCCGTGACAACAGAAACATCCATCTTTCCCTACTGTTAGCCCTGAAACTTTTGCCCTGTCATTTCCCTCTACCTTACTGACACTACCTATCGGCTTGGTGGAGGCCTTGTTCTTCTCTCCCTTGGTTTTCACCTTAGATCTAGAAGAGGAAGATTCTCCAATGAGCAGAGCGAGTATCTTCCTGGATTCCTGCAGGGTGCCCTCTGAGCTCCTCAATATGTTGAGGAGTTCTGGAAGTGTAACTTCCTTCCCTTGAATATTGTAATTCAAGATAAACTGGGCGTAGGTGGAGAGGAGCGACTGTAGAATCAAGTCAGTAAATAACTCATTCTCCAACGTGGTCCCATGGTCCATGAGCTGTTCAATATAGTTAATCATCATAAGGACACGGTCCACTACAGATGACCCGATAGCCAACCTCGCCTGAAGCAATATCTTCGAGGTCTCATATCTTGTGATACGAGATTGCTCTCCATATAAAACTTTGGTATGGAGGAAGATGGAAGCTAAGTCCATCTTCTCATGCTGCCTCTAGTGTTCACTATCCATTGAGGCTACCACGAGGCACATGGCTCTCGCACAATCTTTTTTCCATGTCTGACGGATATCAACATCCGTGATGGTGGAATCTGGACCTGGGACGGCGAGAGCTTTGGTAGTAAGGAAGTAGTTCAGCTTGTCATAGGTAAGTGCTATCTGGACATTCCTTAGCCAATCAATATAGTTTGGCCCAGTCAATTTATTATCTAATAACCTAAGTCCAGTCATTGTGGTCGCTGCAATTATAAGAGAGAGAAGAAACACTTAGAATGATGCTTTTGCAAGTTTAGATTGGTTATTAATTTATCTAAATAGGATGGCTCCCACTGTTTCCACGAATCCTTCCTCAAACCATAAAAGAAGAATTGGTCAGAATTAATCTCTCTCTTATAATTCTTACTTAACCTTTCATCCAGGCTGGTGTCGATATTTCGAGGAAGGTTTTCCAACACTTTCATGAAGTTCCTTAATTACATAACCTCTTTTCCCTGGAGGCGTAGCCCCGCTAACACCTTTCTAGACACCTACTTGGTTTATAGCATTGATTGTTTAGTGAAAAAATCTCCCGAAGAGTAGTGTCACGACCCGAAATATTAGCTCGTTACCGGCACTTAGATCACGCAACGTCTACAGGCGTAACGTAACTTAAGTAAGCCGAAACGCAGAAATCTAAACCTTTCAAAAGAAGTAAGTAATGAAAACATTGATACAACATTTGGAAACCTTAAGTAAAAGTCCTTAAATCTCTTTTTTTTTTAAAATTTTGGCAGCAACTCCTTTGTAAAAACTAGCCCCGAAACGGGTACAACATAGAATATAAAGAAAGTATCCCCAAACGGGAGCAAATCACGCCCAACGGCGGAAAAATCACTACAAGTATATATATGTATATTGTTAGTTATATGTATGCCCTAAAGGCCATTACTGTACATGGGATGTATATTGTAGTGGATGCTTGGACATATATAGGAAGGACTTTCTCGCTCGACATGATAGTATGCTATCTGGTTGCACTTTGTCTTAACATGTTGACTTGTATACGTGATGCTGTCTTGCTCTCACATGTCGATAAAGCCCTTTAGGATGTGTACTTGACACCCAGGACTATGATGGAGATCATACTAGTGGGGCCAGGGGTAGTCCACAAGTACACCCTATAATTGTTCCTAGTCGAGAGAGTATCGAGACAGGGCATCGATGCTCCAGAGTAGATTAGCGTATACGCATCTTGACCCATATGATGGGCGATGGATGATCCCATATCCATTGGTGTTTGACATCAAAGATGGTGTACGGGTGCTCAGTGGTGACTGGGTACACTGAACGGACTTGCCGAGAACTCCTAGATGGTATTATACATATCGTCAGATAGTAGTTCTCTGGTGACACTAGTACAGGTTAGTTTGTCGACCCAAGATCGCCATAGAGTCTTGTGTGATTCCCACTGTGCTTTGATTTCCACCTTACCATGGTCAAGAAATCGTGCAAAACGGTGGTTTTTAGGTACAGTCCCGAGTCACATGGAGGCAATGAGCGATAGGAGGGGATTCGTCTCTCTCGATATTAGGAGTTGGTGTTGCGCTATGCTCGATTGGCCATAACTGGAAATCCCTGGCCAGGGTTGCTGAGATTTACTGGAAAGTGTTATCAGTAGTTTCTCGAACCTTTATGGACCTTGTATCGGCATGACTTATCAGACTATTGAGGTCTGACGTTTTACCACCCCCAGGCGATGATATGCGACATATCAGACAAAGAGACCGGACTGTACAGTAGTGTTACTGACAGGCTTTTGCAGGAGTTGGAGCGGGCTTGCTTGCTGATCTTCTGATTGTTCAATACCCGGGTAGCCGTTACGTCCAGCTAGTACTGCTGACGGCTTGTGGATGCTTGATGTGATCATCACCTACTGCCGGCGTATTGACGAGTCTTTAGAGTCCTACACAGAGATTTCACTGGCTCAGGGAAAACAAAGTAGGAGCACATATCTGATATGTGCGGGACCGAGATTAATACGAGTATGTGATACTGTATTCTATTCTCGCGATATAAAGTATCGATCGGTTATATGTGATATAGCCGGGTTATCGAATCAAATGTTGATTCGATAAGTCGATACTGTATCGGTCGGTTATATGCGATATAGCCAGGTTATCGAATCAGGTGTTGATTCGATATATTGATACAAATAATATTAGTCGGTCATATGAGATATAACCGGATTATTAAATCAAGTGTTGATTTAATGATTTAATGTATAATTATATATTTGATATATTAATTTACATTAACTAATATTAGCTCACTTAAACATTTACTTTTCTCACATGTGCACACTTAATATATATGTGATATATATTAATTGTGTTTTATTTTGTGTCATGGTTGATGATACAAGCTACATGGGTGTATGAGACTTATACCATGATAAAGATAATGTAAGTTTTATTTATTTAGTGTAAATCAATCATTAGTTGGATAATGGTCACATGGCATGAAGCTTTGAGAAGCTTGGAGACCCATTGACTAGTCCACTAGTTTGGTTTTATACTAAATATTTTGTTAACCCAACCATTATCTTAACTCATGGTTAAGTCTCTACATGAGACATATTAGATATTTTATCACCCATGGTTGCCATTCTCTCTCACAACATTATCTCTCTTCATCTTCCTCTTCAAAGCTCAAGAGCTCTCTAGTTCTTAATCAAGTGAGAAACCCTAGTGAGAAAATTAATACCAAAGTGAGCAAAAATCCTATTTCATCATCCTCTACTAGATTAGCACTTTAGTATAGGGTGTTAGCTTCACTAATCCCACATTAGTGAAGAGGGTAGCTTGGGTTAGTGTCTCCTCGACGTAGATCATCTTCGGCCTCGAAGATTTCAAGCAAGATCGTTGCTTTCTTCTCATGGAGCCATTCAAGAGTCCGCAAGATCATTTCATCACAGCGAAGGGACTACTACACAGAGCTATTGAAGTGAAGGACCGGTTTACAAAGGTTATATTCCTCATTCACTTAGATGTTAAGTTGTTAATATTGCTTGATTGTTTAAATTTCTAGTTAATGATTCTAGGTTAGAGTTACTTAGAACGGCAAAAATTTAAAAACGGCATGGACGATGCCTCTCGAAACCTTGCTGCCGTCCGAGGTAACCCTACATTGGTATCAGAGCCAAGCTAGAAATTTAAACGATGTTTGTTAGATTCAAAACCGAAACTGCTCCGAAACTTGAAACTACAAAACTGCAGATTCTGTCGATTTTTAATATTGTCAAAAAAATTTCCAAACAACTGCAGAATGTTTTATGTGATATAACATGAACACTGGAAAAATTTGAGGCATTTTGGAGAAAAAGTCGCCAGCCACATACCCCCCTCCCCCATATCGGCCAAAAACCGAGCTCTGCCCCTAAAATTTTGCCTGTGTTCCAGTCTCTAGGTTTTGATGTTTCGGGTGTTTTTTGTTTTTGCTAAATTTGCATGTGATGTTAACTTTCAGCAAAAGCAACTCGGAGTGTTTCGTAGTCGTAATTCTAACATGTATTCGGGTTATTTAGACGTTGTTAAAAAGTTTGAACGGATATCAATAACCCAGTTTTTCCCCGCTGGAAATTTTCCAAGTGTTGGACTTTTTCCGAGTTTAAAATTTTCAGAAAATCTTGCAAGCGATTATGCGGACCCTCTAGAAGAACGAAACTATAACTTGATTATGTGACCGTCAGAACCGCCACTAAACCCTAGGGTTTGTGGTAGTTCAATGGTGCCACATGTGAGGCATTGGTTGATCCTTCTACGGCTGGTTCATAGGAGCTGTGGCAGTTTCTGAGTACCTTTTGAACTCTGCTCAAGTGTTGAGCTTATTGGGAAATTATGAGTTCTTGTTTATTCAATTGAAAAGTTTAATTTCGTCTAGCTATCTGTGATTGTGATACAATATTTGGAATCCACAATTAGTTATGAGATAACTAGTTTGAATTTTATAAATCTAGCAATTTAGTCTCAATTGATCGGTTGCCATGGGATTTTGATGTGATCAAAAGTCCGTCGCAATTACGTAGTGTACGCGGATACTCGCCGGCTAACCTTACTAGATAGCCACGCCCAATAGCCCCGACCAAGTGACTGTAGGAGAACCCCGTCGCCAAAAGCATCCGTTCGGGTGCTCGCGGCAGCGGTGTTCTGCCTTGGTGCACTTCGTCGACGGCATCGGGGGGCGTGGCCGTCTATTAAAGTTTTCGACGAGCATTCGATCATGTTGTCGGGAATCTTGTTGAATTACCCGACAGGTTATTGAAAAGTGTTTTCAATATCGAGACTAAAATACAGGCTTTATAATTGTTAGGAATGTGATGTCTAAGGAATTCATTTGTTGGGCATGAAATCCAAAGTATGTGATACATTGGGTTTATGATGTCTAAGGTGGTTGCGGATTCTAACTGTTGTAGTTTTTCACTTTCTTTTCTGCGACCGTAAGTGTAATATGTGGTGTATCGCTAGTTTCGGTGCTATATGTCAACGACAACTGGGATACGCATATTTACTTACATTGATGACATGTGATATTATGTGTTGCTGCGATATGTTATATTGGATCGTCGTGTTTGAATAGCCGGGGGTTTTATATTAGATGAGAGTTTTTCATTTTCATTCATCTAAAAGCTTGTATGTAATATTCTTTTATTGGGGCACTTCCGAGTTGAGGATAATGTCACCATTGATGTATATTATTTACTTTTCCGCATTAGGATAGACCCAAGACGGGGAGCACAAATAACCGGGTTCTAGAGTCCAGTGGGAGACCATCTCGAGGAGTCGAGACCGGGTCTCCTAACTCTAGAATTGGTAGGGTTGCTTGCCGCTCTCGTAGGGGTCTAGTGATGTGGGTTTGGCTATTCATCGCGACCGTGGAATCCGTGTTTTATACTGGCTTAAATTAAAATATGGAATTCCTAGTATATCCAATATTTCATATATGTTCTTCTGCTGCTGATATCTGTGATGTGATCACTGCTTATTCTGAGACGAATGCTTAAATTATATATATATATGATATATATTATATATTGATGCTTTCGTTTCATATATGATGCTTGGGAAGCATAATTATCGGGACTTCATTAATGAGATTAATGAAAGAAAAAAAAACCTAAAGATATTGTAGAAACTTGTTTTAAAAACTGGTAGCTCTAGTTCTTACTTTGCATAGCGGTATTCCTTGTAGAATATCAGCACCTTATTTGATAAGGAAAGAGCCGAGATCCCTTCACCGGGAGTGACCTCTTTAGCGAAACTAGCAGATGCTACAAACTCGGTTTTTCTTTTGATTGCTTTTATAGTTTTTGCTTTGCATAGTGGTATTTATGAAATATCCTGCACCTTATTCAATAAGGAAAGAGCCGAGATCCCTTCACCGGGAGTGACCTCTTTAGCAAAACTAGTAAAAGCCTCAAAAACACTCTTTTTTCAAAATCACTCGATTCTACAATGATATCAAGTTCATTACGCAAAAGGTTTTCTTAAAAACCTGTCGTAGCCCTCCGTCATTTCGGATAAGTAGTATTCAGTATTCGTGCTGCGTTTGTTGGCCTTTTGTCAAGGCGTAGTGCGCGGTAGCTGAATATTGCTTATCTGCTTAAACATATGATGCGATTGGATTAGGGTAGTCGTGCGACCTTGTTGGCCTTTGTCAAGGGTCGTGCGGGTGGGTTTAATTCAATCAGGAAATGACGGGTTGAACTTGACTAGCATCCTATGGTTTGTTGGCCTTTGTCAAGGTCATAGGAGGTTAGGGGAAAAATTATCGAGAATTTCAAGTGTTGAAATTTGTAATGAGATTGCATACCTTCTATGAGATAGTTGGATCCTGATACCCACTGCGAGTAAGAGTTACTCCTGAGAGAGTTTTACACATTATAATTAGCCGATCAAGTAGGTGTCTAGAAAGGTATTAACGGGGTTACGCCCCTGGGGAAACGAGATTTATTTTAATTAGGTCCGTGCGAAAGCACGGGGAACCTCCCTCAAAGTACCGACACTGGCCTGACCGAAAGATTGGCGAACTTGTAGGGTGTAATTAATCCCGGCTAGTCTTACCTTTTAGGGTTTGAAGGAAAATTTGATAAAAACAGTGGGAGCCATTCTGATTAGATAAAATAAAAACCAATCTAATCTTACAAAGAGCACACACAGAGTGTTTTCTTCTCTCTCTCCTGGTAGCAACCATGTCACGCCTTAATCAAGATAATAATATGATGCATTGACCAAACCTGCTTATTATACTGTGCTAGGGAACGTTGGTTCCATTCTTTCTTATAATTGTTATAAGACTGAGCAGAAAATAGGGGAATATCCAGATTCCCATGCCACCCAATCAAAGAAAGTGCATGTCGATGCATATTCTCCAGGTGTGTTCATTACCAAGAACTATTTTCAGTATCCTCTACATCCTGGGTATGTGATACCGGATCAGGATCCCGCATATGTAATATGTTACATGGGCTATAGATAGGTAGAAAACTGAGAATGGGTGATATGTCTCTAAGTGTTAGAGAATGGAGCAATTGTTGCAGCCAAATCAGTTGACAAATATCACCTTGTATTAATACATTGATTCTGAACGAATGTTATTACATACCGAACCTGATATACAACATTACGTCGGTTTCTTTAATGAGTTAAAGAAGGATATAATTTCGTATTGGAGGATAATGTTGTGAACATTCTCCTGAATCAAGAGTTGACTCGATCAGGCACGTTATATAATAGCATATACGTTCTAAATCAAACCACAGTTCAAAGTGTATAGAACACACACAAGAGGAGTAGTTCAGAAATGAACGAATCCTTCTTATGGCATTGTAGACTAGGTCATACCAATGCGACACGACCAGCTAAATTACATAAGGATGAATATGAGAATCTGTTCGAATTTTTCATCTTATGCTATCTTGTTTCAAAGGTAAAATGACCTGTACTCCGTTTATTGGAAACGGAGAAAGAGTTACTGAACTCTTGGGATGAATACATGATGATGTATACGGTCCTATGTCTACAAATGCTAAGCTTGGTTCTTCGTACTTCGTTATATTCATCAACTCTCTCTCAGGATTCGGACATCTGTTCCTATTGAAACACAAGTCTGAAACTTTTAAGAAATTCAAGGAATATAAGCTTGAAGTTGAAGAACTAGACGGGTAGAAGTATTAAGTCCTTCAATGAGATCGAGGAGCAGAATACTTGTGCATAGAGTTTCTGGATTTTATAAAAGGAGAATGGGATTCTCTCTCAGCTTACTCCTTCGCATACACCACAGCACAACGGTGTATCGGGATGGAGATATCGCACCCTATGAGATATGGGCGCGCTCTATGATGAGTACTGCTGAGTTACCTGTTTTCTTTTGGGGTTATACACTTGAGAAGCTGCATACCTATTGAATGGGGTTCCATCCAAATCATTGCCTACCACTCCATATGAGATATGAAATGGGAAGAGACCATGTCTTAAACGAGTTAAGATATGGGGTTGTCCGGCTTATGTTGAAAAGCAAAATCCGTACAAACTCGAGGCAAGATCATTTCTGTATAAGTTTGTTGGGATATCCCAAACATTTGTGAGGGAATATCTTCTACCACTTTGAGGAGCAAAAGGTGTTTTGTTTCTTAGCATGCCACCTTTTTAGAAAAGGAATTTCTTGTGAAGAAATTAGTGGTCATGAGGTAGAACTGGAAGGAGTTCCAGCTACACAAACTAACAGCTGATGATTTGGTAAAACCAAAGGATTCAATAGTCCCCAACGAACCTCGGCCTTTCCATGAATCTGGTAGGGTTCCTCATCCACTTGAGAGATATTACAGTCTTCTTGGTGACAGTGGGAGCGAGGATTGCATCATGGTTGATGATGGCCCAACTGGGTTCAGGCAGGCCATCACGAGTGGCGACTCTGTGAAAAGGCTGGATGCTATGCGATCAAAGATGGAATCCATGTATACTAACAAAGTATGACTTTGCATATTGCACCTTAAGGCGTAAAACCCATTAGGAGCAAATGGATCTTGAGAAGATTCTTGGTGTACATGGAAAAGTTGAGACTTTAAAAGCTATGCTTAAGTCCATCAGGATCAATGCAAGTATCGTGGAGTTGGAACATCTGTTTTGATGTGGCAGTCAAAGTGTTTGGCTTCATCAAAAAGGTAGATGAACCTTGTATATACAAGAAGGCTATAGAGAGTGAGGTTGTCTTCCACGTATTGTACGTAGATGACATACTCTTGATAGGAAAGTGTTTCCTATGCTACACTCGGTCAAGCTCCTCTTATCACGAGGATTCTCAATATAAGATCTGGATGATACCTACTACATCTTATGGATTATGATCTATGGTAATAGATCTATGTGGATGTTGGGAGTGTCCCAAATCCAGGTATATTAACACCATACTAAAGGGGTTTAGTATGGAGGATTCTAAGCGTGGTGGTTCGCCCACTTACTCATGGATCACTCGCGTGCAAGGGATACCCTATGCTTCGGCTGTAGACTCTATCATGTATGCGATGTTATGTACCAGACCAGATGTAGATGACTCACTAGGTCTAGTGATCAGGAATCAATCGGATCTTGGGAGATTAACTGGACAGCTGTGAAGGACAATCTTAAGTACTTGAAAAGCACTAAAAGAAAGTTCTTGGTTCCAGCTTCCAGAGTGATAAGTTCGACTGAAAATCAATCACAGGCATTGTCTTTACCCTCAGTGGAGGGAAGTATGATTGGAAGAGTTCCAAGCTAGATACCGTGGCATACTAAACGATAAAGGCTGAATGCATTGCTAATGATGCTACTAAAGAGGTTGTCTGGACATTACGTGTTCATGAGATGAGCAAGGTTCCTACCATTGAGTTGTAGAGTCCCGGCAGCGCCCCGGCCATTGAAACGCGGCCAAAATGCGGAACAAAAATTTTCTAAACCGGCGCTACCGCTACCCGAATCCCGGATCGACCTTAAACCCTATTCTAGCGAGCTAACTAAGAGTTAGAAAGGTTACACCGAGATGATCCAAGCCCTTCGGTCTTCATTCCAAGCTCCTAGTGATCCTTTGATGATGTTTGATTGCCGGTCTTCCTCCATCTTCGATGATCCACCCGAGGGAAACAACGCAAGCTCCAACCTCGTCGAACGAGGTAACCGACGCTCCAACGTCGCTAGCGATGGAGAGTGGGGCTGTATGAATATGTCACTACAATTTTTCTCTCATCCATGTGCTCCATGGAGCAACTCAAGAAGAAGAATGAATGAGGTGATGAAAACTTAGCATGAGGCAAAAATGGTTAAGTGTTTTGTGTGCATAAGAGAGTGAGAGAGTGGGCTCTTCAAAAATGTAATCATCAACCAAAGTGAAATAATCCCCATGCCCACTAGAAGTGGCCGGCCCCCTCTCCCATTCCCATCATAAAAAATCAATTTCCTTTTTCAATTAAACAATTGCACACCATACTTAAATACCATGCTTTGACCCATGCCTTTGCCACATCATCCCTTCCACCTCATTTATAAAACAAATGATTTTCTAAAAAGGGAAATCATATAAATGAGGTGGCAACTTCTTCTAGAAGCTATTCCGTACAAAATACGGAATACTTCCCGGTACATATACCGAAATACATATACGCGTATTCGTACCAAAATACGAATAGCCGAGAGAGAAAACGAACAGTGAACAATAATACTAGAATACGTATATACAAATACATATATCAATTATTAAATCAAAACCCGATTTACTAATCCGGCTTAATCCTTAGCCGCTAGTATTATCAACCGTCCGATTAAAGTCTGCACGGCACTTGCACATATTTAATCGGACACCTGTATGTATCAACATACCTCATGTACACCATATCGCCTGAACCGTGAAAACCTTCTGTGTGGGACTCTAAATACTCGTCAATACGCTGGCAGTGGATTTAACCACAAGCACGTCAGCGGCACTAGCTGTACGTAACGGCTACCCAGGTATTGAGCGAAAGGGAGACCGACGAGCAAACTCATCCTGAACCCCTACTGAGCCTGTCAGTGACAATATCCGTACAGTCTGGTCTGTTCGTCTAAGAGTATCGCTTATCGAGTTTAGAGGGGTGGATAAAGTCAGATCCCCAACAACGCGATATTTAGCGTCGGTATGAAACCCATCACCACCTGAGAAACTATCGATCCTGGATCGATAATTCTCGTCCACCGTGGCCACGGATTTATGGTGATGGTCATCCATACACAACGCGACATCAACCCCCAATACCGAGAGAGACAAATCCCCAACGATCCGATCACTGCCTCCATGTGGCTCGGGACTGTACCCAAATAAAACCTGTTTGCATGACTCCTTTGAGCCGTGGTAGGGTAGTAATCAAAGCACAGTGGGAACTCACACAAGACAAATGACGATCTCAGGTCGACAAACTAACCTGTACACATGTCACCTGGGAACTGCTATCTGACAATAGGTATAATACCAACTAGCAGGTTCCCTGCGAGTCCGTCCAGTGTACTCATAACCCAATGAGCACATGTATACTATCTTAGGTGAACATACTAACACCAATGGCTTGTGAGACCTGGCCACCGCTCCTCGTCGGGGTCTCGATTAGTATACACTAGTCTACACTGGAGTATCGATGTCCGGTCTCGATACTCCCACGACTAGGGATATTTAAGGATGTGCTTATGGACCCCCAGCCCCCACGTATGTGATCGCCATCACAATGCTGGCAGTCAAGCAAGAATCCTATGGGCTCTATCAACATGTATATGATGATAAAGACAAACCAGATAGCATACTATCATCTTGAGTAAGACTGTTTCATCGGTATGGGTCCTGCCGCAATCATCATAATCACAAGTCCGCGACTATGATAATTGCCTTGAGGGCACTATAGCCAACATGAGCGTCCAATAACTGTTATTGTGACAACAATAGAGTTGTGGCTTTCGCCTAGGAACACCGGTCCCATCAGCGATCCGGATTCTGAGGCTAGTATCACCTGATCAGGGAGATGGT
Organism: Agapanthus africanus; assembly: GCA_030015575.1. Lineage (NCBI taxonomy): Eukaryota > Viridiplantae > Streptophyta > Magnoliopsida > Asparagales > Amaryllidaceae > Agapanthus > Agapanthus africanus. The sequence continues at coordinate 166,855,071 of CM057337.1, forward strand.
TGATCTCCAACGGATCGAGATTAGGAGAGTTGACACGAAGAACAACACGGAGGATCCACTCACCAAGGCCTGCTTTCCCAAATACTATTTGAGAGATTTTGGGATGGTTGAGTATGGGATATTACAACTACTGCTATATTGTTGGGTATTGGATACTACAACAGATGGCCTTAGTGCAAGTGGGAGATTGTTAGTTATATGTATGCCCTAGAGGCCATTACTGTACATGGGATGTATATTGCAGTGGATGCTTAGACATATATAGAGAGGACTTTCTCGCTCGACATGATAGTATGCTATCTGGTTGCACTTTGTCTTAACATGTTGACTTGTATACGTGATGCTGTCTTGCTCTCACATGTTGACAAAGACCTTTAGGATGTGTACTTGACATCCATGACTATGATGGAGATCATACTAGTAAGGCCAGGGGTAGTCCACAAGTACACCCTATAATTGTTCCTAGTCGAGGGAGTATCGAGACAGGGCATCGATGCTCCAGAGTAGACTAGCGTATACGCATCTTGACCTATATGATGGGCGATGGATGATCCTACATCCATTGGTGTTTGACACCAAAGATGGTGTACGGGTGCTCAGTGGTGACTTGTTACACTGAACGGACTCACCGAGAACTCCTAGATGGTATTATACCTATCGTCAGATAGCAGTTCTCTGGTGACGCTGGTACAGGTTAGTCTGTCAACCCGAGATCGCCATAGAGTCTTGTATGATTCCTACTGTGCTTTGATTTCCACCTTACCACGGTCAAGAGATCGTGCAAAACGGTGGTTTTTGGGTACAGTCCCAAGTCACAGGGAGGTAATGAGCGATAGGAGGAGATTCGTCTCTCCCGGTATTGGGAATTGATTTTGCGCTATGCTCAATTGGCCATAACCGGAAATCCCTGGCCAGGGTTGCTGAGATTTACTGGTAAGTGTTATCAGTAGTTTCTCGAACCGTTATGGACCTTGCATCGGCATGACTTATCAAGCTATTGGGGTCTGACGTTTTAGCACCCCCAAGCGATGATATGCGACATATCAGACGAAGAGACCAGACTGTACGGTAGTGTTACTGACAGGCTTTTGCAGGAGTTGGAGCAGGCTTGCTTGCTGATCTTCTGATCGTTCAATACCCGGGTAGCCGTTACATCCAGCTTGTACCGCTGACGGCTTGTGGGTGCTTGATGTGATCATCACCTACTGTCGGCGTATTGACGAGTCTTTAGAGTCCTACACAGAGGTTTCACTGGCTCAGGCAAAACGAAGTAGGAGCACATATGTGATATGTACGGGACCGAGGTTAATACGAGTATGTGATACCGTATTCTATTCTCGCGATATAAAGTGTCGATCGGTTATATGGGATATAGCCGGGTTATCGAATCAAGTGTTGATTCGATAAGTCGATACTGTATCGGTCGGTTATATGCGATATAGCCGGGTTATCGAATCAAGTGTTGATTCGATATAATGATACAAATAATATTAGTCGGTCATATGAGATATAACTGGATTATTAAATCAAGTGTTGATTTAATGATTTAATGTACAATTATATATTTGATATATTAATTTACATTAACTAATATTAACTCACTTAAACATTTACTTTTCTCACATGTGCACACTTAATATATATGTGATATATATTAATTGTGTTTTATTTTATGTCATGGTTGATGATACAAGCTACATGGGTGTATGAGACTTACACCATGATAAAGATAATGTAGGGTTTATTTATTTAGTGTAAATCAATTATTAGTTGGATCTCGTCTACGTGTCAACCAATGACACAACAACAGCATGCATGTAAATATCATGAAAGCATATTCAGGTAAATATGAGGATATAAATCGGCATGTGTCCCTCGCGACACATCAAAATCATGAAACTTGAGTGTCCAACATCGACACTCGAAACAACATGAAACCCATGTCCAACATCGACACGTAAATTCTCATACCTCAGGCACCGCATCCTCAGATCGGCCATCAAATCTGTAAGTCTCATGGAACCTAAGTATCCAACATCGACACCTGAAACATGATGAAATACTCCTGTCCAGTATCGACACGTAAATACACATATATCGGGTTCCGTCAGTCCGGATCGGCCTTCGGGCTCCGTCAGTCCGGATCGGCCCATATCCATCTCTCGACTCCGGTCGGTATCCCCCAGATAACTGCCGAGTCCAAATACTATCACCGGTAGGTACTAGCCCTCCTGCCAGGCTCGTCGTCTATACCACGAAAATCACCTCTTGCCCCGGGGAACTATACCGGGTCCATCATGTACCCGCAGACGGTGCCTACCGCTCCTCGAATTAGGTTTCTAACACATGTCTCAGAACCGAGAAAACTCATGGTGGACGCACTGAAACATCATATCAAGAGAAACCGGGTTTTGAAACAATACATAAATTTCTTGGAGTACCCCTACGGTTCTCAAATCCATAAATCACATGAAATCCATAGGATACAATATAGGAGTTCTCGGTGAGTCCGTTCAGTGTACCCAGTCTCTACTGAGCACCCGCATACAATCTTTGGTGTCAGCACACCAGATGGATATAGGATCATTCATCGCCCATCACATGGGACAAGAATCGTATACGCTAGTCTACTCTGGAATATCGATGCCCTGTCTCGATACACCCACGACTAGGAACATTTTAAGGATATGCTTATAAACTACGGATGTCCCACTAGTATGATCCACATCATAATCCCAGTAGTCAAGCAAATATCCTAAGGGCTTTATCAATCATATCAAGATAAAGAGCAACCAGATAGCATACTATCATGTCGAGCAAGACTGTCCTACACACACACACACACACACACACAAACCGGTACATACACTATCATATAATGGCCTCTAGGGCATACATATATCCAACAATCTCCCACTTGCACTAAGACCAGTTATTGGCATATCTCATACCCAACATCTCAAAAAGTCGCTCATGCTGCGGCTGAGGGAAGGCCTTGGTGAATGGATCCGCAGTGTTATCCTTCGTATCTGCTCTCTTAATCTCGATCTCGTGGCGATCTACTATCTCCTGGATCAAATGATATCGCCTCAGGATGTATCTGGATTTCTGATGGGACCTGGGCTCTTTGGCCAACGCCACAGCCCCATTTTTGTCACAATACAATGGTATTGGATCAATAATGGTTGGAACTACTCCTAGCTCCGAGATGAACTTCCTCATCCAGATGGCTTCCATGGCAGCATCATTTGCAGCAATGTACTCAGCTTCCATCATAGAGTCTGTAACGGTATCCTATTTGGAACTCTTCCAAGTTACCGTCCCTCCGTTGAGGATAAATGCAAACCCTGAGATAGACTTGTTGTCATCCTTATCACTTTTGAAACTCGAATCGGTAAAGGCCTCCATTTGGAGATCCCCGTTACCATACACCAAGAACAATTCTTTAGTCCTTCGCAAGTACTTAAGAATGTTCTTGATTGGAAGGGGGAAGAGAATTTGCGTGCTAAGTTTGTTACCGCAATCAAGACGGTTTCGCTTGTAGCTAGCCGGTTGAGTACGGGTCGTCCGCAAGGAGATGGGAATTTTTTTCTATGTGCTTTAACGAGTTAAGTCCAATTTTCCAGGTTTGTTTTTAGATTACTTAAGTGCTAAAATGATATATATAGAGAGCTTGTTAGGGTTAGGATTAGGTTAGTTTGAGTTAGGAGTTGCTCACTTCTTTCGTTGCCACTCTTAATATCGGTGTTACGGTAATCGGCAACAACGGGGATTAGTACGACTAGGAAGGAACTTACGAGTATAAGCTAGGCTTTCCAACGCATAAGTTCTTCCTTTTGGTGCTTGTCCGTCCGTTCTTGGCTCTTAGCCTTAACCTCCAGTTAATTCAACCACAACCGGTCTCACTACGGAATCACCGCTATCATGTAGGATAGGGTGCCATAGGGAGCGGATTGTGGTTCAATTAACGGGAGTTCGATTTAAGATGTTGGGAAAGGAAAGAGTGAGAGAGATTTCCTTCTCTCAAACTTCCCTTATCCTACCCTAACAAGTATGGAAACTACTCACCCATCATAAGAAAAATGAAAATAAAACAAAGGAGGAAGATGGAAAGAAAGAGATTAGAAGATTACAACTGGCTATTTGCGACCTCACCTCGATAAGGATCAAGCGTAAGCATCATGGTTGTTTAAGGATAAAGGAAAAGAGAACAAGAAAGAAACAAACACAAATAACAACAACTAAATTAGCAAATGAAAATTACAAGCAATAATAGTTAACAAAATAAAAATACAAGCATGGTAAGAACAAGAACTCCTTTATTCATTCTTCACTCACAAAAGCTCACTACAAGTTTTTTAATGGAGAAGAGATGAGAGGAGGAAGAAGAACAACAGCATATAACCTAAAATCTAAATACAAGATTATGGACCATTGGCTTTGGCAAGTTCTGGACTATTTATAGGCTGGGAACTGAAAATCTAGGGCAACAATCTGCCTCTTCATAAAAAGACCAAAATAACCCTAAAAGCCCACCTACTGCCGCCTCCGTACGGCCGCGGTTCCGCGGCCATAGTAGGGTGTTAGGCCTTTATTTTTGGTGGCTTTTCCTGTTTTGTAGTGACCTTCAGTCTGGTATATGTTTTTTCTCAGAATTTCTTCACGATTTTTCCAGAATTTCTGTTGAACAAAAAGGTGATGAATGTGGATCTTTTTGTCATGATTTTCTCGAGCTCCACGTAGATATGTTGGATCTTGTGTTGCCATTGAGCCTTGTGCATGAAAATGACATTGATTTGCCATTTTGTCTCTTAAACTGGTGTGCGGCAACATACGGATAGAGAGCGGAGACCCGTGTTTTATCTGTGGTTGGCAACAATTCGGATTTTGTCGTGTTTTTCCATGAATTTCACCATTTAGAGCCGAGAACCTGTATCCTGCAATTGACTAGCAAACACGGCTCAAGAGTACCTACCGATAAGCAATATGATAAAAATTGGGCGGTATAAAAATGCAAAAATCTGATATGAACAAATACCCCCAAACTTATCATTTGCTCGTCCCGAGCAAAGCCAATTTATTCACAAAAAATCCTAACCTCACTTTCGCAGGGAACACGATTGCACTGAGCATGTGCAACAAGCCGTTAAACCTCTAGGTGTCCCTAGTAGGAGGAGTGTTGTCTCCTGAGGGTTTTCAGCGGATACTACTCACAAAATCCGGTCAAGCTAGTTTTGCAAAATAACTATGATTCAAACCCTAAAGTTTTGTTTCAGAAAATAACAATTCTATGATCCTAAGTCTAGACTATCGAACCTTTATTTTTCACATCTCGCTTCTTATTTAACTTAAGATTTTATATGTCTTTACATGCAGTGCAAATAGTGTCGTTAAGTTCCAGAAGGGTCGAATAAAGTCATCATGTCACACAATAAAGCCTAGATAAGAATTTTGAAAGGATCACATAAGTTTTATAAAGAGTTAAGAATTTTTCAAGTTTCGTTTTCCAGTAATGTTTCAACTTCAGAATTTCTATCTTCCTTAACAGGAAACTAGGTCTTATTTTTCACTCCACCTTTTTCTTGTTTTCATTTCATACACACCTCTGTGAACGTGCAATAGTCTTTATCATAGAATAAAACCTTCATATCTCCGCTAGAAATATTTTTTATAAAAACCTGTCTTTTGTCAAGATTATTCTCACACAAAGAACCGTTAGGAATTTTAACTCGGAGAGAACACTTGCTTGACTTTGTTTTAATCTAGACTTTCTAGGCTTCTTAGCGAGCTTTGGGCCAATGCACCCAAACCAGTTGGCTTTAGAGAATTAGGTGTAGAGACACCCCAGCGGACTTAATTACTCAAGTTACTTAGGCCCAAAAACAAAAGACAATTTAGCGTGAAAATCATGATGATTCAATGCGAACGGAGATATAACCGGCAGTTCAATTATTTTTTTGGATAAAAGACGTGTTTAGTAGGTTCGGTGTGTAATCATTCCAATCAAGTTCCAGATGGGTTATTTTTCAGACTTAGTTCCAATTAAGGCATCAATAACATTCCTTCATATTCACTTCACTTCATAAACTAATCTTGATATTACTTATTTCAGAACAAAACTATTTGATCCTCAGAAAATCATTTATCCATTTAAAAGTTTTTAGACATAAAAGACTTGTCATCTAATTTCCAAAACTCACGACACGTGTAGTGTGATGTAAAGACGTATATCAGCTATAGTTAACTTCAAAGGAGAGTTATCTTTCAGGTTTTCAAAATCTAAACATAAGATTTAGTTATTCTTATTTTATCAAACAAAACCGTCGAAATGTTGAGTCAGAGTCCTCCCACTAACTAACTTGACAGAAAAGTTTTTATATTTTTAGAAAATTTTCAGATTTTTATGAATTTTATGGATTTTAATATTCAGATGCAAAATATACATATGAATACGAAGGTTAGAAATGCGTACCGAGCGTACCCCCAAACTTAAGCTGGACAGTGTCCTCACTGTCATTGCATGAAGAGATCATTTGAAGGGTCAAAATTGTCGGTTAGATATACACAATTTTTTTTTTTGTTTATGTTTTTTTTAAAAAGTAAAAATGGAAAAGAATATCCACAAATAAATACAAAATGGTATATACATACCCACAAACTTATTTGGAACAGTGTCCACTGTTCTTGGCTGGATAACCGAAGTTTGGTGGTAGGCAGAGGAAGATTATGCAGGGTAAACCGGCTCCTGTAAGACCAGGAGCTCTTCTGTTGATTCGGCGCTAAGGTACGGTTTTAGTCGGTGTCCGTTCACTTTAAAAAATCAACCGTCCTTTGGATTCTCCAAATCCACAGCGCCCTGCGGATACACATTCCGCACAAAATACAGCCCTTTCCAGCGAGATCTGAGCTTTCCTGGATGGAAGTGTAGCCGGGTGTCGTAAAGCAGTACCTGCTGACCAGGTACGAAGGTTTTGCGCAAAAGGTGTTTATCGTGAAACACCTTCGTTCGGTTTTTGACGACAACCGCGTTATCGTAAGCCCCATCCCTAAGCTCGCTCAACTCGTTCAACTGCAGCTTCCGATGGCTGCCCGCATTTTCGAGAGACAGATTCAGCTCCTTTATCGCCCAAAATGCGCGATGCTCTATTTCGACAGGGAGGTGGCAAGCCTTTCCGTACACAAGACGATAGGGAGACTTGCCAAGATCGGTCTTATAAGCGGTTCGAAATGCCCAAAGGGCATCAGTGAGTTTCAATTACCAATCTTTTCGGTTCTTGGAAACCGTCTTCTCCAGTATCTGCTTGATTTGCCGATTTGAAATTTCGGCCTGCCCACAGGTCTGGGGGTGGTAGGGCGTAGATAGCTTATGATTAATGGAATACTTCCGCATCAAGGCCTCGAAAGTCTTGTTGCAGAAATGAGTTCCATTGTCGCTAATGATCGCTCGGGGGTGCCCAAAACGGGAGAAAATGTTTTCTTTAAGAAACCTAACGACAACCTTGTTGTCGTTAGTCCGGCTTGGCACAGCCTTGACCCACTTAGAGACGTAATCAACAGCGAGAAGGATGTACAAGTTCCCGAAAGAGCTGGGAAACGGCCCCATGAAATCTATCCCCCAAACATCAAAAATCTCCACAACCAAGATTGGTTGGAGCGGCATCTCGTTCCTCCGGGATATCCGGCCAAGTGTTGGCACTGGAGCAAGTCTTGCAATAGTCATGAGCGTCTTTGAAGAGTTGTGGCCAGTAGAAACTACATTGCAAGATCTTCTCAGCTGTCTTTCTGGGGTCAAAATGCCCGCCACATGCTTGATCGTGGCAAAATGACAGCACACTCTTGAATTCCTCATCAGGGACACACCGACGAATAATCTGGTCGGGACAGTACTTGAACAGATAGGGTTCGTCCCAGTAAAAGTGTTTTACTTGGGATAAGAATCGAAGTCTGTCCTGACTTGACCATTCAGTCGGTAGTAACCCTGTGGCCAAATAGTTCACAATATCTGCGAACCAGGGTTCGCAAGATACTGTCAAGAGCTGTTCATCCGGGAAAACGTCGTTGATCGGAATTTGAAGTGACGGCGAAGAAGGAAGTCGTGAGAGATGGTCGGCGACGACATTTTCACATCCTCGTTTGTCCTTAATGACAAGGTCAAACTCTTGAAGCAAGAGGATCCAACGTATTAGCCGAGATTTTGCATCTTTCTTCGCAAAAAGATGGCGCAGAGCAGAATGGTCTGTGTAGACAATGACTGGAGAGCCGATGAGGTAGGGCCTGAACTTTTCTAAAGCAAATACAACAGCTAAGAATTCCTTCTCAGTTGTTGTATAATTAAGTTGAGCGTCGTTCAGGGTTCGGCTAGTATAATAGATTACGTGCGGCATCTTGTTGATGTGTTGTCCAAGGACAGCACCAATGGCAAAGTCGGATGCATCACACATAATCTCAAATGGGTGCGTCCAGTCAGGTGAAGAAAGAACGGGAGCAGAAGTGAGTGAGCTTTTTAATGACTCGAACGCAGTCACACAGCTCGAGTTAAAGTCGAATGGCGTGTCCTTAGCCAGTAGAAGAGTCAACGGCCTAGCAATCTTGCTAAAGTCCTTGATGAACCGTCTATAGAAACTATAGAAACCGGCATGGCCAAGGAAGGCTCGGATGTCTCGGACGCATCTGGGAGGAGGGAGATTGGAAATGACCTCAATCTTCGCTTTGTCAACCTCTATGCCATTTTGCGAAATGATATGTCCTAAGACAATACCTTCGCGCACCATGAAGTGGCATTTCTCCCAATTCAAAGTGAGGTTCTTGTCCTTACATCAGGTAAGGACAGCGTCAAGATACAGCAAACACTCGTTAAAGGAATCACCGAAGATGGAGAAATCGTCCATAAAGATCTCCAGGAATTTCTCCACCATGTCTGAGAAGATTCCCATCATACACCGCTGGAAGGTAGCGGGCGCATTGCATAACCCAAAGGGCATGCGACGATATGCGAACGTGCCGAAAGGACAAGTGAATGTGGTCTTGTCCTGGTCTTTTTCGGCGATGGGATTCTGATTATAGCCGGAGTAGCCATCAAGAAAGCAGTAGTACTCGTGTCCGGCCAATCGTTCAAGCATTTGGTCAATGAAAGGTAGCGGAAAATGGTCCTTCCGCGTTGCGGCGTTGAGTTTTCTGTAATCGATGCAGACTCGCCACCCAGTTTGGGTGCGAGTAGGGATTAACTCATTTGCCTCGTTAATAATGACCGTTATGCCTGATTTCTTGGGGACAACGTGAATGGGGCTAACCCACTGGCTATCAGAGATAGGGTAAATGATACCACTATCCAGACACTTCACGATTTCCTTTTTCACAGCCTCCTTCATGACTGGATTGAGTCGCCTTTGTGGATCTCTGGCTGGTTTGGCATCATCCATCAGATGAATGTGATGTTCAATGATCAGGGGACTAATCCCCTTGATGTCCGCCATAGACCAGCCAAAAGCTTGCCTATTGCTGTGCAAGACCGCAAGAAGGGGTTTCTCTTGCTCTGGAGCTAGAGAAGCCGAGATGATAACAGGGAGGGTCTCATTCTCACCCAAGTAAGCGTACTTAAGGTGAAACGGCAAAGGCTTAAGTTCGAGCGTTGGAGGTGAAACGATTGAAGGCAAGATTGGTGAAAAGGTCTCGAACTCAAAGGATTCCAGCAAAGGTTCAAAACGAGTGTAAGCGACCGAGTTGGATGGTTCAGGTGACTCATCCGGAAATTCGAAGGATTCAAACTCGGGTGGTGAGTGGCTAAGATCGTTCGAGAAAGTGAAACACTCGTAGTCATTGTCGGGCGCAGAAGCAGCAGCAGGTTCGAAGAGGAACGCACTAGTGGCATTAAGGTTATCGTGATCAAACAGAAACTCCTCGAATTCACACTCTTCAAGGGTGATCTCCTGGATTGAGCAAACGTCTAATATATGAGCATTAGGTTCAGAGGGCTGATTCCCCAACCTAAAAATGTTGAGTTCAATTGTCATGTTTCCAAAAGATAGGTTCATCGAACCATTTTGACAATTGATCACAGCATTTGAGGTTGCAAGAAATGGGCGACCGAGTATCACCGGAATTTGATTCCGGGGGTTAGCTATAGGCTGTGTGTCTAAAACAATGAAGTCAACGGGGAATATGAAGTCCCCAACCTTGATTAACACATCCTCTAGCTCACCCCTAGGATGGGTGATCGATCGGTCGGCCATTTGGAGAGTACAGTGTGTGGGTTTCAGCTCTCCTACACCTAATTGCTCATATACCGAGTACGGAAGCAGGTTAACACTGGCACCAAGATCTAATAGTGCGCGGTTGATGTTCTTATCCCCAATGGTAATAGAAATCGTAGGACAGCCAGGGTCCTTCCGTTTTTGCGGTAAAGATTGGGTAAGAGCATCACTCACAGCACTAGCCAAGAAAACTTTTTTGGGTACCTGAGACTTCCTCTTTTCCATGCACAAGTCCTTTAAGATTTTCGCGTAGGACGGGACTTGTTGGACAACATCTAAAAGGGGAATGTTTATGTTAACCTGCTTAAACAACTCCAGAATCTTCTCCATTTGTGGATTTTGTTTATTGGACCTCAACCGGTTTGGAAATGGAACGTTTTTAAAATTAGTTGAGTCCAATGCTTGTGGAGGAGATTGTGGAGCTGGAGCGGATCCCAGAATTGGTGTTTTCGTGGAGTGAGAAGTGGGTCCGTTCAGAGCAGAAGAAGAAGGAGGAGGGCCTTTTAAAGAATGGAGAATAGGCTCAGAAGACGAAGAAGAAGCGGCCGGGGTGTCATCGTCGATCCGTGTGCCAATGTTGTTTTGCAGCATCCTTCCCGATCTCAATGTAGTCACGGCACTCACATTATGGTTCTGTTGTTCAAGAGCAACATGTACATTATGTGGGTGACCGGGATTTGGGAGTGGTTGAGATGGAAGCTTCCCCTTTCTCTCGCTCGCTTAAGACCGCATTCAGTTGTGCTATCTGGGCTTCGATGGTCTTGATGCTTTGCCCGTGTGCAGCAGTGTGTTGCATCAACGACTGAATGGAAGACTGGATGTTTGCGGTGGATTGTGTCGATTGTTTAACGAATGCCTCCAGACTTCGTTCTAGAGAGGAAACCTTATCGTTGTTTGACGGAACAAAGTTGTTTTGAGGAAAAGAATTGTTGGGTGCAAAGTTGTTCGTCTGATTTTGAAAAGGTTGGGGTTGGAAGGGCTGCTGAAATTGATGTTGAGTTTGTTGTTGCGCTTGTTGTTGCGGCGGATGGGGCCTCTGGAAATTGTTGCCTTGGAATTGATGCTGATTCTGATTCCAGGCGAAATTGGGGTGGTTCCTCCAACCGGGATTGTAGGTGGAAGAGTATGGATCATTCCTCGGTCTTTACTGAAATGCAGCATTAACCTGATTCTGTCCTTGCGATGGTGGATTGTAAAGACACTCTTCGATTAAGTGAGAAGGATCGGAACAACAAGCACAAATGGTACGAAAGGGAAGAACAGGGGCAGGAGCAGGAGAAGAAAATTTGCTCTCTACTGCTTCAAGTTTTCTCGTTATTGCAGCCATTTCAGCTTTCATCGCAATAGAGACATCGAGTTGGTGAATTCCTACCCTAGACTGACCGGTAGAAGTGGAGGTAGAAGAAGAAGTCGGTCTGGTGCTCTCCCATTGTAGCGTTTGTTCCGCAAGGTCGTCGAAGAATTGCCACGCTTCCTCGTCAGATTTTGATAGGAAGTGGCCCTGACAAATGGTTTCCAACAACTGCTTGGTTGCTGGGTTCAGGCCCTCGTATAAGGTTTGGCAAAGTTGTCATTTCTCAATACCGTGGTGAGGACACTGAACAAGAAGGTCTTTATACCGGTCAAAGAACTTCCAGAAGGGTTCAGTAGGAAGCTGAGAGAAATGGTTGATTTCGTTACGTATCCTTGCGGTTTTATAATTCGGATAGAATTTTTTGAGAAACGCTTTAACAAACTCGTCCCAACTGGTTATGGAGTGGGAAGCGGTGCTATACAGCCATTTTTCAGCAAGATCGCATAAAGTGAACGGAATGACCCGTAGCCGTATAGCATCGTCCGACAGCTGGGTGGTTTTCATCATGGCATACACGTTTTGAAATTTGTTGATGAAGATATAGGCATCTTCATATTCAAGCCCATGAAATTTTGGAAGCATGTTAATGAAATGGGGCTTAATTTCAAAATTATCCCCATTGGCCGGTGGAAGAGAAAGACAGGTGGGAAGTGCAGAACGGGTGGGATAGAAACGATCCTGGAGCGCGATTCGCTGCGGTGCTACAACAGGCGGTGGTGGTGGGTTATTCGTCTCCATAGGAGGTGGAGTCAATCATGCGGTAGTCAAAGAGATGTTTGGATTAAATCCTGACATCGCGGAAGAAGAGGTTGGTGATGGTGAAGGTGAGGATGTATGAAAAGAATTCCGGTCAACGTCGGAGTTGGCCGGCAAAGGTAAGGGTGAAAAAGGCATGGACGGAGTTTCGACGTCTGAGTCGATCGCGTAGTCGGTAGCAACTAACGTAACGCGGACTAGGAGGGCGCTAGTGTCCCGAGTCCAAGCGGACATACACTAAACGAGTTTAGTATAGTCAAAACGGAGAAGGTGAGGGTAAGAAAACGTCAATGGAGAAATACGATGGGTGGTGGGTGAAAAATGGGATTTTGGTGATAAAGGGCAAGTTTTTATAAAAGTTTTTGATTTTTTCCTTTTTTTTTAGAAAGAGCTTTACAGAAATATGTACGGACTTACGGCTTCAAGCAATCATAAACAAGATATGCACAATCACACCTAGATCTAGGGTCACCTAGGTTAGCTAGACAGCTCCTAACTGTTCCAAAGGGCTAGAAATAGGACCTCAAACCGCCTCTTCTCCGCCAATTGCGGCCAGGTAAGTGCCAGGTAAGTGGGAGGCTCCCCACTACGTAAGTAGTGGTCCTAATTAAGTAACCACTTGCCTTGGACACACTTGCCTAGACACCGCAAAGTAAGGATAGGATAAACGACCGATGCCTGTAACTAGTCCTCTGTCCTATTGAGCGCGAAGTCCTTAGGGCTGAGTCTAGTATTTTTTAATTAACAATGGTCAATGCATATGCTTTTTGTGATTTCTGGGGTCCTGGGAAGGGTGATGAAATCTCCACCTAATCTGAATTGGTTTCAAGCCCCTTAAAGTCCGTATTAATAAATGCAAAGCAGTAACAAATCAACTGCAAACAATTTTTTTTTAGCGCGGCGCAAAGAATCCTGCACAAAAACAACTGCAAACACTTGCTCAGGCCGCGGTTCCGCGGCAGAAAAGAGAGATTGGGCTTCCAATTTTTTTGTGTGTGCTGGTCTGGGAGTCCTCTGCTTGTCTGGATTTCCTGAATCTTGATTTGCTCACTGTATCCGCTCCAGATTTTTATAGTAGACCATTGGCTCTTGTCTTGATCCGTCGCGGTGTAGCCGCGAGATATGGGTCTAACTTCCCACGTCTTTGGCACTGAACTCGAACTTCGTATTATCCTGCACACTTGCACAAAAACTAATCAAAAATAACAAGATGGGTTTTTTTACAATGTATACATTTTTTTGTTTTGTTTTTCGGTTATATTTATATTCACAAATTAACCCGAAATTACACTAAGAAATAAACTACCGTCTCCCCGGCAACGGCGCCATTTGATTGGAAGGGGGAAGAGAATTTGCGTGCTAAGTTTGTTACCACAATCAAGACGGTTTCGCTTGTAGCTAGCCGGTTGAGTACGGGTTATCCGCAGGAAGATGAGAATCTTTTTCTATGTGCTTTAACGAGTTAAGTCCAATTTTCCAGGTTTGTTTTTAGATTACTTAAGTGCTAAAATGATATATATAGAGAGCTTGTTAGGGTTAGGATTAGATTGGTTTGAGTTAGGAGTTGCTCACTTCTTTCGTTGCCACTCTTAATATCGGTGTTACGGTAATCAGCAACAACGGGGATTAGCACGACTAGGAAGGAACTTGCGAGTATAAGCTAGGCTTTCCAATGCATAAGTTCTTCCTTTTGGTGCTTGTCCGTCCGTTCTTGGCTCTTAGCCTTAACCTCCGGTTAATTCAACCACAACCGGTCTCACTACGGAATCACCGCTATCATGTAGGATAGGGTGCCGTAGGGAGCGGATTGTGGTTCAATTAACGGGAGTTCGATTTAAGATGTTGGGCAAGGAAAGAGTGAAAGAGATTTCCTTCTCTCAAACTTCCCTTATCCTACCCTAACAAGTATGGAAACTACCCACCCATCATAAGAAAAATGAAAATAAAACAAAGGAGGAAGATGGAAAGAAAGAGATTAGAAGATTACAACTAGCTATTTGCGACCTCACCTCGGCAAGGATCAAGCGTAAGGTTGTTTAAAGATAAAGAAAAAGAGAACAAGAAAGAAACAAACACAAATAACAACAACTAAATTAGCAAATGAAAATTACAAGCAATAATAGTTAACAAAATAAAAAGACAAGCATGGTAAGAACAAGAACTCCTTTATTCATTCTTCACTCATAAAAGCTCACTACAAGTTTTTTAATGGAGAAGAGATGAGAGGAGGAGGAAGAACAACAACATATAACCTAAAATCTAAATACAAGATTATGGATCCTTGGCTTTGGCAAGTTCTGGACTATTTATAGGCAGGGAACTGGAAATCTAGGGCAACAATCTGCCTCTTCATAAAAAGACCAAAATAACCCTAAAAGCCCACCTACTGCCGCCTCCGTACGGCCGCGGTTCCGCGGCCTAAGCATGCTTAGGCCGCGGTTCCGCGGCCATAGTAGGGTGTTAGGCCTTTATTTTTTGTGGCTTTTCCTGTTTTGTAGTGACCTTCAGTCTGGTATATGTTTTTTCTTAGAATTTCTTCACGATTTTTCCAGAATTTCTGTTGAACAAAAAGGTGATGAATATGGATTTTTTTGTCATGATTTCCTCGAGCTCCGCGTAGATATGTTGGATCTTGTGTTGCCATTGAGCCTTGTCCATGAAAATGACATTGATTTGCCATTTTGTCTCTTAAACTGGTATGTGGCAACATACGGATAGAGAGCGGAGACCTGTGTTTTATCTGTGGTTGGCAACAATCCGGATTTTGTCGTGTTTTTCCATAAATTTCACCGTTTAGAACCGAGAACCTGTATCCTGCAATTGACTAGCAAACACGGCTCAAGAGTACCTACCGATAAGCAATATGATAAGAATTGGGCGGTATAAAAATGCAAAAATCTGATATGAACAGTTCTTCACAGCAGTCTAGTGATTCTTCCCTGGGTTTGACTGATACCTGCTTACTACACTCAGTGTATAAGCTATATCAGGGCGTGTACACAACATTGCATACATTATTGATCCTACGGAAGAAGCGTAGGGAATAATGCTCATGCGAACTCTCTCTTCATCAGACTTTAGACAATCGTCCTTGGAGAGAGTGACTCCATGGCAAGCGAGTAAGGCACCCCGCTTGGAGTCTTCCATACTAAACTTCTTTAGGATGGTGTTGATGTACTTGGTTTGGGACAATCCCAATAACCGTTTGGATCTATCCCTGTAGATCCGAATGCCCAAAATGTACATGGCATCTCCCAGGTCCTTCATGGAGAACCTAAGTGATAAGAATGATTTGACCGACTGTAGCATAGGAATGTCATTTCCTATCAGAAGAATGGCATCCATGTACAATACGAGGAATGCGACAGTTTTCCCTATAGTCTTCTTATAAACACAAGGTTCATCTGGATTTTTGATGAAATCAAACTCTTTGATAACATCATCAAAACAGATGTTCCAACCACGTGATGCCTGCTTTAATCCATAAATGAATGTAAGCAACCTACACGCCACGGCTACATACCATGACTACGATATCTGATGTTTGGGTGTCATGACTTGTTAAAGGTTTGCATCATTGACCAGGTATGGATTATGATGAAACCTTCTCTAAGTAGCTATGCTTAAGTCCATCCAGATCCTACTTGCCACGGCTACATACCATGACTACGATATCTGATGGTTGGGTGTCATGACTTCTTTTATAAATGATAATTTAGAAGAGAGAGTCTATAAGTACACAGTCAGAGGGCTTCGTAGACAGTGGGAGCAGCGGAAACGTGTGCAAGATGTTTTATATGATAAAGCAGGCATCGCGGAGTTGGAACGTCTGTTTTGATGTGTTAGTCAAAGTGTTTGACATCATCAAAATGATAGATGAACCTTGTATATACAAAAAGATAGTAGAGAGTATGGTGGTGATCCTCGTAGAGTACGTGGATGACATACTCTTGATAGGGAAGAAGTTTCCTATACTACGCTCGGTCAATCTCCGCTTATCACAAGGATTCTCCATATAGGATCAAAGTGATACCTCCTAAATCCTGGGTTTTGGATCTATGAGATAGATCTAATTGGATGTTAGGATACTCACTGGCTATAGTGAGATGGTATCAATTGATCCTGGGGAGAATCACTGGAAGGGTTTCAGGGTTATAAGGATGACTGAATGTCAGTCACAGGCTTTGTCTTTACCCTCGGTAAAGGGACGGTATGTTGGAAGAGTTCCAAGTTAGATACCGTGACATACTGAACGATAAAGGCTAGATACATCGCTACCAAAGATGCTACCAAAGAGGCAGTCTTGGTGTATATTAGTTCATGAGATGAATTTCGTTCCTACCATTGTGTGACAATGGAGTTGTGGCTTATGCCTAGGAACGCCTGTCCATAAGTGATCCAGACATATTCTAAGGCAGTGTCACCTGATCATGGAGATGGTTGATCTTCAGGGGATCGAGGTCAGGAGAGTAGACTCAGAGGACTACACGGAGGATCCACTCACAAAGGCCTTTTCCCAGAGAGAGACTATTATGGGATGATTGAGTATGAAATACTACAACCACTGTTATCAGATGGCCCTAGTGCAAGTGGGAGATTGTTAGTTATATGTATACCCTAGAGGCCATTACTATACATGTGATGTATATTGTAGTGGATGCTTGGATATATATAGGGAGGACTTTCTTGCTCGACATGATAGTATGCTATCTGGTTACTACCTTAATGTGTATACTGATTGTCTCTCTGATACATGTTGGTAAAGCCCTTAGGATGTGTACTTGACTACCTGGACTATGATGCGGATCATACTAGTGGGGACATGGTAGTCTATAAGTACATCTTTCAAGGTCCCTAGTCGTGGGTGTATCGAGACGAGGCATCGATATACCAGAGTAGACTAGCGTATGCCTTCTCGACCCATATAGATGGGCGATGGATGATCTCATATCCATTGGTGTTTGACATCAGAGATGATATACGGGTGCTCAGTGGAGACTGAGTACACTGGACGGACTCGCCGAGAACTCCCAGATGGTATTATACCTTACGTCAGATGGCAGTTCTCTGGTGACACTGGTACAGGTTAGTCTGTAGACCCGAGATCGTCATAGAGCCTTGTGTGATTCCCACTGTGCTTTGATTTCCACCTTACCACGTCCAAGAGGGCGTGCAAAACGGTGGTTTTTGGGTACAGTCCCGAGTCACATGGAGGCAATGAGCGATAGTAGGGGTTTCGTCTCTCCCGGTATTGGGGGTTGATGTTGCGCTATGCTCGATTGGCCATAACAGGGAAATCCCTGGCCAGGGCTGGTTTAGAGATATACTGGTAAGTGTTACCAGTAGTTTCTCGACTCGTTATGAGCCTCATATCGGCATGACTTATCGGTTATTGGGGTCTGACGTTTACCACCCCTAGAACTGATATGCGACATATCAGACGAAGAGACCGGACTGTACGGTAGTGTTACTGTCAGGCTTTTACAGGAGTTGGAGCGGGCTTGCTTGCTGATCTTCTGATCGCTCAATACCCGGGTAGCCGTTACGTCCAGCTAGTACCGCTGACGGCTTGTGGGTGCTTGATATGATCATCACCTACTGCCGGTGTATTGACGAGTCTTTAGAGTCCTACATAGAGGTTTTACTGGCTCAGGCAAAACGAAATAGGAGCACATATGTGATATATGCGGGACTGAGAATAATGCGTGTATGTGATACCGTATTCTATTCTCGCGATGTTTGTATCGATTGGTTGTATGCGATATAACCTAGTTATCGAATCAAGGGTTGATTCGATAAGTCGATACATTGGATGTTAGTCGGTTATATGTGATATAACCGGATTATTAAGTCAAGTATTGATTTAATAATTTAGTGTATAATTGTATATGTGATATACTAATTTACATTAACTAACTGGTTCACTTAAGCATTTATTTTTCTCACTTGTGCACAACTTAATATATATGTGATATATATTTATTTGTGTACATTTTTGTATCATGGTTGTTGATACAACTATCATGGGTATAGAAGACTTATACCATACTAATTATATTTGTTAGGTTTTTATATTTAAAGTAATTCTAAAACAAATGGATAATGAGCACAAATGCATGAAGCTTCATGAAGCTTATCTTTGCATTTGACTTAGTCCACTAGTTTTGTTTTACTTAAGATATTAGTTAACCTAACCACTATGATTACCCATGGTAATGTCTCTACATGAGTTAGTATATGATACTCACTCACCATGGTTAGTTTATTCTCTCTCTTGATCATTATCCCCATTCTTTTCCTTTGTTCATCTTCTTCTTCATTGAGCAAAAGAAAAAGCTTGCTAGGGTTTTGAAAATAGAGTGAAACTAAGTGAGAAAAGAAATTCTAAAGTGTACCCATTTCCTATCTCACCATCCTCTACTAGACTAGCACTTTAGTTTAGGATGTTTGCTTCACTAATTCTTTGGTTAGTGAAGTAGAAGCTTGAGTTCGTATTCACTCGACGTAGATCATCTTCGGCCTCGAAGACTTCAAGCAATTCCGTTGCCTCTTCTCATGCAGCCATCCAAGAGCCCGGATGTTCGATGATCGCAGCGAAGGGACCACTACAAGGAGCTTAAGAAGTGAAGGACCGATCTACAAAGGTTGTATTTCGTATTCACTTAGTGTTAAAGAGTTTAACTTGCATGTGTTAACCTAATTTTCTAGCAAAGATCTTGTTTAGAGTTATTCGGCACGGCTAAAATTTTAATCCGGCATGGTTGATGCCTTGTAGAACCATCTTAGAGTGCCTAGTAACCCTACAGAATAGATATCCAAACGAATGTTTTGGATATCCCACAAATATACATTTGACCGATCGTGTCTCGAGTTTGTCCGGATTCTGCTTTTTGACAAAAGCCGGACAACCCCAAATCTTAACTCGCTTAAGAGATGGTCTCTTCCCATACCATATCTCATATGGAGTGGTAGACACGGTCTTGGTTGGAACTTTGTTTAACAGATTAGCTGCAGTCTCCAATGCATTCCCCAAAAAGAGAGGTAACTCAGAATCCCTCATCATGGATCGTACCTTATCTAATAGGGTACGATTTCACCGTTCTAACACACCGTTATGCTGTGGTGTGTAAGGGGGAGTAAGCTGAGAGAGAATCCCATTCTCTTTTAGGAAGTTCAGGAACTCAGTACTAAGGTACTCTCCACCTCGATCTGATCGAAGTATCTTGATGCTCATTCCTGTTTGTTTTTCTACTTCAAGTTTGTACTCCTTGAATTTCTCGAAAGCTTCAGACTTATGCTTTATCAAAAACACATGACCGAAACTTGAGAAATCATCAGTAAAAGTTATGAAGTAGGAAAAACCGCCTCTTGCATGTGTAGACATTGGTCCACATACATCACTATGTATGAGGCCCAAGAGCCCAGTAGCTCTTTCTCCGTGTCCACTAAACGGAGTTTTGGTCATTTTACCTTTGATACAAGACTGACAAGTTGCATAAGATTTATACTCAAAAGGATTTAAATATCCATCCTTATGAAACTTGTTTAGTCTTGTTTCATTAATATGACCAAGTCTACAATGCCAAAGTATTTATGTAGATCTGTATATGGGGGTTATATTTTTATTATCAAGATATCGCGTTATGATTTAAATTCTTACGTAAATTCTCCATATTGAAAAACTAGATTTTTTAATAGATATGGGTAATATTTAAAGAGATCCAGTATTATCTGTAGAATCTAAATATATATATTTATATATATAATATATAAAATTGTTATATATATATTATATCTAATATATTAATTAATATAAAATCTCTCTCTCTTTCTCTCTTTCTCTCGCCTCTCACTCTCTCTGTCTCTGTCTCTCTCTCTGTGTGTGTTTCTCTCTCTCTCTAATATATATATATATATATATATATATATATATATAACATAATTATTATAAAACTTATTATAAAACTAAACCACACCCTCTCTCTCTTCCTCCTTCTTCTTCACGTCCTCACCCACGAACGCAAACCCTAACTCATGCCGCGCCCCTCGCCGCCGACGACTTCATCTCGTCGCCACCATCCCCTCTGTCCTCGTCAAGTCCAGAGAACCCAGTAACCCAGCATCACCACCTCTTCTTCTTCTTCTTCTTCTTCTTTCTTTTCTTTTCCTGATCCCTGATCGTCTCGCCGGATTTGCGCACGTCGCCGACGATCCAGACGACCAGCCACCATCATCATCTAGCCCCATTACCACGTCACGCAGCCACTCAGTCAGGTCCAGTTGCAGGGTTGCCTAGCACGGCAGCAAGGTTTCGGGAGGCATCGTCCATGCCAATTTCAAAATTTTGCCGTTCTAGCTAACCCTAACCCTAGAATCGTTACTAGAAAATCCGACGAAATGAAATACAAACAACTTTGCAACTAAAGTGAACAAGGAATACAATCTTTGTAGACCGGTCCTTCACTTCATTAGCTCCATGTAGTAGTCCTTTCACTGCGATCATGAACTCCCGGACTCTAGAGAGGCTCCCATGAAGAAATGAACAAGCTTGCATCGAAATCTTTGAGGCCGAAGATGATCTACGTTGAGGAGACACTAACCCAAGATACTTCTTCACTAATTGTGGAATTAGTGAAGCAAACATCCTATACTAAATGGCAAGTAGTAGAGGATGATGAAGTAGGAATTTTACTCATTTTAGAAATAATTTTCTCACTATTTATCCTCATCTTCATTGAAGCTAGAAAGCTTTTTGATGGAAGAAGAAGAAGAAAAATAAATCTCTCATGAATAAATCTCAAGTAGAGAATGGCAACCATGGTGAGTTAACATCATATGTTAATCTTTGTAGAGAGTGAACCATGGCTAGCTATAATGGTTAGGTTTATAAATATGTTTAGTAAAACAAAACTTGTGGACTTAGTCAAAAACACTATAAGCTTCTACAAGTTTCAAGCATGACTAATTCCATCAATTTTGAATTACTTAAATAATTAAAAACCTTACATTAAAGCAAGCATGGTGTAAGTCATACACACATTCTTATTGCAAGTATCATCAAGCATGACACATATCATGTACACACACACACACACACACACACACACACACATCACATATATATGATGTGCACAAGTCAAGTGAGAAAACAAATCATAAGTGAGCATGTATTAGTTAATGTATGTTAATTTATCAAATATATAATTATACATTAAATTATCAAATCAATACTTGACTTAATAATCTGGCTATATCACATATAACCGACTAATACCATGTGTATCAACTTATTGAATCAATACTTGATTCGATAACCCGGCTATATCATATATAACTGACCGATTTCACATATCGCGAGAATAGAATACGGTCACATATCACATATGTGCTCCTACTCCGTTTCGCTTGAGCCAGGAAACCTCTGCGTAGGACTCTAAAGACTCGTCAATATGCCGGCAGTAGGTGATGATCATATCAAACACCCACAAGCCACAAGCAGTCTGCTAAAAGTAACGGCCACCCGGGTATTGAGCGATTAGAAGATCAACAAGCAAGCCTTCTCACACTCCTGTGAATCCAATCAGTAACACTACCATAAAGTCCAATCTCTTCATCTGATATGTCGCATATCTCGTCTAGAGGCGTAAACGTCAGACCCAAGTAACTCGATAAGTCGTGTCGATGTGAGGCTCATAAAGGGTCGTGAAACTACTGATAACACTTACCTGTATATCTCTGAAGCAGCCCTGGCCAGGGACTTCCTGTTATAGCCAATTGAGCACAGCGCAACATCAACCCCCAATACTAGGAGAGACGAAACCCCTCCTATCGCTCATTGCCTCCATGTGACTCGGGACTGCACCAAAAGCCACCGTTTTGCACGTTCCCTTGAACGTGGTAAGGTGGAAATCAAAGAACAGTGGGAATCACACAAGACTCTATGACGATCTCGGGTCTATAGACTAACCTGTACCAGTGTCATCAGAGAACTGCCATCTGACGTGAGGTATAATACCATCTGGGAGTTCTCGGCGAGTCCGTCCAGTATACCCAGTCTCCATTAAGCACCGGTATACTGTCTCTGATGTCAAACACCAATGGATATGGGATCATCCATCGCCCATCTACATTGGTCGAGAAGCTATACGCTAGTCTACTCTGGTATATCAATGCCCTGTCTCGATACACCCACAACTAGGAACATTTGAAGGATGTACTTACCGACTACTCTGTCCACACTAGTATGATCTGCATCATAATCCTGGTAGTCAAGTACTCATCCTAAAGGCTTTATCAACATGTAATAGAGAGACAATAAGTGTACATGTTAAAATAAAAAGCAACCTGATAGCATACTATCATGTCGAGCAAGAAAGGCATCCCTATATATGTCCAAGCATCCACTACAATATACATCGTATGTAGAGTAATGGCCTCTAGGGCATATATTTAACTAACAATCTCCTACTTGCACTAGGTCCATCTGTCGTTGTATCCAATACCCAACAATCAGCAGTGGTTGTAGTATCTCATACACAACCATTCCATAAAAGTCTCTTTTGGGAAAGGCCTTTGTGAGTGGATCTGCCGTGTTGTCCTCTGTGTCTACTCTCCTAACCTCGATCTCCCTGGAGATCAACCATCTCCATGATCAGGTGATACTGCCTTAGAATATGTCCGGATCACTGATGGGACGGGAGTTCCTAGGCATAAACCACAACTCCATTGTCACACAATGGTAGGAACGAAGTTCATCTCATGAACTAATATACATCCAGACTGCCTCTTTGGTAGTATCCATGGTAGCAATGTATCGAGCCTTTATCGTCTAGTTTGTCATGGTATCTACCTTGGAGCTCTGCCAAAATACCGTCCCTCTACTGAGGATAAAGACAATGCCTGTGACTGACATTCATTCGACTTTACCATCCTGGAAGCTATCCAGTGATTCTCTCCAGAATCGATTGATACCATCTCACTACACCTAGTGAGAATCCTAACATCCACTTAGATCTATCTCATAGATCCAAAACCCAGGATTTAGGAGGTATTACCTTGATCCTATATGGAGAATCCTTATGATAAGAGGAGATTGACCGAGTGTAGCATAGGAAACACCTTCCCTATCAAGAGTATGTTATCCACACACAATACGAGGAAGACCACAATACTCTCTACTACCCTTTTGTACATATAAGGTTCATCTACCATTTTGATGAAGTCAAACACTTTGACTACCACATCAAAATAGTTGTTCCAACTCCGCGATGCCTGCTTTAACCCGCAAAGCAACTTGCACACGTTTCCGCTACTCCCACTGTCTACGAAGCTCTCTAGCTGTGTACTTATAGACGCTCTCTTCTAAATCACTATCTAGAAAAACAGTCATGACACCCAACCGCCAGATATCGTAGTCATGGTATGGAGCAATGGCAAATAGGATCCGGATAGACTTAAGTATAGCTACCAGAGAAAAGGTTTCATCATAAATCACACATGATCGATGACGAGAACCTTTTACAACAAGTCTAGCTTTGAAAGTCTCAACTTTTTCATCTACACCAAGTAATCTTCTCAAGATATATTTACTCCTGATGGGGATTTAACCCTTCAGATATAGCAACCAAAGTCCATACTTTGTTGGTGTACATAGATTCCATCTTAGATCACTTAGCATCCATCCATTCTTACAGAGTCACTACTCCTGATGGCCTGCTCGAAACTAGTTGGGTCACCATCTCATGATGCAATCCTCGCTCCCACTATCATAGAGAAAACCGAAGTATCTCCCAGGTGGATGAGAAACCCTACCAAATCGGCGGAGAGGCTGAGGTTCGTCGGGAACTATTGAATCCTACGGTTCTACCAAATCGTCAGCTGTAGTTTGTATAGCTGGAACCCCTTCCAGTTCTACCTCATGACCACTAATTTCTTCACAAGAAATTCCTTTTCTAAAAAGGTGGTCATGCCGTGAAATAAAACAACTTTTGTTCCTCGGTGCGGTAGAAGATATTCCCTTGCGAATGCTTGGGATATCCAACAAACTTCCACAGAACTGACCTTGCCTCGAGCTTGTCCGGATTTTGCTTTTAGACATAGGCCGGACAATCCCAAATCTTAACTTGCTTAAGACATGGGCTCTTCCCATTCCATATCTCATATGGAGTGGTAGGCTTAGTTGGAACCATATTCAATAGGTATGCAGCTTCTCAAGTGCATAACCCCCAAAGTAAATAGGCAATTCAGTAATACTCATCATAGAGCGCACCATATCTAATAGGGTGTGATTGCTCTATCCCGATACACCGACGTGCTGTGGTGTATACGGAGGAGTAATGTTGAGAGAGAATCTCATTCTCCCTTAGAATAATCCATGAATTCTGTGCTCAAGTATTCTCCTGATCACATCAAAAGACATAATACTTATACCCGTTTTAGTTCTCTACTTCTGACTTATATTCTTTGAATTTCTCAAAAGTTTCAGACTTGTGTTTCAACAGGAACATATGTCCGAATCTTGAGAGATCATCAATAATGTAATGAAGTACAAAGAACCGGTCCTGGCATGTGTAGACAGGGGACTTACATACTTCATCATATATCAATCCCAAGAGTTCACTAAATCTTTCTCTGTTTCCAATAAACGGAGCTATGGCCATCCTATCTTTGTGACATGACTGGCAAATTTCACAAGATGTAAATTCAAACTGATTTAAATATGCATCTAAATGTGACTTAGCTAGTTGTGTCGCATTGATATGACCTAGTCTACAATACCCCAAGAAGGATTCGTTCATTTCTGAACTCTTCCTCTTGTGTGTGTTCTGTATGTTAAGAACTGCGGTTCGATTTAGAACGTATATGTCATTAGATAACGTGCCTGAACCGATCAACACTTGATATAGGAAAATGTTCAAAACATTATCCAACAATACAAAATTATATCCTTCTTTACTTAATAAAGAGACTGATATGATGTTGTATATCAAGTTCGGTATCTAATAACATTTGTTCAGAATCAATGTATTTGGTAATACAAGGATAACTGCCAACAAGCTTGGCTGCCACACTTGCACCGTTTCCAACTCTTGAAACTTATCATCCATTCCCAGTTCTCTACCTGTCCGTAGTCCATGTAACAGATTACATATATAGGATCCTGATCCGGTATCTCATACTCAGGACGTAGAGGATGCTGAGAAACAGTTCTCGGTAATAAACATACCCGAAGAAGATGTATCAGCATGCACTTTCTTCGTTTATGCGACACGGGAATCCTGGTAATCCCCCATTTCCTTCTCGTTCTTATAACAATTATAAGTTGGAGAGGGACTAACGTTCCCCAGCTCAGTATAACAAGCGGGTTTGATCAATGCATCCATATTATTATCTTGATTAAGCCGTGATATGGTCACTACCTGGAGAGAGATAGAAGAAAACACTCTATGTATGCTCTTGCAAGATTAGATTGGTTATTATTTTATCTAATCAGGATGACTCCTACTGTTTTAGTCAAATCTTCCTTCAAACCTTAAAAGGAAAGACTAACCGGGATTAATTACACCTACAAGTTCGCCAATCTTTCGGCCAGGCCAATGTCGGTACTTTGAGGGAGGTTCCCCGTGCTTTCACACGGACCTAATTAAAATAAATCTCGTTTTCCCAGGAGCGTAACCCCATTGACACCTTTCTAGACACCTACTTGATCGGCTAATTGTAATGTGTAAAACTCTCCCAGTAGTAACTCTTACTCGCAGTGGGTATCGGGATCCAACTATCTCATAGAAGGTATGCAATCTCATTGAAAATTTCAACACTTGAAATTCCCGATAATGTTTTGCCCCAAGCGTCCTATGACCTTGACAGAGATCAACAAACCATAGGCTGCTAGTCAAGTTCAACCCGTCATTTCATGATTGAAATAAACCCACCAGCACGACCCTTGACAGAAGTCAACAAGGTCGCACGACTACCCTAAATCAATCGCATCATATGCTTTGCAGATAAACACTAATCAGCTACCGCACACTATGCCTTGATAGAGGTCAACAAAAGCACGAATACTAACTACTACTTATCTGAAATGACGGAGGGCTACGATAGGTTTTTAAGAAAACCTTTTGCGTAATGAACTTGATCTCGTTGTAGAATCGAGTGATTTTGTAAAGGAGTGTTTTTGAGGCTTTTACTAGTTTTGCTAAAGAAGTCACTCCCTGTGAAGAGATTTCGGCTCTTTCCTTATCGAATAAGGTGCCGGATATTCTACAAGGAATACCACTATGCAAAGTAAGAACTAGAGCAACCAGTTTTTAAAACAAGTTTCTACAACATATTTTAGGTTTTTTTTATTTCATTAATCTAATTAATGAAGTCCCATCATAATATGCTTCCCAAGCATCACATATAAAACGAAAGCAACAATATATAATATATATAATATATATATATATATATATATATATATAATATAGGCATTCGTCTGAACATATCACAGTGATCACGTCACAGCAGCAGAAGATAACATATGAAATATTTGATATACTAGGATTTCCGTGTTTTAAATTAAGCCTGTATAAAACAAGGATTCCACGGTCGTGATGAATAGCCAAACCCACATCCCTAGACCTATACAAGAGCGGCAAGCAACCCTACCAATTCTAGAGTTAGGAGACCCGGTCTCGACTCCTCGAGATGGTCTCCCACAGGACCCTAGAACCCGGTTACTTGTGCTCCCCACCTTAGGTCTATCCTGATGCGGAAAAGTAAACAATATATATCAATGGTGACATCATCCTCAACCCGGAAGTGCCCCAATAAAAGAATATTACATACAACCTTTTACATGAATGAAAATGAAAAACTCTTATCTCACATTAAAAAAAACCAGCTATTCAGAACACGGCGATCCAATATAACATATCACAGCAACATATAACATCACATATCATCAACGTAAGTAAATATGCGTATCCCAGTTGTCGTTGACATATAGCACCAAAACCGGCGATACACCACATATTACACTTACGGTCGCAGAAAAGAAAGTCGGGCAATTCCTTAGACAAACTACAACAGTTGGAATCTACAACCACCTTACATATCATAAACCCGATATATCACATACATTGGATTTCATGCCTAACCAAATGAATTCCTTAGACATCACATGCCTAACAATTATAAACCCCGCATTTTAGTCACGATCTCAAAAACACTTTTCAATATCAAGTCGGGCAATTCAACAAGATTCCCGACAACCTGATCAAATGCTCGTCGGAAACTTTAGCAGACGGCCGCACCCCCCGATGCTGTCGACGAAGTGCATTAAAGCGGAACACCGCTGCCGCGAGCACCCGAACGGATGCTTTTGGGGACGAGGTTCTCCTACAGTCACTTGGTCAGGGCTATAGGGCGTGGCTATCTAATAATGTTACCCGGCGAGTATCCGCGTATGCTACGTGCTACGGACTTTTGATCACATCAAAATTCCGTGGCAACCAATCAAACGAGACTAAATTACTAGATTTATAAAATTCAAATTAATTATCACATAACTACATTTGGGGTTCCAAGTATTATATCCTATCACATGATATCCGGACGACGTTAAACTTTTCGATCGATTCATCAAAGTCCCACAATTTCCCGATAGCTTAACACTTGAGCACAGTTTAATAATACCCAGAACATGCCACAGTACCTATACACCAGCCGTAGAAGGGCAGACCCAAGCCTCACTCATGTCACCACGGAACTGCGGAAAACCCTAGGGTATGACCGCGGTTCCACGATCCAAAAAGTCGAGTTAGGGTTTCATTCTTCTAGAGGGTTCACAGAATTATTTGCATGATTTTCCGAATACGTTAAACTAGGAAAAATGGGTCTTTGACATTCGATCGAACATTTTAACTTCGCCTAGACAATAAGAGAATCCCCGAAACAATGTTAAAACTATGAATACCAAACACTCTGAATTTTTTATAGTGTAAAATCACATCACATGCAAACTTAGAAAAATCAAACAACACATGAAACACCAAAACCCAGAGACTGGAACACAGTACAAAATTCAACCAAAACCAACACCATTGGGCCGAGCAGGCCGAAAAAATGATCAATATTTCGGCAAGAGGGGCTCAATTTTGTACTGTGTTCATGTTGCATCTCATACAACATTCTGCAGTTGTTTAAAAAAAAATTATAGGACTTTTAAAATCGACGGAAACTAGGGTTTTGTGATGCAAGTTTCGGAGTAGTTTCGGTTTTGTAATCTTAACAAAATCCGTATAATTTTCTAGCATGGCTTTGATACCACTGCAGGGTTGCCCAGCATGGCAGCAAGGTTTTGGGAGGTATCGTTCATGCCAATTTCAAAAATTTGCCATTCTAGCTAACCCTAACCCTAGAATCATTACTAGAAAATCCGACGAAATGAAATGCAAACAACTTTGCAACTAAAGTGAACAAGGAATACAATTTTTGTAGATCGGTCCTTCACTTCATTAGCCCTGTGTAGTAGTCCCTTCACTGCGATCATGAACTCTCGGACTCTAGAGAGGCTCCCATGAAGAAATGAACAAGCTTGCATCGAAGTTTTCGAGGCCGAAGATGATCTACGTTGAGGAGACACTAACCCAAGCTACATCTTCACTAATTATGGAATTAGTGAAGCAAACACCCTATACTAAATGGCAAGTAGTAGAGGATGATGAAGTAGGAATTTTACTCATTTTAGAAATAATTTTCTCACTGTTTATCCTCATCTCCATTGAAGCTAGAAAGCTTTTTGATGGAAGAAGAAGAAGAAAAAGAAGAAGAAGAAAAAGAAATCTCTTATGAATAAATCTCAAGTAGAGAATGGCAACCATGGTGAGTTAACATCATATGTTAACTTTTGTAGAGAGTTAACCATGGCTAGCTATAATGGCTAGGTTTATAAATATCTTTAGTAAAACAAAACTTGTGGACTTAGTCAAAAACACTACAAGCTTCTATAAGCTTCAAGCATGACTAATTCCATCAATTTTGAATTACTTAAATAATTAAAAACCTTACATTAAAGAAAGCATGGTGTAAGTCATACACACACCCTTGTTGCATGTATCATCAAGCATGACACATATCATGTACACACACACACACACACACACACACACACACACACATATCACATATATACAATGTGCACAAGACAAGTGAGAAAACAAATCATAAGTGAGCATGTATTAGTTAATTTATGTTAATATATCAAATATATAATTATACATTAAATTATCAAATCAATACTTGACTTAATAATCCGGCTATATCACATATAACCGACTAATACCGTATGTATCAACTTATCGAATCAATACTTGATTCGATAACCCAGCTATATCATATATAACCGACCGATATCACATATCGCGAGAATAGAATATGGTATCACTTATCGTATTAATCTCGGTCCCGCACATATCACATATGTGCTCCTACTCCATTTCGCTTGAGCCAGGAAACCTCTGTGTAGGACTCTAAAGACTCGTCAATACGCCGGCAGTAGGTGAGGATCATATCAAACACCCATAAGCCGCAAGCGGTCTGGTAAACGTAACGGCCACCCGGGTATTGAGCGATCAGAAGATCAACAAGCAAGCCTACTCACACTCCTGCGAATCCAATCAGTAACACTACCGTACAGTCTGGTCTCTTCGTCTAATATGACGCATATCTCGTCCAGGGGTGGTAAACGTCAGACCCCAGTAACTCGATAAGTCATGCCGATGTGAGGCTCATAACGGGTCGAGAAACTACTGATAACACTTACTAATATATCTATGAAGCAGCCCTGGCCAGGGACTTCCTGTTATAGCCAATCGAGCACCGCGCAACATCAACCCCCAATACCGGGAGAGACGAAACCCCTCCTATCGCTCATTGCCTCCATATGACTCGGGACTGTACCCAAAAGCCACCATTTTCCACGTTCTCTTGAACGTGGTAAGGTGTAAATCAAAGCACAGTGGGAATCACACAAGACTCTATGACGATCTCGGATCTACAGACTAACCTGTACCAGTGTCACCAGAGAACTGCCATCTGATGTGAGGTATAATACCATCTGGGAGTTCTCGGCGAGTCCGTCCAGTATACCCAGTCTCCACTAAGCACCCATATACTATCTCTGATGTCAAATACCAATGGATATAGGATCATCCATCGTCCATCTACATGGGTCGAGAAGCTATACGCTAGTCTATTCTGATATATCGATACCCTGTCTCGATACACCCACGACTAGGAATATTTGAAGGATGTACTTACTGACTACTCTGTCCCCACTAGTATGATCTGCATTATAATCCTGGTAGTCAGGTACTCATCCTAAGGGCTTTATCAACATGTAATAGAGAGACAATAAGTGTACATGTTAAGATAAAGAGCAACCTGATAGCATACTATTATGTCGAGCAAGAAAGTCATCCCTATATATGTCCAAGCATCCACTACAATATACATCGTATGTACAGTAATGGAATCTAGGGCATACATATAACTAACACCAGTCTTGCGTATGTAAGTTTTTGCACCGTGACTTTATTTCGACGTCGGAACGTGACATCCGTATCTCAACGTGAGATCCGATCTGGCAAGTTCTAAACTTGCAATATGCTATGTTATTATATCAATATTTACTCGATAAATTATAGTGCATGTGTTTTACTATTCAGCAGAGATTACCGATTTACGGTTTTATAATATCTATCTGTATCTGTAATGATAATAGTTTATCTAGTTGCATGCCGGAACGTCATGTTATTATCATACTACTATATCAGTTCAATATGCTATCTAGTTTGCATCATACATGGTAATGGGCGTATAATGGTTATTACAGATAGATACATATGCATCCTGGAAATAGTTGTGTCTACCGTGTTTCAATATTGATTACAGTTTTACATTGGTATCTGTTTTGGTTAATATACATTACATGACATGGAACGACACATTACCAGACTTGTTACTTGGATCCTATTGCTAATGCCAACAATCCTGATTGTTGTCCTGACGGACTTGACTTGTTGTCTGTATAGACAAGACCTGTACCTGACTGATCCTGTGTTGACATTAGATTTATAACATCAATACGTGACTTGAACACAGAACCTTGGAGGAAAATGGGAAATCAAGAATATAACCAAAACGTAACTCAGGAGGATATTATTATTGTTTGTCGTGATTCCGGGTGTTACGGAATAATCATTGTTATTGTTTGTCGTGCTTTCGGGCGTTATGGAATAAATCATTGTTTGCCGTGATTCCGGGCGTTACGGAATAAATCATTGTGCTGTGGTCCCGCGGGGGTTTGAACGGGATATCTACTGTTGAGTTATGATGAGGATTATATTAATTGATTTCAAAAACTTGTAGAGTAGATAACCTAGAAAAACAGACTTTAGGATACACATCACATACATACAGCTCATTGTTCTACACCTGTGTTTATTATTCATACGCATGTTTAATAATAGCATCATATCCTAGTTATTACTATTATTTTAGTATTTATGACACACCGACATCTGGGTTTTTCATGGCCCAGTTCCTCTACTTTTATCGTAGGCAGATCAAGAATACTTTAGCAATCAAGCCGAGCAATGAGGAGTTGACTATTTTATTGATATGAGCCCATATTGGGACGTGATTTAGAAACTATTGTTTTATTGGATCTTAATTCGTTTCCGCTTTATGCATTTTCTTGATTTTATTTATTATGGCAGATGGACATGTGTTAGCTAGATTATATTTTTACCGTTCATAATATCCGATTGACAGCCGTAATGTGACTATGGAGGGATGATTCCTAGCCACGGGTAGCATGGTTGGCTCCCGTGCCGTGTTTACGTATTTTGGGAAGCAGGGCGTGACAGGGTTTGTTTGGTATCAGAGACATAGGATTTAGGGTTAGTCGGTTTGGTTCTTTTGTAGTTGAGTATTGAACCCGATACACTATCCAGGAAATCCGGAATTAGAAACATGTCCTACCACATTGCTATCTTGCCAGTCTTGAATTTATTGCTATCTTGTTTATTGAATCTTGTTTATTGTTACTAATCCCTTTCAATGTCTTGGCTTAAGAATCATGGCGGATAGAGATTTGCAGTCATACAAGAGGCGTGTTGATAACGCTGCATTGCTTGGAGTTGTACGTGGTATGCTTGAAAATCAGAAGCGGCAAACTGAGCTAAATCAGCGGCAGGCCGAGACTTTCCAGGAGGGTTTGCGAACGGTCCAGCAGTCCGTAGTTGCAGTAGCGACCAGGCCAACACAGCGTGAGAGCACCGTGGCGGACTTTAGAAAGCTCGATCCGTCCATATTTACAGAATTGGAGGAGCCATTGCCAGCGGAGTAGTGGCTAGTAGATGCAGAGAACCTGCTTGTCGCCGCGCAGATTCCAGATGAGAAAAGGGTGGATGTAGTACGCATCCAATTGGTAGATTACGTTCGCGAGTGGTGGCTCGTAGAGGAGACCCGTATGACCAAACCGATCAGTTGGGCAACGTTTTCGCGTAGCTTCTTGGAGAAGTTCTTCCCACAATCTGCTCGGGAGGAAATAGAAGAAAAGTTTATTAGCTTGAAGCAGAATGGTGGATTCTGAATAGACCCGGCTCAGTCGATTTGCGGGGCCCTTAGTTGCCAACGAGGCAGATAGGGTAAGGCGGTTTATGCGTAGCTTGGATGTGGGGATTCAGAGACACATCATATCTCTGGGATTGACCACCTTCTCCCAAGTTCTCAAGGAGGATAGAGAACAACAGAGATTATCGGTGAAAGCAAAGGGTACGCAACAGTAAGAAGTTGTAGTGCGGAAGACGGCGTTTACGCTAAACAGAGCTCATGTACATAGAGGAATTCAGATAAATAAACAGGGGACAATGCCTATGAAAAGGACCTCTATTTCAACGCAAAAGAAGGATGTGATTTGTGATTACTACCAACGATCGGGTCATTTCCATAGGGAGTGCCGGATGAGGCTGGGGCAGTGTCTGGTTTGCGGAGCTGCTGATCATCGAATGCATACTTGTCCTTCGAGAGTTCAGTTGAAGGGTGCGAGAGCACCGCAAAAGCAGATTACTCAGGGGCCTAACCAAGCACGAGCTTTCACCTTGACGGCCGAGGAGGCCAAAGCTTCAGACGATGTCGTTTCAAGTATCCTAATCGTTTATAATTTTCCTGCATTGGCATTATTCAATTCAGGTGCATCCTATTGCTTCATGTCGTCTAAGTTTATTAGTGCACACTCTATTCCACACACGGCCCTGTCTAGTTTCTGGGACATACATAGTGGGAATGGAAGAATTGTATCCAGCAATGAGTGCATGGGTTGCTCGATCGTTATTTGCGGACGGGAGTTATTTGTGGATTTCTTGGTAATTGATACTGACAGCTATGATGTTGTCTTGGGAATAGATTTTTTTGGCATTTTCCACGCTCACATTGATTGTAGGGCAAAGAAAGTAATTTTTCAGATTCCCGGACTTCCGAATTTCATATTTTTGGGAGGTAGCAGATCTGTCGGGCCGGTCGAATTTAGGGCTAGGCAGACTAATATCGTTCTTTCGTCGATGGAAACAAATAAGGAGAAAGCGCAAACAGTAGTTCGGGAGTTTATGGATGTGTTCGAAGACATCTCGGGTTTGACGCCAAAATGAGATGTGGAGTTCACGATTGAACTTATTCCTAGAGCAGCGCCGATTTCAAAGGCTTATTATCCAATGGCGCTGGTGAAACTAGAAGAGATAACGTAACAAGTTGCCGAATTACCAAAAGGATTGGATTCGCAGCAGCACTTCACCCTGTGGAGCTCCAGTTCTTCTAGTCAAGAAGAAGGATGGAACACGATGGATGTGCATCGACTATTGAGAATTGAATCGGGTGACTATTAAGAACAAGTATCCAGTCCCTCGCATAGGTTAATTATTCGATCAACTCAGTAGCGTGAGGGTATTCTCGAAGTTGGACTTGCGATCTGGGTATCATCAAGTTCAGGTGAAATCAGAAGACATTTGCAAGATGACGTTCCGAACTCGATATGGGCATTATGAGTTTTTAGTGATGCACCATTTGGAGTTACTAACACACCAGCGATATTTATGGACTTGATGAAGCGGATCTTTTCACCATTTCTAGATCAGTTCGTGGTGGCATTCATTGATGATATTCTGGTCTATCCGAGGAGCAAAGAAGAGCATGAAGAACACTTGAGGATCGCACTGCAGACGTTGAGTTAAGAAAAGTTATTGGCTCGAAGAAGTGAAGTTCTTGGGTCATGTTGTATCCGGAGATGGAATTGCCGTTGACCCCGAAAAAATTGCAGCTGTTCATGATTGGTCAATTCCAAAGAATGCAGGGGAGATCAAAAGTACTCTTGGGCTTGTCGGATACTATAGAAGGTTTGTGGAGAACTTCGTCCGAATAGCAAAACCATTGACCAAGCTAACACGAAAAGAGATACGTTCGTATGGACTGAGAAATATGCGTCAGCTTTTGAACCGTTGAAGCAAAGATTGACCACCGCTCCTATTCTGACAGTGCCAGACGGTTCCGGGGGCTGGTTATTCACAGTGACGCATCTGGGAAAGGCTTAGGATGTGTTCTAATATAGTATGAGAAGGTAATAGCTTATGCGTCGAGACAATTGAAGACTCATAAGAAGAACTACCCAACTCATGATCTGGAGTTAGCGGCAGTGATTTTTGCTCTGAAGATTTGGAGACACTACTTATTGGGCGGAAGGGTAGAAGTATTTACCGATCACAAGAGCCTAAAGTATGTGTTCACTCAGAAAGAGCTCAACATGAGACAGTGTAGATGGTTAGAGCTGATGGCTGACTATGATCTTGACCTAAAATACCATCCAGGGAAAGTTAATGTAGTGTCGGATACTCTAAGTCGGTTGCCAGCAATACGGATGTTGACTGCACAAAAGGAGATTATAGATAATTTTTAGAGATTCGAGTTGGAGATTGTACTACCGAATTCTTCGAGACAGTTGATGCAGTTTCAAGTACAGTCATCCTTGATCGATAACATTAAAGTAGCACAGTCACATGATACAAGATTGCAGAAGTTTCGAGAACAAGTAGAAACGGGACTTCGAATGGATCTGTTAATTCATGAAGATGGTTCATTATGATATGTAGCCATTTATGTGTGCCTAAAGGAGATGTTCATGAAGAAATCATGAAAGAGGCTCATGGTTCCGCGTATTCGGTACACCCGGGAAGCACGAAGATGTATAGAGATCTGCGACAACATTTCTGGTGGGAATGCATAAAAAGGGAGATTGCTCGCTATGTGTCAAAGTGCTTGGTGTGTCAGCAAGTCAAAACTGAACATCAAAGGGTAGCTGGTTTGTTGCAACCACTTCCGATTCCTCAATAGAAGTGGGAACATATAACCATGGATTTCGTGACAGCTTTACGACGGAGTCCAAAGGGTAATAATGCAGTTTGATTGATTGTCGATCGATTGATCAAAGCAGCTCATTTTATATTGTTTCGAGTTGGTCAGTCGACGGACGTTTTGGCAGAGCGGTGCATGCAGGAGGTTGTGAGATTGCATGGAGTACCTGTGAGCATTGTTTCCGATCGTGATACTCGATTTCTATCATACTTTTGAAGGAGTTTACAGGAAAGTTTGGGAACTCGCTTGAAGTTTAGCACAGCCTATCATCCTCAAACAGATGGCCAGTCTGAAAGAACGATCCAAACTCTTGAAGATATGTTGAAATCATGCATGTTGGACTTCAAAGGTTCATTGGAGGATCATTTGCACTTGGTGGAGTTTTCATACAATAACAGTTTTCAGGCGACTATACAGATAGCTTCATTTGAAGCATTATATGGTCGCAAGTGTCACGACCCGGAAATTTGGCACATGACCGGCACGAGAATCACGCAACGTCTAAAAGCGTAATGTAATTCAAGTAAGCCGAAACCCAGAAATCTTTACCTTTTTTACGGAAAATAGTGGAGGTGCAGTTTTAAAATAAAGGTATAATGAAATTAAGTATTTCCTTAATTGCATAACTAATGTTATATAAAAATACAATGGATTATATACTAGGGTTGAAAACATTTTTCGTCCTCTAAAAATTTGGGCAACACCTCCCTTGTATATTTTTATCCAAAACCACATACATGCAATATATATAAGCATCCCCAAGCGGGAGCTAGCTCTTCACCAATCGGCGGAAACACAACCACGAAATATACAGTAAATATATGACGCCCAATGGCGAAGATCAAACACAGAAATCATAATAATAAAGCAAGACTTCAAAACCTCAAATAGCGAACATACACCCATCGCTCTAAGTCTCGCAACACCAGTCTGTCTAGGTCTACCAACAAACAAAGTCTAGTTTCTGATTGATGGAGTTTAACTAGATACAATAGAAATAAATTCAAGAGTGGGAACGATCCAATGTGTCCCACCTACCATAGCAAACCCCCCAAAAGAAACTATGTGCCAGCGATACCGCTACTGATCCAAGCGGTCAAATCTGCAAGAAAATTGTAGCACAACGGGGATTAGCTGCCAACTCGTGAGTGGAAAACATCAGCAGGTAGAAATCGAATAAACAGCGATTTCTAGGTCATACTATATCATGAAAGTAATACTATGATATCTAGGGTGACCATGTATGCATATATGTCAACAATAGAGTCAGTGAAAATGACATATACAAATAAACATCTGAAATCATATGCCTGTATGCATGTAGATATCATCCACGTGTATCCATCAACGACACAATCAATAGCATGGAACCTAAGTGTCCAACATCGACACTCGAATCATCATCAAAACATATGCCTGTATGTGTGAGGATATCAACCAACGTGTGTCCATCAACGACACATCAATATCATGGAACCTGAGTGTCCAACACCGACACTCGAAACATCATGAAAACCCGTGTCCAGCATCGACACGTAAATCCTCATATCTCAGGCGCCGCATGCGCCGCATCCTCTGATCAGACCTCATATCCATCTCACGATTCCGGTCGGTATCCTCCGGATAACCACCGGGTCCAAACTATCACCGGTAGGTAGTGCTCCCTCCTGCCGGGCTCATCGTCTACATCTCAAGCTTCTTTCCCCGGGGTACCATACCGGGTTCACCATGTACCCACAGACGGCTCATCCAACTCCTCGAATCGGGTCTCGAAAACAATCTCAAAACCGAGAAAACTCATGGTGGACATCTCGAAATCACATCACGAGAAACCGTGTTTTTAAAACAATTTATAATTTCCTTTGAAATATAACCGTGGTTATCAAATCCAGAAATCTCATGAAAACAACATCTCAATGCATATAACCATAAAGTATGATGTATGCAAACATAGAATAGTAATATGAGCATATCAAGAATATCATGCAAGAATATCCTATGATAGTGCTGAACAAAGAATGTACTTTTATGCTTAAGATTAATATCATGATATAGCAGTTTTACTGGTATAGCAATTACCGATGATGAATGTGTGTGAACCGGCAATCTGTGTAAGTGTAACATGCGCATCTTCGGTAATTGTGCAGGTGTACTAGCAGATGATATTATAAAGTGGTAAATACCGGAAACATAATACGTATCACACGAGGGATAATCCAACATAAACATGAACTATAATAAGGTATACATCTATACATGAACCATACGGCCAGTTTAAAAGATATGAATCGTAGTTTTGAAAGTGAGGGCTACGGTGTTTTTGAGGAAAGGACATGATTTGAAAATCTATAGCTTCCTTTGAGGTTTCCATTTAAAAGTGCATACGATTCGTCAGTTTTGGAAATAGGTATGGTTCAGGTGCTATCTTTACGTTCGCGATCCCGCCTCATAGCATCCGATATGGCAATATCCTCGATCATCATCCTCAAATCACGAGCACGGATCATTCATCGGGTAAAACTCATCGCGTACGGTAATCCATCATACGGTGACATCAAGCAGAAGATTCTATCATCCTATTCATCAATAAGGGTATGGATTTAGGGTCTCGTACATCATATTTTATTAATCTCACAACACATCTATTTAATTCTCAAGTCGTATTTATACCGAACTCGTATCGTTTCGATATCGATCTCATATCATACCACTATCAACTCATACTTGTCCTCTTTCAAATCTATATATCACGCTTCACATCCTCATATCACATCTTTTACTCATATCCGTAGGTTTATATCATAGGCTCTCTCTCCACCTATCTTCTATATATCATGACTTTCTATTTCAATGTTTGTGGGGGTACTATACGCCATCCACCCAACTTTCTCCGTAGATATAAATTTACTCGCCTGCAATATCCTCGCTTAGTTGAAATCGATGTGCTTCGTCGTCTCGGAAGTCCACGCGAAGGTACCTACAAATCAACACATATCGTAATGCTATTAAAAATAATTTCGAAAACTGATACGGCACACGAATTGCTTATAGGTTAGAATATATAGCTTATGCATGCAAAAACAACCAAATAACCTTCGTCGTTGACGTACAAACGTCCAACAACCAAATCTCATCAAGAATTTCATAAATCCAAGTTTCAAATATCGGAAAACACAATACAGCAACTAAGGAAATCACTCCCAGATTTTGGCACAGGTAGTTTAGAACCAAACTAACAATACAGTAGCTGGGATATAAGGAGTATGAGCTACAGACCAAAATCCAACACCAGAACCCAACAGATGGCCGGCGAGAATGAAGAAATTCCCGGAGTCGCCGGTTGGAGTAGGAAATTTTGGGCTCGTTCTTCTGTGGTGGTCTTCTAGTGGTCTAACTAGGTCCAAGTAGTTGTTTGATTTTCTTATAAACATCCCAAGTTGCTCCAGATTCCATCTGAGTATCACAATTCAAGAAAACCGACATCGGGAAAATTTCAGTTTTCGTATTAAGGGTTTTAGCTCAAGTCAAGACCAAAATTCTAGCACTAAAAGGGTTTGTGGCCACTACTAAACCTCAATTACACTTTCACAAACAAAATATCCCTAAACCTTTTCTTAGAAATATCAAGATCACTAATCTATATCGGTTTAACTCTAAACTACTAAGGGTGTAATGAAAGCTAAAAACTTAACTAAAATATACCTCATTTGGCAACTCAAGAAAATTCTTGGGTTGCCTAAAGTGATCAAAATCTCCACTTTATGCATCCATGTGGTTTGTAGAGAGCCCGTGATCATTTTTAGTGAAGGGGGTATGAGGTTTTGGTTAAGTTTTGAGGATGGCTTGAGGTGGTAAAAGAGGTGGAGGAAGGAGGATGAAAATGAAGAAGGAATAAAGGAAATGAAGAAGAAAAAGGATGAGGTGTAGAAAATGGATGAAGGAAACAAGCATACCCTCTCTCTCTCACTCATGGCATGCTCTCTCTCTCTCTCATGCCCATACTCATCTTATTGTCCCCCATGCTTCCATGTTATCTCTTGTCCCCTCTCTCTCTCATCAAAATCTTTCTTTTTTCTTTTCTTTTTCTCACAAATACATAAAAACCAATACCATAAATACAAATCAACAAACATGCAACAAAATGCAATATGTCATGGTGTACTAGCCATGGATATGTAAAAATACGGATTTGGCTTAATCGTGATTAGTAGTGCACTAATCAAGTTTAATTTAAACTTGCATATAAATAATTGCGTAATAATTTGTAAAATGCCCAAATCCAATAAATACTTTTTTAATAAATAATACAGATTAACATCTAATTATTTTCTAAATATTGGTATATAATTATACCATTTTACGAAAACCCCAATTCGCAAATCGAATTGTTTTCGCGAAATATATTATTTTAATATTTAAATTCTAAAAATAATATTTTATTTTTCTGAAATGTTACAGCTAGTGTCGCTCACCTATCTGTTGGGACAATATTGGAGAAAGAAGGTTATTGGGACTGGATCTTATTGTGCAAATGGCGGAGAAAGTTAACGTGATATGAAATCATATGAAACCGGCACAGGATCGGCAGAAAAGTTGGGCTGATACTGGAAGAAGACCTCTGGAGTTTGCAGTTGGTGATCTTGTATTTTTGAAGATATTACCGACCAAAGGAGTGATCTGATTTGGTGGTCGAGGCAATCTTAGTCCTCGATACGTGGGGCTTTTCGGTATTATCGAGCGTGTTGAAGAGGTAGCTTATCGCTTGGATTTACCACCATGCTTGGCGGGTGTTCATGACGTGTTTCATGTATCTCAACTCCGCAAGTATGTTCGAGATGAGACGCACGTCCTAGATCACTCGGAACTGACGGTAATGGAAGATTTAGCATATGAAGAGTGACCAATGGCAATTGTGGATCGACGAGAAAAAGTTCTCAAGAATAAAATTATCCCACTAGTACTTGTTTCATGGGGTAATCGTTCGCACGAAGAACCTACTTGGGAATGTGAAGACGAGATTCGACAAAAGTTCCCACACCTCTTTTTTTAAATCCATGTATTATTGTATCTTTTCTTGATCTGTGAATTTCGAGAACGAAATTCTTTTATAGTTGGGTATAATATAACACCCTAGCATTGTTATACCATATTTATTTTGGGGTATTTCAAATCTTGCGGCAAAATTCTTTATTATTGTTGCTTTTAGGTTCTGAATTTTGCAATTAGCAGTTGCGGTTATTATCTGACCCGACCCGCATATTTGAAACCCATCATGGTTCAAAATTACATCAAATATTGCTAGTACAGAGGATCCGTGCAAATCTAGATATTATACACATATATAATATATTCCACATATCTTTTTAAAATACAATATAAAACCAAAAAAAAATATTTTCTTATCTAACCTTGCATGTTATAGCACTCCATATCATGTGGTTGCACTCATATATCATGTTCATACCCTAAGTGTTAAACTGACAGATTATTTGATCGCTACGTATATTTACGTAGATCCGTATTTTAGGGCATATATTTTTATTATCAAAATATCACATTATGATTTAAATTCTTACGTATATGCTCCATATTGAAAAACTAGATTTTTGAATGGATACGGGTAATATTTGAAGCGATCCGGTATTATATGTAGAATCTAACTATATATATATATATATATATATACATACATATATATATATATAATATATAAAACTGTTATATATATATTATATATAATATATTAATTAATATAAAATCTCTCTCTCTTTCTCTCTCTCTAGTGTCTTTTTCTCTCGCCTCTCTCTCTATCTTTCTTTCTCTCTCTCTCTAATATATATATATATATATATATATATATATATATATATATATATATATATATATATTATAATATAATTATTATAAAACCTATTATAAAACTAAACCTCATCCTCTTTCTCCCCCTCATTCTTTTTCATGTCGTCACCCACGAACACGAACCCTAACCCACGCTGCACCCCTCACCGCCACCGACTTCACCTCGTCGCCACAATCCCCTCTATCCTTGCCAAGTCCAAAGAACCCAGTAACCCAGCATCACCACCTCTTCTTCTTCTTCTTCTTCTTTCTTTTCTTTTCTTGATCCCCGATAGTCTCGCCGGAGTTGCGCTCGTCGCCGACGATCCAGACGACCCAGCCACCATCGTCATCTAGCCCTGTTACCACGTCACGCAGCCGTTCAGCCAGGTCCAGTCCTGTGTACTTAAGTTTTGCGACGTCGGAACGTGACATCTGTATCTCGACGTGAGATCCGATCAGGCAAGTTCTAAACTTGCAACATGCTATGTTATTATATCAATGTTTACTTGATAAATTATAATGCATGTGTTTTACTATTCAGCAGAGATTACCGATTTACGGTTTTAAAGTATCAGTCTATATCCGTAATGATAATAGTTTATCTAGTTGGATGCCGGAACGTCACGGTATTATCATACTACTGTATCAGTTCAATATATTATCTAGTTTGCATCATATATGGTAATGGACGTATAATGGTTATTACAGATAGCTATATTCATCCTGGCAATAGTTGTGTCTACCGTGTTTTGATATTGATTATAGTTTTACATTGGTATATGTTTTGGTTAATATACGTTACATGACATGTTACGACACATTACCAAACTTGTTACTTGGATCCTATTGCAAATGCCAATAATCCTGATTGTTGTCCTTATGGATGTGACTTGTTGTCTGTATAGACGTGACATGTACCTGACTGATCCTGTGTTGGCATTAGATTTATATCGTCAATACCTGACTTGAACACAGAACTTTGGGGGAAAAGGGGAAATCAAGAATGTAACCGAAACGTAATTCAGGAGGATATTATTATTGTTTGCCGTTATTCCGGGCGTTACGGAATAATCATTATTATTTTTTGCCGTGTTTCCGGGCGTTACGGAATAAATCATTGTTTGACGTGATTCCGGGCGTTACGGAATAAATCATTGTTTGTCATGATTTTGGGCGTTACGGAATAAATCATTGTGTCATGGTCCCATAGGGGTTTGAACGGGATATATACTGTTGAGTTACGATGAAAATTACATTAATTGATTTCAAAGACTTGTAAAATAGATAAGCTAGAAGCACAGACTTTAGGATACACATTACATACATACAGCTCACTATTCTACACCTGTGTTTATTATTCATACACGTATTTAATAATAGCATCATATTCTGGTTATTACTATTATTTTGGTATTTATGACGCACTGACTTCTGGGTTTTGCAAGGACCGGTTCCTCTATTTTTATCGTAGGCAGATCAAGAGTATTTTAGCAATCAAGCCGAGCAATGAGGAGTTGGCTATTTACTTTTGAGACTCTTAGTTTATTTATTTCAGTAGTTTTATTTTATTGATGTGAGGCCATATTAGGATGTGATTCAAATACTATTGTTTTATTGGATCTTGATTCGTTTCCACTTTATGCATTTTCTTGATTTTATTTATTGTGGCAGATGGACATGTGTTAGCTAAATTATATTTTTACTGTTCTTGATATCCGATTGACAGCCGTAATGTGACTGTGGAGGGATGATTCCTAACCACAGGTAGTATGTTGGCTCTGTCATGTGCTGTGTTTACGTATTTGGAAAGCGGGGCGTGACACGGTAAGTATTGCTTATAGGCTCTACGGGAGTTTGGACAAGTTTTCTT
This sequence comes from Agapanthus africanus, assembly GCA_030015575.1. NCBI lineage: Eukaryota > Viridiplantae > Streptophyta > Magnoliopsida > Asparagales > Amaryllidaceae > Agapanthus > Agapanthus africanus. The sequence continues at coordinate 166,898,593 of CM057337.1, forward strand.
GTTGATTTTCTATTCGTTCAATACCTGTGTAGTCGTTACGTCCAGCTAGTGCCGCTAACGGCTTGTAGGTCTCTGATGTGATCATTACCTACTGCTGGCGTAGAGTCCCACATAGAGGTATTCTAGCTTAAGCGAAACGAAGTAGGGCACGTATGGAGATATGTGCGGGAGCTTGATTAAATACGATTATATGATACCGTATTCTAATATAGCGATATTTGATATCAGCGGGGTTATATATGATATATTCGAATTATTAAATCAAGGGTTGATTCAATGATTTGATTTATATATATGATATAACCGGATTATTGAATCAAGTGTTGATTTAATAATTATATATATATATATATATATTAACTAATATTAAATATTAGTCGGTTATATGTGATATAACCGGATTATTGAATCAAGTGTTGATTTAATATTTTGATATACATATATATTTGATATTAACCGGGTTATAAATGATATAACTGGATTATTGAATCAAGTGTTAATTTAATATTTTGATATATATATTTATATATATTTGATATATATATTAACTAATATTAAGCTCACTTAATATTTTTTTCTCTTTATATATATATGCATTTGTATCATGATTGATAATATATGGAACTAGGATATATGAGAATCACAAAAGAGGTGAAGATGAGAAGATAATGATTAATATATATGAATTAAAGAAAAGAGAAATGAGTCATTGTTTCATGGATGGTTTGAGAAGACACGACTTATCTTTTTCTTGTTTTATACATAGATGTTTTGTCATTCTCATTCTTATCTAATCTTATCTTCATAGTTCACACACTCATCCAAGTTGAAGTTCTTGATCTCCTCACTAGTTTTCTAGGGTTGAGAAAAAAAAGGAGAAAGAAATTTTTTAGAGAGCAAAATTCCTACTTCATCAACTTACACTATTCTAGACCATTAGTATAGGTTGCTAACTTCACTAATACCTTGATCAGTAAAGTGTGAGCTTGAGTGTGAGTTACCTCAAGTTGGATCATCTTCAACGAGGAAGACTACAAGCAAGCTCGTTTCATTCTTCAAGTGGAGTCAAAGAAGAGTTTTAGGGACTACTACTTGGAGTTTTAGAAATGAAGGACTAAACTACAAAGGTTGTAGACTCTCTTCACTTAGATTAGAACTTATCTGCTTTACTATAAAATCCTAATTCTCTAGTTCGATTTTTATTTAGTATACTTAGACCTCTAAATTTTAAAATTGCATACTTGATACTCATAGAAACATAGTAAGGTGCTAAGACATATTTTCAATTTGAAACCCCCGATGTGGTTTTTACCCCATGCGCTTATGACCTTGATTTTGGCCAACAAATCATAACACGCATGTCAAGTTCTACCCGTCATTGTCTAGATTAATTTAAACCCATCCACACACACCCTTGATTTTGGCCAACAAGGCGGTACGAGCGTCGTAAACCACTACATCTATCTATGCTACGGATAAGCAACATATAGCTACTGTCATGCCCCGCTTCCCAGTATACGGAGACGGTGACGTGGCAGGCCGAGACATATTTACTAAGAAATAAATACGTTAAGCGTAATTAAGCAATATATAAAAATGTACAAGAATGACAAGTGATATAAAATAACAGCAACTTTATTTACATTCATCTTTACATACAAATGTTTGAAAAGAAAATATACAATGATATAAAATGAAAGTAAGTACAAGAAACTAAAAGTCTGGAAGTGTCGCAAGCTGATCCAAGTCCTCCTGGCTAGACTCGATCTCCTGAGAGTCATGTTCTCCTGACGAACATTCCAAAGAAAGAAATAGAAATGAATATCGTCAGCGAACTAGCGCTCGGTAAGTCCCAAAAGAAGAAAGAGAATAGAACGAGTAATGTGAAATGAACAGGTAAGGTGTGTATGATTGATTACCGGTATATGATGATTATTATAATGTGGTTGTTTGTAGCTTGATACAGAAAGTTTTCATGTATACGAGAGGAGTCTATCTTACCCCGTGGACTATGGTAACATGTAGTACAAGGCACCATCATAATCCACGGGACAACGGCATGAGAATTCATATAGGTATCTTATAAGTGACCTCTTGTGCCACGATATACATTCCGTACTAATCTACCCCTTTATCCCCACATAATGTATTGTATAGATTATAATTATTAGACTTGCCAAAACCATGGATACAAGTTGTTCAAGTATTCATGTTCAGGATGTAGTCAAGTATCCAAGTAGTCAAGTCAAGTTATAACCATGGTTCGGTCAAGTCAATTCAAGTATACATATTTGATATTGTTATTTGATTCAAGTTTTCATGTTCATGTTCAAGTATTCATGTTTGATATTGAATTCAGATTTGAATTGGACTCAGACCAAGTCAGACACTTATAAACTGATTTGGATCTTGAATTAGGTTCGGGAGTCATCGGTAACTGCTGCACATGGACGTCAGGATTTGTTTTTTTCCAAGACAATTACCATTAATAACTCCGTTAAGTTTTATACCTTAAATAGGCAAGAACTCACTTTCTCTGGCTCCCTGGGGCTCAAGAGAATTGATCCCGCTTAAACCTATATTTACTAAAGTCTTTAAATATTGTTTTTATATAACTCGAGGTGGTTTTATGAAAAAATATTATAATATAGTTAAAATTAAACCTCGAGGGGTTATTTATATTATTAGGGTTTTTATGAGCATGAGTTTTAAGGATTTGAGGTATTTTAGTGATAAACAATTAACTTTGAAAGTTCATGGTATTTTATTGAAAAGAGTTGTCTTTTGGTAACTTGATGGTATTTTATTGAAACTTGTTAACCTTTCATTTTTAGAAAAATAAGTTTATTATATTTTGAAAATAAGGATTTGTAATTTTTATATAATTATTAAAAATTAAATTTATTTATTTATTTAAAAAATTCGTTTTTCATAAAACCCGTATTTAAAACCTTTCGAGACCGAATACTCCGTAAGGAGATCTGCATCTCGCTCTAGTAACCCAAGGATGTGCGATAATCCGCACCATTCATTAGCGGGTCCCCTAAAGAGAGTTGTTGAGGCATAATCGCAAAGGAATCGAAATATTGTTTTAAAAGAAAACCGGTTTTAAAGTAAGTGGTATTTTAATGTAATATTTTCTTCGTACAAAAAATTCATACAAAAATGCATCTTGCTATGAAACAAAAGTGTACGTGAGGGGTAGGTCGTTACCCCATGAAGTTTTCCTAAATGTATAGTTTTAACAAAACTAAAAGGGATGATATTAAAGTTCATGGTATTTTAATGAAAAAGTGAAATTAAAGTTATTTCACATGAGAATTTTGATGAAATTTGATTCTAAACATTATGGTTTAAGGTTACAAGTGATGTGTACAAGTTAGATTCAACAAAGTATTAAGGAGAAGGAGTTTTTTAGGGTTTAGAAAAAGATATCGGTATTAACTCCGCTTACCGATATACATTTTGAAATGGAATTTCAAAGAAGAGGAAGAGAAATTGAGAGAGACTTATTGTTTGATTGTGTTAAGAAGAGGTAGAAGAAAAAAAGGGTATCGTCGTGGCATCGCGGGAGCTCCAGATGTTGCTTCGATCTTCATCGGATGTTGCTTGCTTGCTAACTCCTCTTTACTCCACTTGTACTTAGGAACTTTTTGAGAGAATTTTGCTATAATTTTCATAATGGTGCTGAGCCAAAGGTAGGGGATGGTATTTATAGTGGAGAATTAGGGTTTGGGAATTAAAATGGTGGATTAAAAAGCATTAAAATTTGGTTTAATTTTGAAATGAAGGATCTCTGTTTGATTGCAGGGAAATCAAACAGCGCGGGAGAGTTAGGGGTAGGTGAAAGGGTGTGTGTGCAAAGCACGGGGCTCTTTAGGCTCATATCAACCGTCCCCGCCAGTCTTGATGAGCTTTCCTCCGGTCGATCTCAAGGCTTTTGCCTTGAGATTCGTGCCACTTGATTAGATTAGGGTTTACACTATTTTGTGTCTGTTTGATTTTTCTGACTTTTTATTTTTCTGTGTATTGCACGTTCAATCTTTTGGGCTTCCAAAAACTTAAAAAAATCAGAAAAAAATAATGTGTCTGATGGGAATCGAACATAGGGGTTACGTCACAGCAGCGCAAGGTTTTACCAGTGAGCTACAAGTTGTTTCTTGCTATTATTTAACAAAATTGACTTATAACTCAAGCTCAGGATGTAAACTCATTTCTGTACATTAAAATGAAAAATTCAGTTCAGTAAATTCAGAGTCGTTACATTCTACCATTCACAATGCCTTGACTTTGGCCAACAAACACCGCATGAATATTATGTGCTACTTATCCGAAATGATGGAGGGCTACGGATGGCTTTTGGCGAAAAACCGTGAACGTGTTGAACTTGATATTGTTGAAGGAACCGAATAGTTTGGAAAATGAGTGGTTTATGCTCCGCTTTTGAAAACTAGCAGTTTTGAAGAAAACTGAGTAATCTATTGTAACATACACTTTTGCTCAAGAGATCACTACCCATGAAGGTATTTAGGCTCTTGTCTCCTCGAATGAGGTGCGGGATATTCTTGACCGAATACTGCTATGCAAAACAAAAGAATATGACTATAGTTTTTTCAAAAATTTGTTCTGACAACATCTTTTTAGGTTTATTTTTCCTTACATTAATCAAAATTAATACAATCCCATCAATTAATACCTATCACACCAGAAAAGAACAAAAATAGAATGTACGTATATGCCATCCGCATTCACCACGGGGCCCCATCATGCACCGTTAGGTTACTTAACTAACGGCAGAGTAGGGGCTGGACTAGCGCGGATGCAAAACATATACAACATTTATTTATCTATATATAAATATATAGTCATCTCAGACATGAAATAAGCAACATCACAGAAAATCGAAAAGCAATATGGAAAAGCGGATAATCTAGGAGCCCCGGGTTTCTTTTAAGCCGCAAATGAAAATCGACATTCTCCGATCGTGTGGATATCCTGTACAATGTAAAACCAAGACCCTTATGAGTGCGGCAAGTTACCCGCCAATCCTAGAAGCGAGGCAACCCCAATCAACGAAGTGAATAGGCCACCCAGCACTTCACGGAATCTGGTAACTTGAGCACTCCACCATGGGTCATCCTATACCCCTACGAGTACGGAGAATAGCTCACCAATTCTAGAATAAGGCACCCCGGTCTCAACACCATGATATGGAAGCCCATTTCCCTCTAAAACCCGGCTACCCGAGCACTCCGCCGTGGGGTAATCCTAATACAGAAAAGAAATAATATATACAACGATGACATCGACCTCAATCTGGCCGTGCTCCAATAAAAGAATATACAAACTAGCAGAAAATTCAGTCCACATGTCGAACTCTCATCCTGCAATAATGAATATACAAATGAATTCGAAACTGTACAACAAACATTGCAAAGGCTATCCATCATGACAATCCATCCAAAACATCACAAAGATATCATAAGCATCATCACAGATAAACAAGATGCATGTAACCCCTTCTAATCGACGGATAGAGATTAGAAGACGCTAAACAATATATAAACGCAACACAAAAGCATGTAAAGAAAACTACGGCAATAGAATTCCGCGCACAAATAGCAAACAAAAGAAGTTTTTCCAAAGCCGGAAAAAACGGTTCACTAAGTCCTAAAATTCCATCGTTTTAAGCCAATTTGGGAGTCGAAACGAACCCGAAACTCACCCGAACCTTCGCGGGGTCAAAGGAAAAAAAATTAATTGTCGTTCAAGGGGGATAGGGGGATACCCACCCCCTGAGGCCACCACGAGGTGGCCTGGGGAGGTGGGCAGACCCGAGACTATCCCTATGGGGCAGTGCTCGGGTCCCTACCCCCAAGGCCACCTCGTGGTAGCTTCGGGGGGTGGGCCTGACCTTTGTCCCCCCAAGGAGACCCCCAGGGTACCCACGCAACTTCTCATAGCTTCTTGGTCCAAACTGTGAGTCTGCGGGGAGTGCAAACATGCTAAAACTTGGATTTTTGGGACAGTTTTTGTCGGAAATTTTTGCGCGACGAAAACGGCGGAATTTAAATGTCGTAACTAACCATTTAATGTGTTTGGGTGGATTTGATACCATGTTAGAGTTCCTAGCACCCTAACCGCCACAACCGCGGCCTATGCGAAACGGAAAAAAATTCTAGAGGCGCTAGAAACTTCAAATCCTAAAATCGAATCCAAATACATGAACTAGAAAACAACATAGAGTTTTAGCTACTATGGAAGAGGGTAATACCAAGAGATCAAGTCCTCTGGTCTTCATCTCCTCATCCTTAACTCCTTAGGGTCTTCTTGATCGAGCTGACCGCCGGTCTTCCTCCGTCGAAGATGATCCACCCGAAAGATGTGATTCATGGCTCTAGCTCCACACTAAAAATCAAGTGGAGTAACTAAAGTTCCTAACTTTCCACGGTAGGAAGTCTAGTGATGTAGTGAGCCATTCTAGTATTTTTCTACCTCACTTCTATCCTTGATTCTCAACACATGAGAGTGTAGGGATGAAGAAGGAGGAGAAGCTCAAGAAAAGAGCAAGTGAAGAGAGAGAAATAAAATGGTGAAAATGAATCAACCCTCACAAATGAAACTGGCTAGCATGGTTTTGTTCAAAGCGATTTTCAAATAGAAATTGATAGTGCATACAAATGCAATAAACAAATACAAAACCATTTCTATCACCATTCTTTCTCCATGCCTCACCTTTACACTTCGTTTCTATTTTTAACAAAAGTAGAAAATCCATGATGAGGTATCCACCTTCTAGAATGTTTCAATATAAATACGGAATACACTCAACCTTATATACATACCCGTATTCGTATCAAAATACGAATACCCAAAGAGATAGAATAATACAATGAACATAATACTAGAATATAAATATAGAATTATATATATATATGTGTGTGTGTGTGTATGTGTGTATGTATGTATGTATGTAAATTATTAAATCAATACCTGATTTAATAATTCGGCTTAATCCTAAGCCGGCTAGTATTAGCAACCGTCCGATCAAAAGTCCGGGTGCTAGTACAATCATTTCATCGGAACCCTGCAAGTATCAAAATACGGCTACTGTATCATTTCTCCTGAACTAGGGAAATCCTCTGTATAGAACTCTAAAGACTCGACAGTACGCTGGCAGTGGGTTTAACCATAAGCACGTCCGTAGCACTAGCTGTGCGTAACGGCTACCCACGTACCTATCGAAAGGGAAGGCCGGCGAGTAAGCTCATCCGAACCCCTGCTGAGCCTATCTGTGACAATTTTCGTATAGTCCGGTCTCTTCGTCTAAGAGTATCACATACCGGGTGTAGGAGGTGGTAAACGTCAGACCCTAATAACCCGATAATTCATGCCGATGTGACTCGGGACCAATTCATAAAACTACTGATCTAACTATCAGTAAATCCCAACTGTCTTGGCCAAGGTCTTATGGTACTGGCCAACCGAACACAGTGTGATATCGACACGCTATACCGGGAGAAACAAATCCTCAACAATCGCTCACCGCCTCCATGTGGCTCGGGATTGTACCAAACTAAAACCTGTTTGCATGACTCAATAGAGCCATGGTAGCGTAGTAATCTAAGTACAGTGGGAACTCATACAAGACAAATGACGATCTCAGGTCTAAGAACTAATATGTACTCATGTCACCTAAAAACTGCTATCTGACGATAGGTATAGTACCATCTAGAAGTAATCGGTGAGTACATGTATACGATCTTAGGTGCCAAAGACCAATGGATGTGGGACAAACCATCAACCTTCGTCGGGGTCTATAAACGTATACACCAATCTACTATAGAGTATCGATGCCTAGTCTCGGTACTCCCATGACTAAGGACATTTAAGGATGTGATTATGGACTACCTAGCCCCCACATGTATAATCGCCATCATAACATTGGTAGTAAAGAAATAATCCTATGAGCTTTATCAACATGTATTAACGATACGTAATAATACGTAAAATATATACACATGTTAAGATAAAGACAAACCAAATAGCATACTATCATACTGGGCAAGATTGTCCTATATATACATATGTCCAAGGATCCACTATATATACATATACAATAATGGACTTTAGGGCATACATATCCAACAGTTAAACTCTTTATAGCTTACGAGTTTAGTGTTTGGTTTAGATTCTAGGGTTTTGTTTCTAGCGCCTCTTCAAAAAATTTCGTTTTTCATGCCTCTTAAGCCGTGGTTGTAGCGGCTAGGGCACTAGGAACATCATTAGGGGAAAGGGTGGGGAAGCAAGGGGTGGTAGGGATGATGATGAAGAAAAAGGGTGGTGGTAGAGGGTATGAAGAAGAAGAAGATGATGATGGAGGTGGTGGCGGAGGCGGCGGCGATTTTTTAGGAGGTTGAGAAAGTGAGTGGTGGAGGGAAAGTTGGGGGAGGTCAAGATGGAGGAGGGGGAAGGTCAAGGAGGAGGTCGAGGGTGGAGGACGGCGAGGTAGAGGGTAGCAGAGACGATGACGAGCGAGTGGGGGACGACGGCGATTGACGGCAAGGGTTAGGGTTTGGAGATGAAGATGAGAGTATTTTGGGAATAATTAAATTTTTTTTAAGATATGGCAACTAACGCTGATGCGGTGATGATGTGGACCGTTAATTTTAACGCTGCACTGTTAGATAGAATAGTTTTCTGTTTTTTTGAAGTATAGGATAGTCCTTTGCCATAGGCCAAAACTATAGGAAAGTTTGTTGGATTTAAGCCTTGTTTTATTTAGATAGGTTTTTATTCAAGTTCATGCTAATATATTTATTTTGGAATAATTATTTCTTGGATGTTATTTGAGACATAAATATTCAATAATTCTTACCCATTAGATATATTTCCTTCTCATTTGCTCTGAAACTGCCATGAGCAACTGGTGTCTTACCTTTGCTTTATTCAGAGACTTTGGAGTTTGCACCTTTTTAATTTTTTGGGTACAAGTACTTATTAATATCTAACAAAGAAGCAACCTTGACGGTCATTCCGGACAATGCATCTTCAAACGTCATCTCGTCAAACCAGACCACACCATCTTCTGTTCTAGCATTGTTTAGGGTTGTTAGTTATGTATATGCCCTAGAGGCCATTGTTGTACATATGATGTATATTATGATGGATGCTTGGATATATACGGAGAGGACTTTCTTGCTCGTCATGATAGTATGCTATTTGGTTTCACTTTATCTTAACATGTTGACTTGTATTGGTTTACTGTCTTTCTCTCACATGTTGATAAAGCCCTTAGAATCTGTACTCGACTACTGGGATTACGATGAGATCATACTAGTGGGGCCACGGTAGTCGATGAGTACATCCTATAAATATTCCTAGTCGAGGGTATATCGAGACAGGGCATCGATACACCAGAGTAGACTAGCGTATACGCATCTTGACCCATATGATGGGCGATGGATGATCCCATATCGATCGGTGTTTGACATCAAGGATGGTGTACGGGTGCTCAGTGGAGACTGGGTACACTGGACGGACTCGCCGAGAACTCCCAGATGGTGATATACCACACGTCAGATGGCAGTTCTCCGGTGACACTGGTACAGGGTAGACCCGAGATCGTCATAGAGTCTTGTGTGATTCCCACTGTGCTTTGATTTCCACCTTACCACGTCCACGAGGGCGTGCAAAACGGTGGCTTTTGGGTACAGCCCCGAATCATATGGAGGCAATGAGCGATAGGAGGGGATTCGTCTCTCTCGGTATATGGAGTTGATGTTGTGCTGTGTTCGATTGGCTATAACTAGAAGTCCCTGGCCAGAGCTGATATAGAGATATACTGGTAAGTGTTACCAGTAGTATCTCGACCTGTTATGAGCCTCACATCGACACGACTTATCGGTTACTGGGGTCTGACGTATACCACCCCTAGACTTGATATGCGACATATCAGACGAACAGACCGGACTGTACGGGAGTGTTACTGATTGGATTCACAGGAGAACGGACAGGCTAGCTTGTTGATCTTCTGATCGCTCAATACCTGGGTGGCTGTTACGTTTAGCTGACCGCTTGCAGCTTGTGGGTGTTTGATATGATCATCACCTGCTACCGGCGTATTGACGATTCTTTAGAGTCCTACACAGAGGTTTCTTGGCTCAGGAGAAACGGAGTAGAGGCACATATGTGATATGTGCAGGACCGAGAATAATGCGATATGAGATACCGTATTATATTCTCACGATATTTAGATATGAACCGGGTCATCGGATTAAGTGTTGATTCGATGAATCGGTACATGATATATTAGTCGGTAATATTCGATATAGCCGGATCGTCGGATCAAGTGTTGATTCGATGATTTAATGTATAATAATATATATGATATATTGTATTACATTATCTAATATTGGCTTTCTTTATTATTTCATTTTCTCACTGGATGATACATTGATATATATGCGATATATGTTAATTGTATTATTTTCTTTTGTTGCAAATATATAATATATATGTGATATATATTATTGTGACATGATATGATTTATTATTAAACATGTTTAAGGATGATTAAATGGGATTAGGGTTTGATTAGGGTTAGCTTCTTCTTGTTCATTCTAGAAGCTTTGCTTTTGTCTTGGTTAAGATATTATGGTTGATATTTTTCCATGACTCATAACTTAACCTAACCAAACCCTAACTCTAGTTTATTCTCTACAAACTCTTAGCCACTCATCCTTGACCATGGTTGATATATCAATCATATAGATTTCTTTTCTATTCATCACAAAAGGAATTATCATTTCCATTATCATCTTCTTCTCTCTTGATTTTGAGCTCACTAGAAATTCCATTTGTGATGATAAATTGTGAGAAAATGAATTAAAAAGAAAGCATAAATACTACTCCCTCATCCTCATCTCATCTAGCCCATGAGATTAGGGTGTTCATCTCTTCAGAGTGAGAAAGCTTGGGTTATTGCAACTTCAACGTAGATCATCGGAGATTCGAAACACTTCAAGCTAGCATGGATCGTTCGAGTCGTGGAGCTTCTCTTGAGTCCGGGAGATCGTGGATCGCGGCGAAGGGACTTCTACTCGGAGCTTGTGAAGTGAAGGAGTGGACTACAAAGGTTGTAATCCCTCACACTTAGCTTTAAAGATATCCTCTTGCATGCTAAACCCTAATAATCTAGCAAAGATCCCGTCTTTGGGTTGTTCGGCACATGTAAAATTTTATTTGGGCATGTTTGATACTTTATGAACCTTCACTAATGTGCCTAGGAACCCTACAGTGGTATCAGAGCCTAGCTAGAGCATTAGGCGACGTGTTTACGAAGTTAAAACTCCGATCGAACCCGAACCGACAAAATTTACCCCCTCTCTGGAAATTTTTCAAAATCTGGGATTTTTATGAATTAAAAATACCTGAAAAATACATCAGGGAAAAATAAGAAATTCGGTGAAAAAATTATCCCCTGATCCGTACAAACTGCCGCGGAACCGCGGCCGTACCTTGCTTGGGCCGCGGAACCGCGGCAGTATAAGGAGATCAAGGAGTAATTTTTGCACAGTAATTCCTAATTTTGTGGTATATATTTTATGGGTATTTTTATTCTGACTCAAGTGTTGAGTATTCTGGGGTTTGCTTTGTAATCGTAGATTCGATCGGAATATTTAAATTCGTTATTATTTCCGGATATTTAGAAACTGCTAAACTGTTTGAACGGATATCATTAACTCACTGTTTCCCGGCACGGCAAACTTTCAAGTGTTGAATTTTTATCGGGTTTAAATCTTTCAGAAAAATTATACAAGTTAAGCGGTGGACCCTCTAGAAGACAACAAACCTTAACTCGATTATGTGACCGTCTTGAACTGCCTTTTGAACCTTCGGGTTTGGGGCAGTACGGCGTGCCACATGTGAGGTGTTGGCTTGACCCTTCTACGGCTGGATCACTGGTACTGTGACATATTCTGGGATTATTTGAACTCCGCTCAAGTGTTGAGCACTTTGGGAAATTTTGGGTATTTGATTATCTGTTCGAAAAGTTTAATACCGTCTATTTATCTGGAATGTGATACAATATGTGGAATTCATTGTGTTAGGCATGAAATGCGAAGTATGTGATATTTCGGATTTACGATGTCTAAAGTGTTTGTGGATTCCAAATATTATAGTTTTACAATTTCTTTTCTGTGACCGTAAGTGTAGTATGTAGTTGTATTGCCGGTTTTCGTTGCTATACATCGACGACGATCGGTGTATGCATACTTACTTACGTTGATGATATGAGATATTATGTGTTGCTGAGATATGATGTGCAGGATTGTCGCGATTGAATAGCCGGGGGGTTTTATGTGAGATGAGAGTTTTATATTTTCATTCATGTAAATTCAATTGTAATGTAATATTCTTTTATTTGGGGCACTTTCGGGTTGAGGTTGATGTCACCAGTGTTGTATATTATTTACTTTTCTGCATTAGGATGGACCCAAGGAGGGGAGCACAGGTGACCGGGTTCTGGGGTTCAGTGGGAGGCCATCTCGAGGAGTCGAGACCGGGTCTCCTAAAGTACAGAATTGGTAGGGTCGCTTGCCGCTCTCGTAGGGGTCCAGGGTGTGGGCTTAGCTATTCATCGCGACTGTGGAATCCGTATTTTCTATTATTGGCTAAGTACTAAATACGGACGTCCTAGTATATCCCACATTATATCTATGTTTCTGCTGCGATATCTGTGATGTGATCATTTGATATGTTGTGATGGATACAGTATATAGTATATATGATATATTATATAGACGTTACTTATGTTTTACACCCGCACTAGCCCTGCCATGCTCTGTCGTTAGTTACCTAACCTAACGGTGCACGAGGGGACATCGAGGCGAATGCGGATGACATAAGTGTACGTCGTATTTATCTGTAATGCTTAGGAAGCATAAGCTGATGGGATTTTTATTAATGAGATTAATAAAAAGAAAAAGAAACCTAAAAGATGTTGTAGAATCAAAACTTTATAAAAAAGGGTAGCTACAGTTTTGCTTTGCATAGTGGTATATATGATATACCCTGCACCTTATTTGATGAGGAAAGAGCCGAGATCCCTTTACCGGGAGTGACCTCTTTAGCGAAACTGGCAGATGCTACAAAACTCGGTTTGTCTTTTGATTGCTTTTAAGAGTTTTTGCTTTGCACGGTGATATATATGATATGTCCTGCACCTTATTCGATGAGGAAAGAGCCGAGATCCCTTCACCGGGAGTGACCTCTTTAGCAAAACTAATGAAAGCCTCAAAAACACTCCATTTCAAAACTTCACTTGATTCTACGACGATATCAAGTTCATTACGCTCAGGGTTTTCTGAAAGACCTGCGTAGCCCTCCGTCATTTCAGATAGATATTATTTAGTATTCGTGCTATGTTTGTTGACTTAGTCAAGGCGTATTGTACGGTAGCTAAGTAGTGTTTATCTGCTAAAACATGATATGTGATTGGATTAGGGTATTCGCACGGCCTTGTTGACTCAGTCAAGGGTCGTACGGGTGGGTTTAATTCAATCGAGAAATATACGGGTTGAACTTGACTTGCGATTTATGGTTTGTTGACTTAGTCAAGGTCATAGATCGCTAGGGGCAAAATATTATCGGGAATTTCAAGTGTTGAAATTTGCAATGAGATTGCATACCTTCTATGAGATAGTTGGATCCTGATACCCACTACGAGTAAGAGTTACTCCTGGGAGAGTTTTACACAGGACAATTAGTCGATCAAGTAGGTGTCTAGAAAAGTGTTAACGGGGTTACGCCTCTGGGAAAACGATGTTTACTTTAATTAGGTCCGTGCGAAAGCACGGGGAACCTCCCTCAAAGTACCGACACTGATCTGGCTGAAAGATTGACGAAATTGTAGGGTGTAATTAATCCCGGCTAATCTTACCTTTTAGGGTTTGAAGGTAGATTTGATAAAAACAGTGGGAGACATCCTGATTAAATAAGATAATAACCAATCTAATCTTGCAAGAGCATACGCTAAAGTGTTTTCTTCTTTCTCTCTCCATGTAGCGACCATATCAGGCCATAATCAAGATAATAATATGGATGTATTGACTGAACCCGCTTATTATACTGAGCAGGGGAACGTTGGACCCGTTCTTTCTTATAAGAGTTATAAGACTGAACAGGGAATAGGAGAATATCTGGATTCTCTCACCGCCCAAAAGAACATGCATGTTGATGCATCTTCTTCAGGTGTGTTAGTTATTGAGAACTATTTCTCAGTTCACCCTACGTCCTGGGTATTAGATACCGGATCAGGATCCCATATATGTAAATTGTTACATGGGTTACGTAAAGGTAGAGAACTGGGAAAAGGTGATCATTCCGTTCAAGTAGGGAACGGTGCAAATATTGCAGCCAAAGCAGTTGGCGAATATCACCTTGTATTGCCAAGTCGTAATACACTGATTCTAAATGAGTGCTATTATATACCGAACATGATGTGCAACATTATATCAGTCTCTTTATTAAGTAAAGAAGGATATAATTTTGTAGTAAAGGATAATGTTATGAACATATTCCTAGATCAAAATTTGATTGCATCAGGCTCGTTACATAATGGCATATTCATTCTAAATTAGAATACAGTCCTCAATATACAAAACACACACAAGAGGAAAAGTTCAGAAATGAACGAATCCTTCTTATGGCATTGTAGACTTGGCCATATCAATGAGACACGGCTAGCTAAGTTACATAAAAATGGATATTTGAATTCATTCGAATTTTCATCTTATGATACTTGCCATTCATGTCTCAAAGGAAAAATGACCAAAGCTCCGTTTAGTGGACACGGAGAAAGAGTTACCGAACTCTTAGGACTGGTACATAGTGATGTATGATGTCCCATGTCTACGCATGCCAGGAACGGTTCTTCCTACTTCATTACATTCACTGACGATCTCTCTAGATACGGGCATGTGTTCCTGTTGAAACACAAGTCTGAAGCTTTTGAGAAATTCAGAGAATATAAGCACTAAGTAGAAAAACAAACGGGCAAAAGTATTAAGATCCTTCGATCTGATCGAGGAGGAGAATACTTAAGCAGTGAGTTCCTAGATTATCTAAAAGAGAATGGGATTCTCTCTCAGCTTACTCCTCCTTATACACCACAGCACAATGGTGTATCGGAACGAAGGAATCGGACCCTATTAGATATGGTGCGATCTATGATGAGCGATGCTGAGTTACCTATTTCCTTTTGGGGGTATGCGCTTGAGACAGCCATATACATTTTGAATTTAGTTCCGTCTAAATCTGTACCTACCACACCATATGAGATATGGAGTGGGAAGAGACCATATTTTAAACGAGTTAAGATATGGGGTTGTCCGGCCTATGTCAAAAGACAAAATCCGGACAAACTCGAGGCACGATCAGTTCTTTGCAAATTTGTGGGATATCCAAAGAATTCTTAAGGATATTTTTTCTACCACGCTGAGAAACAAAAGGTGTTTGTTGCTCAACATGCCACCTTTTTAGAAAAGGAATTTCTTGCAAAAGAAATTAGTGGCAAACAGGTAAAGCTGAAGAGATTCCAGAAACACAAATTACAACTGAAGATTTAGTAGAACCAGAAGATTCAGTAATACCCGACGAACCCCAGCCTCTCCGCCGATCTAGTAGGGTTTCTCGTCCACCTGAGAGATACTATGGTTTTCTCATTGATGGTGGAAGCGAGGATTGCATCATGGAAGATGATGACCCAACTAGTTTCGAGCAGGCCATCACGAGTAGTGACTCTGTGAAATGGCTGGATGCAATGCGATCTGAGATGGAATCCATGTACACTAATAAAGTATGGATTTTGGAAAATACTCCTGAAGGGGTAAAACCCATTGGGAGCAAGTGGATTTTTAAAATGAAATTTGGTGTAGATGGAAAAGTTGAGACTTTCAAAGCTAGACTTGTAGCAAAGGGATTTCGTCAACGACCAGGTATGGATTATGACGAAACCTTTTCTCCAGTGGCTGTGCTTAAGTCCATCCGGATCTTACTTGCCATTGCTGCATATCATGACTACGAAATCTGGCAAATGGATGTTAAGACCGCCTTTCTAAACGGTGATTTAGAAGAGTGCGTGTACATGACTCAGCCAGAGGGCTTCATAGATAGTGGGAGTAGCGGAAAGGTGTGCAAACTGCTTAAATCTATTTATGGATTAAAGCAAGCATCGCGGAGTTGGAACATCTGTTTTGATGTTGTAGTCAAAGAGTTTGACTTCATCAAAAACATAGATGAACCTTGTATCTATAAGAAGGTAGCAGAGAGTAAGGTTGTCTTCCTCGTATTGTACGTGGATGACATACTCTTGATAGGAAATGATATTCCTATGCTGCAATCAGTCAAGCTCTTCTTATCACAAAGATTCTCAATGAAAGACCTAGGTGATGCCTCATGCATATTGGGGATAAGGATCTATAGAGATAGATCCAAACGGATACTGGGATTGTCCCAATCCAGGTACATTGACACCATACTAAAGAGGTTTAGTATGGAAGAATCCAAGCGTGGGAACCAACCCATGATCTCTGGACTCACTCTCTCCAAAGAGATGTCTCCCAAGACTGATTTGGAGAGAGCTCGCATGCAAGGGATACCCTATGCTTCGGCAGTAGGTTCTATCATGTATGCGATGCTATGTACCAGACCCGATATAGCATACTCACTAAGTGTAGTGAGTCGGTATCAAGCAGATCCTGGAGAGAGTCACTGGACAGCTGTGAAGAACATTCTCAAGTACTTGCGGAGGACTAGAGATATGTTCTTGGTGTATGGTAACGAAGAACTCCGGGTAGAGTCCTTTACCGATTCCAGCTTCCAAAGTGATAAGGAAGACTCTAAGTCGCACTCGGGATTTGTCTTTACCCTCAATGGAGGGACGGTATGTTGGAAGAGTTCCAAACAGGATACTGTTGCAGACTCGACGATGGAGACTGAATACATCGCTGCCAACGATGCTGCCAAAGAGGCTGTCTGGATGAAGAAGTTCATCACTGAACTTGGTGTAGTTCCATCCATTGAACATCCAATACCTTTGTATTGCGATAACAATGGAGCTGTGGCTTTGGCCAAGGAACCCAGATCCCATCAGAAATCCAGACATATTCTGAGGCGGTATCACCTGATCAGGGAGATAGTTGATCGCCGGGAGATCGAGGTCAGGAGAGTAGATATGAAGGACAACACTGCGGATCCACTCACGAAGGCCATTCCCCAGATACAGTTTGAGAGATTATTCGGGATGCTAGGTATGAGATACTACAGCAGCTGACCGTAGTGCAAGTGGGAGATTGTTAGTTATGTATATGCCCTAGAGGCCATTGTTGTACATATGATGTATATTATGATGGATGCTTGGATATATACGGAGAGGACTTTCTTGCTCGTCATGATAGTATGCTATTTGGTTTCACTTTATCTTAACATGTTGACTTGTATTGGTTTACTGTCTTTCTCTCACATGTTGATAAAGCCCTTGGGATCTGTACTCGACTACTGGGGTTATGATGAGATCATACTAGTGGGGCTACGGTTGTCGATGAGTACATCCTATAAATGTTCCTAGTCGAGGGTATATCGAGACAGGGCATCGATACACCAGAGTAGACTAGCGTATACGCATCTTGACCCATATGATGGGCGATGGATGATCCCATATCCATCGGTGTTTGACATCAAGGATGGTGTACGGGTGCTCAGTGGAGACTGGGTACACTGGACGGACTCGCCGAGAACTCCCAGATGGTGATATACCACACGTCAGATGGCAGTTTTCCGGTGACACTGGTACAGGGTAGACCCGAGATCGTCCTAGAGTCTTGTGTGATTCCCACTGTGCTTTGATTTCCACCTTACCACGTCCACGAGGGCGTGCAAAACGGTGTCTTTTGGGTACAGTCCCGAATCACATGGAGGCAATGAGCGATAGGAGGGGATTCGTCTCTCCCGGTATAGGGAGTTGATGTTGTGCTGTGTTCGATTGGCTATAACTGGAAGTCCCTGGCCAGGGCTGATATAGAGATATACTGGTAAGTGTTAACAGTAGTATCTCGACCTGTTATGAGCCTCACATTGACACGACTTATCGGTTACTGGGGTCTGACGTATACCACCCCTAGACTTGATATGCGACATATCAGACGAACAGACCGGACTGTAAGGGAGTGTTACTGATTGGATTCACAGGAGAACGGATAGGCTAGCTTGTTGATCTTCTGATCGTTCAATACCTGGGTGGCTGTTACGTTTAGCTGACCGCTTGCAGCTTGTGGGTGTTTGATATGATCATCACCTGCTACCGGCGTATTGACGATTCTTTAGAGTCCTACACAGAGGTTTCTTGACTCAGGTGAAACGGAGTAGAGGCACATATGTGATATGTGCAGGACCGAGAATAATGCGATATGAGATACCGTATTATATTCTCGCGATATTTAGATATGAACCGGGTCATCGGATCAAGTGTTGATTCGATGAATCGGTACATGATATATTAATCGGTAATATTCGATATAGCCGGATCGTCGGATCAAGTGTTGATTCGATGATTTAATGTATAATAATATATATGATATATTGTATTACATTATCTAATATTGGCTCGCTTTATTATTTCATTTTCTCACTGGATGATACATTGATATATATGCGATATATGTTAATTGTATTATTTTCTTTTGTTGCAAATATATAATATATATGTGATATATATTATTGTGACATGATATGATTTATTATTAAACATGTTTAAGGATGATTAAATGGGATTAGGGTTTGATTAGGGTTAGCTTCTTCTTGTTCATTCTAGAAGCTTTGCTTTTGTCTTGGTTAAGATATTATGATTGATATTTTTCCATGACTCATAACTTAACCTAACCAAACCCTAACTCTAGTTTATTCTCTACAAACTCTTAGCCACTCATCCTTGACCATGGTTGATATATCAATCATATAGATTTCTTTTCTATTCATCACAAAAGGAATTATCATTTCCATTATCATCTTCTTCTCTCTTGATTTTGAGCTCACTAGAAATTCCATTTGTGATGATAAATTGTGAGAAAGTGAATTAAAAAGAAAGCATAAATACTACTCCCTCATCCTCATCTCATCTAGCCCATGAGATTAGAGTGTTCATCTCTTTAAAGTGAGAAAGCTTGGGTTATTGCAACTTCGACGTAGATCATCGGAGATTCGAAACACTTCAAGCTAGCATGGATCGTTCGAGTCGTGGAGCCTCTCTTGAGTCCGGGAGATCGTGGATCGCGGCGAAGGGACTTCTACTCGGAGCTTGTGAAGCGAAGGAGCGGACTACAAAGGTTGTAATCCCTCACACTTAGCTTTAAAGATATCCTCTTGCATGCTAAACCCTAATAATCTAGCAAAGATCCCGTCTTTGGGTTGTTCGGCACATGTAAAATTTTATTTGGGCATGTTTGATGCTTTATGAACCTTCACTAATGTGCCTAGGAACCCTACAAGGGTTTGGACTTTAGCGAAACCCTATGAGAGAAATCTATTTTGGCTCTAAACTTCTTAAGCCTAGACTATTCATGCCAAGCCGGTTGATTCCATGTAGGGCTACTGGATGGTGATTTATTAAATAAGTGTTATATCTTCAGGCCATGAAACTCCTGCAGCATGTATGTAACTAATCATCATTCTATAGACCTATGTCATATATACTTGGTTGCAGAGACAGAGCCAAGGGGGGCGTACAGGGGCAGTCGTCCCTCTAGATCCGAAATTTATGTCACGCCCCGCTTCCGAAAAGACGATGACGACACGTGACGAGATCCGCAACGTATTTACTATGAGAAGGTCATTTCACTTAATAATACGTTAAGCGTTTTTAAGCAATATAACATTGTTCCCAGAAAATTTTTGACCCAGAGCTTGTTTTTGCCTTATAAAAATAAAGGGAAGCCCCCACGTGTTAAACACGTACGCACCCACATGCAAAGCATGTAAGCGCCGCTTCAGATGAGATCAAATCCTATATTGGTTCACATGTTAAACACGTGAGCGTCTCATGTGATGTCCACGTGAGCGCTGGTGCAGCCTTTTAGCAGTGCGTGGCTCGTGATATCTATGTGAACGCGCATGCTAGTATCTTGGCAGCGCCTTACGTGTTAAACATGTGAGCGCCTCACGTGATATCCACATGAGCGCTAGTGCAGCCTCTTGGCACCCACGTGACAAACACGTGAGCGTCTCATATGATATCTACGTGAGCGTTAGACCAGTATCTTGGCGGCGTCTCACGTGATATCCATGTGAGCGCTGGTGCAGTCGCTTAGCAGCTCTCACGTGATGTTCACGTGAGTGTTTTGGGTCAATATCTCATGTGCAAAGAACGTGGCGCACTTGCCAACCCATTAGGCAGCGCCTCACATGCAATGCACGTGAGTGTTTTTTTTATAGAATTAAATTCTATGCAGAATTAAATTCTATGTAGGAAATATTTTCCTGATCTTTCTTAAACAAGAAAGATCTTCTCTGTTAAACAGAGAACTCTTGGATTAAAAATCCAGCGGTGATTATAAAATCACCAATTGATCATATGACAGAATTAAATTCTATCTTAGGAAAATATTTTTCCTAATCTTGTTAAACAAACAAGAATGATCTTCTCTGTTAAACAAAGGGCCTTTAGATTAAAAATCCAACGGGGAATAAAATTCACCGGTTGATCTTAAGGGTCAATTCGATTGATTATGAAATCAATCATGATCTCTCAATGAGAGATTTCCTCCAATAGTTTAATTTTTGTCTTCTCCTACAAATATGAGCAAAGAGATTAAATCTCAGAGAGAGGAGACCTCTCTATAAGCTTCTGTAAAAAAATACAGAAGGCTCTTCTAAAATTTCAGCAATAGAGAATTTAATTCTCAATAAAGAAGAAGATCTTCTTTCTTTCAAACCCTATGTAAAGAAAACACAGAGATAAAAAAAATATCTCTTTTACCTATCATATCACATCTAAGGGTGTAAACCTTTAAAATAACTTAGTTCTTTCTCTGGATCTAAGATCCACAAGACAAATCTCCTACAAGATGAGAATTTAATTCTCATCGGAAAGATATTGTTCTTGAGAATCAGAGATTTATGGGAGAACAAGGTTGAAAATAACAATGGAAGAAAGGACATGAAAAAGATGGAGTTTATATTCCAGGAATTTAGTTTCTTCATAATCAAGAACTTAGTTCTTAAAAAATCTAATCTTAGATCTTCAAAATAGTGATCTTGGTGATCGTTAATGGTCAAAATACCATTAACAGACGTTTAACTTCTCTAGAAAACATGAACGGAGATTAAATCTCTGAGGACACAGCGTCTTACGTGATATCCGCATGAGCGCTCAAAAGAAACCATGAAGACAGCACCTCACGTGATATCCACGTAAGTGCTCAAAGAAAATAGATGATAGCGTCTAATGTGATATCCACGTAAGTGCACAGAAACTCAAAGATTCGGCATCTCACGTGCCATACACATGAGCGCCCAAGGCCCATGAAGACAACGCCTCACCTACCAAACATGTAAGCGCTCATAAACAAGGACTCAATGCCTTACATGCCATATACATGAGCGTTTGAAAGGTGCCAGAGACTCAGCGTCTCACGTGATATTCACGTGAGCGCTACGTGACTGGGTTCTTAGCACTACTGGGTGACATAGAAACCTAATCTTTTGCCCCAAATTGGCTAAGTCTGTGAAGTGAAAAATTCTTTGAGCCCATATGCTCACATGTTTAAGTTGATCTTAATCTAAAACAAGATTAATGATCATCGGTTGTATTTCCAAGCTGATCTTAGTCGGATATATGACTAATGATTTTTCATCCAAGCTGATCTTTGTCGGATATATGACTAATGATCTTTCATTCATTTGATCTTAGTCTCATATACGACTAATGATCGACCACCCAAATTGATCTTAGTCCAATATATGACTAATGATCTTTATCTTAGTCTCATATAAGACTAATGATCCTCAGTTCTAACATGATCTTTTCCCTCATATACGGGATTTGGTTCAAGGGTACATCTTTCCACACATTTAATATACATCGTTGTAATTTCTCAACGTCTTCAGAGAGGTGGCGGGTTCTAACAACCAACAACTTCTCGTCCCAACTTGATGAAAGATATGAAATTTCATCAAGTCAGGAAATGTCCTAATCCTCATATTGATACACCCCATATTTAAGCACTTCCATACTGATGTGCACACCTCATATTTACACGCATCCTATATAGATGCGAATCTCATATTGAGCTACGGCTTTATACATATATGTAAATGAATATCTTTGAGGGAAAAATAAATGCCTTCAAATTGGATCGCAGCCCAATATTGGGTACATCCCATATTACCATTGTTCACTTCGCCACATAAAATATACATGTGCGCGTAAGATGAATGTTGGACCGAAACGTCCTTAAACTAATATTTCGTCCCGAACACGAAGTTCAAAACCTCAAATCCAATATACGGATTTAGACTAATCCGTGCCCTACGGGCGATGATATATATTAGTCTCCGTACACAATTTAAGGGCAACCATATATAAACAAACATAGCACGACATGAAGTGACCTACTGGAGTAGGTGAAAATTGTTATCGTGTTGTGATAAGTAATTAACTGCAGGGGCTTGCGTTTGCAGGGAAGAACGTCCCCACAATCAAAAAACCCTCACATATGTGGGGGAATCTAGCAAATCATGCTACATCGGTCGTATCTGTCCAAACCTCCGATATAGGGTGTTATAAATCAACATGGCATCTTCGGAGAGGTGGATGGATATGTTCATATAGCATCTTCCCTCGTATTCTTGCTAGACGTCCTCCCGACGCCTCAGACCCGTCTTTGGCGGTAAGCAGATTCTGGCACACCCGGTGGGTCTTTTTCCTCTTTCTACTCCACACTTCATGTGTCGTGTTTTTCCGCGATCAAATAATCGCAATATATATCTTTGTAGTTGTCCTTGGGTGATGGGATACTGAAGCTGGCGTTCCGTCTCTATATAAGGATCAATGACGTTCATTTCCACTCACTGCAACTCAGGCTCTATCACATTCGGTGAATTCAAGTATGAGTCACTTGCAGCCTTGGTTTTCTGCATCCCAGCTCTTCAAGAAATCAACGGGCTTTTCTTTGGGTTGATACTTCCACCACTAACCATCGGTGCCTTAACGCCGAAGGAAGACGCCAAGAAGAAGTCTGTCTTCTACAGGCTGGCTCCTCAAGCTTCAGCTCTGCCGACGGCATCGGTCTTCATACGACTGGCTCCTTTCGAGGACCAATTTCAACACACGGGGCATAATATTCATGCTCTCAAAGAAAACAGGGGGCATGCTCCGCAAATTCCTGATACTGATGAAGCTCCGATTACAAGACATCACCGACGTCGATATCAATTTCAAAAAAGACAAACTGGGGGAAGTTCTCCGTCTGGTCCTGCTTCAACTCCAATGGCGAATGTTGTTGTTCTAACTAGGAATAGCTTCGAGCTGCTGTGAAGGGTCAGAAAAAATTCCCCCATCACGGTACTGAAGAAGTCTCCGCATTCCGTGGAGATCCAACAAGAGCAGAAAATAGTTCACTTCCTAAAAGGACTTTCCTCATCTATATATAAGGTGTGGAAAAAAGTGAAGAAGTCAGCAATTGTCTGCGGCTTTTCCCCTAAACGTCAGCCAAACTCTGAAAACTCACCTTCCAAATACAAGGGGACCACGGTTCCTAATATGATGGTTCTTTCTAAAGCAGCTTCTCATAAAAAAGAGAAGCTAGATAAAGCTCAAGAGCCCAAGGCACAATCCAGAGGCTAAAGTTCCAAACGCCCCAAGCCTGGGGGCATAGTAGTTCATACAGTCCACATGGTGAACTCCAACGCTGAAGGTCGTGCTTCTATTAGTCATAGGCCGCATACTCGGGCTCTAACAAAAGCTCAGCAGCAATATGAAAAGTTGCAAAAGATGCTTACTCAGGCAGCAACACTTGCTAATCCATTGCCTAAGGAAAATCCCGAGGACACACCTAAAGAAAGAGTAGGGAAAGAGTCGGATATTGAATTCCTGAAGCGCACTCTCAAGAAGAGTGATAAAGAAGCGGCATCGATATCCGCTAAAATGAACCAGAAGGCCCTTCTGATCCAGAATATGGCTGGAATGATTGTCCATTCGGAACCACTGGAAGATGGACCGCCGATAGTCGCTCTTAAAGAAAAGGGTAACATTTCAAATCCTCTGCAAGCCTCATCAATGGCTGAGGAGGAAATGATCCTAAAAGCAAAACTATACGCATATATCGCTCAGCAAATCAAAGCTCATTATGCCAGTAAAGCAGCAAATAGATCGATCAAGACTGGTTGACCGTATCTGGCATGGTATGATCAAGTACAGTACTCGTCAGAATTCATACTTCTGACGTTCTACATGTATAAAGGAACCGGGAATCCTCGCCAGCACATCGCGCGATTTAAATCTATGTGCAGCAACACTGGAGGAAATAATATACTACTACTCCGACAGTTCGTCGGCAGTCTGATAAGCATTATGTTCGAATGGTATGCGGAACTCCCAAATGACTCCTTGAATACCTTCGATGAGATGGAGATGCTCTTTTGTCAGAGATTCGCCAGTGCGAATAAACGCACTATCATGGCGGCATTGGTCAATGAAAGGATCGGACTAAATGAGATCTGGGTTCAATATGTTACCCGATGGCGAAATCTTTAGTCTAAATACGAGCAGCGCATCGACAAAGCTCCAGCCGTGGGAATGTTCATAGCCACCCTTGACCCAAATTCAAAGGTATTCTCATATATGGCTCTCTTCAAGCCGACGACTTTCTAAGAGCATATAGATAAAATGGCTCGATTGGATCAGATGGATTAAGACCCATCATCTTCCGATGAAGATATATGAAAAGCAGTGGCAAGGCGGCATTTGTCTCCAACACTCAATAAAAAATGAGCGGCTCTAAAGCAACCTGTCGCCAAAATAGCGACAGCACGGGTTCTACCCTTCGAAAGATTAGGATGCGAATACTTGCTCCCCCGAAATATACGCAGGGGGTATATTGCTCGCTGGTGAACGAATCTCTACGCGAAGTAATCCTTTCTTCAAAGAACAGAAAAGATGTTAAGGGACCTATAAGTGGGTCCTGCAATCAAGGGGAGTAACCCGCTTATACCAAAAACTATGGAAGGGATGTGGAATCCATGTCCCACTCTGAATTAGATGATGAAGGGAAAATCCCCAAAGTCAAGTTTATTCTTCCAAGGTAGAAGAAGACTCGGCGGATAGAGTGACATGATATCTTATTCCTTTGTATATGAAAAAGATGCTCTGTCAGCATCAGAAGGCGATATTGATGAGCAGGGGGCAGGCACCGTGTAAAGTGCCCGTGCAAAATAAGCATTGGAAGGGATGAGTTATGTAACTCCCCGACCGAATGATGAATGTTGGACTGAAACGTCCCTAAACTAATACGTCATCCCAAACACAGGAATGTTGGACTGCAATATCCCTAAACTAATATGCTCTTTGAGATTGACATTGTAATTGAAGTCCTATCGGCGAAAATTGCAAACCAAGTCTCACCGGCAAACAGATGGGTCACCTGCGGGTCAAGAGATTCATTGTTCGCAAAAAAATAGTACGTCCAGAAGAAAATAGGCACGAATGAAAACCCGAAAGGACGCTGTGAGTAAAAACAGCAGGCTGTTGTCACGCCCCGCTTCCTAAAAATACGTAAACACTGCACGTGACAGAACCAACTATGCTACCTGTGGTTAGGAATCATCCCTCCACGGCCACATTACGGCTGTCAATCGGATATCAAGAACAGTAAAAAATATAATCTAGCTAACACATGTCCATCTGCCACAATAAATAAAATCAAGAAATAGGTGTAGCAAAACTGAATCAAAATCCAATAAAAACAATATCTGAATCACGTCACAATATAGGCTCACATCAATAGAAATAAACTGCAGAAATAAACGAAACTAAGCATCTCTAAACTACATATCTAGCTCCTCATTGCTCGGCTTGCTTACTAAAGTACTCATGATCTGCCTGCGATAAAGTCAGAGGAACTAGGCCATGCAAAATGCAGACGTCAGTGTGTCATAATATGAAAATAATAGTGATAACCAGGATATGATTCTATGATTAACCATGAATATAAATAATAAACATAGATATAAATAGTGAGCTATATGTATATGATGTATATCCTAAAGTCTGTGCTTCTAGGTTATCTATTCTACAAGTCTTTGAAATCAATTAATATAATTCTCATCGTAACTGAACAGTATATATCCCGTTCAAACCCCCACGGGACCACGGCACAATGATTATTCCGCCACGCTCGGAATCATAGCAAACAATAAACAATGATTATTCCGTTCACGTCTGGAATCACGGCAAACAATAAAAATATCCTCCTGAGTTACGTTTCGGTTATATTCTTGATTCCCCTTTTCCCTCAAGGTTCTGTGTTCAAGTCAGATATTGACGATATAAATCTAATTCCTACACAAGATCAAGCAGGTACAGGTTTTGTCTATGTAGACAACAAGTTACATCCATCAGGACAACAATCAGGATTGTTGGCATTAGCAATAAGATCCAAGTAACAAGTCTGATAGTGTGTCGTGAACATGCCAAGTACTGTATATTAACCAAAATAGATACCAATGTAAAACTGTAATCAATATCAAAACACAACTAATGCCAGGATGCATATGTATCTATCTGTAATAACCGTTATACGTCCATTACCATGTATATTGCAATCTAGATAACATATTAAACTAATATAGTTGTATGATAATATCATGATGTTCCGGCATGCAACTGGATAACTCATTATCAGTACGGATATAGACGGATACTATAAAACTGTAAATCGGTAATTTCAGCTGAATAGTAAGACACGTGCACTATAATTTATCAAATAAATATTAATATAATGAGATAGCATGTTGCAAGTTTAGAACTTGCCCGATTGAATCTCACGTCGAGATACAGATGTCACGTTCCGACGTCGAAATAAAGTCACGACGCAAAACTTACGTGCACGGGACTTGACTTGGCTGAGCAGCTGCGTGATGTGGTAACAGGGCTAGTCGACGATAGTGACTAGGTCGGTGATGTGCACAATTCTGGCGATCGATCGGAAAAAGAAAAGAAAGAAAAGAAAAGAAAAGAATGAAATAGAAGAAGAATAGAAGAAGAAGAAGAAGAATAGCTATTGGGGTTGCTGGGGTTTCGGCGAGGACAAAGGAGATGGTGGCGACGAGGTGACGGGGACGAGACGAAGTCAGCGGCGGCGAGGTCGTCGTGGCCGTGAGTCTTGTTGTGCTCCGTGATGAGCAGAGACGGGAGAAGAGGGTGTGGTGGTGGTCTAAGGTTGCCGGGAGACAAGAGGAGGTGACAGGGGTGCTAGGGTAGTGGTCGAGTTCCAGCGACGAGGTTGGAGGCGAGGGGTGTTGGGTTCTTGCATCGAGGTTCTGGGTTAGAAGCTTGGGTCTTCAGGGAGAGGAGGAGGTGATGGTGGCGAGGGAGGGGAGGCAAGGTGATAGGGACGGCGACGATAAGATGGCGGCGACGATGAGGAGCTGCGATGGGAGTGTAGGTTAGAGCTCGGGTTGGCGAGAGGGAGAAGAAGGAGAGAGAGTGTGTGGGTTTTTGTTATAAATAATATATTATAATATGTATATATATTATATATAGAGAGAGAGAGGGTGGGGACGGGGGAAGGGAGAGAGACGAGAGAAAGATAAAGATTTGAGAGATTTTTATTATAATTTATTTAAAAATAATTAATATATTATATATATTTAACCGTTTATATATATTTATTAGTTATATAATATATTATAGGATTTTACAGATATACCAGATTGCTCCGAATATTACCCGTATCCATTCAAAAAACTAGTTTTTGAATATGGAGAATATACGTAAGAATTTAAACCATGATGCGATATCCTGTAAATAAAAACATATATCCCCAAATACGGATCTACGTAAATATACGTTGCGATCAAATAATCTTTATGTCTAAC
Source organism: Agapanthus africanus (assembly GCA_030015575.1). NCBI lineage: Eukaryota > Viridiplantae > Streptophyta > Magnoliopsida > Asparagales > Amaryllidaceae > Agapanthus > Agapanthus africanus. The sequence continues at coordinate 166,926,745 of CM057337.1, forward strand.
TCTTAGGATACGTACATGGTATATGGGCGCAACCACATGATATGGGGTACTATGTCATGCAAGACTAGATAAAATATATTATTTGATTTTATATTATATTATAAAATATGTAGATTGTAAATATATCATATGTGTGTATATATTCTAAATTTGCATGGATACACTGTACTAGCAAATATTTGATGTAATCTCGAACCATATTGGGTTTCAAATATGCAGGTCGGGTCGGATAATAACCACAACTACTCATTACATCATCCGCAACCCAAAACAACAATAGTCAAGAATTTTGCCACAAGATTTGAAATGCCCCAAATATAGTATAACAGTGCTAGGGTGTTACATTATACCTAACTACAAAAGAATTTCGTTCTCGAAATTCACGGAACAAGAAAAGATAAGAAAACACGGATCTAAGAAAAGAGATATGGAAACTTTTGTCGAATCTCGTCTTCGTGTTCCCAAGTAAATTCTCTATGCGAACGATTCCCCCATGAAACGAGTACGAGTAGGATATTCTTGAAGAATTTTTCTCGTCGATCCACAATCGCCATTGGTCGCTCTTTATATATTAAATCTTCCCTTACTGTTAGTTCCGAGTGATCTAGGATATGCGTCTCATCTCGAACATACTTGCGAAGTTGAGATACATGAAACACGTCATGAACACCCGCCAAAGATGGTGGTAAAGCTAATCGATAGCTACCTCTCCAACACGCTCGATAATACCGAAAGGCCCCACGAATCGAGGACTAGGCTTGTCTCGACTACCAAATTCGATCACTATTCTGGTCGGTGATATCTTTAAGAATACAATATCACTAACTGCGAACTCCAGAGGTCTTCGTCCAGTATCAGCCTAACTTTTCTGTCGATCTTGTGCCACCTTCATATGATTTCGGATTAAGTTCACTTTCTCCACCGTTTGCACAATAATATCCGGTCCCAATAATCTTCTTTCTCCAATATCGTCCCAACAGACAAGCGAGCGACACTTATGACCATAATGCTTCGAATGGAGCTATCTGTATAGTTGCCTGAAAACAATTATTGTATGAAAACTCCACCAAGTGCAAATGATCCTCCCATGAACCCTTGAAGTCTAACATGCATGCTCTCAACATATCCTTAAGAGTTTGGATTGTTCTTTCAGACTGACCATCTGCCTGAGAATGATAGGCTGTTCTAAATTTCAAGTGATTTCCCAAACTTTTCTGTAGACTCTTCCAAAAGTGGGATAGAAATCGAGTATCACGATCCGAAATGATGCTCACGAATACTCCATACAATCTCACAATCTCCTGCATATACCGCTCTGCCAAAGCCTCCATTGACTGACCAACTCAAAATGGTATAAAATGGGATGCCTTGGTCAATCGATCGACAATCACCCAAACTGCATTATTGTCCTTTGGACTCCGTGGTAAAGCTGTCACGAAAACCATGGTTATATGTTCCCACTTCCATTGAGGAATCAGAAGTGGTTGCAACAAACCAGCTACCCTTTGATATTCAGTCTTGACTTGCTGACACACCAAGCACTTTGATATGTAGCGAGCAATCTTCCTTTTCATGCCTTCCTACCAGAAATGTTGTCGCAGATCTCTGTACATCTTTGTGCCTCCCGGATGTACGAAATACGCAGAATTATGAGCCTCCTTCATGACTTCTTCACGTCTTCTTTAGGCACACATAAACGACTATCATATCGTAACGAACCATCTTCATGTATTAACAAGTCTGTTCGAAGTCCCGCTTCTACTTGTTCTCAAAACTTCTGCAATCTTGGATCGTGCAACTGTGCTGCTTTAATTTTATCGATCAAAGATGACTGTACTTGCAACTGCATCAACTGTCCCGAAGAATTTGATAGTACATTCTTCAATTCGAATCTCTGAAGATAAGCTATAATCTCCTTCTGTGCGGTCAACATCCATATCGCTGGTAACCGACTTAGGGCATCCGGCACTATATTAACTGTAACAACTCCAATTTTAGTGTACATAAAATTCATTTAAAGTTAATGTATACTTGGGGTATTTACAATTCCTGTGAGTACTATAAGTATTTGACTTACTTTTGAACAGGAAGAAGGAGCTTGTAACTCATTGGTAAGACCTTGCACTGCTGAACCAAAGCACCAGAGTTCAAATCCCATCAACCACACATTATTTTTAATTAAATTCTTTTAATTTTTTAGAAGCCCAAGAGTCTACATGTACACTACATGTAATAAGGTAAGTTACAGAATAAACAAACGTGTCTACGAGGCTAGACCAAGCGTCAAGGACACGTGGCATCAAGACGAGCCCCAATTCGCCCGACTTGACCTGGCGAAACGGTTGACTCGGCCGGCGCCGCCAGTCCAACTCGGTACAATCCCTGATTTTCTTTTACCCCCTGAACCCTTTAGACTACCCCACTCCCCCTACACTGTTTAAATTCTCTGCAATTAACCAGAGAATTAAAATACCCCCTTTTAATTCTTTTTAATGCAAATTTAAATGCATTTTTTTATCACACCCTGACCCTAATTTTCCCTATAAATACCCACTCTATTTTCACACCCCTTCACACTGAAATTTCCTACAAAAACTCTCAAGAAAATTCCAAGATCCTTTTGTGTGCAAGTAAAGTTAGCAAAGGGCGAAACTCCGATGAACTTCCGACGGCAATCCGAGGATTTTCCGACGACAAAACGACGCACCGGCAACTCCTACCTCTTCCTATTTCTCTCCTCTAGCCAATCATCCAATAATTCCCTACTTCTTCCTCTTTTCTCTATTCTAAAAACTTTCAAAACTAAAACCTGACGGAAGCGGAGTTAGTCTGACTTCCGATTCGGTTTTCCTTTAAAAACTATAATTTTTCTTAATCAAGATACCTTCATATCATCACATATTGTTCATTAAACATTAATAAATATCTTTTAAAAGTTTCATCACAAAATATTATTATATGCATCTTTTATTGCAATTTTACATTAAAATACCTTCATATTTCATTTCGACATGCTTGAACTTTAACAACCGTATTACCTTATAAAACTCACGAGGTAATGACATAACTCCTCACAACACATATATCTAACATAGCATGATGAAATTTGGGAATATAGATTTGGGAAAAATACGATTTTACACATAACTACCTCCGACTTATAAAAACCTTTTTCTACAAGATGTGTATTTTAACAAATCTTTGCAATTGCACCTCTACAATCCTTTTCGGGGAACCCGTTCGGTATGGCACATATTATCGCACATCCTCGGGCCTAATAGAGTGAGATGCAGACCTCTACAAGGAGCATACGATCTCGAAAGATTTAAAATATAATTTTCTTTAGAAAATGTAATTTCTATTATAAATAAAACTTATATTTTAATAAATTAATATATATGTAATTAATATCAAAATATCTATTTTTAATATTTATAATATTCCACATTTCCAAAATTCAAGAAAAACATCTCATTTACAAGAAAATACCATACAATTCCAATATTACAAATATATACCATATATTATGAAATTAGGTTTTATTCACTAGAAATGTCACATTGATAAAATATACATCCATGAAAACTCGAAAGACGATAATAAAATACTTGATGTGTATTTTGAAAATTATACAAAATTATTTTTACGTAAAACCCCCTCAAGTTTTACTAAATTACAATAAAGACCCTAGTAAACATCGATTTAAGCGGGACCGGTCTCTTGAGCCTCAAGGAGCCGGAGATATGGGTGCTTGCCTATTTAAGATAGACAACTTAACAAACGGTATTATCAACACGGTAATTGTCTTTGTAAAAGACACAAATCCTGTCGTCCATTTGCAGCAGTTACCAATAGCACCAAAAACATAATTCAGGATTCAATTTCTTTTCTAATTGTCTGACTCAGACTGTGTCTCAATATAATCAATCTGAATTGAATATGATTCAAGTATCAAACTTCAATACAACATGGATCTATGAATCCGTATATTCAATCTAATCAATCTATATTGACTGAACCGAACCATGGATATACATCCATTTACATGATTCTCCAGTTACATCTATTTACTGATATCATGGTTTCGGTAAGTCATCCATCTATATACAATATACAATTCAAATAGTACATTAATACAATCAAGACATCGCGGGATTTTTAAGGGGTAGATTGGTATGGAAGGTGTTAAAAGTGGCACGAGACTGTAACCATAATATACCTAACCTGAATTCAATTGCCGTTGTACAGTGGCTGAACGGTTCCTTGTGCTCTGTATACCTTAGTCTCCGGAATAGTGGGACTCCTCTCATATACACTGGCATTCTTCTGTACCAAGCTACAAACAACAGCGTCAACATTAAATACAACATTATAACAATATACTCTCTATTCTGTCTATTCCATTCTTATCTATTTACGGGACTTACCGAGCGATTTGTTCGCTGACGACATTCTCTTTCATTTTTTTTGGAATGTCGTCGGGTGATTCGGACCTTCAGGAGATCGAGCCCACCTTCGAGGACATGGATCAGCAATCCTTCGACCCGGAGCTCTAGTTACTTGTACACATTTACATTCTGTATTTTCTATTTCTGTTATGCCACTGTTTAGGCATTGCTTTCCATTCCATGTATTTACTTTTCAGATGTATTGTAAAAAGAATATTAATAAATAAAGTTGTTGTTCAATTATATCTATTGTTACTGTCTCTTGTGCATTTTACTTATATTGCTTAGATATGCTTAGCGTGTTTACTTCAGAGTAAATACATAGTGGCCTCGTCGCGTCCTCTGCCCGTATACTGGAAAGCGGGGCGTGACAGGTTTTGTTGGTGGTCTATGCAGGTCAGAGCTGTATGGAACCCTACCATGCAGTTCAGTTCTGCGTGGACAACCTAAGCAATATAATACAAGAACCACCAACTGAAAACATTCTTTACAATTCATACTTCTTGAATCTCATCATTTCATATACTTCGAATCTATCCTAACCCTATTTTTTCATTCAAGGTTATGGATTCCCCAAACAACACCAGCATGAATGTCAACAACACTCTCCCATTACTACCACTCATACCTGTCGTCACTGCTCCGATCAACGAGCAGACGGTTCTGCTTGAAGCAATCCGCAGCATCCTGGAAGGACAGCAGCAGCAGACTGCTATCTTGATGAACCGACCAGAGGCAGAAGCACCGGGAGTGAAGCAATTCAAGCCCTTGCACCCCAAACAATTCTCAGAAAAAGAGAGCCTTCTCGAAGCAGAAGAATGGGCTCAAAGCATCAAAGATGACCTAGCAGCGGCACAAGTGCCAGGGATAGCTTGGGTTCATGTTGCGAAGTTGCAGCTCACGGACAATGCACGAGTCTGGTGGAAGGCGGAAGAAAGCCGTCTCACTCAGCCTATCGAATGGAGGAACTTTCGCAATATGTTTGACGCGGAGTACTTCCCTGAGACTGCAAGATTCGACATGGAACAACAATTCATCCACTTACAACAGGGATCGATGTGGATGAATACGATACTGAGTTCACCATGCTCAGTCGGTAAGATATGTCTCAATAATTCGATTTTTCAATAAATCACATACTACACAACTAACACAATACTTTAACATATTTGCGGCACACTTGATACCGACGGATGAGATCAGAGCTCGTCGATTTCAAAAAGGGTTAGACCCGGAGATCCAGGCTGCATTAGCCATAGGAGATTTTCCGACCCATGAATCGGCTCTGAAAGCTGCCCGCCGTTATGAGGCAGTGGTAAGATGAGGGGCAGATCTCAATCTGCTGGAGTTAAGCGCTCTGCCATCCAGATGGCAGGAGGAGCCTCTTCAAGGCCACCATTTGTGCCAAGGAGACCGGGAGTACCAATCAACCGGCCCGGCCCAGCTTTTTATACCTACTGCAAGAGAGATGGACATTTGGAGAAAGACTACCGGCGAGCCAACCGTCTTTGCTTAGTCTGTTGCTCTACTACTCATAATATTGGGTCTTGTCACCGAAGACACAACCCAATTGCTGCACCCAAGCCAGCAATCACTTACCAGCAGAGACCAGCCCTTCAGGCACCTGCTCCAAGACTCGCTTTCCCTGCTCCACCACCTAGAGGACCACCGACTGCACCTCCTTCTCGTCAGTTCCATCAAGCTCAACGGAACGTTCAGGGGAATGCTCCTCCGGCCAGGAGTAATGTACCATGGCGACAAGCTTTCACGATGACCGTGGAAGAAGCTGAGGCCACTGGCCAAGTTATCACTGGTAACCTTTTCTTCTCAAACTTTTCTTTCAGTCTTAACACCTACCTACATATTTTTCCTATAACTAAAGCATATCCCACATACGTTAGGTACAATCTTAGTAGCCTCACTTCCTGCACTAGCACTCTTCGATACTGGAGCATCTCATTGCTTTATGTCGCAATGGTTCTTCCGAACTCATGCGATTCCAGTCACACCGCTTGTATCCAGCTGGAATGTCAATTCAGGGAACGGCGTTCTAAAGGAAACAATGGGATACCGCTTGTGTCCAGTAGCCGTTTACAGCAGAGAATTCTATGCTAACTTCAAGGTGCTGGACATACCGAGTTTCGACATCGTCTTGGGTATGGATTGGCTCGGAACATTCTATGCTACCATTGGCTATCGTCAAAGGAGGGTAGTATTCGAGATCCCAGACCATCCGGTCTTTTATTTCAAAAGTGGAGACCGTACACTAGAGCCAAGTACTTACAAGGTGAAACCAAAGAAGGTAGTGATTGCAGCTATTCAAGTGGAGGAAAGATCAAAGCCAGAAATGGTTCGAGAGTTCGAAGACGTGTTTCCTGACGATATATCATGTTTGCCTCCCGATCGAGCTCTTGAATTCAGCATTGATTTAGTACCAGGAGCACAACCGGTGATTGATTGTTTGATTTTTTTAGAGTTGTTGTGTTGTAACCGCAATCAATAATGGTGTCGCGTGTAGTTAGACCGAGATGAGTACAGGTCGTCCTCAGGGAAATGTTGAATCTTTTAATCTTACTTTAGGCGTGTTGATTAAGAAAAGAGGAAGAATAATGAATAGTGGAAATAGTTTCTAGATCTACGTTAAACACGGATGTAAAATATAGATCTAAATTAACTACGGATATTGGTTTTATATTAGAAGGGGGCTTGTAGGGTTCATTAAGATTTAGTAGTCATGGATGATTAATTAAAAATTACTCCTCTTATCATTTAATAGATTTAAAACTAGATCGACAATGATACATGTAGATTAGGGTTTCTGGAGGGAAAAGGGTTCCCACTCTTATCCCCTACCTTGACATGGATCTCTATTCATATCTAGCCTTTACCAAAACAATTGTTAATATAATCTCTAATCGTGGCCGTGAATATCAATGAATTGATAGCGCCCGATTAGGATGTTAACTATTCTTTTGATAAAGTTTATAAACTTTATAGGACGTAAAAAGAGTTTAAGGATCTTCATCATCCATTAATCTACCATAATCCTACGAACCCTAACAAGCGGAGAATTACTCGCGCATGTTGGGAATAGAAAAGATAGAAATCATGAAAAAAATAAAATGCAATAGAATAAAACTATCTTTATTAATCAATAAGATCAAGTACACTTTATTCCTTTAGAAAATGATTACAAAATCCTAGTTTGCTTCTCGAACTCTTCTTAAGGAGGCAGATGAACTGTCGATGATCAACTAGGATTCTTGAGCCGTCGTGGACTTCGTGATCGCGTCGGTTTGATGATTTTTCCAAGAGGCTCTCGGTTCTTATTTATAGTCACAGACCCAGAATCTTTAGTTTCCTAATAAGGCAACTAGTTGTTAAGATCCTACACAAAAAATATCAAATCTTAACTCCTCTAGTGTGCCGTGGATCCGCCGCTATATGTTGGTTTTGGCTGCGGTTTAGCCGCGCTTTGGTGGGATCTTTGGCTCAAATTTCTGGGGCTTCATCTCTCTGACACATGGTGATCTTTTGAATATATGGATTTTTAAAATCTTCTCTAAATCTCTGCCATAATTGATTTCTTCGATTTACTTGAATATTTCGGCAGATTTGATCTCGCCAACTCGGATTTCCTTGATTTCAGTCCTGGAATAATTTCTTCACCATATCTCAATAAATAATGTTAGTAGAATTTGTTTTTATTGAAATATTATCTTAACCATTTGACATGATATTATAGTTTTAAGAGAATTGGTCAAAGATATTTGATATGGTATGCATATTTAAATGGACTAAATATTACATAGATATTACATGCTTACATTTTCCTTCATAATTTTAATTATAATATATAAACATATGAAAATAGTAATTTTACAGATAAACCCTCATATGTGTCATATTTATAATTAACACCTTTTATTATATAAAAATAGTAAGGAAAATGCCATATCAAATGCACAATATTTTCGACTCAACAAATACCCCCAAACTTAACTTTGATCGTCCCGAGCAAACTAGTTATTCAAGAGAAGGAGAAAAAGAAAAAGAAAAATCTAAGTAGCACACTTTCGTAGGCAACACGATTGCACCGAGCACGTACAACAAGACGTTAAACCTCTAGGTGTCCCTAGTAGGAGGAGTGTTGTCTCCTGAGGGTTTTCAGCGGATTACAGCCACAAAATCCTATAATAAAAGAAAGATGGTGAAAATTACATATAAAGATAAGAACTATAAAAGAAAGAACTTAAAAATAAAAGTTTCCAAATACACCAGTTTTTCGGTTGTCATGAGCCCTATCTTAATGGTCATGAAAAAAATTTAGAAATCACATCATCCCTCAATAAAACATCGCCTTTAGTCTTCTTCCCTATCTTTCTTCTAAACATTGATCATATACCCCTATGTGTGTGTAAAAGACATCCCTGCACTTAGAGAATTCAATTCAAGCTATCATACTCTTTTCCATCTTCCAAAATACTTTATAGTTGGTGAATATTTTAGATAAAATTACTCACACATTTTTCATGCGACCGTTAATACTTCATGAGGTACTAACCGACCGATTACAAAATGTGCTTGCGCATTTAGGCGTAATTCCTCGTTTCGCAACACCTAAGGCTTAGCAGTGGCTCCCAAACGAGTTGGTCTAAGGCACTAGGTAATAAAGCAACCTCGCTATATTTTTTTTATGCTGCCTTAAGCAATTACAAAACCAGTGTTCATTTTTTTCTTCACCACTTATATTTTATTTTTTTCCTTCATACTAAGGCTTTTAGACAAGAGCATTTCAAGGTATCCTCTACTATCCCAAGTTTCAAGATGTGTGTAAGTGCGTATAGTAGGGTATCAACGTTCAAATCTTTGGACTTAAGAATATGGACTATTTTTCAGACTTATGTTTATCTTCAGATTAGTAATTTCCTTCATCTTACTAACCCTTGGGACAACAGCTCATAACTACTTATTACTAGTTTTGTTTAAGAAAACCTCTAACTTTCTTATTTTTCTTAAACTATTCATATCTTTCATATATAATTTTTAACTTTCAAACTTTCATTATCAAAAAAAATTTTGTGCTTATATATAGTATAATGCAAAGTATCGCGTGAATAAGCACAAACCTCCCCCAAACCTGTTTGCAGCAGTGTCCTCACTGTTGTCATCTTTTAAATCTCAAAATCTGTAGACTTGGGAGGAAAAGTTATCAAAGGGGACAAGAAATAATGAAAGTGAAATTCTCCCTCGGACTTATTTTTGGCTCGTAATTTTGTAAAAACTTATTTTCAAAAGCCAAAATATTTTTCTCCCCCCAAACTTGAGTAAAATAGTATTAAGCATTTAAAATTATTGGGGGGTTAAAATTATTGGTCAAAGTAAAGCCTTACAAAGACCAAAAGTCAACACCAACCATTCAAAAATTTTATCAATGTAATGCACTGGTTGGTAGGAGACCATGTTACCTATTGACGTGAAGAAGTGGGGAGGAGATAAGAGGTGTAACGGAAAAGGTTTACATCTCGGTTTGTAGAGACGAAGCAGGGATGGTGGGTTACTAGCATTCTTGTTTTTGAGAAGAAGAAGATGTGGCGGTTCAACTTTTTTAGGTTGGGGCTGATTCATCACAATGCCCATATCTTCTAAGAATGCGAGTTCATCAGCGAAGATTTTCTTGAAACTTTCATCGATATCCCAAATAATAATCTCATCGGAAAGAACGGGATGATACTCTGACTCTATAAAAGGTTCACATGTTGACCCGGACAACAACGTAATAGTGGAGTTGAGATCAGTATCGTAAAGTTGTTCAAATTCGCTGCTGTCGGCATTTATCGCTTCGACAGAAAATAATCGAGCATAGGGTTCGGAGGGTTCACTTCCCAACTTTTAAATGTTAAGCTTAATTGACTTCTTCCCGAAAGATAGGGTCATAGAGCCGTTTCGACAATTGATTATCGCGTTGGAAGTTGCAAGAAAAGGTCGACCTAAAATCACTGGAATTTGGTTTCGTGGGTTCGCTACAAGTTGTGTATCTATAACGATGAAGTCCACAGGGAATATGAATTCCCTGACTTTGATTAAAACATCCTCTAGCTCACCCCTAGGTTGGGTGATAGATCGATCAGCCATCTGAAGAGTGCAGTGCGCCGGTTTTAACTCTCTGATCCCTAATTGCTCATAAACAGAATACGGAAGCAAGTTAACACTAGCACCTAAATCGAGTAGTGCGCGATTGATATTTTTACCCCCAATAGAAATAAAGATTGTAGGACTTCCGGGGTCCTTTCGTTTCGTAGGTAATTGTTGTGTAAAAGCAGTGCTCACATTACTCGTAAGGAAAATTTTTTTAGGTACTTAAATTTTCTCTTCCTAGTGCACAAGTCTTTTAGGATTTTCGCATAAGACGGAACTTGTTGAATAGCATCTAAGAGAGGAATGTTTATGTTAACTTGCTTACAAATTTCCACAATTTTCTCCATTTGTGGACTTGGTCTGTTGCCTCTTAACCTATTTGGATAAGGTGCTTTATCAATAAGGGTTGGGTCCAACATTGGAGAGGATTGTGGGGATGGAATGGATCCCAGAATTGGAGTGGGGATCGTTTTAGATAAATTCGAGGAAGTAGACGGAGTGTTCAAGCCTTGGGGGAAACGGAGTATAGGCTCGGAAGAAGGTGGGAGAGTAGATGAAGTAGGGCAAGAAGTAGAAGCCGGGGTATCATTGGTATCACTAACGTCATCAACTTGTTCACCCACTCGGTTATCCAGCACTCTTCCCGTAGTAACGGCACTCACATTATGATTTTGTGAGTGGTCAGGATTTGGTAGGGGTTGAGATGGGAGTTTCTCCCTCGCACTCATCGCGGCATTTAATTGTGCAATTTGGGCTTCTATTGATTTAATACTCTCACCGTGGGAGGCGGAGTCTTTCTTTATGGTATCAATAGAAGACCTCATATCAGCCGACATTTGGATGGAATGTTTCATAAACAAATCCAAAGTTTGTGCGAGTGAAGAGGAGTTATCGGTACCGGTCGTTTGGAAAGAATTATTAGAAGGTACAGAATTGTTGACCGGATTTTGAAAATTTTGTGATTGAAAGGGGTGCTGACTCTGTGTGGGTGGTTGCTGTTGTTGTGGAAGAGGTCTTTGGTAATTGCTTTGGAACTGGTTTTGATTTTGGTTTTGATTTTGGTTTCAAACAAAGTTAGGATGATTCCTCCATCCCTGATTGTATGTGGAAGAATAAGGATCGTTTCTAGGTCGCTGCTGAAATGCAACATTAGTTTGCTCGTGACCTTGAAACGGTGCATTCATAGGACATTCTTCCGTTAAGTGTGATGGATCGGAATAGCAACCACTCACGGTCTTGGAGAGCGTTACCTGGTTTAGGGAGACTGATGAGAATTTGTTCTCAATAGCGTCGAGTTTCTTTTGCATCACTGCCATTTCGGGTTTTACTGCGATGGAAACATCGAGCTGATGTATACCTCTCCTAGATGAAGGTGGTCTAACGCTTTCCCACTGCAAAGAGTTTTCAACGAGATCTTCCAGATATTTCCAGGCTTCACCATCGTCTTTGGACATGAAATTGCATTGACACATGGTTTCAAGCATCTGCTTTGTCGCTGGATTAATGCCTTCATATATAATTCGGCACAGATCCCATCTATGTATTTCATGATTAGGACATTGGACAAGCAGATCCTTAAAACGTTCAAAGCACTTCCAAAATGGTTCATTGGGAAGCTGGGTAAACTGGTTGATTTCGCTTCGAACACGGGCGGTCTTATGATTTGGGTAAAATTTCTTAAGGAATGCTATCACGAATTCATCCCAATTGGTAATAGAGTGTGCGGCAGTATTATAAAGACATTTTTCTGCCAAGTCGCACAAAGTGAACGGGAGAAGACACAAACGCATAGCATCCATAGACAGTTGTGAAATACCCATCATTGCGCATATGTTTTCGAATTTAGTGATGAAAACGTACGTGTCTTCAGACTCAAGCCCGTGAAATTTGGGCAACAGGTTGATGTAGTGGGGTTTAATTTCAAAATTGTCCCCGTTGGCTAGTGGAATAGATAAACAGGTAGGAAGTGGACCACGGATAGGATAACATTTTTCTTGGAGAGAGATGCGCGGTGGATTCTGCTCACCTACGGGCAGTGGCAGCGTGGTGCTATAATTTGATGGAGTACCATCCATCTCATTCGATGTGGTAGGTGGTGGGGAAAAAGAAGATGAAGAAGCACCGACTTCGGAGTCGATAGCCGAAATGCGGACAAGACAGGCACTAGAATCCCGTGTCCAGCCGAGCATGCACTAAACGGGTTTATCGCAAGTGGCAGCGTGTGTGTGATTTAAAATTAGTTTGTTTTTGAAAAAGTGTCGGACTTGAGACAAATCACACAAAAATGCACAAACAACCCTAGAACTAAGGTTACCTAGGTCAAGTCTCTAGACCGCTCCTAGACTTCCAAAGGACAAGCTGCAGGATCAATCCTCTACCACCTCTTTACTACTATTGTGGCCAGGTAAGTGCCAGGTAAGTGGGAGGTATCCACTATACGAATCACCGAAAATAGCGGGCCTAATTAAGTAACCACTTGCCTTAGACACATTTGCCTAGACACCACAAAAGTAATGCGGATAAGTGATAAATTACCCACGACCTTCCTCTTTCCTATTTGAACGCGACAGTCCTTAGAGACTTGTCTAGATATTTTTTAATTAATGTAGGGTTGATGCGGATACTCGTTTTGTGATTTGTGGGGCCTAGGAAGGGTGACGAAATCCTCACCTAATCTGAATTTTGGTCTTGCCCCTTAAAGTCCGTATTAAAATATGAATAAACAAACCAATTACAATACTTTGCAAAAAAAATTTTGAGCGGCGATATTTTACAAAGAATCCTGCAGAAAAGATATTTTATTGGATTTCAGAGGAGAGAGAAAGATATAGAAAAGATACCAGAGAATTTGGAAACCCTAAATCCCCTAGAAAGCCGTGGTTCCGCCGCCAATGTGCTCTTATTGCCGCGCTTCCACCGCCGACTTGGGAGATCTGGTGGAGATTTTTGCTACGTGGCCTCCTTTGCTCCTCTGGATCTTGATGAATGTCTCTAGCTCTCTGTTTCCTCAAGTCTGTGACTCCAGATCCCCTTGCAAAATTCACACAATAATCGTTAAATATACAATTTGCAGTTTTGTTTATTTATGATATGGATCAAATAAGAATTCAACACGAATAGTAAGAAGAATAAATTACGCATGTATCCCCGGCAACGGCGCCATTTGATTGTTTGATTTTTTTAGAGTTGTTGTGGTGTAACCGCAATCAACAACGGTGTCGCGTGTAGCTAGACCGAGATGAGTACGGGTCGTCCTCAGGGAAACGTTGAATATTTTAATCTTACTTTAGGCGTATTGATTAGGAAAAGAGGAAGAATAATGAATAGTGGAAATAGTTTCTAGATCTTCGTTAAACACGGATGTAGAATATAGATCTAGATTAATTACGGATGTAGGTTTTATATTAGAAGGGGGCTTGTAGGGTTCGTTAAGATTTAGTAGTCATGGATGATTAATTAAAGATTACTCCTCTTATCCTTTAATAGATTTAAAACTAGATCGACAATGATGCATGTAGATCAGGGTTTCTGGAGGGAAAAGGGTTCCTACTCTTAACCCCTACCTTGACATGGATCTCCGTTCATGTCTAGCATTTACCAAAACAATTGTTAATCTAATCTCTAATCGTGGTCGTGAATATCAATGAATTGATAGCGCCCCCGATTAGGATGTTAACTATTCTTTTGATAAAGTTTATAAACTTTATAGGACATAAAAAGAGTTTAAGGATCTTCATCATCCATTAATCTACCATAATCATACGAACCCTAACAAGCGGAGAATTACTCGCGCATGTTGGGAAAAGAAAAGATAGAAATCATGAAGAAAATAAAATGCAATACAATAAAACTGCCTTTATTAATCAACAAGATCAAGTACATTTTGTTCCTTTAGAAAATGATTACAAAACCCTAGTTTGCTTCTCGATCTCTTCTTACGGAGGTAGATGAACTGTCGATGATCAACCAGGATTCTTGAGCCTTCGTAGACTTCGTGATCGCGTCGGTTTAATGATTTTTCCAAGAGGCTCTCAGTTCTTATTTATAGTCACAGACCCAGAATCTTTAGTTTCCTAATAAGGCAACTAGTTGTTAAGATCCTACCCAAAAAATATCAAATCTTAACTCCTCTAGTGTGCCGTGGATCCGCCTCTATATGTTGGTTTAAGCCGTGGTTTATCCGCGCTTTGGTGGGATATTTGGATCAAATTTCGGGGGCTTCATCTCTCTGACACATGGTGATCTTTTGAATATATGGACTTTGAAAATCTTCTCTAAGTCTCTGCCAGAATTGATTTCTTCGATTTACTTGAATATTTCGGCAGATTTGATCTCACCAACTCGGATTTCCTTGATTTCAGTCCTGGAATAATTTCTTCACCATATCTCAATAAATAATGGTAGTAGAATTTGTTTTTATTGAGATATTATCTTAACCATTTGACATGATATTATAGTTTTAAGAGAATTGGTCAAAAATATTTGATATGGTATGCATATTTAAATGGACTAAATATTACATAGATATTACATGCTTACATTTTCCTTCATAATATTAATTATAATATATAAACACATGAAAATAGTATTTTTACAGATAAACCCTCATATGTGTCATATTTATAATAAACAGCTTTTATTATATAAAAATAGTAAGAAAAATGCCATATCAAATGCACAATATTTTTGACTCAACAGTGATCAAAGCACCGTATCGATTAAGTCCGGAAGGTTTGAAGGAAGTCCGAACTCAGTTGGACGAATTATTGGCGAAATGATGGATTCGTCCTAGCACTTCAAGTTGGGGATCTCCAGTTCTACTTGTGAAGAAGAAGAAAGGTTCATATAAAATGTGCATCGATTATAGAGCCTTGAACGAAGTGACGATAAAGAACAAGTAACCGCTACCGCGTATCGACGATTTATTCGATAAGCTAAGTGGATCTTGTGTTTTCTCCAAATTAGATCTTCGTTCAAGTTATCATCAGGTGAAGCTCAAGGAATCTAATATCCACAAAACGGCTTTCAGAACTCGTTATGGATATTACGAATTTCTTATGGTGCCATTTGGAGCGACCAACGCACTTGCAATATTCATGAACCTGATGAATCAAGTTTTTCGGGAGTACTTAGACAGCTTTGTTGTCATCTTCATCGACGACATCCTTGTTCCCGCCAAAATCTTTGGCCAAGAGCTATTAGTTCCTGTTTATGCCTGCTTAAGTTTCGTTTACAGATATGTATGAAACCAGGCTCATTCATATACGCACATGCACACATCAGAGGAAGAACATGTGTTCAACGACAAAAACAAAATATTTAATTGAACATTTTATTCTACAGGAAATAGATCACCAAACATGGGATCGGAAGTACAGGGATTCACAAAATTATGGATAAAATTATCTAACTCTCTCTCTGCCTTCTCCACTATGACAAAGCGGCGATCTTCACGAAGAGTAGCTACCCATCGGTCAGCACCGCACCCATCAGCAAAGGCAGACATGACGACCCTCTGAGCCCGTATCTGGCTTAGCAGCCGGACAGAGCGATCCCTCAGAGCTGTGGTGATCAAAAGTGCCTCGTGGAAGCACTCGATCTTGTCTTCCACAGCGTCGAGCATTGCCGGAGTCATCTCCGCCGGAGGAGGGGGAATATCATTGATCACAGATAAGAAAACCATTCGGAGCCAAATGGAGCCGATGGGGAGAGGAGATCCTATACGAGTCAAGAGCTCATGCAGCATCGTGTCGCATTGATCATCCGTAAGAGTAGGGTTCACCAAGCACGCAGTAAAACGAGGAACAATTTCCTCAATGGGCACCTTCCATGGCTGACGGCAAGCATGTGGGCGATTACAAGCCATAGCTCTTCTCTGTTAAAATGATTCTCTGAAAATGAGAGAGAAAAGAAGCATTGCTTCAGATTATGAGGGGAGACATTTAAGTCTAGGCACAGAAAATGCTGTGCATGTTGGAACTATTTTCAAGCTCTGGGAAAGAGAAGCTTGACTCAGGAAAAGTGGAGAAGGAAGGTGAAAAGAGACCTTCAGTATCGAGGCAGCGCCTCACGTGCAAAGCACGAGAGCGCTAGCGATAATAGCGCTGGCGCTGAGAGTCAAAGACTCTGAGGCAGCGCACTACGTGCAAAGTATATGAGCGCTAGCGCTAAGAGCGCTGCACTCTAAGAAGCGCACCATGTGCAAAACACGTGAGCGCTAGCGCTAAGAGCGCTAGCGCTAAGAGCGCTGCATTCTAAGCAGCGCACCACATGCAAAGCACATAAGCGCTAGCAATAGAACAAAATGTTCTCGGCCCTTGGATCAAAAATCCAACGAACATGATTAAAAATCATTAATTGACCAGAATAAAATTCTGTTAAGCAAACATTCCTCAGAATCTTTCCAAACAGGAAAGATTGTGCTCTGAAAATCAGAGCACCGTTGGATCAATGATCCAATGGTGATTAAAAATCACCAAATACAGAATAAATTCTGTATGGGAAAAGATTTCCCAATCTTGTTAAAAACAAGAAGATTGCCTTCTGTAAATCAGAAGCACTTGGATCAAAGATCCAACGGTGGGAAATCCCCAAATCAATCAAAGGAAAGATTTCCTTAACTGATTCAACAAATCAGCCTACCCTATATAAAGGCCCCAAGATTTCAAGTCTCATAGAGAGAAACCCCCCTCCCATAAACTTAGAGAAATTTCAGAGAGAAGAGCAAGCTCTCGGCAGAAGAAGAACTTTTCTTCAAGGTAAAAACAGAGAGATCAAAAAAAAATCTCATCAGAAAAAGAACTTAGTTCTTTTGCCAGATCATAGATCTTTAAGACAAATTGTTTTCACAAAAGAGATCATCGCATCTCATTATAAAAAGGGGGAGAATAATTCAATTCTCTTAGGATCACAGATCCATAAAGGCAAAGCCTTTCACCAAAAACATAAGAGATTGAAACATCTCTTATAAAAATAA
Source organism: Agapanthus africanus (assembly GCA_030015575.1). Taxonomy (NCBI): domain Eukaryota; kingdom Viridiplantae; phylum Streptophyta; class Magnoliopsida; order Asparagales; family Amaryllidaceae; genus Agapanthus; species Agapanthus africanus. Next base: position 166,944,307 of record CM057337.1, read on the forward strand.
GAACTTTGTTCTTAGATCCATGAAACAAAATCTTTTATAAGAGAGAATTTAATTCTCAGAGCGCAGAACTGCCCAAACAGAGCCTTAGCGCTCCAAGTTTAAAGAAGTGCCTCAGCGCACCAAATTTAAAGCACAGCGCTGCAGAGCCTTAGCGCTCCAAGTTTAAAGAGGCGCCTTAGCGCTCCAAATCTAGCGCACAGCGCTGAAGAGCCTTAGCGCTCCAAGTTTAAAGAAGCGCCTCAGCACTCCAAATCTAGCGCACAGCGCTGCAGAGCCTTAGCGCTCCAAGTTTAAAGAAGCGCCTCAACGCTCCAAATCTAGCGCACGGCGCTGCAGAGCCTTAGCGCTCCAAACTTAACAGAAGCACTCTGCGCTCATTATCTGGCGTACAGCGCCAAACGCGGCACGTGCTCCTCACATGTGCGCTACATAAACAGAAGCGCTCTGCGCTCATTGTCTGGCGAACAGCGCTCTGCGCTCATTGTCTGGCGAACAGCGCCAAGCGCTCCACGTGCTCCTCACGTGTGCGCTATTTTGCAAGAAGCGCTCTGCGCTCATTGTCTGGCGAACAGCGCCAAGCGCACCACGTGCTCCTCACATGTGCGCTATTTTACAAGAAACGCTCTGCGCTCATTGCCTGGAGAACAGGACCAAGCGCGCCACGTGCTCCTCACGTGTGTGCTACATCACAAGAAGCGCTCTGCGCTCATTGTCTGGCGCACAGCACGTGCTCCTCACGTGTGCGCTACCTAATCAGAAGCGCTCTGCGTTCATTGACTGGCGCTCAGCGCCAAGCGTGCCACGTGCTCCTCATGTGTGCGCTAAGAGAACATAAATTGTTGTTTAAATGATAAAGCCCAGAGCCATAATAAGTGCTCAGCATTCAATAAAAGACAAAAGTTGTCAGGACCAATGCTCAGCATTATTAAATGAAAAAGGACTGAGCCTAATTAAATGTCCAGCATTTCAAATGAATGGGCCAAGCCCAAGTTGGCCACAGATCTCCAATTCAGATTAATTGAGCCTATATGCTCATAAATCTTTGATCTTAGTCCCAAATTGGACTACAGATCTCCTAACCAATATTGGTTCAAGAGTACATCTCTTCACTCCTCTGATATTTGTCGTTGTAATCTTTCAACGTCTTCAGAGAGGTGACGGGTCCCGACAACCAGACATATCCTGGACTGTGGGGTTCTTAAACTCATGGACTATGATGTCCTTAAACTTTACAGACTATGATGTCTTTAAACTACCACGGACTGTGGGGTCCTTAAACTCATGGACTGTGATATCCTTTAAACTTTACAGACTATGACGTCTTTAAACTGGACCGCAAAGTCCCTAAACTAAAATAATAAAGCCCAAATGCTCTTTTATTGGATCTAAATGATCATGTTAAGTAGATCTTAGTCTAAAATTAGACTAACGTATCCTTAACAAATGGTTAAGTTGATCTTAGTCTAAAATTAGACTAACGTATCCTTAACAAATGGTTAAGTTGATCTTAGTCTAAAATTAGACTAACGTATCCTTAACAAACGTTTAAGTTGATCTTAGTCTCAAATGAGATTAACGATCCTTAAACCCAAACCAAAACCCAAATCTAAGAAAATACGTATTTGGACTAATCCACGCCCTACGGGCGACAACATAAATTAGTCTCCGTATACAATCCACGGGCAACCAAAAATAAAACAAACACACACGACATGAAGTGACCATCTGGAGAAGGAGAAAGTGGTTACCGCGATGCGGTAGCGTAATTAACTACAGGGGCTTGCGCCTGCAGGGAAGAGCGTCTCCACAATCAAAAACCCCTCAAATAAGGGGGAATCTGATGAAGTCTGCTACAATGGCCGCATCCGTCTAAACCTCCGATATACGGTGCCATAAATCAACTTGGCACTTTCGAAGAGGTGGACGGATAAAACTAAATAGCATCTACCCTCAAATTCAGGCAAGACGAACCTACGCGGTCGCATCTCTGTATTCGGCGGAGAACAATCCTGGTGTATTCAAAGAGTCGGAAAGAACATGCCGAGCACCTACGAATTGTCCTGGAAACTCTACGACAACATCAACTCTACGCCAAGTACAGTAAGTGTGAATTTTGGCTAGATCAAGTTGGTTTTCTCGGACATATTGTATCAGGCGAAGGAATCTCTGTAAATCCAGCGAAAGTTTCAGCAGTAAGCGAATGGCCGACAAAGGACATTCGGAGTTTCTTGGGTTTAGCTGGATATTACAGAAGGTTCATTGAAGGCTTTTCGAAGATAGCAACACCCCTGACCAAGCTCACATGCAAAGATGAAGAATTCATGTGGTCAGAAGCATGCGAGCAAGCTTTCATAGAACTCAAGTCAAGATTGACATCAGCGCTTATTCTCGTTATACCAGACCAATCTGAAGGTTTCGAAGTGCATTGTGATGCATCCGGTAAGGGATTAGGATGCGTTCTATATCAGCACGGTAAAGTTGTGGCTTATGCTTCAAGACGGCTGAAGATTCATGAGCGCAATTATCCGACGCATGATTTGGAGTTGGCGGCCGTAATCTTTGCCCTTAAGATTTGGCGCCATTATCTTCTTGGTGAACAAGTGAACATATACACATATCACAAGAGTCTGAAATATGTGTTTACTCAGAAGAAGTTGAATATGCGGCAGAGACAGTGGTTAGAACTCATGGAGGATTTCGACATCAACCTATAATATCCCCTAGGGAAGGTGAATGTGGTAGCTGATGCCCTTAGCCACCAACCATTAGCAATGAACCTCACCGTCTAGTGGAAGCTTCAACAAGACTTGAATCAGATGGAGATTGAAGTAGTCATGCCAGGTAACGCTTCAAGTTTGATGAACTTACAAGTTCAATCTACTATTGTCAATCAAATCAAAGCAGCTCAAACAAGTGATGCTAAGTTGCAAAAGATCAGAGAACAAATAGAGAATGGACTCAGAACAGACTTCATCATCCATGAAGACGGATCTTTGAGATACAGCAGCAGATTATGTGTACCAAAAAGTTCTGTTCGGGAAGAGTTAGTGAAAGAAGCTCACAGCTCTCCCTACTCAGTACACCCTAGAGGTACAAAGATGTACAAAGATCTAAGTCAAAATTACTGGTGTCATGAAATGAAGCGTGAAGTAGCCAGAAGCGTCGCTAAATGCTTGGTGTGTCAGCAAGTAAAGGCTGAACATCACAGGATAGCTGGATTACTTCAACCGTTACCTATCCCAGAATGGAAGTGGCAACACATCACGATGGATTTTGTGACTGCACTTTCTCGCAGCACAAAGGGTAATGATGTGGTATGGGTTATTGTGGATTGACTCACAAAGTCGGCTCACTTCATCCCATTTCGAGTTGGCCAATCTACTGAGACATTAGCAAAGAAGTACATGGAGGTAAGAATCTAAGTAAGATTTAAACTCTTCAAAATGTACTATCTCTGATACCCATGAACTCATACAAGAAATTGTGAGACTTCATGGAGCACCGGTCTACATTGTCTCTGATCGTGACACCAGGTTCCGATCACAATTTTGGCAGAGTCTGCAAGCGAACTTGGGAACAAGTCTGAACTTCAGCATAGCTTATCATCCACAAACAGATGGTCAGTCTGAGCGAACTATTCAGATCTTGGAAGATATGCTCAGAGCATGTATGCTAGACTTCAGAGGATCGTGTGAAGATCACCTACATCTTGTGGAGTTTTCATACAACAACAGCTACCAAGCAAGCATAGGAATGGCACCTTTTGCAGCACTTTATGGAAGGAAGTGTCGATCGCCAATAAGTTAGGACGACATCGGTGATAAGGAACTCTTTAGACCTGAGATGATAGTAGCAACTGTTGATGTGGTTCATACTATCAGAGAAAGAATGCGCATAGCCCAAGATCGACAAAAGCACTAGGCTGATGCAAAGCGCTGTCATTTAGAGTTTCAACCAGGAGATCATATATTTCTGAAGATATCTCCGAATAGCAGAGTGATTCGATTTGGAAGACGGGGTAAGTTCGGTCCAAGATATATTGGACCGTTCGACATACTCGAACGAGTCGGTGAAGTGGCATACCACTTGGCACTTCCACCTTCATTGGAAGCAGTGCACAATGTGTTCCACATATCCCAACTCAGAAGGTATGTGAGTGACCCCAGCCATATTTTCGATCATTTCGAGCTCACTGTAAAGCCCGACTTATCTTATGAGCAACAACCTGTTAAGATCCTGGACAGGAAAGTGATGTCACTTCGGAACAAGGAAGTCAACTTGGTTCGAGTGATGTGAAGAAAAGACACTCCAGGAGAATCGACATTGGAAAGAGAAGATGAGATGCGTGCAAGATATTCTCACTTATTTGTAAACTAATCCTTAAAATAAATTGTAAATTTCGAGGATGAAATTTTTATAAGGAGGGTAGACTGTAACAATTCCAATTTTAGTGTACATAAAATTGATTTAAAGTTAATATATACTTGGGATATTTACAATTCCTGTGAGTACTATAAGTATTTGACTTACTTTTGAACAGCAAGAAAGAGCTTGTAGCTCATTGGTAAAACCTTGCACTGCTGAACCAAAGTAACAGAGTTCAAATCCCATCAACCACACATTTTTTTAATTAAATTATTTTAATCTTTTAGAAGCCCAAGAGTCTACACGTGCACTATACGTAATAGGGTAAGTTACAAAATAAACAAACGTGTCCACGAGGCTAGACCAAGCGTCAGGGCCACATGGTATCAAGACGAGCCCCGACTCGCCCGACTCGGGCCGGTGAAACGGTTGACTCGGTCGGCGCCGCCTGTCCAACTCGGTCCGATCCCTGATTTTCTTTAACCCCCTGCACCCTTTGGACTACCCCACTCCCCATACACTATTTAAATTCTCTGCAATTAACCAGAGAATTAAAATACCCCATTTTAATCCTTTTTAATGCAATTTTAAATGCATTTTTTTATCACACCTTAACCCTAATTTTCCCTATAAATACCCACTCTATTTTTATACCCCTTCACACTGAAATTTCCTACAAAAACTCTCAAGAAAATTCCAAGATCCTTTTGTGTGCAAGTGGAGTTAGCAAAGGGCGAAACTCCGACGAACTTCCGACGGCAATCCGAGGAGTTTCCGACGACGAAACGACGCACCGGCAACTCCCACCTCTTTATATTTCTCTCCTCTAGCCAATCATCCAGTAAGTCCCTACTTCTTCCTCTTTTCTCTAATCTAAAATCTTTCAAAACTAAAAGCCGACGGAAGCGGAGTTAGTCCGACTTCCGATTCGGTTTTCCTTTAAAAACTATAATATTTCTTAATCAAGATATCTTCATATCATCGCATATTGTTCATTAAACATTAATAAACATCTTTAAAAAGTTTCATCACAAAATATTATTATATGCATCTTTTATCGCAATTTTATATTAAAATACCTTCATGTTTCATTTCGACATGCTTGAACTTTAACAACCGTATTACCTTAGAAAACTCACGAGGTAATGACCTACCTCCTCACAACACACATATCTAATATAGCACGATGAAATTTTGAAACATAAATTTGGGAAAAATACGTTTTTACACATAACTATCTCCAACTTATAAAAACATTTTTCTACAAGATGTGTATTTTAACAAATCTTTGCAATTGCGCCTCTACAACCCATTTCGGGGAACCCGTTCGGTATGGCACGGATGATCGCACATTCTCGGGCCTAGTAGAGTGAGATGCAGACCTCCGCAAGGAGCATACGATCTCGAAAGATTTAAAATACAATTTTCTTTAGAAAATATGATTTCTATTATAAATAAAACTTATATTTTTAATAAATAAATATATATGTAATTAATATCAAAATATCTATTTTTAATATTTATAATATTCCACATTTCCAAAATTCAAGAAAAACATCTCATTTACAAGAAAATACCATACAATTCCAATATTACAAATAAATACCATATATTATGAAATTAGGTTTTATTCATTAGAAATGTCACATTGATAAAATATACATCCATGAAAACTCTAAAGACGATAATAAAATACTTGAGTTGTATTTTGAAAATTATACAAAATTATTTTTACATAAAACCCCCTCAAGTTATACTAAATTACAATAAGGACCCTAGTAAATATAGGTTTAAGCGGGACCAATCTCTTGAGCCTTAAAAACCCGGAGATATAGATGCTTGCCTATTTAAGGTAGACAACTTAACAAACGGTGTTATCAGCACGGTAATTGTCTTTGAAAAAGATACAAATCCTGCCGTCCATATGCAGCAGTTACCGATAGCACCAAAAACATAATTCAAGATTCAATTTTTTTTCTAATTATCTGACTCAGACTGTGTCTCAATATAATCAATCTGACTTGAATATGATTCAAGTATCAAACTTCAATACAACATGGATCTATGAATCCGTCTATTCAATCTAATCAATCTATATTGACTAAACCGAACCATGGATATACATCCATCTACATATTCTCTAGTTACATCCATTTACTGATATCATGTTTTTGGCAAGTTATCCATCTATATACAATATACAATTCAAATAATACATTAATACAATCAAGACATCGCGGGGTTTTTAAGGGGTGGATTGGTACGGAAGGTGTTAAAAGTGGCACGAGACTATAACCATAATACACCTAACCTGAATTCAATTGCCGTTGTACCATGGCTGAACGGTTCCTTGTGCTCCGTATACCTTAGTCTCCGGAATAGTAGGACTCCTCTCATATACACTGGCATTCTTCTGTACCAAACAACAGCGTCAACATTATAACAATATACTCTCTATTCTGTCTATTCCATTCTTGTCTATTTACGGGACTTACCGAGCGATTTGTTCGCTGACGAAGTTCTCTTTCTTTTCTTTGGAATGTCGTCAGGTGATTCGGACCTTCAGGAGATCGAGCCCACCTTCGAGGACTTGGATCAGCTAGCTTTCGACCCGGAGCTCTAGTTACTTATACACATTTACATTCTGTATTTTCCATTTCTGTTATGCCACTGTTTAGGCATTGCTTTCCATTCCATTATTTACTTTTCAGATGTATTGTAAAAAGAATGTTAATAAATAAAGTTGATGTTCAATTATATCTATTGTCACCGTCTCTTGTGCATTTTACTTATATTGCTTAGATACGCTTAGCGTGTTTACTTCAGAGTAAATACGTAGCGGCCTCGTCACATCCTCTGCCCGTATACTGGGAAGCGGGGTGTGACATTAACTTTCCCCGGATGGTATTTTAAATCAAGATCATAGTCATCCATCAGCTCCAACCATCTGCGATGCCTCATGTTGAACTCTTTCTGTGTGAACACATACTTTAGTCTTTTGTGATCTGTAAATACTTCTACCCTTTCGCCCAATAAGTAGTGCATCCAAGTCTTCAGAGCAAAAATCACTGCTGCTAACTCCAGATCATGAGTTGGGTACTTATTCTCATGAGTCTTCAACTGTCTTGATGCATAGGCTATAACCTTCCCTTGCTGCATTAGAACACATCCCAAGCCTTTCCCAGATGCGTCGTTATGTATAACTAGTCCTCCGGAACCATCTGGCACTGTCAGAATAAGAGCGGTGGTCAATTTTTGCTTCAACGCTTCAAAAGCTGACGCATATTTCTCAGTCCATACGAACGGTACCTCTTTTCGTGTTAGCTTAGTCATTGTTCTACTATTCGAGCGAAGTTCTCCACAAACCTTCTATAGTATCCGGCAAGCCCAAGAAAACTTTTGATCTTCCCTACGTTCTTTAGAATTGGCTAATCATAAACAGCTGCAATCTTTTCGGGGTCAACGGTAATTCTATCTCTCGATTCAACATGCCCCATGAACTTCACTTCTCCGAGCCAAAACTCGCACTTGCTCATCTTAGCATATAACTTTTCTTGTCTCAACGTTTGCAGTGCGATCCTCAAATATTTTGCATGCTCTTCTTTGCTCCTTGAATAGACCAGAATATCATCAATAAACACCACTACGAACTGGTCCAGGTATGGTGAAAAGATTCGGTTCATCAAGTCCACAAATATTGCCGGTGCGTTTGTAACTCCAAATGGCATCACTAATTACTCGTAATGCCCATATCGAGTTCGGAATGCCGTCTTACAAATGTTTTCTGATTTCACCCAAACTTGATGATACCTAGATTGTAATTCCAACATCAAGATTATTCTCGCACCACCGGGTTGATCGAATAATTCGCCGATGCGAGAGATTGGGTACTTGTTCTTAATAGTCACCCGATTCAATTCTCGATAGTCAATTTACATCCGTCGTGTGCCATCCTTCTTCTTGACAAGAAGAACTAGAGCTCCCCAATGGTGAACAGCTGCTGCGAATCCAATATTTCTCTAGTAATTCGGCAACTTATTTCTTTATCTCTTCTAGTTCCACTGGCGCGCTGCTTCAGGAATAAGATCAATCGTGAACTCCACATCTTATTCTGGCTGTAAACCCGAGATGTCCTCGAACACAACCATAAATTCCCAAACTACTGCTGGCGCTTCCTCCTTGTTTACTTCCCTCGACGAAAGAATGGCATTAGTCGACCTAGCCCTAAATTCTACTGGCCCAACAGATCTGCTACCTCCCAAAAATATAAACTTCGGATGTCCGGAAATCTGGAAAATCCCTTTTTTTGCCCTACAATCAATGTGAGCATAGAAAATGCCAAGAAAATCCATTCCCAAGACAACATCATAGTTGCCAGTATCAATAACCAAGAAATCCGTTAATAACTCCCGTCTGCAAATAACAATTGAACAACCCTTGCACTCACTACTAGATATAATCCTCCCATTCCCAGTGTGTATGTCCCAGCAACTAGACAGGGCCGTGTATGGAATAGAGTGTGCACTAATAAACTTGGATGACATGAAGCAACGGTATGCACCTGAATCGAATAATACCAATGCGGGAAAATTATAAACAAGTAGGATACTTGAAACAACATCGTCTGAAGTATTGGCCTCCTCGGCAGTCAAGGTGAAGGCCCGTGCTTGGTTAGGCCCTTGAGTAATCTGCTTTTGCTGTGCTCTCGGAGCATCACCCTTCAACTGAACTCTCGATGGACAAGTATTAATTCGATGATCGACAGCTCCGCAAATCAGACACTGCCCAAGCCTCATCCGACACTCCCTCTGGAAATGACCCGGTCGTTGGCAGTAATCATACATTACATCCTTCTTCGGCGTTGAAACAGAGGTCCTTTTCATAGGTATTATCCCCTGTTTATTAATCGAAATGCCTCTACATACAGAAGCTCTGTTAGGCGTAAACGCCGGCTTCCGCACTACAACAGCTTGTTGTTGAGTACCCTTTACTCTCACTGATAAACTCTATTGTTCTCTAGCCGCCTTGAGAACTTGGGAAAAGGTGGTCAATCCCAACGATATGATGTGTCTCTGAATCTCCACATCCAAACTACGCATAAACCGCCTTACCCTATATACCTCATTGGCAACCAAGGGCCACGCAAATCGACTGAGCCGGGTCTACTCAGCCGCGTGTGCATCAACGGATCCGCCATTCGGCTTCAAGCTAATGAACTTCTCTTCCATTTCCTCCCGAGTAGACTGCGGAAAGAACTTCTCCAAGAAACTTCGTGAAAAAGTTGCCCAACTGATCGGTTTGGTCAGACGGGTCTCCTCTATGAGCCACCACTCGTAAACGTAATCTACTAATTGGATGCATACTACATCCACCCTTTTCTCATCTGGAATCTGCGCGGCAACGAGCAGGTTCTCTGTATCAACTAGCCACTGCTCCGCTGGCAATGGCTCCTCAAATCCTATAAATGTGGACGGGCCGAGCTTTCTAAACTCCGCCACGGTGCCCTCACGCTGTGTTGGCCTGGGTGCTACTACAACTACGGACTGCTGGACCGTCCGTAGACCCTCCTGGAAAGCCTCGGCCTGCCGCTGATTTAGCTCAGTTTGCCACTTCTAGTTTTCAAGCATACCACGTACAACTCCAAGCAATGCGAAGTTATCAACACACCTCTGGTATGACTACAAATCTCTATCTGCCATGATTCTGAGGCCAAGACACTGAAAGGGATTAGTAACTGTAAACAGGATTCAATAAACAAGATAGCTATAGATTCAAGACTGGCAAAATAGTAATGTGGCAGGACATGTTCCTAATTCCGGGTTTCCTGGTTAGTGTATTGGGTTCAATACCCAACTACAAAAGAACCAAACCCGACTAACCCTAAATCCTATAGCTTTGATACCAAATAAATCCTGTCACGCCCCGCTCCCCAAAAATACGTAAACACGGCACGTGACAGAGACAACCATGCCACATGTGGCTAGGAATCATCCCTCCACGGTCACATTATGCTTGTCAATCGGATATCAAGAACAGTAAAAAATCTAATCTAGATAACACATGTCCATCTGGCACAATAAATAAAATCAAGAAATAGGTGTAGCGGAAACGAATCAAAATCCAATAAAAAGAATATCTGAATCACGTCCCAATATGGGCTCACATCAATAGAAATAAACTACATAAATAAATGAAATTAAGCAGATCTAAACTACATAGCTAACTCCTCATTGTTCAGCTTGCTTGTTAAAGTACTCATGATCTGCCTGCGATAAAGTCAGAGGAACTGGACCATGCAAAACACAGACGTCGGTGCGTCATAATATCAAAATAATAGTGATAACCAGGATATGATGCTATGATTAACCATGAATATAAATAATAAACACAGATATAAATAGTGAGCTATATGTATGTGATGTGTATCATAAAGTCTGTGCTTCTAGGTTATTTATTCAACAAGTTATTAAAATCAATTAATGTAATTCTCATCGTAACTCAACAGTATATATCCCGTTCAAACCCCCATGGGACTACGGCACAATGATTATTCCGTCACGCCCGGAATCACGGCAAACAATAAACAATGATTATTCCGTTCACGCCCGGAATCACGGTAAACAATAAAAATATCCTCCTGAGTTACGTTTCGGTTACATTCTTGATTTTATCTTTTCCTCCAAGGTTCTGTGTTCAAGTCAGGTATTGACGATATAAATCTAATGCCAACACAGGATCAAGCATGTACAGGTCTTTTCTATGTAGACAACAAGTTACGTCCATAATGCCAACAATCAAGATTGTTGGTATTAGCAATAAGATCCAAGTAACAAATCTGGTAGTGTGTCGTGAACATGTCATGTACTGTATATTAACCAAAATAGATACCAATGTAAAACTGTAATCAATATCGAAACACAACTAATACCATGATGCATATGTATCTATCTGTAATAACCGTTATATGTCCATTACCATGCATATTGCAATCTAGATAACATATTGAACTTATATAGTAGTATGATAATATTGTGATGTTTCGGCATGCAACTAGATAACCCATTATCAGTACCGATACAGACAAATACTATAAAACTGTAAATCGGTAATTTCTGCTGAATAGTAAAACACGTGCACTATAATTTATCAAATAAATATTGATATGATGAGATGGCATGTTGCAAGTTTAGAACTTGCCTGATTGAATCTCACATCGAGATACAGATATCACGTTCCGACGTCGAAATAAAGTCACGACGCAAAATTTATGTGTGCAGGACTTGACCTGGCTGAGCAGCTGCGTGACATGGTAACGGGACTAGTCGATGATGGTGACTGGGTCGTCTGGACCGTCGGCGACGTGCACAATTCCGGCGATCGATCAGAAAAAGAAAAGAAAGAAAGAAAAAAGAAAGAAATAGAAGAAGAACAGAAGAAGAAGAAGAAGAATAGCTGTTGGGGTTGCTGGGGTTTTGGCGAGGACAGAGGAGATGGAGGTAACGAGGTGACGGGGATGAGACGAAGTCGTCGGCGGAGATGTCGTTGTGGCCGTGAGTCTTGGTGTGCTCAGAGATGAGCAGTGGCGGGAGAAGAGGGTGTGGTGGTGGTCTGGGGTTGCCGGGAGATGAGAGGAGGTGACGGGGTTGCTAGGGTGGTGGTCGGGTTCCGGTGACGAAGTCAAAGGCGAGGGGTGTTGAGTTCTTGCATCGGGGTTCTGGGTTAGAAGCTTAGGTCTTCAGGGAAAGGAGGAGAGGAAGAGGTGATGGAAGCGAGGAAGGGGAGGCGAGGTGATGAATACGGCGACGGTAAGAGGGCGGCGGCGACGAGGAGCTGCGACAGGGGTGTAGTTTAGAGCTCGGGTTGGCGAGAGGGAGAAGAAGGAGGGAGAGTGTGTGGGTTTTTGTTATAAATAATATATTATAATATGTATATATTTATATATATTATATATATTATATATATATATAGAGAGAGAGAGAGAGAGAAAGGGTGGGGACGAGGGGGGAGAGACAGAGAGAGACGAGAGAGAGAGATTTGAGAGATTTTTATAATAATTTATTTAAAAATAATTAATATATTATATGTATTTAACTGTTTATATATATTTATTAGTTATATAATATATTATAGGATTTTACAGATAATACCAGATTGCTCCGAATATTACCCTTATCCATTCAAAAAACTAGTTTTTAAATATGGAGAATATACGTAAGAATTTAAACCATGATGCGATATCCTGTAATTAAAAACATATACCCCCAAATACGGATCTACGTAAATATACGTAGCGATCAAATAATATGTCTGTTTAACTCTTAGGATACGAATATGACATATGGGCGCAACCACATGATATAGGGTTGACATGCAAGGCTAGATAAAATATATTATTTGATTTTATATTATATTATAAAATATGTAAATTCTAAATATATCATATGTGTATATATATTCTAGATTTGCATAGATACACTGTACTAGCAAATATTTCATGTAATCTCGAACCATGTTGGGTTTCAAATATGCGGGTCGGGTCGGATAATAACCACAGCTACTCATTACATCATCCGCAACCCAAAACAACAGTATTCAAGAATTTTGCCGCAAGATTTGAAATACCCTAAATATATAGTATAACAGTGCTAGGGTGTTACAACTGCCGGCAAGTTTGTGAAAACTCGAGAGGGCACAAACCTGTTAAATAAAAAATTTGTGCACTTGCAACATCCTCTCGACTTTGTGAGGAGAAAATACCTGCGTGAGATCCTTACGACTCACAAAGGAGCAACGTACTTAGGAATCCATACAATTCCTAGGGAGAAATTACACTTGTGTGATCCTCACGACTCGTGAGGAGAAATTCCCCTTATGAGACCCTCACGGCTCATAGGATTCAAAAGCCTTAAGTTACCGGGATCCAAACATGTTCTTAAGCCATCATATCCCCCAAGTTGCCTTACAAGTAGTTCAATACTGACGCTTGTATACAATCCACAGGCACAAATAAAATATGTTCCTAAAAAGTTCCACTAATAGTGAAAAAGCTCCTCATATGGTAAATGACATTTGTTATTCTTTTCGACTTATAAGGAGAAAACTCTTTGGTAATATCCCTACGACTTGCAAGGGGAAAGGAATCCCCATGATTCCTGAGGAGAAAATACACCTATGAGATCCTCTCGATTCGTAGGGAGAAATACCTTTATGAGATCCTTACGGCTCATAAATTCAAAAGCCTAAGTCATCCTAACCCTATTTGCTAAGCCACATTTGTTCAAATCAACAAAGGCAAATGATGATTTTCTCCTGGCAACATTCCAGTTATAGCGATACTGATGCTAAGATTGGTATCAGATTCCAAATCCCCAAATCGCAATAAAATCAGCGAGCAAGGAAAAATTTGCATATGAAATAGCCGAAATGATGGGGCAACTAGCAATAAAAATCAGCAAGTAAAAAAATATATGCATATGGAACAGCCGACACGTTTGGGCAACTCGCAATAAAAATAGCGAGTAAAAATAAAAAATACATAGCTAAAATGATTGGGCACTGCGAAAAAATAGCTGAAATAATTGGGCGATCGCGACTTTCGCGATATAAAAAGTTGAAAAAAAAGAGTATCACGGAAATATAAAAAAATAAATAAAATTTTCCTGCCCTGCAAGTAGGTCTATACTGACTCTTGTATACAATCCATGGGCACAAATGAAATAAAGGGAACTATATTTTCACACCATGCTTCGTCAAAAGAAAAACCAAGTCTTGATGGCACATCTGCAGCCTAGACATTATTTGGACGTCCCTCTTACTCCAGCAAAGTATAGACATGGTGTCGACAAAGCTCCAAGGGGCCAAATCAAAACAGAGTAATAGCAAAATCCTAGCTCTAGCTCGATGTTCCTTCTCGGTGTAGACACGACATCAACAAGGACCCAAGGGTAAAATAAAAGTGAAGTGATGAAAAAATCCTAGCTCCAGATCTTGATGGCAACATCTACAGCCTAGAGATCATCTCTACGTCCTTCTCATTCCGACAGGGTGTAGACGTGACGTCAATAAGGACCCAAAGGTCAAATAAAAGTGGAGCAATGGTATATTCCTAGCTCCAGATTTCAATGGAATATTTACAGCCTAGAGATCATCTCGACGTTCCTCCTCATTCCAGCAAGGTGTAAACACAACGGTTAAATAAAAGTGGAGCGACGGCAAAATCTTAGCTCCGGATCTCGATGGAGATACGTATAACATAAAGGTCATATGGATGTTTACACCGCTTTAGTGAAGGAGCGGTGCGACATCATCAAAGTAAAAGCGAAGTGACAGCGTATTCCTAGCTTCGGGTCTTGGTGGCAAGCTTAAAAACCATTGGATGTCATCCCATCCCAAAAGGGTGCGGTTATGACTCATCGGAGCTCCAAATCGAGCCTAATCTTAAGTAAAGCACCATGACAATATCTAACGCTGGATTTTCTAATGGTAATGTGAATATTCCAACCTAAAAATACTACTTGAAGACATCTTGTCCAGCTTCCGAAGGGACACGACAGACGCGGGGCTACTCGAGAAGCAACCTAAGGGACTGCATGTCGAGAATATATCAGCCAACATGACGGTACGATGGACTTAACCCAGTACCACAAACCTAACGGACTCCTGTATCGAAAAGGTTTAACTATATTTCACGTTAGGATGCACCTGCGAGACCCTCTCAACTCGTAGGGAGAAACATCTTTATGAGACCCTCACGGCTCCTAAAGGTAAAAAGTCTTAGGCGACGGGGATATCAACCTATTTCCTAAGCCACTACTGTCCTACAAGGAGGTTAAGACTGACTCTTGTATACTATCCACGGGCCACATTCGTCAAAATTGCATACCAATAAAGTGAAGAAGTCACTTACGGGTCCTCTCGACTCGTGAGGGGAAAACACCTGAGTGAGATCCTTACGACTCATGAAGGCTATGGACACCTAGGAATACTCTCGATTTCTAAGGAAAATATATACCTATGAGATCTTCACGACTCATAGGGAGAAAAAGAACCTTCACGAGACTTTTATGGCTCATGAAAATGAACAAAGCCTTAGCTGGCAGCGATTCTAAACCTGTCTCATATGCCATCAATTCTATGGCGATGCATAGCTTTGCACTACTTAACCTATGTACATATTTACATGGGCAAAGTAGTGGGGGAATTTGTTCCCACTAAAAATTTTGGCCCAAAGCTTGTTGTTATCTTATAAAAATAAAGGGAAGCCCCTATGTATTAAACACGTGCGCACCCTCATGCAAAGTATATAAGTTCCGTTTCAGACAGGATCAAATCCTATATTAGTTCCCACGTGTTAAACACGTAAGCGTTTCATATGATGTCCATGTAAGCACTAGTGCAGCCTCTTGGCAGTGCGTGTCACATGATATCCACATGAACGCGCATGCTAGCATCTTGGCATCGCCTCACGTGCACGTGAGCGTCTCACGTGATATCCACGTGAGCGCTGGTGCAACCTCTTGGCACCCACATGATAAACATGTGAACGTCTCATATGATATCCACGTGAGAGCTAGGCCAGTATCTTTGGGCCAACGTCTCACGTGCAAAGCACGTGGCGCATTTGCAACCCATTGGGCAGCGCCTCACATGTAATGCACATGAGTGTTCTTTTTGATAGAATTAAATTCTATGCAGAATTAAATTCTATGTGGGAAATATTTCCCTGATCTTTCTTAAACAATAAAGATCTTCTCTGTTAAATAGAGAACTCTTGGATCAAAGATCTAGCGGTAATTATAAAATCACCAATTGATCTTCTGACAGAATTAAATTCTATGTTAGGAAAATATTTTCCTAATCTTGTTAAACAAACAAGAATGATCTTTTCTATTCAACAGAGAGCCTTTGAATTAAAAATCCAACGGTTAATAAAATTCACCGGTTGATCTTAAGGATCAATTCGATTGATTATGAAATCAATCATGATCTCTCACTGAGAGATTTCCTCCAACAGTTTGATTTTTCTCTTCTCCTATAAATACAAGCAAAGAGATTAAATCTCATAGAGAGGAGGCCCCCCATAAGCTTCTGTAAAAAAATACATAAGGCTCTCCGAAAGTTTCGGCAATAGAGAATTTAATTCTCAATAAAGAAGAAGATTTTCCTCCTCTTAAACCCTAGGTAAAAAAACACAGAGATAAAAAACATCTTCTTTATCTATCATATCATATCTAAGGGTTTAACCTTTTAAAAGAATTTAGTTCTTTCTCTGGATCTGAGATCCACAAGACAAGTCTCTCACAAGTTGAGAATTTAATTCTCAGCGGGAAGATCTTGTTCTTAAGAATCAGAGATCCATGGGAGAACAAGGTTGAAAAGAACAATGGAAGAAAAGACATGAAAAAGATAGAGTTTATACTCCAGGAACTTAGTTCCTTCATAATCAAGAACGTAGTTCTTAAAGAATCTGATCCGAGATCTTCAAAAAAGTGATCTTGGTGATCATTAATGGTCAAAATATCATTAACAGAAGTTTAACTTCCCTAGAAAACATGAACGGAAATTAAATCTCTAAGGACACAGTGTCTCACGTGATATCCGTATGAGCGCTCAAAAGAAACCATGAAGACAGCGTTTCACGTGATATCCACGTGAGCGCTCAAAAGAAGCAGATGATAGTATCTCACATGATATCCACATGAGCGCACAGAAGCTCAGAGACTCAGCGTCTCACGTGCCATACACGTGAGCGCCCAAGGCCCATGAAGACAGCACCTCACCTTCCAAACATATAAGCACCCAGAAGCAAGGACTCGGCACCTCACGTGCCATATACGTGAGCGCTTGAAAGACGCCAGAGACTAAGTGCCTCACGTGATATTCACGTAAGCGTTATGTGGCTGAGTGCTTAGCACTGCTGGGTGATATAGAAACCCAATCTTTGGCCCCAAATTGGCCAAGTCTGTGAAGTGAAAACTTCTTTGAGCCCATATGCTCACATGTTTAAATTGATCTTAATTTAAAACAAGATTAATGTTCATTGATCATATTTCCAAACTGATTTTAGTCATATATATGACTAATGATCGTTCATCCAAGTTAATCTTAGTCGGATATATGACTAATGATCTTTCATCCATGATGATCTTAGTCCCATATATGACTAACGATTTTTAATCGATCGTTCATCCATTTGATCATGTTCTCATATACGACTAATGATCAACCACCCAAATTGATCTTAGTCCAATATATGACTAATGATCTTTATTTTAGTCTCATATAAGATTAATGATTCTCAGTTCTGACATGATCCTTTCCCTCATATACGGGATTTGGTTCAAGGGTACATCTTTCCACACCTTTAATATACGTCGTTTTAATTTTTCAACGTCTTCAGAAAGGTGGCGGGTTCCAACAACCAACAACTTCTCATCCCAACTTGATGAAAGATATGAAATTTCATCAATCCAGGGAATGTCCTAATCCTCATATTGATACACCCCATATTTATGCACTTCCATATTGATGTGCACACCTTATATTGACACGCATCTTATATAGATGCAAATATCATATTGAGCTCCGACTTTATACATATATGTATATGTATATCTTAAAGGGAAATATAAATGCCTTCAAATTGGATCGCAGCCTAATATTGGGTGCATCACATGTTACCACCATTCACTTCGCCACATAAAATATACACATGCGCGCAAGATGAATGTTGGACCAAAACGTTCTTAAACTAATACTTCATCACGAACACAGGAATCTTGGACCGAAACATCCTTAAACTAATACTTCGTCTCGAACATAGGAATGTTGGACTAAAATGTCTCCAAACTAATATTGGACCGCGATGTCCTAAACTAATATATGTTTAGCCCTACGGCTGGTCTCCATATTAACCCCCGTATACAATCCACGGGCACAAACAAGCCATATTCCATCCATGTCTCTCATGGACCGCGATATCCTTAAACTAATATGTTTTGCCATGCGGGCTGTCTCCATATTGTCTACCGTATGCTATCCAGGGGCTATTCATATATGATATAATGATCAGTTGAGCCCATATGCTGACTGTTTCTAAGTTGATCTTAGTCCGATATACGACTAACGATCCTTAGATCAAACCAATATATCCCATGAATTGATAGACCTCATTTATATGAGATCTGCGTCCTAAGTTCAAAACCTCAATTCTAATATATGGATTTGGACTAATCCGCGCCCTACGGGCAATGATATATATTAGTCTCCATACACAATCCAAGGACAACCACACATAAACAAACATAACACGACATGAAGTGACCTACTGGAGCAGGTGAAAGTTGTTATCGCATTGTGATAACGTAATTAACTGCAGTGGCTTGCGCCTGCAGGGAAGAACGTCCCCACAATAAAAAAAAAACCTCACATATGAGGGGGAATCTGGTAAGTTATGCTACATCGACCGTATCTGTCCAAATCTCCGATATACAGTGTTATAAATCAACTTGGTATTTTCGGAGAGGTGGATGGATATATTCATATAATATCTGACCCCGTATTCAGGCTAGACGTCCTCCCGATGCCTCAGACCCATCTTCGGCGGTAAACAAACATCATGCAAGAATTAACAAGAGTAATTAAAATTCATCAGCAACTTTATTTACAATCAAATTTCAAAGTACAAACAATGTCATACTGGAAATAAATGCAGAAAAGGAAACCAGTAGTCTGGTTAAGCGGTAAGCTGATCGAAGTCCTCCTGGCTTGGTTTGATCTCCTCTGAATCCTGTCCTCCTGACGAACATTCCAAGGAAACAAAAGAGGAAGGAATGTCATCAGGGAACTAGCGCTTGGTAAGTACTCAAAGGAATAAGGATATAAAGTGTGGAAAAAGTTTGATTGTAAGTAGAGCATGAATCTAATATAGCAGTAGCTAGGTAAGAGTGTTAATTAGAAATGAGTATGTTGATTTATCTTAAGCATGGTATTATGTAATAGCATGATAATGTACATAAAAATGATTACTTTATTCTAATGTGTTGTTTGTAGTTTGATAGTGAAAGTTTGTGTGTGTATGAGAGTAGTCCATCAAACCCATGTACCAACAACACATTTCGTTCAAGGCCCCGTCAAACCCACGGGACAACAACTGACGAGATTCATGTTAGGTGATTTTTAGTAGACTATCGTGTCACGTCATACATTCTTTACCAAACTACCCCTTAACCCCGCATATTTAAAATTATATAGATCAAGTTTACCGGTCTTGACCGAATTTATGAATATAAAGAGTACAGGTTCAGGTTCAAGTGGTGTTCAAGCAGTCATGTTAAGTTCATGTCAAATCATATTCATGGTTCAGGTCAAATCAAGTCAAGTGTTCAAGTTCTAGTCGAGTTCGAGTTTGAGTTTCAGTTCGAGTTCAAGTAGATTAGAATTCAAGTCAATTTATGATTCGAGTTCAAGTTCTAAACACATCTTATTAAAAAGATTTATCTTTTGAAGTTCTTAAATTTAGGAATAATCGGGCAACCATTGCACATAGACTGCATGATTTGTGTCTTTTTTAAAGACGATTGACATTGATAATTCCTTTAAGTTGTTTATACTATGAGGTAAGCAAGCATTCACTTTCTCCGGCTCCCCGAGGTTCAAGAGAAATGATACCGCTTAAGCCGATGATTAATCTAAAGTCCTTAAAGATTTATCAATCGTTTATTATATGTATTTACATGTTTGCATTTCTCGAGGGGCTTATGTAAAATATTTTAACTTTTAAAATAAATCTCGAAGGTGTTTTTGATAAAAACAAGTTAATTAGAATGCCAAAAGTTTTTTTTATAAACTATATTTTATATTTAAAGGCATTTGAGTGATAAAACCCACCTTTTAAAAGTTTAAGGTATTTTTATGAAAAATCTATCCTTTGGAAACATGAGGTATTTTCTTAAAATCTTTAACTTTTCATTTTAGAAAAAAAATCTGATTTTCACAAATTTGTTTTTCTTTAGAAAAACGAATATATGAATTAAATTATTTTAAATTTGTTTGCCTTATAGTAAAATTTCATATTTTCTTTAAAAACTATATTTTATTCCTTTCGAGACCGAATTCTCCGTGAATAGTTCATGTAGGTGTCTTTTAAGTGATCTCCCGTGCCACAGTATACGTTCTGTAGCAATCTACCCTTTTATCCCCGCGTAATATATTGTATCGTTTATAATTATCAGACTTACTGAAACCATGGATACAAATTGTTCAAGTATTCATGTTCATGATGTAATCAAGTATTCAAGTAGTCATGTCAAGTTATAATCATGGTTCGATCAAGTCAAGTCGATTATACATGTTTGATATTGATGTTTGAATTCAAGTATTCATGTTCATGATCAAGTAGTCATGTTTAATTTTGGATTCAGGTTTGAAGTTAGACTCAGACTGAGTCAGACACTTGTAAGCTGATTTAAACTCTTGAATTCTTAGGTTCGGAAATTATCAGCAACTGTTGCACATAGACGGCATGATTTATATCTTTTTCCAAGACAATTGATATTGATAACTCTTGTTAAGTTTTTTAACCTGAATAGGCAACCACTCACTTTCTCCGGCTCCTTAGGGCTCAAGAGAATTGATCCCGCTTAAACCTATATTTACTAAAATCCTTAAAATATTGTTTTGTATATCTCGAGGGGGTTTTATGAAAAATATTTTTAATATAGTTAAAAAATAAACCTAGAGGGTGATTAGTATTACTTAGGGTTGTCATGAGCATGGTTTTTATATATTTGGGTATTTTAGTGATAAATACTTAGTATTTGAAAGTTCATGGTATTTTATTGAAAAACTTGCATTCTTGGTATCTTAATGGTATTTTATTGACATTTGTTAATCTTATCATTTTTTTTGAAAAACACAGGTTTATTATATTTTGAAAATATGGATTTATAATTTTAATTTTAAAAATAATTTTATTTTATTTAGAAAATTCGTATTTCTTAAAAACCGTATTTAAATCCTTTCGAGATCGAATGCTCCGTGAGGAGGTCTGCATCTCGCTCTACTGGTCTAAGATTGTGTGATAATCTGCACCATCCATTAGCAGGTCCCTTAAAGAGGGTTGTAGATGCATAATCGCAAAGAATATGAAATACTACTTCAAAAGAAATCCGGTTTTTAAAGTTATGTGGTATTTTATTGTAATATTATCTTTGTAACAAATATCCATACAAAAGAGATATCGTGCTATGGATCCAAATGTGCGTGTGGGGTTGGTCGTTACCCCGTGAAGTTTTCCTAAAATTATTGTTTTAACAAATACTAAAAAAGGTGTTTATAAAGTTCAAGGTAGTTTAATGAAAAAGTTCTACTATTGTTGTTTCACATGAGAATTTTGATAAAATTTGATTCTAAATATTAGGGTTTAAGATTACAAGTGATGTATTAAAATTAGATTGACTAAATTGTAAAGGAAAAGGGAGTTATATGTTTTAGAAAAGAAGATGTCGGTATTAACTCCACTTTTACCGATATAAAAATTAAGGTGGGATTTCAATAAAAAGGAAGAGATTTAGAAGAGACTTTTGGCTTAGAAAGATTAAAGAAAGGTTGAAGAAGAGGGGGTGAGCTTCGTAGCGTCGCAGGAGCACCGGAATTTGCTTCGATCTTCGTCAGAACTAACTTACTTGCTAACTCCTCTTTACTCCACTTGTACTTAGGAACTTTTTGAGAGAATTTTGCTATAATTTTCAGAATAGTGTTGAGTCAAACTAGGGGATGGTATTTATAGTGGAGAATTAGGGTTTGGGAATTAAAATTGTGAATTAAAAGTATTAAAATTATGATAAATTGTGAATTGAAAGGTCTCTGTTTGATAGCAGGGAAATAAAACAGTGCAGAGGAGTTAAAGGTAGGTGAAGAGGTGTGTGTGCAAAGCCCGAGGCAAATTGGCCCTATCTTGACCATCGGTGCGGTTTTTCACTAAGTTCGGCTGGTCGATCTCGAGGCATTTGCCTCGAGATTCATGCCACTTGATCAACACAGTATTTAAACCCGTTTGCATATGTTTGATTTTTCTGAACTTTTCATTTCCCTGTGTATTATACGTGCAGTCTTTTGGGCTTTTAAAAAGTAAAAAAAAATCAGAAAAAAATAACGTGTCTGATGGGAATCGAATACAGGGGCTACGTCACAACAGTGCAAGGCTTTACCAGTGAGCTACAAGTTGTTTCTTGCTGTTATTTAACAAAATTGATTTATAACTCAAACTCAGGCTGTAAACTCATTTCTTGTATATTAACAGTAAAATTTCCGTACAAGATTTTAGAGTCGTTATATTCTACCCTCCTTATAAAAATCTCGTCCTCGAAATTTACAATTATATATGGACTAATTTTCAAAGAGGTAAGGGTATCTTGCACGCATGTCTTCTTCTCGTTCCCATATTGATTCTCCTGGCGAATCCTTTCTCCACATCACTCGGACCAAGTTTACTTCCTTGTTTCGCAGTGTCTTTACCTTTTAGTCCAAGATCTCAATTAGTTGTTGCTCGCAAGTCAGGTCAGTCTGTATGGTGAGCTCTGAGTGATCGAGTATGTGGCTGTGGTCGCTCACATATCGTCGTAGCTGGGATATGTGGAACATGTTGTGCACTCCTTCTAATGAGGATGGTAGTGCTAAACGGTATGCCACTTCTCCAACTCGTGCGAGTATGTCGAACGGTCCTATGTATCTTGGACTTATCTTACCCCTCTTGCCCAAGCGGACCACTCCTCGGTTTGGAGAGATCTTTAGAAAAACATGGTCTCCAGGTTGAAACTCCAGATGTCGGCGCTTTGCATCTGCCCAATGCTTCTGTCGGTCTTGGGCTATGCATATTTTTTCCCTGATCGTGCGAACTACGTCCACAGTTGCCATGATCATCTCTTATCCAAGGAGTTCATGATTTCCGACGTCGTCCCAACTTAGTATTGAACGACACTTCCGTCCATAGAGTGCTGCAAATGGTGTTACTCCAATGCTTGCCCGATACCTGTTGTTGTATGAAAACTCCACAAGGTGTAGGTGATCTTCCCACGAACCTCCGAAGTCTAACATACAAGCTCTTAACATGTCCTCCAGAATCTAAATTGTTCGCTTGGACTGTTCGTCCGTTTGTGGATGATAAGCCGTGCTGAAGTTCAAACTCGTTCCCAGGCTAGCTTGCAGACTCTGCCAAAATTGTGATCGAAATCTGGTATCGCGATCGGAGACGATGCAAACAGGAACTCCATGTAATCTCACGTTCTCTTGCATGAGTTCATGGGTATCAAGCAGGGTACATCTTGAAGGTTTAAATCTTACTTTAGATTTATGCTTACTTCCATGTACTTCTTTGCTAACGTCTCGGTTGATTGGCCAACTCAAAATGGAATAAAGTGAGCCGACTTAGTGAGTCGATCCACAATAACCCATACTACATCGTTACCCTTCGTGCTGCGAGGAAGGGCAGTCATGAAATCCATGGTAATGTGCTGTCATTTTCATTCTGGGATTAGTAACGGCTGAAGTAGACCAGCAGTTCTGTGATGTTCAGTCTTCACTTGCTGACACATCAAACACTTGGCTACGCTCCTTGCTTCTTCTCGCTTCATTCCATACCACTAGTAGTGTTGCCGTAGATCCTTGTACATCTTTGTACCACCGGGGTGTACAGAATAAGGAGTGTTGTGAGCTTCTTTCATTAACTCTTCTCGAACTAAGCCGATAGGTACACATAATCGACTTTCATATCTCAAGGATCTGTCTTCGTGGATGATGAAGTCATTTCGAAGTTCACTTTCTACTTGTTCTCGGATCTTTTGTAGCTTAGCATCATTTGCTTGAGTTGCCTTAATCCGATTGACAAGAGTGGACTGGACTTGTAAGTTCATCAAATACGAATCATTACCTGGCATAACTACTTCAATCGGCAATCCGTGCAATTCCTGCTATAGCTTCCACTGAGCGGTGAGAATCTTTGCTAAAGGCTGGTGGCTAAATGCATCAGGAACTACGTTTACCTTCCCAAGATAATATTGTAGGTTGATGTCAAATTCCGCCATGAGTTCTAGCCATCTTCTCTACCGCATGTTTAATTTCTTCTGAGTAAATACATATTTCAGAAACTTATGGTCAGTATATATCCACTCGTTCTCCCAAGAGGTAGTGGCGCCAAATCTTAAGTGCGAAGATAACGCCTGCCAACTCCAGATCATGTGTTGAATGGTTGCGCTCATGAACCTTCAGCTATCTTGATGCAAAGCCACAAATTTCCTATGCTGGTGTAGAACGCATCTGTCACGACCCGAAAAGTACGGAACATGACCGGCACTTAAATTATGAAACGTCTCGAGGCATACGTAACCTAAGTAAGCCAAAACCCAGAAATCCAAACTAAGTAAAGCAGTAGAGTGAAGGAAAACCAATTTAAAAGCAAGAAGTTTAACAACATAAGCCGAAATATGCATTTTTAAAATATCAAGTCTTTTCTAAAAATTTTGGCAGAGTTTCCTTTGTATAAACTGACCGCAAACGGGTACAAACCAGATAAAGCATATATAATGAATAAAGGCATCCCCAAGCGGGAGCTAGCTCTTCGTCAATTGATGGTCACAACCACGCAAGCAAAATAATATACAACGCCGAAGGGCGAGGATCAAAATCAGGATAAAAATCCAACTTCATCAAGAAAACCAGATGAAACCATAATAATACAGCGCACGACTCTAAGGTCGAAAGAGTAAACACTGGTCATTTATCTCTATCAAATATACAAGTCTGGTTGATAGAGTTTTACTAGATACAACTGAAATAACAAATATATAATGGTGGTCCTGATGCAAAAGAATCCACCTACCAAAGCGATCACCCGGAAGGAATAGTGTGCCAGCAAAACCGCAACGAAACCTGTGCGGCAAAACCTGCAAGAAACTGTGGCACAACGGGAGTGAGTTGCCAACTCGTGAGTAGAAAACATCTACGAGTAGAAATCGTATGCATGACGCTATCCTAGGTCATATCAAGTAATATCCTCAAATAAATATCCTGGTCCATCTATGTATAAGTGTAATACTACATGCTCGTGTCAGTACCTCAGATAGCAACATATCAGATATATGATGTATGAATGCATTACAAATAAAACAGAATACATCATGAATGAGACAACTGTTTTCTTTATTTTAATGAGATTTCTGTTTGTAAATAAATCGCATATCATCAATGAAATCGACAGATAAAACAGTGTCCAGCATCGACACAAAACATAAATCTCAGTATCTCAATACCTCAGGCTCCGGCTATCCGGACTGGCCTGTATCATCAAATCTCAATATCTCAGTGTCTCAAGTCTCAATATCTCAATACCTCAGGCTCCGTCAGTCGGGATCGGCCCATATCATCAATCATACGACCACGAATGGTATCCTCCGGATATCCGCCACGCCAGGTAAAATCACCGGTAGGCAGTCTGCCCCTGCCGGGCTCATCGTCTACAACTCGAGCTTCTTACCCCGGGGTACCTTACCAGGCCCACCATGTACCCGAGACGGTTCATCCAACTCCTCGAATCGGGTCTCGAAAACATCTCAGAACCAAGAAAACATCACGGTGGACAATACTCATCATATCAAGGAAAACCGCATTTTTCTCTTTAAAATAACTCATCAGTTTATAAAACTTTCACATGCGGTTTCTAAATCCAGAAAATCTCAAGAAGGATCCGAAATCATCAAATCACCATGTCAATAAACAGTGAAAACCGAAATGAATCTCCATGATACTGCATAATCAATGAATACATGAATGCATCCGATATCATGCAATTAATGCAATAGTTAAACTAGCATTTGAAAGCTATAACATATTGCAACTATCAACTTAGCAAGCTATGTCAAAAAATAGTATTTTCTAAAGTGTACGTGACATGGCAATTACCGATGAAGATGTGTGTGAGCCGGCAAACAAGTGTATGTGGAGCATACGCATCATCGGTAATGGTGTTGGTGTCCTGTCAGCAGGGTTTCATGATAATTACAGATAATATATGCACAAGCATGCGATGCGATGAAACATCATGAATATACAGAAAGTGATATAGTAACAGCAACACTGAGGAATAAACCTACCCGATATACGAGTCATACAGTTTGGTATATAAACATACTCACGATTCCCCACTTTTGAAAATGAGTATGACTCGAGCCCAGTCAAAAGGGTAAGGGAATCCGCCTAAGTCTGAGTCGATCTATCTATATATATATATATATATATATATATATATATATATATATATAGTAGTCGGTGATCTCGCTTCAATAGTATCACGTACGATACAATAAATAATATGACATCCTCGAGTCAAGAGTGCGGATCTATCCTCATAACTATATCTCGTACGGTAAATCTATCGTACGGCATCCCAAATCTGGGTACGAGTCAAATATAACATTTATCTCATTATTCATCTGGTATCCACATCATCACATATCGTGAGCAGGGAGTACTGATCTAAGTCTAGTACACTACTAATATCATCAACAATATCATGCTCTGGCTACTGATCTAAAGTCTCCTACAATCCGATGTCATCCACACATATCATCATATAGAAGTATACATTGCCCAAGCGATCCATTATAAATATCATAACCTATCTCATCTTATATCTCGGTCATATGTCAACTATCATACATATATCATCATCCACATGGTATCGTTGTCCAACGATCCGCTATAACATCATGACATATCTCGGTCACATATTAATTATCTCACGGCATCATGCCCGATCAGATCGACTCACTCCCAAGTATCATATAACATTCTTATTTCCAAGCATATGAATACCAATATAAATATGTCCCCAATACACACAAGGAAGTCAATGTATGCGAGTATGTGTATGTGCGTGTATGAAAATCTTTACTCTAGGGTTTTGATTTGTCAAAGAATTTGTTAACCGCAATCAAGAACGGCGTCACTTGGTAGCTAGCCAGTGAGTACGAGTCGGTCCATAGGGATTTTGTGTATTCTAGATTTGTTCTAACGAGTTAATTCCGATTGGTGTCGGATTGATTAAATCTAAAAAACTAAACTGATCTAGACTGGGATTAAAATCTTGCTGGGGTTAGGTTTAGGTTAAGTTTGGAAAGTCAATATTCCTCACCGCTTTCTATGCCCTATTTAAGATCTATGAGGTGTTATGGTAATAATTAATAAAGTGGATTAGTACCATCGAGAAGAAACGATGTTTCTTCCTCTAGGTTCTTGTCCTTCCTTTCTTAATCCTTACCCTAACCTCCATGGAAAACATGCACAACCGGTCTTTTTATACTACGGTATCACCGCTACCTCGTGGGATAGGGTGCCGTAGGGAGCGGTGTGTGCATGTATGGATGGAGTCCTATAAAAACGTGTGATGGGCAAGAAAGGGGTGAGAGATCTTCATCTCTCAAGCCTTCCCCAAATCTAACCCTAACAAGCGAGGAGACTACTCACTCATTAGAGAATTGAAAAACATATTCTAAACTAATTAACTAGGGCAATTAATGAAAGTTATACTAGGGCAGATAATGAAAAATCTATACTAGGGCAGGAAAGAAATTACCTAGGGCATGGAAATAAAAAAAACTACTTACTTTATTTGATGCTCTCTTCATACATTGCAGAAATTTGCAAATCTGAATTTTGATAAAATGAAATGAGGCACAAGAAGAGGCATAACCTAAAAGAGGTTTTTAGGGTTTCTATTTATAGAACATAGAAATCCTAGGGTTACAATCGAGTCACGTCTGCATTTACAATTTTACCCCCTAAGAAAGACTGGTCAACACGCCGCCAGCGACCACAGAATTTTTCCACCGACACGGGCTTAGCGCGGCCCCGGATCCGCGGCCAAGAGCAAGGTTTGGCCGCGGTTCCGCGGCCAAGTAAGGAGCTTGCTGGCTGATTTTTCTTGGGTTGATTCTGGTTGCATGTTTCTTCTCGTTTCTTCACTTGGTTCTTCAGAATGTCTTCTAGTTCTCTTCCAGATTCCTACAGTGAATGATTTTGTGAACTTTACCGTTTGCTTCGTGTCGAAGTCTTGAATCATGCGCTGCCTTTGTACTTTGTGAACTTGTTCATTGATCTTCATTGTCCCTCAAACTGTAGGCATGATCATGATTCTTCCATTTGTCGGTCGTAGTCTCACTTTTGTACCGTCTTTTCATCATTTTCACTGTTTTGTTCCGAGAACCTGTAACCTGCAACTATGTAGCAGACATGGATCAAAAGCACCTTTTTATTTGTAAAATGAATAAGAATGGGGAATATAATAATGCAAATTTATGATATGAACAAATACCCCCAAACTTATCTTTTGCTCGTCCTCGAGCAAACCTAGTTTTATTCTCGAAAAAGACCTAGCCTCACTTTCGCAGGGAAACGCGATTGCACTGAGCTCGTGCAACAAGCCGTTAAATCTCTAGGTGTCCCTAGTAGGAGGAGTGTTGTCTCCTGAGGGTTTTCAGCAGATACTACCCACAAAATCTTATCAATTCGGCCTATTAAATTTTATTCTCCAATTAGGTTTTCTAACAAGAAACTCTATTATTGTCGACTTAGAAATTATCCACCCGTATTTTTCACGCTTCCTTATTATTTAACTTAAGATCATATATGTTCTTGTAAATTTACTTAGCTTTTAGCATCTTTTAAGTTTTCCTTCTAGGGTTCTATCTCAACTTAGGAATTTTTATCATCTCTATTAAAGATATAAGTCATATTTTTCATTCCCATCTCTTATCTAAACCCCAATCACATACCCCTACGTGTGTGTGTATATCACCCCTACACTTGGTAATTCAAATCAAGCTATTATACTCTTGTCCATCGTCCAAAGTACTTTTCAATTGGTGAATTTTTTAGATGAAATTTGCTCTCACATTCTTCATGCGACCGTTAATACTTCTTGAGGTACCAACGACCGATTACAAAATGTGTTTGCACATTAATGCGTAATTCCTAGTCTTGTAATACCTAAGGCTTATAGCAGTGACTCCCAAACCAGTTGGTCTAAGGCACTAAGTGATGAAGCACCCTCGCTAAATATTTTTTTCTATTAATGCAGCCTTAAGTAATTACAAAAACCAGTGTTCATTTTTTTATCTCTTTATTCACACTTGTATTTTTATTTTATTTTCCTTCATACTAAGGACTTTTAGACAAGAGCATTTCAAGGTCTCTTCTACTATTCCAAGTTTCAAGGTTCGTGTTTGTGCAATTTGTAGGGTATATATTTTCAGCATTTAGACTTAAGCTTAGGAATTATTTTTTAAACTTATACTTTAATAAAGATATCAATACTTTTCCCTTGGTTTAACTTAGCCCAAGAAGTCAACTCGAAATTTGCCTATTTCTAAATAAACTACAAAAACATATACTTTCTACCGTTAAATTTTAAGAAAGGTTATTTTTAGGGTTTTTAATTCACTAAGTTTTGGATCTAGTTATTCCTAGCTAGTTAACCGTCTTGTTAAACTTAAGTCAATTAAGGCCAAAATTGAATATTTTAATTTTTATAATTTTTAAAAAATTTCAATTTTTATGGGTTTTAAAATAAGTATGCAAATGCAAAAATGTACACATGAATGTGAAGGAAGAAGGCTTACCGAGCATACCCCCAAACTTAAACTTGACAGTGTCCTCACTGTCAGGCTACACCAAGAGGGTCAAAATGGCCGGCACTCCCCTGTTTATTTTTTTACAAAATTTTTTTTATCGTTAAAAGAAAAACAAAATATATATACAACAAGGTCCCCCCCAAACTTAAGTGAGACAGTGTTTCCACTATTTTAAACGTTAAAGTTCAGAGTTAGAGAGGAAAAAATCAAAATATACAAGGCCTTACACAGGCCAAAAGTTAGCACCAACCATTCAAAAAATTTATCGTTATAATGGTAGGGTTGGTGGAAGAATGGAGTGTAGAGAAAGGAGTTGAGAAACACACGAGACCGTGTGGAAAGAAAGGTGGAATATGGTCCCGGTCTATTAGGAGAAGAATAGCGGAAGAGAGAAAGAAGTGTAGTACGAACTTGAGGGCGTAAATCGAGTGAATAAATTAGCGCAAATTGTGATGACCGATGTGTTAAAAGCGATTATACTAATTTATCAACCCGTCGAGAAATGGGGTCAAATCCCTCAAGATTCGCAAGAAAATATAGGTACGGTGAACTTGGTAAACCATCTATTGGAAATGGAAGCGCGACGGATTCTTGCGCGGTCGAAACGATGGAAAGGATGAAGGGGAGTGATTTAGGGATAGTATTATTCTCACCTAAGTAAACTGTCTCGAACTCGAAGGATTCCATCAATGGTTCGAAATGACTATAAGCAACCGAGTCTGATGATTCAACTAACTCATCTGAAAATTCAAAGGACTCAAACTCAGGCGGTGAGTCTTCAAAATCGTCCGAAAAATTGAAGCACTCGTAATCGTTATCGGCTATGAGAACTGTGTCAGATTCAAAGAGGTACGCACTAGTGGCGTCCAAACTGCTGTGATCGAAGAGAAATCTTTCAAGATCACAGTCCTCCTGCGTGATCTTTTGCATGGTCGGAACGATGGAAAGGAGGGAGGGTGATTTAAGAAGTATAACAGTTAAAGGTTCAGGAGGATGAATAGGAAAATCCGACACATCAAACAAAACTGGTTCATCCTCAATACTATCCTCAATACTCTCCTCAAAACTTATCCCATCCATGCAATTATCATCAAAATCAAGACGCATATGAGGTTCGGGAGAAACATTTAATGACTCGGGATGATGAATTGGAGATAAAATTTCAGTCAAATCTACGGGTTCATCATCCAAAATATTCCCTGCGTCAATATCCTCAATCAAGTGAAAATCTATTTTTTCTGACACCTCATCAAAAGCATGGATGTTTATCAACTCAGGTTCTAGATTGGATGTGTAGAGGTCGAAAGAATTAGGTTTGGGTTCACTCGAAAAGGGCTCTTCACAATCAGGTAAATCAAACTCTACAAAGTCGCACAACTCATTACACGCTTTATTTTTAACTGGCGAATCATTTAGGACATTTGATAGATCAAAACCGGAGTTGTGGGATTCAATTGGTGATGGGTAGGTTTGATTTGGAAGTGTGTACAGCTCACTCTCACCACTCAAATTCTCACTCTGTCCAACTGCCTCATCATACATTGGAATTTTTGGAGCTAGTTGGAAACTAGCTACCGGGTCACTAGGTTGCATAAGGGCGGTAATGGATGCATCTAAATTCCTCATCTGTCGGTTTGTTGTAGCAATGTATGCTTCCAACGACTGTTCCAGACTAGACATGGGTTGTGAAGGGGTTTCAGTAAAAGACTCAAAGTTGTTTGGATACGTGAAACTCCCAAATGGTTGTGTAGAAGCAATGTCTATGGAAGTTGTGAAAGTCGGGTAGGACTGGTAGGAATTGAATGGTTGGATAGGAGTAGGATCAACATTTGGATAAAAAGGTGAATGGACTCGTTGATCCCAAGAACTGGAAGTGTTGAAAGGAGTGAAAGATTGGTTACGAGATTGTTCAATATGTTCAGCAATAGACATGGGTTTCGGAGTTACAACAGGACTCGAAAAAGGAGTATCAATGTAAGAAGGTGGTGAAGGTTGAAATGGTTGATACAAAGTGGATTGCGGAGTCGAACTGTTTCTCCTAGATGCTTCTATTCGATCTTTCAAAGAAATTTTGGGCATGAAGGGGTCGTCCGTAATTCAACCAAAACAATTCGCGTATGAAGCAATGTTTGGATGAGGGTACCAAAGTTTGGCAAGAGTTTTATGAGGTGGGGTACCCATGATGTAGGAAAGGGGAAGAAAAAGAATGTGGGGTGCACGGATTTCTTAGAGACAAGTTGCAAGTTTTTAGAATTTTTTTTCTCGTTTTATGTTTTTTTTATGTGGAGCTTTTTGCAAAAAAGATTTTCGATAAAAGGCTTAGACACACGTTCAATCAACCACAAATGCACAATCAAGCCTAGATTTAGGGTCACCTAGGTCAGCTAGATAGCTCCTAACTGTTCCAAAAGGCAAGAAGTAGGACCTCAAACCGCCTCTTCACCGCCAATTGTGGCCAGGTAAGCACAAGTAGAGAAAGGAGGGATCCGCTCACGAATCACCGTGAGACGGGCCTTTTAAAGTTACCTTTCACTACCTGTCTAGCCTAGGCACCACAAAGTCAGGTTAGGATCAACGGTCGATGCCTACAACTATTCCTTTGTCCTATTGAGCGCGAAATCCTTAGATTTGAGTCTAATCTTTTTTAATTAACTTGATGGTTAATGCAATATGCCTTATGTGATTTCTGGGGTTCTGGGAAGGGTAATGAAATCCCCACCCAATCTGGATTGGTGTTCAAGCCTCTTAAAGTCAATTAAAATATGCAAAGCAGTAAACACAATCACTTGCAAACAATTTTTTTTTAGCGCGGCGCAAAGAATCCTGCACAAGAGCAAGTTATTGAGAAGGGGAAGAAGTTTTTGCGCAAAGAATCCTGCAGGAAATTTTTACAGAGGAGATATCAGGGGGTTCAGAGAAGAAAAGGGAAAACTTACAGTGATTTTTCCACCCGCTGACGTCACCAAGCCGCCGCGGTTCCGCGGTCAAATGGGTACAAGCGCGGCGGTTCCGCGGTCCAGTGGTTGACTCGGGACTCCAAACTTCTTCTGTTGTCTGTTACGATCCTCCTCTGTTTGTTCAGATTTGTTGTTTCCTGTTTTTCTCTCTGGATTTTCCAGATCTGAATTTGTTCTTCAATCCTGCACAATTCAAACGAAAATACCCTTCACAAAATAACAAGATGATAAATTTTTTATATTTTTTTTCCAGTTTTTATGATTTTTCAATTTTATATTAACCCGAAATTACCAAAAGAAAATAACACGCCATCCCCGGCAACGGCGCCATTTGATTTGTCAAAGAATTTGTTAACCGCAATCAAGAACGGTGTCTCTTGGTAGCTAGCCGGTGAATACGGGTCGGTCCACAGGGATTTTGTGTATTCTCGATTTGTTCTAACGAGTTAATTCCGATTGGTGTCAGATTGATTAAATCTAAAAAACTAAACTGATCTAGACTAGGATTAAAATCTTGCTAGGGTTAGGTTTAGGTTAAGTTTGGAAAGTCAATATTCCTCACCGCTTTCTATGCCCTATTTAAGATCTATGAGGTGTTATGGTAATAATTAATAAAGTGGATTAGTACCATCGGGAAGAAACAATGTTTCTTCCTCTAGGTTCTTGTCCTTCCTTTCTTAATCCTAACCCTAACCTCCATGGAAAACATGCACAACCGGTCTTTTTATACTATGGTATCACCGCTACCTTGTGGGATAGGGTGCCGTAGGGAGCGGTGTGTGCATGTATGGATGGAGTCCTATAAAAACGTGTGATGGGCAAGAAAGGGGTGAGAGATCTTCATCTCTCAAGCCTTCCCCAAATCTAACCCTAACAAGCGAGGAGACTACTCACTCATTAGGGAATTGAAAAACATATTCTAAACTAATTAACTAGGGCAATTAATGAAAGTTATACTAGGGCAGATAATGAAAAATCTATACTAGGGCAGGAAAGAAATTACCTAGGGCATGGAAATAAAAAAACTACTTACTTTATTTGATACTCTCTTCATACATTGCAGAAATTTGCAAATCTGAATTTTGATAAAATGAAATGAGGCACAAGAAGAGGCATAACCTAAAAGAGGTTTTTAGGGTTTCTATTTATAGAACATAGAAACCCTAGGGTTACAATCGAGTCATGTCTGCATTTACAATTTTACCCCCTAAGAAAGACTAGTCAACGCGCCGCCAGCGACCACAGAATTTTTCCACCGACAAGGGCTTAGCGCGGCCGCGGATCCGCGGCCAAGAGCAAGGTTTGGCCGCGGTTCCGCGGCCAAGTAGGGAGCTTGCTGGATGATTTTTCTTGGGTTGATTCTGGTTGCATGTTTCTTCTCGTTTCTTCACTTGGTTCTTCAGAATATCTTCTAGTTCTCTTCCAGATTCCCACAGTGAATGATTTTGTGGACTTTACCGTTTGCTTCGTGTCGAAGTCTTGAACCTTGCGCTGCCTTTGTACTTTGTGAACTTGTTCATTGATCTTCATTGTCCCTCAAACTGTAGGCATGATCAAGATTCTTACATTTGTCGGTCGTAGTCTCACTTTTGTACCGTCTTTTCATCATTTTCACTGTTTTGTTCCGAGAACCTGTAACCTGCAACTATGTAGCAGACATGGATCAAAAGCACCTTTTTATTTGTAAAATGAATAAGAATGGGGAATATAATAATGCAAAATTATGATGTGAACAGGTTTCGGGACTAAGAAATCGACTAGAGTCCTTTTCTTCAATTCTCGCTAATACTAACCCCTAGTCTCCTAAAGCCTTCTTGCTAAGGTTCATATTTCTCAACGACGTATGAATGTGTGTATCTATATCATATCACATCATTTCTTACGACTTTGCGGGGGTGCTATACGTCATCCACCCGATTTCTCCCCGTAGATATAAATCTACTCACCTTGACCTTCGCTTGCCGATGCCGACGTCGCCACGCGCTTGCTTGTCGTCTCGAAGTCTTCGCGAGGATACCTACACATCATAATGTATCGTACCGCATTAAAATCCAATTCAAAACCAAAACGACGCACGAAACTCACATTGGTCAAAACCTATGGTTTGCTCTCGCAAAACAACCCGATATCACTCGATATAGACGTATAAACGTCAAGTGATCGAGATATAACACAAACACTAAAATCCAAAAATTAAAATACGCAAAACCATATCCCGAATCAAAACAGCAACTTGAGAAAGCGGTCCCAGATTTTTATTAAGGTGAAAACAATGCTCCAAAACAACACTGGGGTGTTATATAGTATGTATATGACCTACTAAATCAACCTGGGCCCTAACCCCCACCAAGTGGCCGAGCACTCTCCCTGGAATTCCGAGCTTTCCAGCCCTGGGTGCTCCCATGGGGTTTGTCTTGCTACAGGGGGTTCCTAGGGTCAATTCAAGTCTACAGGCGTTGTTTGCTCATCTCTTATCTGTCCCAGGTCATCCCAGATTTCCCTGCACACCCTAAAAGTTCACAAACCGACATGAAAAGTTACTGTTTTTCCGTATTTTGGTTTTCAGGTTTTGTTAGGTCTAGGTTTTGGACAAATTGGGGGGTTCAAGGTCACTACTAGGGCTTTATTACACTGACACAACTCAAATTAACCCAAACTCTCTCTAGGGATATCCAAAGTCCACTAAACTTCGCCAAATCGATTTTAAACTTGAATAGATGCATAAGCAAATGAAATACTACACTAATTGTGAAGGGATTACCTCACTTGACACTCATGAATCCTCTACAACGCCAAAAAGCAAACTTTCTTGGTCCAAAGTGTAGCTTGAGGGCTTATGCACATTTTTTGTGAAGAGGAGATGGGGTTTTGGGTTTGTTTTGGTGATGAAGTGAGGCTTGAAGAGGGGGGGAGGTGTTGCCATGGGAGTTGAGAGAGGAGAGAAAAGATGAAGAAGATGAATGATGAATGGAAACAAAATGAGAGCCATGCTTGCTTGACCCCTCATCCTCTCTCCCTCTAATGCTCCTCCCTCTTGCAATCATTGTATCCCCTTTGACTTTTCTTTTTCCTTTTCTTTTCTTTTCTCTTTTCTTTTCATTTAAAAAAAAACCATGCATGATAAACATAAGGAAAAAGCCATGATAGAAAATGTAACAAGTGTGAAAAAATGTGACAGGTGCATGTCATGTACACAAAACACGCTTAATGCGCGATTAGCGATATTTAATCGCGATTAGCGTTAAAAGTGCATATAAATAATCATAAAAATTCATAATTCGCCTAAATCACATAAAACACCCTCATTTCAGTAATTTCTATAATTTTCCAAATTTTTCCCAATTTATCAGTATTTAATTATACCGCCCTATTAAAATATTCATTATATTTATTATTTAATTATAAAAATTCCCAAAAATAATATTTTATTTTTTTAAAATTTTACAATCTTCCCCCCTTAAAGAAATTCAGTCCCCGAATTTAAATTTAAACCCCTCAATACTAAAACATTTCAGTAAAAGACTAAGCCGTCGGGGTCCCGAAACCATCAATACATAAAACACGTCGTAGCGCAATGCGTGCGCATGAAAAAAGAGCAGATAACTCAAAAACAAAACTCCTTCAAGCATCCCGCAATCATCGGAGTCATGGTGAAGACACAAATATCAAATCTAAAACGAACCCAATATGATATACATCAAAACTATACATGTAAATATCTGAAGGAAATGCATGCCAAACCTTTCATGTTGTTGTACAATGCGCATACACTGCACAGGGACGGACGTCTATTGTAAGAAAATAATCATATATGTATATATCTTTTGTTTAATATGCATGTCCCGCCGTTTTTGAAAACAATCTAGAAGGGTTCCCTTGTTTTAAATGTTTCGTGTTATATCAGACACGTAGGTAAATACTGAGACTATAGCTCTCTTTTTGGAAATCCCTTCGATAACTATCAATGCATGCAAAATACATCCTGGTACTATCCTCTGACTATTCCTGCTCAGTAAGAAAACAATAGTAAATATCATAAAAACGTACTGCTCCATAAGAAATCAATCTCAAAAGGTGCATAAGAATGCCGCGTGCGTCTGGTGCGCACGGAAATCAAAATCCATGAATGTTCCATACATGTGTACAGAAACAACATCTAAGTGCAACGGGTGTGCACGAAACACCTGTCAGAGGCAACGTGGTTGCTTGACAGCAAAATTGGGTGCATCTGATATGCATGAAGAATCTCGATTTAGCGCATCTGGTGTGCACCAATATCGCATCAAGCGCCCAAATATGCGCAAGAATCCAAATCCAGTGCACAAGGTGCACGAAAACAATATCGCAATTGAAATCGACGGTATACTACACATCTCAATCAGAATCCAGATCAGGTATACCGTAGTATATAATCTCACAACCATGTGCATCAGCGTGCACAAAAGCAAATCAAAAATACTAAAAGTGCATGAAAACTATGCCTAAAGCATAAGTCAAATCATATGCATGCCCTAGGCATGAAATCACGA
Source organism: Agapanthus africanus (assembly GCA_030015575.1). NCBI lineage: Eukaryota > Viridiplantae > Streptophyta > Magnoliopsida > Asparagales > Amaryllidaceae > Agapanthus > Agapanthus africanus. Next base: position 166,981,840 of record CM057337.1, read on the forward strand.
TCAATATCTCAAATGACATCAAAACGAAGTCAGGTGCAACTGTGGTGCACAAAATCTCAATCATGCAAATAAATCGCTCGAAATATCAGGCATGGAATCAAAATCAACCTCAAGTGCAATAAATACGCACAACTCATAAATCAATACGACGGTGTATGAAAACACATCTCAAGTGCAATAACTATGCACAAAACGTAAATACCCAGTAGGTGCAACCATGGTGCACAAAAGCAAATATTATGAAACTCGGTCATCAAAACTCAATCATGCAATAAATCACCCAAAATACTGAAATCCAAAGTGACTGATACGTGATAGTCAACTCACGAAATCACTAATCGTAAATACTGCCGTCGATATGTCCTTCCTTCAAGGTCGAGAAGGTGTCGGTGCATCCAATGCTAGCAGAGCAAGATATCTACTTGCCTCATGATCATGGCCCGTCGTCTGGTGCCCTTAGGCTCTCGTATCTCACTGCGAATTGCTAAGTACATAGCTCCCCGGCTCAACGGTCCAATATGGAAACGATAATGGAAGTAGTCCGCTCTGGCACATCCTCTAAAGATCTCTGGACAACTTTTATGGTCACTCATAACATGTCCCGTCGACGATACTGAACTCTGGCCTGCTGGGCGTGTGCAATATGACCGATCCTGGGTCTAAGTCTTCTCGTATAGTATTTCCAAAAAGGTCCTGTCAAGGTCTCTTACAAATCTCGTCTCTGCCGAACTGTCCGGAGGTTATCACCATTTACTATATCTGTTTCTGGTTCCGGAACAGCTGCATACTCATCACGACTCCTCCTGGAAGATATACCCATAGTCAACGCCTCTGCTTGCGTATCACATCTCTAATGTCGGCGGAGTGGAACGTCATCTCATCAAGATCTCGTACGAACCTCTTACTACACTTTTCTCTACTGTCGACTGCTTCGGACTTGTCTCATCATGGCTGCATGGACTGCGCTCCAACGGCTATACTCGTATCTGGAGTCTCCCAAGCAATGCATCCCACCATATAGCATCCGAATGAAGTCGAACCGCTCGATTGATTCGTCAAAACCTCATAATCCCCCAAGAGCTCAACATCTTGGGTACGGTTTAATAGTATCGAGTACATACCACAGCATCGGTGGACCAGCCGTAGAAGGGCAAACCCAAGCCTCACTAATGGCACCACGGAACTGCCGCAAACCCTAAGGTTCAAAGGCTTTCACATGGTCATTATGTCGAGTTAGGGTTTCATTCTTCTAGAGGGTCCATAGAATTGCTTGCATGTCTTTCCGAATACTTTAAATTTGGAATATGGGTTTCTGACATTCGATCGCCTCTATCGACTCTCAACGTACCTACGTGAAGTCGTCTCTAGCTGGAATCAATCTACCTGATGACCTCGCATCGGGGTAAGCGAACGAACCACATATCCTAGTCATTCATCCTCGGGTGACTAGCGATCTTCTGTCATATCTCTGAGTACAACTCGTACTGCAATAGCTCTAACATCCGGGGCGATATCTCGTCGTTCGCAGCAACTACTGGCTCATCCTTCTGCACACTGAACAGTTCCTCAATCATCATGAATAGGCGATACATTAATGATCATCATATTCTGGATGGCCTCTATTAGTGGCTCAATCCTCTGATGCTAATCTGCGCGTCCAAGAAATCTCATAACAGCGATCCATCAAACGCTCACGGCGGAAAAACACAAATAAACGATGCCTCCATGCAAATCGTATGTCCCTGAAATCACGCCCTGGTCAGTTCTCATCCGTGACGAGCTCGTGCTGACCATAACTCTAGCCGTAGCTCTCTTTGTCCGTAATCGTGGTAGCAAAACCACAAACTGGTACTGATGAGGATAGATTATAGGAATGAATATAATATTGTGCAAAGAAATGTACATCCTAAGGCTTCTTAAGCGGAGTATCGTATCGTAAATATGTCGCGAAACATATGTATGGTACGTCACTCTACTCAAGCTACCTACTCCATCAACCAAGGGTCATCCTACATTCCGAAGGTAAAACCTAACGCTCTGATACCAACTTTGTCACGACCCGAAAAGTACGAAACATGACCGGCACTTAAATTACGAAACGTCTCGAGGCGTACGCAACCTAAGTAAGACAAAACCCAGAAATCCAAACCAAGTAAAGCAGTATAGTGAAGGAAAACCAATTTAAAAGCAAGAAGTTTAACAACATAAGCCGAAATATGCATTTTTAAAATATCAAGTCTTTTCTAAAAATTTCGGCAGAGTTTCCTTTGTAAAAACTGACCCCAAACGGGTACAAACCTGATAAAGCATATATAATGAATAAAGGCATCCCCAAGCGGGAGCTAGCTCTTCGTCAATTGACGGTCACAACCACGCAAGCAAAATAATATACAACACCGAAGGGCGAGGATCAAACTCAGGATAAAAATCCATCATCATCAAGAAAACCAGATGAAACCATAATAATACAGCGCATGACTCTAAGGTCGAAAGAGTAAACACTGGTCATCTATCTCTATCAAATATACAAGTCTGGTTGATAGAGTTTTACTAGATACAACTGAAATAACAAATATACAATGGTGGTCCTGATGCAAAAGAACCCACCTACCAAAGCGATCACCCGGAAAGAACAGTGTGCCAGCAAAACCGCAATGAAACCTATGCGGAAAAACCTGCAAGAAACTGTGGCACAACGGGGGTGAGTTGCCAACTCGTGAGTAGAAAACATCTATAATTTGAAATTGCATGCATGACGCTATCCTAGATCATATCAAGTAATATCCTTAAATAAATATCCTGGTCCATCTATGTATAAGTGTAATACTACATGCTCGTGTCAGTACCTCAGATAGCAACATATCAGATATATGATGTATAAATGCATTACAAATGAAACAGAATACATCATGAATGAGACAACTGTTTTCTTTATTTTAATGAGATTTCTGTATGTATATAAATCGCATATCATCAATGAAATCGACAGATAAAACAGTGTCCAACATCGACACAAAACATAAATCTCAGTATCTCAATACCTCAGGCTCCGGCTATCCGGAATGGCCTGTATAATCAAATCTCAATATCTCAATGTCTCAAGTCTCAATATCTCAATATCTCAGGCTCCGTCAGTCCGGATCGGCCCATATCATCAATCATACGATCATGAACGGTATCCTCCGGATATCCGCTGCGCCAGGTAAAATCACTGGTAGACAGTCTGCCCCTGTCGGGCTCATCGTTTACAACTCGAGCTTCTTATCCCGAGGCACCTTACCAAGCCCACCATATACCCGAGACGGTTCATCCAACTCCTCGAATCGGGTCTCGAAAACATCTCAGAACCGAGAAAACATCATGGTGGACAATACTCATCATATCAAGGAAAACCGCATTTTTCTCTTTAAAATAACTCATCAGTTTATAAAACTTTCACATGCGGTTTCTAAATCCAGAAAATCTCAAGAAGGATCCGAAATCATCAAATCACCATGTCAATAAACAGTGAAAACCGAAATGAATCTCCATAATACTACATAATCAATGAATACATGAATGCATCCGATATCATGCAATGAATGCAATAGTTAAACTAGCATCTGAAAGCTATAACATATTGCAACTATCAACTTAGCAAGCTAAGTCAAAGAATAGTATTTTTTAAAGTGTACGTGACATGGCAATTACCGATGAAGATGTGTGTGAGCCGGCAAGAAAGTGTATGTGGAGCATACGCATCATCGGTAATGGTGCTGGTGTCCTGACAGCAGGGTTTCATGATAATTACAGATAATATATGCACAAGCATGCAATGCGATGAAATATCATGAATATACAGAAAGTGATATGGTAACAGCAACACTGAGGAATAAACCTACCCGATATACGAGTCATACAGTTTGGTATATAAGCATACTCACGATTCCCCACTTTTGAAAATGAGTATGACTCGAACCCAGTCAAAAGGGTAAGGGAATCCGCCTAAGTCTGAGTCGATATATATATATAGTAGTCGGTGATCTCGCCTCAACATGTTATAGCTTGCTAAGTTGATAGTTGCAATATGTTACTGATCTGAGTCGATAGCTTGCTAAGTTGATAGTTGCAATATGTTATAGCTTTCAGATGCTAGTTTAACTATTGCATTCATTGCATGATATCGGATGCATTCATGATTTCGGTCATATGTTGAATAACTATCTGGTCATATGACATTCTCGAGTCAAGAGTACGGATCTATCCTCATAACTATCTCTCGTACGGTAAATCTATCGTACGGCATCCAAAATCTGGGTACGGGTCAAATATAACATTTATCTCATTATTCATCTGGTATCCACATCATCACATATCGTGAGTAGGGGGTACTGATCTAAGTCTAGTACACTACTAATATCATCAACAATATCATACTCTGGCTACTGATCTAAAGTCTCCTACAATCCGATATCATCCACACATATCATCATATAGAAGTATACATCGTCCAAACGATCCATTATAAATATCATAACCTATCTCATCTCATATCTCGGTCATATGTCAACTATCATATATATATCATCATCCACATGGTATCGTCGTCCAATGATCCGCTATAACATTATGACATATCTCGGTCACATATTAATTACCTCACGGTATCATGCCCGATCAGATCGACCCATTCCCAAGTATCATATAACATTCTCATTTCCAAGCATATGAATACCAATATAAATATGTCCCCAATACGCACAAGGAAGTCAATTCTTGCGAGTATGTGTATGTGCGTGTATGCAAATCTTTACTCTAGTGTTTCGGGACTAAGAAATCGACTAGAGTCCTTTTCTTCAATTCTCGCTAACACTAACCCCTAATCTCCTAAAGCCTTCTTGCTAAGGTCCATATTTCTCAACAACGTATGAATGTATATCTATATCATATCACATCATTTCTTACAACTTTGCGGGGGTGCTATACGCCATCCACCCGACTTCTCCCCATAGATATAAATCTACTCACCTTGACCTTTACTTGCCGATGCCGACGTCGCCACGCGCTTGCTTGTCGTCTCGAAGTATTCACGAGGGTACCTACACATCATAACGTATCGTGCCGCATTAAAATCCAATTCAAAACCAAAACGACGCACGAAACTCACATAGGTCAAAACCTATGGTTTGCTCTCGCAAAACAACCCGATATCACTCGATATAGACGTATAAACGTCAAGTGATCGAGATAAAACACAAACACTAAAATCCAAAAATTAAAATACGCAAAACCATATCCCGAATCAAAACAGCAACTTGAGAAAGCGGTCCCAGATTTTGATTAAGGTGAAAACAATGCTCCAAAACAACACTGGGGTGTTATATAGTATGTATATGACCTACTGAAGCAACCTGGGCCCTAACTCCCACCAAGTGGCCGAGCACTCTCCCTGGAATTCCGAGCTCGCCGGCCCTGGGTGCTCCCATGGGGTTCGTCTTACTGCAGGGGATTCCTAGGGTCAATTCAAGTCTACAGAGGTCGTTTGCTCATCTCCTATCTGTCCCAGGTCATCCCAGATTTCCCTGCACGCCCTAAAAGTTCACAAACCGACATGAAAAGTTACTGTTTTTCTGTATTTTGGTTTTCAGGTTTTGTTAGGTCTGGGTTTTGGACAAATTGGGGGGTTCAAGGTCACTACTAAGGCTTTATTACACTAACACAACTCAAATTAACCCTAACCCTCTCTAGGGATATCCAAAGTCCATTAAACTTTGCCAAATCGATTTTAAACTTGAATAGATGCATAAGCAAATGAAATACTACACTAATTTTGAAGGGATTACCTCACTTGACACTCATGAATCCTCTACAGCGCCAAAAAGCAAGCTTTCTTGGTCCAAAGTGTAGCTTGAGGGCTTGTGCACATTTTTTGTGAAGAGGAGATGGGGTTCTGGGTTTGTTTTGGTGATGAAATGAGGCTTGAAGAGGGGGGAGAGGAGGTGTTGCCATGGGAGTTGAGAGAGGAGAGAAAAGATGAAGAAGATGAATGATGAATGGAAACAAAATGAGAGCCATGCTTGGTTGACCCCTCACCCTCTCTCCCTCTCATGCCCATCCCTCTTGCAATCATTGTGTCCCATTTGACTTTTCTTTTTCCTTTTCTTTTCTTTTCTCTTTTCTTTTCATTTAAAAAAAAACCCATGCATGATAAACATAAGGAAAAAGAAATGATAGAAAATGTAACAAGTGTGAAAAAATGTGACATGTACATGTCATGTACACAAAACACGCTTAATGCGCGATTAGCGATATTTAATCGCAATTAGCGTTAAAAGTGCATATAAATAATCATAAAATTCATAATTCGCCTAAATCACATAAAACACCCTCATTTCAGTAATTTCTATAATTTTCCAAATTTTTCCCAATTATCGGTATTTAATTATACCGCCCTATTAAAATATTCATTATATTTATTATTTAATTATAAAAATTCCCAAAAATAATATTTTATTTTTCTGAAATGTTACAGTATCCTAATCTCTTACCGGATGCATCACAATACACAACGAATCCTCTAGATTGATCCGGTATTACGAGAATACGAGTAGAAGTTAATTTTGACTTGAGTTCTACAAAAGCGTTTTCACATGCTTCTGACCACATGAATACTTCATCTTTACGTGTGAGCTTGGTCAGGGGTGCTGCAATCTTCGAAAAGCCTTCAATAAATCATCGATAGTATCCTGCTAATCCCAAAAAACTTCATATATCATTCACCATCTTTGGTGTCGGCCATTCGCTGACAGCTGACACTTTAGCTGGATTTACTGAGATTTCTTCACCTAAAGCGATGTGTCCGAGAAACCTGACTTGTTCTAGCCAAAATTGGCACTTGTTGTACTTGGCGTAGAGATGATATTGTCGCAATGTCTCCAGGACAATCCGTAAATGCTCGGTGTGTTCTTTCTGATTCTTTGAATACATAAGGATATCGTCGATGAAGGTAATAACGAACCTGTCTAAATACTCTCGGAAAACTTGGTTCATCAGATTCATGAATATGGCAGGTACATTGGTCACTCCGAATGGCATTACGAGATATTCATAATGACCATAGCGAGTCCTAAACGCCGTCTTCGGAATGTCGGACTCTTTGACCTTCACCTGATGATAACCCGAACGAAGATCTAGCTTCGAAAATACACAAGACACACTTAGCCGATCGAAAAAGGTCATCGATGTGCGGTTGTTTTTAATCGTCACTTCGTTCAGAGCTCGATAATCTACACACGTCCTGTATGGACCTTCTTTCTTCTTCACCGGTAATACCGGAGATTCCCGGCTTGAAGTACTGGGACGAATCCAACCTTTCTTCCGGAGTTCGTCTAACTGAATGCGGATCTCCTTTAATCCTTCTGGACTTAACCAGTACGGAGCTTTGATTACTGGCTGCGCACAAGGTTGTAAATCGATGCTGAATTCAAGAGCTCGATTGGGAGGCAAACCTGATATATCTTTCGGGAATACATCTTCGAACTCTCGAACTACCTCTGGATTTGATTCTTCCGCTTGTAATGCTGCAACAACTGCCTTCTTGGGTTTTGCTTTGTAGACGCTAGGTTCCAAGGTACGGTCTCCACTCTTGAAATAGAACACTGGATGATCTGGTATTTCGAACACTGCCCTCTTTTGGCGACAGTCGATGGTAGCGAAGAAAGTTCCCAGCCAGTCCATCCCCAAGACTACATCAAAGTTTGGTATGTCCAGCACCTTGAAGTCTACATAAAATTCTCTACTGCAGATGACCACTGGACACAGATCATATCCCAAACTTGCTTTTAGAACGCCGTTCCCTGAACTGACATTCCAGCTGGATACGAGCAGTTTAACTGGAATCGTATGAGTTCAGACGAACCGTTGCGACATAAAGCAATGTGATGCTCCAGTGTCGAAGAGTGCTAGAGCAGGTAGGAAGGCTACTGAGATTGTACCTAAGTGATGTGGGATAGGTTTAGGTATAGGAAAAGTATATTGATATATAAGGATTGAAAAGGTTTGATAGGATTAGGAATTACCAATGATGACTTGTCCTGTGGCTTCGGCCTCCTCAACCGTCATCGTGAAAACCTGACGTCGTGGTACATTCCTCCTTGCTGGAGTCACATTCCTCTGTCTTTGGGGTATGTTTCTTTGCTCTTGAGGCATGTTTCTCTGTGCCTGATGGAACTGATGTTGAAGCTGTGCAGGAGGTCCACGTGGAGCTGGTGCAGGTAGAGCTAAACGAGGTGTAGGAGCCTGAATGGCTGGCCGCTGCGGGACTGTGATTGTGGGTCTGGGTGTTGGAGTTGTGTTGAAACGGTATGGACATGCTCCTATGGCGTGAGTGGATGCGCCACAAACCAAACACTGGCCATTTGCACTCCTGCAGTCTTTCGCCGGGTGTCCCATCCTCTTGCAATAAAAACAAAAGTATGGACTGGGCCGGTTAAATGTTCCTCCCGGCCTCCTGGGTGCAAATGTCGGCTTAGAAAAGGCTCCTCCTGATATCTGTATGGCAAGGCATTTCACACCGGCAGTCTGCGGTCAGCCCTTCTTCTTCACAACTGCCTCATAGCGTCGGGCAGCCTTCAAAGCAAGTTCATGGGTTGGGAAATCCCCTGTAGCAAGTGCAGCTTGGATTTCCGGGTCCAACCCTTGCTGAAATCATCATGCCTGGATCTCAGCAGTAGGAACCAGGTATGCAATGAACCTGTTACGACCTTGTGTTAGCAGTGTAATGAGTGGAATCAAGAATTTGAATTTGAGACAATATCTTACCTACTAAGCATGGTAAACTCAGTATCGTATTCATCCACAGACTTGACCCACATCGAGCCTTGTTGTAGATGGATGAACTGCTGCTCCATGTCAAAACGGGCAGTCTCAGGGAAGTATTTCGCATCGAACAGATCGCGAAATATCTTCCACTCGATAGGTTGGGTAAGACGGCTTTCCTCAGCCTTCCACCAGATTCTGGCATTGTCGGTTAGTTGCAACTTAGAAACTCTCACCCAGGCAATATCTGGCACTTGAGCTGCTGCCAGATCATCTTCAATCGATTGAGCCCATTCTTCCACCTCCAGTGGGCTCTCTTTTCCTAAGAAATGTTTTGGGTGTAGCGTCCAGAATTGCTTAACTCTGGGTGCCTCGGCTTTGGGGCGGTGCATGAGGATAGCAGTCTGCTGCAGCTGACCCTCTAGAAGGCTCTCGATTGCCTCGAGTAGTACTGTTTGCTCGTTGATGGGAGCTGTAACGGTAGGTGGTGGTGGTAGAGTAAGCGGTGGAGTGTTTCCATTGACATTGGTACTGGTATTGTTGGGAGAATTCATGACCTTGATAGAAAAGAATTGGTTAGGATAGATTCAAGAAATTAGAAATGTAAAGAATGCATAGTTGTTGATTTTTATAATTCTTGTGATATATTGCTTAAGAATTCATGCAGAACTGACTTGCATGGGCCGCCAACAAAACCTGTCATGCCCCGCTTTCCAGTAGACAGAAACGATGACGTGGCAGGCCGCAACGTATTTTGTAATGACTCTAATTTTATTGTAAGAAATTTTTTAAAGTTAATGTACAAAATGGAGTTTGCAAGCCTGAGTACAAGTTATAAATTAAATTTGTTTAAGAACAGCAAGAAAATAACTTGTAGCTCATTGGTAAAACCTTGCACTGCTGTGACATAGCCCCTGTGTTCGAATCTCATTAGCCACATATTATTTTTCTGAATTTTTCTTTTAAACTTTTTGGAAGCCCAAAAGTTTACACGTGCAATACACGTAAGAAATGAAAAGACAGAAAATCAAACATGTGCAAATTAGAGTTAACAGCGAGTAGGACACGTGGCAAGAATCCAACCCCCCAACACCCACACTTGGCCGGCGAGATCTTGCTTTGGGCCGGCGACGCCGGGCCATCCGTAGGGGACGAGGCCCGTACTTTGGACACAACACCCTTTGGCCTACCCCACTACCCTTGTTCTGTTTGTTTTCTCTGCAATTTAACAGAGAATTAAAATTCATCTTTAATCACATTTTTAATGTTTTTTAATTCAATCTTTCAATTCCAAAACCCTAATTTCACCCTATAAATACAACCCCATACCCTAGCCCCTCCTCATTCTGAAATCTTTAGTCAAAATTATCAAAAATTCTCAAGTCAAAGAAGAGTATAAGTGGAGTTAGCCCAAGGTCAAATTTCGGCGAGGATTAGAGGCTATTCCGGCAACCCCACGATGTCACGAAGGATACGACATCTTCCTCTACCTCTCCTCTCTCCTCCTAGCTTGTAAGTTCCTTCTATTTCCTCTCTCTCTGTTCGCTAAATTCTATTTTGAAAACAAAGCATCGGTAAGTGGAGTTATTACCGATGTAAATCTTCTAAACTCTATGATCTCACTTTTCATTTACATATTGTTCAACAAACTTTTACACAATATTTGTAGCACTATTATAAAGGTTTAGAAACAACTTTCACTCTAAAACTCCATGGTAATTAACTTTAATTAAGCCTTTACTTTTAAAAACCATGAAGTTTATATACGTTATCTTTTAAATATTTTGCTTAGCATAACTTTAGAAAACTTCACGAGTTAATGACCTACCTCTCACATACACACATATTGACATAGCACGATTCTCTTGAGACATAACTTTTGTGGCAAAATACGACTTTTCATCAAAATACCTTGAACTATAAAAACTCGGTTTTCTTCAAATGGTGTTATCAAATTCTTTGTGATTGTGCTACCACAACCCATTTTGGGAAACCCGCTATTGGATGGTGCGGATTATCGCACATCCTCGGGCTAGTAGAGCGAGATGCAGACCTCCTCATGGAGCATACAATCTCGAAAGAACTACGTTAGTATAACAAACATATACCTGTTTATATTACCAGTTCTATTCCCTTTACTTGTCTATTCTATTCTATCTTTTGGGACTTATCGAGCGCTAGTTCGCTGACGACATTCATGTCTCTTCTTTCTTTGGAATGTTCGTCAGGAGGACCCAACTCTCAGGAAACCGAACCTAGCCAGGACGATTTGGAGCAGTTCTCAGGACTGTTTGAAAATGAAAAGATACAATGATAATAAGCAGTCTAAACAATGGCATATAGGAAATAAAAGTAAAAGGAACTAGATGTCAGGCTATGCCGCAAGCTGATCCATGTCCTCCTGGATAGGCTCGATCTCCTGAGAGTCATGTTCTCCTGACGAACATTCCTGTAACATTTCAGAAAATATAAAATATTATTTTTGGAATTTAATATTAAAATAATATATTTCGCGAGAACTACCCGATTTGCGAATTTGGGGTTTTCGTAAAATAGTATAAATATATACTAATATTTGTGAAATAATTGGAGATTAAAATGATTTATTCATTTAAAAATATATTTATTGGATTTGGCATTTTTATAATTAATTATATGCAGTTTAAATAAAAAAAATTGATTAGTGCACTATTAATCGCGATTAAGCCAAATCCGTGTTTCTATATTTTTTCATTGTTAGTACACCATGATATGTTGCATTTTTGTTGCATGTTGTTTCATTTGTATTGTTGATATTTGGCTTTAAAAGAAAAAGAAAAGAGAATGAGACACTTAGTGGAGAGAGAGTGTGACATGGTTTAAATTATTGAGAGGGTGAGAATGTGAGAGAGAGAGAGAAATGGGGCTGCCATCACTTTCCCCTCCCCATTATTTTTCTTCTACGCCTTCATCTCCAAGCTCCCCCACTTCTACCCTCATGACCCATCTCAATTCCTTCACTAAAACCCTATACTCCCTTTATTAAAGTTGATCCCCACCTCATCCTACACCCATTGGACCTTTCAAAGTTGGATTTTGAAGACTTTGAGCAACTCAAGAAAATTCTTGAGTTGCCAAATGAGGTACCTTCGCATGGATTCCGAGACGACGAAGCACATCGACTACTGCTGAACAAGGAGTTCCGCAGGTAAGTAAATTTATATCTATGGGGGAAGTCGGGTGGATGGCGTATAGCACCCCCGCAAATTATAATGGAAACCACTATATATAGAATATGGTTAAGGAAACCATATCAGAAACTTATGAATATGGTTGGAGAAACCTATACTAGGAACCCACGGATGTGATTAAAGGTTTAGTATGAAATGATATGATTGATAAGGATGTCTCGAAGATATATATAAGGATGTGAAACGTAAATGTGAATCACGATATATAAATATAGGTAGTGCACGAGAATAAGTATGAGATTTAGAGTAACATGACATGAGATTTATAAGATAGAATGTATATGTAAGATGACTTGATGTGAGATATTAATGTGATGAAAATAGTATACGATATTATATGATGACTTGGTGTGATATGTCGGTATATGGATGCGAGTCGATATGAGATAATTGATACCTTTGTCGATCCTACAATATGAGATTGATACGGATGTGACCTGGGATATAGGTATATAGATACATATAATGTTGTGAATCATGAGTGATATGTCGTACGAGACGTTAGGTTCGTACCCTCATTGTCATATAGGTTGATAGGATCCCTAATGGTTTAAATACCGCCGTATAATGGATACTGTAAGTGATGAGTTCTACTTAATGATTGATCCATACACTTGACTAGAGGATGCTGTACGATAGATTATACCGTACGTGATGTTGTGAGGCTGGATGCCAATTGATAGATTCACCGACTTGGATATATTGTAGATACGTATACCTGATAGCATTTCGCTTATGATGTACTTTATGCTACGTTCATGACATTATCATTGCATTACATATACCTATGCTAGTACACCTACACCATTATCGATGATGCGTATGTTACATTTACACAAATTGGCCGACTCACACACTTTCTTCATCGATAATTGCTATGTCACTTACACAGTAGAATTGCTACATCATGCTATGATATATTGCTATGCTCACATCATTATGCTGTATTGCATGATATACTTTCTATGTTCCCATCACCATACCATGTCACATGATATACTTGATATGCTCACATTTCAGTTATATGTTTGCATACATCATGCTTTATGATTATACGCATTGAGATTTGCTGTTTTCATGAAATTCTGGATTTGAGAACCGTGGTTAAATTTCAAAGGAAATTGTGTATTGTTTTAAAAAAAACCCGGTTTCTCTTGATATGATATTTCGATACGTCCACCATGTGTTTTTTTGGTTCTGAGATTGGCATGTGAAACCTAATTTGAGGAGCGGTAGGCACCATCTGCGGGTACATGGTGGGCCCGGTGAGGTATCCCGGAGTAAGAAGACTCGTATGGCTAGGGGTGGGCCTGGCAGGGGAGCACTACCTATCGGTGATAGTATTTGGACTCGACGGTTATCCGGAGGATACCGACCGGAGTCGTGAGATGATGTGGGCCGATCCGGACTGACGGAGCCCGAGATATGAGGATTTACGTGTCGATATTGGACGGGTTTCATGATGTTTCGAGTGTCGATGTTGGACACTCAGGTTCCATGATTTGATGTGTTGTTGATGGACACACGTTGATTGATATCCTCATATTTACATGCATATGCTTTCATGATATTTACATGCATGATGTTGTTGTGTCATTGATGGACACGTAGATATTATCCACATGCAGATAGGCATTGATTATATTGTTGGCACATATGCAGATACGGTCACCCTAGATATCATAGTATTACCTTTATGATATAATTGACCTAGGAATCGTTGTTTTATTCGATTTCTACCTGATGATGTTTTCTACTCATGAGTTGGTAACTCACCCTCATTGTGCCACAGTTCTTGCAGGTTGACCGCTTGGATCAGTAGCGGTATCGCTGGCACATAGCTTGCATTCGGGTGGTTTGCTTTGGTAGATGGTATATTTTGGATCGTGCCACTCTTGTATTATTATTTCGGTTGTATCTAGTTAACTTCATTAATCAGAAACTAGTATTTGTATATGTAATAAGACTTAGCAAGACTTGTAGTTGCGAGACTTAGAGCGATGGGTTATATGTTCGCTTGGTGGGTTGATGTCTTGCTTATTTCATTATTCTTGGTGCTGATCTTCGCCGTTGGGTGTCGTATACATATATTCTGTCTTGCGTGATTGTGATTCCGCCGATTGGCGAAGAGCTAGCTCCCGCTTGGGGATGCCTTTATTGTTGTTATATATATGTGGTTTTGGATCAAAATATACAAAGGAGGTGCTGCCCAAATTTTTAAAAGACGAAACATGTTTTTCAACTAATACAATCCACTTGCATTTTCATGTTCCATTATCTATGTATTTAAGAAAACTTTTGATTTTATCATACCCTTATTTCAAATCTTCACCTCTTTTATTTTCTTAAAAATGTTTAGATTTCTGGGCTTCGGCTTACTTAATTTACGTTGCGCATTTAAACGTTGCGTGATTTAAGTACCGTTCACGAACTAAATTTCGGGTCCTGACAAAAGAAAGAAATAGAAAGGAATGTCGTCAGCGAACTTACGCTCGGTAAGTTCCAAAAGAAGAAAGAGAACATAACGAGTAAAGTGAAAAGAACAGGTAATTTGTGTATGATTGATTACCGGTATATGATGATTATTACAGGTAATTTGTAGCTTGATACTGAAGGTATTTATGTATACGAGAGAAGTCCATCTTACCCCGTGGACTATAGTAACATGTAGTACAAGGCTCCGTCATAACCCACGAGACAACGGCACGAGAATTCATGTATGTGTCTTTTAAGTGACCTCTCGTGCCACGGTATACGTTCTGTATCAATCTACCCCTTTATCCCCGCGTAATGTATTGTATCATTTATAATTACAAACTGTTCAAGTATTCATGTTCAGAATATAATTAAGTAGTCAAGTAGTCATGTCAAGTTATAACCATGCTTCGGTCAAGTCAAGTCAAGTATACATGTTTGATATTGATATTTGAATTCAAGTATTCATGTTCATGATCAAGTGGTCATATTTGATTTTGGATTCAGGTTTGAGTTAGACTCAGACTGAGTCAGACACTTGTAAACTGATTTAAACTCTTGAATTCTTAGGTTATCGCCAACTGCTACACATGGACGGCAGAATTTGTGTCTTTTTCCAAGACAATTGCCATTGATAACTCATGTTAAGTTTTCTAACCTAATAGGCAAGCACTCACTTTCTCCGGCTTCTTGGGGCTTAAGAGAATTGATCGTGCTTAAACCTATATTTACTAAAGTCCTTAAAATATTGTTTTGTATATCTTGAAGGGGTTTTATGAAAATTATTTTTAATATAGTTAAAAAATAAATCTCGAGGGAGATTAGTATTACTTAGAGTTGTCATGAGCATGGCTTTTAAATATTAGGGTATTTTAGTGATAAATACTTAGTATTTGAAAGTTCATAGTATTTTATTGAAAAACTCTCCTTCTTGGTATCTTGATGATATTTTTATTGACATTTGTTAATTTTTTTCATTTTTTTTGAAAAACATAGGTTTATTATATTTTGAAAATATGGATTTATAATTTTAATTTTAAAAACAATTTTAGTTTATTTAAAAAATTCGTATTTCTTAAAAACCGTATTTAAATCCATTCGAGATCGAATGTTCCATGAGAAGGTCTGCATCTCGCTCTACTAGCTTAAGGATATGCGATAATCCGCACCATCCATTAGCGGGTTCCCTAAATAGGGTTGTAGATGCATAATCGTAAAGGATATGAAATACCGCTTTAAAAGAAAACCGGTTTTTAAAGTTATGTGGTATTTTATTGTAATATTATCTTTGTAACAAATATCCATACAAAAGGGATATTGTACTATGGATCCAAGTGTGTGTGTGGAATAGGTGGTTACCCCGTGAAGTTTTCTTAAAAGTATTGTTTTAACATACTAAAAGAGGTGTTTATAAAGTTCAAGGTATTTTAATGAAAAAGTTCTACTATTGTTGTTTCACATGAGAATTTTGATGAAATTTGATTCTAAACATTAGGGTTTAAGGTTACAAGTGATGTATTAAAATTAGATTGACTAAATTGTAAAGAAAAAGGGAGTTATATGTTTTAGAAAAGAAGATGTCAGTATTAACTCCGCTTTTACAGATATAAAAATTGATGAGGGATTTCAGTAGAAAGGAAGAGATTTGGAAGGGACTTACGGTTTAGAAAGTTTAAAGAAAGGTTGAAGAAGAGGGATGAGCTTATTAGCATTGCGGGAGCGCCGGAATTTGCTTCAATCTTCGTCAGAACCAACTTACTTGCCAACTCCTCTTTACTCCACTTGTACTTAGAAACTTTTTGAGAGAATTTTGCTATAATTTTCAGAATGGTGCTGAGTCAAAATAGCGGATGGTATTTATAGTGGAGAATTAGGGTTTGGGAATTAAAATTGTGAATTAAAAGCATTAAAATTATGATAAATTGTGAATTGAAATGTCTCTGTTTGATTGCAGAGAAATCAAACAGTGCGGAGGAGTTAGGGGTAGGTGAAGAGGTGTGTGTGTAAAGCCCAGGGGAAATTGGCCCTATCTTGACCGTCGGTGCCGGTTTTTCATCAAGTTCGGTCGGTCGATCTCGAGGCATTTGCCTCGAGATTCGTGCCACTTGATCAACACGGTATTTAAACCCTTTTGCACACGTTTGATTTTTCTAAACTTTTCATTTCCCTGTGTATTGCATGTGCAATCTTTTGAGCTTCTAAAAAGTAAAAAAAATTTAGAAAAAAATGTGTCTGATAGGAATCGAACACAGGGGTTACGTCACAACAGTGCAAGGATTTACCAGTGGGCTACAAGTTGTTTCTTACTATTATTTAACAAAATTGATTTATAACTCAAATTCAGGCTGTAAACTCATTTCTTGTATACTAACAGTTAAATTTCCGTACAAGATTTTAGAGTCGTTACATCTTGAGTGATGAAACTTTTGAGAGTATCTTAAGTGGAATTCTCAGAATATCTTAGAAGGGAGAAGTAGAGAATAAGGTAGGTATTTATAAGAGATGGAGAAAGGGTGTATGATAAATAAAAAATTAAAAGGATTAATAAAAGAGATGAAGGGTTTATGGTTGTTTTCAGAAGTTTTAAACTATTAAAAGGGGGTAGTAGGGAGCTAAAAGGGTGCACGGGCGGAGCAGGACCAAAATTGTAAGTGTATATGTGCTCCTTGCTATGACAACTACGGCTATGCGAAATCAAAAACTTTAAAAATCTTGAGCACAATACACAAAATCCCAGGATACAAGCCCAAACACTAAACTAAATAAACCCTAACTAGAGTTTTAGCTACTAGATTGGGATTACAACATTTGTAGATGGTCTTTCGGGTCTTGAAAGGTAGACTCCACAAGCTCCTTGGGTTGATGGAACAAGCTCTCGAACCCGATCTTTCGTATCAAAGACGATCCACCCAAGGATGCTGATTCAAGCGATAGCTTCGTCCGAAGGAATTAAAGATCAAGTCTTGCCAGGATAAGATGTTTAGAGTGGTGTAGTTTGTGAACAAGATACTCTCTTTTAATCCTCAAGAACTCAAGTGGAGAAAATGAGGAAGAAGAAGAAGATGGCTACTAGAGATAAACTCAAGACTTGTGATAAAACAACAACCATCACCAAAAATATCTCATACCCTCATCTTATCTCTTCATAACACAAACAAAGGAGTGGGCGGGCTAGTAACTCAATAGGGTAAGTCACAAGCCCACACACTTCTTCATTTAATGATGGAGAGGTGAGTGAGAGAGTGTAGCCACCTCACTAGGTACACATATACAAACATTTATAAATACAAATGTAACTATATAAACAAGTATACCTTAACTCGTATAAATACGTATACTGTATTTCTACCAAAATATGAATACCGTATTTGTACCGAAAATACAAAATACGCGTATTCATATTTAGAAAGAAATACAAATATTTGTATCTAAGCACAAATACCCGTATTTATACAAATACACGTATTCATATAAATACCGTATTTGTGTTAAAATACAAATACCCAAAAGAAAGCAATATAATACTAGTATCAAAACTGGCTGTCTTTCAAACCTGCTAGTACTACTAAACCGTCCAATTAAAGCACGTGTATAAATACTCATGTTCAATCGAATACCCGTGCGTAAAACCATACGCAAACTACACCATTTCGCCTGAACCGGAAAACTCTCTATGTGGGACTCTAAACATTCGACAATACGCTGGCAGTAGGTTTAATCACAAGCACGTCAGTGGCACTGACTGTGCGTAACGGCTACCCAGGTATCTGTCAAAGGGAAGATAGACACGATAACTTATCCGAAAACCCTACTGAGCCTATAGGTGACATTCTCCGTATAGTCTGGTCTGTTCGTCTAAGAGTATCGCATATCGGGCCTAGGGGGTGGTAAACGTCAAACCCCTAATAGCGCAATAAATCGTGTCAGTGTGGAATCCAATACAACCTGAGAAACTACTAGTGTACCTACCAGTAAATCTCACTTGCCCTGGCCAGGGACTTTGTGTATTGGCCAACCGTACACAGCGCGATATCAACTCCCAATACCGGGAGAAACGAATCCTTTCTATCCTCTACTGCCTCCAAGTGCTTCGGGACTGCACCGAACTACTACCTGTTTGCACGACTCATTTGAGGCATGGTAGGGTAGTAATCTTAAGTACAGTGGAAACACACTAGAGACTAATAGTGATGTCAAGTCAACGGATTAATCTGTACTCATGTCACCGGGGAACTGCTAACTGACGATAGGTATAATACCAACCAGCAGTTCCCAGCGAGTCCGTCCAGTGTAACTCATAACCCAATGAGCACCTATATAATATCTTTGGTACCGTATACCAATGGCTGCAGGACAGGCCACCTCCCCTGACAGAGATAAGAAGCGTATACACTAGTCTACTCTGGAGTATCGATACCCAGTCTCGATAATCCTACGACTAGAGACAAGTTTAAGGATGTGGTTATAGACTACCTAGCCTCTACTAGTGTGGCTGCCATCACAACGCCGGTAGTCAAGCAAAGATCCTAAGGGCTCTACCAACATGTATTAGCGATACGTTAAAAAAAACATACACGCATGTTAAGATAGAATCAAACCAGATAGCATACTATTATATTGAGCAAGACTGTTATTATATCTGTGTATATCCCAAAATTCCAAAATGTAATATACAATCCAGTATTATACAATAATGGCCTCTAGGGCATATATCACTAACAAAAATGGCCCCAACTTGGCTGCCAGTTTCGGGAAAGTAGCGGTCTAAGTTCTTTCAAATGTTTCAGGGTTCGTGCCATGGTTTTAAATTAGTTTAAACATCTCATTTATATTATTTGTTTCTATTGCAACATTTGGTATCTCCGTGTAATACCCGTGCAAACTCTTGGGCTTCCAAAACAGCAAAAAGAAAAATAATATAAAATATTGCGACTGATAGGATTTGAACACGCAGGCTATGAGACAGCAGTGGAGAGTCTTAACCAGTGGTCTATAAGGAGTTTCTTGCTCAAACTTAACTTGAATAACTTATAACTCGATACCAGAACTAAATACATTCTCTTTTATGAACTACAACAAAAGGAATGTTACATAGGATTGTTTCCCCAATCAGAGCAAAGCTCTGCTCAAATTCCGAGATTTGAAATGAAGTGACACTTCTGTTTCCCCCAATCAGAGCAAAACTCTGTTTTGAAATTTAAAAGTTAAAAATTGAAGCAACGCTTCAGATCCAGCGCTAGGCGCGCTGCGCGCCACGTGTCAAACACGGGTGCGCTAGCGCAGGCTGCGCTGCGCTCTGAGCAGCGCACCACCTGTCAAACACAGGTGCGCTAGCGCAAAGTGCACTGCGCTCTGAGCAGCGCACTACGTGCAAAGCACGGGTGCGCCAGCGCTGGAATTATAAAATTCCCCACCGTTAGATCAAAATATCTAATAATAATGATAAATCATTAATTAATCAGAATTAAAATTCTGTTATGGAAAGATCTTTCCAATCTTGTTAAAAACAAGAAGATTGCCTTCTGTAAAACAGAAGCCTTAGGATCAAAGATCCAACGGTGGGGAAACATCCCCAAATCAATCAGAGAAAAATCTCTTTAACAGATTTAACAAATCAATTTGCCCTATATAAAGGCCCCAAGACTTCAAGTCTTAGATAGAGAAACCCCCTACAAATTTTGAGAAAACTCAAAAGAAAGAGAGCAAGCTCTTGGAAAAAGATCATTTCTTCAAGGTAAAAAGAATGATTCTTGAACAAAGAGATGAAATCATCTCATTAAAACAGAAGAATAATCTTCTTAAAAGATCATAGATCTATAAAGACCAAGGTCTTTCATAAAAGAGATCAAAAGATCTCATCACATAATAAAGAAGAACATATTTTTCACACAGATCATTGATCTACAAAGGCAAAGCCCTTTCAAAAATAAGAACCATTGTTCTTGAAACTTGAGGCAAAGCCTCCTTTAAAAAAACATAAATTTGTTCACGGATCATAAATTTGATCAAATGTGCTTTGCGCTATTGAAAAGTGCCTTGCACTCTTGAACTGCGCTTCTGCGCTCCTTGGACCGGCGCTCAGCGCCAAAACATGCCACGTGTCAACCACGTATGCAACTTGCGCTTTGCGCTTCTGAAACAGCGCCCTGCGCTCATGGGTTGGCGCTCAGCGCCAAACACGCCACGTGTCACTCACTTGTGCACCACTAAACTAGCGCTTAGCGCTCATAAACTGACGCAATACGTCCATCATCTGGCGCTTAGCGCCAAGCGAGACACGTGTCCTTTTCGTGTGCGCTACTTGGTAGAAACGCGATGCGCTCTTTAATTGGCGCAAAGTGCCTGGCGCACCACGTGGCGCGCTGTCAGAACAAACATTGTTCTGATGAATGCTATGCATTCAATACAAGACAAAAAAATGTGTCAGGATCCAATACTCAGCATTATTAAAAGGGCCAAACCCAAATAAAGGCTCAATAGCCAGAACAATAAAATGTTAAAATATTTATTGGACTTAGCCCAATATTGGCCATAAGTCCTCAACTTATATTTAATTGAGCCCATCTGCTTATGAATATTTAACAGATCTTAGTCTCAAACTGGACTACAGATCTTTCAACCAACTTACACCGGTTCGAGGGTACATCTCTTTACTCCTCTAATACCTGTCGTTGTAATCCTTCAACGGTTTCAGAGAGGTGACGGGTCCCGATAACCACACATTTCACGGACTGTGGGGTCCTTAAACTCATGGACTACGATAGACTACGATGTCTTTAAACTACGGACTGTGGGGTCCTTAAACTCATGGACTACGATGTCCCTAACCTCGGACTGTGGGGTCCCTTTAAACCCACGGACTACGATGTCCTTAACCTGGACCGAGATGTCCTTAAACTAACATTGGACCACCATGTCCTTAAACTGATAATCGACCGCAATGTCCCTAAACTAAACAATAGAGTTCAAATGCTCTCTTGTTGGATCTAAACGACCCCGTTAAGTCGATCTTAGTCTAAAAATTAGACTAACGTGTCCTTAACAAATGTTTAAGTTGATCTTAGTCTCAAATGAGACTAACGTATCCTTAAAACCAAACCAAAACCCAAATCTAAGAAGATACGGATTTGGACTAATCCACGCCCTATGGGCGACAACATAAATTAGTCTCCGTATACAATCCACGGGCAACCACTGACAAAACAAACACCCACAACACGAAGTGACCATCTGGAGAAGGAGAAAGTTGTTACCGCGATGCGGTAGCGTAATTAACTGCAGGGGCTTGCGCCTGCAGGGAAGAGCGTCCCCACAATCAAAAACCCCTCAGACAAGGGGGAATCTGACGAAGTCTGCTACATCGGTCGTATCCGTTTAAACCTTCGATACATGGTGCTATAAATCAACTTGGCATCTTCGGAGAGGTGGACGGATAGCACCAATTAGCACCTGCCCCGAAATTCAGGCGACACACACGCCGCGTCTCCGTCCACGTCTTTTAGCGGGGAACAGATTCTGGTACGCCCGGTGGGACCTTTTCCTCTTTCCACTCCACACTTCGTGTGTCGTGTTCGCGAACGAATCGCGGTTTGATATGGTTGCCCTTGGGTTCGAGGTACTAAGATTTGGTTTCTTGCTTGGCGCAGAAAACGAAACATCAATGGCGTCTACTTGCGTGAAGTGTTCCAGCTGCAACTGCAACTCACGTTCCACCTCATCTGGAGGCATAGCTTACGGGCCCCAAGCGGCCTCCCTGTTCACAATGCCGGTGGACCAGGTGACTCAGGCCACCACTGGATTGTTTTTCGGGACCATGCTCCCACCGATGAGCTTCAGCGCCCTGTACCATCGCAAGAAGCTCCCAAGAAGTCGGTCTTTGGTCGGCTTGCAACTACAGCGGCCCCCCTCAACGGGTCGTCCAGCTCCAGCACCTCAGTCTTCGCTAGATTGGGCCAAAGTTCATGCGGGCCCATGATGAAGCCTGCAGCTCTAGAAAAGGTTATTCCGAAGAGGATAGCATCCCTGCTCCCGAAGTCGTCAAAGCGGCTTCTCCTGCCAAAGGGTCGGTCTTTACAAGACTGACTGTTCCGGCTCCCACTCCGGCTCCCATCCCTGCTCAAAAGTCTGTCTTTGACAGATTGGATACTGCTAATCAACGGACGTCGGTCTTTAAGAGGCTGGTACCGGAAACGCCTCACCAGAACAGGGGGCATGACGAAGCCATCCCTATCACCGAACCAACACCATCGGCTCGACACGCTCGACGTCGCCACTGGCGCCGAGTAAGAAAGGCTAGGGGCAACTCCCCCTCTGGGCTAACTCCACCAGCCCCAACGGTGGAAGTCAATGCTGCTGTTCCAACCGGGAACAGGTTTGAATTGCTGAACAAGGTACGCAGGAACTCTCCTACCGCCGTACTGAAAAGATTCCCTCCACCCATGGAGAATGTTACAGAAACAAAGTCGAAGCAGCCTCCTCAGCGGCTATCCTCCAAAATCTACAAAGTCTGGCGACAGGTCCAGGAGTCGGTGATTGATCAAGATCACTCTCGTTGACAGAAAAAGGCGAAGGTTCAGTAGGAAGAGAACCGTCCTGTCAAGCCACAAAGGATGACAACCACCTGGGTGCCCGCTGCAATGGCCCCCTCAACGTCAACCACTCAAAAAAGAAAGAGGCCGGAGAAAGCTCCTGTGACTACGGTAGACCACAAAGACGCTGAGCCCAAACGTCCCAAGTCTGGGGGCATAATCGTGTATACTGTTTATATGGCTTCCGGAAAAGAGGAAAGCCGCGCTTCTACAGGTCACCGACCGCTCACCCGATCCGTGACAAAAACCCAGAAGCAGCAACAGAAGCTTCAGGAAATTCTAACGCAAATGGCCGCACTCACCGGGCCTAAAGAAAGCCCGGAGGCGTCATCAGAGCAGCGTCATGAACAAGAAACTGATGCTGACTTCCTCCGCAGAGTCCTCAAAAAGAAGGACAGAGAAGCAGCAGAACAGGCGGCTAATATAAAATGAATGGCGCTTCTCTTCCAAGACATGGTCGGGATGATGTTACAGCCAGAACCTCCAGCTGAAGACCCTCCTATCATCATTGAAGATGACAGAGGGGAGACATCGAACTCTCCTCCGGCTCTCTCAGCAGCCAAAGAGGAAACCATCTCCAAGGCCGCTCTGGATGACTATATTGCTCAGCAAATACGAGCTCACCAGGCGAATGAAGCGGCCGGCCAAGTTGTTAAAACTGGGCGACCGTATCTAGGCTGGTATGACCAAATAAAGTACCCGCCGGGATTCACGATCCCCAAATTCCATGTGTACAAGGGGACATGCAATCCCCACCAACATGTCGCTCAGTTCAGGGCTCTTTGCGGCAACACCGGGGGTGATGATAAACTTCTGCTCCGTCAGTTTGTTGGCAGCTTGTCGGAAATAGCGTTTGAATGGTACTCTGAACTTCCAAATGACCCGTCAAGACTTTCGCAGAAATGGAGCTATTATTCACACAAAGATTTGTGAGTGCCAGTGAGCGCACCCCGATCACTGCATTGATTAACGCCAGGGTAAAGCCAGGCGAAACACGGGTTCAATATGCAATACGGTGGCGGAACTTATGGTCGAAGTGCGATCAGCGCATCGAAGAAGCGCCCGCGGTAGGCATGTTCGTGGGCACTCTTGACCCTCAAGCGACCATCTCGCAATTCATGATATTCTTCAAGCCAACTACTTTTCAGGCCTTGATTGACAAGCTGGCCCAAATGGATCAGATGGGTCATAGACCATCTCCTCCAAAGACGGACTCTCGAAATGAAAAAGGGAAAGGAAAAGCAATTTTCGTCGCCAATACTCAACAACAGCCGAGCAACTTAAAGACGGTTGTGCGCCAAAACAATATGCATCCACGCCCATCCCTCGAGGAGAGACTAGGACGTCCTTACTCGTTTCCCCAGGATAAAACGAGGAGACTGTTCGAGCTGGCAGTACGCAACAGACTCATCGATCTGCCGGATCCAAAACGTCTGTTACAGCCAGGCGATGTCACCAATCCTTTACTGCCCTTACCACCAGGCAGTAAGCCATCCAATCGAAAATTGCTTCGTCTTCAAAGGATGGATTGAGGACCAATACCAACAAGGCAAGTTCGCATTATCCGAAAACTGGAAGGTGAACCCACCACAACCTCATGCCCCTAAAAAGGTGGACATGCCGGGGCCATCGTGCTCATTCATAGAAAAAGCACAATGGACCGAAACGTCCTTAAACTAACAACGGACCGAAACGTCTTTAAACTAACAACGGACCGAAACGTCCTTAAACTAACAATGGACCGAAATGTCCTAAAACTAACAATGGACCACTATATCCTAAAACTGGCGACGGACCGAAATATCCTTAAACTAACAAATGGACCACTATGTCCTAAAACTGGTTCATGACCGAAACGTCGTTAAACTACTACCAACCCGCGGCATTCTCAGGCTGACGTGGTAAAAAAACGGTATATCCATAATCGAAAAGGGCACGGATGAAAACCCGAGAGGGCTCCGTGAGTAAAAACAGCAGGGCTACCGGCGAGTTTTGTGAAAACCCGAAAGGGCGCAATCTCGTTAAAAGATACTTGCAGGGTCCTCTCGACCTTGTAAGGAGAAACCACCTGCGTGAGAGCCTTATGACTCACAAGGGAGCAACACACTTAGGGATCCCCATGATTCCTAAGGAGAAATTACACTTGCGAGATCCTCACGACTCGTAAGGAGAACCCTCTTATGGGACCCTCATGGCTCATAAGATTCAGAAGTCTTAAGCTACAGGGATCTGAACCTGTTCTTAAGCGGCCACCACAACCTCCAACAATGCCCTACAAGCGGCTCAACGCTGACCCTTGTATACAATCCACGGGCGCGAATAAACATTTCCCTAACAAAGTCCCATCCGTGACTAGGGATATGTTCGCACGGTGAACCCCCTTGTAAGCCCTCTCGACTTATAAGGAGAAAATACTCTTGTAAGATCCTTACGACTTATAAGAGATCATGCACTTAGGAATCCCCACGATTCCTAAGGAGAAAACGCACCTACGTGATCCTCACGACTCGTAGGGAGAAAAACCTTTATGAGACCCTTACGGCTCATGAAGTCAAAAGCCTTAGTCGACGGGATCCTAACCTTGTTTGCTAAGCCACCTTTGTTCGACATCGACAGAGACAAATGATGATTTGCTCCTGGAAATATCCCAGTTGTAGCGATACTGATGCCTAAATCGGTTTCAAATTCTAAGTCCTTTCACGGCAAATGATGATTCGCTCCTGACAATATTCCAGTTGTAACGATGCTGGTGCTGAGATTGGCACCAGATTCCAAATTCCACACTCGCGATAAAAAAAATCGGCGAGCCAAAAATGCATATGAAATAGCCGAAATGATGGGGCAACTTGCAACAAAATCAGAAAGTAAAATATATGCATACAAAATAGCCGAAATGATTGGGCAACTCGCAATAAAAAGCAGCGAGTAAAAAAAATAGCCGAAATGATTGGGTACCGTGAAAAATAGCCGAAATGATTGGGCAATCGTGATTTTCGCGATGTAAAAAGCTGAAATGATAGAGCATCGCGGAAAGAATTATAAAAAATGAAAGAATGAAACATTTTGCTCTGCAGGTGAGGTCACATTGACCCCTGTATACAATCTATGGGCACAAACAAGAAGGGAACCACATCGTCCCACCAGGCTTCGTCGAAGCGAAGCCAAGTCTCGACGGTTCAAAAACAACCTAGAGACAATCTCGACATTCATTGCAATATTGCAGACACAGTGTCAACAAACGAAGCGAAGGAAGATCCCTAGCTTCAGAGTCTCGACGTCAACATCTACAACCTAGAGATCACCAACGGCGTTTCTCCTCACTCCAACCAGATGCAGATGTGACGTCAACAACCGACCTCAGAGTCGCAACGAAGCAAAGCCATGGCAAAGTCCCTAGTTCCAAATCTCAATGGCCACATCAACGGCCTGGAGACCAACAATGGTGTGCCTCCTCATTCCAGTAGGACACAAATGTTACACCATCAAACGGAGCCACGGCATAGTCCCTAGTTCCAAATCTCGACGGTTCACAGACAACCTAGAAACCATCTCAGCATTCGTCTCGTTACACCAGACGCAATGTCAACAACAGCGTTCCTTCGCAATCCAGCAGGATGCAGATGCAACGTCAACAAAAGACCTCACGGTCGAAACAAAGCGGAGTGACGGCGAAATCCCAGCTCCACCTCAGCATTCGTCTCGCTACACCAGACGCAATGTCAACAACGGCGTTCATTCGCAGTTCAGCAGGATGCAGATGCAACGTCAATAAAAGACCTCACGGTCGAAACAAAATGGAATGACGGCAAAATCCCAGCTCCACCTCAGCATTCGTCTCGTTACAGCAGACGCAATGTCAACAACGACGTTCTTTCGCAGTCCAGCAGGATGCAGATGCAACGTCAACAAAAGACCTCACGGTCAAAACAAAGCGGGGTGACGGCAAAATCCCAGCTCCACCTCAACATTCGTCTCGTTACAGCTGACGCAATGTCAACAACGGCGTTCCTTCGCAGTCCAGCAGGATGCAGATGCAACATCAACGAAAGACCTCACGGTCGAAAGCAAATGAAGCAAAGGCCAAATTCCTAGCTTCAGGGTCTTGACGGCAACTCATATAAAGCCTGAAAGACAATCGGAGATCATCCCACACCAACGCGGAGTAGTCACCACCCTGATGTTCGTCTCGATACAGCAGACGAGATGTCAATACAGAGTCCCTCCTCCAACAAGATTCGGACACGCCAAAGCAAACGAAGCAAAAACCAAATTCTTAGCTTCAGGGTCTTGACGGCAACTCATATAAATCCTGAAAGACAATCGAAGATCATCCCACACCAGCACGGAGTGGTCACCACCCTGACGTTCGTCTCGATACAGCAGACGAGATGTCACTGTAGCGTTCTTCCTCCAGCAGGATTAAGACGCGACAATCAAACAACGGAGCCACGGAAAAATCCCTAGTTCCAAATCTCGACGGTTCACCAGCAACCTAGAGACAACTGCGACATTCGTCTCGATACAGCAGACGCAATGCCAGCAAACGAAGCGAAGCCCAAATTCCTAGCTTCAGGGTCTTGACGGCAACTCATATAAAACCTGAAAGACTATCGGAGATCATCCTACCCCAGCGTGGAGTGGTTATGACTCATCGGGGCTCTCCAAAATGAGCCTAACCTCAAGTAAAAAGCGGTATGGCAAAATTCCTAACGCTTGCTCTTCCAACGATCAAACTGCCTAGGAAGATTTCTTGAAGACGTCTTGTCCAGCCCCCGAAGGGATTAGAGACACGACAGTCGTGAGGCTACTCGAATAGCAAGATTGCCTATCGAGAAATACATCAGCCAACGCGACGGTACGACGGACAAAACCCTAGTACCACAGACCCTAACGGACCTCTGTCATAAAGAGCAGAGGTTAACTGTGACGTTGGGATATTCTTGTGAGAACTGCTCAATTCGTCTTGACTCATGAGGAAATTAGTGTTTTTGCGAGAACTTCTCGATTCGTCTCGACTCGTAGGGAAAAGTCTTAGGCAATGGGGATAAGAACCGATTTCTTAAGCACTGGGGCCCTGCAAGTCGGTCCAAAATGGACTCTTGCATACTATTCATGGGTCACACTCTCCAAAGTCGAATCTCGACAAGGAGGGAAACAACCGCTTACGAGTCCTCTCGACTTGTAGGAGGGAAAATTCTCTTCTGAGATCCTTACGACTCTCAAGAGAAAACGCGCTTAGGAATCCTCACGATTCCTAAGGAGAAAATACACCTACGGGATCCTCTCGACTCGTAGGGAGAAAAGCCTTCATGAGACCCTCACGGCTCATGAAGTTGAAAAGTCTTAGGTAGCAGATCTGAACCTGCTTCCCAAGCCATCAATACCTCTCAATGAATTCAAAACAGAATGCTCTCTATCATCTTCAGACCACACTTGCCAGAGTAACATGCCGGCAACAAAGAAAAGAGAAGAAAGCGGCAGTAAGAAGAACATTTGATTCGCATTCGGTTAAACGTTCAAAGTATGCCCGTTCATGCATGTGCAAAAAGGTTTAGTGCATAAAATAAACACATGGGAATGGAAAAGCTTGCTATTCATACTTCAGAAAATTCATACATTGAGGAAAACACTAAACAAAAACATAATTAAAATGTTTACAAAGGCACAACATCAAATCCGGGACATGGATTGAGAAATTCAAGGGTGAGGCCGTCCAAAAATTTTCGGGCCTCTCGAACCATCTTCGTGTGCATCCTTTCACGGTCACAAGCGTCAGGATCCCCATTGATGTCCTCCATCCTTCGATAGGCAGCGAGTATTACCGCCTGCTGAAAAGCTTGATGCAGGATATCAACAAGGTTGTCTCGCCTTTTCTTTGAGATTAAGCTCATCAGATACACTGAGTGCACCTTATTTTCGGCGTCGTCCAATGCCTTAAGCGGAATGCCGGCATAAAATAGAGGAAGTGATCCCCAGATCGCTCCCACGATAAGCTTCAAGAGAGAGGAACGACGAGGAAGCAGTCAACCATTGTATGCATCAAAGCGACCCATAATTTCAGCACACTGGGCGTTTGTGAATTCTTGATTTTGGGAACGGCCGAGTGCGCGAATGTCTCCATAAGAAATAATCTCGTCGAGATCATACATATGAGCGTCCATGACGTCTGAAAAGGAAAATCACTATGAGATAGTGGACAGACTGATTAAGAAAAAGCTTACTGAAACAGACACGGAAGTTAAAACAACTCTTGATATCCCCAAAGAGAAAATAAGTGCTAATTAAATCACACAATGAATTTAATTCTGTGCAATTAAGAAAAGAAACCTAAAAAGGATTTCGCATTTAATAAAAAGACCCTTCGGGCCAAGGAGTTGAACTCCTCGAGAGCAATGCTCTGCAAACAGGAGTGACACCTGTCAAAGTTAATTATGAGGGGAATCTAAAAATACCCCGAAAATTCTAAAGAGCCATGCTCTGTAAAGATAATGGAATAACCCATAAAAATGCTTAAAAGATCTTTTAGGATCTAAGATCTAACAAGGGCAAAGCCCTGTTAAGAAACCCTAAAAAGGTTTTCTTGAAGATCTATGATCTAAGTAGAGCAAAAAGCTCTGATAATGAGTGAAACTCCAGATTATTAACTAATCCCTTTAAAGATTAATCTTTACCTAGAAAAATCTGACAGAGTTTTAACTCTTAACTTTCCTAAAAAAAAGAGCAATGCTCTGAAGAAGAGATAATTCTCAGAAAACAAGAAGGAAATGAACAATGGTCATCTCACAGGGCCGAAGGCCCTATTTATAGGCATTGAGAGTCGTCTCAACTTCCAAAAGTTGATCCAACGGCTGAGATGCTACCACCGCCGCACTCACGTATGGGCCACGTAAGCGCAACGGTGGAGGGCATTTGTTTCCCCAATCAGAGCAAAGCTCTGCTCAAATTCCGAGATTTGAAATGAAGTGACGCTTCTGTTTCCCCCAATCAGAGCAAAGCTCTGTTTTGAAATTTAAAAGTTAGAAATTGAAGCAACGTTTCAGATCCAGCGCTAGGCGCGCTGCACGCCACATGTCAAACACGGGTGCGCTAGCGCAGGCTGCACTGCGCTCTGAGCAGCGCATCACGTGTCAAACATAGGTGCGCTAGCGCAAAGTGTACTGCGCTCTGAGCAGCGCACCACGTGCAAAGCACGGATGCGCCAGCGCTGGAATTATAAAATTCCCCACCGTTAGATCAAAAGATCTAATAATAATGATAAATCATTAATTAATCAGAATTAAAATTCTGTTATGGAAAGATCTTTCCAATCTTGTTAAAAACAAGAAGATTGCCTTCTGTAAAACAGAAGCCTTAGGATCAAAGATCCAACGGTGGGGAAACATCCCCAAATCAATCAGAGAAAGATCTCTTTAACTGATTTAACAAATAAATTTGCCCTATATAAAGGCCCGAAGACTTCAAGTCCTAGATAGAGAAATCCCCCTACAAATTTTGAGAAAACTCAAAAGAAAGAGAGCAAGCTCTTGAAAAGAGATCATTTCTTCAAGGTAAAAAGAATGATTCTTGAACAAAGAGATGAAATCATCTCATTAAAACAGAAGAATTATCTTATTAAAAGATCATCGATCTATAAAGACTAAGCTCTTTCATAAAAGAGATCAAAAGATCTCATCACATAATAAAGAAGAACATATTCTTCATACAGATCATTGATCTACAAAGGCAAAGCCCTTTCAAAAATAAGAACCATTGTTCTTGAAACTTGAGGCAAAGACTCCTTTAAAAAGAACATAAATTTGTTCACAGATCATAAATTTGATCAAATGCGTTTTGCGCTATTGAAAAGTGCATTGCACTCTTGAACTGTGCTTCTGCGCTCCTTGGACCGGCGCTCAGCACCAAAACGTGCCACGTGTCAACCACGTATGCAACTTGCGTTTTGCGCTTCTGAAACAGCACACTGCGCTCATGGGTGGCGCTCAGCGCCAAGCGCGCCATGTGTCATTCACTTGTGCGCCACTAAACTAGCGCTTAGCGCTCATAAACTGGCGCAATGCGCCCATCATCTGGCGCTTAGCGCCAAGCGCGACACGTGTCCTTTTCGTGTGCGCTACTTGGCAGAAGCGCAATGCGCTCTTTAATTTGCGCAAAGCGCCTAGTGCGCCACGTGGCGCGCTGTCAGAACAAACATTGTTCTGATGAATGCTATGCATTCAATACAAGAGGATCCAATACTCAGCATTATTAAAAGGGCCAAGCCCAAATAAAGGCTCAATAGCCAGAACAATAAAATGTTAAAACATTTATTGGACTTAGCCCAATATTGGCCATAAGTCCTCAACTTATATTTAATTGAGCCCATCTGCTCATGAATATTTAACAGATCTTAGTCTCAAACTGGACTACAAATCTTTCAACCAACTTACACCGGTTCGAGGGTACATCTCTTTACTCCTCTGATATCTGTCGTTGTAATCCTTCAACGTTTTCAGAGAGGTGATGGGTCCCGATAACCACACATTTCACGGACTGTGGGGTCCTTAAACTCATGGACTACGATAGATTACGATGTCTTTAAACTACGGACTGTGGGGTCCTTAAACTCATGGACTACGATGTCCCTAACCTCGGACTGTGGGGTCCCTTTAAACCCACGGACTACGATGTCCTTAACCTGGACCGAGATGTCCTTAAACTAACATTGGACCACCATGTCCTTAAACTGGTAATCGACCGCAATGTCCCTAAACTAAACAATAGAGTTCAAATGCTCTCTTGTTGGATCTAAACGATCCCGTTAAGTTGATCTTAGTCTAAAAATTAGACTAACGTGT
The DNA here is from genome assembly GCA_030015575.1 of Agapanthus africanus. Taxonomy (NCBI): domain Eukaryota; kingdom Viridiplantae; phylum Streptophyta; class Magnoliopsida; order Asparagales; family Amaryllidaceae; genus Agapanthus; species Agapanthus africanus. The sequence continues at coordinate 167,013,763 of CM057337.1, forward strand.
CCTTAACAAACGTTTAAGTCGATCTTAGTCTCAAATGAGACTAATGTATCCTTAAACCCAAACCAACACCCAAATCTAAGAAGATACGGATTTGGACTAATCCACGCCCTACGGGCAACAAGATAAATTAGTCTCCGTATACAATCCACGGGCAACCACAGACAAAACAAACACCCACGACACGACCATCTGGAGAAGGAGAAAGTTGTTACCGCGATGCGGTAGCGTAATTAATTGCAGGGGCTTGCGCCTGCAGGGAAGAGCGTCCCCACAATCAAAAACCCCTCAGACAAGGGGGAATCTAACAAAGTCTGCTATATCGGCCGCATCCGTTTAAACCTTCGATATATGATACCATAAATCAACTTGGCATTTTCGGAGAGGTGGACGGATAGCACCAATTAGCATTTGCCCCGAAATTCAGGCGAGACGCACGCCGCGTCTCCGTCCATGTCTTTCGGCGGGGAACAAGGATTTAGGGTCGTTACATCCTACCCTCCTTAAAAATAATTTCGTTCTCAAAATTACTCAAGATGGATGATGCAATCGAACAAAGAAACAAAATGTTTACAAGAAGGATCAAGACGGCGATGAAAGATTATACATCCGTTTCCATCGTGTTGAGACATGATCATTGGGGAAAGAGAAGAAATTCAAGGAGATAAGATTCGAGAATGCAGTCGCGTTCCGTCGTCTCTCCACCAGTCGGTACTCTAATTGACACGAAGGTAACATTAGATGGAAGAAATGGCCAAGAGATGAAAGGAGAAACCCACATGAATTCAAGAAATCAAGAAGTGGTCTAATGCATGGATTCAAGAATAGTGAGTCGTTACAGTCTACCCTCCTTAAAAGAATTCCGTCTGCAAAATTCTCACGAGGAGTACGTTGCAACAAGCATGGGAAAAATTTAGGATAAGGTTGTGTGGGACTACTAGTGTTATACCGGTGTTATCCTGACCCGTGGCTTCGACCTCTACGGTCGTCATAGTGAAAATTTGGCACCTCAGCACATTCCTCCTTGCTTAAGACACATCCTCTGTGCCTGTGGCATGTTTCTCTATGCGTGGCGGTACACTGGTGGCTGACGAGATAAGGGTGGTTCACGCTGAATTGGTGTAGGTAGAGCTAAACGGTGAGTAGGTGCTTGTATAGCTGGTCTTGGTGCAGGAGTTGCGTCAGCTCTGTACTGTAGACATGCTTCTAGAGAGTGTGTAGGTGGTCCATAAATCAAACAAAGACCGTTGGCTCATCTGAAGTCCTTTACATGGTGTCCCGGCCTCCTGCAATAATTGTAGATATTTGGACCATTGTTGAGAAATGATTCTTCTGGCTTCTTGGATTGCATTGTGAAAGTTGGCCTGGAAGAGACTCTTCCGGTAATCTAGTTGGCGGGACGTTTTATAACGGACGACTGTGGCCTGCCCTTCTTCTTAACTACCGCTTCATAGCGGCGAGCTGCCTTTAGCGCGAGTTCATGAGTCGGATAGTCTCCTGTTGCTAGTGCAGCTTGAATATCGGGGTCCAAGCCCTGTTGCAAACGTCTGGCCCGGACATCATTGGCAGGAATCAAGTGTGCAGTGAACCTGCTGAGCATAGTAAATTCGGCATTATATTCGTCCACTGATTTTACCCACATAGAGTCTTGTTGCAGGCGGATGAATTGTTGTTCCATATCGAATCGAGCGATTTCCGGGAAATACTTTGCATCGAAAAGGTCGTGGAATATCTTCTACTGTATCGATTGTGCAAGACTATTCTCTTCGGCCTTCCATCAGACTCTTGCGTTATCCTTGAGCTGAAGTTTGGCTACACGAACCCAAGCTATTTCTGGTACTTAAGCTGCAGAAAGATTGTCCTCGATGCTTTAAGCCCATTTCTCAGCTTCCAGGGGGCTCTCCTTCCCAGAAAAGTTCTTTGGGTACAATACTCGAAATTGTTTCACATTTGGTGTTTCTGCGTCAGGACGGACTAGAAGTATAGTAGTCTGTTGCTGCTAGCCCTCCAGTAAACTCTTAATTGCTTCCAGAAGCACCGTTTGTTCGTTGATTGGAGCTACAACGATAGATGGAGGTGGTAGGGTAGGCGGCGGCGGTGTACCACCGTTGACGTTGGTGCTGGTGTTGTTAGGAGAATCCATCCCTTGATAAAAAAGATTAGGATAGATTCAAAGGATTGAAATACAAGGAATGTAAAGTTGCTGAGTTTCATAATTCTTGTGATATATTTCTTAAGACTTCATACAGAACTGACCTGCATGGGCCACTAATAAAAGCTGTCACGCCCCGCTTTCTAAAAGACGGTGACGACACGTGATGAGATTCACAACGTATTTAGTACGAGAAGGTCCTTTCCTTTAATAAATACGTTAAACATTTTTAAGCAATATAACATCATACAAGAATTAATAAGAGTAATTAAAATTCAATAGCAACTTTATTTACATTCAAATTTCAAAGTATAGATGTTTGAAATAAAAGATACAATAACTGGAAAGTGCCTAAATAATGGCATACTGGAAATAAATGCAGAAAAGAAAACCAGTAGTTTTGCTAAACGGTAAGCTGATCGAAGTCTTCTTGGCTTGGTTTGATCTCCTCTAAATCATGTCCTCCCGACGAACATTCCAAGGAAACAAAAGAGGAAGGAATGTCACCAACGACCAAGCGCTCGGTAAGTACTCAAAGGAATAAGGATATAAAGTGTGGAAAAAGTATGATTGTAAGTATAGCATGAATCTAATATAGAAGTAGCCAGGTAAGAGTGCTGACTAGATATGAATATGTTGATTTATCTTAAGCATGGTATTATGTAATAGCATGACAATATACATAAATATGATTACTCTATTCTAACGTGTTATTTATAGTTTGATAGTGAAGGTATGCATGTATACGAGAATAGTCCGTCAAACCCACGGACCAACAGCACGTTTCGTTCAAGGCCCCGTCAAACCCATATTACAATGGCACACGAGATTCATATTAGGCGATTTTTAGTGGACTCTCGTGTCGCATCATACATTCTTTACCAAACTATCCCTTAACCCCGCGTATTTAAAATTATATAGATCAAGTTTATAAATCTTGACCGAATGCATGAATATAAAGAGTACAAGTTCAGGTTCAAGTGGTGTTCAAGTAGTCATGTCAAGTTCATGTCAAATCATATTCATGGTTTGGGTCAAGTCAAATCAAGTGTTCAAGTTCAAGTCAAGTTCGAGTTTGTGTTTGATTTCGAGTTCAAGTAGATTAGAATTCAAGTCAATTTATGATTCGAATTCAAGTTCTAAACACATCTTATTAAAAAGATATATCTTTTGAAATTCTTAAGTTTGGGAATAATCGGATAACCGCCACACATGGATTGCAGGATTTGTGTCTTTTTCAAAGACGATTGTCATTGATAATTCCTTTAAGTTATCTATACTATGAGGTAGGAAAGCACTCACTTTCTCCAGCTCCCCAAGATTCAAGAGAAATGATACCGTTTAAACCCATGATTAATCTAAGTCCATAAAGATTTATCAATTATTTACTATATGTATTTACATGTTTGCATTTCTCAAGGGGGTTTATATAAAATATTTTAATTTTTAAAATAAAACTCTCGAAGATGTTTTTGATAAAAATAAGTTAATTAGAATGCCAAGAGTTTTTTCATAAACTGTATTTTAGATTTAAATGTATTTTAGTGATAAAACTTAGTTTTTAAAAGTTTATGGTATTTTTATGAAAAATCTATCTTCCGGAAACATGAGGGTATTTTCTTAAAAACTTTAATATTTTCATTTTAGAAAAAAAATTCGATTTTCACAAATTCGTTTTTCTTTGGAAAAATGAATATATGAATTAAATTATTTTAAATTTGTTTACCTTGCATTAAAATTTCATATTTTCTTTAAAAACCGTAGTTTATTCCTTTCGAGACCGAATTTTCCATGAGAAGTTCTTCATCTCACTTTACTATCCTTAGGATGTGCGATACTCCGTACTATCCATAAATGGGTCCTCTAAAGAGGGTTGTAGAGGCGTATTTACAAAGGAAAAGTATTATGAGTTTAAATTTGACTTTATATAATTTGAGGGTATTTTGGTGTAATTCAGTTCTTTTACAAATAACGTTATAAACATATGTTCGTGCTATGATTTCCAAGTGTACATGTGGGATGTGTCATTACCATGAAGTAATTTTGATATATCTAAAAAATAATTTTGATATAACTAAAAAATAATTTAAACATGGGATATATGGATATAGTTTCAATGGGTGTTGGGCGACGTAGCTAAAGGTTTGATTCAAATGAAGAAGAGGAGGATGGATGACTTATGATTTACCAAAAAGGCAAGATTTACAAGATTAAAAGAAAAAGAAGAAGGGAAAGAGAAAGGACTTACACGAGGTGTGAATTGATATAGAAATCAATTCACCGTTAGCTAGGAAATAGATTGATCGTTTGCGCGTAAAAAAGATTTGGTTGAACGGAGTTTCGACGTCCGAGGAACAAGGGTTTGGAGATTGGCTATCGAGTGTTTCCTGATTGGCTTGGGGTTTTGTAGATAGGAAGGAGGTTTTGTTCGAGATTGATGACGCAAGAGGAACGAACTTGAGAACTCCGTCGCAAGAAACGAGCTTGACTTGGCTTGAAAAAGTCTTGAGTGATGAAACTTTTGAGAGTGTCTTGAATGAAAATTTCATAATATCTTAGAAAGGAGGAGTAGAGAATACAGTAGGTATTTATAGAAGATGGAGAAAGGATGTATGATGAATTAAAAATAGTTAAAAACAATTAAAAGGATTAAAGGTTGATATGAAGGTTCTCTGGTTGTTTTCAGAAGTTTTAAACTATTAAAAGGGGTAATGGGGAGCTGAAAGGGTGCACCGGCGGAGCACAAACCAAAATAGCCCTAACTTGGCCGCCGGTTTCGGGAAATTAGCGTTCCAAGTTCGTCCAAACGTCTCGGGCTTCGTGCCTTGGTTTTATATTGGTTTAAACATCTTATTTATTTTATTTGTTTCTGTTGCAATATTTGATATCTCCGTGTAATGCCCGTACAAACTCTTAGGCTTCCAAAACATCAAAAAAAAAAATAATACAAAATATTGTGATTGATCGGATTCGAACACAGAGACTATGGGACAGTAGTGGAGAGTATGAACCAATGGGCAAGGAGTTTCTTGCCCAAACTTAATTTGAATAATTTATAACTCGATACCAGAACTAAATACATTCTCTTTTATAAACTAAACCAAAAGGGATGGTACATGAGATTTAGAGTCGTTATAATTTACTGCGTAGAAAAGCCCCGTGAAGAAAATTTAGGAATCAACTAAGTAACTACAACCTAAAAATCCTCCTAGAATATATTAATTTGGCATGCTATCACAGCACGTAATCTCTCTATAACCGTTCCATATAATTTAGCTATTTAATTGTCTCTTTTTGTTTAAATTAAATCTTTGTAGAGATCTTTTCACATCATAAATTGTGAGTCATTCTTTTTAAAATTCAACACATGAAGTTGAAAAACTATATATACTTAGTACTCTTTATACATGTTTTCTCCATTTTGTTTGAATCAATTCTCCTCAACCAATCCTGGTAAGAAATTTTTCCTAATTATCCTATAAAATCTATATCTTCTATTTTTAAGTCAATCTATTATGGCTGTCAAAATAGTTCCCTTCTCTTTATTAGTTTCTCATCTCTTTCATTTATTTAATAACTCTCCATCTCTCAATCATTGAGTAAAGTCGTTTAACTTTTTCAAGTTCTAAGAACTATTAGAGTTTAGTGGAAAAATCCTCGATAGTAAAGAAGACGATTATGTTCTTAACCTTCAAAAGGGATGAATAAACATATAAATAGCTACAGAGTTATTTTTTTTCCATTTTTTTGAGATTATAATCTATATTTTTCTGTTTGGAAATGCTTGAATAGTCAATTATATCTTTAATTGTTTTATTTTATTATGTATGTCATTTTTACATTTGTTTAGTCAATTTTATGTTAAAGAAGAAGAAATGAATTTACATTTCATACAGCTAGTTGATTTTAGTATCTTCTCACGGATAGATAACATAGTTAATTATTAAAGCATAAAAGACAATATAAGAAGAAAAAAATTATGATAAGTATCTATTAGTTGGTCTTATCCCTAAATTTAAAATCCTGGTTCCGTCCTTGCTTGGTTGGTTGGTGTAGTATATTTCTTGATACGTTTGGTACGGTTCGTTCATAAATGTTTGTTCTTTTGGCTTTATTACCATTAAGTAACTATATTGTCTTGCCATGACCTATTATGTGGTTATTAATTTAAAGAACATAAATATTTAAATACAGTAAGAAGGGGATGTAGCTCAAATGGTAGAGCGCTCGCTTAGCATGCGAGAGGTACGGGGATCGATACCCCGCATCTCCAATTTGTTTTATTTTTGTTCTATTTTTTATTTAATTTTTCCCTTTTTCCAATTAAATAAATTAACAAAATCAATCTCAATCTCAATCTCCTTCCCTATATTCGTCCATCAAATCATTCGAAGTAATTTCTTCTCTTTCTTCTATTTTCTCGTCTATTATCAAGCATAACATATCAGGTGTGTTTTGTTTAAATCCTTTTTATAGATTTGCTAGATCTAGGGTTTCCTCAGATTGTGTGCTTGCTTCTAATTTCTGTTCAGATCTCTCCTAGTCGTCGTTTAATAATCGTACTTTTCTCAGATTCATCTTGAATCGGTGTGTGCACCCTAATTTATCTCGGTTTGGATTATCGTGACTTAGTTACCTCAGTAGTCATGTATATACTTTGAACGATTTGAATAACATTTGTGATCTGTTCGTGTAATCCAGCTATATATATTTTTTTTTTGTGTTTGTTTGAATGAAAAATGGCTATCTGTGATTTGTTTACACTTGATCTATACAAATCATGTGATGAGGATGATCCTCAACTTGCATTGTGATTTGATTTCTTTAGGCTTGATCTATACAAATTCGTTCAAAGTATATACATGACTAGTGAGGTAACTAAGTCACGAAAATCCAAACCGAGATAAATTAGGGTGCACACACCGATTCAAGATGAATCCGAGGAAAGTATCGATTATTAAATGAGGAGAAGGAGAGATCTGTGATTTGTTTATACTTGATCTATACAAATCATGTGATGAGGATGATCCTCAACTTGCTACAATGCTCTTACCTAGGGCAAGATTCTTAGATGAAGTTGAAAGTGCCATTTAAATAATTTATGCAATTTGTCAGAGACCTGTAAAAGACAAAGAGATTAACACTTAAGTTTGTACTTTCAACATATATACATTATAGACCTGGCACTAAGCTATACCCGAAATGGTGCCAGCGAACCTGTACGTGCAAACATATTGTTCCTACTCCTAGGTAATCTATTTGCTTGCTTAATTCTCTTTAATCATTGGTTTTTCAATCAAATTCTCATGAATTGATTTTGCCATCTCATTAGACCCACAGTTGAATCTTATGCCCTCTCTTGTAAGGAAACTTAATTACACATAAAGCTTGATCTTGTGACTTTCCTACTTTATATAAAACGATAACAAAGCAGCAGCAGCAGCAGCAACGAAGCCTTTATCCCAAAATTTTGGATCGGCTATATGAATCATTTCCTTCCATTCAGCTTTGTTAAGGACACAATTAACATACCATTCATAATTGTGCCATGTTTGTTTAGGTCTACCTTTACGGTTTTACCCCTAGTTGCGTCATTAACTACAATTTTTTCACTTCTTCATTTTATAGAGATCCGCCTATGTATCAATCCGGCTATGGGATACCTAATACAACCCTCCTTTATCTTGGTTTGGGACATATAGTGAAAGAATAAGACAGTTAACCATAGCATTGGCGGAGTTATAACAACAATAACAAAGCATTTTTTTCGAAATCTTTACGGTCGGCAGAATGAATCCATTTTCATGATTCAGTTAAGAACCATCTCTTTATCCATGCGGCCTTGGTGTTTGTTTACGGTCCATCCCAGGTCCTTATCAGTAGATCAATTAACATCCCATTGCTCTTTCAAATAGCGCAGTAGGAGGTTTCTATTGAACATGTCAAACAGTTTTCAAACATTTCTCCTCGACTGAAGTTACCTCTAATACAAATTTTTTTCTTCCAAAATTTCGAAAACCGATTTCAAATGAAGGGGAAAAAACAAAAAAAAATAAATCAGAGTAGGGTGTGATATTGACTATAGAGCAGGACTCAAATTGAAATAATGCCTCAAAAGAGGGTCTCATTCAGTTTCCACATCTCGAAGGTCTAGTTTTTATGATGAGACCAAATGCTTTTGAATAAGGGAGAGGTTTGTTTATATTATAAAAGGCTATAGCATGTGCGAGAGATTTACTTTAGTTGCCGTGTGATTGCCTTCCATACCTTCATTCACATTATACAAAGGACTATGTATAAAAACTTCTCACATGTCGCAGAATGACCGAAGTCACCAAACAACCTTTCAGGCTCAGGGAGAAGCTTCATCAGTATCAGCAGATATTCAAGACTACCCAGAAACATACCTAGCTCAAAGGACGCTTCGACAAGATAACATCTGTCGCCATACCCCTTGCACTAGCAGGATCCTCCTTGTTTCTCATTGTAAGATCCCTCTTCACTGCTCCTAATTTTATTATGAAATGTGTTTTGGTTTGCTAATGGTTTTTTTACTTTAGAGTTGAACTTAATTTCCTCTGGCAAATCTATCATTCACCCCCATCTCAAAACTCAGAAGAATTTCTAGGATGAGCTCTTCTTTTCTTCTCATTGCTTCATTTTTTGGTGAATGGTAGCATATGCTTCAGCCTTTTGACATGGACCGAATGATGTCGAAATTGTTGTTAAATAATGTTGCATCCGCAAGCTGCAGTTTTGCCGGATTTGCGCTTGTGTTTTCTTCAATTACCTAGTTTATGAATACTTTGCTTGATGCATTTTGAGTTTTGCTTGTCGGTGGTTTATGTTCATCTGGGATGGATGTGCTTCATTACTTAATTGTATACAGCTTTGCTATCGCCATTGGCTTCATCTTGGGATTGAAAATAGTAAATGGAATTATGAAATGTAAACTCTACACTGCATATGGTGTGAATTTTAACTGCACAGCAATTGCAAAGCATAGCACTATATGAATTCTCTTCATTGAATGCCGGCATTATTTATTTATTTATTTTTCAACAGCCCGTAAGCATTGGGAATGGCCTCTAGGCCTATGGAAACTTTCTCCGTATAATTGGTTGAAAGTCTTCTCGCCACCGAGAGATTTCGAATCCAAAACCTTAACCCCCAAGTAGAAAGTGCAGCAAATCAAACATTCTTTCACTGTTAAAACACCCAATAAATCCTTCACTTCAGGAAGAAATTGTTAAAGATTTCGTTGGACACCTGATTCATAACATTCATCAATCCCAAATATTATGCCATGTGCATTCTTTAGATTTTACTCTTTTAGAAGCCCAATAATATGGATGGATTCTATCCTATGCTCTGAGTATGAAAGGATTAAACTTAATCTACCGAGGTTACGGCTAAGTACCTGGCCTCCTAAATTCCTCCCTATACATACCTGGCCTCCGATAGGAGCCGGGGAAGGATGGCAGGAAAAGTATTGCTTGATATGATAAGTATTGCGGGTCCAAGTCATTGCCCTGTCTTTATCATTACAAATAACCAAATAAAAAAGTTTAATGTTTTTTAAAAAATCCATATCATCATTAGCTGTTCCTTTTTTCTGGTTAATCATTTCTGTGTTTTTATCTCAGCCAAACGGTAACAGCCTAAAACTTCTTTATCTAAACCAAGAGGTGAGTAGTTAGATCCCCCGGCATTGCATCCAAAAAATACGTCTTTTTTTTTATTTCATGCGCATCGCACGTGTTAAAAAATATTTGTATTAATTAACGAGTCTATCACTGGTTACCACAGCGCACGTGATAAGAATCTCTTTTCCAAAAGTGAGAAGTCACCGGTTCGATTTCCAAAAGCATCACATCCAGGGTTGCATCCGGATCTTGTGTTGCCCCGTCGCCCTTGGCCTCCCACGAGGTGCCTCCAACGATGTCCTGCGTTGCCGACGTCCTCAGCCTCCCACAAGGTGGCCTCCCGCCAAGCTACCATCTACCGCCGGCGGTCTATTGATTTTTTCCACGATATCATCTATCCCCCACAAATTTATTCTTGAATTTTATTTCATTTTATTTTTTGTTGTGTGATTTAGAATATTCCACTGCATATATCGGACTATGTATTCGTCTTTTCGTGTGTGAACTTTTTTCCGAATATGAATGTACAAATTCTTCTGGACCATGTTTATATCCGTATCCATCACCGTACATGTATCTGGAACTAGAAAGCATATACGGATATGATAATTCTCATATCGGATCCTATCCAATCCAGATGCATATCTACTCTCTTGTCATTGTAAGCACCTTCACAAAATAAATCAGCAGAGATAATCTCTTTTGCTAAGCATTCCCCCCCCCCCCCCGCCACCCACGCACCCACCCACCCACGCACCATTAATTAAGCTAATCCTCAACCAAATCTCCTTTTGGACACAATAAACATTCAAGCCCCACGATTACCATAACTCCACAACGTTCTAACAATATTGTGGGGCCCATACGCGAAGTACAGCCCCCATCCACGACACCACGAGGGACCAAATATTCCCTTTCCTTTATATAAACAACTTCTGCTCCATCACATGTACAGCATTGCTGCTGCGCTGTGGTATGATTTATTTTTTGCGCGCGATTCCCCCCTCAAATAAATTCTTTATTTTACAAAAAAAACTTCGTTATCTCCTCCACATTTTGTAATTGATTTTTTTTTTATTTTTCCCTCTCTTAAATCTCACAGAATCCCTACCATCGCAATCGATGGCTTCCGTTTTCGAATCATCGTGGCAGGTATTCTTCATCTCCATCCCCATCCAAAACCCTAGATCTGAAAATTTCATCAATTTTTACATCAAATCAATCGTTTTAGCGATGGATGCTTAATCTGAGATTATATGGCTGAGTTTAATTGGATAATTTAGGTTTTTTTTGTTGTTTATGAAGCGGGGATGATTTTGTTGGTATGAGGTACTTAAAAAAGGAATTATTTGTTTTGAGTTAGTTAACTAAGTGAATTATTAAGGGCTTGGAGTAAGCCAGTGGTGGGGATGTTGGAGTTTGGGGGAGGAGACCCGGGTTCGAACCGGGGATGGGTGGCTAATTTATTCTACCTAATATCTAAAAAAAAACTAAGTGAATTATTCAGAGAAGTGTGATAGAGTTTGATTATATAATTTGTGTATGAAGTGCAAAATAATTTTGGTATAGTTAGCATTCTCTATCTGAATTAATTGAGTCCGGCCTCGAGTTACAGCGATATATTTTAATAAGCATGCTTTTAAATATGATGTAGAATTCAATGAAATTAGGACATGATGGAGGGATCTGAGCCTTGTAAGAGTTTAAAAGGGGCAAAATTTGCCACCTTTATGTTGGTTGACATCTCGGTATGAAATCACGCTGTATGGGGAAGCATAAGCAGCTGGTTTCACTTCATCGTTCTTGTTTAGGGTTTATGACCATCTTTGCTGATCTTCCAAAATTGAATTGTAACTGTAGGCCGTTTAGTGGAAGCAGCTATTATTTCAAATTATATTTTAGAATTGCCTTGTTGTATATAAGAAGATTTGCCACTGATTGTTCTATGATATTGTCCAAGAAACCAAGAGGACTTGCACCATGTATATATTTATATTTATGAACAATGACAAGAGTGCCATTGAATTTTGTTTGGAGTTGATTATATAATTTGTGTATGAAGTGCAAAATAATTTTGGTATAGTCAACATTCTCTATCTGAATTAATTGAGTCCGACCTTGAGTTACAGCGATATATTTTAATAAGCATGCTTTTAAATATGATGTAGAATTCAATGAAATTAGGACATGATGGAGGGATCTGAGCCTTGTAAGTGTCTAAAAGGGGCAAAATTTGCCACCTTTATGTTGGTTGACATCTCGGTATGAAATCACGCTGTATGCGGAAGCATAAGCAGCTGGTTTCACTTCATCCTTCTTGTTTAGGGTTTATGACCATCTTTGCTGATCTTCCAAAATTGAATTGTAACTGTAGGCCGTTTAGTGGAAGCAGCTATTATTTCAAATTATATTTTAGAATTGCCTTGTTGTATATAAGAAGATTTGCCACTGATTGTTTTATGATATTGTCCAAGAAACCAAGAGGACTTGCACCATGTATATATTTATATTTATGAACAATGACAAGAGTGCCATTGAATTTTGTTTGGAGTGTTGATCATCTCAATGCGGTGCCTTCTCAGTTTGGTGACGTTTCTCCTCATAAATGGTATAATGGTATGATGTGTGGAAGTTTCATTAGGCCTGGGATACTCCGAAGAAACACAGTTAGTTTCGCTAAAACACTTCTACTTCAGGGCTAACTTAGAAGACCATGCTGTTCTCATGCACCTCTTTTGAAAACACCTTACATTTACATTGATAGAGTTCCTACCGAACTGTTTTGTTACTAAACCTGGTAGTTTTGCTACCCTCATAGCGTCTAATCAAGTGAATAAACTATATTTTTGACCGAAAGTTTTCCTTCCTGATAAGTATCCGAACAAATAGCCGTGTCTACTACTTCCATGTATAAGATTTCCTAGTTTTGAAACATATGGAAGTTGTTGTTACTATTGTTTTAATCTAATTTATTTTGGTAAATCATCTTAGAGAAGCTCATGTAGCTTATTCCATTCTTCTTGCACACCTCACATTTTTCTATTGTACTTTACGCTTTGCTTTTTTAGAAAAAGAACTTTCTTTGTCCTTCACATTTCAACATTTGCTTTAATCATTGTACATACATAACATCCTACCTTTTGCTATGAGAAATTTTTGATGATGCTGACATATGAATTGCCTTGGAAGTATTTACCTTTTATTTTTTCAATCTTTTTTACATCCTTTTTGGTCCATTGCCTGGGAAGTATTTGCCTTTTACATTTTCAATTTTTTTAAATCATCGTTTTTAATGCCAAATTAGGAGACAAACCGCACCTCTTTGATCCATTAACTTGCCAAATGATTCACTTGTATTCAAAACTCATATCGTGAATATATCATAGATTTAGATGTCATACAATTTCAGTAACAATTTGAATTAATTAATTAATTGAAAATTTTGTTTACACCTTTTTGGGTTGTCAGCTGTTGATCCTCCTTCTTTTTGTCATGCAGTACCTTATAACTAATTTTAGTGATTTTCAATTGGCTACTCTGGGCTCTTTCATAATTCATGAAAGCGTGTTCTTCTTGTCTGGCCTTCCATCAGTATGCTTCGAGAGGTTGGGGCTTTTTGACGAGTACAAAATTCAGGTTTGCCCTGCAACATCTCTTAACTTTGTTTTTGCACAATATATGTGAAGTTTATAGTTTGTGATTGAAAAATGGCTCATTAATTGTTGTTTGACTTTTTGTTGTTTATTTAGAAAAAGAACAACACTCCAGCTGCTCAGGAGCGATGCATAATACATTTAATCCTTTACCATCTCTGTGTGAACTTACCTGTTATGTTCCTTTCTTACCCTGCATTCAGATGGATGGGCATGAAAAGCACTCTACCATTGCCCCATTGGTATTTTCTATTCTTTCATGCGGTTCTTTGCTATATTAATGTTATATAGCTTTGTAAATTTTCTATTATTCCTTGTACATCTGGTCTGACCAAATCTACAGACTACACCCAATATATTATGTGGCTTGAAAATCGAAATCAATTGAAGAAGCTACTGATCATATGATCATAGATTTAAAAAATTAAAATGAAGGACAATTACCAGTTATTGTTATGAAGAGAGAGAGAGAGAGAGAATCAAGGGAATGTAAAAGGATTAATTGGTGTAAGCCTAATCCTCCTCTTTATATAAGCAAATTCATTTTGCTATTACACTCTTATTAATCTTCTAATTACATATAAGAAACATGTGTACACTACGGGTATTCTAACACTCCTTAAGCTGGAGCATACATATAAAAAATACCCAACTTGTTACAGATAAACCGCACTCTATTCCTTCCTAAGGGCTTTGTGAATAAATCTGTTAACTGATGAGCAGATTGAACATAATAAGTATCAATGATCCCATCTTCAACATTCTCCCCCACGAAGTGGCAAACCATCTCAATGTACTTCGTTCGCTCATGAAACACAGGATTAGAGGCAATATAGATTGCAGTCTTATTATCACAATATAGTCGTATAGAGCAAGTGGGCTCAAAACCAAGCTCTTCCAGCAGAAAGCGAATCCATACATTCTTACAAGTGGTATTCGCCATGGCCGGTACTTTGACCCGGCGCAGGAGCAGGACACTATGTTTTGCTTCTTACTCTTTCAAAAGATCAAGCTACCTTCTACAAACACGCAATATTCTGTAGTAGATCTGTGATCGGATGGAGACCTGGCCCAATCTGCATCAGTGAAGTCTGCTACTTAAGAATGTCTATGATCCGAGTACAATAGACCATTCCCTGGAGCATTCTTCAATTAGCGAAGTATTCGAATCATTACATCCCAATGAGCCACTCGAGAATTGGCCATGAATTGGCTCACAATGCTAACTAGGTATGAAATATCAGATCGAGTGACGATGAGGTAATTTAACTTACCGACCAACCGTCGGTATATTTCGGGATCTTCAACTGAGCCACCTTGTCTCAGAAGCAGTTTAGTATTAAAATCCATTGAAGGCTCTATAAGTTTGCATCCTCACATCCCTACTTCAGTCAGCATATCAAGTATATATTTCCGCTGTGATGTATATGCCATCTTTCGACTGAGCAATTTCGATACCCAAAAAGTATTCAGGGCTTTCAAGATCATTAGTCTGAAACTTTGTTTGAAGGTGGTGCTTAAATTAGGCGATACCAGCCGCATCATCACCAGTAATCACTATGTCATCAACATATACCACCAAAATAATGCGAAGGCCATTGATGTTATTACGGTAAAATACTGAATGATCATGAGCACACCGTTTAGGGCCAAATGAAACAACCACCTCAGTAAATCTCCCAAACCATACTTATGGAGACTGTTTCAAGCCATACAATGACTTCTTCAGTCGATAAACTAAGCCATACCCCTTTAAGTAACAAACCCAGGTGGTTGCTGTTGGATATGTATGCCTTAGAGGCCATTATTGTATTGGATGCTAGGAATATGTATGTACAAGACAATCTTGCTCGATATGATAGTATGCTATCTGGTTTGTTTTTATCTTAACATGTGAATATGTTTTATTAGTCATTACATATTGCTAATACAGTAAAACCTCCGTATAGGAATACTCTATATAGGAATAACCTCCCTATAGTGATAAAAAGTCCCGGTCCCGACTCGGGACCAGTTATAAATAAGAATAACCTCCACAGTGTGATATTCCATACTTTTTCCAAGTCCCGCCTGTACTAATTTACCTCTATATAGTAATAAATTGGCATTAAATTTTAAATAATTTTTTATATATATAAAAAATACATAAAATTACTTGGCTATTACAATTGAACTTAAGATGACATAAATTACTTAACTACACAATTGAACTTAAGATGACATAAAGTACTTTGACTTGTTAATAAGTTTGAAGGTCTATATGAATTTTGAAGGTCTAAGAATTTTGACTTGTTAATAAGTTTGAAGGTCTATATGAATTTTGAAGGTCTAAGAATTTTGACTACTATTTTTTCAAAAAAAAATCTAATTTTTATATATAAAACTCTACTTAAGAATAACCCCCCTATAGTAATATTTTTCCCCGGTCCCAAGGATATTACTGTATAGAGGTTTTACTGTACATGATGATAAAGCCCGTAAGATTTTTGCTTGACTAACAACATTATGATGGTGATTGTACTTATGGGGGCTGGGTAGTCCATAAGCACATCTTTAAATGTCCTTAGTCGTGGGAGTATCGAGACTGGGTATTGATATTCCATATTAGATTAGTGTATATGTTTCTTGACCCTAAAGAAGGGCGATAGTTGGTCCCACAGCCATTGGTGTATGACATCAAAAATTGTATATAAGTGCTCATTGAAGGATGAGTACACTGGACGGACACGCCGAAAACTTCTAGATGATATTATTCCTATCGTCAGATAGCAATTTTCAGATGACATGAGCACAATGTAGTCTTTAGACCTAAGATCGTCATTTGTCTCGTGTGAGTTCCAATTGTACTTAGATTACTACACTACCACGGCTTTAAAGAGTCATGCAAACATGTTTTAGTTGGGTTCAGTCCTGAGCCACATGGAGGCAGTGAGCGATCGGAAGGGATTCGTCTCTCCCGGTATAGGAAGTCGATGTTGCGTTGTGTACGGTTGGCCAACACCATAGGACTTTTGCTAAAAGACCTGTGAAGAGGTAGTGAGCATCCAAAGATAAGGTTTTCTTTCTCTTCCAACAAGCAAGGGATGAGCGTGACTGAATATAGGAGGCGATATTGGTTTTCATGTGCCTGCTATATTCAAAGCCTTGCATATAATCCGTTTTCTTGCTGGGTGGGGAGTTGAGATTTACTGATAGTGAGATCACTAATTTCTTGGGTTAGTCTTGAGCCATATCGGCACGATTTATCGGGTTATTAGGGGTCTAACGTTTTCCACCCTCAGACCCGGTATGCGACACCCTCAGACGAAGAGACCGGACTGTACGAAAATTGTCACTTTTAGGCTCAGTAGAGATATAGATGAGCTTGCTTGTCGACCTTTCTTTCGACAGATATCTGGATAGCCGTTACATACAGCTAGTGCCACTGACGTACTTGTGGTTATGGATTTTATCCAGTAACTACTGTCAGTGTATTGTTGAGTCTTTAGAGTTCTATACATAGGGTTTCTTGGCTCAGGCAAAACGATATAGTGTGTGTATTTTGATACGTATGGAAGTTTGATTAAATATGTGCATTTGATACACGTATTTTAATCAGGTGTTTTGATAATACTAGCAGATTTGAAAGATAGCCAGATCATCATATATAGATGATATGTAAGCTAATATTATCTCTTATTTTCTCTCTTTTCGGTATTTGTTTTTTGATACGAATCTTTAAACGAATATGGGTATTTGTATGAATACAAGTATTTATATCTTAATATGAATACAGGTATTTTATATTTCGATACGAGTACGGGTATTTGTATTTCGATACGAGTACGGGTATTTGTATTTCGATACGAATACGTGTATGCATTTATTGTATATACTAGTATATGTGTATATGTGCGTGTGTATTGATGTGAGGATTAAGTTTCACAGTGTATACCCAACGACGCCCCACCGCCTTCTTTCCAACATGAAGATGCACTAATATCCAAGTCTGATTCTACTCAACGACGAGCATCTCATCAATCATAGCATTCGTCCATCCTTTATGAGATAAAGCCTCGGAGAGTGACTTAGGTAAAGTATGAGAATCGAGATAGGAGAGAAACGCCAGGTATGCAGGAGATAAATGAGAATTCGCCATATGATGAGCTATAAATGAGAAGTGCAGTTTCGAGTGCCTTTCCGTAAGGCAATAGGAAGATCAATATCAATCGTTGGTGGAGTTGGAGACTCGAGAAGCTCGGCAGCAGGAGCCGGAGGAGGAGTAGTTAGACGTTCCCTTCAAGCATAAACTTATAACAGGTGGTGGAAGGCCTAATGGTGGTGAGTCAGGAATCTGTTTGATAATAGGAACTGTATGGGTGATTTCCAAAACAGGAGGTGAAGTATTAGCTGTAGTAGATGGAGCGTCATCAGAAGCTAAGACATGCAAAATATCCAAGGGAAAATCACTATTCAAATCCAGCGATGTGTGCCTGAGCAAAGTAAGGGGTAGATTCATGAAAGGTTACATCATCTGAGATAAACCGGCGGCGTAATCCAGGACTGTAATATTGATACCCTCTTTGAGTCCGAGAGTAACCAAGAAAAAACACACTTGATGGCCTTAGGGTCTAGTTTAAAGCCTTTCAGTTGAAGATGCACACACATCCAAAGACTCTAGAAGGTACAAGAAATGTAATGGCCGAAGGAAACATAACAGAGTGAGGAACTAGCCCATCTAATACAGACGAAAGCATACGGTTTATGAGGTAATTAGCAGTAAGTACCACATCCTCAATAATGCTTAGGCACCTACATACGAAATAAGAGAGTACGATTAACTTCCAAAAGGTGCCTATTTTTTGTCTCGGCCATCCCATTTTGTTGAGGAGTATAAAGGTAAGATGGTTCATGGATAATACCAAGTTTTTCCATGTATTCTCTAAAGGGTGCACTGAAATATTCTCGTGTATTATCGCTCATGAGAGTGCCAATGTTAACTCTAAATTGATTCTTGATTTCGGAGCAAAAATTTTGGAAATGAGAAAATACCTTATTTCTAGATTGCATAAGTATAACCATAAGACTTGAGAAAAGTCATCAATAAATATAATGAAATAACGAAAACCCCTTGTGTAATATGGCTTCCAAATATCTGAATGCACTAACTGAAAAGCATTATCGATCCTTTTATTAACGCGAGAGAGAGAACTTGAACGATGATATTTACCCATCTTACATGATTCATATTCTAGAGTAGATAAACAACCAAGAGATGGAACCATTCTCTTCAATGTTTATAAAGAAGGGTGATCAAAGTGGCAATGGGCATCAAAGGTTGATATAAGGCTCGAGGTTGGACGGGCTATATGGTGCTGGTGCTCGTCAAGGTGGTACAACCCATCAACCTCTGTCCGCGCTCCAATCGTTCGATTCATTCCAAGCTCCTGAAAAACACATCCTCCAGGGAAAAGGTGGCACTACAATTCAGTTGTCAATTTAGTTGACTAATAGAAAGCAGGTTGAAGGGAAATTGAGAAATTTATAGAACAGAAGTTAGGGGTAATTGTGATGTAGCCATAACTAAAGCCATTCTCTCTGTAGAAGAGATAATACCATTTGCTAAAGTTACCATAGTGAGTCTAGATTTCTGCTTATAAGAAGACAATATGTTTTGCTCCTTTGTCATATGATCGGTAGCTCCAGTATCAATAACCCAAGGGCGTGGAGCATGTGTCGGCAAGAGACAAGATACATGATCATCTCTTGTCTTAATCAAATCTGAAGTGAGTGAGAACAAAAGAAACGAACTCTCAGTATTTCATCATCTATCGATGGTCCTTCTGAAATGGAAGGAAATGTAGTTGATGTCATCATAGCTAATCGCAAACAACCAAATGTGAAAGAGGCTTCTCAATCAATCTGTTGAACACCTGATGGATGGTGGCTTAAGCTCACCAATTTCAACAACCAAATAACAAGAAATGGATATCGAAATATCCAATCCAAAGAATCATAGTTGATCTCCAAGATCCATCTATTTATATAACAACAAACACTAACCTCAAGCTATAACGTCGGAATCAATCATGATCTCCGATAGCAAAATAATAAGAAAAGATGACGAAAAAATCACAAACAAGGATAATAATGAAGGGTTTAACTTGTATCGTAGATGAGAAAATCCAAAGGGGATAACTCCTTGAGGCAACAACATCAGAATCGAGGCAACAACCTTCTAGATCACAACACTGCGAGGCAACAACTCTCGGAATAATGCTCATATCTTCAAACGAGCTTGAATGCACACACTAAAAGAAAGAGATCTTCTAAGTTCTTATCAACGAAAGGAATCGGCAAATGATCTCACCCAAAATATCGTGATCGATCTCCCATGATCTGATCCACGATCCAACAATTAGAAATTGACTCAATCGGATGCAAAGCCGGACTCCGACGACACCAAAACTCCGAGAACACGATCAATCGAGCAAATCATAATGAAAATAAGCCTAATCAACATCAATCGGTCGAGAAATTAGCTCAAAACCTTTGGATTACTGTAGCAACAGCGAGAAAATGTCCAAATCAGGTCTAACAACAGCCAAAAACAGCCTCAAATCCAACAAAAAAAGCAAGAAGACTTGAAGATGAGGTTGAAATCACCAAGAGTAGCCCAAGTCGAGCTCAAACAGCTCCAAATCAGCCAAGAAAACTCCTAGAACTGAAGAGAACTCCAAGAAACCCCCAAATCAGCAACAAAATCCCCAAATCAGCGAAGAAATTCCTAAATCGGCCAAGTAGAGACCAAAGGATCTCAAACTAGAGGAGAGATTCGAATAGATTCGACCCCAAATTAGCAGAATAACTCAAGATTCGAACAGATTCGACCCCAAATCAGCATCAAACTCGAACTCAGATCACTATCCAGGGGGAAACGAACACAAATTGACCAAGAAAAATATCTAGGACATCAAACAGAGTAGAACGACTCAAGTTGAACAAACATCAATCAATTCAAGCCCCCAAAGCTTATCGATTTCAGATCTGGACGAAAAATCGATGGGAAAGGGGCTCGATCTAGGTTTCCAGCACTTGATCGGCATCGATCCGGCAAGCTGGAGGTCCGGCGAGGTTAGGCGGCATCAGGCGATGGTCGGCGAGGTGGCTGGAGGTCCGGCGAGGGCGGTGGCGGCGGCGGCGGCCGATAGGGTTAGGGTTTTGGTTAGTTTGGGGATGATGATGAGATGAGTGGTTAGGATTAGATTGTTATGATGAGTGGTTCAGATTAGATGGCTCTGATCCCATATGAAGAAAGAGAATTAGGGGAATATAAAAGAATTAATTGGCCTAAGCCTAATCCATCTCTTTATATTGACAAAGCCATTTTGCTATTACACCCCTGTTACGCATTTAATTATATATAATAAATCCATATACACTACGGGTATTCCAACAATTGTTATGCAAACGCATGAAGAATTTGCAATTGAGGCCTCAAAATGGTCTCATGGAACTTTCAAGAGAGTTCCGTTAAGTGAACGAAGGGGCTAAACAGAAAGGTAGAGAAGATAATATGATTAATTTTCCAATCCAAACAACCTTTTTTTAATAAAGGGGTTGTTTGGTAGCTGGGAAATGAAGATCCTTGCTTCATTTATTGCAAAAAATCTTCATTTCCTATGTTTAGTTAGCAACAAACTTGAGTTGGAAATGGAAATGGAGATGCAAAAAGGAACAAATTCTTGCAACATTTGTTGTACTCATTTTGGTGGTAAGAAGAGTTGCAACTTTGGAATGGTGAGCATGGTAATTATTATGGATGCTACATAAGCTTTGTATATGCCACATAGGTAAATTTGCAACTAATGTTGCATTTTCTTTAGGTTTTTGTGCAACCAAACAACAAAAAAATGGTTTGGATTTGGAAATTCAATTCCAAACTCGAAGATAGCCAAACAATGGATTTGGACCCTTTTTTTCTGCAACAAATGTCGCATGCAACATTTGTTGCATGAAAGCATGATGCACTTTTTTTTTGGTTGCTAACCAAACATGCCCTGAAGTTTCTCCCATCATTCATATTCGATTGAAACATATTCGGAGGTGTCAATACCCAATGTAAACTTACAAATCATTCTCATCATTGTTATATTTTCAAATAACTCCTTCACATGACCTTCCTGCATGTAACTATGTCTTTTTATTCATTCTTTTAACATTTATACGGGGTTATGTTTCGCGAGCAACACACTTGGCAAAGGTCTAATGAAGTGTATACTTTATGAAACATAGAAAAATAGAACCAGCTTGATTGTTTTGATGCTGCGTGCTTGCTCTATTTGAAGGGATTGCTGACTACCTATTTGTGTAGGTCTGTGATCTCATCTCAAATAGCTTTCTACTTCATCATAGAGGATTTCATATTCTACTGGGGTCACAGGGTCCTGCATACGAAATGGCTGTACAAGCATGTCCACAGTGTTCATCATGAGTAAGCAACTTCTTGTTTCAGTTCTAATGCTCTTTTACTTTGTATCTCCTATCCTAGGAATGTGTTCTCCTGGTTATATTTGTGCGGCTGTGCTTTAGAGTTCAACATAATTTTCTATAACAAATTTATCGTGTTTCCCCTTCATCTTTAAGCATTTCACCCAATAGGAGAATTTGGTGGGCATCTCGTATCAGGATTATGGCTAGTCAAACTCTTGTCCATAGCCTGAGACCAGCACTATCAAAGAGAGGGTTGGCAGGTGAACGGCAAATCACAAAATTATCTTTAAAAATCTTTCGCGGGGTGTTGCTTCATAACTAACCCCATTTTGATGGGGAAATCCAATGAGAATATGAAGTATGCCCTTCAAGACTCACCACAAGTCAGGAGTTATGGTGTGGTAGCTAGGACTCGAAGATGATAGCAGAGGTTTACTGGACATTTTAACAAGCGGGTTAGAGAAATATTTTGGTGCCAAAGCTCAGGTTTTCGCAAAATGGCGCTTTTGAAGTGTGTCAGAACATCCCTCAACATTCAACACTACTTCAAACTTTGGTTCTATGGTAGTGGCTTAAAGAATGATGCTGATGATCAGTAGCAGCCCTCCCCCTTCCCCCCCTCCCCCCACCCAAAAAAAAAACAAAAATACAAAAAAAAACAAACACACACACACACACACGCAAACAAACAAAAAAAACACACAAAAACACACGCCAGTCTAATATATTGAAATGCTCTCTTTACCATCGATCAGGAAGTTGACTTGGCTAGTTGGTAAAGGCATTGGGTTGTCGGCTTTTAGGTTTTTGGTTCTTGACCTGTAGGCTTCTTTTTCTTCTTTTTAACTTTTTTCAATACTACACTTGTCAAAGAAATTGTACTAAACACCCTATGCTTTTAGTATATGTCAAACTCTTATTGTTTGTAAATTTAGTCTCTCGAGTTGTTTCCAAATAATGAATTCATTGGTTTCTTTAACCTCTTCAACTTTTCTCTGTAGTTTTTTTGGGTAAATTGTCAAAAAGCCCCCGGTCAATTTCTGCGCGGTCAAAAAACCCTGGCCCTTTTGCCCTTGCTAAAAACCCTTGGGCCCAGTTAAAACGTCATGCCATACATTTGACCACATATAATTTTGTATATCTCAATAATGCCTCTGCACATATGCTTTGACAGCCTATACATGGCAGTCACTGTATAAGCGAGTTACTTGTAATATTTGAAGACTTACATGTTATATCTATTATGTTCGTTTTCCCGTCCAAATAATATTTTTTCCCACCAAAGATCTAATTTCCCGCCAAATAACTTCTTTCCTATCAAAAGCCTCTAAAATATCTTTTTATATTCATGTAACATATAAGCAGTTGCATGTAATATCTAAGTAGTTCCATATAATATCTAAGCAGTTCCATGTAATATTTAAGCAGTTGCATGTAATATTTAAGTACAGCCGCCTCCTCTGCTGAAACCACCTTGAAACGGCGGATGAAGAAAAGGAGGGAGGAGAGGGACGAAGGAGTGAAGGAAAGAGAGAAAGAGCAGCGAAATAATGACAAAGGTGGGAGAGGAGGGAGAATGAGTGGAGCAAGGAGCGGTGGAGCAATGACTGAGGGAGGGGGGAGAGGAGGGAGGAGCGGCAAAGTAATGGCAGAGGAGGGAGGTGGGGCAAAGGAGGGAGAACGATCAGAGGTTTTATGGGGAGAGAGAGGAGGAGGATGAAGGAACTAGTGCACTCTAGAATGCAATTTTAAATGATGATAACATAGGGTTTTAAAAATCTAGAGAGCAATTGTTCCAAACTATAGGATCTTAGCTAAAGATAAGAACTTGAAACAAGAAAAGAGAGCAAACTAGGTATTAGATTGAGACTACAACTTTTGTAGTAGCTTCAGGTGCTCCTAAATTGTGTTAGACTCTATTGTAGGCTCCTTGAAGCTCCATGGAACATGCTTACAAGCCCACCTCCTCCATCGAAGATGATTCACCTCGAAACCTCAAGAACTTGTGCTCCAAACTCAAGGGAGCTAACCTAGGTAGCTAGTGTGCTAAGCTAACTAGTTAGGGTGGTTGTAAAAGCTCACTACTAATTTTCTCTCTTTTTATTTTCTTTTTTCTTTTTCTTAGAGTAAAGAGAAGAGGAAGGAGATGAGAGCTCTCATGAAAAAAGAATGAAATAAATTCTTAACCATTTCTTTAGAAATGGTTACTAATATATTTCCTCAAACAATCCAAGCCCTTGGATTAAACCAACCATCCAAGTGTCCACAACCTTTTCTTAATTACACATGTCACCATACTACAATATGGTGATGATATGTTATGCCCAAGGAATAACATAAGTTTAGGAAAATAAAAGGAAAAAGAATAAACAAAAACAATATATATATATATATATTTATATGTAATAAAACATACTAAATACATATACTTGTAATTGTTATCCAAGGTATTTAAAATACATAAAAGAGAGATTAATTAATAGTGACATGATACTAGTAAATATATACTACAAAAAATATGTATTAATATATTAAATCGGCACCCGATTTAATATTAGTCTTTCTAAAAATATCGGCTAGTACAATTATCCAATTACCGTCAGTATATAAAATACACTAGTTTTAATCAAACCTAAGTGCGTACCAATGTACTGTAACTACAACATTTCGCTAAAATCGGAAACTCTCTGTGTAGGACTCTAAAAACTTGACAATACGCTGGCAGTGGGTTTAACCACAAACACGTCAGCGGCACTAGCTCTACGTAACGGCTACTCAGGTATTGTCGAAAAGAAGATCAATAAGTAAGCTCGTCCGAAACCCTACTAAGCCTATCGGCGACATGTACCATACAGTTCGGTCTGTTCGTTTGAGAGTATCGCATATCCGGTCTAGGCGTGGGTAACGTCAGATCACTAATAACCTGATAAGTCGTGCTGGTGTCAAGCCCTATCACCAATCGAGAAACTACCGATCGCAATCCGTAAATCCCATCCGTCTAGGTCTAGGTCTTATGGTGATGGCCAACCGTACACCGCGCGATATCAACTTCCAATAGTGGGAAAGACGAATCCCCTCAATCGCTCACTACCTTCAAGTGCTACGAGACTGCACCTAAAAACTATCTGTTTGCATGACTTTTTAAAGCCGTGGTAGGATAGCAATCAAAGTACAGTGGAAACACACTCGAGACAAATGACGATTTCGGGTCGACAGACTACGCTGTACTAATGTCATTTGAGAACTGTTATCTGACAATATGTATAATACCATCTAGCATGTTCTCGGTGAATCCGTCCAGTGTAACTCATAACCCAATGAGCATCTGTATACAATCTTTGGTGACTGACTAACACCAATGGTTGTGAGACTGGTCATCGCCCTTCATCGGGGTCAAGAAACGTATACACTAATCTACTCTAGAATATCGATGCCCAGTCTCGATATTCCCACGATTAGAGACATTTAAGAATGTGGTTATAGACTACCTAGTTCTCATAAGTGTGATCGCCATCATAACCTTAGTAGTCAAGCATGAATCCTATGAGTTTTATCAATATGTAATAGTGATATGTTATTCCACACAAGACATGTGCATAATGATAAAGTCAAACTAGATAGTATACTATCATCTTGAGTTTGACTGTTCTAACTGTATAAGTCCTCCCTTAATCATCACAATCGCCTGCTTATGATTACAATAATTGCCTTGAGGGCGCTATATCCAACAATCTCCCATTTGTACCTAAGGCTAATTATTACGGCATCGCATACCCACAGCTTGTATGCTACTGAATACCCAACTTCTCTACTGATTAGTTTCACAAACCGTGTTTGTGAAACATTCGTGTTTGAGAAATAGCCTCAGTGAATAGATCCGCTCCAATATTTCTGTCTTTATCTCTCTATATCTCAACTTTGCGGAGAATGTATATCTCCCGAAATGAACGATACATGTTTTAGAACTTGTCTGGATATCTGATGGGACCAAGTTCATGATATGAACACCAAATCCAATAAACTTCTTAGACTATCATCCACTGAATTTAATCAGTACCCTGCGCTATGCCTATCTCAGTATCTGCCTGGATCCCTGTCCAACACACTGTCCCTTAAAAGAGAGTAAACTTATAACTCTGACAGTCACTCTATCATCCAGGTCACCTTGGAAGCCATAACCGGTAACCGTCTCCTGTAGGAGGCTGCCATTACCATATACTAGGAACATTCTCTTGTGTTCATAACTGCTTTCCTTTGTTTCTCTAGGATTGGATTAATAACTGCTTACTGCAGCTAGTGAAAAAGCAACATTATCCATGTCCTGTGTGGAGAAACTCTCGTAACAACCACAGTTTAACTGATTATAGTATATGAACCTCACTTATCCAGAGCATGTCATCCAAATTCCCGGACAGTACTCCCTGCTACCTTCGTACCAAGTTCATCTATTATTTTGATGAAGTCAAACATCATGACTATCATACCAAAAATAGATGATTCATCTCCGCACTTCCTGCTTTAGTCTATAAATATATGTAAGTATCTTGCCCACCACACTTCCGCTCCTCCCACTAAGTACAACAACCATCTGACAGAGTCATATATACGTGCACTTCTAAAACTCATTTAGAACGACGTTATAGTCATCCACCTGCTATGTCTCATAGTCAAGGACAACAGTAGTGATAAGCTTGGGTCATCAAAACCTCTCTGTCACCGTCTTTGAATAAACTAAAGTATCTCTTGGATGGCTGATGTTACCCACAAAATCTGTGGAGTGGCTAAATGGATCGTTGAATTAATTGAATCCTTAGGTCCAACTAAGTTTTCGATAGCCGTTGTGGTTATTAAATCACTTCTAGTTCTACCATACTCCTACTTGTTGTCTGAAAAGAATTCATTTTACTAAAAAATTGTGTCGAGTCAAGAACAAAACAATGTTTGATCATGCAAATGGTAGAATGTGAACCCTATAACCCACAAACTGCCATTACTGAAACGCGTCTTGAGTTTATCCGGATTCTGGTTTTAAGCATAAGCCGAACAACTCCATATAGCTTAACATCGTTAAGATATGAATCATTTATATTCATATAGAAACCGAGGCACTAATTTAGATGGAACCATAGTCAAATAGTATGCAGCTGATTCCAGTGCACAACTACTTAATGGGAGAGGGCCCTTACAGGATTACTCATCAAAGACCGCACACACGGATGAGTAACCTGTCTGAGAAACAATATTCTCAATATTACTATTCTGGAATACCCAGCATAAGTATCTACATTTTCGATCATCTTGAAGAATCATGATATTTGCAACGTATGGTTTTCTATTTTATTCTTATACCTATAAACTTCTCATAATTTTGGACCTTGCATTTTAACAAAAATATGTGTCTAGAATAAGAGAAGTTTTTGGTATTCGGAATATAGTAAGAGTACCAATCCCTTGTCTTAATGGATATTTGACAACATACAATACTTTGTATAAGTCTACCGAGTTTACCAACTCAAATCTTGTGGGTCGTAAGTTGAAAACTATATTTTGGCTAAGAAGAATTATATCGTTATTGAATTCATCTTACCTAATTATCAACTGATAAAAGCAAATGTTGTAAACATAATTTCAAAAGGTTATATCTCACTGTACGAAATAAACGTACAGATATATCAGTTTAAAATTGGTACATAATAACGGATATTCAAAATTAACAAACACCGATAAGCAAACTCAGGCGATTTCCTCAAACATCAACAATTACAACGAACTCTGATATTGAGGATCTAATCATTCAATTTTCAATATTCTACTCCCATTCATCATCTGTAACACCATACAAATGTGAGAATCTAAACCGGTATATATATATATATATATATATATATATCTTGGAGTCGGAATGCAATCGAGAAAGCAGTTTTCAATCACTACTGCATAGAAAAACTGAAACATGGAAATGTTTCGAGGGGGTGGCTGGGTATTCTTAGTAATGCCTCTTCGATTATCCAGATCCATGACACCAGTTGCAATTTCCATTGCTCTCACTTCAATCTCTTCATTTGTCTTTACTTCTTATTTTCTGTATACCGTACTTAGGTTAATTGGTTTTTTTCCTTCTCTATCTTTCGGCATCTGCCCTAAGATTTGGAAGAAGACTATATAGTAAGCATAATGTGTGTATTCTCCTAATACAAGGAGCTCTCGCAACTTGAGAGAAGGTAAAAGGTAGAGACAACCGAATAATTCTATTCAATTTCTCCAGAACCGGAAACCATTCTCAAACTGAAATAAATTTCTACGAGTTCGTATGTAATTATACGAGATGGTTTTATCCATTCTATCAGGACCTTCGTAGTGATACGGAATATTCTGGAGAAAGCTAAGAGTAAAGTAGGAGGGGCATGGATATACACGATTTTGTCGTGAATCTAGACGATCAAAATCCTGATGGTAAAAGGTTCGGTTTAACCTGGTAATGAGTTTTAGTTTAAGGTGAGTCATGGTCGCAGTCAGAGAGAAGAAATACTTAGTGTGCACTCTAATCTAAATCAGAATCGTTAATTAATAATTTATCTAATCTGGATGGCTCCCACTGTTTTCTCGAATTCTCTTTCAAACTCTAAAAGGAGAACCAGTCGGGATACCCCGAGAAGTAATGTTTATTCATCGGTGGGAATCGGGACCCAACTATCATCGCATGATAACTTTGACGGAGTCCGACCAAAGTCACCGCTCCAGAAGGTATGCACAAACTCGGTAAGTTTTCCTTATGTTTGAAACTCCTGATATGCTTTTTATCTCAAACGGCTTATGACCTTGACAAAGGCCAACAAATTATAAGTCGCATGTCAAGTTCAATCCGTTATTATCTTAATTAATTTAGACCCATCCGTATAAGCCCTTGACAAAGGCCAACAAGGTTATATGATTGTCCTAAATAATCGCATCTTTATACACAAATGAGCAACATCTAGCTATCGTACACTACGTCTTGACAAAGGCCAACAAACGCAGTACAAATACTAAGCATTACTCGTAGGAAATGACGGAGTGCTACGGCTGGTTTTTGGTGAAAAACCTTTAACGTGATGAACGTGATCTCGTTGAAGGAACCGTATAGTTTTGAAAATGAGTAGTTTAGGCTCTACATTTTAAACGCTGGTTTTGAAGAAAACCGAGTGGGAAATAGTATCACAAACTTTTGCTAAAGAGATCATTTTTTATGAAGGGATCTAGGTTCTTTCCTCATCGAATGAGGTGCATGATATTCCTAAACGAATACCGCTATGCAAAACAAAAGATTATGACTAATGTTTTTAAAACTGAGGTTCCGACATCATTTTATCAGGTTTGTTTTCTTGCATTAAAAAGAATTAATACGGCCTCATTAATTAATCATATCATGCCAAAAGAAACGAAAATAGGCATGCTCATATATGTCATCCATATTCGCCATAGGATCCCGGATCTTCACCGTAAGATTACTTAACTTACGGTAGGGCGGGGACATGACTAGCGTGGATGCAAAACACATATAGTGTTTACTAAATATATATATAATATATATAAACATTCATCTCATATACGATATCAAGCAATATCACAGAAGTATCATAGCCGAAGCAAATACAATATGGAAATACGGATAAATTAGGAAAAATACATTTCAATGGAGCCTTATATGAAATATAATTTTCCCGGTCGTGTGGACAGCCAGTAGTATCAGACCCTAGACCTCTGCGAGTGTGGCAAGCCACCCGTCAATTTCAGAAGCGAGGCAACCCCAATCAATGAAATTAGTGGGCCACTCGGCACTTCCAAAATACGGTGACTTAGGCATCCCTCTGCTGGTCAATCCTATACCCCTACTAGTGTGGTGAATAGCCCGCCAATTCTGGAGGGAGGCATCCCGGTTTCAACGCCATGAGATGGTGACCCGCTGCCCTCTAGAACGTGGCTACTCGAGCACTCCGCTGCGGGGTAAATTTAGTGCATGTAATAAAAATCTTAATATACAAAGGTGACTACGTCCGCAATTAGGATGCGTTCCAAAGAATAATATACAAACTGCAATGACGGCAGTCCACAGGTCGGACGCTTGCCATGCAATAATGAATATACACTGCTGTTCCCCTCCGAACGGCGGCCAAGACATGGGCGTCTAGCTTGAAATTCGGGACAGATGCTATTTGGTTTTATCCGTCCACCTCTTCGAAGATGCCAAGTTGATTTATGGCACCGTGTATCGGAGGTTTAGACGGATGCGGCCAATGTAGCAGACTTCGTCAGATTCCCCCTCACCTGAGGGGTTTTTGATTGTGGGGACGCTCTTCCCTGCAGGCACAAGCCCCTGCAGTTAATTACGCTACCGCGTCGCGGTAACAACTTTCTCCTTCTCTAGGATTTCACTTCGTGTCGTGGGTGTTTGTTTTGTTTGTGGTTGCCCGTGGATTGTATACGGAGACGAATTTATGTCGTCACCTGTAGGACGTGGATTAGTCCAAATCCGTATTTTTTAGATTTGGGTTTGGGGTTTTGGTTTGAGAATACGTTAGCCATATTTGAGGTTAAGATCAACTCAAACATTTGTTAAGGATACGTTAGTCCGATTTGAGACTAAGATCGACTTAACTGGATCGTTGAGATCCGACAAAAGAGCATTTGGGCTCTATTGTTCCAGTTTAGGGACATAGTGGTCTATTGAATGTATGGCCGTCGGGACCCGTCACCTCTCTGACGACGTTGAAGGATTACAACGACAAATATCAGAGGAGTTCAGAGATATACCCTCGAACCAAAGTTAGTTGGAAGATTCATAGTCCGATTTGGGACTAAAGTCCGTTTGAAAGTTTAAGGACACGTTAGCCGTTTTTTAGGCTAATATCAACTTAAACGGGATCGTTTAGATCCGACAAAAGAGCATTTGGGCTCTATTGTTCTGGTTTAGGGACATAGCGGTCCAACATTCCCATTTTGGGGACGGATATTAGTTTAAGGACACGTTAGCTATGTTTGAGGCCAAGATCAACTCAAACGTTTGTTAAGGATTCGTTAGTCTGATTTGAGACCAAGATCAACTTAACGGGATCGTTTAGATCCGACAAAAGAGCATTTGGGGGACTCGATTGTTCCAGTTTACGGGACATGGTGGTCCATTGAATGTATGGCCGTTGGGACCCATCGCTTCTCTGACGACGTTGAGGGATTACAACGACAGATGTCAGAGAAGTTCAGAGATGTACCCTTGAACCGGGTGTAAATTGATTAAGAGAGCAGCCGTGCTCAGTCAATTCAATTTGAGGACTTACCGCCAGAATTGGGCTAAGTCCAATTGAAAATGTGCAACATTTTATTTGCATTTGGCCTATTAGGCCTTTTAAGTTGGGCTCTGTCCCCTTTTTTATAATGCAGAGCATTTGTTTTGGTCCATTGGGCCTCTTAATTGGACTCTGCCCCTTAATAATGCGTTGCATTAATTAGTCTGACAGAGCGCCACGTGGCTTGTCAGGCGCCTTGCGCCAATTGAGGAGCGCAAGGCGCAAACTCATGTGGGGGTGACACGTGTCATACTCTGATGAGCGCAAACGCAGTGCGCTGCGACAGTGCGCTGCGCTGTTGTGCTGCTGACACGTGGCGCGCTCTGCTGGGTTGCGCCAATTCATGAGAGCAGTGCTCTATTTTAACAGCGCATAGCGCAGATCGTTCTGGAGCTGACACGTGGCGCTTTCTGGTGGCTTGCGCCAACCCAGTAGCGCAACAATGCAGATTTACAAGTGCAAGGCACTGTTTTAATAACTTAATCCAATTTTGGATTTAAGAGGAGAATCTTTAAGATTCCAGAACTAATGGTTCATAAAAAAGTGCAAGGCACTGTTATTATTATATATTTTTTTATTGAAGATCACTGATCTTGTTCTTAGATCAATGATCTATTCAGAAGAAATTCTTCTTTTTAAAAGGTCTTTACCTTTCTTTTTTTTTTGTTCTTCTCCAAATTCTTCAGAGTTCTCTCTATTCTCTGTGCTGTTGTTTTTAATTTTGATCTTGATGTTGATGATTTTTGAATTGGGGTCTAGGAGCCTTTATATAGTGCCCATTAATTTGTTAAATTTGTTAAAAAGATCATTCTCCGAGTGATTTGGGGAATTTTCCCCACCGTTGGATATTTGATCCAAAGGTTTCTGTTTTACAGAAGACAATCTTCTTGTTTTAATAAGAACAGAAAGATCTTACTGGAATTTTAATTCTGCTTGGCGCAAACGCACCTGCGCTTGCCACGTGTCGCGCAGCGCAACTGCGCTGCCACGTGTCGCGCAGCGCAACTGCGCAGCGTAGAGCGCAAGTTAGCTGAAACGTTGCTTTATTTTAAGATTTGATTTTTATTATCTTTTAAAACAGAGCTTTGCTCTGATTGGGGGGAAACAGAAGCATTGCTTCATTTCCCGCCTTGGGATTTGAACAGAGCTTTGCTCTGAAAGGTAGGTTTTCTCCTTTGTTATTTATTTATTTATTTATTTTTATTTTATTGGAACGGGTTTTGAGCCAAAATTTTGGCGGGAACAAATGCCCCCCACTACTTTGCCCACGTAAGTATGTACGTGGGTGAAGTAGTGCAAAGTTAGGAGTAGCCATGAAATCGAGGGCTTAGGAGACAAGTTTAGGGTCCTTGTAGTCTAAGATTTTTCAACTTTATGAGCCGTGAGGGTCTCACAAAGACTTTTCTCCCTACGGATCGTGAGGATCTCGTAGGTGTATTTTCTCTTTAGGGGTCTTGAGGACTTCTAAGTGTGTTTTCTCTTATAAGTCGTAAGGAGCTTATAAGAGCATTTTCCCTCTTACAAGTCGAGAGGACTCGTAAGCGGTTGTTTCCCTCCTTGTCGAGATTCGACTTTGGAGAGTGTGACCCGTGGATAGTATGCAAGAGACCGTTTTAGATCGACTTGCAGGGCCCCAGTGCTTAGGAAACAGGTTTTTTAATCCCCACTGCCTAAGGCTTTTTCTCACGAGTCGAGCCGCATCGAGAAGTTCTCGCAAAGACATCAATTTCTTCACAAGTTGAGACGAATCGAGCATTTCTCGCAAGAATATCCTAACGTCATAGTTAACCTCTGCTTTTTACGACAGAAGTCCGTTAGGGTCTGTGGTACTTAGGGTTTTAGCCGTCGTACCGTCGCATAAGCTGATATATTCCTCGATAGGCAATCGTGCTGTTCGAGTAGCCCTGCGACTGCCGTGTCTCTGATCCCTTCGGGGGCTGGACAAGACGTCTTCAAGCAATCCTCCTTGGCAGTTTGACCGTCGGAAGAGCAAGCGTTAGGTATTTTGCCATGCCGCTTTTTACTTGAGGTTAGGCTCATTTTGTAGAGCCTCGATGAGTCATAACCATTCCGCGCTGGGGTGTGATGATTTTCGATAGTCTTTCAGGTTT
This sequence comes from Agapanthus africanus, assembly GCA_030015575.1. Taxonomy (NCBI): domain Eukaryota; kingdom Viridiplantae; phylum Streptophyta; class Magnoliopsida; order Asparagales; family Amaryllidaceae; genus Agapanthus; species Agapanthus africanus. Next base: position 167,047,114 of record CM057337.1, read on the forward strand.
TATGTGAGTTGCCGTCAAGACCTTGAAGCTAGGAATTTGGCCTTTGCTTCGTTTGCTGGCGTCGCGTCTGCTGTATCGAGACGAATGTCGCTGTTGTCTCTAGGTGGTTGGTGAATCATTGAGGTTTGGAACTAGGGATTTTTGCCGTGGCTTCGTTTGTTTGATTGTCGCGTCTGAACCCTGCTGGAGGAAGAACGCTGGGGTGACATCCCGTCTGCTGTATCGAGACGAATGCCGAGGTGGAGCTGGGATTTTGCCGTGGCTCTGTTTGTTTGATGATGTTGCGTCTGCTGTGTCAAGACGAACGTCGAAGTGGTGACCATTCCGCACTGGTGTGAGATGATCTCCAGTTGTCTTTCAGGCTTCATATGACTCGCCGTTAAGACCTTGAAGTTAGGAATTTGGCTTTCGCTTCGTTTGCTTTGTCACGTCCGAATCCTGTTGGAGGAAGAACGCTGTCGTGACATCTCGTCTGCTGTATCGAGATGAATGCTGAGGTAGAGCTGGGATTTTGCCGTTACTCCGCTTGTTGACCATGGGGTCTTTCGTTGGCGTTGTATCTGCATCTTGATGGTCTACGAAGAAACGCCGTTGTTAACATCTCGTCTGCTGTATCGAGACGATTGTTAAGATGAAGCTTGGATTTTGCCGTCGCTTCGCTTTCCTGACCATGGGGTCTTTTGTTGACGTTGCATCTGCATCCTGCTGGACTGCAAAGGAACGCCGTTGTTGACATTGCGTCTGCTGTAACGAGACGAATGCTGAGGTGGAGCTAGGATTTTGCCGTCACTCCGGATTGTTTTGACCGTGAGGTCTTTTGTTGGCGTTGTATCTGCATCTTGATGGTCTACGAAGGAACGCCGTTGTTAACATATCGTCTGCTATATCGAGACGATTGTTGAGATGAAGTTGGGATTTTGCCGTCGTTTCGCTTTGCTGACCATGGGGTCTTTGGAACTAGGGACTTTGCCATGGTTCTGTTTCGTTGCGACTCTGAAGTTGATTGTTGACGTCACGTCTGCATCTGGTTGGAGTGCGGAGAAACGCCGTTGGTGATTTTTAAGTTGTCGATGTTGACGCCGAGACCCTGAAGCTAGAGATCTTTCTTTGCTTCCTTTGTTGACATTGTGTATGCAATATCGCGACAAATGTTGAGATCGTCTTTAGGTTGTCTATGAACCGTCGAGATTTGGCTTCGCTTTCTGGTGGAGCCTGTTGGGAAGGTATGTTTCCCTCTTTGTTTGTGCCCCTGGATTGTTACATGGATCGATATGATCTCACCTGTAGGGCAAAAGTTTTAGTCATTTTTTTAATTATTTTTTTATTTTCTTTCCGCGATGCTCTATCATTTCAGCTTTTATATCGCGAAAGTCGCGATTGCCCCATCATTTCAGCTATTTTTCGCGTTGCCCAATCACTTCGGCTATTTATTTTATTTTTACTCGCTGCTTTTTATTGCGTGTTGCCCAATCATTTCGTCTATTTTTGTATGCATATATTTTTACTTGCTGATTTCATTGCAAGTTGCCCCATCATTTCGGCTATTTCATATGCATTTTTGGTTCGCTGATTTTTTTTATCGCGAGTGTGGAACTTGGAATCTTCATACCAATCCTAGCATCAGCATCGCTACAACTGGAACATTGCCAGGAGCGAATCATCATTTGCCATGACAGGACTTGGAATTTGATACCGGTTTAGGCATCAGCATCGCTACAACTGGGATATTGCCAGGAGCGAATCATCATTTGCCTCTGTCAATATTGAACAAAGGTGGCTTAGTAAATAGGGTTAGAATCCTGTCGACTAAGGCTTTTGACTTCATGAGCCGTAAGGGTCTCACAAAGGTATTTCTCCCAACAAGTCGTGAGGATCTCGTAGGTGTGTTTTCTCCTTAGGGATCGTGAGGATTCCTAAGTGTATGTTCCCCTGTAACTCGTAAGGATCTTACAAAAGGGTTTTCTCCTTATGAGTCGAGAGGACTTACAAGGGTTGTTCACCATGCGAACATATCCCTAGTCCCGGGTAGGACTTCGTTAGGGAAATGTTTATTCGCGCCCGTGGATTGTATACAAGGGTCAGTATCGAGCCACTTGTAGGGCAGTATCGAAGGTTGTGGGGGGTTTGCTTAAGCACGGGTTTAGGTCTCTGTAACTTAAGACTTTCAAATCTTATGAGACGTGAGGGTCCCATAAAAGAGTTCTCCTTACGAGTCGTGAGGATCTCGCAAGTGTAATTTCTCCTTAGGAATTGTGAGGATCCCTAAGTGTGTTGCTCCCTTGTGAGTCGTAAGGATCTCACTCGGGTGGTTTCTCCTTACAAGGTCGAGAGGATCCTGCAAGTGTCCTTTAACGAGGTTGCGCCCTTTCGGGTTTTCACAAACACTCGCTGGTAGCCCTGCTGTTTTTACTCACGGAGCCCTTTCGGGTTTTCATCCGTGCCCATTTTGCTTATGGACATACCGTTTTTATTTTTTTATTTTTATTTTTATTATTTTTATTATTTTTTGACAAGGTTGCGCCCTTTCAGGTTTTCATAGACGCTCGCCGGTAGCCCTGCTGTTTTTACTCACGGAGCCCTTTCAGGTTTTCATCCGTGCCCATTTTGCTTATGGACATACCGTCTTCTTTTTTTTAATTTATTTTATTTTATTTTTATTTTTTTTGTATTGTCGGCCTGAGGATGCTGCGGCAGTAGTTTAAAGACGTTTCGGTCGTTTGCAAGTTTTAGGACATTGCGTTCCATCGTTAGTTTAAGGACGTTTCGGTCCGCCGTCGCCGTATCTGAGGCGAATCTCTATTTTACTGACTTTTCGGTCTATGGGGCTTTGAGCATGATGCTCCCGGCATATCCATCTTTCTTGGAGCATATGGTTGTAGCGGGCTCACCTTCCAGTTTTCGGATAGCGCGAAAGTGCCCTGTCAGTATTGATCTTCAACCCAGTTTTTGAGGACGAAGCAATTCTCGATCGGGTGACTTACCGTTTGGTGGTAAGGGCAATAATTGGGATCGTTGACATCGTCTGGCTGCAACGGACGTTTTGGACTCAGCAGATTGATGAGTCTGTTGCGCACTGCCAGCTCGAACAGTCTCCTTGTTTTATTCTGAGAAAACGAGTAAGGACGTTTCAACCTCTCACAGAGGGGTTGCCGCTTGTTGTTTTGGCAAACAACCGGTCTAAGGCCACTCGATTGCTGTTGAGTATTGGCTACGAGGGCTGTTTTTCCCTTCTCTTTATCCTTTTTGCTTGATCCTTTGTTTGCGAGGCCGAGATTTTTTTCGAGTAGCGTGCGATTGCACGGCTGAACGTTCTCGCAACTCCTCAATTCTTTCATTTTTGAAATTGATTCCTTGAGGAGAGGGTTGAGGGCAGCTTTTTCGTCAGAGTCGCTTCCGAAGGTGATAATTTGCGATCCCTTGGAGTCGGCTATGTGACAGTCGTCGGCGGCTCTTTTACGCTCATCTATCGCATTTTTCTGATGTCTACGAGCTCCATACTTTGTCCTGTTGAAGTATTACTTTTGAGCGACGTACCCTTGCCACCAACACTTAAAGGAGTCGCAGTCTTCGGTAGGATGTATGATCTTCTGATGATATAAGCAGAAGTTAGGATGCATCTCTACCCCACCGAGAGTATTTTCTTCGGAGGATGGTAGCTCCATCCCCGCTGACAGGGCTGTAGCAAACCTTTTCCTCGTCTTGAATTTATTTTTATCCGCAGCGGATGACTTTTGATTTGACGAAAGTGCCTCGACTCTTTGGTCTAATCGGCAGTGTTTGGCTCCTTCCAGTATGGCCATCTCACGTTCTTGATTGGCTTTAACTTTCAGACGAATCTCATCCAGGAAAGCATCGATCATCTCGTTTGACGGCTGCAGAATTTCTGGTTCAGGGTCCGCCCTCGGTTTCTCGACGCAAGGAGCCTCTTTATCGTCTATCAATGAGTGAGATCACATGACAACTCGCTACGTAGTCTTCGGGTTCATCTGATGAGTCTTCTCCATCGTTTTCGTCCTCAATAAAAGAACAAGCTGTCCCCGGCGTGTCCGTCTTCTTTAGAGTGTGCGGCTGTGGTGGGTTTACCTTCCACTTTTCAGACAGCGCAAACTTGCCTTGTAGGTAATGATCCTCGATCCATCCCTTAAAGACGAAACAGTCCTCGATCGGGTGACTTACCGTTTGATGGTAAGGGCAGTAATTAGGATTGTTGAGATCGCCTGACTGCAACGGACGTTTCGGACTCGGAAGATTGATGAGTCTGTTGCGCACTGCCAGCTTAAACAGTCTTCTTGTCTTATTCTGAGGAAACGAGTAAGGACGTCCTAGTCTCTCCTCGAGGGATGGGCGTGGACGCACGTCGTTTTGGCGAACGACCGGCTTTGAGTCGCTCGGCTGCTGTTGAGCATTGGCGACGACGATCATTTTCCCTTTTCCTTTCTCATTTCGAGAGTCTGGTTTTGGAGGAGACGGTCCATGGCCCATCTGGTCCATTTGGGCTAATTTGTCGATCAAGACCTGGAAGGTGGTCGGCCTGAAGAACATCATGAATTGCGAGATGGTCGCTTGCGGATCGAGAGTGCCCATGAACATGCCTACCGCAGGTGCCTCTTCTATGCGTTGTTCGCATTTCGACCATAGGTTCTGCCATCGTGTTGCGTATTGGACCCACGTTTCGCCTGGCCTTATCCTGGCATTTATCAGTGCTGTTATCGGGGTGCGTTCACTAGCACTCGTGAATCTTTGTGTAAACAGTAGCTCCAACTCCGCAAATGTTTTAACAGAGTTGTTAGGTAGCTCTGAATACCATTCAAAGGCTGTTTCCGCTACGCTGCCGACGAATTGGCGAAGCAGCAGTTTGTCATCGCCTCCGGTGTTGCCGCATAAGGCTCTGAATTGAGCGACATGCTGATGTGGATTCCCCGTCCCCTTGTACACATGGAATTTAGGGATCATATATTCCGGCGGGTAACTGATTTGGTCATACTAGCTCGGATAAGGTCGTCCAGTTTTAACAATTTGCCCAGCCGCTTCATTCGCCTGGTGAGCTCGTATTTGCTGAGCTATATAGTCATCCAGTGCGGCCTTGGAAATGGTTTCCTCTTTGGCTGTTGAAAGGGCCAGAGGAGGATCAGGTGTTTCCCCTCTGTCGTTTCCGACAATGACTGGAGGGTCTTCAGCTGGAGGGTCCGGCTGTAACATCATCCCTACCATGTCTTGGAAAAGGAGTGCCATTTGTTTTATATTAGACGCTTGTTCTGCGGCTTCTTTGTCCTTCTTTTCGAGGATTCTACGTAAGAAGTCAGCATCGGTTTCTTGTTCGTGACACTGCTCTGATGATACTTCCGAACTTTCTTCGGTTCGGTAAGTGCAGCCATCGTAGTCAGCATCTCTTGAAGCTTCCGCTGTTGTTGTTCTTGAGCTTTTGTCACGGATCGGGTGAGCGGTCGGTGACCCGTTGAAGCACGGCTTTCCATCTTTCCGGAAGCCATATAAATAGTATGCACCACCATACCCCCAGACTTGGGGCGTTTGTGTTCAGCGCTTTTACGGTTCGCCATGTTCACAGGGGCTTTTTGCGGCCTCTTTTTCTTTTGAGTGATTGACGTTGAGGGAGCCCCTGCAGTGGGCATCCAGCTAGCTGTTACTTTTTGTGGCTTTGAGTAGTCTCTCTCCTGCCGAACCTTCACCTTTTTCTGTCGGCGGGGATAATCTTGATCAATTACCGAGTCTTGAACTTGACGCCAGACCTTGTAAATTTTGAAGGACAGCCGTTGAGGGGGCTGCTCCAACTTCTCTGGAGTATTCTCCACAGATGAAGGAGTTCGTTTCAACACCGCAGCAGGAGAGTTTCTGCGCACCGTGTTCAGCAATTCAAAGCTGTTCCCGGTTGGAACAGCAGCATCGATCCCCACCGTTGGAGCTGGTGGAGTAAATCCAAAGAGGGGGTTGCCCCCAGCCTTCCTCACTCGACGCCAGTGACGACGTCGAGCGTGTCTTGCGGATGGAGTTGTTTCAGCTATAAGGGTGACTTTATCGTGCCCCCTCTGGGCAGGGGAAGCAGCTTTGAGGACCTTGTCTGGAGTAGCAACCGGAATGGCCATTCTTGTAGAAACTGACTCCTTGGAAGGAGAAGCCTTGATTTCGTCCGCTTGAGCCGGGATGGCTATCCGCTTTGGGATGGCAACTTCGGGTATCGCGGGCTTGTAGGTGTTCTGGCCCAGTCTATTGAAAACCGAAGTATTGAAGTTGGGCGACCCGTTGAGAGGGACCGCGGTAGTTGTAAGCCGATCAAGGACCGACTTCTTTAGAACTTCTTGCGACGCCTTTGGGGCATTGAAGCTCATCGGTGGGAGCATGGTCCCGAAGAATAATCCAGTGGTGGCTTGAGTTACTTGCTCCACTGGCATCTTGAAAAGAGAGGCCGCTTGGGGCCCATAAGTCACTCCTCTAGCAGGGACGGAGCGAGAGTTGCAGTTGCAGGTAGTGCATTTGGAAGCCATTGGTTTTCTGTTTTCTGCACGGAGCAAGACGCCAAATCTAAGTACCTCGAATCCACAGGCAACCACAGCAAACCGCGATTTGTTCGCGAACATGACACACGAAGTGTGGAGTGGAAAGAGGAAAAGGTCCTACCGGGTGTGCCGGAATCTGTTCCCCTCCGAACGGCGGCCAAGACATGGGCGTCTAGCCTGAAATTCGGGGCAGATGCTATTTGGTTTTATCCGTCTACCTCTCCGAAGATACCAAGTTGATTTATGGCACTGTGTATCGGAGGTTTAGACGGATGCGGCCGATGTAGCAGACTTCGTCAGATTCCCCCTCACCTGAGGGGTTTTTGATTGTGGGGACGCTCTTCCCTGCAGGCGCAAGCCCTTGCAGTTAATTACGCTACCGCGTCGCGGTAACAACTTTCTCCTTCTCCAGAATTTCACTTCGTGTCGTGGGTGTTTATTTTGTTTGTGGTTGCCCGTGGATTGTATACGGAGACTAATTTATGTCGTCACCCGTAGGACGTGGATTAGTCCAAATCCGTATTTTTTAGATTTGGATTTGGGGTTTTGGTTTGAGGATACGTTAGCCATATTTGAGGCTAAGATCAACTCAAACATTTGTTAAGGATACGTTAGTCCGATTTGAGACTAAGATCGACTTAACTGGATCGTTTAGATCCGACAAAAGAGCATTTAGGCTTTATTGTTCCAGTTTAGGGACATAGTGGTCTATTGAATGTATGGCCGTCGGGACCCGTCACCTCTCTGACGACGTTGAAGGATTACAACGACAAATATCAGAGGAGTTCAGAGATGTACCCTCGAACCAAAGTTAGTTGGAAGATTCATAGTCCGATTTGGGACTAAAGTCTGTTTGAAAGTTTAAGGATACGTTAGCCATTTTTAGGCTAATATCAACTTAAACGGGATCGTTTAGATCCGACAAAAGAGCATTTGGGCTCTATTGTTCTGGTTTAGGGACATAGCGGTCCAACATTCCCATTTTGGGGACGGATATTAGTTTAAGGACACGTTAGCTATGTTTGAGGCCAAGATCAACTCAAACGTTTGTTAAGGATTCGTTAGTCTGATTTGAGACCAAGATCAACTTAACGGGATCGTTTAGATCCGACAAAAGAGCATTTGGGGGGCTCGATTGTTCCAGTTTAGGGACATGGTGGTCCATTGCCAGTTTAGGGACATGGTGGTCCATTGAATGTATGGCCGTTGGGACCCATCGCTTCTCTGACGACGTTGAGGGATTACAACGACAGATGTCAGAGGAGTTTAGAGATGTACCCTTGAATCAGGTGTAAATTGATTAAGAGAGCAGCCGTGCTCAGTCAATTCAATTTGAGGACTTACGGTCAGAATTGGGCTAAGTCCAATTGAAAATGTGCAACATTTTATTTGCATTTGGCCTATTAGGCCTTAATTAGGGCTCTCCCCTGCACTGTATTTTGTTCTAGCCTGTTAGGCCTTTTAAGTTGGGCTCTGTCCCCTTTTTTATAATGCAGAGCACTTGTTTTGGTCCATTGGGCCTCTTAATTGGACTCTGCCCCTTAATAATGCGTTGCATTAATTAGTCTGACAGAGCGCCACGTGGCTTGTCAGGCGCCTTGCGCCCATTGAGGAGCGCAAGGCGCAAACTCATGTGGGGGTGACACGTGTCACGCTCTGATGAGCGCAAGTGCAGTGCGCTGCGACAGTGCGCTGCGCTGTTGCGCTGCTGACACGTGGCGCGCTCTGCTGGGTTGCGCCAATTCATGAGAGCAGTGCTCTATTTTAACAGCGCATAGCGCAGATCGTTCTGGAGCTGACACGTGGCGCTTTCTGGTGGTTTGCGCCAACCCAGTAGTGCAACAGTGCAGATTTACAAGTGCAAGGCACTGTTTTAAAAACTTAATCCAATTTTGGATTTAAGAGGAGAATCTTTAAGATTCCAGAACCAATGATTCATAAAAAAGTGCAAGGCACTGTTATTATTATATATTTTTTTTTATTGAAGATCACTGATCTTGTTCTTAGATCAATGATCTATTCAGAAGAAATTCTTCTTTTTAAAAGGTCTTTACCTTTCTTTTTTTTGTTCTTCTCCAAATTCTTCAGAGTTCTCTCTATTCTCTGTGTTGTTTTTGATTTTGATCTCGATGTTGATGATTTTTGAATTGGGGTCTAGGAGCCTTTATATAGTACCCATTAATTTGTTAAATTTGTTAAAAATATCATTCATTAAAAAGATCATTCTCCGAGTGATTTGGGGAATTTTCCCCACCGTTGGATCTTTTGATCCAAAGGCTTCTGTTTTACAGAAGACAATATTCTTGTTTTAATAAGAACAGAAAGATCTTACTGGAATTTTAATTCTGCTTAGTGCAAACGCACCAGTGCTTGACACGTGTCGCGCAGCGCAACTGCGCTAGCGCAACTGCGCTGCCACGTGTCGCGCAGCGCAACTGCGCTCGCGCAACTGCGCTGCCACGTGTCGCGCAGCGCAGAGTGCAAGTTAGCTGAAACGTTGCATCTTTATTTTAAGATTTGATTTTTATTATCTTTTAAAACAGAGTTTTGCTCTGATTGGGGGAAACAGAAACATTGCTTCATTTCCCGTCTTGGGATTTGAACAGAGTTTTGCTCTGAAAGGGAGGTTTTCTCCTTTATTATTATTATTTATTTATTTATTTATTTTTATTTTATTGGAACGGGTTTTGAGCCAAAATTTTGGCGGGAACAACTGCATAATCACATAGCATCTAATGCTACATATATTGGGCTATCCATTACGACAATCCAACACAACCATAAATAAGCAACATCACAGCATAACACAACAATGCGATCAATGAGAGTATCAATTCTGCAACCCCGTCTAATTAATACATATAGCTAGCAATTAGACGAGGTTTTACCAAACGTTTTCATACTTCGCAACCGCAGAAAAAACCAAAACAATGACAACTAGAATCACAAAACCCACAAGGCAGTCACTCGAAATTTCCAAACATTGAAATTCAAACGTCCCTGGCAACAAAACCCTCTCATTTTTACACGAAATCACACGGTTAACCCACCAAAACCCTACACTATTTCAGCCGAATCACGGGCCGAATCGGCCCAGTATCGGGGCTGAATCAGCCCTGGAACAACCTCGAAATAGGGCTGGTCCACTGGCCGATTCAGCCCCCGAAACGGGGCTGAATCGGCCTCGGTTCGGCCCTGTTTCGGGACCGAACCGAGCACAAATGTGGTGGGTTTGGGTGCGCATTAGCCTACTAGAAGTCTTGGTCCAAACCAATAATTCGGTGGCCCCGGCATAACCGAAAGTGAGCATTTCATGCAAATTTTCAAAACAAGTTTTTGGTAAAATGGGTTCTGATAATTCTAAAGTCATCCAAACAAGTTTAAATCTTTAGTTAGGCTCTGATACCACTTGAAAGAACTAGCACTCTAAAATGCAATTTTAAATGATGATAACATAGGGTTTTTAAAAATCTAGAGAGCAATTGTTCCAAACCATAGGATCTTAGCTAAAGATAAGAACTTGAAACAAGAAAAGAGAGAAAACTAGCTACTAGATTGAGGTTACAACCTTTGTAGCATATTTAAGTGCTCCCAAATTGTGTTGAACTCCATTATAGGCTTTTTGAAGCTCCATGGAATATGCTTGCAAGCTCACCTCCTCCATCGAAGATGATTCATCTCGAAGGCTCAAGAACTTTGGCTCCAGGCTCAAGTGAGCTAACCTAAGTAGCTAGTGTGCTAAGCTAACTAGTTAGGGTTGTAATAAAAGCTCACTACTAATTTTTCCTTTTTTTATTTTTTTTCTTTTCCATAGTGTAAAGAGAGGAGGAAGAAGAAGATGGGAGCTCTCATGAAAAAGAGAGAATGAAATAAATCCTTAACCATTTCTAAAGAAATGGTTACTAATATATTTCCTACAAAACAGTCCAAGCTCTTGGATTAAACCTACCATCCAAGTGTCCACAACCTTCTCTTGATTATACATATCACTATACTACAATATGGTGATGATATGTTATGCCCAAAGAATAACATAAGCTTAGGAAAATAAAAGGAAAAAGAATAAACAAAAACAATATATATATATATATATATTTATATGTAATAAAACATACTAAATACATATACTTGTAATTGTTATCTAAGGTATTTAAAATACATAAAAAAGATTAATTAATAGTGACATAATACCAGTAAATACATACTACAGAAAATATGTATTAATATATTAAATCGACATCTGATTTAATATTCGTTTTTCTAAAAAGATCGGCCAGTATTACAACTGTCTGATTACCGTCAGTATATAAAATATACTAGTTTTAATCGAATCCAAGCGCGTACCAATGTACCGCAACTACAACATTTCGCCAAAATCAGAAACCCTCTGTGTGGGACTCTAAAGATTCGACAATACACTGGCAGTGTGTTTAACCACAAGTATGTCAGCGGCACTAGCTGTACGTAACGGCTACTCAGGTTGTCGAAAAGTAGATCGACAAGTAAGCTCGTCCGAAACCCTACTGAGCCTATCAGCGACATATACCATACAGTTCGGTCTGTTCGTCTGATAGTATCGTATATCCGGTCTAAGGGATGGGTAACGTCAGACCCCTAATAACCTGATAAGTCGTGCTGGTGTCAAGCACTATCTCCATTCGAGAAACTATTGACCGCAATCGGTAAATCGCATCTTCCTAGGCCTAGGTCTTATGGTGACGGCCAACCGTACACTGCGCGATATCAACTCCCAATACCGAGAGAGACGAATCCCCTCAATCGCTTACTACCTCCAAATGCTTCGAGACTACACCTAAAAGCTACTTATTTACATGACTCTTTAAAGCCGTGGTAGGGTAGCAATCAAAGTACAATGAACACACTCGAGACAAATGACGATTTCGGGTTGACAGACTATGTTGTGTACATTGTGTTGGGTTATGCCAGCGTCCTGGCTATCTACCTTGACCGTTTGCGGAACAAAATTTTTATAAACTGGCGCTAGAACAACCCAATAACCCGGATCTACTATAAATATATAAGCCAACAAACTAAAGAGAAGTTAGAATGGTTATATTGAATGATCCGAGTTCTTCGGTCTTCTACCATCTTCCTAAGCTCCTGGAGGCCTCCATGATCAAGCTTGATCGTTAGTCTCTCTCGGTCGAAGATGTTCCTCTTGAGGATTTGTAGTTCGAGCTTCAACCTTAAAGCCGATGTAACTAGGATACCTAGTTCGCTAAACTAGATGGCCTAGATGGTGTAGAGTCTAATGATGGATTAATATGTTCACAACACCTTAGGTTTCTCAACACATGAGACTTTCAGGGTTGAGAAAGAAGGAAGTATGAGGAGATAAGAGTGTAAAGTATTTTTTCATCCATGAAAAATATCTTCAGGTCATGTGAATTATTGAAGCCAACCAAATAAAACAAGCATGCTTCAATAGTTCACCAAAGCATGAGTCACTTCATGAGTCACCAAGTGAGCCATGCTTCAATAAATGCTAACAACACCTCATCCTTCGCCTTATTAACCATTTAATCCTAAATGGTTAAAACTCAAATGAGGTCTCTTCTTCTAGAAGTATCCTTGCAAAAATTACAAGAATACCCCTCACCGTATATACATACCCGTATCCGTATTCTGAAAAATACGAATACAAAGAGACGAAAATAATCCAATAATATAATACTAGAATCCGGCTTAAACCAAAGCCACTAGTATTATCCGTCCGAATCATGATACGTGCACAAGTGCATGTATATGATCGAACCGTGCCGTAAAACCATACGGCCTCTACATCGTTTCGCCCGAAATAGAGAAACTCTCTGTGTGGGATTCTAAAGACTCGTCGATACGCTGGCAGTGGGTTTAATCACAAGCACGTCAGCGGCACTAGCTGTACGTGACGGCTACCCAGGTATTGAGCGAAAGGAAGGCCAACAAGCAAACTCATCCAAACCTCTACTGAGCCTGTCCGTGATAATCTCCGTACAATCCGGTCTGTTCGTCTAAAAGTATCGCATATCGGGTCTATGGTTGAATAAAATCAGACCCCCTAATAACGCGATATTTCGTGTCGGTATGAAGCCCATCACCAAGTGAGAAACTACTGATCCAAATCAGTAATTCTCGTCTACCTTGGCCAAGAATTTCTGGTGATGGCCATCCGTGTATCTCGCGACATCAACCCTCGATACCGGAAGAGACAAATCCCGACGATCCGCTCACTGCCTCCATATGGTTCGGGACTGTACCCAACTGAAACCTGTTTGCACGACTCCTTTGAGCCGTGGTAGGGTAGTAATCAAAGCACAGTGGGAACTCACACGAGACAAATGGCGATCTCAGGTCGACAGACTAACATGTACACATGTCACCTGTGAACTGCTATCTGACAATAGGCATAACACCATCTAGCATATTCCTGGCGAGTCCGTCCAGTGTACTCATAACCTAATGAGCACCTGTATACTGTCTTAGGTGACTAATTGATACCAATGGCTTGTAAGACCGGCCACCGTTTTTCGTCGGGGTCTCGAAAAGTATACGCTAGTCTACTCCGGAGTATCGATGCCCAGTCTCGATACTCTCTCGAATAAGGACATTTAAGGATGTGCTTGTAGACCACCCAGCTCCCACGTATATAATTGCCATCATAATGCTGGTAGTCAAACAAGAATACTATGAGCTCTATCAACATGTAATAGTGATTTGTAATACCATATAATGCATGTACATGATGATAAATGCAAACCAGATAGCATACTATCATTTTGAGTAAGACTGTTATATCTGTATAGGTTCTTCCTCAATCATCATAATCATCTGTCCGCGATTACAATAATTGCCTTGAGGGCATTATATCCAACACTTTGTACTAATGTCACCTGAGAACTGTTATCTGACAATAGGTACAATACTATCTAGTATGTTCTCGGAGAGTCCGTCCAATATAACTCATAATTTAATGAGCACCTGTATACAATCTTTGATGACTTACTGACACTAATGGCTGTGAGACTGGCCACCGTCTCTTGTCGGGATCAAGAAACATATACACTAGTTTATTCTGGAATATCGATGCCCAATCTCGATATTTCCACGACTAGAGACATTTAAAGATGTGCTTATGGACTATCCAGTTCTCACAAGTGTGATCGTAATCATAACTCTGATAGTCAAGTATGAATCCTACGAGCTCTATCAATATATAATAGTGATATGCTATATCACACAAGACATATACATAATGATAAAGTCAAACCAGATAGCATACTATCATCTTGAATAAGACTGTTCTAACTGTACAAGTCATCCCTCAATCATCATAATCGTCTGTTTATGATTACAATAATTGTTTTGAGAGCACTATATCCAATAGAAGAACAGTGTGAGGCAAGGTAATTTTGTAATTGCATTTAAAAGATAATACAACGCGTAAATCAAATACAACACGGGTTTTTCACAAAGATTTTGAACAATAGGCCCTTTCCAACCATTTTGAAAATACCCGGGATTTTTAAACAACTCCTAAGCGGGCCGAGGGCTTTTTGACAATTTACCTTTTTTTGCTCTATCTGATGTAATACTCTATAAAAGTTTTTAATTTCTTTGCAAGTTTTGCTTTCTCAGAATAGGTTTCTACTTTTTTCTTTACATTATTATGTTCAAATCATTATTATTAACAATTAAATCCATTGCAATTTTACCATAACTGCTTATTACCTTTTCAAATTCTTATTATGTGTATAAAGTGAGTTATTAATCAAGCATATTTTGATTTATGAAAATATATAACCTTATTAATCTACAATCCTGTATTATCTAAGATTTTGAAAACAAAATGTAGTTGGACTTGAAATAGAATATCAAAATTGCATGGATACAGGGACACGAACACAACACAATGTGACACGGTGACACGACATATAAAAATATAGGATACATGGACATAATTATATATAAATAAGTATAAAATATCATACCATCACAAACAACATACAAGAATAATTAATAGATCTAATATCAGAATGAACACATAATAACACTAATATATAAACTAAGTTATTTCAGAACAACTTTAGTAATTTCAGCAAAAAATATATAATTACATCAAATGTAAAAGATAGCGATATAGCGAAAAGCGTAAATAGCATTGCATATGGCGTAAGCTACACGAATTATTAATTTATTATTAATATTTATTATTATGATCTTATTTACAATAAATTATATTGTTATAAAAAATATAAAATCAGCTTTAGAAAATAGAATAATTTTAAAGAAATTAATAGAGGTCAACTTATTACAATAAGTAACAACATTTTCTAAATTTCAATCCTTGAGCGTATAATTATGATTCATAATAATATTAGAAGTATCAAATAGCAATCGGATAGTCTTTATTTAGGAATAATGTCTACTACATATGGTTTCAAATTGATAGGTTAGGTCTTCAACAAGACTGTATCTCCATCTAGTTTAGGATTAGATACTGAAATCCATAAGAAAAATTAAGAATCTAATTTGACGATCACTGTTCTAAATATCGGCCGTATCGGGTGAGATATCGGACGAGATCTTGGTATCGGGCTACGATATGATACAACATTTTTTCTGAAATCTCGTTGGCCAAGATTTTCAAATATCGGACAAGATATCGGGTATCTCGTATCGCTTGTGTATCGGGCGAGGTGATAAATAAATTGACTCAGTTTAAGGTTAAAGCTGAACAGACCCATTAACAAGTTTTAATCACTAAATATCTGCCTTAATTCTTTAGCGGTAAAAACCCTAAATATTTCCCTCGATTCCTCACGGTCTCTTCTAGCCTCGAGCCATGCCATCATCTCTTCCTTTCTCTCCAACGCCCGTGCCATCACCTCCTCCTTTCTCTCGACGGCAGCGGCAGGAAGCAACTACAGCGCGCAACAGCAGTGCACGGCGGCGGCGGCAGGCAGCAGCTCAACATCGTCAATGCAGCCTTAAGGCCCGCAACATCAGTGGTAATCGATATCAATAACAATAACTTCCATCGAGTTTACGGGTAAAACAAGTGCAGATAAAACGATATAATATTTTATTACTAATTTCATGTTTACAAATTACAAATTATATGAAAATACAATATATTACAACATGTTTACAAATTACAAATTTCATGTTTACAAGACAAGATTTTTCATGTTTATAAGTAATATGCCCAATATTGTTTTCCGATATGCTTGATATTTGCGTTCGATATGTCCGATATCGATATCCGACACGACCATCCGATTTGAACTCATATCGCCGCGATATCGCTCGATTTTCACTATCCGATATTGAAAACACATGTCCGATACGCATCCGATATTCGATATTTAGAACCTTGTTGACGATATATGAGAGTTAGGATCGAGTCATATAAAATTTAGAAATAATAGACTTAGAGTTGAAAAAATGAATTAGATACTTTTATTTTTGGGTTATAAAATTTTAAGAATTAAAATATCATATAAATAGTATGTTTACAAGGTCTATTAGGTGACTCCAACTATGCTCCAACCGATAGGATTTAGAAATATATCCTATCAACATTTTAGTCATTAGATTTGTTTTAGGATTTGTGCAAACAATTATGAGGAAAAACTCTTATTTATTTCTAACATAATATCATTTTTTGCATTGTAAAGCAAATTTAATGGCTAAAAAGTTGATAGGATTTGTTTTTAAATCCTATCAGTTAAAGCATAATTGAACTACTATTAGGTTTCTAAATCAAAATTACTTCTTAAACTCTTCAATAAAAAATCTCATGTAGAAATAGCGTTATGTGTAGCTTAGCGTAAGCTATTTGTCAAAAAACATAAGCTATGTGAAAAAATGTAAGCTACTTTGTCTCTAAGATATTTTCCGATGTTACGTAGCGAATAGATTAAGCTGCGCTAAATAGCTCAAAATAGCGAACCACACAGCGAGCTATGTATAAACATTGATTACAACATTTTCCTAACTGTACTTAACATAATTTCAGCAAAAACTATACGATTTTCTAACCGTAATTAACATAATCCTAACAAATAAACATATAATTTCAGCATTTTCCTAACAATTTCAGTATTTTCCTAACGAAAACTTACTAAAACGTTTACAATAGTGTCTAAGATATGACCGTATTTGAGTCCAGATACGACCTAATTTAGGAGCAGCACACGGACTATCTGTGTCGGTCACGTAATGGGCACGACTCTGTGCCATCACGTGCCCGACACGGACACGACACTAGAAAAACCGTGTCAGCGCAATCTTGTAGAATATGAGAATTTGTTGATCATGTTTGTGCTGGATTTTCTTTTTCGATTGAGATTGTGATCAATTTGTTTACTTTATATCAATGATTTCAGTGATAATATAAAATGTAGATCACTTATATATAATTACTATGCATGCAAACTTGATATTTATTTGTAAAAGCTTAGCCATATTCGATCGTAGAAATTGTTCTAGGCCCCACAACACTTGATTTCAGGCTTTGCGATCTGATTGTTATACAATGATTGATATGCAGATATGCGACTCCATTTGGGTTGACTTCTGAGTATGCTCATCCTGCTGAAATATTGTTCCTTGGCTTTGCCACCATAATTGGTCCTGCCATTACCGGTCCTCATCTACTCACACTGTGGTTATGGATGTCAATAAGAGTCTTGGAGACCGTCGAGGCTCACAGTGGGTACCACTTTCCTTGGAGCCCTTCAAACTTCTTGCCTTTGTATGGAGGGTGAGTTCTAACTTTCAACTGCCTTTTCTTTGTGGTTTGAAGATTTGCATGTGTTATGTTGATCATTAGTTGACACTTGACTGGTTGTTTTCGACAGAGCTGAATTTCATGATTTCCATCATCGTGTGGTTTACACGAAGTCTGGGAATTACGCTTCAACTTTCACCTACATGGACTGGTGAGAATCTTCCTATCTTCTAAATATGTTTGTTTATCCATAACCATTTGGTATCATAGTAATCATGCCTTTTGACTTCTGAAAATTATGGACATAAAAAATAATCAATATCTATTTCCATTAGTGTGTATTTTTCCCTTTTAGCCCTCCCAACAACAACTACTGAGCCTTTTATCCCAAGCAGATGGGGTAGGCTACATGAACCAACATGAGAATCGCGCAAGGTCGAGCACATGAATCCTTAGCCTCCACTCACTCCTATCGAACAATATACTTTCATTATGGCCTTTGGCACCCATATCTTTTCGTACTGTCTCCATGCACGTTTTTTTCGGTTTCCCTTTCGCCCTTTTGACTTGGCCTAAATTGAGAATATTCATTCGTCGAACTGTTGCTTCCATAGGTCTGCGTTGCACATGACCAAACCATCTGAGCCTTTCAGCCCTCCCCCATCAAGAAAAAAGTCAATGTTTACGATTTGCGTCCCTAACCATTTAAGTTACTCCTGTTAGAGCCATGTTGGATTAAACATGTAATATTTTAAGGAATATTCCGTTATAAACTAATAGAAATAGGTCAAACTAATGTGTTAAGAGTCAAATTTAGGGGTATAGGGTTTCTTAAAAATAAAACATGAATGATGTGAGAAATTAAGATTATTAAATGTAGTTAGTAAAAAGAGAAATGATTAGGTTTTGGAGGAGGAAGAAGATGAGAGATTGAAGGTGAAAATTTAAGATTTGCAGTTTCCAAAGATAGAAGATGTCGAAGAATGGTAATTGGATTCAAATATTTTGGATGTGGAAATGGAAAATTGCTGGTAAAAATTTGAAGGTTAAAGGTTTTGAAGGTCGAGGATGAAAAGCTTTTGTTGGTTTTAGGGTTTTGAATATGGAAGATGGAGAATGGAAGATGTAATTTGAAGATTTGTTGGGTTTTAGCTTGTTAGATGAGGAAGTTGAGGGGGTGAGATGAATTTTGAAGAATGTTGATGGGTTCTAAGGATTTTGGATGTGGAAGATAAGTAATTGAAGATTTGAAGATTGTTGTTGGTTTTGAGGGGTTTTGGTAGTGGAAGGTTCGTTTTTGAAGAATGTTGTTGGGTCTATGGTTTTGAATGTGAAAGATGATAGAAGTTGGTTGGTTTCGGGTTTTGAATGTTAAATATGAGAATTGGGGGGTTTAGATTTTTGGAATATAATAGAATTTGAAAATAATTATGAGTTTTAGAGTTATGGATGTGGAATTTGAGATGATAAAGTTGAAAATTTTAAAATCTTATGGTTTTGGATGTAGAAGATGCAATTATAATATAGTCTATGAATTTTAATAGAGTTTTAGAATATTAACTGTTTTAGAAGATGAAAATCACTCTGGGAGGTTAAAGGAGTAACTTAAAAGTTCAAGGGGCAAGCGGTAAATAGGGACTTCTTGGGTTGATGGTTTTTTTTGTGTGTGTGTGTGGGGTGGGTGGGGGGGGGGGTAGGCATGGGGGTGGGTGGGTGGATAGCGATAATGTTGTAGTTTGGGGTCTAAAAGCATTATTACCTTGCTTTGAAGTTGCACCCCAAAATCCTTCTTCAATTTCAGTAAAATTAAGATCATATAGGATTGATTCCATGAAGGACCGCATAGACCAGGGAAATCATTTCTATGGTCTTTGCAGGAAGTAAAGGCCTGTATACTCTCGGAACATTATTGTATGAAAATATTTAAGCTTTTCAACCTCTTCGATTGTACTAGAAACAAGCTAGGTTCTTTAATTTGGAGGAATACTTTTGTCAACAGGGATATGTATGCCCAAGTCATATCCACACTTGAACTATGATTTCATCTCTAGTGGAGCAGATATTTTATTTTATATTATATGGTAAATTTTTTTATGGAGATAATTATATTGTTTATCTAATAATGTCAGGAACCATTATAGGAGGACATACTCGTTTGCCTCAGACTTCAAAGAAATGTTTAAAATATTTTTTGGCTAGGAGTTTGGCCCTAATAAGAACAGATTTTAAGTTGACATCCATTTATTGTAAGCTCACTGCATATCAATTTCAAGAGCAATTAATTTTGATCAGACTTCTTTGCATTTGTTTATTCTCTGCTATGTGTTGGTTTTTCTGCTGCTTTCATTAAAGCATATTCCTCCTAAATAGAAAACAGAGGAAGCTTCAAGTAGAAGATTTAAATTTTTCGCAAGTTCTCTTCTATTATTCTATACCAACGGTGAAGCCGAAGAAACTCCATTTATTCTGTTGTTCTCGTGTATCTATTTCACTCCATTGCATGAGACCATCGACACTAGACGTCAATCATTAGGCCAAAACAAATACTACAAGCCTTTATCCCAAAGACTTCCATAAGCATATCTTAATTGTCTCAAGCCATGTTTGTTTAGGTCTACGTCTACCCCTAGTTGTGGCATTAACTATAATTTTGTCACTTCTAACAGGGGCATTGATTGACCTCCGTTGCACATGACCAACCCTTCTTAAGTGGTTCTCTCTCATCTCATCTTATCTTCTATGAGAGAGAATTCTTCTGGATCACACATTATAGCATAAATTCTTAAGCATATTTCTCTTCTGTGAGCATAAGTTTGTGCCAGCATGCTGTCTCTTCCATGAGATTACATTCTTCGCGGATAGGAAATAACATAATCCAGCATCCTCGAAGGCTCATACACCTAATTAAGTTTCCATCCATGATGCTACCATTACCATGAGATTCTTTTCCCCCTGTAGAGTATGTTATTAGTCAGTTATAGAGTATAAGGATCCATAAACGATTCGGCAAAGTTTCACGACCTGTTTTTGTCTTAAATTTAAGAGCTAAGTTTTTGGTCGAAAACACTTTGTACAGAAGAGGGCCTTCCATAATTCTAAACTAAGCAACTGGAATCTAATTCTCTTAAGAGAAGTCTAATAGCAGGGAAAAGATGGTAGTTTTCTTTTAAGGAAACTATTATTCTTCCTAAATAAAAAATAAAGAAAGAATATTTACAAGTCCATGTCGATTCCAATAGTGAAGCTGAAGAAACTCGATCGATACGTGGAACACTGCATCCCAGTTATAGACATGTTAGATGAAAAGCCAGCACCACCCGTATCGATCCGTTGTCTTTAATTCTATCCTTGATTTGTTATTATATGCAACAGGAATCCAATAAAAATGAGTCATATTTTTTTTCTTCTTAAAAGCGCTTATTCCTGAAGAACATATTCTATACCGTGTCATGATCTAACTTCTCTTATCCTCACCATGAATCAGGTTATTTGGAACCGACAAAGGCTATTGCAAGCAGAAAACGGTGCAAATCGAATGCAAAGAGATCTGAGTGAATCGAGTAGTCTGATTCTTTTTCTCGTGCGAAATGGGCAGAGCATCTGTAGAATATGAATGTATCATCAGTTGGAGACACTGAGACTTGGGTATTTTTGTGGCCATTAAACAAGGTTCTTGTATGAACGAAAGTTTCTAGTGATGAGATAAACTGTTTGCATCATCATATATTCGTTGTTACACTAGGTTGGTTGGACGTGGGGTCCCTGCTATTAATCCCTCCACCCACCCCCCCCCACCCCTCCTCCCCCTCCCCCCTCCCAAGAAACAAAAACAAAATACTGTTGTATGCTATTAGATCGTGATTGTACGGGTAAACCAATGGGGCCTGTTAGATCGTGAATGTATGCTATTAATCCCTGCTATTAGATCGTGATCTAGTATACTCATTTATTCTTTTTATTTTTTTGTGTGACGTGGCATTAGGATCTAATAATAGGGAAATATAGGAGAAACCCATTTAAATGAGTATGCTAGATGCTAAGGTAATTACAATATATTAGAATTTGTGTACGTGGGTTGCACGTGTTAATTAAACAATTGATTAATTTTTGGAAGAAAAGAGAAAGAGATAATAGGGAGATTATATATATATATATTGGGAGAGAAATCATTTATGTGGAGGGTTTTAGATTTCTTTATATATTTTTTGGAAGGGATGGGATGGAGGGCTTTAGATAAACAATTAATTAATTTTTAGGAGGTAGGGAGAGCGAGAGAGAGAGATGATGTGGAGGACTTGAGAGGGGATAATTTTTCTCCTTTTTTCTTTTTTTCAAGAAAAAAGGAGAGGGGTGGACATTATATACAGAGACTAGAATTTATGTATGTGCGTTGCACGTGTTAGTTTAAAAATTTTAAGGAGGGGGTAAGAGAAATGTGGAGGGTTCTTGAGTTTTATTTATCTATTAAAAAAATTGAGAGAGGGCCCTCCAACCAATCCCTATTTGCATTATATATATTAGAATTTATGCACGTGCATTGCATGTGTTAGTTTAAAAAATTTAAGAAGGGATGGAGAGAGAAATGTGTAGGGATGATATGAAATAAACAATTAATTGTTTTTTAAAAAAGAGAGAGACTATATATATATTTGGGTGAGATGATATGGAAGGTTTTAGATAAATAATTAATTGTTTTTTAGGAAAGAGAGAGTGTGTGTGTATTGGGAGAGATGATATGGAAGGTTACAGATAAACAATTAATTATGTTTTAGGTGAGAGAGAGTATATATATATATATATATAGAGAGAGAGAGAGAGAGAGAGATGATATTGAAGGTTCTAAATAAACAATTAATTGATTTTTAGGGAAGAGAGAGAAAGAGAGATGACGTGGAGGGCATGAGAGATGAGAGAGTTGATGTGGAAGGCTTGAGAGATAAGAATTTTTCTCATTTTTTCTATAAAAAAAAGAGTATATATATATTGGGAGAGATGATATGGAAGTTTCTAGGTAAACAATTAATTGTTTATTTGGAGGAGAGAGAGAGTATATACATATTGGGAGAGATGATATGGAAGGTTCTAGATAAACAATTAATTGCTTTTTATTTTAAAAAAGGAGGAGGGATGAGGTGGAAGGTTTGTGGTAAGAAAGATGATGTGGAGTGTTCTAAAGTCTTATTTATTTATTTTAAAAAAAGGGGAGGGGTGAGGTGGACGGCTTGAGAGGTGAGAGAGATGATGTGGAGGGCCTGAGGTGAGAATTTTTCTCATTTTTCTAGAAAAAATGAGAAGGGTGGACCTCTAACCAAGGGTATTTGCATTATATATAAATTAGATTTTGTGCACATGCGTTGCACGTGTTAATTAAAAAATGATTTTTTGGCAGAAGAGAGAGATGTGGAGGTTTCTTTGATGATAATTAAAAAATTAAGATTTTTTGGGAGAAGAGAGAGAGATGTGGATATTTTTAGATTATGTGGAGGTCTTTTTGATGATGTGGAGACTTGAAAATATAGGCTTTTTCTCTTTTATTATTTTTTCCTAGAAAAAAAGGAGAGGGGTGGACCTTTATGTAAATGGTATTTATATTATATATAGAAAGATATTTGTATTATATATAGAAAGATATTTGTATTATATATAGAAGATATAAATATATATTGGAAGGGATGATATGGAAGGTTCTAGATAAACAATTAATTGTTTTTTAGGAGAGAGATATGACGTGGAGGGCTTGAGAGATGAGAGAGATGATGTGGAGGGATTGAGAGGTGATAATTTTTCTCAATTTTTCTAGAAAAAAGAAAAAATGTGGACCTCTAACCATGGGTATTTGGATTATATAGAGAGACTAGAATTAATGCACGTGCATTGCACGCGTTAGTTGAAAAAATTTAAAAAGAGGGAAGAGAAAGAAATGTGGAGGATTCTAGAGTCTTATTTATTTTTTAAAAAAATTAGGAGAGCGTTCTCTAACCAATCTCTATTTGCATTATATATATACTAGAATTTATGCACGTGCATTGCACGTGTTAGATTAAAAAATTTAAGAAGAAGGAGAGAGAGAAATGTGGAGGGTTCTAGAGTCTTATTTATTTTTAAAAAAATTATATATATATATATATATATATATATATATATATATATATATATATATATATTGGGATAGATGATATGGAAGGTTCTAGATAAACAAATAATTGTTCTTTAGGAGAGAGATTACGTGGAGGGCTTGAGAGGTGAGAGAGATGATGTCGAGGGCTTGAGAGATGAGGATTTTTCTCATTTTTTCTTTTTTTTATAGAAAAAAGGAGAGGGATGTATATATATATATATATATAATATATATATATATATATATATATATATATATATATATATATATTGGGAGATAAGATATGGAAGGTTCTAGATAAACAATTAATTGTTTTTTAGGAGAGAGAGAGTATGCATATATATATTAAGAGAGATGATATGGAAGATTCTAGATAAACAATTAATTGTTTTTTAGGAGAGAGATATGATGTGGAGGGCTTGAGAGGTGATGATTTTCCTTATTTTTTTATTTCTATTTTTCTAGAAAAAATGAGAAGGGTGGACCTCTAACTAAGGGTGTGTATATATATATATATATATATATATATATATATATATATATATATATATATATATAGAAGGTTCTAGATAAACAAGTAATTGTTTTTTAAGAAAGAGAGAGATGATGTGGAGGGCTTAAGAGGTGAGCATTTTTCTCCTTTTTTCTATTTTTCTAGAAAACAAGGAGAAGAGGTTATCTTTATATATATTGGGAGAGATGATATGGAAGGTTCTAGATAAACAATTAATTGTTTTTTAGGAAAGAGAGAGATGATGTGGAGCGCTTGAAAGGTGACAGAGATGATGTGGAGGACTTGAGACGTGAGGATTTTTCTTCTTGTTCTATTTTTCTAGAAAAAAGGAGAAGGGTGGACCTCTAAGCAAGCAAGGGTATTTGCATTATATATATATATATATATATATATATATATATATATATATTGGGAGAGATGATGCGGAGAATTCTAGATAAACAATTAATTGTTTTATTGGAGGAGAGAGAGATGATGATGTGGAGTGCTTAGAAGGTGAGAGAGATGATGTGGAGGGCTTGTGAGGTAATGATTTTTCTCCTTTTTCTTTTTTTTTTAGAAAAAAGGAGAATGGTGGACCTCTAATCATGGGTATTTGCATTATATATACGAGATTTCTAGATTACGTGGAGTTTTCTTTGATGATGATAAAAAATTTAATTTTTTTTGGGAGGAGAGAGAGAGAGATGTGGATGTTTCTAGATTATATGGAGCTCTCTTTGATGATGTGGAGGTTTGAGAATGTGGGATTTTTCTCCTTTTTTTTTTCTCATAAAAAAGAGAAAGGGTCTTCTAAGCAAAAGCTATTTGCATTATATATATATATATATATATATATATATATATATATATATATATATATATATATATATATATATATATATATTTGGAGAGATGGTGTGGAGAATTCTAGATAAACAATTAATTGTTTTATGGGCGGAAAGAGAGAGATGATGATGTGGAGAGCTTAGGAGGTGAGAGAGATGATGTGGATGAGCTTGAAAGGTGAGAATTTTTTTTTCTTTTTTTCTAAAAAAAGAAGAAGGGTGGATCTTTAACCAAGGGTATTTGTGTCACGCCCCGCTTCCCAAAATACGGAATACGAGGGGTTGACAAGGCCAGCCATGCTCCTACGGTCAAGGAAATGTCCTGCCGTAGTCACACTTCGGCTTCTAGTTTTTCATGGTAAGCAGTAAATGATGCGCAGGTAATGAGAAATGCAGTAACTGAATAAAACAATGTAAAGAACTGACCTGAGGGAAACAAATGGGATAAAACTCTGGATAACAAGTCGAGGTGTCTGTAATATACGTCTAGTCCTGGTCCAGGCTAAATCTTCTCCTCACACTGAGCATGCATACTCAGGTCGTCAGAGCGACACAATAGCAATATAATATGTATACATTCAGATGATAGTTCTAACAGTAATAATAGATATGTGAAGCAGTGAATCAATGACATCATGAATATAAATGTGTAGTAACCAATGCAGCGGAATAGTAAAGCAGTAGAACGATATGTCACGTATGACAACACAGTATATAAGGAATATAAATGCCAGTATCCCTATCAGTCTCTAAGTCTCACTGTACAGGTCACTAAGCCTATCGTCAGTCCAAGTATGAGAATCAACCACTCGCGAGTGTCCTCCACCCAAGGGTAGAACCCAAGGGCAAGGGACCACGGGCCCAGCATGTAACATGTATATCACGGTGTATATCACATACCCTGTAAATCGCCATATAACTCCCTAAATATATAAGCCGGCATGGGACTCCCGAGATTCTGTTGAATTCACACTTAAACTACCCCACACCCCGTGGTCTACATCAAACGCTAGCCATAACCCTAAACACTAATCGATCCGTGACAAGTCTGCACGAGAACTGGAGGCAGGACCTCCATCAAGCACGTCCCGACTAATACCTAGGATAAATGGCAGAGTCTGGTGCCTTATCTGTGACACCCGTGCAAGCGCTTCCATAAGTGTCCCATACCACTTATAGTCACACATACACGCATCCCACAGACGTCGACAATGCAATAGAATAATAGGGTCACTGATTGTGTACAAGTACGTATCACTTTCACTTAATCACGGATACACGAACACTGACGTCCTTGCCACAATCACCACTAAAATCTAACACTGGGTAAATGCATGATATCACTAGGTTATCACTACAATGATATGGGTATGATATGATGCGTGAACAGTAGTATATAAGCACGATTAAAGTGTCACAAGAACAGTATTTTATCACTTGCACGATTTATCATGAAACGTACATATATAATTTAGCGAAACGATAAACAGATAGTAATTAGTATGTTCAGTTGTCCATCCATCGAATTTAGTTTCAAGCCAATCGGGTTCCAGGATCATTAATTATAGCCATTTCATTTTAAGCGCTTGCGGCTGGAAATCCGGTTTCAGAATCAGATGTCCTTTTCGGAACGCATTTTAACCCCAGTTGGGATCAGAATTTAGCGACGCTACAGTTGGATGGATTCTAGGGTTTTCAGTAAGGTTTTCAACGCAACAGACGGATCTTTGATCGTGTCTGTACATCAGGAGATATACACTGTTTACTATTAATATGTAAATTCTGATTCTGTTGGGACTGTTATGCGTCCCGATCTTCTAAATTACAGATTAAATATCAGACGGTAACGAAACAGAATGGAACCAATTGTGTTGTCTAGCTAACAGATTTACCTATAATAAACAGCGGAGTTCCGCAACCTACGAGTTGAGAAAATCCTGTGGTACTCAATACGGAACAGCAAGCAACGACTGGGTTCGCTCTGGACTGCAGTCCAGAGTCGCACTCCGATACGAATATCATCACAATTTAAGTACAGGAATATCAGGAAACCAATATAGGGTTAAAGTTCATCGAGTCGTCTTCGATTTGAGCCCTCGAACGCGCCATTCTAGTGTGTATATGATTTATGGTGAATTTAACGATTTTCAGATGCAAGAAAATTCCAGTTTTACGGTTAAACTTGAGGGTAGTTGTTTTAGTCATAAACGGTCATATTTTCCAACGAAATCCACACACTACATTCACAGCCATACGGGCCGGACTAAGCTATTAAGTTCCGTCAAATTAGAAGGGTATTGCCATTGAAACCATACATCAAACAAGTAAATAGTATAAGTTATCCAGAAATATTAACATTGCAATCTATACGATTGGGTTTATAACATAATTAGATTAGCATGAAGCAAGTATAAAACTTGCCTGGAGACGCACGGCAGTGAAGTACAGCACGGCCAGGTCACGGGCACGGAAGTAGCAATCACACGACGAGCCTCGGCTAGGCTTGGGCTTGGCTCGAGTTTGAGTAGAGGTTGTTGCGGGCTAAGGCGGTGTCGGAGCTGGGGATCGCTGATGCTGTCGAGGCCGATGGAGGGATTGCAGAGAAAGAAAGGAAGAATTTAGAGAGAGAAGGGGTTAGAGAGAGAGAGAGAGAACAGAGTGAGAGGGAGAGAGAGAGAAAGAAAACAGAGTGAGAGAGAGATCACAGAGAGAGTTGGAGAGAGGGAGATTGCAGGGAGAGGGAAAGAGCTAGGAAGAGGGAGAGGGTGCAGAGGGACGACGACGATGATGTTGTTGACGGTGACGAGAACGTGGGGGTCGGAGTTGAAGGTGAAGCGGAGGGGATCGACTTGAGCTCGAGAGAGAGGGGGTCGAGACAGGGAAGGAGAGAGGGGACCAGGGAGTTTGAGTGGTGGGAGTGAGGAAGAGATCAAGAGAGAGAGAGTCGAGGATGGTGGTCGAGGGAGGCGAGCTCGGTGGGTGATGGGGTGCCGGCAAGATTGGTCGGGGCTGTGGGTTCGAGGATGCAGGGGCTCGCGAATATGGGTTGGGTTTGCAGGCGAGGGGGAAAGTGGAGTGCTCGGGTGAGGAGGTGGTGGCGACGACGACGACGACGATGGTGATGAGCTGCGGCGAGGTGGATTTTGTGGTGGGGAGCTGGGTGCAGGGGGAAACAGTGGTGAGGCAGTGAGGGGATGAGATGATCTGGGTTTGTGAGAGGGAGTGAGGGAATGGGTACGAGGGCGTGAGGGAGAAGGAAGAGTGCACTAATTGGGGAGCGGGTCGTGTGGAACGTGCGCTGCGACGAGGGCGTGGGCGGAGGAAGCGGGTCGAGGAGTCAATGGCGTGGCGGAAGAAGGGGAGAGCCGTTGGAGAAGAGGGAGAAATAGGAGCGGGTCGGGTCGGCGTGAGGCGGGCGCGATGCTGAGGAGGCGTGGGCTGAAGGAATGGGCCGGGAAAACTTTGGGCCGCAGGAAAAAGTCTTGGGTTTTAAATTATAAAAGAAAACTGGGCTGGGGCCGAAGGTTTGGGCTGAGTGAATTATTAAAGAAAAATATTTGATGGGAAGGAAATGGGCCGGTTTGATCCTTTATAATATTAAGTAAGAAAAATGGTATTGGGCTTGGAAAAATAATTACAGTTTGGGTTTGGGTTTATGGTTCAGGATAAATAACTAGAAATCGGATTTGGGTCCAGGGCTGACTTTAGACGGAGAAATATACATAACATTTATTTTGTGTTTAAATTCAATAACGGGAAAACGGCTGAGCCAGAGGAAAGAAAGGTAAGATCTGGGTTTTATAGGATTTTGAAAATAAATAAATAATTATAAATAAATTTTATAGGTAAAAAGAAAAATACGGGTATAGACGTACAAAAGGTGCTGGGTATTACAATTTGCATTATATATAGATATATTGGGAGAGATGATATGGAAGGTTCTAGATAAACAATTAATTGTTTTTTTAGGAGAGAGTATATATATATATATATATATCTTCTTTATATATAATGTAAATACCCATGGTTAGAGGTCCAGCCTTCTCCACTTTTCTGGAAAAGAAGAAAAAAGGAGAAAAATTCTTACCTCTCAAGTCCTCCATATCATCTCCCTCATCTCTTAAGCCCTCCATATCATCTCTCTCTCCCCTAAAAAAACAATTAATTATATATCTAGAACCCTCCATATTATCAATCCCTTTTTTTAAAAAAAACAAATAAATAAAACTCTAGAACCCTTCACATCTCTCTCCACCTCTCCCCCTTTCTCAAATTTTTTTAAACTAACAGATGCAACGCACGTGCATAAATTCTAATATATATATATATATATATATATATATATATATATATATATATATATATATATATATATTGGGAGAGATGATATGGAGGATTCCAGATAAACAATTAATTGTTTTATGGGAGAGGAGAGAGAGAGATGATGATGATGTGGAGGGCTTAGGAGGTGAGAGAGATGATGTAGAGGGCTTGATGATTTTTCTTCTTTTTTCTTTTTTTCTAGAATTTTTCTAGAAAAAAGAAGAATGGTGGAATCTAACCTATTTGCATTATATATAGAGATTGTATTATATATAGAGATATTGGGAGAGATGATATGGAAGCTTCTCGATAAACAATTAATTGTTTTTTAGGAGAGAGAGAGTGTGTGTGTATACATATACATATTGGAGGAGATGATGTGGAGGATTCTAGATAAATAATTAATTGTTTTTTGGGAGGAGAGAGATGATGAGAAGGGCTTAAGAGGTGAGAAAGATGTTGTGGAAGGCTTGAGAGGTGAGGAATTTTCTTATTTTTTCTTTTTTTCTAGAAAAAGGAAAAGGGTGGACCTCTAACCAAGGGTTTTTGCATTATATATAGAGATATTGTGAGAGATGATGTGGAGAATTCTAGATAAACAATTAATTGTTTTATGGGAGAAGAGAGAGATGATAAAGTCTTAGGAGATGAGAGAGATGATGTGGAGGGCTTGAGAGGTGAGAATTTTTCTCCTTTTTTCTAGAAAAAAGAAAATGGGTGGACCTTTAACCATGGGTATTTGCATTCTATATAGAAATTATGCGAGGAAAGAGAGAGAGATGATGATGTGGAGGGCTTAGGAGGTGACAGAGATGATGTGGAGGGCTTGAGAGGTGATGATTTTTCTCTTTTTTTATAGAGAAGGGTGGACCTCTAACCAAGGGTATTTGCATTATATTTAGAGAAGAGATATTGAGAGAGATGATATGAAAGGTTCTAGATAAATAATTAATTGTTTTTAGGAGAGAGATTATATATATATATATATATATATATATATATATATATATATATATATATATATATATATATATTGGGAGAGATGATGTGGAGGATTCTTGATATAAATAATTAATTGTTTTATGGGAGGAGAGAGAGATATGATGATGTGGAGGGCTTAGGAGGGATGAGAGATAATGTGAAGGGCTTGAGAGGTGATGATTTTTCTCGTTTTTTCTAGAAAAAAGAGAAAGGGTGGACCTCTAACTATGGAAATTTGCATTATATATAGAGATTGCATTATATATAGAGATATTGGAAGATATGATACGGAAGGTTCTAGATAAACAATTAATTGTTTTTTTGGAGAGAATATACATACTTATATTGGGAGAGATGACATGGAGGATTCTAGATAAACAATTAATTGTTTTATGGAAGGAGAGAGATGATAATGTGGAGGGCTCAAAAGGTGTGAGAGATGATGTGGAGGTGAGGATTTTCCACACTTTTCCTTTTTTCTAGAAAAAAAGGTGAAGTGTGGATCTCTAACCATGTGTATTTGCATTATATATAGAGATATTGGAAGAGATAATATGGAGGATTCTAGATAAACAATTATTTGTTTTATGGGAGGAGAGAGATGATGATGTGGAGGGCTTAGGAGGTGAGAGAGATGATGTGGAGGGCATGAGAGGTGAGGATTTTACTCCTTTTTTCTTGAAAAATGGAGAAGGGTGGAATTCTAACCATGTGTATTTGCATTATATATAGAGACTAGAATTTATGCACGTGCGTTGCACGTGTTTAAAAAATTGAGAAGGGAGGAGATGGGGTGAGAGATATGAAGGATTCTAGAGTTTTATTTATTTACTTTTTTAAAAAAAGAGGATTGATGACGTGGAGAATTCTAGATAAAACAATTAATTGTTTTATGGGAAAGGGAAGAGAGAGAGATGATGATGATGTGGAGGGCTTAAGAGTTGAGAGAGATGATGTGGAGAGCTTGAGAGAGAATGATTTTTCTCATTTTTTCTTGAAAAAAGGAAAAGGATGAACCTCTAACTAAGAATATTTGCATTATATATAGAGATGTACATTTGACAATGTCATATTATATATGGATAAAGTTTAAGTAGGGTGGTATTTTTCCTTCAGTTTAATGTAGAGAATCGGTTGGGTTGTTCAAAAGAGGAAAATGGAGCTAGCGTAGACCGCAAGAACCCAGCCTCATAGGACGGGACCCATCCCAACTTCACCATAAGAGCTCTATCCCTCTATTGGGACTTGGCTGCCGCAATAATGTAGATATGGTCGATTGCAACCCTATTAACTACTTTTCAAAGAGTTTTTAAGTCGGTTACTGGGGCGTGTCAAAGAAAATGTTACTCCCTCCATTCTCAACAACTTGTACTTTTAGGAAGTTTTTTTGTCCTAAATTACTTATGCTTTTACGACATAGAAGTGGAAGGTATAGAATTTAATGGAAGATATATGGAGGATAAGTAACTGGAGAAAGTGTCTGTTAATCTTCAAATAATAAGTTCTAAATAAGAAAATTTTTGGGACATTAATGTCTTGATAGGTGTCGCTTTCATGGAAGACATCTGGACCAAAGCCTACCCGCCAACACCGCTCTCGTTCTTTACACGCTTCTAAACACGTAATCAGCCTAACTCATTGTTAATGTCACCAAATTAGAATATAAAACGATTCTTAATTTAGTAGTAGTAGATATTTTCATCCATCATGATTCATACCACATCATCACTCTGATGAGCCCAAACCTTTAATAATGACAAATTAAGTAAAAGAATGAAATTTGAACATTATTCCTCCTCCTATCTACTCTCAATACTCTCCCCTTCTTCCATCATTGAAATTTTCATAGAAGCCCAGAATGATTACACTTTTTACAAATAACAATTACATGAACTACAATTTTGAATGTTGCTGGCTTCAAAAATATTCCTACCTCATACGAACCAATTCACAGCAAACCCAAAAAAGGAAAAAGAAAAAGGAAATTTAAATTCCATTGCAACTCTACTCAACCAGTAACATACACTTCTTATCTCAACCCCCTTCCATGCTTCATGGAATTTTTTTCTTCACAGAAGCACTCAGACATTTACAATTTTACATAAGTTAATTACTACAAACTTCTCCTAAGATCAACCACCACGACACTAATGTTATCCGCGCTGTGCCTCGCCAGCGCCAGCTTCGTCAGCAGCACGGCCGCGTCAGAGCAAGCCTTACCGGACCCACGTGCATTCCCACGCAGGCAGATCCTCGCGGCATCGCACGCCATCTCGTTGCTCACCACATCCCATAGCCCGTCGCTTGCTAGAATCAAACACTCGTCGTCATCGGATCTCTCCGTTACGGTCACTTCTGGTTCTGATATCACAAATGGTTTCAGATATCCGTCACCTATGGCACGGGACATGGCGAGCACGCCGAGAACACGGGCGCCGTCCCAGTAGATCACGCGGCCTCCGGCGTCTTCGATTCGGCTCAGCTCGTCGGGCCGGTCCGGCTGAAATCAACATGGGCAAAATCGTCATTTCTCTATGTCGCACAATAAGAATTATGATGAGAATTCAGACAGCCTATTGATTATTTTTCAGTTTCTTTTTTTTTCCTTCCCTATATACCTTGTGATCGGAGGAGAGCGGGACGGCCTCGCCCTTCCGGCAGAGCACCGCGCGCGAATCGCCGCAGTTCGCGACGACTATCCGAGCCGAGTCCACGACCGCCACAACGGCGGTGGACCCCACATGCTCGCACTTTGGTATCTGCAGCTCGCACCGGCAGCTCAAACTCCGATCCCCGCCCGTGCAACTCGCCACCTCGCCATCCATTTTCGCGAAACTCGCCTCCATGATACGCTTCCAGTTGCTATCTTCGCCCGATCCGGTACCGATGCGGCCCATCTCCCCCGACACGATCTCGTGCATCCGTTCCTTACACGAAACCGCCACCTGAATTAACAAAATTACAAAATGCGTCACAAAACGGTGAGAAATGCAAGAGAAAAAAACACTTATATTTATTTTTAAAAAAGTCCTTTATAACTTACATGAGAGCATCCGTGGCCGTCGAAGACGCCGAAGAAGTGGGACCGGCCGTTAACTTTAACGAAATCAGGGCGGATCGAGACGGCGTCCTCCATATCTCGCCGCCGGCCGATAACGGACGTTTTGCCGTACCTCAAGTACGAAGCGTCGACGTTCGCGCTCGATCTCAGATCCAAGCTCGAATCTTTCTCAAGCTTATGCCTTTTCCTATCGATCTCGTCGGAGACGGCCGCGGATTCGATACCGGCGACGAATTTGAACCGTCCGAGCTCCAGCCGCCGGAGCCGCAAAGAACGGGGGCTAAGGTCGATCTCTTTGCTCATGGGTTCGGTTTCCTTAGCTACTTCGCAGCAGATCTCCGCCATCGAAACCCTAAAGGTGCGAACTTTCTCTCTCTCTCTCCGTGTGTGTTCGAATTTTTTCGAAATCGAAACGCTGGGAACCCAAGGATTAAGAAGGGGAAGAGCCCGCCCACGGGCAGCTGCCCGTTTCGAGCACGGGCAGGGAGACGTGGCGGAATAACGAATGAAATCGTAGCCGTTGGTTTCGTTGAGATGGACGCGTGGTATGGGCTTAGGTGAGCTGACGAGGCACGTGGCTTCAGTGGGGGCCGCGAGAGTTCGGTTCGGGAGGGGCCATGTGAAAGTTCGGGACACGTGGCGACTTTTTGAGAATTGGGCCACGTTTCAGGAGAGTTTGGGGTCTGACGCCGTTGACGTCTTGACCAACATGTGTTGTGCGTAGAGGTGGCAGGTGTTCCTGTGATGTGTGTGAGGATCTTTTTATTTTTGGTTTTTAACTCGCAGCCCCTCCCCCCACACCCAATATACTAAATTCCATTCTAAACCCCCAAAACTTGGTATTTATTTTTTACCCCTAAAACTAATAATATACATCATTTTACCCAAAACGATTTCTGTCGGGAAAAAACCCGTTAACTTTAACTTTTCTCCATAGAATTTAGATTTACTATTTACCCAAAAACAATAAGTAAGACTGTAGAATCATTCAATTTCTTCATGGTTAGAGAAAAATGTTGAAAATGCTTCTGATTTTATGGCCGATTTGAGAAATATGCAGCATAAACCTAAACAATAATTTCAATTTGGAAAATGAGAAATTGTTCTATTTTAAAGAAAAACCTGATGTTAAGTCGTTAAAAGTTGACGGAAATTGTAAAGAGGGGGTAAAATGAAGTATATCTTATTAGTTTTAGAGATAAAAGGTAAATACCAAGTTTTGGATGTAGAACGGAATTTGATGTGTTTTAGGGGGGCTATAAGTAAAACCCTTTTATTTATTATTTTTTTTGAATTGGACTGGGTAAAACAAAGTTGACACGTAATAGACTCCTTTGAACCATAAATTTGAACCATAAAAATATCCTATTTGATTGAATATTATATTAAACATACTTTACCTCCCAGGTATTGTAAGCTATTATAAACTAAAATAAAAAAATACTTGTTCATTAATTGACTTTCATTTTTAATACTAAATATAATAAATAATAAACTTCTTTTGATCTATTCTTCAAATAAACCTATCCACCTCATCAACCTAATTAAATATTTTGATTGACTCTAATAAATTCAAATTTCACAAAACCTCTCCTTATCTCTTCTCTAAGCAAATACATCTAGATATCAATATATAAGCCACCCTTTTCAAAATATTGAAAGATACTCTTCTAAACTTTATTATTACACCTTTATATTTAAATCATATAATATATTTTAAATAGTTATTTCTTATTTTGGACCCCCAACTTCCGTATTTTCAAAAAAGATACCCAAACTTGGTATTTTTAAAACGGACAACCCAAACTTTCTTCGTTAACTAAAAAGGACATTTCCGTTAGTATAGTTTTAGTTTAGAAGGTTAGTTAAGTTAACTAAACTTAAATTAAATATTTAGTTTAATTTATCCCCTCTTCTTCCTCCCATCATTTCTCTCTCCTCTCTTTCCCCTCCAATAAAGCCTCCATGGCCTCCTCCTTCTTTACTCTCTCCTCGTTAAAACTCTCTCCTTTCCATCACCCTCTTCTTCTTCCTTTTCTCTCCATTAAAACTCTCATCTTCTTCATCCTTCTCTTTTTCTCTCCTCACCTTAATCCTCAAACCCATCCTCACTGCCTCCTCCTCTAATCACTATGCATCACATTCTGTCTCCTCTACCACCGCCGTCGTCGGAATTGCTACCTCCACCATCCTCTCCCTCTTCCTCCACTTCTCCTCTTCCACCAAGCTCTAACCCTCATCCTCCTCTTCTTCTCTTCTCATGTACCGCCGCTTCCCTTTTCTTCCCTGTCTCCTTCCTTTCCTCCGCTCACCCCCTCTTTTCGTCCATAAGTTCTTTGTTAATTGGAATCTAAGTAAAACAACTATAATGACTATAATTATATCTAATTAATAGAATTTAGATGTTAATCGGATGTCACTTAACTAGGTGTTTTTTTTTAAGTTAACTCTATAGGTTTAGAGAGTGCTTTTTAGAAGAACTGAGTTTGGCGTGTTTTTTTTAAATATGAAAGCTTGGGGGGTCCAAAATAAAAATCCTCCTTTCCTACTATGAAGAGAACTATCATGTTTATGTTCCTAGCGTCCTGGCCGTCGATCTCGGCCGTTGCGGAACAAAAAAATTTTGAGTTTAAAATACTTGGGGCCAGAAATAACTACCTAGAATCGAAACCAAACATGAAACTAGCAATCTACAAAGATATTATCTACTGTGATAGAAGCAATATACCGAATGATCCGTATCCTTCGGTCTTCTACCATCATCCTTAACTTCTAGAGGTGTCCTGGATCGAACTTGATTGCCGGTCTTCCTCCATCGAAAATGATCCACCCGAGGGAAACGATGCAAGATCCAGCTTCACTTAGCGAAACAATCGACGCTCCAAGGTCGCTAACAATGAAGAGTGGGAATGTAGGAATATATCACTATCTTTTTCTCTCATATAATATGCTCAAGTGAGCAATCAAAGAAAAAGAAGAAGGAGGTGAGGAAAACCCAAGAGCATGAGCAACTCAAGAAAAAATATGGCTAAGTCTTAAAAAGAATGAATGAATATTTTATGTAGAAAATATCTCCTCATTTATCAACCATGGAAAAAAATATCTCATATTATTTTCTAATAAACAATCAAGAGTCATATATACCTACATACCTCAATCATGCTCATGCCACCTCACCCTCCACCTCATTTATAAATGACAAATGATTTTCTAAAAAGAAAATCAGATAATGAGGTGTCCAACTTCTAGAAAATATTCCGTATAAATATGAAATACAACCCGGTATACGTATCGAAATACATATACGCATATTCGTATAAAAATACGAATAGCCAAGAGAGAAAATGAATAGTGAACAATAATACTAGAAAGAAAATGAATAGTGAACAATAATACTAGAATATATATATATATATATATATATATATATATATATATATTATTAAATCAAAACTTGATTTAATAATCCGGCTTAATCTTAAACCGCTAGTATTATCAACCACCCGATTAAAGTCTGTGTAGCATGTACACATATTTAATCGGACACCTGTATGTACCAACATACGCCATCTACATCATATCGTCTGAACCGTGAAAACGCTCTGTGGGAATCTAAAGACTCGTCAATACGGTGGCAGTGGGTTTAACCATAAGCACGTCAGCGGCACTAGCTGTATGTAACGGCTATCCAGGTATTGAACGAAAGGAAGGCCGGTGAGCAAACTCATCCGTACCCCTACTGAGCCTGTCAGTGAAAATCTCCATACAATCTGGTCTGTTCGTCTAAGAGTATCACATATTGGGTCTGGAGAGGTGGATAAAGTCAGACCCCTAATAATACGATATTTCGTGTCGGTGTGAGGTCTATCACCCACTGAGAAACTACCGATCCAAATCAGTAATTCTCGTCTACCTTGGCTAAGGATTCTGGTGATGGACACCCGTGCACAGTGCGACATCAACCCACAATACCGGGAGAGACGAATCCCCGACGATCTGCTCACCACCTCTATGTGGCTCGGGACTGTACCCAACTAAAACCTATTTGCACGACTCCTTTGAGCCATGGTAGGGCAGTAATCAAAACATAGTGGAAACTCACATGAGACAAATGACGATCTCAGGTTGACAGACTAAGCTGTACTTATGTCACCTGAGAACTGCTATCTGATAATAGGTATAATACCATCTAGCATATTCCCGGTGAGTCCGTCCAGTATAACTCATAACCCAATGAGCACCTGCATACTATCTTAGGTGACTAATTAACACCAATGTCTTGTGAGACCGGCCAACGCCCCTCGTCTGGGTCTTGAAAAGTATACATTAGTCTACTCCGGAGTATCGATGCCCAGTCTCGATACTCTCTCGACTAGGGACATTTAAGGATGTGGTTATAGATCACCAAGCTCCCACGTATATGATCGCCATCATAATACTGGTAGTCAAGTAAGAATCCTATGGGTTCTATCAACATGTAATAGTGATCTGTAATGCCACATAAAGCATGTACATGATGATAGAGACAAACCAGATAGCATACTATCATTTCTAGTAAGACTGTTCTACCCATATAGGTCCTCCCTCAATCATCACAATCGCGTGCCTGCGATTACAATAATTGACTTGAGGGCACTATATCCAACAATCTCCCACTTGCATTTAAAACTAATTGTTGCGGTGTCGCATACTCACAGCCCGTGTGATACTGAACACCCAACATCTCTACTAATCAGTCTCGCAAAGCTTGTTTGCGAAACTATCGCGTTCGAGAAACAGCCTCAGTGAGTGGATCCGCTCCAATATTTCTATCTTTATCTTTCTATATCTTAATATTGCGGAGAAAGACTATCTCCCGAAATGAGCGATACCGGTCTTAGAATTTGTTTGGATATCTGATTGGACCAAGTTCATAGATGAACTCCAAATCCAACAAACTTCTTACACCGTATTATCTACTGAATTTAATCAGTATTCTGTGCCATGCCATCCTCAGTATCTGCTTGGACCATCTGTCCAACATACTGCCCCTCAGAAGAGGGAAAACTATAATTCTGACAGCCACTCTGTCATCCAGGTCACCTTTGGAAGCCTAAAATGATAACCGCCTCCTTAAAGAGGCTGCCATTACTATATACTAAGAATATTCTCTTATGTTCATAACTGCTTCTCAATATTTCTCCAGGATTGGATTAATATATACTTATTGCAGCCAGTGCAAAAGCAATATCTGGTACGGTACTTGACATCTAATGATTGGCTCAATTGTCTAAGCAAGTGATATGTCTGAAAGGTTATGCTAACGCTCTGGCCATTATTCGTGGCCATTTGCGGAACAAAAATTTTACAACGATTTAAACTTGGCGCTAGAATAATCCTAAACCGGTTCTAACCATAAACTTAACTAGCAATAAGAGAAGCTCTATCTACTATGATAGAAATTATACCTAAAGAAACAAGTCCTTCGGGTCTTCGCTCCTCTCCTTTGGCTCCTCAAAAGATGTACGGATCGCGCTTAAACTTCGGCCTCCTCGCGTCAAAGATGATCCACCCGAGAGTGCCTACTTTAAGCTCCTAATCGAGATAACTAGGGTACTTAGAATGCTAATCTAAGTAGTCTAGATGAAGTAGAGTGAGATGATTGATTAATATGTCTCACTAACCCTAGATTTCTCAACTCATGAGATAATTAGGGTTAGAGATTAGAAGAAGAGAGCAAGGAGAAGATGAGAGTGTTCAAGTGAGAATAGAATATCATCAAGTGAAGAATGACTAAGTGTTGTGTATTAATAATGCAAACTAATAATGCCACACCAAAATATCTAGATACCACAAAAATATCTAGATACCACCTTGCATTAAAAATTCACAACAAAAGAAAATATCAAGTATACTCCAATAGTAAAGAATGAGTCATGCCATGAGTCACCAAGTAGCCATACTTCATTTAAACCAAATAAACACCTCATTTCTCCACCTCATTAACCATTAACAAAAATGGTTAAAACAAATAATGAGGCGTCTTCTTCTAGAAGTACTTGCACAATTACAAGAATGCCCCTCACCGTATATACATACTCGTATCCGTATTCCGAAAAATACGAATATAAAGAGACAAAAAAATCCGAGAATATAATATTAGGATTCGGTTTAAAACAAAGCCCATTAGTATTATCCGCCCAAACATCACACGTGCACAAGTGCACGTATGTGATCGAAATCTTGCCGTAAAACCATACGGCCTCTACATCGTTTCGCCCGAAGCAGGGAACCCTTTGTGTGGGACTCTAAAGACTCGACAGTGTGTTGGCAGTGGGTTTAACCACAAGTACGTCAGCATCACTAGTTGTACGTAACGGCTATCCAGGTACCTGTCGAAAAGGAAGGCCGCTGAGCAAACTCGTCCGATCTCCTACTGAGCCTATCTGTGACAATCTCCGTACAGTCTAGTCTCTTTGTCTAAGAGTATCGCATACTGAGTCTACGGGGTGGTAAACGTCAGATCCTAATAACCCAATAATTCGTGCTGATGAGGCTCATGACCAATCCGGAAAACTACTGATCAACCTATCGGTAAATCCCAACTGCCTTGGCCAAGGTCTTATGGTCCTGACCAACCGACCACTGTACGATATCGACTCCTAATACCGGGAGAGATGAATCCCCAATAATCGCTCACTGCCTCCATGTGGGTCGGGATTGTACCCAATCAAAACTTGTTTACACGACTCAGTAGAGCCGTGGTAGGGTAGTGATCAAAGCACAGTGGGAACTTACACGAGACAAATGATGATCTCAGGTCCGAAGACTAACCTGTACACATGTCACCTGAGAACTTCCATCTGACGATAGGTATAGTATCATCTGGAAGTTCTCCGCGAGTACGTCCAGTGTACTCACACCCAGTGAGCACCTGTATACGATCTTAGGTGCATCAGACCAATGGCTGTGGGACCAACCATCGTTCCTCGTCGGGGTCTAGAAACGTATACACTAGTTTACTCTGGAGTATCAATGCCCAGTCTCGATACTCACGTGACTAGGGACCATCTAAGGATGTGCTTATGGACTACCTTGCTCCTACAAGTATGACCGCCATCACAACGCAGGTAGTCAAGCAAGATCCTACGTGTTTTATCAACATGTAACCGCAATATGTAATAACATGTATAACATATGCCATGTTAAGATAAAATCAAACCATAATAGTATACTACTGTATCAAGTCTTTATGAATATGTGCAAGCTGGATAAAATATCAATAAAAACAAATACACATATCATGATAAAGACAACTGAAATATTATACCATATAACTGAGCAAAAATGTCCTGTACATACATATCCCCAGCATCCACATGTATACATATACAATAATGGCATCTAGGGCATACATATCTAACAATCTCCCGCTTACACTAAAGGCCAGTAATTGGTGTACCGAATACCCAACATTTGCACTAAGGCCAGCTGCTGGTGTACCATATACCCAACATCTCAAAAAGTCGTTCGAACTGCGCTTGAGGGAGGGTCTTTGTAAATGGATCCACCGTATTTTCTTTAGTGTCCACTCTCCGTACCTCGATTTTATGGCGATCAATGATCTCCCTGATTAGGTGATACCACCTTAAGATGTGTCTGGATTTTTGATGGGACCGTGGCTCCTTCGCTAAAGTTATAGCCCCATTGTTATCGCAATACAAAGATATTGGATCAACAATGGACGGAACTACCTGAAGTTCAGCAATGAATTTCTTCATCCAGACCGCTTCTTTTGCGGCATCGCTTGCAGCAATATATTCAGCCTCCATCGTCGAGTCTGCAACGGTGTCCTGTTTGGAACTCTTCCAATACACCGCCCCTCCGTTGAGGGTAAACATAAAACCCGAGACAGACTTGCTGTCATCCTTATCACTCTGAAAGCTGGAATCGGTAAAGGACTCGACCCTGAGGTCTCCATTACCGTACACTAAGAACATCTCCTTAGTCTTTCTCAGGTACATGAGAATGTTCTTTACATCCGTCCAATGATCCTCACCTGGATTTGACTGATACCGGCTTATCACGCTAAGTGCGTAAGCAACATTTGGTCTGGTACACAGTATCACATACATTATAGATCCTACTGCCAAAGTGTAGGGTATAATGCTCATACGAACCCTTTCCTCATCAGTCTTGGGAGACATCTCTTTGGAGAGGGTGATTTCGTGCAGTGCGGGTATGTTACCTCGCTTGGAATCTTCCATACTAAATCTCTTTAGTACGGTCTCTATCTACCTGGACTGCAAAAGTCCCAATAAACTCTTGGATCTATTTCTGTAGATCTTGATCCGCAGAATGTA
Source organism: Agapanthus africanus (assembly GCA_030015575.1). NCBI lineage: Eukaryota > Viridiplantae > Streptophyta > Magnoliopsida > Asparagales > Amaryllidaceae > Agapanthus > Agapanthus africanus. The sequence continues at coordinate 167,088,527 of CM057337.1, forward strand.
CGGGGAATCATCCAGGTCCTTCATGGAGAACCTTTGTGATAAGAACAGCTTGACCGATTGTAACATAGGAATATCGTTTCCTATCAAAAAAATGTCGTCCATGTACAAGACTAGGAATTCGACAGTTCGTCCTACAATCTTCTTATAAATAAGGCTTCATCAAAATAGATGTTCCAACTTTGCGATACCTGTTGTAATCCATAAATGGATTTAAGCAACTTGCACACCTTCTCGCTGCTCCCACTGTCTACAAAACCTTATGGCTGATCCATATAAACGCACTCTTCCAAACTTCTGTTCAGAAAGGCCGTTTTTACGTCCATTTGCCAGATTTCATAGTCATGGAAGGCAGCAATGGCAAGTAGGATCCGAATGGATTTGAGCATAGCCACTGGAGAAAAGGTTTCGTCATAGTTCACTCCTGGTCTTTGATGAAAACCTTTTGCAACGAGTCTAGCCTTATAGGTTTCCACCCGCCCATCTACACCAAATTTTCTTTTGTAGATCCATTTGTATCCAACGGGTTTTACCCCAGGTGGAGCAATATCTAAGGTCCACACTTTATTGGTGTACATGGACTCCATCTCGGATCGCATAGCATCCAACCACTTATCAGAATCCCTACTGATAATTGCCTGCTGAAACTAGTAGGATCATCTTCTTCCAAAATGCAATTCTCTCGATTCCCGTCTATGAGAAAACTGTAGTATCTCTCGGGCGGATGAGAAATTCTACTAGATCTGCGGAGTGGCTGAGACTCGTCCGGGGTTATTGAATCTTGAGGTTCCACCAATTCTTCAGATTGAGTTTGTGGTTCCTGAATTTCTTCCAGTTCTACCGTACTCCCACTTGTTTCTTTTGCAAGAAATTTCCACTCTAAAAAGCTAGCATGGCCAGATACGTACACCTTCTGTTCCTCGGTGTTGTAGAATATATACCTATTGAATCCTTAGGATATCCCACAAATTTACATAAAACTGAACGTACCTGAAGTTTGTCCGGATTTTGTACTTTAATATAATCCGGACAACCCCATATCTTAATACGTTTAATATACGGTCTTTTACCATTCCATATCTCGAATGGTGTCTTAGGCACGGATTTGGATGGAACATCATTCAACAGATATGCCGCTGTCAAAAGCGCATGTCCACAAAATGAAAGAGACAACTCGACGTTACTCATCATGGAGAGAACCATATCCAATAGGGTACGATTCCTCTGCTCCGATACATCGTTGTGTTGTGGTTTATACGGAGGAGTAAGCTGAGAGAGAATACCATTCTCTTTTAGAAAGTCCCGGAATTCCGTGCTTAAGTACTCCCCTCCTCTATCAGATCGGAGGATCTTAATACTTTTTCCAGTCTGGTTCTCTACTTCATTTCTGTATTCTATGAATTTCTCAAAAGCTTCAGATTTGTGTTTCAAAAGATACACATATCTGAGCCTAGAGAGATCGTCAGTGAATGTGATGAAGTACGAGAACCCATCCCTTACATGTATAGACATCGGACCACACACATCACTGTGTATGAGTCCCAAGAGCTCTGCTGCTCTTTCTCCGTATCCGGTGAACGGAGATTTGGTCATCTTTCCCTTGATACAGGACCGACAAGTTTCATAAGATGAAAATTCAAACACATTCAAAAAGCCCATCTTTATGTAACTTACTTAGTCTTTTCTATGTGATATGACCAAGTCTACAATACCACAAGTAGGATTCGTTCATTTCTGAACTCTTCTTCTTGCGTGTGTTTTGTACATTGAGAACTGTTTTTTGATTTAGAATATAGATACCATTACACAGTGTACCTTCTGCAACTAACATCTGATTAAGGTAAATGTTCATGATATTTCTATCAAAAACAAACTTATATCCATCTTTATTAAATAAAGAAACTGATATGATGTTGCAAACCATGGAAGGTATATAGTAGCAATTGTTCAAAATCATAGTATTGTAATTTGGCAATATGAGGTGATATTCACCGACGGCTGCAGTATCAACTTGTGCTCCGTTCCCTACTCTGATGGACATATCACCAGGTCAAACCATCCTACTTTTTCTCAGTTCTCGTAATAAATTACAGATATGAGATCCTGATCCGGTATCTAATACCCAGGAGGTAGGACTGACCGAAAAACAGTTCTCAGTAATAAGAACACATGAAGAAGACGCAATAATGTGCTTCTTCTTCTTTAGGGTTATCAAGGAATTCATGCAATTCTCTTTCTCTTTCTCATACTCATGACCGCTGTCATAATTTAGAGCCGAACCGACATTCCCCAGCCCCAAATAAGAATTTGGATCGGTCAAGCGATGCATTTTTATTATCTTGATTAGGGCGTGAAATGGTTGCTACCTGGAGAGAGAGAAAAGAAACACTTAGCGTGTGCTCTTGTAAGATTAGATTGGTTATTAGTTTATCTAACCAGGATGGCTCCCACCGTTTCCTCGAATTCTCCATCAAATCTTAAAAGGAGAATTAGTCGGGATTAATCGCACGTTACAAAACTTGCTTAACCTTTCGGCCAGGCTAGTGTTAGTATTTCGAGGGAGGTTTTCCAACGGTTTTACGAAGTTCCTTAATTATGTAATCTATTTTCCCTGGAGGCGTAGCCCTGCTAACACTGTTCTAGACACCTACTTGGCTTATAGTATAGATTGTTAAGTGAAATAATCTTACAAGAGTAATCCTACTCATCAGTGGGATCGGGATCCAATTACCGTTGTGTGATGACCTAGATGGAATCCACTCTAGTCACCACACTTTAGAAGGTATGCTAAATCTACAAGTTTCCTGTATATTTGAAACCCCCGATCTGGTTTTTGCCCCTAGGACCTAAGTGACCTTGACTGAGCCATTATATCAAAAGATCCTAGTCAAGTTCAACCCGTCATTATCTTGATTGCATTAGACCCACCCGTACGAGTCCTTGATTGAGCCAAAATGACCGCACAACTGTCCTAACCAATCGCATCCAATACTACAGAAAAATATTACATAGCTACCGAGCACTACGCCTCGGCTGAGCACGACATACGTAGCACGAATGCTAAGCAATACCAATCCGAAATGACGGAGGGCTATGACTGGGTTTTTAGCGAAAAACCCTTTAACGTAATGAACTTGATATTGTTGAAGGAACCTGAGCAGTTTTGAAAAGGAATGGTTTAGGCTCCACTTTTGAAAAACCGGTGGTTTTCAAAAACTGAGTAATCTACAGTATAGACTTTTGCTCAAGAGTTCACTTCCTGTGAAGGGATCTCGGCTCTTGCCTTCTGGAATGAGGTGCTGGATATTCACTACCGAATACCACTATGCAAAGCGAAAGAATATAACTATAGTTTTTCGAAATTTGTTCCAACAACATCTTTTAGGTTTCTTATCTTGCATTAATCAAAATTAATGCGGTCCCATCAATTAATCCTATCACACCAGAAAAGAACGAAAATACAATGTACGTATATGCCATCCGCATTCTCTACTGGGTCCCGTCATCACCCGTTAGGTTACTTAACTAACGGCAGAGCGGGGGCTGGACTAGCGCGGGTGCAAAACATATACAACATCTACTAGTATATATATAAATATATATAACATTCGTCCCAGGCATGATAATAAGCAACGTCACAGAATCTCAGCAAGTAACACAGAATGGCAGATAATCTTGGAGCCTCGGGTTTCATTTGAGCCGCAAATAAAACCCGACGTTTCCGGTCATGTGGATAGCCTATGCAATGAAAACCTGGACCCCTACAAGCGCGGCAAGTTACCCGCCAATCCCATAAGTGAGGCAACCTCAATCAACAAAGTGAATGGGCCACCCAACACTTCACAGAATCCGATAGCTTGGGCGCCCCTAAGAGTGCGGCGAATAGCCCGCCAATTCTAAAGTAAAGCCCCCTCGTCTCAATACCATGAGATGCGAGCTTGTTGCCCTCTAGAACCCGGTTATTCATGCGCTCCACCTTGGGGAAACTTACTACAGAAAAGAAAAATAATATGTACAATGGTAACATCGACCTCAACCCGGTCGTGCCCCAATCAAATAATATACAACAGGCAGTAACTATTGTTCACATGTCGGACGCTCGCCCTGCAATAACAAATGTACAAATGAATCTCAACTGTACTACTAACATTGCACCACAGGCTATCCACCACGACTATCCAACTACAACCACAACACAAACACAGAACATCAACGTGAATATCATGTTCACAAACTCGTCTAAAAGAACATATAGCAGTTAGACGAGCTATACCGCTCTAATGATATTCATGGTCGTAGATAGTAATATATGTACTGAAACTATTAAACAGTGTTAAAAATAATGACTTCGAAATACCCCGAATTGCCCCAAAACATAAGATAATAGAATATCCAACCTAAACAAAAACAAACAACACCTGAAATCCTAAATCCAAGTAACAAGAACAAAAACAAAAACCAAAACTCAACCCAATTCCACTCTATTGAACTGGTAGGGCCGGACATTTTGGCACTTTGGCCGGCCATGAGGAGGTGGAATCATCTCGTTTTTTGTTTGTGTTCATCTCATAACTAAAGGAGCACTCTGCAACTGTTTAAAATTTTTTTAGAGCCTCTGAAAATTTTGACAGAAACTTGGATTTTTGTTTCGTGTTTCGGAGTTATTTCGGTTTCGTTACTTTAACATTGTTTAAACCTGCTAGTATAGGGTTTATGGGCTGGCTCTGATACTATGAAAGGTTATGCTAATGCCCAGGCCATCATCCGTGGCCATTTGCGGAACAAATTTTTTTATAATGATTTAAAATTGGCGTTAGAATAACCCTAAACCGGATCTAACCATAAACCTAACTAGCAACAAGAGAAGCTCTATCTACTATGATAGAAATTATACCTAAAAAAACAAGTCCTTCAGGTCTTCGCTCCTCTACTTACGGATCGTGCTTGAACTTCGACCTCCTCGCGTCAAAAATGATCCACCCAAGAGTGCCTACTTTGAGCTCCTACCTCCTAATCGATGTTAGTTGTATGTATGCCCTAGAGGCCATTATTGTACATATGATGTATATTATAGTGGATGCTTGGACATATATAGAGAGGACTTTCTTGCTCGACATAATAGTATGCTATTTGGTAGCTCTTTATCTTAACATGTATACTTGTCTCTTGATACTGTCTTATGGTTACATGTTGGTAAAGACCTTAGGATGTATACTTGACTACCAGGATTATGATGCAGATCATACCACTGGGGCCATGGTAGTCCATAAGTTCATCCTTTAATGTTCCTAGTCATGAGTGTATCGAGACAGGGCATCGATATACCAGTGTAGACTAGCGTATACGCTTCTCGACCCATGAGATGGGCGATGGATGATCCCATATCCATTGGTGTTTGACATCAAAGATGGTATACGGGTGCTCAGTGGAGACTGGGTACACTGGACGGACTCGTTGACAACTCCTAAATGGTATTATACCTGACATCAGATAGCAGTTCTCTGGTGACACTGGTACAGGTTAGTCTGTAGTCCCGAGATCGTCATAGAGTCTTGTGTGATTCCTACCGTGCTTTGATTTCCACCTTACCACATTCAAGAGAACGTGCAAAATGGTGGTTTTTGGGTACAGTCCCGAGTCACATGGAGGCAATGAGCGATATGAGGGGATTTCGTCTCTCCCGGTATTAGGGGTAGATGTCGTGCTATGCTCGATTGGCTATAACTGGAAGTCCCTGGCCAGGGCTGATTTGGAGATTTACTGGTAAGTGTTATCAGTAGTTTCTTGACCCGTTATGAGCCTCGTATCGGCATGACTTATCGAGTTATTGGGGTCTGACGTTTACCACCCCTAGACTGGATATGCGACATCTTAGACGAAAAGACCGGACTGTACGGTAGTGTTACTGACAGGCTTTACAGGAGCTAGAGCAGGCTTGCTTGTTGATCTTCTGATCACTCAATACCCGGGTAGCCGTTACATCCAGCTAGTACTGCTGATGGCTTGTGGGCGCTTGATATGATTATCACCTACTGCCGGCGTATTGACGAGTCTTTAGAGTCCTAAACAGAGGTTTTACTGGCTCAGGAAAAACGAAGTAGGAGCACATATGTGATATGTGCAGGACCGAGATTAATATGAGTATGTGATACCGTATTCTATTCTCGAGATATTTGTATCGGTCGGTTATATGTGATATAGCCGGGTTATCGAATCAAGTGTTGATTCGATAAGTTGGTACATATAATATTAGTCAGTTATATATGATATAGCCAGATTATTAAATCAAGTGTTGATTTGATAATTTAGTGTATAATTATATATTTGATATACTAGTTTACATTAACTAATATTATCTCACTTAAGCATTTATTTTTCTCACATGTGCACACTTAATATATATGTGATATATATTAATTGTGTTTTATTATGTGTCATGATTGATGATACATGCAACATGGGTGTATGAGACTTACACCATGATAAAGATAATGTAGGGTTTATTTATTATTGTAATTCAATCATTAGTTGAAAATTTGTCATATGGCATGAAGCTTCATGAAGCTTTGAGATCCATTGACTTAGTCCACTAGTTTTGTCTTACACTAGATATTTGTTAACCCAACCATTATCTAAACTCATGGTTAAGTCTCTACATGAGTAATATTAGATATTTTCTCACCCATGGTTGCCATTCACTCTCACAACATTATCTCTCTTCAACTTCTTCTTCAAGCTCAAGAGCTCTCTAGCTTTTGAGCAAGTGAGAAATATTAGTGAGAAAATCAATTCTAAAGTGAGCAAAAATCCTACTTCATCATCCTCTACTAAATTAGCATTTTAGTATAGGGTGTTGGCTTCACTAATCTCTCATTAGTGAAGTAGTAGCTTGGGTTAGTGTCTTCTCGACGTAGATCATCTTCGGCCTCGAAGACTTCAAGCAAGTTCATTCCTTTCTTCTTATGAAGCCATGATAGAGTCCGGAAGATCACTTCTTGAAGCGAAGAGACTACTACACGGAGCTATTTATGTGAAGGACTGGTCTACAAAGGTTGTATTCCTAGTTCACTTAGTTGTAAAGTAGTTTACAATATGTTTCGTATGATTCTCTAGTTAAAAATTCTAGTTTAGGGTTCTTTAAAACGGCAAAAATTTGAAAATGGCATGGACGATACCTCCCGAAACCTTGTTGTCGTTCATAGGAACCCTACAGTGGTATTAGAGCCTAGCTAGAGAATTTGACGGATTGTGTAGGATTACGAAACCGAAACAACTCCGAAACTTGAAACAAGATTCCTAGTTTCTGTCAATTTTAAAACGTGCTCTAAATTTTTTTTAAACAACTGCAGAATGTTGTATGAGATGCAACATGAATACAACCCAAATTTTAGCCCAAGTGCTCGGAAAATGGCCAGCCACTTTGCTAAAGAATCCGGCCTCCTCGGCCCCAGTTTGGCATTTTGGGTTGAAATTTGCACTGTGTTCCAGTCTCTGGGTTTTGGTGTTTCAGGTGTTGTTTGTTTTTGCTAAATTTGCATGCGATGTTAACTTTCTGCAAAGGCAACTCGGAGTGTTTCGTAGTCATAATTCTAACAGTTTTTCGGGTTATTTTAGACGATGTTAAAAAGTTCGAACGGATATCAATAACCTACTTTTTTCCTTGCTGGAAATTTTTCAAGTGTTGGATTTTTCCTTAGTTTAAAACTTTCAGAAAATCATGCAAGCAATTTTGTGGATCCTCTAGAAGAATGAAACCCTAACTCGATTATTTGACCGTCAGAACAGCCATTAAACCCTAGGGTTTGTGGTAGTTCAGCGGTGCCACATGTGAGGCATTGGTTGACCCTTCTACGGTTGGTTCATAGGAGCTGTGGCATGTTCTGAGACCTTTTAAACTACGCTTAAGTGTTGAGCTTTTTGGGAAATCTTGGGTGTTTGTTGATTCGATCGGAATGTTTAATATCATCTAGCTTTTTCTGGAATGTGATACAATATGTGGAATTCATATAATTAGGCATGAAATCCGTAATATGTGATATTTTGGATTTATGATGTCTAAGGTTATTATGGATTCCAAATATTGTAGTTTGGCATTTTCTTTTCTGCGACCGTAAGTATAATATGTGGTGTATCGCCAGTTTCGTTGCTATATGTCAACGACAATTGGGATATGCATATTTACTTACGTTGATGACATGTGATGTTATGTGTTGATATGATATGTTATATTGGATCGTCGCCTTTTGAATAGCCGGGAGTTTTATGTGAGATGAGAGTTTTTATTTTCATTCATGTAAAATTCATTGTATATAATATTCTTTTATTGGGGCACTTCTGGATTGAGGATGATGTCACCATTGTTGTATATTATTTACTTTTCCGCATTAGGATAGACCCTAGGAGGGGAACACAAGTGTAGGGTTCCTAGGCACTCTCAAGAGGTCTCACAAGGCATCAACCATGCCAATTTCAAATTTAAACGGTGCCGAGAAACCCTAGAACGGATCGTTGGCTAGATGTCTAGGCGAAAAAGCAAACTAGTTAACACTTAATTACAAGAATACGGAAATACAACCTTTGTAGATCGTTTCTCCACCTCCATTGCTCCGCAATGAAGTCTCCTCGCCGTCCTCATACAATCCCGGGCTCTAGCGTCGGCTTCATCGGAGAAGAAGCGGGCTAGGTCATCGACGACGTGCCGAAGATGATCTACGTCGAGGCATCGCTAGATCAAGCTCCAACTTCACCAAGTCAAGAAAACTTGTGAAGGAAACACACTCTACTAACTTGGCAAGAGGTAGAGGATGAAGAAATAGGAAGTGGGTTCACTTTAGAATTGGATTTCTCACTCACTTTCATCAATCACCATTGATGAAGTGAAGCTTTCATCATTGAAGAAGATGAAGAAGAAGAAGAAAGTGTTATGATAAGTTAATTAGAATAATTGAAAAAGAATTATCCTTATCATAACATGAACCATGGTTTGATGTAGAGAGTTAACTCAAGTTAGATGAATGGTTAGGGTTTGAAGAAGAAGACAAAAAGGTTACATGAGTCAAAGTTGCATGAAGCTTCATGAAGCTTCATGTAAGAAAGCAACCTTTTTATTTTCTTTTCCCTTTTTCTTTTAATCCAAATTAAAAGATAAAAGAATAAATGAATAATAAATAAAACCCTAACCATTTACTTAACCAAGGTTTAACTCTTTACACAAAACCTAGTAATCTTGCATCATCAAACATGATACAATCAAGTGCACAAAAGTATATCACATATACAATGTGCACACCCGAGTGAGAATATCCATTTAAAGTGAACCGATACGAGTTAATGCAAAGTAATATATCAAATATATAATTATACATTAAATCATTAAATCAACACTTGATTTAACGATCCGGTCATATCACATATAACCGACTAGTATCCAATGTATCGGTTTATCGAATCAATCCTTGATTCGATAACTAGGGTATATCGCATATAACCTAATCGATACATTCATCGCGAGAATGGAATACGGTATTACATACACGCATTTTTCTCGGTCCCGCACATATCTCATATGCGCTCCTATTTCGTTTCGCTTGAACCAGGAAACCTCTGTGTAGGACTCTAAAGACTCGTCAATACGCCGGCAGCAGATGATGATCATATCAAGCACCCACAAGCCGCAAGCGGTCTGCTAAACGTAACGGCTACCCGGGTATTGAGCGATCAGAAGATCGACGAGCAAGCCCGCTCACACTCCTGTGAATCCAACCAGTAACACTACCGTACAGTCCGGTCTGTTCGTCTGATATGTCGCATATCTCGCCTAGGGGTGGTAAACGTCAGACCCCAATAGCTCGATAAGTCGTGTCGATATGAGGTCTATAACTGTTCGAGAAACTACTGGTAACACTTACCAGTAAATCTCAGCAACCCTGGCCAGGGATTTCCTGTTATAGCCAATCGAACACAGCGCAACATCAACTCCCTATACGGGAGAGACGAATCCCCTCCTATCGCTTATTGCTCCATGTGACTCGGGACTGTACCCAAAAACCACCGTTTTGCATGCCCTCTTGGACGTGGTAAGATGGAAATCAAAGCACAGTGGGAACCACACAAGACTCTATGACGATCTCGGGTCAACAGACTACTCTGTACCAGTGTCACCAGAGAACTGCCATCTGACGTGAGGTATAATACCATCTGGGAGTTCTCGGCGAGTCCGTCCAGTGTACCCAGTCTCTACTGAGCACCCGTATATCATCTCTGATGTCAAACACCAATGGATATGGGATCATCCATCACCCATCTGTATGGGTCGAGAAGGTATACGCTAGTCTACTCTGGTATATCGATGCCCCGTCTCGATACACCCCGACTATGGACTTTGAAGGATGTACTTATAGACTACTATGTCCCCACTAGTATGATCCGCATCATAATCCAGGTAGTCAAGTACACATCCTAAGGGCTTTACCAACATGTAACAGAGAGACAATCAGTATACACGTTAAGGTAAAGAGTAACCAGATAGCATACTATCATGTCGAGCAAGAAAGTCTTCCCTATATATGTCCCAGCATCCACTACAATATACATCCAATGTACAGTAATGGCCTCTAGGGCATACATATAACTAACAATCTCCCACTTGCACTAGGGCCATCTGTAGCAGTGGTTGTAGTATCTCATACTCAACCATCCCATAAAAGTCTCTCTCTGGGAACAGGCCTTTGTGAGTGGATCCGCTGTGTTGTCCTCTGAATCTACTCTCCAAACCTCGATCACCCTGGAGATCATCCATCTCCATGATCAGGTGACACTGCCTTAGAATATGTCTGGATCACTGACGGGACCTGCGTTCCTTGGCATAAGCCACAACTCCATTGTCACACAATGTGAGGAACATAGTTCATCTCATGAACCAATATACACCCAAACAGTCTCTTTGGTAGCATCTTAAGTAGCGATGTATCCTGCCTTTATCGTCTAGTATGTCACGGTATCTATCTTGGAACTCTTCCAACATACCGTCCCTTTTGAGGGCAAAGACAATGCCTGTGACTGACATTCAGTCGTTCTTATCACTCTGGAACACTTCCAGCGATTCTCCCCAGGATCAATTGATATCATCTCACTACAACTAGTGAGAATCCTAACATCCAATTAAATCTATCTCATAGATCCAAAATCCAGGATTTAGTAGGTATCACTTTGATCCTATATGGAGAATCCTAGTGATAAGCGGAGAATGACCGAGCGTAGCATAAGAAACTCTTTTCTTATCAAGAGTATGTCATCTACGTACTCTACGAGGATCGTCACCATACTCCCTACTACCTTTTTGTTTATACAAGGTTCATCTACCATTTTGATGATGTCAACTTCTTTGACTAATTCATCAAAACAGATGTTCCAACTCCGTGATGCCTGCTTTATCAAATAAAGCATCTTGCACACGTTTCCGCTGCTCCCACTGTCTACGAAGCCCTCTGGCTGTGTACTTATAGACGCTCTCTTCCAAATCATCATTTAGAAAAGCAGTCAAGACACCCAACCACCAGATATCGTAGTCATGGTATGTAGCCGTGGCAAGTAGGATCTGGATGGACTTAAGCATAGATCCTTAGAAAAGGTTTCAACATAATCCACACCTGGTCAATGATGCAAACCTTTAACAAGTCTAGCTTTGAAAGTCTCAACTTTTCCATCTACACCAAGTAATCTTCTCAAGATATACTTGCTCCTGATGGGGATTTAACCCTTCAGATATAGCAACCAAAGTCCATACTTTGTTGGTGTACATGGATTCCATCTCAGATCACTAAGCATCCAGCCATTCTTACAGAGTCTTACTCCTGATGGCCAGCTTGAAACTAGTTGGGTCATCATCTCATGATGCAATCCTCGCTCCCACTGTCATAGAGAAACAGAAGTATCTCTCAGGTGGGTGAGGAACCCTACTAGATCGGCAGAGAGGCTGAGGTTCGTTGGAATCTACTGAATCCTTTGGTTCTATCAAATCATCAGCTGCAGTCTGTATAGCTGGAACATTTCCAGTTCTACATAACAGACCTTGCCTTGAGCTTGTCCGGATTTTGCTTTTAGACAAAGGCTGGACAACCCCAAATCTTAACTAGCTTAAGATATGGGCTCTTCCCTTTCCATATCACATATGAAGTGGTAGGCATCTGATTTGATTCGAACCCTATTCAATAGGTATGCAACTTCTCAAGTGCATAACACCCAATAGGAAAAAGGTAACTCAGTAGTACTCATCATAGAGCACACCATATCATATAGGGTGTGATTGCTCCGCCCCGATATACCATCGTGCTATGGTGTATCCGGAGGAGTAATGCCGAGAGAGAATCTCATTCTCCTTTAGAATAGTCCAGGAATTCCATGCTCAAGTATTCTCCTCCTTGATCTCATCAAAGGACATAATACTTATACCCATATTGGTTCTCTACTTCTAACTTATATTCTGTGAATATCTCAAAAGGTTCTGACTTGTGTTTCAACAGGAACATTGGTCTGAATCTCGAAAGATCATCAGAGAATGTAATGAAGTATAAAGAACCAGTCCTGGAATGTGTAGACAGGGGACCTTATATACATCATCATGTATCAGTCCCAAGAGTTTACTAACTCTTTCTCTGTTACCAATAAACAGAGCTGTGGTCATCTTATCTCAGTGACATGATTGGCAAGTTTCATAAGATGTAAATTCAAACTGATTTAAATATGCATCTATATGTAACTTCAGCTAGTCAGGTCGCATTGATATGACCTAGTCTACAATACCTTAAGAAGAATTCGTTCATTTCTGAACTCTTCCTCTTATGTGTGTTCCATATACTAAGAACTGTAGTTTGATTAGAATATCAATGCTTTTAGATAACGTGCCTGATCCGATCAACTTTTGATATAGGAAATGTTAAAACATTATCCAACAATACAAAATTTTATTATTTCTTTACTAATAAAGAGATAGATATGATTTTGTATATCAGGTTCGGTATCTAATAACATTCGTTCAGAATCAATGTATTTGGAATACAGGGTGACAGTGACCAACAGACTTGGCTGCAACACTTGCCCCGTTTTCTGCCTCATGAAACTTATCACCCGTTCTCAGTTCTCTACCCTTTTGTAGCCCTATGTAACAGATTACATATCTGGGGTCCTGATCCGGTATCATATACCCAGGATGTGGAGGATACTGAGAAACAGTTCTTTATAATGAACACACCCGAAGATGATGCATCAACATGCACTGTCTTCGTTTGGGCGGCACGGGAATTCTGGTAATCGCCAATTTCCTGCTCTGTCTTATAACAATTATAAGTTGGAGCGGGACCAACGTTCCCTAGCTCTGTATAACAAGCGGGTTCGGTCAATATCCGTATTATTATCTTGATTAAGGCGTGATATGGTCGCTACCAGGAGAGAGAGAGAAGAAAACACTCAGCGTGCGCTCTTTCAAGAATAGATTGGTTATTATTTTATCTAATCAGGATGGCTCCCACTGCTTTTTATCAAATCTTCCTTCAAACCCTAAAAGGAAAGACTAGCCGGGATTAATTACAAACTACAAGTTCGCCAATCTTTCAGCCAGGCCAGTGTCGGTACTTTGAGGGAGGTCCCCCGTGCTTTCGCACGAACCTAATTAATGTAAACCTCGTTTTCCCAAAGGCGTAACCTCGTTAACACCTTTCTAGACACCTACTTGATTGGCTAATTGTAATGTGTAAAACTCTCCCAGGAGTAACTCTTACTCGCAGCGGGTATCGGGATCCAACTATCTTATAGAAGGTATGCAATCTCATTGCAAATTTCAACACTTGAAATTCCCGATAATTTTGCCCCTAGCACCCTATGACCTTGACGGAGGTCAACAAACCATAGGCTACTAGTCAAGTTCAACCCGTCATTTCTTGATCGAATTAAACCCACCCGCACGACCCTTGACGGAGGTCAACAAGGCCGCACGACTACCCTAATCCAATCTGCATCATATGCATAAGCAGATAAATACTAGTTAGCTACCGCACACTACGCCTTGACGGAGGTCAACAAACGTAGCACGAATACTAAATAGGACTTATCTGAAATGACGGAGGGCTACGACAGGTTTTTCTGAAAACCTATTGCGTAATGAACTTGATATCGTTGTAGGATCGAATGAATTTTGAAATGGAGTGTTTTTGAGGCTTTTCTAGTTTTGCTAAAGGAGTCACTCCCGGTGAAGGGATCGTCGGTCCTTTCCTCGTCGAATGAGGTGCGGGATATATCATATATATCACTGTGCAAAGCAAAAACTCTTAAAAGCAATCAAAAGACAAACCGAGTGTGTAGCATCTGCCAGTTATTGCTAAAGGAGTCACTCCCGGTGAAGGGATCTCGGTCCTTTCCTTATCGAATAAGGTGCCGGATATATCACATATACCGCTGTGCAAAGCAAGAACTGTAGCTACCTGTTTTATTTTGAAATTCGATTCTGCAACATCTTAGGTTTCTTTTATTTCATTAATCACATTAATGAAGTCCCATCATTTAAACACCTAAACATCACAGATAAATACGACGTACACTTATGCCATCCGCATTCGCCTCGATGTCCCCTCGTGCACCGTTAGGTTAGGTAACTAACGGCAGAGCGGGGCAGGGCTAGCGCGGGTGTAAAACATAAGTAACGTCTATATAATATATCATATATACTATATACAGAATCTATCACAGAACATCACATGATCACATCACAGATATCGCAGCAGAACATACATATGAAATATTGGATATACTAGGACGTCCGTGTTTTCAATACGAGCCAGTATAAAACACGGATTCCACGGTCGTGATGAATAGCCAAACCCACACCCCTAGACCCCTACGAGAGCGGCAAGCAACCCTACCAATTCCAGAGTTAGGAGACCCGGACTCGACTCCTCGAGTTGGTCTCCCACTGGACTCCAGAACCCGGTTACTTGTGCTCCTCTCCTTGGGTCTATCCTAGTGCGGAAAAGTAAATAATATACAAAAGGTGACATCTTCCGCAACCTGGAAGTGCCCCAATAAAAGAATATTACATACAAGTTTTTACATGAATGAAAATGAAAAACACTCATCTTACATAAAAACCCCCGGCTATTCAAACACGACGATCCAATATAACATATTCAGCAACACATAACATCACATGTCATCAACGTAAGTAAATATGTGCATCCCAATTGTCGTTGACATATAGCAACGAAACCGGCGATATCACATATTACACTTACGGTCACAGAAAAGAAAGTGTAAAACTACAACAGTTGGAATCCGCAACCACCTCAGACATCGCATGCCTGACCAAATGAATTACTTAGACATCGCATGCCTAACAATTATAAACCCCGCATTTTAGTCTCATTATCGAAAACACTTTTCAATATCAAGTCGGGCAATTCAACAAGATTCCCGAAAAAATGATCGAATGCTCGTCGCAAACTTTAGTAGGCGGCCGCACCCCCGACGCCGTCGACGAAGTGCACCAAGGCGGAACACCGCTACCGCGAGCACCCGAACGGATGCTTTCGGCGACGGGGTTCTCCTACAGTCACTTGGTCGGGGCTATGGAGTGAGGCTGTTTATTAAGTTTACCCGGCGAGTATCCGCGAACGCTACGTGATTGCGACGGACTTTTGATCACATCAAAATTCCGTGGCAACCGATCAAGTGAGACTAAACTGCTATGTTTATAACATTCATTCAGTTATCACAAACTATTTGTGAATTCCAATTGTTGTATCACATTCCGGATAAACAGAAAATGTTAAACTTTCCGATTGAACATTCGAACACCCAAGTTTTCCCGATACAGATCAACACATGAAATAAGTCTAACAACATTCAGTTCGTGCCTCAGTACCAACGGTCCAGCCGTAGAAGGGTCAAGCCAACGCCTCACATGTGGCACGCCGTACTGCCCCAAACCCGAAGGTTCAAAGGGCAGTTCAAGACGGTCACATAATCGAGTTAAGGTTTGTTGTCTTCTAGAGGGTCCATCGCGTTACTTGCACTACTTAGAACGTCGTTAAACTACGGAAAAATCCAACACTTGGAAATTTCCCGACAGGGGAAAAATTGGGTATTTATATCCGGTCGAACTTTTTAACATATTCTAAAATTTATCCGGAAGGCCACACAAACAAAATTTGATAATCCGATCGAACATTCGAATCCCCAAAACAACCCCAGAAAACTCAACTGCATAGCATATATTAAAATTACCCAGAAAACACAGGGATTAATTATAAATATTACTGTGCAAAAAGGAGTCAAAGAGTCAACAATATGGCCGCGGAACCGCCGCGCCACGTGGGCTAACGCCGCGGTTCCGCGGCGTTATGACGGAGTTAGGTCTCCGTTTTTCACAGTAATTCATAAAAAACCCTGCTTAATTTTCTGCATATTTTTAATGTTGAAAAATCCCAGATTTTAGAAAAAGGACAGAGAGCATGTTTGGAATTGGGTTTCGGGTTCGTTCGGACTTCAAATTGCGTCTAGACTTCGCCTAAGGCTCTAGCTAGGCTCTGATACCACTGTAGGGTTCCTAGGCACTCTCAAGAGATCTCACAAGGCATCAACCATGCCAATTTCAAATTTAAACGGTGCCGAGAAACCCTAGAACGGATCGTTGGCTAGATGTCTAGGCGAAAAAGCAAACTAGTTAACACTTAACTACAAGAATACGGAAATACAACCTTTGTAGATCCATTTCTCCACCTCCATTGCTCCGCAATGAAGTCTCCTCGCTGTCCTCATACAATCCCGGGCTCTAGCGTCGGCTTCATCGGAGAAGAAGCGGGCTAGGTCATCGACGACGTGCCGAAGATGATCTACGTCGAGGCATCGCTAGATCAAGCTCCAACTTCACCAAGTCAAGAAAACTTGTGAAGGAAGCACACTCTACTACTTGGCAAGAGGTAGAGGATGAAGAAATAGGAAGTGGGTTCACTTTAGAATTGGATTTCTCACTCACTTTCATCAATCGCCATTGATGAAGTGAAGCTTTCTTCATTGAAGAAGATGATGAAGAAGAAGAAAGTGTTATGATAAGTTAATTAGAATAATTGAAAAAGAATTATCCTTATCATAACATGAACCATGGTTTGATGTAGAGAGTTAACTCAAGTTAGATGAATGGTTAGGGTTTGAAGAAGAAGACAAAAAGGTTACATGAGTCAAAGTTGCATGAAGCTTCATGAAGCTTCATGTAAGAAAGCAACCTTTTTATTTTCTTTTCCCTTTTTCTTTTAATCCAAATTAAAAGATAAAAGAATAAATGAATAATAAATAAAACCCTAACCATTTACTTAACCAAGGTTTAACTCTTTACACAAAACCTAGTAATCTTGCATCATCAAACATGATACAATCAAGTGCACAAAAGTATATCACATATACAATGTGCACACCCGAGTGAGAATATCCATTTAAAGTGAACCGATACGAGTTAATGCAAAGTAATATATCAAATATATAATTATACATTAAATCATTAAATCAACACTTGATTTAACGATCAGGTCATATCACATATAACCGACTAGTATCCAATGTATCGGTTTATCGAATCAATCCTTGATTCGATAACTAGGGTATATCACATATAACCTAATCGATACATTCATCGCGAGAATGGAATACGGTATCACATACACGCATTATTCTCGGTCCCGCACATATCTCATATGCGCTCCTATTTCGTTTCGCTTGAACCAGGAAACCTCTGTGTAGGACTCTAAAGACTCGTCAATTCGCCGGCAGCAGATGATGATCATATCAAGCACCCACAAGCCGCAAGCGGTCTGCTAAACGTAACGGCTACCCGGGTATTGAGCGATCAGAAGATCGACGAGCAAGCTCGCTGACACTCCTGTGAATCCAACCAGTAACACTACCGTACAGTCCGGTCTGTTCGTCTGATATGTCGCATATCTCGCCTAGGGGTGGTAAACGTCAGACCCCAATAGCTCGATAAGTCGTGTTGATATGAGGTCTATAACTGTTCGAGAAACTACTGGTAACACTTACCAGTAAATCTCAGCAACCCTGGCCAGGGATTTCCTGTTATAGCCAATCGAACACAGCGCAACATCAACTCCCTATACCGGGAGAGACGAATCCCCTCCTATCGCTCATTGCCTCCATGTGACTCGGGACTGTACCAAAAAACCACCGTTTTGCACGCCCACTTGGACGTGGTAAGATGGAAATCAAAACAAAGTGGGAACCACACAAGACTCTATGACGATCTCGGGTCAACAGACTACTCTATACCAGTGTCACCAGAGAACTGCCATCTGACGTGAGGTATAATACCATCTGGGAGTTCTCGGCGAGTCCGTCCAGTGTACCCAGTCTCTACTGAGCACCCGTATATCATCTCTGATGTCAAACACCAATGGATATGGGATCATCCATCGCCCATCTGTATGGGTCGAGAAGGTATACGCTAGTCTACTCTGGTATATCGATGCCCCGTCTCGATACACCCACGACTAGGGACTTTGAAGGATATACTTATAGACTACCATGTCCCCACTAGTATGATCCGCATCATAATCCAGGTAGTCAAGTACACATCCTAAGGGCTTTACCAACATGTAACAGAGAGGCAATTAGTATACACGTTAAGGTAAAGAGTAACCAGATAGCATACTATCATGTCGAGCAAGAAAGTCTTCCCTATATATGTCCCAGCATCCACTACAATATACATCCAATGTACAGTAATGGCCTCTAGGGCATACATATAACTAACAACAAGTAACCGGGTTCTAGAGTCCAGTGGGAGACCAACTCGAGGAGTCGAGTCCGGGTCTCCTAACTCTAGAATTAGTAGGGTTGCTTGCCGCTTTCGTAGGGGTCTAGGGATGTGGGTTTGGCAATTCATCGTGATCGTGGAATCCGTGTTTTATACAGGCTCAAAATAAAACACGGACCTCCTAATATATCCAATATTTCATATGTTTCTTCTGCTGCTCTGTGATGTGATCATTGTGGATTCTGAGATGAACGGCTATATATTATATATGAAATATATAATAGACGTTGCTTATGTTTTGCACCCACGCTAGTCCCATCCAGGTATGCCGTTAGTTAAGTAACCTAACGGTGCATAACAGGACATTGTGGCTAATGCAGATGGCATAAGCGTACGTTATATTTTCGTTTCATTTTCTATGATGCTTAGGAAGTTTTAAATGATGGGACTTCATTAATGAGATTAATGAAAAGAAATAAACCTAAAAGATGTTGTAGAATCATATTTTCAAAAAAAGTAGCTCTAGTTTTTTCTTTGCATAGCGGTATTCTTTATAGAATATCCAGCACCTCATTCGATGAGGAAAGAGCCGAGATCCCTTCACCGGGAGTGACCTCTTTAGCAAAAGCTAGCAGATACTGCAACCCACTCGGTTTTGTCTTTTGATTGCTTCTTTTAGTTCTTGCTTTGTATAGCGGTATTTATGAAATATCCTGCACCTTATTCGATAAGGAAAGAGCCGAGATCCCTTCACCAGGAGTGACCTCTTTAGAAAAACTAGTAAAAAGCCTAAAAAACATTCCTTTTCAAAAATCACTTGTTTCTACAACTATATCAAGTTCATTACACTCATGGTTTTCTTAAAAACCTGCGTAGCCTTCTGACATTTCAGATAAGTAATATTTAGCATTCGTGCTACGTTTGTTGGCTTTCGTCAAGGCGTAGTGTGTGGTAGCTAATTGGTGCTTATCTGCTAAAGCATGAGATGCGATTGGTGTAGTGATGCTAGGCACTCTCACAAGGGTCTATAAGGCATCAACCATGCCCGATTTAAAATTTAGACGTACCGAACAACCCTAACCAAGATCTTTAAACTAGAGATTAGGCGAAATAAAGCATGTTAATTAACACTAAGAGTTTAGGATTACAACCTTTGTAATCCGGTCCTTCACTTCTAAAGCTCCGTGTTGAGATCCCTTCGCTGCGATCATCGAGTTTCCGGACTCTAGAGAGGTTCCACGAAGAGAAAGATGCAAGCTTGCTTCCGATCTTCGATAACTAAGATGATCTATCTTGAAATTTCTATAACACAAGCTCTCACTCACTAAATGAAGTGAACACCCTAATCTAAATGGCTAGGATAGATTAGGATGATGAAGTAGGATTTTAGCTCTCATTTGTTTCCTTAATCTCACTCATTTTCATCACTAAGCAAAAAGCTAGAAAGCTTTTTATCAAGGAAGAAGAAGAAAGAAAATGCTTAATCCTTTTGTGATGAATAATGAAAGTGTGATAAGGTTAGAAATGCAACCATGGGTTAAGTAAGTTAACTTAACCCTTGTAGAGATTGAACCATGGCTAAAAGGTTTGGTTGGGTTAAACAAATATCTATGCAAAATATCAACACAAATATCTCTGCACAAAACAAAACAAAACCTTCTAAAAGGTTCTAAAAAAGATTAACCCAAATCAAACCCTAACCATGTTTAATCTCCACTAAACATGTTGCATTAATAACCATAACTTGTTACAATATTATATATCACATATACAATATTTATTGTAACAAAATAAAATAATACAATTAACATATATCGCATATATATCAATGTATTACCCGAGTGAGAAAAAAAATCTTTTAGTGAGCTTATATCAGTTAATGTAATTTAATATATCAAATATATAATTATACATTAAATTATCGAATCAACACTTGATCCGATAATCTGGCTATTTCACAAATAACCGACTAATATAATTTGTATCAGTTCATCGAATCAACACTTGATCCGATGACCCGGCTATATCACATATACCCGGCAGATATCTCATATTGCGAGAATCTAATACGGTATCACATACACGAATTGTTCTCGGTCCCGCACATATCATATATGTGCTCCTACTCCGTTTTGCCTGAGTCAAGAAACCTCTGTGTAGGACTCTAAAGAATCGTCAATACGCCAGCAGTAGGTGATGATCATATCAAACACCCACAAGCTGCAAGCGGTAAGCTAAACGTAACAGCCACCCAGATATTGAGCGATCAGAAGATCAACAAGCAAGCCTGTACTTTCTCCCGCGAATCCAATCAGTAACACTCCCGTACAGTCCGGTCTCTTCGTCTGATATGTCGCATATCTCGCCTAGGGGTGGTAAATGTCAGACCCCAGCAGCTTGATAAGTCGTGTCGATATGAGGTCTATAACAGTTCGAGAAACTATTGATAACACTTACCAGTAAATCTCAGCAACCCTGGCCAGGGATTTCCAGTTATAGCCAATCGAACACTGCGCAACATCAACTCCCTATACCGGGAGAGACGAATCCCCTCCTATCGCTCATTGCCTCCATGTGATTCGGGACTGTACCCAAAAGCCACATTTTTGCACGCCCTCTTGGACATGGTATGATGGAAATCAAAGCACAGTGGGAATCACACAAGACTCTATGACGATCTCGGGTCTATAGACTAACCTGTACCAGTGTCACCAGAGAACTGCCATCTGACGTGGTGTATAATACCATCTAGGAGTTATCGGCGAGTCCGTCCAGTGTACCCAGTCTCCACTGAGCACCCGTACACCATCCTTGATGTCAAACACCGATGGATATGGGATCATCCATCGCCCATCATATGGGTCAAAATGCGCATACGCTAGTCTACTCTGGTGTATCGATGCCCTGTCTCGATACACCCTCGACTAGGAATAGTTATAGGATATACTCGTCGACTACCATGGCTCCACTAGTATGATCTCATCATAGTCCCAGTAGTCGAGTATATATCCTCAGGGCTTTATCAATATGTAACATAGAGACAATCAGAGTACATGTTAAGATAAAGAGTAACCAGATAGCGTACTATCATGTCGAGCAAGAAAGTCCTCCCTATATATGTCCAAGCATCCACTACAATATACATCGTATGTACAGTAATGGCCTCTAGGACATACATATAACTAACAATCTCCCACTTGCACCAGGGCCATCTGTTGTGGTATCGCATACCCAACAATCAGCTGTGGTTGAAGTATCTCATATTCAACCATCCCATAAAAAGTCTCTACTGGGAAATAGGCCTTTGTGAGTGGATCTGCGCTGTTGTCCTCTGTGTCTACTCTCCTAACCTCGATCTCCATGGAGATCATCCATTTACATGATCAGGTGATACTGCCTAAGAATTATATCTGGATTTCTGATGGGACGGGGGTTCCTTGGCCAAAGCCATAACTCCATTGTCATACAATGGTTGGAACGAAGTTCATCTCATGAACTTATATATATATCCAGACTGCCTCTTTGGTATCATCCTTGGTAACGATGTATCTTGCCTTTAATCGTCTAGTAAGTCATGGTATCTAGCTTAGAACTCTTCCAACATACCGTCCCTCCACTGAGGGTAAAGACAATGCCTGCGACTGACATTCAATCGTCCTTATCACCCTGGAACCTTTCCAGTGATTCTCCCCAGGATCGATTGATACCATCTTACTACAACTAGTGAGAATCCTAACATCCAATTAGATCTATCTCATAGATCCATAACCCATGATTTAGGAGGTTGATCCTATATGGAGAATCATTGTGATAAGTGGAGATTGACCGAGTGTAGCATAGGAAACTCCTTTCCTAACAAGAGTATGTCATACACGTACTCTACGAGGATCACCACCATACTCTCTACTACCTTTTTGTATATACAAGGTTCATCTACCATTTTGATGAAGTCAAACTATTTGACTACCACATCAAAACAGACGTTCCAACTCCGCGATGCCTGCTTTATCACATAAAACATCTTGCTCACGTTTCCGCTGCTCCCACTGTCTACGAAGCCCTCTGGCTGTGTACTTATAGACCCTCTCTTCCAAATCATCATTTAGAAAAGCAGTCATGACACCCAATCGCCAGATATCATAGTCATGGTATGTAGCCGTGGCAAGTAGGATCTGGATGGACTTAAGCATAGCTTTGAAAGTCTCAACTTTTCCATGTACACCAAGTAATCTTCTCAAGATATACTTGCTCCTGATGGGGATTTAACCCTTCAGATAAAGCAACCAAAGTCCATACTTTGTTGGTGTATAAGGATTCCATCTCAGATCACTAAGCATCCAGCCATTCTTACAGAGTCCTACTCCTGATGGCCTGCTCGAAACTAGTTGGGTCATTATCTCATGATGCAATCCTCGCTCCCACTGTCATAGAGAAAACCGAAGTATCTCTCAGGTGGGTGAGGAACCCTACTAGATCGGCGGAGAGGCTGGGGTTCGTTGGAAACTATTGAATCTTTTGGTTCTACCAAATCATCAGCTGCAGTTTATATAGCTGGAACTCTTTCCAGTTCTACCTCATGACTAATAATTTCTTTACAAGAAATTCCCTTTCACAAAGGTGGCATGTTGAGAAACAAAACATATTTTGTTCCTCGGTTAGGTAGAAGATATTCCCTTGCGTATGCTTGGGATATCCAACAAACTTCCACAGATCTGACTTTGCCTCGAGCTTGTCCGGATTATGCTTTTAGACATAGGCTGGACAACCCCAAATCTTAATAAACTTAAGATATGGGCTCTTCCTATTCCATATCACATATGAAGTGGTAGGTAGCTGATTTGATTTGAACCCTATTCAATAGGTATGCAGTTTCTCAAGTGCATAACTCCCAAAAGGAAATAGGAAACTCAGTAGTACTCATCATAGAGCGCACCATATCAAATAGGGTGTGATTGCTCCGCCCCGATACACCGACGTGCTGTGATGTATACGGAGGAGTAATGCTGAGAGAGAATCTCATTCTCCTTTAGAATAGTCCAGGAATCCCGTGCTCAAGTATTCTCCTCCTTGATCTCATTAAAGGACATAATACTTATGCCCGTTTTTGGTTCTCTACTTCTATCTTATATTCATTGAATTTCTCAAAAGTTCCAGACTTGTGTTTCAACAGGAACATATGTCCGGATCTTGAGAGATAATCAGTGAATGTAATGAAGTACAAAGAACCAGTCCTGGCATGAGTAGACAGGGGACCTTCATACATCAGCATGTATCAATCCCAAGAGTTCACTAACTCTTTCTCTGTTTTCAATAAACGGAGCTGTAGTCATCTTATCTCTGTGACATGACCGGCAAGTTTCACAAGATGTAAATTCAAACTAATTTAAATATGCATCTATATGTAACTTCAGCTAGTTTGGTCGCATTGATATGACCTAGTCTACAATGCTTCAAGCAGGATTCGTTCATTTCTGAACTCTTCCTCTTGTGTGTGTTCTGTACATTAAGAACTGTGGTTTGATTTAGAACGTCTATGCTTTTAGATAACGTGCCTGAACCGATCAACTCTTGATATAGGAAATGTTCAAAACATTATCCAACAATACAAAATTATATCCTTTCTTTACTAATAAAGAGATTGATATGATGTTGTATATCAGGTTCGGTATCTAATAACATTCGTTCAGAATCAATGTATTCTGATAATACAGGGTGATAACTACCAATAGACTTGGCTGCAACACTTGCACCGTTTCTATCTTATGAAATTTATCAACCGTTCTCAGTTCTCTACCTATCTGTAGCCCATGTAAAAAATTACATATGTAGGATCCTGATCCGGTATCTCATACTCAGGACGTAAAGGATACTGAGAAACAGTTCTCTATAATGAACACACTCGAAGAAGATGCATCGGCATGCACTTTCTTCGTTTGGGCGGCACGGGAATTCTGGTAATCCCCAATTTCCTGCTTTGTCTTATAACAATTATAAGTTGGAGCGGGACCAACGTTCCCTAGCGCAGTATAACAAGCGGGTTCGGTCAAATACATCCGTATTATTATCATGATTAAGGCGTGACATAGTCGCAACCAGGAGAGAGAGAGAAGAAAACACTCAGCGTGCGCTTTTACAAGATTGTATTGGTTATCAATTTATCTAATCAGGATGTCTCCCACTGTTTTAGTCAAATCTTCCTTCAAACCCTAAAAGAAAAGACTAGCCGGGATTAATTACACTCTACAAGTTCGCCAATCTTTCAGCCAGGCCAGTGCCGGTACTTTGAGGGAGGTTCCCCACATTTTCGTACGGACCTAATTAAAGTAAACCTCGTTTTCCCAGGGGCGTAACCCTGTTAACACCTTTCTAGATACCTACTTGATCGGCTAATTGTAATGTGTAAAACTCTCCCAGGAGTAACTCTTACCCGCAGCGGGTATCGGGATTCAACTATCTCATAGAAGGTATGCAATCTCATTGCAAATTTCAACACTTGAAATTCCCAATAATATTTTGCCCCAAGCCTCCTATGACCTTGACAAAGGCCAACAAACCATAGGCTGCTAGTCAAGTTCAACCCGTCATTTCCTGATTGAATCAAACCCACCCGTACGACCCTTGACAAAGGCCAACAAGGTCGTACGACTACCTTAATCCAATCTGCATCATATGCATAAGTAGATAAGTACTATTCAGTTACCACACACTACGCCTTGACAAAGGCCAACAAACGCAGCACGAATACTAAACAGTTCTTATCTGAAATGACGGAGGGCTACGACAGGTTTCTAAGAAAACCCTTTGCGTAATGAACTTGATATCGTTGTAGAATCGAGTGATTTTAAATGGAGTGTTTTTGAGGCCTTTTCTAGTTTTGCTAAAGAGGTCACTCCTGGTGAAGGGATCGTCGGCTCTTTCTTCATCGAATAAGGTGCAGGATATTTCGCAAATACCACTATGCAAAGTAAAAACTATAGAAGCAATCAAAAGACAAACCGAGTTTGTAGCATCTGCTAGTTTCACTAAAGAGGTCACTCCCAGTGAAGAGATCTCGGCTCTTTCCTTATCGAATAAGGTGCTGGATGCTCTACAAGGAACACCGCTTTGCAAAGCAAGAACTAGAGCTACTAGTTTTTAAACAAGTTTTTACAACATATTTAGGTTTCTTTTATTTCATTAATCTCATTAATGAAGTCCCATTTTATTATGCTTCACAAGCATCAGATATGAAACGAAATCAACAATATATAATATATATCTCATATATACAATATAAACATTCGTCTCAGGCAGTAAAATGATCTCATCACAGAACATTGCAGCAGAAGAACATATATGAAATATTGGATATACTAGGAGGTCCGTGTTTTAATACGATCCTGTATAAAATACGGATTCCACGGTCGCGATGAATAGCCAAACCCACATCGCTAGACCCCTACGAGAGCGGCAAGCAACACTGCCAATTCTAGGGTTAGGAGACCCGGTCTCGACTCCTCGAGATGGTCTCCCACTGGACCCTAGAATCCGGTTACTTGTGCTCTCCGCCTTGGGTCTACCTAATGCGGAAAAGTAAATAATATACAATGGTGACATCATCCTCATCCCGGAAGTGCTCCAATAAAAGAATATTACATATAAATGAATTTTACATGAATGAAAGAGAAAAAACTCTCATCTCACATAAAAACCCCCGGCTATTCAAAACGCGACGATCCAATATAACATATCACATCAACACATAATATCTCATATCATCAACGTAAGCAAGCATGCGTATCCCGATTGTCGTTGATGTATAGCAACGAAGCCGGCGATACACCACATACTACGCTTACGGTCACAGAAAAGAAAGTGTAAAACTACAACAGTTGGAATCCGCAACCTTTTTAGACATCGCATGCCTAACCAAATGAATTTCTTAGATATCGCATGCCTAACAATTATAAACCCCGCATTTTAGTCTCATTATCGAAAACTCTTTTCAATATCAAGTCGGGCAATTCAACAAGATTCCCGACATCCTGATCGAATGCTCGTCGCAAACTTTAGTAGACGGTCGCACCCCCGGATGCCGTCGACGAAGTGCACTAAGGCGGAACACCGCTGCCGCGAGCACCGGAATGGATGCTTTTGGCGACGGGGTTCTCCTACAGTCACTTGGTCGGGGCTATGGGGCGTGGCTGTCTATTAAGTTTACCCGGCGAGTATCCGTGTACGCTACGTAATTGCAACGGACTTTTGATCACATCAAAATTCCGTGGCAACCGATCATCTGAGACTGAACCGCTAGATTTATAACATTCAAATTAGTTATCTCATAACTGCATGTGGATTCCAAATATTGTATCACATTCCAGATAAATAGACAATGTTAAACTTTCCGATCGAATAAACAAACACCCAAGATTTCCCAAATAGCTCAACACTTGAGCGGAGTTCAAAAAATATCCATCACATGCCACAGTACCGATGGTCCAGCCATAGAAGGGTCAAGCCAACGCCTCACATGTGGCAACGCCGTACTGCCACAAACCCTAAGGTTTAGAGGCGGTTCAAACGGTCACATAATCGAGTTAAGGTTTGTGTTCTTCTAGAGGGTCTACCGTGTTACTTGCATGATTTTCCGGAAGTTTCAAACTCGAGAAAAAATCCAACTTTTGAAAAATTTTCCAACAGGGGAAAAAGTGAGTTATTGATATCCGTTCGAACTTTTTAACACGTTCTAAAATTATCCGGAAAAAACTTAAACGAAGTCAAATTATCCGATCGAATCAACGAGTCCCCAATACATCCCAGAAAACTCAACACTTGAGTATAATTAAAAATTCCCAGAAGTATCAGGAAATTCGTACGGAAGTTACTGTGGAAAAAGAACACCATAATCGCACTGTAGCGCCGCGGAACCGCCGCGCAAGGCATGGTCTTGCCACGGTTCCACGGCGCTTTAAGCGTATTAATGGCTTGTTTTTCACATAAATCCTTAGAATTCCCTGCTGATTTTTTTGAGTATTTTTAATGCAGAAAAAGTCACATTTTTAGAAAATATCCAGAGAAGGGTATGTTTTGGGGTTTCGGGGTTCGATCGGACTTTAAACTTTGCCTAGACTTCGCCTAAAGCTCTAACTTGGCTCTGATACCACTGTAGGGATGCTAGGCACTCTCACAAGGGTCTATAAGGTATCAACCATGCCCGATTTAAAATTTAGACGTGCCAAACAACCCTAACCAAGATCTTTAAACTAGATATTAGGCGAAACAAAGCATGTTAAACACTTTAACACTAAGAGTTTGGGATTACAACCTTTATAGTCCGGTCCTTCACTTCTAAAGCTCTGTGTTGAGGTCCCTTCGCTGTGATCATCGAGTTTCCGGACTCTAGAGAGGCTCCACGAAGAGAAAGATGCAAGCTTGCTTTCGATCTTCGATAACTAAGATGATCTACCTTGAAGTTTCTATAACACAAGCTCTCACTCACTAAATGAAGTGAACACCCTAATCTAAATGGCTAGGATAGATTAGGATGATGAAGTAGGATTTTAGCTCTCATTTGTTTCCTTAATCTCACTCATTTTCATCACTAAGCAAAAAGCTAGAAAGCTTTTTATCAAGGAAGAAGAAGAAAGAAAATGCTTAATCCTTTTGTGATGAATAATGAAAGTGTGATAAGGTTAGAAATGCAACCATGGGTTAAGTAAGTTAACTTAACCCTTGTAGAGATTGAACCATGGCTAAAAGGTTTGGTTGGGTTAAACAAATATCTATGCAAAATATCAAGACAAATATCTTTGCACAAAACAAAACAAAACTTTCTAGAAGGTTCTAGAAAAGATTAACCCAAATCAAACCCTAACCATGTTTAATCTCCACTAAACATGTTGCATTAATAACCCTAACTTGTTACAATATTATATATCACATATACAATATTTATTGTAACAAAATAAAATAGTACAATTAACATATATCTCATATATATCAATGTATTACCCGAGTGAGAAAAAGAATCTTTTAGTGAGCTTATATCAGTTAATGTAATTTAATATATCAAATATATAATTATACATTAAATTATCGAATTAACACTTGATTCGATAATCCGGCTATTTCACAAATAACCGACTAATATAATCTGTATCAGTTCATCGAATCAACACTTGATCCGATGACCCGGCTATATCACATATACCCGGCCGATATCTCATATCGCGAAAATCTAATACGGTATAACATACACGTATTGTTCTCGGTCCCGTACATATCATATATGTGCTCCTACTCCGTTTTGCCTGAGTCAAGAAACCTCTGTGTGGGACTCTAAAGAATCGTCAATACGCCGGCAGTAGGTGATGATCATATCAAACACCCATAAGCTGCAAGCGGTAAGCTAAATGTAACAGCCACGCAGGTATTGAGCGATCAGAAGATCAACAAGCAAGCTTGTACTTTCTCCCGCGAATCCAATCAGTAACACTCCCGTACAGTCCGGTCTCTTCGTTTGATATGTCGCATATCTCGCCTAGGGGTGGTAAACGTCAGACCCCAGCAGCTTGATAAGTCGTGTCGATATGAGATCTATAACAGTTCGAGAAACTACTGATAACACTTACCATTAAATCTCAGCAACCCTGGCCAGGGATTTCCAGTTATAGCCAATCGAACACTGCGCAACATCAACTCCCTATACCGGGAGAGACGAATCCCCTCCTATCGCTCATTGCCTCCATGTGATTCGGGACTGTACCCAAAAGCCACCTTTTTGCACGCCCACTTGGACGTGGTATGATGGAAATCAAAGCACAGTGGGAATCACACAAGACTTTATGACGATCTCGGGTCTACAGACTAACCTGTACCGGTGTCACCAGAGAACTGCCATCTGACGTGGTGTATAATACCATCTGGGAGTTCTCGGCGAGTCCGTCCAGTGTACCCAGTCTCCACTGAGCACCCGTACACCATCCTTGATGTTAAACACCGATGGATATAGGATCATCCATCGCTCATCATATGGGTCAAGATGCGCATACGCTAGTCTACTCTGGTATATCGATGCCCTGTCTTGATAGACCCTCTACTAGGAACAGTTATAGGATGTACTCGTCGACTACCGTGGCCCCACTAGTATGATCTCATCATAGTCCCAGTAGTCGAGTACATATCCTAAGGGCTTTATCAACATGTAACATAGAGACAATCAGAGTACATGTTAAGATAAAGAGTAACCAGATAGCGTACTATCATGTCGAGCAAGAAAGTCCTCCCTATATATGTCCAAGCATCCACTACAATATACATCGTATGTACAGTAATGGCCTCTAGGGCATACATATAACTAACAATTGGATTAGGGTAGTCGTACGGCTTTGTTTGCTTTCGTCAAGGGTCGTGCGGCTGAGTTTAATTCAATCATGAAATGAACGGGCTGAACTTGACTAGCGGACTATGATTTGTTGGCTTTCATCAAGGTCATAGGACGTTAGGGGCAAAAGCATTATCGGGAATTTCAAGTGTTGAGATTTGCAATGAGATTGCATACATTCTATGATATAGTTGGATCCTGATACCCACTGTGAGCAAAAGTTGCTCCCGAGAGAGTTTTGCACTTTACAATTAGCTAACTCACTAGGTGTCTAGAAAGGTGTCTGTTTCCCCCAATTAGAGCAAAGTTCTGTTTTGGAAATTCAAAATTCAAAAATTGAAGCAACGCTTCAGATCCAGCGCTGCGCGCCACGTGTCAAACATGGATGCACTAGCGCCAGGTGCGCTACGCCCTAGGCAGTGCACCATGTGTGCACCAGCGCTAGGCATGCTGCGCACCACGTGTCAAACACGAGTGCGCTAGCGCAGGCTGCGCTGTGCTCTGAGCAGCGCACCACGTGTCAAACACAGGTGCGCCACCACGTGTCAAACACAGGTGCGCTAGCGCAATGTGCACTGCGCTCTGAGCAGCGCACCACGTGCAAAGCACGGGTGCGCCAGTGCTGGAATTAAAAAATTCCCCACCCTTAGATCAAAAGATCTAATAATGATAAATCATTAATTAATCAGAATTAAAATTCTGTTATGGAAAGATTTTCTCAATCTTGTTAAAAACAAGAAGATTGCCTTCTGTAAAACAGAAGCCCTAAGATCAATGATCCAATGGTGGGGAAACATCCCCAAATCAATCTGAGAAAGATCTCTTTAACTGATTCAACAAATCAACTTGTCCTATATAAAGGCCCCAAGACTTCAAGTCTGATAGAGAGAAACCCCCCCCATAAACTTTGAAAAATTCAAAGAAAGAGAGCAAGCTCTTGAAAGAAGATTATTTTTTCAAGGTAAAGACGATGAATGATGAACACAGAGATGAAATCATCTCGTAAAAAGAAGAATTATCTTCTTCAAAGATTATAGATCTACAAAGACCAAGGTCATTCATAAAAAGAGATCAAATGATCTCATCATATAATAAAGAAGAACATATTCTTCACACAGATCATTGATCTATAAAGGCAAGCCCTTTCAAAAATAAGAACTGTTGTTCTTGAATCTTGAGACAAAATCTCTTCTAAAAGAACATAAATTTGTTCCCAGATCATAAAATTGATCAAATGCGCTTTGCGCTATTGAAATGCGCCTGCGCTCTTAAACTGCGCTTCTGCGCTCCTTGGGTCGGCGCTCAGCGCCAAAATGCGCCACGTGTCAACCACATATGCAACTTGCGCTTCTGGAATAGCGCACTGCGCTCATGGGTTGGCGCTCGGCGCCAAGAGCGCCACGTGTCACTCACGTGTGCGCCTCTAAATTGCTAGCGCAATGCGCTCATAAATTAGCGCTCAGCGCTCATAAACTGGCGTACTGCGCTCATCATCTGGCGTCTAGCGCAGGACATGACACGTGTCCCTTACATGCGCACCACGTGGCAGAAGCGCACTGCACTTTTTGATCGGCGCAAAACGCCTAGCGCACCATAGGTTGCGCTGACAGAACACAAGTTGTTCTTTAATAAGCCAGAGCTCTGCTGAATGCTCTGCATTCAATACAAGACAAAAGAAAAGATTTAGTGTCAAGATCTAATGCTCAGCATTATTAAAAGGGCCAAGCCCAAATAAAGGCTCAATAGCCAGAATAAACAAAATGTTTAAATGTTCATTGGATTTAGCCCAATATTGGCCATAAGTCCTCAACTTATATTTAATTGAGCCCACCTGCTCATGAATATTTAATAGATCTTAGTCCTAAATTGGACTACAGATCTTTCAACCAACTCACACCGGTTTGAGAGTACATCTCTTTACTCCTCTGATATTTGTCGTTGTAATCCTTCAACGTCTTCAGAGAGGTGACGGGTCCCGACAACCATACATCTTATAGACTATGATGTCTTTAAACTGGACTGTGGGGTCCTTAAACTCACGGACTACGATGTCCTTAACCTGGACTGTGGGGTCCTTAAGCCCATGGACTATGATGTCCTTAACCTGGACTGTGGGGTCCTTAAACTCACGGACTACGATGTTCTTAACCTCGACCGCGATGTCTTTAAACTAACATCGGACCGAGATGTCCTTAAACTGACAATGGACGACCATGTCCTTAAACTGGCAACTGACCGCAAAGTCCCTAAACTAAAACAATAGAGCCCAAACGCTCTTTTGTTGGATCTAAACGATCCTGTTAAGTAGATCTTAGTCTAAAATTAGACTAATGTATCCTTAACAAATGGTTAAGTTGACCTTAGTCTAAAATTAGACTATTGTGTCCTTAACAAACTGTTAAGTTGATCTTAGTCTAAAATTAGACTAACGTATCCTTAACAAACGTTTAAGTTGATCTTAGTCTCAAATGAGGCTAACGTATCCTTAAACCCAAACCAAAACCCAAATCTAAGAAAATACGGATTTGGACTAATCCACGACTTACGGGCGATAATATAAATTAGTCTCCGTATACAATTCACGGGCAACCACAAACAAAACAAACACCCATGAAATGAAGTGACCATCTGGAGAAGGAGAAAGTTGTTACCGCGATGCGGTAGCGTAATTAATTGTAGGGGCTTGCGCCTGCAGGGAAGAGCGTCCCCACAATCAAAAACTCCTCAAACAAGGGGGAATCTGACGAAGTCTGCTACATCGGCCGCATCCGTTTAAACCTTCGATACATGGTGCCATAAATCAACTTGGCATCTTCGGAGAGGTGGACGGATAGCACCAATTAGCATCTGCCCCGAAATTCAGGCAAGACGTTCACCGCGTCTTCGCGCGTCTTTCGGCGGGGAATAGATTCTGGCACGCCCGGTGAGACCTTTTCCTCTTTCCACTCTACACTTCGTGTGTCGTGTTCGCGAACGAATCGCGGTTTGCTATGGTTGCCCTTAGGTTCAAGATACTAAGATTTGGTGTCTTGCTTCGTGCAGAAAGCAGAAGATCAATGGCTTCAACCTGTACTAACTGCAACTGCAACTCTCGCTCCGTCCCGTCCGGAGGAGTGACTTACGGGCCCCATGCGGCCTCCCTGTTCACAATGCCGATAGAGCAGGTGACGCAGGCTACCACCGGTTTGTTCTTCAGGACCATGTTCCCACCAGTGAACATTAACATCCCGCTGCCGCAAGAAGTGCAAAAGAAGTCGGTCTTTGATCGGCTCACTACTACCACGACCCCTCTCAACGGGTCGTCCGATGTCAAGCCAACAGCGTCAGTCTTCGACAGGCCGAACCTGAACTCCAATGGGCCCGTCAAGAAGCCTACGATACCTGAAGCGGCCATCCTAAAACGGATATCCA
Source organism: Agapanthus africanus (assembly GCA_030015575.1). Lineage (NCBI taxonomy): Eukaryota > Viridiplantae > Streptophyta > Magnoliopsida > Asparagales > Amaryllidaceae > Agapanthus > Agapanthus africanus. The sequence goes on from CM057337.1 coordinate 167,122,108, forward strand.
TTCCCGCTCTCAAGGTCACTAAAGAAGCTTCTCCCGTCAAGGGATCGGTCTTTACGAGGCTGGCCACTCCGGCTTCCGTTCCTGCTCAAAGGTCTGTCTTTGACAGATTGGATACCGCTGCCCGACAGACATCGGTCTTCAAGAGGCTGGTACCAGAAGCGCCTCACTGGGGGCAACTCCCCCTCTGGGCTAACTCCACCAGCCCCAACGGTGGAAGTCAATGCTGCTGTTCCAACTGGGAATAGCTTCGAGCTGCTTAACAGGGTGCGCAGGAATTCGCCCACCGCCATACTGAAAAGATCTCCTCCACCCGTGGAGAATGTTACAGAAACAAAGCCGGAGCAGCCCCCTCAGCAGCTGTCCTCCAAAATTTACAAAGTCCGGCGACGGGTTCAGGACTCAGTAATTGATCAAGATTACTCTCGCCGGCAGAAAAAGGTGAAGGTTTAGCAGGAAGAAAACCGTCCTGTCAAACCACAAAGGACGACAACTACCTGGGTACCCGCTGCAACGGCACGTCAACTGCTCAGAAGAGAAGGAGGCCAGAGAAAGCCCCTGTGACTACGGCAGACCACAAAGACACTGAGCCCAAACGCCCTAAGTCTGGGGGGATAATGATACATACCGTTTATATGGCTTCCGGAAAAGAGGAAAGCCGTGCTTCCATGGGTCATTGACTGCTTACTCGATCGATAACAAAGGCTCAGGAGCTGCAGCAGCAGAAACTTCAAGAGATGCTAACTGCAATGGCCGCACTCACTGGGTCGAAAGAGAATCCGGAAACCTCAGAGCAGCGTCAAGAACAAGAAACCGATGTTGATTTCCTCCGAAGAATGCTCGAGAGGAAAGAAAAAGAGGCCGCGGAACATGCAGCCAATATAAAATGAATGGCTCTCTTATTCCAAGACATGGCTGGGATGATGTTACAGCGGGAACCTCCAGCTGAAGACCCTCTGATCATCATTGAAGATGATAGAGGGGAGATATCGAACTCTCCTCTGGCTCTTTCAGCAGCCAAAGAGGAAACCATTTCCAAGGCCGCTCTGGATGACTACATTGCTCAGCAAATACGAGCTCCCCAGGTGAATGAAGCGGCCGGCCAAGTTGTGAAAACTGGGTGATCATATCCAGGCTGGTATGACCAAATAAAGTACCCACCGGGATATACGATCCCCAAATTCCACGTATATAAGGGTACGGGTAATCCACATCAGCATGTCGCTTAGTTCAGGGCTCTTTTCGGCAATACTGGAGGTGATGATAAACTTCTACTTCGCCAGTTCGTCGGTAGCTTAACAGAGACAGCTTTTGAATGGTACTCAGAGCTTCCCGATGACTCCGTCAAAACGTTTACAGAAATGGAGTTGCTATTCACTCAGAGGTTCGCAAGCTCCAGCGAACGCACCCCGATCACGGCATTGATCAAAGCCAGAGTAAAGCCGGGAGAGACATGGATGCAGTATGCAATCCGGTGGCGGAACCTATGGTCAAGATGCGAACAACGCATAGAAGAAGCTCCTGCCATGGGCATGTTCATGTGGACCCTTGACCCTCAGTCGACTATCTCCCAATTCATGATGTTCTTCAAGCCGACCACCTTTCAGGCCTTGATCGACAAGCTGGCCCAAATGGACCAGATGGGCTATAGGCCCTTCCCTTCAAAAGTGGGTTTTCGGAACGAAAAAGGCAACGGGAAAGCGACCTTTGTCGCCAATGCTCAGCGATAGCCGAGTAACCCGAGACCGTCTGTTCGTCAAAGCAACAAGCCGCGATCCCTCAATGAGAAATTGAAACGCCCTTACTCATTTCCCAGGGATAAAAAAGGAGACTGTTCGAACTGGCAGTGCGCAACGGGCTCATCACTCTGCCAGATCCAAAACATCCGTCGCAACCGGGTGATGTTAACCATCCTACCTATTGTCCCTACTACAGAGTAATGGGTCACCCACTCGAAGATTGCTACGTCTTCAAAGGCTGGATTGAGGATGAAGACCAACATGGCAAATTCGCGTTGTCTGACAACTGGAAGGTGAACCTGCCATAACCACATGCTCAGAAAAGGATGGACACGCCGGGGGCTTCATGCTCTTTTATAGGGGAAGCTCTATGAGGAATTGTTATTTCGGCAAAAACTAAAAGAATGCTGAAAGATCTTCAAACATGTCCGACCTATGATCCCCAATCGTGCCAATTGGGGGAAATTCGAGCCGAACTATGAAGGCCCATATATCATAGACAAGGTCTACCAGGGTGGGGCCTATTTACTCATGGACATGCATGGTGAAAGACCTTTCAGGCCAATAAATGGTCGCTTCCTGAAGAAATACTACGTTTGACGAGTCACGGCCTAGGTCAACGATAGATGATGACGCCTATGTACGCTCGCTATCTTCCTAAGCCCAAACTCTATAAGTATTAACCGGCAACGGACCGAAACGTCCTTAAACTAACGACAGACCGAAACGTTCTTAAACTAACGATGGACCACTATGTCCTAAAACTAGCTGTTGACCGAGACGTCGATAAACTACTGTAGACTATAGCATCCCAAGGCTGACACAAAAAAAGGAGAAAAGAATAAAAAAAGAGAATAAAAAAAATGGTATGTCCATAAGCAAAAAGGGCACGGATGAAAACCCGAAAAGGGCTTCGTGGGTAAAAACAGCAGGGCTACCGGCGAGTTTTGTGAAAACCCGAAAGGGCGCAATCTCGTTAAAAGACACTTGCAAGGTCCTCTTGACCTTATAAGGAGAAACCACCTGCGTGAGATCCTTACGACTCACAAGGGATCAACACACTTAGGAATCCCTACGATTCCTAAGGAGAAATTACACTTGCGAGATCCTCACGACTCGTAAGGAGAACTCTCTTATGGGACCCTCACGGCTCATAAGTTTCAAAAGTCTTAAGCTACAGGGATCTGAACCTGTTCTTAAGCAGCCACCACAACCTCCAATACTGCCCTATCCACGGGCGCGAATAAACATTTCCCTAACAAAGTCCCATCCGTGACTAGGGATATGTCTACACGGTGAACAACCCTTGTAAGTCCTCTCAACTTATAAGGAGAAAACACTCTTGTAAGATTCTTATGACTTATAAGAGAACATGCATTTAGGAATCCTCACGATTCCTAGGGAGAAAATGCACCTACGAGATCCTCACGACTTGTAGGGAGAAATACCTTTATGAGACCTTTACGGCTCATGAAGTCAAAAGCCTTAGTCGACAGGATCCTAACCCTGTTCGCTAAGCCACCTTTGTTCGACATCGACAGAGGCAAATGATAATTCACTCCTGGAAATATCTCAGTTGTAGCGGTGCTGTTGCCGAAATCGGTGTTTAAACTCCAAGCTTGCAGCAAAGAAGCTAGCGAGCCACACATGCATACGAAATAGCCGAAATGATGGGGCAATTTGCAACAAAATCAGCAAGTAAAAATGTATGCATGCAAAATAGCTGAAATGATTGGGCAACTCGCAATAAAAAGCAGCGAGTAAAAATAATATAAATAGCCAAAATGATTAGACGCCGCGAAAAATAATTGAAATGATTGGGCAATCGCGACCTTCGCGATATAAAAGCTGAAATGATAGAGCATCGCAGAAGGAAATAAAATGAAATGAAATTTATGCCCTACAGGTGATATCACATCATCCCTGTATACAATCTAGGGGCACAAACAAAGAGAGAATCATACCTTACCACTAGGCTTCATCGAAACGAAACCAAGTCTCAACGGCCACATCTACAACCTAGAGACCCACAACAGCGTTCCTCCCCATTCCAACAGGACTCGTACGCAACATCACCAAACGGAGCCACGACATAATCCCTAGTTCCAAATCTCAACGGTTCACAGACAACGTAGAGACCACCTCGACACTCGTCTCTCTACAGTAGATGCAACGTCACCAAAGCGGAGCCACGGCATAGTCCCTAGTTCCAAATCTCGACGGTTCACAGACAACCTAGAGACCACCTCGACATTCGTTTCGTTACAGCAAACACAACGTCAGCAAAGCAGAGTGACGGCAAAATCCCAGCTCCACCTCAGCATTCATCTCGTTACAGCAGTCAACAAATGAAGCGAAGGATGATCCCTAGCTTCAGGGTATCGCCGTTAACATCGACAACTTAGAGATCAACAACGGCGTTTCTCCTTACTCCAGTAGGATGCAGACATGACGTCAACAAAAGACCCAATGGTCGAAACAAAGCGGGGCCACGGCAAAGTCCTAGTTCCAAAACTCTAAGGTCCACAGACGACCTAGAGTCAACCAATGATTTCCCCGCCCGATCAATGCTCCGTCTCGAAAACAAGTCAACCAACCCCAGGGAAATCAGTGTCCTTGGAAAAACCTCTCGATTCAGGGAAATTAGTGTCCTTGGAGAGAACCTCTCAATTCGCGTCGACCCGCAGAGAAATCAGTGTCTTTGCAGGAATCTCTCGATTTGTCTCAACTCCGGAGAAATCAGTGTCCTTGGCAAAACCTTGACTCAGGGAAATCGGCGTCCTTGACGAGTCTCAATTTGCGTTGACCCACAGAGAAATCGGTGTCTCTGCAGGAATATATGACGTCAGCAAAACGGAGCCACGACAAAGTCCCTGGTTCTAGGTCCCGACGGTTCACCAACAACCTAGAGACAAATCGCGACATTCATCTCGATACAGCAGACGCAATGCCACCAAACGAAGCGAAGGCAATATTCCTAGCTTCAGGGTTTTAATGGCAACTCATACATAGCCTGAAAGACTATCAGAGATCATCCTACACCAGCGCAGAGTGGTTATGGCTCATCGGGGCTCCCAAACTGAGCCTAACCTCAAGTAAAAAGCGACATGGAATATCCCTAACGCTTGCTCTTTCGACGGTAATATCACCTGGAAGATTGCTTGAAGACGTCTTGTCCAGCCCCCGAAGGGATCAGAGACACGGCAGTCGCGGGGCTCCTCGAACAGCAAGATCATGCATCGAGGAATACACCAGCCAACACGACGGTGTGACGGGTATAAAACCCTATTACCACGGGCCCTAACAAACTTCTATTAGCAGGAGTTAACTATGACGTTAGGAAATCCTTGTGAGAACTTCTCGATTCGTCTCGACTCGTGGGGAAAATAATGTTCCCGTGAGAACTTCTCGACTCGTCTCGACTCGTAGGGAAAAGCCTTAGGCAATGGGGATAAGGACCTGTTTCTTAAGCACTGGGGCCCTACAGGTCGGTCCAAAACGGACTCTTGCATACTATTCACGAGCCACATTCTCCAAAGTTGAATCTCGACAAGGAGGGAAACAACCACTTACGGGTCCTCTTGACTTGTAAGAGGGAAAATTATCTTGTGAGATCCTTACGACTCTCAAGAGAAAACGTGCTTAGGAATCCTCACGATTCCTAAGGAGAAAATACACCTACGAGATCCTCTCGACTCGTAGAGAGAAAAGTCTTTATGAGACCCTCACGGCTCATGAAGTTGAAAAGTCTTAGGCAGCAGATCTGAACCTGCTTCCTAAGCCATCACTACCCTTCGAAGAAGCCAAAACAAGATGCTCACTCTATCATCTGCCGGCTATGTTTGCTAAGGTGACATGCTGATAACAAAAGAAAGAAGAAAGCAGAGAGATGACACAAGACATTGCGAAAGAAATGTATCTTTTATTCATGAATTCAATTGGGTACAAAATACATCATATGAAAGAATAAAAGAATGAATACATTTTATTCAAAATTACAAATGGTACAAAAAACAATTATCGAGAGGGAAGCGCTTTCAATAATCCGATCAGCCGCTCGCGCACTTCCCTCAGCCCCTTTTCTTGATCAGCTGCTGCGGCCGGCTCTGCTTCGACCTGGGCTCGCTGCTGCAAGTAAGATGAAAATTGTTCCTCGACGTCCCGCTGAGCTGCTTCACGATTTTATGCATCCCGCTCGACGACGTCGAGCTTCTGCCTCCGTGTTAACCCGTCAGAGATGCATTGTAGAAGGCCTTCAAAGATAACTTTCAACTGGGCAGCATTCACATCAACCTGAGCATGCAGTCGAGAAGTTTCGCTTGAAGTTTCTTCACATTCCTTATGCTTTATGGCCACTTCTTGTTCAAGATGGCGGAAGTAAGAAGTGCCCTGCTCGACCTACGCAGCCCGTTGAGTGTTCACAGCCAAGACCTCTAAAGCAGGACGTCCGACCTCGAGCTCATGCAGGCAAGCCTCAATCTTCCTGCAGTGATTAACCCAAGACTCAACGACGCTCTCACTATGAAAGTTCACGAGCGTCGCCAGCCTAGGGTTAACCTCCGCGGCAAAATCCGCAGTGAAGGTAGGAGTCTCCACGTCAAGCTTCTCAATATAGTCGCTCAACATGCGCAGACTATTCGCGGCGCCTTTCGAGGATGCACGTCGAGAAAAGGGGTCGGCTGGCATTATGGTGCGAGACTCGAATGGAGCTAGAGTCGATGTGATTACTGCAAAATAAATCATAGTCATATGTCGGCTCAAGAAATAAAGAAAATACACGAACAATAGAGTCTACCATACAGGCTGCAACAGGGGGCAGAGCTTGGAGTACTGGTGGCGCAACGATAGCCTCGTCCCCTCTTTCAATTTGTAAGGCTATAAGCAATACAAAGAAGAATTAGCAATAATGTGACTGCCCATTAAAGAAAGGACGTCGGTTAGAAAAGATACTCACCGACACCAGCAGGCGGGCTAATCTCTGACTGGAAAGAGAAGTGTTGGTGCAGCACCTGATACATGTGATCAAAAAGGACTCCTGTAAGGACGCAGTAATACAACGTCAGTACATAAATTATACAGCCTAGAGATAAAACTGATGGGTCACAAATCCGTACCTTCCAACATCTGAGATGGTACGGGAGAAGGTAGAGGAGTGGTCACTGTCAAAGCAGTAACTGATGGCGCTGCCTCGGGTAGCACAACCTCAACGCTCGCTACACCTGCATTAGAAACGAGATAAATACTATCAGGAAAGATTGAAAATGATTGCAGAATAAAAAGAAAAGCAATGACCCAAAATCTACCTGGTGAGTCGCCGGTCGGAACCGCGATGAGGGCGTCACTTGATACGGCAACTGCTTCACCCTCCTCCATCGGAATGGTTTCGCCACCCATGGCTTCATCCCCCGACTCCACGAGAATCGTCATGATACTCTCAGCGCCCGGCAGCGGCAGGGAGCCGCAAGGGGAAAGAGCGATGTCGGGGCAGTGCCTGACTCTTGCGAAAGAGTGACTACCTCGGGCTCGGCGGCTGTAGCCATCTCACCCATCGCCACCTCGGGCTCGGCAATTGCAGCCATCTCACCTGCCGCTACCTCGAGCTCGACAATGGTAGCCATCTCACCTACCGCCATCTCGGGCTCGGCGATCGCGACTGTCTCGCCCACCGCTACCTCGAGCTCGGCATTTATAGCCATCTCGCCTACCACTGCCTCGGGTTCGGCGATCATGGATACCTCCTCTACCGCTACCCCAGGTTCAGTGGTCCCCGCTACTTCTTCGGTAAGACTCGGCCCTGCAAGATAGGATATATGAGAACTGAAAGTTAAAACTTTGACAACAGAACCCAATGTCACATTACCTTGAGTTGGTCTTCCGATTGCTTCCCGAGCCGCATGTGCTGCCCATCTGTGTGCGGTGGACAAGGCAGCCGGGGCATCCTCTGAAGGAGTAGGGACAGGGGTAGCGGTGCTCGAACCCGCACCCGCGGCCAAAGCGGCACTACTCTCCCTTTCCACGCGCATTCTATGCTTCCTTTCCACTCGGGCCGTCAGAGCGGATCTTTTAGAAGCCTCCATCAATAGGACGTCATCATCCGCGCCAAGGGTTACCCTGGAGCCGTCATGGCATCCGTCATCGATCGTTTGAGTAAGGCCTCTTTCGGCAGTGCCGAGGAGGCTGGGACTTCGATGGCTGGCCCAGGAAGCATCTCCACATCACTTTGTGGGATTGGCATTGTAGTCCCTGCGATAAGATGAAGAAGGGGTCAGATTGGCCATAAGAAAGGAGAATAAAGACACGGTGAGCCGAAATATACCAATGCCCAGCAAAGCGCGAGTCCTCTCCTCCTCCTCGAAAGTCTTGAGAGAAGCCGCGAGAGCTTCTTCGGTGGAAATGCCTGTTAAAGAAGGAAAAGTGTCAGTCAAAACATGATTACAAAAATATAATGCAATGACTAAAGTCACGGCTTATATTTACTTGATTGCGCAAGGATGGCCATTCCTGCTTTGTGGCTTGCTGATTGAACAGAAGCTGCAATGGCGGCCTCGATATCAGTATCGTCCGGCGCTATGAATAGACCTTCATTGGTCCTATATTCGCCCAAGCCCTTACTATAAGGAGCATGAGGCTCCTGACCAAATACGACATCGGCAGAGAAGAGCGACTTCTTCTTCCTCTCTGCGAGCAAGCTCCAGTCGCCGCTAACACCAGCTTACGCTTGGTGGGCACCTTGGGAGGACGAGTCCCGATGTCTGAACCCATGCCAGACTCAGGAGAAGCTACATTCACCGTCTTCACGGGAATATGGGGCACCGGTAGTACATTCACCGTCTCCACGGGAACACGGGGCACCGGTAGCTCAGGCCTGTCGTGTGGGACTTCGATCATGGCAGCTTCTCTTAGCGGAGGGGGGAAAATGGTCCATCGCTTCAAAGGGACGTTTCGATCACCAGCAGAGGGTGCACCTTTGCGATCGAGCAGCAGTCGCTTCTCTTCCGTAATAACAGCACCCATTGAATGCTGGTACCACGCCACGTACACATTAAGGACCTTTGGGACACAGCTCGATTCGCTGATAAAGAAGTTGGACCCTGTGTTCAAGCACATGAAATGATGCAGCGCGTTTTGCATCCCCTCTTCGGTGGCAGCAGGTTCTAGCAAGAAAGCCTCCAGCGGAACTCCCTGATTATAGCTCAATTGTTGGGAAAAACGATGCGGATTGTATCTCATGAATAACGCCGCATCATTTTGCCTGAACACTAGAAAGCCCGGTCTCATGGAATATAAGTGAACGATTTCCTGAGCTTTCAAAACAGAGGTTCCATCTTTAAAAATGTCCCGCAATGGCTGTACCGCTATCACGGACTCTTTGCCGATAGTCAAGATCTTGTCAGTGAAAGTCATGCCATATCCAACGGTGCGAGGACGAAGGAGCAAACCTCTAGCTTCCGGCGGTGACGGATTTACAATAGATGCATCGACCAATCGCATGATCTGGGGGAAGCTGCACCTGTCGTAGAAGGACGGCCTCTTATGAATGCCGAAAACGCCAAGTGCATGTAGCTCGAGCCATGACATGAAGTAATGCATCGAGAAGTTCACATGCTGCACTCCGGGTTCAGTAGTATCCGCCGCTTGGCTGAGGCCGTAATACAGATGAGCTAAACCGGCGACCCCGACGGCCACTTTCACCCCAATAATCATCCGGTGGGCCGGATAGAAGAAAGACGGCCTCATACGACGAAGGTGCATCAGGAGCGCAAACCAGCTCTGCCATAGCCCAAGAAACCCTAGAAGAACGTTTCCTCATCAATCACGGGGACTGCGATCTCCGCAAAAGGAACAACTGGAGTGTTGGGAAGGAAGAAACTCTTTTGATCTGCCTCCGCCATTGGGAAGTTGTTTAACCCTAAACTGAAAGGGTTGTCAAGTTTGGCAAACTTAGCAGCACCCTTCGAGAGGATGTCCGGATGGAGAAAACGAGCAATGAAATCCTCGAAAGTAACCCCGCGGCTCCCAGATTCGAGAAAAAGGCCCTCATAAATATTCAACACTTTGATCAGACTAAAAAATTGGTGTTGAACGGCGTTCTTCGGGGTGAGGCCTGTCATCACTGGCTTGGCACCAAAAATGTATTCGTCTGTAGGAAGCAGTTCCTCATAGTGCTCCCCCATAACCGATAAGCCAGAAACTTCTGCAAATTCCTCTTAGGAGATAGATACTTCTCGGTCCAGCGAAAGGAAGGTGTGGGTAGGAATATTCCACTGCTCCAGAAAGGCCTTAACCCACCAGGCGGGAAGCATAGGGTATTGGAAGAGAGATGCATAAATGGTGGGAAACAACCCAAGCCTCAACAACTGCGACTTCTTCGCTGACAGAATATAGGGGGCCCATTGCAGATAGCCAGCTGGATGACGAGGAATTAGCCCAATCATATATGGTTGTCCCCACGGTCGCGCCTCGCCTTGGCAAATACGCCGCCCTAGGGTGTCCAGAGCCATTGGACGCTGAACGGGTATCGAAGCCATAGCGGGCTGAAGAAGACCTTCTGAAGTCTAATTAATCATCTCCACGGCATAGTTCAACGGGGGTGGGTTGGCGTTATGGATCACCATGATGGGCTCTGAGGGTACCGCGCATGAAAAGCTTTGTCGACCTTTAATAATCTGATTATACCATATCCCCTAAAGGTGAAGATTCTTATATTCCGGGTCATGATCTTTGATCAAAACCAAGACTTCCCGGTCTACAGGTGCTCCAGGGAATTCTCCTTCTGAATGAACAAACGGGAAAAAGGGATCAAAAGACATGTCGCCTGCAAAAAAGGGGGGTCAGTGCTATAATTTAATTTTAAATTTTGACACTTGGTATTTTAAAATTTATACCACACTACAATGCAGTGGAAAGGGACCAAAGAGGGCCCACAAAATCTGGATGACAGTTCATCAATTAATAATTAATAAAATAGCCTCATCATTGGATGAGACTGTTAATTAAATGAGAAAATCCTCAAGAAAATTCTCATTAAATGAGAGATCCCTCGGGAAAAGGAGAAAATCTCCCTTTGAGAGCAATGCTCTATGACAGAGTGACACTTGTCAAACTCTGATCATGAAGGAATAAAATTCCTCAAGAGCCTGGCTCTGTAATGATGATGGAAATATCCATCAAAAAAAATAATTAAAATTAATTTTTATGAATTAAAAATTCTAGGATCTTCAAGATCCATGAACAAACTCTTAAGAGTTCTTCATCAAAGATTTAGAAATCTACATGAGCAGAGCTCTGATTCATGGGCTAAGAAACCCCAAGAAAAGATCTCTTTAGATCTATGGGTTCAGGAGAGCAAAGCTCTGTTAATGAAACCCTAAATGGGTTTTCTTTAGATCTAAGATCTATCGAGAGCAAGGCTCTGTTAATGGGTAAGACCCTAATTTATTAAAAGTTTTAAACTTTACCTAAGTTTTGACAGAGTTTCTACTCTTGAAAAGTTCTTAAACTGAAGAGCAATGCTCTGAATAAAAGTTCTCAAAGAAGAAGATGAAAATCATCTAAGGGACCAAATGACCTATTTATAGGTATTGAAACGCCTCTTCAACTTCTGAATTGATCCAAGGGCGCAGATGTCGCCACCGTTGCACTCACATGTAGGCCACGTGAGTGCAACGGTGGGGGAAGGGGTATTTGTTTCCCCCAATCAGAGCAAAGCTCTGTTTTGAAAATTTAAAATTCAAAAATTGAAGTAATGCTTCAGATCCAGCGCTAGGCGCGCTGCGCGCCACGTGTCAAACACGGATGCGCTAGCGCCAGGTGTGCTGCGCCCTAGGCAGTACACCATGTGTGTGCCAGCGCTAGGCACGCTGCGCGCCACGTGTCAAACATGAGTGCGCTAGCGCAGGCTGCACTGCGCTCTGAGCAGCGTACCACGTGTCAAACACAGGTGTGCTAGCGCAAAGTGCGCTGCGCTCTGAGCAGCGCACCACGTGCAAAGCAAGGGTGCGCCAGCGCTGGAATTAAAAAATTCCCCACCCTTAGATCAAAAGATCTAATAATGATAAATCATTAATTAATCAGAATTAAAATTCTGTTCTGGAAAGATTTTCTCAATCTTGTTAAAAACAAGAAAATTACCTTCTGTAAAACAGAAGCCCTAGGATCAAAGATCCAATAGTGGGGAAATATCCCCAAATCAATCAGAGAAAGATCTCTTTAACTGATTTAATAAATCAACTTGCCCTATATAAAGGCCCCAAGACTTCAAGTCTGATAGAGAGAAACCCTCCCATAAACTTTGAAAAATTCAAAGAAAGAGAGCAAGCTCTTGAAAGAAGATTACTTCTTCAAGGTAAAGACGATGAACGATGAACACAGAGATGAAATCATCTCGTAAAAAGAAGAATTATTTTCTTAAAAGATCATAGATCTACAAAGACCAAGGTCTTTCATAAAAAGAGATCAAAAGATCTCATCACATAATAAAGAAGAACATATTCTTCACACAGATCATTGATCTATAAAGGCAAGCCCTTTCAAAAATAAGAACTGTTGTTCTTGAACCTTGAGACAAAGTCTCTTCTAAAAGAACATAAATTTGTTCCCAGATCATAAAATTGATCAAATGCACTTTACGCTATTGAAATGTGCCTGCGCTCTTAAACTGCGCTTCTGCGCTCCTTGGATCGACGCTCAGCGCCAAAATGCGCCACGTGTCAACCACGTATGCAACTTGCGCTTTGCGCTTCTGGAATAGCGCACTGCGCTCATGGGCTGGCGCTCGGCGCCAAACCTGCTACGTGTCACTCACGTGTGCACCTCTAAATTGCTAGCGCAATGCGCTCATAAATTAGCGTTGAGCGCTCATAAACTGGCGCACTGCGCTCATCATCTGGTGCCTAGCGTAGGACATGACACGTGTCCTTTACATGCGCGCCACGTGGCAGAAGTGCACTGCACTTTTTGATCGGCGCAAAGCGCCTAGCGTACCATAGGTTGCGCTGACAGAACACTAGTTGTTCTTTAATGAGCCAGAGCTCTGCTGAATGCTCTGCATTCAATACAAGACAAAAGAAAAGATTTAGTGTTAAGATCTAATGCTCAGCATTATTAAAAGGGCCAAGCCCAAATAAAGGCTTAATAGCCAGAATAAACAAAATGTTTAAATGTTTATTGGATTTAGCCCAATATTGGCCATAAGTCCTCAACTTATATTTAATTGAGCCTATCTGCTCATGAATATTTAACAGATCTTAGTCCCAAATTGGATTACGGATCTTTCAACCAACTCACACCGGTTCGAGGGTATATCTCTTTACTCCTCTGATATTTGTCGTTGTAATCCTTCAATGTCTTAAGAGAGGTGACGGGCCCCGACAATCATACATCTTATAGACTATGATGTCTTTAAACTGGACTGTGGGGTCCTTAAACTCACGGACTACGATGTCCTTAACCTGGACTGTGGGGTCCTTAAGCCCATGGACTATGATGTCCTTAACCTGGACGGTGGGGTCTTTAAACTCACGGACTACGATGCCCTTAACCTCGACCGCGATATCTTTAAACTAATATCGGACCGAGATGTCCTTAAACTGATAATGGATCACCATGTCCTTAAACTGGCAATTGACCGCAAAGTCTCTAAACTAAAATAATAGAGCCCAAATGCTCTTTTGTTGGATCTAAACGATCCTGTTAAGTAGATCTTAGTCTAAAATTAGACTAACGTGTCCTTAACAAACTGTTAAGTTGATCTTAGTCTAAAATTAGACTAACGTAACCTTAACAAACGTTTAAGTTGATCTTAGTCTTAAATGAGCCTAACGTATCCTTAAACCCAAACCAAAACCCAAATCTAAGAAAATACGGATTTGGACTAATCCACGCCCTACGGGCGATAACATAAATTAGTCTCCGTATACAATCCACGGGCAACCACAAACAAAACAAACATCCACGACATGAAGTGACCATCTGGAGAAGGAAAAAGTTGTTACCGCGATGCGGTAGCGTAATTAACTGCAGGGGCTTGCGCCTGCATGGAAGAGCGTACCCACAATAAAAAACCCCTCAAACGAGGGGGAATCTGACGAAGTCTGCTATATCGGCCGCATCCGTTTAAACCTTCGATACATGGTGCCATAAATCAACTTGGCATCTTCGGAGAGGTGGACAGATAGCACCAATTAGCATCTGTCCCGAAATTCAGGCAAGACGTTCGCCGCGTCTTCGCGCGTCTTTCGGCGGGGAACAGATTCGGTGTCAACGGGGCTATGCCTCTGGGAAAATGAGTTTTTTTTAATTAGGTCCGTGCGAAAGCATGGGGAACCTCCCTCAGAAGTACCGGCACTGGCCTGGCCGAACAGTTAGCGAAGTTGTAGAATGCAATTAATCTTGGCTGAATTTTCTTTTTAAGGTTTGAAAGAAAATTTGAGAATAGCAGTCGGAGACATCGATTAGATAAGATAAATAACCAATCTGATCTTTGCAAGAGCATACGCTAAGTGTTTTCTTCTCTCCCTCACTAGGTAGCGACCATGTCAGGCCTTAATCAAGATAATAATATGGATGTATTGACCGAACCCGCTTTTTATGCTGAGCAGGGGAACGTTGGTTCCGTTCTTTCTTATAATTGTTATAAGATTGAGCAGGAAATAGGGGAATATCCGGATTCTCACGCCACCCAAATGAAGAATAAGCATTTTGATGCATCTTCTTCGGGTGTGTTTGTTATCGAGAACCGTTTCTCAGTTCACTCTACGTCCTGGTATTAGATACCGGATCGGGATCCCACATATGTAATATGTTACATGGGCTAAGGAAAGGCAGAGAACTGGGAATGGGTGATCATTCCGTAAGAGTAGGGAATGGTGCAAATGTTGCAGCCAAAGTAGTGGCGAATATCACCTTGTATTACCAAATGGTAATACATTGATTCTGAACGAATGCTATTACATACCGACCCTCATATGTAATCTTATATTAGTTTCTTTATTAAGTAAAGAAGGATATAATTTTGTAGTACAGGATAATGTTATGAACATCTTCCTGAATTAAAAGTTGATTGGATCAGGCTCATTAATTAATGGCATATATGTTCTAAATCAAACAATAGTTCTTAACATACAAAACACACACAAGAGGAAGAGTTTAGAAATGAACGAATCCTTCTTGTGGTATTGTAGATTAGGTCATATCAATGCGACACGACTAGCTAAGTAACATAAGGATGGGTATTTGAATCCGTTCGAATTATCATCTTATGAAACTTGCCAGTTATGTCTCAAAGGCAAGATGACCAAAACTCCGTTTACAAGGTACTGAGAAAGAGTTACGAAACTCTTAGGACTAATACATAGTGATGTATGCGGTCCCATGTCTACACATGCCAGGGATGGTTCCTCATACTTCATTATATTCACTGACGATCTTTCAAGATATGGACACGTGTTTCTGTTGAAACACAAGTCTGAAGCTTTTGAGAAATTCAAAGAATATAAGCACGAAGTTGAGAACAAAATGGGTAAAAGTATTAAAATCTTTCGATCTGATCGGGGAGAAGAATACTTGAGCACGGAATTCCGTGACTATCTAAGAGAGAATGGGATTCTCTCTCAGCTTACTCCTCCGTATACACCACAGCACAACGGTGTATCGGAACGGAGGAACCACACCCTATTAGATATGGTGCGCTCTATGATAAGCACCCCTGAGTTGCCTATTTCCTTTTGGGGGTATGCGCTTGAGACAACCATACACCTATTGAATATGGTCCCTACCAAATGTGTGCCTACCACTTCATATGAGATATGGAAGGGGAAGAGACTGTGTCTTAATTATGTTAAGATATGGGGTTATCCGGCCTATGTCAAAAGGCATAATCCGGACAAACTTGAAGCAAGGTTTGTTCTATGTAAGTTTCTAGGATATCCCAAAAACTCATAAGGGTATATCTTCTACCACACCAAGGAACAAAAGGTGTTTGTTTCTCGACATGCCACCTTTTTAGAAAAGGAATTTCTTGCAAAGGAAATTAGTGGTAAGGAGGTAGAACTGTAAGAGGTTCCTGCTATACAAACTACGACAGAAGATTTGGTGGAACTAGAGGATTCGAAAGTACCCAACGAACCTCAGCCTCTCCGCCGATCTAGTAGGGTTCCTCATCCACCTAAAAGATACTACTGTTTTCTCATTGATGGTGGAAGCGAGGATTGCATCATGGAGGATGATGACCCAACTAGCTTCGAGCGGGCCATCACGAGTGGGGACTCTGTGAACTGGCTGGATGCAATGCGATCTGAGATGGAATCCATGTACACCAACAAAGTATGGACTTTAGAAGTTGCTCCTGAAAGGGTAAAACCCATTGGGAGCAAATGGATCTTTAAGAAGAAACTTGGTGTAGATGGAAAAGTTGAGACTTTCAAAGCTAGACTTGTTGCAAAGGGTTTTCGTCAACAACCAGGTGTGGATTATGACGAAACCTTTTCTCCAGTGGCTATGCTTAAGTCCATCCGGATCCTACTTTCCATTACTGCATACCATGACACGAAATCTGGCAATGTTAAGACCGCCTTTCTAAATGGTGATTTAGAAGAATGCGTGTATATGACTCAGACAGAGGGCTTCGTAGACAGTGGGAGCAACGGAAAGGTGTGCAAACTGCTTAAATCTATCTACGGGTTAAAACAGGTATCGCGGAGTTGGAACATCTGTTTTGATGTCGTTGTCAAAGATTTTGACTTCATAAAAATTGTAGATGAACCTTGTATATACAAGAAGGTGGCATAGAGTATTGTACATAGATGACATACTCTTGATAGGAAATGACATTCCTATGCTGCACTCGGTCAAGCTCTTCTTATCACAAAGATTCTCAATAAAAGATCTAGGTGATGCTTCCTACATCTTGGGGATTAAGATCTATAGAGATAGATCTAAAAGGATACTGGGATTGTCCCAATCCAGGTACATTGACACCATACTAAAGAGGTTTAGTATGGAAGAATCCAAGTGTGGGTTTTTACCCACGATCTCAGGACTCACTCTCTCTAAAAAGATATCTCCCAAGACTAATTTGGAGAGAGCTCGCATGCAAGGGATACCCTATGCTTCGGCAGTAGGCTCTATCATGTACGTGATTCTATGTACCGGACCCGATGTAGCATACTCACTAAGTATAGTGAGTAGGTATCAAGCAGATCCAGGAGAGAGTCACATGACAGCTGTGAAGGGCATCCTCAAGTACTTGATAAGGACTAAAGAGATGCTATTGGTGTATGGTAACGGAGAACTCCAAGTGGAGTCCTTTACTGATTCGAGCTTCCAGAATGATAAGGACGACTCTAAGTCGGTCTCGGGATTTGTCTTTACCCTCAATGGAGGGGCGGTATGCTGGAAGAGTTCCAATCAGGAAACCGTAGCAGACTCGACGATGGAGGCTGAATACATCGCTGCCAACGATGCTGCCAAGGAGGCTGTCTGGATGAAGAAGTTCATAATTGAACTTGGAGTGGTTCCATCCATTGAGTATCCAATACCTTTGTATTGTGATAACAATGGAGTGGTGGCTTTGGCCAAGGAACCCAGGTCCCATCAGCGATCCAGACATATTCTAAGGCGGTATCACCTGATCCGGGAGATAGTTGATCACCGGGAGATCGAGATCAAGAGAGTTGACATGAAGAACAACACAACGGATCCACTCACGAAGGTCATTCCCCAGATACAGTTCGAGAGACTCTTCAGGATGTTGGGTATGCGATACTACAACAGCTGGCCCTAGTGCAAGTGGGAGATTGTTAGTCGTATGCCCTAGAGGCCATTATTGTACATATGATGTATATTATAGTGGATGCTTGGACATATATAGAGAGGATTTTCTTGCTCGACATGATAGTATGCTATCTGGTTGCTCTTTATTTTAACATGTATACTTGTCTCTTGATACTGTCTTATGGTTACATGTTGGTAAAGCCTTTAGGATGTATACTTGACTACCAGGATTATGATGTAGATCATACTAGTAGGGCATGGTAGTCCATAAGTTCATCCTTTAATGTTCTTAGTCGTGGGTGTATCGAGACAGGACATCGATATACCAGAGCAAACTAGCGTATACACTTCTTGACCCATGAGATGGACGATGGATGATCCCATATCCATTGGTGTTTGACATCAGAGATGGTATACGGGTGCTCAGTGGAGATTGGGTATACTGGACGGACTCGCCGAGAACTCCTAGATGGTATTATACCTGACGTCAGATAGCAGTTCTCTGGTGACACTGGTACAGGTTAGTCTGTAGACCCGAGATCGTCATAGAGTCTTGTGTGATTCCCACTGTGCTTTGATTTCCACCTTACCACATTCAAGAGGACATGCAAAGCGGTGGTTTTTGGGTACAGTCCCGAGTCACATGGAGGAAATGAGCGATAGGAGGGGATTTCGTCTCTCCCGGTATTGGGGGTAGATGTCATGCTGTGCTTGATTGGCTATAACTGGAAGTCCTTAGCCAGGGCTGATTTGGAGATTTACTGGTAAGTGTTATTAGTAGTTTCTCGACCCGTTATTAGTCTTGTATCGGCATGACTTATCGAGTTATTGGGGTATGATGTTTACTACCCCTAAACTGGATATGCGACATCTTAGACGAAGATACCGGACTGTACGGTAGTGTTACTGACAGGCTTTACAGGAGCTAGAGCGGGCTTGCTTGTTGATCTTCTGATCGCTCAATACCCGGGTAGCCGTTACGTCCAGCTAGTACCGCTGACGGCTTGTAGGCGCTTGATATGATCATCACCTACTGCCGGCGTATTGACGAGTCTTTAGAGTCCTACACAGAGGTTTTACTGGCTCAGGCAAAACGAAGTAGGAGCACATATGTGATATGTGCGGGACCGAGATTAATACGAGTATATGATACCGTATTCTATTCTCACGATATTTGTATCGGTCGGTTATATGTGATATAGCCGGGTTATCGAATCAAGTGTTGATTCGATAAGTTGGTATATATAATATTAGTCGGTTGTATGTGATATAGCCGGATTATTAAATCAAGTGTTGATTTGATAATTTAGTGTATAATTGTATATTTGATATACTAGTTTACATTAACTAATATTAGCTCACTTAAGCATTTATTTTTCTCACATATGCACACTTAATATATATGCGATATATATTAATTGTGTTTTATTAGGTGTCATGATTGATGATATATGCAACATGGGTGTATGAGACTTACACCATGATAAAGATAATGTAGGGTTTATTTATTTATTGTAATTCAATTATTAGTTGGAAATTTGTCACATGGTATGAAGCTTCATGAAGTTTTGAGATCCATTGACTTAGTCCACTAGTTTTGTTTTACACTAGATATTTGTTAACCCAACCATTATCTAAACTCATGGTTAAGTCTCTAGATGAGTAATATTAGATATTTTCTCACCCGTGGTTGCCATTCACTCTCACAACATTATCTCTCTTCATCTTCTTCTTCAATCTCATGAGCTCTCTAGCTTTTGAGCAAGTGAGAAATATTAGTGAGAAAATCTATTCTAAAGTGAGAAAAAATACTACATCATGCTCTACTAGATTAGAATTTTAGTATAGGGTGTTAATTTAACTAATCTCTCATTAGTGAAGTAGTAGCTTGGGTTAGTGTCTTCTCGACGTAGATCATCTTCGGCCTCAAAAACTTCAAGCAAGTTTGTTCCTTTCTTCTTGTGAAGCCATGCTAGAGTTCGGAAGATCACTACTTGGAGCGAATGGACTACTACACGGAACTATTGAAGTGAAGGACCGGTCTACAAAGGTTGTATTTCTAGTTCACTTTGTTGTAAAGTAGTTTACAATATGTTTCATATGATTCTCTAGTTAAAAATTCTAGTTTAGGGTTCTTTAAAACGGCAAAAATTTGAAAATGACATGGACGATACCTCCCGAAACCCTGTTGTCGTTCATAGGAACCCTACAATCGAGATAACTAGGGTACTTAGAATGCTAATCTAAGTAGCCTAGATGAAGTAGAGTGAGATGATGGATTAATATGTCTCACTAACTCTAGGTTTCTCAACTCATGAGATAATTAAGGTTAGAGCTTAGAAGAAAAGAGCAAGGAGAAGATGAGAGTGTTCAAGTGAGAATAGAATATCATCAAGTGAAGAATGGCTAAATGTTGTGTATAATAATGCAAACAAATAATGCCACACCAAAATATCTAGATACCACAAAAATATCTAGATGCCACCTTGCATTAAAATTCACAACAAAAGAAAATATCAAGCATACTCCAATAGTAAAGAATGAGTCATGCCATGAGTCACCAAGTAGCCATGCTTCATTTAAACCAAATAAACACCTCATTTGTCCACCTCATTAACCATTAACAAAAATGGTTGAAACAAATAATGAGGTGTCTTCTTCTAGAAGTATCTTGCACAATTACAAGAATGCCCCTCACCGTATATACATACTCGTATCCGTATTCCGAAAAATACGAATATAAAGAGACAAAATAATCCAAGAATATAATACTATGATCCGGCTTAAACCAAAGCCCACTAGTATTATCCGCCCAAACATCACATATGCACAAATGCGCGTATGTGATCGAAACCCTGCCGTAAAACCATACGACCTCTGCATCGTTTCGCCCGAAGTAGGGAAACCTTCTGTGTAGGACTCTAAAAACTCGACAGTACGCTGGCAATAGGTTTAACCACAAGCACGTCAGCGACACTAGCTGTACGAAACGGCTACCCAGGTACCTGTCGAAAAGGAAGGCCGACGAGCAAACTCGTCCTAACTCTTACTGTGCCTATCCGTGATAATTTCCGTACAGTCCGATATCTTCGTCTAAGAGTATCGCATACCGGGTCTAGGGGATGGTAAATGTCAGACCCTAATAACCCAATTATTCATGCTGATGAGGCTCAGGACTAATCCAGGAAACTACTGATCAACATATCAGTAAATTCCAACTGCCTTGGCTAAGGTCTTATGGTCATGACCAATCGAACATTGTGCGATATCGACTCTCAATACCGAGAGAGACGAATCCCCAACAATCGCTCACTGCCTCCATATGGCTCGGGACTGTACCTAACCAAAACTTGTTTGCATGGCTCAGGAGAGCCGTGGTAGGGTAGTTGATTGATTCTGTATTTGGAAAGAAGTTTTGTGTAGTAAAGTAGTAACCGCAATCAATAATAGTGTCACTAGTAGCTAGCCAAGATGATTATGGGTCGTTCTTAGGGAAACGTCGAATCTTTTACTTGCTTTAGACGAGTTGATTGAAAGAAGGGGTGATTGGTTGTATATCTATGATATACGGATGTAGAATCTATAAAGAAGAGGCTTGTAGGGTTCATAAAATTTAGTAGTAATGGATGATTAATTAAAGATGACTCCTTTTATCTTTTAATAGATTTAAAACTAGATAGATAGTGATGAATGAATATTAGGGTTTTTGGAGGGAATAGGGTTCCCACTCTTAACTCTTATCTTTTCATTGACCTCTATTCATGTCCAGCCCTTACCAAAGCAAGTGTTAATCTAATCTCAAATCGCGGTCGAGACTATCAATAAATTGATAGCGCGTCCGATTAGGATGTTAACAATTACTTTGCTAAAGTTTATAAACTTTAAAAGATATAAAAGAAGTTAAGAGATTTTATCATCTATTGATCTATCCTAATTCTACGAACCCTATCAAGCGTAGAATTACTCACGCATACATGATTGAGATAGAAGAGAAGATGAAGAAGGAGATCATAATATAAATGCAGAAAGTAAAATGCAAAGAATTAAACTAAAGATCTACCTCTTTATTAATCAACTATCATTTACAAATCCTTCGAATTTAGAGTACAAGAACCTTAGTTTATGCTCCCGATCTCTGTCTCGTAGGAAGTAGATGAACAGCTAATGATCAACCTGGATGCGTGGATCGTCTTGGACCTCTTAATTTCTTCGGTTTGATGATTTTTTCGTATGAAGCACTCGGTCCTTTAAATAGTCCTAGAAGTAGAAACCCTAGATCTCATGTGTTAGGATTTGCTATTGTGATCACAAAACAAAAATCTCAGATCCTACGGCCACAGAAGTGCCGCGGATCCGCCGCAAATGTGCCATTTTGGCCGCTAAATCGCGGCGGTTTAATGAGATCAGATCATTAAATTTCTTTTGATGCTTGGTGTTGACACATGGAGATCATTGTGATGTCTTTATTATTCAAATCTTCATCTGAGTCTCTGCCGTTTATGATTTACGATTCGATTTAACTTTATCGGCAGATTTCATTCCCGACATCTCGGATATTTCGATCTCCAGACCTGAGCTCATATCTGCACAATATCTCAATTCACAGTATTATTAATATTTGTTATTATTTTGAGATATTATCCTAATCATTTTATTTGATACAATATTCTAAGAATATTGATTAGGGATATTTGATATGATAAGCATATTTAAATTACTAAAATATTATATAAATATCATATGCATATATTTTCCTTCATAATGTTAAGTATAGTGTATGGATATATGATAAAGAGTATTTTGCAGAAAAACACATATATGTTCCATATTTACGATAAACACCTTTAACTAATTAACAAAAGTAAGGAAAATGTTCCATCAAATGTACAATATTTTCGACTGAACAAATACCCCCAAACTTAATTTTGATCATCCCGAGCAAACTAGTTAATCAAGTGAGGGAGAAAAAAAAGAAAAACCTAGCACACTTTCATAGGCAATCACGATTGCACTGAGCACGTGCAACAAACCTTTAAACCTCTAGGTGTTGCTAGTAGGAGGAGTGTTGTCTCCTGAGGGTTTTTACCGGATTACACCCACAAATCCCATAATGAAAGAAAGAAGATGAAAGTTACATACAAAGATAAGGATCATATAAAAGAAAGAACTTGGAAAGAAGAGTTTCCAACTATACTAGTTTTTCGGTTGCCATGAGCCCTATCTTAATGGTCATGAAAAGATGTCGGAAATTACATCATCCCTCAATAAACCATCGCCTTTAGTCTTCCTCCCTACCTTTCTTCCAAACATCGATCATATACCCCTACGTGTGTATAAAAGACATCTCTACACTTACAAAATTCAATTCAAGCTATCATACTCTTGTTATCTTCCTTAGTACTTTTTAGTCGGTGAATATTTTAGATGGAATTGCTCACACACTCTTCATGTGACCGTTAATACTTCTTGAGGTACTAACCGACCGATTACTAAATGTGCTCACTCATTTAGGCGTAATTAGCAATTTGCTCGTCTTGCAACACCTAAGGCTTAGCAGTGGCTCCCAAACCAGTTGGTCTAATGCACTAGATGATAAAGCACTCTCGCTATATTTTTTTATGCTGCCTTAAGCAATTACAAAACCAGTGTTCATTTTTCTTCACTATTTTTTTCATTTATATTTTTTTATGTATTTATTTTCCTTTATACTAAGGCTTTTAGACAAGAGCATTTCAAGGTATGCTCTACTATCCCAAGTTTCAAGATGTGTGCAAGTGCGTATAGTTGGGTATCGACGTTCAAATTTTTGGACTCAAGAATAGGGACTATTTTCAGACCTATTTTTATTCTCAGATTAGTAATTTCCTTCATCTTACCAACCCTTGGGACAACAGCTCATAACTATTTATTACTAGCTTCGTTTAAGAAAACATCTAATTTTCTTGCTTTATTCAAACTATTCATATCTTTCATATGTAAATTTTTACTTTATAACTTTTATTATCAATTTTTTTATACACTCAGTTTTTTTATATACAGTGCATAGTGCCAAATGTCATATCAGTAAATACAACCCTCCCCCCAAACCTGTTTTCAGCAGTGTCCTCACTAATATTGTTCTTTGAGCGCATAGACCTCTATACTTAGGAGGAAAATAATAATAGTGAAATAATAGTTAAATGAAAACTACCCCCAAACTTATTTTTTGGCACGCACGGATATTCAGTTATATCTTAACTCACTCACCTCCATTCTTAGATGAATCAGTATTATCGAAACATGGAGGTGAGGTGGAGGAAGATTAGTTATGATAAAGCGGCTCCTGTAAAAATAGGTGCTCCTCCACTGGGTTAGCAAAAAAATACAGTTTTAATCTATGCCCATTTACTTTAAAAATAGAACCGTTTTTAACATTTTCAATATCCACTGCACCGTACGGGTACACATATCACACCACAAAAGGTCCCTTCCAATGAGATCTTAGCTTACCTGGATGAAGGTGGAGACGGGAATCGTAAAGAAAGACTTGTTGTCCCGGTGTGAAAGTTTTTCTAAAAAGAGTTTTTATCATGAAACATTTTATTCCGGTTCTTTACTATAACAGTATTATCATAAGCTTCATCGCGAAGTTCGATTAGTTCATTTAATTGCAGCTTCCAATAGCTGCTGGTTTGATCAAAATCAAAGTTAAGCTCTTTAATAGCTCACATTGGTTTATGTTCGATCTCGACTGGAAGGTGGTAAGCCTTCCCAAACACAAGTCGGTATGGAGACATACCAAGATTGGTCTTATAAGTGGCGCGGAATGCCCAAAGAGTATCCGTCAATTTGGTGGACCAATCTTTACGGTTCTTAGAAACCGTTTTCTCCAAAATTTGTTTGATCTGTCGATTAAAGATCTCAGCTTGCCCGCTCGTTTGGGGATGATAGGGCATAGAAAGTTTGTGGTTGATTGAATATTTCCGCATCAAAGCCTCGAAAGACCAATTACAGAAATGCGTCCCGTTGTCGCTAATTATAGCACGAGGGTTTCCGAATCGCTAAAAGATATTTTCTTTAAGGAATTTAATAAAAACCTTGTTGTCATTAGTGAGACACGGTACTGCTTCCACCCATTTAGAGACATAATCAACCGCAAGTAAGATGTATAAATTCCCAAAAGAGTTGGGAAAAGGGCCCATAAAATCAATTCCCCAAACGTCAAATATCTCCACAACTAAGATAGGTTGGAGCGGCATCTCATTTTTTCATGAAATCCGACCCATGTGTTGACACCGAGGATAAGTTTTGCAATGATCATATGCATTTTTAAATAATGTTGGTCAATAAAAGCCACATTGAAAAACTTTCTCCGCCGTTTTACGTGGACCAAAGTGAAAGTGTACGCTAGCTCCGCGACGGGGTTTAAACGGGCATCACACATGCAATTTTCAAAAATTCATGGTGCTAACGAACACTAACCAAGATCTTAACTAGAATATTAGGGTTTTACAATGTGATGATATAAAAACTAAGAGAAGGGATGGAGGCTACAACATTTGTTGACCGTGTCCTTCACTTCAAATGCTCCGGGTAGTAGTCCATGCGACTCCACTAGGCTTCACTTGAAGAATGAACAAGGTTCCTTCGATGATCTTCATACCGAAGATGATTCATCCGAAGTCCGCCAATCTAAGCTGCCTCTTTACTAAACTCTTCAGTGAAGGAAACACACTACACTAGAGTGCTAATAAAGTGTAGGATGGTGAAGTAGGGGTTTTGTTTGCTCACTAGGATTTCAAGCTCTATGATTCAAATCACATGTGAGGGTTTAGAGTTCGAAACATGAGGAAGAGGATGATGATGGAGAGAGCTAGAAAGAAGCTCATCACATGAGCTCTCAAAAATAATGGCTAAGTCTCAAAACATAGAATGAATGAGTGAGAGTGAAGTGAAAAATGGCTCTCTTTCCTCACTTATTTAAGTATGGAATAAAATGCAATAAGAAATTGTAACCATGCTTGAATAGTGAGTCAATAGTAGTAAAGAAATAATAAAGCCCATGCTTCACACCATGCTCAAAATATCTCCCCATTTACACCTCATTTTCTATTTCTAATAAATAGAAAATCATTCCATGCTTCATTATATATATATATATATATATTAATAATATATATATATTATGAAGAATAATTAGTGAGCTAATAATATTAGTTAATATATAATTATATCAAATATAATATATATCAAATTATTAAATCAACACTTGATTTAATAATCCGGTTATATCACATATAACCGACCAATATCATTTATCTGTATATTACATTATCAAATCAACACTTGATTCAATAATCTGGTTATATTACATATAACCTAACCGATAACAAATAACTGCCAGATTAGAATATGGTATCACATACTCGTATTTAATCAGGCCCCCGCACATAGCAACATATGTGCCCTACTTCGTTTCGCTTGAACTAGAAGACTTCTGTGTGTGACTCTAAAGACTCTTCAATACGCCGGCAGTAGGTGATGATCACATCAGTCACCCATAAGCCGTCAGCGGTACTAGCTGGACGTAACGGCTATCCAGATATTGAGCGATTAGAAGATCAACAAGCAAGCTTATCCAAACTCCCATGAAACCTATAAGTAACACTTATTGTACAGTCTGGTCACTTCGTCTGATATGTCGCATATCATGTCTAGGGGTGGTATCGTCAGAATCCAGTAACGCGATAAGTTATGCCGATGTCTGGCCTATAATGGTTCGAGAAACTAATGATAACTCTTTCCAGTAAATCTCAACAGCCGCCCTGGCCAGGGACTTCCAGTTATAGCCAATCGAGCATAGCGCAACATCAACTCCCAATACCGGGAGAGACGAAACCCCTCCTATCGCTCATTGCTTCCATGTGACTCGGGACTGTACCTAAAATCCACCTGTTTGCACGACTCGTTTGAGCCATGGTAGGGTGGAAATCAAAGCACAGTGGGAGCCACACAAGACTCTATGACGATCTCGGGTCTACAGACTAACCTTTAGCGGTGTCACGAGAGAACTTCTATATGACGATAGGTATACTACCAAATAGGAGTTCTCGGCGAGTCATGTTCGGTGTACCCATTCTCTAATGAGCACCTGTGTACAATCTTTGATGTCAAATACCAATGACTATGGGATCAACCATCGCCCCCATACAGGGTCAAGAAACGTACACACTAGTCTACTCTGGAATATCGATCCCCTGTCTTGATATACCCTCGACAAGGAACTATTGAAGGAAGTGCTTTTAGACTACCCTGGTCTTAATATTATGATCCGCATCATAGTCTTGGTAGTCAAGCTTACATCCTAAGGGCATTATCAACTTGTAAGAGATATACAGTATAATAATACCAGTCTACATGTTAAGATAAAGGCAACCAGATAGCATACTATCATGTCGAACAAGAAAGTCCTCCATATATATGTCCAAGCATCCACTATATTATACAATAATGGTCTCTAAGGCATACATATCATTAACAATCTCCCACTTGCACTAAGGCCAGTTGTTGTAGTATCTCATACCTAACATCCCAAAAAATCTCTCGACTAGCATCTGGGGAAGGGCCTTGGTGAGTGGATCCGCTGTATTATCCTCTGTGTCAACTCTCCTGACCTTGATCTCCCAGAGATCAACTATCTTCCTGATCAGGTGATACTGCTTAAGAATATGTCTGGATCGCTGATGGGACCGGGGTTCCTAGGCCAAAACCACAACTTCATTGTTATCACAATACACATGTATTGGATTCTCAATGGTAGGAACCACACCAAGTTCATCTTATGAACATGTTCATTCAGACAGCCTCTTTGGCAGCATCGTTGGTAGCGATGTATTCAGCTTGCATCATCGATTCTGCTACGGTATCTAGCTTGGAACTCTTCCAACATACTGTCCCTCCACTGAGGGTGAAGACAAAACCCGAGACCGACTTACTGTCGTCCTTATCACTTTGGAAGCTCGAATCGGTAAAGGACTCCACCTGGAGTTCACCGTTACCATACACCAAGAACATTTCTTTAGTCCTTCTCAAGTACTTAAGAATGTTCTTCACAGCTGTCCAGTATTTCTCCCCTGGATCTGATTGATACCTACTCACTACACCTAGTGAGTAAGCTACATCTCGTCTGGTACATAATATCGCATACATGATTGACCCGACTGCCGAAGTATAGGATTCCCTTGTATGCGAGCCCACTCCAAATCAGTCATGGGAGACATCTTTTGGGAGAGAGTGATTCCTTAACAAGCGGGTACTTTACCACGCTTAGAATCTTCCATACTAAACCTTTTTAGTATGGTGTTTATGTATCTGGATTGGGACAATCCCAACATTCTCTTAGATCTATCTCTATAGATCTTAATCCCCAGGACGTAAGATGCATCACTAAGATCTTGTATGGAGAACTTATGTGATAAGAAGGGCTTGACCGAGTGTAGCATAGGAACATCGTTTCCTATCAAGAGTATGTCATCCACATACAATATGAGAAAGACAAGCTTACTCTCTACAACCTTCTTATATATACATGGTTCATCTACATTTTTGATGAAGTCAAACTCTTTGATAGTTTTATTAAAACAGATGTTCTATCTCCACTATACCTGCTTTAATCCGTAGAAGGATTTAAGCAGTTTGCACATGCTTCCGCTGTTCCCATTGTCTACGAAGCCCTCTAGCCGTGTCATGTACACACTTTCTACTAAATCACCATTTAGAAAAGCGGTCTTGACATGCAATTGCCATATTTCGTAATCATGGTATGTAACAACGGCAAGTAGGATCCTGATGGACTTAAGTATAGCCACTGGAGAAAAGGTTTCATCATATTTGACACCTGTTCATTGACGAAAACCTTTTTCTATAAGTCTAGTTTTGAAAGTCTCAACTTTTCCATCTACACTAATTATCTTCTCAAGATCCACTTGCTCCCGATGGATTTTACCCCTTCAAGAGCAACTTTCAAAGTCCATACTTTGTTGGTGTACATGGATTCAATCTCAGATCGTATAGCATTTAGCCATTTCACAGAGTCTCCACTTGTGATGACCTGCTCGAAACTAGTTGGGTCATCATCTTCCATGATGCAATCCTCGCTTCCACCGTCTATGAGAAAACCATAGTATCTCTCAGGTGGATGAGGAACCCTACTAGATCTACGAAGTGGCTGAGGTTCATTGGGGACTATTGAATTCTCCGGTTCCACCAAATCGTCAGTTATAGTTTGAGTTGTTGGAACTTCTTCCAGTTCTACCTCATTGCCATTGATTTCTTTCACAAAAAAATTCCTTTTCTAAAAATGTGGCATGTCGAGAAACAAACACCTTTTGTTCCTCGGTGTGGTTGAAGATATTCCCTCGCGTTTGTTTGGGATATCCTACAAACTTGCACAGAACTGACCTTGCCTTGAGCTTGTTCGGATTTTTCTTTTTTACACAGGCCGGACAACCCCATATCTTAACTCGTTTAAAAGATGGTCTCTTCCCATTCCATATCTTATATGGAGTGGTAGGCAACGGATTTGGTCGGAACTCTATTCAATAAGTATGCAGCTATCTCAAGTGCATAACCCCGAAAGGAAATAGGTAACTCAGTATTACTCATCATAGAGCGCTCCATATCTAATAGGGTGCGATTCCTCCACTCTGAAACTTCATTGTGTTATGGTGTATACGGAGGAGTAAGCTGAGAGAGAATCCCATTCTCTTTTAAATAGTATCTGAATTCCATGCTCAAGTATTCTTTTCCCCGATCATATCGAAGGATTTTAATACTTTTACCCGTCTGGTTCTCAACTTCGTACTTATATTCCTTGAATTTCTCAAAATATTCAGATTTTTGTTTCAACAGGAACACATGTCCGTATCTT
Organism: Agapanthus africanus; assembly: GCA_030015575.1. Taxonomy (NCBI): domain Eukaryota; kingdom Viridiplantae; phylum Streptophyta; class Magnoliopsida; order Asparagales; family Amaryllidaceae; genus Agapanthus; species Agapanthus africanus. The sequence goes on from CM057337.1 coordinate 167,151,523, forward strand.
GAGAGATCATCGGTGAATATAATAAAGTACGAGGAGCCATTCATGGCATTTGTAGACATAGGACCACATACATCACTATGTATCTGTCCAAGAGTTCAGTAGCTCTTTCTCCGTGTCCAGTAAACGGAGATTTGGTCATCATGCCTTTGAGACATGACTGGCAAGTTTCATAAGATGTAAATTCGAACGGATTCAAATATGCATCTTTATGCAACTCAGCTAGTCTTGTTGTATTGATATGACCTAGTCTACAATGCCACAAGAAGGTTTCATTCATTTTTGAACTGTTCCTCTTGTGTGTGTTCTGTATACTTAGAACTGTGTTGTGATTTAGAACGTATTTACTGTTATATAATGTACAATACCTAATCAATACTTGATTTAAGAAAACATTCACAACATTTTGGTACGAAATAACAGTCGCTCAGAATCATTGTGTTACCACTTGGTAATATAAGGTGATATTCGCCAACTGCTTTGGCTGCAACAATTGCACCATTCCCTACTACTAGAGATTTATCACATTTTCCCAGTTCTCTACCTCGCTTTAGCCCATGTAACAAATTACATACGTGGGAGTTATCAGTTTCTTAGCTACTTTTGTTAACACTACTTAGCTCTTATCTTGCATTTTTGATCGAAAAATCAATCTGATTTATTTCGTACCCCTCGCTCGATGAGAAAATGGTTCTTGCTGGGATTTTATCCTTTTGCTGGCTCGCGCTGATCCGGTATCCAATACCCAGGACGTAGAGCAAACTGAGAAACAGTTCTCGGTTACGAACACACGTGAAGAAGATGCATCGGTATGCTCCTTCGTTTAGGTGGCATGGAAATCTGGGTATTCCCCTATTCCTTATTCAGACTTATGACAGTCATAAGATAGAGCGGAACCTAGCCCAATATAATAAGTGGGTTTGGTCAATACATCCATATTATTATCTTGATTAAGGTATGTCATTGGTCGCTATCAGGAGAGAGAGAGAAGGATAATCACTTTGCGTGCGCTCTTTGCAAAATTAGATTGGTTATTATTTTATCTAATCAGGATGGCTCCTACTATTTTTATCAAATCTTCCTTCAAACCCTAAAAGGTAAGATTAGCCGGGATTAATTACACCCTACAAGTCTGCCAATCATTTGGCCAGGTAGGTATTGGTACTCCGAGGGAGTCTCCCCATACTTTCGCATGAAATTAATTAAATAACCTCGTTTCCGAAGGGGCATCACCCCGTTAACACCTTTCTTAGACACCTAATGGATCGGCTAATTGTAAAGTGCAAAACTCTCCCAGGAGTAACTCTTACTCGCAGTAAGTATCGGGATCCAACTATCATATAGAAGGCATGCAATCTCATTGCAAATTTCAATACCTGAAATTCCCAATATTGTTTTTGCCCCTAGCTTCCTATGACCTTGACGGAGGCCAACAAACCATAGGCCGCTAGTAAAGTTCAACCCATTCATTTCTTGATTGAATTAAACCCACCCGCACGACCTTTGACGGAGGCCAAAAAAGTTGCACGACTACCCTAATCTAATTGCATCACATGCTGCAGATAAGCACTAATCAGCTACCGCACACCACGCCTTCACGGAGGCCAACAAACGCAACACGAATACTAAATAGCACTTATTTGAAATGACGGAGGGCTACGTTGGTTTTTAAGAAAACATTTAGCGTAATGAACTTGATATCGTTTTAGAATCTAGTGATTAGAAAAGGAGTGGTTTAAGCTCCGCTTTTAAAATCGATTAGTTTTCAAAAACAAACCGAATAGTTTTTACTAGCTTTTTCTAAAAAGGTCACTCCTGGGGAAGGGATCTCGGCTCTTTCCTCATCGAATGAGGTGCTGGATATCCATCAAGGAATACTACTGTGCAATGCAAGAACTACAGAAGCTATGATGCTAAACTGAGTGGGTTGTAGAATTTGCTAGTTTTGCTAAAGAGGTCACTCCCGGTGATAGGATCTCGGCTCTTTCCTCATCGAATGAGGTGCTGGATATTCTTCAAGGAATACCAATATGCAAAGCAAGAACTAGAGCTACCTTTTTAAAAACTTTTGATTCTACAATATCTTTAGGTTTCTTTTCTTTTCATTGATCTCATTAATGAAGTCCCATCATTTAATGTTTCCTAAATATCACAGAAAATGAAACGAAAATAGAACGTACGTTTATACCATCCGCATTCGTCATGGGGCCCTATTATGCACCATTAGGTTACTTAACTAACGGCAGAGTGGGGGCTGGACTAGCATGGGTGCAAAATATAAGTAACGTTTGTTATATATCATATATATAAAGAATTCGTCTCACGCAGTTATATGATCTCATCACAGATTCAAGCAGCAGAAGTCAACATATGAAATATTGATATATTAGTAGGTCCGTGTTTTAAATGCAGCCATTAATGAAAAACACGGATTCCACAGTCGTAATGACTAGCCAAACCCATATCCCTTGACCCCTACGAGAGCGGCAAGTAACCCTGCCAATTTTATAGTTAGGAGACCCGGTCTCGACTTCTTAAGATGGTCTCCCACTGAACTCTAGAACCCGGTTACTTGTGCTCCCCGCCTTGGGTCTATCCTAATACGGAAAAGTAAATAATATACATCAATGGTGACAACATTCTCAACCCGAAAGTGTCCCAATAAAAGAATATTACATACAAATTTTACATGAATGAAAATGAAAAACTCTCATCTCATGCAAAACCCCCGGCTATTCAATCACGACGATCCAATAAAATATATCACAGCAACATATAACATCACATGTCATCAATATAAGTAATACGCGTATCCTAAATTCCGTTGACATATAGCAACGAGATTTGGGATACCCCACATATTACACTTACGGTCGCAGAAAAAAAAATGAAAAACTGCAATAATTAGAATCTGTATATCCTTAGACATCATAAACTCGGAATATCTCATATTCCGGATTTCATGCCTAACATATAAACCTTGCATTTTAGTCTCAAATTGAAAACTCTTTCCAATAAGCCGTCGGATAATTCAACAAAATTCCCGACTAACTGATCGCGTATTATATGCAATTGCGACGGAGTTTTGATCCGAATCAAAACTCCGTGGCAATCGATCAATCGAGACTAAATGGCTAGATTTACAATATACTAAGTAGTTTTCACAAAAATAATTATTCCGGATTCTAACAATTGTATCACATATCATTAAAGTCTAAATGACATTAAACATTTCGATCGATTTAACAAACAACCACAAAATCCAGAGACTTCAACAACTTGAGTCTCATTAAAAACATCCAGAAAGTGCAAAAAATAACAATGGAGCAGCACAAGAATTTGGAGTCCACAACTCACCATGAGTGCGGCGGAACCGCAGCAAAACCCTAGGTTTTGCGGCGGTTCCGCGGCGACTTGGTTGAGTTAGGCTTTCAATTTTCTTGGGGTTCCATAAAATCACCTGCACGATTTTTTTGCATATTTTTAATCTCGAAAATTTTAACTTTTGAAAATCGACAGAAACTTGATAATTTTGGGTTTTTCGAAAACCGATCGAATACTTTAACGTCGTAAAGACATCCCCTAATTTCTAGCTTGGCTCTGATACCATGAAAGTGTATGCTAGCTCCGCGACGGGGTTTAAATGGGCATCACACATGCAATTTTCAAAAATTCATGGTGCTAACGAATACTAACCAAGATCTTAACTAGAATATTAGGGTTTTACAATATGATAATATGAAAACTAAGAGAAGGGAAGCGGGCTACAACCTTAGTAGACCGTGTCCTTCTCTTCAAATGCTCCGGGTAGTAGTCTACGCGACTCCACTAGGCTCCACTTGAAGAATGAACAAGGTTCCTCCGATGATCTTCGTGCCGAAGATGATCCACCCGAAGTCCGCCAATCCATGCTACCTTTTCACTGAACTCTTTAGTGAAGGAAACACACTATACTAGAGTGCTAATGAAGTGTAGGATGGTGAAGTAGGGGTTTTGTTTGCTCACTAGGGTTTCAAGCTCTATGATTCACATCACATGTGAGGGTTTAAAGATTGAAGCATGAGGAAGAGGATAATGATGGAGAGAGCTAGAGAGAAGCTCATCATATAAGCTCTCAAAAATAATGGCTGAGTCTCAAAACATAGCGAGTGAGAGTGAAGTCGAAAATGGCTCTCTTTCCTCACTTATTCAAGCATGGAATAAAATGCAATAAGAAATTGCAACCATGCTTGAATAGTGAGTCGAGAGTAGTAAAGATATAATAAAGCCCATGCTTCACTCCATGCTCAAAATATATCCCTATTTACACCTCATTTTCTATTTCCAATAAATAGAAAATCATGCCATGCTTCATTATATATATATATATATACATATCACACATATTTATTAATAATATATATATTATGAAGAATAATTAGTGAGCTAATAATATTAGTTAATATATAATTATATCAAATATAATATATATCAAATTATTAAATCAACACTTGATTTAATAATCCGGTTATATCACATATAACCGAATAATATCATTTATCTGTATATCATATTACCAAATCAACACTTGATTTGATAATCTGGTTATATCACATATAACCTAACCGATAACAAATAACTGCCAGATTAGAATACGGTATCACATACTCGTATTTAATCAGACCTCCGTACATAGCAACATATATGCCCAACTTCGTTTCGCTTGAACTAGAAGACTTCTGTGTGGGACTCTAAAGACTCTTCAATACGCCAGCAGTAGGTGATGATCACATCAGTCACCTACAAACCATCAGCGGTACTAGCTGGATGTAACGGCTACCCAGGTATTGAGCGATTAAAAAATCAACAAGCAAGCTTATCCAAACCCCCATGAAACCTATAAGTAACACTTACTGTACAGTCCGGTCTCTTCGTCTGATATGTCGCATATCATGTCTAGGGGTGGTATCGTCAGAATCCAGTAACGTGATAAGTCATGCCGATGTCTGGCCTATAATGGTTCGAGAAACTAATGATAACTCTTTCCAGTAAATCTCAACAGCAGCCCTGATCAGGGACTTCCAGTTATAGCTAATCGAGTATAGCGCAATATCAACTCCCAATACCGAGAGAGACAAAACCCCTCCTATCACTCATTGCCTCCATATGACTCGGAACTGTACCTAAAATCCACCTATTTGCATGAATCCTTTGAGCCGTGGTAGGGAGGAAATCAAAGCACAGTGGGAGCCATACAAAACTCTATGATGATCTCGGGTCTACAGACTAACCTGTACCAGTGTCTCCATAGAACTGCTATCTGACGATAGGTCTACTGCCAACTAGGGGTTCTTGGCGAGTCCTTTTCGGTGTACCTATTTTCTAATGATCACCTGTGTACAATCTTTGATGTCAAACACCAATGGCTATGGGATCAACCATCGCCCCCATATAGGGTCAAGAAACGTACACACTAGTCTACTCTGGAATATCGATGCCCTATCTCGATATACCCTCGACTAGGAACTATTGAAGGATGTGCTTTTAGACTACCCTGATCCCAGTAGTATGATCTGCATCATAGTCCTGGTAGTCAAGCTAACATCCTAAGGGCTTTATCAACATGTAAGAGATAGACAGTCTAATAATATAAGTCTACATGTTAAGATAAAGGCAACCAGATAGCATACTATCACGTCGAGCAAGAAAAACCTCCGTATATATGTTCAAGCATCCATTATATCATACAATAATGGCCTCCAGGGCATACATATCACTAACACAAAGTGACCGCCACATGCCTGATCATGGCAGAAAGACAAAACACTCTTGAATTCTTCAGTAGGGACACATCGGCGAATGATTTGATTGGAACAATACTTAAACAAATAAGGTTCATCCCAATAAAAATGTTTTACTTGGGATAGAAATCGATGATTGTCTTGTTTCGACCAATCGCTGGGTATAAGTCCCGTCACTAGATAATTCACGATATCCACGAACCAAAGTTCGCAGGATACAGTCAAGAGCTGTTCGTCAGGAAAGGAGTCGTTTATTGGTAAGGTCAACGTTGGTGAAGAAGAGATACATGAAAGATGGCCGGCTACTACGTTTTCACATCCGCTCTTGTCTCGTATGACAAGACAAAACTCTTGTAACAACAGGATCCAACGTATAAGCCTGGCTTTAGCATCCTTCTTCGATAAAAGATGTCGTAGGGCTGAGTGATCGGTGTAAACTACTATAGGCGAGCCAATCAAGTAGGGCCTGAATTTTCTAATGCAAACACAACTGCCAAGAGTTCTTTCTCGGTAGTTGTATAATTAATCTGGGCATCATTTAAGGTCCTACTTGCATAGTAAATTACATGTGGCGTCTTATCAATACGCTGTCCTAAGACTGCACCAATAGCAAAATCCGATGCATCACATATAAGCTCGAAAGGGTGGTTCCAATCCATAGATGACAGAACGGGGGCTGTAGTGAGGGAACTTTTAAGTGATTCAAAAGCAACCTCGCAATCCGAATCTAAGTGAAATGTTGTATCTTTGGCCAAGAGAAGAGTTAAGGGTCTAGCAATTTTGCTAAAGTCCTTAATGAATCTCCTATAAAATCCTGCATGACCAAGGAAGGATCGTACATATTTGACACATTTGGGAGGAGGAAGGTTATAGATGACATCTATTTTAGTTCTGTCTACCTCCATGCCTTTTCGTGAAATGATATGCCTAAGGACTATCCTTCTTGAACCATGAAATGGTATTTTTTCCAATTCAAAGTTAAATTTTTATCCTTACACCGGGTAAGAACAGCATCAAGATAACGTAGACATTCCTCAAAGGAGTCCCCAAATATGGAGAAATCGTCCATAAATATCTCCAGAAAATTCTTGACCATGTCTGAGAATATCCCCATCATACACCGCTGAAATTTAGTGGGAGTATTGCATAATCCAAAAGGCATGCGTCTATAAGCAAAAGTACCGAAAGGACAAGTAAATGTTGTCTTATCTTGATCCTTTTCAGCGATAGGGATCTGGTTATAGCCGGAGTATCCGTCCAAGAAACAGTAGTATTCATGCCCGGCTAATCGTTCTAACATCTGGTCAATGAAAGGTAGAGGGAAGTGATCTTTCCTCGTTGCGGTGTTGAGTTTTCTATAATCAGTATATACCTGCCACCCTGTTAACTCATTAGCCTAATTTGTTATGACCGTGATGCCAGAATTTTTAGGGACTACTTGAATAGGACTTACCCATTGGCTATCAGATATTGGATAAATTATGCCATTATATAGGCACTTGATGATTTCTTTCTTTACCGCCTCTTTTATGGGATTCAACCGTCTTTATGGGTCTCGGTTTGGTTTGGCTTCATCTATCAAATGTATATGATATTTAACAATCAAGGGACTAATCCCTTTGATGTCCGCCATTTTCCAACCAAAAGCTTACCGATTTGATCTCAACACTGACAAAAAGCGCTCTCTTTTTCTAAAACTAGAGAAGCGGATATGATCACGGATAAAGACTCATTCTCACCTAAATATGCATATTTAAGATGAGAAGGTAGTGGCTTGAGATCTAGTGTCGGCAGAGAGACGATAGATGGTAGAGTAGGGGAATTATACTCGAACTCCCTAAGAGGTTCATAACTAGCGTAAAATATTGACTCGGAAAGCTCAACTGACTTTTGCGACGAGTCAAAGGATTCAAACTTGGGGATGGACTCATCAAAGGTCTCCTCACTAGTATAGTAATTTTCTAGATCAAATAACGACGCACTAGTGTCGTCGAGATCATTGACGTAAAGTCCCTCAACTTCGCAGCTGTCGGAATCTATCTCATTAACAGAATGGATATCGATTAGATGAGCAGAAGGTTCAGATGGTTGACTTCCTAGCTTTTAAATATTAAGCTCAATTGTCATCTTCCCAAAGGATAATTTTATAGAACCGTTACGACAATTAATTACAACATTGGAAGTTGTTAGAAAAGGCCGACCGAGAATCACCGGAATTTGGTTTCGTGGGTTCACCACAGGCTGTGTATCTAAAGCAATAAAGTTCACAGGGAATATAAATTTCTCGACTTTGATTAACACGTCCTCTAGCTCACCCCTAAGTTGGGTGATAGATGGATTGGCCATCTGGAGAGTGCAGTGTGCAGGTTTCAACTCTCCAATATCTAACTGCTCATACACAGAATACGGAAGCAAGTTAACACTTGCGCCTACCTCAAGTAGAGCACGATTGATGCTTTTACCCCCAATAGTTATAGATATTGTAGGAAAAACGGGTCCTTACGTTTCTTAGGCAATTGTTGAGTAAAAGCCGTGCTCACATTGCTCGTTAAAAACACCTTTTTTTGGCACTTGAGTTTTTCTCTTCCTAGTGCACTAGTTCTTAAGGATTTTCGCATAAGAAGGAACTTATTGAATAGCATTTAGGAGAGGAATATTTATGTTAACTTGCTTAAACATTTCCACAATCTTCACCATTTGTGCATTAGGTTTGTTGGCTCTCAACCTGTTGGGAAAAGGAGTTTTATCAATAAGGGTTGGGTCTAACATTGGAGGAGAAGTTTGTGGGGATGGAATCGATCCCAGGTTTGGAGTTAGAATCGTTTTAGGTTGATTCAAGGGAGTGGGTGGAGGGTTTGAGCCTAGTGGAAAACGGAGATAGGCTCAGAAGAAGATGGTGGGCTAGACGAATTAAGGTTAGAAGTGAAGGGTTACCTACGACGGCAGCAAGGTTTCGGGAGTCATTGTCTATGCCAAATTAAAATTTTGCCATTTTAGCTAACCCTAAACTAGATCGTTAACTAGAAATATACGGATAACTATATGCAAACACTTTGCAATATGAAAAGAGAGCAGGGAATACAACCTTTGTAGACCGGTCCTTCACTTCAAATAGCTCTGTGTAGTAGTCCCCTCTGCTGCGATCGCGAACTCCAGACTCTAGAGAGGCTCCACGAAGAAATGAGCGTGCTTGCTTCGAAGACTTCGAGGCCGAAGATGATCTACGTCGGGGAGACACTAACTCAAGCTATTCCTTCACTAAGTCAAGACCTTTGTGAAGAGAACACCCTATACTACATGGCAAGTAGTAGATGATGATGAAGTAGGAAGTGGGCTCACTTTAGAATTGATTTTCTCACACTTTTTCTCATAGCACCATTAGAGCTAGAAATCTTTTTCATGGAGCATGAAGAAGAAGAAGAAGAATTTATGAATAATTCATCCAGATGAAAACTTATCCAATGAATTATTTCACCATGGTTGAGTTAAGCCCTCATGCTTAACTCATGTAGAGAATTAACCAAGGTATGAGGTTAAGAGTTAGGTCAAGTAATATCTTAGGTTATGACAAAAGAGTGGACTTTGTCAAAGTTTCTCCAAGCTTCTTCAAGCTTGATAACTTTGGCCAAGTTTAACTCTTTTGTTAAATCTTAAGATAAACAAAACCCTAACTTAACCCTAATCATGGTATAAGTCTCATACACCCATCTTGCATGTATCCTCAACCATGACACAATGCATGTACACAAACATACATATCACATATGTACAATGTGCACACACTAGTGAGAAAATAAATCATAAGTGAGCTAATACTAGTTAATGTAATGTAATCTATCAAATATATAATTATACATTAAATTATTAAATCAACTCTTGACTTAATAATCCGGCTATAACCGACTAATATCATATGTAACAACTTATCGAATCAACACTTGATCCGATAACCCGGCTATATCGCATACAACCGATCATTGTCACGAATCAAGAGAATAGAATATGGTATCTTATATCGTATTAATCTCGGTCCCGCACATATCACATATGTGCTCCTACTCTGTTTCGCTTGAGCCAGGAAACCCCTGTGTAGGACTTTAAAGACTCGTCAATACGCCGGCAGTAGGTGATGATCATATCAAACATCCACAAGCCGCAAGCGGTCTGCTTAACCTAACGGCCACCCGGGTATTGAGCGATCAGAAGATCAACAAGCAACCCAGGTCACACTCCTGTGAATCCAATCAGTAACACTACCGTACAGTCCGTTCTCTTCGTCTAATATGCCGCATATCTCGTCTAGGGGTGGTAAATGTCAGACCCCTGTAACTCGATAAGTCGTGTCGATATGAGGCTCATAACGGGTCGAGAAACTACTGATAACACTAACCAGTATATCTCTGAAGCTGCCTTGGCCAAGGACTTCCTGTTATAGCCAATCGAGCACAGCGCAACATCAACTCCCTATACCGGGAGAGACGAAACCCCTCCTATCGCTCATTGCCTCCATGTGACTCGGGACTGTACCTAAAAGCCACCGTTTTGTACGCCCTCTTGGACGTGGTAAGGTGGAAATCAAAGCACAATAGGAATCACACAAGACTCTATGACGATCTCTGTTCTACAGGCTAACCTTTACCAGTGTCACCAGAGAACTGCCATCCGACGATAGGTATAATACCATCTGGGAGTTCTCGGCGAGTCCGTCCAGTGTACCCAATCTCCACTGATCACCCGTATACTGTCTCTGATGTCAAACACCAATGGATATGGGATCATCTATCGCCAATCTATATAGGTCGAGAAGCTATACGCTAGTCTACTCTGGTATATCGATGCCCTGTCTCGATACACCAACGACTAGGAACATTTGAAGGATGTACTTAACGACTACTCTGTCCCCACTAGTATGATCTGCATCATAGTCCTGGTAGTCAAGTACTCATTCTAAGGGCTTTATCAACATGTAACATAGAGACAATCGGAGTACATGTTAAGATAAAGTGCAACCAGATAGCATACTATCATGTCGAGCAAGAAAGTCCTCCATATATATGTCCAAGCATCCACTACAATATACATCGTATGTACAGTAATGGCCTCTAGGGCATACATATCACTAACAAGAAGAAGAAGCCGAGGTTTTATCTGATTCAACATCATCAACCTGTTCACTGACTTGATTGTTCAGCACTCTTCCCAATCTCAATATGGTCACGACACTCACATTATGACTTTGTGAGTGGCCAGGATTCGGTAGAGGTTGACATGGAAGTTTCCTTTTCTCTCTCTCACTCATCGCGGCATTTAACTGTGCAAGTTGTGCTTCTATCGATTTTATACTTTCATCATGGAAAGTGGTGTGCTGCATTAACGTTTGGGTAGAAGATATTAAATTAGCCGTCGTTTGCGTGGAATGTTTAATAAATGTTTCTAAGCTACGTTTGAGTGCAGAGGATTTTTTAGTACCGGCCGTTAGGAAAGAATTATTATATGATATATAGTTGTTGGCCGGATTTTGAAAAGTTTGCGGTTGAAAGGGGTGCCGACTCTGTTGTGGTGGTTGCTGTTGCTATGGAGGAGGCCTTTGATAGTTATTTTGGCTTAGGAACGGATTTTGATTTTGAGTTTGGTTTTGGTTCCAAGCAAAATTAGGATGATTCCTCCATCCCTGATTGTATGTGGAAGAATAAGGATCGTTTTTAGGTTGTTGCTGAAAAGTAGCATTAGTTTGTTCTTGACCTTGAAATGGAGGATTCAAAGGACATTCTTCTGTCAAATTTGATGGGTCAGAACAGCAACCGCACAAGGTTTTAGGGAGCGTAACCTGGTTTAGGGAGGCTGATGAGAATTTGTTTTCGATAGCGTCGAGTTTCTTTTGCATTGCGGCCATTTCCGCTTTTACTGCGATGGAAACATTGAGCTGATGGATACCTGCCCTAGATGAAGTTAGTTTAACACTTTCCTACTGTAAGGTTTGTTCGGCAAGATCTTCTAGAAATTACTAAGCTTCACCATCGTCTTTAGACATGAAATGGCATTGACAAATGGTTTCAAGCTTCTATTTTGTCACTGGATTAACACCGTCATATATAATTCGGCAAAGATCCCATCTATTGATTCTGTGATAAGGGCATTGAACAAGAAGATCTTTAAACCGTTCAAAGCATTTCAAAAATGGTTCGTTGGGAAGTTGGGTAAACTGGTTAATCTCTCTTCGAACATGGGAAGTCTTATGATTTGGATAAAATTCCTTAAGGAATGCTATAATGAATTCATCCCATTGGCAATAGAGTGTGCGGTAGTATTATAAAGGCATTTTTTTGCTAGATCGCACAAGATAAAGGGGAGAAGATGTAATCTCATAGCATCCACAGAAAGTTGTGTAGTGCCTATCATTGCGCATACGTTTTCGAATTTGGTTATGAAAAGGTATGCGTCTTCGGATTCAAGCCCGTGAAATTTGGGCAACAGGTTGATGAAGTCGGGTTTAATTTCGAAATTATCCCCATTGGCTGGTGGAATAGATAGACAAGTAGGGAGGGGACCGCGTATCTGGCAGCATTTTTCTTGGAGAAAGACGCGCGGTGGATTCTGCGCACCTACGGGTGGTGACAGGGGTGTGTTGGTAAAATCTGATGGAGAACTGTCCATCTCGGTCGATGTGATGGGTGGAGAGGAAAAATGAGATGAAGAAGCACCGATTTCGGAGTCGATAGCAGAAATGCGGACAAGACGGGCACTACAATCCCGTGTATAGCCGATCATACACTAAGCGGGTTTAGTGCATGTGGCAGCGTGTGTGATAACGATTTTAAAAAGGTTTGTTTTGAAAAAGTGTCGGACGTGAGGCTTGACTCAACAAATCACAAAAATGCACAATCAACCCTAAAACTATAGTCACCTAGGTCAAGCACTAGACCGCTCTTAGACTTCCAAAGGACAAGTCGCAGGATCAATCCTCTACCATCTCTTTATCGCTCTTGTAGATAGGTAAGTGCCAGGTAAGTGGGAGGTATCCGCTATATGAATCACCGAAAATAGTGGGCCTAATTAAGAAACCACTTTCCTTAGTCACACTTTCCTAGACATCACAAGAGAAATGCGGATAAGCGATAAATTACTCACGACCCTCCTTTGTCTTAATTGAGCACGACGGTCCTTAGAGTCTTGGTCTAGATTTTTTTTAACTAATGTAGGGTTATGTAGATACTCGTTTTGTGATTTGTGGGGCTTAGGAAGGGTGATGAAATCCCCACCTAATCTGAATTTTGGTTTTGCCCCTTAAAGTCCGTTTTAGAAATATGCAAAAAACAAACCAATATCAAAACACGCAAAAAGTTTTTTTAGCGGCGATATTTTGCAAAGAATCCTGCAGAAAATTATATTATTGGATTTCTAGAGGAGAGAAAGATATGAAGAAAATACCAGAGGATTTTGGCGACCTGAACCCACCAGAGAGCCGCGGTTCCACCGCACTTTGCTCACCTATGTCGCTGTTCTGCGGCGGTATGGTGGAATCATTTAACTAATTTTCTTAAGTGACCTTCTTTTCTCCTCTGGGCTTTGTAAAAAATCTCTGAATCTCCAATTCCTCGTTCCTATGACTCATATACCCTTGCAAAATTCGCACAATAATCGTTAAATATGCAAGTTGCGGTTTTGGTTCTCTTTTATAATATGTTTTCTGGATTTTATAAAAATTCAACACAAATAGCAAGAAAAAAATTATGCACGTATCCTCGGCAATGGCGCTATTTGATTGATTCTGTATTTGGAAAGAAGTTTTGTGTAGTAAAATAGTAACCGTAATCAATAACGGTGTCGCTAGTAGCTAGCCGAAATGAGTACGGGTCGTCCTCAGGGAAAAGTCAAATCTTTTACTTGCTTTTGAAGAGTTGATTGAAAGAAGAGGTGATTGGTTGTAGATCTACGATATACGGATGTAGAATCTATAAAGAAGAGGTTTGCAGGGATCATAGAAATTAGTAGTAATGGATGATTAATTAAAGATAACTCATTTTATCTTTTAATAGATTTAAAACTAGATCGATAATGATGAATGAAGATTAGGGTTTTTGGGGCGAATAGGGTTCCCACTCTTAACTCTGATCTTTTCATTGACCTCTATTCATATCTTGCCTTTACCAAAATAAGTGTTAATCTAATCTCAAATCGTGATCAAGACTATCAATAAATTGATAGCGCGCCCGATTAGGATATTAACAATTACTTTGCTAAAGTTTATAAACTTTAAAAGATGTAAAAGAAGTTAAGAGATTTTATTATCTATTGATCTAACCTAATTCTACGAATCGTATCAAGCGTAGAATTACTTATGCATGGTTGAGATTGAAGAGAAGATGAAGAAGGAGATCATAATATAAATGCAGAAAGTAAAATGCAAAGAATTAAACTAAAGATCTACCTTTTTATTAATCAACTATCATTTAAAAATTCGTCGAATTTAGAGTACAAGAACACTGGTTTATGCTCCCGATCTCTTTCTCGTAGTAAGTAGATGAACAGCTGATGATCAACCTGGATGCGTGGATCTTCTTGGACCTCTTGATCTCTTCGGTTTGATGATTTTTTTGTATGAAGCTCTCGGTCCTTTAAATAGTCCTAGAAGTAGAAACCCTAGATCTTATGTGTTAGGATTTGATATTTTGATCACACACTAAAAATCTCAGATCCTACGGCCACAGAAGTGCCGCGTATTCACCACAAATGTGCCATTTTGGCCGCTAAACCGCGGCGGTTTAGTGAGATCAGATCATGAAATTTCTTTTGATGTTTGGTGTTGACACGTGGAGATCATTGTGATATCTGGATTATTCAAATCTTCATCTGAGTCTCTGCCATTTATGATTTACGATTCGATTTAACTTTATTGGTAGATTTTATTCCCGATATCTCGGATATTTTGATCTCCAGACCTGAGCTCATATCTGCACAATATCTCAATTCATAGTATTAGTAATATTTGTTATTATTTTGAGATATTATCCTAATCATTTTATATGATACAATTGTTGGATATATGTATGCCCTAGAGGCCATTATTTGATAGTGGATGTATTTACACACACACACACACACACAGATATATATTCAGAGGACTTTCTTGCTCGACAGGATAGTATGCTATATGGTTACTCTTTATCTGACATGTTCACTTGATCGTGCTTTTATTCATTTGTACATGTTGATAAAGTCCTGAGGATATTTGCTTGACTACTGCGACTGCGATGCAGATCATACTAGTGGGATATATGTAGTTTATAAGCATATCCTAAAATGTCCCTAGTTGTTGGTGTATCGAGACGGGGCATCGATATTTCAGAGTAGACTAGCGTATATGGTACTAGACCTATGAGATGGGCGATAGATGATCCCACATCCATTGGTGTTTGACACCGAGATTGTATACAGGTGCTTAGTGGAGACTGGGTACACTGGACGGACTCGCCGAGAACTCCTATATGGTATTATATCTATCGTCGGAAAGCAGTTCTCAGGTGGCACTGGTACAGGTTAGTCTGTAGACCCGAGATCGTCATAGAGTCTCATGGGTTCTCCCACTGTGCTTTGATTTCCATCGTACCACGGCTCTACTGAGTCGTGCAAACAGGTGCCTTTTGGGTACAGTCCCGAGACATATGGATGCAATGAGCGATATGAGGGGTTTCGTCTCTCCCGGTATTGGGGGTTGATGTTGCGTTGTGCTCGATGGCTATATCAGCAAGTCCTTGGCCAAGGCTGATGAGATTTACTGATAAGTGTTATCAGTAGTTTCTCGAACTGTTATAGGCCATACATCAGCATGATTTATTGAGTTATTGGGGTCGACGATACCATCCCTAGGCTCGATATGCAGCATATCTGACGAAGAGACCGGAATGTACGGTAAGTATTACCGGTTGGCTCGACAGGAGTTTTGACAGGTTCGCTTGTTTTTCTTCTGCTCACTCAATACCCGGGTGGCCGTTACGTTTAGCTGACCGCTTGCGGCTTATGGGTGTTTGATATGATCATCGCCTACTGCCGGCGTATTGACGAGTCTTAGAGTCCCACAAAGGGGTTACCTAGTTCAGGCGAAACGATATGGGGTGCATATGGTGATATGCGCGCATGCCTGATTAAATGCGTGTATGTGATACCGCATTATAATCTGGCGTTTTCTTTTGGTCGGGTCATATGTGATATGACCAGTATATTAAATCAATTGTTGATTTAATATTAATGACCATTAGTCTTTTCACTTATAACCTTTTCTTTATTTATTGTATACATGAATGTATGTATGTACATATGTTGATGTGTATGCACACATGCATGCATACATCTGTCATGGTGATGATACATTGGAGTTGGCTATGCGAGAATCACATGGATTGCATATTTATTTATTTTGATTATTGATTAAAGAATTAATTAGGATTATATCATGGTTGCTTTGTTTCTACACACTTCCATTGTTGACTTTGACTTAAACCATGGTTTAATCTTTACACTTAAACCATGGTTTCATCTTTACACTTAAACCATGGTTTAATCTCTACACTTAACTATGATTTAATCACTACACTTATTCTTTAACCGAATAACAAAATATCCAGATATTTTTTAACCTTGGTTATGAGTGAGTGTGACCCTCTCTCATATATTCATTAATCATTTTATTTTGGCATAAGAATTATCTTGAGCTTGCTTAGCCTTCTCCTTCTTCTTCCGCCTCAAAAGCTTACTACCTCCATTAAAGTGAGTTAAGGAGATAAAAAGAAAAGATTTTTAACTGAGATCCAAACCCATATCACCAATCTACACTAGTTTGACCAATAGTTTAGGTTGTTTTGCATCACTTCTACTTTGTTCTAGTGAAGCAAGGAGCTTGAGCCAAGGTGCCCCGCGGTGGATCGTCGTGGATAACGAAGGACTCAAGCGGACCCGTCCAAACACCAACTTGATCCACGGAGTCTCAAACGGGAGATCTACAAAGGTTGTATTTCTGAACTATTAGTGTTAGACTCTTCTATATAGTATGTGATACTATATTTGTTACTTTAAATTTCTTGTTTGATCCTAGGTTAGTTTGCTTAGCACCCTAAAAAAAATAAATTGTAGCATGTTTGATGCTAGATAAACCCTTGTGTGGTGCTATGTAAACCCTTCAACAATATTTTAAGAATATTGATTAGGGATATTTGATATGATAAGCATATTTAAATTACTAAAATATTATATAAATATTATATGATTATATTTTCCTTCATAATATTAATTTTAGTGTATGAACATATGATAAAGGGTAATTTGCAGATAAACCCACATATGTTCTATATTTATGATAAACACCTTTAACTAATTAACAAAAGTAAGGAAAATGTTCCATCAAATGTGAAATATTTTTGACTAAACGGTAGTGATCAAAGCACAGTTGGAACTTACACGAGACAAATGACGATCTCAGGTCCGAAAACTAACCTGTACACATGTCACCTGAGAACTTCCATCTGACGATAGGTATAGTACCATCTGGAAGTTCTCCGCGAGTCCGTCCAGTGTACTCACACCCAGTGGGCACCTGTATACGATCTTAGATGCATCAGACCAATGGTTGTGGGACCAACCATCTCTCCTCGTCGAGGTCTAGAAATGTATACTCTAGTCTACTCTGGAGTATCAATGCCAAGTCTCGATACTCACGCGACTAGGGACCATTTAAGGATGTGCTTATGGACTACCATGCTCCCACAAGTATGTTCGCCATCACAACGCAGGTAGTCAAGTAAGATCCTACGGGCTTTATCAACATGTAACCGCAATATGTAATAACATGTATAACATATGCCATGTTAAGATAAAGTTAAACCATAATATTATACTACTGTATCAAGTCTTTATCAATATGTGCAAGTTGGATAAAGTATCAATAAAAACAAATATACATATCCTGATAAAAACAACTGAAATAATATACTATATAACTGAGCAAGAATGTCCTATACATACATATCCCAGCATCCACATGTATACATAAACAATAATGGCCTCTAGGGCATACATATCCAACAATGTCAATCATGCAAATCCCTCTCCTCATCAGTCTGAAAGACATCTCTTTAGAGAGGGTGACTCCATCACCTGTGGGTACACCACCACGCCAGGAGTCATCCATTCTAAAACACTTTAAAATAGTGTCAAAGTACTCAAATTGAGACACTTCCCAAATCTAGATCTAAAACCATAGATCTAGTCACCAGAATCCCTGATATTTTATCCAGATCCTTATGGAGAAACAACTTGTGACAAACATAGTATAACCGATCGTAGTATAGGAATATCACTTCCTATCAAGAGCATGTCATTCAAATACCAGGACATCACTCCCTACTACCTTCTTACCAGGTCTATCTGTTGTTCTGATGAAGTCAAACTCTATAACTGTCATATCAAAACTAGATGATCTATCTCCGCTGTACTTACTTTAGTCTATAAATAAACATAAGCTACTTGCCCACCATGCTTCCATTGCTCCCACTAACTACAACAACCCTCTGGCAGAGTCATATACACGTGCACTTCTAAAGCTAATTTAGAACGACGTTATAGTCATCCACCTGCCAGATGTCATAGTCTAGGACAGCAATAGTGGCAAGCTTGGGTCATCAAAATCTCCATGTCACCGTCTTTGAGGAGACCGAAGTACCTCTCGGGTGGCTGAGCTTACCCACCAAATCTGCGGAGTGGCTAATGGATCATCGAAATCAATTGAATCTTTAGGATCTACTAAATTTTCAGTAATCGTCTATGATTCTGTAATCACTTCCAGTTCTACCATACTCCCACTAATGTTTTCTGAAAAGAATTAATTTTTCTAAAACGGGTGGCGAGTCAAGAACAATATAATTATTGATCTTCCAAATGGTAGAATGTTGACCTTCGTCAATGCCCGGGATAACCCACAAACTGCCATTACTGAAACATGCTTTGAGTTTATCCAGATTCAGGTTTTAAGCATAAGCCGGACAGCTCCATATACCTTAATGTCGTTAAGATATGAATCCATTCTATATCCAAAATAGAAACAAAGATACTAATTTAATTAGAACTAGATTCAAAATACAGGCAACAGTTTCGAGTGCATATTGACAAAATGGAAGAGGGCCAAGCAGCATTACTCATTAAGGAATGCATCTACGTATGAGTAACCTGAAAAAGAAACAAGTTCTCAAATATATTACTTATGATGGAATACCTAGCGCAAGTATCTACAATTTCGATCACCTTGAAGAATCCTGATACTTGCAACATATGGTTCTCTACTTTATTCTTATACCTATAACTTCTGTAAGGCCATGCCAGCGCCCCGGCCATCAATCCGTAGCCAAACGCGGAACAAAAACTTTTAAAACTGGCGCTAACGGAACCATAAACGACGGATCGTGCCATTAACCCTATACTAGTTAACTGTAAAGTGGTTTAAGAGATTATACCGATCGATCTGTGTCCTTCGGTCTTCAATCTCTTACCTAAGCTTGTCGCGGCTGCCTCGAACGAGTTCTCTCTATGGTCTTCCTCGTCGAAGAGGATCCACGTTGAGGATTCTTTATACGGGCTCCTGCCTCTAAACCGAAGCAACTCGGATATCAAGTTTGCTAGCCTAAATGCCCAAGGTGAAGTAGAGAGAGAGTGTGTGTGATCATTTTGTCTCAATACACCTAATGATTCTCAACACATGAGAGGGTATGGGTGGAGGTGAAGAAGTTGCCATGAGATGAAGAAGTTGTGAGCACAAGAAATGAGCAAGTGAAGAAAAAAGATTTGGCTGCCACTTTTTCTTTAGTTGAAAATTGTGAGGTATTTATGTGTAGCAACTAAGGAAAATCCCATACCAAAATATCTTCATCTTCCACACAAATATCCCACAACTCATTAAATGAACCAAGCATGGCACATGGGCTCACACCATGACTCAACACCATGAGTCACCAATAGCCCATGCCACAATCAATGCACCAAAACAAAACTTATGCTCACAATTTCCATCACAATAAAACATTGACCTAAATGTTTAATGGAAAATGAAAATGGCAACTCAAAAGTAAACTTGTAACGGATTACAAGAATACCCCTCATCTGTATATACATACCTGCATCCGTATTCCAACTGAATACGAATATAACGAGATGAAAATAATCCAACAATATAATATTAGGATCCAGCTTAAACCAAAGCCCACTAGTATTATTCGTCCAATCATGATCCGTGCACAAGTGCACGTATATGATCGAACCCTTCCATAAAACCATACGACCTCTACAACATTTCGCCCGAACCAGGAAAACCCTCTGTGTGGGGCTCTAAAGACTCATCAATACGCTGACAGTGGTTTTAACCATAAGCACGTCAGTGGCACTAGCTGTATGTAACGGCTGCCCAGGTATTGATCGAAAAGGAGGCCGACGAGCTCATCCTGAAACCCTACTGAGCCTGACAGTGATAATATCCATACAGTCCGGTCCGTTCGTCTATGAGTATCGCATATCGGGACTAGGGGATGGTAAACGTCAGACCACTAATAGCGGTATAAGTCGTGTCAGAGTGCAGCCCAGAACACCCTGAGAAACTACTGGAATACCTACCAGTAAATCTCACTTGCCTTGGCCATGGACTTTGTGTAATGGCTCTCCAAACACTGCGCGATATCAACCCCCAATACCGGGAGAGACGAATCCCCCGACGATCCGCTCACTGCCTCCATGTGGCTCGGGACTGTTCCCGGTGAGTCCGTACGGTGTACTCATAACCCAATGAGCACCTGTATACATCTTAGGTGAACCAACTGACACCAATGGCTTATGAGACCGGCCACCGCCCCTCATTGGGGTCTCGATCCGTATACACTAGTCTACTCATGGAGTATCGATGCCCAGTCTCTAAACTCCCACGACTAGGGACATTTTAAGGATGTGCTTATAGACCACCCAACTCTCACGTATATGATCGCCATCACACTGCTGGTAGTCAAGTAAGAATCCTATGGGCTCTATCAACATGTAATAGTGATCTGTAATGTCACCTGAAGCATGTACAGGATAAAGATAAACCAGATAGCATACTATCATCTCGAGTAAGACTATCCTTCCGGTATAGGTCCTCCCTCAATCATTGCAATCACGTGCCTGTGATCCAATAATTGACTTGAGGGCACTATAGCCAACAATCTCCCACTTGCACTTAAGGCCAAGTATTGCGGTGTCGCGTACTCACAGCCTGTGTGATACCGAACACCCAACTTCTCTACTAATCAGTTTCACAAAGCTCGTTTGTAAAACTATTGCGTTCAAGAAATAGCCTCAGTGAGTGGATCCGCTCCAATGTTTCTTTCTATGTCACTCTTTATCTCAAGTTCGCAGAGAAAGCCATCTTCTGAAATAAGCAATACCTGTCTTAGAATATGTCTGGATATCTGATGGGACCCAGTTCATAAATGAACTCCAAATCCAGCAAACTTCTTAGACTGTATCATCTACTGAATTTAATCTGTATCCTGCATCATGCCTCCCTCAGTATCTGCTTGGACCACCTGTCCAAACTACTGCCCCTCTTGAAGAGGGAAAACTATAACTGTGACAGTCACTCTGTCATCCAGGTCACCTTAGAATCCTGGAACGATAACCGTCTTCCGTAGGAGGCTGTTATTACCTATCCCTAGAACAATCACTTATGTTCTAGAACTGCTTCCGAACATTTCTCTATGACTGTATTAATATATAAACTTATTGCAGCTAGTGCAAAAATAATATTTGGTATGGTACTTGATATCTCATGATTGACTCAATTGCCTAAGTAAGTGATATGCCAATCATGCACATCCTTCTTCCCTTTAGTCTGTAAGACACCTTTAGAGAGGGTGACTCCATCACCTGCAGATTCACCACCATGCCGGTAGTCGTCCATTTTAAAACACCTTTAGAATACTGTCTAAGTACCCAGATTGGGAAACTACCCAAATATAGATCTAAAACCATAGATCTAGTAACCAAAATGCCTAATATAATATCCATATTTTATGTGGAGAAACCACTGTGTGACAACCACAGTATAACCAATCGTAGTATAGGAATTTCACTTCCTATAGATGCATGTCATCCAATTACCAGGACACACCCTACTACCTTCTTAACAGATCCATCTCCTATTCTGATGAAGTCAAAGCCCATGACTTTCCCATCAAAAATAGATGATCTATCTACGCTATATCCGCTTTAGTCCATAAATAGGCATAAACTACTTGTCCACTACGCTTCCGCTGCTCCCACTGACTACAACAACCCTCTGGCAGAGTCATATACACGTGCACTTCTAAAACTAGTTTAGACCGAAGCTATACTCATCCTCCTGCCGGGTCTCATCGTCTAGAACAGCAGTAATGGCAAGTCTGGGTAAACAAGAACCTCCCTGTTACCGTCTTTGGGAATACCGAAGTACCTCTCGGGCGCCTGAGATTACCCACCATATCTGCGGAGTGGCTAATGGAATGTCAATCCCGATTGAATGTTTAGGTTCTATTAAATTTTCAATAATCATTTGTGGTTCTGGAACTCTTTCAGTTCTACCATACTCCCACTGCTGTTTTATGAGAAAAATCCATTTTACTAAAATTATGGCAAGTCAAGAACAATATCACTATTGATCTTCCAGATGGTAGAAAGTTAACCCTCGTCACAACCCGGGATAACCCACAAACTGACATTACAGAAATGTGCCTTGAGTTATCTAGAGTCTGGTTTTAAGTATAGGCCGGACAACTCCATATACCTTAACATCGTTAAGATATGAACCATTCTATATGCAATATAGAAACAGAGGCACCGATTTAATTGGAACGAGATTCAAATCATGCAGTTGTCTCTAGTGCATGCCAACTAAATGGAAGGAGGCTGATCAGCATTACTCAATTTAGGAGTGCATCCAGATTTGAGTAACCTGAAAGAGAATCTAGTTCTCTAACCCATTACTATCAATTGAATACTAAACACAAGTATCTATATCTTCGATCACCTTGAAGAATTCTGATACTTACAATACATGGTTCTCTACTTTATTTTTGTACCTATAACTTCTCAAAATTTGGACCTTATATTTCTACGAAATACTTGTCTAAAACTGGAGAAGTTACAAATAAACAGAATATAGTATGCGTACCATCCCCTCTGTCCTAATGGACACTGGACAACATACAATAATTTGTATAAGTCCCCTGAGTTGAATAACTCATACCCTGTGCGTCGTGGGTTGAAAAATGTACTATGGTTAAGAAGAATTACACCGCTGTTTAATACTCCTTACCTAACCATAACCCGATATAGGTAAATGTCATGGACATAATTTCAAAAAGTTATATCTCACTTTATAAAATAAACGTATAAATATATCAGTTTGAAATTGGTGCATAACAACGGATATTCATAACCAAATATCTGCCATCAGGCAAAACCCCAGGCGATTTCCTCAAATATCACCAATTTCAACGAATTCCGATATAATGAGGATGATCACCTAATTCCCAATAATTTACTCCCACTTATCATCCGTAAACCCATACAGATGTGAGAAACAAATCTGGTAAATACATACCCTGGAGCAAGGATCTAATTGGGAAATCAGTTTTCAATTAACAACACATAGTGAAACTGAAACATGAAAATTGTTTCGAAGGGGTATTCGGGTATTCCTAGTAATGCCTCTTCCACTAACTAGATTCATGACTATAACCGTATATCTTTTTGCCATCTCTCCAAATCCCTTTATTTGTTTTTACTCATTACCTTCTGTACACCATCCTTAGGCTAAATGGTTTTCTTTCTTCCCTACTATTCGGCACCAGCCTATGGTGTGGAAGAAGACTATCCAATAAGCGTAATAGATGCACCCTCCTTATCCAAGGAGCACTCGCAACCTGAGAGAAGGTAAAGATAAAAGACAACTGAATAAACCTTATGCTATTTCTCCTGAACCAGAATCCATCCTCGAACTGGAACAAGTTCCTTCGAGTTCGTATGTAACTATACGATGGATTATCCAATAACTGTGGATCTTCATAGTGATATGAGGTGTTCTGGAGAAATTCAAAGGTGATACAGCAGTGACAATGATATACACGGTTTGGTCGTGAATGATAGCAGTCGCAATTTACTTTGCCTTCTTTCTAATCCCTTTATTTGTCTTTACTTATTACCTTCTGTACACCATACTTAGGCTAATTGGTTTTCTTCCTTCCCTACCTTTCGGTACCTACCTATGGTTTGGAAGAAGACTATTAAATAAGCGCAATAGGTGTACCCCTCTTAATCCTAGGAGCCCTCACAATCTGAGAAAAGGTAAAAAGGAAAGGACAACTGAATAGTCCTATTCAATTTTTACAGAACCGGAAACCATCATCGAATCTGAAACAAGTTTCTTCGAGTTCGTATGTAACTATACGATGGTCATATCCAATAAATGTGGATCTTCGTAGTGATACAGAATGTTTCGGAGAAAAGTAAAGGGTTAAAGTAGGAGTGGTAATGAAGTATGCAACTCTGACAATCCAAAAGCCAGTGTTTTAAGAAGGTCCAGTTAACTTAGTTCATGAGTTCTATTCTAGGGTCGGGCTATGGTCGCTGCCAAAGAGAGAGAGAAAAGAAATACTCAGTGTGCACTCTAACCTAGATCAGAATGGTTAATTACTTTATCCAATCAGGATGTCTCCCATTGTATCCTCAAATTCTCTTCCAAACCTGAAAGAAAAATTAGTTAGGATCATCTAAAATCACCCGAGGAGTAAATCAACTCATCAGTGGGTATCAGGATCTAACTATCATCGCATGATAACCTGATGGAATCCACTCAAGTTATCACACTGCAGAAGGTATGCGCATGCCTGACAAGTTTTCTGTATGTTTGAAACTCCCGATGTGATTTCTACCCCATGCTCTTATGACCTTGACGGAGGCCAACATATCATAAGTCACAAGTCAAGTTCTACTCGTCATTGTCCAGGTTAATTTGAACCCACCCGTACATACCCTTGATGAAGGCCAAAATAGTAGTACGACTGTCCCAAACCAATACATCTATTTATGCAACAGAAAGGTAACAAGCAGCTACCATACACTATGCCTTGACGAAGGCCAACAAACATAGCATGAATACCAAGTGCTACCCGTCTGAAATGACGGAGGGCTACGAATGGTTTTTAGCAAAAAACCTTTAACGTAACGAACTTAATATCGTTGAAGGAACTGGATAGCTTTTTACAAATATATAGTGGCGAAAACCTTTGCTAAAGAGATCACTCCTGCTGAAGGGATCTCGGCTCTTTCCTCGTAGAATGAGGTGCTGGATATTCCCACTGAATACCACGATACAAAGCAAAAAGTAATCGACTATAATGTAGTTATTATCCCGACGCAAACTTCTGCCCAAGGGGTCACTCCCGATGAAGGGATCTCAGCCCTTGGCTCGTCGAATGAGGTGCTGGATATTTATAACCGAAGACCACTGCGCAAAACAAAAGAAAACGTCATTGTAAAAACAGCTTTTGAAAATTGTTCCAACAACATCAAATAGGTTTGTTTTCCTTGCATTGATCTAAATCAAAGCAGTCCCATCAATTAATCACACCATAAAAGAACGAAAATATGATGTACGTATATGCTATCCGCATTCGCCACTGGGTCCCGTCATCACCCGTTAGATTACTTAACTAACGAAAGTGTCACGACCCGAAGGAACGGAACGTGACTAGCACTTAAATTACGAAACGTCTAAAGGCGTAACGTAATTTAAATATGTTAGTTATATGTATGCCCTAGAGGCCATTACTGTACATAGGATGTATATTGTAGTGGATGCTTGGACATATATAGGGAGGACTTTCTTGCTCGACATGATAGTATGCTATCTGGTTGCTCTTTACCTTAACGTGTACACCGATTGTCTCTCTGTTACATGTTGGTAAAGCCCTTAGGATGTGTACTTGACTACCTGGACTATGATGTGGATCATACTAGTGGGGACATGGTAGTCCATAAGTACATCCTTCAATGTCTCTAGTCGTGGGTATATCGAGACGGGGCATTGATATACCAGAGTAGACTAGCGTATACCTTCTCGACCCATACAGATGGGCGATGGATGATCCCATATCCATTGGTGTTTGAAATCAGAGATGATATACGGGTGCTCAGTGGAGACTGGGTACACTGGACGGACTCGCCGAGAACTCCCAGATGGTATTATACCTTACGTCAGATGGCAGTTCTCTGGTGACACTGGTACAGAGTAGTCTGTTGACCCGAGATCGTCATAGAGTCTTGTGTGGTTCCCACTGTGCTTTGATTTCCACCTTACCACGTCCAAGAGGGCGTGCAAAATGGTGGTTTTTGGGTACAGTCCCGAATCACATGGAGGCATTGAGCGATAGGAGGGGATTCGTCTCTCCCGGTATAGGGGGTTGATGTTGCGCTGTGTTCGATTGGCTGTAACCGGAAATCCCTGGCCAGGGTTGCTGAGATTTACTGGTAAGTGTTACCAGTAGTTTCTCGAACTGTTATAGACCTCATATCGACACGACTTATCGAGCTACTGGGGTCTGACGTTTACCACCCCTAGGCGAGATATGCGACATATCAGACGATCAGACCGGACTGTACGGTAAGTGTTACTGGTTGGATTCACAGGAGTATGAGCGGGCTTGCTCGTCGATCTTCTGATCGCTCAATACCCGGGTGGCCGTTACGTTTAGCAGACCGCTTGCGGCTTGTGGGTGTTTGATATGATCATCACCTGCTGCCGGCGTATTGACGAGTCTTTAGAGTCCTACACAGAGGTTTCCTGGCTCAAGCGAAACGAAATAGGAGCGCATATGAGATATGTGCGGGACCGAGAATAATGCGTGTATGTGATACCGTATTCTATTCTCGTGATGAATGTATCGATTGGTTGTATGCGATATAACCTAGTTATCGAATCAAGGATTGATTCGATAAGCCGATACATTGGATATTAGTCGGTTATATTCGATATGACCGGATCGTTAAATCAAGTGTTGATTTAATGATTTAATGTATAATTATATATTTGATATATTACTTTGCATTAACTATTATTGGTTCACTTTAAGTGGATTTTCTCACTTGCATTGCACAAGTTGTATATGTGATATACTTTTGTGCACTTGATTGTATCATGTTTGATGATACATGTTTACTTGGGTTTGTGTAAAGATTAAACCATGGTTATATGAATGGTTAGGGTTTTCTTTTCTTATTTATTTATTTATTTATTTATTCTTTTTGGAAAATAAATGGCATAATGAGAAAAATGGTGGCTTTCTTTGTTTGCATCTTGAAGCTTCATGTAGCTTTGACTAAGTGACCATTTTGTCTCATGCTTAACCCTAACCACTCCATCTAACCTTAGTTAAATCTCTACACTAAACCATGGTTTGGATATGATAAGAATTGATTTTTCTTTTCTATTTTTATAATTCTTATCATATCATTATCTTCATTTTCTTCTTATTCTTCAAGAAGAAAAAGCTAGCTACCATCAATGGCAACTAGTGAAAATGAGTGAGAAATCCAATTCTAAAGTGAACCCACCTCCTATTTCTTCATCCTCTACCTCTTGCCAAGTAGTATAGGGTGTTTTCTTCACAAGTTTCATGACTTGGTGAAGTGGGAGCTTGATCTTGTGATGCCTCGACGTAGATCATCTTCGGCATCGTAGTCGATGACCTAGCCCGCCCATTTCTCCGATGAAGCCGACGCTAGAGCCCGGGATTTGATTTGGACAGCAAGGGGACTTCATCATGGAGCTATGGAGGTGGAGAACCAGATCTACAAAGGTTGTATTTCCATTCACTTAGTTAAATTGTTAACTAGTTGCATGTTTCGCCTAAAATTCTAGTTAACGATCCGTATTAGGGTTTCTCGGCACTTGTAAATTTTGAAATTGGCATGGTTGATGTCTTGTGAGACCTCATTAGTGTGCCTAGGAACCCTACAGTGGTATCAGAGCCTAGCTAGAGCCTTAGGCGATGCGTAGACAGAGTTAGAAATCCGATCGAACCGAAACCCCATTGCAAAATCGCTCTCTGTACATTTTTCAAAACTGTTGAATTTTGTGAATTAAAAATATGCAGAAAAATAAGCAGGAAAAACTAAGAATTACTGTGAAGTTTGGGCTCCTAATTCCATAATTCGACCGCGGAACCGCGGCCAAACCAGGGGTTTGGCGGCGTTTCCGCGGCCCAAATTTGGACTTGGTCCCTCAAATTTCATATATTTATTCTTAGATCCTTTCTTGGCAATTTTTTATGTGAATTTTTTAATTCCACTCAAGTGTTGAGTTTTCTAGGGTTTTATTGGGGATTCGTTAATTTGATCGGATAATTTAACTTCGTTTATGTTTTTCCGGATATTTTAGAAACTGTTAAAAAGTTCGACTGGATATAAATACCCATTTTTTCCCCTGCCGGGAAATTTCCAAGTGTTGGATTTTTCCGTAGTTTAATAACGTTCTAAGTAGTGCAAGTAAAGCGATGGTCCCTCTAGAAGACAACAAACCTTAACTCGATTATATGACCGTCTTGAACTGCCCTTTGAACCTTAGGGTTTGGGGCGGTACGGCGTGCCACATGTGAGGCGTTGGCTTGACCCTTCTACGGCTGGACCGTTGGTACTGAGGCATGAACTGGATGTTTTTAAACTTATTTCATGTGTTGATCTGTTTCGGAAAACTTGGGTGTTTGAATGTTCGATCGGAAAGTTTAACATTTTCTATTTATCTGGAATGGGATACAATAATTGGAATTCACATGTAGTTATGAGATAACTGAATGAATGTTATAAATCAAGCACTTTAGTCTCACTTGATCGGTTGCCATGGAATTTTGATGTGATCAAAAGTCCGTCGCAATCACGTAGTGTACGCGGATACTCGCCGGGTAAACTTAATAGACATCCTCACTCCATTGCCCCGACCAAGTGACTGTAGGAGAACCCCGTCGCCGAAAGCATCCGTTCGGGTGCTCGCGGCAGCGGTGTTCCGCCTTGGTGCACTTTGTTGACGGCGTCGGGGGTGCGACCACCTACTGAAGTTTGCGACGAGCATTCGATCAGGATTTCGGGAATCTTGTTGAATTGCCCGACTTGATATTGAAAAGAGTTTTCGATTTTGAGACTAAAATACGGGGTTTATAATTGTTAGGCATGCGATGTTTAAGGAATTCATTTGATTAGGCATGCGATGTCTATGTAGGTTGCGGATTCCAATTGTTGTAGTTTTACACTTTCTTTTCTGTGACCGTAAGTGTAATATGTGATATCGCCGGTTTCGTTGCTATATGTCAACGACAATTGGGATGCGCATATTTACTTACGTTGATGACATGTGATGTTATGTGTTGCTGGATATGTTATATTGGATCGTCGTGTTTGAATAGCCGGGGTTTTTTATGTGAGATGAGTGTTTTTCATTTTCATTCATGTAAAAACTTGTATGTAATATTCTTTTATTGGGGCACTTCCAGGTTGCGGAAGATGTCACCCTTTGTATATTATTTACTTTTCCGCACTAGGATAGACCCAAGGAGGGGAGCACAAGTAACCGGGTTCTGGAGTCCAGTGGGAGACCAACTCGAGGAGTCGAGTCCGGGTCTCCTAACTCCAGAATTGGTAGGGTTGCTTGCCGCTCTCGTAGGGGTCTAGGGGTGTGGGTTTGGCTATTCATCACGACCGTGGAATCCGTGTTTTATATGGGCTCGTATTGAAAACACGGACGTCCTAGTATATCCAATATTTCATATGATTCTTCTGCTGCGATATCTGTGATGTGATCATGTGATATGTTCTGTGATAGATACTGTATATAGTATATATGATATATTATATAGACGTTACTTATGTTTTACACCCGCGCTAGCCCTGCCCTGCTCTGCCGTTAGTTACCTAACCTAACGGTGCACGAGGGGACGTCGAGGCGAATGCGGATGGCATAAGTGTACGTCGTATTTATCTGTGATGTTTAGGTATTTAAATGATGGGACTTCATTAATGTGATTAATGAAAGAAAAAGAAACCTAAGATGTTGTAGAATCGAATTTCAAAAATAAAACAGGTAGCTACAGTTCTTGCTTTGCACAGCGGTATATGTGATATATCCTGCACCTTATTCGATGAGGAAAGGACCAAGATCCCTTCACAGGGAGTGACTCCTTTAGCAATAACTGGCAGATGCTACACACTCGGTTTGTCTTTTGATTGCTTTTAAGAGTTTTTGCTTTGCACAGTGATATATATGATATATCCCGCACCTTATTCGATGAGGAAAGGACCGACGATCCCTTCACCGGGAGTGACTCCTTTAGCAAAACTAGAAAAGCTTCAAAAACACTCCATTTTAAAATCATTTGATTCTACAACGATATCAAGTTCATTACGCAATAGGTTTTCAGAAAAACCTGTCGTACCCCTCCGTCATTTCAGATATGTACTGGTTAGTATTCGTGCTACGTTTGTTGACCTCTGTCAAGGCGTAGTATGCGGTAGCTGATTAGTGCTTATCTGTATAAGCATATGATGTGATTGATTTAGGGTAGTCGTGCGACCTTGTTGACCTCTGTCAAGGGTCGTGCGGGTGGGTTTACTTCAATCAGAAAATGACGGGTTGAACTTGACTAGCAGCCTATGGTTTGTTGACCTCTGTCAAGGTCATAGGACGCTAGGGGCAAAATATTATCGGGAATTTCAAGTGTTGAAATTTGCAATGAGATTGCATACCTTCTATGAGATAGTTGGATCCCGATACCTGCTGCGATTAAGAGTTACTCCTGGGAGAGTTTTATACATTACAATTAGCCGATCAAGTAGGTGTCTAGAAAGGTGTTAACGAGGTTACGCCTCTGGGAAAACGAGGTTTACATTAATTAGGTTCGTGCGAAAGCACGGGGGACCTCCCTCAAAGTACCGACACTGGCCTGGCTGAAAGGTTGGCGAACTTGTAGTGTGTAATTAATCCCGGCTAGTCTTTCCTTTTAGGGTTTGAAGGAAGATTTGATAAAAACAGTGGGAGCCATCCTGATTAGATAAAATAATAACCAATCTATTCTTGCAAGAGCGCACGCTGAGTGTTTTCTTCTCTCTCTCTCCAGGTAGCGACCATATCACGCCTTAATCAAGATAATAATACGGATATTGACCGAACCCGCTTGTTATACTGCGCTGGGGATCGTTGGTCCCGCTCCAACTTATAATTGCTATAAGACAGAGCAGGAAATTGGGGAATACCAGAATTCCCGTGCCGCCCAAACGAAGAGAGTGCATGCTGATGCATCATCTTCGGGTGTGTTCATTATACAGAACTGTTTCTCAGTATCCTCCGCATCCTTGGTATATGATACCGGATCAGGATCCCAGATTTGTAATCTATTACATAGGGCTACAAAAAGGTAGAAAAACTGAGAACGGGTGATAAGTTTCATGAGACAGAAAACGGTGCAAGTGTTGCAGCCAAGTCTGTTGGTCACTGTCACCCTGTATTACCAATACATTGATTTTGAACAAATGCTATTAGATACCGAACCTGATATACAAAATCATATCAGTCTCTTTATTAGTAAAGAAATGATAAAATTCTGTATTTATGGATAATGTTTTGAACATTTCCTATATCAAAAGTTGATCGGTTCAGGCACGTTATCTAAAAGCATTGACGTTCTAAATCAAACTACAGTTCTTAGTATACGGAACACACATAAGAGGAAGAGTTCAGAAATGAACGAATCCTTCTTGAGGCATTGTAGACTAGGTCATATCAATGCGATCCGACTGACTGAAGTTACATTATAGATGCATATTTAAATCAGTTTGAATTTACATCTTGTGAAACTTGCCAGTCATGTCACAGAGATAAGATGACCATACCTCCGTTTACTGGAAACAGAGAAAGAGTTAGTGAACTCTTGGGATGATACATGTTGATGTATGTAGGTCCCCTGTCTACACTTGCCAAGACAGGTTCTTTATACTTCATTACATTCTCTGATAATCTCTTAAGATTCAGACATATGTTCCTGTTGAGACACAAGTCCGAACCTTTTGAGATATTCACAGAATATAAGTTAGAAGTAGAGAACCAAAATAAGGGTATAAGTATTATGTCCTTTGATGAGATCAAGGAGGAGAATACTTGAGCACGGAAATCCTGGATTACTCTAAAGGAGAATGAGATTCTCTCTCAGCATTACTCCTCCGTATACACCATAGCACGATGGTATATCGGGGCAGAGCAATAACACCCTATGTGATAAGGTGTGCTCTATGATGAGTAATACTGAGTTACCTATTTCTTTTTTGGGAGTTATGCGCTTGAGAAGCTGCATACCTATTGAATAGGGTTCGAATCAAATCAGTTGCCTACCACTTCATATGTGATATGGAAAGGGAAGAGCCCATATCTTAAGTTAGTTAAGATTTGGGGTTGTCCGGCCTATGTCTAAAAGCAAAATCCGGACAAGCTCGAGGCAAAATCTGTTATGTACAACTGGAAATGTTCCAGCTATACATAATACAGCAGATGATTTGATAAAACCAAAGGATTCAATAGTTACCAATGAACCTCAGCCTCTCCGCCGATCTAATAGGGTTCCTTACCCGCCAAAGAGATACTTCGGTTACTCTATGAAAGTGGGAGCGAGGATTTCATCATGAGATGATGACCCAACTAGTTTCGAGCTGGCCATCAGGAGTGGGACTCTGTAAGAATGGCTGGATGCTTAGCGATCTAAGATGGAATCCATGTACACCAACAAAGTATGGACTTTGGTTGCTATATCTGAAGGGTTAAATCCCCATCAGGAGCAAGTATATCTTGAGAAGATTACTTGGTATAGATGGAAAAGTTGAGACTTTCAAAGCTAGACTTGTTAAAGCTTTTCGTCATCGACCAGGCGTGGATAATGATGAAACCTTTTCAAGTAGCTATGCTTAAGTCCATCCAGATCCTACTTGCCACGGCTACATACCATGACTACGATATCTGGCGGTTGGGTGCCATGACTGCTTTTCTAAATGATGCTTTAGAAGAGAACGTCTATAAGTACACAGCCAGAGGGCTTCGTAGACAGTGGGAGCAGCGGAAACGTGTACAAGATGCTTTATAGGATAAAGAAGGTATCGCGGAGTTGGAACATCTGTTTTGATGATTAGTCAAAGAGTTTGACATCGTCAAAATGGTAGATGAACCTTGTATAAACAAAAAGGTAGTAGGGAGTATGGTGACTATCCTCGTAGAGTACGTGGGTAACATACTCTTGATAGGGAAGGAGTTTCCTATGCTACGCTCGATCAATCTCCGCTTATCATAATGATTCTCCATATAGGATCAAATTGATACCTCCTAAATACTGGGCTTTGGATCTATGAGATGGATCTAATTGGATATTAGGATACTCACTAGTTGTAGTGAGATGGTATCAATCGATCCTGGGGAGAATCACTGGAAAGGTTCCAGGGTGATAAAGATGACTGAATGTCAGTCACAGGCATTGTCTTTACCCTCAGTAAAGGGACGGTATGTTGGAAGAGTTCCAAGCTAGATACCGTGGCATACTAGACGATAAAGGCTCGATACATCGCTACTAAAGATGCTACCAAAGAGGCAGTCTGGATGTATATATGTTCATAAGATGAACTTTGTTCCTCCCATTGTGTGACAATGGAGTTGTGGCTTATGCCAAGGAACGCCGGTCCCATCAGTGATCCAGACATATTCTGAGGTAGTGTCACCTGATCGTGGAGATGGTTGATCTCCAGGGGATCGAGGTCAGGAGAGTAGACTCAGAGGACAACACGGCGGATCCACTCGCGAAGGCCTATTCCCAGAGAGAGACTTTTATGGGATGGTTGAGTATGAGATACTACAACCACTGCTGTCAGATGGCCCTAGTGCAAGTGGGAGATTGTTAGTTATATGTATGCCCTAGAGGCCATTACTGTACATAGGATGTATATTGTAGTGGATGCTTGGACATATATAGGGAGGACTTTCTTGCTCGACATGATAGTATGCTATCTGGTTGCTCTTTACCTTAACGTGTACACTGATTATCTCTCTGTTACATGTTGGTAAAGCCCTTAGGATGTGTACTTGACTACCTGGACTATGATGCGGATCATACTAGTGGGGACATGGTAGTCCATAAGTACATCCTTCAATGTCCCTAGTCATGGGTATATCGAGACGGGGCATTGATATACCAGAGTAGACTAGCGTATACCTTCTCGACCCATACAGATGGGCGATGGATGATCCCATATCCATTGGTGTTTGACATCAGAGATGATATACGGGTGCTCAGTGGAGACTGGGTACACTGGACGGACTCGCCGAGAACTCCCAGATGGTATTATACCTTACGTCAGATGGCAGTTCTCTGGTGACACTGGTACAGAGTAGTCTGTTGACCCGAGATCGTCATAGAGTCTTGTGTGGTTCCCACTGTGCTTTGATTTCCACCTTACCACGTCCAAGAGGGCGTGCAAAACGGTGGTTTTTGGGTACAGTCCTGAATCACATGGAGGCAATGAGCGATAGGAGGGGATTCGTTTCTCCCGGTATAGGGGGTTGATGTTGCGCTGTGTTCGATTGGCTGTAACCGGAAATCCCTGGCCAGGGTTGCTGAGATTTACTGGTAAGTGTTACCAGTAGTTTCTCGAACTGTTATAGACCTCATATCGACATGACTTATCGAGCTACTGGGGTCTGACGTTTACCACCCCTAGGCGAGATATGCGACATATCAGACGATCAGACCGGACTGTACGGTAAGTGTTACTGGTTGGATTCACAGGAGTATGAGCGGGCTTGCTTGTCGATCTTCTGATCGCTCAATACCCGGGTGGCCGTTACGTTTAGCAGACCGCTTGCGGCTTGTGGGTGTTTGATATGATCATCACCTGCTGCCGGCATATTGATGAGTCTTTAGAGTCCTACACAGAGGTTTCCTGGCTCAAGAGAAACGAAATAGGAGCGCATATGAGATATGTGCGGGACCGAGAATAATGCGTGTATGTGATACCGTATTCTATTCTCGCGATGAATGTATCGATTGGTTGTATGCGATATAACCTAGTTATCGAATCAAGGATTGATTCGATAAGCCGATACATTAGATATTAGTCGGTTATATGCGATATGACCGGTTCGTTAAATCAAGTGTTGATTTAATGATTTAATGTATAATTATATATTTGATATATTACTTTGCATTAACTATTATTGGTTCACTTTAAATGGATTTTCTCACTTGCATTGCACAAGTTGTATATGTGATATACTTTTGTGCACTTGATTGTATCATGTTTGATGATACATGTTTACTTGGGTTTGTGTAAAGATTAAACCATGGTTATATGAATGGTTAGGGTTTTGTTTTCTTATTCATTTATTTATTTATTTATTCTTTTTGGAAAATAAATGGCATAATGAGAAAAATGGTGGCTTTCTTTGTTTGCATCTTGAAGCTTCATGTAGCTTTGACTAAGTGACCATTTTGTCTCATGCTTAACCCTAACCACTCCATCTAACCTTAGTTAAATCTCTACACTAAACCATGGTTTGGATATGATAAGAATTGATTTTTCTTTTCTATTTTTATAATTCTTATCATATCATTATCTTCATCTTCTTCTTCTTCTTCAAGAAGAAAAAGCTAGCTACCATCAATGGCAACTAGTGAAAATGAGTGAGAAATCCAATTCTAAAGTGAACCCACCTCCTATTTCTTCATCCTCTACCTCTTGCCAAGTAGTATAAGGTGTTTTCTTCACAAGTTTCATGACTTGGTGAAGTGGGAGCTTGATCTTGTGATGCCTCGACGTAGATCATCTTCGGCATCGTAGTCGATGACCTAGCCCGCCCATTTCTCCGATGAAGCCGACGCTAGAGCCCGGAATTTGATTTGGACAGCAAGGGGACTTCATCATGGAGCTATGGAGGTGGAGAACCGGATCTACAAAGGTTGTATTTCCGTTCACTTAGTTAAATTGTTAACTAGTTGCATGTTTCGCCTAAAATTCTAGTTAACGATCCGTATTAGGGTTTCTCGGCACTTGTAAATTTTGAAATTGGCATGGTTGATGCCTTGTGAGACCTCATTAGTGTGCCTAGGAACCCTACAAAATAAGCCAAAGCCCAGAAATCTAAACTAAAATTAGAAGTAGAGCGAAGGAAAACTTGTTAGAAGAAAACAATTTTAACCAAAACAAATCGCATTAAACATTTTATTAAAGCAACAAATTTTCCCGAAAATTTCGGCAGAGTCACCTTTGTAATTACTGGCCCCGAAATGGATAAAAACAAGAGAAAAACAAATATATCAAGAATAAGGCATCCCCAAGTGGGAGCTAGCTCTTCGCCAAAGGCGGATTACAACCACATACAATATATATATCATCAAATTCGAAAACAAGTATATGAAAGCTCAAAAGTAAGAAAACAACACATCAGCACAAGTGAGCATCGACACCAGAAATAGAATATGTACAAATCTCACAATCTCACCATTTAAGTCCAATGTACGAAGGGTAGATGGAGTATACTAGATACAAATAAAATACATGGTGGGAACAACAAAAAAATCCTCCAAACCCACCTATCAGCAAGCTGCAAGCCGATGCAAATGAAGCGGAATAGAAGGTACACCCACCGCTACTGTATTGATGGGTCAGACCTGCAAGATACTGTGGCACAACGGGGGTGAGTTGCCAACTCATGAGTAGTAAGTAACATCTAATAAGGCTATCGTAAGCATGCACGCAAATGCGTCACGCAAGCAGGAACCAATGGTAATGGTGCAAGTGTCATATAAGATAGTATCACACACACACACACACACACACACACACACACACACACATATATATATATATCTATTATACATATAACGATGCGATGCAATGAGATGGCTAGCTAGAAACTTCGCATATAAAGTAAATATTTTAAATAATACTAAACCGCCGGGCGCCTCGCGCCATCCAGACGATCCTTCCATAGATGTATATATCTACTCATCGGGACGCCTCGGCTAAACTGATCCGATCTCTGTCTGTCTTTCCTCGCCGCGTCCGACACTCTGCACCCGACTTTAGGATTGCACACAAGCAATAAAAAGGATAAACACGCGCATTACTAAACTCACACACACTTGGTGCACAAACGCGCTCGCGATAACGCCGCAAACTACAACTAGGGTCGCTATCCAAGAAAAATCCCCAAACCAAGAATCCAATCACACCCATCGCG
The DNA here is from genome assembly GCA_030015575.1 of Agapanthus africanus. Classification (NCBI taxonomy): domain Eukaryota; kingdom Viridiplantae; phylum Streptophyta; class Magnoliopsida; order Asparagales; family Amaryllidaceae; genus Agapanthus; species Agapanthus africanus. The sequence continues at coordinate 167,188,660 of CM057337.1, forward strand.
CATTCATAACACACAAAATATTATATGGATTTAGTTATAGGTCATCAAAGTCTTAACTTAATTAAAATTTATTAACTTCCAAAAACCTAGTAAGCTTAATGTCCATTTTAGTTCAAAACTTGATATTTTAACCAATCTAATTGTTTTAGCAATTCTAGTGGCTATAATACTCATTAAACATCTTAACTAAGTCATACAAACCATTTCTATAATTTTATCTTACCAATTTATATAAAAACCTAGTTTACAAAAACATCTAATTTGGACAAATTAAATGTAACAATTTACAATTTAACAACTAGACTATAATTTGCATAACTTAAAATGTTAAACCATACATTGCAACCCTAATGATGTAGTAAAAACCCTAGCTTGAATTTTTTAAACCCTTGTCTTGAAAGTTAAATCTTGCAAATAATTTCATATTTAAACACTTAGTTAGTTAAATTAAAGTAATTAATCAACAATCAAAACATGGACTTAGGATTATACCTCCAATTCATGAGATCAACATGCAACTTGACCTCCAAAATGTTTCCTTTGCTCCAAGATCCAAGCTTGTTTGGCCAAAAAATCATGGCTAAAGATTAAATTAGGAATTTGTGGTGTTTTGTTTTGATTTTTTTTGAATTTTTTGAAGAGTTTTGATGAGAAAAGGAGGTGGAGAAATGAGGGGCTGCCATGAAGGGGGGGGGGGTTTCGGCCTTGGCAAATGAGGGAGGAGAGAAGTGAGGGTGAGAGTGTAGAAGTGTGTAGAAAAATTCTTCAATTAATGCCTCTTTTCTTGTCTTTTCATTAATTATTTTATTTTACTAATTAAATTACATCCTAGAAATATCTAGAACATGGAGACAAATGAGAAAATGTGAATACATTATCAACTTATTACTATGTTGTTATGGTTCATTAAAATGTAATTTCTCATTTGTAATTATCACTATTAAGTGTATAATAGAGAGCTAAAAATATTATTTAAAATAAATAATTAAGAAAAAATATTTAATCAAACTACAAATGTATAAGTGACTAAATAATTACCACATACTAGCAATTATATAGTTAAAATAGGTGTTTTTAAATCTTTGATGAAAAATAATTATTACGAAAAATACGGTTTATTTTACCGATTATCAGAAAATTCATCTAAAGGATTTTATTTATTTATTTCTAAAATGTTACAATCTTCCCCCCTTAAAGAAATTTGGTCCCCGAATTAAAATCTAACTACACCTACCCTCGAAGAGATGGGGATATTTCTCCCGCATCTCGACCTCGGCTTCCTACGTAACCTCTTCGCCGCTTGGACCACGCCAAGGAACATTTACGGACGATATGTCCTCGGACCTCTGTTTCATCATCTGCCGACCTGGAATGACTATCGGCCGCCCTTGCGAAAGAAGGATTGCACTCCAGCTGGATCATCTGATGCCATACCGCGTAGGAGGGGTCACGAATCTACTTGTGGAGCATCGATTCATGAAATACGGGTGTACATCTGGAAAGCTGGGTGGATGAGCCTAACGATAAACAACTATGCTGATATGCTCGAAAATCTCTAAGGGACTCACATATCTGGAATTAAGCTTTCCTTCTCTCCTGAATCTCAACACGCCCTTTATTGGAAAAACCCTCAAGCAAACATGATCGCCTTTAACGATTTCAAATCTGCGACGGCGAACTCAATTTGCAACGACGTCCAACTACATAAATTTCTGCCCGCTCTGGGCTGCTCTCATCCTATCCCGAATAAACCAAATCTTTTGGGTCATCTCCTGCATAAACCGTGGCCTCAAAACTGTTCTCACTGCTCCTTGTCCAACATAAGGGTGATCGACATTTCTTCCCCATAGAATATCTCAACGGTTACCATCTGAATCTCCTCCTGAAAACTGTTATTATAGGAAAACTCTATCGATGGTAAGTGGCGATCCCAACTATCACGAAGTCTAGAACGCAAGCTCGGAGCATGTCCTTAAGAATCTGAATGGTCTTCTCAGATTGACCGTCGGTCTGTGGATAGAAAACTGCACTGAATCTCAATTGGTGTCCAAAGTCTCCTGAAGTTTCTACAATAATCGTCTGGTGAACTGGGTTCCTCTGTTGGACACAAAACATGTGGGAACGCCATGAAGTCGCACAATCTCATCAATATATATCTGAGCATACTGAACGAATCCGAAAATGGTCCTGACTGGCTAAAAGTGAGCTGCTTTCGTTAATCGGTCTACGATTACTCAAATAGTGTCATACTCTTAACTGATCCTAGGTAGACTCACGATAAAATCCATAGAAATTTTCTCCCATTTCCACTCCAGAATGGGCAAAGATTTTAATTCTCCTGCTGACCTCTGATGCTCAGCCTTGACTTGCTGACAAGTCCGCATCCTGAAACAAAGTCTGTGACATCCCTCTTCATCCCTTCACATGATATCCGGACGACATTAAACTTTTCGATCGATTCATAAAAGTCTCACAATTTCCCCCAAGAGCACAACTCTTGAGTATAGTTTAATGATATCCAGTACACACCACTGTACCTGCGGACCAGCCGCAGAAGGGCAAACCTAAGCCTCACTAATGGCACCGCGGAACTGCCGCAAACCCTAAGGTTCAAAAGCGTTCCCATGGTCATTATGTCGAGTTAGGCTTTCATTCTTCTAGAGAGTCCATAGAATTACTTGCATGTTTTTCCGAATACCTTAAACTTAGAAAAATTAGTTTTTGACATTCATTCGAACTTTTTAACTTCGCCTAGCTAATATGCGAATACCCGAAATAATATTAAACTACGAATACAAAACACTCCGAATTGCCTATATTATAAGATCACACCCCTTGCAAACTTAGCACAAACAAGCAACACCTGAAATAATAAAACCCAGATCCTGGAACACTGAAAAATAATTTTGAAGCCAGAACTTTCAAACAGGGCCGGCTGTCATGAAGAATCTGCTAATCTGCCGTTAGCTGTCTCTGAACCGTGCTCAAACAACAAAAGCTACCTCTGGGACTCTGGCTCAAAACGTCTGCCACAACCTTCGCCGTGCCCGGACGATAAAGAAGCTCACAGTCATAATCTTTCACTAGCTCCATTCAACTTTGCTATCTCAAAATTCAGATCTCGCTTCTGATGAGAATGTACCTTAACTCTTGTGGTCCGTGAATATCTGGCATGACTCATCTCCAAATCTTAAGTATAAAAAAAAATCACTGCGGCTATCTCTAAATCACGCATGAAATAGTTCTACTCACGCTTCTTCAAATGCCAAGAAGGATTGCAATAATCAACAAAACCGCCTAATCCTGAAGGCAAAATAATATTGGCCATGTAATCAAAAGAGTCTTCAACTACTAAAAGCTCCGCTCGAATACCTCAGTCCAATGAAAAGAAACTTCCTACCGGGTCAAACCCAAAAATGCTCTGAACCTCCATCACTGATACAGGTCTGGGCCATTGCTGAACGGCCTCAATCTCATTCGTTTCCATACATATACTATCTTTTTTATTAACTACATGATCCAAGAAGTCAACACTATCCAATCGGAAAACACACTTGGATAATTTAGCAAATAGATGGCGCTCTCTCAAAGTCTGCAACGAAATCCTCTATTACAGCCCAGGCTCCATTCGGCTCCAAAAGTATCCTGAGACGTCCCCAATGAACACGATGATAAAATGATCAAGAACGGCCAGGATATTCGGTTCATCAAGTCCATAAACGCTGCCGGGGCATTGGTGAGCTCGAACGACATCACTAAACTTATAACGCCTGCAACTTGTGAGAAAACATTCTTCGGAACATCATCCTCTCGAACCCGCAACTAGTGGTAATCTGATCGCAAGTCTATCTTCGAGAAATATCCTGCAAGGTATCCCGATTTAACTGACGATAATCAATATATAGACGCAAACGGCCGTCCTTTTGACGAACAGGACAGGAGCTCCCCAAGGTGACACACTCGAACGAACAAGCCCTTTATCCAACAATCTTGCAACTTTTCCCTCAGTTCTTTACGCTCCGCCGGGAATCAAGTCAAGGCAACACTCAATATCGCGCTCTGGTAACAAACCAAGCAACTTTTATGGGAAGACATCTGGAAACTCTCCTACAAATGGAACCTGGTCCAACGGGACCCCTACGGCTCCAACATCACAGACATACGTCCAGAATTCCTGACATCCTCTCCTCAAGAGCTGACTAACGCCAAAAAGAACTCAAACTGGGAAAAGCGACGCTATGTCCTCCCCGAAAACAAGAACTAGCTTACCCGGAAACTAAATCCGACTGCCTCCTCACGGCAGTCCATGGATGCATAACACGTGGCTAACCACTCCATGCTCAGAAGGACTTTGAAGTCAAATATATCTGGGTGAATCAAATCGACAAAAGAATCCTTATCTCCGATGCGAACGAATCACGAATGAACAACATATCGAGCGACCAAAAGATTATCCTGTAACAACGGCGTCTATCTAACCGCCTCTGAGCTGGCATACTAGTACAAATCCATTTGGTCCAGAAACGACCGAAGTCTTAGAAATGCGCTCCTCTAGCAGTAAGGTTGCATCCATCGCGGCTGCATAATTGTCAAAATGCTGGGTGCCTATAGCAAGCAATAACTGTACGTCCAATCTCCACACGTACCTCTTTATCCGTTTCTCTTCAGTGTTCTCCAGGTAAGTAGCATATAGAAACACCAAGAAATTTGAATGTCGTACTCGGACACTGTCATCCCTGAAGTCTTACGCAAAGGATCGAAACTACGAGCTCAGGCATTTCGAACGCTCTCTGGAAGGAAATGAGCAAGAATACAGCTGTAAATTCATCCCAGATCCTAGAAAGTGGATCTGCAGCTCGGCCTCTCTCAACTAACTCGCACCACATCTGAGCAAGACCTCTAGACAAAAACTTGCAAACTCAACCCATATGTTGTCAGAACATCTCCGTGAAAGACAATTACAGCCATCATGTCGAAGATTGTCTACGTATCCTCCGCTGCATCCGTGCCGGTAAAAACAAACTGGAGGCCTTAGCATCAAACTCTTATAAGGATATAGAAATAAATTTGGTAATAACAGAAACAACTGCCTATGCAGCAGGTACCAACACAGTTCCTGAAATAGGAGGGACATCTTCGGCTCTCGGAGCTCGGCTAACCATCAGAAACAATCCAAACATTTGTCGCACGTCCTGAATACTCGACTCCAACCTAGCCATCCGTCCTGGAAAAGACGGACCACTCTGCCCCTGAGTGGTAGGCGTACCACTCTGATTGGTCCTCCTCTCAAACGAGCCTACTCTAACATCATCTCCGGCGGCAGCCCTCTGGCCCTCGTAGTCTCCGACGACATAGTGGCTGGAACGAGGAACATGATCGATAGGAACATTACAATTGAATCAAAGGATTTCAGGAATCAAGGAAAGAAATACAAGCAAATATATATCTTAAGGTCACTTAGACGGAGTACCGTATCGTAAGTATGCAGCGGAACATACCTACGCTACGCCACTCTGCTTAAGCCACCTACTCCATCTGCCAAGGGTCATCCTACACTCAGAAAGGTAAAACCCTATGCTCTGATACCAACTTTGTCACGATCCGAAGGTACGAAACGTGTCTGGCACTTAAATTACGAAACGTCTAAAGGCATAACGTAATTTAAGTAAGCCAAAACCCAGAAATCTAAACCAAAATTAGAAGTAGAGCGAAGGAAAACTTGTTAGAAGAAAACGATTTTAACCAAAACAAATCACATTAAACATTTTATTAAAGCAAAAAAATTTCCCGAAAATTTCGGCAGAGTCTCCTTTGTAATTACTGGCTCCGAAACGGGTACAAACAAGAGAAAAACAAATATATCAAGAACAAGGCATCCCCAAGCGGGAGTTAGCTCTTCGCCAAAGGCGGATCACAACCACATACAATATATATATCATCAAATGCGAAAACAAGTATATGAAAGCTCGAAAGTAAGAAAACAACACGTCGGCTCAAGTGAGCATCGACACCAAAAATAGAATATGTACAAATCTCACAATCTCATCATCTAAGTCCAATTTACGAAGGGTAGATGGAGTATACTAGATACAAATAAAATATATGGTGGGAACAACAGAAAAATCCTCTAAACCCACCTATAAGCAAGCCGCAAGCCGATGCAAATGAAGCGAAATAGAAGGCACACCCGCCGCTACTGTACTGATGGGTCAGACCTGCAAGATACTGTGGCACAACAGGGGTGAGTTGCTAACTCGTGAGTAGTAAGTAATATCTAATAAGGCTATCGTAAGCATGCACGCAAATGCGTCACAACCTACGGATATACCGATATGATGCGATGCATCAGTATGTATGCAACATAAATTCATAATCAACAGGAAACCTGGGTATGTTTAATAGGAGAAAAACTTTCTTTTTATCTTAGAAAACTCCTGTGAAATAACTGAAGTAACATCAATGAAATCACAGAAATCCGTGTCCAGCATCGACACAATATGTGTATCTCAATGTCTCAATATCTCAATATCTCTATATCTCAAGATTTCAATATCTCTGTGTCTTAAAGTCTCAATATCTCCGGCAGTCCGGATCGGCCTATATCATCAAATCTCATGATCTACGGTTGGTATCCTCCGGATATCTGCCGCGTCAGACATCATCGGTAGGTAGTCCGTGCCCCTGCCTGGCTCATCGTCATCCCCACGAAAACTATCTCGCCCCGGGGTACCATACCGGGCCCACCATGTATCCGAGACAGTTCCTCCACTACTTGAATCGGGTCTCGGAATCCAACACAAAACATGAAAACTCATGGTGGACGACCCATACATTATAAGAAAACCGCAACTTGCATTTTAAAATGATGATAATAAGCTTTTATAAAATTCTTGCGTTTTTCCCCAAAATCCAGAAATCTCATCAATACGGAAATCCTTAAAAAGAATCACAATACATGATTATGTAGGAAAATGATAATGTCTATGATATCCATGTCAAGAAATGCGATTATAACTAGAAAACTATATATGAATGATGATCAAATGCGGTATATGTACGACTAGCAATCCTTAGTGTGAATCTTGATGAGATGGAAAATACAACTACCAGTTTAGATATCATGTATGATGCGAATATTTTCGATACTAGTCTAAGCAGGTTCTATAGTGTTCGTGATATAGCAATTACCAATGGCATGAGTGTTCGCATAAATAGTGCATGTGCGGCAGGAACCAATGGTAATGATGCAAGTGTCCTATAAGATAGTATCACATATATATATCTATTATACATATAACGATGCGATGCAATGAGATGGCTAGCTAGGAACTTCACATATAAAGTAAATATTTTAAATAATACTAAACCGTCGGGCGCCTCGCGCCATCCAGACGATCCCCCCATAGATGTATATATCTACTCACCGGGACGTCTCGGCTAAACTGATCCGATCTCCGTCTATCTTTCCGCGCCGCGTCCGACACTCTGCACCCGACTCTAGGATCGCACACAAGTAATAAAAAGGATAAATATACGAATATTCGTGGGCACCAGTGACGCAAGTCAAACACGCACATTACTAGACTTGCACAGACTTGGTGCACAAACGCGCTTGCGATAACGCCGCAAACTACAACTAGGGTCGCTATCCAAGAAAAATCCCCAAAACAAGAATCCAATCGCCCCATCGCGCATTCATAACACACAAAATATTATAAGGATTTAGTTATAGGTCATCAAAGTCTTAACTTAATTAAAATTTATTAACTTCCAAAAACCTAGTAAGCTTAATGTCCATTTTAGTTTAAAACTTGATATTTTAACCAATCTAAATATTTTAGCAATTCTAGTGGCTATAATGCTCATTAAACACCTTAACTAAGTCATACAAAGCATTACTATAATTTTATTGTACCAATTTATATAAAAACCTAAAAACCTAGTTTACAAAAACATCTAATTTGGATAAATTAAATGTAACAATTTACAATTTAACAACTAGACTATAATTTGCATAACTTAAAATGTTAAACCATAAATTGCAACCCTAATGATGTAGTAAAAACCCTAGCTTGAATTTTTTAAACCCTTGTCTTGAAAGTTAAATCCTGCAAATAATTTCATATTTAAACACTTAATTAGTTAAATTAAAGTAATTAATCAACAATCCAAACATGGACTTAGGATTATACCTCCAATTCATGAGATCAACATGCAACTTGACCTCCAAAATGTTTCCTTTGCTCCAAGATCCAAGCTTGTTTGGCCAAAGAATCATGGTTAAAGATTAAATTAGGAATTTGTGGTGTTTTGTTTTGATTTTTTTTGAATTTTTTGAAGAGTTTTGATGAGAAAAGGAGATGGAGAAATGAGAGGCTGCCATGGGGGGTTTTTTCGGCCTTGGCAAATGAGGGAGGAGAGAAGTGAGCGTGAGAGTGTAGAAGTGTTTAGAAAACTTATTCAATTAATGCCTCTTTTTTTGTCTTTTCATTAATTATTTTATTTTACTAATTAAATTACATCCTAGAAATATCTAGAACATGGAGACAAATGAGAAAATGAGAATACATAATCAACTTATTACTATGTTGTCATGGTTCATTAAAATGTAATTTCTCATTTGTAATTATCACTAATTAAGTGTATAATAGAGAGCTAAAAATATTATTTAAAATAATTAATTAAGAAAAAATATTTAATTAAACTACAAATTTATAAGTGACTAAATAATTACCACATACTAACAATTACATAGTTAAAATAGGTGTTTTTAAATCTATGATGAAAAATAATTATAGTTAAGTTTTACGGAAAATACGATTTATTTTACCGATTATCATAAAATTTATCTAAAGGGTTTTATTTATTTATTTATTTATTTATTTCTAAAATGTTACAGAAAGAGCGGGGACTGGACTAGCGCGGGTGTGAAACATATACAGCATCTACTTGTATATATATAACAATATATAATAATCGCTCCAGGCGTGAAAAATGCAACATCACAGACAAGCGATAAGTATCACAGAACAATACAGATAATCTGGGAGCCCCGGATTTCGTTTGAGCCGCAAGTGAAACCCGACGTTCCCCTTGGTCGTGTAGATAGCCTGTGCAATGAAAACCTAGACCCCTACGAGTGCTGCAAGTTACCCGCTAAAACTAGAAGCGAGGCAGCCCCCTTCAGCAAAGTGAATGGGCCGCCTGGCACTTCACGGAATCCGGTAACTTTAGCACCCCTTCTTGGGTCAACCTGTACCCCCTGCGAGTGCGGCGAATAGCCCTTCAATTCTAGAGTGAGGCCCCCTCATTCTTAACGCCATGAGATGCAGACCCGTTGCCCTCCAGAACCCGTCTATCTGTGCACTCTATCGCGGGGTAATCCTAGTACAGAAAAGAAAATATGTACAACGGTGACTTCGACCTTAACCCGGTCGTGCCCCAAACAAATAATATACAAATAGCCAATGACGGTTGTCCACATGTCGGACGCTCGTCCCGCGATATCAAATGTACAAATAAAACTAAACGGTACTAACATTGCATCCAAGATATCCACCACGACAAATCCGCAACAACACAGCACAATACTGAACATCAACGTGAATGTCACGTTCACAAAACCGTCTAAAAAAATATAGCAATTGGACAAGTTGTACCGCTCTAATGACATTCACGGTCGCAGATAGAAATGTATGTACTGAAAACTTTAAATAAATGTTAGAAATATCGACTTCGAAATAACTCCGAATAGCTCCCAAACACCTAGATAAATCCATATCAAAACTGGGCTAAACTAGTAATACCAATAAACCAATATTCTAGAGTCTAAACCACACACCAAATATGAAATCCAGAAGCCTAAATGAGGCCATCCAGATCGGTTTTTTTGTCAATGTGCTCGGCCAAAATGTGTTGGATTGGTCTCGTATTTGGGGTGCTGTCTAGTGGTCAAGTTAGTAGTCTTCTGTAGTTGCTAAAATAATTTTTGAAGACCATATAAAATTTGACAGAAATTGGAATGTCGTTGGTATTGATTTGGAGTTGTTTCGGTTTTGATAGTTTAACATTGTCTAAACAACTAGTATGCGATTAATGGGTTGGCTCCGATACCATGTAAGGCTACACCAGCGCCCCGGCCATTAATCCGTGGCCAAACGCGGAACAAAAACTTTTAAAATTGGCGCTAACGGAACCCTAAACGACGGATCATGCCATTAACCCTATACTAGTTAACTGTAAAGTGGTTTAAGAGATTATACCGATTGATCCGTATCCTTCGGTCTTCAATCACTTACCCAAGCTTGTCGTGGCTACCTCGAACGAGTTCGCTCTATGGTCTTCCCCGTCGAAGAGGATCCACGTCGAGAATTCTTTATATGGGCTCCCACCTCAAAACCAAAGCAACTCGGACATCAAGTTTGCTAGCCTAAATGCCCAAGGTGAAGTAGATAGAGAGTGTGTGATCATTTTGTCTCAATACACTTAATGATTCTCAACACATGAGAGGGTATGGGTGGAGGTGAAGAAGTTGCCATGAGATGAAGAAGTTGTGAGCACAAGAAATGAGCAAGTGAAGAAAAAAGGTTTGGCTGCCACTTTTTCTTTAGTTGAAAATTGTAAGGTATTTGTGTGTAGCGACTAAGGAAAATCCCATACCAAAATATCTTCATCTACCACACAAATATCCCACAACTCATTAAATGAATCAAGCATGGCACATGGGCTCACACCATGAGTCACCAATAGCCCATGCCATAATCAATTCACCAAAACAAAACTTATGCTCATAATTTCCATCACAATAAAACATTAACCTAAATGTTTAATGGAAAAAGAAAATGGCAACTCAAAAGTAAACTTGTAACGGATTACAAGAATACCCCTCATCTGCATATACACTCTGCATCCATATTCCGACTGAATACGAATACAACGAGACGAAAATAATCCAAAAATATAATACTATGATCCGGCTTAAACCAAAGCCCACTAGTATTATCCGTCCGATCATGATCCGTGCACAATGCACGTATATGATCAAACCCTGTCATAAAACCATACGGCCTCTACAACGTTTCACTCGAACCAGGGAAACCCTCTGTGCGGGACTCTATAAACTCGTCAATAAGCTGGCAGTGGGTTTAACCACAAGGACGTCAGTGGCACTAGCCGTACGTAATGGCTGCCCAGGTATTGAGCGAAAGGGAGGCCGATGAGCGAACTCATCCTGAAACGCTACTGAGCATGACAATGACAATATCCGTACAGTCTGGTCCGTTCGTCTATGAGTATCGCATATCAGGCCTAGGGGGATGGTAAACATCAGACCCCTAATAGCGGTATAAGTCGTATCGGAGTACAGCCCAGAACACCCTGAGAAACTACTGGAATACCTACCAGTAAATCTCACTTGCCCTGGCCATGGAGTTTGTGTAATGGCTCTCCAAACACTGCGCGATATCAACCCCCAATACCGGGAGAGACGAATCCCCTGACGATTCGCTCACTGTCTTCATGTGGTTCGGGACTGTACCCAACTAAAACCTGTTTGCACGACTCTTTTGAGCCGTGGTAGTGCAGTAATCAAAGCACAATGGGAACTCACACGAGACAAATAACAATCTCAGGTTGATAGACTAACTTGTACACATCTCATTAGGGAACTGCTATCTGACAATAGGTATAATACCAACTAGCATGTTCCCGGCGAATCCGTCCGATGTACTCATAACCCAATGAGTACATGTATATATCTTAGGTGAACCAACTGACACCATTAGCTTGTGAGATCGGCCACCGCCCCTCATCGGGGTCTCGATCCGTATACACTAGTCTACTCATGGAGTATCGATGCCCAGTCTCGAAACTCCCATGACTAGGGACACTTTAAAGATGTGCTTATAGACCACCCAACTCTCACGTATATGATCGCCATCACACTGCTGGTAGTCAAGCAAGAATCCTATGGGTCTATTAACATGTAATAGTGATCTGTAATGTCACCTGAAGCATGTACACGATGATAAAGATAAACCAGATAGCATACTATCATCTCGAGTAAGACTGTCCTACCGGTATAGGTCCTCACTCATCATTGCAATCACGTGCCTGCGATCCAATAATTGACTTGAGGGCACTATAGCCAACAATCTCCTACTTGCACTTCAGGCCAATTATTGCGGTGTCGCATACTCACAGCATGTGTGATACCAAACACTCAACTTCTCTACTAATCAGTTTCACAAAGCTCGTTTGTAAAACTATTATGTTCGAGAAATAGCCTCAGTGAGTGGATCCGCTCCAATGTTTCTTTCTATGTCTCTCTTTATCTCAAGTTCACAGAGAAAACCATCTCCTGAAATGAGTAATACCTGTCTTAGAATATGTCTGGATATTTGATGGGACCCAGTTCATAAATGAACTCCAAATCCAGCAAACTTCTTAGACTGTATCATCTACTGAATCAGTATCCTGCGTCATGCCTCTCTCAGTATCCGCTTGGACCACCTGCCCAAACTACTGCCCCTCTTGAAGAGGGAAAAGTATAACTATGACAGTCACTTTGTCATCCAGGTCACCTTGGAATCCTGAAACGATAACCGTCTCCCAAAGGAGGCTGTTGTTACCATATCCCTAGAACAATCACTTATGTTCTAAAACTGCTTCCGAACGTTTCTCCATGATTGGATTAAAATATAAACTTATTGCAGCTAGTGCAAAAACAATATCTGGTGTGGTACTTGACATCTCATGATTGACTCAATTGCCTAAGTAAGTGATATGCCAATCATGCACATCCCTCTTCCCTTTAGTCTGTAAGACGCCTTTAGAGAGGGTGACTCTAAATAGGACCTTTGGTCCTCAGATGATTATCATCTTCTTCTCAAGAATTTTTATTCATAGCCTTGCTCTTCTGTTCAAGAACTTTCAAGAGTTAGAACTCTACCAAACTTAGGTAAAATTAAATTAATTTTAATAAATTAGGGTTTTTACCCATTAACAGAGCCTTGCTCTCCATAGATCCTTGATCTAAAGAAAACCCCTTTAGGGTTTCATAAACAGAGCCTTGCTGTCAAGAATCCATAAATCAAAACAGATCTTTTATTGGGGTTTCTTATCCCATACATCAGAGCTCTGCTCTTTTGATAATATGTAAATCTTTCAATCTTTTGATGAAGAACTCTTAAGAGTTTTTTCATGGATCTTGAAGATCCCAGAATTTTTAATTCTCAAGAATTAATTTTAATTTTAATTAATCTTTGATGGATTTTCCATCATTATTACAGAGCTAGGCTCTTTAAGGAATTTTATTCCTTCATGACCAGAGTTTGACAAGTGTCACTCTGTTACAGAGCTTTGCTCTCAAAGGGAGATTTTCTCCTTTTCCCGAGGGATTTCTCATTCAATGAGAATATTCCTTGAGGATTTCCTCATTACTTGACAGCCTTATCCAATGATGAGGCTGTTTTATTAATTGATGCATTGTCATCTGGATCTTGTGGGTCCACCTTTGGTCCCCTTTCCACTGCATTACAGTGTGGTACAAATTTTAAAGTGCCGAGCATCGGGATTTTAAAATTAAATTATAATACTGATAATTAAATTCCGTTCTTTCTCGCAGGCGACATGTCTTCCGATCTTTCTTTCCTGTTTTTCCGTTCAGAGGGAGGATTCCCTGAGGCACCGGAGGACCGGGAGGTTCTTGCGCTCATTGTTAGTTATGTATATGCCCTAGAGGCCATTGTTGTACATATGATGTATATTATGATGGATGCTTGGATATATACAGAGAGGACTTTCTTGCTCGTCATGATAGTATGCTATTTGGTTTCAATTTATCTTAACATGTTGACTTGTATTGGTTTACTGTCTGACTCTCACATGTTGATAAAGCCCTTAGGATCTGTACTCGACTACTGGGATTATGATGAGATCATACTAGTGGGGCCACGGTAGTCGATGAGTACATCCTATAAATGTTCCTAGTCGAGGGTATATCGAGACAGGGCATCGATACACCAGAGTAGACTAGCGTATACGCATCTTGACCCATATGATGGGCGATGGATGATCCCATATCCATCGGTGTTTAACATCAAGGATGGTGTACGGGTGCTCAGTGGAGACTGGGTACACTGGACGGACTTGCCGAGAACTCCCAGTTGGTGATATACCACACGTCAGATGGCAGTTCTCCGGTGACACTGGTACAGGGTAGTCTGTAGACCCGAGATCGTCATAGAGTCTTGTATGATTCCTACTGTGCTTTGATTTCTACCTTACCACGTCCAAGAGGGCATGCAAAACGGTGGCTTTTGGGTACAGTCCCGAAACACATGGAGGCAATGAGCGATAGGAGGGGATTCGTCTCTCCCGGTATAGGGAGTTGATGTTGTGCTGTGTTCGATTGGCTATAACTGGAAGTCCCTGGCCAGGGCTGATATAGAGATATACTGGTAAGTGTTACTAGTAGTTTCTCGACCTGTTATGAGACTCACATCGACACGACTTATCGGTTACTGGGGTCTGACGTATACCACCCCTAGACTTGATATGCGACATATCAGACGAACAGACCGGACTGTACGGGAGTGTTACTGATTGGATTCACAGGAGAACGGACAGGCTAGCTTGTTGATCTTCTGATCGCTCAATACCTGGATGGCTGTTACGTTTAGCTGACCGCTTGCAGCTTGTGGGTGTTTGATATGATCATCACCTGCTACCGGCGTATTGACGATTCTTTAGAGTCCTACACAGAGGTTTCTTGGCTCAGGCAAAATGGAGTAGGGGCACATATGTAATATGTGCAGGACCGAGGATAATGCGATATGAGATACCGTATTATATTCTCGCGATATTTAGATATGAATCGGGACATCGGATCAAGTGTTGATTCGATGAATCGGTACATGATATATTAGCCGGTTATATTCGATATATCCGGATTGTTAGATCAAGTGTTATTCGATGATTTAATGTATAATGATATATTTGATATATTATATTACATTATCTAATATTGGCTCACTTTATTATTTCATTTTCTCACCGGATTAATACATTGATATATATGCGATATATGTTAATTGTATTATTTTCTTTTGTTACAAATATATAATATATGTGTGATATATATTATTGTGACAAGATATGATTTATTATAAAACATGTTTAAGGATGATAATGAGGGATTAGGGTTTGATTAGGGTTAACTTTTTCAAGTTCATTCTAGAAGGATTCTATTTTGTCTTGGTTAAGATATTATGGTTGATCTTTATCTTTAACCTAACCAAACCCTAACCCTAGTTTATTCTCTACAAAGTTTAAGACTCTCATCCTTGACCATGGTTCAATAATGAATCATATATTCTTTACTTCTATTCATCACAAAAGGATTATCATTTTCCATTATCATCTTCTTCTCTCTTGAGTTAAAAAGAAAAAGCTTACTAGAAATTCTTTTAGTGATGATAAATTGTGAGAAAGTGAATTAAAAAGAAAGCATAAATACTACTCCCTCATCCTCATCTCATCTAGCCCATGAGATTAGGGTGTTCATCTCTATAGAGTGAGAAAGCTTGGGTTTTTGCAACTTCGACGTAGATCATCGGAGATTCGGAACACTTCAAGCTAGCATGGATCGTTCGAGTCGTGGAGCCTCTCTTGAGTCCGTGAGATCATGGATCGCGGCGAAGGGACTTCTACTCGGAGCTTGTGAAGCGAAGGAGCGGATTACAAAGGTTGTAATCCCTCACACTTAGATAAAAAGATGTCATCTTGCATGCTGAACCCTAATAATCTAGCAAAGATCCCGGCTTTGGGTTGTTCGGCATATCTAAAATTTTATCCGGGCATGTTTGATGCCTTATGAACCTTCACAAGAGTGCCTGGGAACCCTACACTCATTAGAGACTATGACCCGGAACATAAAAACCATCACCTGTGGGGTAGGTGGTACGACCAGATTATCAAAGGTCGCCAAAGCTTCTCTTGTGCGACGCCGTCGGATCCGATCTCATCGATTTCGTATGCAGATGTACCCCCGGTGAACTATGCTGTGGAGGTTGTCAATTGGACTTCGGAGGGTATTCTTCAACCTTCGATTGTCGCCATACCCATGCAGCTGCCGGCAGCTTTGGATACTTTGGGGAGGCGCATATGTCAAGGCAAGTCGCGCCCTTGGGGACAACCCTACAACATCGGGTTGACCCCCCGACATTCGGCCGGGTATTTGCAGTGGGCCAGATACATTTTATCAGCAAAGAAGACGCACCTGCTGAAGATCGGTTTATACCCTGCGGTTTATGCTTCGCTGTTCCAATATTCTGCTCCTTCGACATGGTGGATTAAGGCGTTCCTGGAGCAATGGAATATCCCAACCCATACCTTTCTTCTACTGGATAGAGAAGTCTCCATCTCCTTAGAAGAATTTGCTGAGATTTCCGGTCAGCCGGTGAGGGGGAGCACTATGAGGAGCTGCTTCCTCCGGATGAATACGTCTTTGCTACCAAGCTGGTGGTGATGGGCCTAACGCCGGAGAACGCTATTCAGCACCAGTTTCTTAGTCTGATAAAGGTGCTGAACATGTACGAGAGCCTCTTCTTGGAATCCGGAGGCCGGGGGGTCAGCTTCGCAGACTTCATTACCCGGTTTCTTCGCCCGGAGATTCTATCGCAACGAGGCGAAAAATTTGCCAAGCTCGACGATCCCTTCGGCTTTGGCTTGGACCGTCGACCAGCACTGGAAGATGATCAGAAGGGTTTTTATCTTCCCGATGCCGCGATCATCCCCCTATCAGAAATCGCCGCTCCGGGCAATGACATGGAAACTTTCTTTCTCGGGTTTCTCGGGCTATGGTTGTGTTGGTTCGCGTTCCCTATGCACCCTCGCTATATGAGGCCGTCCGTCTTTTACCCCGCACATCGAATGGTGGCCGGAATACAAGTGGCCATCGGGATTGCCGGGCTGACCCACCTGTACCACGGTCTTAGCGTGGCGGCGGATACAACTGAACCGGGGGTGCAAGCTGCCAACTTCCCGATGCACTACATTACTTCGTGGATGGAAATGCATGTGCTCGGGGTATTTGGTATTCATAAAAGACCTTCGTTTTACGAGAAATGCAAGCTCCCGTAAATTATGCGACTGGTTGACGCGTCTATCGTGAATCCGTCTCAACGGGAAGCTAGGGGCTTGCTTCTTCGTCCGCGCACGGTCGGGGCTGGTATGTCTTTCACGGACAAAGTCCTGACAATCTGCCAGGAAACTTCCAAGACGGTGCTGGCACAGCGCGACAATTTTAAGGACGGGGCCTCCGTGTTGAAAGCTCGGAAGATTTTACATCTATACTCCATCAGGCCGGGCTTCCTCGTATTCAGGCAAAATGATGCGGCGCTTTTTATAAGATACAACCCCCATCATTTTGCCCAGCAGCTAAGTTATAACCAGGGGGTCCCACTGGAGGCATTTTTGGAAGAACCTACTGCCACCAGAGATGGAATACGGGGTGCGCTACATCACTTTATGCGTTTGAATACGGGCTCCTACTTCTTCATTAGCGAGCCAAGTTGCATCCCGAGGGCCCTTAACGTATATGGGGCCTGGTATCAGCACGCGATGGGTGCTGTCATCAGGGAGGAGAGGCAGCTGTTGCTCGATCGCAAGAGTGCGCCCCCTGCCAGCGATCGCAACGTCCTTTTAAAGCGACAGATCGCCGTGCCCCCTCCGCTAAGAGAGGCTGTTGCAGTTGAGCCTCCACGTATGCTAAGCCCGACGCGCGGATTGCCCCGTGATTCTGTGGAGACGGTGGATGCGCCATCGGTGCCTCATGCTCGTGCGGAGACGGTGAATGTACCCTCACCCGAATCCGGCATGGGCTCGGATATCGGGACTCGCCGTCCCAAGGTGGCCACTAAGCGCAAGCTGGTGTTGGCTGCGACCGGAGCTCGCGCACAAAAGAAGAAAAAGAAATCGGTCTTCTCTCTTGATGTCGTACTTAGCCTAGAGCCTGAGGCTCCTTATAACGCGGGCATAAGTGAATATGAGACCAATAAGGGTTTCGTCATAGCGCCAAAAGACACTGATCTCGAGGCCGCTATCGTAGCTTCTGTGCACTCTGCCATTCTTCAAACAGAAATAGCCGCCCTCATGCAATCAAGTAAACGTTAGTTGCGTCTTGTTATTGCGTTATACCTTCCTTCTTATTGTCATGTTTTGATTGACATTTCTCTTTTTGTAGCAGGCTTTACCACTGAAGAGATTCTGGCGACTTCCCTCAGGTCCTTCGAAGAGGAGGAGAGGAATCGCGCTTTATTGGGCATTGGTATGTCTCGGCTTATTGAGTCTTCATTCTCTTTTTTATGGACAATCTAACCCTTTCTTTATCTCATCACAGGGACCACAATGCCGATCCCGCAAGGTGATGTGGAGACTCTTTCCGGGCCAGCCACCGAAGTCCTGGCCTCTTCGGTATTACCGAAAGAGGCTTTACTCAAACAACCGATGACTGAAGCCTTGACGGCTCCAGAGGTAACCATGGGTGTGAATGATGACGCTCTGTTGAGGGAGGCTTCTAGAAGGTCTGCTTTGACAGCCCGGGAAGAAAGGAAGCGCCAGAGGCGCGCAGCAAGGGAGCATAATGCTGCTCTAGCTGTGGGTGCGGGTTCGAGCGCCGCTACCCCTGCTGCTAGCTACTGCTTCAGAGGAGTCTCCGGTCGCCTTGTCTACTGCTTATAGACGAGCGGCACGTGCGGCTCGGGAAGCGAACGGTAAATCAACTCCAGGTAATTTGGCCTAAAGTTCCGTTGTCAAAGTTTTAAGCTATCAGTTCTCATATAACTTATCTTGCAGGGTCGAGCCTTCCCGAAGAAACGGCGGCGACCGCTGAGCCTGAGGGAGTGGTGGAGGAGGTGGCTGCTATTCCCGAATCCAGGGCGGCGGTAGGCGATGTGGCCGCAATTGCTGGGCTCGAAGTAGTGGCTGACGAGACAGTCACGATTGCTATGCCCGAGATAGCTACCACTGTAGAGCCCGAGGTGGCGGCGGGTGAGACGGCTACCATGGCCGAGCCTAAGGCAGCGGTGGACGAGACGGCTGCAATCACTGAGCCCGAGGTGGTGGCGAGCGAAACAGGTACAATTGCTGGGCCCGAGATGGCCGCTCTTTCTCAAGAGTCGGGCACCGCTCCGATCATTGCTCTTCCCGTCTACGGTTCTTTGCCGTCTCTTGGCATCGCGAGCATGACGACGGCTTTCGTGAAGTCAGGGGATGAGGCGACGGGAGGTGAGACCACCCCGATGGAGGAGGGAGACGCCGTCGTTGTATCAAGTGACGCCTTCGTCACGGCTCCGGCTGGCGACTCATCAGGTAAATTTTTAGGTCACCGCCCTTCTTTTCATTCTGCAATCTTTCCTGATAGGGTTTATCTTGTTTTTAATGCAGGTGCAGTTAGTGCCGATGTCGCACTACTCGAGGTAGCGCCATCAGCTACCGCCTTGATGGTGGCATCTCCTCTACCCTCTCTCATACCATCTCAGATGTCGGAAGGTGCGGATTTGTGACTCACCAGTCTTATTTTTTAAGCTGTATAACCTACGTACTGACGTTGCACTATTGCGTCCTTGCAGGAGTCCTTTTTGAACACCTGTATCAGGTGCTGCACCCACACTTCTCCTTCTTGTCGGAGATTGCTTCATCCAGCGGCGCTAGTGAATATAGCCTTCAATTAATGCTCTTTCTTTTACCGATAATGAAATCATTTCTGACACTTCCTTGCTTTGATTACAGTACTACAGATTAAAAGAGGG
The DNA here is from genome assembly GCA_030015575.1 of Agapanthus africanus. Taxonomy (NCBI): domain Eukaryota; kingdom Viridiplantae; phylum Streptophyta; class Magnoliopsida; order Asparagales; family Amaryllidaceae; genus Agapanthus; species Agapanthus africanus. Next base: position 167,208,471 of record CM057337.1, read on the forward strand.
GATAAGAGATTAGTTGCGCCACTGGTCCTCCCGGCTTTACCACCTGCTGCAGCTGGTATAGTAAATCCCATTTTTCATGAATCTCTTAAATTTCTTGATCCGTTATCTGATTGTGATTTGTTTTGCAGCGGTTGCTTCAACTCCGGCCTCTTTTGAATCTTGCATTATGATGCCGGCAGGCCCCTTCTCCAGGCATCCATCCTCAAAGGGTGTTGTGACGAGTCTGCGTATGCTGAGCGAATATGTCGAGGAGCTTGACGCCGAGGCTCCTACATCTGCCGCAGATTTCGCTGCTGAGGTCAATCCGATGCTGGCAACGCTTGTAAATGTCCATAATGAAGGCGTCGTTGAGTCTTGGGTTGATCACTGCAGGAAGATCGAGACCTGTCTGCATTAGCTTGAACTTATACGTCTTGCCCCTGAGACTCAGGCTTTGAACTCCCAGCGGGCCGCATGGGTCGAGCAGAGGGTGTTCTTCCTCTGCCATTTCGAATAAGAAGCGACTTTGAGGCAGAAGGAATGCGAGGAGGCTTCCGCTGAGTCTGTCCAATTGCATGCCCAGGTCGAAGCGAACGCCGCACAACTGAGAGCTGTCTTTGACACCTTGCAGCGATGTATCTCGGACGGGCTTGTATTGAGACGGAAGCTCGACTCTATCGAGCGGGTTATGCAGAGTCGCGAAGCTGCCCAATGGGAAATCGATGAGAAGATTTCATCCAGCTTGAAACAAAGGACTCGAATCGAAGCGGAGCTGGCCACGGCGGCTGATCATGAGAAGGCACTGAAAGAAGTGCGAGAGCAGCTTACGGACTTGTTGAAAATGCTTCCTTCTCGGTAGCTGCCTTTGTATCAATTATACACTTGTAATCTTTGAATAATATGTATCCATTTTTTTATTCTTTTATATGATGTATCTTGTATTCAATTGAGTTCATGAATAAAGACACATTTTTTGTTATACCGTTGCCTTCTTCTCCTTACTGTGTTGTTGCCATGTGATTTTAGTAAGTGCGGTCTGTGGATAGCATATAGCTGTCAATCTTGGATTCCTTGTAAGATAGTGATGGCTTAGAAAACAGGGTTAGGATCTGTCACCTAAGACTTTTCAACTTTATGAGTCGTGAGGGTCTCATAAAGAATTTTCTCCCTACTGGTCGAGAGGATCCCGTATGTGTAATTTCTCCTTAAGAATCGTGAGGATTCCTAAATGTGTTTTCTTTTTTTTTTTAAAGTCGTAAGGATCTTGCAAGAGAATTTGCTCCCTTACGAGTCGTGAGGACCCGCAAGTGATGGGTGAAGTTGCCTTTATCCGCATTTCACGAAGCTAGAGGTTGCTCTGGATGCTTCCCACGGGTTCACTGCCGTGTTCTACGAGGACCAGGCTCCGCTCTGGAAATTTTCCAGGATACCGTAGTTTAAAGACATCACGGTCAAGGTTAAGGACATCATAGTCCGTGGATTTAAGGACTCCACAGTCCGTTGTTAGTTTTAAGACATCACGGTCGAGGTTAAGGACATCATAGTCTATGAGTTTAAGGACCTCACAGTCCAATGTTAGTTTTAAGACATCACAAGCGAGGTTAAGGACATCATAGTCCATGGATTTAAGGACCCCACAGTCCGATGTTAGTTTTAAGACACCACGGTCGAGGTTAAGGACATCATAGTCCGTGAGTTTAAGAACCTCACAGTCCAATTTTTACTCTGGATGCTTCCCACGGGTTCACTGGCGAGGACCAGGCTCCGCTCTGGATGCTTCACATGGGGTCATTGCCGTGCTCTGCAAGGATCAGGATCTGCTCTGGACGTTTTCTACAGGGTCAGGAGTGACATAATCCGCGTTCCACGTGGCTAGGAATTTTGCTCTGGATGCTTCCTATGGGTTCACTGCCGTGTTCGGCGAGGACCAGGCTCTGCTCTGGATGCTTCACACGGGGTCATTGCCGTGCTCTGCGAGGACCAGGATCCGCTCTGGACGTTTCCCACGGGGTCAGGAGTGACATAATCCGCGTTCCACGTAGCCAGGAATTTTGCTCTGGATGCTTCCCACGGGTTCACTGCCATGTTCGGCGAGAACCAGGCTCTGCTCTGGATGCTTCACATGGGGTCATTGCCGTGCTTTGCGAGGACCAGGATCCGCTCTGGACGTTTCCCACGGGGTCAGGAGTGACATAATCCGCGTTCCACATAGCCAGGAATTTTTGCTCTGGATGCTTCCCACGGTTTCACTGCCGTGTTCGGCGAGGACCAGGCTCCGCTCTGGATGCTTCATACGAGGTCATTTCCGTGCTCTGCGATGACCAGGATCCGCTCTGGACGTTTCCCATGGGTCAGGAGTGACATAATCCGCGTTCCACGTAGCCAGGAATTTTGCTCTGGATGCTTCCCACGGGTTCACTGCCGTGTTCGGCGAGGACCAAGCTCTGCTCTGGATGCTTCACACGAGGTCATTGTCGTGCTCTGCGAGGACCAGGATCCGCTCTGGACATTTCCCACGGGGTCAGGAGTGACATAATCCGCGTTCCACATAGCCAGGAATTTTTGCTCTGGATGCTTCCCACGGGTTCACTACCATGTTCGGGGAGGACCAGGCTCCGCTCTGGATGCTTCACACGGGGTCATTGCCATGCTCTGTAAGGACCAGGATCCGCTTTGGACGTTTCCCACGGGGTCAGGATTGACATAATCCACGTTCCACGTAGCCAGGAAGGGTTGACTTTATCCGCATTTCACGGAGTCGGAGTTTGACTCTCGGTCATCTGTACACCACCGAGTCATGGAACTGGGAGTTGCTGTTGTTCTGCTTTGCTTGATGTTGTGTCCGTTGTAATAAGACGAATGTTGAAATGATCTCTAGGCTGTCTATAAACCATTGAGATTTGGCATCTCCTTCTGATGAAGCTTGGGGAGGAAGGGTGTGATTCCCTCTTTGTTTGCGCCCCTGGATTGTATACAGGGATTGACATGATATCACCTGTAAGGCATAAATTTCTTTTTTTTTATTTCTTTCCATGATGCTCTATCATTTCATCTTTTATATCGCGAAGGACGCGATTGCCCAATCATTTCGGCTATTTTTCGCGGTGCCCAATCATTTCGGCTATTTGTTTTATTTTTACTCGCTGCTTTTTATTGCGAGTTGCCCAATCATTTCGGCTATTTTTCATGCATACATTTTTACTTGCTGATTTTGTTGCAAGTTGCCCTATCATTTCGACTATTTTGTATGCACGTGTGGTTTGCCAGCTTTTTGCTTGCAAGCTTGGAATTAGACACCGATTTCGGCATCAGCACCGCTACAACTGGGATATTGCCAGGAGTGAATCATCATTTGCCTTCGTCGATGTCGAGCAAAGGTGGCTTTGTAGACAGGGTTAGGATTCTGTCGACTAAGGCTTTTGACTTCATGAGCCATAAGGGTCTCATATAGGTATTTCTCCCTGCGAGTCGTGAGGATCTCGTAGGTGTGTTTTCTCCTTAGGAGTCGTGAGGACTCCTAAGTGTATGTTCTCCTGTAAGTCGTAAGGATCTTACAAGGGTTTTCTCTTTATAAATCGAGAGGACTTACAAAGGTTGTTCACCATATAGACATATCCCTAGTCACAGATGGGACTTCGTTAGGGAAATGTTTATTCGCGCCCGTGGATTGTATACAAGAGTCAGCATTGAGCCGCTTGTAGGGCAGTATTGGAGGTTGTAGGGGTTGCTTAAGAATAGGTCTAGATCCCTGTAGCTTAAGACTTTTGAATCTTATGAGCCTTGAGGGTCCCATAAGAGAGTTCTCCTCACGAGTCGTGAGGATCTCGCAAGTTTAATTTCTCCCTAGGGATCGTGGGGATCCCTAAGTGTGTTGCTCCCTTATGAGTCGTAAGGATCTCACGCAGGTGGTTTCTCCTTACAAAGTCGAGAGGACCTTGCAAATGTCTTTTAACGAGATTGCGTCCTTTCGGGTTTTCACAAAACTCGCCGGTAGCCCTGCTGTTTTTACTCACGGAGCCCTTTCGGGTTTTCATCCGTGCCCATTATGCTTATGGACATACCGTTTTCTTTTTTCTTTTCTCTTTTTTTTTTATTTTAACGAGGCTGCGCCCTTTCGGGTTTTCACAAGACTCGCCGGTAGCCCTGCTGTTTTTACTCACGGAGCCCATTCGGGTTTTCATCCTGGCCCATTTTTCTTATGGACGTACCGTTTTTCTTTTTCTTTTTCTTCTTTTTTCTTCTCTTTTTTTTGTATCAGTTTTGGGACGCTGCAATCCATCGTAGCTTATCGACCTATCGGTCAACGGCTAGTTTTAGGACATAGTGGTCCGTCGGTAGTTTAAGGACGTTTCGGTCCGTCGTTAGTTTAAGAATGTTTCGGTCCATTGTCAGTTTAAGGACGTTTCGGTCTGTTGTAAAGGAAGTCGGTTACTACTTATAAAGTTTGGGTTTAGAAAGATAACGAGCGGACATAGGCGTCGTCATCTATCATTGACCTAGGCTGTGACTCATCAAGCGTAGTACTTCTTCAGGAAACGACCGTTTATTGGCCTAAAGGGCCTTTCACCATGCATGTTCACGAGTAGATAGGCTCCACCCTAGTAAACCCTGTCTATGATATATGGGCCTTCATAGTTCGGCTCTAATTTCCCCCGCTTAGCGCGATTAGGGATCATAGGTCTTTGAACCACTAGCACGAGTTCTCCTTGGCGGAATGTTCTCGGCCTAGTCAATCTCTCGTATGAGCGCGTCATCTTTGCTTTATAAGCCTCCAGATTTTGTTGCGCCATGAGCCGGGTTTCATCAAGGGCATCGAGCTCCTCAAGCCGAAGGTGAGCGTTTTCTTCGTCTGTTAGCTCGTAGTGAACTGCCATTCGTAGGGAGGGTAGCTCTATCTTGAGGGGGAGTATCGCTTCTGTACCGAATACCAATGCGTACGGAGTTGTGTTTGTGGCTGTTTTGAACGTCGTTCGGTACGCCCAGAGAGCTTCGTGCAGTCTCTCGTGCCAGTCCTTTTTATTTCGAGACACCGTCTTCTTTACAATCTTCGTCAATGTCTTGTTAAAAGCCTCAGCCAGGCCGTTAGCTCGAGGATTATAGACTGAGGAGAATCTCCAGTCTATGTTATGCTGTTGTGCGAAGTGGCCGATCTTGTGGATTCTGTAGACCGATCCATTATCGGAGATAATCCGTCGCGGAGTGCCAAATCGATAAATGACGTGTGTCTTGAAGAAATGGAGGATATTCTCCGTCTTCACTTCTCTCAGCGGTACTGCTTCTGCCCATTTGGAGAAGTAATCAGTTGTCGCCAAAATGAACCGATGTCCTTTGGACGATGCTGGTTCGATGGGGCCGATTATGTCAGTCCCCCACATTTCGAACGACCAGCTAGCCACTGTCGGATGTAGCGGATTCGGATGCTGATGGATGAAGTCCCCGTGAATCTGGCATGAGTGGCACTGCTTCGCGTATTCGAGGCAGTCTTGGATAATCGTGGGCCAATAATAACCCATCCGTTTGATCTTCAGCTTCATCTTCGGCCCGGCTTGGTGAGAACCACAGAGTCCGTCGTGAGTTTCTTAGACGACTCTTTTTGCTTCTTCAGGTCCCAGGCATCTTAACCACAGAGAATCAAATGACCTCTTGTACATAGTATTATTGATGAAGGCGAAAGATAGGGCTCGCTTCATGAGCCGATGTTTTGAGGACGTATCTTCAGGCGTCCGACGGGATTTGAAGTAGTCTATAAAGACTTCTCTCCAATCCTCGACCTTTTCTTGGTCTTTTATTTATAGAGCCGCTGGCTTGGTCATTCCCTTTTCCTCGGACGTCTCTGAAAATATTTCTGCCGGTGCGAGGACTTGACGGCTTTGAACAACGATCCTCACGTCATCGAAGTTTTCGTCAGCCAGTTCTTTAGCGAGCTTGGCTAATGCATCCGCCTTGTTATTTTCCACACGTGGTATGCTTTCCAAGGTGTAGGAAGGTATTTGGGTCAGTAGTTGCTGTACCCTCTCGCCGTACTTCACCAGTTCTGGTTTGCACGTTTGATAGTCGCCGTTTACTTGACTAACGACCAGTTGGGAATCTCCGTATATAAAGAGGTTTTCAATCTCCATGTCAATGGCGATCTCGAGACCTGCTATCAAAACTTCGTATTTGGCTTCATTGTTTGTCCTCGGCTCTGTTAAGGAGAAGGCAAAGCGCATTATCCCTCCTTATGGAGTCACGAAGATGAGGCCTACCCCTGATTTGATTATAGGGGTGTTTTGTTTGCGTTTCTTCATGGAGGATGCTCCATCGAAGTAAAGTTCCTACCAGGTATCATTACCGTCGATTGTGTCAAACGCATGCTCATCTGGCAGTTTGCAATTCAAGGGAGAATCGGCAGGCATCGGATGCTCAGCGAGGAAGTCGGCGATGGCCTGGCCTTTCACTGCCTTAAGAGGCTGATAGGTTATTGAGAACTCCATCAAGAGCATGGCCCATTTAGCGAGCCGCCCTATCAATATGGCCTTTGACATCAAGTATATGAGAGGATCCACCTTCGATATGAGTCGGACGTCATGCGCCAATGCATAGTGCCTGAGCTTCATTATCGTGAAGATTAATGCCAGGCAGTGTTTTTCGATGGGAGAATAATTGCTTTCTTCCCCCAGCAGAACTCGACTCAAATAGTAGAGCGCTCTCTCCTTCCCTTGGTTGTTCTATTGTGCCCATAATGCGCCTAAGGAACCTTCAAGGGCGGTTGTATACAGAATGAGAGGCTTTCTCTTGACCGGAGTGGCCAGTACTGGCGGATTCTGCAGGTATTGCTTGATTTCGTCCAGTGCGCTTTGGCATTTATGATTCCAGACGAACGTGGTTCCCTTCTTCATCAGGTGACTATAAGGACGACACTTGCCTGAGAGATTGGCTATAAATCGCCGAATATACGCGAGCTTCCCTTGGAGAGACCGTAATTGCTTGAGAGTCCTTGGCGGGGGCATCTCCATAATTACCTTGATCTTTGACGGATCTATCTCAATGCCTCACTGTCGGACGATGAATCCTAGGAACTTTCCCGAGAAAACTCCGAACGCGCATTTGAAAGGGTTCATCTTCAAGTTGTATTGCCGAAGGCGTTGAAACACGATCTTCAGATGCTCTAAATGTTCCTCGTATGATTTGCTTTTCACCATGAGGTCGTCGATATAGCATTCGACGATTTCATGTATAAGATCATCGAAGATCTTCGTCATGGCTCTCTGATAGGTGGCGCCAGTGTTCTTTAGACCGAAAGGCATCACCTTGTAGCAAAATATGCCCAAAGGGGTCTGGAAAGCGGTATTCTTCTGTTCCTCGGGATGCATCTTTAGCTGATTATATCCTGACGATCCGTCCATGAAGGAGAAGACTTCGTGTGTGGACGTATTGTCTATCATTAGCTCGGTAACCGCTACTGGGAAGTCGTCTTTCGGGCAGGCTTTATTGAGATCCCGAAAGTCCACACATATGCGCACTATCCCATTTTTCTTCATCACCGGGACGATATTGGCAATCCATTCAGGATATTGCACCTCTTGGATAAAGCCAGGGTCGATCAGCTTCTTGACCTCGGCGTTGATACTCATCTCAAGCTCGAGCCGCATTCTTCGCGGTGCTTGTTTGATTGGCTTGACATCTGGGGATATTTCCAGCTTGTGGACGGCAATCTCTGGATCTAGTCCTGGTATCTCGGAATAGTTCCATGCGAAGCTATCTTTATGCTGCATAAGCACGTCTTTTAGTGTAGCCACCCTTTCTTCAGACAGCAACTCGCTGACGAACGTCGGCCGAGGGTCACTTGCCGTCCCCAAATCAATTTTCTTGAGCTCATCTGCAATGGTATGTATTCCATCTTCCAGCTCCTTCGGCACTGGCGGAAACTCCGAGATCACCTCGTCATCATTTTTTTCGAAGCACCAAGGGAGGTCATCCATATTCTCAGGCATTCCTTCTTTCGATGATATTATCATGTGACAGGTACGGGCTCGCTTCCAAGACCGATGTAGATCTGGTTCTACCCTCATGGATTTGGGTTCATGCTTCTACGGCGGGTTACCCTCCAGCTGCTGGATAGAGTAAACCTGCCTTGCTGATATTGGTCTTCGACCCAGTTCTTGAAGGTGAAGCAGTCTTCAATAGGATACCCTATTGCCTTATGATAGGAGCAATAGTCTGGGTGAGAGATCTCGTTGATTTGCTCGGGGTGCTTGGACTTCGGAAGTGTAATCATTTGATGTCTTATGGCAAGATCAAGTATTTTCTTTGTCTTATCTTGGGCAAAAGAGTATGCTCGACCCATCTTCTTTATAAGAGATGAATCTTGGTTGCTCGGTTCTTGATCGCGTGGCTTCTTGGTCTCGCTCTGCCGCTGTCGAACGCCTTTCCCGTTCTTTGATTTGCTTCTGCCTCTGCATCGGGCCATTTGTACAACGGGTTGACAGGGAGGAGCATTTTCATTCTCCGTGGCTTGTTGAAGGAGGCGATGTGTCCTGGATTTCTCGTAGATGGCCATTTCGCGATTGTGGTCGTCTCGAACCTTTTGACTCGCTTCCCTTACTAGCTTGTCCATTCGTTCTTCAAACGATGGACTCAGCATCTTGATGACAGGACCTTGTTTTGGTTCAAGATCAACGTCATTTAACAGAATGTCTCCCTCTTCATCGAAGTCATGTATGACGTAGCTGCCATGGATTCGTTCTCGCTTTTTGGATTGAAGATATCCAAGCCCCTTTGTTTCCATTCTCTCATTGGGCAACTTGCGCTGAGTTTCAGGGACATCCCAAATCTTGTTGTAGAATCGAGCTTGTTGAGCAGTCTGTCTGAAGGGTAGCCTTTGACGCTTCAATAGCCTTTTCAAGCCATTCGTGTAATATCTGGGCAGACGGATGGGCTGGAGCCTGTCGAGCGTGGAATCGGCGCCATGCCAAATTTCCTTCTCCACTTTGGTTTCCCCGGATCGATAGAATAGGATTGCCTTTTCATCTCTTCGCCTGGGAGGGATGTAGAATGTCTATAGTTCTTGCACACTACAAGTTTCGAGTGTATCGAGATCTTTGTAATGCTCTTGTGGAACCAAGGTAATTTGCTGATTCTAATTATCGCCAGCGAAGCCTTGTATTGATGTCGGGCGGGAAATATAGCGTTGACCTCATCTTCCGAGTCGCTGCCGAAGGTCAACATGGGGGCGGACGGTCTCGGGTTGTTGCGTTGAGGCGGCCCTGAATAAACTATCTCTTCCTCCTCCTCAGTATCACTCCCGAAGACCGGAATGGTAGTGATAGCTTTGTTCTCCGGTTTGTGACATCTCTCTGTGTCTTCAAAGTCTGGTAAGAAGTATTTTGCATCTTCGTACTTTCGAACTTCGTTTACGGAGAATAGGTTCAGCTTTCCTGTTACGGTATACTCAAGAACATCCTTGAAATATTTTATACACTGATGTTGTGTAGAAGGGATAATATTGTACTCGTGTAACCATAGCCGACCAAGTAAAGCATTGTAGCATGTATTGGCATCGATGACGTGAAATTTAATATCTGTGATGAGTAGTCGGAAGCGCAGCGTCAGTATCACAGACCCAAGGGTCCGTGATGACTAGGAATCGAAGCCGGAGATGGTGATTTTATCACGAGCGAGGTGCTGAACGCTCATGCAGATTTTCTTCAACACTCGCATGTTGAGGAGGTTGACGGAAGACCCATTGTCGACCAGGATTTTGCCTATCTTGATATCGTGACAATATCCGGAGACATATAGGGGACGGTTGTGCTCGCACGTCCCAAGGAGGAGATCTTCATCGCCGAAGGTAATATCGGCTGTGTGTACTTCTTCCAGTTCGTGTTTCATCTTTTCTTCGGCGAGAAAAGCTTGGAATTGCTCTGGCTCTTGTAGCGCCTTGATCAACGAATCTCTTGCTTCTTTGATAGTAAAAGGGCGTCGAGAATGCTGAGCTGTGAGGGTAACTTTCTCAAGTGCGCCAGAATGTTGTAGTCCACCTTATTTTTCTTTGGCGGGTCCTTGGTGGTCAGCTCTTTTATGACTTGGTCATCTAAGGCGATATCCTCAGAGACCTTTTCTTTTCCCTTATCTTTTCTGTTTGTGGGTCCAAAATTCTTTTCTGGAAGTGTACGATTGCGCAGCTGGATATTTTCGCAAGTCTTCGACTCTTCCTCTTTCCCCGAGGTGGATTCTTTAAAAAGAGGGTCAAGAGTCATTTCCTCGTCAGAGTCACTTCCGCAGGTGAGCACTTACGATCCCCCGGCATTGACCGTGTGACAGTTACCGGTAGTTCTTTTATGATCCTCGGTCGTACTTCTCTGCTCCCGACGAGTTTTTCGTTTCATCCGCTTGAAATGCTTCCGGTGAGCAACATATTCCTGCCACCATCTTGTAAAAGCGTTGCACTCTTCGGTGGGGTGCGAAATCTTTCGATGATATAGACATTAGCTAGGATGTGTTTCTCCTTCACCAAGAGCGTTCGCTTCGGAGGATGGCAGCTTCATCCCCATTGATATGGCTTTAGCAAACCTTTTCTTCGTCTTAGACTTGTTTTTGTTCGTGACGGATGTACTTTGATCTGGCGGGAGTGTTTCAACTCTTTCGTCCAGCCGCCGGCGTTTGGCTTTCTCAAATATGGCCATCTCACGCTCTCGATCAGCTTTGCTTTTCGAAAGAGCTTCGTTTAGGAATGCGTCGATCATTTCATCTGATGGCCCTGGAAGCTCTGGTTCGGGATTTGCCCCCAGTTTGTCTGTGTAAGGAGCTTCTTTATCGTCTGTAGACATGTGAGAGATCATATGGCAACTTGCTATGTAATCCTCAGATTCATCTGACGAGTCTTCTCCATCATTTCCGTTTTCAAGGACGTGAATGAGAAATTCTTGGAGTGTGATTGGAGTCCGCGCCTTCTGGTTATACTTTTCCAGCGCGTCAATCTACTTTTGCAGGTCCGTGCGCTTGTCACCAGGCTTCACAGGCTTTTTGGTCTTCTTTTTCTTCTTCGAAGACTTTGACGGCTGGGTGTGAGTGTTTTGAATATCACCACCAATTTTTAGAGTCGGGCGCGATTTTAGCATTCCTTCGATGATCTGGGGTTCCAGCGGATTCTTCCACCTGTTCGTCGGGCATGTCTGGAGATCATTCAGCATCCTTTTGGTTTTGGCCGAAAAGCCACCTCCCATGGAGCTTCCTCAACAAAAGAGCACGTTGCCCCCGGTGTGTCCGTCTTCTTAGGAGTGTGCGGTTGTGGTGGGTTTACTTTCCACTTCTCAGACAGCGCAAACTGGCCTTGTAGGTACTGATCCTCGATCCATCCCTTAACGACGAAGCAATCTTCGATTGGATGGCTTACCGTTTGGTGGTAAGGGCAATAATTAGGATTATTCACTTTGCCGGGTTGCGATGGTCGCCTTGGATTCGGCAAATTGATAAGCCTGTTGCGCATCGCTAGTTCGAACAGCCTCTTCGTTTTATCCCATGGGAAAGAGTAAAGGTGCTTCATTTTCGCATTATAATAGCGTCGTCTCTCCTCCAATTGATCCGTTAGTCTTGGAGCACTGGGCTGCTGTTGGGTATTTGCAACGTACGTCGCCTTCCCCTTACCTTTTTCGTTCCGCGGCTCCAGCTTCGGAGGAGACGGTCTATGACCCATTTGATCCATCTGGGCTAGCTTGTCGATTAAAGCCTAGAACGTAGTCGGTTTGAAGAACATCATGAACTGTGAAAAAGTTGCATGAGGGTCTAGGGTGCCCATGAACATGCCCACCGCTGGTGCTTCTTCGATGCGCTGTTCGCACTTAGACCACAGATTCCGCCATCGGATTGCGTACTGAACCCATGTCTTGCCCGGCTTCACCCTGGCATTGATCAATGTTGTTATTGGGGTGCGTTCAATAGCACTTGCGAATCGCTGGGTGAACAACAACTCCATTTCCGCGAAAGTTTTGACAGAGTCATTTGGAATTCGGAGTACCACTCGAACGTCGTCTCCGATAAGCTGCCGATGAATTGGCGAAGCAAGAGCTTATCATCGCCACCAGTATTTCCACAAAGGGCCTTGAACTGAGCAACATGTTGATGGGGATTGCCTGTCCCCTTGTACACATGGAATTTCGGGATCGTGTAGCCCGGTGGGTACTTTATCTGATCATACCAGCCTGGATACGGTCGCCCAGTTCTAACAACTTGGCCGGCCGCTTCATTTGCCTGGTGAACTCTTATTTGCTGAGCAATATAGTCATCCAGGACAGCTTTAGAGATTGCCTCCTCCTTGGCTGTTGACAGAGCCGGCAAAGGATTCGATATTTCTCCTCTGTCATCTTCGATTATTACTGGAGGATCTTCAGCTGGGGGATCCGGCTGGATCATCATGCCCACTATGTCTTGGAAGAAAAGTGCCATTCGTTTTATGTTAGCCGCTTGCTCCGCGGCTTCTTTGTCCTTCTTTTCGAGTACTCTGTGAAGGAAGTCAGCATCAGTTTCATGTTTGTGACGCTGTTCTGATGATGCCTCCGGGCTTTCTTTTGGCCCGGTGAGTGCGGCCATCGCAGTTAGCATCTCCTGAAGTTTCTGTTGCTGCTGTTCCTGAGCTCTTATGATGGATCGGGTGAGTGGTCGGTGGCCCGTAGAAGCGCGGCTATCCTCTTTCCTGGATGCCATGTAGACGGTATGCACCACTATGCCCCCAGACTTAGGGTGTTTAAGCTCAGTGCCTTTGACATTTGTCACAGGCATGGGGATTTTCTCCGGCCTTCTCCTCTTATGAGCGGTCGAAGTTGAGGGGGCCGTTGGAGCGGGCACCCAAGTGGCCGTCGTCTTTTGCAGCTTACTGGGACAGTTCCCTTCCGGCTGAACCTTCAACTTCTTCTGTCGGCGGAGGTAGTCTTGATCGATCACTGACTCTTGGACACGTCGCCAGACTTTGTAAACTTTAGAAGACAGTCGTTGAGGGGACTGTTCCGGCTTCGTTTCTGTGACAGTCTTCACCGGCGGCGGAGATCTTTTTAATACGGCGGTAGGCGAATTCCTGCGCACCTTGTTCAGCAGCTCAAAGCCGTTTCCGGTTGGCACAACAACATTAATTTCCACCGTTGGAGCCGGTGGAGTTAGCCCAGAGGGGGAGTTACCCCCAGCCTTCCTTACTCGGCGCCAGTGGCGACGTCGAGCGTGTCGAGCCGATGGTGTTGGTTCGGTGATGGGGATGGCTTTGCCTTGCCTCCTATCCAGGTGAGGGGCTGTTGCTGGCGTCAGCCTCTTGAAGACCGACGTCCGTTGAGAAGCGCTATCCAACCAGTCAAAAACAGACTTCTGAGCAGGGACGGGAACCGTAGTGGGAGACGGAACAGTCAGTCTTGTAAAGACTGACCCTTTGGTAGGAGAAGCTGCCTTGACGACTTCGGGAGCAAGGTTGGTTACTCTTTTCGGAATAACCTTTTCTTGAGGTGCAGGCTTCATCATGGGCCCACCTGAACTTTGGTCCAATCTAGCGAAGACCGAGACGTTGGAGCTGGACGACCCGTTGAGAGGGGCCGCAGTAGTTGTAAGTCGATGGAAGACCGACTTCTTGGGAGCTTCCGGCGTTGGCACAGGAACGGTGAAGCTCGTCGGCGGGAGCATGGTCCCTAAAAATAATCCAGTAGTGGCTTGAGTGACCGGTTCTACCGACATCGTGAACAGGGAAGCCGCTTGGGGCCCGTAAGCTATGCCTCTAGATGAGGCGGAGCGGGAGTTGCAACTGCAGTTGGAACACTTTGCACAAGTGGACACCATTGATCCTTCGCTTTCTGCACCAAGCAAAACACCAAATCTTAGTACCTCGAAACCCAATGGCAACCATTAGCAAACCGCGATTGGTTCACGAACACGACGCACGAAGTGTGGAGTGGAAAGAGGAAAAGGTCCCACCGGGCGTGCCAGAATCTGTTCCCCTCCGAAAGACGCGGCGGAGACGCGGTGAACGTCTAGCCTAAATTTCGGGGCAGATGCTAATTGGTGTTATCCGTCCACCTCTCCGAAAATGCCAAGTTGATTTATAGCACCATGTATCGATGGTTTAAACGGATGCGGCCGATGTAGCAGACTTCGTCAGATTCCCCCTCGTTTGAGGGGGTTTTGATTGTGGGGACGCTCTTCCCTGCAGGCGCAAGCCCCTACAGTTAATTACGCTACCGCATCATGGTAACAACTTTCTCCTTCTCCATATGGTCACTTCGTGTCGTGGGTGTTTATTTTGTGTTTGGTTGCCCGTGGATTGTATACGGAGACTAAGTTATGTTGTCGCCCGTAGGGCGTAGACTAGACCAAATCCGTATCTTTCTTACATTTGGGTTTGGGGGTTTGGGTTTAAGGATACGTTAATCTCATTTGAGACTAAGATCGACTTAAACGTTTGTTAAGAATACGTTAGTCTAATTTTTAGACTAAGATCAACTTACCAGGATCGTTTAGATCCGACAAGAGAGCAATTGGACTCTACTGTTTAGTTTAGTGACATTGCGGTCGATAATTAGTTTAAGGACATTACGGTCCATTGTTAGTTTAAAGACATCGCGGTCGAGGTTAAGGACATCATAGTCCGTGGGTTTAAAGTCCCCACCTTCCGATGTTAGTTTAAAGACACCGTGGTCGAGATTAAGGACATCATAGTCCATAGATTTAAGGAACCCACGGTCCGATGTTAGTTTAAAGACATCATGGTCGAGGTTAAGGACATCATAGTCCATGGGTTTAAGAACCCTACAGTCCGTTGTTAGTTTTAAGACATCACGGTCGAGGTTAAGGACATCATAGTCCATGGGTTTAAGGACCCCACAGTCCATTGTTAGTTTTAAGACATCACGGTCGAGGTTAAAGACATCATAGTCCATGAGTTTAAGGACCCCACAGTCCGTGAAATGTGTGGTTGTCGGGACCCGTCACCTCTTTGAAGACGTTGAGGAATTACAATGACAAATATCAAAGGAATGGAGGGATGTACTCTTGAACCAAGGTGAGTTGTTTGAAAGAGCAGATGTACTCAGTTCAAGATAAGTTGAGGACTTATTGGCCAGAATTGGGCTAAGTCCAATTAAAATGTTTTAACATTTTATTTTTGTTCTGACTATTAAGCCTTTATTTAGGCTCAGCTCTTTTAATAATGCTAGGCATTGGTCTCTGACATTTTTGTCTTGTATTGAATGCATAGCATTTATCAGAAACAAAGTGTGTTCTGACAGTACGCCACATGGCGCGCTAGGCGCATTGCGCCAGTCAAAGAGCGCATTGCGCCAATCAAAGAGCGCATTGCGCTTCTGTCGTGTAGTGCACACGAAGAGGACACGTGTCGCGCTTAGCGCTAAGCGCTAATTTGTTAGCGCATTGCGCTTTTAATCTATGAGCGCATTGCGCTAGTCTGTTGGCGCACCAGTGAGTGACACGTGGCGCGCTTGCCACTGAGCGCCAGCCCATGAGCGCAGTGCTCTGCTTTAGAAGCACAAAGCGCAGATTGTGTTTCTGGCTAACACGTGGCAGGTTTTGGCGCTGAGCGCCGGTCCAATGAGCGTAAGGGCGCAATTCATGAGTGCAAGGCACTTTTCAATAGCGCAAGGCGCATCTGATCAATTTTAAGATCAAAAAACAAATTTATGTTCTTCAAAGGAGGCTTTTTCCTCAAGATCCAAGAACAAAAATTCTTGTTTTTATAAAAGGTTCTGCCTTTATAGATCAAAAGATCTATGAATGAAGTAAAATACTTCTTTTAGTCTTTTTATGATTAGATCTTTTTGATCTTTTCTTTATTAAAGACCTTGGTCTTTTTCTTAGATCTCTAATCTTTTTAGAAGATGGTTCTTCTTTTTACGAGATGGCTTCATCTCTATTATTCAAGAACACAGTTCCTTTTTTACCTTGAAGATGAAGAAAAATCTTCTTTTTTCTAAGAGCTTTCTCTTCTTTTGCAGAGGGTTTCTCTCTCTCTTTTTTCTGTCCTCTTAAACTTGAAGTCTATGGTCCTTTATATAGGGCCAAACGATTTGTTAAATCAGTTTTAAGAGATTTTTCTCTGATTGATTTGGGAATATTTCCCACCATTGGATCTTTGATCGTAAGGCTTCTGTTTTACAGAAGATAATTTTCTTGTTTTAATAAGATTGAAAAATCTTTTCATAACAGAATTTTAGTTCTGATTAATTAATAATTTATTATTAGCAGGTTTTTTGATCTGACGGTGGGAAATTTTTAATTCCAGCGCTGGCGCACCTTGTGCTAGCGCACCTACGCTCGACACGTGGCGCGCAGCGCAACTGCGCTAGCGCACCCGTGTTTGACACGTGGCGCAGAGCGCTGGATCTGAAGCATTGCTTCAACTTAAATTTTGAATTTTGAAACAGAGGTTTGCTCTGATTGGGGGTGCGCTGCCTAGGGCCCAGCGCACCTAGCGCTAGCGCGTCTGCGCTTGACACGTGGCACGCAGCGCGCAGCATACGGGATCTGAAGCGTTGCTTCAACTTAAATTTCGAATTTTGAAACAGAGCTTTGCTCTGATTGGGGGTGCGCTGCCTAGGGCGCAGCGCACCTGACGCTAGCGCGTCTGCGCTTGACACATGGCACGCAGTGCGCAGCGCACGGGATCTAAAGCGTTGCTTCAATTTTTGAATTTTGAAATTCAAAACAGAGCTTTGCTCTGATTGGGGGAAACATCCATCATATGGCATCCTCTTGTCAAAAGTGCAGATCAATCATCATATATATATCTCGTACGGTAAAAATCCATCGTACGACATCCTTAAAATCGAGGGTACGGGTCAAATATCATATATATATCATATAGATCATAGTTCGTACGGTATCATTCATCGTACACTATCGTAATCAAGGGTATAGGTCTAAGGTCTCGTACAATCTATTATCTCATCAAATCACATGTTATTGCATGTTATATATATATCGCATTATAAACGATGTCTCGTCTCAAATTTATTTATATCAGAATCTCTTGACATCTAGTTCGAATGTATCGACTCAAAACCACATAACATATCATATCCTCATTATACACGTATATGTATAGTATATATATATCACATACCCATATATATATATACACACACTGTCACGCCCCGCTTCCCAGTGTACGGCGAAGTGGGCGCGACGAGGTCCGCTACGTATGTACTCAGAAGTACATACGCTAAGCGTAGCTAAGCAATATAAAATAAATACACAAGAGACAAGAGTATAAAAAAAACAGCAACTTTTATTTATTAACATTCTTTGTACAATGCATGAAAAAGGAAATACATCTGAAATAAAAATGCCTAAACATTGGCATAACAGGAAATGGAAAGTACTGAAAAGAAAAGTGTACAATAAAATTATACTGCTGGGTCTTCGGCAAAATGCTCCAAATCTTCTTGTGATGGCTCAACTTCCGCCGGGTCCAAATCACCTGACGACATTCAAAGAAAAGAGAAACAGAATGTCGTAAGCTAACAGATCGCTCGGTAAGTCCCAAAGGTAAGAGGGAAGTGGAGAAGACAGAATAAGAAGAAACATTTTTAAAGTGTAAACTATTGTTGTAATATTATGTTAACGCTGTTGTTTGTAACTTGGTACAGAAGAATGCCAGTGTATACGAGGGGAGTCTCACTTGCCAGAGACTAGGGCACGTGTAGTACAAGGAACCGTTATGCCACGGTACAACAGCAATGGGATTCAGGTTAGGTGTATTAATCTGACCACCTCGTGCCACTTTTAACACCTTCCGTACCAATCTACCCCTTAAACCCCGCGATGTCTTGTTTGTATTGTTATCTTGTAAAATTGTATTGATTGTAAGATTGATTAAATGACTGACCGAAACCATGATATCAGGAAACAGTTATAACCGTAGAGTCATGTGAATGGAATACTGGGAAACATGTAAAAGGAATATATCCATGGTTCGGTTCAGTCAAGTTATATAGATTGTTAACTGGATTCAGGGATGCATGTATTCATCTTGAGTTGAATTATAAAGAATATAGATTGACTTGAATCATATTCAAGTCAGAAATACTCAGACTCTAACCCGAGTCAGACTAAAAGAAAGATAATTTGAAGTTCTGTATTTGTTAGGGGCCTTATTGTAATTTATAAAACTTGAGGGGGTTTATTGTAAAAAGTAATTTTGTATTGTTTTCCAAAATACCTCAAGTATTTATTATTCGTCTTTATAGTTTATTTGTGTTATTCTAGTGAATATATCCTAATAAAAGTATTAATTGATTTATTTGAAACTCAGGGTATTTTAATGTAACTTTTAAATTTGTAATTTTAGAAAAAGTGGAAACTTTATATTATAATAAATTAGGTGTTTAAATGATATTTATATATATAATAATACAAGAATAATTTTAAATAATAATTTATTTTCCAAAATCTCATTCTTTTCTTAAATGCCGTATTTTAAACCTTTCGAGACCGAATGCTCCTTGCGGAGGTCTGAATCTCGCACTACTAGCCCGCGGGTGCACGATGAACCGTACTATTCCTAACGGGTTCCCCAAAGGTGGGTTGTAGCGGCGCTTTGCTTAGCTTTAATAAATACTATTCATTTAGAAAAACGGTTCTATAAGGTATCTATTTGTAAAAAGAGTATAGTTTTCTGTATTTTAGTTGTTAGGCTTTCCTAAACCAACTAGCCTATTTCTAAGGTCTAAACGACAAGTCATTAGAAGCCTCAAATCGCCTCTTCACCGTCAATTGCGGCCAGGTAAGTGCCAGGTAACTGGGAAGGAACCACAGTCGTGGGCCTAATTAAAAACCACTAGCCTTAGACACACTTGCCTAGACACCACAAGACAGTTTAGATAAATGATCGATGTCCATGACATATCGTGCTTTTATTTTAAAAGATTTTATTTAGAATTGTGTACAACTTAAAGCTTTTAGAAAAGGTTTATAAAGAATATGGTATTTTAGTGAAAAGTCCTGTATTTTCGTATTCTATATTTTGACGTTTATCAATTAGGGTTATATTTGTGTGTGTGTAGAGGTAGGTCATTACCTCGTGACTTATTTTAAGTTTTAATGAAGTTTTAGAGGTTAAATATGATGTATTAAACTTAAAGGTATTAAAGCGCAAGAATACGGTATTTGAAAACGTTATCATTTCATGTGTGAAAATTCATTCAAATTGATTTCTACAAGTTTATTTATCAAGATAAACATATTTAGGAGTGAGGGAATTTACTAGAACAAGAAAAATAAACTTAATGGTATTTTTATGAAAAGAATACGGTTTTACAATAATGCTATCATTTCATGTGAGAAAGTTTGTTTAAATTGGTTTGTGGGTGATTAATAGTCAACATGAATATAGGTAGGTGTTATGTATTAGGTGACAAGTGGAAATTTATAGAAAAACCGAATCGGAAATCGGTTTGTTCCGATTTCCGTTGGGGTTCGTAGTTTCGCATTTTTAAGAAATAGGAAAGAAAGAGGGATGGGACTTACGGGTTTAAACTCTTCTAAAGAGTAAAGAGAACTAGAAAGGAAGACCGAGGGGTGGTTTCGTCGCCGGTTGCTTCAAAACACGTCGGCGGAATTCGTCAGGGCTTCACCGGGAACTCGATTTCAAAGCACACTTCTTGTGGAAATTTCAAGAGAGTTTTTCTAGGGTTTTGGAATGAAAAGGTAGGGGGTAGGGGTCTATTTATAGGGTAGCTAGGTAGGGTAGGTGAAGGGTCTTCTTTTATAAAAAAAAATTTGTAAAAATTAAAGAAAAACATTAAAATTTTGCATTAAAAGGGTTGTATTTAAAATTCGGAACTGCTACCGTAAAAATGGAGTATACCATGAGTTACAGAAGACCAAAAGCCAACTTTTTCATGTTGGGACCCCGGCCGTCGGCCCAACTCCCGCCCGCCGGCCGAGTTTGCCGATTCCGGCCGATTTCGGCCGGCGTTGGGTCTGGGGTCTCCTGACTAGGCTTTTGGCATGGTTCAAATTTTGGGTTCAGTTCACTATTTAGGGGTTATGGCCTGTGGACTTTTGGACTTCCAGGAATTTTTAAAGAAAAATGTGCTAAAAATAATGTGGGATGTGGGATTCGAACTCTGGTGGCTTGGTTCAGCAGTGCAAGGTATTACCAATGAGCTACAAGCTCCTTCTTGTAATTATTGTAGAGAGATAGATACTTAAAGTGTTATCAGCAACATTAATACTCCAAGTATACTTCAAATTTAATTCAAATTTAGGTATACAAAAATTGGAGTTGTTACAATCTACCCTCCTTGCAAAAATTTCGTCCTCGAAATTTACAACTTTTATTTGAGGACTAGTTTACAAAAAGGTGCGGATATCTTGCACGCATCTCATCTTCCCTTTCCCACGTGGATTCTCCTGGAGTGTCTTTTCTCCACATTACCCGGACTAAATTAACTTTCTTGTTCCGAAGTGTCTTCACTTTTCTATCCAGGATTTCCACAGGTTGTTGCTCACAAGACAAATCGGGCTGTATAGTGAGCTCGGAATGATCAAGTACATGGATGGGGTCACTCACATACCTTCTTAGTTGGGATATGTGGAACACGTTATGCACTCCTTCCAATGAGGGTGGGAGCGCTAATCGGTATGCCACTTCACCGACTCGTTCGAGTATGTCGAACGGTCCAATGTATCTCGGACTTAGCTTACCCCATCTTCCAAATCGGATCACTCCACGGTTAGGAGATATCTTCAAGAATACATGATCTCCTGGCTGGAACTCCAAGTGCCGTCTCTTTGCATCAGCCCAGTGTTTCTGTCTATCTTGGGCTATGCACATTCTTTCCCTGATAGTACGAACCACATCAACGGTCGCTACTATCATCTCTGGTCCCAGGAGTTCCCTATCTCTGATGTCGTCCCAATTTAATGGCGATCGACACTTCCTTCCATATAATGCTGCAAAAGGTGCCATTCCGATGCTTGCTTGGTAGCTGTTGTTGTACGCGAACTCCACAAGATGCAGGTGATCCTCCCACGATCCTTTGAAGTCGAGCATACATGCTCTGAGCATATCCTCCAAGATCTGAATAGTTCGTTCCGACTGACCATCTGTTTGTGGATGATAAGCCGTGCTGAAGTTCAGACTTGTTCCCAAGCTAGCTTGCAGACTCTGCCAAAATTGCGATCGGAATCTGGTGTCACGATCGGAGACAATGCAGACCGGTACTCCATGAAGTCTCACAATTTCCTGTATGAGTTCATAGGTATCAGAGATAGTACATTATGAAGAGTTTAAATCTTAAATTAGATTATTACTTCCATGTACTTCTTCGCTGGTGTCTCAGTTGATTGGCCAACTCGAAATAGGATAAAGTGAGCCGACTTTGTGAGTCGATCCACAATGACCCAAATCGCATCGTTACCCTTTGTGCTGTGAGGAAGAGCAGTTACAAAGTCCATCGTGATGTGCTGCCACTTCCATTCTGGAATTGGTAACGGTTGAAGTAGTCCAGCTGTCCTGTGATGTTCAGCTTTTACTTGCTGACACACCAAACATTTTGCGACGCTTCTGGCTACTTCACGCTTCATTCCATGCCACCAATAATTCTGACGTAAATCTTTGTACATTTTGGTACCTCCAGAATGTACTGAATAGAGAGAGCTGTGAGCTTCTTTCATTAACTCTTCCTGAACAGGACCCTTTGGTACACACAATCTGCTGCCATATCTTAAAGATCCGTCTTCATGGATGATGAAATCTGTTCTGAGTCCATTCTCCACTTGTTCTCTGATCTTTTGCAACTTAGCATCACTTGCTTGAGCTGCTTTGATCTGATTGACAATGGTTGATTGAACTTGTAGATTCATCAAACTTGAAACATCACCTGGCATGACTAGTTCAATCTCCATCTGATGTAGGTCTTGCTGAAGCTTCCACTGGACGGTGTGATTCATTGCTAATGGTTGGCGACTAAGAGCATCAGGTACTACATTCACCTTCCCTGGATAATATTGCAAGTTGATGTCAAAGTCCGCCATGAGTTCTAACCATCTTCTCTGCCGCATATTCAACTCCTTCTGAGTAAACACATACTTCAGACTTTTATGATCTGTTTAAATGTTCACTCGTTCACCAAATAAGTAGTGACGCTAAATCTTGAGAGCAAAGATGACGGCTGCCAACTCTAGATCATGCGTCGGATAATTGCGCTCGTGAGTCTTCAGTTGTCTTGAAGCATAAGCCACAACCTTACCGTGCTGATGCAGAACACATCCTAATCCCTTACCGGATGCATCGCAATGCACTTCGAATCCTCCAGATTGATCCGGTATTACGAGAATAGGTGCAGATGTCAGTCTTGACTTGAGTTCTACAAAAGCTTGCTCGCATGCTTCTGACCACACAAATTCTTCATCTTTTCGTGTGAGCTTGGTCAGGGGTGTTGCTATCTTCGAAAAACCTTCAATAAACCTTCTGTAATAACCAGCTAAACCCAAGAAACTCCGAATATCCTTCACTGATTTTGGTGTAGGCCATTCGCTGACTGCTGAAACTTTTGCTGGGTCCACAGAAATCCCTTCTCCTGATACGATATGTCCAAGAAAACCAACTTGTTTTAGCCAAAACTCACACTTGCTGTACTTGGAATAAAGCTTATGTTGTCGAAGAGTTTCCAGGACAATTCGTAGGTGCTCTGCATGCTCTTTCCGATTCTTAGAATATACCAGGATGTCGTCGATGAAGATGACAACGAACCTGTCTAAATACTCCCGGAAGACTTGGTTCATAAGATTCATGAAGATTGCTGGTGCATTGGTCACTCCAAATGGCATCACTAGAAATTCGTAATGTCCATAGCGAGTTCTGAAAGCTGTTTTGTGAATATCAGCTTCCTTGACCTTCACTTGATGATAACCTGAACGAAGATCTAGTTTAGAGAAGACACAAGATCCACTTAGCTGATCGAATAAATCATCGATGCGCGGGAGTGGATACTTGTTCTTTATTGTGACTTCGTTCAAGGCCCTATAATCGATGTACATTCTGTATGAACCTTCCTTCTTCTTCACCAATAGTACAGGTGCTCCCCAACTTGAAGTGCTGGGACGAATCCATCCTTTCGCCAGTAATTCGTCCAACTGTGTTCGTACCTCCTTCAAACCTTCCGGGCTTAGTCTATAAGGTGCTTTGATCACTGGTTGTGCTCCTGGTACTAAGTCAATACTGAATTCAAGAGCTCGATCAGGAGGCAAACCTGATAGATCGTCAGGAAATACATCGTCGAACTCTCGAACTACCTCCGGTCTTGATTCTTCCTCTGCCTGAGCTGCTGCAACTACTGCTTCCCTTGGCTTTGCTTTGTAAGTACTTGGCTCCAATGTACGGTCTCCACATTTAAAATAGAAGACCGGATGATCTGGAATCTCAAATACTACCCTCCTTTGACGACAGTCGATGGTAGTATAAAAGGTTCCAAGCCAGTCCATTCCTAGAACCACATCGAAGTTCGGTATATCCAGTACCTTGAAGTCAGCATAAAATTCTCGACTGCAGACGACGACTGGACATGTGCTGTATCCCATAGTTTCCTTTAGAACACCATTTCCGGAACTGACGTTCCAGCTGGATACAAGCGGTGAGACTGGAATCGCATGGGTTCGGATAAACCGTTGCGACATAAAGCAGTGGGATGCTCCAGTATCAAACAGTGCAAGTGCAGGTAGTGAAGCTACTAGGATTGTACCTAAGGTATATGGGATAGGTTTTAGGTATAAGAAAAGTGTGTAGGTAACCAAAACTAAAAGATAAGTTTGAGAAGGAATTTAGCAGTAATGACTTGGCCAGTGGCCTCAGCTTCTTCCACAGACATTATGAAAGCCTGGCGCTTTGGCACATTCCTCCTGGCCTGAGGAGCATTCCTCGGAACGTTCCTTTGAGCTTGATGGAACTGTCGAGGAGGTGGTGTAGCTTGTGGTGCCCTGGGTGGTGCTGGCAGTGCAAGTCTGGGAGCAGGTGCCTGAAAAGCTGGTCGCTGCTGATAAGTATTTGCTGGCCTGGGTGCAGCAACTGGGTTCTGTCTTTGGGGACAAGATCCAATACCATGAGTAGCTGAACCGCAGATCAAGCAAAGGCGGTTGGCTCGACGGCAATCCTTCATCATATGTCCAGTTCTCTTGCAGTAGGTGCAAAAGGATGGGCTAGGACGATGGGTTGGTACTCCGGGTCGCCTTGGCACGAAAGATGGTTTGGACGTGGCTCCACCTGCCATTTGGTTAGTAGGGCGTTTGACTCCAGCAGACTGAGGTCTGCCCCTCTCTTTTATCACTGCCTCATAACTGCGGGCAGCTTCTATTGCATCCTTATGAGTCAAAAACTTTCCTATGGCTAGAGCAGCCTTAATTTCTGTGTCCAAACCTTGCTGAAAGCGATGGGCTCTGATATCGTCCGTCGGTATCAAGTGTGCCGCGAATCTGTTTAAAGATTGTGTTTGCTGTGTGATATGTGATATCTAAAAATTGAACTATTGTGACATATCTTACTGGCTCAACATAGTGAATTCAGCGTCGTATTCATCTACCGATTTGTCCCACATTGATCCTTGCTGTAGATGAATAAACTGCTGCTCCATGGAGAACCTGGCAGTCACAGGGAAATATTTCGCATCGAACTTCTCGCGAAATGTCTTCCATTCAATCGGATGTACCAGACGGGTTTCTTCCGCCTTCCACCAATTGCGAGCATTATCCGTGAGCTGTAGCTTCGCTACACAGACCCAAGCATGGTCTGGCACTTGAGCTGCTGCCAGATCGTCTTCGATGCTTTGTGCCCATTCTTCCGCTTCAAGAGGGCTTCCCTTACCAGAGAACTGCTTTGGGTGCAAAGCTCTGAATTGCTTTACTCCCGGTGCATCGGCTTCAGGACGGTTCAAAAGTTGTTGCTGTCCCTCGAGAAGGCTGCGGATCGCCTCAAATAGCATCGTTTGCTCAGTGGGTGGTGCAGGAACAACTGGTGTGAGAGGTAGTGCTGGAGGGGTGTTGTTCACGTTAGTGCCGGTGTTGTTTGGGGAATCCATGACCTTGAAGAAAAATTTGGGTTAGGACAGATTCAAATACATGAAA
This sequence comes from Agapanthus africanus, assembly GCA_030015575.1. Taxonomy (NCBI): domain Eukaryota; kingdom Viridiplantae; phylum Streptophyta; class Magnoliopsida; order Asparagales; family Amaryllidaceae; genus Agapanthus; species Agapanthus africanus. Next base: position 167,233,536 of record CM057337.1, read on the forward strand.
TGATAAGATTCAAAGAATAGAGATTTGCAAGATTCAAGGAATATGAATTGTAAAGAATGTTTTAGTTGCTGGTTCTTGTGTTATATTGCTTAGGTTGTTCATACAGACCAGAACTGCATGACAGGGATTCATACAGCTCTGACCTGCATGGGCCACCAACAAAACCTGTCACGCCCCGCTTCCCAGTGTACGGCGAAGTGGACACGACGAGGTCCGCTACGTATGTACTCAGAAGTACATACGCTAAGCGTAGCTAAGTAATATAAAATAAATACACAAGAGACAAGAGTATAAAAAAAACAGCAACTTTTATTTATTAACATTCTTTGTACAATGCATGAAAAAGGAAATACATCTGAAATAAAAATGCCTAAACATTGGCATAACAGGAAATGGAAAGTACTGAAAAGAAAAGTGTACAATGAAATTATACTGCTGGGTCTTCAGCAAAATGCTCCAAATCTTCTTGTGATGGCTCAACTTCCGCCGGGTCCAAGTCACCTGACGACATTCAAAGAAAAGAGAAACAGAATGTCGTCAGCGAACAGATCGATCGGTAAGTCCCAAAGGTAAGAGGGAAGTGGAGAAGACAGAATAAGAAGAAACATTTTTAAAGTGTAAACTATTGTTGTAATGTTATGTTAACTCTGTTGTTTGTAGCTTGGTACAGAAGAATGCCGGTGTATACGAGGGGAGTCTCACTTGCCAGAGACTAGGGCATGTGTAGTACAAGAAACCGTTATGCCATGGTACAACAGCAATGGGATTCAGGTTAGGTGTATTAATCTGACCACCTCGTGCCACTTTTAACACCTTCCGTACCAATCTACCCCTTAAACCCCGCGATGTCTTGTTTGTATTGTTATCTTGTAAAATTGTATTGATTGTAAGATTGATTAACTGACTGACCGAAACCATGATATCAGGAAACGGTTATAACCGTAGAGTCATGTGAATGGAATACTGGGAAACATGTAAAAGGAATATATCCATGGTTCGGTTCAGTCAAGTTATATAGATTGTTAACTGGATTCAGGGATGCATGTATTCATCTTGAGTTGAATTATAAAGAATATAGATTGACTTGAATCATATTCAAGTCAGAAATAGTCAGACTCTAACCCGAGTCAGACTAAAAGAAAGATAATTTAAAGTTCTGTATTTGTTAGGGGCCTTATTGTAATTTATAAAACTTGAGGAGGTTTATTGTAAAAAGTAATTTTGTATAGTTTTCCAAAATACCTCAAGTATTTATTATTCGTCTTTATAGTTTATTTGTGTTATTCTAGGGAATATATCCTAATAAAAGTATTAATTGATTTATTTGAAACTCAGGGTATTTTAATGTAACTTTTAAATTTGTAATTTTAGAAAAAGTGGAAACTTTATATTATAATAAATTAGGTGTTTAAATGATATTTATATATATAATAATACAAGAATAATTTTAAATAATAATTTATTTTCCAAAATCTCATTCTTTTCTTAAATGCCGTATTTTAAACCTTTCGAGACCGAATGCTCCTCGCGGAGGTCTAAATCTCGCACTACTAGCCCACGGGTGCACGATGAACCGTACTATCCCTAACGGGTTCCCCAAAGGTGGGTTGTAGCGGCGCTTTGCTTAGGTTTAATAAATACTATTCATTTAGAAAAACGGTTCTATAAGGTATCTATTTGTAAAAAGAGTATAGTTTTCCGTATTTTAGTTGTTAGGCTTTCCTAAGCCAACTAGCCTATTTCTAAGGTCTAAACGACAAGTCATTAGAAGCCTCAAATCGCCTCTTCACCGTCAATTGCGGCCAGGTAAGTGCCAGGTAACTGGGAAGGAACCACAGTCGTGGGCCTAATTAAAAACCACTAGCCTTAGACACACTTGCCTAGACACCACAAGACAGTTTAGATAAACGATCGATGTCCATGACATATCGTGCTTTTATTTTAAAAGATTTTATTTAGAATTGTGTACAACTTAAAGCTTTTAGAAAAGGTTTATAAAGAATATGGTATTTTAGTGAAAAGTCCTGTATTTTCGTATTCTATGTTTTGACGTTTATCAATTAGGGTTATATTTGTGTGTGTGTAGAGGTAGGTCATTACCTCGTGACTTATTTTAAGTTTTAATGAAGTTTTAGAGGTTAAATATGATGTATTAAATTTGAAGGTATTAAAGCGCAAGAATACGGTATTTGAAAACGTTATCATTTAATATGTGAAAATTCATTCAAATTGATTTCTACAATTTTATTTATCAAGATAAACATATTTAGGAGTGAGGGAATTTACTAGAACAAGAAAAATAAACTTAATGGTATTTTTATGAAAAGAATACGGTTTTACAATAATGCTATCATTTCATGTGAGAAAGTTTGTTTAAATTGGTTTGTGGGTGATTAATAGTCAACATGAATATAGGTAGGTGTTATGTATTAGGTGACAAGTGGAAATTTGTAGAAAAACCGAATCGGAAATCGGTTTGTTCCGATTTCTATCGGGGTTCGTAGTTTCGTATTTTTAAGAAATAGGAAAGAAAGAGGGATGGGACTTACGGGTTTAAACTCTTCTAAAGTGTAAAGAGAACTAGGAAGGAAGACCGAGGGGTTGTTTCGTCGCCGGTTGCTTCAAAACACGTCGCCGGAATTCGTCATGGCTTCGTCGGGAACTCGATTTCAAAGCACACTTCTTGTGGAAATTTTAAGAGAGTTTTTCTAGGGTTTTGGAATGAAAAGGTAGGGGGTAGGGGTCTATTTATAGGGTAGGTAGGTGAAGGGTCTTCTTTTATTAAAAAAAATTTGTAAAAATTAAAGAAAAACATTAAAATTTTGCATTAAAAGGGTTGTATTTAACATTCGGAACTGCTAAAGTAAAAATGGAGTATACCATGAGTTAGAGAAGACCAAAAGCCAACTTTTTCATGTTGGGACCCCGGCCGTCGGCCCAACTCCGGCCGGCGGCGCCGGCCGCCCGCCGGCCGAGTTGGCCGATTTCGGCCGGCGTTGGGTCCGGGGTCTCCTGACTAGGCTTTTGGCATGGTTCAAATTTTGGGTTCAGTTCACTTTTTGGGTGTTATGGCCTGTGGACTTTTGGACTTCCAGGAATTTTTAAAGAAAAATGTGCTAAAAATAATGTGGGATGTGGGATTCGAACTCTGGTGGCTTGGTTCAGCAGTGCAAGGTATTACCAATGAGCTACAAGCTCCTTCTTGTAATTATTGTAGAGAGATAGATACTTAAAGTGTTATCAGCAACATTAATACTCCAAGTATACTTCAAATTTAATTCAAATTTAGGTATATAAAAATTGGAGTTGTTACACACACACATACACACACACACACATCATACCAAGTGTGTGTGTGCGCAACGAAATAAAACTAACGGCTCACGACTAAGGAATATAGACTAAGGATAAACCCTCCTATAAGTACGCCGATTCTAACCTAGTGTCACCTATAGCCCTACTTGCTAAATATTCATCTCGCATTAACACACACACACACACACACACACATATATAGTATATATGTATATATATATATATCCTATTCTACGGTTGCAGGGGTGTTATACGCCATCCACCCGACTTCTCTCGTAGATATACATCAACTCGCCTTTGATCCTTGCTTGTCAAAGTCGATGACACCTTGCTCTCCCTTATACTCCCGAAGTCCATGCGGAGGTACCTACAGCTCAAATATGTTGTATCGTAAACACGAATCAAATACGAAAACCAAAGTGGCTCATGAACCGCACATAGGTTAGAACCTATGGTCCATGCATGCAAGAATAACCAACAACTCTCGACGTTGATGTATAAACGTCTTACGACCGAGTCAAAACCTAAATATCAAAACTCAGGTTAACAAAACTTGGAAAACGAAATCAGCAACTTGAGAAAACATCTACAGATTTTGCCTCAGGTGAAATTAGCCAATTTTGCATATGTGGAGGCTCCAATTACTGGATAAAGGAACCATAGACCCAGAACGAACCCATCCAACATCCTCAGGGCGCAATTTGCGTCCATATCTCTTTTATTTGCGGCCAAGAAGTAAAGTTAGGGTCTCGAGTCTCTAGGGTAGCTTTAGGGTGGCCTGCACGTCTCACTGTGTTCAATAAATATTTTTCAAGGCTCCCAAGTTATAGTAGATCTCTATAAATCACCACAATTTCCAAAAAAATCCGATATCGGCAATCTTAAAGTTCAAGTCTTGGGTTTTAGTCTCAGATTTGGCCAGAATTCTAATACTAGATGGTTTATAGTCATGACTAAACCTTAATTACACGTTTCCAATTCATAACATCACCTAAACCTCAACTTGAAATTTTCAAACATCACTAAACCACAATAGTTTAACTCTAAACTACAATAGGATATAAGGAAACTCAAATTCTAAACTAAAGGTGTGGGATTATACCTCATTTGGCAACTCAAGAAAATTCTTGAGTTGCCCAAAGTGCCCAAAATCTTGACTTGATTCTTCTAAGTGCTTTGTAGTGAGGTTGGGATCATTTTTTTGTGAAAGAAGTATAGTGTTTTAGGGTGGATTTGGAGGTGGTGCATGGTGGAAGAGGAGGTGGAGGGAGTAAGATGAAGATGAAGAATGAGGGGAGATGTGGAAAAATGAAGAGAAGAAGAAAACTTGGGAATTATGTAGAACCCTCACTCTCTCTTTTTCAAGGCCATACCCTCTTCTCCCCCTCTCACAAATATCCCATCTTTTCTTTTCATTTTACTTTTCTCTTTTTAAAGCAAAGCATCTTTAAAAAAACAAAAATGAAGCCATGGTTATATAAAAATGTAACAAGTGTTCGCAACATGTTATGTTGCATGTCATGAACATAAATATGATTAATGCATAATTAGCGAAATATTAATCAAGTTTAGCATTAACTTATATACAATTAATTGTATAATAATTTATAAAATGTGCAAAACAACTAAACACTTTTAAAATCAATAATTCATATTAATTTTCCAATTATTTTTCAAACTATCGGTATATAGTTATACCATACCATTAAAACTAATTCATATACTTTAACAATATTCATGAAAATTATTATTTTAATTATTTAAATTTCCAAAATAATATTTTATTTTCTGAAATGTTACACCTTAGTTTAACGACTTAGGGGTCATCTATTCCCAGTTTAATGACTTACGGGCCTTTTTTATAAGTTTGCGCCCTTATAGGTTTTCACAAACTTGCAGATAGTTTCGCTATTTTTACTTATGAAACCTTTTCAGGTTTTCATTCATGCCATTATCGCTTGTGAACTGAATTTTTTTATCTCCCAGTTTAACGTATTAGGGGTCAGATTCATGCACTTGTTCTTTGTTTGGCCTTACTGACACTTTGTTGCAAAATTATTTGAGATTCTTGGGGTTTGAATCTGATGGAGCTGGAGCCATGGCCAACAGTAGGCCTTATTTGATCTTCTTATTTAAGTCCGGGGCTTTCTTGAAAAGCCTCAGAATGTTCTTCGTCTTTTGGACAGGTCTATTTTCCACAAAGATTGTGGCATACCTAAGTCATTTCTCGGGGCGAGCAATCAAGTAGTTTGCTCCTAGAGAATTTCGGCTTTTTGTCACAACCCGGAAATGGCAAGTGACCGGCACAAGAATCACGTGAAATCTATAGGACCCCACCATTTGTAAAAGAAATAGTGGAGATAAAGTTTTGAAAAAGTTTATTAAAATGAAGTCAAGTTTGTTTTGAAAGTGTAAGTAAAGTTTGATTGAAAACATTTTCGTCGTTTAAAAATCGTACAGCACATCCTTTGTAAATTTTGAAGAAAACCCTGTACAATGCATAATATATAATAAAAAAAATCCCTACGCGAGAGCTAACATCAATACCCAAACGGCAGAATCAAAACCAAAGGTGAAAAATCACAAGCAACGTATAAGTAAACGTGTAAAATAAAATCCTATAGTCGACTTCACCCGAGTTCGACCTTAAAAGAATAAACTTCTAAGTCCCGTCTCTAAGTCATACAATAAATATACAAAGTCTGGTAGATGGAGTTTTTAACTAGATACAATAAAAAATAAATATACAACAGGCAGTTACGATGCAACACATAACCCGCCTAGCAAGAGCAATCACCCGAACAAAGAAATAAGCTAGCAAACTGCTACAGATCCAAGCGGTCGGTCCTGCAAGAAATTATGGCATAACGGGGGTGATTTGCCAACTGACGAGTAGAAAGATATCTCAAGATAGAAATCGTATGAATAATGACTTACCTACAAGTCATAACATATAATACTAACATAATATGTGATAACATCTATTTATGGTATATATAAATACCAACGCATCATATCGGATCACACAACATGGAAACATATCATCCACCAGATCATCATCATCAAATGAGTGTCCATCATCGACACTCGAAATCTCAATCTCGTCTCCGAACCCCGGATGACATCCTCCGTGTTCGAGACTATCACCAGCGGTATCCTCCGAATATCAACCGTGATCGAAACTATCACCAGTATCGATCTTCCTCGCTAGGCTTTTCGTACCACCCTACGGCCTCTCAACCCTTCGGAGTCGCACCGGGTCCACCATGTATCCGTAATCAGTTATCCCTAACTCGATTCAGATATTATATCATTAAACCAGAAAACTCATGGTGGACATCCAAATCATCATATCAAAAGAAAACCATATTTTTTTGTAAACATACACAAGTTTTATAAAAACATATCTCGCGGTTTCTGAAATCCATAGAAAATATCAAGTTCATAAAAACAACATTGCATAACTTCATCTTGGCCACAGTTAGCAATAACATACACGAATATTAAACAATGGAATTTATAAAATTAAAGCATGGTAGGCAGCATTTAATAATAGCATGGGAAAAACTAATCATGAATGAGCATGGCAGTTTCTACAGTGTCATGACAGTACTAATGATGTGTAATGTAGCATACGCGTCTTTGATTATACAGCATGACAATCATTAGTATTTGTGCAGTGTTTTATCAAGTGTGTTTATGTAAGCATAGCTATTGAAATATAAAACATGTCATTTCTAATAATTATAGACAACATAGCAATATAATCGATATATAGGAGATATGGGTTTTATCAACTAAGAATGCTAAATAGGTACCGTAGACTAAGCATACTAAGCTAATGAGAACAAATAGTATAAGCGTAGCATAAATAATAAAGTAATCGAAATGCGAGCGTATAATGAGTAAAGGAAACGTAATGTGAATGAGCGTTGTAAATAAATAACTACTTATGAATATTCTGATTATGGTTTAAATAGAACGAATCGTTGTTTGGAAATAAATAGGCTGCGATGCTTTTTTAAAATTGACATTTATTTGAAATTAACAGCTCATACTTGAAATTATCGTTTTAAAAATAGGAACGAATCGTTGGTTTTAAAATGAGTATAATCTTAGTATTATTGTAATATCCCAATTGGGGTAAAAGTAAAAGACTCCACGAGTTAAATAAATAAAGGCCACATTTGGCAATCTATACTCATCTCTGTTCCTACCCAAATTGGGCGTACCCTTTTAGAAGAACAAGCTTCATTGCCTTGATGCGCAAGCATCAAGTGTGCATGTGGCAAAATGCCATATGCAAGCCATACGTAACGTGTAATGCACGTGCGCAGGTGTCAAGATTCTAAGAAGCGCATGCTTCATGTGCTCACTTGACGAAATGCCTTTAAATAACATGTGCAGGTCCATGCAGTGCTCAAGTGCACTTTAATTAGAATAAAATCTTCTGTTGTCAACAGATTTAACAAAAATCACATTGATTTGGATATTGTACACATGCACTTGAAATTGATATGAATCAATTTAAAATCAATTAAAATAAAATAAATTCCCAACTAATTGGAAAAAATCCTAATTAACCCTCTACTATAAATAGGGTCCTAAAATACAAGAAAAAGGGAGATTCATAACACACAAAAATTAATATCAGGCGCCATTAAAAAAGTGCGCACTTCTTCAACCAAGAAGATTTTTTTATCGTCTTCAAATCCCTTTCATTAAAAAGGTTAAAAAAAAGAGAAATAGAAGATGAAATCTCATATTTTGATAATAAAAGCTTTAGCTTTACATATAAAAGCGTTTACTTTTTAATTGAATCTATTGATTCACTGTACAAGATCAAAAGATCTTAGGTCAGATCCTTCTCTTTTAAAATTTCGACTTTTTATGAGAGATCAACTCTAAGATCCAAGACTTCAGAAGAAAAGGACCCCTCTTAAAAACAAATAACGAGTGTTTCAACATGTAAAAGATAGAAGTTTTTGCTTCTTTTGAGTTTTGACTCTTTATGAAAATCATAATTTTTGTAAGATTTTTTGATGCGCACCATAGATGCACTCCAAAAATCAATGGAACAAAGATTTTTTGTCTCTTTTAAAAGCCAAGACTTTTTGATGAACCATGCACATCCAACCTTAAGCGCACTTGGTAAAAATTGTCTCTGTAGACATGTGCATCACGTGTCAAACATGTGTGCGCAAGTGCAGAAAATTGTTTATAAAGATATGCGATGGATGACATGTGAAACTCGTGCTAAACATGTGTGCACAAGTGAAGAATATTGTTTATAAAAACATGCAAAGAAGATGCAAGCACGCCATGTTCTATGCATGTGTGCACCTGCCCTAAGTGCGCAAGTGCACATAATAGCTATTTGAAGCTTATACTTCGTATATACCATATTATTTAAATTGATCTTAGTCCCATATAAGACTAACGATCCTTATACCATATTATCTAAGTTGATCTTTGTCTCATATACGACTAACGATCCTTAACGCATATCATTATGTTGGTCTTAGTCACATATATGATTAAAGATCCTTAACCCATATCATCTAAGTTGATCTTAATCTCAAATACGACTAAAGATCCTTAATTCATATTTCTAAGTTGACCTTAGTCTCAAATACAACTAACGGCCCTTAGCAAAACTTCTAAGTTGATCTTAGTCTAAAACAATATCAATGATCCTTAAATAAAATATAAGTTCGCCAAGAAGCTTCTCGGCAAATCGGAGATTAAGTTCCAACATGTTCTCTTCCCTTATGAACGGGATTTGGTTCAAGGTGTTGGGATTCCTTAGTACCTAGCCTAGGGTTTGCAAGCATCACACATGCCACAACAAGAATTTTAAGGGGTGCTAAGCAATCAAACTACGAATCGTACTAGAAAACTAGGGTAACAAAAACAAGTAATCTACATTACAAAGAGAAGTGAACAAAAATACAACCTTTGTAGATCCAGTCCTTCACTTCTAAAGCTCCGTTTTGACGTCCCTTCACTGCAATCATCGAACTCCCGGACTCTAGTATGGAATTCCCCGGAGAAATGAACAAGCTTGCTCGTAGACTTCGAGGCCGAAGATGATCTACGTTGAGGTGACTCAAACTCAAGCTAACAATTCACTAGGTCAAGAACTTTGTGAAGAGAACACCCTAAACTAAATGACAAGTAGTAGAGGATGATGAAATAGGAAGTGGGTTCACTTTAGATTTTGATTTCTCACTTTGTTTCTTCACTTAGAAAAATTTAGCAAGGTTTTTCTTTAAGATGAAGAAGAAGAAGAAGAATGAGAATGAAAACTCAAGTGAAGATATTTGCAACCATGGGTAAGTTAGCATAAATACTAACTTTTGTAGAGATTTAACCATGATTTTGGATAATGGTTCGGTTAATAAATATCTTAGGTGAGACAAATTAGTGGACCAAGTCAATGGAATCCACAAGCTTCTACAAGCTTGCAACCATGACCAATTTCCACTATATTTGAATTACCAAAATAAATAAAATCCAAATACATTATCATGGTCATGGTGTAAGTCTCATACATGAAAGGTTAGCCTAGCACCTCATGAAGGGTTTGGAAGCATCACATGTGCCAAAGGTGGAGTCTTTAGGGTGCTAAGTTAACAAACATTGGATCGATCCTAGAAAAATTAGGGTTTCAAATTTATCACATCATCATATGAAAGAAAATCTAGGGTTTAGAGGGTACAACCTTTGTAGCTCCCTACGCTAGACTCCTCGTCTACTTGGGGCTTGAAAAAGCTCGGCTTGAACTCCTCGAGGTCACCGATGATCCACCCGGAGTCCGCTTTGTCCAAGCTTGCAACTTTATCCGATCAAGTGAACGAAATCAAGCTAACACTCCAAACAAGTGGGCTAGACTTGTGTAGAATGGTGTTGTGGTTCTCTTTCTCACTTCAAAATCCAATCTTGATGAGTATATTGCTCACTATAAAGAACTAGAGAGCAAAATGAGAGAGGAAGAAGAAGATGATGGCAATATCTTTTTCAAGAGTGAAAAGGATAACTCTTGTGATAGAAAAATGAAAATATATGTTTATATATTTTCATGTTCTCATCTCAAACCATGGTTTAAACAATGAATATACAATTGAACTTGAGTTAAAACACAAAAGGAGAGATTACCTTAGGTTAAAAGGTGGGTGAGGATGGTTAGGTCAAAAGAAGAGTGTAGAAGCAAATGAATCATAACCATTCCCTTTTTCCCTTTTTGTTTTAAAACAAATACAATAAAATCCATATTTAAAACCATGGTGTGAGTCTTATATTGCCACCATTTCCTTGTATAATCAACCATGATAGAATGATGTATGTATGCATGTGTGCATGCACATCCATATGTGCATGAAACAATAAGAAATGCATACATGCATCCATACATCCATAGAAAACAAGAAAGAATTTCTAGTGAGAATCTAATGGTTAAATGAAAATCAACACTTGATTTATCAATCCGGCCATATCACATACGACCCTAACCAAAATCAAGCCGCCCGATCAATATACGGTATCCCATACGCGTATTTTAATCGGGTCCATGCGCATATCGCATACGCGCACCACAACGTTTCTCCTGGACTAGGAAACTCCATTGTGGGACTCTGAGACTCGTCAATACGCCGGCAGTGGGTGATGATCATATCAAGCACCCCCAAGCCGCAAGCGGTCAGCTAAACGTAACGGCCACCCGGGTATTGAGCGATCAGAAGAGAACAAGCGAACCTGCTACAACTCCCGTCGAGCCAACCGGCAACACTTCCCGTACAGTCCGGTTTCCTCGTCTGAAATGTCGCATATCAAGTCTAGCGGTGGTAAACGTCAGACCCCAATAACCGATAAGTCGTGCCGATGTGAGGCTCATAACGGGTCGAGAAACTACTGGTAACACTTACCAGCAAATCTCTGATCAGCCCTGGCCAGGGACTTCCCTGTTACGGCAAATCGAGCACAGCGCAACATCAACCCCCAATACCGGGAGAGACGAAACCCCTCCTATCGCTCATTGCCTCCATGTGACTCGGGACTGTACCCAAAAACCACTGTTTTGCACGCCCTTATGGACGTGGTAAGGTGGAGATCAAAGCACAGTGGGAATCACACAAGACTCTATGACGATCTCGGGTCTACAGACTAACCTGCACAAGTGTCACCTGAGAACTGCCATCTGACGTGAGGTATAATACCATCTGGGAGTTCTCGGCGAGTCCGTCCAGTGTACCCAGTCTCCACTGAGCACACGTATACCATCTCTGATGTCAAACACCAATGGATATGGGATCATCCATCGCCCATCTCATGGGTCGAGAAGCGTATACGCTAGTCTACACTGGTATATCGATGCCCCGTCTCGATACACCCACGACTAGGGACCTTGAAGGATGTACTTATGGACTACCATGTCCCCACTAGTATGATCTGTATCATAGTCCAGGTAGTCAAGTACACATCCTAAAGGCTTTACCAACATGTAACTATAAGACAGTATAAAGAGACTAGTATACATGTTAAGATAAAGAGTAACCAGATAGCATACTATCATATCGAGCAAGAAAGTCATCTCTATATATGTCCAAGCATCCAATATAATATACATCATCTGTACAATACTGGCCTCTAGGTCATACATACAACTAACAATCTCCCACTTGCACTAGGGCCAGCTGCTGTAGTATCGCATACCGAGCATCCCGAAGAGTCTCTCAAACTGTATCTGGGGAATGTCCTTCGTGAGTGGATCCGCTGTGTTGTTCTTCGTGTCAACCCTCCTGACCTCGATCTCCCGGCGATCAACTATCTCCCGGATCAGGTGATACCGTCTCAGAATATGCCTGGATCGCTGATGAGACCTAGGTTCCTTGGCCAAAGCCACCGCTCCATTGTTATCGCAATACAAAGGTATTGGATGCTCAATGGATGGAACCACTCCAAGTTCAGTAATGAACTTCTTGATCCAGAAAGCCTCTTTGGCAGCATCGTTGGCAGCGATGTATTCAGCCTCCATCGTCGAGTCTGCCACGGTTTCCTGCTTGGAACTCTTCCAGCTAACCGCCCCTCCGTAAAGGGTAAAGACAAATCCCAACTGCAACTTAGATTCGTCCTTATCACTCTGGAAGCTCGAATCGGTAAAGGACTCCACTTGGAGTTCTCCGTTACCATACACCAAGAGCATTTCTTTAGTCCTTCGCAAGTACTTGAGAATGCTCTTCACAGCTGTCCAGTGACTCTCTCCAGGATCAGCTTGATACCTACTCACTACACTTAGTGAGTATACTACATCGGGTCTGGTACATAGCATCGCGTACATGATAGAGCTTACAGCCGAAGCATAGGGTATCCCTTGCATGCGAGCTCTCTCCAAATCAGTCTTAGGAGACATCTCTTTGGAGAGAGTGACTCCAGAGATCGTGGGTAAGTTCCCACGCTTGGATTCTTCCATACTAAACCTCTTTAGTATGGTGTCAATGTACCTGGATTGGGACAATCCCAATATCCGTTTGGATCTATTTCTATAGATCCTGATTCCCAATATGCAGGAGGCATCACCAAGATCTTTCATTGAGAATCTTTGTGGTAAGAAGAGCTTGACCGATTGCAGCATAGGAATGCCATTTCCTATCAAGAGTATGTCGTCCACGTACAATACGAGGAAGACAACCTTACTCTCTGCCACCTTCTTGTAGATACAAGGTTCATCTGGATTTTTGACGAAATCAAACTCTTTGATAACGACGTCAAAGCAGATGTTCCAACTCCGCGATACTTGCTTTAATCCATAAATGGATTTAAGCAGCTTGCACACCTTCCCGCTGCTCCCACTATCTACGAAGCCCTCTGGCTGAGTCATGTAAATGCACTCTTCTAAATCACCGTTTAGAAAGGCGGTCTTAACATCCATTTGCCAGATTTCGTAGTCATGATATGCAGCGATGGCAAGCATGATCCGGATGGATTTAAGCATAGCCACTGGAGAAAAGGTTTCGTCATAGTCCACACCTGGTCTTTAACGAAAACCCTTTGCAACAAGTCTAGCTTTGAAAGTCTCCACTTTCCCATCTACACCAAGTTTTTTCTTGAAGATCCACTTTCTCCCAATAGGTTTTACCCCTTCAGGAGCAACTTCCAAAGTCCATACTTTGTTAGTGTACATAGATTCCATCTCGGATCGCATAGCATCCAGCCATTTCACTGAGTCCCTACTCGTGATGGCCTGCTCGAAGCTAGTTGGGTCATCATCCTCCATGATGCAATCCTCGCTCCCACCATCCATGAGAAAACCGTAGTATCTCTCAGGTTGGCGAGGAACCCTACTAGATCGGCGGAGAGGCTGAGGTTCGTTGGGAGCTACTGAATCCTCTGCTTCCACTAAATCTTCAGTTTGAGTTTGTGTAGCCGGAATTTCTTCCAGTTCTACCTTATCGCCACTAATTTCTTTTGCAAGAAATTCCTTTTCCAAAAAGGTGGCATGTCGAGAAACAGACACTTTTTGTTCCTCTGTATGGTAGAAAAGATATCCATGTGAATGTTTGGGATATCCCACAAACTTGCATAGAACTGACCGCGCCTCGAGTTTGTCCGGATTTTGCCTCTTGACATAGGCCGGGCAACCCAATATCTTAACTCGTTTAAGACATGGTCTCTTCCCACTCCACATCTCATATGGTGTGGTAGGTACAGATTTAGTTGGAACTTGATTCAATAGGTATGCTGCTGTTTCCAGCGCATATCCCCAGAAGGAAATAGGTAACTCAGCTGTGCTCATCATAGAGCGCACCATATCTAATAGGGTGCGGTTCCTCCGCTCCGATACACCGTTGTGCTATGGTGTATATGGAGGAGTCAGCTGAGAGAGAATCCCATTCTCTTTTAGGAAGTCCAGGAATTCATTACTCAAGTATTCACCTCCTCGATCAGATCGAAGGATTTTAATACTTTTTCCGGTTTGGTTTTCGACTTCTTGTTTATATTCTCTAAATTTCTCAAAAGATTCTGATTTGTGTTTCATCAGGAACACATATCCAAATCTAGAGAGATTGTCAGTGAATGTAATGAAGTACGAAGAACCATCCCTGGCATGTGTAGACATAGGACCGCATACATCACTATGTATCAGTCCCAAGAGTTCGGCAACTCTTTCTCCGTGTTCCGTAAACGGAGTTTTGGTCATCTTGCCTTTGAGACATGACTGGCAAGTGTCATAAGATGAAAATTCAAACGGATTCAAATATCCATCCTTATGCAACTTAGCTAGTCGTGTCGCATTGATGTGACCCAGTCTACAATGCCACAAGAAATATTCGTTCAGGTCTGAACTCTTCCTCTTGTGTGTGTTTGTTATACTTAGAACTGTTGATTGATTTAGAACATAAATGCCATTGCACAACGTGCCTGATCCAACCAACTTTTGGTTACGGAAAATGTTCATAACATTATCCTGTAATACAAAATTATATCCCTCTTTACTCAACAAAGAAACCAATATAATGTTGCATATCAGGTTCGGCATGTAATAGCATTCGTTCAGAACCAATGTATTACCAGTTGGTAATGCAAGGTGATATTCCCCGACAGTCTTAGCTGCAACAATTGCACCATTTCCAACTCTTATGTCTTTATCACCTTCTCCAAGTTCTCTACATTTTCTAAGCCCATGTAACTGATTACATATATGGGATCCTGACCCGGTATCTAATACCCAGGACGTAGGGCAAATGGAGAAACAGTTCTCTGTAACGAACACACCTGAAGAAAATGCATCATCATGTACTTTCTTCATTCGGGTGGCCTGGGAATCCTGGTATTCCCCTATGTCCTGTTCAGTCCTATAACTCTTATAAGAAAGAACGGAAGCAACGTTCCCCAGCACAGTATAACATGCGGGTTCAGTCAATACATCCATATTATTATCTTTATTAGGGCATGACATGGTCGCTACCTGGAGAGAGAGAGAAGAAAACACTTTAGCGTATGCTCTTGCAAGATCAGATTGGTTATTATCTTATCTAATCAGGATGGCTCCCACTGGTTTTTATCAAATCTTCCTTCAAACCCTAAAAGGAAAGACTAGCCGGGATTAATTACACCCTACAACTTCGCCAATCTTTCAGCCAGGCCAGTGTCGGTACTTTGAGGGAGGTTCTCCGTACTTTCGCACGGACCTAATTAAAGTAAACCTCGTTTTCCCAGAGGCGTAACCCCGCTGACACCTTTCTAGACACCTACTTGATCGGCTAATTGTAATGTGTAAAACTCTCCCAGGAGTAACTCTTACTCGCAGTGGGTATCGGGATCCAACTATCACATAGAAGGTATGCAATCTCATTGCAAATTTCAACACTTGAAATTCCCGATAATATTTTGCCCCTACCGTCCTATGACCTTGACAAAGGCCAACAAATCATAGGATGCTAGTCAAGTTCAACCCGTCATTTCTTGATTGAATCAAACCCACCCGCACGACCCTTGACAAAGGCCAACAAGGTCGTACGACTACCCTGAAACAATCTGCATCACATGCATAAGCAGATAAGCACTATTCAGCTACCGCACACTATGCCTTGACAAAGGCCAACAAACGCAGCACGAATACTAAACAGTTCTTATCTGAAATGACGGAGGGCTACGACAGGTTTTTCTGAAAACCTATTGCGTAATGAACTTGATATCGTTGTAGAATCAAGTGAAGTTTTGAAATGGAGTGATTTTGAGGTTTTTCTTGTTTTGCTAAAGGGGTCGCTCCCGGTGAAGGGATCATCGGCCCTTTCCTCGTTGAATGAGGTGCGGGATATATCATATATATCACTGTGCAAAGTAAAACTCCAAAAGCCGTCAAAATTCAAACCGAGTGTTGTAGCATCTGCCAGTTTCGCTAAAGAGGTCACTCCCGGTGAAGGGATCTCGGCTCTTTCCTCATCGAATAAGGTGCAGGGTATATCATATATACCGCTATGCAAAGCAAAACTGTAGCTACCCTTTTTATTTAAAATTTGATTCTACAACATCTTTTAGGTTTCTTTTCTTTCATTAATCACATTAATGAAGTCCCATCATTTAAGCTACCTAAACATCACAGATAAATACGACGTACACTTATGCGATCCGCATTCGCCTCGATGTCCCCTCGTGCACCGTTAGGTTAGGTAACTAACGACAGAGCAGGGCAGGGCTAGTGCGGGTGTAAAACATAAGTAACGTCTATATAATATATCATATATACTATATACTGTATCCATCAGAACATATCAAATGATCACATCACAGATATCGCAGCAGAAACATAGATATAATATGAGATATACTAGGACGTCCGTATTTAGTATTTAGCCAAAATAGAAAATACGGATTCCACAGTCGCGATGAATAGCCAAGCCCACACCCTGGACCCCTACGAGAGCGGCAAGCGACCCTACCAATTCTGGAGTTTAGGAGACCCGGTCTCGACTCCTCGAGATGGCCTCCCACTGAACCCCAGAACCCGGTCACCCGTGCTCCCCTCCTTGGGTCCATCCTAATGCGGAAAAGTAAATAATATACAACACAGGTGGCATCGACCTCAACCCGGAAGTGCCCCAAATAAAAGAATATTACATTACATTTGAATTTACATGAATGAAAATATAAAACTCTCATCTCACATAAAACCCCCCGGCTATTCATTCGCGACAATCCTGCACATCATATCTCAGCAACACATAATATCTCATATCATCAACGTAAGTAAGTATGCATACCCCAATTGTCGTTGATGTATAGCAACGAAACCGGCGATATCGACATACTACACTTATGGTCACAGAAAAGAAAGTGTAAAACTGCAATATCTGGAATCCACATTCACTTTAGACATCATAAATGCGAAATATCACATACCTCGTATTTCATGTCTTATAATATGAATTCCACACATTGCATCACATTCCAGATAATTAGACAGTATTAAAGTTTTCGAACGAACGATCAAATACCCAAGATTCACTAAAGCTCAATACTTGAGCGGAGTTAAAAAACTGGAGTGTGACACAGTAGTAGCGGTCCAGCCATTGAAGGGTCAAGCCAACGCCTCACATGTGGCACGCCGTACTGCCCCAAACCCTAAGGTTCAAAGGGCAGTTCAAGACGGTCACATAATCGAGTTAAGGTTTGTTGTCTTCTAGAGGGACCACCACAAAACTTGCACATATCTCCAAAATATTTAAACCCCGTGAAAAGTGAGCAAATGATACTCGTTCAAATACTTCAATACTTTCTAAATTTACCCGGAAAAGCAACGAAATGAAAATTCCGATCGAATCGACAAGTCCAAAACCATCTCCAGAATTTTTCAGCAGTAAATACAGATTAAAAATACCCAAAAAAATATACAAGCAGAACACAACATTACAGTATAGAATTTATGCAGTGTTCGATTTGTACGGCTGCGGAACCGCGGCCTAAGAAAGCTTAGGCCGCGTTTCCGCGGCAAGGTTAACTGTTCATTGCATAATTTTTACACCGTAATTCTTATATTTTCCTGCTGAATTTTTTACGTATTTTTAATTCTGAAAATAACCAGAATTTGAAAAAAGTCCAGAGAGCACCAAAAAACCGTATTTTCCGGTTCGATCGGAGTTTTAACTTTGTTAAAGTGTCGCCTAACGTTCTAGGTCGGCTCTGATACCAATGAAAGGTTAGCCTAGCACCTCATGAAGGGTTTGGAAGCATCACATGTGCCAAAAGTGGAGTCTTTAGGGTGCTAAGTTAACAAACATCGGATCGATCCTAGAAAAATTAGGGTTTCAAATTTATCACATCATCATATGAAAGAAAATCTAGGGTTTAGAGAGTACAACCTTTGTAGCTCCCTACGCTAGACTCCTCGGCTACTTGGGGCTTGAAAAAGCTCGGCTTGAACTCCTCGAGGTCACCGATGATCCACCCGGAGTCCGCTTTGTCCAAGCTTGCAACTTTATCCGATCAAGTGAACGAAATCAAGCTAACACTCCAAACAAGTGGGCTAGACTTGTGTAGAATGGTGTTGTGGTTCTCTTTCTCACTTCAAAATCCAATCTTGATGAGTATATTGCTCACTATAAAGAACTAGAGAGCAAAATGAGAGATGAAGAAGAAGATGATGGCAATATCTTTTTCAAGAGTGAAAAGGATAACTCTTGTGATAGAAAAATGAAAATATATGTTTATATATTTTCATGTTCTCATCTTAAACCATGGTTTAAACAATGAATATACAATTGAACTTGAGTTAAAACACAAAAGGAAAGATTACCTTAGGTTAAAAGGTGGGTGAGGATGGTTAGGTCAAAAGAAGAGTGTAGAAGCAAATGAATCATAACCATTCCCTCTTTCCCTTTTTGTTTTAAAACAAATACAATAAAATCCATATTTAAAACCATGGTGTGAGTCTTATATTGCCACCATTTCCTTGTATAATCAACCATGATAGAATGATATATGTATGCATGTGTGCATGCACATCCATATATGCATGAAACAATAAGAAATGCATACATGCATCCATACATCCATAGAAAACAAGAAAGGATTTCTAGTGAGAATCTAATGGTTAAATGATAAATCAACACTTGATTTATCAATCCGGCCATATCACATACGACCCTAACCAAAATCAAGCCGCCCGATCAATATACGGTATCCCATACGCGTATTTTAATCGGGTCCATGCGCATATCGCATACGCGCACCACAACGTTTCGCCTGGACTAGGAAACTCCATTGTGGGACTCTGAGACTCGTCAATACGCCGGCAGTGGGTGATGATAATATCAAGCACCCCCAAGCCGCAAGCGGTCAGCTAAACGTACACCCGGGTATTGAGCGATCAGAAGAGAACAAGCGAAACTGCTACAACTCCCGTCGAGCCAACCAGCAACACTTCCCGTACAGTCCGGTCTCCTCGTCTTATATGTCGCATATCAAGTCTAGCGGCGATAAACGTCAGACCCCAATAACCGATAAGTCGTGCCGATGTGAGGCTCATAACGGGTCGAGAAACTACTGGTAACACTTACCAGCAAATCTCTGATCAGCCCTGGCCAGGGACTTCCCTGTTACGGCCAATCGAGCACAGCGCAACATCAACCCCCAATACCGGGAGAGACGAAACCCCTCCTATCGCTCATTGCCTCCATGTGACTCGGGACTGTACCCAAAAACCACCGTTTTGCACACCCTTATGGACGTGGTAAGGTGGAGATCAAAGCACAGTGGGAATCACACAAGACTCTATGACGATGTCGGGTCTACAGACTAACCTGCACAAGTGTCACCTGAGAACTGCCATCTGACGTGAGGTATAATACCATCTGGTAGTTCTCGGCGAGTCCGTCCAATATACCCAGTCTCCACTGAACACCCGTATACCATCTCTGATGTCAAACACCAATGGATATGGGATCATCCATCGCCCATCTCATGGGTCGAGAAGCGTATACGCTAGTCTACACTGGTATATCGATGCCCCGTCTCGATACACCCACGACTAGGGACCCTGAAGGATTTACTTATGAAATACCATGTCCCCACTAGTATGATCTGTATCATAGTCCAGGTAGTCAAGTACACATCCTAAGGGCTTTACCAACCTGTAATTATAAGACAGTATAAAGAGACTAGTATACAAGTTAAGATAAAGAGTAACCAGATAGCATACCATCATATCGAGCAAGAAAGTCATCTCTATATATGTCCAAGCATCCAATATAATATACATCATCTGTACAATACTGGCCTCTAGGGCATACATACAACTAACAATACATACAGGTTGCATGTGGCATCTAGCATGACACAATTCATGTACATCAATATATATATATATATATCATATATATACACTTTGTGCACATCAAGTGAGAAAATAATCTTAAGTGAACCAATATTAGTTAATGTAAAGTAATATATCATATATATAATTATACATTAAATCATTAAATCAACACTTGATTTAATGATCCGGTCATATCATATATAACCGACTAATATCATGTGTATCAATATATCGAATCAACACTTGATTCGATAACCCGGCTATATCGCATATAACCGACCGATGATACAAATCGCGAGAATAGAATACAGTATCACATACTGTTATTATTCTCGGTCCCGCACATATCTCATATGCGCTCCTATTTCGTTTTGCTTGAGCCAGGAAACCTCTGTGTAGGACGATAAAGACTCGTTAATACGCCGGCAGTAGGTGGCGATCATATCAGTCACCCACAAGCCGCAAGCGGTATTCTAAACGTAACGTCCACCCGGGTATTGAGCAATCAGAAAATCAACGAGCAAGCCTTCTCACACTCCTGCGAATCCAATCAGTAACACTTGTTGGAGATAGTTCCCTCAGAGTCAATTATTGGATCACAGGCACGTGATTGCAATGATTGAGGGAGGACCTGTACCGGTAGGATAGTCTTACTCAAGATGATAGTATGCTATCTGGTTTATCTTTATCATCGTGTACTGTTTTAGGAGCCCCTACTGATCACTATTACAAGTTGCATGTGGCATCTAGCATGACACAATTCATGTACATCAATATATATATATATATATATATATCATATATATACACTTTGTGCACATCAAGTGAGAAAATAATCTTAAGTGAACCAATATTAGTTAATGTAAAGTAATATATCATATATATAATTATACATTAAATCATTAAATCAACACTTGATTTAATGATCCGGTCATATCACATATAACCGACTAATATCATGTGTATCAATATATCGAATCAACATTTGATTCGATAACCCGGCTATATCGCATATAACCGACCGATGATACAAATCGCGAGAATAGAATACAGTATCACATACTAGTATTATTCTCGGTCCCGCACATATCTTATAAGCGCTCCTATTTCGTTTCGCTTGAGTCAGGAAACCTCTGTGTAGGACGATAAAGACTCGTTAATACGCCGGCAATAGGTGGTGATCATATCAGTCACCCACAAGCCGCAAGTGGTATTCTAAACGTAACGTCCACCCGGGTATTGAGCAATCGGAAAATCAACGAGCAAGCCTTCTCACACTCCTGCGAATCCAATCAGTAACACTTGTTGGAGATAGTGCCCTCAGAGTCAATTATTGGATCACAGGCACGTGATTGCAATGATTGAGGGATGACCTATACCGGTAGGACAGTCTTACTCAAGATGATAGTATGCTATCTGGTTTATCTTTATCATCGTGTACTGTTTTAGATCACTATTACAAGTTGCATGTGGCATCTAGCATGACACAATTCATGTACATCAATATATATATATATATATATATATATATATATATCATATATATACACTTTGTGCACATCAAGTGAGAAAAGAATCTTAAGTGAACCAATATTAGTTAATGTAAAGTAATATATCATATATATAATTATACATTAAATCATTAAATCAACACTTGATTTAATGATCCGGTCATATCACATATAACCGACTAATATCATGTGTATCAATATATCGAATTAACACTTGATTCGATAACCCGGCTATATCGCATGTAACCGACCGATGATACAAATTGCGAGAATAGAATACAGTATCACATACTGGTATTATTCTCGGTCCCGCACATATCTCATATGCACTCCTATTTCGTTTCGCTTGAGCCAGGAAACCTCTGTGTAGGACGATAAAGACTCGTTAATACGCCGGCAGTAGGTGGTGATCATATCAGTCACCCACAAGCCACAAGCGGTATTCTAAATGTAACGTCCACCCGGGTATTGAGCAATCAGAAAATCAACGAGCAAGCCTTCTCACACTCCTGCGAATCCAATCAGTAACACTTGTTGGAGATAGTGCCCTCAAAGTCAATTATTGGATCACAGGCACGTGATTGCAATGATTGAGAGAGGACCTATACCGGTAGGACAGTCTTACTCAAGATGATAGTATGCTATCTGGTTTATCTTTATCATCGTGTACTGTTTTAGGTGACATTACTGATCACTATTGCACGTTGATAGAGCCCCTAGGATTCTTGCTTGACTACCAGCAGTATGAGGGCGATCATATACGTGGGAGCTGGGGTCTATAAGCTCATCCTTAAAAGGTCCCTAGTCGTGGGAGTTTCGAGACAGGGCATCGATACTCCAGAGTAGACTAGTGTATACAGTCGTGACCCTGACGAGGGGCGGTGGCCGGTCTCACAAGCCACTGGTGTCAGTTGGTTCACCTAAGATGTATACAGATGCTCATTGGGTTATGAGTACGCCGGACATGACTCGCCGGGAACCTGCTAGTTGGTATTATACCTGACGTCAGATAGCAGTTCCCTGGTGACATGTGTACAGGTTAGTTCATCGACCTGAGATCGTCATTTGTCACGTGTGAGTTCCCACTGTGCTTTGATTACTACCCTACCACGGCTCAAAGGAGTCGTGCAAACAGGTGTTAGTTGGGTACAGTCCCAAGCCATATGGAGGCAGTGAGCAGATCTGCAGGGGTTCGTCTCTCCCGATATTGGGGGTGAGGTCGCGTTGTGTCTAGGAGAGCCAGTACATGAAAGTCCTTGGCCAAGGCAGGAGATTTGCTCGTAGTTATTCCAGTAGTATCCCAGGGTGTTCTGGACTACACTCCGACACGACTTGTACCGTTTTTGGGGGTCTGACTTTTACCAACCCCCTAGGCCCGACATGCGATGCTCGTAGACGAACGGACCGGACTGTACGGATATTGTCACTGACAGGCTCAGTAGGGTGTCGGGATGAGTTCGCTCACAGACGTCCCTTTTGGTCAATAGCTGGTAGCCCGTCACGTATGGTTAATACCTCTGACGTGCTAGTGGTTAAATCCACAGCCAAAGTATTGACGAGTATTTAGAGTCCCCCACATATAGTTTCTCAAGTTTCGGGCGAAATGCTGTAGAGGCCGTATGGAGATATGGCAGGGTTCGATCATATACGTGCGGTATTGCACGGATCATGATCGGACGGATAATACTAGCGGGCTTTGGTCTAAGCCGGATCCTAGTATTGTACAGTGTAGATTTTGTCTCATTGCATTTGTGTTCAGTGGGAATACAAATGCGGGAATGTATATACAGTCGCGGGGTTTTCCTGTAATTTATTACGGGATCGGTTTTTTTTTTTGAAATTGCCAGTTTGCATTCCGTTTCGGCCAGTTTTCCTTTGTTCCTTCACGGCCGGATTTTTCTGATTGAGGGGTTAATTTGCAATTGTGCAAATTAGTTTTGTGGAGGGGGTTTCTTGTGAATGGAGAGATTATGATATGACTAGCATCATTTGATTCTTTTTGAATCAACTCTTTTGCATTAAATATGATGGGATTTGATTTAGCTTTGGTGTGATTCTTTTTCCTCATTATCATTCCATTTTCTCCACTTGCTTTATACTTGGATTTTTCCCTTCACCATTTTGATAAGGGGCCGGCCACATTTAGGAGGGGGTGAGTGGTTCATTTTTTTGTGAGTGGAAATTCTTCATCTCATTCCTTACTAGAAAAATGAGAGCACCATTTTCCTCCAAAGTTCTTTCTCCTCTCCACCATCAATGGCAACTTCATACCCCAAATGAGACAAGGCTTTCTACACTTCATCTACAGCATCCTTGGGCACGTCGGCTTGCCAACTTTGTGCACGAGTTGCCTCGGTCCAGAGGTGGGATCCCGTAAAAGAACCCGGCGATATGGTGCCCGTTCCGACGAGGAGATGAAGACCGGGGATTCCGCGAGGAGATCGGAGTGGAGGCCGAAGACCGAAGGACACGGATCGCTCAGTATAACTTTCTACCCATTCTCTAGTTTGCTAGGAGTAGGTTAATGGCCCGATCCGGGATTTTAGTGAGCGGTGGTGCCGGTTTACAAGTTCCGTAAAAGTTTCGTTTCCGCATTTCGGCGTCGGATTGACAGCCGGGGCGCCGCCGTGCACTTACAACACTTACCGCACAGTCCGGTCTGTTCGTCTAATATGTCGCATATCTCACCTAGGGGTGGTAAACGTCAGACCCCGGTAGCTTGATAAGTCATGCCGATGTAAGGTCTATAACGAGCGTGAAACTACTGATATCACTAACCAGTAAATCACATCAACCATGGTCAGGGATTTCCAGTTATGGCCAGTCGAGCATAGCGCAACATCAACCCCCAATACCGGGAGAGACAAATCCCCTCCTATCGCTCATTGCCTCCATGTGACTCATGACTATACCCAAAAACCACCTGTTTGCATGACTCAGTAGAGCCGTGGTAGGGTGGAAATCAAAGCACAGTGAGAAACACACAAGACTCTATGACGATCTCGGGTCGACAGACTAAGCTGTACCAGTGTCACCAGAGAACTGCCATTTGACGTGAGGTATAATACCATCTGGGAGTTCTCGGCGAGTCTGTTCAGTGTACCCAGTCTCCACTGAGCACCCGTATACCATCTCTGATGTCAAACACCAATGGATATGGGATCATCCATCGCCCATCACATGGGTCGAGAAGATATACGCTAGTCTACTCTGGAATATCGATGCCCCGTCTCAATATTCTCACGACTAGGAACATTGAAGGATGTACCCATGGACTACCCAGGCCCCAATAGTATGATCTGCATCATAATCCTGAAAGTCGAGTACACATCCTAAGGGCTTTATCAACATGTAACAGAGAGACAATAAGTATACATGTTAAGATAAAGAGCAACCAGATAGCGTACTATCAGAAAGTCTTCCCTATATATGTCCCGGCATCCACTACAATATACATCTCATGTACAGTAATGGCCTCTAGGGCATACATACAACTAACAAAAGGGTACATCCATCCACACCTCTAATGTACGATATTGTAATTTCTCAGCGTCTTCAGAGAGGTGGTGAGTCCCAACAACCAATGAGCTCAGGCTTTATGAAAGTATACATATATGTATATGTATATATCTTTGGAGGAAATATAAATGCTTTCAAATTGGATCGCACCCCAATATTGGGTGGATCCCTTTTAAATGTTAGCATCACGAGCTCTGTCACGTGATATACACGTGCACGTAAGCTGAAAGATAGACCACTATTTCCTTAAACTGGCATTTTGTCCTGCAGCCTGTCACCAAATTGACTACCGTATACTATCCATGAGTTATCCATAGTAAAACGCACCTGATGACAAGCCAAAACTTGGAACTTAGCCAAAATATGCTAATTATAGAAGCTTATGCTTCATATGTAATCAAATGATTAATTGAACCCATATACTCACTGTTTCTAAATCGATCTTAGTCCTAAACAAGACTAACGATCTTTAGATCAAACTGAAGTATCCCGTAAACCGATGGACCTCATTTATATGAGATATGCAACCTAAGTTCACCACAAATCTATTATATATGGATTTAGAATAATCCGCATCCTACGTGCGACAATATATATTAGTCTCCATATACAATCTAAGGGCAATCCAAAAATAAAAAATTATAACATGACACGAAATGATATATCTGGAGTAAAGAAAATTGTTACCACTTGGCGATAACATAATTAACTGCAGGGGCTTGCACATGCAGGAAAAATCGTTTGCACAATCAATAAACTTCTCATGCGTAAGAGAGAATCTGAAAAGTCAGCTACATCTGTCGCATCTATCCAAATCTCCGATATACGGTGCCATAAATCAACTTGGTATTTTCGGAGAGATGGATGGATATGTTCTAAATAGCATCTGGCCCCAGATTCAGGTAAGACGTGCTCCCTGCGCCTTAGTCCGATATTGGTAAACATATTCTGGCATGCCTGGTGGGACATTTTTCTCTTTTCACTCCCCATTTCATGTGTCGTGTTTTTCGCGAAAAAAATCGCAGTATATATGTTTATAGTTGCCCTTGGGTGGTAGGATACTGAATTTGGTGTTTCGTCTCTATATAGAGATCAATGTCTTCCAACTGCACTCACTGCAACTCAAGCTCTACCACATCTGGTGGAGTCAAGTTTGGGCTACTCGCAGCCTCAACTCTCTGCATTCCGGCTCTTCAAGAAATGTATGAGTTTTTCTTTGGCTCGATGTTCTCACCTCCTACCTTCGGTGCTTCAACGCTAAAGGAGGAAACTCAAAGGAAGTCAGTCTCCGACAGGCTGACAACTAGTTCTGCAGGCCCTCTTGAGAAGCCTGCTATGTCTGAAGGTTCGGTCTTTCATAGGCTGAATACAAGCTCAGTGGGCCCCGCTAAGAAATCCATGATCTCGATGAGGTCGATCATCAAACGACTGGCATTTTCAGCTCCTGCTGCCCCTGAGGCACCAAAGAACGCTTCTCTTTTCAGGAAATCTGTCTTCCACAAGCTGGCTTTTCAAGCTTCAGCTATGCTTAAGGTGTCAGTCTTCCACCGACTGACTCCTACCGAAGGTCCCAAGCTATGCAGGGGGCATGATGAAAAAACCCCGCAAGAAAAGAAGGTGCCTGCCTCAAGAAATGCCCGACATCGCCACTAGCGTCGAGTAAGACGAGCTGGGGGCAGTTCCCCATCAGAGTTGACTCCCTCTGCTTAAACTCTACTGTTGAATACTATTGTTCCAACTGGGAACAGTTTCGAACTGCTGCGAAGAGTTAGACAAAATTCCCCCACCACAGTATTGAAGAAGTCTCCGCGGCCCTTGGAGATCCAAGGAGAGAAGAAACTAGTTCGCTCTCCAAAAAGACTTTCCTCATCTATATATAAGGTATAGAGGAACCCCGTCATTGTCCGCAGCTCTTCTTCTGAGTTCAAACAAATGAAGCATCAGCCAAACACTGAAACTCCCCCTCCGAAAACAAGGGGACTCATCCGAAGGCTGTTCTTGCTGTGATGATTCCACCTAAAACGGCTTCTTACAAAAAAGAGAGGTTGGATAAGCTCCAAGCGCCCGAGGCAAACTCCAAAGACCAAGATTCCAAACGCTCCAAGCTTGGGGGCATGATAGTTCACTCAGTTCATATGGTGAACTCCATAGATGAAAGTTGTGCTTTTTTTAGTCACATACCACTTACTCGGTCTTTGACGAAAGGTCAACAGCAATAAAAAAAAGCTGTAACAAATATTTTCTCAAGCGGCAGAACTCATTAGCCTACTGCCTAAGACAAACCCTAAGGATGCACCTGAAGAAAGGATAGGGCAGGAGTCGGATAGTGACTTCCTGAAGCGCATTCTTAAGAAGAAAGATGAAGAAGCGGCAGAGATGTCTGCTAAGATGAATAAGATGGTCCTCTTGATCAGAATATGGCTGGAATGGTGGCTCAATCCCAATCACCAGCAGATGAACCACAGGTGGTCATTATTGATGATAAAGGAGATACTTTCAATCTTATCTAAGCCCCTTCAAACACGAAAGAGGATGTAATTGCAAAAGTAAGGCTAGATGAATATATCGACCAACGAATTAAAGATCATCAGGCCAGCAAAGCAGCAAGTAAGCTGGTAAAGACTGGTCGTCTATATCCAACATGGTATGAACAACTACAATACCCTGAGGGATATGAAATCCCGAAGTTTAAAAGCTACAATGGAACAGGAAATCCCCAACAACATATCATGATGTTTAGAGCTATGTGCGGTAATACCGATGGCGAAGACCCATTGCTTCTCCGTCAATTCATCGGCAGTCTGACAGGAACCGCTTTTGAATGGTACTTGGAGCTCCCAAATGACTCTGTTAAAATCTTCACCGAAATGGAAGTTCTCTTTACGCAAAGGTTCGTTAGTGCAAGTAAACGCACTATGCTCTCTGCGTAAGTTACTGAAAGGGTGAGATCCAACAAGACGATGGTCCAATACATCATTCGATGGAGGAACCTCTGGTCTAAATGCAAATAACGCATTGATGAAGGACCAGCAATGGGAATGCTCATAGGTACCCTAAATCAACAATCTATGTATACCCATTCTTGACTTTTATAAAGCTGACCACCTTTTAAGAGCTCCTCAATAATCTGGTTCGGCTGGAACAGATTGGCCAGTTTTCTTCCTCTTCAAGTGGAGACTTATGAAATAACAAAAGTAAAGGTACAGCGGCATTTATCTCCAACTCTCAACAACAAATGAGCGGCTCTAAAGCACTCGATCGCCAAAATAACAACCGTGCGGGTTCCACCCTTGAAAAAGATTAGGACGTGAATACTCAAGTTAATTCTTCCAAAGAAAAAGAAGAAGAAGAAGGCTAAGAAGCTTGTCCATCCTGCCGAATATATAGACGGACGGACAAATCTGCAAAAAATATATCGACGCGCTAAAGAAATATGACCAGAAAGCGCGATTTCCAATTACACTCGAAGAGTTTCTTTAGTGTCTCTTCAAAATGGAGATGCTAAGGAAGAAGAAAACTCAACAGAAGAAGAAAAAGAGCATGTAGAAAGCTGCTACATGGTCTCTCATTCTTTCGTATATGACGAAAATGCTCTGTTAGCGGCAGAAAGCGACACTGATGAGCAGGGAGCAGATACCGTGCAAAGTGCTCTGTATTTCTCGTAAGATGACCCGATTGACACAATGATAAAAGAAGCATTCCAAGAGGGTGAAGATAGCCTAAGAAGTGAAATGGCCATTTAGGAAAAGGCCAAACAGCAACGCCTAAGCAAGCAAGCAGCAGAAGGGACGAGTTATGTAATTCCCCAACCGAAACAAACGAGATGGACAGCTATGTCCCTAAACTGATATTTTGCCCTACAGCATGGATTATATAACCTACCGTATATAATCCACATGCATAAACTATCCATACCCCACATATGTTCTCTATGTTTCGATAGACTGCTATGTTCTTAAACCGGCGTCCTACCCTACGATTAGTATCCAAATTGACTACCGTATATTATCTACGAGCTACCTATTGTGAAATTGCCTCCTTAAGTCCCACCGTCTATGTAGATCCACCGGTTATGAAGTCAACCCTAAGTCCTACCAGCAAGCAATGTTGGATTACCTTCAACGAAGTAGCGCTCAAGACCTTCTCCATTGGCCGAGATGCCGGCGAGAAGGAAACCTACCTACATACCCTCACATAAAAAATCACTTGAAGGTCCTCTCGACCTGCAAGGAGAAAACACCTGCATGAGATCCTTACAACTCACAAAGGAGAAGCATACTTAGGATCCTCAAGATTCCTAGGGAGAAAATACACTTACGGGATCCTTTCGACTCATAAGGATGAAATACTTCTATGAGACCTTCACGGCTCATAGAATTCAAAAACCTTAGGTTATAGGGATCTAAACCTATTCCTGTTCCCGTCCAAATTGCGCACATCTCTCCAGATGCACACTTAGCAAAAATCATTAAGTGTTATACGCACGTGCGCATATGCTGTAATTGTATTGTGCTCGCGTCGCGGAATCCGCGACCAAGGCAGAAATGAAAACAATGATTTTTTAGCAAGCACAAAACACATATCCCCTAGGAATCAAACCATACAACTAAACTAGCAAACCAACATACAAGGTTTAAGGAATACAGCCTTTGGCACGTGTCCACCCAATCGTGGAAAGCCCCTCTAAGTTTCTTATAGGCCATCGCAAACAAGCCTAAATGGCGACCACCCTTACTGAAGATGATCGACCCGAGGGAACCGATCCAAACTCCAGCTTCAACTAGTGAAGCAACCGACGCTTCAAGCTCACTAGAAATGGAAAGTGGGAATGTAGGAATTTTCCACAATCTTTTCTCTCAAAACCAATGCTCAAGAGAGCAACCAAGATGAAGGAGGAGGAGGTGAAGAAGCAACCATGTCAAAAAATTGGCTAAGTGTTTGAATGAAAGAATGAATTAAGAGTGAAGGAATGGCTTCATTATTTTCTAACCATACAAAATAAAGTATCATACCAATTTTCTAGTAAACAAATGAAAGCTCATTCCTCTCTACATGTCTTCAACCATGCTCAAATCCACTTCACCCTCCACCTCATTTCATGAATATTCACAAATGAAGTATCCATCTTCTAAAACAAATTCCGTATAAATTTGGAATACAACCCGGTATAGTATCGAAATACATATACGCGTATCCGCATAAAAATACGAAAAGCCAAAAGTGAGGAAATGAATAGTGAATAATAATCCAAGAATACACACACACACACACATATTATTAAATCAAAACATAATTTAATAATCCGTCTTAATCCTAAGCCGCTAGTATTATCAACCGTCTGATTAAAATCCGTGTAGCCTTTACACATATTTAATTGGACACCTGTCTGTACCAACATATATCATCTACATTATATCGCCTGAACCGAGAAAACCCTTTGTGAGGGACTCTAAAGACTCGATAATACGCTGGCAGTGATTAATGGATAAATCCATAACCATAAGCACGTCAATAGCATTAGCTGTACGTAATGGCTACCCAGCTATATGCAGAAAAGGAGGTCGACAATCAAGTCCTTCCATACCCTACTGAGCCTGAATGTGACAATCTCTGTACAATCCAGTCTCTTTGTCTAAGAGTATCGCATACCGGGTCTAGGGGTGGATAACGTCAGACCCCTAATAACCCGATAAGTTATGTCGGAGTCAAGCTCATCACCAACCGAGAACTACTGAACTTATATCAGTAAATCCCATCCACCATGATCACGGATTTAGGGTGATGGCTAATCTAACACAGCGCGGCATCTACTCCTAATACCAGGAGAGACGAATCCCCGACAATCGTTCATTTCCTCCATGTGGCTCGGTACTTATCCCAACTAAAACCTGTTTGTACGACTCCTCTTGAGTCGTGGTAGGGTAGTAATCTAAGTACAGTGGAAACTCATACGAGAAAATGACAATCTCAGGTCAAAAGACTAACCTGTACTCACGCCATTAGAGAACTTCCATCTAACGATAGATATAATACCATCTAGAAGTTCTCGGCGAATCCGTCCAGTGTACTCACCTCCAGTGAGCACATATATACTATTTTAGATGACACAACACTAATGACTTGTAAGACCGGCCATCGCCCCTCGTCGGGGTCTTGAAATGTATACACTAGTCTACTCTGGAATATCGATACCTAGTCTCGATACTCCCACGGTTAGGGACATTTAAGGATGTGCTTATGGACTACCCAGCTCTCACGTATATGATCGCCATCATAATGCTGGTCGTCAAGAAAGAATCTTACAGGCTTTATCATTATGTATTTGCAACACGTAATACCAAGTAAAACATATATATACCAATGATAAAGAAAACCCAAATAGCATACTATCATCTCGAGTAAGATTGTTCTACCTGTATAGGTCCTCCTTTAATTATTATAATCGCCTACCTGCAATTACAATAATTGCCTTGAGGGCACTATATCCAACAATCTTCCATTTGCACTTAAGACTAATTATTACGGTATCGCATATCTACATCCCGTATGCTACCGAATACTCAATTTCTCTACTAATCAGTTTTACAAAACTCGTTTGAGAAACATCCGTATTCGAGAAATAGTTTCAGTGAGTGGATCCATCATAATGTTCCAACTTCCTCTCTCTGTCTCAACTTCACGGAGATTAACAATCTACCGGACAAAGTGATACCCCGCCTTAAGAATTTGCCTTGATACTTAATGGGACCAGGTTCATAAATGAACAACTTTATCCAACAAACTTCTTGGGCTGTATCCTCTGTTGAGTCATAACCAGTATCCTGCATCATGCCTACCTCAGTATCTATATTGGAACCTTATCCAATATATTGTACCTCAGAAGAGGGTAAACTCAAAACTCTGATAGCATCTCTGTCATCCAGGTCACCTTATCGATAACCGTCTCCCAAAGGAGGCTGCCGTTATCATATACCAAGAACATCCTCTTCTGTTCATAATTGCTTCCTATTGTTTCTCCAGGATTGAATTAATATCTGCTTACTACAGCAAGCGTATAAGCAACATATGTTTTTGTACAAGACATTGTATGATTGACTCAATTGCTTAAGCAAATGATATGTCATTCATACCAGTCCCTCTCCTCATCAGTCTAAAAGGCATATCTTTAGAAAGGGTGACTCCATCACCTGCGGGTATACCACCACGCCAAGAGTCGTCCATTCTAAAATATTTCTAGAATGCTGTTTAAATACCTGGATTGGAACACTTTCTAAATCTAGATCTATCAATATAGATCTAGTCACCAGAATCCCTGATATATTATCCATATTTAATATGGAGAAAACATTATTTGACAACCAAAGTTTGACGGATTGAAGTATAGGAACATCACTTCATATTTAGAGTATATCATCCAAATCCCAGAACAGTACTCCCTACACCCTTCTTACGAGGTTCAACTGTTGTTTTGATGAAGTCAATCACTTTGACTGCCAAATCAAAATAGATGATCCATCTCCGCTATGCAATTTTTAGTCTATGAATAGACATAAGCAACTTGCACAGCTTTCACTGCTCCCACTGATTACAATAACCCTCTGGCGGAGTCATATACACATGCACTTTTAAATTCCCATTTAGAAATACGTTATAGTCATCCACTTACCAAATATCATAGTCTAGACCAGTAGTAGTGCCAAGTTATATCTATTATGGACTTCAGAGTAGACACTGAAGTTAAAGTCTCATCACAATCCACAACAGGTATTTGATGAGAGTCTTTACAACAAGTCTAGATTTATTAGGTCAATACATTTCCACAAACACAGATCTCGAAAGATCTACTTGCTCCTAATGGGTTTTACCCTT
Source organism: Agapanthus africanus (assembly GCA_030015575.1). Lineage (NCBI taxonomy): Eukaryota > Viridiplantae > Streptophyta > Magnoliopsida > Asparagales > Amaryllidaceae > Agapanthus > Agapanthus africanus. Next base: position 167,266,563 of record CM057337.1, read on the forward strand.
TCAGGAGCACCCAGTAAAGTCCAAAAACCATAATTTACTGAAGTGCATGGAGTCCATCTTGAATATAAAGCATCTGGTCACCTGAAAGTTACCACTTCCTATGACCTGTTGATAACTAGTAAGGCCATCATCACTGCGATGCTGACCTCTCTGTCACCGTTTACGAGAAAACCGAAGTATCTCTCAGGTGGCTGAACTCACTTACTAAATCTGTGGAGTGCCTAAGGTTTGTCGAGTCAAATTGAATTTTCAGGTTCTACTAAATTTTCAGTAACCGTTTGTGGTTCTGGAATCACTTCCAGTTCTACCATACTCCTACTAGTTTGTTTTGCAAAAAGACTCATTTTATAAAGAGGTGACAAGTCAAGAACAATGTAACTATTGATATTGAAAATAGTAGAAGCAAAACCCTAGCGAATGCTCAGGATAATCCACCAACTGCCATTACCGAAGCATGCCTTGAGTTTGTCCGGATCCTGCTTTTAAACAGAAACTGGACAACTCTTTATCTTAACAACCTCAAGATATGTAACCAATCTATATCCATATAGAATCATAGACACTAATTTAGATTGAACTAGATTCAAATATCATGCAGTTGTTTCCAGTGCATGACATAAATGGAAAAAGGCCAATACAACATTACTCATCAAGAAGCGTACACACGGATGAGTAACCTATGGGAGAATCAAGTTCTCAATATTACTATGATGGAATACCAAGCATAAGTATCTACATCTTCGACCACCTCGAAAAATCCTGATACTTCCAACATATAGTTCTTTATTTTATTCTTATACCTATAAACTTCTCAAAATATTTGGATCTTGCATTACAACGAATGGGTGTCTAAAAACAGAGAACTCATAGGTAAACTGAATGAAGTAAGATTACCAACCCTTTGTCCTGAAGGACAGTTGACGACATACATTTTCATGTAAAAGTCCTAAGAGAACAATAGCTCGAACTCTGTGTTTTGTAGGTTGAAAACTGTATTTTGGTTAAGAATGTCTTACACCGTTATTCAATCCACCTTATCTTATCCTCAACTGATAAAGGTAAATATTTGGAACACAATTTTCAAAATTTATATCTCAATTTATAAAATAAAGATACAGATATATCATTTTAAAAATTTATGCATAATAACGGTTATTCGAAACCAAATATTTGCCGTTAGGCAAAGCCAAGCGACTTAATCTAATATCACCAATTGCAAAGAATTCCGATATTAAGGATCAAATCACTCATTTTCCAATATTTTACTCCTACTCAGCATCTATAACGCCGTATGGATGTGAAATCCAAATCCAGATTCATACCTTGGAGTCAGAATTAATTGGGAAAACAGTTCTCATTTACAAGTATACAGAATTTCTGAAACATAAATTTTTAAGGGGTGGCCGGGTATTCCTAGTAATGCCTCTTTTATCATCAGATTCATGATAGTAGTCGTAATTTCCTTTGCTCTTACTTCAATCTCTTTATATGTCTTTATATCTTATCTTCTGTACACCACACTTAGGCTAATTGTCTTTCTTCCTTCTCTACCTTTCGGCACCAGACTATGGTTTGAAAGAAAACTATCCAATAAGCGTAATAGGTGTACTCTCCTAATACAATGAGCTCTCGCAACCTGAGAGAAGGTAAAGGAAAGAAACAACCGAATAATACAATCCAAATTCTTCAGAACCAGTGACCATCCTTGATTGAAATAATTTCTTCGAGTTCGTATGTAACTATATGATGGTTGTTCCAAGCAATATGGATCATCATAGTGATACGGAATGTTCTGGAGAAAATCAAAGGGAAAGTAGGAGTAGCAGAGATATATGTGACTTTGTCATGAATCATAACAATCCAAAGCTAAAGTCTGTAAGAAAGTTCGGTTAACTTGGTTAATGAGTTTTAGTTTAAGGTAAGTCATGGGTCACTGTAATTAGAGAGAGAGAGAGAGAAGAAAAAATTAGCGTGCACTCTATCAAAATTATTGTTATCACTTTATCTAATCAGGAAGGCTCCTATTGTATCCTCGAATTTTCCTTCAAACCCTAAAAGGAGAACTAGTCGGGATCACATACACCTTACAAGTTTGCTAATCGTTCAGCCATGTCAATGTTGGTACTCCGAGGGAGGTCCCCCATGCTTTTGCACGGACCCAATTAAATAATCTTGTTTCCGCAGAGGCATAACCTCATTCACACTTTCTAGAAACCTAATAGGTTAGCTAATTATGAAGTGAAAATCTCCCGATGAGTAATACCTACTCATCAGTGGAAATGGAGACCCAACTATCATTGTGTGATAATATTGATGGAAGCCGACCAAAATTACCACACTCCATAGGGTATGCGCAAACTTGGTAAGTTTCTTTTATATTTGAAACTCTCGATATGGTTTTTTCCCCAAGCGCTTATGACCTTGACGAAAATCAAAACATCATAAGTCACAAGTCAAGTTCAACCCGTCATTGTCCTGATTAATCTAGATCCATTCGTACAAGCTCTTGGCGAAGGTCAAAACAGTTGTATGCCTATCCTAGATTAATACATCAATCTATGCAACAGATAAGTATCCTCTAGCTACCAAACACTATGCTTTGGCGAAGGTCAAAACACATAAAATGAATACTAGCTGATACCTATCTGAAATGACGGAGGGCTATGCTGATTTTTGAGAAAAACCTTTAACGTAATAAACTTGATATCGTTGAAGGAACTCTGGTGGCTTTGAAAATGGAGTGGTTTAGGCTCCGCTTTTAAAACTAGTAATATAAAGTTTTGCTTAAGAGTGAACTCCCCGTGAAGGGATCAAGACTCTTTCCTTAAAGAATGAGGTACAGGATGTTCCTAACCGAATACCATTATGCAAAACAAAAGAATATGACAACAGTTTTGAAGAAAACAAGTAGTTTTAAAAATTGGTTCTGACAACATCAATTAGGTTTGTTTTCCTTGCATTAAAGATCTAATGCAGTCCCATCAAATTTAGTTTCTAAGACACACCAGAAAACAACCAAAATAACATGCTTTTATATGCCATTCACATTCACCACGAGGTCCCGGGTCTTCACCGTAAGGTTGCTTAACTTACGGCAGGGCGGGGACAAGGCAAGTGCGGATGCAAAACATATAGAAGTATCTACTAATATATATATATATATATATATATATATATATATATATATATATATCACAGGCAGATAATAGTCATTACAAGCAGATAATAATCATCACAGGTATGCAAAAAAAACAATATGGAATAGCGGATAAACTTGGAGCCCCACGTTTCATCTGATCCGCAAATGAGACACGACATTCTCCGGTCGTATGGATAGCCCGCATAATGTTGATCCTAGACCCCTACGAGTGCGGCAAGCCACCTACCAATTCTAGAAACTGGGTAACTAACATGAGTCGGTCACCTCTCACTTTCTAGAATCCGGTAACTTAGGCACTCCTCCGCGGGTCAATCCTAGTACTCCTACAAGTGCGGAGAGCAACCCGCCAATTCTAGAGCAAGGCGGTCAGATCTCAAACACCAAGAGACGGCCGTCTAGCGCACTCTAGAACCCGGCTACTCTAGCACTTCTCCTGGATAAATCTTAGTACATAAAAGAAATATATATAACTGTGACATCGACCACATCCTGGCCGACCCTAACAAAAGAATATACATAATACGTAAACGGAGACCACAAGTTGGAGCTCGTCTTGAACAAATGAATATATAACAATATAAAACATAAACTGTACAGGAAAATCGCACGAGGGGCTATCCGTCACGACAATCCGGGTAAACCATAACAAGTTATATATATATATATATATATATATATATATATATATATATATATATATATATATCACAGAACAAGTAACACAAGCAAATGTGCAACCTCGTCTAATCGAACGTATAGCAATTAGATGACGTTTAACAACACATATGCATTGATATGAAAAAATAACCATAGAATTCATCATAAGCGAAGCTCACTCTCGGAATTCTAAACGAAGAAAATTGAGGCACTTCAACATCAAAAAACCAAACTTTTTGCCAAAACAAAGAGTCCGAACGACCCAACCAATGTCCCTAGAAACTTGTCGAGTACCCTCGATCCTTCGTGTGGGTTCTTGGTCCGAACCAAGAGCCCGCAGGGATCGAATAACGCAAAAGAAATGGATTTTTGGACAGCCAATAGAAGCAATTTTCAGCCAAGCAAAAACAGTGACCAACTTTGGAAAACGGTTTTGAAAAGGGCTTCCTGAGACATTATGGAACCTCAATTCCCTATGAAGTCCTCGTTCCAAAATGAGAGCTCCGGAGATCGAGTTTACTCATTAAAAATTAGTTTAAAGACCGAATTGTAGCTGTAAGGAGAGAAAAAATAGTGGTCGAATTTCAGCAATTTTGAAATGTGTTTTGCGATGAATTCCGAAGTCATCCGAGCTAGTTTTAGCGTATGGATCGGCTCTGATACCATGTAAGTAAGTCAGCGCAGCAGAAACTGGATATGGCATCCATAGGTCCCTCAACAGCTGTTGGGTTATGGCAGCGCCCTGGCCATCAAACCGTGGCCTATTGCGGAACAAAATTTTTCAAAACGGGCACTAACACAACCCGCTATCCAGATCTACCATGAACCCTAAACTAGAAAACTAAATGTATAGGAGTTAAGAATGGTTATACCGAATTGATCCGTGTCTTTCGGTCTTCAACCACATTCCCAAGCTCCTAGAGGCCACCATGATCTAGGTTGATCTCCGGTCTCCTTCCATCGAAGATGATCCATCTGAGGATTTGTATTCCGAGCTCCTTCCTCAATAGCCGAGGTAACTAGGGTACCTAGTTCGCTAAACTAGATAGCCTAGAGGATGTAGAGTGTAGTGATGGATTAATTTGTCTCTAAACACCCTAGGTTTCTCAACATATGAGACTTGAAGGGTGGAGGTAGAAGAAGAACCTTGAGGATGAGAGTGAGAGGCAATTCAAGAAAAATGGCTAAGTGGTGTGTTGTGTGTTATTAGTTGTGAGCAATCAATGAAGCCATCCAAAATATCTTAAGATAAGAAAATATCTAAAGTCTCCAAAATATCTCACAACAAACAAAAAATCAAGCTTCCTAAAATAGTAACCATGAGTCACTATAAAGCCATGCTTCAACAAATGCAAACACACCTCATCCTCTCCAGCTCATTAACCATTTAATCCTAAATGGTTAAAACCAAATGATGTGGCATCTTCTAGAAGTACCTTGTAATAAATTACAAGAATACCCCTCATCCGTATATACATACCAGTATTCGTATTCCAAAAAATAAGAATACAAATGAGACGAAAATAATCCAACAATATAATACTAGAATCCATCTTAAACCAAAGCCAATAGTATTATCCGTCCGAATCCTGATACGTGCACAAGTGCACGTATATGATTGAACCCTGCCATAAAACCATACGGCCTCTACATCATTTCGCCCGAAGCAGGGAAACCCTCTGTCACGCCCCGCTTCCCAAAATACGGAATACGAGGGGTAGACAAGGCCAGCCATGCTCCTACGGTTAAGGAAAAGTCCTGCCGTAGTCACACTTCGGCTTCTAGTTTATCATGGTAAACAGTAAACGATGCGCAGGTAAAGAGAAATGCAGTAACTGAAAGATACAATAATATAAACTGACCTGAAGTGGAAATAAACGAAAGTAACTCGGAGTAACGAGTCAGAAAGTCTGTGATGCACGTCTAGTACTGATCCAAGCTAGATCTTCTCCTCACACTGAGCATGCATACTCAGGTCGTCAGAGCGACACAATAGCAATATAATATGTATAAAATCAAGTGACAGTTCTAACAGTGATAATAGGTATGTGAAGCAGTAAATAAATAACATCATGAATATGCATGTGCAGTAATTAACGCAGCGGAGCAGTAAAGCAGTAGAACGATATTTCACGTATATCAACACAGTATAAGATATATAAATGCCAGCATCCCTATCAGTCTCTAAGTCTCACTGTACAGGTCACTAAGCCTATCGTCAGTCCAAGTGTGAGAGTCAACCACTCGCGAGTGTCCTCCACCCAAGGGTAGAACCCAAGGGCAAGGGACCACGGGCCCAACATGTAACAAGAATATCACGGTGTATATATCACGTACCCTGTAAATCTCCATATAACTCCCTAAATATATAAGCCGGCATGGGACTCCCGAGATTCTGTTAAACTCACACTTAAACTACCCCACACCCCGTGGTCTACATCAAACGCTAACCATCACCCTAAATATTAATCGATCCGTGACAAGTCTGCGCGAGAACTGGAGGCAGGGCCTCCATCAAGCACGTCCCGACCAATACCTAAGATAAATGGCAGTGTCGGATGCCTTATCTGTGACATCCGTGCAAGCGCTTCCATAAGTGTCCCATACCACTTATAGTCACACGTACACGCATCCCACCGACGTCGACAATGCAATAGAATAAAAGGGACACTGATTGTGCACAAGTACGTATCACTTTCACTTAATCACGGATACACGAACACTGACGTACTTGCCACAATCACCACTAAAATCTAACATTGGGTAAATACACGATGTCACTAGGTTATCACTATAATGATATAAGTATGATATGATGCATGAACAGTATAAGAAGCACAACTAAGGTATCATAAAACAACAGTCTATCACTTGCACGATTTATCATGAAACATATGTATAAAATTTAGCGAAATGATAAACAGGTAGTAATTAATATGTTCAGTTAGCTATCCATCTAATTTGGTTTCGAGCCAATCGGGTTTCAGGATCATTAGTTATAACTGTTTCATTTTAAGCGCACGCGGCTGGAAATCCGGTTTCAGAATCAGGAATCCATTTCGCAACGCATTTTAACCCCAGTTGGGTTCATAATTTAGCGACGCTACAGTTAGTTGAATTCTAGGGTTTTCAGTAAAGTTTTCAACGCAACAAACGGATCTTCAATCGCGTCTGTACGTTAGGAGTTATAATCTGTTTAATATTAACATGTCAATTCTGATTCTGCTGGGACTGTTATGTGTCCCGATCTTCTATATTACAGATTAAATATCAAATGGTAACGAAACAGAATGAAACCAATCGTGTTGTTTATCTAACAGAGTTACCTACAATAAGAAGTGGAGTTCCGCAACCTACGAGTTAAGGAAATCTTGAGGTATCCAATACGGTACAGCAACCAACAATTTGAGTAGCTCTGGACTGCAGTCCAGAGTCGTACTCCGATACAATTATCATCACGATTTAAGTACAGGAATGTCTGGAAACTAGCATGGGGTTAAAGTTCATCGAGTTAGCTTCGATTTGAGCCCTCGAACGCACCATTCTAATATGTATATGATTTATGGTGGATTTAACGATTTTCAGGTGCAGTAGAAATTCAGTTTTACGGTTAAACTTGGGAGCAGTTGTTTTAGTCATTATCGATTACATCATCCAACAAAATTCACACACTATATTCAAAACCCTACGGGCCAACCTACACCATTGAGTTCCGTCAAATTTGATAATATTTTCCTAAGGGAACAAGCATCGAACAGTTGTGTTGCAATATTTAACGTAAGGCAAACATGGGATATATATACGATGTTGATTTGTAACATATATAAAATAGCATGAAAGCAAGTAAGAACTTGCCTGGATCAGTCCCGGGGATGCACGGTGATTGTAACATCACGAACGCGTGACACACGCACGGCACGGCAACTAGATCTGGCTCGAACTCGAGTCTCGGCAACGACGGTCCGCAGTTTTGGTGGAGTTGGCTGTCGCGGCCTCGGGCAATGTCATGGCTAGGGATCGTTGATGCTGTCGGGGCCGATGGAGAGATTGCAGAGGAAGAGAGGGAGAATTTAGAGAGAGAAAGAGTTTAGAGATGTATAGAGAGCGAGATTGGGAAAAAGCCAGAGAGAGTTAGAGAGAGAAAGGGATAGTGATCAGAGAGGGGGCACAGAGAGAGTGAGCGAGAGTGCAGCGGGAGACCGAGTGAGAGAGAGAGGGAGACAGACAGAGGGAGAGAGTTGAGTGTTAGAGAGAGAGAGAGAGAGTGAACAGAGGTAGAGAGGGAAATGAGAGAGAGAAGTCGAGAACAGAGATAGAGAGGGAAGTGAGAGAGAGGGAGATGAGAGAGAGACTGAGAGAGTGAGAAATTTAGAGAGGAAAGAGAGAGAGAGAAATTGAGAGGAACAGAGAGAGGGGGAAAGAGCAGAGAGAGGGAAGTGAGAGAGAGAGGGAGAAAGAAGACAGAGTGGGAGGGAGAGGGGTCGAGACAGTGAAGGAGAGAGGGGACCAAGGAGTTTGAGGATGGTGGTCGAGGGAGGCGAGCTCGGTGGGTGATGGGGTGCCGGAAGTGAGGGAGAAGGAGGTGGCCGGAGGTGGAGAAGGCGTAGTCGAGGTAGTTGGAACTCGAGTGAGGGGTGTGCAGGGGGTCGGTTGCTGGTGATCGAGGGAGGAGAATGGAGGTGAAATGAGGGCCAGCGATGGTGGTAGAAGGAGGTCGAGATGGCGCCGGCGGTTTCTGGTGAGGAGGAAGGAGGTGGGTGCGTGGGTCGAGAGTGTAGCGAGGAGAGGGGAACATGAGAACGAGGGAGAGAGCGAGCGAGGAAGAGGGAGTAGTGGTGGATGGAGTCGCGCTTCGTGGGCGTAACGGCCAGGCGACGTGGGCGCAGGCGGAGGAGGCGGCGCGAGAAGCGCGCGCGAGAAAGAGCCGTTGGAGGGGATGATGAACAGGAGAAGGCGGGTCGGGTGTGGGAGACTGGGCCGGGCCGGGGAAGAATGGGCCAGAAAATTTGAATAAAATAATTGGGAAAAGAAAATAGGAAGTGGGCTGGAAAAGAATGGGCCAAGGTTTATTAGGGAAATAAAAAGGAAATCATTAATTTTTGAGTGGGCTGGGCAACGGGCCGAATAAATTAAAAAGGAATTTGAGAGAAATTTTGGTAAAGGAAATTGGGCTGGAAAATAAGAAAATGAAAATAGGAAATTGAAGAGAAAAAGGCATGGGCTGATGGGCTGAGATTTTGAAGAAAATTTATTGGGAAATATATGGAAGCGCGGGCCGAGAAAATAAGGAGAAAAATAGTGAGGATTGGGGCTGGGCTGAGGCAAGGAGTAAAATTCATTTATTGAAAAATGAGTTTGGGCTGAGGGTTATAATTTAGGAAAAATGAATTTTCTATGGCGGAGGGTTATAGAAAAAGAAGTGGTTTCTTTAGTTTGGTTTGATAGAAATGGGCTGAGTGAAAGAAAAAGGTGTGTTAGGGTTTAATGGGGTTTCTTTAAAATAATTAAATATTTAAAAATAACAAAATTTATAATTTAAAGTGGAATACGGATTTAAGTGTATATAACAGAACCGGGTATTACATCATACCACCCTTACAAAAATTTCGTCCTCGAAATTCAAAATAAACAATAATTTATACAAACATAGGCAAAAGCAGTTATATTTTAAACTAACACGTAATGCTTTATTAGAAATAGGCAGATAACGAAATTTGAAAGTTTATATATGTACGAACAACTTGCAAAAGTATAAGTCTAAATAAATATAAGGTATGAACAACTACAAAAGCAACATATATGTACATGAGAATATCAATAATAACAATAATGAACAAAGATATTCGAGGCGTACTCGATAAAATCGAAACTCAATTATGTGCACATATAAATATATCAAAGTAGTATATCGGAAATAGTAAGTATAAGGCACAAACATTGATAATAGTAACCATAGGCACAACACCCGAAATATAGTATTGACAATGAGGTAGTGAAAGCTTATTCGATAGGTTAAAACATTTTAAGGTAGTTTATCGATCGAATAGTTTTAAATCAACTCAGAAAACTCACATAACGGAAAAAGGGAAACATGGAACAATATGTGCGCATTGTAAGTTTGCGCTACTGAAAACGAGATTGATAATAGCGTACTTAAAAATATATGAGATAGAGTAATCAATAAAACGTACTCTTTGATAAATTTAAAGTACTGAAAACTAAGTTTTGAATAACTGCGTCCCTAAATATAATTAGGGTAAAAGGAAGAATACAAATAAGTATAGGGCTAGTTAAGGTAATGATTACAAGGGAGTGTGGATCATTCAAAGGTTGAAGTATGGTGGCTTTAGGCTGAAGATCAAGGAGATTGGGATCGGGTCAGCACAGGGAGTAACGATGAGCAACAAAGGACTACAAGGTGAGGGTATAAGGAGGATAATGGTCGGTACGGCCTATGAATCAAGATTTGAAGGTTTAGCGAACTCGAAATTTCACAAGATATGTTCTCCTCCTAGAAGGATCTCAAAGGAGCACAGACGATGGATGAAGGGGGCTCATTCCAAAGATCAGGGTGCGGTACTTTCTAATCGAACGGGGTGAAAACTATACAATGAGTAGGGTGGACAGTCAGGAATCTCAGCAGAAAGATAAATGGATGCGGGCAATAAACAAGTATTAAACGAACCAATAATCAACAAGTTTACGAATCTAGAAGATTTATTTCGTTCAAGAAAATTTGAAACAAGCATTCTCGAAGACGGAAAGTGGCCCTAAACTACACACATTTTATTTGGCCAGAAAACAACATCAAAAGAAATTCCGTCAGCCGCGGTTGTAGAGATTCAGTAGGTTGCGGTAGTCTCGCGCACTCAGACAGGGGCGTCCATTTCCATAGCGCCTCGCAGGTATCGCTAAAGAAAGTTCTTCCATGGCAGGGTCTTGATCTTCTGGTCCTTCATCCTCGGATAGAACTTCTTCATCGAGGTCCGATCCCATGTGGTTTTCTTCTTCTGCATTCTCTTCCATTTGATTTTCGTCCACTGGATTTTCTTCCACCGGTTCTTCCTCGGGGTCTTCCTCTATCAGGTTCTCTTCAGGATCTACTTCTTCTTCGTCAGAATCAGTTATCATGCCAAACTCTGGGGCGGCTGCTCCTTCGTCCTCTGAATCATTGTTTTCGAAGTTGACCTGGGGACCGTTGATCTCATCGTCGGAATCCATCAGTGTGCGGTCTAAGGAGACGCATGACTGTGCGTCCTCATCTAGTTGCGGCGCTGCCCAGGGTGGGCCATGGCCTGAAAAGAGAAGTCATGATTAGACAGTGGAATACATCAAGGAAAGCTCAGGGTACGAAATATAGGAAAATATGCGGTTGCGGGAACTGAAAGATCAGAAAGAAAATACTGTGATAATGAATAGAATTTGACATAGAAAAAGCATGAGAATGATACACATATTATGATTCAAATTTTATTTCATTCAACTAAAGTTCGACGGATACAAAGGTTCAAATGGAAAGAAATATTCATAAAAGATGACAACATTATTATTGAAATTGGAAATCATAGAATTCTTCTTCGATTGCCAGAACGCTGCATCATCGTTACGCGAGTTGAATCCTGCGTTAGATCCGCCTTATGGTCGAAGTTCAAACTACGCGATGATCCTCACTTGGTAGAAGTGGGGAGTGTGGACGAGTTTCCTCCTTGTAGTTCTTTCCTTTCTGGGCAACCGTTGATGAGGTGTTTGTTGGAACCGCATATCAGACATTTCCCATGAGCACGGCGACAATCCTTCTGAAGGTGTCCTGGCCTCTTACAATATCCACAGCAAGGGTTCTTCTGATGACGCTTCATCTTCTTCTCCTTCCTTCGCCCAATAGGGATCCCTTTATGATAGGAGACTCCCGCTGGTGCCTGATTCACCTGTCTTCTTAGTCCTTCAGCCAACAAGTCGTTTGTTCGCTCCTGGGCTTCCTTTAGACCTCGCAGTGCACTCAGGATCTCAACGGTCTGATTCTGGGGAGCGGAAACAGATGAAGAGTCGTTGGAAGACATGATCCTGGGACAACAATTTTGAGAATGATATAAGTCACAAGCCAAACTAATCAAAATATACTATGGATGGGACACGATTCAAGAATATCAGAGGTGATGAATTTATTACAAGTGGAGAATCAACCGTATGACTTTGAGTCACTTGATTAGAGTACGGTAGTGCAATTGCAACCACGTATCCTTGCCAAGTCACCTGAAACCATAGCGAAAGGATAGCTGAACACACGATGTGAATATGGATCAAGAATGACAGTTTACAACCTAGACCGAAGATGTCTTAGATTGCCAAATTGTACACGGAAAACTGCAATCCCAATTGATGCAAAACCTGGTCTCTGATACCAACTAAACCATGTCACGCCCCGCTTCCCAAAATACGGAATACGAGGGGTAGACAAGGCCAGCCATGCTCCTACGGTCAAGGAAAAGTCCTGCCGTAGTCACACTTCGGCTTCTAGTTTATCATGGTAAACAGTAAACGATGCGCAGGTAAAGAGAAATGCAGTAACTGAAAGATACAATAATATAAACTGACCTGAAGTGGAAATAAACGAAAGTAACTCGAAGTAACGAGTCAGAAAGTCTGTGATGCACGTCTAGTACTGATCCAAGCTAGATCTTCTCCTCACACTGAGCATGCATACTCAGGTCGTCAGAGCGACACAATAGCAATATATTATGTATAAAATCAAGTGACAGTTCTAACAGTGATAATAGGTATGTGAAGCAGTAAATAAATAACATCATGAATATGCATGTGCAGTAATTAACGCAGCGGAGCAGTAAAGCAGTAGAACGATATTTCACGTATATCAACACAGTATAAGATATATAAATGCCAGCATCCCTATCAGTCTCTAAGTCTCACTGTACAGGTCACTAAGCCTATCGTCAGTCCAAGTGTGAGAGTCAACCACTCACGAGTGTCCTCCACCCAAGGGTAGAACCCAAGGGCAAGGGACCACGGGCCCAACATGTAACAAGAATATCACGGTGTATATATCACGTACCCTGTAAATCTCCATATAACTCCCTAAATATATAAGCCGGCATGGGACTCCCGAGATTCTGTTAAACTCGCACTTAAACTACCCCACACCCCGTGGTCTACATCAAACGCTAACCATCACCCTAAATATTAATCGATCCGTGACAAGTCTGCGCGAGAACTGGAGGCAGGGCCTCCATCAAGCACGTCCCGACCAATACCTAAGATAAATGGCAGTGTCGGATGCCTTAATTGTGACATCCGTGCAAGCGCTTCCATAAGTGTCCCATACCACTTATAGTCACACGTACACGCATCCCACCGACGTCGACAATGCAATAGAATAAAAGGGACACTGATTGTGCACAAGTACGTATCACTTTCACTTAATCACGGATACACGAACACTGACGTACTTGCCACAATCACCACTAAAATCTAACATTGGGTAAATGCACGATGTCACTAGGTTATCACTATAATGATATAAGTATGATATGATGCATGAACAGTATAAGAAGCACAACTAAGGTATCATAAAACGACAGTCTATCACTTGCACGATTTATCATGAAACATATGTATAAAATTTAGCGAAATGATAAACAGGTAGTAATTAATATGTTCAGTTAGCTATCCATCTAATTTGGTTTCGAGCCAATCGGGTTTCAGGATCATTAGTTATAACTGTTTCATTTTAAGCGCACGCGGCTGGAAATCCGGTTTCAGAATCAGGAATCCATTTCGTAACGCATTTTAACCCCAGTTGGGATCATAATTTAGCGATGCTACAGTTAGTTTAATTCTAGGGTTTTCAGTAAAGTTTTCAACGCAACAAACGGATCTTCAATCGCGTCTGTACGTTAGGAGTTATAATCTGTTTAATATTAACATGTCAATTCTGATTCTGCTGGGACTGTTATGTGTCCCGATCTTCTATATTACAGATTAAATATCAAATGGTAACGAAACAGAATGAAACCAATCGTGTTGTTTAGCTAACAGAGTTACCTACAATAAGCAGTGGAGTTCCTCAACCTACGAGTTAAGGAAATCTTGAGGTATCCAATACGGTACAGCAACCAACAATTTGAGTAGCTCTGGACTGCAGTCCAGAGTCGTACTCCGATACAATTATCATCACGATTTAAGTACAGGAATGTCTGGAAAATAGCATGGGGTTAAAGTTCATCGAGTTAGCTTCGATTTGAGCCCTCGAACGCACCATTCTAATATGTATATGATTTATGGTGGATTTAACGATTTTCAGGTGCAGTAGAAATTCAGTTTTACGGTTAAACTTGGGGGCAGTTGTTTTAGTCATTATCGATTACATCATCCAACAAAATTTACACACTATATTCAAAACCCTACGGGCCAACCTACACCATTGAGTTCCGTCAAATTTGATAATATTTTCCTAAGGGAACAAGCATCGAACAGTTGTGTTGCAATATTTAACGTAAGGCAAACATGGGATATATATACGATGTTGATTTGTAACATATATAAAATAGCATGAAAGCAAGTAAGAACTTGCCTGGATCAGTCCCGGGGATGCACGGTGATTGTAACGTCATGAACGCGTGACACACGCACGGCACGGCAACTAGATCTGGCTCGAACTCGAGTCTCGGCAACGACGGTCCGCAGTTTTGGTGGAGTTGGCTGTCGCGGCCTCGGGCAATGTCATGGCTAGGGATCGTTGATGCTGTCGGGGCCGATGGAGAGATTGCAGAGGAAGAGAGGGAGAATTTAGAGAGAGAAAGAGTTTAGAGATGTATAGAGAGCGAGATTGGGAAAAAGCCAGAGAGAGTTAGAGAGAGAAAGGGATAGTGATCAGAGAGGGGGCACAGAGAGAGTGAGCGAGAGTGCAGCGGGAGACCGAGTGAGAGAGAGAGGGAGACAGACAGAGGGAGAGAGTTGAGTGTTAGAGAGAGAGAGAGAGAGTGAACAGAGGTAGAGAGGGAAATGAGAGAGAGAAGTCGAGAACAGAGATAGAGAGGGAAGTGAGAGAGAGGGAGATGAGAGAGAGACTGAGAGAGTGAGAAATTTAGAGAGGAACAGAGAGAGAGAGAAATTGAGAGGAACAGAGAGAGGGGGAAAGAGCAGAGAGAGGGAAGTGAGAGAGAGAGGGAGAAAGAAGACAGAGTGGGAGGGAGAGGGGTCGAGACAGTGAAGGAGAGAGGGGACCAAGGAGTTTGAGGATGGTGGTCGAGGGAGGCGAGCTCGGTGGGTGATGGGGTGCCGGAAGTGAGGGAGAAGGAGGTGGCCGGAGGCGGAGAAGGCGTAGTCGAGGTAGTTGGAACTCGAGTGAGGGGTGTGCAGGGGGTCGGTTGCTGGTGATCGAGGGAGGAGAATGGAGGTGAAATGAGGGCAGCGATGGTGGTAGAAGGAGGTCGAGATGGCGCCGGCGGTTTCTGGTGAGGAGGAAGGAGGTGGGTGCGTGGGTCGAGAGTGTAGCGAGGAGAGGGGAACATGAGAACGAGGGAGAGAGCGAGCGAGGAAGAGGGAGTAGTGGTGGATGGGGTCGCGCTTCGTGGGCGTAACGGCCAGGCGACGTGGGCGCAGGCGGAGGAGGCGGCGCGAGAAGCGCGCGCGAGAAAGAGCCGTTGGAGGGGATGATGAACAGGAGAAGGCGGGTCGGGTGTGGGAGACTGGGCCGGGCCGGGGAAGAATGGGCCAGAAAATTTGAATAAAATAATTGGGAAAAGAAAATAGGAAGTGGGCTGGAAAAGAATGGGCCAAGGTTTATTAGGGAAATAAAAAGGAAATCATTAATTTTTGAGTGGGCTGGGCAACGGGCCGAATAAATTAAAAAGGAATTTGAGAAAAATTTTGGTAAAGGAAATTGGGCTGGAAAATAAGAAAATGAAAATAGGAAATTGAAGAGAAAAAGGCATGGGCTGATGGGCTGAGATTTTGAAGAAAATTTATTGGGAAATATATGGAAGCGCGGGCCGAGAAAATAAGGAGAAAAATAGTGAGGATTGGGGCTGGGCTGAGGCAAGGAGTAAAATTCATTTATTAAAAATTGAGTTTGGGCTGAGGGTTATAATTTAGGAAAAATGAATTTTCTATGGCGGAGGGTTATAGAAAAAGAAGTGGTTTCTTTAGTTTGGTTTGATAGAAATGGGCTGAGTGAAAGAAAAAGGTGTGTTAGGGTTTAATGGGGTTTCTTTAAAATAATTAAATATTTAAAAATAACAAAATTTATAATTTAAAGAGGAATACGGATTTAAGTGTATATAACAGAACCGGGTATTACACCCTCTGTGTGGGCTTCTAAAGACTCGTCAATACGCTGGCGATGGGTTTAACTACAAGCACGTCAGCAGCACTAACTGTACGTGACTGCTACCCAGGTATTGAGCGAAAGGGAGGCCGACGAGCAAACTCATCTGAACCCCCAATAAGCATGTCCGTGACAATATCCGTACAGTCTGGTCTGTTCATCTAAGAGTATCGCATATCGAGTCTAGGGGGAGGATAAAGTCAGACCCCTAATAACGCGACATTTCGTTTCGGTATGAAGCCCGTCACCAACTGAGAAACTACTGATCCAAATCAGTAATTCTCGACTACCTTGGCCAAGGATTTCTGGTGATGGCCACCCGTGCAGGGCGCGACATCAACCCCAATACTGAGAGAGACAAATCCCCGACGATCTGCTCACTGCTTCCATGTGGCTCGGGACTGTACCCAACTAAAACCTGTTTACACGACTTCTTTAAGCCGTTGTAGAGTAGTAATCAAAGTACAGTGGGAACTCACATGAGACAAATGACAATCTCAGGTCGACAGACTAACCTGCACACATGTCACCTTGGAACTGCTATCTGACAATAGTATGCTACCAACTAGCAGGTTCCCGGCGAGTCCGTCTAGTGTACTCATAACCCAATGAGCACCTGATACTATCTTAGGTGAAAAAACTAACACCAATGGCTTATGAGACCTTGCCACCGGTCCCTTGTCGGAGTCTCGATCAGTATACACTAGTCTACTCTGGAGTATAGATGCCCAGTCTCGAAACTCCTACGACTAGGGACATTTAAGGATGTGCTTATAGACCCCCTAGCTCCTACGTATATGATCGCCATCATAATACTGGTAGTCAAGCAAGAATCCTATGGGCTCTATCAATATGTAATAGTGATCTGTAATACCACATAAAGTATGTACATGATGATAAAGACAAACCAGATAGCATACTATCATTTTGAGTAAGACTGTTCTATCCATATAGGTCCTCTCTCAATCATCGCAATCGCGTGCCTGCGATTCAATAATTGACTTGAAGGCACTATAACCAACAATCTCCCACTTACACTTAAGACTAATTATTGCGGTGTCGTATACTCACAGCCCGTATGATGCTGAACACCCAACTTCTCTACTAATCAGTCTCACAAAGCTCGTTTGTGAAACTATTGCGTTCGAGAAATAGCCTCAGTGAGTGGATCCGCTCTAATGTTTCTATCTTTATCTCTCAATTTCTCAACTTCGCAGAGAAAGACTATCTCTTGAAATGAGCGATGCCTGTCTTATAATTTGTCTGGATATCTGATGGGACCCAGTTCATAAATGAACTCCAAATCCAACAAACTTCTTAGACTGTATCATCCACCGAATGTAATCAGTACCCTGCGCCATGCCTTCCACGGTATCTGCTTGGACCACCTGTCCAACATACTTTCCCTCAAAAGAGAGAAAACTATAACTCAGACAGATACTCTGTCATCTAGGTCATCTTGGAAGCCTGAAATGATAACCGTCTCCCGAAGGAGGCTGCCGTTACCATATCCCAAGAACATCCATTTATGTTCATAACTTTTTCCCAATGTTTCTCCAGGATTGGATTAATATATGATTATTGCAACCTGTGCAAAAGCAATATCTGGTGTTGTACTTGACATCTCATGATTGAGTCAATTGCCTAAGCAAGTGATATGTCAATCATGATAATCCCTCTCCTCATCAGTCTAGAAGACATCTCTTTAGAGAGGGTGACTCCATCACCTGCGGGTACACCACCACGCCAGGAGTCGTCCATTCTAAAACACCTTTAGAATAATATCAAAGTACCCAAATTTGGACACTTCCCAAATCTAGATCTAAAACCATAGATCTAGTGACCAGAATCCCTGATATTTTATCAATATCCCATGTGGAGAAACATCTTGTGACAACCACAGTATATAACCGATCATAGTATAGGAAGATCTCTCCCTATCAAGTGCATGTCATCCAAATACCTGGACATCACTCTCTACTACCTTCTTACTAGATCCATCTCCTATTCTGATGAAGTCAAAACCTATGACCGTCACATCAAAAATAGATGATCTATTTCCGCTATACTTGCTTTAGTCTATAAATAGACATAAGCTACTTGCCCACTATGCTTCCGCTGCACCCACTGACTACAACAACCTTCTGGTAGTACACGTGCACTTCTAAAACTAATTTAGAACGACGTTATACTCATCCTCCTGCCAGGTCTTATAGTCTAGAATAGCAGCAATGGCAAGTCTGGGTAAACAAGAACCTCCCTGTCACCGTCTCTAAGAAGACCGAAGTACCTCTCGGGTGTCTGAGGTTACCCACTAAATCTGCGAAGTAGCTAATGGAATGTCGAATCCGATTGAATTTTTAGGTTCTACTAAATTTTCAGTAATCGTTTGTGGTTCTGGAATCACTTCCGATTCTACCATACTCCCACTAATGTTTTCTGAAAAGAATCCATTTTACCATAACTGTGGCGAATCAAGAACAATATAACTATTGGTCTTCCTGATGGTAGAAAGTTAACCCTCGTCAAAGCCCGGGATAACCCACAAACTGCCATTACTGAAACGTGCCTAGAGTTTACCCGGATTCTGATTTTAAGTGTCAGTTGGACAACTCCATATATCTTAACATCGTTAAGATACGAAACCATTCTATATACCATATAGAAACAAAGGCACCAATTTAAATGGAAGCAGATTCAAAAATCATGCAGCTATTTCCAGTGCATATCAACCAAATGGAAGAAGGCCAATCAACATTACTCATCTAGGAGTGCATCCACATATGAGTAACCTGAAAGAGAAGCAAGTTCTCAAAACCATTACTAACAACGGAATACCCAGCACAAGAATCAACATCTTCGATTACCTTGAAGAATCCTAATATTTCCAACAAATGGTTCTCTACTTTATTCTTATACCTATAACTTCTCAAAACTTGGACCCTGTATTTCAACGAAATAATTGTCTAAAACTAGAGAACTCAAAAGAAAAGAGAATATAGTATGAGTACCAACCCTTTGTCTTGCAACATATGGTTCTCTACTTCACTCTTATACCTATAGCTTCTCAAAATCCAGAACTTGTATTTCAACGAAATACTTGTCTAGAACTGGAGAAGTCATGAGTAAACAGAATATAGTACGAGTACCAACCTCTTGTCTTGCAACATATGGTTCTCTACTTCATTCTTATATCTATAACTTCTCAAAATTCGGACCTTGTATTTCAACGAAATACTTGTCTAGAACTGTAGAAGTCATGAGTAAACAAAATAAAGTATGAGTACCAACCCCTTTGTCCTAACGAATATCGGACAACATACAATACTTTGTATAAGTTCCCTGAGTTCAATAACTCAAATCTTGTGCGTCGTAGGTTGAAAATTGTGCTATGGTTAAGAAGAATTACACCGCTGTTGAATGCACCTTATCTAATCATCAACTAATATAGGTAAATGTCATAGACATAATATCAGAAATTTATATCTCACTTTATAAAATAAATGTATAGATATATCGGTCTGAAATTGGTGCATAACAACGGATATTCAAAACCAAATATTTGCCGTCAGGCAAAATCCAGCTGATTTCCTCAAATATGACCAATTACAAAGAATTCCGATATACAGAGGATCTAATCACCCAATTCCCAATATCTTACTCCCACTCACCATCTGTAATGCCATATAGATGTGAGAATCAAATCTGGTAAATACATACTCTGGAGTTAGAATCTAATTGGGAAAACAGTTTTCACTTAACATCGCACGGTGAAACCGAAACATGAAAATGTTTCGAAGGGGTATCCGGGTATTCCTAGTAATGCCTCTTCCACTATCCTGATTCATGACTGTAACCGTATATTTCTTTGCCATCTCTCCAATCCCTTTATTTGTCTTTACTTATTACCTTTTGTACACCACCCTTAGGCTAAATGGTTTTCTTTCTTCCCTGCCTTTCGGCACCAGCCTATGGTTTGGAAGAAGACTTTCCAATAAGCGTAATAGGTGTACTCTCCTAATCCTAGGAGCTCTCACAACCTGAGAAAAGGTAAAGACAACCCGAATAATCCTCTTCGATTTCTCCTGAACCGGAAACCATCCTCGAACTGAAACAAGTTTCTTCGAGTTCGTATGTAACTATACAATGGCATATCCAAGAAATATGGATCTTCGTAGTGATAAGAAGTGTTCTGGAGAAATCCCAAGATGAAGTAGGAGTGGCAGAGGTATAAGCGGTTTTGTCGTGAATGATAGCGGTCGCAATTTCCTTTGCCCTTACTCTAATCCCTTTATATGTCTTTACTTATTACCTTCTATACACCACACTTAGGCTAATTGGTTTTCATCCTTCCCCACATTTCGGCACCTACCTATGGTTTGGAAGAAGACTATCCAATAAGCGCAATAGGTGTACTCTCCTAATACCAGGAGCCCTCGCAACCTGAGAGAAGGTAAAGGGAAAAGACAACCGAATAATCCTATTCAATTTCTTCAAAACTATAATCCAT
The DNA here is from genome assembly GCA_030015575.1 of Agapanthus africanus. Taxonomy (NCBI): domain Eukaryota; kingdom Viridiplantae; phylum Streptophyta; class Magnoliopsida; order Asparagales; family Amaryllidaceae; genus Agapanthus; species Agapanthus africanus. The sequence continues at coordinate 167,287,230 of CM057337.1, forward strand.
CCTCGAACTGGAATAAGTTCCTTCGAATTCGTATGTAACTATACGATGAAATATCCAATCTATATGGATTTTTGTGGTGATACGAAGTATTCTGGAGAAATGCAAAAAGAATGTAGGATTGGCAATGATATATGCGACTAACTGACAATCCAAACGCCAAAGTGTTTTAAGAAGATTCAGTTAACTTGGTTCATGAGTTTTAGTTTAGGGTCGGGCCATGGTCGCTGCCAGAGAGAGAGAGAGAAAAGAAACACTCAGCGTGCACTCTAACCTAGATCAGAATGGTTAATCACTTTCTCTAATCAGGATGTCTCCCATTGTATCCTCAAATTCTCCTCCAAACCCAAAAGAAGAATTAGTCAGGATCATCTAAAATCACCCGAGAAGTAGAACTTACTCATCGGTGGGAATCGGGACCCAACTATCATTGCATGATAACTTGATGGAAGCCACTCAAGTCACAGCACTCCAGAAGGTATGCGCATGTCTGGTAAGTTTCTTGTATGTTTGAAACTCCCGATGTGGTTTTTACCCCTAAGACCTAAGTGACCTTGACTGAGCTAACATATCAAAGGGTCCTAGTCAAGTTCAACCCGTCATTATCTTGATTTCATTAGACCCATCCGCATGAGTCCTTGACTGAGCCAAAATGACCGTACGACTGTCTTAACCAATAGCACTACCATGCAACAGAAAAGCACTACATAGCTACAGAACACTACGCTTCAGCTAAGCACGACATACGTAGCACGAATACTAAGCAATACTAATCTGAAATGACGGAGGGTTACGGCTGGTTTTTGGCGAAAAACCTTTAACTTAATGAACTTGATATCATTGAAGGAACCGAGTGGTTTTACAAATATACAGTGGCGAAAACTTTTGCTAAAGAGGTCACTCCCTGTGAAGGGATCTCGTCTCTTTCCTCATTGAATGAAGTGCAGGATATTCCAAACTGAATACCATGGTGCAAAGCAAAAGAATTAACTATAGTGAAGTTATTATCCTGACGCAAACTTTTGCCCAAGTGGTCACTCCCGATGAAGGGATCTCGGCCCTTGCCTCGTCGAATGAGGTGCAAGATATTCATAACCGAATACCACTGTGCAAAGCAAAAGGAAAAGTCTGTAATGTCAATTTTTTAAAAAACTTGGTTCCAACAACATCATATAGGTTTGTTTTCCTTGCATTAATCAGAATTAATGCAGTCTTATCAGTTAAAACATGTCACACCAAAAAAGAATGAAAATACAATGTACGTATATGCCATCTGCATTCGCTATTGGGCCCGTCATCACCCGTTAGGTTACTTAACTAATGGCAAAGCAGGGGATGGACTAGCACGGGTGTAAAACATATACAATATCTACTAGTATATATATAAATATATATAACATTCGTCCCAGGTATGATATAAGCAACATCACAGAATCTCAACCAACAACACAGAGTGGTGGATAACCTTAGAGCCTCGAGTTTCACTTGAGCCACAAATAAGACCCAACGTTCGTGTGGATAGCCTGTGCAATGAAAACCTATCCCTTACGAGCACGGCAAGTTACCTGCTAATCCCAAAAGTGGGGCAACCCCAATCAAATAAGTGAGTGGGCCATCCAGCACATCATGGAATCTAGTAACTTGAGCACCCCTCCGTGGGTCAACCTATACCCCCTACGAGTGCGGCGAATAGTTTGCCAATTCTAGTGTAAGGTCCTCTCTGTCTCAATGCCATGTGATGCGAACCCGTTGCCCTCTAGAACCCGACTATTCATACACTCTGCCTTGGGGTAATCCTAGTACAGAAAAGCAAATAATATGTACAAGGGTGACATCGACCTCAACCCGGTCGTGCCCCAAACAAATAATATACAAACTGGCAGAGACGACAATCCACATGTCGGACGCTCACCCCGCGATATCAAATGTACAAATGAATCTGAACTGTACTACCGTTACACCACTGGCTATCCACCACGATGATCCAACTATAACCACAGCACAACACAACACATCAACGTGAATATCATGTTCACAAACCCGTCTAAAAGACATATAGCAATTAGACGAGTTGTACAGCTCTAATAACATTCACGGTCGCAGATAGTAATAGATGTAATGAAAACTTTTAAACAGTGTTAAAAAGAGCGACTTCGAAATACTCCGTATTGCCCCCAAACTAAAGATAACACAATATGCAATGTAGGCAAAAGCAAACAATACAAAAAACCCAATATTCCAGAGACCAGAACACACAAAAAAAAAACTCCCGAGTCCAATATTGGACCGGCCAGGCTGGTTTTCTCATCAGTCTCGCCGGCCACATTTTGGCAATTGGGGCTCATGTTTTGAGAGTGTTCTAGTTATCCCATAAATAGCATTCTGCAATTGTATAAAAAAAATTTAGAACACAATAAAAATTCGACAGCAACTGGAATATATCACGTATTGTTTCGGAGTTGTTTCAGTTACGATACTTTAAACATCGTTTAAACTGCTAGTAAGGGGTTAATAAGTTGGCTCTAATACCATGTTGGGTTATGGCAATGCCCTGACCATCAAACCGTGGCCTATTACGGAACAAAAATTTTCAAAACTGGCGCTAACACAACCCGCTAACAGGATCTACCATGAACCCTAAACTAGCAAACAAAATGTATAGGAGTTAAGAATGGTTATACCGAATTAATCCGTGTTCTTCGGTCTTCAACCACCTTCCTAAGCTCCTAGAGGCCACCATGATCTAGCTTGATCTCCAGTCTCCCTCCATCGAAGATGATCCATCTGAGGATTTGTATTCCGAGCTCCTACCTTAATAGTCGAGATAACTAGGTACCTAGTTCGCTAAACTAGATAGCCTAGAGAATGTAGAGTGTAGTGATGGATTAATTTGTCTACAAACAGCCTCGGTTTCATAACACATGAGACTTGATGGGTGGAGGTAAAAGAAGAACATTGAGGATGAGAGTGAGAGGCAACTCAAGAAAATAGCTAAGTGATGTGTTGTGTGTTGCGAGTTGTGAGCAATCAATGAAGCCATCCAAAATATCTCAAGATAAGAAAACATCTCAAGTCTCCAAAATATCTCACAACAAACAAAAAATCAAGCATCCTAGAATAGTAACCACGAGTCACTATAAAGCCATGCTTCAATAAATGCATACACACCTCATCTTCTCCAGCTCATTAACCATTTAATCCTAAATGGTTAAAACTAAATGAGGTGGCATCTTCTAGAAGCGCCTTTTAATAAATTACAAGAATACCCCTCATCCGTATATACACACCCGTATCCGTATTCTAAAAAATACGAATATAAATGAGATGTAGAATCCGGCTTAAACCAAAGCTAATAGTATTATCCGTCCGAATCCTGATATGCGCACAAGTGCATGTATATGATCGAACCCTGCCGTAAAACCATATGACCTCTATATCGTTTCGCCCGAAGTAGAGAAACTCTCTGTGTGGGACTCTAAAGACTCGTTAATACGCTGGCAGTGGGTTTAACCACAAGCACGTCAGCAGCACTAGCTGTACGTAACGGCTACCCAGGTATTAAGCGAAAGGGAGGCCGACCAGCAAACTCATCCGAACCTCTACTGAGCCTGTCCGTAACAATATCCGTACAGTCCGGTATGTTCGTCTAAGAGTATCTCATATCGAGTCTGGGGGGATAAAGTCAGACCCCTAATAACGTGACATTTCGTGTCGTTATGAAGCCTATCACCAACTGAGAAACTACTGATCCAAATGAATAATTCTCGACTACCTTGGCTAAGGATTTCTGATGATGGCCACCTGTGCACAGTGCGACATCAACCCCTAATACCAAGATAGACGAATCCCGGACGATCCGCTCACCGCCTCCATGTGGCTCGGGACTGTATCCAACTAAAACTTATTTGCACAACTCCTTTGAGCCGTGGTAGGGTAGTAATCAAAGCACAGTGGGAACTCACACGAGATAAATGACGATTTCAGGTCGACAGACTAACCTGCACACATGTCACCTGGGAACTGCTATCTTACAATAGGTATGCTACCAATTAGCAGGTTCCCGGCTAGTCCATCCAGTGTACTCATAACCTAATAAGCACCTGTATACTATCTTAGGTGAACAAACTGACAACAATGGCTTGTGAGACCTTACCACCGCCACTCGTTGGGGGTCTCGATCAGTATACACCAGTCTACTCTGGAGTATCGATGCCCAGTATTCGAAACTCCTACGACTAGGGACATTTAAGGATGTGCTTATAGACCATCCAGCTCCCACGTATATGATCGCCATCATAATGCTGGTAGTCAAGCAAGAATTCTATGGGCTCTATCAACATGTAATAGTGATCTGTAATACCACATAAAGCATGTATATGATGATAAAGACAAACCAGATAGTATACTATCATTTTGAGTAAGACTGTTCTATCCGTATAGGTCCTCCTTCAATCATCGCAATCGCGTGCCTACGATTCAATAATTGACTTAAGGGCACTATAGCCAACAACAACAACTTTTTACGTAGTTCCCTCACGGCAGATTACAACCCGCCTGACTAATCCGCACGGGGAAATCTGAGGGTAAGAGCCTGCGCTTTGCCACTACTGTCATACAGTGAGAACCCCCATGGGTCGACATCTCTGCCTAGTAGCTCTGATACCATATTAGTGTGTTGTGCTCGTGCCGCGGAAGCCGCGGCCAAAGCGGAAGCGAAAACAATGATTTTTTAGCAAGCACAAAATAAATATCCCCTAGGAATCAAACCATACAACTAAACTGGCAAACTAACATGCAAGGTTTATGGAATTCAACATTTGACACGTGTCCACCCAATCGTGGAAGACCCCTCCAAGCTCCTCGTAGGCCGTCAAGAACAAGCTTGAATAGTAACCACCCTTACCGAAGATGATCCACCAGAGAGAACCGATCCAAGCTCCAGCTTCACATAGTGTAGCAACTAACGTTCTAAGCTTGCTAGAAATGGAGAGTGGGGATGTAGGAATTTTCCACTATCTTTTTCTCTCAAAACCAATGCTCAAGTGAGCAAGCAAGATGAAGGAGGAGGAGGTGAAGAGACTACTATGTCAAAAAATTGGCTAAGTGTTTGCATGAAAGAATGAATCAAGAGTGAAGGAATGGTTTCATTATTTTTCATCCATACAAAATAAACATACCAATTTTCAAATAAACAAATAAAAGCCCATTCCTCTCTACATGTCTTCAACCATGCTCAAAACCACCTCACCCTTCATCTCATTTCATGAATATTCATAAATTAATATTCACAAATGAGGTGTCTATCTTCTAGTACAAATTACGTATAAATACGGAAAACAATCTGGTATACGTATCGAAATACATATACGCGTATCCGCATACAAATTTGAATAGCCAAGAGTGAGAAAATAACAATAATACTAGAATACATATATTAAATATATATATTATTAAATTAAAACTTGATTTAATAATTTGGCTTAATCGTTTAGTTAAAATTAAATTAATTATAGAACCTTTTACTTCTCATATATGATCCAATGATCAAATAAAATAAATATCCCTAAGTTGATCTTAATCTAAAATAAGGTTAACGATCCTTAGTCAAAACTTTAAGTGACCTTAATCTAAAACAAGGATAACAGTCCTTAAACCATATTTATAAGTTGACCTTAGTCTCATATAAGACTAATGGTCCTTAGTTAAAATAAATAAACCTCATATGCTCATATATGTTAAGTTGACTTTAATCTAAAATAAGATTAACGATTCTTAACCATATTCCTAAGTTGATTTTAGTCAGATGCGACTAACGATCCTTAGATAACATATTTTGAACTGATGCGACTAATGGTTTTTAAACCATATTTCTAAGTTGATCTTAGTCCCATATAAGACTAACGGTCCTTAGTTAAAATAAATTGAGCCTATATGCTCATATATGTTAAGTTGACCTTAATCTAAAATAAAATTAACAATCCTCAACCATATTTCTAAGTTGATCTTAGTCAGATGTGACTAACGATTCTTAGATGACATATTTTGAACTGATAGACCTCATTCATATGAGAAATGCTCTCTAGGTTCAAACCCAAATCTAATATGTACAGATTTGGACAAATTTGCGCTCTATGGGCGACGGCATAAATTAGTCTCTGTATCCAATCCAAGAGCAACCTCAAAATAAACAAATCATAACACGACACGAAATGATATACTTGAAGTATAGAAAGTTGTTATTGCTTTGCAATAACGTAATTAACTGCAAGGATTTATGCCTGCTGGAAAATTGTCCCTACAATAAAAAAAAACCTCATCATTGAAGAGGAATCTGATAAGTCTGCAACAACGGTCATATCCATCCAAACCTCCGATATACGGTGCCATAAATCAACTTAGTATCTTCGGAGAGATGGATGGATATGTTCTATACAGTATTTGCCCCCGTATTCAGGCTGGATGTGCTCCCCGCACCTCGGTTCGGTTTCCGATGGTAAACAGATTCCGGCACGCCCGGTGGGACCTTTATCTCTTTTCACTCCACACTTCGTGTGTTGTGTTTTATAAAATAAATTGCAGTTCGCAATTTTTATAGTATCTCTTGGAGTTTGGGATACTAAAAATTGGTGTTTTACCTCCGTACAGATCAATGGCTTTCAGCTGGACCAACTGCAACAAAAAGTCTCATGCTCACTCCACACCATCGAGAGGGGTCGTGTACGGGCTAAATGAGGCCTCAATTTTCTGCATTATAGCTGAGAAAGTCACCCAAGTGACCAGCGGATTGTTCTTCGGGACTATACTCCTATCTCTAAATTTTGGCACCCCAACGCCAAAGGAAGAAGTTCCAAGGAAGTCGGTTTTTGATCAGCTAACCACCTCTGCATGCCCTGTTGATAAGCCTACCATCTCCAAAATTTCAGTCTTCAACAGGCTGAAGACAAAGCTCAGAAGGCCCTACTAAGAAGCCCATGATCCCTAAGAGGGATGCCTTTAAGCAATTAGGCATCTCAGCACCTGCTCCACTTGAAGCAATGAAGAGTGCTTCACCCTATGGCATTCTGTCTTCAACAGACTGACCTCTTCTGCTCCTGCTCAACCGAAGACGCCGGTCTTTCACAGGCTAACACTTAGAGAAATCCCCAAACAATGCAGGGGGCATGATGAAGAAGCCTCTGATACTAAGAAGGTTCCTACTATGAGAGGCGCTCGACGTCGCCATTGGCGTCGAGTAAGGCAAGCTGGGGGCAGTTCTCCTTCTGGACTGACTCTGCCAACTCCTGTGGTGACTATCAATGTTGTTGTTCCAACTGGGAACAACTTTGAACGCTTAGAAGAGTTCGCCGTAACTCGTCTACCATGATGCTGAAGAAATCGCCGCCTCCTACAAAGACACCAAATGAGCCAAAACCAGAGCGTTCATCTAAGCGGCTCTCCTCAACAATTAACAAAGTATGGAAAGAAGTCCAAGGCTCTGTCATTAATGACATTTACTTTCTTCGACCGTAGAAGTTTAAGGGTCGACAAGATAATGAAAACTTCTCTCCACACAGTGGGGTGCTTCTCACAAAGCGATTCATCCTACAACGGCCTCCAACAAAATAGCGAGGCCAGAAATAATTCGAGCGCCTAAGGAAAAATCTGATGGCTAAAGTTCCAAGAGCCCTAAGCCTGGGGGCATGATGGTCCACACGGTCTATATGGATGGCACCAAAGACGAGAGTCGTACTTCCGTCAATCATAGACCGCATACTCGGTCATTGACAAAGACCCAGGAGCAACAAGAAATGCTTTAGGAGATGCTTGCCAAGGTGGCAGTGCTCACTAGCTATTCATCTAAAAATAGTCTAGACAAGGATCTAGAAGAACATCATGAGCAAGAGACTGATACCGATTTTCTCAGTCAGGAAAAGTAGGATAAGGATGCGGCGGAGCAAGCTGCAAATATGAAGAAGATAGCTTTCCTGTTTCAAGACATGATTGGAATGTTCATCCAGCCAGAACAGTCGGATGAAGAACTGTGATTATTGATGATGACAAGAGGAAACGTCAGACCCTCCTAAAGCCGTATCAACGGGTAAAGAAGAAAAGATCTCGAAGGCGACGTTGGATGATTACATCACACAGCAGATCAAAGCTTACCAAGCAAATATAGCAGCGAATAAGCTAATCAAGACTGGTCGACCATATGTAGTATGGTATGACCAGATTAAATACCTTCCGGAATATACGATCCTAAAGTTCCATATATATAAAGGAACATGTAACCCTTACCAGCACGTTACACAGTTTAAAGCCCTGTGTGGCAACACCGGAGGTGATGATAAGCTGCTGGTTTGCCAATTCGTTGGAAGTTTATCAGAGACAGCTTTTGAATGGTATTCGGAGCTCCTAAACGACTCCGTCAAGACATTTTCTGAGATGGATTTGTTGTTCACTCAGAAATTCTCCAGTGTGAGTGAGCGCACTCCAATCACCGCGTTGATCAACTCAAAGGTCAAATCAGGCAAGACATGGGTTCAATATGTGATCCGATGGAGAAACCTGTAGTTTATGTGCCAACAACACATTGAGGAGGCCCCAGCTGTAGGAATATTCATAGGCACCATCGATACTCAGTCGACTGTGTTCTAATTTGTGACCTTCTTTAAGCCTACCACCTTCTAGGTGCTCATCGATAAATTAGCCTAGATGGATTAAATGGGCCACAGCCCTTTTTTTTAAGGCAGAGATTCCCAAAACTATCAAGACAAGGGAAAGGCGGCCTTTGTCGCTAATACACAACAACAGCAGAACAGTCCGAAAGCAGCCACTCGCCAAAACAACAACCGCACTGGTCCTACCTTAGAAGAAAGAATAGGATGCACTTATTCCTTCCCTCGCGAAAAGATGAAAAGACTGTTCAATTTTTCCATGAGGAATAATTTGATAACACTTCCTGAGCCGCAATGACCCATACAAGCTGGTGATGTCAACAATCTAAGGTACTGTCCCTATCACCGGGTGGTAAGTCATCCAGTTGAAGATTGTTACGTCGTTAAGATCTGGGTCGAGGACCAATATCAGCAGGGCAAGTTTGCGCTATCAGATAATTAGAAAGTAGATCCACCACAAAAACACGTCCCAAAGAAGGCTGATACGCAGGAGGCATCCTGCTCATCCATGGAAGAAGCTCCATGCAAAGGGGTTCTTTCGACAAAGACCAAAAGAATGCTGAAAGACCTACAAGCATGCCTGATAATTAGGGGGAAAAGCCTGCTTGACTACGAAATCATAGAAGGGATATTGAAACCGTGTCCCACGCTAAAAATCATTGACAAGAGGAAGAGCCCCAAGGCAAGCTTTCTAAGTCTTCCAAGAAAAAGAAGAATAAGAAGACCAAGAAGCCCATGCAGCACGCCGACTATGTTGACAGCCGCACGGATCTGCAAATATATAGATGCGCTGGAAGAATATAATCAGAAAGCGCGAACACCGGTCACACTTGAAGAGTTCCTCCAGTATATCCTTGAGAAAAATGACAGTGATGACGAAAAAGAAAATGACTCAACCAAGAGGACGGAAGAACGTGTGGAAAGCTGCCACTTAGTCTTCCATTCCTTTATATATGATGAAGAGACTCTGCCAATGTCAGAAAGTGTCACGACCCGAAAAGTACAAAACATGACCGGCACTTAAACTACGAAACGTCTCGAGGCGTACGTAATCTAAGTAAGCCAAAACCTAGAAATCCAAACCAAGTAAAGCAGTAGAGTGAAGGAAAAAGAAATTTTAAAGCAAGACGTTTAACAACATAAGCCGAAATATGCATTTTTAAAATCTAAAGTCTTTTCTGAAAATTTCGGTAGAGTTTCCTTTTATAAAAACTGACCCCAAACGGGTACAAACCTGATAAAGTATATATAATGAATAAAGGCATCCCCAAGCGGGAGCTAGCTCTTCGTCAATCGACGGTCACAACCACGCAAGCAATATAATATACAACGCCGAAGGGCGATGATCAAACTCAGGATAAAAATCCAACCTCAGCCAGAAAACCAAAGGAAAACCATATAATACAGCGCGCGACTCTAAGGTCGAAAGAATATACACTGGTCTTCTATGTCTATCAAATAATACAAGTCTGGTTGATGGAGTTTTACTGGATACAACTGAAATAATAAATACCCAATGGTGGTCCTGATGCAAAAGAAACCACCTACCAAAGCAATCACCCGGAAGGAACAATATGCCAGCAAAGCCACAACGAAACCTGTACGGCAAAACCTGCAAGGAACTATGGCACAACGGGGGTGAGTTGCCAACTCGTGAGTAGAAAACATCTACGAGTAGAAATCGCATGCATGACGCTATCCTAGGTTATATCAAGTAATATCCTCAAATAAAAAATCCGGGTCCATCTATGTATAAATGTAATACTACATGCTCGTGTCAGTACCTCAAATAGCAACATATCAGGTATATGATGCATGAATGCATTACAAATGAAACAGAATACATCGTGAATGAGACAACTGTTTTCTTTATTTAATGAGATTTCTGTATGTATATAAATCGCGTATCATCAATGAAATCAACAGATAAAACAGTATCCAGCATCGACACAAAACATAAATCTCAGTATCTCAATACCTCAGGCTCCGGCTATCCGGACTGGCCTGTATCATCAAATCTCAATATTTCAGTATCTCAAGTCTCAATATCTCAATACCTCGTGCTCCATCAGTCCGGATCGGCCCATATCATCAATCACACGATCACGAATGGTATCCTCCGGATATCTGCCGCGCCAGGTAAAATCACCGGTCGGCAGTCTGCCCCTGCCGGGCTCATCGTCTACAACTCGAGCTTCTTACCTCGGGGTATCTTACCGGGGCCCATGTACCCGAGACGGTTCATCCAACTCCTCGAATCGGGTCTCAAAAACATCTCAGAATCGAGAAAACACCATGGTGGACAATACTCAACATATCAAGGAAAACCGCATTTTTCCCTTTGAAATAATTCATCGGTTTACAAAACTTTCACATGCGGTTTCCAAATCCAGAAAATATCAAGAAGAATCTGAAGTCATCAAGTCACTATGTCAATAACAATGAAAACCAGCATAAATTTCCATAATACTGCATAACCAATGAATATACGGATGCATCTGATATCATACAATAATTAAACTAGCATATGAAAGCTGTAACATGTAGCAACTATCAACTAGCAAGTTATGTCAATGAATAGTATTTTCTAAAGTGTACGTGACATGGCAATTACCGATGATGATGTGTGTGAACCGGCAAGTAGGTGTACGTGGAACATACGCATCATCGGTAATGGTGCTGGTGTCCTGACAGCAGGGTTTCATGGTAATTACAGAGAACATATGTACAAGCATGCAATGCGATGAAACATTATGAATATACAGAAAGTGATGTAGTAACAGCAACACTGAAAATATACCTACCCAATATACGAGTCATACAGTTGGTATTTAAAATACTCACGATTCTCCACTTTTGAAAATGAGTATGACTCGAGCCCAGTCAAAAGAGTAAGGGGATCCATCTAAGTTTGAGTCGATCTATATATATATCTAGTAGTCGGTGATCTCGCCTTAACAGTTTCACGTACGATACAATAAATAATATAACATCCTAGAGTCAAGAGTGCGGATCTATCCTCATAACTATATCCCGTACGGTAAATCTATCGTACGGCATCCCAAATCTGGGTACGGATCAAATATCACATTTATCTCATTATTCATCTGGCATCCACATCATCACATATCGTGAGCAGGGGTACTGATCTAAGTCTAGTACACTACTAATATCATCAACAATTTCATGATCTGGCTACTGATCTAAAGTCTCCTACCATCCGATGTCATCCATACATATTATCATATAGAAGTATGCATCGCCCAAGCGATCAATTATAAATATCATAACCTATCTCATCTCATATCTCGATCATATGTCAACTATCATATATACATCATCATCCACATGGTATCGTCGTCCAACGATCCGCTATAACATCATCATATATCTCGGTCACATATTAAATACCTCACGGTATCATGCCCGATCATATCGATTCATTTCCAAGTATCATATAACATCCTCATCATCCAAGCATATGAATACCAATATATATATGTGTCCCCAATACGCACAAGGAAGCAAATGTATGCGAGTATGTGTATGTGCGTGTATACAAATCTTTATTCTAAAGTTTCGTGACTAAGAAATCCACTAAAGTCCTTTCTTCAATTCTCGCTAACACTAGAACCATGATCTCCTAAAGCTCCTCTTGCTAAGTGTTCATACCTCTCAACAACATATAAAAGTATATCTATATTACATCATATCAATTCTCACAACTTTGCGGGGGTGCTATACGTCATCCACCCGACTTCCCCCGTAGATATAAATCTACTCACCTTGATCTTCGCTTGCCGATGACGCCATGCACTTGCTTGTCATCTCGGAGTCCTCGTGAGGTACCTACATATCACATATAGCATCGTAAAAGAAATCACGCCCGAAAACCAAAATGTCGCACGAAACACCGATAGGTTAAAACCTATAGTCTCACATGCAAAACACAACCAATAACCCTAGTCGTTGGCATTCAAACGCCACACGACGCAAACACAATATCAAATACCAAATTCCAAATCATTAAAAGTCGCAAAACGAAATCAAAAACTTGGAAATATGCTCTAGATTTTACCCTAAGTCCAATTAGCCAATTTTGCATATAGGAGGGGTCTAATTCACTGGAGATAAATCCCTGGAACAAGCACGAATAAAAATAGTGGGGCCCCGACCACAATTTGCGGCCTCCAGGATTAAATTTGTGGCCATAAAGAGGGTATAGGGGCTGGGGTCTTGGGTGATGCTTCCTAGGTACCTGCATGTATCGCTGTCTTTGCTAAAATATTTTCAGGTCACCCGGGTGTTAGCAAATTTCAAAATACCATCAAAATTTCCAGAAATTCCAATGTCGGGGTTTCTAAATTCTATGTTTTGGGGTTTTTCTCTATAGTTCCATTCCAATACACATTCTTTACAGGGGTTTAAGGTCATCACTAACCTCAATTACACCTTTGGATTCAATTTAAAACCCTAAGCTCTTCTAGCAAATTTTCAAAGTTCACATAAACACACTAAATCGGTTCTAAACATTCAAGGATATAAAAGTGAATGAAATTCTATACTAATGGTAAAGTGATTACCTCAATTGGCAACTCAAGAATTTTCTTGAGTTTCCCCAAGTACCCAAAATCTTTCCTTTCTTGGTCCAAAGTGTAGCTTGTGAGATTGTGCATCTTTTTTGTGAAAGGGACATGGAGTTTTGAGGAGTTTTTCATGGTGTTTTGATGAGGTGAAGAGGGAGAGGGAGTGAGGGTGGCAGCCATTGAGTATGAGGGAGAGGAAAATGAAGAAATGATGAAGGAGGAAACAATGGGAGCTTGGTCAAGTTGACCCCTCACCCTCTCTGTCTCTCATGCCCATCCCTCATTACTTTATTCATTTTCTTTTCTTTTCTTTTCTTTTCTTTACCATTCAAAACAAATCCAAGCAAATCAAAAAGAAAAGCCATGGTAGAAAAGATGAAAAGGTGTAGAATATGACACGGTGCGGGTCATGTGCACAAATTCGGCTTAAAACACGATTAGCGATATTTCATCGCAATTAGCACTAAAAGTGAATATAATAAATCATAAAAATTCATAATTCGCTTAATTCATTTAAAACACCCTCACTTCAGTAATTTCTATAATTTTCTAAATTTTTCCCAATTTATCGGTATTTAATTATACCGCCTTATTAAAATATTCAATATAATATTAATAAATTATAAAAATTCACAAAAATAGTATTTTATTTTTTATGAAATGTTACAGAAAGCGACATGGATGAGCTGGGGGCAGAATCGACACCAGAATCCAGAATCTACAAGAAGAAGATCCGATCGAAAGTATGCTGAAAAAACTTTTCAAAAGAGTAAAGATGATCAAAGGTGCAAGATGGCCATTTATGAAAAGGCTGGGCAATAGTGTTTGAAAAAGAAGCTATGGAAGGGATGAGTTATGAAGCTCTCCAACCCGACCAAATCACGCCTGCAAAGAATAAGAGTAGGACCAAAGCTGAGAAGCGGTTCGCCAAGACCCTATCAATGGGGATGAAGCTACCTCCTCTCATGATGTATACTCCTGGGGTTCTGTACTTCGATGGTGGAGAGGAACACCGTAAATACTGCCTATATCATCGAAGGGTCGCCCATCCTATTAGTGACTGCAACGCCTTCAAGAAACGGTGGTAAGGATATGTTGCCTACAAAAGACATTACAAGAAGGAGAAGGGCAAGGCTCGCGCTTGTCGATACGAGAGCGACAAGACTGCAGCAAAAAAAAAGGCAACCGGCAGCTGCCATATGGCCAATACCAGCCTAAAAGGAGAAAGCTCTCGGATTCTCACATTTGGGAGTGATTCCGAGGATGAAATTCCCCTTAACCTTCTCTCCGAAAGTTTCTCCTTGGAAAAAGAAGAGGAAGAAAAGTATTGCAGGAATATTCAGCTGCACAACCGTCCCTTTCCTGAAAAGAACCTTGGTCCCGCAAACAAGAATCCAAAGAAACAAGATAAAAGAAAAGGGAAAATGCCTAAGGGGATCGAGGTCGATGAAGAAGTCTCCAGAGAGTTCACCATAAAGGACCTACCCAAGAAAACCAAGGTGGGCTATAACGTCCTTGCATATTTGAGGAAGATACCCTCGCAGCTGAGTGTATTGGATGCTCTACTCCTATCCAAAGAGGCGCGAGATTCCTTGATCAAGGTATTGAAAGAACCCAACCAGTTTCGAGCCTTCTTCGCGGATGAAAAGATGAAGAATAAGATAGCCGAGGTTCACACTGCTGATATAACCTTCAGTAATGAAGACCTTCTTCTCGGAACCTCCGAGCATAATCGACCGCTTTACGTTACTGGATACTACCAGGACATAAAGATAAGCAATATCTTAGTCGATAATGGATCTTTTGTCAACCTTCTCAAAGTGAGAGTGCTGAAGAGATACGCATGAACGTTCAGCACCTTGATCGGGACAAGATCACCATCTCAGGGTTCGACTTGCAGCCGTCACGCATGCTTACGTCCATAGTATTGACACTTCGCTTCGGACAGCTCATCACTGACATCAAGTTCCATGTCATTGACGCCAAAACATGTTACAATGTTCTACTCGGTAGACCTTGGTCATACGAGTACAATATCATCCCTTCTACACAACATCAGTAAATGAAGTATTTCAAAGATAGACAAAAGTATACCGTCACGGGAGAGCTCAATACCTTCTTGGTAAATGAGGTACGGAAGTATGAAGATGCAAAATACTTTCAGCCAGGTTTTGAAGTTACCAAAAGATGAATCAAACCAGAAAATAAACAAAAGTCAGTAGCCACCATCCTAGTCTCCGGAAGCGAAAATAAAGAAGACGAACAAATAGTGTGCTCAGGACAACCTCAAATGGAAAGTAATAAACCAGGTCTGTCGGTCCCTGTACTGCTGGGAACTTAGGTACACTAGTAAGCTAATTTTTGAAGATGGCAACATGGATTTCAAAAATTTCTAGTTTGCTAAATTTTCGAAACCATGAATCGAACTAAAGAGTTAGAACTTGTATACAAAAACCTAGTGAGCTAAACTAATCTACTATGTGTAGAATACTCACATCCTCAAGTTTTCTTCAAGTGCTCCGGATCGCGCTTGCAAACCGGTCCTCTTTTGCCGAAGATGATCCACCTAAGGGAAATGATCCAAGCTCCAGCATCGCTTAGCAAAGCAACCGACGCTCCAAGGTCACTAGCAATGGAGTGTGGAGATGTACGAATTTTCCACTATCCTTTTCTCTCATTTCCAAAGCTCAAGTGAGCAACTAAAGAAGGAAGAAGAGGTGAGGAAAACATAGGCATGAGCAAAAATGAGAAAGAATGAAAGATAGAAATGAAGAGAGTAGTAGTATGTAGAAATAGAATGGTTTGCCATTTTACAACCATGCAAAATATCTCACAACATTTTACAATAAACAAATAATGGCCTATTCCTCTCTACAAACCTCTAACCATGCTCATAACACCTCACCCTCCACCTCATTTGCAATTGACTTTCTAAAAAGAAAATCATATAATGAGGTGTCCATCTTCTAGAAGATATTCCGTATAAATACGGAATATAACCCGGTATACGTTTCGAAATACATATACGCGTATTCATATAAAAATACGAATGGCAAAGAGAGAAAATGAATAATGAACAATAATACTAGAATACATATATTAAAATTATATATATAAATTTTTAAATCAAAACTTGATTTAATAATCTGGTTTAATCCTAAACCGCTAGTATTATCAACCGTCCGATTAAAGTCCGTGTAGCCTGAACATATATTTAGTCGGATACATGTATGTACCAACATATGTCATCTACATCATACGTCTGAAGCGGAAAAATCCTCTGTGTGGGACTCTAAAGACTCGTCAATACTCTGGCAATGGGTTTAACCACAAGCACGTCAGCAGCACTAGCTGTACGTAACGGCTACCCAGCTATTGAGTGAAAGGAAGGTCGACGAGCAAACTCATCTGTGCCCCTACTGAGCTTGTCTGTAACAATCTCTGTATAGCCCGATCTGTTCGTCTAACAGTATTGTATATCGGGTCTAGGGGGTGGATAAAATCAGACCCCTAATCACGCGATATTTCGTGTCGGTATGAAGCCCATCACCCACTGAGAAACTACTGATCCAAATCAGTAAATCTCGTCCACCTTGGCCAAGGATTTCTGGTGATGGCCACCTGTGCACAGAGCGATATATACCCACAATACCGAGAGAGACGAATTCCTGACGATCCGCTCACTGCTTCCATGTGGCTCGGGATTGTACCCAACTAAAACCTGTTTGCACGACTCTTTTGAGCCTTTGTAGGGTAGTAATCAAAGCACAGTGGGAACTCACATGAGACAAATAGCGATCTCAGGTCGACAGACTAACATGTACTCATGTCACCTGAGAACTACTATCTGACAATAGGTATAATACCATCTAGCATATTCCCGGCAAGTCAGTCCAGCGTAACTCATAACCCAATGAGCACATGTATACTATCTTAGGTGACTAACTGACACCAATGGCTTGTGAGACCGGCATGTTAGTTATATGTATGCCCTTGAGGCCATTATTGTACATGATTATATATTATAATGGATGCTTGGACATTTATAGAGAGGATTTTCTTGCTCGACATGATAGTATGCTATCTGGCTGCTCTTTATCTTAACATGTACACTTGTATCATTAAGCAGTCTCTCCGTTACATGTTGATAAAGCTCTTAGGATGTGTACTTGACTACTAGGACTATGATGCAGATCATACTAATAGGGCCAGGGTAGTCGGAAAGTACATCCTTTAATTGTTCCTAGTCAAGAGAGTATCGAGACAGGGCATCGATATTCCAGAGTAGACTAGTGTGTACGTTTCTTAACCCTGTATGGGGCGATGGTTGATCCCACAGCCATTGGTGTTTGACATCAAATGTACACAAGTGCTCATTGGAGAATGGGTACACCGAACAGGACTCGCCGAGAACTCATCGATGGTATTATACCTATCGTCAGATAGCAGTTCTCTGGTGACACTGGTACAGGTTAGTCTGTAGACCCGAGATCGTCATAGAGTCTTGTATGATTCCCACTGTGCTTTGATTTCCTCCCTACCACGCTCAAGATAGCATACAAACAGGTGGATTTTGGGTACAGTCCCGAGTCACATAGAGGCAATGAGCGATAGGAGGGGTTTCGTCTCTCCCTGTATTGGGGGTTGATGTTGCGCTATACTCGATTGGCTATAACAGGAATTCCCTGGCCAGGGCTGATGATAAGATTTACTGGCAACTGTTATCAATAGTTTCTCGACCCGTTATGAGCCTCGCATCGGCATGACTTATCAAGTTATTATGGTCTGACGTTTACCACCCCCAGACTCGATATACGACATATCAGACGAAGAGACCGGACTGTATGGTAGTGTTACTTACAGGATTTACGGGAGTTTGGACAGGCTTTCTTGTTGATCTTTTGATCGCTCAATACCTGGGTAGTCGTTACGTCCAGCTAGTACTACTGACTGCTTGTGGGTGACTGATGTGATCATCACCTACTGCTGACGTATTGACGAGTCTTTAGAGTCCTACACAGAGATTTCCTAGCTCAAGCGAAACGAAGTAGGGCACATATGTGATATGTGCGGGACCGAGATTAATAGTGTATGTGATACAGTATTCTAATCTCGCGATATAGGTTATATGTGATATAACCGGATTATTGAATCAAGTGTTGATTCAATAATTTGTTATATGTATATTTGATATACATATAAATGATATTAGTCGGTTATATATGATATAACCAGATTATTAAATCAAGTGTTGATTTAATAATTTAATATATAATTATATATTTGATATATTAATATATATTAACCAATATTAGCTCACTTAAGAATTTCTTTTCGACAAATATATATATATATATATATATATATATATTAATGTATTTACTATTGTGTCATGCTAGATGATACATTAGATATGGGTGTATGAGACTCGCACCAAAATAAAGATTATTTGGGTGATTTAATTATTAAGGGATAAACCAAAATTAGGTGGAAAATATCATGGCTTAAGATACTTGTGGAAACATGTAGAATCCTTGATTTAGTCCACTAATTTTGTTTTACTCTAGATATTTATTAACCCAAACATTATCTTTATCCATGGTTAACTCTCTACTAATATTTCTTGAGATATTTTCTCACCCAAGGGTTCACATTAGTAGATCTCCCCTTCTTTGCTCTCTAGTTTTGAGTGAGGTAAGAAAAGAAAAACAGAAAAATAATTCTAAAGTGAGAAAAATTCCTACTTCATCAATCTATACCGGACTAGCCATTTAGTATAGGTTATTTACTTCACTAATTTCTCAATTAGTGAAGAGATAGCTTGAGTTAAAGATTTCTCAAGGTGGATCATCTTCTGCCTTGAAGATTCTTAAGCAAGCTTGTGCCTTTCACCAAGTAGAGCCTAAGAAGAGTTCGAGGAACCACTACTTGGAGCTAAGGGACTACTACATAGAGCTTTAGAAGTGAAGTACCGATGCACAAAGGTTGTATTCCTATTTCACTTAGTGTAAAGTTATTTTACATGCAATGAAACCCTAATTCTCTAGTTTCATATTACTTAGCACACTAGATTTTTTAAAATTGCATACTCGATACCTCTGGAAACCTAGTAGTCATTGCTAAGGAATGCTTTCATGGTATCAGAGCCAAGCTAGAGCATTAGGAGTTGCCTAAACAACGTTAAATTGTTCGATCGAACTTCGAAAACCCAGAAAACCCTAGTTTCTGTTCGACTTTTCAAAAGTTGGGTTTTTGCAGATTAAAAATATTCAGAAAATCGTGCAGGTTAAATTATAGAGCCATAAGAAATTCGAGCTCCCAAATCCAACAATGAGCCACAGAACCGCGCCCAAACGCTTGTTTGGCCACGGATCCGCCGCAACATTGTGGAATTGTGGGGAGAATTTTCTTGTGCTGCTCCATTTCCTTATTCTGGGTTTTCTGGGCATTTTAAGTGAGACTCAAGTTGTTGAGGTCTCTGTAGTTTCTGGGTATTTGATCAATTGATCGAAATGTTTAACATCGTCTAGATATCTGTGATATGTGATACAATATTTGGAATCCACAATAATTTGTTTTGTGAAAACTAGTTAGTAAATTGTAAATCTAGCAATTTAGTCTCATCGATCGGTTGCCATGGGGTATTGATTCAGATCAAAACTTCGTCGCAATTGTGTATAGCATGCGAACATTTGCCGGGTAACACTACTAGATAGCCATGCCCCCATAGCCCCGACCAAGTGACTGTAGGAGAACACCGTTGCCAAAAGCATCCGTTCGGGTGCTCGCGGCCGCGGTGTTCCGCCAAAGTGCACTTCGTTGACGGTATCGGGGGTGCGGCCGTCTACTAAGTTTCTGACGAGCATTCGATCATTTGTTGGGAATTTTGTTGAATTGCCCGACTGGTTATTGAAAAGTGTTTTCAATTTGAGACTAAAATGTCGAGTTTATAGTGTTAGGCATGAAATCCGAAATATGAGATATTCCGGATTTATGATGTCTAAAGTGGTTGCGGATTCTAATTATTGTAGTTTTCATTTTTTTTCTGCGACCGTAAGTGTAATATGTGATGTATCGTTGGTTTCGTTGCTATACGTCAACGACAATTGGGATACGCATATTTACTTACGTTGATGATATTTGATGTTATGTGTTGCTGTGATATATTATATTGGATCATCGTGATTGAATAGCCGGGGTTTTTTTTTGCGTGAGATGGGAGTTTTTCATTTTCATTCATGTAAAAATTTGTTTGTAATATTCTTTTATTAGGACACTTCCGGGTTGAGGATGATGTCACCATTGATGTATATTATTTACTTTTCCGTATTAGGATTGACCCAAGGTAGGGAGCATAAGTAACCAGATTCTAGAGTCCAGTGGGAGACCATCTCGAGGAGTCGAGACCGGGTCTCCTAACTCTAGAATTGGCGGGGTTGTTTGCCGCTTTCGTAGGGGTCTAGGGATGTGGGTTTGGCTATTCATCACGACCGTAGAATCCGTGTTTTTTACTAGCTTGATTTAAAACACGGACCTCCTAATATATCTTATATTTCATATGTTGACTTTTGCTGCAATATTTTGTGATGAGATCATATAACTGCGTGAGACGAATGCTTTGTATTATATATATGATATATAATAAACGTTGCTTATGTTTTTCATCCACGCTAGCCCTGCCCCCGCTCTGCCGTTAGTTAAGTAACCTAACGGTGCATGACGGGACGTCGTGGTGAATGCGGACGGTATAAGCATGTTAGTTATATGTATGCCCTAGAGGCCATTACTGTACATACGATGTATATTGTAATGGATGCTTGGACATATATAGGGAGGACTTTCTTGCACGACATGATAGTATGCTATCTGGTTGTACTTTATCTTAACATGTACTCTGATTGTCTCTATGTTACATGTTGATAAAGCCCTTAGGATATGTACTCGACTACTGAGAGTATGATGAGATCATACTAGTGGGGCCACGTTAGTCGACGAGTACATCCTATAACTGTTCCTAGTCGAGGGTGTATCGAGACAGGGCATCGATACACCAGAGTAGACTAGCGTATACGCATCTTGACCCATATGATGGGCGATGGATGATCCCATATCCATCGGTGTTTGACATCAAGGATGGTGTACGGGTGCTCAGTAGAGACTGGATACACTGGACGGACTCGCCGAGAACTCCCAGATGGTATTATACCTCACGTCAGATGGCAGTTCTCCGGTGACACTGGTACAGAGTAGTCTGTTGACCCGAGATCGTCATAGAGTCTTGTGTGATTCCCACTGTGCTTTGATTTCCATCATACCATGTCCAAGAGGGCGTGCAAAAAGGTGGCTTTTGGGTACAGTCCCGAATCACATGGAGGCAATGAGCGATAGGAGGGCATTCGTCTCTCCCGGTATAGGGAGTTGATGTTGTGCTGTGTTCGATTGGCTATAACTGGAAATCTCTGGCCAGGTTTGCTGAGATTTATTGGTAAGTGTTATCAGTAGTTTCTCGAACTGTTATAGACCTCATATCGACACGACTTATCAAGCTACTGGGGTCTGACGTTTACCACCCCTAGGCGAGATATACGACATATCAGACGACGAGACCGGACTGTACGAGAGTGTTACTGATTGGATTCATAGGAGAATGTACAGGCTTTCTTGTTGATCTTCTGAGTGCCAATACCTGGATGGCTGTTATGTTTAGCTGACCGCTTGTAGCTTGTAGGTGTTTGATATGATCATTACCTACTGCTGGTGTATTGACGATTCTTTAGAGTCCTACACAGAGGTTTCTTGGCTCGGGCAAAACGGAGTAGGAGCACATATGTGATATGTGCAGGACCGAGGATAATGCGATATGAGATACCGTATTATATTCTCGCGATATCAGCCGGGTCATCGGATCAAGTATTGATTCGATGAATCGGTAAAATGTGATATTAGTCGGTTATATGCGATATAGCCGGATTGTCGGATCAAGTGTTGATTCGATAATTTAATGTATAATAATATATATGATATATTAAATTACATTAACTAATATTAGCTCACTAAAAGATTCTTTTTCTCACTCGGGTAATACATTGATATATATGCGATATATGTTAATTGTATTATTTTATTTTGTTATAATAAATATTATATATGTGATATATAATATTGTAACATGATGTGGTTATTAATGCAACATATTTAGTGGAGATTAAACATGATTAGGGTTTGATTTGGGTTAAGCTTTTCTAGAAGTTTCTAGAAGCTTTCTTTTTTTGTTTTGGAAAAGATATTTTGAAAGATATTTCTTTAACTCAACCCAAACCCTAACCCTAGTTAAATCTCTACAAAGATTTGTTTGACCATGGTTGCATTTCTAACCTTATCATAACTGTCATTATTCATCACAAAAGAATTAATCATTATTATTCATCTTCTTCTTCCTTGAATTCTTCATGGAAAAAGCTTTCTAGTTTTTTCTAAGTGATGATTATGTGTGAGAAAAAAATTATAAATGAGAGCTAAAATCCTACTTCATCATCCTCATCTACCCTTGCCCTTTAGATGGGAGTGTTCACTTTATTTAGTGAGTGTTAGCTTGTGTTAATAAAACTTCAAGGTAGATCATCTTTATTATCGAAGATCGGAAGCAAGCTTGTATCTTTCTCTTCGCGGAGCCTCTCGAGAGTCCGGAACACGATGATCGCAGCGAAGGGAGCACAACACGGAGCTTATGAAGTGAAGGACCGGATCTACAAAGGTTGTAATCCCTCTTACTTAGTGTTAAGGTGTTTAACATACTTGTTTTCGCCTAATCTCTAGTTTAAAGATCCGGCTTTGGGTTGTTCGACACGGCTAAATTTTAAATTAGGCATGGTTGATGCCTCGTAGACCCTTGTGCGTGTGTCTAGCAACCCTACAGTGGTATCAGAGCCAAACTAGAGCTTTAGGCGAAGTTTAAAGTCCGATCGAACCCGGAAATCCCGATATATACCCTTCTCTGGATATTTTTCAAAAATGTGATTTTTTCTGGATTAAAAATACTCAGAAAATTATGCAGGAAAATCTAAGAATTACTGTGAAGTACGGCCCATTAATGCGCTCACGTGACCGCGGAACCGTGGCCAAACCAAGGGTTTGGCGGCGGTTCCGCGGCCAAAATTTTGACTTGGTCTCTGGTACTTCAGGTGATTATTCTTAGGTCCTTTTTAATTGTTCTGGGAACTTTTAATTTATACTCAAGAGTTGAGTTTTCAGGGTTGTATTGGTGACTCGTTGATTCGATCGGATAATTTAACTTTGTTTAATTTTTTCCGGATAATTTTTAGAAACTGTTAAAAAGTTCGAACGGATATCAATTACTCACTTTTTCCCCTATCGGAAAATTTTTAAAAGTTGGATTTTTTCTCGAGTTTGAAACTTTCGGAAAATCGTGCAAGTAACGCGGTGGACCCTCTAAAAGACAACAAACCTTAACTCGATTATGTGACCATCTTGAACTGCCTCTGAACCTTAGGGTTTGGGGCAGTACAACGTTGCCACATGTGAGGCGTTGGCTTGACCCTTCTACGGCTGGACCATTGGTACTGTTGCATATGATGGATATTTTTTGAACTCCGCTCAAGTGTTAAGCTATTTGGGAAATCTTGGGTGTTTGTTTATTCGATTGGAATGTTTAACACTGTCTATTTATCTGGAATGTGATACAATATTTGGAATCCACAAGTAGTTATGAGATAACTAATTTGAATGTTATAAATCTAGCAGTTCAAGCTCATTTGATCGGTTGCCACGGAATTTTGATGTGATCAAAAGTCCGTCGCAATCATGTAGCGTACGCGGATACTCGCCGGGTAAACTTAATAGACAGCCATGCCCCATAGCCCCGACTAAGTGACTGTAGGAGAACACCGTCGCCGAAAGCATCCGTTCGGGTGCTCGCGGCAGCGGTGTTCCGCCTTAGTGCACTTCGTCGACGGCATCCGGGGGTGCGGCCGTCTACTAAAGTTTGCGACGAGCATTCGATCAGGATGTCGGGAATCTTGTTGAATTGCCCGACTTGATATTGAAAAGAGTTTTCGATAATGAGACTAAAATGCGGGGTTTTTAATTGTTAGGCATGCGATGTCTAATGAATTTATTTGGTTAGGCATGCGATGTCTAAGGAGGTTGCGGATTCCAACTATTGTAGTTGTACACTTTCTTTTCTGTGACCGTAAGCGTAGTATGTGGTGTATCGCCGGCTTCGTTGCTATACATCAACGACAATCGGGATACGCATACTTGCTTACGTTGATGATATGAGATATTATGTGTTGCTGTGATATGTTATATTGGATCGTCGTGTTCTGAATAGCCGGGGGTTTTATGTGAGATGAGAGTTTTTTTCTTTTTCATTCATGTAAAATTCATTGTATGTAATATTCTTTTATTGGGGTACTTCCGGGCTGAGAATGATATCACCATTGTATATTATTTACTTTTCCGCATTAGGTAGACCCAAGGCGGGGAGCACAAGTAACCTGGTTGTAGGGTCTAGTGGGAGACCATCTCGAGGAGTCAAGACCGGGTCTCCTAACCCTAGAATTGGCGGTGTTACTTGCCGCTCTCGTAGGGATCTAGGGATGTGGGTTTGGCAATTCATCGCGACCGTGGAATCCGTGTTTTATACAGACTCGTACTAAAACACGGACGTCCTAGTATATCCAATATTTCATATATGTTCTTCTGCTGCAATGTTCTGTGATGAGATCATGTTACTGCCTGAGACGAATGTTTATATTATATATATGAGATATATGTTATATTGCAGATTTCTTTTCAAATGTGATGCTTTTGAAGCATAATAAAATGAGACTTCATTAATGAGATTAATGAAATAAAAGAAATCTAAAGATGTTGTAGAATCTTGTTTAAAAACTGATAGCTCTAGTTCTTGCTTTGCATAGCGGTGTTCCTTGTAGAACATCCAGCACCTTATTCGATAAGGAAAGAGCTAAGATCCCTTCACCGGGAGTGACCTCTTTAGTGAAACTAGCAGATGCTACAAACTCAGTTTGTCTTTTCATTGCTTCTATAGTTCTTGCTTTGCATAGTGGTATTTGTGAAATATCTTGCACCTTATTCGATGAGGAAAGCGCCGACGATCCCTTCACCGGGAGTGACCTCTTTAGCAAAACTAGAAAAGCCTCAAAAACACTCCATTTAAAATCACTCGATTCTACAACGATATAAAGTTCATTACGCAAAGGGTTTTCTTAAAAACCTGTCATAGCTCTCCGTCATTTCAGATAAGTAGTTTTTAGTATACGTGCTGTGTTTATTGACTTAGTCAAGGCGTATTGTGCGGTAGCTGATTAGTGCTTATCTGCAAAGCATATGATGCGATTGGGTTAGGGTAGTCATGCGGCCTTGTTGACTCAGTCAAGGGTCGTGTGGGTGGGTTTAATTCAATCGGTAAATGACGGGTTGAACTTTACTTACGGTCTATGGTTTGTTGACTTAGTCAAGGTCATAGATCACTTGGGGTAAAATATTATCGGAAATTTCAAGTGTTGAAATTTACAATGAGATTGCATACCTTCTATGAGATAGTTGGATCCCGATACCCGCTGCGAGTAAGAGTTACTCCTGGGAGAGTTTTACACATTACAATTAGCCGATCAAGTAGGTGTCTAGAAAGGTGTCAACGGGGTTACGCCCCTGGGAAAATGAGGTTTATTTTAATTAGGTCCGTGCGAAAGCACGGGGAACCTCCTTCAAAGTACCGGCACTGGCCTGGCTGAAAGATTGGAGAACTTGTAGAGTGTAATTAATCCCGGCTAGTCTTTCATTTTAGGGTTTGAAGGAAGATTTGACTGAAACGGTGGGAGACATCCTGATTAGATAAATTGATAACCAATCTAATCTTGTAAAAGCTCACGCTGAGTGTTTTCTTCTCTCTCTCTCTTCTGGTTACGACTATGTCACGCCTTAATCAAGATAATAATACGGATGTATTGACCGAACCCGCTTGTTATACTGCGCTAGGGAACGTTGGTCACGCTCCAACTTATAATTGTTATAAGACAGAGCAGGAAATAGGGGATTACCAGAATTCCCGTGCCGCCCAAACGAAGAAAGTGCATGCTGATGCATCTTCTTCGGGTGTGTTCATTACAGAGAACTGTTTCTCGGTATCCTTTACGTCCTGGGTATTTGATACCGGATCAGGATCCCACATATGTAATTTGTTACATGGGCTACAGATAGGTAGAAAACTGAGAACGGGTGATAAGTTTCATGAGATAGAAACGGTGCAAGTGTTGCAGCCAAGTCTGTTGGTCACTATCACCCTGTATTACCAGAATACATTGATTCTGAACGAATGTTATTAGATACCGAACCTGATATACAACTGTAAGTCCGTGTTGCCCATCCCGGTGCTTACGGGAGGCGGAAAACATAATAAAAAACGGATTTTTAATGACTTAGGCAACATGGACTATGCTTGTGAGGATCTTTGCTAAACATAAACTAGCTAACTCTAACTACAAAGTAGCTAAGTGATGAAAGGTTATACCTTTGGTCTTTAGTCCTTCTCTCCTTGCTCCTAGGTATGGTAGAAAGAGTTCACCTTGCTTGTCTTCTCCCGTCAAAGAAAGATCCACTTGAAAGCCACCACCTTTAGCTTCAACTCCAAGCTAGGAGTAACTAGAGTGCAAGAAATGCTAAGACTTGAACCCTAGAAGTGAGAAGAGAAGATCAAGAGAGGGTTTTTCTCAAGCTTTTTGTTTCTCAACACATGAGAGGGAGAGAGCTTGAGGGAGAGGATGAGCAAGAGAGAGAAATGAAATGATAGAATGAGAAAATAATAAAGCTCTTCTCACTAATATGTGTGAATTAATTTAATTGAATAATTAGCTAGATAATTATCATGGTAAATCATGACATGACCATTATCATTTCAAATTGCAAAGATCAAAAAGCATCTTCCAAAAGAAATTATGATGGTCAAAGTGTCAACCTTGGTCAACAAGTCAAAGAAGTCAAAAGGTCAATAACCACAACCATGGATAATTATCAAACTAATTACTAATTAACAATAACACACACATAAATATTAGGGTTAATAAAATGACAATAGCCATTAACCCTAATCAAGGTCCTCTCCCTCAATCTCAAGCAACTGTGCATACGCACCCGCATTCGTGATCCGAGGAACACGAACACAATGAGAAAAACCAATCTCTAATCATATACTAGGATCCGGCTTAAACCAAAGCCCGCTATTATAAACTGTCCGGACAGCAAACGTGCACAAGTGCGCGGATGCGAACGAACCCTGTCGCAAAACCATGCGACCTCTACTCTTTTTGCCTAAAGGCGAATAGCTCTCTGTGTGGGACTCTAAAGACTCGACACTACGCTGGCAGTGGGTTTAACCACAGACCGCAAGCGGCACTAGCTGAACGTAACGGTCCCCAGGTAGATGTCGATAAGAAGACTGACGAGGTGAACCCCATCTGCACTCCTACTGAGCCTGTATGTGACAATCTCCGTACAGTCCGGTCTGTTCGTCTGATACATCGCATGGCGGGCCTAGGGGGGCGGTGAACGTCAGTCCCCTAATAGCGGTACAAGTCGTGTCGGAGTGTAGCCCAGAACACCCTGAGATAACACTGGAAACCTACCAGTATATCTCGCTTGCCCTGGCCAGGGACTACTCGTGTAATGGCTCTCCTGGACACAGCGCGATGTCAACCCCCAATACCGGGAGAGACGAATCCTGTCTAACCGTCACTGCCTCCAAGTGCTTCGGGACTGCACCCAAAAACTACCTGTTTGCACAGCTTCTTTGAGCCGTGGTAGGGTAGTAATCAAAGTGCAGTGGGAACACACTCGAGGCGAAGTGACAGTGTCAAGTCAGCGGACTAAGCTGTACTCATGTCACCTGGGAACTGATAACTGACGATAGGTATATTACCAACCAACAGTTCCCGATGAGTCCTGTCCAGTGTACTCGTAACCTAACGAGCACCCGCATACTATCCCAAGTACGACGTACTCACGGCTGTGGGACAGACCGTCTCCCACACTGGGATGAGAAGCGCATACGCTAGTCTACTCCGGAGTATCGATGCCCTGTCTCGATAGTCCAACGACCAGGGACCTGTATAAGGATGTGCTTATAGATTACCCAGCTCCCACGAGTGCGAGCGCCATCACAACGCTGGTAATCAAGCAAAGATCCTAAGGGCTCTACTAATATGTATACCAGCAATATGTTAAAAGAAACACATGCACATATTAAAGCAGAGACAAACCAAGTAGCATACTACCATTTCGAGCAAGATTGTATATACAACTGTGAATATCCCAAGCTTCCATTAAGTAATATACAAACTAGTATGATACAGTAATGGCCTCTAGGGCATATACACTAACAATCTCCCACTTGCACTAAGGCCATGTACTGGCGTATCGAAGACCTATCATCTCGATCAGCCGCTCGAACTGAGTCTGGGGTAGGGCCTTCGTGAATGGATCTGCTGTGTTATCCTCTGATGCAACTCTCCGGACCTCGATCTCCTGGCGATCTACGATCTCCCTGATCAGGTGATACCGCCTTAAGATGTGTCTGGATTTCTGATGGGACCTGGGTTCCTTCGCTAAAGCTATAGCCCCGTTGTTGTCGCAATACAGAGGTATTGGGTCAACAATGGACGGAACCACCTGAAGTTCTTTCAAGAACTTCCTCATCCAGACAGCTTCTTTTGCGGCATCAGATGCAGCGATGTATTCCGCTTCCATAGTCGAGTCAGCAACGGTTTCCTGTTTGGAGCTCTTCCAACACACCGCCCCTCCATTGAGGGTAAAGACAAAACCCGACATGGACTTGGAATCATCCTTGTCACTCTGGAAGCTGGAGTCAGCAAAGGCCTCAACCTGCAGGTCTTTTCCGCCATACACCAAGAACATCTCCTTAGTCCTTCTCAGGTACTTGAGAATGTTCTTTACTGCTATCCAATGTTTCTCCCCAGGGTTTGACTGATACCTGCTTACCACACTCAGTGCATAAGCCACATCCGGTCTGGTACACAACATCGCATACATTATAGAGCCTACCGCAGAAGCGTAGGGTATAATAGACATGCGATCCCTCTCCAAATCAGTCTTGGGAGACATCTCTTTGGAGAGGGTGATCCCGTGACAAGCCGGTAGATTACCGCGCTTGGAATCTTCCATACTGAATCTCTTCAGTATGGTGTCGATGTACCTGGACTGCGAGAGTCCTAATATCCTCTTGGATCTGTCACGGTAGATCCGGATACCCAGAATGTAGGAGGCATCACCCAGGTCTTTCATGGAGAACCTGTGTGACAAGAACCCCTTGACAGATTGTAGCATAGGAATGTCATTTCCTATTAAGAGAATGTCATCCACGTATAAAACGAGGAATACTACAGTTCTCGCTACAAATCTATAATAGATGCATGGTTCATCTGGATTTTTGATAAAGCCAAATTCTTTGACCGTCTCATCAAAACAGATGTTCCAACTCCGCGATGCCTGCTTGAGTCCATAAATGGACTTGAGCAACTTGCACACCTTTCCGCTGCTCCCACCCTGAATGAAACCCTCTGGCTGGTCCATATAGACACACTCCTCTAAATGACCATTTAGAAAAGCTGTCTTTACGTCCATCTGCCAAATCTCATAATCGTGGAAAGCAGCGATGGCAAGAAGGATCCGAATGGATTTCAGCATAGCTACTGGAGAAAAGGTTTCGTCATAGTCCAAACCAGGTCGCTGACGAAAACCCTTTGCTACCAGTCTAGCTTTATAGGTCTCAACCTGTCCATCTACACCAATCTTCCTTTTGAAGATCCACTTGCATCCTACGGGTTTTACCCCGTCTGGAACAATGTCCAACGTCCATACCTTGTTGGTGTACATGGACTCCATCTCGGTCCGCATTGCATCCAGCCATTTTACCGAGTCGACGCTCTGAATGGCTTGCTGGAAGCTAGTAGGCTCATCACAATCCAGGATGCAGTCTTCTCTATCCCCGTCAATGAGAAAACCGTAGTATCTCTCGGGCGGATGAGACTGCCTACTACTCCTGCGGAGTGGCATAGGAATGTCCTGTTCTTTTGAACCTTCTGGTTCCACTAAACTTTCAGTAGTAGTTTGTGGTTCTGGAATTTCTTCCAGTTCTATTGTGCTCCCACTTATTTCTTTTTCTATGAACTGATGTTCTAGAAAGTGGGCATTGCGAGAAACAAGGACTTTTTGTTCCTCTGCGTAATAGAAAAGATACCCCCTGGAGTTCTTTGGGTATCCCACAAACTTGCACAGTACTGAGCGTGCCTCGAGCTTGTCCACATGCTGCTTTTTGACATAAGCTGGACATCCCCAAATCTTCAAGTATTGAAGATAGGGTTTCTTCCCACTCCATAACTCATATGGTATGGTAGGCACAGTCTTAGTGGGAACACGGTTCAAAAGATATGCAGCTGTTTCTAGCGCATATCCCCAGAATGATCGCGGTAACTCAGCGTTACTCATCATGGACCGTACCATATCCAATAGGGTTCGGTTCCGTCTCTCCGATACACCGTTATGTTGCGGAGTGTATGGAGGAGTATGCTGAGAGAGAATTCCATTCTCTTTTAAGTAATTCAGGAATTCGGCACTTAAGTATTCTCCTCCTCGATCCGATCTTAGGATCTTGATACTTTTGCCTGTTTGTTTTTCTACTTCATTCTTATATTCCTGGAACTTATCAAAAGCTTCGGATTTATGCTTCATTAAGAAGACATGTCCGAATCTTGAGAAATCATCCGTAAAAGTTATGAAGTAAGAAAAACCGCTTCGCGCATGTGTAGACATTGGACCGCACACGTCGCTGTGTACGAGTCCCAAGAGCTCGCTCGCTCTTTCTCCGTGTCCAGAAAACGGAGCCTTTGTCATCTTTCCTTTGAGACAGGATTGACAAGTTGCATACGATTGATATTCGAACGAATCTAAATATCCTTCAGTATGTAACTTAGTCAATCTTCTCTCGTTGATGTGACCCAGTCTACAATGCCATAAGAAAGTTTTATTAATTTCTGGAGACTTTCTTTTGTGTGTATTCTGGATATTGAAAATCTGTGGTTGGTTTAAAACGTATATACCGTTGTTCAATGTACCTGACCCAATCAACACTTGATTAAGGTGAATGTTCACTACATTACTTACAAATGCAAATTCATAACCTTCTTTAGATAATAAAGATACAGAAATGATATTACAGGTTGCATTTGGTACATAATAACAACTACGCAAAACCAAAAAGTGTCCATCTGATAATCCCAGGTGATAGTCCCCCACGGCCTCAGCATCCATGCTAGCACCGTTCGCAACTCTGAGGGTCATGTCACCTGCCTTCAAAACTCTACGCTTTCTCAACGCCTGTAAAGAATTACAGATATGAGATCCTGATCCGGTATCCAATACCCAGGAATTAGAGTTTATTGATAGACAATTTTCAATAACATACACACCTGAAGCTGAAGCTGCAACTCGCTTCAAATCCTGTGTTCTGGCTTTCCAAGCCTTGCAATCTTGTTTCCAGTGACCACTTTTGTGACAATAGAAGCATTCTTCCTTCCCCACCAGCTTCCCCGCTACCTTTGTTGCTTTACCCTTTCCCTTCGTATCCACTTTACCGACACCGCCTCTTGGTTTGGCGGGGGCTTTCTTCTTCTTGCCCTTGGCTTTTGCCCTGGACCTAGAAGAGGAAGATCCTCCTACAAACAAAGTGGATGTCTCCCTACCCTTCTGTAGGGTGCCCTCAGCAGTCCTCAACATGTTCAGAAGCTCGGCAAGTTCAACCTCCTTTCCTTGCATGTTGAAGTTAAGAATGAACTGGGCGTAAGTGGAAGGAAGGGACTGGAGAATCAAATCGGTATAGAGTTCATTCTCCAACGTGGTCCCAAGGTCTGCGAGCTCCTCTATGTAGCCGATCATCTTAAGCACGTGGTCCGCTACCGATGATCCGACGGCCAACCTTGCCGAAAAGAGCTTCTTCGACACTTCGTATCTAGCGATACGAGACTGCTCTCCATACAGTTCTTTTGTATGGAGAAATATGGACTCTAGGTCCATATTCTCGTGCCTCCTCTGATGGTCGTTGTCCATCGAGGCTAGTACGAGGCATCTGGCCCTCGCGCAATCTATCTCCCATGTCTTACGGATTTCAACATCCGCGACGCTGGAGGTGGGACCTGGGACAGGGGGAGCTTTGGTGGTAAGTATATACCCCAGCTTGTCATAAGTGATAGCCATCTTGACATTCCTGAGCCAATCTTTGTAGTTTGGCCCTGTCAATATGTTTTTATCTAATAGTAACTTAAGTCCGGTCATCTTGAATGGTCGCTGCAATTAGGAGAGAGAAAAGAAACACTTTAGCATGATGCTCTTGCAAGTTTAGAGTGGTTTTTAGTTTGTCTAAACTGGATGGCTCCCACTATCTCTCGAATCCCTTCTCAAACCGTAAAGAAAAGGATTAGCCGGGATCATTCTCACCGTACAATACTTGCTTAACCGTTCAGCCAGGCCAGTGTCGGTACTTCGAGGGAGGTTTTCCAACGCTTTCGCGAAGTTCCTTAATTAAGTAACCTCTTTTCTCTGTGGGCGTAGCCCCGCTAACACCTTTCTAGGCACCTACTAGGTTTATAGCATTGATCGTTAAGTGAGAGTTTTCCCGAGGAGTAGCATATACTCACAGTAGGATCGGGATCCAAATATCATCGCGTGATAAAGCCGAAGGAATCCTACCAGAATTATCACACTCCAAATGGTATGCAACGCTAGCAAGTTTCAGTACTTATGAAACTCCCGATGTGGATTTTTGCCCCATGCTCTTATGACCTTGGCGTGAGGTCAAAATGTCATAAGTCACATGTCAAGTTCTTCCCATCATTATCCTGGTTAATTTGAACCCACCCGTACCTACCCTTGACGTAGGTCAAAACGGCAGTACGACTGTCTCAAATCAACGCATTCTATCTATGCAACGGATAAATATCCGGTAGCTACCAATCACTATGCCTTGGCGTGAGGTCAAAATACATAGCTTGAATACTACCGAATATTTAACCGAAATGATGGAGGGCTACGGATGGTTTTGGCGAAACCGTGAACGTAGTGAACTTGATATAATCGATGGAACGAGATAGCTTTTAAAAAGAGTGGTTCAAGCTCCGCGTTTAAAAGTTTAGTTTTGAAAAGAACCGAGTGGTTTTCAAAGTGTTCCAATCGACTTTTACTTGGTTTATTTCTTGCATTAGTTCTTTTAATGCGTCCCATCATTTAATCCTACCATTGCAGAAAACAACCAAAATATGACGTACGCTTATGCCATTCGCATTCGCCACGGGGCCCCGTCATCACCCGTTAGGTTACTTAACTAACGACAGAGCGGGGGCTGGGCTAGCGCGGCTGTAAAACATAAGCAACGCCTAAATAGTTATTATATATAAATATATAGCAATGATAGACATTACAGATCACAGATGAATACATTGGATATACTAGGAATCCGCAATGCGTTCGAGCCTGCAACGCAAAGCGGATTACACGGTCGCGGTGAATAGCCAATACCCCACCCAAGACCCCTACGGGTGCGGCAAACTACCCGCCAAGCACCCGAAGCGAAGCAACCTCCCTCACCACCGTGAGTAGGCCACTCGGCACTTCGAGATACCCGGTAGTTTGTGCACCCCCTCCATGGGTCTATCCTAAGAGCAAAAACAGTAAAAAGAATTATACAATGACGGCTACAACCCCGACCCGGTTGTGCGGCCATACAAAGAATATTATTACATCAATTTACATGTTACAAATGAATGAAAGAAAAACAACGCTCATCTCACATCCACCCCGGCCATTCACCCGCGACAATCCAATCCATTCATATCCACAAACCAATAACAATCACAGATCATGTATAACCCCGACTAATCGTCTTATAGCGATTAGCCGACGTTCAATACATGCAAGCATTACAGATATAACCGATGTAGTTAAAGTGTAGTGAAGTTCCGAAAAATACGGATTTATAGGCCCCCAAAAGTAAATTTTAGTTCTGGAAAATCTGGGCACAAATAATATATCCTAAAAATCCTAAAACCAACCCAGAAACATACTGCACCAAAAAAGATACAGAGAGGGGACAAGATGGCCGCGCTTCCGCGGCAAGAGCTTCCTTATGCCGCGGAAGCGCGGTCCTCTAGACTCCTCTCTGGTTCGTCTTTGGTGGTGTTTCACACAAAACCCTGAGATAATTTTTGAAGTATAACGTTTTTCATTTTGACCAGAAAAAAAAATAACAGAAACTAGGGTTTTTCGAGTTAGGTTTTTCGATTTTCCGGTTTCGAAACTTCGTTACACTTAACTACTTAGCTAGTTTAGGTTTAGTTAGGCTCTGATACCACTGTAAGTCCGTGTTGCCCATCCCGGTGCTTACGGGAGGCGGAAAACATAATAAAAAACGGATTTTTAATGACTTAGGCAACATGGACTATGCTTGTGAGGATCTTTGCTAAACATAAACTAGCTAACTCTAACTACAAAGTAGCTAAGTGATGAAAGGTTATACCTTTTGTCTTTAGTCCTTCTCTCCTTGCTCCTAGGTATGGTAGAAAGAGTTCACCTTGCTTGTCTTCTCCCGTCAAAGAAAGATCCACTTGAAAGCCACCACCTTTAGCTTCAACTCCAAGCTAGGAGTAACTAGAGTGCAAGAAATGCTAAGACTTGAACCCTAGAAGTGAGAAGAGAAGATCAAGAGAGGGTTTTTCTCAAGCTTTTTGTTTCTCAACACATGAGAGGGAGAGAGCTTGAGGGAGAGGATGAGCAAGAGAGAGAAATGAAATGATAGAATGAGAAAATAATAAAGCTCTTCTCACTAATATGTGTGAATTAATTTAATTGAATAATTAGCTAGATAATTATCATGGTAAATCATGACATGACCATTATCATTTCAAATTGCAAAGATCAAAAAGCATCTTCCAAAAGAAATTATGATGGTCAAAGTGTCAACCTTGGTCAACAAGTCAAAGAAGTCAAAAGGTCAATAACCACAACCATGGATAATTATCAAACTAATTACTAATTAACAATAACACACACATAAATATTAGGGTTAATAAAATGACAATAGCCATTAACCCTAATCAAGGTCCTCTCCCTCAATCTCAAGCAACTGTGCATACGCACCCGCATTCGTGATCCGAGGAACACGAACACAATGAGAAAA
This sequence comes from Agapanthus africanus, assembly GCA_030015575.1. Lineage (NCBI taxonomy): Eukaryota > Viridiplantae > Streptophyta > Magnoliopsida > Asparagales > Amaryllidaceae > Agapanthus > Agapanthus africanus. The sequence continues at coordinate 167,322,749 of CM057337.1, forward strand.
ACCAATCTCTAATCATATACTAGGATCCGGCTTAAACCAAAGCCCGCTAGTATAAACTGTCCGGACAGCAAACGTGCACAAGTGCGCGGATGCGAACGAACCCTGTCGCAAAACCATGCGACCTCTACTCTTTTTGCCTAAAGGCGAATAGCTCTCTGTGTGGGACTCTAAAGACTCGACACTACGCTGGCAGTGGGTTTAACCACAGACCGCAAGCGGCACTAGCTGTACATAACGGTCCCCAGGTAGATGTCGATAAGAAGACTGACGAGGTGAACCCCATCTGCACTCCTACTGAGCCTGTATGTGACAATCTCCGTACAGTCCGGTCTGTTCGTCTGATACATCGCATGGCGGGCCTAGGGGGGCGGTGAACGTCAGTCCCCTAATAGCGGTACAAGTCGTGTCGGAGTGTAGCCCAGAACACCCTGAGATAACACTGGAAACCTACCAGTATATCTCGCTTGCCCTGGCCAGGGACTACTCGTGTAATGGCTCTCCTGGACACAGCGCGATGTCAACCCCCAATACCGGGAGAGACGAATCCTGTCTAACCGTCACTGCCTCCAAGTGCTTCGGGACTGCACCCAAAAACTACCTGTTTGCACAGCTCCTTTGAGCCGTGGTAGGGTAGTAATCAAAGTGCAGTGGGAACACACTCGAGGCGAAGTGACAGTGTCAAGTCAGCGGACTAAGCTGTACTCATGTCACCTGGGAACTGATAACTGACGATAGGTATATTACCAACCAACAGTTCCCGATGAGTCCTGTCCAGTGTACTCGTAACCTAACGAGCACCCGCATACTATCCCAAGTACGACGTACTCACGGCTGTGGGACAGACCGTCTCCCACACTGGGATGAGAAGCGCATACGCTAGTCTACTCCGGAGTATCGATGCCCTGTCTCGATAGTCCAACGACCAGGGACCTGTATAAGGATGTGCTTATAGATTACCCAGCTCCCACGAGTGCGAGCGCCATCACAACGCTGGTAATCAAGCAAAGATCCTAAGGGCTCTACTAATATGTATACCAGCAATATGTTAAAAGAAACACATGCACATATTAAAGCAGAGACAAACCAAGTAGCATACTACCATTTCGAGCAAGATTGTATATACAACTGTGAATATCCCAAGCTTCCATTAAGTAATATACAAACTAGTATGATACAGTAATGGCCTCTAGGGCATATACACTAACAACAACATCATATAAGTCTCTTTATTAGTAAAGAAAGGATATAATTTTGTATTGTTGGATAATATTTTGAACATTTCCTATATCAAGAGTTGATCGGTTCAGCCACGTTATCTAAAAGCATAGACGTTCTAAATCAAACCACAGTTCTTAATGTACAGAACACACACAAGAGGAAGAGTTCATAAATGAACGAATCCTTTTTGAGGTATTGTAGACTAGGTCATATCAATGCGATTCGACTAGCTCAAGTTACATATAGATGCATATTTAAATTAGTTTGAATCTATATCTTGTGAAACTTGCCGGTCATGTCACAGAGATAAGATGACCACAGCTCCGTTTATTGGAAACAAAGAAAAAGTTAGTGAACTCTTGGGATTGATACATGCTGATGTATGAAAGTCCCCTGTCTACAAATACCAGGACTGGTTTTTTATACTTCATTACATTCACTGATGATCTCTCAAGATTCAGACATATGTTCCTGTTGAAACACAAGTCCGAAACTTTTGAGATATTCAATGAATATAAGTTAGAAGTAGAGAACCAAAAAAACGGGTATAAGTATTATGTCCTTTGATGAGATCAAGGAGGAGAATACTAGAGCACGGAGATTCCTGGACTATTCTAAAGGAGAATGAGATTCTCTCTCAGCATTACTCCTCCGTATACACCACAGCACATAGGTGTATCGGGGCGGAGCAATCACACCCTATTAGATATAGTGAGCTCTATGATGAGTACTACTGAGTTTCCTATTTCCTTTTTGGGAGTTATGCACTTGAGAAGCTGCATACCTATTGAATAGGGTTCAAATCAAATCAGTTGCCTACCACTTCATATGTGATATGGAAAGAGAAGAGCCCATATCTTAAGTTTGTTAAGATTTGGGGTTGTTCGGCCTATGTCTAAAAAGAAAAATCCGGACAAGCTCGAGGCAAAGTCAGATCTGTGGAAGTTTGTTGGATATCCCAAGCATACGCAAGGGAATATTTTCTACCAAACCGAGGAACAAAAGATGATTTGTTTCTCAACATGCCACCTTTGTGAAAGGGAATTTCTTGTGGAAAATTAGTGGTCATGAGGTAGAATTGGAAGGAGTTCCAGCTATACAAACTACAGCAGATGATTTGGTAGAACCAAAGAATTCAATAGTTGCCAACGAACCTCAGCCTCTCCGCCGATCTAGTAGGGCTCCTCACCCACCTGAGAGATACTTCGGTTTCTCTATGACAGTGGGAGAGAGGATTGCATCATGAGATGATGACCCAACTAGTTTCGAGCTGGCCATCAGGAATGGGACTCTGTAAGAATGGCTGGACGCTTAGCGATCTGAGATGGAATCCTTATACACCAACAAAGTATGGACTTTGGTTGCTTTATCTGAAGGGTTAAATCCCCATTAGGAGCAAGTATATCTTGAGAAGATTACTTGGTGTACATGGAAAAGTTGAGACTTTCAAAGCAATGCTTAAGTCCATCCAGATCCTACTTGCCACTGCTACATACCATGACTGCGATATCTGGTGGTTGGGTGTCATGACTGCTTTTCTAAATGATGTTTTAGAAGAGAGCGTCTATAAGTACACAGCCAAAGTGCTTCGTAGACAGTGGGAGCAGCGGAAACGTGTGCAAGATGCTTTATAGGATAAAGCAGGCATCGCGGAGTTGGAACATCTGTTTTGATGTGGTAGTCAAAGAGTTTGACTTCATCAAAATGGTAGATGAACCTTGTATATACAAAAAGGTAGTAGAGAGTATGGAGGTGATCCTCGTAGAGTACGTGGATGACATACTCTTGATAGGGAAGGAGTTTCCTATGCTACGCTCTGTCAATCTCCGCTTATCACAAGGATTCTCTATATAGGATCAAAGTGATACCTCCTAAATCTTGGGTTTTGGATCTATGAGATAGATCTGATTGGATGTTAGGATTCTTACTAATTGTAGTGAGATGGAATCAATAGATCCTGGGGAGAATCACTGGAAAAGTTCTAGGGTGATAAGGACGACTGAATGTCAGTCGCAGGCATTGTCTTTGCCCTCAGTGGAGGGACGGTATGTTGGAAGAGTTCCAAGCTAGATACCGTGACTTACTAGACGATTAAAAGCAAGATACATCGTTACCAAGGATGCTACCAAAGAGGCGGTCTGGATATATATATATAAGTTCATGAGATGAACTTTGTTCCTATCATTGTGTGACAATGGAGTTGTGGCTTATGCCAAGGAACCCCCGTCCCATCAGAAATCCAGATATAATTTTTAGGCAGTATCACCTGATCAAGGAGATGATTGATCTCCAGGGAGATCGAGGTTAGGAGAGTAAACACGGAGGACAACAGTGCGGATCCACTCACAAAGGCCTTTTTTCCAGTAGAGACTATTATGGGATGGTTGAGTATGAGATACTTCAACCACAGCTAATTGTTGGGTATGTGATACCACAACAGATGGCCTTAGTGCAAGTAGGAGATTGTTAGTTATATGTATGTCCTAGAGGCCATTACTGTACATACGATGTATATTGTAATGGATGCTTGGACATATATAGGGAGGACTTTCTTGCTCGACATGATAGTATGCTATCTGGTTGTATTTTATCATAACATGCACTCTTATAGTCTCTATGTTACATGTTGATAAAGCCCTTAGGATATGTACTCGACTACTGGGAGTATGATGAGATCATACTAGTGGGGCCACGTTAGTCGACGAGTACATCCTCTAACTATTCCTAGTCGAGGGTGTATCGAGACAGGGCATCGATACAACAGAGTAAACTAGCGTATACGCATCTTGACCCATATGATGGGCGATGGATGATCTCATATCCATCGGTGTTTGACATCAAGGATGGTGTACAGGTGCTCAGTAGAGACTGGGTACACTGGACGGACTCGCCGAGAACTTCCAGATGGTATTATACCTCACGTCAGATGGCAGTTCTCCGGTGACACTGGTACAGAGTAGTCTGTTGACCCGAGATCGTCATAGAGTCTTGTGTGATTCCCACTGTGCATTGATTTCCATCATACCACGTCTAAGAGGGCGTGCAAAAAGGTGGCTTTTGGGTACAGTCTCGAATCACATAGAGGCAATGAGCGATAGGAGGGGATTCGTCTCTCCCGGTATAGGGAGTTGATGTTGTGCTGTGTTCGATTGGCTATAACTGGAAATCCCTGGTCAGGGTTGCTGAGATTTATTGGTAAGTGTTATCAGTAGTTTCTCGAACTGTTATAGACCTCATATCGACATGACTTATCAAGCTACTGGGGTCTGACGTTTACCACCCCTAGACGAGATATGCGACATATCATACGACGAGACCGGACTGTACGGGAGTGTTACTGATTAGATTCGTAGGAGAATGTACAGGCTTGCTTGTTGATCTTCTGAGTGCTCAATACCTGGGTGGCTGTTACGTTTAGCTGACCGCTTGCAGCTTGTGAGTGTTTGATATGATCATCACCTACTGCCGGCGTATTGACGATTCTTTAGAGTCCTTCACAGAGGTTTCTTGGCTCAGGCAAAACGGAGTAGGAGCACATATGTGATATGTGCAGGACCGAGGATAATGCGATATGAGATACCGTATTATATTCTCGCGATATTTGATATCAGCCGGGTCATCGGATCAAGTGTTGATTCGATGAATCGGTAAAATGTGATATTAGTCGGTTATATGCGATATAGCCGGATTGTCGGATCAAGTGTTGATTCGATAATTTAATTTATAATAATATATATGATATATTAAATTACATTAACTAATATTAGCTCACTAAAAGATTCTTTTTCTCACTCGGGTAATACATTGATATATATGTGATATATGTTAATTGTATTATTTTATTTTGTTACAATAAATATTATGTATGTGATATATAATATTGTAACATGATGTGGTTATTAATGCAATATGTTTAGTGGAGATTAAACATGGTTAGGGTTTGATTTGGGTTAAACTTTTCTAGAAGTTTCTATAAGCTTTCTTTTTTTGTTTTGGAAAAGATATTTTGCAAGATATTTCTTTAACTCAACCCAAATCCTAGCCCTAGTTAAATCTCTACAAAGGTTTGTTTGCCCATTGTTGAATATGTATGCCCTAGAGGCCATTATTGTATAATACTAGTTTGTATAATACATTTTGGTGGCTTGGGATATATATATACGGGTTTACGACAGTCTTGCTCGATATAGTAGTATGCTACTTGGTTTGTTTCTATCTTAATATGTGTATATGTTTCTTTTAACATATCGCTAAAAACATATTGATAGAGCCCTTAGGATTTTTGCTTGACTACCGGCGTTGTGATGGCGATCACATTAGTGGGGGCTAGGTAGTCTATAAGCACATCCTTATTTTGGTCCCTAGTCGTAGGATTATCGAGACAGGGCATCGATACTCCAGAGTAGATTGGTGCACACGCTTCTCTTCCCAGCAGGGGAGATGGTCTGTCCCACAGCCATTAGTACGTCGAACTGGAGATAGTACGCAGGTGCTCGTTAGGTTACGAGTATACTGGACAGGACTCGTCGGGAACTGTTGGTTGGTATTATACCTATCGTCAGTTAACAGTTCCCAGGTGACATGAGTACAGCTTAGTCCGCTGATTTGACACTGTCACTTCGCCTCGAGTGTGTTCCCACTGTTCTTAGATTACTACCCTACCACGGCTCTACTGAGTCGTGCAAACAGGTAGTAATTGGGTGCAGTCCCCAAGCACTTGGAGGCGTGACGGTTAGACAGGATTCGTCTCTCCCGGTATTGGGAGTTGATATCGCGCTGTGTCTAGGAGAGCCATTACACATAATGGTCCCTGGCCAAGGCAAGCGAGATTTGCTGGTAGTGTTACCAGTAGTTTCTCAGGGTGTTTTGGGCTACACTCCGACACGACTTGTACTTCTTTTAGGGGACTGATGTTTACCACCCCCATAGGCCCGACATGCGATACTCTCAGACGAACAGACCGGACTGTACGGAGATTGTCACATTCAGGCTCAGTAGGAGTTCGGATGGGTTCACCTCATCAGTCTTCTTGTCGGCATCTACCTGGGGACCGTTACGTACAGCTAGTACCGTTTGCGGCCTGTGGTTAAACCCACTGCCAGCGTAGTGTCAAGCCTTTAGAGTCCCACACAGAGAGTTACTCGCCTTTGGGCAAAACTGAGTAGAGGTCGCATGGTTTTGCGACAGGGTTCGTTCACACTCGCGCACTTGTGCACGTTTGGTGTCCGGGCAGTTATTACTAGCGGGCTTTGGTTTAAGCCAGATCCTAGTATTTGTTTTGGGATTGGTTTTGTCTCATTGTATTCGTGTTTCTCGGAACGCGGATGCGGGTGTGTATGCACTGTTGACAGAGGCAGAGGATTCTCATTAGGGTTTTTGACCATTTGACTTTGGTTTACTTGTTGACCATTTGACTTTGGTTGACTTGTTGACCATTTGACTTTGGTTGACTTTGGTTGACTTTTGACTTTTTCTAAACCCTAATGAGAATGTGAAATATGATTAATAATATTAATTAAGGATTGTTGTGTCATGGTTGAGTTGAACATTTGACTTTTGTTGACTTGTTGACTTTGTTGACCGGTTGACCATTATGAACTTGTTAACCATCATCATTTCTTTTCTATGACTTTTGTTTACTTGTTGTTCTTTACAAAATGCAATAATTGCATGAAATGATAATGGTCATTGAAACTAACCATCACAATTCTTAATTATTATTATTATCATCATTATTTTTGCTTTTGTGAGCATGGTTGCATTATGAGAGCTCGTTCTATCATTTTCTTTCTCTCTCATGAAAAAAGCTCTCCCTCTTCCTCTCTCAAGGTTCAAATGTTCCATGAGTTGGAAATTATGAACCTTTGAGACAAAACCACCATAACTCTTCTCTACTCATTCTAAGGTTCTAGGTTTGGCAAACCAAGCACCTTAGTTATCTCTAGGTTGAGATAGGAGCTCAAGTTCGAGACCCTCGGGTGGATCCATCTACGGCAAAGAGGAGACGACGAGGAGGAGCCGTTCAAGCTACTACAAGGAGCAAGCAAGGAGGAGAACCACCAAAAGAAGAGAAGGAGTTCAAGACCTAGGTATAACCATTCTATATAGTAGCTAGAACTTGTAGTTTAATTGTTAGTTTTTGTTTAGCAAAGATCCTTCATGGATGGTCCTTGTTACCTTTTGAGGAAAGATTTTGATTTTTACCTATTCCGCCTCCCCGAAAGAACCGGGGTGGGTAACGTGGACCTAACAGTGGTATCAGAGCCTAGCTAAGCAACAACTAACTGTTAGCAAAGTGTTTAGAATTTCGATCTGGAAAAAATACCGAAAACAAACCGAAAAAATGTATTTTCTGTCGATTTTCAAAACAGGCCTAAAATATTTTGTATGACATGAAAAATACAAGCAGGGTTTTCTGGGAAATGTCAAGAAATTTGAGCCCACGACTCGGCCAACTCGCCGTGGAAGCGCGGCGGAACCATGCGTTCCGCCGTGGATCCGCGGCCGAGTTGACTCGGCCGCGGCTCCTATTTGTTGCAGATTCCTCAGTTTGGTGTTTTGGGATTTTTGAGATATTTTGTTTCTGCCCAGATTATCCAAAGAAAAATATTATTTTTGGGGGTAGTTACAAATTTGTATTTTGATCGGAGTTCTACAAACTTTGGCTAAATGGTTATATCTGTAATGTGATATATGCTCTGAACGTCGGCTAATCGCTATATGTCGATTAGTGGGGGTTGTGCATATCTGTAATCTGTAATGTTGTTGGATTGTGTATATGAACTTGTTGGATTGTCGCGGATGAATAGCCGGGGTTTTGTGAGATGAAGGTTTCTTTATCTTTCATTTGATGTAAAATGTAAATTGATGTAATATTATTTTTATGGCCGCACATCCGGGATGAGGCTGTAGCCGCCATTGTATATTATTTCTTTTACTGTTTTTGCTCCTAGGATAGACCCAAAGTGGGGTGCACAAACTACCGGGTACGTTGAAGTGCTGAGTGGCCTACTCACGGTGTTAAGGGAGGCTACTTCACTTCGGGTATTTGGCGGGTAGTTTGCCGCACCCGTAGGGGTCTAGGGTGGGGTTTGGCTATTCATCACGACCGTGTAATTCGTCTTTCGTTGCAGGCTCGAACGAAACACGGATTCCTAGCATATCCAATGTGTTCATCTATGATCTGGGGCTATCATTGCGTCTGACGAATGTATATATCTATATATGATATCTAGTAAGCGTTGCTTATGTTTTGCATCCGCGCTAGCCCAGCCCCCGCTCTGTCGTTAGTTAAGTAATCTAACGGGTAATGACGGGGCCCTGTGGCGAATGCGGATGGCATAAGCATACGTCATATTTTCGTTGTTTTCTGCAATGGTAGGATTAAATGATGGGACTGTTAGTTATATGTATGCCCTAAAGGCCATTACTGTACATAGGATGTATATTGTAGTGGATGCTGGGACATATATAGGGAGGACTTTCTTGCTCGACATGATAGTATGCTATCTGGTTGCTTTTTATCTTAACGTGTACACTGATTGTCTCTCTGTTACATGTTGGTAAAGCCCTTAGGATGTGTACTTGACTACCTGGACTATGATGTGGATCATACTAGTGGGGACTTGGTAGTCCATAAGTACATCCTTCAAGGTCCCTAGTCGTGGATGTATCGAGATGGGGCATCGATATACCAGAGTAGACTAGCATATACTTTCTCGACCCATACAGATGGGCGATGGATGATCCCATATCCATTGGTGTTTGACATTAGAGATGATATACGGGTGCTCAGTGCAGACTGGGTACACTGGACGGACTCGCCGAGAACTCCCAGATAGTATTATACCTTACGTCAGATGGCAGTTCTCTGGTGACACTGGTACAGGTTAGTCTGTAGACCCGAGATCGTCATAGAGTCTTGTGTGATTCCCACTGCGCTTTGATTTCCACCTTACCACGTCCAAGAGGGCATGCAAAACGGTGGTTTTTGGGTACAGTCCCGAATCACATGGAGGCAATGAGCGATAGGAGGGGATTCGTCTCTCCCGGTATAGGGAGTTGATGTTGCGCTGTGTTCGATTGGCTATAACCGGAAACCCTGGCCAGGGTTGCTGAGATTTACTGGTAAGTGTTACCAGTAGTTTCTCGAACTGTTATAAACCTCATATCGATACGACTTATCGAGCTATTGGGGTCTGACGTTTACCACCCCTAGGCAAGATATGCGACATATCAGACGACGAGACCGGACTGTACGGTAAGTGTTACTGGTTGGATTCACAGGAGTGTGAGCGGGCTTGCTCGTTGATCTTCTGATCGCTCAATACCCGGGTGGCCGTTACGTTTAGCGGACCGCTTGCGGCTTGTGGGTGTTTGATATGATCATCACCAGCTGCCGGCGTATTGACGAGTCTTTAGAGTCCTACACAGAGGTTTCCTGGCTCAAGTGAAACGAAATAGGAGCGCATATGAGATATGTGCGGGACCGAGAATAATACCAGTATGTAATACTGTATTCTATTCTCGCGATTTGTATCATCGGTCGGTTATATGTGATATAGCTAGGTTATCGAATCAAGTGTTGATTCGATACATTGATACACTTGATATTAGTCGGTTATATGCAGTATGACCGGATCATTAAATCAAGTGTTGATTTAGTGATTAATGTATAATTATATATTTGATATATTACTTTACATTAACTAGTATTGGTTCACTTAAGATTATTTTCTCACTAGATTGTGCACATTGTATATATGATATATTTTTGTGCACTTGTTTGTATCATGTTTGATGATACATGCAAACTTGGGTGTGTGTATGCTTTAAACTATGATTAGGTTAATGGTTACGGTTTGATTTATTCATTTATTTACTTTATTCATTTTTGGTAAGAAATAAAATGGTGGCTTCTTTTGGTTTTTACTTGAAGCTTCATGAAGCTTTGAAAAGTCATGACCATTTTGTTTCTATCATTAACCTAACCATTACACCTAAACCTTAGTTTATTCTCTACATGAGTTTACTTCACCCATGGTTGCATTATGATAAGAATCACTTGAATTTTCTAATTAATTAATTCTTTTCCTTCTTCTTCATCTTCTTCATGAAGAAAGAAAAAGTTTGCTAGAAAATTCTAAGTGATGATTCCAAGTGAGAAATCCAAATCCAAAATGAACCCACTTCCTATTTTTTCATCCTCTACCACTTGCCATGTAGTAGAGGGTGTTTTCTTCACAAGTTTCTTGACCTAGTGAAGATGGAGCTTGAGTTAGAGTTGCCTCAACGTAGATCATCTTCATGAAGGAATTCTCCTACTGCGGTGCTAAAGAGGTCTCCTCCCCCACTAAAAAAGGTTGTGGAGATAAAGTCAGAGCAGCCCCGATCCCCTCAACAGCTGTCTTCCAAAATCTATAAGGTTTGGCGGCAGGCCCGAGATTCGATGATCGATCCAAACTTCTCCCGCCAGCACAAGAAGCTGAAAATCCAATCGAAAGCCGGTCACCAGGCTAAACCACGAAAGGCTGTCTGGACGCCCACCTCAACGGCCTCCTCAACCTCCACTGCTCATAAAAGGAGGAAACCAGAGAAGATCCCCCAGCCTGCAACGACAGCCAAAGGCACTAAGCCCAGACGCCCTAAGTCTGGGGGCATGATGGTCCACATCGTATACATGGCGTCAGGAAAAGAAGACAGCCGTGCGTCTACAGGTCATAGACCGCTCACACGGTCGGTGACCAAAGCTCAGGAGCAACAGCAAAAGCTCCAGGAAATGATGAATGCTATGGCCGCACTTACCGGGCCAAAAGAAAACCCAGAAACGTCTTCGGACGAACGCCAGGAGGAAGAAACCGACGCCGAATTCCTTCGCCGAATATTGGAGAAGAAGGACAAAGAGGCTGCTGAACAAGCAGCCAACATACAGCGTATGGGCCTCCTCTTCCAAGATATGATAGGAATGATGATCCAACAGGATCCACCTGCTGAGGATCCCCCGATCGTCCTTGAAGACGACAGGGGAGAAACGTCAAATCCACCACCGGCCCTCTCAACGGCCAAGGAGGAGACAATCTCTAAGGCTGACTTGGTCGACTATATAGCCCAGCAAATCCGGGTTCATCATGCGACTGAGGCAGCTGGTCAAGTCGTAAAAAGGGGGCGGCCATATCCAAGCTGGTACGACCAAATCAAGTACCCGCCGGGTTACACAATTCCCAAGTTCCATGTTTACAAGGGGACCGGCAATCCCCACCAACAGTCGCCCAGTTCAGGGCCCTTTGCGGTAACACCGGCGGAGATGATAAACTGTTACTTCGCCAGTTCGTGGGAAGCTTATCAGAAACAGCGTTCGAATGGTATTCGGAACTCCCGAATGATTCTATCAAGACGTTCGCTGAAATGGAGTTGCTATTCACTCAGCGATTCGCAAGCGCCAGCTAACGCACTCCAATAAAGGCACTAATTAACGCCAGGGTAAAACCAGGCGAAACTTGGGTCCAGTATGCTATACGATGGCGGAATTTGTGGTCGAAATGCGAGCAACGCATTGAGGAAGCGCCCGCGGTGGGCATGTTCGTGGGAACCCTAGACCCTCACGCAACTATCTCCCAGTTTATGATGTTCTTTAAGCCAACCACATTCCAAGCTTTAATCGACAAATTGGCTCAGATGGACTAAATGGGTCATAGACCGTCTCCCCCGAAGCCAGAACCTCGGAATGACAAGGGTAAAGGAAAGGCCACCTTCGTCGCGAATGCCCAGCAGCAACCGAATACCCCAAAGCTGACGGATCAACTGGAAGAAAGACGCCGGTATTATAATGAGAAGATGAAGCATCCCTACTCGTTCCCACGGGACAAGACGAAACGGCTATTCGAGCTGGCAGTACGCAACAGACTTATAAACCTGCCAAATCCAAGGCGACCGCCACAACCAACTGAGGTGAACAACCCCAACTATTGCCCTTACCATCAAACGGTAAGCCATCCGATTGAGGATTGCTTCATCTTCAAAGGATGGATTGAAGATCAATACCTCCAGGGAAAGTTTGCGCTGTCCGAAAAGTGGAAGGTGAACCCGCCACAGCTGCATACTCCTAAAAAGACGGACGCACCGGGGGCGACTTGTTCCTTTATTGAAGAAGCTCCATGGGAAATCGTGCTATCAGCTAAAACCAAAAGGATGCTGAGTGACCTTCATGCGTGCCCAGCGGTTGAATGGAAGAACCCGCTTGAACCTCAAATCATTGAAGGGATGTTGAAGCTGCGCCCAACTACAAAGATTCGTGGTGATGGCCTAAGTACTCACACCCAACCGTCAAAATCTTCGAAGAAAAAGAAGAGGAATTCCAAAAGGCCCGTGAATCCTGGAAACAAGCGCACGGATTTGCAGAAACAGATTGACGCGCTGGAGGAGTACAATCAAAAGGCACGGACTCCCGTCACACTGCAAGAGTTCCTCAACCACGTCTTTCAGAAGGAAGATGAGGAAGAGAGCTCATCGGATGAATCCGAGGGATATGTAGCGAGTTGTCATGTGATTTCCCACTCGGAAGATGAGAAAACTCCTGGCACCGAGAAACTGGGGGCACACCATGAGCCAGGACTTGTGTGGCCAACAGATGAAATGATTGACGCCTTTCTGGACGAGATTCGTCTAAAGAGTAAAGCAGATCAGGAGCGTGAGATGGCCGCATCGGAAGGAGCCTAACGCAGGCGACTAAATGAAAGAATTGAAGTACTCCCGCCAGATCGAAAGGCATCCGAGGCAGACAAGAAGATATTCAAGACGAGAAAAAGGTTTGCCAAAGCCATGTCAATGGGAATGAAGTTACCACCCTCGGAAGGAAACACGCTCAATGGGGTGGAGAGGCACCATGATTATTGCGCATATCATCGGAAAATTTCACACCCCACGGAGGAGTGCGACGCCTTTAAGATATGGTGGCAAGGATATGTTGCTCATCGGCAACATTTTAAGCGCATGAAACGCAAGACTCGTCGAGAACAAAGAAGTACTGCCGACGAGCACAACAGGACCACTGGCAACTGTTACATGGTTAACGCCGGAGGGTCACAAGTTCTCACCTTTGGGAGCGACTCCGATGAAGAAATGGCTCTGGGCCCTCTCTTTAAAGAATCCGTTTTAGGGAAAGAGGAGAAATCGGAGGCCTGCGAGAACATTCAGCTGCGCAATCGCACACTTCCAGAAAAGAATCTCGGGCCCGCCAGTAGAAAAGATAAGGGAAAGGAAAAGGTCACTGAAGATAACACTTTAGATGACCAAGTCATGAAAGAGCTAGCTGCCAAAGACCCTCCTAGAAATGGTAAGGTGGACTATAACATCCTAGCGCACCTAAGGAAGCTACCTTCTCAGCTTAGTATTCTCGATACCCTCCTATTATCAAAAGAAGCGCGAGACTCACTAATTAAGGCGTTACAAGAACCTGAGCAATTCCAAGCCTTCCTCGCCATTGAAAGGATGAAGGATGAATTGGAGGAAGTGCATACGGCCAACATCGCTTTCGGTGAAGAAGACCTCCTTCTCGGGACGTGCGACCACAACCGTCCCCTATATGTCTCCGGATACTGCCATGATATCAAGATAGGCAAGATCCTGGTGGATAATGGATCCTCCGTCAATCTCCCTAATGTTCGGGTGTTGAAGGAAATATGCATGAGTATGCAACACCTCACTCGTGACAAAATTACTATCTCCGGTTTCGATTCACAATCGTCACGGACTCTCGGATCCGTGATACTAACATTACGCTTTGGACTCCTCGTCACAGACATCAAATTCCATGTCATTGACGCCAAGACCTGCTACAACGCCTTGCTCGGTCGTCCTTGGCTACACGAGTACAACATCATCCCTTCTACACAACATCAGTGTATGAAGTACTTTAAGGATGGTTTCGAGTATACCATAACAGGTGAGTTGAACCCATTTTCCGTGAACGAAGTCCGCAAATACGAAGATGCGAAGTACTTTTTACCAGATTTCGAGGATACAGAAAGATGTCGCAACCCGGAGAACAAAGCCGCCGCCACCATCCCTGTTTTCGGGAGCGATACCGAAGAAGAAGAAGAGATAGTTTATGCCGGGCCATCTCAACGCAACAACCCGGGGACGTCCGCCCCCATGTTGGTCTTCGGAAGTGACTCGGAAGATGAGGTTAATGCCGTGTTCTCCAATCGGCTGTCAATACAAGCACCCCCTAGCGATGATCAGAGTTTGCAAATCACCATGGTGCCGCCAGAACACTACAAGGATCTCGACACACTTCAAGCTCACAATATGCAGGACCTGCAAACATTTTACGTCCCTCCCAGGCAAAGGGGTGAGAAGTTAATTCTATTCTACCGATCCTCAGAGTCGAAAATAGAGAAAGAGATCTGGCATGGCACGGATGTTACACTCGACAGGCTCCAACCTATCCGTTTGCTCAGATACTACACAAATGGACTAAAGAGGCTATTGAAGCGCCAAGGAGTACCCTTAAAACAGACTGTTCGACAAGCTCGGTTCTATAACAGGATTTGGGATGTCCCTGGGACCCAACGCAAATTGCCCAACGGGAAAATGGAAACACTTAGGCTTGGATACGCGAGAACCGGAAAACGGGAACGGGCCCACAGTAGCTACGCCATATATACTTTTGATGAAGAAGAGGACGCCCCGTCAGGAAATGCCAACCCCTCATCAAAACTAGATCCCGCGATTGAAATGCCGAGTCCGTCGTTTGAAGAACGAATGGATAAGCCTGTCAGGAAAGTGGATCAAAAAGCTCGGGAAGACCACAACCGCGAGATGGCCATCTACGAGAAGGCCAGGACGCAACGTCTATTTCAACGGGCTGCAAAAGACAAAGATGCTCATCCTTGTCAACCCATTGTACGAAAGGCCCGACGCAGAGACGGAAATAAATCAAGAAGCGGAGAGAGGAGCCGACAACAACGACGCAGGATTAGAGAGTCACGTGAGCGGGCATTGCGCGGTCCGGATTTGTCCCTCGCGAAGAAGATGAGTCGAGCGTATTCCTTCCCTCGAGACAAGACGGAGAAGTTACTCGAGCTCACTATAAAACATCAAATGATCGCGCTTCCAGAGTCTAGACACCCTAAGCAAGCTAACAAGGCTTCTCATCTGAGCTATTGCTCTTATCACCGAGCCATAGGACATCCTACCGAAGACTGCTTCACCTTCAAGAACTGGGTCGAGGACCAGTACCAACAGGGCGGATTCGCTTTATCCAACGGCTGGAGGGTAACGCCGCCACAAAAGCACGAACCCAAAGCCGCAAGAGCAGAACCGGATCCACCTCAGTCCTGGAAGTGGATTCGCACCTGTTACATGATTACGATATTAAAGGAAGAGCCCAAGGACATGGATGACCTTCCCTGGTGCTTTGAGAACAGCAATGATGAGGTGATCTTAGAATTTCCACCAGCTCCGAAAGAACTGGAAGATAGCATACATACTACTGCAGATAACCTTAAGAAGATTGAGCTGGGATCGGCAGATGAT
The DNA here is from genome assembly GCA_030015575.1 of Agapanthus africanus. Classification (NCBI taxonomy): domain Eukaryota; kingdom Viridiplantae; phylum Streptophyta; class Magnoliopsida; order Asparagales; family Amaryllidaceae; genus Agapanthus; species Agapanthus africanus. Next base: position 167,338,502 of record CM057337.1, read on the forward strand.
CCGCGACCGACATTCGTCAGCGAGCTGCTATCTGAAGAAAGGGTGGCCGCATTAAAGAACGTGCTTCTACAGCATAAAGACTGCTTCGCGTGGAACTATTCCGAGATGCCAGGATTAGATCCGGAGATTGCTGTACATAAATTAGCGATATCCCCAGATATCAAGCCAGTCAAGCAGGCGCCAAGAAAGATGCGACTCGAGCTTGAAATGAGCATCAACGCCGAAGTCAAGAAGCTGATCGATTCTAGATTTATCCAAGAAGTCCAGTATCCCGACTGGATCGCCGATATCGTCCCGGTAATGAAGAAGAATGGGACGGTACGCATATGCGTGGATTTCAGGGATCTCAATAAAGCCTGTCCAAAGGACGATTTCCCAGTACCAGTAACCGAGCTAATGATAGATAACACGTCCACTCACGAGGTTTTGTCCTTTATGGACGGTTCGTCGGGATACAATCAGATAAAGATGCATCCCGAAGACCAGAAGCATACCGCTTTCCGGACCCCTTTAGGTATATTCTGCTACAGGGTTATGCCCTTTGGTCTAAAGAACGCCGGCACTACCTATCAAAGGGCCATGACAAAAATCTTCGACGACCTCATACATGACATCGTCGAGTGCTATATCGATGACCTTGTAGTAAAGAGCATGTCATACGAAGAGCATTTAAAGCATCTGGAGACTGTATTTCAACGCCTTCAGCAATATAATTTGAAGATGAATCCCCTCAAATGCGCGTTTGGAGTCTCCTCGGGTAAATTCTTGGGATTCATCATCCGACATCGAGGTATCGAAATAGATCCATCTAAGATTAAGGCGATCATGGGAATGCCTCCGCCAAGAACCCTCAAACAGTTGCGGTCTCTCCAAGGGAAGCTCGCATACATCCGGCGATTTATCGCCAATCTTTCAGGCAAATGCCGTCCTTACAGCCACCTGATGAAGAAGGGAACTCCATTCGTTTGGGATCACAAATGCCAAGGTGCACTAGACGAGATCAAGCAGTACCTACAGAACCCTCCGGTGTTGGCTGCGCCGGTCAAGGGAAAACCCCTCATTCTTTATACAACCGCCCTCGAAGGTTCCTTAGGCGCATTATGGGCACAAGAGAACGATCAAGGGAAAGAGAGAGTACTCTACTACTTAAGTCGAGTTCTGCTGGGGGCAGAAAACAACTACTCGCCTATTGAAAAACACTGCTTGGCGTTAATCTTCGCGATAACAAAACTCAGACACTATGCGTCGGCGCACGAAGTCCGTCTCATCTTGAAGGTGCCTCTTAAATATTTGATGTCGAAGGCTATACTGACGGGTCGACTCGCTAAATGGGCTCTACTCCTGATGGAGTTCTCAATAACGTATCGACCTCTTAAGGCAGTGAAAGGCCAGGCCATTGCCGACTTCCTCGCTGAGCATCCAGTACCTGCCGGTTCTCCTCTGAACTGCGATTTGCCGGACGAACATGCATTCGACGCGATCGGCGGCGGTGATATCCGATGGGAACTCTATTTTGACGGGGCATCTTCCATGAAGAAGCGTGAACAATGTACCCCCATAATCAAATCGGGAGTAGGCCTCATCTTCGTAACCCCACAAGGAGGGATAATGCGCTTTGCTTTCTCCTTAACGGAATCGAGGACGAACAATGAAGCCGAATACGAAGCTTTGATAGCGTGTCTCGAGATCGCCATTAACATGGGAATTGAAGACCTCTCTATATACGGGGATTCTCAATTGGTTGTTAGTCAAGTAAATGGTGACTACCAAACGTGCAAACCGGAGTTGGTGAAATACGGCGAAAAGGTGCAACAACTATTGACCCAAATTCCCTCCTACACTTTGGAAAGTATACCACGCGCGGAAAATAACAAAGCAGACGTGTTAGCTAAGCTCGCTAAAGAACTGGCTGACGAGAACCTCGATGACGTCAGAATCGTGGTACAAAGCCGTCGAGTGCTCGCCCCAGCAGAAATATCTCCGGAATTATACGAAGAAAAGGGGGCGACTGAGCAGATGACTCTACAAATAAAAGACCATGAGAAGGCCGAGGACTGTACGGAAGTCTTCAAAGACTACTTTAAGTCCCACCGAATGCCCGAAGAAGCGTCCTCAAGACATCAGCTCATGAAACGAGCTCTATTTTTCGCTTTTGTCAATGACACTCTATACAAAAGATCGTTTGATTCTCTGTGGCTGAGATGGTTAGGACCTGACGAAGCAGAAAGAGTCGTTTAGGAAGTTCACGACGGACTCTGCGGTTCTCACCAGGCAGGCCCGAAAATGAAACTGAAGATCAAACGGATGGGTTATTATTGGCCTACGATGGTCCAAGACTGCCTCGAGTATGCGAAGCAATGCCACTCGTGCCAGATTCATGGAGACTTTATCCACCAACATCCGAATCCACTACACCCAACGGTGGCTAGCTGGCCATTCGAAATGTGGGGGACTGACATAGTCGGCCCCATCGAGCCAGCATCGTCCCGGGGACATCGTTTCATCCTGGCGACAACTGATTACTTCTCCAAATGGGCAGAAGCAGTACCGCTGAGGGAAGTGAAGACGGAGAATATCCTCCACTTCTTCAAGACGCATGCCATCTATCGGTTTGGAACCCCACGGCGGATTATCTCCGATAATGGGCCAGCCTACAGAAGCCATAAGATTAGCCGCTTCGTGCAGCAGCACAATATAGACTGGAGATATTCTTCAGTTTACAATCCACGAGCTAACGGTCTGGCCGAGGCCTTCAATAAGACCTTGACGAAGATCATAAAAAAGACGGTGTCCCGAAATAAGAAAGACTGGCACGAGAGGCTACAAGAGGCCCTTTGGCCAACTACATTCAAGACGGCCACGAACACAACGCCGTACGCGTTGGTATTTGGGACGGAAGCAGTGCTCCTCCTCGAGATAGAGTTACCCTCTCTACGAGTGGCAGTCCACTATGAGCTGACGGACGAAGAAAATGCTCACCTTCGGCTTGAGGAGCTCGATGCCCTCGACGAAACCCGGCTCATAGCGTAACAAAATCTGGAAGCTTATAAAGCAAAGATGACGCGCTCATATGAAAGATTGACCCGACCGAGGACATTCCGCCAAGGCGAACTCATGTTAGTGGTCAAAAGGCCTATGATCCCCAATCGAGCCAAGCGGGGAAAATTCGAGCCAAACTATGAAGGCCCGTACATCATAGATAAGGTCTACCAGGGTGGGGCCTATCTACTCATGGACATGCACGGTGAAAGGACTTTCAGGCCAATAAACGGTCGCTTCCTAAAGAGATACTACACTTAATAAGCCACGGCCTAGGTCAATGATAGATGACGACGACTATGTCCGCTCGCTATCTTCCTAAGCTCGAGCTTTATAAGCGGTAACCAGCCTTCTCCATGTCGAACCGAAATGTCCTTAAACTAATAACGGACCGAAATGTCCTTAAACTAACGACGGACCGAAATGTCCTTAAACTAACGACGGACCGAGACGTCCTTAAACTAACGACGGACCGAAATGTCCTTAAACTAACGACGGGCCGAAACGTCCCTAAACTACTACCGCAGCATCCTTAGGCTGACAAAAAAAAAGGAGAAAAAGAAAAATAAAATAAAAAAAAATGAAAAAGAAAGGTATGTCCATAAGCAAAATGGGCACGGATGAAAACCCGAAAGGGCTCCGTAAGTAAAAACAGCAGGGCTACCGGCGAGTGTTCGTGAAAATCCGAAAGGGCGCGACCTTGTTTTAAAAAAAAGAGAAAAAGAATTAAAAAAACGGTATGTCCATAAGCAAAATGGGCACGGACGAAAACCCGAAAGGGCTCCGTGAGTAAAAACAGCAGGGCTACCGGCGAGTGTTTGTGAAAACCCGAAAGGGCGCAACCTCGTTAAAAGACACTTACAGGGTCCTCTCGACCTTGTAAGGAGAAAACACCCGCGTGAGATCCTTACGACTCACAAAGGAGCAACACACTTAGGGATCCCCACGATTCCTAAGGAGAAAATACACTTGCGAGATCCTCACGACTCGTAAGGAGAATTCTCTTATGGGACCCTCACGGCTCATGAGATTTGAAAGTCTTAACTTACAGAAACCTAAACCTGTTCTTAAGCAAGTTCCCCACAACCTTCGATACTGCCCTACAAGCGGCTCAATACTGACCCTTGTATACAATCCACGGGTGCGAATAAACATTTCCCCAGCAAAGTCACACCTGTGACTAGGGATATGTCCATATAATGAGCAACCCTTGTAGGTCCTCTCGACCCATAAGGAGAAAACCCTCTTGTAGGATCCTTACGACTTACAGAGGAACATACATTTAGGGATCCTCACGATTCCTAGGGAGAAAATACACCTACGAGATCCTCATGACTTGTAGGGAGAAATACCTTGGTGAGACCCTTACGGCTCATGAAGTCAAAAGCCTTGGCCGACAGGACCCTTAACCCTGTTTGCTAAGCCACCTTTGTTCAACATCGACAGAGGCAAATGATGATTCGCTCCTGGCAATATTCCAGTTGTAGCGGTGCTGATGCCGAAATCGGTGTCCAAAATCCAAGCTTGCGGCGAAAAAGCTAGCAAGCCACACATGCCTTCGAAATAGCCGAAATGATGGGGCAACTTGCAAACAAAAGCGGCAAGTAAAAATGTATGCATGAAAAATAGCCGAAATGATAGGGCAACTCGCAATAAAAAGCAGCGAGTAGAAAATAAATAAATAGCCGAAATGATTGGGCACCGCGAAAAATAGCCGAAATGATGGGGCAATCACGACCTTCGCGATATAAAAGCTGAAACGATAGAGCATCGCGGAAAAATAAATAAAATAAAAATAAAATTTATGCCCTACAGGTGATGTTCCATCACACCCTATACACAATCCAAGAGCGTAAACAAAAAAGGGAACATACCTCTCCCCAGGTTTCACCAAAGAAAGAAGCTAAATCTCGACGAGTCACAAGCGACCTAGAGATCATCCCAACACTCGTCTCGTAACGACAGACGCAACTTTAAGCTAAGCGGAACAGCGGCAACTCCCAGTTCCATGGCTCGGTGGTATACATATCGCCAGCAGTCAAACCTCCATCCGGTGAAATGCGGATACAATCAGCGAAATTCCTGGTTACGTGGAACGCGGATAACGTCACTTTTTGACCCCGTGGAAAACGTCCAGAGTGGATCCTGGTCCTCGCAGAGCACGGCAGTGAACCCGTGTGAAGCATCCAGAGCGAAGCCTAGTCCTCGCCGAGCACGGCAGTGAACCCGTGTGAAACATCTAGTGCAAAATTCCTGGTTACGTGGAACGCGGATAACGTCACTCTTTGACCCCGCGGAAAACGTCCAGAGCGGATCCTGGTCCTCGCAGAGCACGGCAGTGAACCCGTGTGAAGCATCCAGAGCGGAGCCTAGTCCTCGCCGAGCACGGCAGTGAACCCGTGTGAAGCATCTAGTGCAAAATTCCTGGTTACGTGGAACGCGGATAACATCACTCTTTGACCCCGTGGAAAACGTCCAGAGCGGATCCTGGTCCTCGCAGAGCACGGCAGTAAACCCGTGTGAAGCATCCAGAGTGGAGCCTAGTCCTCGCCGAGCACGGCAGTAAACCCGTGTGAAGCATCTAGTGCAAAATTCATGGTTACATGGAACGCGGAAAACGTCACTCTTTGACCCCGTGGAAAACTCCCAGAGCAGATCCTGGTCCTCGCAGAGCACGGCAGTGAACCCGTGTGAAGCATCCAGAGCGGAGCCTAGTCCTCGCCGAGCACGGCAGTGAACCCGTGTGAAGCATCTAGTGCAAAATTCCTGGTTATGTGGAACGCGGATAACGTCACTCTTTGACCCCGCGGAAAATGCCCAGAGCGGAGCCTGGTCCTCGCCAAGCACGGCAGTGAACCCGTATGAAGCATCCAGAGCAAATACCGAACCGTGGAGTCCTTAAAATCCACGGACTATGATGTCCTTAACCTCGACCGTGATGTCTTAAAACTAACGATCAACCACCCCGATTCCCTACGGATTCTGCCTTGGTTTAAGGGTACATCTGTTCACTCCTTTGATACCTGGCGTTGTAATTCCTCAACGTCTTCAAAGAGGTGATGGGTCCCTGCAACCAAACATCGGACTGTGGAGTCCCTAAATCCACGGACTATGAGGTCCTTAACCTTGACCGTGATGTCTTAAAACTAACATCGGACTGTGGAGTCCTTAAATCCACGGACTATGAGGTCCTTAACTTTGACCGCGACGTCTTTAAACTACGATACCTGGAGAAACCCCTGACTCCGTAAAATACGGACAAGAGCGACCACATCCAGCACTTGCAGGCCCTCACAACCTGTAAGGAAGAAAACTCTCTTGTGAGATCCTTACGACTCTCAAGGGAAAACCCGCTTAAGAATCCTCACGATTCTTAAGAAAAACTTACACCTATGGGATCCTCTCGACCTGTAAGGAGAAAAACTCTTTATGAGACCCTCGTGGCTCATAAAATGCAAAAGTCTTAGGAAGCAGATCTTAACCCTGAATCCTAAGCCATCGCTGTCTTGCAAGGAGATCAAGATAGAATATCCGCAGAATACATTCAATAAAAAGGGGACCCCCTACGGATCGAGAGTTCGTATGTTGCCGAGTCGCATTCGTCATCGGTAAGGAGTGGACCCACCAATCGGGCAGCAAAGCGGGGGATCATCTCCTCGACAGGAACTTCCTATGGCTGTCGACGAGCATGAGGGCGATTGCAGGCCATGGCGTTCGGTTGTTTCTCAAGACAAATCACACCAAAATGGAAAAATAAATCTCTCTGTGAAGGGAAAAGAAGGCTATGGCCTCAGATATAAAGAGGTGCATTAAGTATTAAGCGCGGAAAATCTTGCATGATGAAGCTATTTCCAAGGCCCAAAAAAGAGGAAAGGTATCGAAAATCAGGGAGATGGAACTATTTCCAAGGCTCCTTTTCTGTATCTGATATTGTGCGCTAAAAATATGGTATGGAAAAATTTTGAACAGCCCCATCAAAGGACCCCACGTGCAGAACACGTGAGCCCCAAACTTGACGTGCACTAAAAAATGGAGTAGCACCCTGCATAGTAAAAGCATCAACAACAACAGTAGCAAAATGATAAAATCCCAGAGAAAGGCATGCAAGCAGAGAAAGACATAATAAAACTTGTCACTCATACTTCAAGAAGTTCATACAAAATAAAGAGGACACGTTTACAATGGTAAGACTTCAGACGCGGGGCATGGGTTGAGAAACTCAAGATTAACTTTGTCCAAGATTCTCCAAGCATTTCGAACCTCCCGAGTATGCTTCCTCTCGCGATCGCAAGCGTCGGGGTCCTCACGAATATCCTCCACCCTCCGATAGGCGGCAAGTATGGCTGACTGCTGAAAGGCTTGGTGCAAGAGATCAATAAGGCGATCTCGCCTCCTCTTTGAGATCAAGCCCATCAGGTACACCGAATGTACCTTATCCTCAGCAATGTCCAAGGCCCTGAGCAGTATGCCGGTGCAAAAGAGAGGAAGTGCCTCCCAGATTGCCAGCACGATCAGCCTCAGAAGAGAAGAGCGACGGGGGAGTAGCCGATGGTTGTACTCGTCAAAGCGGCTCATGATCTCGGCACACTGAGCATCGGTGAACTCCTGGTTCTGACTGCGGCCCAGTGCACGAATATTCCCATAGGAAATAATCTCGTCAAGACCATACAGATGGGCATCCATGATACCTGAAATAAAGGTCATGAGAATCATTACAAAGCTCCTGTTTCATTAATTACAGAAGGACAACCTCGGGTCAAGAGACCCCAAGAAGCCTCCGTGTGAAGAAACTGAGGCCTTGAAAATGTTTATGTCCCTTCTCTTTGGGGAGATCTTCATAGGAATTAAATTCCTTATTAAGAGAAGGGAATTAAATTCCCAGAAACATTTTTGGATGGAATTAAATTCCATGGAGTTGAAACGCCATCATCATCTCCCCAAAGATCATCTAAACCCTAAGAGATCTACAATTCGAAGGTTAGGTGGTTTCCTGTTCTTATGGAAAAACTTGAAGAAAAATGGATTCCTTGTTAAAAAAGAGTAAAAACCCTTGTTTTGGATTTAAAATCCAAAGGAATGTGGAAGTTCGCTGTTTGTCTAAGAACATTACCTGAGGAGGAAGAGTCCTTTTAAACAGAGTTAAACTCTGAAAATGTTTCAAAGCAGAGAACTAAGCTCTGGAAGAAGAGAATTAAATTCTCAAGGGAAAAAGTTCTCAAAGGAAGGAGATGAGCAAAGTGAAGGCTCTTCGGAAGGGACATAAACATTTATAGGAGGTGATGGAAACGTTTCATCTCCCCAAATCCCTAGAGGAATCCAACGGTCACAAAAGGTGACAGCGTCGCACTCACGTGCGGACACGTGAGAACAACGCTGTGGGGGCATTTGTTTCCTGATTTAAAATCAGGAAAACCCACGGAAGAGGCTTCAGAAAAGGGTCACGTGCTTATACGTGACCATCAGTCACGTGTTGGCACGTGACATCTAAAAGCATCGGCAAAGCAAATTCAGTTTCCCGACTACATCAAAGAAAAGGGCTTCAGAAAGGGTCACGTGCTCCCACGTGACCTGGGTCACGTGTTGGCACGTGACAATCAAAAACGGCTTCAAAGGCAAACCGGTTCCCTGATCAAATCAAGGAAAAGGCTTCAGAAGAAGTCACGTGCTCCCACGTGACCAGGGTCACGTGTTGGCACGTGATAATCAAAAGCAGCAGATTTGTTCTCCGGTTAAACCAAGAAAAAGGCTCCAGACGAGGGTCACGTGCTCACACGTGACCAGGGGTCACGTGGTGGCACGTGACGGTTAAGCAGCGACCAGAAAGCAGAGCGCAAAAATAAAGAAGAGGGCTCGTTCCAAGGGGGGTCACGTGCCTACACGTGACCAAGGGTCACATGGCCACACGTGACCGACTTCAAAGCCCATTTGTTAACAGAATTAAATTCAGAGAAAAGACCTCTCAAATCTTTCTAAAAGCAACCGATTGAATTAAAGATTTAAAGGTGATTAAATATCATCTATCTATGGGAAAATCTCGAATTTGGGAAGATTTCCTCATAAAATCTAACCGAAATAACAGAGGAGAATATCTGGATTTAAAATCCAATGGTGAATAAAATTCACCTAATAATCCAAAGGTCCAAAACGAGTGGTGAATACAAATCAAATCTCCCAATGAATGATTCACCAAAACTGATTGACTCGGCTGCTTCTCCTATAAATAGGAGCCAAGAGACACATAAAAGAGGAGATAGGCAGAGGGAAGAAAAGAGAGAGTGCCTTGATACTTTAGAGGAATTTGGATCTTCTGCAAAAGAAAACCCTAGATAAGAAAGGGAAGATTTCATTGAAAGAAAGAGAATTTAATTCTCAACAGTGTTTAACTCTGATATAAAACAGAAGGACATATTTCTTCTCTCTTTGATGAAGGATCTGTAAAGTGCACATCTCCCCTTGAGTTGAGAATTTAATTCTCAATGGGTTGAGATCCTGCCATGCAGATCCAAAGCATAGAGAGGGAATGGAAGCACGAGAATTTAATTCTCACAGAACTATAGGAATTTAATTCCTTCAAAATAAAATTAGGGTTTGACCCTGTGTTATGGGAATTTAATTCCTTCAGAATGAAAAGAATCAGGGTTTAACCCTAGTTAAGAACTTAGTTCTGTTAAAACAATAAGAATTTAATTCCCTTAATCTTATTCCCCAGAATAATTCTCTAACAGAGAGTAGGGGTTTAATTCCTTAAAGCTTTTATTAGGGTTTAACCCTATTCAGTTCTTCACATATGAGGAATTTAATTCCTATAGAAAATTCAGAGTTCAACTCTTCAAAAGGAACTAGGAATTTAATTCCTCTGAAATTATTGTCAGGGTTCAACCCTACGAGGAATTTAATTCCTGAAAGGGATTAACAGATCTTCTAAACAACTATAGAAAAGCAGGGTCACGTGTCACCACGTGACCCCCCCCCCAAAAGATCTACAGAAAGCCCTTTGAGGCAGTGCCTCACGTGACCCACGTGACCCTTGGCAGGGCTTTAACATACTCCATTCAAACACCCGTCACGTGATGACACGTGATGCTCCAAAAGATGCGATCTTCTCAGCAGAACAAAGGGATTAACAGATCTTCTAAACAACTACAGAAAAGCAGGGTCACGTGTCACCACGTGACCCCCCCAAAAGATCTACAGAAAGCCCTTTGAGGCAGTGCCTCACGTGACCCACGTGACCCTTGGCAGAGGCTTTAACAGACTCCGTTCAAACACCCGTCACGTGATGACACGTGATGCTCCAAAAGATGCGATCTTCTCAGCAGAACAAACGAAGGGAGGGCGCCCTCACGTGCTACCACGTGACCCCTCTTGCCTCAGCGTCTAACGCTAAATTGGAACCCCTGAATTCAGTGTTAAAACGTTGTTTGGCCTTAGTGTTCAACACTAAGCAAAGAACTTTATTTGCAGTGTTCAACACTGATTACCTTAGTGTTCAACACTAATTTGGGATTTATGTTGCCAGTGTTTAACACTGGTCTGTTTTAGTGTTTAACACTAATTTGAAGGCCTTGTTGCTGGTGTTGACACCAACTATCTTCTAGTGTTAAACACTGACTTATCAATCTCATTCTCAGTGTTCAACACTGATTGGTCTTTAGTGTTTAACACTAGGCATTGGCCCAATTGGCTAAATGGCCAGAGGCAAAGCCTCTCCTTCAAGGGACCAACAGGAGGGCCGATGTCCCAGACATGATTGGACTTAGCCCAAGCTGGCCATAAGTTCTCAATTCGTAATTAACTGGGCTAATGGGCTCATAACATAATTAATTGGTCTTGATCCCAAATTGGGCTAAAGACTATTTAATCCACTCCGGTTCCAGGGTACATCTCTTCATTCCTTTGATACTTGGCGTTGTAATCCCTCAACGTCTTCAAAGAGGTGACGGGTCCCGATGACCACACATTGATATGGACTGTGGGGACCTTAAACCCATGGACTACGACGTCCTTAACCTTGACCGAGATGTCTTAAAACTAACAATGGACTGTGGGGTCCTTAAACCCATGGACTACGACGTCCTTAACCTTGACCGAGATGTCTTAAAACTAACAATGGACTGTGGGGTCTTTAAACCCATGGACTACGACGTCCTTAACCTTGACCGAGATGTCTTAAAACTAACAATGGACCGCAATGTCCTTAAACTACCCATGGACCGCAATGTCCTTAAACTAGCGATGGACCACTATGTCCCTAAACTGGAACGATAGAGCCCAAACACTCTTTTGTTGGATTTAAACGATCCCGTTTAAGTTGATCTTAGCCTTAAATATGGCTAACGTATCCTTAAACCTTTCAAACAGACTTTAGTCCCAAACTGGACTATAGATCCCCCCAATTAACTCTGGTTCAAGGGTACATCTCTGAACTCCTCTGACATCTGTCGTTGTAATCCTTCAACGTCGTCAGAGAGGTGATGGGTCCCGACGGCCATACATTAAATGGACCACTATGTCCCTAAACTGGAACAATGGAGCCCAAATGCTCTTTTGTTGGATTTAAACGGTCCCGTTAAGTTGATCTTAGTCTCAGGTTAGACTAACGTATCCTTAACAAACGTTTGAGTTGATCTTGGCCTTAAATATGGCTAACGTATCCTCAAACCAAACCCCCAAACCCAAATCTAAGATAATACGGATTTGGACTAGTCCACGCCCTACGGGCGACGACATAACTCGGTCTCCGTAAACAATCCACGGGCAACAAAACATAAAATAAACACACACGACACGAAGTGACCATCTGGAGAAGGAGAAAGTTGTTACCGCGACGCGGTAGCGTAATTAACTGCAGGGGCTTGCGCCTGCAGGGAAGAGCGTCCCCACAATCAAAAACCCCTCAAGCGAGGGGGAATCTGACGAAGTTTGCTATATCGGACGCATCCGTTCAGACCTTCGAAACACGGTGCCATAAATCAACTTGGCATCTTCGGAGAGATGGATGGATAGCACCAATTAGCATCTGCCCCGAACCTCAGGCGAGACGTCCCACGTCTCGGCCGCCGTTCGGAGGGGAACAGATTCGATCCTACAACAATATCAAGTTCATTACGTAATAGGTTTTCAGAAAAACCTGTCGTAGCCTTCCGTCATTTCAGATAAGTCCTGCTTAGTATTCATGCTGCGTTTGTTGACCTTGTCAAGGCGCAGTGTGCGGTAGCTAACCAGTATTTATCTGCTTATGCATATGATGCAGATTGGGTTAGGGTAGTCGTACGGCCTTGTTGACCTTGTCAAGGGTCATGTGGGTGGGTTTGATTCAATCAAGAAATGACGGGTTGAACTTGACTTACGGTCTATGGTTTGTTGACCTTGTCAAGGTCATAGATCGTTTGGGGAAAAATATTATCGGGAATTTCAAGTGTTGAAATTTGCAATGAAATTGCATACCTTCTATGAGATAGTTGGATCCCGATACCCGCTGCGAGTAAGAGTTACTCCTGGGAGTGTTTTACACATTACAATTAGCCGATCTAGTAGGTGTCTAGAAAGGTGTCAACAGGGTTACGCCTCTGGGAAAACGAGATTTACTGTAATTAGGTTCGTGCGAAAGCACGGGGAACCTCCCTCAAAGTACCGACACTGGCCTGGCTGAAAGATTGGCGAACTTGTAGCGTGTAATTAATCTCGGCTAGTCTTTCCTTTTAGGGTTTGAAGGAAGATTTGATAAAAACAGTGGGAGCCATCCTGATTAGATAAAATAATAACCAATCTGATCTTGCAAGAGCATACGCTGAGTGTTTTCTTCTCTCTCTTTCTCCGGGTAGCGACCATATCACGCTTAATCAAGATAATAAAACGGATATATTGACCGAACCCGTTTGTTATACTAAGCTGGGGAAAGTTGGTCCCGCTCCAACTTATAATTGTTATAAGACAGAGCAGGAAATAGAGGAATACCAGAATTCCTATGCCGTCCAAACGAAGAAAGTGCATATGATGCATCTCCTTCGGGTGTGTTCATTACAAAGAACTGTTTCTCTGTATCCTCTACGTCCTGGGTATTTGATACCGGATCAGGATCCCAGATATGTAATCTGTTACATAGGGCTACAGAAAGGTAGAGAACTGAGATCGGGTGATAAGTTTCATGAGACAGAAAACGGTACAAGTGATGCAGCCAAGTCTGTTGGTCACTGTCACCCTGTATTACCAGTACATTGATTCTGAACGAATGTTATTAGATACCGAACCTGATATACAAAATCATATCAGTCTCTTTATTAATAAAAAAATGATAAAATTTTGTATTGTTGGATAATGTTTTGAACATTTCCTATATCAAAAGTTGATCGGTTCAGGCACGTTATCTAAAAGCATTGATGTTCTAAATCAAACTACAGTTTTTAGTATACGGAACACACACAAGAGGAATAATTCAGAAATGAACGGATCCTTCTTAAGGTATTGTAGACTAGGTCATATCAATGCGACCCGACTAGCTGAACTTACATTTAGATGCATATTTAAATCTGTTTGAATTTACATCTTATGAAACTTGCCAGTCATGTCACAAAGATTAGATGACCATAGCTCCGTTTATTGGAAATAGAGAAAGAGTTAGTGAACTCTTGGGATTGATACATACTGATGTATGAAGGTCCCTTGTCTATACATACCAAGACCGGTCCTTTGTACTTCATTACATTCTCTGATAATCTCTCAAGATTCAGACATATGTTCCTGTTGAAACACAAGTCCGAACCTTTTGAGATACTCACAGAATAAAAGTTAGAAGTAGAGAACCAAAAACGGGTATAAGTATTATGTCCTTTGATGAGATCAAGGAGGAGAATACTTGAGCACGGAATTCCTGGACTATTCTAAAGGAGAATGGGATTCTCTCTCAGCATTACTCCTCCGTATACACCATAGCACGATGGTATATCGGGGTGGAGCAATAGCACCCTATGTGATATGGTGTGCTCTATGATGAGTACTACTGAGTTTCCTATTTCCTTTTGGGAGTTATGCACTTATGAAGTTGCATACCTATTGAATAGGTTCGAATCAAATCAGTGCCTACCACTCCATATAAGATATGGTATGGGAAAAGCCTATCTCTTAAGTAAGTTAAGATTTGGGATTGTCCGGCCTATGTCAAAAGAAAAATCCGGACAAGATCGAGGCAAGGTAAGTTCTGTAGAACTAGAAAGGTTCCAGCTATACAAACTACAGCAGATGATTTGGTAGAACCAAAGGATTCAGTAGATTCCAACGAACCTCAGCCTCTCCGCCGATCTAGTAGGGTTCCTCACCTACCTGAGAGATACTTCGGTTTCTCTATGACAGTGGGAGCGAGGATTGCATCATGAGATGATGGCCCAACTAATTTCGAGCTGGCCATCAGGAGTGGGACTCTGTAAGAATGGCTGGATATTTATCGATTTGAGATGGAATCCTTTCACACCAACAAAGTATGGACTTTGGTTGCTATATCTGAAGGGTTAAATCCCCATCAGGAGCAAGTATATCTTGAGAAGATTACTTGGTGTACATGGAAAGGTTGAGACTTTCAAAGCTAGACTTATTAAAGCTTTGCATCATTAACCAGGTATGGATTATGATGAAACCTTTTCTAAGTATCTATGCTTTAGTCCATCCAGATCCTACTTGCCACGGCTACATACCATGCCTTCGATATCTGGCGGTTGGGTGTCATAACTGCTTTTCGAAATGATGTTTTAGAAGAGTATGTCTATAAGTACACAGCCAGAGGGCTTCGTAGACAGTGGGAGCAGCGGAAACGTGTGCAAGATTTTTTATGTGATAAAGCAGGCATCGCAGAGTTGGAACATCTGTTTTGATGAGTTAGTCAAAGAGTTTGACATCATCAAAATGGTAGATGAACCTTGTATATACAAAAAGGTAGTAGGGAGTATGCTGGTGATCCTCATAGAGTACGTGGATGACATACTCTTGATAGGGAAGGTGTTTCCTATGCTACGCTCGGTCAATCTCCGCTTATCACAAAGATTCTCCATATAGGATCAAAGCGATACCTCCTGAATCCTGGATTTTGGATCTATGAGATAGATCTAAATGGATGTTAGGATTCTCACTAGATGTAGTGAGATGGTATCAATCGATCCTGGGGAGAATCACTGGAAAGGTTCCAGGGTGATAAGGACGACTGATTGTCAGTCACAGGCATTGTCTTTACCCTCAGTAAAGGGACGGTATGTTGGAAGAGTTCCAAGCTAGATACCGTGGCATACTAGACGATAAAGGATGGATACATCGCTACTTAAGATGCTACCAAAGATGAAGTCTGGGTGTATATTAGTTCATGAGATGAACTTCGCTCCTACCATTGTGAGACAATGGAGTTGTGGCTTATGCCTAGGAATGCCCATCCCATCAGTGATCCAGACATATTCTAAGGCAGTGTCACCTGAGCATGGAGATGGTTGATCTCCAAGGGATCGAGGTCAGGAGAGTAGACTCAGAGGACAACACGGCAAATCCACTCACAAAGGCCTTTTCCCAGAGAGAGACTTTTATGGGATGGTTGAGTATGAGATACTGCAACCACTGCTACAGATGGCCCTAGTGCAAGTGGAGATTGTTAGTTATATGTATGCCCTAAAGGCCATTACTGTACATAGGATGTATATTGTAGTGGATGCTGGGACATATATAGGGAGGACTTTCTTGCTCGACATGATAGTATGCTATCTGGTTGCTCTTTATCTTAACGTGTACACTGATTGTGTCTCTGTTACATGTTGGTAAAGCCCTTAGGATGTGTACTTGACTACCTGGACTATGATGCGGATCATACTAGTGGGGACATGGTAGTCCATAAGTACATCCTTCAAGGTCCCTAGTCGTGGGTGTATCGAGATGGGGCATCGATATACCAGAGTAGACTAGCGTATACCTTCTCGACCCATACAGATGGGCGATGGATGATCCCATATCCATTGGTGTTTGACATCAGAGATGATATAGGGGTGCTCAGTGGAGACTGGGTACACTGGACGGACTCGCCGAGAACTCCCAGATGGTATTATACTTTACGTCGGATGGTAGTTCTCTGGTGACACTGATACAGGTTAGTCTGTAGACCCGAGATCGTCATAGAGTCTTGTGTGATTCCCACTGTGCTTTGATTTCCACCTTACCACGTCCAAGAGGGCGTGCAAAATGGTGGTTTTTTGGGTACAGTCCCGAATCACATGGAGGCAATGAGCGATAAGAGGGGATTCGTCTCTCCCGGTATAGGGAGTTGATGTTGCGCTGTGTTCGATTGGCTATAACCGGAAATCCCTGGCCAGGGTTGCTGAAATTTACTGGTAAGTATTACCAGTAGTTTCTCGAACTGTTATAGACCTCATATCGACACGACTTATCGAGCTATTGGGGTCTGACGTTTACCACCCGTAGGCAAGATATGCGACATATCAGACGACGGGACCGGACTGTACGGTAAGTGTTACTGGTTGGATTCACAGGAGTGTGAGCGGGCTTGCTCGTTGATCTTTTGATCGCTCAATACCCGGGTGGCCGTTACGTTTAGCAGACCGCTTGCGGCTTGTGGGTGTTTGATATGATCATCACCTGCTGCCGGCGTATTGACGAGTCTTTAGAGTCCTACACAGAGGTTTCCTGGCTCAAGCGAAACGAAATAGGAGCGCATATGATATATGTGCGGGACCGAGAATAATACCTGTATGTGATACTGTATTCTATTCTCGCGATTTGTATCATCGGTCGGTTATATGTGATATAACCGGGTTACCAAATCAAGTGTTGATTCGATACATTGATACACTTGATATTAGTCGGTTATATGCAGTATGACCGGATCATTAAATCAAGTGTTGATTTAGTGATTTAATGTATAATTATATATTTGATATATTACTTTACATTAACTATTATTGGTTCACTTAAGATTATTTTCTCACTAGATTGTGCACATTGTATATATGATATATTTTTGTGCACTTGTTTGTATCATGTTTGATGATACATGCAAACTTGGGTGTGTGTATGCTTTAAACTATGATTAGGTTAATGGTTAGGGTTTGATTTACTCATTTATTTACTTTATTCATTTTTGGTAAGAAATAAAATGGTGGCTTCTTTTGGTTTTTACTTGAAGCTTCATGAAGCTTTGAAAAGTCATGACCATTTTGTTTCTATCCTTAACCTAACCATTACACCTAAACCCTAGTTTATTCTCTACATGAGTTTACTTCACCCATGGTTGCATTATGATAAGAATCACTTGAATTTTCTAATTAATTAATTCTTTTCCTTCTTCTTCATCTTCTTCATGAAGAAAGAAAAAGCTTGCTAGAAAATTCTAAGTGATGATTCCAAGTGAGAAATCCAAATCCAAAGTGAACCCACTTTCTATTTCTTCATCCTCTACCACTTGCCATGTAGTAGAGGGTGTTTTCTTCAAAAGTTTCTTGACCTGGTGAAGATGGAGCTTAAGTTAGAGTTGCCTCGACGCAGATCATCTTCGGCATCGAAGTCAACGACCTAGCCCGCTCATTTCCCCGA
This sequence comes from Agapanthus africanus, assembly GCA_030015575.1. Taxonomy (NCBI): domain Eukaryota; kingdom Viridiplantae; phylum Streptophyta; class Magnoliopsida; order Asparagales; family Amaryllidaceae; genus Agapanthus; species Agapanthus africanus. The sequence continues at coordinate 167,356,115 of CM057337.1, forward strand.
CGAAACCATCGCTAGAGTCCGGGATCCAGGTGATCGCAGCGAAGGGACGTCATCACGGAGCTAAAGAAGTGGTGGACCAGATCTACAAAGGTTGTAGTCCCTTTCACTTAGCAATAAAGTTGTTTACTTGCTTGCTTTTCGCCTAATCTCTAGTTAACGATCTTGCATAGGATTCTTAGGCACATGAAAATTTTGATTTTGGCATGGTTGATGCCTTGTGGAACCTCTTGAGTGTGCCTAGGAACCCTACAGGGACGCATTAAATTAATGCAAGAAAATAAACCAAAAAGATGTTGTTGGAACAATTTTCAAAAAGCTATTTTTGCAAGGACGTTCTCTTTTGTTTTGCACAGAGGTATTCGGTTATGAATGCCCAGCACCTCATTCGACGAGGCAAGGGCTGAGATCCCTTTATCGGGAGTGACCCCTTGGACAAAAGTTTGCGTCAGGGTAATAACTTCACAATAGTCGATTATTCTTGCTTTGCATCGAGGTATTCAGTTTGGAATATCATGCACCTCATTCGACGAGGAAAGAGCCAAGATCCCTTCACAGGGAGTGACCTCTTTAGCAAAAGTTTTCGCCACTATATTTTCAAAAAGGCTATCATGTTCCTTCAACTACATCAAGTTCATTACGTTAACGGGTTCTTCGCCAAAAACCCAGCCGTAGCCCTCCGTCGTTTCAGATAATTAATACTTAGTATTCGTGCTGCATTTTTTGATTATTCGTCAAGGCACAGTGAACGGTAGCTAAGTAATAATTCTCTGTTGCACTGATAGATACGATTGGTTAAGACGGTCACATGATTTTGTTGATTATTCGTCAAGGATCATGCGGGCGGGTCTAATGCAATCCTGGATAACGACGGGTTGAACTTGACTAGGACCTTTTGATTTGTTGATTATTCGTCAAGGTCACTTGGGTCCTAGGGACAAAAATCCACATCGGGAGTTTCTAAAGAAACTGAAACTTGCAGATTTAGCATACCTTCTGGAGTGTGGTGACTAGAGTGGATTACATCAAGGTCATCGCACAATGATGTTTGGATCCCGATCCCACTGATGAGTTGGATTACTCTCGGGAGATTATTTCACTTAACAATCAATGTTATAAACAAGTAGGTGTCTAGAACGGTGTTAGCGGGGCTACGCCTCCAGGGAAAAGAGGTTCTTTAATTAAGGAACTTCGCGAAAGCGTTGGAAAACCTCCCTCGAAGTACCAACACTAGCCTGGCTGAAAGGTTAAGCAAGTATTATGACGTACAATTAATCCCGACTAGTTCTTCTTTTAAAGGTTTGAAGAAGAATTTGAGGAAACAGTGGGAGCCATCCTGATTAGATAAATTAATAAACCAATCTAATCTTGTAAGAGCGTACGCTGAGTGTTTCTTTTCTCTCTCTTCAGGTAGCAACCATTTCACGCCCTAATCAAGATAATAAAATGTATCGCTTGACCGATCCGAATTCTTATTCGGGGCTGGGGAACGTCGATTGGGCTCTAACTTGTGACAACAGTCATAAGTATGAGCAAGGGAAAGAGGATTGTATGGATTCCAAGGATACCCTGTTGAAGAAGAAGTATAGTTTTGCATCTACTTCAGGTGTTCTTGTAATTGAGAACTGTTTTACGGTCAGCCCTACCTCCTGGGTACTTGATACTGGATCAGGATCTCATATCTGTAATCTATTGCAGGGACTGGGAAAAAGTAGGAAAGTTATACCTGGTGATATGTAGCTCAGGGCAGCGAACGGAGCACAAGTTAATGCTGCAGCCGTCGGTGAATATCACCTAGTATTTCCAAACAGCAATACTATGATTTTTAACGATTGCTACTATGTACCTTCCATGGTTTGCAACATCATATCAGTTTCTTTACTCAATAAAGATGGATATAACTTTGTTCTTGATAGAAATATCATGAATATCTACCTTCATAAGGTACTGGTTGCAGAAGGTACACTGTGTAATGGTATCTACGTTCTAAATCAGAATACAGTTCTCAATGTACAAAACACACGCAAGAGGAAGAATTCAGATACGAATGAATCCTACTTGTGGCATTGTAGACTTGGTCATATCGGAGAGAAAAGACTAAGTAAGTTGCATAAAGATGGACTCTTGAATACGTTCGAGTTTTCATCTTATGAAACTTGTCAGTCTTATCTCAAAGGGAAAATGACCAAATCTCCGTTCACCGGACATGGAGAAAGAGCAACAGAGCTCTTGGGACTCATACATAGTGATGTATGTGGTCCAATGTCTATACATGCAAGGGGTGGGTTCTCGTACTTCATCACATTCACTGACGATCTCTCTAGGTTCGGATATGTGTATCTGATGAAACACAAATCTGAAGCTTTTGAGAAATTCAAGGAATTCAGAAACAAAGTAGAGAACCAGACTGGCAAAAGTATCAAGATCCTCCGGTCTGATAGAGGAGGGGAGTACTTAAGCACGGAATTCCTAGATTACTTAAAAGAGAATGGTATTCTCTCTCAGCTTACTCCCCCTTATACACCACAGCACAACGGTGTATCGGGGCGGAGGAATCGTACCCTATTGGATATGGTTCGCTCCATGATGAGTAGTGCTGAGTTGCCTCTTTCATTCTGGGGACATGCGCTTCAGACAGCGGCATGCCTTTTGAATAAAGTTTTGTCCAAATCTGTGCCTAAAACTCCGTATGAAATATGGAGCAGTAAGAAACCATGTCTTAAATTTATTAAGATATGGGGTTGTCCGGCATATGTGAAAACACAGAAACCGGACAAGCTAGAGGCACGATCAGTTCTATGTAAATTTGTGGGATATCCTAAAGATTCACTAGGATATCTGTTCTACCACACTGAGGAACAGAAAGTGTTTGTATCTCGCCATGCTACCTTTTTAGAAAGGGAGTTTCTTGCAAAAGAAAATAGTGGGAGTTCGGTAGAACTGGGAGAAATCCATGAACCACAAAATGTAACTGAAGATTTGACAGAACCTCAGGATTCAATAACCCCAGACGATCCTCAGCCACTCCGCAGATCTGGTAGGATTTCTCATCCGCCCGAGAGATACTACGGTTTTCTCTTAGACGGGGATCGAGAAGATTGCATCTTGGAAGAAGATGACCCTACTAGTTTCAGGCAGGCCATTATCAGTAGGGAGTCTGATAAGTGGCTGGAAGCTATGCAATCCGAAATAGAGTCCATATACACCAATAAAGTGTGGAGCTTGGATATTGCTCCACCTGGGGTAAAACCCGTTGGATGCAAATGGATCTACAAAAGGAAACTTGGTGTAGATGGGCAGGTGAAAACCTATAAGGCTAGACTCGTTGCAAAAGGTTTTCATCAAAGACCTGGTGTGGACTATGACGAAACTTTTTCTCCAGTGGCTATGCTCAAATCCATTCGGATCCTACTTGCCATTGCTGCCTTCCATGACTATGAAATTGGCAGATAGACGTTAAAACGTCTTTTCTAAATGGCTGTTTGGAAGAGTGCGTTTATATGGATCCGCCAGAAGGTTTCGTAAACAGTGGGAGCAGCGGGAAGGTGTGCAAGTTGCTTAAATCCATTTATGGATTAAAGAAGGCATCGCGGAGCTGGAACATCTGTTTTGATGAGGCAATCAAGGAATTTGATTTCATCAAGAACGAAGATGAACCTTGTGTCTATAAAAAGATTGTAGGACGAACTGTCGTGTTCCTAGTCTTGTACGTGGACGACATTCTTTTGATAGGAAATGACATTCCTATGCTACAATCGGTTAAGCTATTCTTGTCACAACGGTTCTCCATGAAGGAACTGGGTGATGTCTCGTACATTCTGGGGATCAAGATCTACAGAGATAGATTCAAGAGACTACTGGGACTTTCGCAGTCCAAGTACATAGAGACCGTACTAAAGAGATTTAGTATGGAAGATTCCAAGCGCGGTAATATACCCGCATTGCACGGAATCACCCTCTCCAAGAAGATATCTCCTAAGACTGACGAGGAGAGGGTTCGCATGAGCACTATACCCTACGCTTCGGCGGTAGGATCTATAATATATGCGATGCTCTGTGCAAGACCAGATGTAGCTTACGCGCTGAGCGTGGTGAGCCGGTATCAATCAGACCCAGGTGAGAGCCACTGGATGCCAGTGAAGAACATTCTCAAGTACCTGAGAAGGACTAAGGAGATGTTCCTGGTTTACGGTAATGGAGACCTCAGGGTCGAGTCCTTTACCGATTCAAGCTTCCAGAGTGACAAAGATGACAGCAAATCTGTCTCGGGTTTTGTGTTTACCCTCAACGGAGGGGCGGTATGTTGGAGGAGTTCCAAACAGGATACCGTCGCAGACTCGATGATGGAGGCTGAATACATTGCTGCAAGTGATGCCGCAAAAGAGGCGGTCTGGATGAAGAAGTTCATTAGTGAACTTCAGGTGGTTCCGTCCATTGTTGACCCAATACCTTTGTATTGTGATAACAATGAGGCTATATCTTTAGCGAAGGAACCAAGGTCCCATCAGAAATCCAGACACATCTTAAGGCGGTATCACCTGATCAGGGAGATCATTGATCGCCAGGAGATCGAGGTACGGAGAGTGGACACAAAAGACAACACGGCGGATCCATTCATAAAGGCCCTCCCTCAAACACAGTTCGAGCGACTTTTTGAGCTATTGGGTATGTGGTACGCCAGCAGCTAGCCTTAGCGCAGACGTTGGGTATGCGGTACACCAATTACTGGCCTTTAGTACAAGTGGGAGATTGTTGAATATGTATGCCCTAGAGACCATTATTGTATAGTACTAGTTTGTATAATACATTTTGGAGGCTTGGGATATATATATACGGGTTTACGACAGTCTTGCTCGATATAGTAGTATGCTACTTGGTTTGTTTCTATCTTAATATGTGTATATGTTTCTTTTAACATATCGCTAAAAATATATTGATAGAGCCCTTAGGATCTTTGCTTGACTACCGGCGTTGTGATGGCGATCACACTAGTGGAGGCCGGGTAATCTATAAACACATCCTTATTTTGGTCCCTAGTCGTAGGATTATCGAGACAGGGCATCGATACTCCAGAGTAGACTGGTGCATACGCTTCTCTTCCCAGCAGGGGAGATGGTCTGTCCCACAGCCATCAGTACGTCGTACTGGAGATAGTATGCAGGTGCTCGTTAGGTTACGAGTATACTGGACAGGACTCGTCGGGAATTGTTGGTTAGTATTATACCTATCGTTAGTTAACAGTTCCCAGGTGACAGGAGTACAGCTTAGTCTGCTGATTTGACACTGTCACTTCGCCTCGAGTGTGTTCCCACTGTTCTTAGATTACTACCCTACCACGGCTCTACTGAGTCGTGCAAACAGGTAGTAGTTGGGTGCAGTCCCGAAGCACTTGGAGGCAGTGACGGTTAGACAGGATTCGTCTCTCCCGGTATTGGGAGTTGATATCGCGCTGTGTCTAGGAGAGCCATTACACATAGTCGTCCCTGGCCAGGGCAAGCGAGATTTGCCGGTAGTGTTACCAGTAGTTTCTCAGGGTGTTTTGGGCTACACTCCGACACGACTTGTACCGCTATTATGGGACTGACGTTTACCACCCCCTAGGCCCGACATGCGATACTCTCAGACGAACAGACCGGAATGTACGGAGATTGTCACATTCAGGGTCAGTAGGAGTTCGGATGGGTTCACCTCATATGTCTTCTTGTCGGCATCTACCTGGGGACCGTTACGTACAGCTAGTACCGCTTGTGGCCTGTGGTTAAACCCACTGCCAGCGTAGTGTCGAGCCTTTAGAGTCCCACACAGAGAGTTACTCGCCTTTGGGCAAAACTGGGTAGAGGTCGCATGGTTTTGCGACAGGGTTCGTTCACACTCGCGCACTTGTGCACGTTTGGTGTCCGGGAAGTTATTACTAGCGGGCTTTGGTTTAAGCCAGATCCTAGTATTTGTTTTGGGATTGGTTTTATCTCATTGTATTCGTGTTCCTCGGAACGCAGATGCGGGTGTGTATGCACAGTTGACAGAGGCAGAGGCAGAGGATTCTCATTAGGGTTGTTAACCATTTGACTTTGGTTGACTTGTTGACCATTTGACTTTGGTTGACTTGTTGACCGTTGACTTTGGTTGACGTGTTGACCGTTGACTTTGGTTGACTTTTGACTTTTTCTAAACCCTAATGACAATGTGAAATATGATTAATAATATTAATTAAGGATTGTTGTGTCATGGTTGAGTTGAACATTTGACTTTTGTTGACTTGTTGACCGGTTGACCATTGTGGACTTGTTGACCATCATCATTTCATTTCTATGACTTTTGTTTACTTGTTCTTTACAAAATGCAATAATTGCATGAAATGATAATGGTCATTGAAACTAACCATCACAATTCTTAATTATTATTATTATCATCATCAGTATTTTTGCTTTTGTGAGCATGATTGCATTATGAGAGCTCATTCTATCATTTTCTTTCTCTCTCATGAAAAAAGCTCTCCCTCTTCCTCTCTCAAGGTTCAAATGTTCCATGAGTTGGAAATCATGAACCTTTGAGACAAAACCACCATAACTCTCCTCTACTCATTCTAAGGTTCTAGATTTGGCAAGCCAAGCACCTTAGTTATCTCTACGTTGAGATAGGAGCTCAAGTTCGAGGCCCTCGGGTGGATCCATCTACGGCAAAGAGGAGACGACGAGGAGGAGCCGTTCAAGCTACTACAAGGAGGAAGCAAGGAGGAGAACCACCAAAAGAAGAGAAGGAGTTCAAGACCTAGGTATAACCATTCTACATAGTAGCTAGAACTTGTAGTTTAATTGTTAGTTTTTGTTTAGCAAAGATCCTTCATGGATGGTCCATGTTACCTTTTGAGGAAAAATTTTGATTTTTACCTATTTCGCCTCCCCGAAAGAACCGGGGTGGGTAACGTGGACTTAACAACCATGGTTGCATTTCTAACCTTATCATAACTTTCATTATTCATCATAAAAGAATTAATCATTATTATTCATCTTCTTCTTCCTTGAGTTCTTCATGGAAAAAGCTTTCTAGTTTTTTCTAAGTGATGATTATGTATGAGAAAAAGATTATAAATGAGAGCTAAAATCCTACTTCATCATCCTCATCTACCCTTGCCCTTTAGATGAGAGTGTTCACTTCATTTAGTGAGTGTTAGCTTGTGTTAATGAAACTTCAAGGTAGATCATCTTTGTTATCGAAAATCGGAAGCAAGCTTGCATCTTTCTCTTCGCGGAGCCTCTCGAGAGTCCGGAACACGATGATCGCGGCGAAGGGACCACAACACGGATCTTATGAAGTGAAGGACCAGATCTACAAAGGTTGTAATCCCTCTCACTTAGTGTTAAAGTGTTTAACATGCTTATTTTCGCCTAATCTCTAGTTTAAAGATCTGGCTTTGGGTTGTTCGGCACGGCTAAATTTTAAATCGGGCATGGTTGATGCCTCGTAGACCCTTGTGCGTGTGCCTAGCAACCCTACAAAGCATACGTTCTATTTTCGTTTCTTCTGTGATGTTTAAGAAACATAAATGATGGGAATTTATTAATGAGATTAATGAAAATGAAAGAAACCTAAAGATGTTGTAGACTCAAATTTTCAAAAAGGTAGCTCTAGTTCTTGATTTGCATAGCGGTATTCTTTTATGAATATCAAGCACCTCATTCGATGAGAAAAGAGCCGAGATCCCTTCACCGTGAATGACCTCTTTAGCAAAAGCTAGCAAACGCTACAACCCACTCAATTTGTTTTGAAAACTATTCGATTTTAAAAAAAGCAGAGCTTAAACCACTCCTTTTCAAATCGCTCGATTCTACAATGATATCAAGTTCATAACGCAAAAGGTTTTCTTAAAAACCTGTCGTAGCCCTCCGTCATTTCAGATAAGGACTATTTAGTATTCGTGCTGCATTTGTTGACCTCCGTCAAGGCGTAGTGTGTGGTAGCTGATTAGTGCTTATCTGCCGCATATGATGCGATTGAATTAGGGTAGTCGTACGGCATTATTGACCTCCGTCAAGGGTCATTCATGTGGGTTTAATTCAACCACGAAATGACGGGTTGAACTTGACTAGCGGCCTATAGTTTGTTGACCTCCGTCAAGGTCATAAGTTGCTAGGGGTAAAAACATTATCGAGAATTTCAAGTGTTGAAATTTGCAATGAGATTGCATACCTTCTATGAGATAGTTGGATCACGATACCCACTGCGAGTAAGAGTTACTCCTGGGAGAGTTTTGCACTTTACAATTAGCTAAATCAATAGGTGTCTAAGAAAAGTGTTAACGGGGTTATGCCCCTGCGGTAACGAGGTTATTTAATTAGTTTCATACGAAAGCACGGGGAGACTCTCTCAGAGTACGAATACCTGCCTGGCTGAATGATTGGCGAACTTGTAGTGCATAATTAATCCCGGCTAGTCTTAACTTTTAGGGTTTGAAGGAAGATTTAATAAAATAGTGGGAGCCATCCTGATTATAAAATAACAACCAATCTAATCTTGTAAGAGCGCACGCAGTGTTTTCTTCTCTCTCTCTCATGGTAGCGACCATGACACGTCTTAATCAAGATAATAATACGGATGTATTGACCGAACCTACTTATTATACTGAGCTGGAGAACGTTGGTTCCGCTCTACCTTATAATTGTTATACGTCTGAGTAGGATATAGGGGAATACCCGGATTCCCATACGACCCGAACGAGGAATGAGCGTGATAATGCATCTTCTTCAGGTGTGTTCATTTCCGAAAATTATTTCTTATTTTGTTCTACGTCCTGGGTATCAGATACCGGATCAAGATCCCATATTTGTAATATATTACATGGGATAAAGAAAGGTAGAGAACTAGGAATAGGTGATCATTCTCTCAGAGTAGCGAATGGTGCAATGGTTGCAGCCAAAGCAGTTGGCGAATATCACCTAATATTACCTGAAGGTAATACATTGATTCTAAATGATTGTTATTACGTATCAGAAATGTTATGCAATTTAATATCAATTTCTTTATTAGATAAAGATGGATATAATTTTGCATTGGAGGATAATGTTATGAACATTTTCCTAAATCAAGTGCTGATTGGGTTTGGTACGTTATGTAACGGTATATACGTTCTAAATCAAAACCACAATTCTACATATACAGAACACACACAAGAAGAAAAGTTCAGAAATGAACGAATCCTTCTTGTAGCATTGTAGACTAGGTCATATCAATGCGACAAGATTAGCTATGTTACATAAAGATGGATATTTGAATCTGTTCGAATTTACATCTTATGAAACTTGCCAGTCATGTCTCAAAGGCAAAATGACCAAAACTCCGTTTACTGGACATGGAGAAAGAGCTACTGAACTCTTGGGACTGATACATAGTGATGTATGCGGTCCCATGTCTACACATGCCAGAAATGGTTCCGCGTACTTTATTACATTCACCGATGATCTCTCAAGGTTCGGATATGTGTTCTTATTGAAACGCAAATATGAAGCTTTTGAAATTCAAGAAATATAAGTGCGAAGTAGAGAACCAAACGGGTAAAAGTATTGAAATCCTTAAATCTGATCGGGGAGGAGAATACTTGAGCACAGAGTTTCTGGATTATTTAAAAGAGATTGAGATTCTCTCTTAGCTTACTCCTCTGTATACACCACGGCACAACGGTGTATTGGAGCAGAGAAATCGCATCCTATTCGATATGGTGCGCTCTATGATGAGTACTGCTAAGTTACCTATTTTCTTTTGGAATTATGCGCTTGAGACAGCCGTATACCTATTGAATAGAGTTCCAACCAAATCAGTGCCTACCACTCCATATAAGATATGGAATGGGAAGAGACCATCTCTTAAATGAGTTAAGATATGGGGTTGTCCGGCCTATGCTAAAAAGCAAAATCTGGACAAGCTTGAGGCAAGGTCAGTTCTGTGCAAATTTGTAGGATATCCCAAGCATTTGCGAGGGTATATTTTCTACTACACTAAGGAACAAAAGGTGTTTGTTTCTCGGAATGCCACCTTTTTAGAAAAGGAATTTCTTGTGAAAGAAAATAGTGGTCATGAGGTAGAATTGGAAGAAGTTCCAGCCATACAAACTACAACTGATGATTTGGTGGAACCGGAGGATTCGATAGTCTCCAACGAACCTCAGCCACTCCGCAGATCTAGTAGGGTTCTTTATCCACCTAAGGGATACTACGGTTTTCTCATAGACGGTGAGAGCGAGGATTGCATTATGGAAGATGATGACCCAACAAGTTTCGAGCAGGCCATCATGAGTGGTGACTCTGTGAAATGGCTAGATGCTATACGATCTGAGATGGAATCCATGTACACCAACAAAGTATGGACTTTGAAAGTTTCTCTTAAAGGGGTAAAACCCATCGGGAGTAAGTGGATCTTGAGAAGATAATTGGTGTAGATGGAAAAGTTGAGACTTTCAATACTAGACTTGTAGCAAAAGGTTTTCGTCAACGACCAGGTGTGGATTATGATGAAACCTTTTCTCCAGTGGCTATGCTCAAGTCCATCAGGATCTTACTTGCCATTGCTGCATACTATGACTATGAAATCTGGCAGTTAGACGTCAAGACCGCTTTTCTAAATGGTAATTTAGAAGAGAGCAAGTACATGACACAGCCAGAGGGCTTCGTAGATAGTGGGAGCAGCGGAAAGGTATGCAAGCTGCTTAAATCAATCTACGGATTAAAACAAGTATCGCGGAGTTGGAACATCTGTTTTGATGTGGCAGTCAAAAAATTTGACTTCATCAAAAACGTAGATAAACCTTGTATATACAAGAAGGTTATAGAGAGTAAGGTTGTCTTCCTCGTATTGTACATGGATGGCATACTCTTGATAGGAAACGATATTCCTATGCTACACTCGGTCAAGCTCTTCTTATCACACAGGTTCTCCATGAAAGATCCAGCTGATGCCTCCTACATTCAGGGATTAAGATCTATAGAGATAGATCTAAGCGGATGTATCATACTCACTAGGTGTAGTGAGTAGGTGTCAATCAGATCCTGAGGAAAAGTACTGGGCAGCTGTGAAGAACATTCTTAAGTACTTGAGAAGAACTAAAGAATTGTTCTTGGTGTATGGTAACGGTGAACTCCATGTCGAGTCCTTTACCGACTTGAGATTCCAGAATGATAAGGATGACTGTAAGTCAGACTCGGGTTTTGTCTTTACCCTCAGTGTAGGGACGGTATGTTGGAAGAGTTCCAAGCTAGATACCGTAGCAAACTCGATGATGAAGGCTGAATACATCGCTACTAACGATGGTGCCAAAGTGGCTGTCTGGAAGAACAAGTTCATGAGATGAACTTGGTGAGGTTCCTACCATTAAGCATCCAATATTTGTGTATTGTGATAACAATGGAGCTGTGGTTTTGGCCAAGGAACCCCGGTCCCATCAGTGATCCAGACATATTCTTAGGCGATATCATATGATCAGGAAGATAGTTGATCTCTAGGAGATCGAAGTCAGGAGAGTTGACACGAAAAATAACACGGCAGATCCACTCACAAAGGCCATTTGAGAGACTTTTTGGGATATTGAGTATGAGATACTACAAAAACTAGCCTTAGTGCAAGTGGGAGATTATTAGTTATATGTATGCCCTAGAGGTCATTAATGTACATGATTGTATATTATAGTAGATGCTTGGACATTTATAGAGAGGACTTTCTTGCTCGACATGATAGTATGCTATCTGGTTGCTCTTTATCTTAACATGTACACTTGTATCATTATACTGTCTCTCCGTTACATGTTGATAAAGCCTTTAGGATGTGTACTTGACTACTAGGACTATGACGCAGATCATACTAGTAGGGCTAGGGTAGTCGGAAAGTACATCCTTTAATTGTTCGTAGTCGAGGGAGTATCGAGACAGGGCATCAATATTCCAGAGTAGACTAGTGTGTACGTTTCTTGACCCTGTATGGGGCGATGGTTGATCCCACAGCCATTGGTGTTTGAGATCAAAGATTGTACACAGGTGCTCATTGGAGAATGGGTACACCGAAAAGGACTCACCAAGAACTCATAGATGGTATTATACATATAATCAGATAGCAGTTCTCTGGTGACAGTGGTAAAGGTTAGTCTGTAGACCTGAGACCATCATAGAGTCTTATATGATTCCCACTGTACTTTGATTTCCTCCCTACCACGCTCAAGAGAGCGTGCAAACAGGTGGATTTTGGGTACAGTTCCGAGTCATATGGAGGCAATGAGCAATAGAAGGGGTTTCGTCTCACCCGGTATTAGGGGTTAATGTTGCGCTATGCTCGATTGGCTATAACAGGAAGTCCCTGGCCAGGGCCGATGATTAGATTTACTGGTAACTGTTATCAGTAGTTTCTCGACCCGTTATGAGTCTCGCATTGGCATGACTTATCAAGTTATTAGGGTCTGATGTTTACTACCCCCAGACTCGATATGCGACATATCAGACGAAGAAGCCGGACTGTACAGTAGTGTTACTTACAGGATTTACGAGAGTTTGGACGGGCTTGCTTGTTGATCTTGTGATCGCTCAGTACCCGGGTAGCCGTTACGTCCAGCTAGTACCGCTAACGGCTTATGGGTGACTGATATGATCATCACCTACTGCTGGCATATTAACGAGTTTTTAGAGTCTTACACTGAGGTTTCCTAACTCATGCGAAATGAAGTAGGGCACATATGTGATATGTGCGAGACCGAGATTAATAGTGTATGTGATACAGTATTCTAATCTCACGGTATAGGTTATATGTGATATAATCGGATTATTGAATCAAGTGTTGATACAATAATTTGTTATATGTATATTTGATATACATATAAATGATATTAGTCGGTTATATGTGATATAGCCCGATTATTAAATCAAGTGTTGATTTAATAATTTAATATATAATTATATATTTGATATATTAATATATATTAGCTAATATTAGCCCACTTAAGAATTTCTTTTCTACAAATACATATAAATATATATATGAGATATATATTAATGTATTTCCTATTGTGTTATGCTAGATGATACATTGGACATGGGTGTATGAGATTCACACCAAACTAAAGATTATTTGGGCGATTTAATTATTAAGGGATAAACCAAAATTACGTGGAAACTTTCATGGCTTAAGATGCTTATGGAAGCATGTAGAAGCCTTGACTTAGTCCACTAATTTTGTTTTACTCTAGATATTTATTAACCCAACCATTATCCTTAGCCATGGCCAACTCTCTACTAATATCTCTTGAGATATTTTCTCACCCAAAAGTTCACATTAGTAGATCTTCTTCATCTCCTTCTTTGCTCTCTAGTTTTGAGTAAGATGAGAAAAGAAAAAGAGAAAAATAATTCTAAAGTGAGCAAAATTCATACTTCATCAATTTATACAAAACTAGACATTTAGTATAGGTTGTTTACTTCACTAATTCCTCAATAAGTGAAGAGATAGCTTGAGTTAGAGATAGCTCAAGGTAGATCATCTTCGGCCTTAAAGATCCTTAAACAAGCTTATTCCTTTCACCAAGTGGAGCCTAAGAAGAGTTTGGGGGACCACTACTTGGACATACGGGACTACTACATGAAGCTTTAGAAGTGAAAGACCGGTGCACAATGGTTGTATTCCAATTTCACTTAGTGTAAAATTTGTTTACATACAATGAAACCCTAATTCTCTAGTTTCGTATTACTTAGCACACTAGATATTTTAAAATTGCATATTCGATGCTTCTGAAAACCTAGTAGTCATACTAAAGAATGCTTTCATGTTATCAGAGCCAAGCTAGAGCATTAGGAGTGGCCTAGACGACGTTAAATTGTTCGATCGAACTTCGAAAACCCAGAAAACCCTAGTTTCTGTTCGAATTTTTAAAAGTTGGGTTTTTGCAGAATAAAAATATTCAGAAAATCGTGCAGGTTAAATTATAGAACCCTAAGAAATTCGAGCTCCCAAATCCAACAATGAGCAGTGGAACCGTGGCCCAAACGCTAGTTTAGACATAGAATCGCGGCCCAAACGCTTGTTTGGCCGCGGTTCCTCCGCAACATTATGGAATTGTGGGGAGAATTTTCTTGTGCTGCTCCATTTCCTTATTCTGGGTTTTCTAGGCATTTTAAGTGAGACTCAAGTTGTTGAGGTCTCTGTGGTTTCTGTGTATTTGATGAATCGATCGAAATGTTTAATATCATCTAGATATTTATGATATGTGATACAATATTTGGAATCCACAATAATTGGTTTTGTGGAAACTAGTTAGTAAATTGTAAATCTAGCAATTTAGTCTCATCGATCGGTTGCCACGGGGTTTTGATTCAGATCAAAACTCCGTCGCAAACGCGTATAGCACGCGAACACTTACCGGGTAATACTACTAGATAGCCACGCCCCATAACCCCGACCAAGTGACTGTAGGAGAACCCCGTTACCAAAAGCATCCGTTCGGATGCTCGCGGCCGCGGTGTTCCGCCTAAGTACGCTTCGTCGACGGCATCGAGGGTGCGGCCGTCTACTAATATTTCCGATGAGCATTCGATCATTTGTTGGGAATTTTGTTGAATTGCCCGACTGGTTATTGAAAAGTGTTTTCAATTTGAGACTAAAATGTTGGGTTTATAGTGTTAAGCATGAAATCTGAAATATGAGATATTCCGGGTTTATGATATCTAAGGTGGTTGTGGATTCTACTTATTGTAGTTTTCATTTCTTTTCTATGACCGTAAGTGTAATATGTGGTGTATCGCCGGTTTCGTTGCTATACGTCAACGACAATTGGGATATGCATATTTACTTACGTTGATGACATATGATATTATGTGTTGCTGTGATAAGTTATATTGGATCGTCATTATTGAATAGCCAGGGTTTTTTTTGCCTACAAAATCCGCCGGTATCGGCTGTCCTGGTTAAGAGAAAGCCCATAATCCTATATACAACAACCCTTGAGGGTTCTTTAGACGCGTCGCGGGCACAAGAGAACGACCAAGAAAAAGAAAAAGCTTTCTACTATCTAAGTCGAGTTCTTCTGGGAGTAGAAAGAAATTAATCCCCCATCGAGAAGCACTGCCTGGCGTTGATCTTCACGATAACGAAGCTCAGACAATACACCCTGGCGCATGAAGTCCATCTCATATCAAAGGTAGATCCACTTAAATATCTGATGTCAAAGACCATACTGATGGGAAGGCTCGCCAAATTAGCCCTCCTGCTGATGGAGTTTTCGATAACATATCGCTCACTCAAAATAGTGAAAGGACAAACCATCGCTGACTTTCTCACAGAATATCCAATACCAACCGATTCCCCCTAAACCGTGAATTGCAAGATGAACACATGTTCGACGCGGTTGAAGAGGAAAAAGAAGAAAATAAGTCTTAATGGGAGCTCTATTTCGATGGAGTATCTTCCATGAAACACTGAAAGAAGAACACCCCATAATCAAAGCTGGAGTGGGCCTTATTTTCATAACCCCATAAAGAGCAATACTGCGCTATGCTCTCTACTTAACAGAACCAAGAACCAACGATGAAACTGAATATGGAGCTTTGATAGCCGATCTTGAGATCGCTATCGATATGGGGATCAAGGACCTCCTAATATACGGGGATTTTTAGCTGATTGTCAGTCAAGTAAATTGTGACCACAAAATAAGCAAGTCGGAACTAATATGGTATGGCGAAAGAGTGCAGTAGCTGCTAACCCAAATCCATTCATATACCCTGGAAAATGTGCCGCGAGCAGAAAACAGCAAAGCGGATGCATTAGCCAAGTTGGATAAAGAATTGGCCGACGAAGACGTCGATTACGTAAGGATCATTGTTCAAAGCTGCGAGATCCTAGCACCAGCAGATATGCCTTTAGAGGCTCTGATGGAACTACCCGAAGAAAAAGAAATGACCGAAGAAGAAACTCTCTAAATAGAAAATGAAGAAGAAGTCAAGGACTGGAGGGGAGTCTTTATAAACTACTTTAAGTCCTAACAAGCACCTGAGGATGCATCATCTAGACATTAGCTCATAAAGGGAGCTCTGTTGTTCGCCCTCATCAATGATACCTTATATAAGAAAGTCTTCGACTTCGTATGGTTAAGATGCCGGGCCGAAGGAAGCAAAGAAAGTCATCAAAGAAGTACACAATGGACTTTACGGTTCCCATCAAGCGAGACTAAAGATGAAGCTAAAGATAAAAAGAATGGACTATTATTGGCCCACCATGATTCAAGGCTGTCTTGAATATGCGAAGCGGTGTCACTCGTGCCAAATACATAGGGACTTCATACATCAACACCCAAATCCACGACATCCAACGGTAGCCAGTTGGCCGTTCGAGATGTGGGGAATGGATATCGTGGTCCATATCGAGCCAACGTCATCCAGAGGACATCGGTTTATATTGGCAACAACCGATTACTTCTCTAAGTGGGCTGAAGCAGCACCGCTAAGGGAAGTGAAGATGGAGAATATGCTCTATTTCTTCAAAACTCATGTCATCTAACAGTTCGGAACTCCGCAACGGATAATCTTGGATAATAAACCAGTATACAAAAGCCATAAGATAAGCCGCTTCGCACAGCAACACAAGATAGACTGAAGATACTCCTCGGTCTATAATCTTCGAGCCAACGCTCTAGCTGAAGCATTTAACAAGACCTTAATGAAGCTTATAAAGAAGATGGTGTCTAAGAATAAGAAAGACTGGCATGAGAGGCTGCATGAAGCTCTTTGGGCGTACCGAACGACGTTCAAGACAGTTACGAATACAACACCGTATGCATTGGTGTTTAGCACTGAAGTGGTGCTCCCGCTAGAGATAGAACTCCCTCATGGTGAATGGCAGTTCAATACGAGCTTACAGATAAAGAAAACGCTCATCTTCGGTTTGAATAGTTCGATACTCTCGACGAAACCCGCCTTATAGCACAAAAAAATCTGGAAGCTTACAGGGCATAGATGACACAATCTTATGAAAGACTAATCATGCCGAGAACATTCTGTCAAAGCAAACTCGTACTGGTTGTTATAAGATCAATGATCCGCAATCATGCAAAATGGGGGAAGTTTGAGCCAAATTATGAAGGCCCGTGTGTCATAAATAAGATCTACCATGGTAGAGCTTACCTACTCTTAGATATGCATGGAGAAATGCCCTTTCAATCAATAAACCACCAATTCCTTAGAAAGTACTACACTTGAAGAGTCGCGACTTAGGTGAATGATAGATGACGATGTTTGTGTCCGCTTACTATCTTCATGAGTCGAAACTCTGAAAGTCCTACCGAATGATATGCACCCCCATTATGTTGATGATAGACCGTGATGTCCTTAAATTAGTATGTTGCCCTATGGCATGGATCATATAACTGACCGTATACAATCCACGGGCACAGACCATTTATCTTCTCTATGTCTCATATGGACCGTGATGTCCTTAAACTAGCATGTTTCCCTACGGTATGGATCATATAACCTGCCGTATACCATCCACGGGCACAAATGATCTATGTTCTCCATGTCTCCTATGAACCGTGATATTCCTAAACTAGCATATTGCCCTATGGCAAACCGGTCATATACAATCTACGGGCGCAAACGATCTATGTCCCACATATGTTCTTCATGTCTTCCATGGACCGCTATGTCCCTAAACTGGCACCTTGCCCTACGGTAGATCTCCATATTGATTACTGTAAATAATCCACGGGCATAAATGATCCATATCTCCATCATGTTCCACCTGCAAGGCTGCACCTAAAGTCCCACTGGCTATGAAGCTCCACCGATGATGTAGTTCTCCAAAAGATATTATGCCCTACGGCTTGTCTCCATATTGACTACCGTATACAATCCATGGGCATAAACGATCCATATCTCTCCCAAGTTCCCCTGGCAAGCGATGTTGGGTAACCTGCGGCGAAGCTACATCCAAGAGTTCCATCGTAAAAAAACGGTATTTCCATAAGCAAAAAGGCACGGATGAAAACCCGAAAGGGCTCCGTGAGTAAAAAAAACAGAACTACCGGCGAGCTTGTGAAAATATGAAAGGCGCAAACTCATAAAAAAGGTATGTCTACAAACAAAATGGGCACGGATGAAAACCCGAAAGGGCTCCGTGAATAAAAACAGCAGGACTGTCGGCGAGCTTGTAAAAACCCGAAAAGGTGCAAACTCATGAAAGAAAAGAAAAGTACACTTACAAAGTCCTCTCGACTTTGTATGGAGAAAATACATGCATGGGATCCTTACAACTCATAAAGGAGAAACACACTTAGGAGTCCTCACGATTCCTAAGGAGAAAATACACTTACGAGATCTTCTCGACTCGTAAGAAGAAAATACTCCTATGAGACCCTCACGGCTCATAGAATTCAAAAGCTTTAGGTTACAAGGATCCAAACCCATTTCTTAAGCCATCATATCCCCTAAACTGCCCTATAAGTAGTTCGCTATCGACTCTTGTATACACTCCACGGGCATAAACAAATATGTTTCAGCGAAGTCCCACCAATAGAGAGAAATATCCCTATATGGTGAATGATACTTGTGAGTCCTCTCGACTTGCAGGGAGAAAACACTCTTGTGAGATCCTTCCGACTCACGAGGGAAACTCACTTAGGGTTCCTTACGACTCTTAAGGAGAAAATACACTTACTTGATCCTTTCGACTCGTAAGGAGAAATACTTTATAGGACCTTTACGGCTTATGAAGATTCGAAAAACTTAGCTAACAGGGATCTAAACCTGTTTTCTAAGCTACCATTAACCAAAATAGGCAACGGTCAATGATGAGTCGCTCTTGGCATTACGCTTCAGTGTTAGCGATGCCGATGCCTGCCAAAAACCCAAATCCCAAATCTTCTCACAACATATGATGAGTTGCTCTTGGCAATATTTTGGTTGTAGCAATAATGATGCCAAATATGACATCAAACCCCAAGTTTCCAACTCACAACAAAACTGATAAGTAAAAAAACCGAAATGATAGGGCAACTCGTAATAAAAATCAGCGAGCATGAATAGCCGAAATGATTAGGTAATCGCGACTTTCGCGATAAGAAAAGATGAAATGATAGAGCAATCGTGGATATAAAATATATATAAAAAAAGAATATATAAAAAAATATGTGTGTGTTATGCCCTACGACTAGTCACCCTAGACTGTCGTATATAATCCATCGGCGTAAACGAATAAAGATAAGCGATGTATTTCGTCGAATGCTACCAAGCAAGGAACACTTCAATGAAGACTCGAATCTCAGCGATGTCATATAAGCCCAAAGACTACCGAGAGCTACTTCGTCCCCCAAATGATTTAGTGGCAACTTCTCAAGCAAATTAAAGTGAAGTAACGGTATATTCCTAACTTCGGATCTTGATGGCACTCCATGCATGCCTAAAGACCACTGGATGTCATCCTACCTCAGAGAGGTGCGGTCAAGACTCCCCCAGGGCTCCAAATAGAGCCTAACCTCAATGTAAAGTGGGGATGCTTAACACTAAATCTTCCAATGATAATGTGGATACTCCAACCTAAGAAGATTACTTGAAAACGTCGTGTCCAGTCTTAGAAGGGACCAGAGACACGAAAAATGTGTGGCTACTCGAGCCACAACCTAAGCGACTGCACGTTGAGAAGATATCAGCTAACATGATGGTACGATAGAATTAACCCAGTACCACAAACCTAAAGGACTCTTATGATAAAAGGGGTTATGTATGTTTAACGTTAGGATAAATTTATCTATAGGCTTAAAGGAAGGGTAAACTAAACGCTCCGGAACGAATAAATAAACTAAGTTAAACCATTTCGATACAAAAAAGTGCGGATATAAAAGAAAAAGGCCGCATTCCATTAATACGGCAAAAGATGGATTACAAGCTACTATTCAGACACAAGCTTCACAAAACAAAAGGAAAGTACGATCCATAAAAAATTCAAATTCTATCCCATTCGATGGTTATAGCAAGGGCAAGAGATTGTCATTGGTACATTGGTTATGGAAATCAAAAAAAAATTACAAGGCCTCCCAATTTGCATCCTTCCTCTCCTTGTGCTTCCATTCATGTACACGAGAACCAGGATTGTCACTAATATCTTCAGCTCTTGCATGCGAGAATATGATCGCCTTTTGCTGGTAGATCTGGCGTAAGATATATATATTTATATATATGTATATATATATATATAATGGTCCTTCCGGTTCTTAGAAATTAAGCCCAATACGTAGACTGAATGAGCTTTATCCTTGGCCTGATCCAATGCATGTTGCGGCATCGACCTGAAGAGCCTGGGGGTAGCACTATAGATTGCGATAAAAAGCAGTTGCACGAGAGAAGACTGACGAGGAAGTAACCGCCCGCAATGGTCCACAAAATGACGAAGTACTGTCTCGCACTATAGATTGCAATAAAAAGCAATTGCAGGAGAGAAGACTGGTGTGGAAGTAACCGCCCGCAATGGACCACAAAACGACGGAGTACGGTCTAGCATTGAGCGTCAGAATAACTGGACTCGTACCAGTGAACATTATCGTGAAACATGATATCCCTGACATTGTACATGCGACCACCCATGATATCTAAAAAGCAAGAAGTAGAAAGGCGTCGGGTCATCACATTGAAAAATCTGCAGGGGTAAAGAGTGGAATGTTTAGCTTTGGAGCTAAGAAAATCCATACAAAGATCTGCCTAAATATTCTAAGTCTTTAAGCGAGGCCTAGGCTCTGCTCCTCAAGGGTGCGCAACCAAAGGGTATGCATTCATAAAAAAAAGGCAAAGATTCGTATGCGCACTTACTAAGTTAATAAAAAAGTAAAGGTTTCTAACAGAAGCAAAAGTTTCAGAAAGAGCGTAGCTCTAAAAATCAAGAGAGAGGAAAAGAAGGTGCGAATGAAATGAGGAAGACAGGCCTCTATTTATAGGGTTTAAAAGTCAGTTCTGTTGGGGTCAAAATTTACACCCCGGTTGACCAAGTCGAAAACAAAGTCAACCCCAAGCCAAGAGAGCCCAAGCCGAGGTCAAGTGGGCCAATGCCCGGGTCGAGCCCGAACATGAAGCGGCCGGCCTCCCCCTATGCCAAAATAAAAATTCTGTAATAAATAATTTTGGTGTATTTCTTTCATTTTATTTTATGAATAAATGTAATAAAATGGGTATAAAGCCAAATTTTTGTAAAGACCATGGCTTATGTGCAAAAAGAAATAGCACATGAGACATATGATGAGCAAAATGCCATTTTGTAGAGCCTAAGGGGCTATATATAAAGTGTATAGCCTATAAAGGCAAAGATAATGAAAATATCTAAAGATCTTTCTCTCTCTCTAAAAAAAAATCAAGGTCTGTGCCTCCTTCCCCTTCCTCAAGGTTCTAAAACTTCTTCTTTCTTTTGAATTAAATCATGAGTTTTATTCTTCCTTTTCAAAAACTAAATAGTTTTTCACCACAAAACCCACAAAAAGGAGCTCAGATCTTCTATTAGATCTCAAAAATGGGAGATTTTTAAAATCGCACCCCTCTTGTTCTCCAAGATCCGGCCAACAAAAAGGAGGAAGAAAGAGACCCATCTCTGAAAATCCCACTTTGGAAAAGATCCAAGGCTCAAGAGAAGATCCCAGGCTTAAGAGAGAAGAACCTCTGAAGATTTTAGGGAATTCAACTCCAAGACCCAAATCCTCAAAGGAGTTTAACTCCTAATCCAGATCTTTTGGAGTTTAACTCCACTCAAAATCCTCTTTTTGGAGTTTAAATCCTATTTCTGGTGGGTAAAATCCCCTTCTTTTCGCTAGCGCCCAAAGCGCTAGCGTCCAAGTGCCCACGTGCCGGGCACGTGAGGCGCTAGAGCCCAAAGCGCTAGCGCCCGAGCACCCACATACCGGGTACGTGAAGCGTTAGCGCCCGAGTGTCCAAAGCGCTAGTGCCCGAGCATCCACGTGTCAGGCACATGAGGCGCTAGCGCCTAAAGCACTAGCGCCCAAAGCGCTAGTGCCCGAGCGCCCAAAGCGCTAGCGCCCGAGCGCCCACGTACCGGGCACGTGAGGCGCTAGCGCCCAAATTGTGAGCGCACGAGCTCCCACGTGTCAGGAAAGTGAGGCGCTAGCGCCAGCTCCCAGCACCAGCGTGTTAGGCACGTGATGCGCTGGCGCTCACGCATCCTTTGGACGCCATTTTTCCCTCATTTTACATGTACTACACACTAAAAATACCTCCCCCGTTAGAAAAAATTTCTAACGGGGCGCTGCCCCACTAGAAAAAATTTCTAACGGGGCGCTGCCCCACAAGGGGGCTACTAGCCCCCTTGACCCCCAGCCCGCTATCCGGATAGCGGGACCCCCGTAAAAAATCTGCGGGAACCCTGATATATCCAAAACCCCTTCAAAACATAACACTGCACATTGAGTTCGCATGACCTGTTTGACCCGTCAATCAGAGGTTCTCTCGCTCCAAAGGCGAGGGGTAATTAACGGCAGCTTAGTCCGCGGCTGCCGGAGATTTGGATCTCCACAATCAATAAACCTCAGCCTACCCTAGGTAGGGGGAATCTGTAATGCGCCTAACCAGCACGTGCATATTCCCATCTCAATGGGGTGACGAAAAACACCCTACAGATTCTGGCAAGCCCGGTGGGACCTTTCTCTCCTCCCATATCTCGGGTCAAGCGTTCAAGCGAACTCATTTAACATATATGCCAATGTTTGTACTGAAATAATGTTTTTCCATGCAGTAATCAACTTTCAACGACAATGTCTCCTAAGATGGATCCAGCTTCTGATGCGACCCCGATTCCGTACGTAGTCAAGATCAATGCTCGTGTAGTTCTCCCCGCAAGCCTCAGTCGACGGTGGGAGGAACTGCTCCGCCAGTTTGGTTCCGTCATCATCTACCTTGCCGGAAGCGCTCATCTGGCAGAAATCCCGGCAAAACAGGTAGCCAAGCCGGTCTCAAAGGGAAAGAGGCTGAATGTTGTGATCACTAAGACACCATAACCGAAACTTAAGACGGTGCCTGAACGACTCTCTGGTGCTCCAGCTGGGGGCATGGCTTCCGGTACAAAAGGCAACATCAAACGTTGCAGACGAGCGTAGGCGATGACTCCAACAAATGGACAATCAGGCGTATCTCTAAAGCCCTCCATCGCCCGGTCTACGACGGCTTCCCGAAGAGCCGTAACCAGCCAAGTGCTCAAAACAGAAAGGCTGAGACAAAAGCGGCTCAGGTATCGAGCCGACAAGAGGGCCAGGACTCCGGCCAAATGGAATCTTATGAAGTTCCAAGAGCAGGGTTACTCCGCGACGGCGGCTGAGTCGGCCGTAAAAATCAGCAATTCTTTCGAACCTCTGAAGTGGGTTCAGAAAAATGCCATGACCGCCAGAATCAAAAAGACAGCAGTCCGAACGTCGCTACAAAGAGACGTGTCCCGGCCCCAACAGAAAATGTATGACACTGTCTCTTCAAGATTCTATCAGGCTCTCTGTGCCGCGCAAAAACAGCGCGGCAAAACCAAAAAGGAAGCGTCGGCACCATTCAAGAATCCGGCCAGGCCAGCCGCCTTTAGTCGACTGCCCATTACCGAAACAAGAGGGTCAAGACAGCGATCCGTGAAATCAGCCGCCGATAATAAAAATACTGCTGGATATGTTACCCATATGGTCTATATGGCAGATGGCCGCCCCAGCGATAACCTTCGCAGCAAAAACAAGGATGGGGCCACCACATCCTAAGCCTAATCTGGCTTGAATATGGTTGCCGCTACCCAAAAACAGCCGCCTCCGCTGGATGATGAAAACCCTCTCGATGAGGATGATAGGCAGAAAGGCCCCTCGGTCCATGTAGAGTCAAGCTCAGACAGCGAGGAAGAGCCAACTTTCCGCCCCAGGACCATGGAGCAAGAGCTGCTTCAAGCGCTTCGAAAATAGTTCAGGAGCAAGGATAAAAAGATAGCCAAGCTCTATTCGAAAATTGACGACCTAACGAACGTTGTGATGCAGCTTATGGCTCAAATTATTCGAGCGTCTCCCAATCAAGCACAAGTCTCTACTCATGAGCCGGGTGATGGCAATCCGAAGCAGCCGATGTCTGTCCTTTTGGGTCCAAGATTAGTCGAGCCGCACGAAAGCCGACCACATTCCGTTTCTGGGGTCGCCTTGGCCCCAGATAGCACTATCCCGCTAACACAAGATCGGATAATGGATTTGGTCACCAGCAAGATTAAAACATTGGTGGCCGAAGCTGAAACTCAGAAAGAAATTGGCAGTAGTGGGCGGTCATATCCCGCATAGTACGATCTGATCGAGTTCCCGAGCGGCTACGTCATTCCTAAGTTCGGAATATTTGACGGGACGGGAAATGCAAATTAGCATGTCGCCCACTTTAAAGCATCATGCGGAAATACAAAGGGCAACAACGCACTTCTTCTTCGCCAATTCATCAACAGCCTGACCGGTGTCGCCTTCGACTGGTACGTGAGCATACCAGACGGGTCCATCACTACATTTTCCCAAATGGAGTCTCTGTTTCGGCAAAGATTCATGAGTGTTAGTGACAAAATCTCCATTGTTGACCTTGTGAGGACCAAGCCGGGGAAGAATGAAAGCAACACGGACTTTATTGCCCGGTGGCGCAACCTCACTGTCAGGTGCGGACCGCCGCTAGAGCAAGACCAGTCTGTCAGCCTCCTCATTGGGAAACTCGGTAATTGAATGGTCCCATTCTTGTATACAGCAAGCCTTAAGACGTTTCAGGAGCTGACCAAGAAAGTCCAAATGCTGGAATGCTGGAACGCTCGAAGCAAGAGCTTACTCCGGACTCTCAGAGAGACAAGACTTGAAAGAGCAAGAAGGACGACAACCGTAGAAGCGGGAATTCCAGCAATACCAATGTCTTCAATGCATCCGACAATGAAGACAAGCGAAAGGCGAGCGAATCCAAAATCAACCGGTCTCGAAAGCCAGTGCTGGGAGCAGAGGGGCCTTCCCTAGAGGAGAAAAAGTACAAGGTTTACTCTTTCAGAAGGGACAAGGTCCGCAAAATATTCAAAGATGCCTTGAACAATGGTCTACAATTGCCGGAGTCGAAGAGACCCCACGAAGAAAAAATGACCGACAATCCCCTGTATTGACCATACCACAGAGTAGTGAGCCATGTGATCGAGGATTGCTATATCTTCAAAGACTGGGTCGAGAAGCAGTACAAGGCTGGAGAGATCGAGCTGTCCAAAAGTATGTTGGTGAACAATCAAGTTGCAACCACCAACTTTATACAGACAGAAGCTGAAGCCTTCTGGGAGTAGACAGCCGAACCCGCTTCCCTGAGAAATGAAACGGACTCATCGCGGCCTCCGTGGAGTTCGCACATATCTAATAAGACGAAGAAGATGATAAAGCTACTTCAGAAAGAGCCCAGGACGGAATGGAAAGGGCAGAAGAAGCCTACCATTCTAGCTGCCAATGCGGCTCCATTAGGCTCAAAATCCAAAAAGCTCAAGAAGAAGAAAAGTGCAGCTAGGTGCGAAAAAGAGTCTGCAGGGAGATCGACCATTCAAAAATATATCGATTCTCTTGAAGACTATGAACAGAAGGAAAGAACTCTGATTCAATCGAAGGAGTTCCTCCCTATAGAAGCGGGTGAAATTCTGGAGGAGTTAGAGGAAGACTCCAATGAAGAGATCTCTATAGTGATCTGCTGCGCCATCCATCTTGGCAGCGACTCTGAGGAGGAGCTCTGTTTTACCAAAGAGGACGGGGAGCTCGCCACAAAGGCCAACCAAATCCATCTCAGAAACGGCAGGGCTCTACCGCCGAATCAGGGCAATGCCCCACTAGGAAAGGAAAAACATATGGCTAATGAGGAAGATGGCATGGAACCGGCTAATGAAAACTCAAGTCCTTCCTCAATGGACTATAATGTCTTGGCTCATCTCCAAAAGCTTCCGTCTCTCCTAAGTATCTATGATACCTTGGTCCTATCTAAGGAGCTTAGAGATGTTCTCATTCACGCTCTACAAAATCCCGAGCGGTATCAGGCTCGCTTTGTGGAAATTAATATAAAAGAAGCCCAGTACGCTTTGCATGCCGCCGCGGTCACGTTTAAGAACGAAGGCTTGCTACTGGGAATGGCTGAGCATAATCGGCCGCTTTACGTGACCGGGTACAGCGACGGAGATTGGATTAATCGCATATTGATTGATCTGGGGTCCTCAGTGAACATCATGAACTTGTGGACTCTAAAGAGTTTGTCAATGGACGTCCGACACCTGTCAAGGGAAAGGATTGTCATTCAAGGCTTCAATCAAAACTGCCAGCAAGTTCTGGGGTCTATAGCTTTGCCAATCAAATTTGAAGATCTACAAACTGAAGCTAAGATATACGTGATCGACACTGACACGTCTTATAAAATTCTCTTGGGACGGCCGTGGCTCCACGATTACGGCATCGCTCCATCAACTCTCAATCAATGCACGAAGTATACTAAAAATGGCGAAGAAAGACGCATTGACGGAGACATCCAGCCGTTCGGTGTGCATGAAGTCCGATATGAAGATTCTCGGTACTTTGTGAACCTCCAAAGTGCTGAGCCACAGCTGACCAAAAACAGAACAGCCTAGAAACTCAAAAGAAAGTCTAAGCCGGCTGTCACTTTCAAAAGCAGAAACCCCCATGTGCATCCGCGTTTTGGCAGTGACACTGATGAGTCCAACGCTGGAAGTCCGTCCTTCCGTAAAACTCGCCCTCATTTCGGTAGCGATACGGACGAATCTGATACTGAAAGCCCATCCGACAGCAAAATCTGCCCTTGTTTAGGCAGTGACACTGAAGAATCAAAAGAAGAGGATCCGCCTTGCAACGGCTATGCGAATTGGGCTATCGTGCGAACAACGAAGCTACGAGAGACCTTCGAAGTTACAGAAGGGTCCCTAGCCGTCATAAGGGTGCCGGAGCAGATGTGCAAGGCGCTAGATGCATTGTCAGCCTCCACCGTGGATCAGCTTAAAACTTTCTATGTTCCCGGAAAGAAAAGTGGATAGAAGAGCATCCTGTTTTATGGGTCAAATCCTGTCGCGCACCCGGACGATTTTTCTGTGACATGCCTTCCATACGAGAGAGGCATAAGGGCCGTCCTCAATCCCAGATATTATGTGCCCGAGATGCGAGAATACTTTAAAAAGTGCGGGTGTCAGCTATATCAAACAAACTCCGAAGCGAAGTTTTACGAAGGGCTATGGCATCCGCCTCAGGTCCGAGCACTCATCAATGGAAGAATTCCAGATATACGGGGCATAGGTTTTATTCAACCTGATTCCAAAGTATGCTACATGATCCTTGTTGGTGAAGCTAGCGAAAGGTCAAATGATAATGACGAGATAGCCGAACCAGAAGAAGCTCCTCAAGAGCTCGAAGATGGAGGACAAGCAACCTTCGATGAGCTAACCGAGGTTGATTTAGGAATTCCCGATAATCCAAGGCCGACCTATATCAGCTCACTTTTGTCAGAGGAAATGAAGGAGCATATAATCGTCTTGCTACATGAGTTCGCCGACTGCTTCGCGTGGACGTGCAAAGAAATGCCTGGCCTCTCCTCTGAAGTGGCCGTGCATAAGCTGGCTATATTTTGTGATGCCAAAACAGTCAAACAAGCTCCTCGAAGAATGAGAAGGGAACTGGAAGAAAAGGTCATCGAGGAAACTAAGAAACTTATCGATGTTGGCTTCATCCGGGAAGAGAAATACGCAAACTGGATCGCATGTATTGTCCCAGTAAAGAAGAAAAATGGGCAAATCTGGGTTTGTGTCGATTTCAGGGACCTTAACAAGGCATGCCCTAAAGATGATTTCCCGCTACCGGTCATAGAAATGATGGTCGATGACACCTCAAATTACGAGTTGTTCACTTTCATGGATGGCTCGTCTGGATATAATCAGATCAAGATGTCGCCTGAGGATGAGAAACACACAGCATTTCGAACCCCGATCGGAATATACTGCTACAAAGTGATGTCGTTCGGACTGAAGAACGCAGGTGCTACATATCAAAGGGCAATGACCAATATCTTTGATAACCTAATCCATAAAGTCGTCAAATGCTATGTTGATGATCTGGTCGTCAAAACTAAAGCCAAGGCCGACCACATCCAAGATCTTAGGACAGTTCTCACCAGACTGAAGAAATACGATTTGAAGATGAATCCTCTAAAGTGCGCTTTTGGCGTATCATCGGGAAAATTCCTAGGCTTCATAGTCCGACATCGAGGGATCGAAGTTGACCCATCAAAGATAAAGGCCATCATGGAGATGCCCCCTCCAAAGAGTCTGACGCAACTGAGATCTTTTCAAGGCAAGCTTGCTTATATACGGAGGTTTATCTCAAATTCATCGGGGAGATGTAGGCCCTTCTCAAAGCTCATGAAGAAAAGAGCTCCTTTTGTTTGGGATGCCGAATGTCAAGAAGCGTTCGAAAGCATCAAATAGTACTTGTTGCACCCTTCAGTACTGGCCGCTCCCGTTCTAAATAAACCACTGATTCTCTACACTGCCGCGCTAGATGAGTCACTCGGTGCGCTCCTTTCCCAGAACAACGAGGAGGGAAAAGAAAATGCCCTCTACTACCTCAGTCGAACTCTAGTCGGGGCGGAACATAACTATTCCCTGATCGAAAAGTAATTCCTAGCTCTGATATTCACTGTGAAGAAGCTGAGGCACTATCTGCTTGCTCATCGGGTTATGTTGATCTCCAAGGTCAACCCGCTCAAACACTTAATGACCAAGGCATGCCTAGCCGGCAGAATGGCAAGATGGGCTGTCATGCTACTTAAGTTTAACATAGTTTATACTCCTCAGAAAGTAGTAAAAGAGCAAGCTCTTGCAGACTTCCTTGTTGCTCATCCCGTTTCAGAAGGGTCACCGCTCAATTGTGAGTTACCCGACGAACAAGTGCTGCATCTCGAGGAAGGCGAGCCATGTTGGGAGCTCTACTTTGACAGCCTCATCAATAAGGAGCTCCGGCAAATCAAGCGTCCCGGAGATAAAAGCAGGGATAGGATTGGTGTTCATCACGCCATCGATGGGAACCCTACGGTGTTGTTTTGCTCTCACCGAGCCTCGCACAAACAACGAGGCTGAGTATGAAGCTCTGATAGCTGGTCTAGAGCTCGCTATAGAAATGGAAATCCTTCAGCTACGGGTTTACGGTGACTCTCATCTTGTCGTCAACCAAGTAAGCGGAGACTATAAGATATACAAAGCCAAGTTAGCTCGCTATAGAAGCCGGGTGGTGGAGCTTATGAAACAGTTTACTCACATTGAGCTGATGAAAGTTCCTAGGGCGTTGAATGGAAAGGCTGACGTGCTTGCTCGCTTAGCCAAGAAGCTGGTTGATCCTGACATGGATGAAATTTTGATCACAGTCAGGAGCCGGCATATTCTACCGCAGTCTCTATACGAGAAGAGGAAAGCGTAGAACAGAAGAGCAGTCCTGCCGAAGAAGCTTCGATCGTTCAAGACAAACCCGATTGGAGAGAACTCTTCATAGGGTACCTCCGATACGACAAGCTGCCCGAAGGAAAATCTGCGAGGGTTCAACTGAAGAAGAGAGCTCTTCGATACGTGTTTGTAAATGATACACTATACCGCAGATTATATGACCAAATATAGCTCAGATGTCTGTCATCGGCCGAAGCCCAGAAAGTCATGAAAGAAGTTCACTCGGGCGTTTGCGAGCTCACCAATATGGCCCTAAGATGCGACTTCAAATTAAACGTCTTGGGTATTACTGGCCCACCATGATACAGGATTGCAGAGAGCATGCAAAGAAATGTTATATCTGCCAAATTCACAGTGATTCATTCACAAGCATCCCAATTCGTTGCATCCTACGATGGCGTCGTAGCCTTTCGAAGTTTGGGGCACCGACATTGTTGGCCCAATTGATCCTCCGTCATCCAAAGGCCACCGGTTCATATTGGCCACAACTGACTATTTCTCCAGATGGGCTGAAGCTATCCCGCTAAAAAAAGTCAAAACAGAAGATATTATGACATTCTTCCAGCATAATATTCTATACTGTTTCGATACACCAAGAAGAATCATTTCTGACAACGGGCCTTCTTTCAAGAGCTTCAAAGTCTCAAGATTCGCTACTCAACACAAGATAGACTGGAGATATTCCTCCATCTATAATCCAAGAGCCAATGGGCTAGCCGAAGTCTTCAATAAGACTCTATGGAAGCTCGTGAGGAAAAATACTTCAGCCAACAAGAGAGACTGGAATCTCAAGCTTCATGAGGTGTTGTGGGCATATCGTACCACGCACCGTACTCCAACTCAGTCCACTTCGTACTCATTGCTCTTCGGAGTGGAGGTGGTCCTCCCCCTTGAAGTCGAAGTTCCAAGCTTAAGAATGGTCGTTCAGCACGAGTTGACGGAGGAGGAAAATGTGCTCCTTCGGCTGGAAGAGCTCGACACCCTCGGAAAAAAGAGGCTTGCAATACAGAAAAATCTGGAGCTTTACCGAGCCCAGATGTCACGGGCCTATGACAAGATGACTCGTCTCCGCACTTTCAAGAAAGGCGAATTGGTGTTGGTCCTCAAAAGACCAATCATCCCCAATCGACATGCCAAGGGAAAATTCGAGCCAAACTAGGAAAGACCATACGTCATCGAGAAAGTGTTCGACGGAGGATCCTACCAACTAATAAGTGTCGAGGGAGAAATGCCCATGCCACCCATCAATGGTTGATATCTCAAGAAATACTGCGCGTGAATGCTCCAAGTCACAGGCGAATTAAGCACACCAGCCCTATGGTCTAGATCATATATCCTGTAAAACCGTATATAATCCACGGGCGTAAACGACCCCTATCTCTCCCAATTCCTGCCGGTGTGACTACTCTTAAAGTCCCACCAGCGGAGAAAAAACCGGTATGTTCACAAGAAAAACGGGCACGGATGAAAACCCGAAAGGGCTCCGTTTTGAGTAAAAACAGCAGGACTGCCGGCGAGTTTGTGAAAACCCGAAAGGGTGCAAACTCGTGAAAAGAGATAAAATACACTCGCAAAGTCCTCTCGACCTTGTGAGGAGAAAATCCCTACGTGAGATCCTTAAGACTCACAAAGGAGCAACAAACTTAGGAATCCTCACGATTCCTAAGAAGAATATACACCTGCGAGATCCTCTCGACTCGTAGGGAGAAAATGCTTTTATGAGACCCTTACGGCTCATAAAATTGAAAAGCCTTAGGTGATAGGGATCTAAACCAACGGGCAACGGCAAATGATGAGTTACTCCTGGCATTTCGCTTTAGTGTTAGCGGTGCTGATGCCAACCCAAAAACCAAATCCCAAGTCTTCCCGGGGAAAATGATGAGTTGCTCCTGGCATCATTCCAGTGCAGCAATGCTGATGCCAAACAAGATCCAAATTCCAAGTCCCCAAACGGCGAATGATAAGTCGCTCCTGATATCACATTCCAGTGCAGCGATGCAGACACCAACCAAAATCCAATCTCCGAAAATTCTCCCGGCCCTACGGTTAGTCCCCAAGTTGACTATCCTATACAATCTACGGGCTCAAATAATCCTCAGCATACCCATGCCCCACCGCAATCACCAGTTACGCAGCTGGTCTCCGCCCTTGGGATTATGCTCCATTTGGGAAGACCCACTCATGTGTCCTCATGATACATGAGGAGAACAAACTTACGGGATCCTTACGACTCGTAAGAAAACACCTTCATGAGATCCTTATGACTCACAAAGAAAAAACACACTTGGGAGTCCCCACGACTCCTAAGGAGAAAGCACACCTACGAGATCCTTTCGACTCGTAGGGAGAAAATGCTTTTATGGGACCCTTACGGCTCATAAAACTGAAAAGCCTTAGGTGATAGAGACCTAAACCTGTCTCCTAAGCCATCGCTCCCCAACAGGAAAAGGAAAATGATGAATTGCTCCTGGCACATGAGCTTCAGTGTTAGCAACGTTGATGCCTACCTTAACCCCAAAATTCCAAACTCCAATTCAATAGACCCCTAAGTCTTTAAACTGGGAACAGATGACCTCTAAGTCATTAAACTGGGAGTAAATGACTCCTAAGTCGTTAAACTAGGAACGAGGGAAATTCCCTCATGGCAAATGATGATTCGCTCCTGGTACCATATTCCAGTGTAGCGGTGCTGATGCCAAACCAAAACCAAAATCCCTAAATCCTGTCATGACAGATGATGATTCGCTCCTGGTACCATTTTCCAGTGTAGCGGTGCTGATGTCAACCCAAATTACATCAAATCAGCAAAACACCCAATGACCTCCCTGGCAGAATCAAGCTCCACCTCGGAAACAAGTCAACTTCATCCCTGACACCGCAAGAAGCGGAGCAAGTCAAATCCAGCACCGACCGTCCCCGTCGCTAAAAGAGCAGCATCGACCATCCAAGTCGCTAAAGTAGAAGAATCGACCGTCTACGTCGCTAAAAGGGCAGAACCGACCGTACACGTCGCTAAAAGGGCAGCACTGACCATCCAAGTCGCTAAAAGGGCAGCACCAATCATCCACGTCATAAAAAGGGCAACACCGACCGTCCACGTTGCTAAAAGGGCAGCACCGACCGTCCACGTTGCTAAAATGGCAGCACCGACCGTCCAAGTCGCTAAAAGGGCAGCACCGACCGTCCAAGTCGCTAAAATGGCAGAACCGACCGTCCAAGTCTCTAAAAGGGCAGCACCGACCGTCCAAGTCGCAAAAAGGGCAGAGCCGACCGTCCAAGTCGCTAAAAAGGCAGCACCGACCATCCAAGTCGCTAAAATGGCAGCACCGACCGTCCACATCGCAAAAAATGGCAGCACCGACCGTCCAAGTCGCAAAAAGGGCAGAACCGACCGTCCAAGTCGCAAAAAAGGCAGAAGCGACCGTCCAAGTCGATAAAAGGGCAGAACCAACTGTCCAAGTCGCTAAAAAGGCAGCACTGACTGTCCAAGTGGCGAAAAGGGCAGCATCGACCGTACAAGTCGCAAAAAGGGCAGCACCGACCGTCCACGTCGCAAAACTGGCAGCATCGACCTCCACGTCGTTAAAACAGGAACCAGATCAAGTCGACCTCCACACAAAAGAAGATCCATCAATTTCGTGCACACAACCCACATATGTGGTGTGCACTTATTGATGGGGGCAATTTGTTGGGGTCAAAATTTACACCTCGGTTGACCAAGTTGAAATCAAAGTCAACCCCAAACCAAGTGGGCCCAAGCCCGAGTCAAGTGGGCCAATGCCCGGGTCGAGCACGAACATGAAGCGGCCGGCCTCCCCCCATGCCAAAATAAAAATTCTGTAATAAATAATTTTAGTGTATTTCTTTCATTTTATTTTAAGAATAAATGTAAGAAAATGGGCATAAAGCCAAATTTTTGTAAAGCTTATGGCTTATGCGCAAAAAGAAATAGCACATGAGATATGGGATAGGCAAAATACCATTTTGTAGAGCCCAAGGAGCTATATGTAAAGTGTATAGCCTATAAAGGCAAAGATAATGAAAATATCTAAAGATCTTTCTCTCTCTCTAAAAAAAATCAAGGTCTGTGCCTCCTTCCCCTTCCTCAAGGTTCTAAACCTTCTTCTTTCTTTTGAATTAAATTAAGAGTTTTACTCTTTCTTTTCCAAAACTAAATAGTTTTTTACCACAAAACCCATAAAGGGGAACTCAGATCTTCCATTAGATCTCAAAAAGAGAAGATTTTTAAAATCTCACCCCTCTTGTTCTCCAAGATCCGGCCAACAAAGAGGAGGAAGAAGGAGACCCATCTCCGAAAATCCAACTTTGGAAAAGATCCAAGGCTCAAGAGAAGATCCCAGGCTTAAGAGAGAAGAACCTCTGAAGATTTTAGGGAGTTCAACTCCAAGACCCAAATCCTCAAAGGAGTTTAACTCCTAATCTAGATCTTTTGGAGTTTAAATCCACTCAAAATTCTCTTTTTGGAGTTTAACTCCTATTTCTGGGGGGTAAAATCCCCTTCCTTTCGCTAACGCCCGAGCGCCTAAAGCGCTAGCATCCGAGCGCCCACATGCCGGGCACGTGAAGCGCTAGCGCCCAAAGCGCTAGCGCCCGAGCGCCCCGTGAGGCGCTAGCGCCCAAAGCACTAGCGCCCAAAGCGCTAGTGCCCATGATGCGTTGGCGCTCACGCGTCCTTTGGACGCCATTTTTCCCTCATTTTATATGTACTCCACATTAAAATTACCACCCCCGTTGGAACCCTGTGGGGACCCCGATATATCCAAAACCCCTTCAAAACACAACACTGCACATTGAGTTCACATGACCTGTTTGACCCGTCAATCGGAGGTTCCCTCGCTTCAAAAGCGAGGGGTAATTAACGGCAGTTTAGTCCGCGGCTGCCGGAAATTCGGATCTCCACAATTAATAAACCCCAGCCTACCCTAGACAGGGGGAATCTGTAATGCGCCTGACCAGCGCGCGCATATTCCCATCTTAATAGGGTGACGAAAAACACCCTACAAGTTCGTATCACCACGGATCTCGGAGCAAATCTAACAGCTAACAGCTAGACACCGATGTGCATCACGTGCAAAGCACGTGCATACGATCGGTAGGGGCATTTGTTCCCACCCAAATTGTGTGCACCTCTCCAGATTCGCACTTAGAAAAAATCATTGAGTACCATGCGCACGTGCATATATGCCAGATCTCTAAGATGCGCATATAGAGTTTTCGCAAGTAGCAAAGTACCATTTCCGGGGACATGCGACATGTGTAAAGCACGTGCGCATGCACACCCTGACTATAGCCAGTTCTATTATAGAAGAAAATTTTCTATTGAATAGCAAAAAAATAACAAATCAAATTAAATAAATTCGTGGATCAAAGATCCAATGGTGTTCATGCATCATAAATCAATCCAACATTACGCAAGCACTATAATTTGATGTGAATCAATCAAATTCACATTAAAATAAAAAAAAGTAATTTGTTAGGAATAAACCCTAATTTTTTTCATCTCCTATAAATAGAAACCCCTCTTCAAAAAAAGAAAAAGAGGACCGACCCCCCACATAAACTTGAGAAAAATTGCTCTCGAGCTCTAGATATTCTTCAATTTTTAACCTCTTAAAACCCCAACCAAGAAAGTGGTAAAAAAGAAGAAGAAAAGATTTCTCTATTTCCCCATAAAAAGCTTCAGATTTATATAAAAATCTATTTCTTTTCATTGAATCTATTGATTTATCAAGACAGAAGACTAAAAGCCTTTGCTTTCTTTGGAATCTGTTGATTCCTTCATACATAAGATTCAAGAATCGCAAAAAAAGAGATGCTTAGACAGCATTAAAATTGAAGCTTTTGCTTCTTGATTAGAGAAAAGTAAAAGAATATAAACCTTTGCTTCTTTTGAAAGCCTTTGCTTTCTTTACAGTGCACACCCTAATCTAGAGCGCATTTCATAAAGACAGCCTATGAAGACATGCGCATCACATGATATTCACCTGAGCGTGGATGATGAATACTTCCTATGAAGGCATGCACGACATGCGCATCACGTCATATTCACGTGAACGCAAATGATAAATACTACCTATGAAGGCATGCACAGCATGTATCATACACCTGAGCGCAAACAGAAAATGCTGCTTTTGAAGGCATGTGCATCACGTGCTAAACACATGAGCGCAAGTAAAAAAATAGCTCATCAATGAGATGTACAATACGTGCAAAGCACGTGCACACCCCTTCCAAGGGGAATATATACACATGTGCATCCTATATGTACTCGCTCACTTAGAAAGCAACATTTTACTTGATCACTTAGTTATAAATAAACTAAGTATAGAAACTTTTGCTTCTCATATATGATATAATGATCAAATAAAATAAATATGCCTAAGTTGATCTTAATCTAAAATATGGTTAACGATCCTTAGTCAAAATTTTAAGTTGACCTTAATCTAAAACAAGGTTGATTGTCCTTATACCATGTTTCTAAGTTGACCTTAGTCCCATATAAGACTAACGGTCCTTAGTTAAAATAAATTAATTCGATATGCTCATATATGTTAAGTTGATCTTAATCCAAAATAAAATTAATGGTCCTTAACCATATTCCTAAGTTGATCTAAATTAGATGTGACTAACGATCCTTGGATAACATATTTTGAACTGGTGTACCTCATTCATATGAGAAATGCTAGCTAGGTTCAAGCCCGAATCTAATATGTACGGATTTTGACTAATCCGCGTCTTACAAGCGACGACATAAATTAGTCTCCATATACAATCTAAGAGCAATCCCAAAATAAACAAACCATAACATGACATGAAGTGATATATTTGGAGTAAATAAAGTTTTTATCGCTTTGCGATAGTCTAATTAACTGTAGGGGTTTACGCCTGTAGAAAAAGCGTCCCCACAATCAAAAACCCCTCATCATTAAGGGAGAATCTGATAAATCTTCTACAACAGTCGAATCATTCCAAATCTCCGATATACGGTGTCATAAATCAACTTGGTATATTTGGAGGGGTGGATGGATATGTTCCGTATAGTATCAACCCCCGTATTTAGTCTTGACGAACTCCCCGCTCCTCAGTCTGATTTCCGGCGGTATACAGTTCCCTAAACCATCATATCCCCTAAACTTCCCTACAAATAGTTCAAGATCAATTCTTATATAAAATCCATTGGCATAAATAAATATGTTCATCCAAGTCCCACCAAAAGAGAATGATACCTCCTGTTATGGTGAATGACACTTGTGAGTCCTTTCGACTTGCAATGAGAAAACAATTTGTAAAATCCTTATGACTTACAAGAAAAAATCCAGTCAGGAGACCTCACAACTCCTAAGAAGAAAACATACATATGAGATCCTCTCGACTTATAGGAAGAAAACACCTTTATGAGACCCTCATGGCTCATAAAGATTGAAAAGGGTTAGATTACATGGATCTAAACCTGTCTTTTAAGCCATCCTTGTCCAAATGGGCAATGACAAATAATGAGTCACTTATGGTATTATGCTTCAGTGTTAGCAATGCTGACGCCAAACGACACCCAAAATACCAAGTTCCAGATTGTCGACCCCCAAGTCGTCAAACTGGAAAATAAAAAATATATATAAAATAGCCGAAATGATTGGGCAACACGCAATAAAAATCAGCAAGTAAAAATAAAATGAAATAGCCGAAATTATTATGCAACTCGCAGTAAAAATCAGCGAGTAAAGATGTAACAACTCTAATTCTTGTGTACATAAATTTGATTAAAAGTTAATGTATACTTGGGGTATTTACAATCTCTGTGAGTACTATAAGTATTTGATTCAATTTTGAACAGCAAGAAAGATCTTGTAGCTCACTGGTAAAACCTTGCACTGCTGAACAAAAGCACCAGAGTTCAAATCCCATCAGCCACAATATCATTTTATTTAAAATTCTTTTAATCTTTTAGAAGACCAAAAGTCTACACGAGCACAACACGTAAACTGAAGAGTCACACATAAAACAAATGAGTGTACTGCAGTATACCAACCGACCCCGACACATGGCCCCAATACGAGCCCCCAACTCGTAAATCGGGCCGGCGAGATGGCGACTCGGGCCGGCGCCGCCGGTCCAATTCGGAGAAAACCCAAATTTTCTTTAACTCTGGCGACTCTTGGACTCCCCCCATAACTCCAGTATTATTTGTTTTTCCTGCACATTTAAAGAGCACAATAAAACTCACATTTAATCCATTTTTATTACAAATTTTAATACACACTTTCACTACCCTAAACCCTAATTTTTCCCTATAAATACCATTCTCAAATCACCCCTCCTCACTCATAAATCCCTATCCAAACTCTTAAGAAAATTTCAAGATCCTTTTGTGTACAGGTGGAGTTAGCAAGGGGAGAAGCTCCGATGAACTTTCGGCGACAACTCAAGAAGTTTCCAACGACGAAACGACACACCGGCAACTCTCACCTCTTCTTCTTTCTCTCCTCTAGCCAATCATCTAGTAAGTCCCTATTTCTTTTCTTTTCACTATTCTAAAACATTCAAAACTAAAACCCGACGGAAGCGGAGTTAGTCCTACTTCCGATTCGGTTTTTTTTATAAAAAAACTACACTTTTTTTTAACGAAATAAAACCATATTCTTATATGTTGATTAATAAACATTAACAAACTTATTAAAATAATTTGCACATCAAACTAATCATTTTTGTAACTTTTATTATATTTTTCAGAAAAATACCATATAGTTTAGTTTCGACATACACCATCATAATTCCTTGTTATACCTATAGATAATTCACGAGATAATAACCTACCTCCTCATAACACACATATCTAACATATCACGATGGAATTTGGGAATATAGATTTTAGAAAAATACGACTTTACATATAACTACCTTCAACTTATAAAACCTTTTTGTATAAGAAGTGTATTTAACAAATCTTTGCAATTGCGCCTCTACAACCCATTTTGGGAAACCCATTCGGGATGTTGTGGATTATCGCACATCCTCGAGCTTAGTAGAGTGAGATGAAGACCTTCGCAAGGAGCATACGATCTCAAAAGATTTTTAATACATTTTTTCTTTAGAAAATGTGATTTCTATTATAAATAGAACTTATATTTTTAATAAATAAATATATATGTAATTAATATCAAAATATCTATTTTTAATATTTATAATATTCCACATTTTCAAAATTCAAGAAAAACATCTCATTTACAAGGAAATACCATACAATTCCAATATTTCAAATAAATACCATATAATATGAAATTAGGCTTTACCCACTAGAAATGTCACATTTATAAAATATACATCAATAAAAACCCTAAATACGATAAGTAAATGCTTGAGGTATATTTTGAAATTATACCAAAGTTATTTTTACATAAAACCCCTCAAGTTATATTAAATTACAATAAGTACCTTAGTAAACATAGGTTTAAGCGGGACCAGTCTCTTGAGCCTCAGGGAGCCGGAGATATGGGCGCTTGCCTATTTAAGGTGGAAAATCTAAACAACGGTGTTATCAAACACGGTAATTGTCTTGGAAAAAGACACAAATCCTGCCGTCCATGTGCAGCAGTTACCGATAACACCAAAACCTAATTCAGGATTCAATTTCTTTTTTTCTAGTTGTCTGACTCAGACTGAGTCTCAATATAATCAATCTGACTTGAATATGATTCAAGTATCAAACTACAATACAACACGGATCTATGAATCCGTCTTTTCAATCTATATCAATCCACAATGACTGTACCGAACCATGGATATATTCCATCACATGTCCATCCATTATATCCGTTCCATTACTGATATCATGGTTCCGGCAAGTCATTCATCTATATAAATCAAGACAATACAATACAAATAATACAATCAAGACATCGCAGGGTTTATAAGGGGTAGATTGATACGGAAGGTATTAGAAGTAGCACGAGACAGCAACCATAAAGACACCTAACCTGAATTCAATT
Organism: Agapanthus africanus; assembly: GCA_030015575.1. Classification (NCBI taxonomy): domain Eukaryota; kingdom Viridiplantae; phylum Streptophyta; class Magnoliopsida; order Asparagales; family Amaryllidaceae; genus Agapanthus; species Agapanthus africanus. The sequence goes on from CM057337.1 coordinate 167,395,603, forward strand.
GTCGTTGTACCGTGGCTGTACGGTTCCTTGTACTGCATATACCGTAGTCTCTGGTCTAGTAAGACTCCTCTCGTATACACTGGCCTCTTCTGTACCAAGCTACAAACAACATCGTTAACACTAAATACAATATTATAACAATATACTCTCCTTACTGTCTATTCCATTCTTGTCTATTTACGGGACTTACTGAGCGATTTGTTCGCTGACGACGTTCTCTTTCTTTTCTTTGGAATGTAGTCAAGTGATTCGGACCTTCAGGAGATCGATCCCACCATCGAGTACTTGGATCAGCTAGCTTTCGACCCGGAGCTTTAGTTACTTGTACATTTCATTTCAGTATTTTTATTCTTTTATGTCACTGTTTAGGCATTGCTTTCATTCCATGTATTTACTTTCAGTTGTATTGTAAAAAGAATGTTTAATAAATAAAGTTGTTGTTCATTTACATCTTGTCTCTTGTGTACATTACTTTTTATATTGCTTAGATACGCTTAGCGTGTTTACTTCTGAGTAAATACGTAGCGGGCAAGTCGCGTCCTCCACCCATACACCGGGATGCGGGGCGTGATAGGTTTTGTTAGTGGCCTATGCAGGTCAGATATGTGTGGACATACAGGTCAGTTCTATATGGACATGCAAGTCAATTCTGCATGGACAACCTAAGCAATATAATACAAGAACCAGCAACTAAAAACATTCTGTACAATTCATATTCCTTGAATCATACAATTTCATATACTTTAAATCTGTCCTAACCCAAATTTTTCATTCAAGATTATGGATTCCCCAAACAACACCAGTACGAATGTCAACAACACTCCCCCACCATTACCACTCACACCTGCCATCGCTGCTCCGATCAACGAGCATACGGTTCTGCTTGAGGCAATCCGCAACATCCTAGAAGGACAGCAGCAGCAGACTGTTATCTTGATGAACCGACCCGAGGCAGAAGCACCTGGGGTGAAGCAATTCAGAGCTTTGCACCCCAAACAATTCTCAAGAAAGGAGAGCCCTCTGGAAGCAGAGGAATGGGCTTAAAGCATCGAAGATGATCTGGCAGCGGCACAAGTGCTAGAAATAGCTTGGGTCCAAGTTGCGAAACTGCAGCTCACGGACAATGCACGGGTTTGGTGGAAGGCGGAAGAAAGCCATCTTGATTAACCCATCGAATGGAAGACTTTCCGCGCATGTTCGATGCAAAGTACTTCCCGGAGACTGCCAGGTTCGACATGGAACGGTAGTTCATTCACTTACAACAGGGTTCGATGTGGACCAAATCATTGGATGAATACGATGCTGAGTTCACCATGCTCAGTCGGTAAGATATATCTCAATAATTCGATTTTTTCAATAAATCACATACTATACAGCTAACACAATACTTTAACAGATTTGTGGCACACTTGATACCGACGGATGAGATCAGAGCCCGTCGATTTCAACAAGGGTTAGATTCGGAGATCCAGGCTGCATTAGCCACAGGAGATTTTTCGACTCATGAATCGGCTCTGAAAGCTGCCCGCCGTTATGAGGCAGTGGTAAAGATGAGGGGCAGATCTTAATCTGCTGGAATTAAGCGCCCTGCCATCCAGATGGCAGGAGGAGCCTCATCAAGGCCACCATTTATGCCAAGGAGACCGGGAGTACCAAACAACCAGCCTAGCCCAGCCTTTTGTACCTACTGCAAGAGAGATGGATATTTGGCGAAAAACTGTCGGCGAGCCAACCGTCTTTGCTTAGTCTATAGCTTATCTACTCATGATATTGGGTCTTGTCCCTGAAGATACAACCCAATTGCTGCACCCAGGCCAGCAATCACTTACCAGCAGAGACCAGCCCTTTAGGCACCTGCTCCAAGACTCGCTCTCCCTGCTCCACCACCTAGTGGACCACTAACTGCACCTCCTCCTCGTCAGTTCCATCAAGATCAAAGCAACGTTCATAGGAATGCTCCTCCGGCCAGGAGGAATATACCACGGCGACAGGCTTTCACGATGACCGTGGAAGAAGCTGAGGCCACTGGCCAAATCATCACTGGTAACCCTTTCTTCTCAAGCTTTTCTTTCAGTCTTAACACCTACCTACATATTTTTCCTATACCTAAAACATATCTCACATACCTTGGTACAATCTTAGTAGCCTCACTTCCTGCACTAGCACTATTCGATACTGGAGCATCTCATTGCTTTATGTCGCAACGGTTCGGCCGAACTCATGCGATTCCAATCACACCGCTTGTATCCAGCTGGAATGTCAGTTCAGGGAACGGCGTTCTAAAGGCAACAATGGGATACATCTTGTATCCAGTAGTCGTCTGCAGCAGAGAATTCTATGCTAACTTTAAGGTGCTGGACATACTAAACTTCGACGTTGTCTTGGGTATGGATTGGCTTGAAACATTTTATGCTACCATTGACTGTCGTCAAAGGAGGGTAGTATTCGAGATTCAAGAGCATCCGGTTTTCTATTTCAAAAGTGGAGACCGTACCCTGGAGCTAAGTACTTATAAGGCGAAACCAAAGAAGTCAGTGATTGCAGCAATTCAAGCGGAGGAAGGATCAAAGCCAGAAGTGGTTTGAGAGTTCGAAGATGTGTTTCCTGACGATATATCAGGTTTGCCTCCCGATCGAGCTCTTGAATTCAGCATTGATTTAGTACCAGGAGCATAACCGGTGTTCAAAGCACCGTATCGATTAAGTACGGAAGGTTTGAAGGAAGTCCGAACTCAGTTGGACGAATTATTGGCGAAAGGATGGATTCATCCCAGCACGTCAAGTTGGGGATCACCAGTACTACTTGTGAAGAAGAAGAAAGGTCCATACAGAATGTGCATCGATTATAGAGCCTTGAACGAAGTAACTATAAAGAACAAGTATCCGCTACCACGTATCAACGATCTGTTCGATCAGTTAAGTGGATCTTGTGTTTTCTCTAAACTAGATCTTCGTTCAATTTATCATCAGGTGAAGGTCAAGAAATCTGATATCCACAAAACGGCATTCAGAACTCGCTATGGTCATTACGAATTTCTTGTGATGCCATTTGGAGTGACCAATGCACCGGCAATATTCATGAACCTAATGAATCAAGTTTTTCGGGAGTACGTAGACAGGTTTGTTGTCATCTTCATCGGCGACATCCTGGTATATTCTAAGAGTCGAAAAGAACATGTCGGGCACCTACGAATTGTCTTAGAAACTTTACGACAACATCAATTATATGCCAAGTACAGTAAATGCGAGTTTTGGCTAGATCAAGTCGATTTCCTCAGACATATTGTATCGGGCGAAGGAATCTCTGTGGATCAAACGAAAGTTTCAGCAGTAAGCGAATGGCCGACACCAAAGTCAGTGAAGGACATTCGAAGTTGCTTGGGTCTAGCTGGATATTACAGAAGGTTCATTGAAGGCTTTTCGAAGATAGCAACACCTCTGACCAAGCTCACATGTAAGGATGAAGAATTCGTGTGGTCAAAAGCATGCAAACAAGTTTTCGTAGAACTCAAATCAAGGTTGACATCAGCGCTTATTCTCGTTATACCAGACCAATCTGGAGGTTTCGAAGTGCATTGCAATGCATCTGATAAGGGATTAGGATGTGTTCTACATCAGCATGAAAAGATTGTGGCTTATGCTTCAAGATAGCTAAAGATTCATGAGCGCAATTATCCGACGCATGATTTGGAGTTGGCGGCCGTTATCTTTGCTCTTAAGATTTGGCGCCATTATCTTCTTGGTGAACGAGTGAACATATACACAGATCACAAGAGTCTGAAATATGTGTTTACTCAGAAGGAGCTTAATATGCGGCAGAGACGATGGTTAGAACTCATGGCGGACTTTGACATCAACCTGCAATATCATCTGGGAAAGGTGAATGTGGTACCTGATGCCCTTAGTCGCCAACCATTAGCAATAAATCTCACCACTCAGTGGAAGCTTTAACAAGACTTGCATCAGATAGAGATTGAAGTAGTCATGCCAGGTAACGCTTCAAGTTTGATGAATTTACAAGTTCAATCTACCATTATCAATCAGATCAAAACAGCTCAAGCAAGTGATGCTAAGTTGCAAAAGATCAGAGATCAAGTAGAGAATGGACTCAGAACAGACTTCATCATTAATGAAGACGAATATTTAAGATACGGCAGTAGATTGTGTGTACCAAAAAGTTCTGTTCAGGAAGAGTTAATGAAAAAGCTCACAGCTCTTCCTATTTAGTACACCCTGGAGGTACAAAGATGTACAAAGATCTACGTCAAAATTACCGGTGGCATGGAATGAAGCGTGAAGTAGCAGAAAAGTCGCTAAATACTTAGTATGTCAGCAAGTAAAAGCTGAACATCACAGGACTACTGGATTACTTCAACCGTTACCTATCCCAGAATGGAAGTGGCAACACATCACAATGGATTTTGTGACTGCACTTCCTCACAGCACAAAGGGTAACGATACGGTATGGATTATTATGGATCGACTCACAAAGTCGGCTCACTTCATCCCATTTTGAGTTGGCCAATCTACTGAGACATTAGCAAAGAAGTACATGGAGGTAAGAATCGAAGTAAAATTTAAACTCTTCAAAATGTACTATCTCTAATAATCATGAACTCATACAGGAAATTATGAGACTTCATGGAGTACCGGTCTGCATTGTCTCCGATCGTGACACCAGATTCCGATCACAATTTTGGCAAAGTCTGCAAGCGAGCTTGGGAACAAGTCTGAACTTCAGCATGGCCTATCATCCACAAACAGATGGTTAGTCTGAGCAAACTATTCAGATCTTGGAAGATATGCTCAGAGCGTGTATGTTAGACTTCGGAGGATCGTGGGAAGATCATCTACATCTTGTGGAGTTTTCATACAACAACAGCTACCAAGCAAGTATAGGAATGACACCCTTTGCAGCACTTTATGGAAGGAAGAGTCGATCGCCATTAAGTTAGGACGACGTCGGAGATAGAGAACTCCTTGGAGCTGAGATGATAGTAGCAACGGTCGACGTAGTTCTTACTATCAGGGAAAGAATGCATATAGTCCAAGATCGACAGAAGCACTGGGTTGATGCAAAGCGCCGTCACTTGGAGTTCCAGCCGGGAGATCATGTATTTCTAAAGATATCTCCAAACCGCGAAGTGATTCGTTTTGGAAGACGGGTAAGCTAAGTCCGAGATACATTGGACCGTTCGACATACTCGAACGAGTCGGTGAAGTGGCATACTGCTTGGCACTTCTACCTTCATTAGAAAGAGTGCACAACGTATTCCACATATCCTAACTCAGAAGGTATGTGAGTGACCCCAGCCATATTCTCGATCATTCCGAGCTCACTATACAGCTCGACTTGTCTTGTAAGCAACAACCTGTTGAGATCATGGACAGAAAAGTGAAGTCACTTCGGAACAAGGAAGTCAACTTGGTTCGAGTAATGTGGAGAAGAAACACTCCAGGAGAATCGACATGGAAAAGGGAAGATGAGATGCGTGCAAGATATCCTCACTTATTTGTAAACTAGTCCTTAAAATAAATTGTAAATTTCAAGAACGAAATTTTTGTAAGGAGGGTAGACTGTAACAACTTCAATTCTTGTATACATAAATTTGATTAAAAGTTAATGTATACTTGGAGTATTTACAATCTCTGTGAGTACTATAAGTATTTGATTCAATTTTGAACAGCAAGAAACAGCTTGTAGCTCACTGGTAAGACCTTGCACTGCTGAACCAAAGCACCAGAGTTCAAATCCCATCAGCCACAATATCTTTTTATTTAAAATTCTTTTAATCTTTTAGAAGCCCAAGAGTCTACACGAGCACAACACGTAAACTGAAGAGTCACACATAAAACAAACGAGTGCACTGCAGTATACCAACCGACCCCGATACGTGGCCCCAATACGAGCCCCTAACTCATGACTCGGGCCGGCAAGATAGTGACTCGGGCCGGCGGCGCCGGTCCAACTCAGACAAAACCTAAATTTTCTTTAACTCTGGCGACTCTTGGACTCCCTCCATAAATCCAGTATTATTTGCTTTTCCTGCACATTTACAGAGCACAATAAAACTCACATTTAATCCATTTTTATTACAAATTTTAATACACACTTTTACTACCCTTAACCCTAATTTTTCCCTATAAATACCACCCTAAAATCACCCCTCCTCACTCATAAATCCCTGCCCAAACTCTCAAGAAAATTCCAAGATTTTTTTGTGTACAAGTGGAGTTAACAAGGGGCGAAGCTCCGACGAACTTCCGGCGACAACTCAAGGAGTTTCCAACGACAAAACGACGCACCGGAAACTCCCACCTCTTCCTCTTTCTCTCCTCTAGCCAATCATCCAGTAAGTCCCTATTTATTTTCTTTTCTCTATTCTAAAAACATTCAAAACTAAAAGCCGACGGAAGCGGAGTTAGTCCGACTTCCAATTTGGTTTTCTTTAAAAAAAACTACACTTTTCTTTAACGAAATAAAACCATATTCTTATATGTTGATTAATAAACATTAACAAACCTATTAAAATAAGTTGCACATCAAACTAATCATTTTTGTAAGTTTTATTATATTTTTTCAGAAAAATACCATATAGTTTAGTTTCGACATACACCATCAGAATTCTTTGTTATACCTATAGATAGTTCACGAGATAATAACCTACCTCCTCACAACACACATATCTAGCATAGCATGATGGAATTTAGGAATATAGATTTAGGAAAATATGACTTTACATATAACTACCTTCAACTTATAAAAGCTTTTTCTATAAGAAGTGTATTTAACAAATTTTTGCAATTGCGCCTCTACAACCCATTTTGGGAAACCCGTTCAGGATGGTGCAGATTATCGCACATTCTCGGGCTTAGTAGAGTGAGATGCAGACCTCCGCACGGAGCATAGGATCTCAAAAGATTTTTAATACATTTTTTCTTTAGAAAATGTGATTTCTACTATAAATAAAACTCATATTTTTAATAAATAAATATATATGTAATTAATATCAAAATATCTATTTTTAATAGTTATAATATTCCACATTTTCAAAATTCAAGAAAAGCATCTCATTTACAAGGAAATACCATACAATTCCAATATTTCAAATAAATACCATATATTATGAAATTAAGCTTTATCCACTAGAAATGTCACATTTATAAAATATACATCAATGAAAACTCTAAAGACAATAAGTAAATACTTGAGGTGTATTTTGAAATTATACTAAAATTTTTTTTACATAAAACCCCTCAAGTTGTATTAAATTACAATAAGGGCCTTAGTAAACATAGATTTAAGCAGGACCAGTCTCTTGAGCCTCAGGGAGCCGGAGATATGGGTGCTTACCTATTTAAGGTAGATAATCTAAACAACGGTGTTATCAACACGGTAATTGTCTTGGAAAAAGACACAAATCCTGTCGTCCATGTGCAGCAGTTACCGATAACACCAAAACCTAATTCAGGATTCAATTTCTTTTTTCTAATTGTCTGACTCAGACTGAGTCTCAATATAATCAATCTGACTTGAATATGATTCAAGTATCAAACTACAATACAATATGGATCTATGAATCCGTCTTTTCAATCTATATCAATCCACAATGACTGAACCGAACCATAAATATATTCCATCTACATGCTCATCCATTATATCCGTTCCATTACTGATATCATGGTTCCGGCAAGTCATCCATTTATATAAATCAAGACAATACAATATAAATAATACAATCAAGACATCGTGGGGTTTATAAGGGGTAGATTGGTACGGAAGGTGTTAGAAGTGGCACGAGACAGCAACCATAAAGACACCTAACCTGAATTCAATCGCCGTTGTACCGTGGCTGAACGGTTCCTTGTACTCCATATACCGTAGTCTCTGGTCTAGTGAGACTCCTCTCGTATACACCGGTCTCTTCTGTACCAAGTTACAAACAACAGCGTTAACACTAAATACAACATTATAACAATATACTCTCCTTACTGTCTATTCCATTCTTGTCTATTTACGAGACTTACCGATCGATTTGTTCGCTGACGACATTCTCTTTCTTTTCTTTGGAATGTCGTCAGGTGATTCGGACCTTCAGGAGATCGATCCCACTATTGAGAACTTGGATCATCTAGCCTTCGACTCGGAGCTCTAGTTACTTGTACATTTCATTTCAGTATTTTCATTCTGTTATGCCACTGTTTAGGCATTGCTTTCATTCCATGTATTTACTTTCAGTTGTATTATAAAAAGAATGTTTAATAAATAAAGTTGTTGTTCATTTACATCTTGTCTCTTGTGTACATTACTTTTTATATTTCTTAGATACGCTTAGTGTGTTTACTTCTGAGTAAATACATAGCGGGCCAGTCGCGTCCTCCACCCGTACACCGGGACGCAGGGCGTGACAAAAGAAAAAATAAATAGTCGAAATGATTGGGCAATCGTGACTTTTACGATAAGAAAAGTTGAAAAGATAGAGCAATCGCGGAAAAAAAAGATTTTTTTGCCCTACAAGTAGATCAATACTGACTCTTGTATACAATCCACGGGCACAAATGAAAAAAAGAGAACCATATTTTATACCATTATTCGCCAAACGAAGAACCAAGTCTTGATGGCATACATAAAGACTAAAGACTATCTCGATGTGCCTTCTTATTCCTGCGGGATATGGACACGATGTCAATAAGGACCAAAAGGTGAAAATAAAGTGGGGTGACGGCATCTCTTACCTTATAGTCTTGACGACATACATACAGCCAAGGGACTATTTGGACATCTCTCTTACTCCAGCAGAGTACAGACGTGGTATCAACAAAGCTCTAAGGAGCTAAAGCAAAAGTGGGGTGATGATAAATTCCTAGTTCCAGATCTCAATGGTGATATATACTGCCTAGAGACCATATCGGTGTCTATCCTACTTCAGTGAAGAATCGACGCGACATCATCAAAATAAAAGTGAAGTGATGGCAAATTTTTAAATCCAAATCTCAATGGCGATATATACAGCCTAGAGACCATATCAGTGTCTACCCTACTTCAGTGAAGAATCGGCGCGACATCATCAAAACAAAAATGGAGTGACGGTATATTCCTGGCTTCTGGTCTTGATAGCAAGATATACAATGCCTAAAGCCCATTGGATGTTACCCCACACCTCAGTCCGGTTTTCGACGGTAAACAATCTCATCCAGTACGGAATCTCACCTTGTATAATCTCAATCCAAATATCCAATCTCAATCGGTACGGACCTCAAGTCACGTACGTAAACACATATCTCATATAGTACAAACATCTAGTTGCGTATGACACATAATATTAATCATATAAATACATACATGTATATAAAGCCTATTAGTTATGAATTGTCGACTGAGTGTATAGTTTACGAGCTAAGTATACGAGTTACGAACTATAAACTAATTATATCGTAGTAGACTAGTATACGGGTTACGTATATAGGTTTCCTAATATAGCATTATAGACTGGGCATATGAGTTTCAAATAATATACTTGATATATAATTATTGGCTAAGTATATGAAATATGGATTATATTAATTAATACGTGTTCTACTTAATTTAATTTCGGGGATGCTATAAACCATTCACCGGACTTCCTCTGTAGATAAAAATCTACTCACTGACGCGTCTCGAGTCAGTCAAAGCCTACGACCGCATCGCCTTTTCTCGCCGTCTCGGAAATCCTTGCGATCGAACCTACAATAGAAAAAACATGCAAATCGCATAAAAATCAATATTGATATTGACACAACGAGCTAAGCACACATAGATTAGAACCTTTGGCCAACATATGTCATCCTTGTCCTATCTACATAGAACTACCCCCAGCATCGACGTTTAAACGTTAAACGATCAAATCAAGATTTAGAAATCCAAAACTCATATTTAAAAAGTTAAAAACATCTGAAATCTCAGATAAAACACTTCCATATTTTGCTATAGGCAATCTGGGAAAAAAGATATATGAAATAGGCTTAATTAACATCATATGAAGCTACTGTACCCCCAAACAAATATTCAAAAATTGGGCCGACGGGAGGTGTGCTAGGTCGGCCAAGTAGTGGAGTTTGGGCCTCGGGCTTCAGGTGTGGTCTTATACTCGTCTAACTAGCACAAAACTATATGTCTTTTATTTTTCAGAGATCACGATTTGCTCCAGCAAAGAATTAAACTCCAATACATAATGGAAATCCTAGTTTTGAAAATCATAAATCAATTTTTGAAACTTTAAACACTTTAAAACCAAGAACTCTTGCATCAAAATACCATTAACTTTCTCGAAATATGTTGTAACCATTAAACACTACTCTAACACACAACCACTACTCATACCCATATCATAACCCATTGTTGAATGATCAAAATCCATAAAGAGATGAACTTTAGTTAACAATATAGTTTGTCATGGCTAGAGTTGCAAAAGTCAATTAAAGATGGCATCTTTACCTCTCTTAGAGTTGAAAATGAGACCCAAGCTTGGAAGGAGGCCCTATGAGTGTTGGTGATGGCTTCAATGATGAGGAATTAAGAGAAAAGCCATGATTTTGAGGTTGGAGAAACTTGAAGGGCGAGGGTGAGGGAAGTGTTCGGAAAGAAGGAAGAAGAAGAAGAAAATGAGGATGATGAAAAATGAGAGAAGGTGAAAACGAGAGATGCAGAGGGTATGGTGTTAGGGCTTACCCAAACCTTTCTCTTTCTCTGCTATATTCTAAACATAGCCCATACCCTTCTCCAACCATTTTCTCTCCATATTCCCTTTCACTCTCTCTCCAAATTCTAATTTTTTTTAAAATAAACACAAATGAAAATGTTAAACCCTTGTTAAACTTGTCATGGCATCTTAAGTGCAAAATTAGGAAACCATATATTAGTTTTAGCATCCTTACATGTATAGATATAATTAGGTACTCATTTATGAAAAACTAAATTAATTAAATGTTCTCATATTTATAAAATTCATTTTAATTCCAATTAAATTCCAAAATAAACATTTAAAATCTTCGAATTGTTACACTTTTGCTCGTATGTCATTGGCCGTTGCGATTGGATTATTCGTCGGCACACTGGAGGACAACGAGATTTTCCCCGTCTTGTATTGCTCCTCGGCCCAATCCTTGAAAACATAGCAGTCTTCAATGGTATGTGTTTGGCATGATTAATTACATTTTAATACCACTCATTTCTTATCATTTTGTCAATAAACAATACTATTTAATTCGTGTCTGCTCATTAGTACAGGTTACAGGTACACTGAGGAATATCACTGAAAGTACGCACAACCTGCACGGATACAACAGAATTGAGCCAAAACTGCAAGTAGGACGAAAACTGATCAAGTCTAAGGAGTTTTGCAACAAATGAAGTTATGTATAATAAATAGTTCAAAATGGTCCAACATGATACAACTTTATATAAGTGTGAATAAGTGTAAACACATATTTTCACATATAGGACAACCATGGTGCAAGTGGGCACACAAGTGGATCAAGTGGGCATGGCTCATCATGAGTTGTGCAAGTGGATCACAAGTGACAAAGTGTTGATGTGAAGTATGAATGCAAAAGGTTAACCACTTACTTTCTGTCCTTAAACTTCAAAGAAAAACGAGTGTGAAATAAAATAAAAGAATCATCTCAAAAAGATGTTTTTAAGCTCAGAAGACTACAGAACAAAGATGGGCCCCACCCCCTCCTTATGGCCGCCAGTTTATTCCAAAAAGCCGCAATTAGAACCCTCAAATGCTCCATTCTGGCTCTTTTTCTTATGGTGGGTCCCTCTCTATCCAACTAAGCCTCTGGGATACTTATTTTTCTCCAATAGCAGATCATTGGATGAGTTTCAGGTTGGCTTTTGAAGTGAGAAATGAAGTGTGAAATATATGATTGGTTCTTCTTCTTCTCTCTTTAAGCTCTCATTTGAGAGCTCGATTAAGAAGGTTGAAGTTGTTATCTATCTTGTTGCTTAAGCCCTCTATTTTGTGAATAAAGATTTGCACTCTTTTGCTTTAATTTCTTTGCTATTTTCTTTACTTGCTCAATCATGTTTTTTCTCTTGTGTTTTCATTTTCTCTTTTGTGATATTTGAGTTGTTTCTTTGGTTATGGTGATAGTGAGGATGGAGAAAAATGGCTTAGCCTTCCTCTTCCCTCTTATGATTGATTGATGTGCTTAAAAAAGATTTTTAGTTTAAAATTGCTTATTGGTAATGGTTTATGGTATTTTGATTTTATGGTTACTTGGTAACCATATCATATACCATATTCTCTCGAAATTTCCATTTAGCAATGTTAAAGTTAAAATCAACACTAGTGTTAAGAATGCTAGGTGTTTATATAGTATATTTTGTTAATAAGTTGTTTGACACTCTTCTTCATACAAATACCTTATACTATCACTCTACACTTAACAAGTTTAATACTAACTTTACTTCTCATATGCTAATTTGTTTATTTGTGATGTTGTATACTTTCTAACCCTTGTACTTAGTTTTGATACATCATACTTTGACATACAAACGGTAAGTGAGAACATAACGGATAGTTTCATGTCTCGCGTTGCGAAATCACATCGTCTTGATAGTTTATAGTTCACAACGGTTTTGATAAGCCATGCTTCATGATCGAATCTAACAAGAGGAGGGAACACTCATGATCAAGAGGACATCGAAGACTTCACTACAATTCAACCATCAAATCCGAAGCTACGTCCGCCTTTCTTTCCTTATACTTCATTTTTCTTTTTGTGACACAAACCTAAACAAAACCAAATTCTTCTCTCTTTGAACTTGCAATAAAAATCCTTAATCACCAATTGTCTATGGATAGACCTGTACTTTCCGGCTAGCTACAACGAGCCGTGCACTTACGGTTTATAAATTTTAAAACGAGACCGAGTTCGCGTGCGCCGAATTTCTAAAACCTTTCTTTTCAAAATATATAGGTGTGCACACGTAACGCACCAACAGTATAGCTCAGTATTATGTGGTACGGGTAGTACTTAAGGTTGTCGGTCATATCCGCCTCATGCGGTCTTTTAAACTTTGGTAGCTGCAGACCGTTGTTTAGGACGTCCTTAAATATCTTGTGGACTTTATTCCTTCTGAAAGAATAGATTTTTTGTTTTTTTCTTCCTAGAGCTGATTCTTTTTCCAGTACTGACTTTCGAGGCTGATCAGTTTTTGATTCACTTGATTCACACTTATGTCTATCAGCAGACATGTTGAAAGAATAGGTATTATCGGGATTTCCGCTTTGTCTGTTATTGTCCTCCAGACATTTGAACTTGTTGTTATATTGGATGTTTGGAAGAGATTTGGGACCCACATGTTTCAACATTTGGACTCTTTTAATTAGGTTCTGAAAAGTTTTGGGATCCGCCGATGACTTGCCTTTGATTTTGTCTTGTGTCAACTTGCCGTAATCATGCATCAGGACTTTCCTAGAGGTTGGCCACAGTCGACATTCATGAAAATGCTCTGCTTTTGGATTGGAGGGATAACTGTTGGCTGCTTTGGGGTGTCAATCCCTGGTTCATAGACTGAACTTTGATTTTGTTTTGACTGCATTGGAACGACTTAGGTCATGAGATTTTCCATGACATTCACCAGTTCGTCTATTTTAGAAAAGACATTGGCTAACTCCTTATCTCTATCCTGAAGCTGCTCTTGAAACCATTGGAATAATACTCGTTCTGTAGTTTTAGGGATGATGACTAGGCTATTCTCACTTCCTGAGCTTGATTCTCTAAGAACCCGGGGCTCTTTTTGCTTAGCTGCCTGAGCAGGATCTTTATCATCATCTGAATCGAGCTGGGATTGAATAGCGACGACTATGACTTTATCATGACTGTGAAGCGTAGGAGGGTTTGTTCTCTCAGGTCTGACCATGTAAGCCATATGGATTGTGTATCCGTTTTTTGCCTCCTGATTGTTAACGTTATTTGCTGGGCTTTTGAATTGTTGCTGTGGTTCGCTCCTTTCAAGGAGGTACAAACAACTGAGAATAGTCATTTCCTGAAACACTTCAGTCTCCATTTGTATAAAATTGGCATTCACAGCTTGATCGTTTGCCAACACGCCAAGAGACAATAAGATTTCTCCATCCTTGTATTGATCCTCAACCCAGCCCTTGAAAATGTGGTAGTCTTCGATAGTATGCCCTAACACTCGGTGGTATGGACAGTAATTGGGGTTATCAGCCATATTCAGTTCATTTGGCCTCTTTGGTTCCAGTAGTTGTAGACCATTCTTTAGAGCATCCTTGAGTATCTTATGGACAATCCCTTCTGAAAGAATAAACCCTATTCTTCCTTTCCTCCGAAGTTGGTCCTCCTCACAATACTGGTTTTCGAGATTTGTTGGTCTTCGACCCACCTGTTCTTTGCTTGTTGGAAGAATCGGTACTGTTGGAACTGTTAGTGTTTATGCCCTAGAAGGCCATTACTGTATCATACTAGTTTGTATATTACTTAATGGAAGCTTGGGATATTCACATGTATATAACAGTCTTGCTAAACATGGTAGTATGCTACTTGGTTATTCTATCTTAATATGTGAGTATACGTATTGATAGAGCTCTTAGGATCTTGCTTGTCTACCAGCGTTGTAATGGCAGTCACACTAGTGGGGGCTGGGTAGTCTACAAGCACATCCTTATTCAGGTCCCTGGTCATTGGATTATCGAGACAGAGCATCGATACTCCGGAGTAGACTAGTGTATACGCTTCTCATCCCAGTTGGGGAGATGGTCTGTCCCACAGCCATCAGCACGTCGTACTGGAGATAGTATGCAGGTGCTCGTTAGGTTACGGGTACACCGGACAGGACTCACAGAGAACTGTTGGTTGGTTTTATACCAGTCGTCAGTGAACAGTTCCCAGGTGACATGAGTACAGCATAGTCCGCAGACTTGACACTGCTACTTCGCCTCGAGTGTGTCCCACTGTTCTTAGATTGCTACCCTACCACGGCTCAAAGGAGGCGTGCAAACAGGTAGCAGTTGGGTGCAGTCCCGAGCACTTGGAGGCAGTGGCGGTTAGACAGGATTCGTCTCTCCCGGTATTGGGAGTTGATATCGCGCTGTGTCAGAGAGCCATTACGCAAAGTCCCTGGCCAGGGCAAGCGAGATTTTCTGGTAGGTTCCAGTAGTTTCTCAGGGTGTAATGGGCTTCGCTCCGACACGACTTATACCGCTATTAGGGGACTGACGCTTGCCGCCCCCTAGTCCCGATATGCGATAGTCTAAGACGAACGGACCGGACTGTATGGAGATTGTCACATCAGACTCAGTAGGAGTTCGGATGGGTTCCCTCATCGGCCTTCTTATCGACATCTACCTGGGGACCGTTACATACAGCTAGTGCCGCTTGCGGTCTGTGGTTAAACCCACTGCCAGCGTAGTAGTCGAGTCTCTACAGTCCCACACAGAGAGTTTCCCTACTCCAGGCGAAATGATATAGAGGTCGTATGGTTTTACGACAAGGGTTCGGACGCATACGTGCGTTTACGCGCGTACGACTTTCGGACAGTTTTTACCAGTCGGCTTTGGTTTAAGCCAGTTACTGGTATCCGGTTATTGGATTTATACAGTCTAAAGTTTTTCCGTATTTTTGCGGATTGGAGGGGCGTTCTCGTAATTGTGCGAGAAGCTTCTGGAAGATGGTGACTAAGGAGGTTTAGGTGTCATATGCATTGAATGAGTTTAGTGAGTCATGAGAGTGATTCATCCATATCATTAGTGCACAATAAATGCTTAATGAGTCATGGTTATGAATCACCATTAGATATTTATGAAACTTGATTATTCATCATTTGTTTTTCTTTTATTGATGAATTTTAATGTTTCATATATATTATGATAACTCATTATTCTCATATGATAATTATCCTCACCTTCTCTCTCCTCAAGCTCTCCCTCTTCAAACCCTAATCCTCCCCTCTCATGTGTTGAGTACAAGGATTAGTCAGACTAATTAAACCATAACCCTCACTCTATATCACCTAGCTTCTTTGATTAGCACTTAAAGAAGGTTAGTTGCCTCAAGTTTAGAGGCTAAGCTTGGAGTAAAGCTCTCGGGTGGATCGTCTACTACTTCGAGAAGGCCGAGGAGGAGGAGGAGTTCACAAAGACGAAGGACATGATTCGTTAGGTATAATCCCTAAACATAGTAGTATAGAACTTCTATGTTTTAAGTTAGTTATCGTTTAGCTTCGATTCAAGCGGTTAGTCGATGTTTGTTCACTAAACAAGTTCGTTTTTGAAAATTCCGCTTCCCCACACGTATTGGGGTGTTGTACATCGACTTACAGTGGTATCAGAGCCTCGCTAAACAATAAATAACTTTTTTGCAAATTTGTATGAATTTCGAACGGAAAAAACGAAACCGGAAAAGCCCGAAAACTCAAGTTTCTGTCGATTTATAAATGAAGTCCAAAAATTTTTCAGGGATGTTCAGAAAGCTTAAAATGACAGTAGTAGAACACACAAAAAATTTGGTCCCCTGAATCGCCTACGGCGCCGTGGAACCACGGCGGATAGCACAGATCCCGCCGCGCTTCCGCCGCCGAATTGACGATTCAGGGACCCATTTTTCTTGTGATGGTTCTCTGTGATATTTGGGATTTTCTGGTATTTTTTAATTTTGCTCAGGTTTCAAGTGTACAGAGAAGTATTGGAGCAATATTAATTGTGTTTAATCGATCGAAATTATACAGTATTTGCTTATTGGATTATATCTGTGATTGTATAATGTGTTCGTAAACCTCCCCTAACTGCTAGTATGTCGGTTGGCAGGGGGTTACACATTTCTGTAATGGTTTTTACTGTTTGTGGATATGAACTGTGTTGGACTGTTGTGATGATTAGCCGGGGTTATGTGATTGGTTATTATTTAATTCATTTGATGTAAATGTAATTTGTTGTAATATTATTTTGCGGGGCACATCCAGGTTGCGGTTGTAGCCACCGTTGTATTATTTCATTTTACTGTTTTTGCTCCTAGGACAGACCCAAGGTGGGGTGCACAAACTGCCGGGCGGGTAGTTTGCCGTACCCGTTGGGGTCTTGGGTGGGGTAATGGCTATTCATCACAGCTGTGTAATCCGTCCTTTGTTGCAGGCTCAAAACAAACACGGATTGCTTGCAAATCCAATAAAGTTCATCTGTGATCTGGAATGCCTATTATTGCGTCTGACGAATGTACAATATCTATATATGATAGCTATTTAGACATCACTTATGTTTTACACCCGCGCTAGCCCAGCCCCCGCTCTGTCGTTAGTTAAGTAACCTAACGGGTGATGACGGGACCCCGTGGCGAATACGGATGGCATAAGAGGACGTTGTATTTTTGTTGTTTTCTGCAATGATAGGTTAATGATGGGACGCATTATCTATAATGCAAAGAAAAACAAACCAAAGTTTAAATCGTTGGAACAATTTAAAAGAAACCACTCGGTTAATTTTAAAAACAGATATTTTTAAATGCGGAGCTTTAACCACTCCTTTTAAAAGCTATCAGGTTCCTTCGGTTATATCAAGTTCACTACGTTCACGGTTTCGCCAAAACCAGTCGTAGCCCTCCGTCATTTCTTATGAATGGTCAGTAGTATTCAAGCTATGTTTGTTTGGCCCTTAGTCAAGACATAGTGATTGGTAGCTGCTGGGGTATTCATTTGTTGCATAGATAGATGAGTTGGTTTGGGACACTCGTATTACTTTGTTTGGCCCTTAGTCAAGAGTATATACGGATGGGTTCAAATCAACAGGATAATGATGGGCAGAACTTGACATGTGACTTATGATTTGTTGGCCCTTAGTCAAGATCATAAGAACATGGGGCAAAAATCAATATCGGGAATTTCTAAAGAAACTGAAATTTGCAAAGAGATGCATACCATTTGGAGTTTGATGAATGTTGGTAGGATTCCTTCAACATTATCATACGATGATATTTGGATCCTGATCCTACTGTGAGTATATGCTACTTATCAGGATATTCGTCACTTAACGATCAATGCTATAAACCAAGTAGGTGTCCAGAAAAGTGTCAGCGGGGTTACGCCCCCAGAGAAAAGAGGTTATTTAATTAAGGAACTTCGCGAAAGCGTTGGAAAACCTCCCTCGAAGTATCGACACTGGCCTGGCTGAACGGTTAAGCAAGTATTGTATGGTGAGAATAGTCCTGGCTAATTCTTCTTTTATGGTTTGAGGAAGGATTCGAGAAACAGTGGGAGCCATCCAGTTTAGATAAACTAAAAACCACTCTAAACTTGCAAGAGCATCATGCTAAAGAGTTTTCTTCTCTCTCTCCTAATTGCAGCGACCCTGAAAATGACTGGACTTAAGTTACTTTTAGAGAAAAATATACTGACAGGGCCAAACTATAAAGATTGGCTGCGGAATGTCAAAATGGTTTTGACCTATGACAAATTGGGGTACATCCTCACCGCTACGGCACCTGCTGTCCCTGGTCCCAAATCCAGCAATGCGGATAAGGAAATCCGCAAAACCTGGGATTTAGATTGCGCGAAAGCCAAGTGCATCGTGCTTGCCTCAATGAACAATGAACATCAGAGGAGGCACGAGGATATGACCCTAGATGGCATATTTCTCCATACAAAGGAACTTTATGGAGAGCAATCTCGTATAGCAAGATACGAGACCTCTAAGAACTTGTTTCGAGCGAGGTTGGCTGTCGGGTCATCGGTAGGAGAACATGTCCTAAAGATGATCGGCTATATTGAAGAGCTCGCAGACCTTGGGACGACTTTGGATAATGAGCTATATACAGACCTTATTCTCCAGTCCCTTCCTCCCACCTACGCCCAGTTTATCCTGAACTTCAACCTTCAAGGAAAAGAAGTTGAACTTCCGGAACTCCTGAACATGTTAAGGAGTGCAGAGGGCACCTTGCAGAAGGCAAGGGAAACACCCGCTATGTTTGTTGGCGGTGCATCTTCTTCCGGGTCCAAGGCTAGGGCCAAAGGAAGGAAGAAGAAGGCCGTCCCCAGACCTAGAGGAGGTGTTAGTAAGGTGGGAGGGAAAGGAAAGAAAAAGTTTGCCGTACCGGTAGTGGGCCAGGATGAGTGCTTCCATTGTCACAGGAAAGGGCACTGGAAGAAGGATTGCAAGGCGTGGAACGCCAAGAACCAGAAACCGAAGCAAGCTGTGGCTTCGACTTCAGGTGTGTTTGTAATTGAGAATTGTCTGTCGATCAACTCTACTTCCTGGGTATTGGATACCGGATCAGGATCTCATATTTGCAATTCATTGCAGGCACTGAGAAACCGTAGAGTGCTGAAGGAAGGTGATATGACCCTAAAGGTTGCTAACGGAGCTAGCGTGGGAGCTGCGTCCGTCGGGGATTATCACCTAGGATTGACGAGTGGACACATTTTGGTTTTACATAACTGTTATTTTGTACCAAGCTTAACGTGTAATATCATATCAGTTTCCTTGTTATCAAATAAAGGTTATGATTTCACGTTTGTAAGAGATGTTGTCAACATCCACCTTAATCATGGTTTGATTGGGTCCGGTACCCTAAATAACGGTATATATGTTTTAAACCAACTCCAAATTTTCAATGTCCAGAACACACTAAAAAGAAAGTCTCCAGATTTAAATAAAGCTTTCTTATGGCATTGTAGACTGGGTCACATCAATGAGAGAAGGTTGACTAAGTTGCATAGAGAAGGATATTTGGACTCGTTCGAATATCAAACTTATGACACTTGTCAATCTTGTCTCAAAGGAAAGATGACAAAGACTCCATTTACTGGACAAGGAGTAAGAGCGAGCGAGCTCTTAGGACTCATACACAGCGATGTATGCGGTCCGATGTCTACACATGCAAGAGGTGGTTATTCCTACTTCATTACTTTTACAGATGATTTCTCTAGGTATGGACATGTTTTCTTAATGAAACATAAATCCGAGGCCTTTGAGAAATTCCTGGAATACAAGAGTGAAGCGGAAAACCAAACAGGCAAAAGTATTAAGACACTGAGATCTGATCGAGATGAAGAATACTTAAGTGCCGAGTTCCTAGGTTACCTAAAGGAGAAAGGAATTCTCTCTCAGCTTACTCCTCCATACACTCCACAACACAACGGTGTATCGGAGAGACGGAATCGAACCCTATTGGATATGGTACGATCCATGATGAGTAATGCTGAGTTACCGCGATCTTTCTGGGGTTATGCTCTAGAATCAGCGGCATATCTTTTAAACCAGGTTCCAACCAAGACTGTGCCTACCACACCATATCAGATGTGGAGTGGGAAGAAACCCTGTCTAAAACATTTTAGGACATGGGGGTGTCCAGCTTTTGTAAAAAAGCAGCATTCGGACAAGCTCGAGGCACGCTCAGTACAGTGTAAGCTTGTGGGATATCCAAAGAACTCCAAGGGATATTATTTCTATTACGCAGAGGAACAAAAGGTTTTTGTTTCTCGTCATGCTCACTTCTTAGAAACTGAATTTTTAGAAAATCAGAAGAGTGGGAGCGCAGTAGAACTGGAAGAAATTCCAGAACCACAAGCTGTTACTGAAAGTTTGGTAGAACCAGAAGTTCAAAAAGAACAGGACATTCCCGCACCCCTCCGCAGGAGTAGTAAGCCGTCTCATCCGCCTGAGAGATACTACGGTTTTCTCATAGATGGGGATAGAGAGGATTGCATCATAGATGATGATGAACCTACTGACTTCCAGCAGGCCATCCAGAGCGGCGACTCAGTACGATGGCTAGATACAATGCGGACCGAAATGGAGTCCATGTACACCAACAAAGTATGGACTTTGGACTTTGCTCCAGATGGGGTAAAACCCATAGGATGCAAATGGATCTTCAAGAAAAAGATTGGTGTAGATGGACAGGTAGAAACCTATAAGGCTAGACTTGTTGCAAAGGGTTTTCGTCAAAGAGCTGGTTTGGACTATGACGAAACTTTTTCTCCAGTGGCTATGCTCAAATCCATTCGGGTCCTTCTTGCTATTGCTGCCTTCCATGATTATGAAATCTGGCAGATGGACGTAAAGACGGCTTTTCTGAATGGAAATTTAGAAGAGAGCGTCTATATGGATCAGCCAGAGGGTTTCAATCAGAGTGGGAGCAGCGGGAAAGTATGCAAGCTGCTTAAGTCCATTTATGGACTAAAGCAGGCATCGCGGAGTTGGAACATCTGTTTTGATGAGACAGTCAAAGAATATGACTTTATCAAAAATCCAGATGAACCGTGCATATATAGTAAAGTTGTAGCCAGAAGTGTCGTATTCCTCGTCTTGTACGTGGATGACATTCTATTGATAGGAAATGACATTCCTATGCTACAATCTGTCAAAGGATTCTTGTCACACAGGTTCTCCATGAAAGACCTGGGTGATGCCTCTTACATTCTGGGGATCCGGATCTATCGTGATAGATCCAAGAGGATGTTGGGACTTTCGCAGTCCAGGTACATCGACACTGTACTGAAAAGATTCAGTATGGAAGATTCTAAGCGCGGTAATCTACCGGCTTGTCACGGAATCACCCTCTCCAAAGAGATGTCTCCCAAGACTGATTTGGAAAGGGAACGCATGTCTATTATACCCTACGCTTCTGCGGTAGGCTCTATAATGTATGCGATGTTGTGTACCAGACCAGATGTAGCTTACGCACTGAGCGTGGTAAGCCGGTATCAGTCAGACCCAGGGGAGAAGCACCGGATAGCAGTAAAGAACATTCTCAAGTACCTGAGAAGGACTAAGGAGATGTTCTTGGTTTACGGCGGAAAAGACCTCAGGTTGGAGGCCTTTGCTGATTCCGGCTTCCAGAGTGATAAGGACGATTCCAAGTCCATGTCGGGATATGTCTTTACCCTCAATGGAGGGGCGGTGTGCTGGAAGAGCTCCAAGCAGGACACCGTTGCTGACTCGACGATGGAAGCGGAGTATATAGCTGCTTGCGATGCCGCAAAAGAAGCAGTCTGGATGAAGAAGTTCCTAACAGAACTTCAGGTGGTTCCTACCATAGTTGATCCAATACCTCTGTATTGCGACAACAACGGAGCTATAGCTTTAGCAAAGGAACTAAGGTCCCATCAGAAGTCCAGACACATCTTAAGGCGGTATCACCTGATCAGGGAGATCATTGATCGTCAGGAGATCGAGGTTCGGAGAGTTGCTTCTGAAGAGAACATTGCTGATCCATTCACGAAGGCCCTACCTCAGATTCAGTTCGAGAGGCTACTCGAGATCATCGGTCTTCGATACGCCAGTACATGGCCCTAGTGCAAGTGGGAGATTGTTAGTGTTTATGCCCTAGAAGGCCATTACTGTATCATACTAGTTTGTATATTACTTAATGGAAGCTTGGGATATTCACATGTATATAACAGTCTTGCTAAACATGGTAGTATGCTACTTGGTTATTCTATCTTAATATGTGAGTATACGTATTGATAGAGCTCTTAGGATCTTGCTTGTCTACCAGCGTTGTGATGGCAGTCACACTAGTGGGGGCTGGGTAGTCTACAAGCACATCCTTATTCAGGTCCCTGGTCATTGGATTATCGAGACAGAGCATCGATACTCCGGAGTAGACTAGTGTATACGCTTCTCATCCCAGTTGGGGAGATGGTCTGTCCCACAGCCATCAGTACGTCGTACTGGAGATAGTATGCAGGTGCTCGTTAGGTTACGGGTACACCGGACAGGACTCACAGGGAACTGTTGGTTGGTTTTATACCAGTCGTCAGTGAACAGTTCCCAGGTGACATGAGTACACCATAGTCCGCAGACTTGACACTGCTACTTCGCCTCGAGTGTGTCCCACTGTTCTTAGATTGCTACCCTACCACGGCTCAAAGGAGTCGTGCAAACAGGTAGCAGTTGGGTGCAGTCCCGAGCACTTGGAGGCAGTGGCGGTTAGACAGGATTCGTCTCTCCCGGTATTGGGAGTTGATATCGCGCTGTGTCAGAGAGCCATTACGCAAAGTCCCTGGCCAGGGCAAGCGAGATTTGCTGGTAGGTTCCAGTAGTTTCTCAGGGTGTAATGGGCTTCGCTCCGACACGACTTATACCGCTATTAGGGGACTGACGCTTGCCGCCCCCCTAGGCCCGATATGCGATAGTCTAAGACGAACGGACCGGACTGTATGGAGATTGTCACATCAGACTCAGTAGGAGTTCGGATGGGTTCCCTCATCGGCCTTCTTATCGACATCTACCTGGGGACCGTTACGTACAGCTAGTGCCGCTTGCGGTCTGTGGTTAAACCCACTGCCAGCGTAGTAGTCGAGTCTCTAGAGTCCCACACAGAGAGTTTCCCTACTCCAGGCGAAACGATATAGAGGTCGTATGGTTTTACGACAAGGGTTCGGACGCATACGTGCGTTTACGCGCGTACGACTTTCGGACAGTTTTTACCAGTCGGCTTTGGTTTAAGCCAATTACTGGTATCCGGTTATTGGATTTATACAGTCTAAAGTTTTTCCGTATTTTTGCGGATTGGAGGGGCGTTCTCGTAATTGTGCGAGAAGCTTCTAGAAGATGGTGACTAAGGAGGTTTAGGTGTCATATGCATTGAATGAGTTTAGTGAGTCATGAGAGTGATTCATCCATATCATTAATGCACAATAAATGCTTAATGAGTCATGGTTATGAATCACCATTAGATATTTATGAAACTTGATTATTCATCATTTGTTTTTCTTTTATTGATGAATTTTAATGTTTCATATATATTATGATAACTCATTATTCTCATATGATAATTATCCTCACCTTCTCTCTCCTCAAGCTCTCCCTCTTCAAACCCTAATCCTCCCCTCTCATGTGTTGAGTATAAGGATTAGTTAGACTAATTAAACCATAACCCTCACTCTATATCACCTAGCTTCTTTGATTAGCACTTAAAGAAGGTTAGTTGCCTCAAGTTTAGAGGCTAAGCTTGGAGTAAAGCTCTCGGGTGGATCGTCTACTACTTCGAGAAGGCCGAGGAGGAGGAGGAGTTCACAAAGACGAAGGACACGATTCGTTAGGTATAATCCCTAAACATAGTAGTATAGAACTTCTATGTTTTAAGTTAGTTATCGTTTAGCTTCGATTCAAGCGGTTAGTCGATGTTTGTTCACTAAACAAGTTCGTTTTTGAAAATTCCGCCTCCCCACACGTATTGGGGTGTTGTACATCGACTTACAGGAACTTTCATCTTTGTGGTTGTCGTCCCTCCGATACTTCGGCTTGTTAGTAAATTGGAGATCCTGAATGGACTCAGGCTTTGAGCGTTCCAACATCTGAACCTTCTTGGTCATCTTCTGGAACGTTTTGAGATCCACGGTGCATAGGAATGAAGTCATCCAATTATTGAGATTCCTAATGAGGAGGCTGACGAATTGGTCATGCTTTAACGGCGGTTCGCACTTGACGGTAAGATTGTGCCATCGGGCTATAAAGTCTGTGTTGCTTTCGTTGCATTCTGGCTTGATTCTCACAAGATCAGCAATGGTGATTTTATCGCTGACACTCATGAATTTTTGCCTAAACAGAGATTCTATTTGGGCAAAGGCAGTAACGGAACTGTCGGGTATGCTTGCGTACTAGTCGAAGGCAGCGACAGTCATGCTATCAACGAACTGATGGAGGAGGAGAGCATCATTGCCCCAGTATTCCCGCACAATGATTTAAAGTGGATGATGTGATGGCTTGCATTTCCTGTGCCATCGAACCTTCTGAATTTGAGGATGACGTAGTTGCTAGGAAACTCCACGAGATCATATTGTGCAAGGTATAGTCTCTCACTACTGCCAGCGTCTTTCTGCGCTTTGGTTTCGGCCACCAACGTTTTGATTTTTTTTGGTGACCAAATGCATTATCCAATCTTATGTTAATGAGATGATGTCGTCGAGAGTCAATTTATTCCCTGAGGCGGAATTTGGCTAACTTTCATATGACTCGCCTATCTTTGAGCTTAAGGGAACAGGCATCGACTGCTTCGGGTCGTTGTCGCCCGGCTCATGAATAAAGCCTTGTGCTTGATTGGATGGCGGCCAAGTAACTTGGGTCGTGAGCTGCATATCAACATTTGTCAAACCGTCAATCTTGGAATAGAGCTTGGCCATCTACTTATCTTTGTTTCTAAGCTATTTTCTGAGTTCTTGAAGCAGCTCTTGTTCTGCGGTTCTGGGGCAGAAATTCGGCTCCACTTCGTTGTCCGAGCTTGAATCCTTATGAATCGATAGGTCCTTTTCCCTAGCATTCTCACCGAAAGAATTTTCAGTGTCTTCCAGAGGAGGATGGGCTTGGGAAGTGGCATCCATATTCAAACCAGATTAGGCCTAGGAAGTAACAGCCACATCTTTGCTTTTGCTGCGAAGGTTGTCACTAGGGCATGTGCCTGTCATATAGACCATGTGGACCACACATCTAGCCATCTCTGTATCGCTGACGGCTAGTCTTCCAGACTATCGTCGTGTCCCTTCCTTTTTGGGAAAGGATAAGTGATTGAAAACAGTCGACCCGGTTGGATTCTCAGGTAGCACTAGTATCCCTTTTCTAGAATTTCCCCATTTCTTTCACGCAGAACGGAGTGCTTGGTAGACTCTTAAAGAAATAGTGTCAGGCTTTCTGTGTTGAGGCTTAGACACGTCTCTTCGCCGCACTGTTTGAATCGCCGTCTTGTTGAGTTTGGCGGTTATGACATTTCTCCGAACCCACTTTAAAGGTTCAAAGGAATTGTTGATTTTCATGGCCGACTTAGCTGTTGTCGCATGGTAACCCTATTCTTGGAATATCATGAAGTTCAGTTTAGCAAGAGCATTAACTCTCTTATTGGCTCTATATCTGAGTCGTTTCTGTCTTAGCTGTTGGATATATGTATGCTTTAGAGGCCATTATATGTATAGTGGATGCTTGGACATGTATATATATACAGATGACTTTCTTGCTCGACATGATAATATGCTATCTGGTTGTACTTTATCTTAACATATTTACTTGATTGTATTATACTGTTCATTTCATACATGTTGATAAAGCCCTCAGGATATTTGCTTAACTTCCATGACTATGATGGAGATCATACTAGTGGGGTGTGTGTAGTTTATAAGCATATCCTGGAATGTTCTTAGTCGAGGGTATATCGAGACAGGGTATCGATATTCCAGAGTAGACTAGCGTATACGTTTCTTGACCTATATAATGGGCGATGGATGATCCCATATCCATTGGTGTTGTGACATCGAAGATTGTATACGGGTGCTCAGTATAGACTGGGTACACTGAACGGACTCACCGAGAACTCTTATATGGTATTATATCTATCGTCAGATAGCGGTTCTCAGGTGATACTGGTACAGGTTAGTCTGTAGACCCAAGATCGTCATAGAGTCTTGTGTGTTCTCCCACTGTGCTTTGATTTCCACCATACCACGGCTCTATTGAGGCGTGCAAACAGGTGGCTTTTGGGTACAGTCCTGAGACACATGGAAGCAATGAGAGATAGGAGGGGTTTCTTCTCTCGCGGTATTGGGAGTTGATGTTGTGCTATGTGCGATTGGCTTTGACTCGAAGTCCCTAGCCAGGGCTGATGAAATTTACTGATAAGTGTTGTCAGTAGTTTCTCGACCGGTCATAGTCCATATCGGCATGACTTATTGAGTTATTAGGGCTCGACGATTCCATCCCTATACTTGATATGCAACATATCAGACGAAGAGACCGGACTGTACGGTAAGTGTTGCCAGTTGGCTCGACGGGAGTTTTGACAAGTTCGCTTGTTTTTCTTCTGATCGCTCTCAATACCTAGGAGCCGTTACGTGCAGCTTGTACCGCTGACGGTTTGTAGGTATCTGATATGATCACTAGCTACTGCTAGCGTATTGACGAGTCTTAAGAGTCCCACACAGGGGTTTTCCGAACTCAGGCGAAACGAAGTGAGAGCGCATATGGGGATATGTGCAGGGGCTTGATTAAATGCGAGTATATGATATCGCATTTAATCTAGCAGATATATTAGTTGGGTTATATGAGATATGACCGGGTTATTAAATCAATTGTTGATTTTATAAAATGGCTAATTTCTTTTTGTAAAATCCTTTCTTTAGTAATTATATTTACATAGATATATATAAGTGTGTGTATGTATGTGTGTGTATTATTTATATATAAACATGTATTTATAATTAGTGTCATGGTTGATGATACATACAACATGGGTGTGCAAGACTCACATTGGAGATTAAATTAGATTTTTAATTAAACAAAATGAGTCATAACTTCTACAATATTCTCAAAATATCTTCTCTCATGACTCACCATTCCACTCATGTTTTATTTAGTTAAATATCTAAAATATCCCCATGGCTAATAATTGGATTATTAACTTGAGTTAAATATAACCCTAGCTTCTTCTTCCTCCTCAATTCACTTGCTAGGTTTTTGAGAAAAAGAAAAAGAAAGGTATTTTAAAGAGAGAGAAATCCCCACTTCACCAATCTATACTACTCTAGCCCATTAGTGTAGGTTGTTATGCTTCATCATCCTAGTTTGTGAAGCAAAGAGCTTGAGCTAGGAAACTCCGAGTGAATCATCGTAGACGACGAAGGACCTTGAGCGAAATCAATCCAAGCTTCGAGTGGAGCCATTGGAGTCCAAGAGAGTGAAGGAGTTGATTACAAAGGTTGTGATTTCTTTTCACTTAGGTTTAGACTTTTTTTATTATGCTTTACCCTAATCTCTGTTTCAATTTGGAGTTTGTTTGTATTAGCCCTCTAAAATTTTGAAAAGCTCATTAATTTATCTTGTTGTAACCAAACTAGAAGAGCTACTACACACCAATATGTTATCAGAGCCTAACTAGAGCTTTAGAGTAACCCATACGGCGTTTAAAAACTTAATCGAACATGAAAAATGTGATTTTTACATGCTCACTGGAAATTTTTCAAATGTTGGAATTTTGTGGTTTAAAAATATCCAGAAAATAGTACAGGGTTTTCTGTGGATCCCCAAGAAGAACGAGCGCCTAACTCGACACAACGACCGCAGAACCGCGGCCAAATCAGGCATTTACGGCGGTTCCGCGGCGCCGTTGGTAAGGCTTGGACCGTGCCTTCTTGTGTTGATCCATGGGTACATGCTGTGCTCTCTGGTAATTTTTAAAAAATAGGTTCAAGTATTGAGATCTATGGGTTCAGTGGGTATATTGATGTGTTGATTGATATATTTAACGTCGTTTAATCTTTTTGAATGTGATACAATATTTGGAATCTACGCTAATTAGTTTTGAGAAAATTAATTGGTTATTTATAAATCTAACATTTCGGTCTCGTTGGATAACGGGAATCTTGTTGAATTACCCAATCTCTTTTGAAAAAGTGTTTTCATTATTAAGACCTAAATGTAAGATCTGCAGTGTTAGCATGAAATTAGGGGTATGTGATATTCCAAGTTTGCGATGTCTAAGGAAAAGTGTGGATTCCGAATGTTGTAGTTTTTCATTTCTTTTCTGCGACCGTAAGTGTAATATGTGGTGAATTTCCAGTTTCGTTCCTATACGTCAACGACAATTGGGATACGCATATTTACTTACGTTGATGTTATGTGTTGCTGTGATATGATGTATAGGATCATCGTGATTGAATAGCCGGGGGTTTTATGTGAGATGAGAGTTTTTCTTTTCATTCATGTAAAATTCTTTGTATGTAATATTCTTTTATTGGGGCACTTCCGGGTTGAGGATGATGTCACCATTGATATATATTATTTACTTTTCCGCATTAGGATAGACCCAAGGAGGGGAGCACGAATGACCGGGTTCTGGAGTTCGGTGGGAGGCCATCTCGAGGAGTCGAGACAGGGTCTCCTAACTCCAGAATTGGTAGGGTCATTTGCCGCTCTCGTATGGGTCTAGGGGTGTGGGCTTGGCTATTCATCACGATCGTGGAATCCGTATTTTCTATTGTAGGCTAAATATAAAATACTGACTTCCTAGTATATCCTATATTTTCATATATCTGTTTCTGCTACTGATTATTCTGTGATGAGATTATTTAATATCTGAGAAGAATGGAATATTATTATATATATATGATATATAATAAACGTTGCTTATGTTTTACATTCGCGCTAGTCCCGTCCCGCTATGCCGTTAGTTAAGTAACCTAAACGGTGCATAACGGGACACTGTAGCGAATGCGGATGGCATAAGTGTACGTTCTATTTTCGTTTCTTTTCTGTGATGGCTTAAGAACTTAAATGATGGGACTACATTAATAAAATTAATGTAAAGAAAAAGAAACCTAAAGATGTTGGATAATCGGATTTGAAACCCACTCGGCATTTTTTATGAAAAAGCAAGTTTCAAAAGATGCAGAGCTTAAGCCACTCCTTTTCTACACTATTTAGATTCTACAACGAGATCAAGTTCAAAGTGTTAAAGGTTTTCATAAAAACCATCCGCAACCCTCTGTCATTTTAGGAAGCAGAGTACTTAGTATTCGTGCTACGTATGTTGATCATAGTCAAGGAGTAGTGTACGGTAGCCAAGTGATGTCTTCCTACAAAGCATATGATGTGATTAGTTAGGACATTCATGTGATTATGTTAATCATAATCAAGGGTCATATGGGTGGGTCTAGTTAATCATGAAATGACAGGTAGAACTTGACCAGTGCTTATGATATGTTGATCATAACCAAGGTCATAAGCAGCTAGGGGTAAAAACCACATCGGGAGTTTCAAGAATTGAAATTTGCAATGAAATTACATACCTTCTATATGATAGTTGGATCTCGATCCCACTGTGAGTAAGAGTTACTCCCAGGAGAGTTTTGTACTTTACAATTAGCTAATCCAGTAGGTGTCTAGGAAGGTGTCAACGGGGTTCTACCTCTGCGAAAACGAGGTTTATTTTAATTAGGTCTGTGAGAAAGCACAGGGAACCTCCCTCAAAGTACCGACTCTGGCCTGGCTGACCGGTTATCGAAACTGTAGAATGTAATTAATCCTGGCTAGTTTTATTTTTGAGGTTTTGAAAGAAAATTTGATAAAAACAGTGGGAGATATCGATTAGATAAGATAATAACCAATCTAAATCTTTGCAAGAGCATTTCGCTGAGTATTTTCTTTTCTCTCTTCTTATGGCAGATACCAATGACGGGACTTAATGTTCTGTTAGAGAAAAACAAACTGACAGGACCGAATTATAAAGAATGGCTAAGAAACCTGAACATTGCACTCACATATGATAAATTATCATATGTCCTCACTGCCAAAGCCCCGCCCATCCCAGGTCTTGAATCATCTATTTCGGATAAGGAGATCCGAAAAACATGGGATATTGATTGTGACACGGCCAAGTGCCTCGCGCTTGCTTCTATGGACAATATATATCAGAAGCAGCATGAGAAGATGGATGTTCAATCCATCTTTCTCCATACAAAGGAGTTGTATGGAGAGCAATCTCGGGCTTTACGCTACGAGGCATCTCGAAAGTTGTTTCAGATGCGGATGGCTTCTGGCACATCAGTAGGTAAACATGTCTTGAAGATGATTGGTCTTATAGAAGAACTTGAGGACTTAGGATAGACCATGGATAACGAGCAATATACTGATATTGTTCTACAGTCTCTCCCCCCTGCCTTTGCTCCATTCATTGTGAACTTCAATATGAACGATTTGGAGAAATCACTGCTTGAACTTCTCAATATGTTGAGAAGTGCAGAGAGCACACTTAAGATAGCGAAAACTCCCGCTCTACTTGCTGGGCCATCTTCCTTTTCTGTCCCAAAAGCCAAGGCCAAAGGAAAGAAGAAGAAGAAACCCACCAAACTGAGAGGTGGAGTTGAAAAAGCGAAGGGGAAAGACAAATCCGGGGCCGCAGGAAATGGAAAAGGAGAATGTTTTTTCTGCCACAAGTCGGGACACTGGAAATGCAATTATGCTCTGTATCTTGCTGATCTCAAGAAGAAGAAGCATGCTGATACTTCCGTTTCAGGTGTATTTGTAACTGAAAACTGTTTTTCTATAAACTCTGCATCTTGAGTATTAGATACTGGTTCTGGTTCTTACATCTGCAATTGTATGCAAGGATTGAGAAACAGTAGAATTTTGAAGACTGGTGACCATACTCTTCGGGTTGGAAATGGTTCCAATATACATGCAGTATCTGTAGGAGAGTATCATCTGGGGTTTCTTTCGGGATGTATTTTGGTTTTGAACCCTTGTTATTATGTACCTAGTATGCTATGTAATATAATATCCATTTCTTTGTTGGACAATGAAGGATATCATTTTGTGTTGCAAAATAATGTTATGGACATTAACTTGAATCAAGAGTTGATTGGGTATGGTACACTAAATAACGGTATTTACGTCCTAAACCAACACACAGTTTTCAACATATAACATACAAATAAAAGAAAATTTTTAGATATAAATAAAGTTTTTCTTTGGCATTGTAGACTTGGTCATATTAATGAAACAAGACTGAACAAGCTATATAAAGACGGATATTTAAATCCTTTTGAATATAAATCATATGCGACTTGTCAGTCCTGTATCAAAGGTAAAATGACCAAAACTCCGTTTATTGGACATGGAGAAAGAGCTATAGAACTCTTAAGCCTCATACATAGCGATGTATGCGGACCAATGTCTACACATGCTAGAGCCGGTTTTTCATACTTCATCACTTTTACTGATGATTTCTCAAGATTCGGACACGTGTTTTTATTGAAGCATAAATCCGAAGTTTTCGAGAAATTAAAGGAGTACAAACTTGTAGTAGAAAAACAAACATGCTTGAGTATCAAGAAACTTCGATCGGATCGAGATGGAGAGTATTTGAGTACAGAGTTTTCAGACTTCTTAAAAAAGAATGGGATTCACTCTCAGCTCACTCCCCCTTACACACCACAGCACAACGGTATGTCAGAACGGAGGAATCGTACCCTATTAGATATGGTACCGTCCATGATGAGTGATGCTGAGTTACCGCTTTCCTTTTGGGGACATACATTAGAGACTGACATGTATCTGTTGAATAGGGTTCCAACCAAGACCGTGTCTACCACTCCATGTGAGATATGGTATGGAAAGAGACCATCTCTTAAAAGAGTAGGATATGGGGTTGTCCGACTTTTGTAAAAAAGTAGAATCCAGATAAACTCGAGACACGATCGGTCATGTGTAAATTTGTGGGATATCCAAAACATTCATATGGATATCTATTCTACCACAAGGAGGAACAAAGAGTGTTTTTTTCTCAACATGCCACATTTTTAGAAAATGAAATTTTTACAAATAGTACTGATGGCAATGTAGTAGAACTTGAAGAGATTCTAGAGACACAAATTACTCATGACGAATTGGTTGAAAATGATGTTGCAGTAGAACTTCAAGAACCTCAGCCGTTCCGGAGATCTAGTAGAACTTCTCGCCCACCGGAGAGATACTATGGGTTTCTCATTGATGGTGATAGAGAAGATTGCATCATGGGTGATGATGACCCTATTAGTTTTCAGCAAGTTATCACGAGTGGTGACTCAGTGAAGTGGATGGATGCCATGAGATCTGAAATGGAGTCCATGTATACCAACAAAGTATAGACTTTGGATGTTGCACCTCTTGGGATAAAACCCGTAGGTTGCAAATGGATCTTTAAGAGAAAGATTGGTATAGATGGACAGGTGGAGACCTATAAAGCAAGGCTTGTAGCGAAAGGTTTTCGTCAAAGACCAGGATTGGACTATGATGAAACTTTCTCTCCAGTAGTAATGCTTAAATCCATTCGGATCCTACTTGCTATTTCTGCTCACTACGATTATGAAATCTGGCAGATGGACATTAAAACTGCATTTCTAAATGGTGATTTAGAAGAATGCGTTTTTATGGATCAGCCAGAGGGCTTCATTGACAGTGGGAGCAGCGAAAAGGCATGTAGGTTGCTTAAATCCATTTATGGATTAAAACAGGCATCACGGAGCTGGAACATCTGTTTTGATGATACAATCAAAGAGTTTGATTTTGTCAAAAATATAGATGAACCATGCATTTATAAGAAGATTGTAGGGAGTACTGTCACATTCCTCGTATTGTACGTAGATGACATTCTCTTGATAGGAAATGATATTTCTGTGCTACAATCGGTCAAACTATTCTTATCACAAAGGTTCTCTATGAAGAACCTGGGTGATGCCTCGTGCATTTTGGGCATAAGAATCTATAGAGATCCAAGAGGTTATTGGGATTGTCCCAATCAAAGTACATTGACACCGTCCTAAAAAGGTTTAGCATGGAAGATTCCAAGCATGGTGCCTTACCCGCTTGCCATGGAATCACTCTCTCCAAGGACTTCTGTCCGAAGACTGATGAAGAGAAAGCTTTCATGAGCATTATACCCTACGCTTCAGCTGTGGGATCTATAATGTATGCGATGCTATGTACTCGTCCTGATGTAGCTTATGCACTAGCTGTAGTAAGCAGGTATCAATCCAACCCAGGAGAGAAACATTGGATAGCAGTGAAGAACATTCTTAAGTACTTACGAAGGACTAAAGAATTGTTCTTGGTGTATCGTAATGGGGATCTCCAAATGGAGGCCTTTACCGATTCCAGCTTCCAAAGTGATAAGGATGACAGCAAATCTAACTCGGGGTTTGTATTTACCCTCAATAGAGGGGCGGTTAGTTGGAAAAGTTCCAAACAGGATACTGTTGCAGACTCCACGATGGAAGCTGAGTATATTTTTGCAAATGATGCTGCCAAGGAATCCGTCTGGATGAAGAAGTTCATCATGGAACTAGGAGCAGTTCCAACCATTATTGATCCAATACCATTGTATTATAATAATAATGGGGCTATAGCATTGTCCAAAGAACTCAGGTCCCATCAGAAGTCCAGACACATCCTGAGGCGATATCATTTGATCCGGGAGATAATAGATCGCCACGAGATCAAGATTCGGAGAGTACATACAAAAAATAACACCGCGGATCCACTCACCAAGGCCCTTCCACGGCCGCAACATGAGCGACCTTGTGAGATGTTGGGTATGAGATACGCCAATAATTGGCCTTAGTACAAGTGGAAGATTGTTGGATATATGTATGCCCTAGAGACCATTATATGTATAGTGGATGCTTGGACATGTATATATATACAGATGACTTTCTTGCTCACTACTACAAATAAGGGTTGCCCCTACGAATTTATCCGTAGGAGCAAACCACTGCCCCTACGGATATATCCGTAGGGACAAGAAAATACCCTGTAGGTACAAACGTCGTAGGTGTAAGTCGAAGCCTTGAACTTGTCCCTACGGACTAAAATTTGCCCCTACGGATTTATGTGTAGGTCCAGTTTTCCCTACGGATTGGGCCGTAGGGACAAAAAATTTATTTTATTTACAGTTTTATAAAATAGATTAGGTGTACCTAGGGATGTATCCGTAGGGCCAAGTAGTTGCCCCTACGGACAAGTGCGTAGGTATATATCCGTAGGGGCAAAATATCAAGTATTCTCATATTTTGCCCCTACGGATAACTGTGTAGGGGCATTTGTTTACCCCTACGGTTATATCCATAGGGGCAAGCTTAACCTCTGATACTGAGATCATAAGGGCAAAATATCAGGTATCCTGATATTTTTCCCCTACGGATAATTCGGTAGTTACCTAGTTGGGCCCTACGGATTAATCCGTAGGAGAAAATGCACGTGATAATCCTGACGAAACCGGCGATATCACATATTACACTTACGGTCACAGAAAAGAAAGTGTAAAACTACAACAATTGGAATCCGCAACCGCTTTAGACATCGCATGCCTAATCAAATGAATTCCTTAGACATCGCATGCCTAACAATTATAAACCCCGCATTTTAGTCTCATTATCGAAAACACTTTTCAATATCAAGTCGGGGAATTCAACAGGATTCCCGACATTCTGATCGAATGCTCGTCGCAAACTTTAGTAGGCAGCCGCACCCCCGACGCCGTCGACGAAGTGCACCAAGGCGGAACACCGCTGCCGCGAGCACTCGAACGGGTGCTTTCGGCGACGGGGTTCTCCTACAGTCACTTGGTCGGGGCTATGGGGCGAGGTTGTCTATTAAGTTTACCCGGCGAGTATCCGCGTACGCTACGTGATTGCGATGGACTTTTGATCACATCA
Source organism: Agapanthus africanus (assembly GCA_030015575.1). Classification (NCBI taxonomy): domain Eukaryota; kingdom Viridiplantae; phylum Streptophyta; class Magnoliopsida; order Asparagales; family Amaryllidaceae; genus Agapanthus; species Agapanthus africanus. The sequence goes on from CM057337.1 coordinate 167,430,781, forward strand.
AAATCCCGTAGCAACCGATCAAATGAGACTAAACTGCTATGTTTATAACATTCATTCAGTTATCTCATAACTGCTTGTGAATTCCAATTATTGTATCACATTCCGGATAAGATAGAAAATGTTAAACTTTCCGATCGAACAATCGAACACCCAAGTTTTCCCGAAACAGCTCAGCACATGAAATAAGTTTTAAAACATTCACTTTGTGCCTCAGTACCAACGGTCCAGCCGTAGAAAGGTCAAGCTAACGCCTCACATGTGGCACGCCGTACTGCCCCAAACCCTAAGGTTCAAAGGGCAGTTCAAGACGGTCACATAATCGAGTTAAGGTTTGTTGTCTTCTAGAGGGACCATCGCGTTACTTGCACTACTTAGAACGTCGTTAAACTACGGAAAAATCAAACAATTGGAAATTTCTCGGCAGGGGAAAAATTGGGTATTTATATCCGGTCGAACTTTTTAACATATTCTAAAATCACCCGGAAAAACACATAGACAAAGTTTGATAATCCGATTGAATTTACGAACTCCCAATACAACTCAGAAAACTCAACTCTTGAGTGATATTTAAAAAATCCCAGAAAATCCAGCACCAAAATATAGGAATTACTGTGCAAAAATTATTGGGCAATGTGACCATACAACCGCGGAACCGCCGCAGAAGCCATGCTTCTGCCGCTGTTCCGCGGCGGTTTAGATGATTCAGGAGCTCGTTTTGCACCATAATTCTTAAATCTTCCTGCTGAATTTTTTAAGAATTTTTAATCTGGAAAAAACCCAGTTTTGGAAAAATGTACAGAGAGCAAATTTGAATTAGGGTTTCGGTTCGATCGGACTTCTAACTCCGTCTACACATCGCCTAAGGCTCTAGCTAGGCTCTGATACCACTGTAGGGTTCCTAGGCACACTAATGAGGTCTCATAAGTGATCAAACATGGCCAATTCAAATTTTTCATGTGCCTACAAACCCTAATACGGATCGTTTACTAGATAATAAGGCGATGCAAGCAAGTTAACGGCTTTAACTAAGAGTGAACGAACATACAACCTTTGTAGATCCGGTCCTCCACCTCCATGGCTCCGTGTTGACGTCTCTCCGCTGTACCCATCGGAATCCAAGACTCTCACGGTGGTTTCATCGGAGAAAAGATCGGGCAAGGTCGCCGACTTCGATACCGAAGATGATCTACGTCGAGGCAACTAAAGATCAAGCTCCAACTTCACCAAGTCATGAAACTTGTGAAGAAAACACCCTATACTACTTGGCAAGTGATAGAGAATGAAGAAATAGGAAGTGGGTTCACTTTAAAATTGGATTTCTTACTCTTTTTCTCATGTTGCCATTAATGGATGCAAGCTTTCTTCTTTGTTGAAGAAGAAGAAGAAGAAGGAATATGATAAGTTATTTTAAAAATAGAAAACAAAATGATACTTATCATAATTTCAACCATGGTTTAGTGTAGAGAACTAACTAGGGTTAAGTTGAATGGTTAGGGTTAGGAGAAGAAGACAAGAATGGTTACTTTAGTCAAAGATGCATGAAGCATCAAGAAGTTTCTTGAATGAAAGCAACCATTTTTGTTTTCCTTTTCCTTTTTTAACCAAAATAAATAGATAAATGAATAAGTGAGTAAATCAAAACCCTAACCATTAACATAACCATGGTTTAAGTCTTTACACAAACCCAAGTTTGCATGTATCATCAAACATGATACAAACAAGTGCACAAAAGTATATCACATATACAACTTGTGTAATTCAAGTGAGAAAATCCATTTAAAGTGAACCAATACTAGTTAATGCAAAGTAATATATCAAATATATAATTATGCATTAAATGATTAAATCAATACTTGATTTAACGATCCAGTCATATCGCATATAACCGACTAATATCCAATATATCGGCTTATCGAATCAATCCTTGATTCGATAACTAGGTTATATCGCATACAACCAATCGATATATTCATTGCGAGAATAGAATACGGTATCACATACACGCATTATTCTCGGTCCCGCACATATCTCATATACGCTCCTATTTCGTTTCGCTTGAGCCAGGAAACCTCTATGTAGGACTCTAAAGACTCGTCAATACGCCGGCAGCAGGTGATGATCATATCAAACATCCACAAGCCGCAAGCGGTCTGCTAAACGTAACGGCCACCCGGGTATTGAGCGATCAGAAGATCGACGAGCAAGCCCGCTCACACTCCTGTGAATCCAACCAGTAACACTTACCGTACAGTCCGGTCATGTTCGTCTGATATGTCGCATATCTCGCCTAGGGGTGGTAAACGTCAGACCCCAATAGCTTGATAAGTCATGCCGACGCGAAGTCCATAACAATCGTGAAACTACTGATAACTCTTACCAGTATATCACGGCAACCCTGGCCAGGGATTTCCTGTTATGGCCAGTCGTGCATAGCGCAACATCAACCCCCAATACCGGGAGAGACGAATCCCCTCCTATCGCTCATTGCCTCCATGTGAATCGGGACTGTACCCAAAAACCACCTGTTTGCACGACTCAGTAGAGCCGTGGTAGGGTGGAAATCAAAGTACAGTGGGAGACACACAAGACTTTATGACGATCTCGGGTCAACAGACTAAGCTGTACCAGTGTCACCAGAGAACTGCCATCTGACGTGAGGTATAATACCATCTGGGAGTTCTCGGCGAGTCCGTTCAGTGTATCCAGTCTCCACTGAGCACCCACATACCATCTCTGATGTCAAACACCAATGGATATGGGATCATCCATCGCCCATCACATAGGTCGAGAAGATATACGCTAGTCTACTCTGGAATATCGATGCCCCGTCTCGATATTCTCTCGACTAGGAACATTGAAGGATGTACTCATGGACTACCCAGGCCCCACTAGTATGATCTTCATCATAGTCCTGGAAGTCGAGTACACATCCTAAAGGCTTTATCAACATGTAATAGAGAGACAGAAAGTATACATGTTAAGATAAAGAGCAACCAGATAGCGTATTATCATGTCGAGCAAGAAAGTCCTACCTATATATGACCCAGCATCCACTACAATATACATCCAATGTACAGTAATGGCCTCTAGGGCATACATATAACTAACAATCTCCCACTTGCACTAGGGCCATATGTAGCAGTGGTTGCAGTATCACATACTCAACCATCCCATATAAGTCTCTCTTTGGGAAAAATCCTTTGTGAGTGGATCCGCCGTGTTGTCCTCTAAGTCTACTCCCCCAACCTCGATCACCCTGGAGATCAACTATCTCCATGATCAGGTGATGCTGCCTCAGAATATGTCTGGGTCACTGATGGGACCAGGGTTCCTGGGCCGAAGCCACACTTCCATTGTCATACAATGGTAGGAACCTAGTTCATCTTATGAGCCAATATACACCCAAACTGCCTCTTTGGTAGTATCTTTAATAGCGATGTTACCAGCCTTTATCGTCTAGTTTGCCACGGTATCTAGCTTGGAACACTTCCAACATACCGTCCCTCCACTGAGGGTAAAGACAATGCCTGCAACTGACATTCAGTCGTCCTTATCACCCTAGAACTTTTCCAATGATTCTCCCCAGGATCGAGGAGGTATCACCTTTATCCTATTGGAGAATCCATGTGATAAGAGGAGATCGACCGATCGTAGTATAGGAAACTCTTTTCTTATCAAGAGTATGTTGTCCACGTACAATACGAGGATGACCACCTTACTCTCTACTACCTTTTTATATATACAAGGTTCATCTACCATTTTGATGAAGTCAAACTCTTTGACTACCACATCAAAACAGATGTTCCAACTCCGCGATGCCTGCTTTATCCTGTAAAGCAACTTGCACATGTTTCCGCTGCTCCCACTGTTTACGAAGCCCTCTGGCTGTGTACTTATAGACATTCTCTTCTAAATCATTATTTAGAAAAGTAGTCATGGCACCTAACCGCCAGATATCGTAGTCATGGTATGTAGCCGTGGCAAGTAGGATCCGGATGGACTTAAGCATAGCCACTGGAAAAGGTATCATCATTATTCACGCCTGGTCGATGATGAAAACCTTTAACAAGTCTAGCTTTGAAAGTCTCAACTTTTCCATCTACACCAAGTAATCTTCTCAAGATATACTTGCTCCTGATGGGGATTTAACCCTTCAGATATAGCAAACAAAGTCCATACTTTGTTGGTGTATATGGATTCCATCTCAGATCGCTAAGCACCCAGCCATTCTTACAGAGTCCCTACTCTTGATGGCCTGCTCGAAACTAGTTAGGCCATCATCGCATGATGCAATCCTCGCTCCCACTGTCATAGAGAAACCGAAGTATCTCTCAAGCGGATGAGAAACCTTACCAGATCGGCGGAGAGGCTGAGATTCGTCGGGAACTATTGAATCCTTTGGTTCTGTCAAATCATCAGCTGCAGTTTTGTATAGCTGGAACCTTTCCAGTTTAACAGAACTGACCTTGCCTCGATCTTGTCCGGATTTTGCTTTTGACACAGGCCGGACAATCCCAAATCTTAACTTACTTAAGAGATAGGCTCTTCACATACCATATCTTATATGGAGTGGTAGGCAGTGATCTGATTCGAACCCTATTCAATAGGTATGCAACTTCATAAGTGCATAACTCCCTAAAAGGAAATAGGAAACTCAGTAGTACTCATCATAGAGCGCACCATATCATATAGGGTGTGATTGCTCCGCCCCGATATACCATCGTGCTATGGTGTATACGGAGGAGTAATGCTGAGAGAGAATCTCATTCTCCTTTAGAATAGTCCAGGAATTCCATGCACAAGTATTCTCCTCCCTGATCTCATCATAGGACATAATACTTATACCCGGTTATTGGTTCTCTACTTCTAACTTATATTCTGTGAATATCTCAAAAGCTTCGGGCCTATGTTTCAACAGGAACATATGTCTGAATCTTGAGAGATCATCAGAGAACGTAATGAAGTACAAAGAACCGGTCCTGGCATGTGTAGACAGGAGACCTTACATACATCATCATGTATCAGTCCCAAGAGTTTACTAACTCTTTCTCTGTTTCCAATAAACAGAGCTATGGTCATCTTAATTTTGTGACATGACTGGCAAGTTTCACAAGATGTAAATTCAAACTGATTTAAATATGCATCTAAAATGTAACTTCAGCTAGTCGGGTCGCATTGATATGACCTAGTCTACAATGCCTCAAGAAGGATTCGTTCATTTCTGAACTCTTCCTCTTATGTGTGTTCTGTATACTAGGAACTGTAGTTTGATTTAGAACATCAATGCTTTTAGATAACGTGCCTGAACCGATCAACTTTTGATATAGGAAATATTCAAAACATTATCCATCAATACAAAATTTTATCATTTCTTTACTAATAAAGAGACTGATATGATTTTGTATATCAGGTTCGGTATCTAATAACATTCTTTCAGAATCAATGTATTTTGGTAATACAGGGTGACAGTGACCAACAGACTTGGCTGCAACACTTGCCCCGTTTTCTGTCTCATGAAACTTATCACCCGTTCTCAGTTTTCTACCTTTCTATAGCCCTATATAAGAGATTACATATCTGGGATCCTGATCCGGTATCAAATATCGAGGATGCAGAGGATACTGAGAAACAGTTCTTTGTAATGAACACACCCGAAGGAGATGCATCATATGCACTTTCTTCGTTTGGGCAGCATAGGAATTCTGGTATTTCCCTATTTCCTGCTCTGTCTTATAACAATTATAAGTTGGACGGGACCAACGTTCCCCAGCTCAGTATAACAAGCAGGTTCGGTCAATACATCCATATTATTATCTTGATTAAGGCGTGATATGGTCGCTACCTGGAGAGAGAGAGAAGAAAACACTCTGCGTGCGCTCTAACAAGAATAGATTGGTTATTATTTTATCTAATCAGGATGGCTCCCACTGTTTTTTATCAAATCTTCCTTCAAACCTTAAAAGGAAAGACTAGCCGGGATTAATTACACTCTACAAGTTTGCCAATCTTTCAGCCAGGCCAGTGTCGGTACTTTGAGGGAGGTCTCCCGTGCTTTCACACGGACCTAATTACAGTAAATCTCGTTTTCCCAGAGGCGTAACCCCGTTGACACCTTTTTAGACACCTACTTGATCGGCTAATTGTAAAGTGCAAAACTCTCCCAGGAGTAACAATTACTCGCAGTGGGTATCGGGATCCAACTATCATATAGAAGGTATGCAATCTCATTGCAAATGCAACACTTGAAACTCCCGATAAAGGTTTTTACCCCTAGCACCTATGACCTTGGCTAAGGTCAACAAATCATAAGCACTAGTCAAGTTCTACCCGTCATTTCATGATTAGTTAGACCCACCCATATGACCCTTGGCTAAGGTCAACAAAGCCACATGACTATCCTAACTAATCGCATCATATGCGATGTAGGAAGATATCACTTAGCTACCGTACACTACGCCTCGGCTATGGTCGACAAACGTATCACGAATACTAAGTACTCTACTTCCTAAATTGACGGAGGGTTGCGAATGGTTTTTAAGAAAACCTTTAATGCTTTGAACTTGATCTCGTTGCGGAATCAAATGGTTTTTAAATGGAATATTTTTGAGGTTTTTCTAGTTTTGCTAAAGGGGTCACTCCCGGCGAAGGGATCGTCGGCCCTTTCCTCGTCGAATGAGGTGCGGGATATATCATATATATCACTGTGCAAAGCGGAAACTATAGAAGCGATCAAAAGACAAACCGAGGGTTGTAGCATCTGCCAGTTATTGCTAAAGGAGTCACTCCCGGTGAAGGGATCTCGGTCCTTTCCTCATCGAATAAGGTGCAGGATGTTCTATAATGAACACCGCGATGCAAAGAAAGAACTGTAGCTCCCTGTTTTAATTTTGAAATTCGATTCCACAACATCAATTAGGTTTATTTTCTTTCATTAATCTCATTAATGAATATCCCATCATTTAAGTCCACCTAAACATCACAGATAAATATAACGTACGCTTATGCCATCCGCATTCGCCTCGATGTCCCGTCTGCACCGTTAGGTTAGGTAACTAACGCCAGAACAAGGCAGGGCTAGCGCGGGTGTAAAACATAAGCAGCGTCTATATAATATATCATATATACTATATATAATATCTATCTGAACAAATCACATGATCACATCACAGATAACACAGCAGAAGAATCATATGAAACATTGGATATACTAGGACGTCCGTGTTTTTAATACGAGCCAGTATAAAACACGGATTCCACGGTCGTGATGAATAGCCAATCCCACACCCCTAGACCCCTACGAGAGCGGCAAGCAACCCTACCAATTCTAGGGTTAGGAGACCCGGACTCGACTCCTCGAGATGGTCTCCCACTGGACCCTAGAACCCGGTTACTTGTGCTCCCCTCCTTGGGTCTATCCTAATGCGGAAAAGTAAATAATATACATCAACGGTGACATCTTCCGCAACCTGGAAGTGCCCCAATAAAAGAATATTACATACAAGTTTTTACATGAATGAAAATGAAAAACACTCATCTTACATAAAAAAAAACCCGGCTATTCGAACACGACGATCCAATATAACATATCCAGCAACACATAACATCACATGTCATCAACGTAAGTAAATATGCGCATCCCAATTGTCGTTCACATATAGCAACGAAACCGGCGATATCACATATTACACTTACGGTCACAGAAAAGAAAGTGTAAAACTACAACAATTGGAATCCGCAACCGCTTTAGACATCGCATGCCTAATCAAATGAATTCCTTAGACATCGCATGCCTAACAATTATAAACCCCGCATTTTAGTCTCATTATCGAAAACACTTTTCAATATCAAGTCGGAGAATTCAACAGGATTCCCGACATTCTGATCGAATGCTCGTCGCAAACTTTAGTAGGCGGCCGCACCCCCGACGGCGTCGACGAAGTGCACCAAGGCGGAACACCGCTGCCGTGAGGACCCGAACGGGTGCTTTCGGCGACGGGGTTCTCCTACAGTCACTTGGTCGGGGCAATGGAGCGAGGCTGTCTATTAAGTTTACCCGGCAAGTATCCGCGTACGCTACGTGATTACGACGGACTTTTGATCACATCAAAATCCCGTGGCAACCGATCAAATGAGACTAAACTGCTATGTTTATAACATTCATTTAGTTATCTCATAACTGCTTATGAATTCCAATTATTGTATCACATTCCGGATAAGATAGAAAATGTTAAACTTTCCGATCGAACAATCGAACACCTAAGTTTTCCCTAAACAGCTCAGCACATGAAATAAGTTTAAAAACATTCACTTCGTGCCTCAGTACCAACGGTCCAGCCGTAGAAGGGTCAAGCCAACGCCTCACATGTGGCACGCCGTACTGCCCCAAACCCTAAGGTTCAAAGGGCAGTTCAAGACGGTCACATAATCGAGTTAAGGTTTGTTGTCTTCTAGAGGGACCATCGCGTTACTTGCACTACTTAGAACGTCGTTAAACTACGGAAAAATCCAACAATTGGAAATTTCTTGGCAGGGGAAAAAGTGGGTATTTATATCCGGTCGAACTTTTTAACATATTCTAAAATCACCCGGAAAAACACATAGACAAAGTTTGATAATTCGATCGAATTTACGAACTCCCAATACAACCCAGAAAACTCAACTCTTGAGTGATATTTAAAAATTCCCAGAAAATCCAGCACCAAAATATAGGAATTACTGTGCAAAAATTATTGGGCAATGTGACCATACGGCCGCGGAATCGCCGCAGAAGCCATGCTTCTGCCGCTGTTCCGCGGCGGTTTAGATGATTCAGGAGCTCGTTTTGCACCATAATTCTTAAATCTTCCTGCTGAATTTTTTAAGAATTTTTAATCTGGAAAAAACCCGGTTTTGGAAAAATGTACAGAGAGCAAATTTGAATTAAGGTTTCGGTTCTATCGGACTTCTAACTCCGTCTACACATCGCCTAAGGCTCTAGCTAGGCTCTGATACCACTGTAGAGTTCCTAGGCACACTAATGAGGTCTCACAAGTGATCAAACATGGCCAATTCAAATTTTTCATGTACCTACAAACCCTAATACGGATCGTTTACTAGATAATAAGGCGATGCAAGCAAGTTAACGGCTTTAACTAAGAGTGAACGAACATACAACCTTTGTAGATCCGGTCCTCCACCTCCATGGCTCCGTGTTGACGTCTCTCCGCTGTACCCATCGAAATCTAAGACTCTCACGGTGGTTTCATCGGAGAAAAGATCGGGCTAAGTCGCCGACTTCGATGCCGAAGATGATCTACGTCGAGGCAACTCAAGATCAAGCTCCAACTTCACCAAGTCATGAAACTTGTGAAGAAAACACCCTATACTACTTGGGAAGTGGTAGAGAATGAAGAAATAGGAAGTGGGTTCACTTTAAAATTGGATTTCTCACTCTTTTTCTCATGTTGCCATTAATGGATGCAAGCTTTCTTCTTTGTTGAAGAAGAAGAAGAAGAAGGAATATGATAAGTTATTTTAAAAATAGAAAACAAAATGATACTTATCATAATTTCAACCATGGTTTAGTGTAGAGAACTAACTAGGGTTAAGTTGAATGGTTAGGGTTAGGAGAAGAAGACAAGAATGGTTACTTTAGTCAAAGATGCATGAAGCATCAAGAAGTTTCTTGAATGAAAGCAACCATTTTTGTTTTCCTTTTCCTTTTTTAACCAAAATAAATAGATAAATGAATAAGTGAGTAAATCAAAACCCTAACCATTAACATAACCATGGTTTAAGTCTTTACACAAACCCAAGTTTGCATGTATCATCAAACATGATACAAACAAGTGCACAAAAGTATATCACATATACAACTTGTGTAATTCAAGTGAGATAATCCATTTAAAGTGAACCAATACTAGTTAATGCAAAGTAATATATCAAATATATAATTATGCATTAAATCATTAAATCAATACTTGATTTAACGATCCGGTCATATCGCATATAACCGACTAATATCCAATATATCGGCTTATCGAATCAATCCTTGATTCGATAACTAGGTTATATCGCATACAACCAATCGATATATTCATCGCGAAAATAGAATACGGTATCACATACACGCATTATTCTCGGTCCCGCACATATCTCATATGCGCTCCTATTTCGTTTCGCTTGAGCCAGGAAACCTCTGTGTAGGACTCTAAAGACTCGTCAATATGCCGGCAGCAGGTGATGATCATATCAAACACCCACAAGCCGCAAGCGGTCTGCTAAACATAACGGCCACCCGGGTATTGAGCGATCAGAAGATCAACGAGCAAGCCCGCTCACACTCCTATGAATCCAACCAGTAACACTTACCGTACAGTCCGGTCATGTTCGTCTGATATGTCGCATATCTCGCCTAGGGGTGGTAAACGTCAGACCCCAATAGCTTGATAAGTCATGCCGATGCGAGGTCCATAACAATCGTGAAACTATTGATAACTCTTACCAGTATATCACGGCAACCCTGGCCAGGGATTTCCTGTTATGGCTACATCAACCCCCAATACAGGGAGAGACGAATCCCCTCCTATCGCTCATTGCCTCTATGTGAATCAGGACTGTACCCAAAAACCATCTATTTGCACAACTCAGTAGAGCCGTGGTAGGGTGGAAATCAAAGCACAGTGGGAGACACACAAGACTATATGACGATCTCGGGTCAACAGACTAAGCTGTACCAGTGTCACCAGAGAACTGCCATCTGACGTGAGGTATAATACCATCTGGGAGTTCTCGGCGAGTCCGTTCAGTGTACCCAGTCTCCACTGAGCACCCGCATACCATCTCTGATGTCAAACACCAATGGATATGGGATCATCCATCGCCCATCACATGGGTCGAGAAGATATACGCTAGTCTACTCTAGAATATCGATGCCCCATCTCGATATTCCCTCGACTAGGAATATTGAAGGATGTACTTATGGACTACCCAGGCCCCACTAGTATGATCTTCATCATAGTCCTGGAAGTCGAGTACACATTCTAAGGGCTTTATCAACATGTAATAGAGAGACAGAAAGTATACATGTTAAGATAAAGAGCAACCAGATAGCGTACTATCATGTCGAGCAAGAAAGTCCTACCTATATGTGACCCAGCATCCACTACAATATACATCTAATGTACAGTAATGGCCTCTAGGGCATACATATAACTAACAGGCCGATGTACCCTGTCGCGTCTGGACCTACGTATGTAATAAGCGAGTAAGAACTGTATATTATTCGAATTCGTATCATTATCAAGTTATTTCGAAACCCCAATCTATGTATACTTAGGGACTTAGGCCTCGTTTGGATATCTAGTTTGGAAAACCGTAGTTTATTTTAATTAGATATGTATGTATGATTAATCAAAGCTAAGTCTACAACCAAATAAGCTCAGGCTACGTACTAATATTGGATATGTTGCTATCTATAATATGACATAATATTTTACTATTAAGTAGTATACATACCAGCATCTCCTTCAACTCCTAAACGGTGTCCTTCAAGCTCTCCAGTTCCTGCTGGAAACGTCGCTCACCGGAGACGGAGGAAGTAACCGCCGGGGTGGAGTCCAACCTCATATGGGCCCTGCTAGGGCCCAGTCCCCGGCCTCTCTCCCAACCTCCGTGGTGCCCTCCGTGTGCGGCGTCCAGGACTAGGGTCAGCAGCATCAGATCGCTCTGTCCGGTAAAATCGATCCCCGATGCCTCAGCCTGCTCAACCACCCGCTCCTACACCTACATTAACCAGTAAAATATAAGTATATCATTTAAATTTGAACCTTCCAAAACTAAAATTTCAAATAGTGGTTGAATAAATATTAACACTTACACAATACTCCTGGGTAGCGACGTCGGGATATCGAAGCTCGCCCGTGGCGGGATCTGTCGAGGTGCCATGGACGGCAAGATATGCGGACAGCACGCTCGGTGTACCACCTTGCGCCAGGGTCTGAGCTGTCTACAATATTAGAAAATAACTCTTAATATTAGATATATTAGAAAATAACTCTTAATATTGCATTATATCACAAAGGCCGGTCTATTGTAATTTACCGATAACTCCATGGCTCGAGTAATATTCTTCGAGCCGCCTATATAAGTGGGGCGACTCCTCTTTGCCGACTTCCTATTCTCTATATTTTGAGCAGCCTATTTCTGCACAACACATTCACATTTAGTTTTCTAATTAAGAAACACAAAAAAATAAATTATATACTAAACAATGAATTACATTTAAAATACATACCTGTTTACGTGGAGAGTCGAAATATTCGCACAATAGAAGCCATGTCTCTACGTCGACTCTCGCAAAGGCCGGAGTAGATAGGCGGGCCGCTGTTTCTGCCTCGGGAGTCGCCATCCACAGGGAGTAGCAGTCGGCCTTCAGCTCATTCCTGTTGTATCGGACCTTGGTCTGCATGTTCTTCATCAGGCCATTGTACAGAGCATGAAGGTCGAGCACCCTCCCAGGGTGATCAGGATCGGGTACAGGCTGAAAATCGTAATCCAACTGAAAATACAAAAAAACATTGTTATTAGATTGCAAGTGTTAATAATAAATATATTGGATAAATCAAATGAAAATATATATTAATACCCGAGCCTAATCAAAGAAGAGGGCGAATGAACGCCGGTGCTGGTCGCCCCACTCAATGTGAAGTGGATAGTTCTTCACAAGCCGGCTCTCATCTCCCATATACCGGCCGAACCTCTCGGCATGAGGACCAGTATAGCGATAATCAGGGGTAAAAAAGAGGGAGAATGATGCCTCCCCCTAGCTCTGTCAGGCCTCAGCCTGTGGGCCTAATTCGGGCCTCGAGTCCCCCTCTGGGGATGGGGAGGCCCTGCGTCTGCAAGAAATATCAAGACAATCAATATTAAGACAAAGTTGTATTAAGATATCAAGGTTAAACGAAAATTGAAGTGTGATATATACCTCCGGTGACTAAAGCACGAGCCTGGGCCCGGGCAGCAGCACGAGCGGGATGATAGTTCCTCCGATGAGGAACAGCCGGTGTCCCGGATGTGGACGCATCCCCTCCAACTAGAAAATAAACATTGACGCTAAATTTCCATGAAGTTCATATTTATTCTTTAGAGGATATGGAAAATGAATAAATATTTTATATTTATTCATACTAACCTACAAAGGATGCGGAGGGTACGGAAGTGGCAGGAGCGGCCCCTGCGTCAGATGTGGACGCACCACCTATAATTAGACAATTAAAAATAGATTATATAAGTAATTGCAAAAAGAATGTGTATATCAATAATATAACATTCTAAATAAATATGCATGCACTATAGGATATATAAACATACCCGCAGGTGCGGTGGTGTCACCACCTACAGCTAGACAATAAAAAAATTACTATCTAAGTAAGAGCAAAAGGAATGTGTGTATATTTATGATATAGCATTCTAAATCAATATACATGCACTATATGATATATAAACATACCTGGAGGAGCGGGAGTGGCCTCTGTCCCTGATGTGGATGCATCACCAACAACTAAACAATCAAACATTGACAATATAAGTAATTTTGACATGAACAGGCAGGAATATCTATAATATTACATTCAAAATGGATATGCATGCAATATATCTGGAGGTGTGGTAAAGTCCACATGGAAGGAGGCATCCGAAGGGGTCTCCGATCTGGGTGCAAGACCGGCCCTTTGAAGCTCCCTACGCAGCTCTCCAGGCGGCAGAACTGCTCTGCCTCTGCCTCTGCCTCTGCCGGTGCTGCGGCTGGAGCTCCTGCCGCCCCTCACTGCTCCCGTCATCGTCATCAAATCTAGATAAACGGTTCGTGGACGCATTAGACAATCATTACAAGTATTGACTATATATGTATAGATCGTAAAATGTAAAGTAATAATATAACATTACTGATAACCTTTTTCGTTTTGTGGGCGCATTATACATATCTACTTGGATTTCATCATCGATGTCATTTCTAACCCACGTAACTTCATGATCGGCCGAAGACAACCAGTCCTTCGAAACAGACGGTCGAAGCACTCTAAGCCTTCTCTCTTCTCCATCCTTATCGCTGTCCTCGAATTCTGGGACATCGTAAACATCCCTAGGTTTCCAACGGCATACGACACTCCATCCCGGATGCTTCAAACACTGTGAGTAGTATACTTAGAACGCTTGGTTCGGAAAGATAAACGGATCTTCCTGACCGTAAAATCGAAGTGTGTTCACACTAGTCAATCCATATTCATCTTTCCAAGTCCCAAGATTGCTTCTCCACTTATCCGTATCGGTTCGCGTATCATACCAAGTACACTGGAATATATAAAAGGGTTCTGATCGTCCGGGATAGTGGATGCCGAGTATACAATTTAAGTACCCATAATAAATCACACCGTCCGATCCTACCGTCGCAATCCCACTATTCTGAGTGGTTCTAGATGTTTCTATGTTCTTAACTTCGAATTTGTATCCAAGGACACCAAATCCTTTATAATATGCAACCTCCATACTAGGAAATTGAGCTAAACATCTTGAATCACTCTCAAATGATGCAGACAAGTTCGGATCATGGATCTAACAAAACAAATTTTGTCACGCCCCGCTTCCCAAAATACGGAATATGAGGGGTTAACAAGGCCAGCCATGCTCCTACGATCAAGGAAACATCCTGCCGTAGTCACACTTCGGCTTCTAGCTTTAAGTGGTAATCAGTAAATAATGCGCAGGTAAAGAGAAATGCAGTAACTGGAATAAAACAATATAAAGAACTGACCTGATGGGAAACAAAAAGGGAATAACTCTGGATAGCTAATCAAGATGTCCGTGATGTGCGTCTAGTCCCGGTCCAGGCTAAATCCTCTCCTCACACTGAGCATGCATACTCAGGTCGTCAGAGCGACACAATAGCAATATAATATGTATAAACAAGTGATAACTCTAACAGCGATAATAAATATATATGACAGTAAAATTAATGACGGTACGGGTATGAACATGCAGTAATCTATGCAGTGGAACAGTAAAAGCAGTAGAATGATATGCCACGTATGTCAACACAGTAAGTATGTATGTCGATACTATCATCCCTATCAGTCTCTAAGTCTCACTGTTCAGGTCACTAAACCTATCGTCAGTCGAAGTGTGAGAGTCAACCACTCGCGAGTGTCCTCCACCCAAGGGTAGAACCCAAGGGCAAGGGACCACGGGCCCAACATGTAAATCACGGTAATAATCATGTACCCTGTAAATCTCCGTATATCTTCCTAAATATATAATCCGGTATGGGACTCCCGAGATTCTGTTGAACTCACACTCAAACTACCCCACACCCCGTGGTCTACATCAAACGCTAACCATAACCCTAAATACCAATCGGTCTGTGACAAGTCTGCGCGAGAACTGGAGGCAGGACCTCCATCAAGCACGTCCCGACTAATACCTAAGATAAATGGCAGTGTCTGGTGCCTTATCTGTGACACCCATGCAAGAGCTTCCATAAGTGTCCCATACCACTTATAGTCACACGTACACATGTCCCACAGACGTCGACAATGCAATAGAATAATAAGGTTCACTGATTGTGTACAAATACGTGTCACTTCCACTTATTCACTGATACACGAACACTAACGTACTTACCATAATCATCACTAATACCTAACACTGGGTAATGCACGTTATCACTAGGTTATCAATGCAGTGACATGTGTATGATATGATGCGTGAACAGTATGTAAAGCATGATTAGGATGTCATGAGTCAATAATCTACCACTTGCATAATTTATCATAAATCAAACGGTTACAGTTTAGCGAAACGATAAATAGGTAATAATTAGTATGTTCAGTTATCTATCCATCGAATTTAGTTTCATGTCAGTCGGGTTCCAGGATCACTAATTATAGCCATTTCATTTTAAGCGTTCACGACTGGAAATCCGGTTTCAGAATCGGAAGTCCGTTTCGCAACGCATTTTAATCCCAGTTGGGATCAGATTTTAGAGACGTTACAGTTAAACGAAAGCTAGGGTTTTCAGTTAGGTTTTCAACACAACAGACGGATCTTCGATCGCGTCTGTACGTCAGGAGATATACACTGTTTAATACTAGTATGTCAATTCTGATTCTGTTGGGACTGTTAAACGTCCCGATCTTTTAAATTACAGGTTAAATAGCAAACGATAACGAAACAGGATGGAACCACTTGTGTTGTCTAGATAATATATTCACCTATAATAAACAGTAGAGTTACACAACCTACGAGTTAAGGAAACAAGGTGGTACCCATTACGGAACAGCACCCAACAAATAGAGTCGCTCTGGACTGCAGTCCAGCGTCGCTCTCCGATCCAAATATTGTCACAGTTTAAGTACAGAAATATTTAGAAACTTGCATAGGGTTATAGTTCGTCGATTCTTCTTCGATTTAAGCCCTCTAACGCATCATTCCAGTAAGTATATAATTTATGGTGATTTTAACGGTTTTCAGGTACAAGAAAATTCCAGTTTTACAGGTAAACTTGGGGGTAGTCGTTTTAGTCGTTAACGGTCATATTTTTCAGAGAAACTTGCACAAGATATTCATCACTACAAGGACCAATATAAACCATCCAGTTCCGTCAAATTTGATAAGTATTCTCATTGGGAACACACATCGAACAGGTATGGCACATAATTGATCTAAAATTATAACTTTATGATATAAGTAATCTAAGATTGTAACTTGAGTATATAGCATGTAAGCAAGTAAAATACTTGCCTGGTAACGATGTGTCAATGGTGCCGCAGTGATGATGACTGTGATGGTATGCACGGGCACGACACGCGTGAGCAACAACGACAAAGGTTTGGCCTCGGCTCGAGTTTGGGCTTGATAGCTCGGCAGTGGTAGGGGTCGGCTGCGTGCTCAGACGATGGCCGACAGCGAAAAGGGCCCGAGCGATGGCTAGGAGCTGCGGTTGGGTGTGAGGTGGTTGTTTGATAGAATAGGGAGAGAGAAGGAGGGGGAGAGAGAAACAGAAAGGGGATATAGAGAGAGAAAAAGAGACAGAGAGGGAATTAGAGATCAGAGAGAGAGAGTCAGAAAGAGAACAGAGAGAGATTGAGATCAAGAGGGAGAGAGATAGAGAACAGAAAGAGAGAGAGAGAGAACAGAGTGAGAGAGAGATCAAGAGAGAGAACACGGGGAGAGAGAGAGTGAGGGTTGTAGAGAACTGAAGGGGGAGAGGAAGAGAGGGCCAGAGAGAGAGAAAGAAAGATCAAGAGGATGATGGCGACGGTGATGATGATGATGTTGGGGTCGATGATGGTGCAGGTGTGGAGATGGGTGCAGGGATCGGGGTTCTGTGGTAGGGGTGATGGCGGTCGCGGTGTTGGGAGAAGGAGGAGTCGGTGGTCGGTGGTGGAGGGGAGAGCGAGAGAAGGTGAATGGGGGTCGAAGTCTTCGTCGTCGACGGCGGCGAGTGACGAAGGCAGTGGGTGCACGGGTTCGAGCGAGGAGCGGAAAGGGAAAGAAGAGAGAGGGAGAGGAAACGTGTTAACTGGAAGAGGTCGAGGCGCGCGTCGTGGGTAACGCTCGCGAGCGTTGGCGCGAGGGGCGGCAACGATGGTGGATCGAGGGAACAGTGGAGCGGGAAATAGGGGTGTAGCCGTTGGAGGAAGAAGGGTTGGGTAGTGGGCCGGGTCGGGTAGGAGGCGCGGGCTAGAGTGAGTGGGCTGGAAAGAAAATAAAGAAAAATTGATAGGAAAAAAGAGGGTGGGCCGGCTCGGTTGGGCTGGGTTTGAAATAAAGTAAAAGAATTACAAATATTGGAAGAGGCCGGGCTGCTGGGCTCGGGAAATAAAGAGGAAAAATGGTGGGAAAAAGAGAGTGGGCCGGGCCAGGAAAAATGGTTTAATTGGTTTATTAAGGAAATAAAAGAATGGGCTGTGAATAGAGATTTATATGAAAGAAAATGAGAAATTTGGAATTTGGGCTTAAGAAAAGAGAGGGGGAAAAATAAAAAGGCGATAAATTTTCTTTAAGAAAGGGAAAGGGCTGAGCTCAAATAATCTCAACTTAAAATGGGAAAAGGAAACGGCTGGGCCGGAGGAAATAAAAGGTAAGGTCTCGGTTTAATGGGATTTTGAAATAAATAAATAATTATAAATAAATTTATAGGTAAAAATAAATACAAATATTGGTATAAAAGGGGCTGGGTATTATAAATTTTACGACAAATACATAACGATATAAGTTTAGATTAAAACTGATAGTAATAACATGTTATTCGAATAACTTACATGATCTGTGACCCAATCACAAAAATTATCCTGATGATATTTTTCCAATCGTTCTTCGTTCCAATCAGGATGCCCCTCACGTACCTCGTTAAAATGAATTCTGTTTTCGACAAATAATGGTGATATTAATATTATATCATTTCATACACACACAAACACAAATATAACAATTAATCCAAAAAAACTTACTCTCTAATTTGTTCAAGACATGCGCAATTAAGCAAGATAAACCGGTATATCTTATTGATAAACATAGTGTCTACCCTCTTATAATCGGCTTTACCATATGGCCCGTCTTGAATTCTTCGAGGCCGGTTAAGTCTCGTCTCAATGTTCTCGTCCAGATAGCGGGAACAAAATGTGGTTGCTTCATCAAGAAGATAACCTTGCATGATAGAACCCTCTGGTCGATTTTTATTGCGTATATACTTTTTAAGAGTGTAAAGGTACCTAAAGAAAATATGTTGAATAAATAAATACGGGCATACAGGACAACAATAATTTTAAAAATTGCGCGAAACGAAAAATTACACGTACCTCTCGACGGGATATATCCATCGATATTGTACCGGTCCGGCTAACTTAACCTCAGTTGCAAGATGAATCGTCAAGTGTATTATGATATCGAAGAATGACGGTGGGAAAATACGCTCAAACTTGCAAAATATCAACGCAATAGAATTTTCTAATTTATCCAGCGTCAGAACCTCCAGTGTTTTAGCACACAACTCTCTGAAAAAACAACATAGGTCGTTGATTACTAGACCAACAGATTCGGGGAGAGAAGTCCTGAGGGCCAATGGAAGAAGGTGCTCCACGATAACATGGTGATCATGACTTTTCAGCCCATCGATCTTGCCTTTCACAATTTTTATTTTCTTGCTGAATGATCCTGAGAAATCTGTGGGAACTTTCAAATCATGCAACACCTGCAGGAATCTTTTCTTCTCCGGTTGTGACATATGATAAGCAGCATTGGGAAGTACAAACTTTCCTGGTTTACCCGCTACCGGTCTAGGGTGCAATTCACTTCTTATTCCCCACTCCTGTAGATCCATCTGAGCATTTAGGTTGTCTTTCGATTTCCCGTCTTTACAAAGAAGCAAGTTGAGTATGTGCTCTGATACTCCCTTCTCTATATGCATGACGTCCAGACAATGACGCACTAAATTTGTTGACCAGTATGGAAGCTCGAAGAAAATGCTTAACTTGTTCCAAAATGGTGGTTTGACCTATTTCGTCGGATCCATCCCGAAGGTCACATTATTGTAACATCCCATTGAGCAGTCACGTCCTCTCCAGACAATGGGGATGGAGGTCCAAGAAGCTCCTGATGACCATCAAAGTGAACAGTGTCTAAACTATAGGGGTGGTCTGGAGGTAGGAAACGTCGATGGCCGCAATAACAAACCTTCCTGCTAAAATTCAAGAATTTCGATGTTGTGTGTTGATGGCAATGAGGACATACTTTGTGACCATGTACAGACCAACCTGATAACATTCCATACGCAAGAAAGTCATTAATTGTCCATATTAAATCCGCACGCAGTATGAAGGTTGTATTTGTGTTTGCATCATATGTCTCTACACCATCAATGAACAAAGATTTTAACTCCTCGATCAGAGGTACCGACGAAATATCTCTAAACGGATAAAAACACAAGTGAATGAAGGTGTTTACTTTATACATTCCTAACTTGTCCATACAGGACAAATCTATCGGTTATCATACGATTGAATCTTCTCGTCACATAGACTATACGACGGTTGTTAGTATCGAGCTATACCGTCCGATATTTAACAAACTTCGTATAGTTCTATGTCACGACGAACATCGAACGTATGTTAACCGATAGACGGGGACTAAGTGGCGCTTTTAGTTTCATATATGAGTATCGATGAGAATATGAAGGTTTCATATTATCATCGAGTATCATATAATTGGTTTTAACTTGAACATCTTGAATCACTCTCTAATGATGCGTTTGTTGTGTATTCTTGTTGTATGTGTAACATGATTTTAAACTTATGAAATAATACTTGCTTAGTTACTTGCAAATTGATCGACATTGCAAGTTAAACTTCGGCTTCGTATGTACTAAGAACCAGTATCTCCATAAATGTATTAGACATCAATTTGGATATTTCAATCTACCACACATCTGTATCCATATGCATAAAAGGGATGCATTTCATATATCCATATTTTGAGTCATCCATATTTATCGTGTGAAAACAAAAGAGTATGAAAACAACATGTTCTTGTGTATCTATATATTAGACCATTGAGATCAAGATTGATAGAACTGATCATCCACAAAGAGATTAAGGATTGACTTTTGACAGCCATATGAAGGAAAATTTTCTCCTACGGCAACCTAATAATATACCTATTGTCACGCCCCGCTTCCCAGAGTACGCTAGATTGGGCACGTGACATAGCCAACCATGCTACCTATGGGTAGGAAGTATCCATCCACAGTCGCATTACGGCTGTAGAGATATCAAGAACAAGATAAAACTATCTAAAATATGTCCATTATCCAGAATAACAAGAGTCAATAATAAATAAATGCGGAAGCAAATGATCCAATACAAATGACTGAAAAGTATGTCCCATAATGCGGGCTCACATCAGGAAATAAATGCAGGAAATAAAACTAATTACTACTGAACTCACAGCTCAGCCTGCTGGCTGAAGTACTCCTGCTCGGACTGCGACAGCGGTACAGAATCTGGGCCATGCAAAACCCAGACGTCAGCGCGTCATGTCAACAAGTAATATAATATGAACAGTGTAACATGCAATGCAAAAATGAACATGAATAAAACGAGAGTAGCAATAATGTGAATCACGCAGTATAGGGTAGTATGCAGTGGGTAACTAAACGGTTCTATCAGGTTTTCTATTCTAAAGTCTTTGAAATCAATTGATGAATCGTTGATGTAACTCAATAGTATCCCGTGCATGCCCGGGACCACGGTCAAGATCCTCGGGGCTGAATCCGAGACGTGCCGCTAGGCAGTAACAGGTAGCAGGATGGGCGAGTGATGTCAGCATCATCACTCCGGGGCTGGCCTAGCCCGTAAGACTGATCAGAACAGGTATCGACCTGTTGAGTTACAAGTCGGTTTCACCTTTGATTTCCCCATACCCCCAAGTTATGTATGTCAAGTCAGGTATTCGGTAATCAAGAACTAATGCCAACACAGGATCAGGTACAAGCAGGTTTGTCTGGATAGACAACAGGAACGGTCCATGAGGACTACATGTCAGGTTTGTTGGCATTAGACACAAGATCAGGTAACGGGGCGAGTCATGGTACATCAGGTCAAGTCAACAGTATACGGTACCATGTCAGGTGTATCAATATATATATATATGAGTAGCAATGTCAGGTCAAGATGTAAGCAATATCGTGAGTGTGCTCCCAATCAGATATATAATCAAACATGGGTATTAACGACATGAAATAAGCAATGAATTACATAATAAGCAGTTTCATTCGAATTACAAGAGTGCAGTAAAACGATATAGCCGTTTAGTCATGTTAACAGGTTTAAGCACCCTTAGCGGTGCAATAGTTTATGTAACGGTTCAATACAGTTATTTCAGGTTAAATGCATACGAGTGTCCGAATGTAACAGAACTACAGGGATAATTGCTACCAGCTATTTTAACAGTAAAATGTGATTAAACAGGTAGATATGATTATTAGGTTCAAATTGGCAAACTGTAGATTCCATGTTTAACAGTACAATGATATAATGCAATATTGTAACCGAAATGGGAAACGATTATACCAAGTTCAATTTTACAGGTTTAGGGTGTCAATACATATATGTAAATATTGTATAGCATGTAGCAAGGGGTACTTACCTCGACGGGTCGCGAACCTGGAAAAACGGAACGTAACGTCGGCGGGGAAACTCGCGACGGGCGCACGGTTCACGGATTGAACCCAAACAACGAACGATGGAACCACGCGGATCAGGGTACCTCGCTGGAACGTCGGGTCACGTCGTCGGCATCCGGCCAAATTATGAACAGTGAATAATCAAGTTTGCGACAAGAAAGAAAGGAAAGTTAAAGAAGAAAGGAAGGAGGGTGGAGAAGGGAAGGATACTCACTGTGGGTTGAAGGGGGTCGTGACGGTCGACGACGTCGACCGGGCTCCGACGGACCACCTGCAGGCAACAACGGCCAAACACGAAACGAGGAAAGAGAATTGGTGAAACGAGGGAGGAAGGAAAGGGAAAGAAGGAGAGGAAAAGAAGATATTTACCGAGGGGTTTGCACGAGGTCGGGGCGGATTGAGATCGCCGCGGCGACCCCACGAGGAGTAGGCGGTGGACAGGTGCCTCGTGCAGGCGCTCGGGAAAGAGGGGAGAGGGGAAGGAGGTGCGACGGCTGCGACGAGGGCGATGAGGCGAGGATTCTGGTAACAGTGGTGCCGGCGACGGGGTTGCGGCGGTGACGGGGTTCGCTGGGCTCGGATGGGTTCTGTTGTTGCGTTTGAAAAAATAAAGGAGAGGGAAATTTATATAAAGGGAGAGAGAGAGAATAGATTTATAAAGAGAGAGAGATTTGAGGGGTAGAGAGAGAGAGAGAGAGAAAGAGAGAGAGAGAGACAGTGAGGGAGAGAGAGAAAGAGATATGAGAGATAGAGAGAGAGACGGTGAGGGAGAGAGAGAAAGAGATATGAAAGATAGAGAGAGAGATTGAGGGGGTGGGGAAAAGATGTGGGGCCCAGCTCAAGAGAAGAGATTGGCTGAAGGAAAACAATTGCAAAGATTTATACTGTTCAGAAATCTTATATTCGGTTTAAAAAAATATTTGAGATTGGCTACACTTTAATTATGCGATGGTTTTAAATATATATTAATTTTGGGATTTTGGCGCTAAATAAAACATTTCCAAATCACGCGCGGGTCGGGCCCAAAATTCGAAATTGAAATAATAGGATTTTAAGCGGGTTCCAAATTTTAAAATTAAGTGTTTTATGATTAAAAAGCATACCCCCAAGACGGACACATGTACGCGCGCGTAGCCGTCCAAACTCGCCCGTTTCACTGAACGGGACGAGAACACGATGCACGGACGCTACCACAAGGCTAGGGGTGTCGAGTAGACCAAGATGAATATTTTTAATTTCACTTTAGATGCCAAAAATTGTTATATGCAGAAAATGACTTTGCCAGGTAAAATTTTACAGTAAGCCACAAACAAGCAAAGATAAATGAAATGAGTACCACCTAATGCTCAAACCGTAACTGAAAAATAGTAGCATTGGGCTCAGGTGTTACACCTATTATCCTCATATATACATATATGCAGGCAGGCATGGATATATTCCTGCAAATATTTGAAAAATTAATATATCAACCAAAAACTATTATTGCAATGGCATTCATCTATAACAATCAACAATTAAAACTACAAATGTAGGATACTGATATCATAAAGCGTTATACGCAACATATGAATTCACATGATGAAACATGCATCAAAAAAACATGTTCATCCAAAAGAAAGGCCACTGTCAACAAATATAGACAAATATGTCATAAAAACAGTAACTAACAAGTTGATTAGCATCTGGATCAAGAAAATGATAGGAAAAATAATTGACTATGATCTATAATGACAAGTCTATTACCATGACTCTTGACTAACAAAGGTGGCTTTTCTTCCTCGGTAGCTTGATAATTGGGATTTGGTGGCGAATAAAACTATGCATATGCCGTTTGACCGGGAACTTCAATAGGAAACTCAATGAGATCGAGTGTACTGAAGTACGCTTTGTATTTCGCTATATCAGGTGATGAAGCCCAAGCCCTAGCCCCAGCACCAACCCAACCCTAACCCCAACCGAGCCCTAGCCCCAGCACCAACCCAACCCTAACCCGAACCGAGCCCTAGCCCCAGCCCAGCCCCAGCCCCAACCGAACCCCAACCCCAACCCCAACCGAACCCCAACCCAACTGAACCCTAACCCTAACCCTAACCTAAACCGAACCCGATGCCTAACCCTAACCCTCATCCCTACCCGAACCCTGAACCCTAGACCTAACATCATCAAAATTATAATTAATTTGATATTTACTAACCTGTAGCGGGCGGTGGAAGAGACGACAGAGAAGACCGGTGGTCGACGACGATAGGCGACGAGTCGCGGATGGTGGCGACGAGGAAGTCGACGAGGAAGTTTTAGGAACGACCGAGGAAGGTGGAGACGACACGCGGAGGGCGGTGGCGATGAGGTGCGGGAACGAGCAATCGAGGCGCGGGAAAGTGAGAGAGAGAATTTTTAGGAACGATCGATGAATTTTCTGTGCTTTTTTTATTAATAACCTATTTATATGCCCCTACGGACATAACCATAGGTCCACCGTTTGCGGCTCCGTAGGGCCAAACAACAAATTACGATTTAATATTTTTAAATTAGAACGTAAGGCACCGTAGGGACAACGATGGGGACCTACGGATAAATCCGTAGGGGCAAGAAATAGTTGCCCCTACGGATTCCTGGGTCCGTAGGGACAACCCCATATTGTAGTAGTGGCTCGACATGATAGTATGCTATCTGGTTGTATTTTATTTTAACATATTTACTTGATTGTATTATACTGTTCATTTCATACATGTTGATAAAGCCCTCAGGATATTTGCTTGACTTCCATGACTATGATGGAGATCATACTAGTGGGGCATGTGTAGTTTATAAGCATATCTTAGAATGTTCCTAGTCGAGGGTATATCGAGACAGGGCATCGATATTGCAGAGTATACTAGCGTATACGTTTCTTGACCCATATGATGGGCGATGGATGATCCAATATCTATTGGTGTTGTGACATCGAAGATTGTATACAGGTGCTCAGTATAGACTGGGTACACTGAACGGACTCACCGAGAACTCCTATATGGTATTGTATCTATCGTCAGATAGCAGTTCTCAGGTGACACTAGTATAGATTAGTCTGTAGACCCAAGATCGTCATAGAGTCTTATGTGTTCTCCTACTGTGCTTTGATTTCCACCCTACCAAGGCTCTACTGAGTCGTGCAAATTGGTGGCTTTTGGGTACAGTCCCAAGACACATGGAGGCAATGAGCGAAAGGAGGGGTTTCATCTCTCCCGGTATTGGGAGTTGATGTTGTGCTATGCGCGATTGGCTTTGACTCGAAGTCCCTGGCCAGGGCTGATGAGATTTACTGATAAGTGTTATCAGTAGTTTCTCGACCGGTCATAGTCCATATCGGCATGACTTATTGAGTTATTAGGGCTCGACGATTCCATCCCTATACTTGATATGCAACATATCAGACGAAGAGACCGGACTGTACGGTAAGTGTTGTCAATTGGCTCGACGGGAGTTTTGACAAGTTCGCTTATTTTTCTTCTGATCGCTCAATACCTAGGAGCCGTTACGTGCAGCTAGTACCACCGACGGTTTGTGGGTATTTGATATGATCACTACCTACTGCTAGCGTATTGACGAGTCTTAGAGTCCCACACAGGGGTTTTCCGAACTCAGGCGAAACGAAGTGGGAGCGCATATGGGGATATGTGCGGGGGCTTGATTAAATGCGAGTATATGATACCGCATTTAATCTAGCGGATAAATTAGTCGGGTTATATGAGATATGACCGGGTTATTAAATCAATTGTTGATTTTATAAAATGACTAATTTCTTTTTGTAAAATCCTTTCTTTAGTAATTATATTTACATATATATATATATATATATATATATATATATATATATATATATATATATATATATATATAAGTGTGTGTGTGTGTATTATTATTATTCATATATAAAAATGTATTTATAATTAGTGTCATGGTTGATGATACATATAGCATGGGTGTGCAAGACTCACATTGGAGATTATTTAGATTTTTAATTAAATAAAATGAGTCATAGCTTCTACAATATTCTCAAAATATCTTCTATCATGACTCACCATTCCACTCATGTTTTATTTAGTTAAATATCTAAAATATCTCCATGGCTAATAATTAGATTATTAACTTGAGTTAAATATAACCCTAGCTTCTTCTTCTTCCTCCTCAATTCACTTGCTAGGTTTTTGAGAAAAAGAAAAAGAAAGGTATTTTCAAGAGAGAGAAATACTCACTTCACCAATCTATACTACTCTATCCCATTAGTGTAACTTGTTATGCTTCATTCATAATAGTTTATGAAGTAAAGAGCTTGAGCTAAGAAACTCCGGGTGGATCATCGTAGACGACGAAGGACCTTGAGCGGAGTCGATCCAAGCGACGAGTGGAGCCATTGGAGTCCAAGAGAGTGAAGGAGTTGATTACAAAGGTTGTGATTTCTTTTCACTTAGGTTTAGACTTCTTTTATTATGCTTTACCCTAATCTCTAGTTTCGATTCAGAGTTTGTTTATATTAGCCCTCTAAAATTTTGAAAAGCTCATTACTTTATCTTGTTGTAACCTAACTAGAGGAGCTACTACACACCAACATTAGCTTCTCAGCCTTAAGGGCTTGGCGGGCATCTGCTTTTCTAGAAGCCGTCGTACGCCGATTAACGGGGAGTCCAGAGAAGACATCCGACCGTGCGATTTTCAAGGGCACTGCCTGAGATTGCCCGAGATGCCTTATAGTTTCCTTGGTTTTAACGGCCTTTCCCCCAGCTGTAGCAATGGAGAGTCTTTCAAAAACATATTTGCATTTGGGCATACACGCCCTCACGATCACGACATTTGGCCTCTTCCCTTTGAGGCTGGTTTAGTCACTTTTCTTGATAGAGCTTAGCTATATGGGCACTATAGGCTCACGAAAATAAGATGGAGTCGAACGGTAGCGGTGATTCCTCCCACTGCCGCATGTGATTTTCTAGGAGAACCACTCGAGTTTTCGTCTTCATTGTGTAAGAGATTGAAGTTGTGTCAAGAGCTGGACATGCCCCTGGAGACATCGTTGTTGAATTTTGATTGGTAATTGAAAGTTGATAATTTGCATAAAAAAGCATAATTTCAGTACAAATAACAATGTATATGCTAAATGAGTTCGCATAAACATTCGACCCGAAATATAGGAGGAGGGATGAGGTCCCACATGCCAGAATCTGCAGAGTGTTTTTCGCCACCCTACTGAAATAAGAATGCGCTCGCTTGTAAGGCATGGACAGATTCCTCCTGTCTAGGGTAAACTAGGGTTTATTGATTGTGGGGATTTTAATCTTCGGCAGTCGCAGACTAAACTGCCGTTAATTATCTCTCGCTCCGAAATGAGAGAACTTCCGATTAACAGATCGTATAAATTATGCGAACTCAATACGAAACATTTGCACTTGAAAATAGAAGCAGCATGTTCATTTCATTTTATGTTGTTCCATTATTTATATTTTGTTTCATTTTTATTATTATTATTATTTTAATTTTATGTTCACATGTTTTTTTATTCCACTTCCATCCTTTTCTTTTGTTTTACTTTTATTTTAATTCAATTTTTTTTAAATAATGGGGTGCTTTCCCAAAAGGAAAGCTTCCAGAAAGCAGAAGGTGGGAGCCTCCCCAATAGGGAGGCTTTATTGGGGTGAGGCACCCCAATAATGAGGGGCCATGGAAGCATGAGCCTCGCCGTCCTCTTTTCGGGGTTGGCAGAGGGTGCCTCTAAGAGTGCGGGGACATCCCCTTAGGGGGTCCCAGAAAATTAATTTTTTTATGGAAAGAAAAAAATAATTCTTTTAAAAGCGGGGACCCCTCCGTTTGCAGGGGGTCCTTAACGGTTGGGTAATTTAGGCATATATATTCTCATAAATTTATTTTATATATATTTTTTATTATTCATTGTTTTTAACTTCGTAAACGGGATTAAACGTACAGATTTCGACGAAATTTTGACAATATAACTGCTAAATCCGTCGATTTATCATACGAAATGGTGAAGCACGAAAAACTCTACACCCATCAAAATGGAAATACAGACCGAAATCCGCATTCTAAAGAAAAATACGGACCTAAGTCCGCATTCTTGAGCAATCGAAAGAGAAATACGAATCGATATTCGCATTCCCGATGGTTTCCCTAAGGGAAAAACTCGAAGGCTTTCCCTTTTGATGGGTCACCCTCCTCCGTTTCCGATCCGGATTCACAAAACTTCCTCTTGATTCTTTGATGTTTGTGTTTGAATGAACAATGGAAAAATCTCTCTTCTTTTTGTGCTGCCTTTAATCTCCGGATCTCAAGGGCAGAATTTTTATTCTCTTTCTCTTTCCTTTTTGTATGGGTTCTTTTGTATGGGTTTGGGTATCAAATCTTTTAACTTTTGGTAAGAGAATGTATATTAAAAAATTCTTTAAAGAAGAAGGAAAAGAGGATGAGAGAAAAATAAAATAGTGCAGGTGAGGTAATATATTTTTTCTTAAAAGAAGAGCAAGAAGAACCTGCCAGAGGACGAGAGGAAAGATAAAAATAAAAGAGTCGGCTCAAACTCTTGAATTTGTTAAGAGAAGAATTGTATTTTATTTCATCATAGGGTTGACTTTATACAACCTTTATACTTTTCATTTGGGCCTTTGAACTTTACAATTTTGGCATTTTGCCAAAATTCTTTAACATTTATTCATATAATAAAAAAATACATTAAATTTATTTATTGCTAAAATCCTTTTATTTTCTTAGCATGGGGCCGGCTCTGCTAGAGCACGAACTTGACTCGGGTCTAGGCCTACTTGTCCGAGCGTTGACTTGTGACTTTCTGAGTCTGGCTTTTTATACAAAGGAGTGTAAATTTTGACTTCAACAAGGGGATCAGTGGCACAAAGCCATAACACCGATTATTGGTTGGGCGGAGGGATGAACTCCTCTCAGTATGGAGCTGCTCATGTAAGAACAAATCAAATATTCTGAATTTGTTTATTTCCTAAACTTGATCTAAATCAAATTTTTGCATAAATGGCAAGCGAGACAGACGAGAGAAATGTCTAGCCTTGTGGACATTTATGGGATGGGTTTGCACGTCACTCTAGTTTCGCCAGCTCACAGGAGGCGACTGAGCATTACGTAAGTATGCTCCTATACGGGTTTCTTGTAGTTATTTAAATTACTTAATTTCATTTTCAATAATTGACTTAACTTGGTTCATACTGTAATTTCGTGCAGCAAGAGATGTGCAGAACGATTGATGAGCGGGTGGCGGCATTTGTCGAGGAGCATGGCCAAGATCCTACTCCCGTTGAGCTTCATGGGATTAATAAGGATGTCATTCTGCGGCACAACCCAGATCGGCACGAGAGAGTTCATCTGGACGGCCAAGGCATTACGCTTATGGTATATCACGCCTATTAAGGTCCGGGGTTACATCCTCCTCAAATACCTGAAGGGATATTCGTTCAGGAGCCCACACCTCCTGAGGCCCCATCTGCATCTCCATCCACCCTGGTAGTCCATGGAGAAGGCCTGTCTCCTCATACTCCCATAGGTTCTTAAGCACCTGTCTTCTCATTTCCTTCTGCATCTTGACCCTCGTCGACTTCGGGTTCATGAAGAAGGATGTCCCAAGAAGAAGTCCATGAAGCTCTGAAGGCGAGGAAAAAGATCATCCGGAACTTGAAGCGTCAAGGATGAAAGTACCGGATGTACGTTTGATAATTCTTGGTTTCAATACATATTTCATATAATTATCAATAATATTGTGTGCTGATACCTATCTATTGATAACACTATAGTACCTGCTCGATTTCGAAGACTTTTCAGAAGACGATGGTTATTGTATATAGTGCCCTCAAGGCAATTATTGTAATTGCAGGCACGGGATTATGATAATTGAGGGAGAACCTATACAGGCAGCACGGTCTTACTCGAAATGATAGTATGCTATCTGGTTTGTCTTTATCATTGATATGTATATATTTTACTTGTTATTACGTGTCGGTAATACATAATGATGAAGCCCATAGGATTCTTGCTTGAATATCAGCTTTATGATTGCGATCATATACGTGAAAGCTGGTAGTCCATAAGCACATCCTTAAATGTCCCTACTCGAGTGAGTATCAAGACTGGATATTGATATTCCAGAGTAGTCTAGTGTATATGTTTCGAGATCCCGACGAAGGGTGGCGGCCGGTCTCACAAGCCGTTGGTATTGTGTCACCTAAGATAGTATACAGGTGCTCACTGAAGGTGAGTACACCGGATGGACTTGTTGAGAACTTTTAGATGGTATTATATCTATCGTTAGATAGAAGTTCTCTAATAGTATGAGTACAGATTAGTCTTTTGACTGAGATCGTCATTTGTCTCGTGTGAGTTCCCACTGTACTTAGCTTACTATCCTACCACGGCTCAAAAGAGTCGTGCAAACAGATTATTAGGGGTATGATGTTATCCACCCCTTAGACCTGGTATGCGATACTCTTAGACGAAAAGATCGGACTGTTCGGAGATTGTCACATTCAGGCTCAGCAGGGTACAGACGGACTTGATTGTCGACTACCCTTTCGGCATATACCTGGATAGCCATTACGTACAGCTAGTGTCGTTGACGTGCTTGTGTTTATGAATTTATCCAATAACCCACTGTCAGCGTATTGTCGAATTTTTAGAATGAGGACTGGCTTTCATCTTATTTGAATTGAAAGTATTTGGATACAGAAGCAAAGAGTAGAAATCACAAAGTTTACAAGACTCTGAACTCTCTCTCTAAAACCTCTCCAAAAACCTCTGTCTCGTTACATGAATGAGCTTTGTTTATATAGACTTAAATGCTCTTTGAGTTGGATTGGCATGAATCTTTTGAGTGGATGTCTTGTCTTGCTTTTTGAAAAGCTGAGTGGCTAGTTGTCTTCAATTATTTGAGTGGTTGTGTTGTCCTTTCTTCTTTTGTAAAAGCATCTTTTGACTTTTGAGTCCTTTTCCTTTTGAGCTGGCGTCTTCTAGTGGGCATCTTTTCTTTTGAGCTGGCATCTTTGAGTAGACATTTATCTTTTACTTTTTCTTTTGAGCTGTCCTTGCTTTTGAGAGGAATCTTTCTTTTGAGCTGTCATCTTTGAGTAGGCATCTTTTGTTCTTTGTCTTCTTTTTAGCTGGCATCTTTGAGTAGACATCTTTTGTCTTCTTTTGAGCTGTCCTTGTTTTGAGAGGAATATTTAGTAATCGAATTTTGGGCAAATCCGCAGCCATTAACGGATTTAATATGCCTTTAACAACCACCGTTTGAGGTTGGGCTAGTATGTAGATTTGAACCGTTCTACATATGACGTTGTTGTGGAGAATTACTTCTCCAGTAAATTGGCTGTTTGAGAGCCATACTCCTTTGGGTTAGGAGCAAACCTTTTTTGAACGG
This sequence comes from Agapanthus africanus, assembly GCA_030015575.1. Taxonomy (NCBI): domain Eukaryota; kingdom Viridiplantae; phylum Streptophyta; class Magnoliopsida; order Asparagales; family Amaryllidaceae; genus Agapanthus; species Agapanthus africanus. Next base: position 167,462,412 of record CM057337.1, read on the forward strand.
ATTTGATAAGTCTTTACCGGTAGCCGTTTGCTCCGGACTAGCTGTAGTCACCATTCACTACAGAGAACACTAGAAAGATAAGATATATATACAAATTTTAATTTTTTTTTTATTTTTTTTTTTACAATTCGAAAGGGTCTTGAGCACAAGGCCCTCCCATAGGATCAGTAGAGGATCCTTCTGATGAATGCTTGGAGTTTGATTTTGAGCTTCTCATTTGTTTCTGCATTTTTCTGAATTTTTGGAACTCCAGGAATTGCTTCATATCATCATCTTCTGATTCTGAGGAGTTGAAGTTTATGACTGCTTTTGCCTTCTTTTGAGTCTTTACTTCTTTTGCAGGAGTTTTTGATTCAGGCTTTGCTGGTTCTTTTAGAATTTGCTGAATTTCTTGTTGAAGTCTCTTTCCTGTTGAAATGTAATGTAATACCGTCTTCTCATTGCAATAATCTTGAGTATAACGGGTCCACCATTTGACCTTGAATTCTCTACCCAGACTGAGAGGGTAGTCACTGTTGTAATGTTTGAATAATGTAAATGTCCAACAAAATATCCATGGGACTTTGAAGGACTTGTGGAATAGGAGAGCTTTTTTGAAATGTTCACCTCCTGTTCTTTGGACCCAAGTTTGGAAGGCCTTTAGAACAACTGGCGGAAGTATCTCTGGAACGGGGCCAAAACATAGCCACCATTCATAGAACTAGATAGGAATAGTGTCAGCACAATTTGAGTGGAAGGTAAGGAACCGTGAATGATTGAATGGCCTATAGAATAAGGTTCGAAACCAAGCCATTTGATAGTCTTGGTATGTATAACCTTTGGGAATGTAAGTAATTGAGAAGTCTTTTGTAGTCCAAATGCTGGACCAATCATTTGGTGGAATAACCTTCTTTATGACACATTTTGAATAAGAAATCAGTGAAGGAGCTTTTCTATCAGGAGTATGAGTGATTTCAGCTGACCCAGAGTCAACTAAGATCAACTCATAGAATTGTTGAGTTTTGAGGGGATCATCCAGCCAATAGGAGTTTGGCGGAAATAATTGATGAGTGTAGATTTGAAGTGTGTTGTAGTTGGGAGATTCTTTGAAGGTGGTCAAGCAGATGTGTTGAACACCAGATTTTGTGAAATATGGACTGTCTTGATCTTTTGGAGAAGTTTGAATTTGTGGAGTTGAATTTTGAGGTTTCTTGCTTTCTACTACTGATGAGTAAGTCAGAGCAGGGAAATCTTGGAGAATATGGAATTTGTTCGTTGATGAATTTGCTGTTGTCAATTTTTTCATCTCATAATCCTTTGAAGTGCGAACTTTTGAATTGGGATCACCCATTTTTTCCTGTAAGAAATTCCCTAGTCAAAAAGTCTGGTAATGAATTGTCAGTACCTTTTAAATATTGAATATCAAAATCAAAGACAGAAAGTAAAGCTTGCCATCTAGCGAATATTTGTTTTGAAACCAGATTTTTTACGTCTTTTTCTAAAATGAATTTTGCAGATTGACAGTCTATTCTAAGGAGAAATTTTTTATTAAAAAGATCATCTTGAAATTTTAAAATACAATTAACAATTGAAAGCATTTCCTTTTTTATAGTATAGTAATTTTTTTGAGGTCCTAACCAGACACCAGAGTGATACCTGACTAGATCTTCTTTTGAAGAGTTTGGTAGCCGTTGTTTTAAAATACCACCGTAACCAATATTTGAAGCATCAGTCTCAATAATCATGAAAGCATCAGGATGAGGAATATTAATGCAAGGTAAAGAATGAATAGTTCTTTTGATTTGTTTAACAATATCTGTATGAATTGAAGTCCAAGATGGAGGATTTGTTTGAAGTCGTTGAAATAAAGGTGCACAAATTTGTCTCATTTTTGGAATAAAATCAGAAATATAATTTAAACAACCTAAAAATCTTTGGAGTTGAGTTTTGTCTTTAATTTCATCAGGAAATTTATCAGCAAAATTAATACTTCGATTTATAGGAATAATAGTACCTTGATTTATGAAATGTCCAAGAAAACGAATATTGTTTTGAAATAATTTCATTTTTGTGGCTGAAAGAACTAAGCCATTTTTCTTTACAGTATATAAGAAAGTTTTCAAATGTTTAAAATGTTGATCAATGTTTTCAGAGAAAACTAATACATCATCAATATAAACAATCATAAACTTTGAATATGGATTCAGAATGTCATTCATTATCCTTTGGAATTCTGAAGGGGCGTTTTTGAGTCCAAAAGGCATTACATTCCATTCGTAATGGCCAAAGGGTATAGTGAAGGCGGTTTTGTATCTGTCTTTTTCAGCAACTTGAATTTGCCAAAAGCCAGATTTCATGTCAAACTTTGAAAAGATTTTTGCAATACTTAATCGTTTTAATAAGTCTCTTTTATTTGGAATAGGATAACGAATCCATTGAAGAACCTTGTTGAGAGGTTTATAATTAATAACAAGCCTAGCGACACCACGTTCCTTTTCTACTTGATTCATGACATAAAATGCAGCACAGCTCCAAGGTGATTTGGATGGCCGTATTAGTTCTTTATCTAGAAGAGTTTGAATTTCTTTTTTACAAACTTCTAATAGATCATGATTCATTTGAATGGGTCTTGCCTTTGTAGGAATATTTCTTTCGGAAAATTCCTTTTCATATGGTAGTTCAACGATGTGCTTTTTTCTTTCCCAAAAAGCATTAGAAAGATCTGCACAGGCTTCTCTTTTGAATAGATCTTCTAACTGTTGAATTTCTTGTTTTGTGTTGGGTAATTGTAAGTGCTCTTCAATTTGAGCATAAGACAAATCTTCTTTAAGAAAATTTATCTTATTCTGCTTCCTTTGAATAAGGTTGATATGTTGATAAATGGAGTTATTTTGCAAAGCATTTAACTCCTTTTGTCGAACAGGAATCAAGAATCTGAAATGTATAGTATTACCCATAATATTAGTGCTGATACCTTTGTTATCAACAACAAAAGGGTAAATTTGAGTAAGGAATGGAGTGCCTAAGATAATATCAGTGTTGAGATTTTCTACTACAATAAACTGATGTTTAAAGCAGTAGTTTTGATTACATATTTCGGTCTTTGTCAACTTTCCTTTGATTCGAAGAGGAGAGTTGTTGGCTGCTATAAGGACTTCATTAGTAAAATTATAATATTTTGTTGGTATTAGGCCATCTCTGATGCAGCTTTGATCTGCACCACTGTCTAACATTGCAACAAAAGTTTGTTTGAAGTTTCCTATAGAAATAGTTAGATGAACTAACCACTTTTGAAATTGGAATTTCTCAATCGTAGAAATGAATTGAGAAGCTGAAGGTTGAGTAGGGGTAATATTTATTTCTTGTGGAGAAATAAGTGTTTCTTCTTCTTCTTCATAAGTTTCTTTTCCTTTGGAAAGTCTAGATTGAATAATTGCAATATGAGCTTCTAAAGAGAGATTTTTCATCTCTATATTGTCAGTAGTCTGTCTTAAGGACTTGACTTCTTCCTTTAGAATATGAATCTCTGTTTGCAATTCTCTGGTAGAGATGGACTTAATACCAGAGGTTTGATTCATAGGATATTTTTCAAAAACTTTTGATATACTGAAAGGTTGAATGATATTAAACTTCTCATCTTCTTGCAGAATTAAAGATTTTAATCTTTCAAAAAGTTCCTTTTGTTTGATAGGATCAGGTAATTGTTGAATCATATCAAAGATGAATTCTTTTGTATCAGAATTTATCTTCTTATTATCAGTAGAAGACTTAATCATATTAATCTGTTTACAGTGACAGTCATCCTGACTTTCACTAGAGGAATCATAATTGCCATTATCATCGTCAGTAATATGATTGATTTCAGAATAGATTTGCAATCTGTCTTTTAACTTGTTTCTGATATTTTCTTCAATATCAGAAATGCCATCAATGATTTCATTTATCTTTCCTTTTCCTTTGATTCGACATTTGCTTGCAATATGGCCTTTCTTGCCACATTTAAAGCACTTGAAATCACTTAAATTCTTTTTTCTATTGAATCTCCTGAATTTCTTTGGGGAAAAGAAATCATCTTTGTATTCCTTTTTCTTAGAATATCTTTTTTGTGAAAAAGATTTTTGAAGGAATTTTTTCTTTCTTTCAGTGGAAGGAGCACTGATTCCAGTAATTCCAAAAGCTTGACAGAAAGATCCCATTTCTTTTCTCTTACTGCCATATTTAGCTTGGAATTTAAGCTCTTGACAAGCTGCAAGGGATTCTTTTTTGACAAAAGCAAAAAGTTGACCAAAGGTCATTGAAGAGAAATCAATTTGTTCTGTTCCCATTTCTTTTTGCAAATTAATCATAATTCTTTGGGAAAACAGAGTTGGTAAACCAGTAATGAATTTTTCTTTCCAGAATGGTGCAGTACTGTCTGTTCGTTTAAGAACATGAGTCAAAAACATGTCTTTGTACCACCTGAAGTCACTAAGTGTTGGACACCTAATGTTAGTAAGGAATGTCTTTGAAGAAGCTAATTCTTCCTGAGGATTTCCTACAAAGTGCATAGCTATGGTAACTATGAGGAAATCACTTGAATCGTTTTGGGTAGTAATTTCTCCTTGGGCATTTTCTACGTCTATAGTATGCTCAAGAATTGCTGTTTTGTCTTGTAAGGTCAAAGCATTGTCCCACCAATACTTTAACTGTCCAGTAAAACCAGTTATGAATAAACTTGCAATATCTTGTTCAGAACATCTTTTCATTTTGTATGCTAATTTGGCCATACCCATTTCTTGTAATGTGTTGAGTATTTCATACTCACTCTTTCCATCAATATTCCATTCATAAATGGAATTTCCATCATAATCTTTCGTATGGAATTTTGCTCTTTCTTCATACATAATGTCAGGAGGAGTAGGTCGTGGATAGTAGTCTTTAGTTCTACTACTGTTCCAATTTTTAAGAGGTCTATTGAAATTTGGTTTCCTTTCTCTTCCGATTTTATTAATATCCTGATTAGAGTTATTCTGTAAGATATCATTTTCAACATTATTGATTTGTTGAACGGTAGAGTTGTCAGATGAATCAGAAGATAATGAGGAATCTGAATCTGATTCTTCCTTATCTTCTATAGTATCAATATTGTTGATTTTTGAAGGACCAGGAAGGTTCTTGTTAATTGAATCAAGTGTTTGATTTAGTTTAGATAATAATGACTCGTTTTCAAACGTGAGCTTATTTTCTAAAGCTCTAGGAATACTTCTCGGTTGAAAATATGGTAAAGAAGTACTGTGAGGGAATGTTGAACTTGTTGGTTTTGAAATAGCCTTGATGTCAGTAGATAAGGAATCTATTTGTGTTGAAATCGTGTGTAAAACTTGATTGGAGTAGTTATTCTGGTGATATAATTTCTTGACATCATCCAAATTAACTTGATCATTTCCTCTAGGGTCAGTGCTTTCACGACCCTTTTTGAAAGGTGTAGCTATGACTTCTCCTTCTTTGGAATGGAGTTTCAAGGTCTGTAAGGGAGGAGTGATAGCAGTAATAATGGTGCCATCTTGAAGTTGCCATTTCTTGTACAAACTTGTTTGTACATTAATAGCAGATTTTTTGAATGGTTCAGAAATTTCATTTTTTGTAAAATAAAATTCTAACCAGTTTTCAAAATGAAAGGGAGCATGATATTTTTGAATATCTTTTATCCATTGAAGTCGAATTTTAGCTTGACAGTATGCATCAAGCTTAGAATACCATATGTAATATTCAGATTCTTCTTTGAAATCGTTTTCAAGTTCTTCGATATCAATCTTAACACCAAGTTTAGTGATAACATTAATACCGTAGAATTCTCCATGCATCTGACTGGAATTAGGAGAATTATTAGGAGAAAAATTGAGTTCATTTGAAATGTCATGAATAGGTGTTTGATTGTGAATCCTTATTGAAGGATCTTCTTGAGTAGAAGGAGTTTCTACTATGAAAGATCTAGATTCTCTAAATGAATTTCTAGGAATAGAGTAGGGTCTGATAGATCTCCTATTTTCATTGAGTGAGTTAAAACGAACCAGGACTGTACCATCTTGTTCTTCAACTATCTCTTGAATTTCTGTTCTCTCGAGATTTCTTGGTCTCTGAGGAACATCTATTTGAAAGGCTTCTGGAATGGTAATTTCATTCCATTTCAGGCGTTTAGGAACAAAGGTCTTTGAATAGTCAGCATCAATTTGTAATAGTATTGTCTCATCAGTAAAGTTATTAACTAATTTGCATTTGGGATTAATAGCAGAACTCATTAACCGAAAGTAAATGCGATGAATAATTACAAATTGTTCTGCAAGTTTTTCAAATTCGTCTCCTTGCAGATGAATATCAAGGATTAAGGAATTCATAATTAAAGGATCAGTTAATGAAACTGGAAAATTAGGAATACAATTAAAATAAATAGGACCATTACAAATATTAGTCTGAATCATACTTAAAATTGACGATTTGTATTTTCGTAGACGTTTATCACGTAAAGCCATGTAAACAGGAATGTCTATGCCAATATGAGCAAGTGGTTTGACTGCTACTTGAATCATACCAAAATGAATATAACGAAATCCTTTTTCTAAATATTTTCGTAAAGAAATATGAGATAAAAGAGGAATTGATTGAAATTTATTTTGAATGTTTAAGGTCTCTTCATGAATCTTTACACTAAAAGCGCTTTTGAAATCAAAAGTACCAATTTTATAAATATTTTCAATATTTTCATTAGGAAGAGTCCAGTTTGAAAAGTCCTCATTAATCATCTCTTCTTTGCTTTGTATTATGTGTCCTGAATTACTTCCAGAACCAGAGAAAATTTTTCTAATAAAACCAGCCATCATTAATAGCAATTTTATGAACTAGACACAGATCATACCTTGACCGGGAACAACGGGAACACTCCACCGGGAACACCACGCTCTCTCGGGCTTACCAACGGGTTCACGAGCTTACCAACGTCTTACCAACGCTCAGGATACTCACTATGAATAGGTCACTCGTTGCTCTCAACAAAGAGTGGATTTACTAGAACACTTGGCTATGAGGACTTTTCAAGCTGGACTCTTCCTAATGAAAATATTGAAAATATTTATAAAATTGGTACTTTTGATTTCAAAAGCGCTTTTAGCGTAAAGATTCATGAAGAGACCTTAAACATTCAAAATAAATTTCAATCAATTCCTCTTTTATCTCATATTTCTTTACGAAAATATTTAGAAAAAGGATTTCGTTATATTCATTTTGGTATGATTCAAGTAGCAGTCAAACCACTTGCTCATATTGGCATAAACATTCCTGTTTACATGGCTTTACGTGATAAACGTCTACGAAAATACAAATCGTCAATTTTAAGTATGATTCAGACTAATATTTGTAATGGTCCTATTTATTTTAATTGTATTCCTAATTTTCCAGTTTCATTAACTGATCCTTTAATTATGAATTCCTTAATCCTTGATGTTCATCTGCAAGGAGACGAATTTGAAAAACTTGCAGAACAATTTGTAATTATTCATCGCATTTACTTTCGATTAATGAGTTCTGCTATTAATCCCAAATGCAAATTAGTTAATAACTTTACTGATGAGACAATACTATTACAAATTGATGCTGACTATTCAAAGACCTTTGTTCCTAAACGCCTGAAATGGAATGAAATTACCATTCCAGAAGCCTTTCAAATAGATGTTCCTCAGAGACCAAGAAATCTCGAGAGAACAGAAATTCAAGAGATAGTTGAAGAACAAGATGGTACAGTCCTGGTTCGTTTTAACTCACTCAATGAAAATAGGAGATCTATCAGACCCTACTCTATTCCTAGAAATTCATTTAGAGAATCTAGATCTTTCATAGTAGAAACTCCTTCTACTGAAGAAGATCCTTCAATAAGGATTCACAATCAAACACCTATTCCTGACATTTCAAATGAACTCAATTTTTCTCCTAATAATTCTCCTAATTCCAGTCAGATGCATGAAGAATTCTACGGTATTAATGTTATCACTAAACTTGGTGTTAAGATTGATATCGAAGAACTTGAAAACGATTTCAAAGAAGAATCTGAATATTACATATGGTATTCTAAGCTTGATGCATACTGTCAAGCTAAAATTCGACTTCAATGGATAAAAGATATTCAAAAATATCATGCTCCCTTTCATTTTGAAAACTGGTTAGAATTTTATTTTACAAAAAATGAAATTTCTGAACCATTCAAAAAATCTGCTATTAATGTACAAACAAGTTTGTACAAGAAATGGCAACTTCAAGATGGCACTATTATTACTGCTATCACTCCTCCCTTACAGACCTTGAAACTCCATTCCAAAGAAGGAGAAGTCATAGCTACACCTTTCAAAAAGGGTCGTGAAAGTATTGATCCTAGAGGAAATGATCAAGTTAATTTGGATGATGTCAAGAAATTATATCAACAGAATAACTACTCCAATCAAGTTTTACACACGATTTCAACACAAATAGATTCCTTATCTACTGACATTAAGGCCATTTCAAAACCAACAAGTTCAACGTTCCCTCACAGTACTTCTTTACCACATTTTCAGCCAAGAAGTATTCCTAGAGCCTTAGAAAATAAGCTCACGTTTGAAAACGAATCATTATTATCTAAATTAAATCAAACACTTGATTCAATAAACAAGAACCTTCCTGGTCCTTCAAAAATCAACAATATTGATACTATAGAAGATAAGGAAGAATCAGATTCAGATTCCTCATTATCTTCTGATTCATCTGACAACTCTACCGTTCAACAAATCAATAATGTTGAAAATGATATCTTACAGAATAACTCTAATCAGGATATTAATAAAATCGGAAGAGAAAGGAAACCAAATTTCAATAGACCTCGGAACAATAATAGAACTAAAGACTACTATCCACGACCTACTCCTCCTGACATTATATATGAAGAAAGAGCAAAATTCCATACGAAAGATTATGATGGAAATTCCATTTATGAATGGAATATTGATGGAAAGAGTGAGTATGAAATACTCAACACATTACAAGAAATGGGTATGGCCAAATTGGCATACAAAATGAAAAGATGTTCTGAACAGGATATTGCGAGTTTATTCATAACTGGTTTTACTGGACAGTTAAAGTATTGGTGGGACAATACTTTGACTTTGCAAGACAAAACAGCAATTCTTGAGCATACTATAGACGTAGAAAATGCCCAAGGAGAAATTACTACCCAAAACGATTCAAGTGATTTCCTCATAGTTACCATAGCTATGCACTTTGTAGGAAATCCTCATGAAGAATTAGCTTCTTCAAAGATATTCCTTACTAACATTAGGTGTCCAACACTTAGTGACTTCAGGTGGTACAAAGACATGTTTTGACTCATGTTCTTAAACGAACAGACAGTACTGCACCATTCTGGAAAGAAAAATTCATTACTGGTTTACCAACTCTGTTTTCCCAAAGAATTATGACTAATTTACAAAAGGAAATGGGAACAGAACAAATTGATTTCTCTTCAATGACCTTCGGTCAATTTTTTGCTTTTGTCAAAAAGGAAGCCCTTGCAGCTTGTCAAGAGCTTAAATTCCAAGCTAAATATGGCAGTAAGAGAAAAGAAATGGGATCTTTCTGTCAAGCTTTTGGAATTACTGGAATCAGTGCTCCTTCCACTGAAAGAAAGAAAAAATTCCTTCAAAAATCTTTTTCACAAAAAAGATATTCTAAGAAAAAGGAATACAAAGATGATTTCTTTTCCCCAAAGAAATTCAGGAGATTCAATAGAAAAAAGAATTCAAGTGATTTCAAGTGCTTTAAATGTGGCAAGAAAGGCCATATTGCAAGCAAATGTCGAAGCAAAGGAAAAGGAAAGATAAATGAAATCATTGATGGCATTTCTGATATTGAAGAAAATATCAGAAACAAGTTAAAAGACAGATTGCAAATCTATTCTGAAATCAATCATATTACTGACGATGATAATGGCAATTATGATTCCTCTAGTGAAAGTCAGGATGACTGTCACTGTAAACAGATTAATATGATTAAGTCTTCTACTGATAATAAGAAGATAAATTCTGATACAAAAGAATTCATCTTTGATATGATTCAACAATTACCTGATCCTATCAAACAAAAGGAACTTTTTGAAAGATTAAAATCTTTAATTCTGCAAGAAGATGAGAAGTTTAATATCATTTAACCTTTCAGTATATCAAAAGTTTTTGAAAAATATCCTATGAATCAAACCTCTGGTATTAAGTCCATCTCTACCAGAGAATTGCAAACATAGATTCATATTCTAAAGGAAGAAGTCAAGTCCTTAAGACAGACTACTGACAATATAGAGATGAAAAATCTCTCTTTAGAAGCTCATATTGCAATTATTCAATCTAGACTTTCCAAAGGAAAAGAAACTTATGAAGAAGAAGAAGAAACACTTATTTCTCCACAAGAAATAAATATTACCCCTACTCAACCTTCAGCTTCTCAATTCATTTCTACGATTGAGAAATTCCAATTTCAAAAGTGGTTAGTTCATCTAACTATTTCTATAGGAAACTTCAAACAAACTTTTGTTGCAATGTTAGACAGTGGTGCAGATCAAAGCTGCATCAGAGATGGCCTAATACCAACAAAATATTATAATTTTACTAATGAAGTCCTTATAGCAACCAACAACTCTCCTCTTCGAATCAAAGGAAAGTTGACAAAGACCGAAATATGTAATCAAAACTACTGCTTTAAACATCAGTTTATTGTAGTAGAAAATCTCAACACTGATATTATCTTAGGCACTCCATTCCTTACTCAAATTTACCCTTTTGTTGTTGATAACAAAGGTATCAGCACTAATATTATGGGTAATACTATACATTTCAGATTCTTGATTCCTGTTCGACAAAAGGAGTTAAATGCTTTGCAAAATAACTCCATTTATCAACATATCAACCTTATTCAAAGGAAGCAGAATAAGATAAATTTTCTTAAAGAAGATTTGTCTTATGCTCAAATTGAAGAGCACTTACAATTACCCAACACAAAATAAGAAATTCAACAGTTAGAAGATCTATTCAAAAGAGAAGTTTGTGCAGATCTTCCTAATGCTTTTTGGGAAAGAAAAAAGCACATCGTTGAACTACCATATGAAAAGGAATTTTCCGAAAGAAATATTCCTACAAAGGCAAGACCCATTCAAATGAATCATGATCTATTAGAAGTTTGTGAAAAAGAAATTCAAACTCTTCTAGATAAAGAACTAATACGGCCATCCAAATCACCTTGGAGCTGTGCAGCATTTTATGTCATGAATCAAGCAGAAAAGGAACGTGGTGTCCCTAGGCTTGTTATTAATTATAAATCTCTCAACAAGGTTCTTCAATGGATTCGTTACCCTATTCCAAATAAAAGAGACTTATTAAAACGATTAAGTATTGCAAAAATCTTTTCAAAGTTTGACATGAAATCTGGCTTTTGGCAAATTCAAGTTGCTGAAAAAGACAGATACAAAACCGCCTTCACTATACCCTTTGGCCATTACGAATGGAATGTAATGCCTTTTGGACTCAAAAACGCCCCTTCAGAATTCCAAAGGATAATGAATGACATTCTGAATCCATATTCAAAGTTTATGATTGTTTATATTGATGATGTATTAGTTTTCTCTGAAAACATTGATCAACATTTTAAACATTTGAAAACTTTCTTATATACTGTAAAGAAAAATGGCTTAGTTCTTTCAGCCACAAAAATGAAATTATTTCAAAACAATATTCGTTTTCTTAGACATTTCATAAATCAAGGTACTATTATTCCTATAAATCGAAGTATTAATTTTGCTGATAAATTTCCTGATGAAATTAAAGACAAAACTCAACTCCAAAGATTTTTAGGTTGTTTAAATTATATTTCTGATTTTATTCCAAAAATGAGACAAATTTGTGCACCTTTATTTCAACGACTTCAAACAAATCCTCCACCTTGGACTTCAATTCATACAGATATTGTTAAACAAATCAAAAGAACTATTCATTCTTTACCTTGCATTAATATTCCTCATCCTGATGCTTTCATGATTGTTGAGACTGATGCTTCAAATATTGGTTACGGTGGTATTTTAAAACAACGGCTACCAAACTCTTCAAAAGAAGATCTAGTCAGGTATCACTCTGGTGTCTGGTTAGGACCTCAAAAAAATTACTATACTATAAAAAAGGAAATGCTTTCAATTATTAATTGTATTTTAAAATTTCAAGATGATCTTTTTAATAAAAAATTTCTCCTTAGAATAGACTGTCAATCTGCAAAATTCATTTTAGAAAAAGACGTAAAAAATCTGGTTTCAAAACAAATATTCGCTAGATGGCAAGCTTTACTTTCTGTCTTTGATTTTGCTATTCAATATTTAAAAGGTACTGACAATTCATTACCAGACTTTTTGACTAGGGAATTTCTTACAGGAAAAAATGGGTGATCCCAATTCAAAAGTTCGCACTTCAAAGGATTATGAGATGAAAAAATTGACAACAGCAACTTCATCAACGAACAAATTCCATATTCTCCAAGATTTCCCTGCTCTGACTTACTCATCAGTAGTAGAAAGCAAGAAACCTCAAAATTCAACTCCACAAATTCAAACTTCTCCAAAAGATCAAGACAGTCCATATTTCACAAAATCTGGTGTTCAACACATCTGCTTGACCACCTTCAAAGAATCTCCCAACTACAACACACTTCAAATCTACACTCATCAATTATTTCCGCCAAACTCCTATTGGCTGGATGATCCCCTCAAAACTCAACAATTCTATGAGTTGATCTTAGTTGACTCTGGGTCAGCTGAAATCACTCATACTCCTGATAGAAAAACTCCTTCACTGATTTCTTATTCAAAATGTGTCATAAAGAAGGTTATTCCACCAAATGATTGGTCCAGCATTTGGACTACAAAAGACTTCTCAATTACTTACATTCCCAAAGGTTATACATACCAAGACTATCAAATGGCTTGGTTTCGAACCTTATTCTATAGGCCATTCAATCATTCATGGTTCCTTACCTTCCACTCAAATTGTGCTGACACTATTCCTATCTGGTTCTATGAATGGTGGCTACGTTTTGGCCCCGTTCCAGAGATACTTCCGCCAGTTGTTCTAAAGGCCTTCCAAACTTGGGTCCAAAGAACGGGAGGTGAACATTTCAAAAAAGCTCTCCTATTCCACAAGTCCTTCAAAGTCCCATGGATATTTTGTTCGACATTTACATTATTCAAACATTACAACAGTGACTACCCTCTCAGTCTGGGTAGAGAATTCAAGGTCAAATGGTGGACCCGTTATACTCAAGATTATTGCAATGAGAAGACGGTATTACATTACATTTCAACAGGAAAGAGACTTCAACAAGAAATTCAGCAAATTCCAAAAGAACCAGCAAAGCCTGAATCAAAAAGTCCTGCAAAAGAAGTAAAAACTCAAAAGAAGGCAAAAGCAGTCATAAACTTCAACTCCTCAGAATCAGAAGATGATGATATGAAGCAATTCCTGGAGTTCCAAAAATTCAGAAAAATGCAGAAACAAATGAGAAGCTCAAAATCAAACTCCAAGCATTCATCAGAAGGATCCTCTACTGATCCTATGGGAGGGCCTTGTGCTCAAGACCCTTTCGAATTGTAAAAAAAAAAAACAAAAAAAATTTAAAATTTGTATATATATCTTATCTTTCTAGTGTTCTCTGTAGTGAATGGTGACTACAGCTAGTCCGGAGCAAACGGCTACCGGTAAAGACTTATCAAATCCGTTCAAAAAAGGTTTGCTCCTAACCCAAAGGAGTATGGCTCTCAAACAGCCAATTTACTGGAGAAGTAATTCTCCACAACAACGTCATATGTAGAACGGTTCAAATCTACATACTAGCCCAACCTCAAACGGTGGTTGGTAAAGGCATATTAAATCCGTTAATGGCTGCGGATTTGCCCAAAATTCGATTACTAAAGATTCCTCTCAAAACAAGGACAGCTCAAAAGAAGACAAAAGATGTCTACTCAAAGATGCCGGCTAAAAAGAAGACAAAGAACAAAAGATGCCTACTCAAAGATGACAGCTCAAAAAAAAGATTCCTCTCAAAAGCAAGGACAGCTCAAAAGAAAAAGTAAAAGACAAATGTCTACTCAAAGATGCCAGCTCAAAAGAAAAGATGCCCGCTAGAAGACGCCAGCTCAAAAGGAAAAGGACTCAAAAGTCAAAAGATGCTTTTACAAAAGAAGAAAGGACAACACAACCACTCAAATAATTGAAGACAACTAGCCACTCAGCTTTTCAAAGAGCAAGACAAGACATCCACTCAAAAGATTCATGCCAATCCAACTCAAAGAGCATTCAAGTCTATATAAACAAAGCTCATTCATGTAACGAGACAGAGGTTTTTGGAGAGGTTTTAAAGAGAGAGTTCAGACTTTGTAACTTTACTCTTTGCTTCTGTATCCAAATACTTTCAATTCAAATAAAGATCAAAGCCAGTTCTCATTCCATCTTCTTGTTTATCTTGTTTTATGATCCTGACCCCCTTATGGTATCAGAGCCAAGTGTTCTAGTAATTCCACTCTTTGTTGAGAGCAACAAGTGACCTATTCATAGTGAGTATCCTGAGCGTTGGTAAGACGTTGGTATCACTCTGATACCATAAGGGGGGCAGGATCATAAAACAAAATAAACAAGAAGATGGAATGAGAACTGGCTTTGATCTTTATTTGAATTGAAAGTATTTGGATACAGAAGCAAAGAGTAAAGTTTATAAAGTCTGAACTCTCTCTCTAAAACCTCTCCAAAAACCTCTATGAAAACTTCTATGAAAACTTCTATGAAAACCTCTATGAAAACCTCTACCTTGTTACATGAATGAGCTTTGTTTATATAGACTTGAATGCTTTTTGAATTGGATCAACACGAATCTTTTAGTGCTGTCTTGTCCTTCTTTTTTGAATAGCTGAGTGGTTGGCTGTCTTTAATTATTTGAGTGGCCGTCTTGTCTTTTTGGAAAGCATCTTTTGACTTTTGAGCTGGCATCTTTGTAGCTGTCTTCAATTATTTGAGTGGCTGTCCATTCTTCTTTTTGGAAAGCATCTTTTGAAAAATGGTTGCTTTTCTTTTGAGCTGGCATCTTTTGAGTAGACATCTTTCGTCTTCTTTTGAGCTGGCATCTTTTGAGTAGACATCTTTCGTTTTCTTTTGAGCTGGCATCTTTTGAGTAGACATCTTTCGTCTTCTTTTGAGCTGGCATCTTTTGAGTAGACATTTGTCTTTTGCTTTTGAGAGGAATCTTTAGTAATCGAATTTTTGGCAAATCCGCAGCCATTAACGGATTTAATATGCCTTTACCAACCACCGTTTGAGATTGGGCTAGCATGTAGATTTGAACCGTTCTACATATGACGTTGTTGTGGAGAATTACTTCTCCAGTAAATTGGCTGGTTGAGAGCCATACTCCTTTGGGTTAGGAGCAAACCTTTTTAAAACGGATTTGATAAGTCTTTACCGGTAGCCGTTTGCTCCGGACTAGATGTAGTTACCATTCACTACAGAGAACACTAGAAAGATAATATAAGATATATACACATTTTTTTTATTTTTTTTTTTACATTTCAAAAGGGTCTTGAGCACAAGGCCCTCCCATAGGATCAGTAGAGGATCCTTCTGAGGAATGCTTGGAGTTTGATTTTGAGCTTCTCATTTGTTTCTGCATTTTTTTGAATTTTTGGAACTCCAGAAATTGCTTCATATCGTCATCCTCTGAATCTGAGGAGTTGAAATTTATGACTGCTTTTGCCTTCTTTTGAGTCTTTGCTTCTTTTGCAGGAGTTTTTGGTTCAGGTTTTGCTGGTTCTTTTGGAATTTGCTGAATTTCTTGTTGAAGTTTCTTTCCTGTTTGAATGTAATGTAATACTGCCTTCTCATTGCAGTAATCTTGAGTGTAACGGGTCCACCATTTGACCTTGAATTCTCTACCCAGACTGAGAGGGTAGTCACTGTTGTAGTGTCTAAATAATGTAAATGTCCAATAAAATATCCATGGGACTTTGAAAGATTTGTGGAATAGGAGGGCTTTTTTGAAATGTTCACCTCCCGTTCTTTGGACCCAAGTTTGGAAGGCCTTTAGAACAACTGGCGGAAGTATCTCTGGAACGGGGCCAAAACGTAGCCACCATTCATAGAACCAGATAGGAATAGTGTCAGCACAATTTGAGTGGAAGGTAAGGAACCATGAATGATTGAATGGCCTATAGAATAAGGTTCGAAACCAAGCCATTTGATAGTCTTGGTATGTTTAACCTTTGGGAATGTAAGTAATTGAGAAGTCTTTTGTAGTCCAAATGCTGGACCAATCATTTGGTGGAATAACCTTCTTTATGACACATTTTGAATAAGAAATCAGTGAAGGAGTTTTTCTATCAGGAGTATGAGTGATTTCAGCTGACCCAGAGTCAACTAAAATCAACTCATAGAATTGTTGAGTTTTGAGGGGATCATCCAGCCAATAGGAGTTTGGCGGGAATGATTGATGAGTGTAGATTTGAAGTGTGTTGTAGTTGGGAGATTCTTTGAAGGTGGTCAAGCAGATGTGTTGAACACCAGATTTTGTGAAATATGGACTGTCTTGATCTTTTGGAAAAGTTTGAATTGGTGGGGTGGAATTTTGAGGTTTCTTGCTTTCCACTGCTGATGCGTAAGTCAGAGCAGGGAAATCTTGGAGAATGTGGAATTTGTTCGTTGATGAAGTTGCTGTTGTTAATTTTTTCATCTCATAGTCTTTTGAAGTGCGAACTTTTGAATTGGGATCACCCATTTTTTCCTGTAAGAAATTCCCTAGTCAAAAAGTCTGGTAATGAATTGTCAGTACCTTTTAAATATTGAATATCAAAATCAAAGACAGAAAGTAAAGCTTGCCATCTAGCGAATATTTGTTTTGAAACTAGATTTTTTACATCTTTTTCTAAAATGAATTTTGCAGATTGACAATCTATTCTAAGGAAAAAAATTTTATTAAAAAGATCATCTTGAAATTTTAAAATACAATTAACAATTGAAAGCATTTCCTTTTTAATAGTATAGTAATTTTTCTGAGGTCCTAACCAGACACCAGAGTGATATCTGACTAGATCTTCTTTTGAAGAGTTTGGTAGCCGTTGTTTTAAAATACCACCGTAACCAATATTTGAAGCATCAGTCTCAACAATCATGAAAGCATCAGGATGAGGAATATTAATGCAAGGTAAAGAATGAATTGTTCTTTTGATTTGTTTAACAATATCTGTATGAATTGAAGTCCAAGGTGGAGGATTTGTTTGAAGTCGTTGAAATAAAAGTGCACAAATTTGCCTCATTTTTGGAATAAAATCAGAAATATAATTTAAACAACCTAAAAATCTTTGGAGTTGAGTTTTGTCTTTAATCTCATCAGGAAATTTATCAGCAAAATCAATACTTCGATTTATAGGAATAATAGTACCTTGATTTATGAAATGTCCAAGAAAACGAATATTGTTTTGAAATAATTTCATTTTTGTGGCTGAAAGAACTAAGCCATTTTTCTTTATAGTATATAAGAAAGTTTTCAAATGTTTAAAGTGTTGATTAATGTTTTCAGAGAAAACTAATACATCATCAATATAAACAATCATAAACTTTGAATATGGATTCAGAATGTCATTCATTATCCTTTGGAATTCTGAAGGGGCGTTTTTGAGTCCAAAAGGCATTACATTCCATTCGTAATGGCCAAAGGGTACAGTAAAGGCGGTTTTGTATCTGTCTTTTTCAGCAACTTGAATTTGCCAAAAGCCAGATTTCATGTCAAACTTTGAAAAGATTTTTGCAATACTTAAACGTTTTAATAAATCTCTTTTATTTGGAATAGGGTAACGAATCCATTGAAGAACCTTGTTGAGAGGTTCATAATTAATAACAAGCCTAGGGACACCACGTTCCTTTTCTGCTTGATTCATGACATAAAATGCTGCACAGCTCCAAGGTGATTTGGATGGCCGTATCAGCTCTTTATCTAAAAGAGTTTGAATTTCTTTTTTACAAACTTCTAATAGATCATGATTCATTTGAATGGGTCTTGCCTTTGTAGGAATATTTCTTTCTGAAAATTCCTTTTCATATGGTAATTCAACGATGTGCTTTCTTCTTTCCCAAAAAGCATTAGGAAGATCTGCACAGACTTCTCTTTTGAATAGATCTTCTAACTGTTGAATTTCTTGTTTTGTGTTGGGTAATTATAAGTGCTCTTCAATTTGAGCATAAGACAAATCTTCTTTGAGAAAATTTATCTTATTCTGCTTCCTTTGAATAAGGTTGATATGTTGATAAATGGAGTTATTTTGCAAAGCATTTAACTCCTTTTGTCGAACAGGAATCAAGAATGTGAAATGTATAGTATTACCCATAATATTAGTGCTGATACCTTTGTTATCAACAACAAAAGGGTAAATTTTAGTAAGGAATGGAGTGCCTAAAATAATATCAGTGTTGAGATTTTCTACTACAATAAACTGATGTTTAAAGCAGTAGTTTTGATTACATATCTCAGTTTTTGTCAACTTTCCTTTGATTCGAAGAGGAGAGTTGTTGGCTGCTATAAGGACTTCATTAGTAAAACTATAATATTTTGTTGGTATTAGACCATCTCTGATGCAGGTTTGATCTGCACCACTGTCTAACATTGCAACAAAGGTTTGTTTGAAGTTTCCTATAGAAATAGTTAGATGAACTAACCACTTTTGGAATTGGAATTTCTCAATCGTAGAAATGAATTGAGAAGTAGAAGGTTGAGTAGAAGTAATATTTATTTCCTGTGGAGGAATAAATGTTTCTTCCTTTTCTTCTTCTTCTAGATAAGTCTCTTTTCCTTTGGAAAGTCTAGATTGAATAATTGCAATATGAGCTTCTAAAGAGAGATTTTTCATCTCTATATTGTTAGTAGTCTGTCTTAAAGACTTGACTTCTGCCTTTAGAATATGAATCTCTGTTTGCAATTCTCTGGTAGAGATGGACTTAATACCAGAGGTTTGATTCATAGGATATTTTTCAAAAACTTTTGATATACTGAAAGGTTGAATGATATTAAACTTCTCATCTTCTTGCAGAATTAAAGATTTTAATCTTTCAAAAAGTTCCTTTTGTTTGATAGGATCAGGTAATTGTTGAATCATATCAAAGATGAATTCTTTTGTATCAGAATTTATCTTCTTATTATCAGTAGAAGACTTAATCATATTAATCTGTTTACAGTGACAGTCATCCTGACTTTCACTAGAGAAATCATAATTGCCATTATCATCGTCAGTAATATAATTGATCTCAGAATAGATTTGCAATCTATCCTTTAATTTGTTTCTGATATTTTCTTCAATATCAGAAATGCCATCAATAATTTCATTTATCTTTCCTTTGCTTCGATATGACCTTTCTTGCCACATTTAAAGCACTTGAAATCACTTGAATTCTTTTTTCTATTAAATCTCCTGAATTTCTTTGGGGAAAAGGAATCATCTTTATATTCCTTTTTCTTAGAATATCTTTTTTGTGAAAAAGATTTTTGAAGGAATTTTTTCTTTCTTTCAGTGGAAGGAGCACTGATTCCAGTAATTCCAAAAGCTTGACAGAAAGATCCCATTTCTTTTCTCTTACTGCCATATTTAGCTTGGAATTTGAGCTCTTGACAAGCTGCAAGGGCTTCTTTTTTGACAAAAGCAAAAAGTTGACCAAAGGTCATTGAAGAGAAATCAATTTGTTCTGTTCCCATTTCCTTTTGCAAATTGATCATAATTCTTTGGGAAAACAGAGTTGGTAAACCAGTAATGAATTTTTCTTTCCAAAATGGTGCAGTACTGTCTGTTCGTTTAAGAACATGAGTCAAAAGCATGTCTTTGTACCACCTGAAGTCACTAAGTGTTGGACACCTAATGTTAGTAAGGAATATCTTTGAAGAAGCTAATTCTTCTTGAGGATTTCCTACAAAGTGCATAGCTATGGTAACTATAAAGAAATCACTTGAATCGTTTTGGGTAGTAATTTCTCCTTGGGCATTTTCTACGTCTATAGTATGCTCAAGAATTGCTGTTTTGTCTTGCAAGGTCAAAGCATTGTCCCACCAATACTTTAACTGTCCAGTAAAACCAGTTATGAATAAACTCGCAATATCCTGTTCAGAACATCTTTTCATTTTGTATGCCAATTTGGCCATACCCATTTCTTGTAATGTGTTGAGTATTTCATACTCACTTTTTCCATCAATATTCCATTCATAACTGGAATTTCCATCATAATCTTTCGTATGGAATTTTGCTCTTTCTTCATACATAATGTCAGGAGGAGTAGGTCGTGGATAGTAGTCTTTAGTTCTACTACTGTTCCAATTTCTACGAGTCTATTGAAATTTGGTTTCTTTCCTCTTTCAATTTTATTAATATCTTGATCAGAATTAATTTGTAAGATATCGTTTTCAACTTTATTGATTTGTTGAACTACAGAGTTTTCAGAGGATTGAACTACAGAGTTTTCAAAGGAATTAGATTCTAATGAGGAATCTGATTCTTCATTTTCTTCTATAGTGTCAATATTGTTGATTTTTGAAGGACCAGGAAGGTTCTTGTTAATTGAATCAAGTGTTTGATTTAGTTTAGATAATAATGACTCGTTTTCAAACGTGAGCTTATTTTCTAAGGCTCTAGGAATACTTCTTGGTTGAAAATGTGGTAAAGAAGTACTGTGAGGGAATGTTGAACTTGTTGGTTTTGGAATAGCCTTGATGTCAGTAGATAAGGAATCTATTTGTGTTGAAATCGCATGTAAAACTTGATTGGAGTAGTTATTCTGGTGATATAATTTCTTAATATCATCCAAATTAACTTGATCATTTCCTCTAGGATCAATACTTTCACGACCCTTTTTGAAAGGTGTAGCTATGACTTCTCCTTCTTTGGAATGGAGTTTCAAGGTCTGTAAGGGAGTAGTGATAGCAGTAATAGTAGTGTCATCTTGAAGTTGCCATTTTTTGTACAAACTTGTTTGTACATTAATAGCAGATTTTTTGAATGGTTCAGAAATTTCATTTTTTGTAAAATAAAATTCTAACCAGTTTTCAAAATGAAAGGGACCATGATATTTTTGAATATCTTTTATCCATTGAAGTCGAATCTTAGCTTGACAGTAAGCATCTAGCTTAGAATACCATGTGTAGTATTCTGATTCTTCCTTGAAGTCGTTTTCTAGTTCTTCGATATCAATTTTAACACCAAGTTTAGTGATAACATTAATACCGTGAAATTCTCCATGCATCTGACTGGAATTAGGAGAATTATTAGGAGAAAAATTGAGTTCATTTGAAATGTCAGGAATAGGTGTTTGATTGTGAATCCTTATTGAAGGATCTTCTTGAGTAGAAGGAGTTTCTAATATGAAAGATCTAGATTCTCTAAATGAATTTCTAGGAATAGAGTAAGGTCTGATGGATCTCCTATTTTCATTGAGTGAGTTGAAACGAACCAGGACTGTACCATCTTGTTCTTCAACTATCTCTTGAATTTCTGTTCTCTCGAGATTTCTTGGTCTCTGAGGAACATCTATTTGAAAGGCTTCTGGAATGGTAATTTCATTCCATTTCAGGCGTTTAGGAACAAAGGTCTTTGAATAGTCAGCATCAATTTGTAATAGTATTGTCTCATCAGTAAAGTTATTAACTAATTTGCATTTGGGATTAATAGCAGAACTCATTAATCGAAAGTAAATGCGATAAATAATTATAAATTGTTCTGCAAGTTTTTCAAATTCGTCTCCTTGCAGATGAACATCAAGAATTAAGGAATTCATAATTAAAGGATCAGTTAATGAAACGGGAAAATTAGGAATACAATTAAAATAAATATGACCATTACAAATATTAGTTTGAATCATACTTAAAATTGACGATTTGTATCTTCGCCAACGTTTATCACGTAAAGCCATGTAAACAGGAATGTCTATGCCAATATGAGCAAGTGGTTTGACTGCTACTTGAATGATACCAAAATGAATATAACGAAATCCTTTTTCTAAATATTTTCGTATAGAAACATGAGATAAAAGAGGAATTGATTGAAACTTATTTTGAATGTTTAAAGTCTCTTCATGAATTTTTACGCTAAAAGCGCTTTTGAAATCAAAAGTACCAATTTTATAAATATTTTCAATATTTTCATTAGGAAGAGTCCAGTCTGAAAAGTCCTCATTAATCATCTCTTCTTTGCTTTGTATTATGTGTCCTGAATTACTTCCAGAACCAGAGAAAATTTTTCTAATAAAACCAGCCATCATCAATAGCAATTTTATGAACTAAACACAGATCATACCTTGATCGGGAACAACGGGAACACTCCACCGGGAACACCACGCTCTCTCTCGGGCTTACCAACGGGTTCACGAGCTTACCAACGTCTTACCAACGCTCAGGATACTCACTATGAATAGGTCACTTGTTGCTCTCAACAAAGAGTGGAATTACTAGAACACTTGGCTCTGATACCATAAGGGGGGCAGGATCATAAAACAAGATAAACAAGAAGATGGAATGAGAACTGGCTTTGATCTTTATTTGAATTGAAAGTATTTGGATACAGAAGCAAAGAGTAAAGTTACAAAGTCTGAACTCTCTCTTTAAAACCTCTCCAAAAACCTCTGTCTCGTTACATGAATGAGCTTTGTTTATATAGACTTAAATGCTCTTTGAGTTGGATTGGCATGAATCTTTTGAGTGGATGTCTTGTCTTGCTTTTTGAAAAGCTGAGTGGCTAGTTGTCTTCAATTATATGAGTGGTTGTGTTGTCCTTTCTTCTTTTGTAAAAGCATCTTTTGACTTTTGAGTCCTTTTCCTTTTGAGCTGGCGTCTTCTAGCGGGCATCTTTTCTTTTGAGCTGGCATCTTTGAGTAGACATTTGTCTTTTACTTTTTCTTTTGAGCTGTCCTTGCTTTTGAGAGGAATCTTTCTTTTGAGCTGTCATCTTTGAGTAGGCATCTTTTGTTCTTTGTCTTCTTTTTAGCCGGCATCTTTGAGTAGACATCTTCTGTCTTCTTTTGAGCTGTCCTTGTTTTGAGAGGAATCTTTAGTAATCGAATTTTGGGCAAATCCACAGCCATTAACGGATTTAATATGCCTTTACCAACCACCGTTTGAGGTTGGGCTAGTATGTAGATTTGAACCGTTCTACATATGACGTTGTTGTGGAGAATTACTTCTCCAGTAAATTGGCTGTTTGAGAGCCATACTCCTTTGGGTTAGGAGCAAACCTTTTTTGAACGGATTTGATAAGTCTTTACCGGTAGCCGTTTGCTCCGGACTAGCTGTAGTCACCATTCACTACAGAGAACACTAGAAAGATAAGATATATATACATTTTTTTTATTTTTTATTTTTTACAATTCGAAAGGGTCTTGAGCACAAGGCCCTCCCATAGGATCAGTAGAGGATCCTTCTGATGAATGCTTGGAGTTTGATTTTGAGCTTCTCATTTGTTTCTGCATTTTTCTGAATTTTTGGAACTCCAGGAATTGCTTCATATCATCATCTTCTGATTCTGAGGAGTTGAAGTTTATGACTGCTTTTGCCTTCTTTTGAGTCTTTACTTCTTTTGCAGGACTTTTTGATTCAGGCTTTGCTGGTTCTTTTGGAATTTGCTGAATTTCTTGTTGAAGTCTCTTTCCTGTTGAAATGTAATGTAATACCGTCTTCTCATTGCAATAATCTTGAGTATAACGGGTCCACCATTTGACCTTGAATTCTCTACCCAGACTGAGAGGGTAGTCACTGTTGTAATGTTTGAATAATGTAAATGTCGAACAAAATATCCATGGGACTTTGAAGGACTTGTGGAATAGGAGAGCTTTTTTGAAATGTTCACCTCCCGTTCTTTGGACCCAAGTTTGGAAGGCCTTTAGAACAACTGGCGGAAGTATCTCTGGAACGGGGCCAAAACGTAGCCACCATTCATAGAACCAGATAGGAATAGTGTCAGCACAATTTGAGTGGAAGGTAAGGAACCATGAATGATTGAATGGCCTATAGAATAAGGTTCGAAACCAAGCCATTTGATAGTCTTGGTATGTATAACCTTCTTTATGACACATTTTGAATAAGAAATCAGTGAAGGAGTTTTTCTATCAGGAGTATGAGTGATTTCAGCTGACCCAGAGTCAACTAAGATCAACTCATAGAATTGTTGAGTTTTGAGGGGATCATCCAGCCAATAGGAGTTTGGCGGAAATAATTGATGAGTGTAGATTTGAAGTGTGTTGTAGTTGGGAGATTCTTTGAAGGTGGTCAAGCAGATGTGTTGAACACCAGATTTTGTGAAATATGGACTGTCTTGATCTTTTGGAGAAGTTTGAATTTGTGGAGTTGAATTTTGAGGTTTCTTACTTTCTACTACTGATGAGTAAGTCAGAGCAGGGAAATCTTAGAGAATATGGAATTTGTTCGTTGATGAAGTTGCTGTTGTCAATTTTTTCATCTCATAATCCTTTGAAGTGCGAACTTTTGAATTGGGATCACCCATTTTTTCCTGTAAGAAATTCCCTAGTCAAAAAGTCTGGTAATGAATTGTCAGTACCTTTTAAATATTGAATATCAAAATCAAAGACAGAAAGTAAAGCTTGCCATCTAGCGAATATTTGTTTTGAAACTAGATTTTTTACGTCTTTTTCTAAAATGAATTTTGCACATTGACAGTCTATTCTAAGGAGAAATTTTTTATTAAAAAGATCATCTTGAAATTTTAAAATACAATTAACAATTGAAAGCATTTCCTTTTTAATAGTATAGTAATTTTTCTGAGGTCCTAACCAGACACCAGAGTGATATCTGACTAGATCTTCTTTTGAAGAGTTTGGTAGCCGTTGTTTTAAAATACCACCGTAACCAATATTTGAAGCATCAGTCTCAACAATCATGAAAGCATCAGGATGAGGAATATTAATGCAAGGTAAAGAATGAATAGTTTTTTTATTGATGAAATGTCCAAGAAAACGAATATTGTTTTGAAATAATTTCATTTTTGTGGCTGAAAGAACTAATCCATTTTTCTTTACAGTATATAAGAAAGTTTTCAAATGTTTAAAATGTTGATCAATGTTTTCAGAGAAAACTAATACATCATCAATATAAACAATCATAAACTTTGAATATGGATTCAGAATGTCATTCATTATTCTTTGAAATTCTGAAGGGGCGTTTTTGAGTCCAAAAGGCATTACATTCCATTCGTAATGGCCAAAGGGTATAGTAAAGGCGGTTTTGTATCTGTCTTTTTCAGCAACTTGAATTTGCCAAAAGCCAGATTTCATGTCAAACTTTGAAAAGATTTTTGCAATACTTAAACGTTTTAATAAATCTCGTTTATTTGGAATAGGGTAACGAATCCATTGAAGAACCTTGTTGAAAGGTTTATAATTAATAACAAGCCTAGGGACACCACGTTCCTTTTCTGCTTGATTTATGACATAAAATGCTGCACAGCTCCAAGGTGATTTGGATGGCCGTATCAGCTCTTTATCTAAAAGAGTTTGAATTTCTTTTTTACAAACTTCTAATAGATCATGATTCATTTGAATGGGTCTTGCCTTTGTAGGAATATTTTTTTCTGAAAATTCCTTTTCATATGGTAATTCAACGATGTGCTTTCTTCTTTCCCAAAAAGCATTAGGAAGATCTGCACAGATTTCTCTTTTGAATAGATCTTCTAACTGTTGAATTTCTTGTTTTGTGCTGGGTAATTGTAAGTGCTCTTCAATTTGAGCATAAGACAAATCTTCTTTGAGAAAATTTATCTTATTCTGCTTCCTTTGAATAAGGTTGATATGTTGATAAATGGAGTTATTTTGCAAAGCATTTAACTCCTTTTGTCGAACAGGAATCAAGAATGTGAAATGTATAGTATTACCCATAATGTTAGTGCTGATACCTTTGTTATCAACAACAAAAGGGTAAATCTGAGTAAGGAATGGAGTGCCTAAGATAATATCAGTGTTGAGATTTTCTACTACAATAAACTGATGTTTAAAGCAGTAGTTTTGATTACATATCTCGGTTTTTGTCAACTTTTCTTTGATTCGAAGAGTAGAGTTGTTGGCTGCTATAAGGACTTCATTAGTAAAATTATAATATTTTGTTGGTATTAGACCATTTCTGATGCAGTTTTGATCCGCACCACTGTCTAACATTGCAACAAAGGTTTGTTTGAAGTTTCCTATAGAAATAGTTAGATGAACTAACCACTTTTGGAATTGGAATTTCTCAATCGTAGAAATGAATTGAGAAGTAGAAGGTTGAGTAGAAGTAATATTTATTTCCTGTGGAGGAATAAATGCTTCTTCTTCTTCTTCTTCTAGATAAGTTTCTTTTCCTTTGGAAAGTCTAGATTGAATAATTGCAATATGAGCTTCTAAAGAGAGGTTTTTCATCTCTATATTGTTACTAGTCTGTCTTAAAGACTTGACTTCTTCCTTAAGAATATGAATCTCTGTTTGCAATTCTCTGGTAGAGATGGACTTAATGCCAGAGGTTTGATTCATAGGATACTTTTCAAAAACTTTTGATATACTGAAAAGTTGAATGATATTAAACTTCTCATCTTCTTGCAGAATTAAAGATTTTAATCTTTCAAAAAGTTCCTTTTGTTTGATAGGATCAGGTAATTGTTGAATCATATCAAAGATGAATTCTTTTATATCAGAATTTATCTTCTTATTATCAGTAGAAGACTAATCATATTAATCTGTTTACAGTGACAGTCATCCTGACTTTCACTAGAGGAATCATAATTGCCATTATCATCGTCAGTAATATAATTGATCTCAGAATAAATT
Source organism: Agapanthus africanus (assembly GCA_030015575.1). NCBI lineage: Eukaryota > Viridiplantae > Streptophyta > Magnoliopsida > Asparagales > Amaryllidaceae > Agapanthus > Agapanthus africanus. The sequence continues at coordinate 167,489,288 of CM057337.1, forward strand.
TGCAATCTATCTTTTAATTTGTTTCTGATATTTTCTTCAATATCAGAAATGCCATCAATAATTTCATTTATCTTTCCTTTGCTTCGACATTTGCTAGCAATATGACCTTTCTTGCCACATTTAAAGCACTTGAAATCACTTGAATTCTTTTTTCTATTAAATCTCCTGAATTTCTTTGGGGAAAAGGAATCATCTTTATATTCCTTTTTCTTAGAATATCTTTTTTGTGAAAAAGATTTTTGAAGGAATTTTTTCTTTCTTTCAGTGGAAGGAGCACTGATTCCAGTAATTCCAAAAGCTTGACAGAAAGATCCCATTTCTTTTCTCTTACTGCCATATTTAGCTTGGAATTTAAGCTCTTGACAAGCTGCAAGGGCTTCTTTTTTGACAAAAGCAAAAAGTTGACCAAAGGTCATTGAAGAGAAATCAATTTGTTTTGTTCCCATTTCCTTTTGCAAATTGATCATAATTCTTTGGGAAAACAGAGTTGGTAAACCAGTAATGAATTTTTCTTTCCAGAATGGTGCAGTACTGTCTGTTCGTTTAAGAGCATGAGTCAAAAACATGTCTTTGTACCACCTGAAGTCACTAAGTGTTGGACACCTAATGTTAGTAAGGAATATCGTTGAAGAAGCTAATTCTTCCTGAGGATTTCCTACAAAGTGCATAGCTATGGTAACTATAAGGAAATCACTTGAATCGTTTTGGGTAGTAATTTCTCCTTGGGCATTTTCTACATCTATAGTATGCTCAAGAATTGCTGTTTTGTCTTGCAAGGTCAAAGCATTGTCCCACCAATACTTTAACTGTCCAGTAAAACCAGTTATGAATAAACTCGCAATATCCTGTTCAGAACATCTTTTCATTTTGTATGCCAATTTGGCCATACCCATTTCTTGTAATGTGTTGAGTATTTCATTCTCACTTTTTCCATCAATATTCCATTCATAACTGGAATTTCCATCATAATCTTTCGTATGGAATTTTGCTCTTTCTTCATACATAATGTCAGGAGGAGTAGGTCGTGGATAGTAGTCTTTAGTTCTACTACTGTTCCAATTTCTACGAGGTCTATTGAAATTTGGTTTCTTTCCTCTTTCAATTTTATTAATATCTTGATCAGAATTAATTTGTAAGATATCGTTTTCAACTTTATTGATTTGTTGAACTACAGAGTTTTCAGAGGATTGAACTACAGAGTTTTCAGAGGAATTAGATTCTAATGAGGAATCTGATTCTTCATTTTCTTCTATAGTGTCAATATTGTTGATTTTTGAAGGACCAGGAAGGTTCTTGTTAATTGAATCAAGTGTTTGATTTAGTTTAGATAATAATGACTCGTTTTCAAACGTGAGCTTATTTTCTAAGGCTCTAGGAATACTTCTTGGTTGAAAATGTGGTAAAGAAGTACTGTGAGGGAATGTTGAACTTGTTAGTTTTGAAATAGCCTTAATATCAGTAGATAAGGAATCTATTTGGGTTGAAATCGTGTGTAAAACTTGATTGGAGTAGTTATTCTGGTGATATAATTTCTTGATATCATCCAAATTAACTTGATCATTTCCTCTAGGGTCAATACTTTCACGACCCTTTTTGAAAGGTGTAGCTATGACTTCTCCTTCTTTGGAATGGAGTTTCAAGGTCTGTAAGGGAGGAGTGATAGCAGTAATAGTAGTGCCATCTTGAAGTTGCCATTTCTTGTACAAACTTGTTTGTACATTAATAGCAGATTTTTTGAATGGTTCAGAAATTTCATTTTTTGTAAAATAAAATTCTAACCAGTTTTCAAAATGAAAGGGAGCATGATATTTTTGAATATCTTTTATCCATTGAAGTCGAATCTTAGCTTGACAGTAAGCATCTAGCTTAGAATACCATGTGTAGTATTCTGATTCTTCCTTGAAGTCATTTTCAAGTTCTTCGATATCAATCTTAACACCAAGTTTAGTGATAACATTAATACCGTGGAATTCTCCATGCATCTGACTGGAATTAGGAGAATTTTTATTAGAAAAATTTTCTCTGGTTCTGGAAGTAATTCAGGACACATAATACAAAGCAAAGAAGAGATGATTAATGAGGACTTTTCAAACTGGACTATTCCTAATGAAAATATTGAAAATATTTATAAAATTGGTACTTTTGATTTCAAAAGCGCTTTTAGCGTAAAAATTCATGAAGAGACTTTAAACCTTCAAAATAAGTTTCAATCAATTCCTCTTTTATCTCATGTTTCTATACGAAAATATTTAGAAAAAGGATTTCGTTATATTCATTTTGGTATGATTCAAGTAGCAGTCAAACCACTTGCTCATATTGGCATAAACATTCCTGTTTACATGGCTTTACGTGATAAACGTTTGCGAAGATACAAATCGTCAATTTTAAGTATGATTCAAACTAATATTTGTAATGGTCCTATTTATTTTAATTGTATTCCTAATTTTCCTGTTTCATTAACTGATCCTTTAATTATGAATTGACTCTTCCTAATGAAAATATTGAAAATATTTATAAAATTGGTACTTTTGATTTCAAAAGCGCTTTTAGCGTAAAGATTCATGAAGAGACCTTAAACATTCAAAATAAGTTTCAATCAATTCCTCTTTTATCTCATGTTTCTTTACGAAAATATTTAGAAAAAGGATTTCGTTATATTCATTTTGGTATGATTCAAGTAGCAATCAAACCACTTGCTCATATTGGCATAGACATTCCTGTTTACATGGCTTTACGTGATAAACGTTTGCGAAAATACAAATCGTCAATTTTAAGTATGATTCAGACTAATATTTGTAATGGTCCTATTTATTTTAATTGTATTCCTAATTTTCCAGTTTGAAATGAATATTCCTAATTTTAAAACTCCTATGTGTCCTGAAATGTTCACCTCCCGTTCTTTGGACCCAAGTTTGGAAGGCCTTTAGAACAACAGGTGGAAGTATCTCTGGAACGGGGCCAAAACGTAGCCACCATTCATAGAACCAGATAGGAATAGTGTCAGCACAATTTGAGTGGAAGGTAAGGACCCATGAATGATTGAATGGCCTATAGAATAAGGTTCGAAACCAAGCCATTTGATAGTCTTGGTATGTATAACCTTTGGGAATGTAAGTAATTGAGAAGTCTTTTGTAGTCTAAATGCTGGACCAATCATTTGGTGGAATAACCTTCTTTATGACACATTTTGAATAAGAAATCACTGAAGGAGTTTTTCTATCAGGAGTATGAGTGATTTCAACTGACCCAGAGTCAACTAAGATCAACTCATAGAATTGTTGAGTTTTGAGGGGATCATCCAGCCAATAGGAGTTTGGCGGAAATAATTGATGAGTGTAGATTTGAAGTGTGTTGTAGTTGGGAGATTCTTTGAAGGTGGTCAAGCAGATGTGTTGAACACCAGATTTTGTGAAATATGGACTGTCTTGATCTTTTGGAGAAGTTTGAATTTGTGGAGTTGAATTTTGAGGTTTCTTGGTTTCTACTACTGATGAGTAAGTCAGAGCAGGGAAATCTTGGAGAATATGGAATTTGTTCGTTGATGAAGTTGCTGTTGTCAATTTTTTCATCTCATGATCCTTTGAAGTGCGAACTTTTGAATTGGGATCACCCATTTTTTCCTGTAAGAAATTCCCTAGTCAAAAAGTCTGGTAATGAATTGTCAGTACCTTTTAAATATTGAATATCCTTAAATGTCCCTACTCGAGTGAGTATCAAGACTGGATATTGATATTCCAGAGTAGTCTAGTGTATATGTTTCGAGATCCCGACGAAGGGTGGCGGCCGGTCTCACAAGCCGTTGGTATTGTGTCACCTAAGATAGTATGCAGGTGCTCACTGAAGGTGAGTACACCGGATGGACTTGTTGAGAACTTTTAGATGGTATTATATCTATCGTTAGATAGAAGTTCTCTAGTAGTATGAGTACAGATTAGTCTTTTGACTGAGATCGTCATTTGTCTCGTGTGAGTTCCCACTGTACTTAGCTTACTATCCTACCACGGCTCAAAAGAGTCGTGCAAACAGATTATTAGGGGTATGATGTTATCCACCCCTTAGACCTGGTATGCGATACTCTTAGACGAAAAGACCGGACTGTTCGGAGATTGTCACATTCAGGCTCAGCAGGGTACAGACGGACTTGATTGTCGACTACCCTTTCGGCATATACCTGGATAGCCATTACGTACAGCTAGTGTCGTTGACGTGCTTGTGTTTATGAATTTATCCAATAACCCACTGTCAGCGTATTGTCGAATTTTTAGAGTCCCACACAGAGGGGTTTTTCGGTTCAGGTGATATGATGTAGATGAAATATGTTGGTACATACAGGGGTCCGATTAAATACGTGTACATGCTACACGGATTTTAATAAGACGGTTGATAATACTGGTTAGCTTAGGAATAAGCCGAATTATTAAATCAATTTTTGATTTAATAATTTATATATATATATATATATATATATATATATATATATATATAAAAGTATTATTGTTCACTATTCATTTTCTCTCTCTTTGCTATTTTTATTTTTATACGGATATGCGTATATGTATTTTGATGCGTATACCGGGAAGTATTCCGTATTTATACGGAAATACTTGTAGAAGAAGGACGCCTCATTTATTGATTTTCCTTTTAGGAAAATTAAATATGAGGTGAAGGGTGAGGTGGCATTTGTGTATGGATAGGGACATGTGAGAAACATGGCTTCAATTGTTTATTTTGAAAATGATGAGATATTTTTCTTTTGATGGAAAAGAAATTATGAAGCCATTCGATTATTCTCACGTTCATACAACCAACACAGCTTTTTTCTTGTTATGGCTATCTCTTCCTCCTCCTCCTTCTCCGTCTTGCTTGCTCTCTAAAGCATGAGTTTGAGAGTAAAAATAATAGTGGAAAATTCTTACATCTCCACACTCCATTCCAAGCGAGCTTGGAGCGTCGGTTGCTTCACTTGGTAAAACTTGAGCTTAGATCGGTTCTCTCGGGTGGATCATGTCGGTAAGGACGGTTGCCACTCAAGTTTATTCCCGACGGCCTACGAGGTGCTTGGAGGGGTCTTCCACGATTGGGTGGACACGTATCCAAAGTTGTAATCGCTAACCTTGCATGCTTGCTTTCTAGTTTAGTGTTTGGAACGACTGCTAGGGATTTGTTTTTACTGTCCTCTTGTAAATTTTTGTTTTTCGGTTCCGTATCGGACGCAGTTGCCACAGTAAGGGAACTAGGAACCAACAACGGCGCCAGTGAGCTCGAGATGGAGTGGAAAAACATAAAATGCGCGCGCATGACGTATCACTCCATTTTGTAAGTTTTTTCATTTTAAGAAGCAATAAATACGATTATATGAATGAATTTGTAACTGAATTGAATTGATTTGATTTGGGTAGGGGTTGTTTGAGATGATATCGGTAATTGAATTGAATTGAGTTGTGATTGTTTGTATATCGGTAATTTAATTAAATTTGTATCGAATCCTCGAAAACCATCCAAAACCTGCTCTGAATTGAATTAAGTTGTGATTGTTTGTATATCGGTAATTTAATTAAATTTGTATCGAATCCTCGAAAACCACCCAAAACCTGCTCTATTTGTTTATACGTATGCAATTTATTTCATCGGGTTATTTCCTCGGAAATAACCCCACGAAATAAGCTGCAAACAAGAAAATTTTCTCAGTTTTTCCGAACTTATTCTGTCGGATATATTCCAATGGAATAAAGTACTCGAGGAAATAGCTATTATTTCGTTGTATTTTATTTCGTCAGACATTAGCCCGACGAAATAAGTTTATTTTGTTCTTGTAGTGTGGACATCTTAAATTCCAGGAATTTTTTCTTTTTTATTTCAATTAATTGTGAGCGCGGCATATGATCCCTTTCTTTTCGGGTTATAATAATACCGATAAGTTGCACATTCTATGTACGTTTTTTCCGAATATTTTATTTTAGTTAATTGTGAGCGATATATGACCTCTTCATGTGAGTTCAAGAAATTACTAATTACTCAGGCAGCAATGGAACAAGGTCCCATGTCTCATTCAACATAAGGGAAGTAGTTAATTGTTTTAAATTAATTCTCGGTAATTTTGTTAGCATTTTTGTGAAATCAACCTTCAGCAATATCGAATTTGCGATCCGGCATATTGAAAAGAAAATTGCTACCAACTGAGCAAAAGCCCATTTGGGGTAATTTTGGTAGTTATCTTAAATCGAATAGTAAAACTAGTAAAGATGATTGTATGGCTATAAATAATTAAAGGTTTTCTTTATATATATCACCTCCAAAACTTACCTAATTCTAAATATCACCCCTAAACTTCATACTTCCATATATCCCCACAAATGTTCTCTAAAAAACATTTTTCTTTAACGATTTAATCATTTTTTGAACACTAAACTTGGGTTAACCTGACTCTTTCTCTTCCTCCTCCCCATTTTTAAATCTATAAATCTAAAAAATATCATCTCTATCTCTTTACTTCTACTTTTATGAAATTGTTGATTGTTTGGAGGAATAGATGAGGTGGTTTTTTTTATGAATTTGAAGAATTGATTATGGATATTGTAGAATTAAAAGGTGGATATAGCGAGAGATAGTTGAAGAGGCCATAAATAAATTAGGGTTGTTGGAATTGATAAGAATAAAGTTATAATAGAGAAATTGTTGAAATCATGAGTTTAAAAGAGAATGGAGATGAGATTTTAGGTTCATAAAATTAGAAGCAAAGAGGATGAAATGATATTTATGAAGTTTATGAATTTAAAAGGAAAAAGGGGTTGAAAGAGTCAAGTCAACCCACTTTTCGTTTTAAAAATTGATTGAAATGGTTAAATGGGTGCGTTTTTTTTTTTGGAGAATTTCATAGTTTTGGAGGATATAGGGAAATATGAAGTTTTGGAGGTGTTGTTTAAAATAAGGTAAGTTTTGGGGTGATATATAGAAATAACCCATAATTAAATTGGCAATTGTATTTTTTAAAGAAAAATCTTAATGTCGTTGTGGCCCTATTAGATTTCAAGGTTGTGCAAGATCCCACAATCAAAATTGTGAATCCAAGGTGTTTTTTTCTTTTTTTGAAACCAACGTCAGCTCAAGCCTGTCATCTCTCATATTAGGAAGGAAACTGATACCAACCGAATTATAATAATAGAGATATTTTGCTTATGCAATGCACATGTGTATTAAGATAATGATTCGATGTTGAGATCTTCACAATCTTTAACTACAACTCCATAAAAATCTTTTTTCTTAACTAAACATCTTCAATAATCTTGAAAAAAAATTGATGATGTGAAATTCAAGTATTTTTCTTGTTTTCCTAATTATTTATTTTAATTAATTGTCAAATCCACGCATGCATGTCATATCTGTTGATATATAAAAAATATACCTAAACAAACTATATAAACAGATAAAATACACACACACACGAGAGGAGAAACTCTCAAATTTTTATCAGCTTCAGGCTCTCTTAATAATCTTTCTCAATACTCACTCTCTCTCCTTAGTTACAAACTATGAACAATGAGAACTCTTTAAATAATAAAATTAAACCTTCTTCAACTAAATTTCAACCTACCTCTAATTTAGAACTCAAAATGACTCAATATAATTTAACTAACTATTTAAATTTAAAACTTAAATTTAATTTAATCTAAAAATTGAATAATTATTTCCAACACCAAATCCCAAAATTGAACAGACAGAATAAACTTTATTTCTACCCATCATGGAAGATTTAAGTTAGAAATTTTCTAATCCATCTATTAAAAACTAGGGATAAATGGGGTTATGAACGTTTCGTAGCAGAACGCACAGCTTGCACAAAGGAGAGCAAAGTTGCTGGCTAATCTAATTTCGGGAAAACGCACTCACATCCTCTGGATCCTTCTGTTTAAACTGCAAGGGAATCCCCAACCCAGGAGGTCACAGCCCCAACACGGTAGTAAGATAGGTAAACTTACATTTTCCGAGGGACATAACTAATTATTAAAAACGACTTCTTCGAATCTCAGCTCTTAATCATATGAATAAAAGTATACATAACGCAAATTGCCTACATATTCTTGATGTTTCTTGTTAACTAACAAGAATAATATATCTGGTTTTCGAAATAGAATCCACGGAAACTACGTCCACCGCGAATCAATCAAATATATATTTTATAAACTTAATGACATCACAATAATTAACTCAGATGTTTCCAACCGAAAAACATTGTTAAACCCAGATATTTTGTTCAAGCTTGCATGATATTTTTGAATCTCTAACTAAGATTGCGGGCGTTTGATTCATGAATCATCATAAAACGACATGATCTCAATTTCAAGGAGACATGGAAAAAAGAAAAGGGAAAAGGTAGGCATTCGTGACGTGGTCGACAGTCACGTGCGCCCCTCGTGCCGAATGCCTCGCTGCGCATGTTGCCAACGAACGAATACGTAGATAGATTTCGTGGAGATTCGGGGGATCCGGTGCCTTGTCTGCTGCCTCAAATTGTGGGCTCGCTGACACGTAGTGGGGCTACATACTGTCACGAGGCTGCTTTTATTTTTCACTGATTTCTGTTAGCCTTTTTCTTCCTAAAGACGACCCGTCTGGTTTGGCCTAATTTTTAAATAACTTATTTCAACTTTCTCCGTTATCCAATACCATTTATACTTTAATCTTGTTACCCGTAACAGCCTTGTACTTTTATTCTGTTAAATTTTAATAAACAAAACCAATGGAAAATGAATCACGTGCAATGCCCCCGTGTACACTGTTTTCTTTTTTACTCCCAACATTATGCTCTATACCTCATTAAAGTTGCTGTCCATCCTTCTTCCCCAAATAAAAACATTGGAACTAGCCCTAGTTTTTCTTCTTTAGTGTTTTTCTATTGTAGGTGGCTCAAATGATGGCAAATTCTCGGTGACGGTCCTCTCACTCAGTTAGAAAGGCATTAAATGTTTGTATGCATTGAGATGTGAGCTTTGTTTGTATTTATATGACTGAAATATCCCCCACCTGTTGACAACTTTGAGTGATTGGGGATGGATATCGTTACCCGAATTGGAAGCCGGTGTCCTAGTTATGAAATTGGGACAACCTATAATTGCTCCAGAACTTTTATTAAGAAACACACTTTTTTCCATTTTGGGGACGGGCAAATTTGTCTTTTGGTTCGGATTTAACAGCAAAAGGTTAATAGGTAATGGAACTAAAATACAAAAGGGTATTAGGTAACAAAGAAAGCTCAAGTAGGTTTTCAAGAATTTGGCCAAACCACAAGAGTGTTCGAGAAATAAGCATTTCTATCTATTATTCATGCTGAAGCTCAAGTGTTGTGACTTTTAGGGCACAGGTTCGATTCATCGACAAACGAACTGGACTTGAACTAACTCTTGAAGAGGCATGTATGAGTCAACTTTATTCGTAAGCACCTCTCAAGCCCTGTTTGGATATGGAGTTGGGATAACTGCAGTTTATTTTTAAGTAGAGATTGAGAGATGCAAACTGCGGTTTGTAAGTCCCAAACTCCAAAAATGGAGTTTACACAACTTTGATCGGATTGGAGTTGAGATACATTTGGACAGAGATAACTACAACTATCTCAACTCCAAAAAGATAGTCAAACAAGACAAAGTTAGGATTTAATTTGGAGTTTGGTTTAGCAAACTTTATGAAAACTTGAGTCCATTCCCAAACAGGGGCCTTGCTAAATGCGTGTATTAGATTAATGCCTGGGCATGGTTTGAACTGGTTATGATTCTCCCTGTGGCAAAACAGATCATTAGACAAGTAAAACTAAATTCCATTTTTTAACTGATCTGATTAGACCTGAGTTCACATAAACCCAACCCGACTAGTTGGTATAATAGGTTTTTATGAGGTACTTAAATAAGTTTGAAAACTAATTAACAGCCTATCGAAATCGATTAGATGATGTTATGTTTTGAGGGTTTGGTTTCAAAGAAGAAAATTATTTCCTCACAACAATAAGAGAGAGAGAGAGAGGGAGGGCTGCAAAAGATAATTGGAATCCAACATGAAAATAAAAACCAAGTTCGGCTCAAACAAATCATTGCCTCGCAACGATTAAATCCTAAAATGTCCCTTAAAAGACATTATACACCCAAGAATGCCAACATGGTAAGAACATCGTCATTGAAAATCAAAATAGAACCGACCATATAGTAAAAGTAATTTTTTTTTATGAGAATGTAACTTAAATTTATTTCCTCGAATAACATCGGTGTAAAATTGAGCCCATGGTCTCTCTGAAATGCCCTTTTGGGTATTTTTATCCAGAAATGGTTTTCCCACCATCAACGCATATAACTTGACCAGAGATGTAGGATGCAGCAGGCAAGCAAAGAAACACGGCTAAAGAAGCCACATCCTCCGGCTCTGCAATGCGTCCAATGGGGATTAGAGACGATAGATGAGCTTCGGCCGCATCACTCATCATCTGTTTAGAAAGAAAATAAAATTAATGGAGTTTCAAATTATTTGGAGATTATGATTTACACCAGCTATAAAATTTTGAACTGGTATGTTTGCGGATTAAACTCACAATTAAAATACAAATCCAAAAAAAAATAACTCACAACTAATATAAATATGTCTCTAAAATGACGGTCCATTTGAATAATATTTCCAAGAATCTTAATATTTTCTATTAGATACTCTGAATCCTTGTAGTATGTCAAAGCAAAAGCAATCACAAATTTCCATGGTATTTCACTGACGAAGCAAACCTAGCAACAATTTTGGAGAGACTTCATAAGTGTTGTTATCACGACGGATAATTTGGTGGTCGGAGCTACAAAGTAGTTGAATGAGTACAACCACAGTTATGAGAAGACCTGCATTGATTCCTATTTGCAAAGACAAGACCTCTGGAATGTTGTTGGAGGAAGCAAGATTATAGCTCCTCAATATGCAGGGGAGAAGTTACCAAAGTAGAAGATAAAGACAAGAAAAGTTATGTTTGTGTTCAAAATATTAATCCAAGAAGACCCATCAAAATATGCACTCTTCTCTAGGATGAATGATGCACGACTTCAGATCTTCGAAGATCAATTGATGATGGTCCGTTAAGGCGAGATTTTGATTGGTGAACACTTCATAAAGGTAAAGTTACTTTGTCGAGAAATAGCTCAATTCGATCTGGACTCCAAGATTCCAGAGTTTAAATAATAAGAATTATTATCCATGGCCTAAGACCTGAACGCAATGGTTTGTTCCGGCCATTCATGGTTGGCCGACTCAATCAACTCTCTTAGACTCGAAGAGTCTATTAGCAACTCAAGAAATATTGGCCATGCAAACGGTTGGTGTTTATCAAAGAATAAAGATGAAGCTCTCTTTAACAAGGAACTCAAGAGACCAACTACAAAGAAAATTCAGAGGAGGAGAACAACTGAGGTGTTTGTGTAGAAATTGTGAAGAATGTATCACGTCATCTGCCAAAGACGATGGCAAACGCCTGAACATAGCATGTCAGAAACACAGAACAACGGCAGACGTCTGAAGGCCAGCACGGCAGACGTACGTTTGAAGAAGACCAAGCCCCAACCCGAGACTTTAGAACAAACGTCTGGGGACACGACATACGTCTGAACAAGGAAAACGAATGTATACAAATTGGAGACAGATGTCTGCCTAAGTGTGGGTCAGACGTCCGTCGACGGCAAATTTGCAGTGAATTGGTTTTGGTAAATTTAGATTTATCTCTTGTTTTTTTATAGGATTAGGACCTGTCTATAAAAGGGGACCTCTCATATGTATTCTATGCTACCAAAATTAATTAATAGAGAGAAAGAGATTGTATTGAGAGCGTAACGGTTAGGGTTTGAGAGAAATCTCCTAGGGTTGCTCGTGTTTATAATTGATTCAAGAAGTCTAGTGAACGTTTGCAGATTCCGCTCTGCCGGAGACTAACCATACGGTGGGTGAAGCTCGTCAACAAATCCTCTCTTGTTTGCGTTTTGATTTCTTATTTATTTTCTCACTTGTTAATTTGTCTTTCGTTAATTACGTGGTTGTTGATTATTGCGTGATTGGTTTGTCACGAGTGTTGTTCCGTGGATCAACTTTCTCCCAACAACTGGTATCAAAGCGGGGTTAAGATACCTAGAGTTTTTCAATTCTACGATCAAGGTTAATGGTGGGTAACAGCTAGGGTCATCTTCCCCTCTTTCTTAGATCGTCGTTTTGAAGGTGTTGGTTCATATCTAAGGAAAAAATTGTGTTTACTTTGATGGAAGAGCGAAAGATAGCAGAGGATAAGATGAGGATCGAAAAGTTCAATAATCGCAATTATAATTGGCGGCGCATGTAGATGGAGTACTACCTATATCAAAAGGACTTGTATCTTCCGTTGATAGGCGAGAAATTCGAGAAGATGGTCGATGAAGCATGAAACCTTTTGGATAGGAAAACCTTGATGACAATTAGGTTGTCGATGACTCCGCAGGTGGCCTTTAGTATCTCAAAGGAGAGGACAACCATGGGGCTAATTATGACATTAGCCAAGTTGTCTGAGAAGCCTTCGACATCAAACAAAATCTTTCTGATGAAGAAGCTTTTCAATATGAAGATGGAAAAAAGTGGTTCGGTGACGGAACACTTAAATGATTTCAACAATGTGACGAGCCAATTTGAGTCCGTTTCAATTACGTTTGAAGACGAGATTCGAGCCCTACTATTTCTTTGTTCGTTGCTGGAGAGTTGGGAGAACCTCGTAACAGTGGCTAGCAACTCTATCTCAGAGACTCACGTTTAATGTTGTGAGCAACATACTAAACGATGAGATAAGAAGAAAAGCTGTGAATGGGAGTTCGGGAACTTCTGTGCTTGCAGTGGAGAATCGCGATAGGACGATGAATAGGGAAAAGGGAAGAAGGGCAAGTCAAAAAGCCGAACAAAATCATAAGGAAAAATCCAAGATGCGTGTTTTGTTGGAATTATAAGAAGGGTCCCGGGAAAAATGAATGCAAATCTCCAAAGAAAGACTCCGATGGAAAGGCGGATAGAAAGGAATTTAATGTGATGTCTACACAAGATGAGGAACAAGATCTTTGTCTATCGACGAGCGTGAGTATAAAGGCACATACGTGGTTCCTAAATTCAGGAACATCCTTCCATTGCACTTCGGGGCAGCATCACTTCAGTGAGTATGTTCAAGACAATCTTGGACATGTGACGGTGGGGAACGGTCGGCCGTGCAAGATCATTGGCAAAGGAACAATCATCTTGCAACTTTCAAGAGGTCAAATCAAGCTGAAGAACGCGTGACATATTCCATATTTGAAGAAAAACCTAATTTCTACAGGTCAGCTAAACAACGAAAGGTATAGTGCGATATTTAGCAATTCTCAATGGAAAATTACCAAAAGATCTTTGGTGGTCGTAACGGGCAATCTAAGCGGTTCGTTGTATTCCTTTAGTGGGAGCAGTGGGGGTTCGGTTGCACTAGAGCCAGGTTCGGAGCTAGATTCAGAGACTTTGTTGTGGCACAAGCGATTAAGGCACCTTAGTGAGAAGAACATTAAAATTCTTTAAGGTAGAGGGCTTCTTTCGTGGCTGGAAAAGATGGAGCTGGGGATTTGCGATATTTGTGTTTGCGGAAAGCAAAGTGCGCTCAATTTCAAATTGGAGGCGTTGCTAAGAATACCAAGAAAAGAAGCTGGAGATGGTGCATACGGACGTATGGGGTCCGGCCTCGGTGGAGTCTTATGAAGGTAATCGGTATTTTATGACGTTCATCGACGATGCAAGCCAAAAGACATGGGTGTATGCGATTAAGTAGAAATCCGATGCGTTTGGTATCTTCAAACATTGGATTGCGAATGTGGAGAACCAAACGGGGACTAAGGTAGAATGCCTTGGGTCCGATAATGGAGGGGAATACTGCACACGGGAATTCGAGAAGTTTTGCCTGCAGAAGGGTATTTGTTGGTTGAAAATAGTACCAGAGACGCCACAGCAAAATGGCATCGCTAAAAAGATGAATAGAACAATTCTAGAGCGATTGCGAAGCATGACCTTGGATGTGAAAGTGTCAAAGTTCCTATGGGCAGCAGCGGTCGATATTGCTGTGTATCTGATCAACATAAACCTGACAAGTGCCCTCGACAGAGGCATTCCGGAAGAAATTTGGTCAGATAAATCGGTAAATTATACACACCTTAAAGTTTTTGGTCGCATTACGTATTATTTGATTGATAAGACAGAAAGGAGTAGGCTTGACTCGAAGTCTAAGAAGTGTGCTTTCATCGGTTATGGTGGAAGGTAATACGAAGCCAGAACGTCGTCTTTGATGGGTAACACTTGTACAAAGAAGAGAAGCCAAAGAAGGTACAGTACATGAGTTCGTCGAGCTAGATGGAACTCAAGAGCGCAATCAGGTGACTAATGTTAGATATAGTACCCTCAAGGCAATTATTATAATTGCAGGTAAGCAATTATGGTAATTTAGGAAGTACCTATACGGGTAGAATAGTCTTGCTTAAGATGATAGTATGCTATATGGTTTGTATTTATCATTCATATGTATACGTTTTATTACGCGTCGCTAATACATAATAATAAAACTCATAGGATTCTTGCTTGACTACCAGCATTATGATGGCGATCATATACGTGGAAGCTAGGAAGTCCATACGCACACCTTTAAATGTTCCTAGTCATGGGAGTATCAAGACCGGGCATTGATATTTCAAAGTAGACTAGTGTATACGTTTCTAGACCCCGACAAGAGACGGTCTCACAAGCCATTGGTGTTTTGGCACCTAAGATTGTATACAGATGCTACTGGAGATGAGTACACCGAACAGACTCACCAAGAACTTCTAGATAGTATTATACCCATCGTCAGATAGCAGTTCTCTGGTGACATAAGTACATGATAGTTTTTAGACACGAGATCGTTATTTGTCTCGTGTGAGTTCCCGCTGTACTAATAATACTACTCTACCGCGGCTCAAAAGAGTCGAGCAAACAGCTTTTAGTTGGGTACAGTCCCAAGCCACATGGATACAATGAGCGATTGGAAGGAATTCGTCTCTCAAGGTATAGGGAGTTAATGTCGCGCTTTGTTCGGTTGTCCATCACTATAAATCCCTGACCATGGTGGATGAGATTTACAGATAGGAGATCAGTAGTTTCTCGGTAGGTGATGAGCTTGACACCGGCACGACTTATCGGGTTATTAGGGGTCTGACGTTATCCACCCTTGAGACTCGGTATGCGACACATTCAGATGAAGAGACCGTAACGGAGATTGTCACTTACAGGGTCAGTGGGGTACGGACGGACCTGATTGTCGACCTCCCTTTCGACACATACCTGGATAGCTATTACGTACAACTAGTGCCGCTGATATGCTTGTGGTTATGGATTTATCCAATAACTCACTTCCAGCGTATTGTCGAGTCTTTAGAGCCCCCACACAGAAGGGTTTTTCGGTTCAGGCGATATGATGTAGAGGCCGTATGTTGATACGTGCATGGGTCCGATTAAATACGTGTACTGACTACACGGACTTTAATCGGACATTTGATAATATTGGCCGGCTTAGGATTAAGCTAGATTATTAAATCAAGTATTGATTTAATAATTTACATATATATATACTAGTATTATGTTCATTATTCATTTTATCTTTCTTGGTTATTCGAATTTTTATACGAATACACGTATATGTATTCGATACATATACTGGAGTCGTATTCCGTATTTATAAGGAATAGTTCTAGAAAGGGACACCTCATTAGGATTTTCTTTTCGTTAAAAAGAAAAGAAATGAGGTGGGGGCATGGTAGAGAGCATGGTTAAGAGGAATGTGCACTATATTTTATTGTAAAATTCATTCGGATAAAACTATTTTTGGTATGGCTCATTTCTTTTGATATAGTTTGCATTGTCTCATGCACTCTCCTCTCTTCTCCTCCTCTTTTGAGACTTAGCTATCTTGAGTTGTGAATTTGAGAGTAAATGATTGTGATAAATCTCTGCATCCCTCATACTTTATTCGTAGCAAGCTTAGAGTGTCAATTGCTTCTTCAAAGTTCGCTTTGGAGCGAAACTGGAGCTTGGATCAGTTTTCCTCAGGTGGATCATCTTCGGTAAGGGAAATCGTCTCTCAAGCTCGTTCCCGACAGCCTACATTGCTTGGAGGGGTTTTCTACTATTGGGCGAGCACGCTACAAAGGTTGTAATCTCACATCCTAGTAGCTGACTTGTTTTAGTTTGCTAGTTTAGTATTTTGACCGATTCTAGGGTTGCGGTTCTTTATGCTCGCATGAAAATTTTCGTTTTGTATTCCGCCTTCTTTCTCCGCTTCCGTTGCATGAGCGCCAGGAACCTAGCAATGGTATCTGAGCTACTAAGCAGGAATACTGACCCATGGGGGTTCTCACTGTGTGACAGTAGTTGCGAAGCGCATGCTCTTACCCCAGGGTGCGCCGTACGGATTGGTCCGGCGGGTTGCAACCTGTCACAAGGGGACAGTGTAAAAAATAGCTACCGAAGGATCTTTGGACGCCACGGCGAGCAACCGCTACACTGACTAACCTAGCAGTGGTATCAAAGCCAACCAAACACTAAAAATAGAGTTAGGCGATGCAATAGTTTCGAAACCGAAAATTTAACCAGATCAAGTTTCAAATATCAAGTTTCTGTCCAATTTTTAAAACTCACCTGTAAATTTTTTTGATGCATGCTTTTGGGCAGTATTTTAAATAAGAATTATTGGCACAAAATACGAAGCAAGAACTCACTAATCTGCCCGCTCAAGTCGGCCATTTGGCTGCCTGGGTCGGCCAGGCAGTGGCTATTTGCTTCGTAATTTGTGCAGAAGCTTGGTATTTGGGAAACTCGATTTTTGGTGTATGTCTTTTTGCTCCAGATTTCCGTTTGTGTTATCTTTGGTTTCGGGAAACTTTTCGGTCGAAACTTTAGCATCGTTTATGATCTGTATTTTTGTATGTGTGTTGTTAAACGTCGTCTAATTGCTATATGTTCGATTAGATGGGGTTGCACACTCGTTATTAGTGTTCTTCTGATATATATCATTGTTATGGTTTATCCGGATTGTTGTGACGGATAAGCTCTCGTGTGATGTTTGTACTGTAATGTTATATTTGTATATTCATTTATTCGGGACGAACGGCCAGATTGTGGCTGTCGTTGCCGCTTGATGTATATTTTTTTATTGGGACATGTCTAGGATGCAGACGTTCCCATTGCATATATCGCATTACATGTACTAGGATGAACCCGTGGAGAAGTGCTCGGGCAACCGGATTCTAGACCGCGGAAGGTGGCCATCTCATGGAATTAAAACTGGGATGTCTCGCTCTAGAATTGGCAGGTTGCTCACCGCACTTGTAGGGTTTTAGGATTGACCAAAGGAGGAGTGCTCAAATTACCGGATTCTAGAAAGCGCTAGGTGGCCCACTCATGACATTGCAGCAGGGTTGCCCTGTTTCTAGAATTGGCGGATGGCTTGCCGCGTTCGTTGAGGTCTTGGTTCGATATTGTATGGGCTATCCACACAAGCGAGGAACGTCACGTTTCATTTACGGCTCAAATGAAACGCGGGGCTCCTAATTTATCTGTTATTCCATATTGTTTGCTACATGCCTATAATGATACACACATGTATTAGATGTTTCTATATATTTTGCATCCGCGCTAGCTCTGTCTCCGCCCTTCCGTAAGTGAAGTAACCTTACGGTGAAGACCCGAGGCCCCATGGCGAATGCGAATGGCATATAAAATGCTATTTTGGTTGTTTCTTGTGTGGCTAGAAACTTAAATGATGGGACTGCATTATATGCTTAATACAAAGGAATAAACCCAATGTGATGTTGCGGGAACCAAATTTTCAAAAAGACTGTATAGTCATATTCTTTTGCTTTGTATAAAGATATTTGATTAAGAATATCTTGCACCTCATTCGATGAGGAAAGAGCCTTGATTCCTTCACTAGGAGTTCGCTCTCAAGCAAAAGTTTATGTTACTATAAACTACTCGGTTTTCTTTAAAACTACTTGTTTTAAAAGCGGAGCCTTAACCATTCCTTTTCAAAGCCACTTGAGTTTCTTCACCGATATCAAGTTCATTATGTCAAGGGTTTTTCGCCAAAAACTAATCGTATTAATCATAGCCCTCCGTTATTTCAAATTGGTATTGCTTAATATTTTCATGCTACGTATGTCATGCTCTGCCGAGGCGTAGTGCTTGGTAACTATGCAGTGCTTTTCTGATGCATGAATATGCGATTATTTAGGACAGTCGCATAGCTATGCTAGATCTGTCAAAGGTTATGTGGGTGTATCTAAGTTAATCAAGATAATGACGGGTTGAACTTGACTAGCAACTTATGATATGTTGGCTCTGTCAAGGTCATAAATTGTTATGGGCAAAAACCATATCGGGAGTTTCAAATATAAGGGAAACTTGCCTGGTGAATGCATACCTTCTGGAATGTGGTGACTTTGGTTGGCTTCCATCAAGATTATCACACGATAATAGTTGGGTCCCGATTCCCACTGATGAGTAGGTATTACCCCCGGGAGATTTTCACTTCATAACTAGCTAACTCATTAGGTGTCGAGAAAGATGTTAACGGGGTTATGCCTCTGCAGAAACAAAGTTATTTAATTGGGTCCATACGAAAACAAGGAGGACCTCCCTCGAAATACTAACACTGGCCTGACTGAACGGTTAGCAAACTTGTAAGGTGTACATGATCCCAATTAGTTCTTCTTTTGGGGTTTGAATGAGAATTCGAAGAAATGATGGGAGCCATCCTGATTAGATAAATTAATAAACCAATCTAATCTTGATAGAGTGCACGCTGAGTGTTATTTTCTCTCTGGTTTGCGACCATGGTTGACCTTAAACTAAAACTCGTAAACCAAGTTAACCGAACATTTTATATCATCTGGTTTTGGAACGCCATGATTCACGACAAAATCGCATATATCCCGGCTGCTCCTACTTTCCCTTTGCCTTCTTCAGAACACTTCATATCACGACGAAGATTTATATTGCTTGAAAAGGTCATCTCGTATGGTTGCATACGAACTCGAAAAAAATTATTTCAGTACGAGAATGGTTATAGGTTCCGGAGAAATTGAATTGTATAATTCCGTTGTCTCTTCCGTTTACCTTCTCTTGAGCTGGGAGTTTCTTGTATTAAAAGAGTACACCAGTTATGCTTGTTGGATAGTTTTTTTCCAAACCTTAGGCTTATACTGAAAGGAAGGAAAAGAAGAAAACCAACTATCCTAAATATGATATACATAAGATAAGAAGTAGAAACATATAAAGGGGTTGAAATGAGGGCAAAGGAAATTGCAACTAGTGTCATGAATATTGGCAATTGAAAAAGATATTATTTGGAATACCCAGCCACCCTCTTGAAACATTTTTAATATTTCAATTTTCATGTGTGGTTGTAATTAAAGACCGTTTCTAAATTAATTTCGACTCCTGGGTATTTGTATACCGAATTAGAATCTCACATCTGTAGGGCGTTACAGATGCTGAGTAAAATATTGGGAAATGGATGATTTGATCCTCAATATCGGAATTCATAGCAATTGGTGATATTGGATTAAATCACCTGATTTTGCCTAACGGCAAATATTTGGTTTTGAATAACCGTTGTAATGCACCAATTTTTAAATTGATATCTCTGCCAATTTATTTTATAAAGAGGGGATTTTTAAAATATGTTTTGAATATTTACCTTTATCAGTTGATGATAAGGTAAGATGTATTGAATAACGGTATAAACATACTTACCAAAAATACCGTTCTCAACTTACAACATATGAAGCTTGAGTTAGTGAACTCTTGAGACTTATACATGGTAATGTATGTTGTCCGGTGTCCTTTAGAAAAGGGATTGGTATTCTTACTTCATTCCGTTTTACCTATGAGTTCTCTGGTTTTAGACACGCATTCATTAAAATGCAAAGTCCAAAGATTTTGAGAAGTTCATAGGGTATTAGAATAAAGTAGAACACCCAACGTTGAAAGTATCAATTCTTTGAAGTGATCAAAGTTGTAGATACTTACACTAGGTGTTCCGTCATAGTAATATTGAGAATTCGATTCTCTCTCAGGTTACTCGTCCGCGGGTGCGTTCCATGATGAGTAATGTTGTATGGCCTTTTTCCATTTGGGATATGCACTGGACGCAACTACGTAACATTTGAATGTGGTTCCATCTAAATTAGTGCATAAGATTCTATATAGAATGGTAACATATCTTGAGCTTGTTAAGATACGGAGTTATCCGTTTTTTGTTTAAAAACATAATCCGGATATGCTCAAGGCACGTTTCAGTAATGGCAGTTTGTGGGTTATCCCAAGTATTCACAAGTGTTTTAACTTCTATCATTTTCAAGATCAAAAGTTGATTTGTTCTTGACTCGCCAAAATTTTCGAAAAATGAACTTTGCCAAAGAAATTAATGAGTATGGTAGAGTTGAAGGTGATTCCGGAACCAAAAACGGTTACTGAAAATTTAGTAGAACCTAAGAATTCAATTAGACTCGACAAATCTTAGCCACTCCGCGGATTTTAGTAGGTGACATCAGCCACCCGAGAGACTTCGGTTTTCTCGTAAACGGTGACAGGGAGGTCAACATCATGGTGATGATGGCTCTACTAGTTATCAGCAGGCCATGGGAAGTGATGACTTCCGGATGATAGCTGGATAGATTATAATCCAAGTTGGAATCCACGGACTCCAGCAAATTATGGATTTTAGACTCTGATGGATGCCCCTGAAGAGGTAAAGCCCATTAAGAACAAGTAGAGCTTTCGAGATCAGTACAGGTGAAAAGGTAGTAACCTAATAAGGCTAGACTTGTAGTAAAGGGTTTTCATCAAACACCCGGTGCGGATTCTGATGAAGCTCTTACTTCAGTGTCTACGCTGAAATCCATACGGATATGACTTGCCACTGCTGCTATTCATGACTATGATATCTAACAGGAGAATGACTATAACGTCTTTCTAAATGGGAATTTAAAAGTGCACGTGTATATGAATCTGCCAAAAGATTGTCGTAGTCAGTGGAAGCAGCAGAAGGTGTGCAAGTTGCTTATGTCTATTTATAGACAAAAACGGGCATAGAGGAGATAGATCTATTTTAATGTCACAGTCAGAGTGTTTGACTTCATCAAAACAACAGATGAATCTGGTAAGAAGGATGTAGAGAGTACTGTCTTGGTATTTGGACGACACTCCTGATAGGAAGAGATGTTCCTATGCTACAATCGGTCAAACTATGGTTGTCACAGGTGTTTATCCATATAGAATATGGATAATATATCAAGAATTCTGGTAACTAGATCTAGATTTATGAAGTGTCCCAATCAGGATACTTGGATACCATTCTAAAAGGGTTTAGAATTGACTCCTAACATTGCGGTGTACCCGCATGTGATGAAGTCACCCTCTCTAAAGAAATATCTTCTAGACTGATGAAGATAAAGACTCGCGTGAATGACATTTCAATTTCTCTGGCAATTAGGTCAATCATGCGATATCATGTACCAGACCAGATATTGCTTTTGTACTTGCCGTAGTAAGCGGATATTAATCCAATCCTGAAGAAACAAAGGGAAGCGGTGAAAACATATCAGGATGTTCTTGGAGTATGGTAATGCCAGCCTCCTACAGGAGGCGATTACCAGTTCCATCTTCCAAGGTAAATGGGATGACAAAATAGCTGTCAGAGCTATAAGTTTACCCTCTTCTGAGGGGCAGTATGTTGGAAAGTGTTCTAAGCGGATACTGAGGTAAATATGGCGCAGGATGCTGATTAGATTCAGCGGAGAATGCAGCCCAAGAAATTTGTTGGATAAAGGTGTTCATTTATAAACTTGAGCTCCTAGATTCAAAAGAAGTTCATCAACCACAGTCACATCATCTATCTAGACAAATCTAAGGCAGGTATCGCTCGGTTCGGGGGTTAGTTGATCCCCACAAAGTTGAGAAATAGAAATAAAGTAAGAAATATTGTAGCAGATCCACTCACTGGGGCTATTTCTCGAACACGATTGTTTCTCAAATATGGTTTGCGAAATTGATTGGTAAAGAAATTATGCATTCGATAGCACACAGAGCTGTGAGTATACGATACCGCAAAATTGGTTTTAAGTGCAAGTGAGAGATTGTTGGATATAGTGCCCTTAAGGCAATTAGTGTAATTGCATGAAGGCAATTATTGTAATTGGGGAGAACCTATACGTGTAAAACAATCTTGCTCGAGATAATAGTATGATATCTGGTTTGTCTTTATCATTCATATGTATACGTTTTATTACGTGTCGCTAATACATAATGATGAAGCACATAGGATTCTTACTTGACTACCAGCATTATGATGGTGATCATATACATGGGAGCTGGGTAGTCCATAAGCATGTCCTTAAATGTTCCTAGTCATGAGAGTATCGAGACCGGGCATCGATATTCCGGAATAGACTAGAGTATACGTTTCTAGATCTCGACGAGGGGCGGTGGCCGGTCTCACAAGCCATTAGTGTTTTGGCATCTAAAATTGTATACAGATGCACACAGGAGATAAGTACATCGAACGGACTCGCCGAGAACTTCTAGATGGTATTATACCTATCGTCAGATAGCAATTCTCTGGTGACATGAGTACATGGTAGTCTTTAGACAAGAGATCATCATTTGTCTCATGTGAATTCCTACTGTACTTAGATTACTACATTATCACGGCTCAAAGGAGTCATGCAAACAACTTTTAGTTGGATACAGTCCCGAGCCACATGGAGGCAGTGAGAGATCAGAAGGGATTCGTCTCTCCCGGTATAAGAAGCTGATGTCGCGCTGTTTTCGGCTGGCCATCACCATAAATCTCTGGCCATGATGGATGAGATTTACTGATAAGAGATTAGTAGTTTCTCGATAGATAATCAGCTTGACACCAGCACGACTTATCGGGTTATTAGGGGTCTGACTTTATCCATCTCCTAGACCCAGTATGCGACATTCTTAGACGAAGAGACTGGACTGTATGGAGATTGTCACTTACAGGTTCAGTAGGGTACGAACGGATTTTATTGTCGACCTCCCTTTCGACACATACCTGGGTAGCCGTTCCGTACAGCTAGTACCACTAACGTGCCTGTGGTTATGGATTTATCCAGTAACTCACTGCCAGTGTATTGTCGAGTCTTTCGAGTCCCATAAAGAGGGTTTTCCCAGTTCAGGCGATGTGATGTAGAAGCCGTATATTGATATGTGCATATGTCCGATTAAATACGTGTACTAACTACACGGACTTTAATCGGACATTTGATAATACTAACCGACTTATGATTAAGCCGGATTATTAAATCAAATATTGATTAATAATTTACATATATATTTTGCTATATATATACTGGTATTATGTTCACTATTCATTTTCTCTCTCTTGGCTATTCGTATTTTTATACGGATACACGTATATGTATTCGATACATATACTGGGATTGTATTCCGTATTTATACGAAATACTTCTAGAAAATGACACCTCTTTAGGATTTTCTTTTTGTTAAAAAGAAAAGAAATGATGTGGAAGAGGAGGAATGGTTGAGAGCATGGTTGAGAGAAATGTGCACTATATTTTATTGTAAAATTCATTTGGATAATACTATTTTTGGTATGGCTCATTTCTTTTGATATGGTTTTCATTGTCTCATGCACACTCTCTCCTCTCTTCTCCTCCTCCTTATTCTCTCTTAAGACTTGGCTCTCTTGAGTTGTGAATTTGAAAGTAAATGGTAGGGATAAATCCTTATATCCCTCACACTCTGTTTCTAGCAAGCTTAGAGTGTCAGTTGCTTCCTCAAAGTTCACTTGGAGCGAACCTGGAGCTTGGATCGGTTTTCCTCAGGTGGATCATCTTCGGTAAGGACGATCGTCTCTCAAACTCGTTCTCGACGGCCTACTAAGCTTGAAAGGATCTTCCACGATTGGGTGGACACGCTACAAAGGTTGTAATCTCACATACTAGTAGCTAACTTGTTGGTTTTAGTTTGCTAGTTTAGCGTTTGGAACGATTCTAGGGCTACTGTTTCTTGTGCTCGCATGAAAATTTAAGTTTTATATTCCACCTTCGTTCTCCGCTTCCGCTGTGCAAGCACCAGGAACCCATCACCTACAGGTGAAGATCAGAATTTGGAGGAGGCCGTAGTGCAGGATCAGGTTCAAGAACAGGATGGTGACCATGTTCAACAACCAGATGTACTAGTTTTGAGAAGATCTACACGAGATAGATGGCTACCTGATAAACTTGTTACCGACTTCATATTGTACACAGATTCGGGACAGTCTGAATCCCTTGAAGAAACAACAAGCGACGGTATAAGAAAGCAGTGAGAGCAAGCTATAGACGAAGAGATGGATTCTTTGAAAAAGAACCGTACGTGAAAACTAGTAAAGCTACCAAAGAATCGTAAGGTGTTGGTAAACAGATGGGTGTACAGAATTAAAGATAAGGCTGATGGTGTGAAGCGGTACAAGGCTCGTTTGTTGGTTAAGGGTTACACACAAAAGCAAGGTATTGACTATCAAGAAATATATTCTCTTGTTGTAAAGATGATATCTATTTGGATGATTTTTTGTTTCACGACGGTGGAGAACTTGCATTTAGAGCGGCTGGATATCAAGACTGTATTCCTTTATGGAGACTTGTTGGAGGAGAAGATCTATATGATGCAGCCACCGGAATACGAAATGAAGCGTAAAGAAACTATGGTGTGTAAACTGCGGAAGAGCTTGTAATGTCTCAAGCAAACTCCAAGACAATAGTATCTCAAGTTCGATTAGTTTATGTTGGAGACATAATTTATGCGCTGTGAATCAGATCATTGCGTTTATGTTCAAACTTCTAAGGATGACGACTTTATTATTCTATCATTATACGTTGATTATATGCTACTAGCGGGTCCGAATTTTGAGAAGATTCAAAGTTTGAAGAAGATAATAACTGAAAAATTCTTCATGAAGGATTTAAAAGTGGCAAAGCAAATCTTAGACATGGAGTGCAACAGGGATTTTGTGTG
Organism: Agapanthus africanus; assembly: GCA_030015575.1. Classification (NCBI taxonomy): domain Eukaryota; kingdom Viridiplantae; phylum Streptophyta; class Magnoliopsida; order Asparagales; family Amaryllidaceae; genus Agapanthus; species Agapanthus africanus. The sequence continues at coordinate 167,514,398 of CM057337.1, forward strand.
ATCGTAGCTTTCCGTTAAAATTGAAAAGGAAGTTTTATCGGAGCGCTATTCGGCCTGCCTTATTATATGGTACATAATGCTGGGGTCCTAAGAAGCATCATACACAGAAGATGCACGTAGCGGAGATGCGCATGCTTCGTTAGATGTGTGGTAACACTAGAAAAGATAAGGTGCGAAATGAGGATATTCATACAAAAGTTGGTGTAGCACCTGTGGAGGAGAAGATGCGGGAAAACCAGCTAAGATGGTTTGGTCATGTGCGATGCAGACCTATGGAAGCACCGGTTCGAAGAATAGATACTCTCGATATGGGCAATGGCAAAAGGGCAAAAGGGAGACCGAAGAAAATATGGATGGAGGTGATACGAAACGATATGGTTGCCAAAGAACTCAATGAAAGTATATTGTTCGATAGGAGTGAGTGGAGACGGAGGATTCATGTGCTGGACCCGGCGTGATTCTCATGTTGGTTAATTTAGCCTACCCAATATGCTTGGGATAAAAGGCTCAGTTATCGTTGTTGTTGTAAAGCAAATCTTGGGCATGAAGATCGTAAGAGATAGGAAGCAGCGGAAGCTATGGTTATCGCAAAAGGGCTACATTGAGAAGGTTTTGAATCGGTTCAATATGGATAAGTCAAAACCGGTGAATACACCCTTAGCGAAGCATTTCAAACTCAGCATGGAGTTGTGCCCGACAACTCCCGACAACTCAAGAGCAGAAAGATGAGATGACAAGCGTGCTTTATGCATCTGCGGTAGGGAGTTTGATGTATGTGATGGTGAGTACGAGACCTGATATTGCACATGCAGTGAGAGTTGTTAACATGTATATGCAAAACCCGGATAAAGAGCATTGAAATGCGGTGAAGTTGATGTTGAAGTATCTAAAGGGTACGTCAAATCACTGCTTATGTTTCGGGAGTAACTCTCTGAAGATGCAAAGTTGCGTTGATGTGGATTACTTGGATGATGGAGATTGGGGAAGAACACAACAGGGCGCGTATTCACGGTTGAGGAAACAACGGTAAGTTGGGTCTCTCAACTACAAAAGATGGTGGCATTGTCGACTACGGAGGCGGAGTATGTGGCGATCACGAAAGCCAGCAAGGAGACGATATGGATGCAAGGGTTACTTGAAGAATTGGGCAAGAAGCAATACTTCGACACCTTGTGGAACGACAGCCAAAGTGTGATACATTTGGCGAAGAACACGGTGTATCACTCTCGGTCGAAGCACATCAAAGTGTGGCATCATTGCATTCGCATTGCGGTGGAAGAATGTGAGTTGACATTGCAAAATATTGCGGGAGAAAAGAATCCGGCAGATATGTTCACCAAAGTCGTAGATAGAGACAAGCTGGAGCTCTGTTGCGATTTGGTGAACCTCTATGAAAATCTGATGAGGAGAGAGTGGAGCGGAGTCGTGTAAAGTCCACTAGAGTTGGGAATCAAGGCTTAAGCATCTTTAAGTGGGAGATTGTTAGAAATTATGAAGAATGCATCAGGTCGGACGCCTGCCAAGACAAGGACTGACGTCTGGACATAGCATGTCAGAAACACAGAGCAACGGCAAACGTCTAAAGGCCAGCACGGCAGACGTCTGTAGAAGATCAAGCCCCAACCCGAGACTGAAAGCCAGACGTCTGACCAAGTGTGGTTCAGACGTCTGGTGAAGCAAATGGACCCAACCCGAGACATTAGAACAAACGTCAGGGACACGACAGACGTCTAAACAAAGAAAACAAAGGGATAGAGACGTCTGCCTAAGTGTGGGTCAGACGTCTGTCGACGGAAAATCCGCAGCGAATCTGTTTTGGTAAATTTAGATTTATCTCTCGTTTTTTATAGGATTAAGACTTACCTATAAAAGGGAACCTCTCATATATATTCTATGCTGCCAAAATTAATTAGTAGAATGAGATCATTGTATTAAGAGGATGACGGCTAGAGTTTATAAGATCTAGACAGATTTATGAAAAATCTCCTAGGGTTGCCCGTGCTTATAATTGATTTCAAGGATTCTAATAGACGTTTGCATATTCCGCTCTGCCGAGAACTAACCATACGGTGGGTGAACCTCATTAACAAATCCTCCCTTATTTGCGTTTTGATTTCTTATTTATTCTCACACTTATTAATTTGTCTTTCGTTAATTGCATGGTTGTTGATTATTGCGTGATTGGTTTGTCGCGAGCATTGTTTCGTGGATCAACTTGTTCCCAACGGTTTAGAGAAGCGTGATTATATCAGGGGAGAATGGTAGCTTAGGGACTTCGAGCTGGTATGTGGATCCTTCATGGAAGCATATGAAAAGACTAAAAAGTTTGGCTCATTAGAAAATGGGTTTGATGAAGAATTTTGAACGTTCGTGTCATTAGAAGTTGCTCTTCCAAATCAAATCCATATGATATAGAAGCTAAGCTGCAGGAGAAGGTGGGGGATAACAAGCAAGGTGAAGATCCCAATAGCTGGATGAAGTAGGGTTAAGTTGTCCTCAATCTTCAAACCCGAAGAGTAGGCGCATTTGTGTTCATGATACGAAATTAAAAGAAGAATATTCAAGTGAAGTAGAAGATGAAGAAGCAGTGAGTGAAGGATTGATCAAACGCTTTATGAAGAAATACAAGATATGGCTGGTGGCGCGAAGAGTTTCGTGACATTATACAAACTTGAAGTGGAGAAACGGAAAGAAGAAGCAAACAAAAAAGGCCGTCGACGTATGGTTAAAGAAGTTGTTGAGGGGGAGTGTTGAAGATAAACAACTTAAACATTCTATAGAACATTCTTGAAATAACCACATCAAACTTGTGTGCTATCTAGAAATATTAGAGAAGTTTCTAATTAATAATTAGAAGCTATGGTGCTTCTAGATTGAGCATAAATATCATACAAATGACAATGCTAGGTAGTTGATAGTTTATAGAAAGCTTCGAGAATAAAATCTACAGAATACGATATCTGGAGTTCTCTGAGTAGCTTATAAATAGAGGGCTAGTTCTCATGTAGCAACTAAGCAAGCAAGCACACAAGTGCTAAGTGAGAGAGAGAGAGAGTGCTTAAGTTTGAGCTATAAAGAGTTGTGTATGTAATTGTTGAGTGGCGTTTTGTATTAGTGAAGAAATTTGATGCCTTTGTTCCACTTGCCTATTACTCAACATAGCTTAAGATGGCGAAAATTTAGAAAAGATCTTTCTCTATTTTTATAATTTTTCGATATAAAACTGGAGGCAATCTACATCTACACAAAAGGACAAAATCAATTAGAACACCCAAATTTGCATTAGGGTTGCATCCGAATAATATCCGGATCCGGATTCAAATATTTTTTTCAGATACATATATGTATTTCTCGGATCAGGCCCGATTCAAATGTGGATACGGTTTTAACAAATATATCAGGATACGGATACACATGTATATCTAGATATATGAATTCAGATATAGACATGAATATCCGCAAACAAATATAAGAAAATATATCATTTTAAATTTATTTTTTGGTTAGTAATGCATATTTAAACCGTACATATTTTGCTCATTTTATATGTTGCGCATTTTTAAAAAATACTTTATTATTTCATCATGTTTGTTTGAAAATATGAAAAATAGACCAGTAACATATATATTACATCGGTTAATATATTTAATTATTCATCTAATACTAATTTGCATACATGTTTGTATTTATCAAATATTTTAAGTTCACTTAAATTCATTTTTGAAATGTATCAATTACACACACATTACTTGCTCCACATCCATATTTGTTTTATCTTGAATCTTTTCATACATAATTCAGATTCATATCCATATATAACTTTTTAATATCAGATACGATTCGTATAAATCGTATCTGTATCAGATTTTGTCACATATAGATATGATATCTTGATTACTGAACTGTATTATCAGTATCCGTATTCGTCACTAAAACATGTACAGATATGGTAATGCTCATGTTTGCTCCGTATCTGATCGGGATGCAGCCCTAGTATTATTATAATACCAATGAAATAAAAAAAATATTGAACTTCAGAAATTAATATTGAAATATATATAATTTAAGAGAAACTGAAGCAAAAAACTAAATAGTTAAATAGTAGAGAAGGCAAAGGAAGTTTACAGTTTGTATAAGAGGAGTTCTGGTTGCTCCTGGTGCAATAGAATTGGTTCGAATATTATCCTTTGCCCACTCACATGCCAGGCTCCTTGCAAGCTGATTTATTGCTCCTACAAAGAACAGAAAATAAAATAAAAATGCATTAGGTAAATTTTCCGCATTTTTCACAACAATTCTACTCTGCGAAGAAAACCTAATAATTCAATTTAGGTCAAGAAACCTTAATATCCTACTATGCATCCAAATATGACCAATATAAATCGTTCTTAAAGATTCACTTCCCAAATGACTTTGAACTCTTAAAATCAATGTATATATCTTTAAGGCTTATTTCATGTAAACCACCCCGTGGTTTACCCAATTTGTTCAAAACCACCCTCACTTTTAAACCCGTTACCCCCCGGGAAGTTTTGATCCGTTAATCAGCAACCCCCGCCGTTAGTTTTTTAACGTTTTCATTCAGTTTAAACCATCATGTGACTAAATTTTGTGTTTTTGTTCCGAAATTACCCCTCCTCTCACTATATCTCAGCTTATATAAAAAAAACCTTTTATGAAACCCTGAGATTTCAAGTTTCATTTTAACGTAACTCAAAGTGTGATTTGAGTAAATGTGTTGCTTAACTAGGCGTTAATCTTTATTGATCTCCTCAGATCTCAATTATACATGAGACTATAGATTTGCGTCAATTTAGTTCTAATGATTTTATCAAGAGGCCTTCTCAAATAACTGGCACAGGCGAATACTAAAATCATATGATTCATAAAATCATCACCCACAAATTAACCACTAAAAAGAAAATAAATAATTTTTGAAGCCTACGTTCTTTTCTCTCGATCTAGTCGTGAACGTGATCGTATCCGTCATCAATTCATGAGTCAAGTCTCCCGTGTTCGTCGTCGATGGAGTCGTGTCGGAATTTTGATAAAGTTATGCAAATTTTCATCCGGAATTGAGATAGGGATTTTTCGGGTTTATCACGGCAAGAATATTGAAACAATGGGTTTGAAAAAATCTTTTGGAGAAAGAGGGGGTAATATAGTCATTAAGTTAAAAAAACTAAGGGGGTTGTTGTTTAACAGATCAAAACTACGGGGGTTTTGGTAAACGGTTTAAATGTGGAGGTGGTTTTGGACAAATCGGGTAAACCACATGGTGGTTTCCATGAAATAAGCCTGTCTTTAATTGCATTGGAGATGAATGCTAGGCACAATTTGAACTCTCCAGTATAGATAAAAGCGAGATAAGTTACCTGAGGAAATGAATGAAATCTAAGGTAGTGGTAGAATCCTTTTATGACGGTCAGGAAAAGTTAATTTTCAAAATATATTTTGATTTGATGTCCGTCACTACATGTTGATCTTCATAATCTAAAACCTTGATGCACCACATTTCCTAAGATTACTTTGCCTTTTTTTATCAAAGATCCAGAGGCCAAAGATGTTCTAATACAAGAAAACAGTTAATTTAGCAAACATAATAAATGATCAAAATCTTGTAAATCACAATATGTTTGGTGTACATACATTTTAGACAATGCTGATCAATATAAATTGTTTTCTATATCATCTCATGTTGTAAGGCATATCAACTTGTTTCTGATACCATATCTTGTTGAGTCTTTGAAATTTGTTCATTATATGACTTTTTCTGAAGATCAGTACAAACTATGGTAAGGTATGTGTGCATGCGGGCGCGCACGTGTTGATTATAATAAGGAGGCATAACTCATTATCATTCTGATCTGAACTTCATTGCGGGTATCTGAAAACCCAGGTTCAAATACCACCACACTTGTTTAAAGCGGATTAACTGAAAAGAATAGCATCACGTGCAGAAGCCTAGGTTGCGGCCCATAACAGGGTGTTACCTGTGGGATTCGAACCTCGTCTTAAATTTGAAAATTTGGTGCAATGACAAGGAGTTCTAGATAAAATTGAGAATTAAACTTTCTGTTCACCCCCCAAAAAATTATCCTACGAAGATTTTGTATGTCTTCAAAATACCTTTAGATGCTCCATAGACGGATGAACAATAACTAGCTTCTATCGAGGAAATTGAGGAAAGATGAATAATGCTGCCTCCTCCAGATGCTTTGAGGAGAGGGTGGACGAGTTGGCTCAGATGGAAAGCCGATTCAAAATTGGTAGACATCAAAGTTGAGTAATCTTCATTGGTGAGCTCTAAGGCTGGCTTCAATATGTGTGTTCCTGCATTATTTATCTTGATAGAGTACATCCAGATATGAGCATCTCATAAATAATCATGGGGTCATGCATAGATTAAAAACTACTCTCATTTCACTATGATATTTCTATCAAGCATGAGTACATGACGGAATATTACACATTTTAAATGACTGTGTAAGTAATGATCTTGTGTAGATTGAGATGCATAAAAGAAAAAAAAATCCATGGTAACAAGGCAAGAGAAGTAAACAATTGAAGGTCCATATGACATGATATTGAAGAAGGAGAATATATTAAATTACAAAAAGATTTGTTGATCCCAAAGGGTACATATCCATAATTTACATATATAAATCAACTATTGTCCTACAATAAGCTTTTATGTCAAAGCTTCGGGAATGATGATGATAGAAAATTATATTCAAATTCTCATCGCAAAAGAAAAAGAAGTTTTCAAATGATCCATTATAGGTTCCAAATTTCGCTACATGACTAAGTTTTTTTGCTGGGCAAATGTTTCGACAAGTGGTCATATTCCAAATGAACTCATTCACCCACAGCTGGTCTGCTAGCAATGTGTAATACCTCATCCTCTATTAGTAGAATAATTTTTTCCCGACTTAATTTGCCACAGACATACAACATAAATAAAAACTTAATTAACCAAGTTTATTAGACATCAATCTTAAGGCAAGTGTACTTTAAACAATTTTTGAGGCAAATTTTCATATCATCTACTAAATTAGTTTTAACTTACAAGAATGTTGAGCTTCCCGTTGAATGCGGAAGAGACTTCCTCCATGAGTTTCTCTCTATCGGCTTGAGAGGATACATCACAAACCGACCCACTGGCATTGATGCCTAGATCCTTCCATTCTTGCAAGCATTTGTTTAGCTCTGATTCATTCCTAGAACATGTATGAACAGTTGCTCCGAATCGAACTAACTCTTCTACTATGGAGCGACTATTGCATACCATAAGAGAACAAAAGAAAGTTACTCTCATAATAAAGATAAGGAAAATTAGGGCAATCTACGGAAGATCTGATGCAGTCTTCACAGACTAATCATATAAACATATTCTTTGGGTAGAGTTGTCCATCAATTCTATATAGTAACTTTGTAGCCTCCTCTTTGGCTTTGGAGTTGGGATGCTAAAGGTTGTTCGTGAAGTGAATGTAAATTATGCAAACTGTAGTTCACAAGCGTCCAACTCTACTTAAAAACATATCTTTGATGATTTTAAAGGTGTCTAAACCATGCTTTGAATTCTCGGCTGATCTGATCCGAGATGGCCAATTCCGATCCCTAAGAATGAGCCTCCAAGTTCCGATAGGGATGTTGTATGATAAAAGACTTATTTTAGGTTTATATCATTTGATTAAATGAGCCTCGAAGTTCCTTTTTATCGTTACTTAATTGCAAGGCCAATGACCGGTTGCGCGACTTAGGATAAGTTACTTATGCATTATGATATTCGTAAATTCCACTCATATAGATTGGCTATGTAGTGATTATATAGGTTAGACGATAAGTTGTCGACCGGACGCATAATTCTGAAAATTCATCATAAGCAATAATATAAGCAGAATTTAGGAATGCTATGTTCTTGTATTATATGCGACTTCATTTTGTTCCTTCATTCCCCAAATTTACACCATTGAACTAATTTTTTTTATGGCTTAATTCTAAAAAACTACCAAATGTTTTGGTCTAATTACGAGAAACTACCAAATTCTTCTTAAATACACAAGAAACTACCAAATTCTACTTAAATACACAAGAAACTACCACAGAAGTCAAAACTAAAAAGAACTACCATAAAAAAGGTGCCGTGTCAGAAACTACCACGAAACTTTCAAATTTTGAGAGAATTTGGTAGTTTCTAGTAACTGAGGCAAAGAATTTGGTAGTTTTTTGAAATTAAGCCTTTTTTAAAAAATTGGACACTGTTTTTTAAGTTGCAGCACTTTGGGATGAACAATCTTTGCAGATTTCTACGAAATGCAACCAATTCCCAAACAACACCCAAACAACTACACGGGAAGCATCAAATTAGGAAAGAAAATAGCCACAGATGTACCAAATGCTTGTAAATCTATGCTCAATGACTGTTTTCTAAGTCTAATTCCAATTAATTGAGCTACAATTTAAGATACAAAGCAGTTTGATGAGGAGAATTAAGATAAAAGATAGAAGACAAAGTGTACCCAATCCCTTTGGTGCCTCCTGTGACTAGTGCTGTTGTTCCATTGAGAGACCATCTCTTGCGACCATTCTCACCCATGATGATGATGATGATGTTGGCTACAGCCTCTCCTCACAAGCCCTAATCAGGCCTTTAATTATGAATTTCTTTGCCTTTTTAATTCTGCACGAGCTCCATGAGTTTGCCCACCCGCATTATTATTTTGCTAGGGTTTTGCACGTGTGCATCTCACGTGCGTGTATTTTGAACTGAAGTCTTGGGTAAATAAATTATCCTTCTAGTGCACATGAAAATTTCTAAGAGGAAACGGACTACAGTTATCCTGCAGGCCCAAACTGTAGCGGCCTTTTATATGGATCAGTAAGGTCCGCTAACTATTTTGCAGTTAAGTCTCTAGGCCCCATTGACCTATGTGAGAAGCCACTGCAGTATTGGACATGCAGAGTCACTACAGGTCCCGTTTTCTCAATTTCTAAAGTTATTTATGGTTTTTCTAAATTTAAATTAAATGAACATGGTTGGTGGTGATATTAGAATTGAGAAATTTACGAGTCAAACAAAATAACAAAAAATATAAAGTTATTGGTTTATTGGACCTGGATTTGAATTTTACTCTAAAAGTCCAAGTTTGAGTCCAGCTTTATTTATGAAGTAAAGGTATGATATTTGTAAGGAAAAGCCGAAAAAACTGGGGATTTTTTCTGGTGCTTGGACTTTGGGCCTTTTTTTTATCGACTTTCTCAAATCCTGGATAAGTTTTTTATTTTATCCCATCTCATTATTATTTATGTTTTGATTTGATAAAAGTATATATTGCAAATTCTACCACAAGCCCTAAAAAAGTTTATCTTTTTGATGTCATCTCATTTTCTTTATATTTGAATCCATTAATTATACAGTGCACCCCCCCACCCCGCCCCCACCCCGCCGAACATTAGAAACGGCCTTTCCTCTTGATCTCGTTTTGTTTTTTTTTCAAATTTTTGATTGATCAAGTTATATATTGCAACTTTTTCATAAACTTAAGAAAAAGTCTTGGATTCAAATTTGATTAATTGTATAATATATTGCAACCGGTAAATATTTTAGACCTGGATTTGATTGTTTAAATTATTTATTGCAATGCCCTTTATAGAACTCCCGAAAAGTTTTTTGACTCATATTTGATTGAATGACTTAATCCCTTTCTTGTTCTTTTGCCGCGGGACGCTCCAATTTCTGTACTGGAGCCGGTCTTACGGCTTTCTAACAAAAATGTTTTCTAATCATTAGGGGCGGACCCATAGCCATGGAAAGGGGACACATGGCCCCTCTTAAATTTCAAGAGAAAAAGGTTTAGTGTTGTTTGCAATTGAAGTCCGGTATTTTTGGATATATCTTATGCATATATATTTTTTCAAAAATAATCTATAAGAACAAATAGCTCAAGTGGTAGTACATTTGTTTTTAAAATATCAGGTCATGGTGGGTTCAAATACCACAATACTTATTATGAATTTTGATTTTTATTTAATATTTTTTAACAAGAGAAGCTTAATACCTTATTAAACATTTGAAGAAGTACTGGAAATTTTTTAAATAATAAAACCTTAAAGGTACAAGACTATAAGTATAGATATGTAATATTAAAAAAATTATGAAAATTTATTATTTTCATGATAATTTAAACTTTTGTTGTTCAATTATCAAATTATAATGGGATAAATATACAATATCGTTGAGCATCTTCACAAAACTTTATTATGTATAATTGTCGATGTGTCATCGCCGACTAAATTAATGGGTTGGTCCTTAATCACCATGCTATATCTTACAAGTTTACTGTCATAGTGGGAAAAAATCCATGGGTCTCTTGGGTGCGTGTGTATTGTGTGTTTGTATGTGGTATACGTGGATGTGTATAGGTTGAGGCCTACTGGCCATTACCAAAAAAAAAAAGGAAACTCCATTATCTGTTCTACTTTATTTTCTTCCTGATCTTTTATTATTTTTTTTAAGAAACTGCACATGAAATATCGAGTAGGTATTCTCTTAAACAATTATTTAAAATTTGTTTTTTAATGCTATTTAAATAGTTCCACACTTTTTATCCGTGCTTTTAATTTATTGGACGTTCCTTAATTTTATGTTATGTTGATATGTTCACAATAAAATTTCTTAAGTCAATTATCTAAATCATTTTATTTGATTTTTTTGTTATTGTTTAGAAGTTGCTGGGCATGGATGATAACGATCCTAATTTCTTACAACGTTTTTCTTAAATCTCAATTTTAATTTGAATTAAAATAATAATAGTCTGGCGCATCATCAATCATTAGTCAAAACCAAATCGGAGGCTTGTTTTTTTTATTACATCCCTAACTCTTCCTTCGGTATTAAAATACTGGAGATAAAGATACAACCATCGGATAACTGTACGAGATATATTTTATATCAAATTATTAAATTAAATATATCTCAAATTATTAAATTATATATAGGATTTATAATATACACAATCGTAGTAACCTTTATTGAATTAATCATGAGATAATTAACTAGATATGAGATATTAAGATCTAATAAGTGTTATCCAACAATATGCATATGATAAACATTACAAAAGGAGCATTCATTGTCACCTTAGGAATTGTCTATAATGACGAGATACACGACATAAATTATTGTTGATCCATGTGCATGTATCTTTTGCAAATCTAATAATCGGTAAATTTAGAATGAAAATGGTAAGGTGATGAATAGTGATTCGTCATGTGTCCAGCTACTATAATAATATATACTTAGCATCCTTTAAACTTAAGTATATTTTGATAATTTGAAATAAAATGTTTATACAGTTTTATTGTAGCTATATTTGGACCTAATCTTAATACTATGCATGTCCTTGTGGAGAAACCATTGAAACACGAATGGTGGTCAGTCAATTGAAACTTTCAGATAAAACTAAAACTTAAAACTCAAAACATTTTTTTAGAACTAGAACCTTTTTTATGCGACTCTAGAGCTACAAGAAGTAATTAAGTTACAGCTGAAATATAAAACTATATTAGAACATTATATGACATCATACTTTATTTATTTATAATTTTTTACTCTAAATTAAATGTTTATATTTAGTTAGCATTACAAATAATAGTCTGTTTTAGAAATAAATAAAATATTTTAAAATTTTGAATAAAGGTTGGTACCAATTAAATGAATTTTATTCATTATAAATAGTTTTTCAAGGTTAAACAATATTTAAATTGTTTAATTATGATAATAAGGTATCATTAAACTAACAATACATCAAAGTGAGATGACTATCTCATCATTCCATCGATATATCATAGATATATCGATCTATTTTATTGGGTGTATGGTGTACCGCTATAATTCTTTTTACATGTATATGAAATTATTTTATTTTAACTTATTTGTATGTTAATATATATATATATATATCACTCATAGGGACCAATATTGCTGTACAATCGTAATATCTTTTCGTAATATATAAAGGTGCAAAAGATATATAAAAGTTTTCCTAAGAATGTTTTATTTCATAATTACATCAGGTAGCATAGTATTCTTTTTATTTTGATTAAGCTGGTTTATATAAGAAATTTTGGGTAGTTCACTGGCTTTCATTTTTCTTTTGGGGTATGTGTGTGGGGAAGGGGGAATGGGGGTGCTGGGAGGATAAGATTTATAGTTCTAATTCTTTTATTTTGTTCCATAAATTTCCCTAAGTTTCGGTTTCTGTTCCGGTTCAAGTTCCAAACATGAAGAACACCATATTATTATGTTGTAGTTAAGATATGATTGACTAACATCGACCTCTTAATAACCGCATTATATTTTATTTTGTTTGTTTTAAGTACATTTTAATATCCGAGAAATAGTACTATACTAGCAGTAAGCCTCGTGCGGCAGGTTTTGGAATAATCTATGAAAATGACATTTATTCAAAAAGCAGTAGAAATCCATGATATTTATTTGTGAAAAATAAAATCCATGGTATTTATCTGGAAAATGTTAAAATTTATTTAAGAACGTTAAAATTTAATGTTATTGATTTGTAACGGACAAAACTATGGTATTTATTTAAGAAACGTTGAAATTTATCGATATTTTTTTGTTATAGACAATGTCCACGGTATTTTTCTGAAAATCGTTAAAAGTTTATGGTATTTTTTTGTAACGGATAAAGTTCATAGTATTTGTTTGAAAAAGGGAAAATGTATTGTATTTTAATGAATATCTAGTGTAACCGACTTAAAAAAACTAAAACTTTATGTTACTTATTTGTAAACAGAGAAACACTAGTATAAAGATGGCTTTTCCCCACGGATGATGGGGGCAATTTTATGTTGTCCCTAAGGAGTAATCCGTAGGGACAACTAAAGCCCCTACGGATTAAACCGTATGGGCATATATAAATAAAAATTTGTTAAAAATTAACATATGCAGTTGTTCCTACGATGTCTCAAGTTAAGGCCTTACGGCTATATCTGTGCAGAGTCGGGGATTTAAAAAAAAATAAAAATCAAAACTTTTCCCTCCCCATTCCTACAGTACCCTAATTTCCCCTCAAAATTTCCCTATTCTCGTCGCTTTTGCCTCCTCTCTTGTCGGCTCCGACCTCCTTGTCGGCTCCGACCTCAACGTCTCCTCCAACCCCTTTGTCGCCTCCAACCCCAGACATCTCCTCCGACCTCATCGCCTCCTCCAGCGCCATCGTAGCCTCCTTCCTCGTCGTCACCTTCGACCTCCTACGATCTCCAGTGCCGCCTCCACCGCCTTCTCAATCGATTGTCTTCTCGATCACGCCCTCCTCGTCAACGCCGATCGCCGTCCTCTTCATCAACGTAAAGATCCTTCCCGGCTTTCTCGTCACCGTCGAAATTCTCAACCGGTTAGTTAATTTATTCAATTTAAAATTTTATTTTGCTAAATGGAATTTGGTAGGTAGGGCTTTAATTTGGGGATTTTGGATTGTAGTGGTGGTCGGTGGTAGGCGGCGGCAGCTGTGGTGGTTGTGGTGGCTGTGCTTCAATTTAGGGTTGTTAGGGAATGTGGTGGGCGGTGGCGGCTATGGTGGGCGGTGGGCGGTGGCGGCTGTGGTGGCCGGTGGCGGCTGTGGTGGTGGGGAAAGGGGTCGGGAAGGTCGACGGGGATCGGGTCGGTCGGGTGAGAGGCCGGGAAAAGTAATTTTAGATGAGATTGGTGGTGATGGTGAGGGGAAGAAGAAGAAGAAGAAGATTTATTATGGGTTAGGGTTTGGTTTGGTTATGATTAGGGTTATGGCTAATGGTTAGGGGTAAGTTTAGGATCAGGGTTAGGTTTAGGAAAAAAACAATAGCTAAGGGTAGTTTAGTGAAAAATTTATAGGGGGATAGGGTTGATTAGGTTTAGGGTTAGGGTTTGGGTTAAGATAATTAGGGTTAGAGTTAAGGGTGAAGGTTATTGTTATGCTATTTTAGTGTTAGTGTAAGTGTAAGTATGTGTGTGTGTGTGTGTGTGTGTGTGTGTGTTTGTGATATGTGTGTGTGTTGTAGAGTGTTTTTCGTCATCTTATTGAGATAGGAATACGCGTCGCATGTCAGGCGTATTACAGATTCTCCCTACCTACGGTAAGTCGGGATTTATCGATTGTGAGGATCCAAATCTCCGACAGCCGCGGACTAAACTGCCGTTAATTACCCCTCACTTTTGGAGCGAGAGAATCTCCGATTGACGAGTAAAACTGGTCATGCAAACTAGTCTGCGTATGTTGTGTTTTGGAGGTGTTTTGGATGTATCGGGGGTCTCGCAGAGTTTACAGGGGTCCCGCTCTTTGGATAGTGGGATGAGGGTCAAGAGGGCTAGCAGCCCCTTTGCGGGGTGTGTGGCAGCGCCCCGTTAAAATTTTTTTCTAACAAGGGAAGTATTTTTAGTGTAGAACGTTTGAAAAAAAAGGGTGAAGAGCTTCCTAAGGACGCATGAGATAGCCATCAGGTCATGCGTCCGGTGCGTGGACGCTGAACGCCAGCGGGTCACGCGCTCAGCGTGTGGCCGCTAGGCACCAGCGACCAAAGAGGCTTAGTCCCTAGACTGAGAGTTAAACTCCCGAGATACTCTGGAGTTAAACTCCTAAGAAAAGAAGTATCTTTATTTGGAGTTAAACTTCTAAAAGATCTGGATTTAGAGTTAAACTCCTTTGAGCATTTGGATTTTGGACTTGGAGTTGAACTCCTCAAAGATTAATTTAGAGTTAAACTCCCTAAGGATTTTGATCTTGGATGGTTGATTGATAAAGGTTTTGCGCTTATGCGTTTTGAAAGATAGATCAAAGTTAAGTTAACCGTAATCAAGAACGGTGTCCCTTAGTAGCTAGCCGGTTGAGTACGGGTCGGTCCACAGAGATTTTGTGTATTTTCTAGTTGTTTTAACGAGTCAATTCCAATTGTGGTAGGTTTGATTATCAATAAAAACTAAAGTTGAATTTGATTAGGATTAAGACCTTGCTAGGGTTAGGTTTAGGTTTGTTTGGAAAATTAATTATTCTCACCGCTTTCTATGCCCTAATTAAGAACTTTTAGGTGTTAAGGTAATAGTTAACAAAGAGGATTAGTACGATCGGGAAGAAACTAGGTTTCTTCCTCTTGGTCCTTGTCTGTCCTTTCTTAACTCTTACCCTAACCTCCATGGAAATCATACACAACCGGTTTTTAACTATAGTATCACCGCTACCTCTTAGGATAGGGTGCCGTAGTGAGCGGTGTGTGTATGTATGCATAGAGTCCTACTTTAAAATGTATAACGGGCAAGAAAGGGGTGAGAGATTTTCATCTCTCAAACCGTCCCCAAACCTAACCCTAACAAGTGAGGAACTACTCACTCATTAGGGAATTGATAAACGAGTTCATTTTTTTTAGTTTTAATTTAACAACTACGGCAGATAAGAAATTTATAACTATGGCAGAGAAATAAAATTAGAAATAACTAGGGCAGAAAAGAAACTTACTTTTTTTTTATTTGATGCACTCTTCAACAATTACAGGGAATAAAAATTCTAAACTAGAGAAATAAAAAGAGGCATGCTCCAAAAAGAGCTGTAGGATTCCTATTTATAGATTATAGGAACCCTAGGGTTTACATCTGATCCATATCTAAATTTACAAAACTACCCTGAGAAGCCTGGTCAACGCACTGCCATCCACTGACATTTTGCACCGACACGTGCTTAGCACGGTCGCGGATCCGGGGCCATATGCCTTGTTTGGCCGCGGATCCGCGGCCATATGGTGGGGTCTTTGGCTGGAATCTTCTGGGCTGCTTCCTGTTGCATTTTACTTCTGGTTTCTTCACTTGGTTTCTCAGAATATCTTTCTATTTTCTCCCAGATTTCCACAGTGCAGAATGTTGTGGACTTTCACCGTTTGCTTCGCGTTGAAGTCTTGAATCTTTGTGCTGCCTTCGTACCTTGTGCAATTGAACTGTTCATTGATCTTCATTTGTTCCTTAAACTGTAGGCGATATCATAAAGATTCTTCTTTTTGTTGGTCGTAGTCTCACTTTTGTAGCGTCTTTTCACCATTTACACTGTATTGTTCCGAGAACCTGTAACCTGCAACTATTTAGCAGACATGAATCAAAAGCACCTATTTATTTGCAAAATGAATAAGAATGGGGAATATAATAATGCAAAATTATGATATGAACAAATACCCCCAAACTTATCTTTTGCTCTTCCCGAGCAAAAACTAGTTTATTCCCGAAAAAACCTAATCTCACTTTCGCAGGGAAACGCGATTGCACTGAGCTCGTGCAACAAGCCGTTAAACCTCTAGGTGTCCCTAGTAGAAGGAGTGCTGTCTCCTGAGGGTTTTCAGCGGATGCTACCTATAAAATACGATCAAATTGGCTTATTGACTTTTATTCTTCAATTCGGTTTTTTAGCAAGAAATTCTATTATCTTCAACTCAGAAATTATTAACCCATATTTTTCACGCTTCCTTATCATTTAACTTAAGATTGTATATGTATTCTAAATTTACTTAGCTTTTAGCATTTTTTGAGTTTTCCTTCTAAGGTTCCATCTCAACTTAGGAATTTTTATCATCTTTACTAAAGATATAAGTCCTATTTTTCATTTCTATCTCTCATCCAAACCCCAATCATATACCCCTACGTGTGTGTATGTATCACCTCTACACTTGGAAATTCAATTCAAGCTCTTATACTCTTGTCCATCGTCCAAAGTACTTTTAGTTGGTGAATTTTTAGATGAAATTGCTCACACATCTTTCATGCAACCATTAATACTTCTTGAGTTACTAACGATCGATTACAAAATGTGCTTGCGCATTAAGGCTTAATTCCTCGTCTTGTAATACCTAAGGCTTTAGCAGTGACTCCCAAACCAGTTGGTCTAAGGCACTAGGTGATAAAGCACCCTTACTATATATTTTTTATTTTACGCAGCCTTAAGTAATTACAAAACCAGTGTTCATTTTTTTATATCTCTTTATTCACACTTAGAATTTTATTTTACTTCATACTAAGGACTTTAGATAAGAGCATTTCAAGGTATCCTCTACTATTCCAACTTTCAAGGTTCGTGTTTGTGCAAGTTGTAGGGTATATATTTTCAGAATTTAGACTTAAGCGTAGAGATTATTTTTCAGACTTACACTTTAATAAAAATTTCAATATTCTTCCTTCATTTTGACTTAGCCCAAGAAGTGAACTCAAAATTTACCTATTTCTAAGTAAACTACAAAGACATATATTTTCTACCGTTAAATTTTAAGAAAGATTATTTTTAGGGTTTTTAATTTACTAAGTTTTGGATCTAGTTTTTCCTACCTAGTTAACCGTCTTGTCAAATTTAAGTCAATTATGGCCAAAATTGAATTTTTCAATTTTTATAATTTTAAAACATTTTCAGTTTTTGTTTGATTTTTATATTTTCATATTTTTTATATTTTTTTATTTTTTTAAATTTTTTAATAATTTTTTATAAAGATGCAATGCGGAATTAAACATGCAAAAGAAAAAGACAAAATATATACAAAAATAAAAAAAAGTATGCAATACAAATGATAACTATTTACAACCAGCTTCTCCCCCAAACTTACCAAAAGCAGCGCCCTCACTGCTCGGCTCCATGCCACCCCTTTGAGCGTGAACGGGAACACTCCTCCCTAGCCAGCAGGGTTCGGACCCCCTGCTCTACTTCAGTCAAACGCCGATCATGTTCCCTCATCATCCCCCTCAAATCGTTAACCCCCCTAACAGCTCTTCTCATTAAATTTGCATGTTCCAAGGGGGTGAGTTCTCCCTCGCTCGCGGTCGAGCTGAAGCTAGGTGTTTTGGCGGGCACGTGTTCCGCCGGTTCTGTTCTTGACCAAATATTTGTCAAGTGTGTATAAGACGCAGATACGCCCTCAATGAGAGGTCTGACGAGTATGCCTCCAAGCATGTAAAATTCAAACTCCTCCATGGGGAGGAAATAGCGACACAGTTGTGTCACTAGCATGGGGCAGGGGTAGTTCGCGGCTCTTTTTCCCGCACCAATTGAGTTCAGTAAAACTGTGCACATATCGAATTTAGGGTTCCTAGTCATA
The DNA here is from genome assembly GCA_030015575.1 of Agapanthus africanus. Lineage (NCBI taxonomy): Eukaryota > Viridiplantae > Streptophyta > Magnoliopsida > Asparagales > Amaryllidaceae > Agapanthus > Agapanthus africanus. Next base: position 167,532,512 of record CM057337.1, read on the forward strand.
AGTGTGTGCACGATATGCAGTGATGGAGTGAAAAATATGGTGTTATGGGAACTCCCAAAAATATTGTTTTGTGCCCACCGGCACACTGTTAAAACGTTAGCGAAAAGGGTTCTCGCTTGTATCCCCTTCCGTGGTTCTCTCGAGCAATCACTACCCATTAAGGGCGTGTAATCTTCAAACTGCAGTGGTTGATCATGAACAGGTATCCTAGGGATTAAAGTGACTTCATGTATAAAGTCTCTATCAATTATTATCTCCCTATCACCACACTGTAATTTTATAAAGCCATATTGGGCGAGACAGCCGTCTTCCATGCACTCGTAAAAACGAGTGACTAATTCTGGAAGGACGTAAGCATTTGGGTGATTATATATCAAAAAATTCCAGCCCCTACGTGCTATTTCATTAGCAAAGTAACTCCCATATAACGTGTGTGAAAAGATCTGTGAGAAATCACGCTCAAGCTGCATATTTGGTGCTATCAGATAAGCTACAGATATAAAAAATTAAAAATAGAGAGGAGTTTCAGAGATCAAACCGCCTCTGAGAAAATTAGAGGGAGAAGCTGCAAGAGTGCGGCGGAAGCGCGGCCAAGAGAGGGTTTCTGCGGCGGAAGGGCGGCGTGATGAAGGGATCTCGCTGCAGAAATTGATGCGGCGGCGGCTAGGGATTTTTAGAAGATGAAATTAGGGTTTGTGAGTGTTAGTGTATATGCCCTAGAGGCCATTACTGTATCATACTAGTTTGTATATTACTTAATGGAAGCTTGGGATATTCACCTTGTATATACAATCTTGCTCAAAATAGTAGTATGCTACTGTCACGACCCGCAGGGTACGGAACGTGACTGGCACTTAAGTTTACGAAACGTCTAAAGGCGTCCGTAAAATAAGTAAGCCAAAGCCCAGAAAACAAAACCAATTAAGCAAAAGAGTGAAGAAAACCCAAACATTTGAAAGCAAGCTTATCAAATAAGTCATATAAAACCCCTTTTAAAAACAATACTAATTTTTCCGAAAATTTCGGCAGAGTCTCCTTTGTAAATACTGGCCCCCAAAAATGGGTACAACAAAATATATACATGAATCCACAAAATAGGGCATCCCCAAGCGGGAGCTAGCTCTTCGCCATACGGCGGTCACAAATCCCACGCAATGTAAATGACAACAAGCATAATAAAGCATAAGGAAGCATGAAAAAGTAGCATGTCGGCTCAAGTGAGCTCGACCCCAAATACAGTATAAAATCCACAAACCTCACAGTCTCATCTCTAGGTCAATATACAATAATCTGGTAGAACAGTAGATGGAGTACACTAGATACAAGAATATACAAGAATATACAAGGTGGTACAAAAAATAACATAACCCATCTATGAGCAAATCTCGAGCTCAGGCAAAAGAGGCAAAAGACAAGTGCGCCCGCCGCTACTGAACTGACGGAGCGGACCTGCAAAAGACTGTGGCACAACGGGGGTGAGTTGCCAACTCGTGAGTAATAAATAGCATCTACAAAGGCTATCGTATGCATGCACACAAGCATCCTAGCATCTAAAATACAGGTATGACTGGATGCACTAGCAGGTGTGTATATCATATCAGTGTGCTAATATGTATGCAACATGAAAATCTGAGGTCTCAATAGGTATATATAAGAATCATTTTATCTCTTTTTTTTTTTTTTTTGAAACTCTTTTAGAATGCCAGCATAATGTCAATGAATCGACGAAAATCGGTGTCCAGCAACGACACCCAAAAGCTGTCTCAAATCTCATAAATGTATCTCTGGCCTCAGCCGTCCGGCTGACCCATCTCAAATATCAATATCTCATCATCTAGCGGCCACGGTCGGTATCCTCTGGATATCCGCCGTCCCAAACAGTCACCGGTAGGTAATCCGTCCCCTGCCAGGCTCAACGTCATCACCACATTCCTCTTGCCCCGGGGTACCTTACCGGGCCCACCATGTACCCGTGCCGGTTCCTCCACTCCTCGACACGGATTTCCAAAGCCACAGCAAACTCATGATGGACGACACTTACATCACTAGAAAACCGCAATTTACATGTTTTAAAAATATCATAAGTTTGGAAATTTTGCGGCTTTCCCCCGAAATCCAGCAATATCATAAAATCTCAAGAAATCCTCATAAGTGCATATATCAATGCTAATGAATGCGTATGATATCAAAAATCAAGTTGCGATGTGTGATTAATGTATTAAGCATGAACAATGAATATGATGAAGTACATGCACATGAATAGCAATCCTACGGTTTCATTTTAAGGAAATAGCACAATTTAAGTATCAATTAGTAAAAGGTTTAAATTAAAGGTTATCTAGTGTGGTGGCATGGCAATTACCAGGGTGTGTGTGTAAACATGAATAGTGCTCGTGCTGCATATAAAAACCTGGTAATGGTGCATGTGTCCTACAATTGAGTTTGCGTATATGGGTATAACCTATTGATCTAATTGCAGCAATTATCATGCCAGTATTATTATTCTAATGTCACAAGTGGTTATCCAGTTTACTATTTTATTTTCAGTTTACTAAATCTATCGGGCGACTTGCGCCATCCAAACGATCGTCCCCCCCGTAGATGTTAAATCTACTCACCGGGATTCCTGGCTAGTTGTGTCCAATCACCGCCTTTCCCTTTCGCGCCGCGTCTGACGTCTCCGCGACCGAACCTGGAATTTACATCAATACCAAACATAAGGTTACGTATCAAGAACGACGCAAACCCCAACGAAACTACTAAAGTTCGCTAGCTAGGTACAACGTGCATAAAGTGCGCGGAACACACGCGAAAATCGCAAAAACTGCCAAAAACGCCGATTTGGGTCACCCGGCAAAACTAAAACCCGACTACCCAAAAACCGCACTCACGCATCCTAAAAGTCGTAGGACAAGCCATTACAATCATCAAGATGCCACAATTAATTCATCACATAGCTTTTATAAAAATCTAGTAAGCAGAAATTGCAATTTGATGCAACATCGACAATTTAGCGACAAAGTCAACACCACCCAACACCAACATCCAAACTAACCAAATAGCTAGCCAATACACAATTTCTAAACCATTAACTAAGCTTAAAAACCTAATTTACATAACAAAACCTTCTCTTGATCTTTGTACTTAGCAAACATAAACCAAACTATATATGAAAAACCTTAATTTAACACTATATTTTAGCCTACTAAGCAAATTAACCACTTAGATTAAGGTTAGCAAAACACTAGATAGCAAATTAGGTTTAATCACTTAAATAATGCTTTCAAAAACTTAATCCACTCACTAATCAAGCTTCACAAACCAATACCAACATAAACCCTCTCTTGAAATTTCAAAACAACAATTCCACCCTTCTAAAATTAACTAATTTAGCAAAATTGAAAGCTATATCAACAAGGTAACTATATAGATTAGTCATTAACAACTAGATTAACTATAAAATAACTTAATTAACTATTATGGCTTTCAAACCCTAGTTAGAATTTTCAAACAAAATCTAAGAAAACTAGATTAAACTACACTAATTTAACACTAAACCATAAAACATAAGCACTTAAACAAGGAATTTAACAAGATAGAAATTATACCTCTTGATCAATGGATCAAGCAAGAAAGTTTGCTCCAAAAATGCCTCCTTTCCACATGATTTCAACTATATTAGGCTTGAGAAGAGGTAGCACAAGGATTTTATGTTGAAAAAGAGAAGGATTTGTGGATTTTTATTGAATTTTGTTGCAAATTTTGAAGAAAATGAGAGAGAAAGAGAAGGAAAATAATGGAGGTGGGAAATGGTGCAGGTTTCGGCCAGAATGGAGGGATGGGGGAGGGTGTGGGCAAGTGGGGAAAGTCATGGTCAAGTTTCCAAAGTCAAATGTATCATACATTATCCATTTTAATTAAAATAATACCATAAACTATCAAATTAACTCAAGAAAGAAACCAAGAAGAGAGAGGCCAGAATTTCTGGACTTGGCCAAGGCTTGGGCTGTCCTAGGGCTGAGAAAAAAGATAGAGGGGTTTTACAAAAGAAATTTTATGCAAAAAGGCCCCCTACAACTCAAAAATTGCAAGTTTTAGCCCAAAATTCAATAAATTCGTTTCAATTCATAAAAATTTGTTAAAAATCAAAATAAATTACTAAAAATTCATGTTATCACTAGATTATAATTATCATAATTTTAGAGATTAAAATTAGCCCGGAAAAATTTGTATTTATCGCTTATTTAATGTATTTTCTTACCGGCTTAAAATAATATTAAAAAAATGAAAAATAGGGAAAATTTTTTAAATGACCAAAATTTCATAATTAACTCATTAGTCACTAAAAACAAGTAATTACCTATCCATTTAAGGTATAATTAGCCCTAAACTGCAAAATATCGAGAAAGACGGTTTTCGGAAAAATACCGAATTTTCACCGAATTTCAGGAAAACACCAAAACGACTTTTCAAGACGCTACAATCTTCCCCCCTTAAAGAAATTCGGTCCCCGAATTTAAAAATATAGCTACGCGTACCTTCAAAGAGATGGGGATACTTCTTCCTCATCTCGCCCTCGGTCTCCCAGGTAACCTCCTCGCTGCTTGGGCTACGCCAAAGGACCTTGACGGTTGGTATAACCTTCGACCTCAACTTCTTCACCTGCCGATCCAAGATGGCCACCGGCTGCTCTGCAAAAGAAAGGTCGCGCTCTAGCTGGACTGTCGGGTGCTGAATCGCATGCGAAGGGTCGTGAAGGTACTTGCGGAGCATCGAAACATGGAAGACGGGGTGAACATCGGGAAAGCTGGGAGGAAGAGCCAAACGATATGCAACAGCGCCAACACGCTCGAGGATCTCGAAGGGACCTACGAATCTAGGGCTAAGCTTCCCCTTTCGCCCAAAACGCATCACGCCCTTCATCGGAGAGACTCTCAGAAAAACATGGTCGCCAACTGCGAACTCTAATCTGCGACGGCGTCTGTCTGCATAGGATTTCTGCCTGCTCTGAGCCGTTCTCATCCGGTCTCGGATCAACTGTATCTTCGCTGTCGTCTCCTCAACAAGCTGCGGCCCCAAAATGCTGCTCTTGCTGAGCTCTGTCCAACAAACGGGCGATCTGCATCTCCTCCCATACAATGCCTCGAAAGGTGCCATCTGAATAGTATCCTGGAAGCTGTTGTTGTAGGAGAACTCCACTAGAGGTAAATGACGATCCCAGCTACCACCAAAGTCTAAAACGCACGCTCTGAGCATGTCCTCGAGAGTCTGAATGGTCCGCTCTGACTGTCCATCTGTCTGCGGATGAAACGCTGTGCTGAAGCTCAATCGAGTGCCCAAAGCCTCCTGAAGTCTCTGCCAAAGTCGGCTGGTGAACTGAGTGCCTCGATCTGACACGATACAAGTCGGTACGCCGTGTAGTCGCACGATCTCGTCAATATAGAGCTGAGCATACTGAGCGAAGCTGAAAGTCGTCTTCACTGGAAGGAAGTGAGCCGCTTTCGTCAATCTATCCACGATCACCCAGATGGAGTCGTACCCTCGACTGGTCCTGGGTAGACCCACAACGAAGTCCATCGAAATCTGCTCCCATTTCCACTCCGGAATGGGTAACGGCTGTAGCTCTCCTGCGGGCCTCTGGTGCTCGGCCTTGACTTGCTGACAAGTCAGGCATCTCGAAACGAACTCCGCAATGTCCCTCTTCATCCCGTCCCACCAGTAGGTCTCTCTCATATCATGGTACATCTTGGTGGAACCGGGGTGGACACTATACACTGATCGGTGTGCCTCCTCAAGAATGTCGCGCCGCAATCCATCAGCATCTGGTACGCACAGTCTAGATCCATATCGTAAAATCCCCTGATCGTCAATCACGAACTCGGAAAATCTGCCCTGTCCCATCTGTGCCATGATCTCTGAGCAACGGTCGTCACTGCGCTGTGCCTCATATATACGGTCAAGCAACTGTGGGCGTGCACGAACATGCGCGAGCTGTCCCCCTGTCTGAGTGAACTCGAACTCCACTCGGCTGTCGCATAACATCTGCCAATCTGCTGACGACTGCCTCTGCACTGCGCGCAAAAAGGATAGACTACCCCCGGGCCTCCTACTCAACGCATCTGCCACCACATTTGCCTTGCCGGGGTGATATAAGATCTCGCAGTCGTAGTCTTTCACCAACTCCATCCAACGACGCTGTCTGAGGTTCAGGTCTCGCTGCTGAAATATGTACTTTAAGCTCTTGTGATCGGTGAATATCTGACATGACTCGCCGTAAAGGTAATGTCGCCAAATCTTCAGTGCAAAGACCACTGCAGCCATCTCCAAATCATGAGTGGGGTAGTTCTGTTCATGCTTCTTCAACTGCCGAGAAGCATAAGCGATCACCCGGCCATGCTGCATCAAAACGCATCCTAATCCCACTCGCGAAGCATCACAGTAGACAACAAATCCGCCTGATCCCGAAGGTAAAGATAATACCGGCGCCGTAGTCAAACATGTCCGCAGCTGCTGAAAACTGCGCTCGCACTCCTCCGTCCAGACGAAAGGAACTCCCTTCCGGGTCAAACCGGTCAACGGTGCAGCTATACGGGAGAAGTCCTGAACAAAACGCCTGTAGTAGCCCGCCAAGCCTAGAAAACTACGGATCTCAGTAACCGATGTAGGTCGGGGCCACTGCTGAACAACCTCAATCTTCTTCGGGTCCACACAAATGCCGTCTCTCGTAACCACGTGACCCAAGAATCCGACGCTGTCCAGCCAGAAAGCACACTTGGAGAACTTCGCGAACAGCTGGTGCTCCCTCAGAGTCTGTAACGTAATCCGCAAGTGCTGCTCGTGCTCCTCTCTGCTCCGGGAGTACACCAAGATATCGTCGATAAACACGATGATGAACAAGTCAAGATACGGCCTGAATGTACGGTTCATCAAATCCATGAATGCTGCTGGGGCGTTGGTGAGTCCGAACGACATCACCAAAAACTCGTAGTGGCCATAGCGTGTACGGAAAGCTGTCCTCGGTATATCCTCCTGTCGAACTCGCAGCTGATGGTATCCTGATCGCAAGTCGATCCTCGAAAAATACCCCGCACCCTGAAGCTGGTCGAACAAATCATCAATGCGCGGCAACGGATATCTGTTCCGAACGGTAACTTTGTTCAGCTGGCGGTAGTCGATACATAAGCGCAAACTTCCATCCTTCTTCTTGACAAACAGGACCGGAGCACCCCACGGAGAAACACTCGGTCGAATAAGCCCCTTATCCAACAAATCCTGCAACTGCTCCTTCAGCTCTCGAAGCTCTGCCGGGGCCATCCGATAAGGCGGTATAGAAATAGGCCCCGAACCGGGAATCAAATCAATGCAGAACTCAACATCGCGCTCAGGCGGTAGCCCAGGTAGCTCATCAGGGAAGACATCAGGGAACTCACAAACTATCGGGACCCGGTCCAACGGAACCTCTGCAGCTCGAGTATCACAAACAAACGCTAAGAATCCCTGACATCCCTTCCGCAAGAGCTGACCAGCGCGAAGAGACGAAATTAAGCTGGGAAGGGCGACACTACGGTCTCCCTGAATAACAAGGACTGGCTCTCCCGGAAAGCTAAATCTGACTGCCTTCTCACGGCAGTCCACCGAAGCATAACAAGTGGCTAGCCAATCCATACCCAGAAGCACATCAAAGTCCAACATATCGAGGAGTATCAAATCAACTGATGAATCCCTCTCCCCGATACGAACGGAACACAAACGAAATACAAACCGAGCGACAAACGACTCACCTACCGGAGTAACAACAACAAGCGGCTGATCTAACGACGACGACTCACGGCCCAACATCGGTGCAAAGTGTGTAGAGACGTACGAATGTGTAGAACCTGGGTCGAATAATACCCGTGCGTCGAAAGAACAAACTGGCAAGGTACCTGTCACGACGGCATTGGATGCCTGCGCATCCTGCGGTGTCAAAGCAAAAACTCGGGCCTGTCCTCCACCGATAGCGGGCTGACCTCGACCTCGGCCTCTGCCTCCTCGTCCTCTCTGAACAGGACCGCCACGTCCTCGGCCTCTCGGTGCACCTAACTGGCGTGGAGCATCGCCTGGGGTAGGAAGTAGGGCTCTCTGAGGAGGGGGTGGTGATGGTGGTAGGGTCACGTGCGGAACTGTCGCTGCTCCCTGTCGTCTCACCGGGCAGTCTCTGACAAGATGGTGCAAACTCCCGCACCCAAAACATCCTGGCGACGGCTGCTGCCCCTGGGAATAAGAACCATATAACTGTCCCCGTCCAAATCCTCTGCCAGGCCTATCTCTCGGAAAGAATCTAGCGCGCTGCCTCTGAGGCGGTACATCGGTGCGCATCCTCTTCGGCCCAGAAACGGCCGGAGTCTGTGATATGCGTGCCTCCATCCGTAATGCCGTATCCCTAGCCGCTGAATAAGTGTCGTAGTGCTGGGCGCCAATGGCAAGGTATAGCTGGGCATCAAGTCCCTGTACGAACCTCTTCACCATCTTCTCCTCGGTATCCACCAAATACTGAGCATATCGGGACAACTGTGTAAACTGGATATCATACTCAGACACCGTCATCCCAGGTGTCTTGACTAAGGCCTCGAAACTGCGAGCTCTGGCGTCACGAACGCTCTCTGGAAGGAAACGGGCTAGAAAGACCGCTGTAAACTCGGCCCAAGTCATAGGCGGTAGATCTGCAGCTCGACCTCTCAAGACTGACTCCCACCATGTCTGCGCGAGACCCTCTAGTCGGAAACTCGCAAGCTCTACCCATCGATCATCCGAACATCTCAGTGAACGGCAGATCCTGGCTAAACTGTCAAGGAACGTCTGTGGGTCCTCCGCTGCCTCGGTGCCGGTGAATACTGGAGGTCTCAGCCTCATGAAGTCCTGTAGTGAAACCGGAATGGACACAATGGTAGTAGTAGGAGCAGGTATCATGGTCGTCTGTGATGTAGTAGGTACGTCATCCTGCCTCGGTGTACGACTGGCTGCAACTAGGGATCCTACCATCTGACGCAGCTCCTGCATGCCTCCCATCATCTGTCGCAACTCCTCCATACCCGTCTCGAGCCTATCCATACGGCCTGGGGAAAGTGGATCGGTCTGTCCCTGCGGCGTAGGCATACCACCCTGCTCAGTCCTAGCCTCGGACGAGCCAGCTCGAATCTCGTCTCTGGCGGCAGCCCTTTGTGCCCTCGTAGCCTTCGGCGGCATAGTGGCTGTTACAGGAAAACGGATAGTAAGAACAGTGCAATAGGATCATAGGATACACGGAATTGAAGAAGGAATTTTCCAAGCAAGTATATCCTAAAGTCACTTAGGCGGAGTACCGTATCGTAAGTATGCCGCGGACATACGCACGCTACGTTACCCTGCTTAAGTCACTTACTCCATCTACCAAGGGTCATCCTACACTCACAAAGGTAAAACCTATCGCTCTGATACCAACTTTGTCACGACCCGCAGGGTACGGAACGTGACTGGCACTTAAGTTTACGAAACGTCTAAAGGCGTCCGTAAAATAAGTAAGCCAAAGCCCAGAAAACAAAACCAATTAAGCAAAAGAGTGAAGAAAACCCAAACATTTGAAAGCAAGCTTATCAAATAAGTCATATAAAACCCCTTTTAAAAACAATACTAATTTTTCCGAAAATTTCGGCAGAGTCTCCTTTGTAAATACTGGCCCCCAAAAATGGGTACAACAAAATATATACATGAATCCACAAAATAGGGCATCCCCAAGCGGGAGCTAGCTCTTCGCCATACGGCGGTCACAAATCCCACGCAATGTAAATGACAACAAGCATAATAAAGCATAAGGAAGCATGAAAAAGTAGCATGTCGGCTCAAGTGAGCTCGACCCCAAATACAGTATAAAATCCACAAACCTCACAGTCTCATCTCTAGGTCAATATACAATAATCTGGTAGAACAGTAGATGGAGTACACTAGATACAAGAATATACAAGAATATACAAGGTGGTACAAAAAATAACATAACCCACCTATGAGCAAATCTCGAGCTCAGGCAAAAGAGGCAAAAGACAAGTGCGCCCGCCGCTACTGAACTGACGGAGCGGACCTGCAAAAGACTGTGGCACAACGGGGGTGAGTTGCCAACTCGTGAGTAATAAATAGCATCTACAAAGGCTATCGTATGCATGCACACAAGCATCCTAGCATCTAAAATACAGGTATGACTGGATGCACTAGCAGGTGTGTATATCATATCAGTGTGCTAATATGTATGCAACATGAAAATCTGAGGTCTCAATAGGTATATATAAGAATCATTTTATCTCTTTTTTTTTTTTTGAAACTCTTTTAGAATGCCAGCATAATGTCAATGAATCGACGAAAATCGGTGTCCAGCAACGACACCCAAAAGCTGTCTCAAATCTCATAAATGTATCTCTGGCCTCAGCCGTCCGGCTGACCCATCTCAAATATCAATATCTCATCATCTAGCGGCCACGGTCGGTATCCTCTGGATATCCGCCGTCCCAAACAGTCACCGGTAGGTAATCCGTCCCCTGCCAGGCTCAACGTCATCACCACATTCCTCTTGCCCCGGGGTACCTTACCGGGCCCACCATGTACCCGTGCCGGTTCCTCCACTCCTCGACACGGATTTCCAAAGCCACAGCAAACTCATGGTGGACGACACTTACATCACTAGAAAACCGCAATTTACATGTTTTAAAAATATCATAAGTTTGGAAATTTTGCGGCTTTCCCCCGAAATCCAGCAATATCATAAAATCTCAAGAAATCCTCATAAGTGCATATATCAATGCTAATGAATGCGTATGATATCAAAAATCAAGTTGCGATGTGTGATTAATGTATTAAGCATGAACAATGAATATGATGAAGTACATGCACATGAATAGCAATCCTACGGTTTCATTTTAAGGAAATAGCACAATTTAAGTATCAATTAGTAAAAGGTTTAAATTAAAGGTTATCTAGTGTGGTGGCATGGCAATTACCAGGGTGTGTGTGTAAACATGAATAGTGCTCGTGCTGCATATAAAAACCTGGTAATGGTGCATGTGTCCTACAATTGAGTTTGCGTATATGGGTATAACCTATTGATCTAATTGCAGCAATTATCATGCCAGTATTATTATTCTAATGTCACAAGTGGTTATCCAGTTTACTATTTTATTTTCAGTTTACTAAATCTATCGGGCGACTTGCGCCATCCAAACGATCGTCCCCCCCGTAGATGTTAAATCTACTCACCGGGATTCCTGGCTAGTTGTGTCCAATCACCGCCTTTCCCTTTCGCGCCGCGTCTGACGTCTCCGCGACCGAACCTGGAATTTACATCAATACCAAACATAAGGTTACGTATCAAGAACGACGCAAACCCCAACGAAACTACTAAAGTTCGCTAGCTAGGTACAACGTGCACAAAGTGCGCGGAACACACGCGAAAATCGCAAAAACTGCCAAAAACGCCGATTTGGGTCACCCGGCAAAACTAAAACCCGACTACCCAAAAACCGCACTCACGCATCCTAAAAGTCGTAGGACAAGCCATTACAATCATCAAGATGCCACAATTAATTCATCACATAGCTTTTATAAAAATCTAGTAAGCAGAAATTGCAATTTGATGCAACATCGACAATTTAGCGACAAAGTCAACACCACCCAACACCAACATCCAAACTAACCAAATAGCTAGCCAATACACAATTTCTAAACCATTAACTAAGCTTAAAAACCTAATTTACATAACAAAACCTTCTCTTGATCTTTGTACTTAGCAAACATAAACCAAACTATATATGAAAAACCTTAATTTAACACTATATTTTAGCCTACTAAGCAAATTAACCACTTAGATTAAGGTTAGCAAAACACTAGATAGCAAATTAGGTTTAATCACTTAAATAATGCTTTCAAAAACTTAATCCACTCACTAATCAAGCTTCACAAACCAATACCAACATAAACCCTCTCTTGAAATTTCAAAACAACAATTCCACCCTTCTAAAATTAACTAATTTAGCAAAATTGAAAGCTATATCAACAAGGTAACTATATAGATTAGTCATTAACAACTAGATTAACTATAAAATAACTTAATTAACTATTATGGCTTTCAAACCCTAGTTAGAATTTTCAAACAAAATCTAAGAAAACTAGATTAAACTACACTAATTTAACACTAAACCATAAAACATAAGCACTTAAACAAGGAATTTAACAAGATAGAAATTATACCTCTTGATCAATGGATCAAGCAAGAAAGTTTGCTCCAAAAATGCCTCCTTTCCACATGATTTCAACTATATTAGGCTTGAGAAGAGGTAGCACAAGGATTTTATGTTGAAAAAGAGAAGGATTTGTGGATTTTTATTGAATTTTGTTGCAAATTTTGAAGAAAATGAGAGAGAAAGAGAAGGAAAATAATGGAGGTGGGAAATGGTGCAGGTTTCGGCCAGAATGGAGGGATGGGGGAGGGTGTGGGCAAGTGGGGAAAGTCATGGTCAAGTTTCCAAAGTCAAATGTATCATACATTATCCATTTTAATTAAAATAATACCATAAACTATCAAATTAACTCAAGAAAGAAACCAAGAAGAGAGAGGCCAGAATTTCTGGACTTGGCCAAGGATTGGGCTGTCCTAGGGCTGAGAAAAAAGATAGAGGGGTTTTACAAAAGAAATTTTATGCAAAAAGGCCCCCTACAACTCAAAAATTGCAAGTTTTAGCCCAAAATTCAATAAATTCGTTTCAATTCATAAAAATTTGTTAAAAATCAAAATAAATTACTAAAAATTTATGTTATCACTAGATTATAATTATCATAATTTTAGAGATTAAAATTAGCCCGGAAAAATTTGTATTTATCGCTTATTTAATGTATTTTCTTACCGGCTTAAAATAATATTAAAAAAATGAAAAATAGGGAAAAATTTTTAAATGACCAAAATTTCATAATTAACTCATTAGTCACTAAAAACAAGTAATTACCTATCCATTTAAGGTATAATTAGCCCTAAACTGCAAAATATCGAGAAAGACGGTTTTCGGAAAAATACCGAATTTTCACCGAATTTCAGGAAAACACCAAAACGACTTTTCAAGACGCTACAATCTTCCCCCCTTAAAGAAATTCGGTCCCCGAATTTAAAAATATAGCTACGCGTACCTTCAAAGAGATGGGGATACTTCTTCCTCATCTCGCCCTCGGTCTCCCAGGTAACCTCCTCGCTGCTTGGGCTACGCCAAAGGACCTTGACGGTTGGTATAACCTTCGACCTCAACTTCTTCACCTGCCGATCCAAGATGGCCACCGGCTGCTCTGCAAAAGAAAGGTCGCGCTCTAGCTGGACTGTCGGGTGCTGAATCGCATGCGAAGGGTCGTGAAGGTACTTGCGGAGCATCGAAACATGGAAGACGGGGTGAACATCGGGAAAGCTGGGAGGAAGAGCCAAACGATATGCAACAGCGCCAACACGCTCGAGGATCTCGAAGGGACCTACGAATCTAGGGCTAAGCTTCCCCTTTCGCCCAAAACGCATCACGCCCTTCATCGGAGAGACTCTCAGAAAAACATGGTCGCCAACTGCGAACTCTAATCTGCGACGGCGTCTGTCTGCATAGGATTTCTGCCTGCTCTGAGCCGTTCTCATCCGGTCTCGGATCAACTGTATCTTCGCTGTCGTCTCCTCAACAAGCTGCGGCCCCAAAATGCTGCTCTTGCTGAGCTCTGTCCAACAAACGGGCGATCTGCATCTCCTCCCATACAATGCCTCGAAAGGTGCCATCTGAATAGTATCCTGGAAGCTGTTGTTGTAGGAGAACTCCACTAGAGGTAAATGACGATCCCAGCTACCACCAAAGTCTAAAACGCACGCTCTGAGCATGTCCTCGAGAGTCTGAATGGTCCGCTCTGACTGTCCATCTGTCTGCGGATGAAACGCTGTGCTGAAGCTCAATCGAGTGCCCAAAGCCTCCTGAAGTCTCTGCCAAAGTCGGCTGGTGAACTGAGTGCCTCGATCTGACACGATACAAGTCGGTACGCCGTGTAGTCGCACGATCTCGTCAATATAGAGCTGAGCATACTGAGCGAAGCTGAAAGTCGTCTTCACTGGAAGGAAGTGAGCCGCTTTCGTCAATCTATCCACGATCACCCAGATGGAGTCGTACCCTCGACTGGTCCTGGGTAGACCCACAACGAAGTCCATCGAAATCTGCTCCCATTTCCACTCCGGAATGGGTAACGGCTGTAGCTCTCCTGCGGGCCTCTGGTGCTCGGCCTTGACTTGCTGACAAGTCAGGCATCTCGAAACGAACTCCGCAATGTCCCTCTTCATCCCGTCCCACCAGTAGGTCTCTCTCATATCATGGTACATCTTGGTGGAACCGGGGTGGACACTATACACTGATCGGTGTGCCTCCTCAAGAATGTCGCGCCGCAATCCATCAGCATCTGGTACGCACAGTCTAGATCCATATCGTAAAATCCCTGATCGTCAATCACGAACTCGGAAAATCTGCCCTGTCCCATCTGTGCCATGATCTCTGAGCAACGGTCGTCACTGCGCTGTGCCTCATATATACGGTCAAGCAACTGTGGGCGTGCACGAACATGCGCGAGCTGTCCCCCTGTCTGAGTGAACTCGAACTCCACTCGGCTGTCGCATAACATCTGCCAATCTGCTGACGACTGCCTCTGCACTGCGCGCAAAAAGGATAGACTACCCCCGGGCCTCCTACTCAACGCATCTGCCACCACATTTGCCTTGCCGGGGTGATATAAGATCTCGCAGTCGTAGTCTTTCACCAACTCCATCCAACGACGCTGTCTGAGGTTCAGGTCTCGCTGCTGAAATATGTACTTTAAGCTCTTGTGATCGGTGAATATCTGACATGACTCGCCGTAAAGGTAATGTCGCCAAATCTTCAGTGCAAAGACCACTGCAGCCATCTCCAAATCATGAGTGGGGTAGTTCTGTTCATGCTTCTTCAACTGCCGAGAAGCATAAGCGATCACCCGGCCATGCTGCATCAAAACGCATCCTAATCCCACTCGCGAAGCATCACAGTAGACAACAAATCCGCCTGATCCCGAAGGTAAAGATAATACCGGCGCCGTAGTCAAACATGTCCGCAGCTGCTGAAAACTGCGCTCGCACTCCTCCGTCCAGACGAAAGGAACTCCCTTCCGGGTCAAACCGGTCAACGGTGCAGCTATACGGGAGAAGTCCTGAACAAAACGCCTGTAGTAGCCCGCCAAGCCTAGAAAACTACGGATCTCAGTAACCGATGTAGGTCGGGGCCACTGCTGAACAACCTCAATCTTCTTCGGGTCCACACAAATGCCGTCTCTCGTAACCACGTGACCCAAGAATCCGACGCTGTCCAGCCAGAAAGCACACTTGGAGAACTTCGCGAACAGCTGGTGCTCCCTCAGAGTCTGTAACGTAATCCGCAAGTGCTGCTCGTGCTCCTCTCTGCTCCGGGAGTACACCAAGATATCGTCGATAAACACGATGATGAACAAGTCAAGATACGGCCTGAATGTACGGTTCATCAAATCCATGAATGCTGCTGGGGCGTTGGTGAGTCCGAACGACATCACCAAAAACTCGTAGTGGCCATAGCGTGTACGGAAAGCTGTCCTCGGTATATCCTCCTGTCGAACTCGCAGCTGATGGTATCCTGATCGCAAGTCGATCCTCGAAAAATACCCCGCACCCTGAAGCTGGTCGAACAAATCATCAATGCGCGGCAACGGATATCTGTTCCGAACGGTAACTTTGTTCAGCTGGCGGTAGTCGATACATAAGCGCAAACTTCCATCCTTCTTCTTGACAAACAGGACCGGAGCACCCCACGGAGAAACACTCGGTCGAATAAGCCCCTTATCCAACAAATCCTGCAACTGCTCCTTCAGCTCTCGAAGCTCTGCCGGGGCCATCCGATAAGGCGGTATAGAAATAGGCCCCGAACCGGGAATCAAATCAATGCAGAACTCAACATCGCGCTCAGGCGGTAGCCCAGGTAGCTCATCAGGGAAGACATCAGGGAACTCACAAACTATCGGGACCCGGTCCAACGGAACCTCTGCAGCTCGAGTATCACAAACAAACGCTAAGAATCCCTGACATCCCTTCCGCAAGAGCTGACCAGCGCGAAGAGACGAAATTAAGCTGGGAAGGGCGACACTACGGTCTCCCTGAATAACAAGGACTGGCTCTCCCGGAAAGCTAAATCTGACTGCCTTCTCACGGCAGTCCACCGAAGCATAACAAGTGGCTAGCCAATCCATGCCCAGAAGCACATCAAAGTCCAACATATCGAGGAGTATCAAATCAACTGATGAATCCCTCTCCCCGATACGAACGGAACACAAACGAAATACAAACCGAGCGACAAACGACTCACCTACCGGAGTAACAACAACAAGCGGCTGATCTAACGACGACGACTCACGGCCCAACATCGGTGCAAAGTGTGTAGAGACGTACGAATGTGTAGAACCTGGGTCGAATAATACCCGTGCGTCGAAAGAACAAACTGGCAAGGTACCTGTCACGACGGCATTGGATGCCTGCGCATCCTGCGGTGTCAAAGCAAAAACTCGGGCCTGTCCTCCACCGATAGCGGGCTGACCTCGACCTCGGCCTCTGCCTCCTCGTCCTCTCTGAACAGGACCGCCACGTCCTCGGCCTCTCGGTGCACCTAACTGGCGTGGAGCATCGCCTGGGGTAGGAAGTAGGGCTCTCTGAGGAGGGGGTGGTGATGGTGGTAGGGTCACGTGCGGAACTGTCGCTGCTCCCTGTCGTCTCACCGGGCAGTCTCTGACAAGATGGTGCAAACTCCCGCACCCAAAACATCCTGGCGACGGCTGCTGCCCCTGGGAATAAGAACCATATAACTGTCCCCGTCCAAATCCTCTGCCAGGCCTATCTCTCGGAAAGAATCTAGCGCGCTGCCTCTGAGGCGGTACATCGGTGCGCATCCTCTTCGGCCCAGAAACGGCCGGAGTCTGTGATATGCGTGCCTCCATCCGTAATGCCGTATCCCTAGCCGCTGAATAAGTGTCGTAGTGCTGGGCGCCAATGGCAAGGTATAGCTGGGCATCAAGTCCCTGTACGAACCTCTTCACCATCTTCTCCTCGGTATCCACCAAATACTGAGCATATCGGGACAACTGTGTAAACTGGATATCATACTCAGACACCGTCATCCCAGGTGTCTTGACTAAGGCCTCGAAACTGCGAGCTCTGGCGTCACGAACGCTCTCTGGAAGGAAACGGGCTAGAAAGACCGCTGTAAACTCGGCCCAAGTCATAGGCGGTAGATCTGCAGCTCGACCTCTCAAGACTGACTCCCACCATGTCTGCGCGAGACCCTCTAGTCGGAAACTCGCAAGCTCTACCCATCGATCATCCGAACATCTCAGTGAACGGCAGATCCTGGCTAAACTGTCAAGGAACGTCTGTGGGTCCTCCGCTGCCTCGGTGCCGGTGAATACTGGAGGTCTCAGCCTCATGAAGTCCTGTAGTGAAACCGGAATGGACACAATGGTAGTAGTAGGAGCAGGTATCATGGTCGTCTGTGATGTAGTAGGTACGTCATCCTGCCTCGGTGTACGACTGGCTGCAACTAGGGATCCTACCATCTGACGCAGCTCCTGCATGCCTCCCATCATCTGTCGCAACTCCTCCATACCCGTCTCGAGCCTATCCATACGGCCTGGGGAAAGTGGATCGGTCTGTCCCTGCGGCGTAGGCATACCACCCTGCTCAGTCCTAGCCTCGGATGAGCCAGCTCGAATCTCGTCTCTGGCGGCAGCCCTTTGTGCCCTCGTAGCCTTCGGCGGCATAGTGGCTGTTACAGGAAAACGGATAGTAAGAACAGTGCAATAGGATCATAGGATACACGGAATTGAAGAAGGAATTTTCCAAGCAAGTATATCCTAAAGTCACTTAGGCGGAGTACCGTATCGTAAGTATGCCGCGGACATACGCACGCTACGTTACCCTGCTTAAGTCACTTACTCCATCTACCAAGGGTCATCCTACACTCACAAAGGTAAAACCTATCGCTCTGATACCAACTTTGTCACGACCCGCAGGGTACGGAACGTGACTGGCACTTAAGTTTACGAAACGTCTAAAGGCGTCCGTAAAATAAGTAAGCCAAAGCCCAGAAAACAAAACCAATTAAGCAAAAGAGTGAAGAAAACCCAAACATTTGAAAGCAAGCTTATCAAATAAGTCATATAAAACCCCTTTTAAAAACAATACTAATTTTTCCGAAAATTTCGGCAGAGTCTCCTTTGTAAATACTGGCCCCCAAAAATGGGTACAACAAAATATATACATGAATCCACAAAATAGGGCATCCCCAAGCGGGAGCTAGCTCTTCGCCATACGGCGGTCACAAATCCCACGCAATGTAAATGACAACAAGCATAATAAAGCATA
This sequence comes from Agapanthus africanus, assembly GCA_030015575.1. Taxonomy (NCBI): domain Eukaryota; kingdom Viridiplantae; phylum Streptophyta; class Magnoliopsida; order Asparagales; family Amaryllidaceae; genus Agapanthus; species Agapanthus africanus. The sequence continues at coordinate 167,550,981 of CM057337.1, forward strand.
AGGAAGCATGAAAAAGTAGCATGTCGGCTCAAGTGAGCTCGACCCCAAATACAGTATAAAATCCACAAACCTCACAGTCTCATCTCTAGGTCAATATACAATAATCTGGTAGAACAGTAGATGGAGTACACTAGATACAAGAATATACAAGAATATACAAGGTGGTACAAAAAATAACATAACCCACCTATGAGCAAATCTCGAGCTCAGGCAAAAGAGGCAAAAGACAAGTGCGCCCGCCGCTACTGAACTGACGGAGCGGACCTGCAAAAGACTGTGGCACAACGGGGGTGAGTTGCCAACTCGTGAGTAATAAATAGCATCTACAAAGGCTATCGTATGCATGCACACAAGCATCCTAGCATCTAAAATACAGGTATGACTGGATGCACTAGCAGGTGTGTATATCATATCAGTGTGCTAATATGTATGCAACATGAAAATCTGAGGTCTCAATAGGTATATATAAGAATCATTTTATCTCTTTTTTTTTTTTTTGAAACTCTTTTAGAATGCCAGCATAATGTCAATGAATCGACGAAAATCGGTGTCCAGCAACGACACCCAAAAGCTGTCTCAAATCTCATAAATGTATCTCTGGCCTCAGCCGTCCGGCTGACCCATCTCAAATATCAATATCTCATCATCTAGCGGCCACGGTCGGTATCCTCTGGATATCCGCCGTCCCAAACAGTCACCGGTAGGTAATCCGTCCCCTGCCAGGCTCAACGTCATCACCACATTCCTCTTGCCCCGGGGTACCTTACCGGGCCCACCATGTACCCGTGCCGGTTCCTCCACTCCTCGACACGGATTTCCAAAGCCACAGCAAACTCATGGTGGACGACACTTACATCACTAGAAAACCGCAATTTACATGTTTTAAAAATATCATAAGTTTGGAAATTTTGCGGCTTTCCCCCGAAATCCAGCAATATCATAAAATCTCAAGAAATCCTCATAAGTGCATATATCAATGCTAATGAATGCGTATGATATCAAAAATCAAGTTGCGATGTGTGATTAATGTATTAAGCATGAACAATGAATATGATGAAGTACATGCACATGAATAGCAATCCTACGGTTTCATTTTAAGGAAATAGCACAATTTAAGTATCAATTAGTAAAAGGTTTAAATTAAAGGTTATCTAGTGTGGTGGCATGGCAATTACCAGGGTGTGTGTGTAAACATGAATAGTACTCGTGCTGCATATAAAAACCTGGTAATGGTGCATGTGTCCTACAATTGAGTTTGCGTATATGGGTATAACCTATTGATCTAATTGCAGCAATTATCATGCCAGTATTATTATTCTAATGTCACAAGTGGTTATCCAGTTTACTATTTTATTTTCAGTTTACTAAATCTATCGGGCGACTTGTGCCATCCAAACGATCGTCCCCCCCGTAGATGTTAAATCTACTCACCGGGATTCCTGGCTAGTTGTGTCCAATCACCGCCTTTCCCTTTCGCGCCGCGTCTGACGTCTCCGCGACCGAACCTGGAATTTACATCAATACCAAACATAAGGTTACGTATCAAGAACGACGCAAACCCCAACGAAACTACTAAAGTTCGCTAGCTAGGTACAACGTGCACAAAGTGCGCGGAACACACGCGAAAATCGCAAAAACTGCCAAAAACGCCGATTTGGGTCACCCGGCAAAACTAAAACCCGACTACCCAAAAACCGCACTCACGCATCCTAAAAGTCGTAGGACAAGCCATTACAATCATCAAGATGCCACAATTAATTCATCACATAGCTTTTATAAAAATCTAGTAAGCAGAAATTGCAATTTGATGCAACATCGACAATTTAGCGACAAAGTCAACACCACCCAACACCAACATCCAAACTAACCAAATAGCTAGCCAATACACAATTTCTAAACCATTAACTAAGCTTAAAAACCTAATTTACATAACAAAACCTTCTCTTGATCTTTGTACTTAGCAAACATAAACCAAACTATATATGAAAAACCTTAATTTAACACTATATTTTAGCCTACTAAGCAAATTAACCACTTAGATTAAGGTTAGCAAAACACTAGATAGCAAATTAGGTTTAATCACTTAAATAATGCTTTCAAAAACTTAATCCACTCACTAATCAAGCTTCACAAACCAATACCAACATAAACCCTCTCTTGAAATTTCAAAACAACAATTCCACCCTTCTAAAATTAACTAATTTAGCAAAATTGAAAGCTATATCAACAAGGTAACTATATAGATTAGTCATTAACAACTAGATTAACTATAAAATAACTTAATTAACTATTATGGCTTTCAAACCCTAGTTAGAATTTTCAAACAAAATCTAAGAAAACTAGATTAAACTACACTAATTTAACACTAAACCATAAAACATAAGCACTTAAACAAGGAATTTAACAAGATAGAAATTATACCTCTTGATCAATGGATCAAGCAAGAAAGTTTGCTCCAAAAATGCCTCCTTTCCACATGATTTCAACTATATTAGGCTTGAGAAGAGGTAGCACAAGGATTTTATGTTGAAAAAGAGAAGGATTTGTGGATTTTTATTGAATTTTGTTGCAAATTTTGAAGAAAATGAGAGAGAAAGAGAAGGAAAATAATGGAGGTGGGAAATGGTGCAGGTTTCGGCCAGAATGGAGGGATGGGGGAGGGTGTGGGCAAGTGGGGAAAGTCATGGTCAAGTTTCCAAAGTCAAATGTATCATACATTATCCATTTTAATTAAAATAATACCATAAACTATCAAATTAACTCAAGAAAGAAACCAAGAAGAGAGAGGCCAGAATTTCTGGACTTGGCCAAGGCTTGGGCTGTCCTAGGGCTGAGAAAAAAAGATAGAGGGGTTTTACAAAAGAAATTTTATGCAAAAAGGCCCCCTACAACTCAAAAATTGCAAGTTTTAGCCCAAAATTCAATAAATTCGTTTCAATTCATAAAAATTTGTTAAAAATCAAAATAAATTACTAAAAATTCATGTTATCACTAGATTATAATTATCATAATTTTAGAGATTAAAATTAGCCCGGAAAACTTTGTATTTATCGCTTATTTAATGTATTTTCTTACCGGCTTAAAATAATATTAAAAAAATGAAAAATAGGGAAATTTTTTTAAATGACCAAAATTTCATAATTAACTCATTAGTCACTAAAAACAAGTAATTACCTATCCATTTAAGGTATAATTAGCTCTAAACTGCAAAATATCGAGAAAGACGGTTTTCGGAAAAATACCGAATTTTCACCGAATTTCAGGAAAACACCAAAACGACTTTTCAAGACGCTACAGCTACTTGGTTTGTTTCTACTTCAATGTGTACATGTGTTTATTTTAGTATATCGCCTATACACATTAGTGGAGCCCTTAGGATCTTTGCTTGATTACCAGCGTTGTGATGGCAGTCACACTAGTGGGGGCTGGGTAATCTATAAGCACATCCTTATGCAGGTCCCTAGTCGCAGGACTATCGAGACAGGGCATCGATACTCCGGAGTAGACTAGCGCATGCGCTTCTCATCCCAGAGTGGGAGGTGGTCTGTCCCACAGCCATCAGTACGTCGTACTGGAGATAGTATGCGGGTGCTCGTTGGGTTACGAGTACACTGGACAGGACTCGTCGGGAACTGACCGGTTGGTATTATACCTATCGTCAGTTATCAGTTCCCAGGTGACATGAGTACAGCTTAGTCCGCTGACTTGACACTGTCACTTCGTCTCGAGTGTGTTCCCACTGTACTTTGATTACTACCCTACCACGGCTCAAAGGAGTCGTGCAAACAGGTAGTAGTTGGGTGCAGTCCCGAAGCACTTGGAGGCAGTGACGGTTAGACAGGATTCGTCTCTCCCGGTATTGGGGGTTGACATCGCGCTGTGTCTAGGAGAGCCATTACACGAGTAGTCCCTGGCCAGGGCAAGCGAGATATACTGGTAGGCTTCCAGTGTTATCTCAGGGGGTTTTGGGCTTCACTCCGACACGACTTGTACTGCTATTAGGGGACTGACGTTTACCGCCCCTAGGCCCGCCATGCGATGTATCAGACGAACAGACCGGACTGTACGGAGATTGTCACATTCAGGCTCAGTAGGAGTTCAGATGGGTTTCACCTATTCAGTCTTCTTGTCGGCATCTACCTGGGGACCGTTACGCACAGCTAGTGCCGCTTGCGGTCTGTGGTTAAACACACTGCCAGCGTAGTGTCGAGTCTTTAGAGTCCCACACAAAAAGCTATTCGCCTTTTGGCAAAAGAGTAGAGGTCGCATGGTTTTGCGACAGGGTTCAGTCAAATCCGTGCACTTGTGCACGTTTAGTGTCCGGACAGTTTACACTAGCGGGCTTTGGTTTAAGCCAGATCCTAGTGTACGTATTGGGATTGGTTTTTTCCAGTTTGTATTCGTGTTCCTCGGAACGCGGATGCGGGTGTGTATGCACAGTTGACGGAGAGACAGAGGCAGAGGATTCTCATTAGGGTTGTTGACCGTTGACTGTTGACTATTGACTTTTTGCTCAACCCTAATGAGAATATGATATATGATTAACAATAATATTAATTAAGTATTGTGGTGACATGGTTATTGAGGGGTTGACTTTGTTGACTTGTTGACTTTGTTGACCGGTTGACTAGGTTGGACTAGTTGACCATCATGATGACAATGGCTATCATTTCATGGCAAAGACTTTTCACTTGCTTGTTCTCTTGTGCAATATGAGTGCATGAAATGATATAGCCATTTTGACTTAAACCATTTACACAATACTTGATTACTATTTTTGTGATGATGGTTTTGGATTATGAGAGCCAAGAGAGAAAAGTCTTTCTTATTCTATCATTTTCATTCTCTCTCTTGTGTTCTTGAGCTCTCATCTTCTTCCTCTTGCTCTCCCTCTCTTTAGTCTATGGTTCACTTGTCTCATGTGTTGAGAACCAAGAACCATAGAGAAAATCCCAACACACTCTTCTCTACCCACTCTAGTTCATAAGGTTTAGCAAACCAAGTGAACTAGTTTTCTTCAAAGACCGAAGAAGAAGCCAAAGGTAGAAGCTTTCAGGTGGATCGATCTTCGGCGCAAGGAGACGACAGGGTGAAGCCGATCCGGACAACCATCGAGGCCTGAAGACGAAGGAGTTCAAGAAAGAAAGGTATAACCCCATAACCGAGTAGTTAACAACTCCTAGTTAGGTTGTTAGTTAGATGTTTAACAAAGATCCGGTTTTGAGTCCACGTTACCGCCTCTAGAAAATTGTTTTTCACCAAATTCCGCATGCCCGAAAGTACCGGGAGAGGTAGCATGGACTTACAGTGAGCACAGAGAGGGTCGGGGTTTTATATATAGGGGGAAGTGTGATGGGTATTTGCAAATAAACCCCTCTAAAAAGAGGAAATTATTTGCAAATAAAAATTTTATTTTTATTTTTTTTATTAAAATAAATCTGGAAATTTACAAAAAAAAGTACCCAAAAAAAAAAAAATTTTATTTTCAAATTTTTATTTTTTATGTTATTTTGTATTTATATAATTACAAATGATACATACCCCCAAACTTGTTTGAAACAGTGTTTTTGGCTAGACGATCGAAAATTTGGGGGTAGATGGAGGAAGATCAGTCAGTATAAATCGGCTCCTGCAAAAACAGGAGCTCCTCCGACGGGTCCGTAGTGAGGAACGGTTTAAGTCGATGTCCGTTTACTTTAAACAGTGTACCATCCTCCGGGTTTTCTAGATCTACCGCACCGTGCAGATATACGGTGCGTACCAAAAATGGCTCTTTCCATCGAGATTTGAGCTTGCCGGGATGGAAGTGTAACCGAGTGTCATAAAGCAAAACCTGTTGACCAGGTTTGAAAGTCTTACGCATAAGGTGTTTGTCGTGGAACACCTTCGTTCGGTTTTTAACAATTATCGCGTTCTCATAGGCCTCATACCGCAGCTCGTCTAATTCATTCAATTGCAGCTTTCTATTGCTGCCCGCATCTCCCAAAGAGATGTTCAACTCTTTAATCGCCCAAAATGCCTTGTGCTCTATTTCAACTGGAAGGTGGCAAGCCTTTCCATAAACAAGCCGGTATAGAGACATGCCAAGATCGGTTTTATAGGCAGTACGGAATGCCCATAGTGCATCAATCGGCTTTGTTGACCAATCTTTACGGTTTTTGGAAACCGTTTTCTCCAAAATTTGTTTAATCTGCCGATTCGAAATTTCGGCTTGCCCACAAGTTTGAGGATGATATGGTGTTGACAATTTGTGAGTAATGGAGTATTTGCGCATTAAGGACTCAAAAGTCCTATTACAGAAGTGAGATCCATTATCACTTATAATCGCGCGAGGATGCCCAAACCGAGAAAAAATGTTTTCTTTGAGAAATCTAACGACAACCTTGTTGTCGTTAGTTCGGCTGGGCACAGCCTCGATCCATTTTGAAACATAGTCAACAGCAAGTAGAATATATATATTCCCAAAGGAATTGGGAAATGGTCCCATGAAGTCTATTCCCCAAACGTAAAAAATATCAACAACCAAAATTGGTTGGAGCGATATTTTATTTCTCCGAGATATCCGGCCCAAGTGTTGGCACCGGGAGCATGTCTTGCAGTATTCGTATACATCTTCAAAAAGTCGTGGCCAGTAGAAGCCACACTGCAAGGTTTTTTCTACTGTCTTCTTGGGGCCAAAATGCCCGTCACACGCTTGATCGTGGCAAAATGACAGCATACTCTTAAATTCGTTTTCGGGGACACACCGACGAATGATTTGGTTGGAACAGTATTTAAAGAGATACGGTTCATCCCAGTAAAAATGTTTTACTTGGGACAGGAATCGGAGTTTGTCCTGATTCGACTAATCGTTAGGTATCAGTCCGGTGGCCAAATAGTTTACTATATCAGCGAACCAAGGTTTGCATGATACGGTTAAGAGCTGCTCATTGGGAAAAACATCTTTAATAGGAACTTCAAGTGTAGGCGAAGAAGGAAGTCGTGAAAGGTGGTCGGCAACTACGTTTTCACATCCTCTCTTGTCTCTTATGACAAGATCAAACTCTTATAGTAAGAGGATCCAACGTATTAGCCGAGATTTAGCATCCTTCTTCACGAAAAGATGGCGAAGAGCTGAGTGGTCCGTGTAAACAATCACTGGAGAGCCGATTAAATAGGGCCTGAATTTTTCTAGTGCAAACACAACGGCTAAGAATTCTTTTTCAGTTGTTGTGTAATTCAATTGGGCCTCATTTAATGTTCGGCTAGCGTAATAAATTACGTGCGGCATCTTATTTATGTGTTGTCCAAGGACAGCACCAATGGTGAAATCAGATGCATTGCACATAATTTCAAATGGATGCGTTCAGTCGGGAGATGAAAGAATGGGCGCAGAAATAAGTGAGTGTTTCAATGACTCGAATGCTTTCATGCAGGTTGAGTCAAAATTTAAAGTTGTGTCTTTGGCCAACAAAAGAGTCAAGGGTCTAGCTATCTTGCTAAAATCCTTAATGAACCGTCTATAAAAACCGGCATGGCCAAGGAAGGCCCGGATGTCTTTGACGCACTTGGGAGGAGGAAGATTGGAAATGACTTCAATCTTGGCTTTATCAACCTCAATGCCATTTTACGAGATGACATGTCCTAAAACAATACCCTCTCGTACCATAAAGTGGCATTTCTTCCAATTTAAAGTGAGGTTCTTATCCCTACAACGGGTAAGAACTGCGTCTAAGTGTAGTAAACACTCATCGAAGGAGTCGCCGAAAATGGAGAAATCATCCATAAAAATCTCCAAAAATTTCTCCACCATGTCTGAAAAGATCCCCATCATACACCGCTGGAAAGTAGCGGGTGCATTGCATAATCCAAAGGGCATGCGACGGTAAGCGAATGTACCAAAAGGACAAGTAAATGTGGTCTTGTCTTGATCCTTTTCGGCGATGGGAACTTGATTATAGCTGGAGTAGCCATTCAAAAAGCAGTAAAATTCGTGCCTAGCCAATCGTTCTAGCATTTGGTCAATAAAAGGTAACGGAAAGTGGTCTTTCCGTGTCGCAGCGTTGAGTTTTCGATAATCGATGCAAACTCGCCACCCAGTTTGGGTGCGAGTAGGTATTAACTCATTCGCCTCATTGGTTATGACCGTTATGCCTGATTTCTTTGGGACAACATGAATGGGGATAACCCACTGGCTATCAGAGATAGGGTAAATGATACCACTATCAAGACATTTTACAATCTCCTTTTTGACAGCCTCCTTCATTATAGGGTTGAGGCGTCTCTATGGATCCCTTACTGGCTTGGCATCATCCATCATATGTATGTATATGATGTTCAACTATGAGGGGACTAATCCCCTTGATGTCCGCCATAGTCCAGCCAAAAGCTTTCCAGTTATTTTGTAAGACTATTAAAAAGGCTTCCTCTTGTTCGAGGGCTAGAGATGCCGATATGATAACATGAAGGGTCTCATTCTCACGTAGGTAAGTGTATTTAAGGTGAGATGGCAAAAGCTTGAGTTCGAGTTTCGGAGGTGAAACAATTGAAGGTAAAATTGGTGAAACTGTCTCGAACTCGAAGGATTCCAACAATGGTTCAAAGCGAGTGTAAGCAACCGAGTCGGATGGTTCAACTAACTCATCCAAAAAATCAAAGGACTCAAACTCGGGTGGCGAGTCTTCAAAATCGTCCAAAAAAGTGAAACACTCGTAATCGTTATCCGGTATGAAAGCTGTGTCAGATTGTAGGAGGAACGCACTAGTGGCGTCAAAACTGCTGTGATCGAACAAAAAAATTTCGAGCTCACAGTCCTCCTGTGTGATCTCGTGGATCGAGCAAACATCAAGTATACTAGCATTAGGCTCGGAGGGCTGATTCCCCAACTTAAAAATGTTGAGTTCAATTGTCATATTTCCAAAAGATAACTTCATCGAACCATTACGACAATTGATCACTGCATTAGAAGTCGCACGGAATGGTCGACCGAGTATCACCGGAATTTGACTCCGGGGGTTAGCTACAGGCTGTGTGTCCATAACAATGAAATCAACGGGAAAAATGAAATCCCCTACTTTAATTAACACATCCTCTAATTCACCCCTAGGATGGGTGATGGATCGGTCGGCCATTTGGAGAGTACAATGTGTGGGTTTAAGCTCTCCAACGCCTAATTGTTCATATATTGAATAGGGTAGCAAATTAACACTAGCACCAAGATCTAAAAGTGCTCGATTGATGTTCTTATCCCCAATTGTTATTGAAATTGTAGGACAGCCGGGGTCCTTATGTTTTTGGGGTAAAGGTTGGATAAGAGCATCACTTACAGCACTAGCCACGAAAACTTTCTTGGGTACTTGTGACTTCCTCTTTTTGGTGCATAAGTCCTTTAAGATTTTAGCGTAAGAAGGGACTTGTTGAATTGTATCCAAGAGAGGTATGTTAATGCTCACATGTTTGAATAACTCCACAATCTTCTCCATTTGTGGAGTTGGTTTATTGGATCTCAACCTGTTTGAAAATGGAACATTTTGAAAATTTGTTAAGTCCAATGTTTGTGGAGTAGATTACGGAGTTGGAACGGATCCCAGTGTTGGTGTGTTCATGAAGTGAGATGCGGTTCCGTTCGAATTAGAAGAAGTAGAGCCTTGTGAAGAATAAAGAACAGACTCTGACGAAGGAGAAGATGACGAAGAAGATGAAGAAGAAGAAGAAGCGGCGGCCGGGATGTCATCACTAATGCCCACATTATTGAGCAACACACTTCCAGATCTCACCGTGGTCACAGCATTTACATTATGACTTTGTTGTTCATAAGCAACATGAGTGTTGTGTGTGTGACTGGGATTTGGCAATGGTTGAGACGGAAGCTTTCCTTTTTCTCGCTCGCTTAACGCAGCATTCAGTTGTGCAATTTGGACCTCAATTGATTTGATGCTCTGATCATGTGAAGCACTGTTTTGCACCAAAGACTGAATGGAAGTTTCCAACCTTACTGCGGATTGTGTAGATTGTTTTAAAAACACATCCAAACTTCGTTCTAGCGAGGAAACCTTATCGTTATTCGGCTGAACAAAATTATTTTGAGGATAAGAGTTGTTGGGTACAAAATTGTTCATTTGGTTTGGGTAAGGTTGGGGTTGGAAAGGTTGCTGATATTGAGTTTGTTGAGGGGCTTGTTGTTGTGGAGGAGGCCTTTGAGAGTTGTTGTTGCCTTGGAATTGTTGTTGATTTTGATTCTAAGCAAAATTTGGATGGCTCCTCCAACCAGGATTGTAAGTCGAAGAGTAAGGATAATTTCTTTGTCTTTGCTGAAAGGCAGTATTGACTTGATCTTGTCCTTGAACAGGTGGGTTGTAAGGACACTCTTCGGTTAGATGGGATGGATCCGAACAACAAGCGCAAACTGTGCGTGGGGGTAAACCAGGGGCAGGAGAAGGCGATGAGAATTTGCTCTCAATTGCTTCTAGCTTTTTCGTAAGTGCGGCCATTTTGGCCTTCATTGCAATCGACATATCAAGTTGATGTATGCCTGCCCTAGACTGACCTGATGAAGTAGATGAGGTGGTCTTAGTGCTTTCCCACTGAAGTGTTTGTTCAGCAAGATCATCGAGAAATTGCCAAGCTTCCTCGCTAGATTTTGTAAGAAAGTGACCTTGACAAATGGTTCCAACAATTGCTTAGTTGCTGGGTTCAGTCCTTCGTATAAAGTTTGGCAAAGTTGCCAATTCTCGATACCGTGGTGAGGGCACTGAACAAGAAGGTCCTTAAATCTTTCAAAACACTTCCAAAAAGGTTCGGGAGGAAGCTAGGAAAATTGAATAATTTCGTTGCGAATTCTCGCGGTCTTGTGGTGTGGGTAAAACTTTTTTAGAAAAGCCTTAACAAACTCTTCCTAATTTTTTATCGAGTGTGATGCTGTGCTATATAACCATTTTTCAGCTAGGTCACATAAAGTGAATGGAATGACACGTAGCCTTATAGCATCATCAGAAAGTTGTGTGGTCTTCATCATTGCGCAAACATTCTGGAATTTGTTTATGAAGATATAAGCATCTTCGGATTCCAGCTCGTGAAATTTGGACAACATATTGATGAAGTGGGGTTTAATCTCAAAGTTATCCCCATTAGCCGGTGGAAGTGAAAGACAAGTGGGAAGTGCGGTGCGGATGTGATAGAAAAGATCCTGGAGCGCGATTCGTTGGGGCGCTTCGACAGGAGGGTGTGGTGGGTTATTCGTACCTAGTGGAGGTGGAATTAGTCCCGCAGGTAAGGGGTTGTTAGGATTAAATCCCGACATCTCCTTAGAAGATGATGAATATGAAGATGAAGGTAAAGAAGTGGAGGGAATTTCGACTTCGGAGTCGAAAGTGTCGTCAGTCGGCACTAACGAGACACGGACTAAACGGGCGCTAGTGTCCCTAGTTCAACTGGACATACACTAAAGAGGTGTAGTGTAGTCAAAAGGTGAAAACAGAAGGTGAGGGTAAGAAAACGTCAATGGAAGGAAGTGGGTGCAAGTGGGGTGCAATGGATTTCTAGCGACAAATTGGCAAGTTTTTTGTAAAAATTTTCTGTTTTTTTATAAGGAGTTTTTGCAAAAGATTTTTATAAGAAGCTTAGACACACGTTCAAGCAATCACAATATGCACAATCAAGCCTAGATCTAGGGTCTCCTAGGTCAACTAGACTGCTCCTAACTGTTCCAAAGGGCAAGTTGTGAGATCCTCAAATCGCCTCTTCACCGCCAATTGTGGTCAGGTAAGCACAAGTAAAGAAAGTTGGGATCCGCTCACGAATCACCGTGAGACGGGCCTTTTAAAATTACCTTTCCCCACTTGTCTAGCCTAGACACCACAAAGTCTGGTTTAGATAAACGACCGACGCCTACAACTATTCTTTTGTCCTAATGAGCACGACAGTCCTTATAGGCCAAGTCTAATATGTTTTAATTAACTCGAAGGTTAATGCAGAATGCTTTTTGTGATTTTTAGGGTCCTAGGAAAGGTAATGAAATCCCCACCTAATCTGGATTGGTGTTAAAGCCCCTTAAAAGTCAGTTTAAGAATGCAAAGCAGTAAACACACAAAACACTTGCCAAATTTTTTTTTATTGCGGCGCAAAGAATCCTGCACAAGATCAAGTTATTGGAGAAGGGGAGAAGTTTTTGCACAAAGAACCCTGCAGGAAAATTTATCAGAGGAGATCAGGGGGTTACAGAGAAGAAAAGGAAGCTTACAGAGAGATTTTGGCTTGCTGACGTTAGCAAGTCGCGGCGGATCCGCGGTTAAATATAGCTATCTGCGGCGATTCCGCGGTCAATAAGATGAATCAGGCCTCCAAACTTTTTTGTTTCTCTGTTGTGCTTCTCCTCTGTTTGTTCAGATCCGCTGTTTGCTGTTTTGCTCACTGGATTTTTTTAAATCCGAATCTGTTCGTCTCTTCGATCCTGCACAATTCACACGAAAAACCCTTCAAAAAATAACAAGACGATAAATTTTTTGTTTTTATATTTTTCAGTTTTTTATGATTTTTTTAAATTTTTAACTAACCTGAAATAACAAAAAGAAAATAACTACGCCATCCCCGGCAACGGCGCCATTTGATTGATAGAGGTTTTGCGCTTATGCGTTTCGAAAGATAGATCAAAGTTAAGTTAACCGTAATCAAGAACGGTGTCGCTTAGTAGCTAGCCGGTTGAGTACGGGTCGGTCCACAGGGATTTTGTGTATTTTCTAGTTGTTTTAACGAGTCAATTCCAATTGTGGTAGGTTTGATTATCAATAAAAACTAAAGTCGAATTTGATTAGGATTAAGACCTTACTAGGGTTAGGTTTAGGTTAGTTTGGAAAATCAATTATTCTCACCGCTTTCTATGCCCTAATTAAGAACTTTTAGGTGTTAAGGTAATAGTTAACAAAGGGGATTAGTATGATCAGGAAGAAACTAGGTTTCTTCCTCTTGGTCCTTATCCGTCCTTTCTTAACTCTTACCCAAACCTTTATGGAAATCATACACAACCAGTCTTTAACTATGGTATCACCACGACCTCTTGGGATAGGGTGCCGTAGTGAGCGGTGTGTGTATGTATGCATAGAGTCCTACTTTAAAATGTATAACGGGCAAGAAAGGGATGAGAAATTTTCATCTCTCAAACCTTCCCCAAACCTAACCCTAACAAGTGAGGAACTACTCACTCATTAGGGAATTGATAAACGAGTTCATTTTTTAGTTTTAATTTAACAACTACGACAGATAAGAAATTTATGACTACGGCAGAGAAATAAAATTGCTAGAGAAATAACTAGGGCAGAAAAGAAACTTTTTTTTATTTGATACACTCTTCAACAATTACAGGGAATAAAAATTCTAAACTAGAAAAATAAAAAGAGGCATGCTCCAAAAAGAGCTGTAGGATTCCTATTTATAGATTATAGGAACCTTAGGGTTTACATCTGATCCATATCTAAATTTACAAAACTACCCTGAGAAGCCTGGTCAACGCACCGCAACCCACCGACATTTTGCACCGACACGTGCTTAGCACGGCCGCGGATCCGCGGCCATATGGTGGGGTCTTTGGCTGAAATCTTCTGGGCTGCTTCATGTTGCATTTTACTTCTGGTTTCTTCACTTGGTTTCTCAAAATATCTTTCTATTTTCTCCCAGATTTCCACAGTGCAGAATGTTGTGGACTTTCACCGTTTGCTTCGCGTTGAAGTCTTGAATCTTTGTGCTGCCTTCGTACCTTGTGCAATTGAACTGTTCATTGATCTTCACTTGTTCCTTAAACTGTAGGCGGCATCATAAAGATTCTTCTTTTTGTTGGTCGTAGTCTCACTTTTGTAGCGTCTTTTCACCATTTACACTGTATTGTTCCGAGAACCTGTAACCTGCAACTATTTAGCAGACATGGATCAAAAGCACCTATTTATTTACAAAATGAATAATAATGGGGAATATAATAATGCAAAATTATGATATGAATAATGGTGAAAAGAGACCCCTTTTCTTCCTCTTCAAGTCTTAACTTCCCTAAAATGAGTTCTTTTGAGATGTGTTCCTTCTTCCTCCTCTCTTTTTATGGATCTTGGAGAAAAGTGGTGGTGAGATTTAAAATCTCTCTTTTAGAGTTTTGATGGTAGATTTGATCTCTCATTCAAGGGTTTTATGGTGAAAAACTATTCCTTTTTGGAAAAAGAAAAGTTAAACTCTTGATTTAATTCAAAAAAAGAAGGTTTAGAACCTTGAGAAAGAAGAAGGAGGCACATCACCCTAATATTTTTGAGGGGAACGAATTATTTTTCATTTCATCTTAATGTTGTCTTATATAGACTTACAAGTTTACACATAGCTCCTAGGGCTTTATAAAATGCTATTTTGCCCATCCTATACCTCATGTACTTATTTGTTTTTGCACACGAGCCATGAGGTTTACAAAAATTTTGTTTTTTGTCCATTTATTTTACATCCATGCATGAAAATTACATCAAACTTATTTATTACATAATTTTCTTCTTAGCATGGGCGAGTCCGGCTTCTTCATTTTCGGGCTCGACTTGGGCACACTTGACTTAGATTCGGGCTTGGGCCCGGGCCTACTTTTTAGGCCTTGACTTTAACTTATTGACTTGTTAACCTCGACCGTTGGGTGTAATTTTTGACCCCAACAAAGTGCCCCCATCAATGAATGCACACTGCGTACATGGTCCATGCGCATGAAATTGATGGATTTTATTCTGTGGGGAGTTTTACTTTGAGGTAGAACGTCATTTCGGGGGCGGGGCATCATTCCGGGAGCATAATTCTGGGGATCGGAGCATTATTCCAAGACACGAAGCATAATTCCAGGGATCAGAGTATCATTTCTTTCGAAGTGCGGAGTTCCGGGGATCAGAGCATCATTCCGAGGTGTGGAGCAAATTCCGGGGATCGGAGCATCATTTCGAGGTGCGAAGTATAATTCCGACGCGGGATTCCGTGGCGAAGTATAATTTTGACTCGGTGTTCTGGGGCGAAGCATAATTTCGATACAGGACAGGTGTATCCTAAGACGAAGCATAATTCCGACACAGGGTTCCGAGACAAAATATAATTTCGACACGGGACGGGTGTATCTTGAGACGAAGCGTAATTCTAGCATAGGAAAGACATTCTGAACGAACATAGTTCCGATGCAGAGGTTGATTCCTAGGCAAAACATAATTCCGACAGGAAAGGCAGATACTCCGTGGCGAAATATGATTTTGACACAGGGTACATTGTGAGACGCAGCATGATTCCGACACAGAGGTAAACATTCTGAACGAAACATAGTTTCGATGCAAAGGTTGATTCTAAGGCGAATTATAATTCCGACATGGAAAGTAGGTACTCCGAGGCGAAGCATGATTTCGATACGGGGTTTATTCTTAGAAGAAACATGATTCTGACGTAGAGGTTGATTCCAAGACGAAGCATAATTCCGACAGGGAAGGTAGATACTCTGGGGCGAAGTATGATTCCGATGTGGGGCATATTCTGAGACGAAGTATGATTCCGATGCAGAGATTATTGGTTGACTTGATTTCGAGATGGAGCTTAATTCCGATGGGGATGTCGTTGGTTGACTTGATTCCGAGGTGGATGTTCCCGCCAAAAATTTCTGCGCAAAAGAGTCCAAGGTATCAAATGGCAGCGATACGCTTAAGGAAATGCGAACCAGTATCTTCCGGCCTGTATTTTGATAAACTACCGAAGGAGGAACTGTTAAATTCTGATGGTATTAAAAGCATCTCAAAAAAACCTTCGATTT
Organism: Agapanthus africanus; assembly: GCA_030015575.1. Classification (NCBI taxonomy): domain Eukaryota; kingdom Viridiplantae; phylum Streptophyta; class Magnoliopsida; order Asparagales; family Amaryllidaceae; genus Agapanthus; species Agapanthus africanus. The sequence continues at coordinate 167,566,753 of CM057337.1, forward strand.
GATATATTATGGGCCTCATAATTCATCCGGGATCAAAAGTTATGAGCAAATGTCTATGCACATGTGATCTAAGGAAGAAGATGCGAACCGGTATTTATCGAGCTGTATTTTGACAAACTCCGAAATGAGAAACAGCTAAATTTTGATGGTATTGAAAGCATCTCGAAAAAACCTTCGATTTGATATATTATGGGCCTCATAATTCATCCGGGATCAAAAATTATGAGCAAATGTCTATGCACATATGATCTAAAGTAATGCTCTACTACATGGGGAATCCATTTTTAGTCCTACATCGGGAAAAGGAGAGATGGCTTCTCTACCATTCCTATATAAATAAGAGGGGATACCTCTTAGAAAGGGTAAAGTTCAATCCTCAAAGGATTCAATTCTCAAAGGTGCTTAGTTCGTCATACGAGCTTAGTTCTCCATATATAGAAGCCCTGCTTCTCTTCATAATGCGCATGTGAGCTACGTGCAACGCACGTGTGCCCGCCACGCGTGCACCACGTGCAACGCACGTGCGCACCACATGAGAATATTCAATAAAAGAAGACTCGTTCTCCATAGGAGCTTGCTCCCCCCATAATGCGTATATGTGCAAGCTCCATGTGCGCTACGTGCAAATATGAGCGCCCAACACGTGCGACGCACGTGCGCGAACGCAAAGAAGCCTTTTTCAGCGGCGAGAAGCTTAAGCTCTAGCCTGCTCTTCCCCCCTAATGAGTGAGCCATGGTTCAAAGGATACATCCCTCCACACCTTCGATATATGGCACTGTAATCTCTCGGTGTCGTCGGAGAAAAACACAGAACTCCTCTAAAGAAAATTTTGAGAGGAGCTCAGAGAAAGAAAAGGTAAAAACTTTGGAATAAAAAGAAGAATTTTCTTCTAAAAGAGATCAATGATCTAAGAACAAGATCAATATCTTCAACTAAAAAGGAAAAAAAAGATCAAAAAGATTCAATCACAAAAAGATAAAAAGAAGTATTACTTCACAGATCATTTGATCTACATAAAGGCATTGCCTTTTGATGAACCATTGGTTCTGAAATCTTAAAAGATTCTTTTCTTTAATCCAAAATTGGATCAAGATATTAAATAGTGACTTGCACTTTTGAGTTTGCACTGTTGCGCTCCTTGGATTGGCGCAAGCCACCAGAGAGCACCACGTGTCAATCACAGAACAGTTGGCCTTGCGCTTCTAAAAAACAGAGCACTGCTATCTTAAATTGGCGTAAGTCGTCAGAGCGCGCCACGTGTCAGCAGCGCGCTAGCGCAGCGCAATGGCGTAGCGCACTGCGCTCACCAGAGCGTGACACGTGTCATAACCACATGAGTCTGCGCCTTGCTGTGGCGCAAAGCGCCTGACAAGCCACGTGGCGCACTGTCAGAATAATAAATGCTTTGCATTATTAAAGGAGGGACATAGCCCAATTAAAAGGCCTAACAGGCCTAATAGAAAATGCAATGCATTATTAAAAAGGGGCAGGGCCCAAATAAAAGTCTGTTAGACTAAAACAGATGCCGTGCATCATTTAAAAAAGGGCAGAGCCCAAATAAAGGTCTAATAGACCAAACAAAAATGCCATGCATTATTAAACATGGGTAGAGCCCTAGTAAAGGCCTAACAGGCCAAATGCAAATAAAATGTTGAACATTTTCAACTGGACTTAGCCCAATTCTGGCCGTAAGTCCTCAAATTAAATTGAGCTGAGCACAACTGATCTCTTAAATCAATTTACACCCGGTTCAAGGGTACATCTCCGAACTCCTCTGATATTTGTCGTTGTAATCCGTCAACGTCTTCAGAGAGGTGGCGGGTCCCGACAACCACACATCGATACAGACTGCGGGGTCCTTAAACTCGTGGACCGAAATGTCCTTAAACTAATATTTGTCCCAAAACGGGAACGTTGGACCGAAATTTCCTTAAACTAATGTTCGTCCCCAAATGGGAATGATGGACCACCATGTCCCTAAACTGGCAATCGACCGCAATAGAGCCAATTGCTCTCTTGTCGGATCCAAACGATCCCGTTAAGTTGATCTTAGTCTGGAGATTAGGCTAACATATCCTTAACAAAAGTTTAAGTTGATTTTATCCTTAAATAGGGCTAACGTATCCTTAAACCAAAACCCCAAACCCAAATCTAAGAAAATACGGATTTGGACTAATCCACGTCCTACGGGCGACGACATAAATTAGTCTCCGTATACAATCCACGGGTAACCACAAACAAAACAAACACCCACGACACGAAGTGAAATTCTGGAGAAGGAGAAAGTTGTTACCGCGATGCGGTAGCGTAATTAACTGCAGGGGCTTGCGCCTGCAGGGAAGAGCGTCCTCACAATCAAAAACCCTTCGAACGAGGGGGAATCTGACGAAGTCTGCTAAATCGGCCGCATCCGTCTAAACCTCCAATACACGGTGCCATAAATCAACCTGGCATCTTCGGAGAGGTGGACGGATAAAACCAAATAGCATCTTGTCACGACCCGAAGGTACGGAACGTGACCGGCACTTAAATTACGAAGCGTCTAGAGGCGCAACGTAATCTAAGTAAGCCAAAGCCCAGAAATCTAAACCATATAAAAGAAGAAGTAAAGGAAAACATGTAGAAAAACAAGTTTAAAAGCAACATCCAATTTTCTCAAAAATTTTGGCAGAGTCTCCTTTGTAAAAACTGGCCCCAAACGGGTATAAACAAGAATAATATATATACATAAATAAAAAGGCATCCCCAAGTGGGAGCTAGCTCTACTCCAACAGGCGGAAACAACCACACCAAGCACAATAATATACAAAGCCAAAGGACGAGGCTCAAAACTCAAAAGAAAACAAATCCACCAGATACCATAATAATACAAGCGTGACTCTAAGGTCGAAATAAATAACTGGTCCTTTAAACTTATCAAGTAATACAAGTTTGGTTGATGGAGCTTACTAGATACCAATGAAATAAATAAAGTACAACGGCGGTCCTGATACAAATGAACCAACCTACCGTGCAAATCACCCTGAATGAAAAGATGTGCCAGCAAGCTGCCAAGGAAACCTGTACATCGAACCTGTAATAAAATTTGGCACAACGGGGGTGAGTTGCCAACTTGTGAGTAGAAGACATCTGCGAAAAGAAATCGAATGCACGACGCTGTCCTAGGTCATAATAATATACTAATATATCACTAGTCATCTAGTAGTGCAGGGTAATAAACTACGCGTAAGTGCAAATGCTCCGTGCTCGTGTCAGTGCCTCAAATAGTAATATATCGTGTGAATGAGTATGCATGCACCATGAATGTAAAACAATCAACCCTGAAATATGGATATATCTGTATAAAAAGTCTTTAACTTTCACCATAGTAAAATTTGTATAGAAGTCTGAAACATCATCGATGAAATCCATGGAAATCCGTGTCAAGCATCGACACAAAACATGTAAATCTCAAGTCTCAATACCTCATAGTCTCAATATCTCGGGCTCCGTTTGTCCGGATCGGCCCATATCATCAAATCTCACGACAACGGTCGGTATCCTCCGGATATCCGCCGCGCCAGACATCACCGGTATGTAGTCTTCCCCTGCCAGGCTCATCGTCTACAACTCGATCTTCTTGCCCTGGGGTACCATACCGGGCCCACCATGTACCCGAGACGGTTCATCCATTCCTCGAATCGGATCTCGAAATACAACAGAAAACATGAAATCTCATGGTGGATGACACATACATCACGAGAAAACCGCAACTTATATTTTAAAAAGAGAGGGAGAAAGAGAGAGAAGTTTTTATATATATTCTTGCAGTTTTCTCCAAAATCCAGAAATCTCATAGAAATCCAAAATCCCAAAATCATGAGTAAGTAAATGGTAAGTGTCGGCATAAGCCCCATACTACTGCATGGTAACATGAAAATGTGAACGCAAGAAATGTCTAAGTAATAAATGCAATGTCTAAACTAACACCTGAGAGTAATCACAATACTATATTGATCTAGCCTTTAGCTGATTACGTGACATGGCAATTACTGATGATGTGTGTGTGAGCCGGCAAATAAGTGTACGTGGGACATGAGCATCATCGGTAATGGTGCTGGTGTCCTAACAGGCTGAGTTTCATACTGACTAAAGAAACATATGTATGAACATGCAACTTGATAATTTCAATCTGAATGTAAAGGTAAAATGTGTACTAAACACTCATTTGGAATATACATATCTAACTACAACTATATGACTCGAGCCTCAACTAGTATCTATCTAACCCCCTAAGGAACTAAACTAAAGGAATTAGTCGATAGGAAATAAGAATCCACCTAAGGTCTGAATCCATATCTGTAATAGTCGGTGATTCAGCCTCAATAGCGTCACGTACGTAGTACGGCTTTCTCGAATCAAGAGCGCGGATCAATCATCACATCTATGCCTCGTACGGTAAAATCCATCGTACGGCATCCCAATATCGGGGTACGGGTCAAGTATCGCCTACGTACATCATCATTCGTATAATATCATCATCAAATAATATCATGATCAAAGGTACTATACTGTAATCGCATACATCCCAATATCATCAATCATATATCATTGTCTGCGAACATATACGTCGTCAATTGTTCCTCAGAAATATCATGTCATATATATCATATCGTAATCAGGTCACACATATATCATATCGTAATCAAGTCACACATATATCATATCATAACCAAGTCACACATATATCATATCGTAATCAAGTCACAGGTTACGGTCCGGGTTCTATTCTAGAGTCTTGTATATCTCAATGTCATCATCACCTATTATCGTTTATGTATACATATCCATTCTCTCATTTTCCAATGATCCGCTAAGATCATAATATGACTGTATAGCCAAGAGATCATGGCATCAAGCCCAGTTATATCGATTCATCCCCATGTATCATATAAAATCCTTATATCACATATACATGTTGTGTATATATACACCTACACACATTCCTACTTATATATACACATACACATATACACCAAGCCAAGTTTCTGTGTGTGCGTGTGTGTGTCTACCTGAAACCTACGAATTTTCTCCAAGACATTCCTCCTCTGGTAAAGTCTATCTAAATCAGTCTAGTCCAACTTAAGGTCTTTAATAGGGTCCTACTCGCCAAGAATCTAAGGTCACGTCCGACTTCCTAATGATAATAAGCAAAATCCCTATTCTACGCTTGCGGGGGTGCTAAACGCCATCCACCTGACTTCCCCCATAGATATATATCTACTCACCTGGTTCTTGTCTGCCGAAGACGATGTTGCCCGCCTCTTCTTCCTCGTCCGAAGTCCACGCGAGGGGTACCTATACGCAAACATATATAATATCGTAAACTGAATCACGGACAAAACCAAAACGACGCACGAAACGCGCATAGGTTAAAACCTATGACCCGCTCATGCAAAAGAACCAAATATCGCTCGATATCGGCGTACAAACGCCGATTGATCGAGATAAAACACCAACAAACAACTCGTAGTTTTAAAACTCATTACTTATAATATAAAACACGATTTAATTCATCGAAACCCTAAAATCGATCAAATCGTCCAATTCCGCAAAACCTTGAAAATGTCAATTTACCGTTTTACTTCAAAACTTGATGTTTAAAAGAAACTAATGGTCATAATATTCATTAAATAACATAACTAGATTATAGAAACCATTACCATATTTTTCTCACACCATTTTGTCTTAATTTAAAATTTCTAGTTTGTAAATTAGCCAAAATTAACACTTGTTAAGCAAAAATTCACAATTCCACTACTAAATTTGATTTTGCATATATTAAAGTGTTAAACCACTCCATGAAACCTTAATAATGAGCTAAAGCCCTAATTAGATTTTTAATACTACATTTTAAATTAATTTCTAAAACCTAGTTTACCGAAATAGCATATTTATCACATTATATTAACTAACAATTTGAAACTAATAATTAGATTAGGTATTTCATTCATTTAACATGTTAATATTCTCATTAAAACCACAATATAATGATAAAAACCTTAACTAGAATTTTAACACACTAATATATATAATTTATAAAAATCTAGTTAGCAAAATTGCTTAATTTAAACAATTTTGAATGCACAAATTATAATACATCAACCATGCTAGATTTTTCCCTTCTAAAAATTTTAAGCTACTTATTATAACCCCACTTAATTAATAAAAACCCTAACTTGATTTTAGAAACCCTATCTTGAATTTTAAACTTGCAAATAGAATTAATTAAGAAAATCTAAATATGCTAAATAAAAGTATTTAACAACAATTAATCATAAGAATAAAAATTATACCTTCAAAGCATGAGATCCAAACATGAAAATATGCTTCCAAAATAATGGTTTCCAACTCCAAATTCCATGCTAAATAGGTCAAAGGAAAATGGTAGAGGTTGAATGTTGATTTTTGAGGTTTATTTTTGGAATTTTTGATGAATTTTGATGATTTTTAATGCAAAAATGATGGGGGAAATTTTTTGGGGCTGCCCATGGAGGTGAGGTCGGCCATGAGGCGAGGAAAAGAGAGGAAGAAGGAATGGAGAATAGTGTAGAACATTCTCCAAAGAAATACACCTTTTATGTCTTTTCATAATTTCTTTATTTTATTAAATTTCTCAATTCAATTCATCATAGAAAACTCTAGAATTTTAAAGACAATTTAAGAAGAGATTAGCATGCTAAAAACCTAATTCTAATATGTCATGGTTCACATTTGAAAAATAAACCCATTGCAAATTGTAATTTACACTAATTTAATGTATATTTAAAAGCTTATGTTAATATTTAAAATAATTAATTTAGGAAAAATATTTCATTAAACTAAAAATTTATAAGTGACTAAATAAACACCATTTACTAGTAATTACATGATTAAAATAGGTCTTTTTAAATTTATAATGAAAAATAATTATGGTTAAATTTTACGAAAAATACGTTTTATTTTACCGAAAATCAGAAAATTCACTTAAAGGGTTTTATTTATCTATTTTTTTTAATAATTATTTTTAAAACGTTACACATCTGCCCCGAATCTTAGGCAAGACGTCCATGTCTTGGCCGCCGTTCGGAGGGGAACAGATTCTGGCACGCCCGGTGGGACCTCTTCCTCTTTCCACTCCACACTTCGTGTGTCGTGTTTGCGAACGAATCGCGGTTTGCTGTGGTTGCCTGTGGATTCGAGGTACTAAGATTTGGTGTCTTGCTCCGTGCAGAAAACGGAAGATCAATGGCTTCAAACTGCGCTACCTGCAACTGCAACTCTCGCTCCGTCCTTGCGGGAGGAGTGACTTACGGGCCCCAAGCGGCCTCGCTTTTCAAGATGCCAGTGGAGCAGGTAACTCAAGACATCACTGGACTATTCTTCGGGACCATGATCCCACCAATGAGCTTCAATTCCCCATTACCATCGCAAGAAGCTCCGAAGAAGTCGGTCTTCGATCGGCTTACAACTATCGCGGCCCCTCTCAACGGGTCGCCCAAGCCCAATGCCTCAGCTTTCAGCAAACTGGGCCAAAACTCATGTGGGCCCATGAAGAAGCCTGCAATACCAGAAAAGGTTGTTCTGAAGAGAATAGCCATCCCTGCTCCTGAAGTCGTCAAAGCAGCTTCTCCTGCCAAAGGGTCGGTCTTCATAAGACTGACTATTCCGGCTCCCGTTCCTGCTCGAAGGTCTATCTTTGACAGATTGGATATCGCTACTCAAGAGACGTCAGTTTTCAAGAGACTGGCACCAGCAGCGCTTCATCTGGACAGGGGGCAAGACAAAGCCATCCCTATCACTGAACCAACGCCGTCCGCTCGACATGCTCGCCGTCGTCACTGGCACCGGGTAAGAAAGGCTGGGGGCAACTCCCCCTCTGGGATAACTCCGCCAGCTCCGATGGTGGAAATCAATGCTGCTGTTCCGACCGGGAATAGCTTTGAACCGCTAAGGAGGGTATGCAAGAACTCTCCGACTGCCACGCTGAAAAGATCTCCTCCAACCACGGAGAATGTCATAGAAACAAAGCCAGAGCAGCCCCCTCAACGGCTGTCCTCCAAAATTTACAAGGTCCGGCGACGGGTTCAAGACTCAGTGGTCATTCAAGATCCCTCTCACCGGCAGAAGAGGGTGAAAGTTCAAGAAGAAAGGAACCGTCCTCTCAAACCGCAAAGGACGACAAACACTCGGGTGCCCACTACAACGCCCCCCTCCACTTCGGCTGCCCACAAGAGAAGAAGGCCGGAGAAAGTCTCCACGCCTGCGGCGAATGTCAAAAGTAGTGAGCCCAAACGCCCTAAGTCCGGGGGTATTGTCGTACACACCGTCTATATGGCGTCCGGGAAAGAGGATAGCCGTACATCTACAGGTCATAGACCGCTTACGTGATCGGTGACTAAAGCTCAGGAGCAGCAGCAGAAGCTCCAAGAAATGATGAATGCGATGGCCGCACTCACTGGGCCAAAAGAAAGCCCCGAAGCGTCCTCGGATCAGCGACAGGAGTAAGAAACCGACGCTGAGTTCCTTCGGAGAATATTAGAAAAGAAGGACAAAGAGGCTGCAGAACAAGCAGCCAATATAAAATAAATGGCCTTTCTGTTTCAGGATATGGTGGGTATGATGATCCAGCAAGATCCTCCTGCCGAAGAGCCTCCGATCGTCCTTGAAGATGATAGAGGAGAAACGTCGAATCCTCCACCGGCTCTGTCAGCAGCCAAGGAGGAGACAATTTCCAAAGCTGACCTGGACGAATATATAGCTCAGCAGATACGGGTTCACCAGGCAACTGAGGTGGCCGGTCAAGTTGTCAGAACAGGATGACCATATCCGAGCTGGTATGATCAGATCAAGTACCCGCCAGGCTATACAATACCGAAATTCCATGTTTATAAGGAGACCGGCAATCCCCATCAACATGTTGCCCAGTTCAGGGCTCTTTGTGGCAATACCGGCGGTGATGATAAATTGTTGCTTCGCCAGTTCGTCGGTAGCTTATCGGAGACGGCATTTGAGTGGTACTCCGAACTTCCGAATGACTCCGTCAAAACCTTCGCTGAAATGGAGTTGTTGTTTACCCAGCGCTTCGTAAGTGCCAGCGAGCGTACTCCGATAACAGCTTTGATTAATGCGAGAGTAAAGCCGGGTGAGACTTGGGTTCAATATGCAATCCGATGGAGTAATCTATGGTCAAAGTGCGAGCAGCGCATCGAAGAAGCTCCTGCCGTGGGCATGTTCGTAGGTACTCTCGACCCTCAAGCGACCATATCCCAATTCATGATGTTCTTCAAGCCGACCACTTTTCAGGCCTTGATTGACAAGCTGGCCCAAATGGACCAGATGGGTCATAGACCATCTCCTTCAAAGACAGAGCCTTGGAATGAAAAGGCAAAGGGAAAGCGACCTTCGTTGCCAATATTCAACAATGGCCGAGTAACTTAAAGCCGGTTGTTTGCCAAAACAATATGCGTCCACGCCCATCCATCGAGGAAAGACTGGGATGTCCTTACTCGTTTCCCCAGGATAAAACGAGGAAACTGTTTGAGCTGGCAGTGCGCAATGGATTCATCAATCTGCTGAGTCCGAAACGTCCGCTACAGCCAGGCGATGTCAACGATCCTAATTACTGCCCCTACCATCGAGCAGTAAGTCATCCAATCGAAAACTGCTACGTTTTCAAAAACTGGGTTGAAGACCAATACCAACAGAGCAAGTTCGCGTTGTCCGAAAAATGGGAGGTGAGCCCACCACAACCACATGCTCTGAGAAAGATAGATATGCCGGGGGCATCATGCTCATTCATAGGGAAAGCCCCATGGACCAAAATGTCCTTAAACTAACGACGGACCACTACGTCCTAAAACTAGCCGACGACCGAAAAGTCTTTAAACTACTACCGCAGCATCCTCAGGCTTACGAGATAAAAAAAATTAAATAATATAAAAACGGTATGTCCATAAGCAAAATGGGCACGGATGAAAACCCGAAAGGGCTCCGTAAGTAAAAACAGCAGGGCTACCGGCGAGTCTTGTGAAAACCTGAAAGGGCGCAACCTCGTTAGAAAAAACAATAAAAAGAATGAAAAAAAGAGAAGACGGTATGTCCATAAGCAAAATGGGCACGGATGAAAACCTGAAAGGGCTCCGTGAGTAAAAATAGCAGGGCTACCGGCGAGTCTTGTGAAGACCTGAAAGGGCGCAACCTCGTTAGAAAAAAGAATAAAAAGAATAAAAAAAAGAGAAGACGGTATGTCCATAAGCAAAATGGGCACGGATGAAAACCCGAAAGGGCTCCGTGAGTAAAAACAGCAGGGCTACCGGCGAATCTTGTGAAGACCTGAAAGGGCGCAACCTCGTTAGAAAAAAGAATAAAAAGAATAAAAAAAAGAAGACGGTATGTCCATAAGCAAAATAGGCACGGATGAAAACCCGAAAGGGCTCCGTGAGTAAAAACAGCAGGGTTACCGGCGAGTGTTTGTGAAAACCCGAAAGGGCGCAACCTCGTTAAAAGACACTTACAAGGTTCTCTCGATCTTGTAAGGAGAAACCACCCGCATGAGATCCTTACGACTCACAGGGAAGCAACACACTTAGGGATCCTCACGATTCCTAAGGAGAAATTACACTTGCGAGATCCTCACGACTCGTAAGGAGAATTCTCTTATGGGACCCTCACGGCTCATAAGATTTGAAAGTCTTAAGTTACAGAGACCTGAACCTGTTCTTAAGCAACCCCCACAACCTTCGATAGTGCCCTACAAGCGGCTCAATACCGACCCTTGTATACAATCCACGGGTGCGAATAAACATTTCCCTAACCAAGTCCCACCCATGACTGGGGATATGTCCATACGGTGAATAACCCTTGTAAGTCCTCTCGACTTATAAGGAGAAAACCCTTTTGTAAGATCCTTACGAATTACATGGGAACATATACTTAGGAATCCTCACGATCCCTAAGGAGAAAACACACCTACGAGATCCTCACGACTTGTAGGGAGTAATACCTTTGTGAGACCCTTACGGCTCATGAAGTCAAAAGCCTTAGTCGACGGGATCCTAACACTGTTCGCTAAAGCCACCTTTGTTCAAAATCGACAGAGGCAAATGATGATTCCTCCTGCCAATGTCCCAGTTGTAGCGATGCTGATGCCTAAACTGGTATCAAATTCCAAGCCCTTTCATGGCAAATGATGATTCGCTCCTGACAATATTCCAGTTGTAGCGATGCTGATGCTGAGATTGGCGTCAGATTCCAAATTCCACACTCGCGATAAAAAAAATCAGCGAGCCATACATGCATACGAAATAGCCGAAATGATGGGGCAACTTGCAATAAAAATCAGCAAGTAAAAATGTATGCATGCAAAATAGCCGAAATGATTGGGCAACTCGTAATAAAAAGCAGCGAGTGAAAATAAAATAAATAGCCGAAATGATTGGGCACCGCGAAAAATAGCCGAAATGATTGGGCAATCGCGACCTCCGCGATATAAAGCTAAAATGATAGAGCATCGCGGAAAGAAATAAAATGAAAAATATCTATAACGAAATTCATGCCCTACGGGCGATATCATAGCAATCCCTGTATACAATCCAGGGGCACAAATAAAGAAGGAAACATATCTTCCCTCCGAATGCTCCATCAGAAAACGGAGCCAAATGTTGACGGTAACTCATATAAAACCTGAAAGACGATCGGAGATCATCTCGCACCAGCGCGGAACGGTCACCGCCTCGACGTTCGTCTCGATACAACAGACGAGATGTCACCACAGCGTTCTTCCTCCAACAGGACTCGGACGTGACAAAGCAAACGAAGCAAAGGCCAAATTCCTAGCTTCAGGGTCTTAATTGCAAGTCATATAAAGCCTGAAAGATGATCGGAGATCATCTTGCACCAGTGCGGAATGGTCACCACCTCGACGTTCGTCTCGATACAGCAGACGAGATGTTACCCCAGCGTTCTTCCTCCAACAGGATTCAGACGCGACAATCAAACAGTGGAGCCACGGCAAAGTCCCTAGTTCCAAATCTCAACGGTTCACCAACAACCTAGAGACAACAGCGACATTCGTCTCGATATAGAGGACGCAATGCCAGCAAACGAAGCAAAGGCCAAATTCCTAACTTCAGGGTCTTGACGGCAAGTCATATAAAGCCTGAAAGACTATCGGAGATCATCCCACACCAGCGCGGAGTGGTTATGACTCATCGGGGCTCTCCAAAATGAGCCTAATCTCAAGTAAAAAGTGATATGGAATATCCCTACGCTTGCTCTTTCGACGGTAAGATTACCTGGAAGATTACTTGAAGACGTCTTGTCCAGCCCCCGAAGGGATCAGAAACACGACAATCGCAAGGCTACTCGAACAGCAAGATTGCATATCGAGGAATATATCAGCCAACGCGACGGTACGACGGCCAAAACCCTAAGTACCACAGACCCTAACGGACCTCTGTCGTAAAGAGCAGAGGTTAACTGTGACGTTAGGATATTCTTGCGAGGAGTGCTCGATTCGTCTCAACTCGTAAGGAAAAGCCTTAGGCAGCGGGGATTAAAAAACCTGTTTCCTAAGCACTGGGGCCCCGCAAGTCGGTCCAAAACGGACTCTTGCATACTATTCACGGGTCACACTCTCTAAAGTCGAGTCTCGACAAGGAGGAAAACAACCGCTTACGGGTCCTCTCGACTCATAAGAGGGAAAAATCCTCTTATAGGATGCTTACGACTTATAGGAGAAAACGCACTTAAGAATCCTCACGATTCCTAAGGAGAAAATACACCTACGAGATCCTCTCGATCCGTAGGGAGAAAAGTCTTTATGAGACCTTCACGGCTCATGAAGTTGAAAAGTCTTAGGTGGCAGATCCTATCCCTGTCTTCTAAGCCATCACTACCTTATAAAGGATTCAAGATGAATTGTTATCTACTATCTATGGGCCACACTTTCCAAAGCTATATGCCACTGAAATGGAGAAGTTACTCACGAGCATATAAACTACTTCACGCTAGAGTAAAACATAAATAAATAGAAGGGTGCGGCTCATGCAATTGAGAGTTTGGAACTATATCTCTTAATGGTCGAGATTTGAGTCAATGATAAATGACGACGCTTGTGTCCGCTCATTATCTTCTCAGATCAAGATTCTGAAAGTTATATACCAACTCGAAACTGGTCATACGCTATGCATTACTCTGCACTACTTCACCCACGTATATACTTATGTGGGCAATGTAGTGGGGGGCATTTGTTCCCGCCAAAAATTTCTGCGCAAAAGAGTCCAAGGTATCAAATGGCAGCGATACGCTTAAGGAAATGCGAACCAGTATCTTCCGGCCTGTATTTTGATAAACTCCCAAAGGAGGAATTGTTAAATTCTGATGGTATTAAAAACATCTCGAAAAAACCTTCGATTTGATATATTATGGGCCTTATAATTCATCCGGGATCAAAAGTTATGAGCAAATGTCTATGCACATGTGATCTAAGGAAGAAGATGCGAACCAGTATTTTCCGAGCTGTATTTGACAAACTCCGGAATGAGAAACAGCTAAATTTTGATGGTATTGAAAGCATCTCGAAAAAACCTTCGATTTGATATATTATGGGCCTTATAATTCATCCGGGATCAAAAGTTATGAGCAAATATCTATGCACATGTTATCTAAAGTAATGCTCTACTACATGAGGAATGCATTTTTAGTCCCACATCGGGAAAATGAGAGATGGCTTCTCTACCACTCCTATATAAATAAGAGGGGATACCTCTTAGAAATGATAGAGTTCAATCCTCAAAGGATTCAATTCTCAAAGGAGCTTAGTTCTTCATACGAGCTTAGTTCTCCATATATAGAAGCCCTGCTTCTCCTCATAATGCGCATGTACGCTACGTGCAACGCACGTGTGCCCGCCACGCGCGCACCACGTGCAACGCACGTGCGCACCACATGAGAATATTCAATAAAAGGAGACTTGTTCTCCATAGGAGGTTGCTCCCCCCATAATGCGTATATGTGCAAGCTCCATGTGCGCTACGTGCAAATATGAGCGCCCAACACGTGCGACGCACGTACGCGAACGCAAAGAAGCCTTTTTCAGCGGCGAGAAGCTTAAGCTCTAGCCTGTTCTTCCCCCCTAATGAGCGAGACATGGTTCAAATGGTACATCCCTCCACACCTTCGATATATGGCATTGTAATCTCTCGGTGTCGTCGGAGAGGTGGTGGGTCCCGACGACCAATGATCCTTCTTTCTAAAATAAAAAAAAGAAGAAGAGAGAAAAGATACAGAGGAGATAGAAAAAAACACAGAACTCCTCTAAAGAAAATTTTGAGAAGAGCTCAGAGAAAGAAAAGATAAAAACCTTTGAATAAAAAGAAGAATTTTCTTCTAAAAGAGATCAATGATCTAAGAACAAGATCAAGATCTTCAACTAAAAAGGAAAAAAAAGATCAAAAAGATCCAATCACAAAAAGATAAAAAGAAGTATTACTTCACAGATCATTTGATCTACATAAAGGCATTGCCTTTTGATGAACCATTGGTTCTGGAATCTTAAAAGATTTTTTTCTTTAATCCAAAATTGGATCAAGATATTAAACAGTGCCTTGCACTTTTGAGTTTGCACTGTTGCGCTCCTTGGATTGGCGCAAGCCACCAGGGAGAGCCATGTGTCAATCACAGAACAGCTGTGCTTTGCGCTTCTGAAAAACAGAGCACTGCTCTCTTAAATTGGCGCAAGTCGTCAGAGCGCGCCACATGTCAGTAGCGCGCTAGCGCAGCGCAATGGCATAGCGCACTGCGCTTGCGCTCACCAGAGCGTGACACGTGTTACAACCACATGAGTCTGCGCCTTGCTGTGGTGCAAAGCGCCTGACAAGCCACGTGGCGCACTGTCAGAACAATAAATGCTTTGCATTATTAAAGGAGGGACAGTGCCCAATTAAAAGGCCTAACAGGCCTAATAGAAAATGCAATGCATTATTAAAAAGTGGCAGAGCCCAAATAAAGGTCTGTCAGACCAAAACAGATGCTGTGCATTATTTAAAAAAGGGCAGAGCCCAAATAAAGGTCTAATAGACCAAACAAAAATGCCATGCATTATTAAACAGGGGCATAGCCCTAGTAAAGGCCTAACAGGCC
The DNA here is from genome assembly GCA_030015575.1 of Agapanthus africanus. NCBI lineage: Eukaryota > Viridiplantae > Streptophyta > Magnoliopsida > Asparagales > Amaryllidaceae > Agapanthus > Agapanthus africanus. Next base: position 167,581,916 of record CM057337.1, read on the forward strand.
AAATGCAAATAAAATGTTGAACATTTTCAACTGGACTTAGCCCAATTCTGGCCGTAAGTCCTCAAATTAAATTGAGCTGAGCACAACTGCTCTCTTAAATCAATTTACACCCGGTTCAAGGGTACATATCCGAACTCCTCTGATATTTGTCGTTGTAATCCTTCAACGTCTTCAGAAAGATGACGGGTCCCGACAACCACACATCGATACGGACTGCGGGGTCCTTAAACTCGTGGACCGAAACGTCCTTAAACTAATATTCGTCCCAAAATGGGAACGTTGGACCGAAATGTCCTTAAACTAATGTTCGTCCCCAAATGGGAATGATGGACCACCATGTCCCTAAACTGGCAATCGACCGCAATAGAGCCAATTGCTCTCTTGTCGGATCCAAACGATCCCGTTAAGTTGATCTTAGTCTGGAGATTAGGCTAACGTATCTTTAACAAAAGTTTAAGTTGATCTTAGCCTTAAATAAGGCTAACGTATCCTTAAACCAAAACCCCAAACCCAAATCTAAGAAAATACGGATTTAGACCAATCCACGTCCTACGGGCGACGATATAAATTAGTCTCCATATACAATCCACAGGCAACCACAAACAAAACAAACACCCATGACACGAAGTGAAATTCTGGAGAAGGAGAAAGTTGTTACCGCGATGCGGTAGCGTAATTAACTGCAGGGGCTTGCGCCTGCAGGGAAGAGCGTCCCGACAATCAAAAACCCCTCGAACGAGGGGGAATCTGACGAAGTCTGCTAAATTGGCCGCATCCGTCTAAACCTCCGATACACGGTGCCATAAATCAACTTGGCATCTTCGGAGAGGTGGACAGATAAAACCAAATAGTATCTGCCTCGAATCTCAGGCAAGACGTCCATGTCTTGGCCACCATTTGGAGGGGAACAGCGGAGCTTGATTCCGATGGGGAGGTTGTTGGTTGACTTGTTGATTTGATTTGAGTTGGGAGATTCTTATCTGTCCAGCAAGGCTTTTGAGCCCGGGACTTGGAATTTGGGTGTTTATTTGGCGTCAACATCGCTACACTGGAATATGGTACCAGGAGTGAATCATCATTTTCTGTGGAGAACATGAGATTTGGGTTTTAGTTTGGCATCATCATCGCTACACTGGAATATGGTACCAGGAGCGAATTATCATTTGCCATGAGAGGGTTTCCCTCATTCCCAGTTTAATGACTTAGAGGTCATCTGTTCCTAGTTTAACGACTTAGAGGTCATTTGTTCCCAGTTTAACGACTTAGGGGTCTATGGGATCGAAAGTTTGAAATTTTGGGGTTGGGGTCATCATCAGTGTTGCTAATACTATAACACAGGTGCCAGGAACAATTCATCATTTTCCTTTGCCTATTAGGGAGCGATGACTTAGGAGACAGGTTTAGGTCCATATCCCCTAAGGCTTTTCAATTTTATGAGCCGTAAGGATCTTATAAAAGCCTTTTCTCCTTACGAGTTGAAAGGATCTTGTAGGTGTATTTTCTCCTTAGAAGTCATGAGGACCCCCAAGTGTGTTTTTCCCTTATGAGTCGTAAGAATCCCATGAAGGTGTTTTCTTACAAGTCGAGAGGATCCTGTAAGCTTTGTTCTCCTTATGCATCGTGGAGACACATGAGTGCGTCTTCCTAAATGGAGCATAATTCTATGGGCGGAGACCGGCCGCAAGGCTGGTGATTGCGGTGGGCATGGGTGTGATTTAATTTGTTTATGCCCGTAGTTTATATACTGTAGTCAATTTGGGGACTGGCCGTATGGCAGGGAGAATTTGGGGGATTTGGAATTTTTTTTGCGTCTGTATTACTAACACTGGAATGGTACCAGGAGCGACTCATCATTCGCCATTGGGATTGTTTCCTGATTTAAAATCAGGAAAGCCTACGGAAGAGGCATCACGTGCTAACACGTGACCAGCAGTCACGTGTTGGCACGTGACATTTAAAAGCGGCTTCAAAGGCACATCAGTTCCCTGATCAAATCAAGGAAAAGGCTTCAGAAGAGGTCACGTGCTCACACGTGACCAGGGGTCACGTGTTGGCACGTGACATTTAAAAGCAGTGGACTCATTCTCTGATTAAATCAAGAAAAAAAGGCTCCAGACGAGGGTCACGTGCTCACAAGTGACCAGGGGTCACGTGGTAGCACGTGACGGCTAAGCAGCGGCCAGAAAGCAGAGCGCAAAAAGAAGAAGAGGGCTCGTTCCAAGGGGGTCACGTGCCCACACGTGACCAGGGGTCATGTGCCTACACGTGACCAGGGGTCACGTGCCCACACGTGACCGGCTTTCAAAGCCTATCTGTTAACAGAATTAAATTCTGAGAAAAGATCTCTCAAATCTTTCAAAAGGAAAATGATTATTTGGAACCGATTGAATTAAAAATTTAAAGATTCTTAAATATCACCTATTTATGGAAAAATCTTGAATTTGGAAAGATTTCCCCTTAAAATCTAACCGAAATAACAAAGGAAAATCTCTGGATTTAAAATCCAATGGTGAATAAAATTCACCTAAGAATCCAAAGGTCCAAACGAATGGTTAATACAAATCAAATCTCTCAGTGAAAGATTCATCAAAAACTAATTGATTCTGCTGCTTCTCCTATAAATAGGAGCCAAGAGACACACAGGGATAGATATGCAGAGAGATCGATACATAGAGAAAAAAGGAGCCTTGATACTTTGGAGGAATTTGGATCTTCTGCAAAAGAAAAGCTTAGGTAAGAAAGGGAAGGTCTTAAAAGAGAATTTAATTCTCAACAGAGTTTAACTCTGATATTAAACAGAAGAACATAGTTCTCTCTTTAGTGGAGGATCTGTAAAGTGCACATCTCCCCTTAAATTGAGAATTTAATTCTTATTGGGTTGAGATCCTGCCATGCAGATCCAAAGCATAGAGAGGGAATGGAAGCTTGAGAATTTAATTCTCACAGAACTATAGGAATTTAATTCTTTTAAAATAAAATTAGGGTTTAACCCTATGTTATGGGAATTTAATTCCTTCAGAATGAACAGAATCAGGGTTTAACCCTAGTTAAGAACTTAGTTCTGTTAAAATAACAGGAATTTAATTCTCTTAAGAAAAAAGAAATTAGGGTTTCACCCTATGACAGAATCTCATTCCTCAGAATAATTCTCTAAAAGAGAGTGGGAACTTAATTCCTTAAAGCTGTTATTAGGGTTTAACCCTATGATAGAATGCAGTTCTTCATATATATGAGGAATTTAATTCCTACAGAAAATTCAGAGTTCAACTCTATCCCAGAATATAAATCTTCAGAAGGAAATAGGAATTTAATTCCTCAAAAAATTATTGTTAGGGTTCAACCCTACGAAGAATTTAATTCTTAAAGGGATTAACAGATCTTCCAAAAAACATACAAAGAGGCAGGGTCACGTGCTACCACGTGACCTCCGAAAAGATCCACAAAAAAGGCCCTTTTGAAGCAGTGCCTCACGTGACCCACGTGACCCTTGGCGGAAGCTTTAACATACAAGCACCAAGATGCCCATCACGTGACAGCACGTGATGCTCCAAAGTATTCAATGCTTTTGACAGAATAAAATAAAGGGAGGGTGCCCTCACGTGTTACCACGTGACCCCTCTTGCCTTAGTGTTTAACACTAAATTGGAACCCCCGAGCCCAGTGTTAAACACTGTTTTGCCTTAGTGTTCAACACTAATTAAAGAGCTTTCTTGCAGTGTTTAACACTGAATTTCTTAGTGTTTAACACTAAATTAAATCTCTGTTGACAGAGTTTAACATTAATTTTCTTAGTGTTCGACACCAAATTAAAATCTCTGCCACCAGTGTTTAGCACTGATTATCTTAGTGTTTAACACTAATTTGAGATCCCTGTTGCTAGTGTCTAACACTGACTTGCCCTAATGTTTAACACTAATTTGAACCCCCTGTTGCTAGTGTTTAACACTAACTTCAGCCCAATTGGCTAAATATCCAGAGGCAAAGCCTCTCCTCTAATGGACCAACAGAGGGCCAATATCCTAAACATGATTGGACTTAGCCCAAGCTGGCCATAAGTCCTCAATTCAAATTCAACTGAGCCAACGGGCTCATAATATAATTAATTGGTCTTGGTTCCAAATTGGGCCAAAGATTATTTAACCTATCTCGGTTCAAGGGTACATCTCTTCACTCCTTTGATATGTGGCGTTGTAATTCCTCAACGTCTTCAAAGAGGTGACGGGTCCCGATGACCACATATTGATACGGACTGTGGAGTCCCTAAATCCACGGACTATGAGGTCCTTAACCTTGACCGCGATGTCTTAAAACTAACAACAGATTGTGGAGTCCCTAAATCCACGGACTATGAGGTCTTTAACCTTGACCGTGATGTCTTAAAACTAACATCGGACTGTGGAGTCCCTAAATCCACGGACTATGAGGTCCTTAACCTTGACCGGGATGTCTTAAAACTAACTACGGACTGTGGAGTCCTTAAATCCACGGACTATGAGGTCCTTAACCTTGACCGCAACGTCTTAAAACTAACATTGGACCGCAATGTCCTTAAACTACCCATGGACCGCAATGTCCTTAAACTACCTATTGACCGCAATGTCACTAAACTAAACAACAGAGCCCCCTTTTATTGCTCTCTTGTCGGATCTAAACGATCCTGTTAAGTTGATCTTAGTCTAAAAACTAGACTAACGTATCCTTAACAAACGTTTAAGTCGATCTTAGGCTCAAATGAGGCTAACGTATCCTTAAACCCAAACCCCCAAACCCAAATCTAAGATAATACGGATTTGGACTAGTCCACGCCCTACGGGCGACGACATAACTCAGTCTCCGTATACAATCCATGGGCAACTAAACATAAAATAAATACACACGACACGAAGTGACCATCTGGAGAAGGAGAAAGTGGTTACCGCGATGCGGTAGCGTAATTAACTACAGGGGCTTGCGCCTGCAGGGAAGAGCGTCCCCACAATCAAAAACCCCTCAAGTGAGGGGGAATCTGACGAAGTCTGCTACATCGGACGCATTCGTTTAAACCTTCGACATACGGTGCCATAAATCAACATGGCATCTTCGGAGAGGTAGACGGATAGCACCAATTAGCATCTGTCCCGAGCCTCAGGCGAGAGGACCACGCGTCGCGCCGTCGTTCGGAGGGGAACAGATTCTGGCACGCCCGGTGGGACCTTTTCCTCTTTCCACTCTACACTTCGTGTGTCGTGATTCGCGAACCAATCGCGGTTTGCTAATGGTTGCCCTTGGGTTTCAAGGTACTAAGACTTGGCGTCTTGCTTATTGTAGAAAGCAAAGAATCGATGGCTTCTACTTGTGCGAAACGCTCCAACTGCTCGGATTGCAATTGCAATCAATGCTCTGCCTCGCCAGGAGGTATAGCCTACGGACCCCAAGCTGCTTCGCTATTCACCATGCCCGTGGAACAAGTCACTCGAGCCACCACAGGATTGTTTTTTGGGACCATGCTCCCGCCGACAAGCTTCACCGCTCCGGTGCTGACAAAGGAAGCTCCCAAGAAGTCGGTCTTTGATCGTATTACCCCTGCCGCAGCCCCTCTCAATGGGTCACCCAACACTAGCGCTTCGGTCTTCTCTAGATTGGGCCAGAACTCCTGTGGACCCGCAATGGGGCCTACAATCCCAGAGAAGGCTGCTCCTAAGAAAGTAACCAGTCCTGCTCCTGAAGTCGTCAAGGCGGCTTCCCCTGCCAAAAAGTCGGTCTTTACAAGATTGACGGTCCAGCTCTCGCTCCTGCTACCCAAAGGACATCGGTCTTTAACATGCTGACACCAGCAGTGACCCCCCACATACACAGGGGGCAAGACGAGGCTATCGCCATCACCGAGCCGATGCCATCAGCACGACACGCTCGACGTCGTTACTGGCACCGAATGAGGAAGGCTGGGGGAAACTCTCCCTTTGGGCTAACTCCACCAGCCCCGATGGCAGAAGTTAATGCTGCTGTTCCGACTGGGAACAGCTTTGAGATGCTAAATAAGGTGCGTAGGAATTCTCCTACCGCGGCGCTAAAGAAATCTCCCCATCCGCTGAAAAGAGCTATAGAAGTAAAAACGGAACAGCCCCAATCTCCTCAATGGCTGTCCTCCCGAATCTATAAAGTCTGGCGGCAGGCCCGAGACTCGATAATCGATCCAAACTTCTCCCGCCAGCACAAGAAGCTGAAAATCCAACAGGAAGCCAGTCACCAGGCTAAGCCACGAAAAGCTGTCTGGGTGCCCACCTCAACGGCCCCCTCAACTTCCACTGCTCATAAAAAGAGGAGGGCGGAGAAGATCCCCGGGCCTGCAACGAGAGCTAAAAGCGCTGAACCTAGACGCCCTAAGGCTGGGGGCAGGATGGTCCACACTGTATACATGGCATCGGGGAAAGAATACAGCCGTGCTTCTACAGGTCATAGACCGCTTACACGATCAGTAACCAAAGCTCAGGAGCAACAGCAAAAGCTCCAGGAAATGATGATCGCAATGGCCGCGCTTACTGGGCCGAAAGAAAGCCCCGAGGCGTCCTCGGATCAGCAACAAGAACAGGAAACCGACGCTGAGTTCCTTCGGAGGATGTTGGAAAAGAAAGATAAAGAGGCTGCGGAACAAGCGGCCAATATTAAGCAGATAGCCCACTTATTCCAGGATATGGTGGGAATGATGATCCAACAAGACCCACCCGCTGAGGATCCCCCGATCGTCCTTGAAGACGAAAGGGGAGAAACGTCAAATCCACCACCGACTCTCTCAACGGCCAAGGAGGAGACAATCTCTAAGGCTGACTTGGACGACTATATAGCCTAGCAAATCCGGGTTCATCATGCGACTGAGGCAGCTGGTCAAGTCGTAAAAACGGGACGGCCGTATCCAAGATGGTACGACCAAATCAAATATCCTCCGGGTTATACAATACCAAAATTCCATGTGTATAAGGGGACCAGCAATCCCCACCAACATGTTGCCCAGTTCAAGGCCCTTTGCGGTAACACTGGCGGTGATGATAAACTGTTGCTTCGCCAGTTCATAGGCAGCTTATCAGAAACAGCGTTCGAATGGTATTCGGAACTCCCGAACGATTCTATCAAGACGTTCGCTGAAATGGAGTTGCTATTCACTCAGCGGTTCGCGAGTGCCAGCGAACGCACTCCAATAACGGCATTGATTAATGCCAGGATGAAACCAGGCGAAACGTGGGTCCAGTATGCTATACGCTGGCGAAATTTATGGTCGAAATGCGAGCAACGCATTGAGGAAGCGCCCGCGGTGGGCATGTTCGTGGGAACCCTAGACCCTCATGCAACTATCTCCCAGTTTATGATGTTCTTTAAGCCAACCACATTCCAGGCTCTAATCGAAAAGTTGGCTCAGATGGACCAGATGGGTCATAGACCGCCTCCCCCGAAGCCAGAACCTCGGAATGACAAGGGTAAAGGAAAGGCAACCTTCGTCGCGAATGCCCAGCAGCAACCCAATACCCCAAAGCTGGTGGATCAAGTGGAAGAAAGACTCCGGTATTATAATGAGAAGATGAAGCGTCCCTACTCATTCCCGCGGGATAAGACAAAGAGGCTATTTGAGCTGGCAATACGCAACAGACTTATAAACTTGCCAAATCCAAGGCGACCGCCACAACCCACTGAGGTGAATAACCCCAACTATTGCCTTTACCATCAAACGGTAAGCCATCCGATTGAGAATTGCTTCGTCTTCAAAGGATGGATTGAAGATCAATACCTCCAGGGGAAGTTTGCGCTGTCCGAAAAGTGGAAGGTGAACCCACCACAGCCGCATACTCTTAAGAAAGCAGATACACCGGGGGCAACCTGTTCCTTTATTGAGGAAGCTCCATGGGAGGTCGTGCTGTCAACTAAAACCAAAAGAATGCTGAAGGACCTTCATGCATGCCCGGCAGTCGAATGGAAGGACCCGCTGGAACCCCAGATCATTGAAGGAATGCTGAAGCCGCGCCCAACTACAAAAAGCGGTGGTGATGGCCCAAGTACTTATGCCCTACCGTCAAAATCTTCGAAGAAAAAGAAGAAGAAATCTAAGAAGCCCGTGAAGCCTGGAGACAAGCGCACGAACTTGCAGAAGCAAATCGACGCGCTGGAAGAGTACAATCAAAAGGCGCGAACTCCTGTCACGCCAAGAGTTCCTCAACCGCATCTTTCAAGAGGAAGATGATGGAGAGAGTTCGTCGGATGAATCCGAGGGATATGTAGCGAGTTGTAACGTAATCTCCCACTCGTTTACCGACGATGAAAAAACTCTTGGCACTAAGGAACTGGGGGCACAGCCTGAGCTAGAACTTGTATGGCCAACAGATGAAATGATCGATGCCTTTCTAGACGAGATTCGTTTGAAGAGTAAAGCCGATCAGGAGCGTGAGATGGCTGCATCGGAAGGAGCCAAATGCAGGCGACTAAACGAAAGAGTCGAAGCATTCCCGCCGGATCGAAAGACATCCGATGCGAATAAAAACGTGTTCAAGACGAGGAAAAGGTTTGCCAAAGCCATGTCAATGGGAATGAAGCTACCACCCTCGGAAGAAAACACGCTCAATGGGGCGGAGAGGCACCCTAATTATTGCACATATCATCGGAAAATTTCACACCCTACGGAGGAGTGCGACGCCTTTAGGATATGGTGGCAAGGATATGTTGCTCGCCGGCAACATTTTAAGCGCATGAAACGCATGACTCGTCGGGAACGAAGAAATACGGCCGAAGAACACAAAAGAACTGCCGGCAATTGTTACACGGTTAACGCCGGAAGGTCACAAGTTCTCACCTTTGGAAGCGACTCTGATGAAGAAATGGCTCTGGGCCCTTTCTTTAAGGAATCCGTTTTAGGGAAAGAGGAAGAACCAGAGGCCTGCGAAAACATTCAGCTGCGCAACCGCACGCTCCCGGAAAAGAATCTCGGACCCGCGAATAGAAAAGATAAGGGAAAGGAGAAGGCCACTGAGGATATCACCTTAGATGACCATGTCACGAAAGAGTTGGCTGCCAAAGATCCTCTCAGGAAGGGTAAAGTGGACTACAACATCCTAGCGCACCTAAGGAAGCTACCTTCTCAGCTCAGTATTCTCGACGCCCTCCTATTATCAAAAGAAGCGTGAGATTCATTAATCAAGGCGTTACAAGAACCCGAGCAATTCCAAGCCTTCCTCGCCGAAGAAAGGATGAAGAATGAACTGGAAGAAGTGCATACGGCCGACATCACTTTCGGTGACGAAGACCTCCTTCTCGGGACGTGCGACCACAACCGTCCCCTATATGTCTCTAGATACTGCCATGATATCAAGATAGGCAAGATCCTGGTGGATAATGGATCCTCAGTCAATCTCCTTAATGTTCGGGTGTTGAAGGAAATCTGCATGAGCGTACAGCACCTCGCTCGTGACAAAATTACCATCTCCGGTTTCGACTCCCAGTCGTCACGGACTCTCGGATCCGTAATATTGACACTACGCTTCGGACTGCTCGTCACGGACATCAAGTTTCACGTCATTAACGCCAAGACCTGCTACAACGCCTTGCTCGGTCGTCCTTGGTTACACGAGTACAACATCATCCCTTCTACACAGCATCAGTGTATGAAGTACTTTAAGGACGGTTTCGAGTATACCGTAACAGGTGAGCTGAACCCATTCTCCGTGAATGAAGTCCGCAAGTACGAAGACGCAAAGTATTTTTTGCCAGACTTCGAGGATACAGAAAAGAGTCGCAAGCCGGAGAACAAAGTCGCCGCCACCATCCCTATTTTCGGGAGCGATACTGAAGAAGAAGAAAAGATAGTTTATGCTGGGCCGTTTCGACGCAACAACCCGGGAAAGTCCGCCCCCATGTTGATCTTCGGAAGTGACTCGGAAGATGAAGTTAATGCCGTGTTCTCCAGTCGGCCGTCAATACAAGCATCCCCTAGTGATGATCAGAGTTGGAAAATCACCATGGTGCCGCGGAAACACTACAAAGATCTCAACGCACTTCAAGCTTACAATGTGCGGGACCTGCAGACGTTTTACGTCCCTCCCAGGCGAAAGGGTGAAAAGGTGATCCTATTCTACCAATCCACAGAAACGAGAGTGGAGAAAGAGATATGGCATGGCGCGGACGCTACACTCGACAGGCTCCAACCCATCCGTTTGCCCCGATATTACACAAATGGACTAAAGAGGCTATTGAAGCGCCAAGGAGTATCCTTAAAACAGACTGTTCGACAAGCTCGGTTCTACGACAGGATTTGGAATGTCCCTGGGACTCAGCACAAATTGCCCGACGGGAGAATGGAAACGCTTGGGCTTGGATATGTGAGATCCAAGAAACGGGAGAGAGCCCACGGCATCTACGCCATATATAACTTCGATGAGGAGGAAAACGCCCTGTCCAGCAATGCCAACCCTTCATCAAAACTAGATCCCGCAATCGAAGTGCTGAGTCCGTCATTTGAAGAACAAGTGGACAAGCTTATCAGGAAAGCAGGTCAAAAGGCTCGGGAAGACCACAACCGCGAGATGGCCATCTACGAGAAGGCCAGGACGCAACGTCTGTTTCAACAGGTTGCAAAAGACAAAGATGCTCCTCCCTGTCAACCCGTTGTATAAAAGGCCCGACGCAGAGGCAGAAATAAATCAAGAAGCAGAAAGAAGAGCCGACAACAACGACGCAGGATTAGAGAGTTACGTGATCGGGTATTGCGCGGCCCGGATTTGTCCCTCATGAAGAAGATGAGTCGAGCGTATTCCTTCCCTCGAGACAAGATGAAGAAGCTACTCGAGCTCGCTATAAAATATCAAATGATCGCACTTCCGGAGTCTAAGCACCCTGAGCAAGTTAACGGGGTTTCTTATCCGGGCTATTGCTCTTATCACCGAGCCATAGGACACCCTATCGAAGACTGCTTCACCTTCAAGAACTGGGTCGAAGACCAGTACCAACAAGGCAGATTTGCTTTATCCAGCAGCTGGAGGGTAACGCCGCCACAAAAGCACGAACCTAAAGCCGCAAGAGCAGAGCCAGATCCACACCCGTCTTGGAAGCGGATTCGCACTTGTCACATGATTACAATATTAAAAGAAGAGCCCGAGAACATGGATGACCTTCCCTGGTGCTTTGAGAACAGCACTGATGAGGTGATCTCAGAATTTCCACCAGCTCCGAAAGAACTGGAAGATGGCATACATACTACTGCAGATAACCTAAAGAAGATTGAGTTGGGATCGGCAGATGATCCGCGACCAATCTGTGCTAATTAATTACACTTTTTTTTCCACTGGGTTCCTTGTCACACCCATCCAATTCGGGACCGTGTTTAACGGAGTTTCGTGATCCTCCACCTAGAACATCTTGGATATCAGCGAGCTGCTATCTGAAGAAAGGGTGGCTGCGTTAAAAGATGTGCTTCTACAGCATAAAGATTGCTTCGCGTGGAACTATTCCGAGATGCCAGGATTAGATCCGGAGATTGCTGTGCATAAATTAGCAATATCCCCGGATATCAAGCCAGTCAAACAGGCGCCGAGAAGGATGCGGCTCGAGCTTGAAATGAGCATCAACGCCGAAGTCAAGAAGCTGATCGATTCTGGAATTATCCAAGAAGTCCAATATCCCGACTGGATCGCCAACATCATCCCGGTAATGAAGAAAAATGGGACGGTACGCATATGCGTGGATTTCAGGGATCTCAATAAAGCCTGCCCGAAGGACGATTTCCCAGTACCGGTAACCGAGCTAATGATAGATAACACGTCTACTCACGAGGTTTTCTCCTTTATGGACGGTTCATCAGGGTACAATCAGATAAAGATGCATCCCGAAGACCAGAAGCACACCGCTTTTCGGACCCCTTTGGGTATATTCTGCTACAAGGTTATGCCCTTTGGTCTAAAGAACGCCGGTGCTACCTATCAAAGGGCCATGACAAAGATCTTCGATGATCTCATACATGACATCGTCGAGTGCTATATTGACGACCTCGTAGTGAAGAGCATGTCATACGAAGAGCATTTAGATCATCTGAAGACTGTATTTCAACGCCTTCGGCAATATAATTTGAAGATGAATCCCCTCAAATACGCGTTCGGAGTCTCCGCGGGTAAATTCCTGGGATTCATCATCCGACATTGAGGTATCGAAATAGATCCATCTAAGATCAAGGCGATCATGGAAATGCCTCCGCCAAGAACCCTCAAACAGTTGCGGTCTCTCCAAGGGAAGCTCGCATACATCCGGCGGTTTATCGCCAATCTTTCAGGCAAGTGCCGTCCTTACAGCCACCTGATGAAGAAGGGAACTCCATTCGTCTGGGATAAAAAATGCCAGGGCGCGCTGGACGAAATTAAATAGTACCTGCAGAACCCGCCGGTGTTGGTTGCTCTGGTCAAGGGAAAACCCCTCATTCTTTATACAACCACCCTCGAAGGTTCTTTAGGCGCATTATGAGCACAAGAGAACGATCAAGGGAAAGAAAGAGCACTCTATTACTTAAGTCGACTTCTGCTAGGGGCGGAAAGCAACTACTCCCCCATTGAAAAACACTGCCTGGCATTGATTTTCGCGATAACAAAGCTCAGGCATTATGCGTTGGCGCATGAGGTCCGTCTCATTTCGAAGGTGGACCCTCTTAAGTATTTGATGTCAAAGGCCATATTGACAGGTCGACTCGCTAAATGGGCCCTGCTCTTGATGGAGTTCTCAATAACATATCAACCTCTCAAGGCAGTGAAAGGCCAGGCCATCGCCGACTTCCTCGCTGAGCACCCGATACCTGCCAGCTCTCCTCTAAGTTGCGATTTGCCGGATGAACATGCATTTGACACAGTCGACGGTGATGATACCCAATGGGAACTTTATTTCGATGGAGCATCTTCCATGAAAAAGCGCAAACAAAGTACCCCTATAGTCAAGTCGGGAGTAGGCCTTATCTTCGTGACCCCGTAAGGAGGGATAATGCGCTTTGCTTTCTCCTTAACGGAATCAAGGACGAACAATGAAGCCGAATACGAAGCTTTGATAGCGGGCCTCGAGATCGCCATTTACATGGGAATTAAAGACCTTCTTATATACGGGGATTCTCAACTGGTCGTTAGTCAAGTAAATGGCGACTACCAAATGTGCAAACCGGAGTTGGTGAAGTACGGTGAAAAGGTGCAACAACTGTTGACCCAAATTCCCTCCTATACTTTGGAAAGCATACCACGCACGGAAAATAGTAAAGCGGACGCGTTAGCTAAGCTCGCTAAAGAATTGGCTGACGAGAATCTTGATGACGTTAAAATCATGGTACAAAGCCGTCGAGGGCTCGCCCCAGCAGAAATATCCCCGGAATCATACGAAGAAAAGGGAGCGACTGAGCAGACGACCCTACAAATAAAAGACCGTGAGGAGGCCGAGGACTGGAGGGAAGTCTTCATAGACTACTTTAAGTCCCACCGAATGCCTGAAGAAGCGTCCTTAAGACATCGGCTCATGAAACGAGCTCTATCTTTCGCTTTCGTCAATGATACTCTGTACAAGAGGTCGTTTGATTCTCTGTGGCTGAGATGCTTAGGACCTGACGAAGCGAAAAGAGTCGTCCAGGAAGTTCACAACGGACTTTGCGGTTCTTACCAAGCGGGTCCAAAGATGAAGTTGAAGATCAAACGGATGGGCTACCACTGGCCCACGATGATTCAGGACTGCCTCGAATATGCGAAGCAGTGTCACTCATGCCAAATCCACGGGGATTTCATCCACCAGCATCCGAATCCACTACATCCGACGGTGGCTAGCTGGTCATTCGAAATGTGGGGGACTGACATAGTCGGCCCCATCGAACCAGCATCGTCCCGGGGACATCGTTTCATCCTGGCGACGACTGATTACTTCTCCAAATGGGCGGAAGCAGTACCGCTAAGGGAAGTGAGGACGGAGAATATCCTCCACCTTTTCAAAACGCACGCCATTTATCGGTTCGGAACTCCACGGCGAATTATCTCCGATAACGGACCAGCCTACAGAAGCCATAAGATTAGCCGTTTCGCGCAACAGCATAATATAGACTGGAGATACTCCTCAGTTTATAATCCACGAGCTAACGGTCTGGCCGAGGACTTCAATAAGACCTTGACAAAGATCATGAAGAAGACGGTGTCCCGAAATAAGAAAGACTGGCATGAGAGACTGTAAGAAGCTCTTTGGGCCTATCGAACTACGTTTAAGACAGCCACGAACACAACGCCGTACGCGTTGGTATTTAGGACGGAAGCAGTGCTCCCCCTCGAGATAGAGTTACCCTCTCTACGAGTGGCAGTCCACTACGAGCTGACGGACGAAGAAAATGCTCACCTTCGGCTTGAGGAGCTTGATGCCCTCGATAAAACCCGGCTCATAGCGCAACAAAATCTAGAGGCCTTCAAAGCAAAGATGACGCGCTCGTACGAAAGATTGACCAGGCCGAGGACATTCCACCAAGGCGAACTCGTACTAGTGGTCAAAAGACCTATGATCCCCAATCGTGCCAAGCGGGGAAAATTTGAGCCAAACTATGAAGGCCCGTACATCATAGACAGGGTCTACCAGGGTGGAGCCTATCTACTGATGGACATGCACGGTGAAAGGCCTTTCAGGCCAATAAACGGCCGCTTCCTAAAGAAATACTACGCTTAATAAGCCACAGCCTAGGTCAATGATAGATGACGACGACTATGTCCGCTCGCTATCTTCCTAAACTCAGACTTTATAAGCAGTAGCCGGCCTTCCCCTGAACGGACCGTAATGTCCTTAAACTAACGACGGACCGAAATGTCCTTAAACTAACGACGGACCGAAATGTCCTTAAGCTAACGACGGACCGAAACGTCCCTAAACTACTACCGCAGCATCCTTAGGCTGACGGGATAAAAAAAATATAATAAATAAAAACAGTATGTCCATCAGCAAAAAGGGCACGGATGAAAACCCGAAAGGGCTCCGTGAGTAAAAACAGCAGGGCTACCGGCGAGTGTTCGTGAAAACCCGAAAGGGCGCGACCTCGTAAAAAAAATAATAAGAATAAAATAAAAAGAAAAAAAATGGTATGTCCATAAGCAAGAAGGGCACGGATGAAAACCCGAAAGGGCTCCGTGAGTAAAAATAGCAGGGCTACCGGCGAGTGTTCGTGAAAACCCGAAAGGGCGCGACCTCGTAAAAAAAAATAATAAGAAAAGAATAAAAAAAAACGGTATGTCCATAAGCAAGAAGGGCACGGATGAAAACCCGAAAGGGCTCCGTGAGTAAAAACAGCAGGGCTACCGACGAGTGTTTGTGAAAACCCAAAAGGGCGCAACCTCGTTAAAGGACACTTGCGGGATCCTCACGACCTTGCAAGGAGAAACAACCTGCGTGAGATCCTTACGACTCACAAGGGAGCAACACACTTAGGAGTTCTCACAATTCCTAAGGAGAAAATACACTTGCGAGATCCCCACGACTCGTAAGGAGAATTCTCTTATGGGACCCTCACGGCTCATAAGATTTGAAAGTCTTAAGTCATAGAGACCTAAACCTGTGCTTAAGCAAAACCCCCCATACCCTTCGACGCTGCCCTACAAGTGGCTCAATACTGACCCTTGTATACAATCCACGGGCGCGAATAAACATTTCCCCAGCAAAGTCCCACCCGTGACTAGGGATATGTCCATATGGTGAGCAACCCTTGTAAGTCCTCTCGACTTATGAGGAAAAGACCCTTTTGTAAGATCCTTACGACTTGCAAGAGGACATGCACTTAGGAATCCTCACGATTCCCAAGGAGAAAACACACCTACAAGATCCTCACGACTTGTAGGGAGAAATACCTTTGTGAGACCCTTACGGCTCATGAAGTCAAAAGCTTTGGTCGACAGGACCCTTAACCCTGTTTACTAAGCCACTTTTGTTCAACATCGACAGAGGCAAATGATGATTCGCTCCTGGCAACACCCTAGTTGTAGCGATGCTGATGCTGAAAGAGGCTTCTAAAACCCAAGCTTGCAGCAAAAAGACTAGCAAGCCACACATGCCTGCGAAATAGCCGAAATGATGGGGCAACTTGCAATAAAAAGCAGCAAGTAAAAATGTATGCATGAAAAATAGCCGAAATGATGGGGCAACTCGCAATAAAAAGCAGCGAGTAGAAAATAAATAAATAGCCGAAATGATTGGGCACCGCGAAAAATAGCCGAAATGATGGGGCAATCGCGACCTTCGCGATATAAAAGCTGAAATGATAGAGCATCGCGGAAAGAGAAATGAAATAAAATAAAAAAAGTTTTAATTTATGCCCTACAGGTGATGTTCCATCACATCCTGTACACAATCCAAGGGCGTAAACAAAAAAGGGATCATACTTCTCCCCCAGGTCTCATCAGAAGAAGAAGCCAAATCTCGACGGGCCAAAGGAGACCTGGAGATCGTTTCAACACTCGTCTCGTAACAACGAACACAACTCTAAGCTAAACGGAACAGCGGCAACTCCCAGTTCCATGGCTCGGCGATATACATATCACCAACAGTCAAACCCCCATTCCGTGAAATGCGGATACAATCAGCAAAATTCCTGGTTACGTGGAACGCGGATAACGTCACTCTTTGACCCCGTGGAAAACGTCCAGAGCGGATCCTGGTCCTCGCAGAGCACGGTAGTGAACCTGTGTGAAGCATCCAGAGCGGAGCCTGGTCCTCGCCGAGCACGGCAGTGAACCTGTGTGAAGCATCTAGTGCAAAATTGTCACGCCCCGCTTCCCAGAGTACGCGAGATTGGGCACGTGACATAGCCAACCATGCTACCTGTGGGTAGGAAGTATCCATCCACAGTCATATTACGGCTGTAGAGATATCAAGAACAAGATAAATAAACTAATCTAATACATGTCCAAATCCATAATAACAAGAATCAATAAACAATAAGTGCGGAAGCTAATGATCCAATACAATGAATAAACAGTATGTCCCATAATGCGGGCTCACATTTGGAAATGAAATGACATAAATAAACTAAAACCTAAGGAACTCACAGTTCAGCCTGCTGGCTGAAGTACTCCTGCTCGGTCGTCGACAGTGGTATGGAATCTGGGCCATGCAAAACCCAGACGTCAGCGCGTCATGTCATCAAGTAATAAAATATGAATATGGTAATAAACAATGCAAGTATGAACATGAATAAAGCAGTACTAAGAAATAACAGAGTAGGGTAATGTGCAATGGTGACTAAACTGTCCTATTAGGTTTCTACTCTATAGTCTTTGAAATCAATTGATGAATCGTCGATGTATCTCAATAGTATCCCGTACATACCCGGGACCACGGCCATAATATTCTCGGCTGCAGCCGAGACATGCCGTTAGGCACAGAATAGGAATGTGTACACTCGGTATTACCCCGTACATACCCGGGATCACGGCCACAATATTCTCGGCCAAAACCGAGACATGCCGCTGGGCACAGAATAGGAATGTGTACACTCGAACGGTAGTGAACTGTCGAGTTACAAGTCAGGTTCATCTTTGATTTCCCCATACCCCCAAGTTATATATGTCAGGTCAGGTATTCAGTAGTCAAGGATCAATGCCAACACAAAATCAAGTAAAAGTAGGTCTGTCTGGATAGACAGCAGGAATGGTCAGGTTTGTCGGCATTAGGCATGAGATCATGAAACAAGTCATGTCATGGTACAACAGGATGAGTCGGTATGTATGTATATGTCATGTGTAGCAGGGTCAGGCCAATATGTAGTGCAATCGAGTATGTGCTCACAACAGGTATACAATCAAATAATGAACAGCAGCAGGAAACAGTAAATAACAATATTATTCCTTGTAAACACAGTGATGTTTTGTATTCTCTTATTAACAGGTTCACGCACCTTTGGGGTGCAATAGACACAAGGTGAAGCAATATCCACAATCATAAAGTAATGAAGCTACATGAATTTAAACTAAGTATAATAATTGTCTCGTGAATGATTTAACAATTAAAGCAGATATGATCCAATTGTTTTATTTAGTTGAAATATGGATTGATAGTGGGTCGATTAATTACGAGAAACTATTATAACGATCCCACGTTAAAGATAACTGCAACTGTCACTTCTAACTTATAATATAATATCAATTACCATCATTAAGTTGTAGTATTATATAGTATGATATTCAACTGCATGGCAAGACTAGATCTCGTATGCTAGCATGTTAAAGTAAGTATTCAGATACTTGCCTCGACGGTTTCGCAAACCGGAAAGCACGGATGCAAAGTCGGCAGAAAACACGAGATGGGTGCACGGGACACGGATCGAGTCCCAACAGAGAACAACGGGATCACACGGACCAGGGTACTTCGCTGGAGCGTCGGGTTCACAAGACGGCACGGTCGGGTTCCGGCAAAAGTCACGGCAACGAAGTTAGCAACAATGATACGATACACGCAAATAACGACCAGCGAAGGGGATTAGCCCAAAAGGAAAGATAAGGGATGCTTACAGGGAAGAAACAGGGTGCAGCCACGATGGCTCGACGGCGATGGGGCGCCGGCGGCGACCCGGGAGTGCGGCTGCAGTGCTGGAGGCGGCTGGTTCGGTTGAAATCGATGGTGCTGAGAGTAAAGGAGATGCTGGCCTGCTCTGGTGGTCGAGGGGAGAAGGAGGTGGTCGAAGGTGGCACGGGTGACGTCGACGAGGGTCGACGGTGTGGAGGGTGGCGTCGGGGTTGGGTGCAGGCGCGGGAAGAGAGCGGAGGAAGGAGGAAAAGGGTGCGGCTGGGCTCGCGGTGGCGAGGGCGGCGACGGCGAGGTCGCGGGGAGGTCGGCGGCGCGAGCACGAGGGCTAGGGTTAGGGTTCTGATGGTTCTCGTGATGGAGAAGATGAGTGGGGGAGGCGGCTGCATGGAGGGATTAAATAGGAGGAGAGAGAGAGTTGTTAGAGGGAGAGAGAATGAGGGAAGGGAGAGAGAGAGATAGGGAAAGGGAAGGGGGCCCACGAGTTAAAGTTAGGAGATCGTGATTGGCCACGAGAGATTTTAAAAGGGATTTGAAAAAGAATTTGAAAGAGTTTGAGAGATTTATCAGTTAAAGAAAATATATAATCGTATATATATAGTTTAAGATATTAAATTAAAATGGGCCTTTTTGGCGCTAAATGAAACATTTCCAAATCGCGCCCGGATTGCGCCCAAATGTTCCAAATTCAAATTATAAGATTTTAAGCGGTTTCCAAATTTTGAAAAGAGGTGTTTAATGATTAAAAAGCATGCCCCCAAGTCGGACACTTGCACGTGCGCGTAGTCGTCCAAGCTTGCCCGTTTAGCCAAACGGGACGGAATCTCGACACGCGGACGCTACCACGCGACTAGTGGCGACGAGTAGGACAACATGGATACTTTAAATTTCATTTTAGGAGTTAAAATTTGTTATGCGCCAAAATGACTTAACCGGTTAAAATTTAGCAGTAAACACCAGAAAATCAGAATAATTGGAAATGAGCAATATATGACACTCAACTAGTAATATAAATAGTATTATTGGGCTCGGGTGTTACATCATACCCAACTACAAAAGAATTTCGTCCTCGAAATTCCAAGAATACAAGATAGCTAACTACTGGAAGAGGTGAGGGAATTTCTGCCGGATCTCGTCTTCTCGCTCCCAAGTGGTTTCTCCATGCGATCGATTACCCCAAGAAACTAGCACAAGAGGGATAACCTTGTTCTTAAGAACCTTTTCTCTTCGATCCTTGATTTCAACTGGTCGCTCTACAAAAGTTAGATCCTCCCGTACGGTCAACTCCGAATGATCCAAGACATGAGTCTCATCACGAACATACCTCCGTAGTTGAGACACATGAAACACATCGTGCACTCCAGCTAATGACTGCGGTAACGCCAACCGGTACGCTACCTCTCCAACACGCTCCAATATCTCGAAGGGTCCGATGAATCGGGGACTAAGCTTTCCCCGACTTCCAAAGCGAATTACCCCTCTAGTCGGTGATATCTTCAGGAATACCAAATCACCCACGGCGAACTCTAGAGGTCTTCTTGACGTGTCGGCCCAACTTTTCTGTCTGTCTTGAGCTGCCTTCATATGCTTCCTGATTGTATTCACCTTCTCGACTGTCTGTACCACCAAATCTGGTCCTAGTAACCTTCGTTCACCAACATCATCCCAACAAACCGGTGAACGGCACTTACGACCATACAACGCTTCAAACGGAGCCATCTGAATTGTCGCTTGGAAGCTATTGTCGTACGAAAACTCCACCAGGTGTAGATGATCCTCCCAAGAACCTTTGAAGTCTAACATGCAAGCCCTCAACATATCTTCAAGGGTCTGGATCGTTCTCTCCGATTGTCCATCAGTCTGAGGATGATAAGCTGTGCTAAACTTCAATCGAGTCCCCAAACTTTCTTGTAAACTCCTCCAAAAGTGCGACAAGAACCGAGTGTCTCGGTCGGACACGATGCTTACCGGCACTCCATGCAATCTGACAATCTCCTGCATGTATCGCTCTGCCAAAGTCTCCGTCGATTGACCAACCCGAAAAGGAATAAAGTGAGCTGCCTTGGTCAAACGATCGACAATCACCCATACGGCATTGTTGCCCTTTGGACTCCGCGGTAAAGCCGTCACGAAATCCATGGTTATATGTTCCCACTTCCACTGAGGAATCGGAAGTGGTTGCAACAAACCAGCAACCCTTTGGTGTTCAGCCTTGACTTGCTGACACACCAAGCACTTAGCCACGAAGCGAGCAATTTCCCGTTTCATACCTTCCCACCAGAAGTGCTGTCGGATATCTCGGTACATCTTTGTCCCTCCTGGATGTACAGAGTAAGCTGAACTGTGTGCCTCCTTCATAAGCTCCTCACGCACATCTCCTTTTGGCACACACACACGGCTACCATATCTCAACGAACCGTCTTCATGGATCAGTAAATCGGTTCGCAGTCCGGCTTCAACCTGCTCCCGAAACCTTTGTAGTCTAGGATCCTGCGATTGTGCTGCTTTAATCTTCTCAACTAAGGACGCCTGTACTTGCAATTGCATCAACTGTCCCTTAGCATGTGGTAGCACAACCTCCAAGTCAAATCTCTGAAAATCCGCAATGATCTCCCTTTGTGCGGTCAACACCTGAATTGCTGGTAACCGACTCAGCGCATCCGGCACGACGTTGACTTTTCCCGGATGGTACTTAAGATCAAGGTCATAGTCGGCCATCAGCTCCAACCATCTGCGTTGCCTCATGTTCAACTCCTTCTGAGTGAACACATACTTTAAACTCTTGTGATCTGTAAAGACTTCAACTCTCTCGCCCAAAAGGTAATGTCTCCAAATCTTCAGGGTGAAGATCACGGCTGCAAGCTCTAAGTCATGAGTCGGATAGTTCTTCTCATGAGTCTTCAACTGTCTCGGTGCGTAAGCGACGACTTTCCCATTCTGCATCAAAACACATCCCAATCCCTTTCCGGATGCGTCGCTATGAATCACCAGTCCTCCTGAATCATCCGGTACGGTTAGGATAGGGGCGGTTATCAACTTCTGCTTCAACGTCTCGAAGGCCATTGCACATCCATCCGTCCAAACAAACGGTACCTCCTTACGCGTAAGCTTGGTTAACGGCTCAGCCAAACGAGCGAAGTTCTCCACAAATCTTCTGTAGTAACCGGCGAGTCCAAGAAAACTTCTTATCTCCGCAACATTCTTTGGAATAGGCAAATCTCGAACTGCTGCAATCTTTTCGGGATCGACGGCAATTCCATCGCCCGACACGACATGCCCCAGAAATTTCACTTCTTCCAGCCAGAATTCACACTTACTCATCTTCGCAAATAACTTCTCTTGTCTCAGCGTCTGCAGTGTGATCCTTAAGTGCTCAGCATGCTCCTCCGGACTCTTCGAGTACACCAGAATATCGTCAATGAATACCACAATAAACTGGTCCAAGAACGGTGAAAAGATCCTGTTCATCAAATCCATAAATATTGCTGGCGCATTAGTCACTCCGAAGGGCATCACTAGATACTCGAAATGTCCATATCAAGTTCGAAACGCCGTCTTGCAAATGTCTTCTGCTTTCACTCGGACCTGATGATATCCTGATCGCAAGTCCAGTTTCGAGAATACCCTCGCGCCACTAAGCTGCTCAAAAAGTTCTCCAATGCGAGGGATCGGGTACTTGTTCTTAATAGTCACCCGGTTCAATTCTCGATAATCAATGCACATCCTTCTCGTGCCATCCTTCTTCTTTACTAAAAGAACTGGAGCTCCCCAAGGTGAGTTGCTGCTTCGAATCCATCCCTTCTCGAGTAATTCACCAACTTGTTTCTTAACTTCTTCCAATTCCACCGGTGCCATCGGATAATAAGATTTTGATACTGGCGCTGCACCAGGAATAAGGTCAAACGCAAACTCCACATCTCGCTTCGGCGGTAAGCCCGAAATACCTTCAAACACATCCATAAAGTCGCGAACAACTGCCGGCTCTTCATTACTATCCACTACCATAGCCGCAAGAACACTGTTTGTCGGCCTAGCCCTAAACTCGACTGGCCCGACAAAGCTGCTTCCTCCAGTGAAAGTAAACTTAGGATGTCCGGGAATCTGGAAAATTACCTTCCTTGCCCTACAGTCAATGTGGGCGTGGAAGGTGCCAAGAAAATCCATTCCCAAGACAACCTCATAGCTGCCCGTATCTATCACCAAAAATCTGCAAAAAGCTCCCGTCCGCAAACAACAACTGTACAATCTCTACATTCCTTACTAGCTATGATTTTCCCATTCCCAGTGTGTATGTCCCAGAAACTAGACAGGGTCGTGCAGGTAATCGAGTGTGTAGTTATAAATTTGGATGACATAAAACAGTGGGATGCTCCGGAATCAAATAATACCAATGCGGGAAAACCATGAACGAGCAAAGTACCTGAAACCACTTCTCCTGATGCCTTGGCTTCCTCAGCTGTCAACGTGAAAGCTCGAGCCTGCTTTGGTCCTTGAGTAAGCTGTTCCTGCCCTTGGAACGGTCTCTGCGGAGGCTTCTGTATATCATCTCTCGTGCGAAGCTTCGACGGACAAGCATTAACGGTGTGATCTGCCGCTCCACATCTAAAACAGAGTCCCAGCCTCCTACGACACTCCTTTCGCACGTGTCCGGGTATATGGCAGTAGTTACAAATCACGCTCCCTTTTCGATCACCCACAATTGTTTTCTTCATTGGTCCTACGCCGCGCCTGTTCACCGGAATACTTCTACGTACAGACGTTTGGTTTAGTGCAAATGCCGGTTACAGCTCGGTCTGTTCCTTTAGACTCTCCAGCAATCCCCTTATCACTCTACGCCTGGCGGCTAAGACCGCACTTCTTTGGTCCTTCTTCAAATTCGTACCGGCCATATTCCTGGAAATCAAAGTACCCAACATTAGCATGATGATAGATTCTGGGTATAGATCAAGGCTAGAACTCCAAGATACTTAAATAGAGTATATGCCGCGGTATCATAGCCGCAATTACTTAACTCCACCCAAGTCGCCCAAGTCCTAGGGATAACAAGAAATCAGGTTTTCGAGTTGACAATGCAAAGTAAGTTTGCATGTCGACATGATCCGGAAGAATGATTCAAGGATGGTAAAACGGTCAAGGTGGCAGGACATGTTTCCTAATCACGGGTATTACGATTCGTGTATCGGGTGCAATACCCAACTACAAAGAATCAACCCAATTAACCTATGGCTCTGATACCAAAAGAACCATGTCACGCCCCGCTTCCCAGAGTACGCGAGATTGGGCACGTGACATAGCCAACCATGCTACCTGTGGGTAGGAAGTATCCATCCACAGTCACATTACGGCTGTAGAGATATCAAGAACAAGATAAATAAACTAATCTAATACATGTCCAAATCCATAATAACAAGAATCAATAAACAATAAGTGCGGAAGCTAATGATCCAATACAATGAATAAACAGTATGTCCCATAATGCGGGCTCACATCTGGAAATGAAATGACATAAATAAACTAAACCCTAAGGAACTCACAGTTCAGCCTGCTGGCTGAAGTACTCCTGCTCGGTCGTCGACAGTGGTATGGAATCTGGGCCATGCAAAACCCAGACGTCAGCGCGTCATGTCATCAAGTAATAAAATATGAACATGGTAATAAACAATGCAAGTATGAACATGAATAAAGCAGTACTAAGAAATAACAGAGTAGGGTAATGTGCAATGGTGACTAAACTGTCCTATTAGGTTTCTACTCTATAGTCTTTGAAATCAATTGATGAATCGTCGATGTATCTCAATAGTATCCCGTACATACCCGGGACTACGGCCACAATATTCTCGGCTGCAGCCGAGACATGCCGTTAGGCACAGAATAGGAATGTGTACACTCGGTATTACCCCGTACATACCCGGGATCACGGCCACAATATTCTCGGCCAAAACCGAGACATGCCGCTGGGCACAGAATAGGAATGTGTACACTCGAACGGTAGTGAACTGTCGAGTTACAAGTCAGGTTCATCTTTGATTTCCCCATACCCCCAAGTTATATATGTCAGGTCAGGTATTCAGTAGTCAAGGATCAATGCCAACACAAAATCAAGTAAAAGTAGGTCTGTCTGGATAGACAGCAGGAATGGTCAGGTTTGTCGGCATTAGGCATGAGATCATGAAACAAGTCATGTCATGGTACAACAGGATGAGTCGGTATGTATGTATATGTCATGTGTAGCAGGGTCAGGCCAATATGTAGTGCAATCGAGTATGTGCTCACAACAGGTATACAATCAAATAATGAACAGCAGCAGGAAACAGTAAATAACAATATTATTCCTTGTAAACACAGTGATGTTTTGTATTCTCTTATTAACAGGTTCACGCACCTTTGGGGTGCAATAGACACAAGGTGAAGCAATATCCACAATCATAAAGTAATGAAGCTACATGAATTTACACTAAGTATAATAATTGTCTCGTGAATGATTTAACAATTAAAGCAGATATGATCCAATTGTTTTATTTAGTTGAAATATGGATTGATAGTGGGTCGATTAATTACGAGAAACTATTATAACGATCCCACGTTAAAGATAACTGCAACTGTCACTTCTAACTTATAATATAATATCAATTACCATCATTAAGTTGTAGTATTATATAGTATGATATTCAACTGCATGGCAAGACTAGATCTCGTATGCTAGCATGTTAAAGCAAGTATTCAGATACTTGCCTCGACGGTTTCGCAAACCGGAAAGCACGGATGCAAAGTCGGCAGAAAACACGAGATGGGTGCACGGGACACGGATCGAGTCCCAACAGAGAACAACGGGATCACACGGACCAGGGTACTTCGCTGGAGCGTCGGGTTCACAAGACGGCACGGTCGGGTTCCGGCAAAAGTCACGGCAACGAAGTTAGCAACAATGATACGATACACGCAAATAACGACCAGCGAAGGGGATTAGCCCAAAAGGAAAGATAAGGGATGCTTACAGGGAAGAAACAGGGTGCAGCCACGATGGCTCGACGGCGATGGGGCGCCGGCGGCGACCCGGGAGTGCGGCTGCAGTGCTGGAGGCGGCTGGTTCGGTTGAAATCGATGGTGCTGAGAGTAAAGGAGATGCTGGCCTGCTCTGGTGGTCGAGGGGAGAAGGAGGTGGTCGGAGGTGGCGCGGGTGACGTCGACGAGGGTCGACGGTGCGGAGGGTGGCGTCGGGGTTGGGTGCAGGCGCGGGAAGAGAGCGGAGGAAGGAGGAAAAGGGTGCGGCTGGGCTCGCGGTGGCGAGGGCGGCGACGGCGAGGTCGCGGGGAGGTCGGCGGTGCGAGCACGAGGGCTAGGGTTAGGGTTCTGATGGTTCTCGTGATGGAGAAGATGAGTGGGGGAGGCGGCTGCATGGAGGGATTAAATAGGAGGAGAGAGAGAGTTGTTAGAGGGAGAGAGAATGAGGGAAGAGAGAGAGAGATAGGGAAAGGGAAGGGGGCCCACGAGTTAAAGTTAGGAGCTCGTGATTGGCCACGAGAGATTTTAAAAGGGATTTGAAAAAGAATTTGAAAGAGTTTGAGAGATTTATCAGTTAAAGAAAATATATAATCGTATATATATAGTTTAAGATATTAAATTAAAATGGGCCTTTTTGGCGCTAAATGAAACATTTCCAAATCGCGCCCGGATTGCGCCCAAATGTTCCAAATTCAAATTATAGGATTTTAAGCGGTTTCCAAATTTTGAAAAGAGGTGTTTAATGATTAAAAAGCATGCCCCCAAGTCGGACACTTGCACGTGCGCGTAGTCGTCCAAGCTTGCCCGTTTAGCCAAACGGGACGGAATCTCGACACGCGGACGCTACCACG
Organism: Agapanthus africanus; assembly: GCA_030015575.1. NCBI lineage: Eukaryota > Viridiplantae > Streptophyta > Magnoliopsida > Asparagales > Amaryllidaceae > Agapanthus > Agapanthus africanus. The sequence goes on from CM057337.1 coordinate 167,608,279, forward strand.
CGACTAGTGGCGACGAGTAGGCCAACATGGATACTTTAAATTTTATTTTAGGAGTTAAAATTTGTTATGCGCCAAAATGACTTAACCGGTTAAAATTTAGCAGTAAACACCAGAAAATCAGAATAATTGGAAATGAGCAATATATGACACTCAACTAGTAATATAAATAGTATTATTGGGCTCGGGTGTTACAAAAATTCCTGGTTACGTGGAACGCGGATAACGTCACTCTTTGACCCCGTGGAAAACGTCCAGAGCGGATCCTGGTCCTCGCGGAGCACGGCAGTGAACCAGTGTGAAGCATCCAGAGCGGAGCCTAGTCCTCGCCGAGCACAACAGTGAACCCGTGTGAAGCATCTAGTGTAAAATTCTTGGTTATGTGGAGCGCGGATAACGTCACTCTTTGATCCTGTGGAAAATGTCCAGAGCGGATCCTGGTCCTCGCAGAGCATGGCAGTGAACCCGTGTGAAGCATCCAGAGCGGAGCCTAGTCCTCGCCGAGCACGGCAGTGAACCCGTGTGAAGCATCTAGTGCAATATTCCTGGTTATGTGGAACGCGGATAACGTCACTCTTTGACCCCGTGGAAAACGTCCAGAGCGGATCATGGTCCTCCCGGAGCACGGCAGTGAACCCGTGTGAAGCATCCAGAGCGGAGCCTAGTCCTTGCCGAGCATGGCAGTGAACCCGTGTGAAGCATCTAGTGCAAAATTCCTGGTTACGTGGAACGCGGATAACGTCACTCTTTGAACCCGTGGAAAACGTCCAGAGCGGATCCTGGTCCTCGCGGAGCACGGCAGTGAACCCGTGTGAAGCATCCAGAGCGGAGCCTAGTCCTCGCCGAGCACGGCAGTGAACCCGTGTGAAGCATCTAGTGCAAAATTCCTGGTTACGTGGAACGCGGATCTTTGACCCCGTGGAAAATGTCCAGAGCGGATCCTGGTCCTCGCGGAGCACGGTAGTGAACCCGTGTGAAGCATCCAGATCGGAGCCTAGTCCTCGCCGAGCATGGCAGTGAACCCGTGTGAAGCATCTAGTGCAAAATTCCTGGTTACGTGGAACGCGGAAACGTCACTCTTTGACCTCGCGGAAAACGCCCAGAGCGGAGCCTGGTCCTCGCCAAGCACGGCAGTGAACCCGTGTGAAGCATCCAGAGCAAACACCGGACTGTGGAGTCCCTAAAATCCACGGACTATGATGTCCTTAACCTCGATCGTAATGTCTTAAAACTAACAATCAACCACCCTGATTCCCTACGGATTCTGCCTTGGTTTAAGGGTACATCTCTTCACTCCTTTGATACCTGGCGTTGTAATTCCTCAACGTCTTCAAAGAGGTGACGGGTCCCTGCAACCAAACATCGGACTGTGGAGTCCTTAAATCCACGGACTATGAGGTCCTTAACCTTGACCGTGATGTCTTAAAACTAACATCGGACTGTGGAGTCCCTAAATTCACGGACTATGAGGTCCTTAACCTTGACCGTGATGTCTTAAAACTAACATCGGACTGTGGAGTCCCTAAATCCACGGACTATGAGGTCCTTAACCTTGACCGTAATGTCTTAAAACTAACATCGGACTGTGGAGTCCTTAAATCCACAGACTATGAGGTCCTTAACCTTGACCGCAACGTCTTTAAACTACGATGCCTCGAGAAACCCCTGACTCCGTGAAACACGAATAAGGGTGACCACATCCAGCACTTGCAGGTCCTCACGACCTGTAAGGAAGAAAAACTCTCTCGTGAGATCCTTACGACTCTCAAGGGACAACCCGCTTAAGAATCCTCACGATTCTTAAGAAGAACTTACACCTATGGGGTCCTCTCGACCCATGGGGAGAAAAAAACTCTTTATGAGACCCTCGTGGCTCATAAGGCGCAAAAGTCTTAGGAAGCAGATCTTAACCCTGAATCCTAAGCCATCGCTGCCCTGCAAGGAGATCAAGATAAATTGTCCGCAAAACACATTCAACAAAAAGGAGACGCACCATTGAGAAGAAAAATGCATCTCTTATTCATAAAACAAAATGGATACAAACTACAATTCATGAAAGAACGAAAAGAAAATTCTCTTGCTCAAGAGTATGTACAAAAAAGAAAAGAAAAGATACAAGTCTTCAAGTCGGCGGGTGATGGAGCAATTTTATCAGCTCATCTTTCTGTTGCTGAGTCACGGCTTCATGATTCAGGATCGCCAGAAGACGGGCCTCCGCCTGAGCCTGCTGGGCCTAATACGAAGCGAGCCGGCCTTCAAGCTCTTTCTCGGTAGCCTTATGAGCCTCGACCCTCTCACGAGTGAACATGGCAACTTTATCAAGAGTCACCATCTCCCTGATAGACTCTTGAAGCACCCGCCAGAGTTCATACGCTTTGTTGGCCTTGGCAGTAAGACTCGCTTGAAGCTCGCTCAGCAAGCCAGCCCCCTCTCCGAGAATTCGCGGCCGAGCCCTCTTCTCGCGCAACAATGTGTTGGCCACGTGTCGCCCTGTCAGGCCACTTAAGTTCACTTTCGCGACCGCAACTTCGGAAACGGGATATACACGCTCAAGACCGTATAAGTGGGCTCCCAGTCGACAGTAATGATCAATTTAAAACGCGCTCACATTACCTGGTATGGAAAGCGACGAGAAAATTTCCGACGTTTATCCTAGCGAGCATGTGTTCGCAATTGTATGAACATCCAGAAAAGAAATAATATTCGAAACTTTAATGTGCCTGCGACATGATGATAGTGTTGATAATTAAAGAAAAGCTCTTATAAGAAGAACACAAAAGTTTATTTATGCAAGCGAAAACATACATACGAGTACCGAGCCTACATGGAAGTTCAGCATAAAGCATACAAAAAGAAGGACTAATTTAAAAATGCTACGCTAACGGGAAAAGGTCACCAAACACGGGATCAATGGCACAAGGGTTAACAAAGCAGAGGACAAAATTCTCCATCTCTCTCTCTGCTTTCTCCAGCACATCAAAGCGACGGTTCTCGCGAGGAGTCGCTCCCCATCGATTGGCGCCATGTTCGTCCGCGAAAGCAGACATAATAGCTCGCCGGGCCTTTATCTGGCTCAGCAGGTGAATTGAGAAATCCTTCAAAGCCTGAGTAATCAGGCACGCTTCGTGGAAGCCCTCGAGCTTTTCTTCAGCCGCGTCAAGCATCGCCAGGGTCATCTCCGCCGGGTGAGGAGGGATATCGGCAAGCACGGCCGCGAGAATCATCCGGAGCCAGAGGGACCCCATCGGGAGGGGGGACCCCCTACGGATCGAGAGTTCATACATTGCCGAGTCGCATTCGTCATCGGTAAGGAGTGGATCCACCAACCGAGCAGCAAAGCGGGGGATCATCTCCTCGATAGGAACTTCCCATGGCTGTCGACGAGCATAAGGGCGATTGCAGGCCATGGCGCTCGGTTGTTTCTCAAGGCAAATTACACCAAAATAAAAAAAAATATAAATCTCTCTGTGAAGGGAAAAGAAGGCTATAGCCTCAGATATAAAGAAGTGCATTAAGTGTTGAGCGCGGAAAATCTTGCATGATGAAGCTATTTCCAAGGCCCAAAAAAGGAAAGGCATCGAAAATCAGGGGGTGGAACTATTTCCAAGGCTCCTTTTCTGCATCTGATATTGTGCACTAAAAATATGGCATGGAAAAATTTTGAACAGTCCCATCAAAGGACCCCACATGCAGACCACGTGAGCCCCAAACTTGACGTGCACTAAAAATGGAATAACACCATGCATATTAAAAGCATCAGCAACAACAATAGTGAAATGAAAAAATCCCGCAGAGAGGCATGCAAGCATACAAAGACATAATAGAACTTATCATTCATACTTCAAGAAAGTCATACAAAATAAAGAGAACACGTTTATAATGGTAAGACTTCAGACGCGGGGCACGGATTGAGAAACTCAAGCTTAACTTTGTCCAAGATCCTCCAAGCATTTCGAACCTCCCGAGTATGTTTTCTCTCACGATCACAAGCGTCGGGGTCCTCACGAATGTCCTCCACCCTCCGATAGGCAGCAAGTATGGCTGACTGCTGAAAGGCCTGGTGCAAGAGATCAATGAGGTGATCTCGCCTCCTCTTTGAGATCAAGCTCATCAAGTACACCGAATGTATCTTGTCCTCGGCAGCGTCCAATGCCCTGAGCGGTACACCGGCGCAGAAGAGAGGAAGCGCCTCCCAAATTGCCAGCACGATGAGTCTCAAAAGAGAAGAGCGACGGGGGAGTAGCCGATGGTTGTACTCGCCAAAGCGGCTCATGATCTCGGCGCATTGAGCTATGGTGAACTCCTGGTTCTGACTGCGGCCCAGTGCACGAATGTTCCCATAGGAAATGATTTCGTCAAGACCATACATATGAGCATCCATAATACCTGAAATAAAGGTCATGAGAATTTTTACAAAGCTTCTGTTGCATTGATTACAGAAGGACTGCTTAGGGCAAGGAGACCATAAGAAGCCTCTATGGGAAAGAACTCAGTTCTTCACAGGAATTGAATCCCTTTTGGAAAGGGGAATTAAATCCCCAGAAACTTTTCTCTATGAACGGAGTTAAACTCCATGGATTCGAACTGTTATCATCATCTCCTTGGAGGATCAGATGAACCCTAAAAGAGATTTACTGCTGAAGATTAATTGGTTTCATGGGTTCATGTTTAAAGGGTAAAAACCCTTGTTTTGGATTTAAAATCCAGAGGAATGTGAAAGTTCATCGTTTGTTCAAGGACATTACTTGAGAAAAAGAATTCTTTTCGAACAGAGTTAAACTCTGAAAATTGTTCGAGGCAGAGAACTAAGCTCTGGAGAGGAGAATTAAATTCTCAGAAAGAAAAGTATGCAAGGAACAAGATGAGCAAAGTGGAGGCGTCTCTGAAATGACCCCGATATTTATAGGAGGTGATGGAAATGCTTCATCTCCCCAAATCCCTAGAGGAATCCAACGGTCACAAGAGGTGACAGCGTTGCACTCACATGCAGACACGTGAGAACAACGCTGTGGGGGCATTTGTTTCCTGATTTAAAATCAGGAAAGCCTACAGAAGAGGCATCACGTGCTAACACGTGACCAGCAGTCACGTGTTGGCACGTGACATTTAAAAGCGGCTTCAAAGGTATATTAGTTCCCTGATCAAATCAAGGAAAAGGCTTCAGAAGAGGTCACGTGCTCACACGTGACCAGGGGTCACGTGTTGGCACGTGACATTTAAAAGCAGCGGACTCATTCTCTGATTAAATCAAGAAAAAAGGCTCCAGATGAGGGTCACGTGCTCACACGTGACCAGGGGTCACGTGGTGGCACGTGACGGCTAAGCAGCGGCCAGAAGGCAGAGCGCAAAAAGAAGAAGAGGGCTCGTTCCAAGGGGGTCACGTGCCCACACGTGACCAGGGGTCACGTGGCCACACGTGACCGGCTTTCAAATCCTATCTGTTAACAGAATTAAATTCTGAGAAAAGATCTCTCAAATCTTTCCAAAGGAAAATGATTATTTGGAACCGATTGAATTAAAAATTTAAAGATTCTTAAATATCACCTATCTATGGAAAAATCTTGAATTTGGAAAGGTTTTCCCTTAAAATCTAACCGAAATAACAAAGGAAAATCTCTGGATTTAAAATCCAATGGTGAATAAAATTCACCTAAGAATCCAAAGGTCCAAACGAATGGTGAATACAAATCATATCTCTCAGTGAAAGATTCATCAAAAACTAATTGATTCTGCTGCTTCTCCTATAAATAGGAGCCAAGAGACACACAGGGATAGATATGCAGAGGGATCGATACATAGAGAAAAAGAGAGCCTTGATACTTTGGAGGAATTTGGATCTTCTGCAAAAGAAAAGCTTAGGTAAGAAAGGGAAGGTCTTAAAAGAGAATTTAATTCTCAACAGAGTTTAACTCTGATATTAAACAGAAGAACATAGTTCTCTCTTTAGTGGAGGATCTGTAAAGTGCACATCTCCCCTTGAATTGAGAATTTAATTCTCATTGGGTTGAGATCCTGCCATGCAGACCCAAAGCATAGAGAGGGAATGGAAGCTTGAGAATTTAATTCTCACAGAACTATAGGAATTTAATTCCTTTAAAATAAAATTAGGGTTTAACCCTATGTTATAGGAATTTAATTCCTTCAGAATGAACAGAATCAGGGTTTAACCCTAGTTAAGAACTTAGTTCTGTTAAAATAACAGGAATTTAATTCCCTTAAGAAAGAAGAAATTAGGGTTTCACCCTATGACAGAATCTCATTCCTCAGAATAATTCTCTAAAAGAGAGTGGGAACTTAATTCCTTAAAGCTGTTATTAGGGTTTAACCCTATGATAGAATGCAGTTCTTCACATATATGAGGAATTTAATTCCTACAGAAAATTCAGAGTTCAACTCTATCCCAGAATATAAATCTTCAGAAGGAAATAGGAATTTAATTCCTCAAAAAATTATTGTTAGGGTTCAACCCTGCGAAGAATTTAATTCTTAAAGGGATTAACAGATCTTCCAAAAAACATACAAAGAGGCAGGGTCACGTGCTACCACGTGACCCACAAAAAGATCCACAAAAAAGGCCCTTTTGAGGCAGTGCCTCACGTGACCCACGTGACCCTTGGCGGAAGCTTTAACATACAAGCACCAAGATGCCCATTACGTGACAGCACGTGATGCTCCAAAGTATTCAATGCTTTTGACAAAATAAAATAAAGGGAGGGTGCCCTCACGTGTTACCACGTGACCCCTCTTGCCTTAGTGTTTAACACTAAATTGGAACCCCTGAGCCCAGTGTTAAACACTGTTTTGCCTTAGTGTTCAATACTAATTAAAGAGCTTTCTTGCAGTGTTTAACACTGAATTTCTTAGTGTTTAACACTAAATTAAATCTCTGTTGACAGAGTTTAACATTAATTTTCTTAGTGTTCGACACCAAATTAAAATCTCTGCCACCAGTGTTTAGCACTGATTATCTTAGTGTTTAACACTAATTTGAGATCCCTGTTGCTAGTGTCTAACACTGATTTGCCCTAATGTTTAACACTAATTTGAACCCCCTGTTGCTAGTGTTTAACACTAACTTCAGCCCAATTGGCTAAATATCCAAAGGCAAAGCCTCTCCTCTAATGGACCAACAGAGGGCCAATATCCTAAACATGATTGGACTTAGCCCAAGCTGGCCATAAGTCCTCAATTCAAATTCAACTGAGCCAACGGGCTCATAATATAATTAATTGGTCTTGGTTCCAAATTGGGCCAAATATTATTTAACTTACCTCGGTTTAAGGGTACATCTCTTCACTCCTTTGATACGTGGCGTTGTAATTCCTCAACGTCTTCAAAGAGGTGACGGGTCCCGATGACCACATATTGATACGGACTGTGGAGTCCCTAAATCCATGGACTATGAGGTCCTTAACCTTGACCGCGATGTCTTAAAACTAACAACGGATTGTGGAGTCCCTAAATCCACGGACTATGAGGTCCTTAACCTTGACCGTGATGTCTTAAAACTAACATCGGACTGTGGAGTCCCTAAATCCACGAACTATGAGGTCCTTAACCTTGACCGGGATGTCTTAAAACTAACTACGGACTGTGGAGTCCTTAAATCCACGGACTATGAGGTCCTTAACTTTGACCGCAACGTCTTAAAACTAACATTGGACCGCAATGTCCTTAAACTACCCATGGACCGCAATGTCCTTAAACTACCTATTGACCGCAATGTCACTAAACTAAACAACAGAGCCCCTTTTATTGCTCTCTTGTCGGATCTAAACGATCCCGTTAAGTTGATCTTAGTCTAAAAACTAGACTAACGTATCCTTAACAAACGTTTAAGTCGATCTTAGGCTCAAATGAGGCTAACGTATCCTTAAACCCAAACCCCCAAACCCAAATCTAAGATAATACGGATTTGGACTAGTCCACGCCCTATGGGCGACGACATAACTCAGTCTCCGTATACAATCCACGGGCAACTAAACATAAAATAAATACACATGACACGAAGTGACCATCTGGAGAAGGAGAAAGTGGTTACCGCAATGCGGTAGCGTAATTAACTGCAGGGGCTTGCGCCTGCAGGGAAGAGCGTCCCCACAATCAAAAACCCCTCAAGCGAGGGGGAATCTGACGAAGTCTGCTACATCGGACGCATCCGTTTAAACTTTCGATATACGGTGCCATAAATCAACTTGGCATCTTCGGAGAGGTAGATGGATAGCACCAATTAGCATCTGTCCCGAGCCTCAGGCGAGACGACCACGCGTCGCGCCGTCGTTCGGAGGGGAACAGGGATATTCGAGGATTTGAAATTTTGTCGGCGTCTTCATCACTAACACTGAAATATGGTTTTAGGAGCGACTCATTATTTTCCTTTGGAGGGGGTGGAAATATTTATTTATACACACTTTCTTTTACCGCGATTGCTCCATCATTTCAGTTTTTCTTTTCGCGAAGGTCGCGATTGCCCCATCATTTTGGTTTTTTATTCACAGTTGCCCCATCATTTCGGCTTTTTTTTACTCCCTGATTTTTATTGCGAGTTGCCCCATCATTTCGGCTTTTTATTTATTTATTTATACATTTCCTAGTTTAACGACGTAGGGGTCGAATGTTCCCAGTTTAACGACGTGGTGGTCATGGGTGTTTGCTTATCCAAGCTTCTCGAACTTTGATCTCGGCGGAGCCGAGTTGATGACCGTAACTTGGTGGTTTGCCGATACATCCGAGGATGGTAAGGTTTTCCCAACCTTGTATTGGTTCTCCACCCAATCTTTGAGAACAGAACAGTCTTCGATGGTATGACTCACCATTCTATGATATGGGCAGTATATGGGATTATCGGTTATGTTCATTTCATGTGGCCTCTTTGGAATAGGCAGTTGAAAACCGTTGTTCAAGGCGGACTCTAATATTTTGCGGACTTCGTCCTTCTTGAAGGAGTATACTTTCTTCCTTCTCTCCATTAGAGTTAGTGCCTTTCCCGATGCTGGTCCTCGAGGCCGATCGGTCATTGGTTCGCCTGCCGTCTGCTTACCCATTCAGCGTACGTATCGGAGGGACCGGGGAATGATCGCGGGCATTTTTCGTAAAGATGTTCCGCTCTAGGGCTGGAGGGAGTATTGGTTGGCTATTTCAGGATATCAATCCCTGGCTCGAGAACAAGGTTTTGATTTTGCAGTAATTGCAATAGGGTGACTTGGGTCATGAGATCTGCCACGACGTTTGCCAGCTTATCGACTTTGGAACGAACCTTGGCCATCTTCTCATCTTTGTCCAGAAGCTGCCTTTGAAGCCATTGGAATACTATTTGTTCTATAATTTTGGGTATGATAACCAGGTCACCTTACCGCCTGAGCTCGATTCCGCAGGAACCACGGGTTCCTTCTGCTTAATGGAATTAGCGGGCTCTTCATTATCTGGACCGAGCCGGTGTTGGGTGGCAACAACCACGTCATTGTCATAGCTATGAGGTGCAGGAGGACTTGTTCCTCTGGGCTCCACCATGTAGACCGTATAGGTTATGTACCCATCTACTGCTTCTTCATTGACAATATTGCTCGTTGGGCTTTTGGCTTGTTACTTTGGTCCGCTCTTTTCAGAGAAGTGCAGACGACTGAGAGCAGCAGGTTCCCAAAGGGTTTCGGTCTCTATTTGTATGAAATTGGCGGTCGCAGCTTGATTGTTTGCTAACACGCCTTTAGACAGTTCTATCTCTCATGTTTTATATTATTTTTCGACCCAATCTTAAGAGATAAAGCAGTCCTCAATAGCATGACCTATCATTCTGTGATAGGGGCAATATTTAGGGTCGTCGGTCATATTTGCTTCTTTCGGTCTTTTTGATTCCAGCAATTATAGACCGTTTCTTAAGGTGTCCTCGAATATCTTGTGGACTTTGTCCCTTCTGAAGAAATAGACCCTATCCAGCTTCTCTTTCAGAGGCGATTCTCCTCCCCCTTCCAACAATGGCTTTCGAGATTGGTTGACATTAGGCCCGCTTGTCCCTCGCCTATTTCAGTTAGCCGAAATGTTAAAAATTCAGCATCATCGGAATTTCCACCTTTGCGATTATCGTCCTTTCAGTTTCTCCAGAATTTATTGTTATTTTGAGAATCCGAGGAGGATTCATTCTTTGAGCGCTCCAATATTTGAACTTTCTTGGTCAGCTCTTGGAATGTCTTGAGACCTGCGGTGCATAGAAAAGGATTCGTCCAGGTGCCTAGATTTCCGATGAGGATTTTACGGAAAGATTGCGCCATCGGGTTATAAAATCCGTGATGCTTTTGTTGTTCTTTGGCTTGGTCCTTACGAGGTCGGTAATGGTGATTTTATCGCTGACCCTCATGAACCTTTGTCGAAAAAAGATTCCATTTGGATGAAAGTAGTAACAGATGCATGGTTTTCATGCTCGCCGGACGGGTTTCGATAATTTTGCAGAAGCGTAAAAACGACAAAATCCGAGCGAACAAGACACCCAAACCTTAGAATGCTACCATAGACTATAACTTGTAAACAAATAAAAGCTAGAGTAGAGAAGATACAACCTTTGAAACTTCTTCTTATGCTCCAATGATGAAACTTAGGACTCCGGCTATGCTCCGAGGCGCTCCGGATCTCGTTTGGTCCCCGATCGGCTCCATCAAAGATGATCCACGCGAAGCCCACCGGTTCTTGCTTCAACTTTGATCTAATTGAAATAACCCACTCACTCAATTTGCTAGATAGATAGAGTAAGAGATGTAATAAATTTTTTTCTCATTTGCTTTCTTCTTCTTTTTCTTTAGCTCTCTTCATCTTTTCTTTCTTCTTTTTTTCTTGGATGAGAGAGGGAAGCATGAACCATCAAAAAAAATCTGGTTAAGTGTTGTGTGAAGTGTAGTCTACCTCTTCACACATGACACCTTCTTCACACCTCATCACAAACACTTGTCATGAGAAAGTGAGAGTGTATGCAACCTAGCATACACCTCATTCTCATGACAAGAAAAATTAGAAAAAATATAATAAATGAGCTAATGATAATTATCATATATTTAAAAAGATTTAAACATATAATAATAGATTATGCACACCACATGTTACATAACCAAAGAAAAAGAAAATGAGAAAAAAGATATAATACTAGTTTATATATGCACCATCATATATAAGAAATATCATTAAATCAATACTTGATTCAATGACCTGGTTCAATTATAAACCGGCTAGTATCATCCGTCCGATTAATACATATAATATCACATACACATGTTTAATTGGACCCTGCACGCATCGCCGTACGTGCACTACATCATTTTGCTAGAACGGGAAAGCCTTATGTGTGGAACCCTAAAGACTTGACAATACGTTGGCAGTAGGTCAGGATCATGTCCGATTGATCTGAAACACTTTCAGATCAATCCCCTACCAGGTTAGCCTACAAGCACATTAGCCGTACTAGCCGTACATAACGGCTATCCAGGTATTGAACGAAAAGAAGGCCGACAAGAAAGCTCGTCCGTACCCTGCTAGAGCCTATCAGTGACATTCACCGTACAGTCAGATCTCTTCGTCTAAGATTGTTGCATACAGGCTCTGGGTGGTGGAAACCGTCAGACTCCCAACAACTCGATAAGTCGTGCTGATGTAAAGCTCATGCCCATCTGAGAAACTACTGATAACACTTATCAGTAAATCTCGTTGGCCTTGTCCAAGGACTTATGGTCATAGCTAGCTGTGCACAGTGCGACATCAACTTCCTATACCGAGAGAGACGAATTCCCTCGACCGCTCATTGCCTCCATGTGCTTCGGGACTATACCCAACTAAAACCTGTTTGCACTACTCTTTAAAACCGTAGTAAGGTAGTAATCTAAGTACAGTGGGAATACACACAAGACTCTATGAAGATCTTGGTTTTAGGGACTACCCTATACTCATGTAACCAGAGAAATACTATCCAACGATTGGTATAATGCCATCTAGAAGTTCTCGGTGAGTCCTTCCAGTGTAATTCATCTAATGAGCACTTGTATACAATCATCAGTGTCAAACACCAATGGCTATGGTGTCAGCTATCGCCCCGTACAGGGTCATGAAACGTATACACTGGTCTAAACTGAAATACCGATGCACGGTCTCGATATTCCTATGACTAGGGACTTTTAAGGATGTGCTTATAGACTACCCAGGCCCCACTATTATGATCCCTATCATAATCCTGGTAGTCAAGAAAAGATCTTATGGGCTCTATCATCATGTAGTAATGATACGTTATAGCAAGTAAAACGTATACTTTTGAATGACAAATACAAACCAGATAGCGTACTATCATCTCGAGCAAGAATGTTCTTGGTATAGGCCCTCCTTAAATTCAGTAATTGCAATCCCGCAACTACGATAATTTCCTTGAGGGCACCTATATTTAACAATGGAGCCATCCGGCATGCTCGCGTACCAATCGAAAGCGACATCGGTTAGGCTATTAACGAACTGGCGGAGGAGAAGCGCATCATTGCCTCCAGTATTCCTGCAAGAGGCTTTAAAGTGGGCAATGTGCCGATTCACATTTCCTGTCCGCTCGATTCTTCCGAATTTGGGGCTGACATAGCTAACAGGAAACTCTACCAGATCATATCGAGCAGGATATGGTCTCCCACTACTGCCGACATCTTTTTGCGCTTCGGCTGCGACTACCAATGTTTTGACTTTGTTGGCGACCAAATCCATGTTTTGATCTTGCATTAGAGGGTTGCTGTCATCGGTAGTCCAGACATTTCCTGAGATAGGATGTGGCCGATTTTCATGCGGTTCGCCTGCTTTTGGACTTTGGGGGACATGCATTGGCTGCTTCGGGTCGTTATCACCCGGCTCATGAAGAGAGACTTGCGCTTAATTGGAGGGTGCCTGAGCAACTTGGGCCGTGAGCTGCATCACAACATTCGTCATGTCGTCAAGTTTAGAGTAAAGCCTGGCTATCTCCTTGTCTTTACTTCTGACCTATTTTTGGAGCTCTTGAAGTAACTCCTGTTGCACACCCCGCTTCCCAGTAGACGAAAACGATGACGAGGTAAGCCCGCAACGTATTTACAAAGAAAATACGTTAAGCGTAATTAAGCAATATAACAATGTGCAAGAATAACAAAAGTAATAAAATAAAACAACAACTTTATTTATATTCAAATTTACATATAACTGTTTGTAATGAAAGATACAATGATAAAGAAAATGCCTAAACAATGACATACAGAAAGTAAGCGCAGGCTGGACGAAGCTAGTCGTCAGGCTGTGCCGCGAACTGGTCCAAGTCCTCCTGGCTTGGCTCTACGTTTTCAGAGTTCGGTCCTTCTGACGAACATTTCAAAGAAAGAAAATAGAAAGAAATGTCGTCAGCGAACTAGCACTCGGTAAGTCCCAAAAGAAGTAAGAGAAGATAATATATAATATGAATAGAAACCAAATGAACAGAGGACATGTAAAATTGTATATGATCATTCATGAGTATAAGATAATTAATCTAACGTGGTTATTTGTAGTTTGATAAACAAAGTATTCATGTATATAAGAGGAGTCCATCTTACCCCGTGAACTATGGTAATATGTAGTATAAGGCCCTGTCATAACCCACGGGACAACGGCACGTGAATTCATATAGGTGTCTTTTATAGTGACCTCTCGTGCTACGATATACGTTCCGTACTAATTTACCCCTTTATCCCCGCGTATTGTATTGTATAGATTAAGATTATAGGTCTTGGCCGAATCCATGGATATAAAATTGTATGGGTTCATGTTTAAGATGTAAGCATGCATTCAGGTATTCATGTTAAGTTCATGTCAAGTTATAATCATGGTTCGGTCAAGTCGAGTCAAGTATGCAAGTTTGAGTTTGATATTTGAATTCGAGTATTCAGGTTCATGATCAAGTATTCAAGTTCGTGTTCAATTTTGGATTCTGGTTGAGTTTGGACTCAAATTGAGTCAGTAATTTGTGAACGGATTTAACTCTTGAATTTCTTAGGTTCGGGAGTAATCGGCAACCACTGCACATGGACGACATGATTTGTGTCTTTTTTCAAGACAATTGCCATTGAAAACTCCGTTAAGTTGTCTAGCCTGAATAGGCAAGCACTCACTTTCTCCAGCTCCTCGAGGCTTAAGAGAAATGATACCGCTTAAGCCTATATTATCTATAGTCCTTAAAATATTGTTTGGCATATCTCGAGGTTTTTTTTAATGAAAATATGCTTTAATATAGTTTAAAAATAAAGCTCAAGGGTGATTTTTACCATTTAGGGTTTTCATGAACATATATTTTAATTGTTATGGTATTTTGGTGATAAAACTTAGCCTTTTTAAAAGTTTGTGGTATTTTATTGAAAACTAGCTCTTTTGGTAACTTGATGGTATTTTATTAAAATTCTAATCTTTCATTTTATTAATATAGTTTCATAATATGTTTTTATTGAAAATACGGATTCATATTTTTTTATATAATTTTTCAAAAAATAGTTTTGTTTAGAAATGTCGCATTTCTTAAAAACCGTATTTTTATTTCCTTTCGAGACTGAATACTCCGTGAGGAGTTATGCATCTCGCTCTACTATCCCAAGAACGTGTGATAATCCACACCATCCATTAGCGGGTCCTCTAACGAGGGCTGTAGAGGTGTAATTGCCAAGGATTTTAAAATACCGACTAAAAGAAACCCGTTTTGAAAAGGTGTGGTATTTTAATGTAAAAGTCATTCTTTAAATTAGTCATGTGTTTAGAATACTGTGCTATGAAACCATAGTGTGCGTGTGGGGTAGGTCGTTACACCGTGAAGTTTTTCTAAAAGTATTTAACAATTATTGAAATGAGCTTTATACTAAAGTTCATGGTATTTTAATGTAGAAGTTCGTTATAGATAGTTTCACATGAAAGTTTTGGTTAAACACAAACCTAAAAGATTGTAAGCTAAGTTACAAGTAGTGTGAGAAAGTTATTTTGACCTATTTTGCTTTTAAAAAAGGGAATACAAAGGTTAAAACTACACATATCAGAGTTAACTCCACTTTTCCGATATGTTTTTAGAAGATGGTTTTGAGATGAAAAAAGAAGAGAGAAGAAGGACTTATTCGCTGTGTAGCATTGGAAAGAGATTAAAGAAAAGAGGGGGATTCCCGTGGCGTCACGGAAGCTCCGGAAAAGGTTTCGATTTTCGATGGAAAAAGTTTGGTTGCTAACTCCACTTGACTCCACTTGCACTTAGGAACTTTGGGATAATTTTGATAGAAATTTTCAGAATGGAGGAGAGCTAGGGCATGGGGTGGTATTTATAGTGAAGAATTAGGGTTTGCAAGTTAAAAATATGGATTAAAAGAATTTAAATGGTGTTAAATGGTGAATTGAAGAGTCTCTGTTTGATTGCAGTAAAATCAAACAGTGTAGGGGAGTTGAAGAGAAAAATGTGCAAAGCATGGAGGCAATTGGGGGCAATCCAACCGTCAGGGCTGACCCAAAGCCAAGAATGAGCGGTTGGATCTTGGTGATCAGTCTCGAGATTCGTGCCACGTGTCAAGTTTGGTGTGTACACCTCATTGCGCCTATTTGATTTTTCTGAAACTTTTCGTTTCTCTGTGTACTGCACGTGCAACTCTTGGGCTTCCGAAAAATTAAAAAGAAAAATCAAAAAAATAATTGGGTCTGATGGGATTCGAACACACAGGCTATGTTATAGCAGTGTAAAGGGTTTACCGGTAAGCTACAAGTTGCTTCTTGTTTTTATTAAATAAATTTAACTTATAACTCTTACACAGGCTGTAATATCGTTTATTGTGAAATAACAAGAAATTTCTGTACAGTGATTTCATAGTCGTTACACCTGTTCTGCGGTCCTGGGGCGGAAAGTCGGCTCTTCCTCGCTATTCGAGCTTGACTCCACATGAACTGAAGGGTCTTTCTACCTATCGGCATCATTAAGAGAGTTTTCATTGTCATGCGGAGGTGGCTGATCTTGGGAAGTGGCAACCACGTTCAAGCCAAATTGGGCTTAGGATGTGGTGGCCCTATCCTTGCTTGTGCTGTGCAGGTTGTCGTTGGGATGCGTGCCCGCCATGTAGACTGTGTGGATAACATATCTGGCCATCTTTTCATCATTGATAGCTAATTTCGCGAACCGCTATCGTAGCCGTTCTGTTTTAGGAACAGACAATCGATTGAAAACAGCTGGCCTGACCGGATTCTTGAGTGGTGATGGCGCTTCTTTTCTGGCTTTACTTCGCTGCTTTCGCGTAGCACAGAGTGCCTGATAGACTCTTGAAGAGATAGTATCATACTTTGTAACAACCATGAAATCCATGTATAAATGTAACTTGTTCAATATATAGAAAGGTCATTTCAGCCTGACTATGAGTTATATCTTAATATTGTTAAATAAAAGAAAAAAGCAAGTTATAGCTCACTAGTTAATACTCTCCACTGTTGTTCTTTAGTCTGCAAGTTTGAATCCCATCAGCCTCATTTATTTTTAATATTTTTTGTTTTTAATTTTTCGGAAGCCCAAGAGTTGCACGTGCAATTCATGGAGAAAAAAAAAGTTGCTGAGAAAATTAACTAGAGAAATGAGGAGTTATGACAGAATATAGTACATGGCCCAAACCCCGAGACCCATCTCGAGATCTGGACCATCAAAAAATGAGAAAAACTGCAATTGGCTGTTGGATGTGAAAGGTTATGCTAGCGCCCCGGCCAACTACCGTGGCCAAATGCGGAACAAAATTTTTTCTACGAAGAAAACTTGGTGCTAGAATAACACTAGACCGGATCTACCAAAAACCTAACTAGCAAAAAGAGAAGCTATCTATTATGAAAAGAATTATACCATGCGACTCGAGTCCTTCGGGTCTTCACTCCTCTCCTTTAGCATGCTCCTAGTAGCCTCCATGATCGAATTTGATCGTCAGCGCTTTGTGTCGAAGATGATCCACTCGGGAGTGTCTACTTTCGGCTCCTACCTTTAAACTAAGGTAACTAGGTTACTTTGTTTGCTAATCTAAGTAACCTAGGTGATGTAGAGAGTGATGATGGAGTGTATTGTCTCAAGAACCCTAGGTTTCTCAACACATGAGACTATAAGGGCTTGACTTGGAGGAGATGAGAGAGTTGTAGAGAGTAACCATGGAAAAAATAAACTCAAGTAAAGAATGGCTAATCTCTCTCCTAATAATGCAAGCATGCCTAGATAATGATGAGAAAAGTCTCAATCACAAAAATATCTAGATATTTTCTTGCCTCAATAGTAAACCCTAACTCACTAAGTGAGTTAACTAATTAGCCATGGTTCACTTAAGAAAAGTCAACACCTCATACCTTCACCTCATTAGCCATTAAACTAAATGGTTAAAACAAATAATGATGACTCTTCTTCTAGAAGCACTCTTGTAACAAATTACAAGAATACCCTTCACCGTATATACATACCCGTATTCGTATTCAGAAAAATACGAATACAAAAGAGACAAAAATAATCCATCAATATAATACTAGGGTCCGGCTTAAACTAAAGCTCGCCAGTATTATCCGTCCGAACATCATGCATGCACAAGTACACATATGTGATCGAACCCTGCCGTAAAACCATATGGCCTCTACATCGTTTCGCCTAAAATAGGGAAACCCTCTGTGTGGGACTCTAAAGACTCGACAGTACGCTAACAGTGGGTTTAACCACAAGCACGTCAGCGACACTGGCTGTACGTAACGGCTACACAGGTACCTGTCGAAAAGGAAAGCCTGCGAGCAAACTCATCCGGATCCCTACCGAGCCTATCCATGACAATATCCGTACAGTCCGGTCTCTTCGTCAAAGAGTATTGCATACCGGGTCTAGGGGGTGGTAAACGTCAAACCTTAATAACTCGATAAGTCGTGCTGATGTGGCTCAGGACCAATCCGGGAAACTACTGATCAACCTATCAGTAAATCCCAACTGCCTTGGCCAAGGTCTTGTGGTCCTGACTGATCAAACACAGTGCGATATCAACTCCCAATACCTAGAGAGACAAATCCCTGACACTCACTCACTGCCTCCATGTGGCTCGGGACTGTACCCAACCAAAACCTGTCTGCACGACTCAGCAGAGCCATGGTAGGGTAGTGATCAAAGCACAGTGGGAACTCACACAAGACAAATGACGATCTTAGGTCCAAAGACTAATCTGTACACATGTCACAAGAGAAAAAACATCCGACAATAGGTATAGTACCATCCAGAGGTTCTCAGCGAGTCCGTCCAGTATACTCACCCCCAGCGAGCACCCGTATACAATCTTAGGTGATCACACCAATAGTTGTGGGACCAGCCATCGCCCCTCGTCGGGGTCTCAAAACGTATACGCAAGTCTACTTTGGAATATCAATGCCCGATCTCGATACTCCTACGACTTGGGACTTTTAAGGATGTGCTTATAGACCACCAGCTCCCACAAGTATGATCGCCATCATAACACTGGTAGTCAAGCAAGATCCTACGGGTTTTATCAACATGTGGTCGACATATATAATATATGCACGTGTTAAGATAAAGACAAATCATAATAGTATACTACCGCATAGAGTCTTTATCAATATGTGCAAACTGGATAAGACATCAATAGAAATAAATACACATATCCTGACAAAGACAAGTCAAATAATATACTATATACTGAGAAAGATTGTCCTGTACATACATATCCCTGCATCCATATGTATACATATACAATACTGGCCTCTAGGGCATACATATCCAACAGGATGTGCCTCGATCACCTCCGTGCTTCGTCCGTACACCCCTTCAGCTCCCCTCTACTCCTTTTTATACTTAATTTACTTTGATTTAAACTAGAGAACTGTGCAACCCTTCACCTATCCCATTAACACCATTAAACCTATTTTTAATTCACACACTCTCTCATTTTTACCCTATAAATACCACCCCGTCTCCTAACTCTCTCATATTCTGAAATCATTATCAAAATTCTCTAAAAATTTCTTGAGCGAAAGGAGTTAAAATTAGAGTTAGCTCGAGCCAAGATCGTTTTCAAAGACCGAAGCCCTCTTCGATACTAACATGATCCACGAAGGCTTCCCCTCTCTTTTTTCCTCTCCTGTCAACACCCCAAAAACAAGTAAGTCCCCTTTTCTCTTTCGTTTCGTCTCAAACCACTTCCTAAAACTATACCGACGAAAGTGGAGTTAGTCTAAATGAATTACTTTTAAAAATTTTATCACTCGTGCTAAGTTAATATTTCACCTTAATCCATCTAATATCACTTTAAAAATATCATTCACACCGTCTACCTTTTAATGTAATTAAAATTCCATGCGAAATAAATATGTATCGAACTTTTTCATATAAATACCATGAACTTTAAAAGTATCCTTTTATCGATAATTAGAAAATATACCTATAGAAATTCACAGGGTAACGACCTACCCCATCACATACACTATGGTTTCATAGCATGATGTTTTAAATATATGTTGAATTTTGAAGAATACAAATTACATTAAAATACCATTACCAGTAGTAATGGAATGGTTTCATTATCTAAAATTTTAATAAAATGTTTTTATCACTATTTTAAAATCCTTTGCAATTGCGCCTTTACAACCCTTTTAGGGGAACCTATTTACGGATGGTGCGGCTTATCGCATGTCCTTGGGATAGTAGAGCGGGATACAGAACTCATTATGGAGAATTTGGTCTCGAAAGGAAATAAAAATACGGTTTTTAAAGAAATACGACTTTTTAAAACAAATTAAAACTTTGGAAAATTATATAAAATAATGAATCCGTATTTTCAAAGAAAATAAATTGTCAAAAATATATTTTTAAATGAAAAATTAAAAATTTAATAAAAATACCATCAAATTTCCAAAAGTAGTAGTTTTCATAAAAATACCATAAACTTTTAAAAGCTAGATTTTATCACTAAAATACCACCTAAACTAAAATACATTTATATAAAACTCTTAATATTCTAAATCACTCTCGAGCTTTATTTTTAAAAAATATTAAAATATTTTACATAAAACTCCCTCGAGAAATGCAAATAATTAATAAACAAATTTGAATAAATCTTTAAGGACTCTAAATTAATATATGTTTAAGTGATATCATTTTTCTTGAGCCTCAGGGAGCCAGAGAAAGTGAGTGCTTTCTTATCCAGATTAGATAACACAGCAATTTAATGTCGTTATCATTGACAATCGTCTTGGAAAAAGACACAAATCCTGCCGTCCATGTACAGCGGTTGTCCGATTATTCCTGAACTTAAGATCTTCAAAGTTAAATATAGTAATATGAAATGTCTATAATTCGAATACAAACTCGAACCTAAACTTAAATTTAAACTCGAACTCTAATCCAAACTCGAACCCAAACTTGAACGTTAACTCGAACTCATTCTACTCGAACTAACTTGACTCGACCCAAGATTGCAATTGACTTGACTCGCATTTTACTTGACTTGCTCGACTACATTATTCCCTGTTGCAATCTATGGTTCGATCAGGACTTGCTATACGACGCAAATAATTAACTCGAACTCATTTTGGCAGCACCTCATTTGTATATTTTGATCAAAACCAGTACATAAACAATAATAATATTGGCATCCCAATCGAGAGCTAACTCATCGTCAATCGGTGGAAACACAGCCACACAATATATATACGACGCCCAAGGCGAAAATCAACACAAGAAAAGAAAGTAAAAGAAATACCAAAGAGCATCATCAACTCAAATATAAAGAATAATATACAAGTCTCGTTCTAAGTTTGAAAGAATATACAAATCTGGTCTCTAAGTCCATAAATATACATAGTCTGCTTGATGGAGTTTTAATCAGATTATAAAGAAATAAAAATATACAATCTGTGGTTACGATCTGGAATGTAACCCACCTACCAAGTAATCACGCGAAGAAGAAGTGTGCCAGCAAGCCACTACTGATTCTAGCGGTCGGTCCTGCAAGAAAACTAGGGCATAATGGGGGTGAGTTGCCAACTCGTGAGTAGAAAATATCATCAGGTAGAAATCGAATATATAACGATCTACCTAGGTCATACCGTATAATAATATCATACCGTGTGACATCGAAGGTGAACGTGTGTGTGTATATATGAATTTAATATCGTGCTTGTATCTATATGTGATAACATGTCATCCATAGTATGTGTGTGTGTGTATCATCCGATGAGTGTCCATCAACGACACTCGAAATCATCATAAAACCCTGAATGTCCAGCATCGACACTCGAAATCATCATAAATCCCGTGTCCAGTATCGACACGTAAATCCTTATATCTTAGGCACCGTTTCATCGGATTGACCTTCATATCTCATGTACCGTCTCATCAAATCGACCCTCATATCCATCTGTGTAACGACTCTGAATTTACTGTACGAAAATTTTCAATTTAATGTACAGAAAGGAATTTACAAGCCTGAGTACAATTTATAAGTTAATTTTTGTTTAAGAATAGCACGAAACAACTTGTAGCTCACTGGTAAAGCTCTTGCACTGCTGTGACGTAGCCCCTGTGTTCGATTCCCATCAGACACATTATTTTTTCTGATTTTCTTTTTAAACTTTTTGGAAGCCCAAAAGTTTACACATGCAATGCACATAAAAATGAAAAGACAGAAAAATCAAACATGTGCACAATGATTTAAATACTGAGTTGAACACGTGGTAAGAATCCACCAGCCCTACTTCACAAATTGACCGGCGGAAACCCTAGTTGGGCTGGTACCGAGGGGTGAACCGTAGTTAAGGTGCCCGTGCTTTGTACACACGACCCTTCCCCTACCCCTGACTCCTTTGCACTGCAATCAAACAGAGACTTTTAATTTCACCTTTAAACTAAATTTTAATGCATTTTAATTCCAAAACCATAATTACTCACTATAAATACTACCCCATGCCCTAGCATTTCATCATTCTGAAAATTATAGCCAAAACTCTCCAAATTTTTTAAGTACAACTGAAGTGCAAGTGGAGTTAGTAAGAGATCAACTTCCGGTGAGTATCGAAGCAAGTTCTGGCGACCCCATGACGCCACGATGACAACCCCTACTCTTTTTACCTTCTCTTAACCTAACCAACTTGTAAGCCCCTTCCAATCCTCATTTCCCTTCTTTAAAAATTCATTTTCAAAAAATATGTCGGAAGTGGAGTTAATACCGACATCTTCTTCTATACTATATAAAATCCACTTTTTCTTACATATTTGGCATCCATATCCTTACACAAAGTTTGTAATCATAAAACTAAGGTATAGAACCAACTTTCACTCAAAAATGTCATGTAACATAACTTTAACTTAACTTTTACATTAAAGTACCATGAACTTTATATATGTTATCTTATATTGCTTTGATTAAAACATACCTTTATGAAAATTCACGAGGTAACGACCTACCTCTCATATACACACATGGTTTTATAGCACGATACTCTTCGAACGTATTTTTACGAGTACAATATTACATTAAAATACCCTTTACTATAAAAACCGGTTTTCTTCTGAATTGTAGTTTAAATCCCTTTGCAAATATACCCCTATAACCCTTTTTAGGGGACCCGCTATTGGATGGTGCGGATTATCGCAAATCCTTAGGCTAGTAGAACGAGATGCAAACCTCCTCACGGAGCATTCGACCTCGAAAGATTTTAAATACGGTTTTAAAGAAAAACGCGTTTTTACTTTAATAAAATTTAATTTTTAATAATTATATAAATATTAAGAATCCATTTATTTTCAACAAAACTTACATATTTTTTTCTAAAGATGAAAGATTACAAGTTTCACTAAAATACCATCAAGATATCAATACAAGACAACTGTTACAATAAAATACCATGAACTATTCAAGTTAATTAATTATCACTAATACCTTAATTCCTTAAAATTCACATCCATGAAAACTCTAAATAATATAAATAAATTCTCGAGATTTATTTTAATTATATTAAATTATTTTTTCATAAAACCTACTCAAGTTATATAAAACAATATTTAAGGACTTTAGTAAATATAGGTTTAAATGGGATCAATTCTCTTGAGCCTCAGGGAGCCGGAGAAAGTGAGTACTTGCCTATTTAAGGTAGAAAGCTTAACGGTGTTATCAATGGTATTTTTCTTGGGAAAAGACACAAATCCTCCCGTCCATGTGCAGCGGTTACCAATAACTCCCGAACCTAATTCAGGATCCAAATCGGTTATAAGTGTCTGACTCAAGTCTGAGTCTAAATCAAACTTGAATTCAAACTCAAATCAGAGTCCAATTCAAACATGAATCCAAACCCTAACAGGTATACTTGAACTTGAATCTGAAATCAAACTTTAATATCAAACCTGAATACATGACTTGATTTGACCGAGTCATGGTTATAACTTGATATGACTACAAGATTACATCCTGGACCTGACTACTTGAACAACTTGTATCCATAGTCTCGGCAAGTCTTGTAACTATAATCTATACCATACATTACGCGGGGTTAACGGGGTAGATTGGTACGGAATGTATAGCGTGGCACAAGATGATCACTAAAAGACACCTACATAAATTCTCGTGCCGTTGTCCCGTGGGTTTTGACGGGGTCTTGTACTACATGTTACCATAGTCCATGGGGTAAGATGGATTTCTCTCGTATACACAAATACTTTCTGTACCAAACTACAAACAACTACGTTAGAATAACAAGCTTATACCTATACAACTTACCAGTTTCTATTCTCATTACTTGTTCTATTCCATTCTTTCTTTTGGGACTTACCGAGCGCTAGTTCGCTGACGACATTCCTGTCTTTTTCTCTCTTTGGAATGTTCATCAGGAGGACCAGACTCTCAGGAGATCGAGCCGAGCCAGGAGGACTTGGACCAGTTCACTACCTAGCAGGACTTCTAGTTCATCTTGTACTTATTTCAGTTTGTATATCACTGTTTAGGCATTGCTTTATATCATTGTATCTTTCCTTTTTAAAGCAGTTGTAATGTAAAGATGAATGTTAATAAAAGTTGCTATTCATTTTATATCTCTTGTTATTCTTATGCATTTTTATATATTGTTTAATTACGCTTAACGTATTTATTTCTTAGTAAATACGTCGCGGGCTTGCCACATCACCACTTTCGTAAACTGGGAAGCGGGGCGTAACAAGTTTTGTTGGTGGCCGATGCAGGTCAGTTCTGCAGGAAGTCATAAGAAATATATCACAAGAATTATAAGAATCAACAACTATACATTCCTTACATTTCAAATTCCTTGAATCTATCCTAACTTTTCTTTTTCTATCAAGGTCATGGATTCACCGAACAATACCAGTACCAACGTCAATGACAACACCCCACTGCCTACTCTACCACTACCATCTACCGTTGCAGCTCCCATCAACGAGCAAACGATACTGCTTGAGGCAATCAAGAGCTTCTTGGAGGGTCAGCAGCAGCAGACTGCTATCCTCATGCACCGTCCAAAAGTCCAGGTATCCGGAGTCAAGCAATTCTGGGAACTGCACCCGAAACATTTCTCTGGAAAAGAGATCCCACTGGAGACAGAAAAATGGGCTCAGTCTATAAAAGATGATCTGGTAGCAGCACAAGTGCCGGAGATTGCTTGGGTGAGAGTTGCGAAACTACAATTAACAGATAACACTAGAGTCTGGTAGAAGGCTGAAGAAAGCCAACTCGCCCAACCGATTGAATGGAAGACGTTTCACGATATATTCGACGCGAAGTACCTCCCTGAGATTTCCCATTTCGACATGGAATAGCAGTTCATCCACTTGCAACATGGCTCGATATTGAGCAAGTCCGTGGATGAATACGATACTGAGTTTACCATGCTTAGCAGGTAAAATAATGTCTCAATATTCAATTCCCTGATTTCACTCATTACACTGCTAACACAAGACAGTAACAGGTTTGTGGCACACCTGATCCCGACTGCTGAGAACCGGCTACACAGATTTCAGCAAGGGTTAGACCCGGAAATCCAAGTTGCACTCGCTACAGGGGATTTCCCAACCCATGATCTTGCACTGAAGGCTGCCCGACGCTATAAGACAGTGGTGAAGAAGAAAGGCATACCTAAGACTGCCGGTGTGAAATGCCCTGCCACCCAGATGGCAGGAGGAGCCTCTTGCAGGCCAACTTTTGCACCCAAGAAACCGAGAGTAACATTTAACCGGCCCAGTCCAGACTTTGCTTCTACTGCAAGAGGAATGGACACTTGCCGAAGGACTGCAGGCGTGCAAACGGTCTATGCTTAGTTTCTGGCACATCCACTCACACCATTGGAGCATATCCATATCGACTCAACCCAGCTCCAGCACCTAGACTAGCTATCACCTTTCCGCAGCGGCCAGCTATTCAAGCTCTTGCACCTCATCTTGCTCTCCCTGCTTGATTGATTTCTATTTTAGAGTGTAGCAGTAACCGCAATCAATAACAGTGTCGCGTGTAGCTAGCCGAGATGAGTACGGGTCGTCCTCAGGGATATGTGGAATCTTTTAATCTTACTTTAGACGTGTTGATTGAAAAGAGGAAGAATAGAAGAATAAAGAATAGTGGATAATAGTTTCTAGATCTACATCGAAATACGGATGTAGAATATAGATCTAGTTTAAATACGAATGTAGATTTTATATCAGAAGAAGGCTTGTAGAGTTCGTTAGGATTTAGTAGTCATGAATGACTAATAAAGATTATGTAGGGTTCCTAGGCACCCTAATGAGGTCTCACAAGGCATCAACCATGCCAATTTCAAAAAATCTAGGTGCCGAGAAACCCGACTACGGATCGTCGGCTAGAAATCTAGGCGAAAAGATAAACTAGTTAACACTTAACTAAGAGATACGGAAATACAACCTTTGTAGATCCGGTTCTCCACCTCCATAGCTCCGCAATGAAGTCTCCTCGCTGTCCATAACAAGTCCCGGGCTCTAGCGTCGGCTTCATCGGAGAATGGACGGGCTAGGTCATCGATGTCCATGCCGAAGATGATCTACGTCGAGGCATCGCTAAATCAAGCTCCGACTTCACCAAGTCAAGAAACTTGTGAAGAAAACACACTCTACTACTTGGCAAGAGGTAGAGGATGAAGAAATAGGAAGTGGGTAGACTTTAGAATTGGATTTCTCACTCTAATTCATCAATCACCATTGATGAAGTGAAGCTTTCTTCATGTGAAGAAAGGAAGAAGAAGAAGAATTATGTATTGATAAGTTAATTAAAAAGAATAGAAAAACAAACCTTATCATAATTCTAACTATGGTTATGTGTAGAGAATTAACCAAGGTTTAAAGGAATGGTTAGGGTTAAGGATGAGATAAGAATGGTGGACAAAGTCAAAGCTTCATGAAGCTTCAACTAAACAACAAATAAAGCCACCATTCTTTTCTCTTTTCCATTTATTTTCCAAAATGAAATGGATAAATAAATAAGTGAATAAAACAAAACCCTAACCATAATCATGTAACCATGGTTTGATCTTTACACAAAAACCCTAGCATAACATGTATCATCAAACATGATACAATCAAGTGCACAAAAGTATATCACATATACAATGTGTACAATCCGAGTGAGAAAATCCATTTAAAGTGAACCAATACTAGTTAACGCAAAGTAATATATCAAATATATAATTATGCATTAAATCATTAAATCAACACTTGATTTAACGATCCGGTCATATCGCATATAACCGACTAGTATCCAATGTATCGGCTTATCGAATCAACCTTCGATTCGATAACTAGGTTATATCGCATATAACCATATGACACATTCATCGCGAGAATGAAATACGGTATCACATACACGCATTATTCTCGGTCCCGCACATATCTCATATGCGCTCCTATTTCGTTTCGCTTGAGCCAGGAAACCTCTGTGTAGGACTCTAAAGACTCGTCAATACGCCGGCAGCAGATGATGATCATATCAAACACCCACAAGCCGCAAGCGGTCTGCTAAACGTAATGGCCACCCGGGTATTGAGCGATCTGAAGATCGACGATCAAGCCCGCTCACACTCCAGTGAATCCAACCAGTAACACTACTGTACAGTCCGGTCTGATCGTCTGATATGTCGCATATCTCGCCTAGGGGTGGTTAACGTCAGACCCCAATAGCTCGATAAGTCGTGTCGATATGAGGTCTATAACACTTCGAGAAACTACTGGTAACACTTACCAGTAAATCTCAGCAACCCTGGCCAGGGATTTCCTGTTATAGCCAATCGAACACAGCGCAACATCAACTCCCTATACCGGGAGAGACGAATCCCCTCCTATCGCTCATTGCCTCCATGTGACTCGGGACTGTACCCAAAAACCACCGTTTTGCACGCCCTCTTGGACGTGGTAAGATGGAAATCAAAGCACAGTGGGAAACACACAAGACTCTATGACGATCTCGGGTCAACAGACTACTCTGTACCAGTGTCACCAGAGAACTGCCATCTGACGTGAGGTATAATACCATCTGGGAGTTCTCGGCGAGTCCGTCCAGTGTACCCAGTCTCCACTGAGCACCCGTATATCATCTCCGATGTCAAACACCAATGGATATGGGATCATCCATCGCCCATCTGTATGGGTCGAGAAGGTACACGCTAGTCTACTCTGGTATATCGATGCCCCATCTCGATACACCCACGACTAGGGACTTTGAAGGATGTACTTATGGACTACCTGTCCCCACTAGTATGATCCGCATCATAGTCCAGGTAGTCAAGTACACATCCTAAGGGCTTTACCAACATGTAACAGAGAGACAATCAGTATACACGTTAAGGTAAAGAGCAACCAGATAGCATACTATCATGTCGAGCAAGAAAGTCCTCCCTATATATGTCCCAGCATCCACTACAATATACATCCTATGTATAGTAATGGCCTCTAGGGCATACATATAACTAACAGATTACTCCTTTTATCTATTGATAGATTAAAACTAGATAGATAGCGATGAATGAGGATTAGGGTTCTTGGACGAAACTAGAGTTTCCACTCTATTGACCCTTGTCCTTTCATTGATCTCTATTCATGTCTAGCCCTTAACAAAACAATTGTTAATCTAATCTCAAATCGCGGTCGAGACTAGCAATAAATTGGCAGCGCGCCCGATTAGGATGTTAACTATTCTTTTGCTAAAGTTTATAAACTTCATAAGACTTAAAAGAAGTTAAAGTATTTTTTCATCCATTGTTCTAGCCTAATCCTACGAACCCTATCAAGTGGAGAATTACTCACGCATGATAGAGATAGAAGAAGAAGAATGGATAGAGATCATAATGCAGAAATTAAAATTAATCTAATGATCTACCTTTATTAATCAACTTCAAAAGTACAAATCCTTCAAGTTTAAATTACAAGAGGAAGAAGAAATTGCTCTCGATCTCTGCCTTGTAGGAAGTAGATGCTCCGTCGAATCTCACGTCGAGTTGCGGACCTGTCTTGTATCACTTGTTCTTTGACGGTGATTTGCTTCGTGTAAAAGATTGATGATTTCTAAGTTTAGCCCTCGGTCCTTTATATAGCCCCAAAACCAGATACTCTAGATCCCAGAAATTAGGGTTTGTTGTTGCAAATCTAACCTGAAAATCCCAAACCCTAATTCCCTAAATCCACCGTGGATCCGCCGTAATATGGAGCTTTTGGCCGCGGAAGAGCGGTTCTTTGGTAGGATCTTGACTTCAAAATTCTGGGCTTGCTTCGTTGTGACACATGAAGATTTATTTGATATCTGGAATCTTCATATCTTTTCTGAGTCTCTACCGGTATTGATTCATTGATTTTATTTAACTTCATCGCAGATTTTTGATTCTCGACAACTCAATATCTCGATCTCCTGACCTGAGCCAACTCATGCACAATATCTCGATGAATAATGTTAGTAATATTTTGTATTTTTGAGATATTATCTTAACCATTTGATATGATATTATATTTTAAGAATATTGATTAATGATATTTGATATGATATGCATATTTAAATTATCAAAATATTATCTAAATATTATATGCATACATTTTCCTTCATAATGTTAATTATACTATATAAACATATGGTAAATAGCATTTTTACAGATAAACCCTCATATGTGTCATATTTATAATAAACACCTTTAGATATTTAAGAAAAGTAAGGAAAATGTCATATCAAAAGTACGATATTTTCGACTGAACAAATACCCCCAAACTTAACTTTGATTGTCCCGAGCAAGCTTATTTATTCAAGAGAGGGAGAAAAAGAAAAACCTAAGTAGCACACTTTCATAGGCAACACGATTGCACTGAGCACGTGCAACAAGCTGTTAAACCTCTAGGTGTCCAAAGTAGGAGGAGTGTTGTCTCCTGAAGGTTTTCAGCGGATTACACCCACAAAATCCTATAATAAAAGAAAGAAGGTGAGAGTTACATGCAAAGATAAGAACTATAAAAGAAATAACTTGGAAATAAGAGTTTCCAACTATACTAGCTTTTCAGTTGCAATGAGCCCTATCTTAATGGTAGTGAAAAGATATTAGAAATCAGATCATCCCTCAATAAAACATCTTCTTTAGTTTTTCTCCCTATCTTTCCTACAAACATTGATCATATACCCCTACGTGCGTGTAAAAGATATCGCTACACTTAGAGAATTCAATTCAAGCTATCATACTCTTGTCCATCTTCCTTAGTACTTTTTAGTTGGTGAATATTTTAGATAGAGTTGCTTACACATCCTTCATGCGACCGTTAATATTTCTTGAGGGACTAACCGACCGATTACCAAATGTGCTCACATATTTGGGTGTATATCCTCGTCTTGCAACACTTAAGGCTTAGCAGTGGCTCCCAAACCAGTTGGTCTAAGGCACTAGGTAATAAAGCACCCTCGCTATATTTTTTTTATGCTGCCTTAAGTAATTAAAAAAACCAGTGTTCATTTTTTTCTTCACCACTTATTTTTATATTTTTATTATACTAAGGCTTTTCGACAAGAGCATTTCAAGGTATTCTCTACTATCCCAAGTTTCAAGATGTATACAATGCGTATAGTAGTGTATCTACATTCAAATGTTTGGCCTTAAGAATATGGACTATTTTTCAGACTTATTTTTATTCTCAGATTAGTAATTTCCTTCATCTTACTAACCCTTGGGACAACGGCTCATAACTACTTATTACTAGTTTCGTTTAAGAAAACATCCAACTTTCTTGCTTTTCTTAAACTATTTCTATCTTTCATATGTAATTTTTCACTTTCAAACTTTCATTATCAAAAAAATTTTGTGCTTATATATATGATAATAAAGCGTGAATAAGCACAAACCTCCCCAAACCTGTTTACAGCAGTGTCCTCACTGATACCATCTGTTAAGCTTAAAAAACTGTAGACTTGGGAGAAAAATTTAGTAACGGGGACATGAAATAATGAAAATGAAATTCTCCCCCAAACTTATTTTTGGCTAATAATTTTGTAAAAATTTTCTTTCAGGGGCCAAAATAAACCCCCCCAAACTTAAGTAAAACCGTATTAAGCATTTAAATTTATGAGGGGGGTTAAAATTATTGGTCAAAGTAAAGCCTTACAAAGACCAAAAGTCAACACCAACCATTCAAAATTTTTATCAATGTAACACACTAGTTGGTAGAAGATCATGTCACCTATCATCGTGGAGAAGTAGGAAGGGGATAAGGGATGGAATGGAACGGGTTTACGTCTCGGTTTATAGAGACGAAATAGTGATGGCAGATCACTCGCATACTCATTATTGATAAGAAGAAGGGGTGGTGGTTCAACTTCTTTGTGCTGGGGTTGATTCATCACAACTCCCAGGTTTCCTAAGAATGCGAGTTCTTCAGCGAAGATTTCTTTAAACCTTTCATCGATATCCCGAATAATAATCTCATCGAAAAGAACGGGATGATACTTAAACTCCATAAAATGTTCATATTTAGCGTTAGATGCTGACCCAAACAGCTCGATAGAAGTGTCCGTATGTGTATAACAAATAGCAGGGTCAAACAACAACGTAATAGAGGATCGAGATCAGTATCGTGAAATTGTTCAGATTCACTGCTGTCGGAATCTATCACTTCGACAGATAATACTTGAGCATAGGGTTTGAAGGGTTCACTTCCCAACTTGTAAATGTTAAGCTCAATTGACATCTTCCTGAAGGATAGGGTCATAGAGCCGTTTCGACAATTGATTATTGCGTTGGAAGTAGCAAGAAAAGGCCGACCTAAAATCACCGGAATTTGGTTTTATGGGTTCGCCACAGGCTGTGTATCTATAACAATAAAGTCCACAGGGAATATAAAATTCCTCGACTTTGATTAACACGTCCTCTAGATCACCCCTAAGTTGGGTGATAGATTGATCGACCATCTGAAGAGTGCAGTGCGCCGGTTTTAACTCTCCGATCTCTAATTGCTCATACACAGAATATGAAAGCAAGTTAACACTAGCGCCTAAATCGAGTAGAGCACGATTGATATTTTTACCCCTAATAGAAATAGATATGGTAGGACTTCTAGGGTCCTTTCGTTTCTTGGGTAGTTGTTGTGTAAAAGCAGTGCTCACGTTACTCTTTAAGAATACATTTTTCGGCACTTGAGTATTTCTCTTCCTAGTGCACAAGTCCTTTAGAATTTTTGCATAAGACGGAACTTGTTGAATAGCATCTAGGAGAGGAATATTTATGTTAACTTGCTTAAAAAGTTCCACAATCTTCTCCATTTGTGGACTTGGTCTGTTGCCCCTTAACCTGTGTGGATAAGGTTCTTTATCAATAAGGGCCGGGTCCAACATTGGAGAAGTTTGTGGAGATGGAGTGGATCCTAGAATTGGAGTGGGGATCGTTTTAGGTAGACTCGAGGAAGTGGGTGGAGTGTTCGAGCCTAGGGAAAACGGAGAATAGGCTCAGAAGAAGGTGGACCAGACGAAATAGGAGAAGAAGTAGAAACCGGGGTATCATTAATATCATCCTCATCAACGTGTTCACCCACTTAGTTATCCAGCACTCTTCCCGATCTCAATGTGGCAACGGCACTCACATTATAACTTTGTGAGTGGCCAGGATTAAGTATAGGTTGAGATGGAAGTTTCCCTTTCTCTCTCGCACTAATCGCAGCATTTAACCGTGCAAGTTGTGCTTCTATCAATTTTATACTTTCATCGTGGGAAGCAGTGTTCTACAGTAACGTTTGGATAGAAGATGTTAAAATGTCAGTCATTTGCATGGAATGTTTAATGAACGTGTCGAGTGCAGAGGGTTTATCGGTACCGGCAAAAGAAGGATCAAAGTTGTTGGCCGGGTTTTGCAAGGGTTGCTGTTGAAAGGGGTGCTGATGTTAGTTATATGTATACCCTAGAGGCCATTATTGTATATATGATGTATATTATAGTGGATGCTTGGACATATATAGGGAGGACTTTCTTGCTCGACATGATAGTACGCTATCTGGTTGCTCTTTACCTTAACATGTACACTTGATGTCTCTTTGTTACATGTTGATAAAGCCCTTAGGATGTGTACTTGACTACCAGGATTATGATATAGATCATACTAGTGGGGTCTGGATAGTCTGGGAGTACATCATTTAATTGTTCCTAGTCGAGGGAATATCGAGACAGGGCATCGATACTCCAGAGTAGACTAGCGTGTAGCTTCTCGACCTATGTGATGGACGATGGATGATCCCATATTTTAAATTCGAGATGGTATACGGGTGCTTAGTGTAGACTGGGTACACTGAACGGACTCGCCGAGAACTCGTAGATGGTATTATACTTCACGTCAGGTAGCAGTTCTCTGGTGACACTGGTACAGGTTGGTCTGTCGACCCGAGATCGTCATAGAGTCTTGTGTATTTCCTACTGTGCTTTGATTTCCACCCTACCACGGCACTATCAAGTCATGCAAACAGGTGGTTTTTGGGTACAGTCCTGAGTCACATAGAGGCAATGAGCGATAGGAGGGGATTCGTCTCTCCCGGTATTGGGGGTTGATGTTGCGCAATGCTCGATTGGCCATAACAGGAAATCTCTGGCCAGAGTTGCTGAGATCTACCGGTAAGTGTTATCAGTAGTTTCTCAAACCGTTATGAAACTTACATCGACATGAATTATCAAGTTACCGGGGTCTGACGTTTACCACCCCAAGACTAGATATGCGACATATCAGACGAAGAGACCGGACTGTACGGTAGTGTTACTGATTGGATTCGCAGGAGTGTGAGCAGGCTTGCTTGTTGATCTTTTGATCGCTCAATACCCGGATGGCC
Source organism: Agapanthus africanus (assembly GCA_030015575.1). Taxonomy (NCBI): domain Eukaryota; kingdom Viridiplantae; phylum Streptophyta; class Magnoliopsida; order Asparagales; family Amaryllidaceae; genus Agapanthus; species Agapanthus africanus. The sequence continues at coordinate 167,641,583 of CM057337.1, forward strand.
GTTACGTTTAGCAGACCGCTTGCAGTTTGTGGGTGACTGATATGATCACCACCTACTACCGGCGTATTGATGAGTCTTTAGAGTCCTACACAGAGGTTTCCTGGTTCAAGCGAAATGGAGTATGAGCATATATGTGATATGTGCGGGACCGAGATTAATACGATATGTGATACCGTATTCTATTCTCGCGATATGTGACATCGGTCGGTTATATGTGATATAGCCGGGTTATCGAATCAATTGTTGATTCGATAAGTTGTTGCATTTGATATTAGTCGGTTATATGTGATATAGCCGGATCATTAAATCAAGTGTTGATTTAATAATTTAATGTATAATTTTATATTTGATATATGAATTTACACTGACTAATATTAGCTCACTTGACCATTTCTTTTTCTCACTTTGCATACATCATTTATATATATATATATATGATATATATTATGTATCATGCAAGGTTATATATGAAACTTGGGTGTGTAAGAATTACACCATGACCATGATAGTTTAGGGTTTTAATTATCTTTGGTAATTCAAAATTGAGTGGGATTTTGGCATAGCTAGAAGCTTGGAGAAGCTTTTGCTTACCATTGACTTAGTCCACCTAATTTGTTTTACTTTGAGATATTTATAAACCCAATACAATCATAAGCCATGGTTAATTCTCTACAAAGGTTATGGTGTGATATTAACTCACCATGGTTGCAATTCTAATCTCATCTCATTCATTTGTTCATTCTCTTATTCATCTTCTTCTTCATCTCTTCAAGCTCTCTAGGGTTTTGAGATTTCTTTATCCTTCCAGTTTCGAGTGTCTTCTTGGATAGTTATAGCGGCCAAGATGAAGAATCCAAGTGAGAAAATCAAATCTAAAGTGAGCAAAATTCCTACTTCATTATCCTATACTACTAGCCATTTAGTTTAGGGTGTTCTCTTCTCTAATCTACCATTAAAGAAGAGGTAGTTTGTGCTTGAGTTCCCTCGACGTAGATCATCTTTGGCCTCGAAGACTTCTAGCATGCTTGTTCGTATCGCTTGGTGGAGCCTATCTTGAGTCCGAAAGATCGATGCTTGGAGCGAAGGGACGACTACACGGAGCTTTAGAAGTGAAGGACCGGGTCTACAAAGGTTGTATTCTTGTTCACTTCTCATTGTAATGTTTGATTACATGTTTTGATTGTCTAGTTATTCTAGCTTGATCCTTATCTAGGGTTCCTTAGCACTCTCATATTTTTGAAATTGGCATGGTAGATGCATAGAAAACCCAGTAGGGTGCTGTGGAATCCCAACAGTGATATCAGAGCCGGGCTAGAGTATTAGACGATGTTTGTTTGATTACGAAACCGAAATGACTCCGAAACACTCGATATTAAACCTTAGTTTCTGTCGATTTTAAAATGGCTTATAAATTTTTTTTTAAACAAGTGCAGAATATTGTATGGGATATTACATGAACACATCTGAAATTTGAGCCCATTTGGTAGAAATTTGGCCGGCCAGACATGAGGAAAAACCGGTGAGCTCGGCTCAAATAGGGTATTTTGGCCTCAAATTTTTTATGTGTTCTAGGCTCTGGGGTTTGGTGTTTCAGGTATTGTTTGTTTTTTCTAAAATTTCATGTAATGCAGTCTTACTGTATAGGCAACTCAGAGTGTTTCGTATTCGTAGTTTAACATTGGTTTCGGGTTTTCACATGTTATCTAGGCAAAGTTAAAAAGTTCGATCGAATGTCAAAAACCCATTTTTCCAAGTTTAGTGTATTCGAAAAATCATGCAAGTTATTCTGTGGACCCTCTAGAAGAATGAAACCCTAACTTGACTTAATGACCATGGAACCGCTTTCGAACCTTAGGGTTTGCGGTAGTTCCGCGGTGCCCTTAATGAGGCTTGGGTCTGCCCTTCTACGGTTGGTGCATAGGTGTTGTGGCATGTTTTGGGTATTATTAAACTGTGCTCAAGTGTTGAGCTGTAAGGGAATTGTGGGACTTTGATTAATCGATCGAAAATTTTAACATTCGTCCGGGTATTTGTGATGGGATACAATACTTGGAATCCACAATATTTGAATTTTATAAATCAAGCAATTTAGTCTCATATGATCGGTTGCCACAGAATTTTGATGTGATCAAAAGTCCGTCGCAATCACGTAGAGTACGCGGATACTCGCCGGGTAACCTTATTAGATAGCCATGCCCCATAGCTCCGACCAAGTGACTGTAGGAGAACTCCGTTGCCAAAAGCATCCGTTGGGGTGCTCGCGGCCGCGGTGTTCCGCCTAAGTGCACTTCGTCGACGGTATCGAGGGTACGGCCGTCTATTAAAGTTTCCAACGAGCATTCGATCAGGATGTCAGGAATCTTGTTGAATTGCCCGACTTTTTATTGGAAAGTGTTTTTAATATTGATACTAAAATGCGGGGTTTATAATTGTTAGGCATGCGATGTCTAAGGAATTCATATTGTTAGGCATGAAACCCGGAATATGAGATATTTCGGGTTTATGATGTCTAAGGTGGTTGCGGACTCCAACTGTGGTAGTTTTCACTTTCTTTTCTGCGACCGTAAGTGTAATATGTGGTGTATCATCGGTTTCGTTGCTATACGTCAACGATAATTAGGATACGCATATTTACTTACGTTGATGACATGTGATGCTATGTGTTGCTGTGATATGTTATATTTGATCGTCGTGTTTGAATAGCCGGGTTTTTTTTATATGAGATGAGAGTTTTTCATTTTCATTCATGTAAAATTCAATGTATGTAATATTCTTTTATTTAGGGCACTTTCGGGTTGAGGAAGATGTCACCGTTGATGTATATTATTTACTTTTCCGCATTAGGATAGATCCAAGGAGGAGAGCACAAGTAACCGGGTTCTAGAGTCCAGTGGGAGACCATCTCGAGGAGTCGGGTCCGGGTCTCCTAACTCTAGAATTGGTAGGGTTACTTGCCACTCTCGTAGGGGTTTAGGGATGTTGGGTTGGCTATTCATCACGACTGTGGAATCCGTGTTTTATACAGGCTTAAATTAAAACCTGGAAATCCTAGTATATCCAATATTTCATATGTTGTCTTCTGCTGCTGATATTCTGTGATGTGATCATTTTATATTCTGAGATAGATACTTTAAATATAATATATATGATATGTTATAGACGTTGCTTATGTTTTTCACCCGCGCTAGCCCTGCCCCGCTCTGTCGTTAGTTACCTAACCTAACGGTGCATGACGGGACTTCGCGGCAAATGCGGATGGCATAAGCGTACGTTGTATTTATCTGTGATGTTTAGGTAACTTAAATGATGGAACATTCATTAATATAATTAATGAAAGAAAATAAACCTAAAGATGTTGTAGAACCGAATTTGAAACCTACTCGGCTTTTTATGAAAAAGTAAAGTTTCAAAAAGCGGAGCTTAAGCCGCTCCTTTTAAAACCATTTGATTCTGCAACGAGATCAAGTTCAAAGCGTTAAAGGTTTTCACAAAAACTATTCAACCCTCCGTCATTTTAGGAAGTAGAGTACTTAGTATTCGTGCTGCATATGTTGACCATAGTCAAGACGTAGTGTACGGTAGCTAAGTGATGTCTTCCTACACAGCATATGATGCGATTAGTTAGGACAGTCACATGATTATGTCAACCATAGCCGAGGGTCATGTGGGTGGGTCTAATTAATCATGAAATGACTGATAGAACTTGACTAGTGCTTATGATAAGTTGATCATAGCCAAGGTCATAGGTGTTAGGGGTAAAAACCGTAATCGGGAGTTTCAAGTGTTGAAATTTGCAATGAGATTGCATACCTTCTATGTGATAGTTGGATCCTGATACCCACTGCGAGTAATTGTTACTCCTGGGAGAGTTTTGCACTTTACAATTAGCCGATCAAGTAGGTGTCTAGAAAGGTGTCAACGGGGTTACGCCCCTGGAAAAGCAAGGTTTATTTTAATTAGGTTCGTGCGAAAGCACGGGGGACCTCCCTCAAAGTACTAGCACTGGCCTGGCTGAAAGATTGGCGAACTTGTAAAGTGTTATTAATCCCGGCTAGTATTTCCTTTTAGGGTTTGAAGGAAGATTTGATAAAAACAGTGGGAGCTATCCTGATTAGATAAAATATATAACCAATCTAATCTTACAAGAGCGCACGCAAAGTGTTTTCTTCTCTCTCTCTCCAGGTAGCGACCATGTCACGCTTAATCAAGATAATAATATGGATGTATTGACCTAACCCGCTTGTTATACTGAGCTTGGGGAACGTTGGTCCCGCTCTACTTTATAATTTTTATAAGACCGAGCAGGAAATAGGGGATTATCAGGATTCCCATGCCACCCAAAACGAAGAAAGTACATGTTAATGCATTTTCTTTGGGTGTGTTCATTACCGAGAACTGTTTCTCAGTATCCTCTACGTCCTGGGTATTAGATACCGGATCAGGATCCCACATATGTAATATTTTACATGGGCTACAGATAGGTAGAGAACTGGGAATGGGTGATAAGTTTTAAGAGTAGGAAGCGGTGCAATTGTTGCAGCCAAGGTGTTGGCAGTTATCACCCTGTATTACCAAATACATTAATTCTGAACGAATGTTATTAGATACCGAACCTAATATGTAACATTATATCAGTCTCTTTATTAAGTAAAGAAGGATATAATTTTGTATTGCTGGATAATGTTTTGAAATATTTCCTATATCAAGCGTTGATTGGTTCAGGCACGTTATCTAATGGCATATACGTTCTAAATCAAACCACAGTTCTTAACGTAAAGAACACACACAAGAGGAAAAGTTCAGAAATGAATGAATTCTTCTTGTGGCATTGTAGACTAGGTCATATCAATGCGACCCGACTAGCGAAGTTACATTAAGATGCATATTTAAATCAGTTTGAATTTCCATCTTGTGAAACTTGCCAGTCATGTCATAAAGATAAAATGACCATAGCTCCATTTATTGGAAACAGAGAAAGAGTTAGTGAACTCTTGGGATTGATACATAATGATGTATGTGGTCCCCTGTCTACACATGCCAGGACCGGTTCTTTGTATTTCATTACATTCACTGATGATCTCTCAAGATTCGGACATATGTTTTAGTTGAAACACAAGTCTGAAGTTTTTGAGAAATTCAAAGAATATAAGTCAGAAGTAGAGAACCAAAATGGGCATAAGTATTATATCCTTTGATGTGATCAGGGAGGAGCATACTTAGGCATGGAGATCCTGGACTATTCTAAAGGAGAATGAGATTCTCTCTCAGCATTACTCCTCCATATACACCACAGCACAACGGTGTGTCGGGGCAGAGCAATCGCACCCTATTAGATATAGTGCGCTCTATGATGAGTACTACTGAGTTACCTATTTCCTTTAGGGGGTTATGCACTTATGAAGCTGCATACCTATTGAATTCGGTTCCAACCAAATCTGGTGCCTACCACTCCATATGAGATATGGAATGGGAAGAGCCCATGTCTTAAGCAAGTTAAGATTTGGGATTGTCTGGCCTATGTCAAAAGAAAAATCCGGACAAGCTCGAGGCAAGATCAGTTCTGTGGAAATTTGTTGGATATCCCAAGCATTTGCAAGGAAATATCTTCTACCGCACCGAGAAACAGAAGGTGTTTTGTTTCTCAGCATGCCACCTTTTTAGAAAAAAAGGAATTTTTTATGGAAAGAAATTTGTGGTCATGAGGTAGAACTGGAATTAGTTCCAGCTATAGAACCGGTGGATTCAATAGCTCCCGACGAACCTCGGCCTCTCCGCCGATCTGGTAGGGTTCCTCATCCACCTGAGAGATACTACGGTTTCCTCGATGACAGTGGGAGTGAGGATTGCATCATGAGATAATGACTCAACTAGTTTCGAGCAGGCCATCAAGAGTAGGGACTCTGTAAGAATGGCTGGATGCTAAGCGATCTGAGATGGAATCCATATACACCAACAAAGTATGGACTTTGTATGCTACGTCTGAAGGGTTAAATCCCCATCAGGAGCAAGTATATCTTGAGCAGATTACTTAGTGTAGATGGAAAAGTTGAGACTTTCAAAGCTAGACTTATTGTAAAAGGTTCTCGTCATCGACCAGGTATGGATTATGATGAAACCTTTTCTCCAATAGCTATGCTTAAGTCCGTCCGGATCTTACTTACCATTGCTACATACTATGACTACGATATCTGGCGGTTGGGTGTCATGAATGTCTTTCTAAATATTGATTTAGAAGAGAGCGTCTATAAGTACACATCCAGAAGGCTTCATAGACAGTGGGAGCAGCGGAAACGTGTGCAAGTTGCTTCACAGGATAAAGCAGGCATCGCGGAGTTGGAACATCTGTTTTGATGTGGTAGTCAAAGCGTTTGACTTCATCAAAATGGTAGATGAACCTTGTATATACAAAAAGTTAGTAGAGAGTAAGGTGGTCTTCTTCGTATTATACGTGGATGACATACTCTTGATAGGGAAGGTGTTTCCTATACTACGCTCGGTCAATCTTCTCTTATCACATTGATTCTCTATGTAGGATCAAGGTGATACCTCCTAAATCCTGAGTTTTGATCTATGTGATAGATCTAAGTGGATGTTAGGATTCTCACTAGGTGTAGTGAGATGGTATCAAATGATCCTAGGGAAAATCACTGGATATATTTGGAGAACCTTCTTAAGTACTTGTGAAGCACTAAAGAAATGTTTTTGGAGTTTGGTAACAGTGAACTCCAGTGGGAGTCCTTTGCCGACTCGAGCTTCCATGGTGGTAAGGTTGACTGAAAGTCAGTCACAGGCACTGTCTTTACCCTCAGTGGAGGGACGGTATGTTGGAAGAGTTCCAAGCTAAATACCGGGGCAAACTAGAAGATAAAGGCTGGATACATCACTACCAAAGATGCTACAAAAGAGGTATTCTGGGATGAACAAGGTTCCTACCATTGTGTGACAATGGAGCTGTGGCTTTGGCCTAGGAAACCCCATCCCGTCAGTGACCTAGACATATTCTAAGGCAGTATCACCTGATCATGGAGATGGTTGATCTCCAGGGAGATCGAGGTTAGGAGAGTAGACTCAAAGGACAACACGGCGGATCCACTCACAAAGGCCTTTTCCCAAGAGAGACTATTATGAGATGGTTGAGTATGAGATACTACAACCACTGCTGATTGTTGGGTATTGGATACTACAACATATGGCCCTAGTACAAGTAGGAGATTTTTAGTTATATGTATGCCCTAGAGGCCATTATTGTACATATGATGTATATTATAGTGGATGCTTGGACATATATAAGGAGGACTTTCTTGCTCGGCATGATAGTACGCTATCTGGTTGCTCTTTATCTTAACATGTACAATTGATGTCTCTTTGTTACATATTGATAAAGCTCTTAGGATGTGTGCTTGACTACCAGGATTATGATGTAGATCATACTAGTGGGGTCTGGGTAGTTTGTGAGTACATCATTTAATTGTTTCTAGTCGAGAGAATATCGAGACAAGGCATCGATACTCTAGAGTAGACTAGCGTATAGCTTCTCGACCTATATGATGGACGATGGATGATCCCATATCCATTGGTGTTTGAATCAGAGATGGTATACGGGTGCTCAGTGTAGACTAGGTACACTGAACGGACTCGCCGAGAACTCCTATATGGTATTATACCTTACGTTAGGTAGCAGTTCTTTGGTGACACTGGTACATGTTAGTCTGTCGACCCGAGATCATCATAGAGTCTTGTGTGTCTCCCACTGTGCTTTGATTTCCACCCTACCACGACTCTACTGAGTCGTGCAAACAGGTGGTTTTTGGGTACATTCTCGAGTCACATGGAGGCAATGAGCGATAGGAGGGGATTCGTCTCTCCCGGTATTGGGGGTTGATGTTGCGCAATGCTCGATTGGCCATAATAGGAAATCCCTGGCCAGGGTTGCTGAGATCTACCGGTAAGTGTTATCAGTAGTTTCTCGAATAGTTATGGACCTTACATCGGCATGACTTATCAAGTTACCGGGGTCTGACGTTTACCACCCCTAGACTAGATATGAGACATATCAGACGAAGAGACCGGATTGTACGGTAGAGTCACTGATTGGATTTGCAGGAGTGTGAGCAGGCTTGCTTGTTGATCTTCTGATCGCTCAATACCCGGATGGCCGTTACGTTTAGCAGACCGCTTGCAGCTTGTGGGTGACTAATATGATCACCACCTACTGTCGGCGTGTTGACGAGTCTTTAGAGCCCTATACAGAGGTTTCCTGGCTCAAGCGAAACGGAGTAGAAGCACATATGTGATATGTGCGGGACCGAGATAAATACGATATGTCATACCGTATTCTATTCTCGCGATATGTGACATCGGTCGGTTATATGTGATATAGCCGGGTTATCGAATCAAGTGTTGATTCGATAAGTTGTTGCATTTGATATTAGTCGGTTATATGTGATATGGCCGGATCATTAAATCAAGTGTTGATTTAATAATTTAATGTATAATTTTATATTTGATATATGAATTTACACTGACTAATATTAGCTCACTTGACCATTTCTTTTTCTCACTTTGCATACATCATTTATATATATATATGATATATATTATGTATCATGCAAGGTTATATATGAAACTTGGGTGTGTAAGAATTACACCATGACCATGATAGTTTAGGGTTTTAATTATATTTAGTAATCCAAAATTGAGTGGGATTTTGGCATGGCTAGAAGCTTGGAGAAGCTTTTGCTTACTATTGACTTAGTCCACCCAATTTGTTTTACTTTAAGATATTTATAAACCCAACCACAATCATAAGCCATGGTTAATTCTCTACAAAGGTTAAGGTGTGATATTAACTCACCATGGTTGCAATTCTAACCTCATCTCATTCATTTGTTCATTCTCTTGTTCATCTTCTTCTTCATCTCTTCAAGCTCTCTAGGGTTTTGGAAGATGAAGGATCCAAGTGAGAAAATCAAATCCAAAGTGAGCAAAATTCCTATTTCATCATCCTATACTACTAGCCATTTAGTTTAGGGTGTTCTCTTCTCTAATCTACGATTAGAGAAGAGGTAGCTTGTGCTTGAGTTCACTCGACGTAGATCATCTTCGGCCTTGAAGACTTTTAGCATGCTTGTTCGTATCGCTTGGTGGAGCCTATCTTGAGTCCGGGAGATCGATGCTTGGAGCGAAGGGACGACTACACGGAGCTTTAGAAGTGAAGGACCGGGTCTACAAAGGTTGTATTCTTATTCACTTCTCATTGTAATGTTTGATTACATGTTTTGATTGTCTAGTTATTCTAGCTTGATCCTTGTCTAGGGTTCCTTAGCACTCTCATATTTTTGAAATTGGCATGGTAGATGCATAGAAAACCCAGTAGGGTTCTGTGGAATCCCAATAGCTGACTCGGTTGTGGTGGTTGCTGTTGCTGTGGAGGAAGTCTTTGATAATTGCTTTGGAACTGGTTTTGATTTTGGGTTTGGTTTTGGTTCCAAGCAAAATTAGGATGATTCCTCCATCCCTAATTATATGTGGAAGAATAATGATCGTTTCTAGGTTGCTGCCGAAAAGTAGCATTAAGTTTTTCTTGACCTTGAAATGGTGGATTCAAAGGATATTCTTCCGTCATATGTGATGGGTTGGAACAACAACCACACACGGTTTTGGGGAGAGTAAATTGGTTTAGGGGGGCTGAAGAGACTTTGTTTTTTATAGCATCGAGTTTCCTTTGTATCGTGGCCATTTCGGCTTTCATTGCGATGGAAATATCGAGCTGATGGAAACCTCCCTTAGACGATGTAGGTCTAACACTTTCCCACTGTAAAGTTTGTTCAGCGAGATTTTCCAGAAATTGCCAAGCTTTACCATCATCTTTAGACAGGAAATGACATTGACACATGGTTTCAAGCATCTGTTTTGTTGCAGTCTCAACACCCTCATATATAATGTGACAAAGGTCCCATCTATTGATTCCGTGATGAGGGCTTTGTAGAAGAAGATCCTTAAACCATTCAAAGCATTTCCAAAATGGTTCATTGGGAAGTTGGGTAAACTGGTTAATCTCGCTTCGAATGCGGGCGGTCTTATGATTGGGATAAAATTTCTTAAAGAATGCTACAATGAATTCATACCATTTGACAATAGAATGCGCGACAGTGTTATAAAGCCATTTTTTTATTATATCATACAAAGTAAAAGGGAGAAGATGTAATCTCATAGCATCCACAGAAAGTTGTGACGTGCCCATCATTGCGCATACGTTCTCGAATTTGTTTATAAAAATGTATGCGTCTTCGGATTCAAGCCCGTGAAATATGGGCAACAGTTTGATGAAGTGGGGTTTAATTTCAAAATTATCCCCATTGGCTGGTGGAATAGATAGACAGGTAGGAAGGGGTCCACGCACGGGGCAACATCTCTCTTGGACAGAGATGCATGGTGGATTCTGCACACTGATGGGAGGCGGCAGGGTGGTTTTATAATCTGATGGAGAACCGTCCATATTGGTCGATGTGGTGGGTGGAGGGGGAAAAAGGAGATGAAGAAGTACCGACTTCGGGGTCGATAGCAGAAACACGGACAAGATGGGCACTAGAATCCCGTGTCCAGCCGAGCATACACTAAGCGGGTTTAGCGCAAGTGGCAGCGTGTGTGTGATTTAAACTTGGTTTGTTTTGAAAAAGTGTCGGACGTGAGACAAATCACAAAAAATGCACAAACAACCCTAGAACTAAGGTTACCTAGGTCAAGTCTCTAGACCGCTCCTAGACTTTCAAAGGACAAGTAGCAAGATCAATCCTCTACCACCTCTTTATTACTCTTGTGGCCAGGTAAGTGGGAGGTATCCGCTATACGAATTATCGAAAATAGCGGGCCTAATTAAGTAACCACTTGCCTAGACACACTTGCCTTAGACATCACGAAAGTAATGAGGATAAGCGATAGATTACCCATGACTTTTCTCTATCTTAATTGAGCGCGACGGTCCTTAGAGTCTTGGTCTAGATATTTTTTAATTAATGTAGGGTGATGCTGCTGCTCATTTGTGATTTGCGGGGCCTAGGAAGGGTGATGAAATCCCCACCTAATTTGAATTTGGTCTTTGCCCCTTAAAGTACGCATTAAAAATATGCAAAAACAAACCGCAAAATAAAACACGCAAAAAGATTTTTGAGCGGCGATATTTTGCAAAGAATCCTGCAGAAAATATATTATTAGATTTTTCAGAGGAGAGAGAAAGATGCAGGAAAGTTACCAGAGAATTTTGGATGCACGATCCCTCAAGACCACCGCGGTTTCGCCGCCAAAATTCCTTTGTTGCTGCGGTTCCGCCGCGACTTGGTGGGATCGTTTGAAAATAATTGCTCCTGTGCCCTCCTATGCTCCTCTGGACCTCTCTGAAAGTCTTTGAATCTTGATTTCATTTCTTTAGTGTCTCCAGATTCCCTCGCAAAAATCGCACACTAATCTTTAAATATGCAAGATGCGGTTTTGTTTTATTTTATGATATGGATCGAATAAGAATTCAACACGAATAGCAAGAAAAAAATTACGCATGTATCCCCGGCAACGACGCCATTTGATTGATTTCTATTTTAGAGTGTAGTAGTAACTGCAATCAATAACGGTGTCGCGTGTAGCTAGCCGAGATGAGTACGGGTCGTCCTCAGGAATATGTGGAATCTTTTAATCTTACTTTAGACGCGTTGATTGAAAAGAGGAAGAACAGAAGAATAAAGAATAGTGGATAATAGTTTCTAGATCTACGTCGAAATACGGATGTAGAATATAGATCTAGTTTAAATACAGATGTAGATTTTATATCAGAAGAAGGCTTGTAGGGTTCGTTAGGATTTAGTAGTCATGGATGACTAATAAAGATTACTCTTTTTTATCTATTGATAGATTTAAAACTAGATAAATAGTGATGAATGAGGATTAGGGTTCTTGGAAGAAACTAGGGTTTCCACTCTATTGACCCTTGTCCTTTCATTGATCTCTATTCATGTCTAGCCCTTAACAAAACAATTGTTAATCTAATCTCAAATCGCGGTCGAGACTAGCAATAAATTGGTAGCGTGTCCGATTAGGATGTTAACAATTCTTTTGCTAAAGTTTATAAACTTCATAAGACTTAAAAGAAAAAGTATTTTCTCATCCATTGTTCTACCCTAATCATACGAACCCTATCAAACGGAGAATTACTCGTGCATGATAGAGATAGAAGAAGAACGGATAGAGATCATAATGCAGAAATTAAAATTAATCTAATGATCTACCTTTATTAATCAACTTCACAAGTACAAAGCCTTCAAGTTTAGATTACAAGAGGAAGAAAAAGTTACTCTCGATCTCTGCCTTATAGGAAGTAGATACTCCGTCGAATCTCTCGTTGCATTATCACGTCAAATCGCGGACCTGTCTTGGATCACTTGTTCTTTGAAGGTGATTTGCTTCGTGTAAAAGATTGATGATTTCTAAGTTTATCCATCGGTCTTTTATATAGCCCCAAAACCAGATACTCTAGATCCCAGAAATTAGGGTTTGTTGCTGCAAATCTAACCTGAAAATCCCAAACCCTAATTCCCTAAATCCACCGTGGATCCACCGTAATATGGAGCTTTTGGCCGCGGAAGGGCGGTTCTTTGGTGGATCTTGACTTCAAAATTCTGGGGTTGCTTTGTTGTGACACATAGAGATTTATTTGATGTCTGGAATTTTCATATCTTTTCTGAGTCTCTACCTGTATTGATTTATCGATTTTTATTTAACTTTATCGGCATATTTTTGATTCCCGACAACTCAATATCTCGATCTCCTGACCTGAGCCAACTCATGCATAATATCTCAATGAATAATGTTAGTAATATTTGGTATTTTTGAGATATTATCCCAACCATTTGATATGATATTATATTTTAAGAATATTGATTAAGGATATTTGATATGATATGCATATTTAAATTATCAAAATATTATCTAAATATTATATGCATACATTTTCCTTCATAATGTTAATTATACTATATAAACATATGGTAAATAGTATTTTTACAGATAAACCCTCATATGTGTCATATTTATAATAAACACCTTTAGATATTTAAGAAAAGTAAGGAAAATGTTATATCAAAAGTGCGATATTTTCGACTGAACACTGCTCCACCTCCTCGTGGACCTCCTGCACGGCCCCCTTGTCAATTCCATCAAGCACAGAGGAACATGCCTCAAAAGCAGAAGAACATGCCCCAAGAACAGAGGAATGCGCCTCTAACAAGGAGGAATGTACCCAGACGCCAGGCTTTCACCATGACAGTTGATGAAGCCGAAGCCACTGGCCAAGTTATCACTGGTAATTCCCAATCCTTTCATCTTTTCAATCCTTGTATACCTCTATATTTCTCCTGTATCTAAAACCAACCTCACACAACTTAGATACTATACTAGTAGCCTCCCTACCTGCTTTAGCACTGTTCGACACTGGAGCGTCATACTGCTTCATGTCGCAACGATTTGTGAGAACACATGCGATTCCCGTGAAGCCACTTATTTCAAGTTGGAATGTCAGTTCTTGGAATAGAGTATTGAAGGCAACTATAGGATTTTATCAGTATCCAGTTGTAATTTTCGGAAGAGAATTCTACGTGAATTTCAAAGTATTGGACATCCCAAATTTCGATGTTGTGTTGGTAATGGACTGGCTGGGAGTTTTCTATGCTACGATTGATTGCCGTAAAAAAAGAGTAGTATTTGAGATACCAGAATACCCAGTCTTTTACTTCAAGAGTGGAGACAGAATGTTAGAGCCAGGAATCTTCCGTGCCAAGCCAAAGAATGCAGAAGTGTTTACTCTACCGGTAGAAGAAGAAAAGCCAGAGGTAGTTCGAGAGTTCGAGAATGTATTTCCTGAAGATATAACAGGTTTACCTCCCGATCGAGATCTTGAGTTCAGCATTGACTTAATGCCTGGTGCAAAACCAGTAATCAAAGCTCCGTATCGGTTAAGTCCTAGAGGATTGAAGGAGATCTGTACTCAGTTAGACGGACTCCTGAAGAAAGGTTGGATTCATCCCAGTATTTCAAGTTTGGGATCTCCAGTTTTTCTTATGAAGAAGAAAGAAGGTTCATACAGAATGTGTGTAGACTTCCGAGCTCTGAACGAAGTGATGATTAAGAACAAGTATCCACTACTGCGCATCGATGATCTGTTCGATCAACTAAGTGGGTCTTGCGTATTCTCAAAGGTAGATCTTTGTTCGGGTTATCATCAGGTGAAGGTCAAAGAGTCTGATATTCCGAAGACGGCGTTCAGGACTCGCTATGGTCATTACGAATATCTTATGATGCCATTTGGAGTGACCAATGCACCCGCCATCTGTATGAATCTGATGAACCAAGTTTTCCGAGAGCACTTAGACAGGTTTGTTGTTATCTTCATTGACGACATCCTGGTGAATTCAAAGGATCTGAAAGAACACGCCGAGCACTTACGGATTGTCCTGGAGACGTTGCGTAAACATTAGCTCTATGCCAAGTACAACAAGTGTGAATTTTGGCTAGATCAAGTCAAATTTCTCGGACATATCGTTTCAGGCGAAGGAATCTCAGTAGATCCATCTAAGGCGTCAGCTATCAATGGATGGCCGGCACAAAAAATGGTAAAAGATATACGAAGTTTCTTGGGATTAGCAGGATACTACCGAAGATTCATCGAAGGTTTCTCGAAGATTGCAGCACCCTTGACCAAGCTCACACGTAAAGATGAAGCATTCGTGTGGTTAGAAGCATGCGAACAAGCTTTTGTAGAATTCAAGTCGAGGTTAACTTCAGCTCCTATCCTTGTAATACCGGATCAATCTGGAGGTTTCATCGTACATTGTGATGCATCCGGTAAGGGATTAGAATGTGTTCTACACTGCATGTAAAGGTTGTAGCTTTTGCATTAAGACAGATGAAAGTTCATGAGCGCAATTATCCAACATATGATTTGGAGTTGACAGCCGTTCTCTTTGCACTTAAGATTTGGCGCCACTATCTTCTGGGAGAACGAGTGGATATATACACTGACTATAAGAGTCTGAAGTATGTATTTACTCAGAAGGAATTGAACATGCGGCAGAGAAGATGGTTAGAACTCATGGCGGACTTCAACATCAACCTACAGTATCATCCAGGAAAGGTGAATGTGGTTCCCGATGCACTTAGTCGCCAGTCATTAGCAATGAATCTCACCGCACAGTGGAAGCTATAGCAGGAATTGCACAAGTTGGCGATCGAAGTAGTTATGCCAGGTAACGCTTCGTATTTGATGGACTTACAAGCCCAGTTTACTATTGTCAATGAGATTAAAGAAACTCAAGCAAAATGATGCTAAGCTACAAAAAATCAGAGAACAAGTAGAAAGTGGACTTCAAACTGATTTCATCATCCATGAAGATGGATCCTTAAAATATGTAAGTAGATTATGTGTACCACAAGGTCCTGTTCGAGAAGAGTTGATGAAAGAAGCTTACAGCTCACTATACTCAGTGCACCTCGGTGGTACAAAGATGTACAAGGATCCACGGCAACACTACTGGTGGTATGGAATGAAGCGAGAAGTAGCCACAAGCATAGCCAAGTGTTTGGTGTGTCAATAAGTAAAGGCTGAACATCACAGAACAGCTGGTCTACTTCAGCCGTTACCAATACCAGAATGGAAATGGCAGCACATTACCATGGACTTCATGACTGCCCTTCCTCGCAGCACGAAGGGTAACGACGCAGTATGGATTATTGTGGATCGACTTACTAAGTCGGCTCACTTTATTCCCTTTCGAGTTGGCCAATCTATTGAGACATTAACAAAGAAGTACATGGAGGTAAGCATAAATCTAAAGTAAGATTTAATCTCAAAGTGTACTATATTTGATACCCATGAACTCATGCAGGAGATCGTGAGATTACATGGAGTACCGGTTTGCATCGTTTTCGATCGTGATACCAGGTTCCGATCACATTTTTTGCAGAGTCTGCAAGCTAGCCTGGGAACGAGTCTGAACTTCAGCATGGCTTACCATCCACAAACGGACGGACAGTCCGAGCGAACAGTTCAGATCTGGAGGATATGCTAAGAGCTTGTATGTTAGACTTCGGAGGTTCATGGGAAGATCACCTATACCTTGTGGAGTTTTAATACAACAACAGCTATCACGTGAGTATTGGAATGACACCATTTGCAGCACTCTATGGAAGGAAGTGTCGATCACCACTAAGTTGGGACGACATTAGAGATTGTGAACTCCTTGGACCATAGATGATCGTGGCAACTGTAGACATAGTTCGCACAATTAGGGAAAGAATGCGCATAGCCCAAGACCGACAGAAACATTGGGTAGATGCAAAGCGCCGACACCTGGAGTTCCAACCTGGAGACCATGTTTTCTGAAAGATTTTCCCAAACCGAGGAGTGATCCGCTTTGGCAAGAGGGGTAAGCTCAGTCCCAGATACATAGGACCGTTCAACATTCTCGAACGAGTCGGAGAAGTGGCATATCGTTTAGCACTACCACCCTTATTGGACGGAGTGCACATCGTGTTCTACATATCCCAACTACGAAGATATGTGGGCGACTCCAGCCACCTTGATCACTCAAAGCTCACAGTCCAGAATGACCTGACTTGCGAGCAACAACCCGTTCAGATCCTAAACCAAAAAGTGAAAACATTACAGAACAAGGAGGTAAACTTGGTCCGAGTGATGTGGAGAAAAGATTCATCAGGAGAATCAACGTGGGAACGAGAAGACGACATGCGTGCAAGATACCCTTACTTATTTGTAAATTAGTCTCTATGTAAATGAAAATTTTGAGGACGGAATTTTTATAAGGAGGGTAGAATGTAACGACTCTGAATTTACTGTACGAAAATTTTCAGTTTAATGTACAAAAAAGAGTTTACAAGCCCGAGTATAATTTATAAGTTAATTTTTGTTTAAGAACAATAAGAAACAACTTGTAGCTCACTGGTAAAGCCCCTGCATTGCTGTGACGTAGCCCCTGTGTTCGATTCTCATCAGACATATTATTTTTTCTGATTTTCTTTTTAAACTTTTTGGAAGCCCACAAGTTTACACGTGCAATTCACATAAAAACGAAAAGACAGAAAAATCAAACATGTGCACAATGATTTAAATAATGAGTTGAACACGTGGCAAGAATCCACCGGCCCCCCTCCACAAATCGACCGGCAGAAACCCTAGTCGGGCCGGTACCGACGGGTGAACCGTAGCCAAAGGTGCTCGTGCTTTGCACACACGACCCTTACCCTACCCCTAACTCCTCTGCACTGCAATCAAACAAAAACTTTTAATTTCACCTTTAAACCAAATTTTAATGCATTTTAATTTATCATTTTAATTTCAAAACCCTAATTCCACACTATAAATACTACCCCATGCCCTAGTCCTTCATCATTTTGAAAATTATAGCCAAAACTCTCCAAATTTTCTAAGTACAAGTGAAGTGCAAGTGGAGTTAGCAAGAGATCAATTTCCGGCGAAGATCGAAGAAAGTTCCGGCGATCCCATGACGCCACGACGACAACCCCCTCTCTTTCTACTTTTTCTTAACCTAACCAACTTGTAAGCCCCTTCCAATCCTCATTTTCCTTCTTTAAAAATTCATTTTCAAAACATATGCTGGAAGTGGAGTTAATATCGACATCTTCTTCTATACTATATAAAATCCACTTATTCTTACATATTTGGCATCCATATCCTTACACAAAGTTTGTAATTATAAAACTAAGGTTTAGAACCAACTTTCACTCAAAGATGTCATGTAACATAACTTTAACTTAACTTTTATATTAAAGTACCATGAACTTTATATATGTCATCTTATATTGCCTTGATTAAAACATACCTTTATGAAAATTCATGAGGTAACGATCTACCTCTCACATACACACATGGTTTCATAGCACGATACTCTTCAAATATATTTTTACGAGTGCAATATTACATTAAAATACCTTTTACTATAAAAACTGGTTTTCTTTTGAATTTTATTTTAAATCCCTTTGCAAATATACCTCTACAACCCTTTTTAGGGGACCCGCTATTGGATGGTGCAGATTATCGCACATCCTTAGGCTAGTAGAGCGAGATGCAGACCTCCTCACAGAGCATTCGATCTCGAAAGGTTTTAAATATGGTTTTTAAGAAAAAAACGCATTTTTACTTTTAATAAAATTTAATTTTTAATAATTATATAAATATTACAAATCCATTTATTTTCAACAAAACTTACATTTTTTTCTAAAGATGAAAGATTACAAGTTTCACTAAAATACCATCAAGATATCAATACAAGAAAACTGTTACAATAAAATACCATGGACTATTCAAGTTAATTAATTATCACTAAAATACCTCAATTCCTTAAAAATTCACATCCATGAAAACCATAAATAATATAAATAAATTCTCGAGGTTTATTTTAATTATATTAAAATATTGTTTCATAAAACCCCTCGAGTTATATAAAACAATACTTAAGGACTTTAGTAAATATAGGTTTAAGCGGGATCAATTCTCTTGAGTCTCAGGGAGCCGGAGAAAGTGAGTGCTTGCCTATTTAAGGTAGAAAACTTAACGGTGTTATCAATGGTAATTGTCTTGGGAAAAGACACAAATCTTGCCGTCCATGTGCAGCAGTTACCAATAACTCCCGAACCTAATTCAAGATCAAAATCAGCTACAAGTGTCTGACTCAAGTCTGAGTCTAAATCAAACTTGAATTCAAACTCAAATCAGAGTCCAATTCAAATATGAATCCAAACCCTAACAGGTATACTTGAACTTGAACCTGAAATCAAACTTCAATATCAAACCTGAATACATGACTTGACTTGACCGAGCCATGGTTATAACTTGACATAACTACAAGATTACATTCTGAACCTGACTACTTGAACAACTTGTATCCATAGTCTCGGCAAGCCTTGTAACTATAATCTATACCACACATTACGCGGGGTTAACGGGGTAGATTGGTACGGAATGTATAGCGTGGCACGAGATGATCACTAAAAGGCACCTACATGAACTCTCGTGCCGTTGTCCCGTGGGTTTAGACGGGGCCTTGCACTACATGTTATCATAGTCCACGGGGTAAGATGGACTTCTCTCGTATACACAAATACTTTCTGTACTAAGGTACAAACAACTAAGTTAGAATAACAAGCTTATACCTATACAACTTACCAGTTTCTATTCTCATTACTTGTTCTATTCCATTCATTCTTTGGGACTTACCGAGCGCTAGTTCGCTGATGACATTCATGTCTTTCTCTCTCTTTGGAATGTTCGTCAGGAGGACCGGAATCTCAGGAGATCGAGCCGAGCCAGGAAGATTTGGACTAGTTCACTACCCAACAGGACTTCTAGTTCATCTTATACTTATTTTAGTTTGTATGCTACCGTTTAGGCATTGCTTTATATCATTGTATCTTTCCTTTTCAAAGCAGTTGTAATATAAAGATGAATGTTAATAAAAGTTGCTATTCATTTTATATCTCTTGTTATTCTTGTGCATTTTTATATATTGTTTAATTACGCTTAACGTATTTATTTCTTAGTAAATACGTTGAAGGTTTGCCATGTCTCCGCTTCCGTACACTGGGAAGCGGGGTGTGACAATTTGTCTCATATCACTCCAGTCGGTATCCTCCGGATATCCGCCGAGTCCAATACTGTCTTCGGTAGGTAGTGTTCCCAGCCACGCTCAACGCCTTTCTATATAATCTTCTTGCTCCTGGGTATTATACCGAGTCCACCATATACCCGTAGACGGCGACTCCTCACTTTTCGAATCGGGTAATAATCATAGCTCAAAACCGAGAAATCTCATGGCGGACGTCGAAATATCATATCAAGAGAAAACCGCGTTTTTGAAACATTTACAAGTTTTTAAAATCATATCTGCAGTTTTTCAAATCCAGAAATCTCATGAAAAAAGAATCTCATAAGAACATGGCAATAATGGAATAATATGTGCAGGCAGAAAATAATATTGTAATACATTACAAGTGTGTTCATATAAGCGTGTTGTATTGCAATGTATAGAAGGTACTAACAGAATCTAAATGCTAATATGTTATAATGTGATACGGTGACAACGAGTTCTATCTGTGTACGCGGCATGGTAATTACCGATGATGTGTGTGTGAGCATACGAGTTTGTGTACATGCAACATGTAATTCATCGGTAATGGTGCGTGTGTCCTAACCAACGAAGTCATGTAGAACTAAAGGTATAAACGTAGTATATACATCGTAAATAATCGAAGTACGAGCGTCTGAAGAAATAAGAAATCGAAATGCGAGTATAAATGGAATAAAGAAATCATAACGTGAACAAGTATAAAAATATCCAACTACGTATGAGCTATACATTTATAGTTTAAAATATTACGAAACGTTGTTTTAGAATTAAGGGCTACGATGTTTTTGAAATAGATACCATTTGAAAATTTGTAGCGTACCCTTGAAGTTATCATTTAAAAGTACATAACGATTCATTAGTTTTGAAAGTAGATATGGCTCTAAACATCTCATAATATCCAATTTGTGATTTTAAACAAGACTTCTCGAGTTGAAATAAATATTGGTGATCAATTCTCATCATATTACGTACAAAATATCCCCGTACGATATCATCAACTCAAAATGGTTCGGATCTATAGTCGCGCACATCATCTTATGTCATGTCATCTCATCATATTGTATTATGTCATAAATATCCTTATATGTGTGTGCGCACGCGCGCGCGCGTGTATAGATTAATGGCAAGAAATAGATGTTAGGGGTATACTTCTACTAAGTATAGGAATAAATGCATATAGTATTTTAGTAAACCCTATAGACTAAGCACACGATTCTAATATATATATCGTATCCTAATTCTACGGTTGTGGGCATGCTATATGTCATCCATCCGACTTCCTCCGTAGATATACATCTACTCGTCTAATCTCCTCGCTCTAGTTGAAGCCGACAAACGCCTTGGTCTTCTTCGTCATCTCGGAAGTCTACGTGATTGTATCTACAATCGAAATCATAACCAAAATCTTATAAAACCCAATTCGAAGTTGAAACCACGAGCGAAACGCACATAGGTTAGAACCTATGGTCAACGCGTGCTAAAATAACAAAATACCCCCGACGTCGACGTACGAACGTCAAACGACCGAGTAAAGACACAAATATCCAAAAATCCAAGTTCTCAAATATCGCAAAACAACACCAAAACCAAGTAAAATGCTTCCAGATTTTTACTAAGGTGATCTGGGACTATTTAGCATATAGGGTAGGCTTAGTTATCGAGAGAGCGAGCTACAGAATAAGATTCAAACCCTAACTCATCAATGTGGTCATATATTGCTGTCCAAAAGGATAAATTGGCGGTTTTGGTTTGGAGTTGGATGCTTGGGCTTCTACGGTGGTCTTCTACTGGTCTAAACATTCATTGTATCCCTTAATTAATTTTCAGAGAACCCATGTTGTACCAGATTTCATTTGAACTTCAAGAACTTAAGAAAACCGACACTTGAAATTCTAAACTCAAGTTTGAAACTTCAAAACTCTTTTGAACTGATGATATTATCACCTACATACCCCCATCTATCACTAATGAGCTTATATTTACTCACTAATCCCCTACTATACTACCACTACAAGTTCTGCCCACCAAAACTCATTTTAGAATTTCTCAAGTCTAGAAAACAAGAACTTTTAACTCTAATCTAGTTTGTGAATGGAAGAAATCAATAAACTTGATTAAAAGTGGGGTTATTATCTCAAGATGCCAATTAGGGAAAATTCCAAGATGGCCAAAGGTTCCAAAAATGAAGACTTGCTCACACCATGATGGTTAGGATGGGGATATGAACATTTTTTGTGAAGGTTTTATAGTGTTTTGAGGTGATTTGTGGGGTTTTTTGTGGTGGTAGTGAGAGGTGGAGGAGGTGAAGAATGAGAAGAGGAAGAAGAAGAAGATGTAAATGAGATGAGAAATGAAATGGTTGCAACCATAACCTTTCACTCTCTCCTCTCTCTCACTTGCCCATACTTTAATAAATTATTAGAAACCATGCTTCATTTATTTTCTTTTCTTTTCTTTTGAAAAATACAAAACCATAACTTAAAGAAAACACAAATGAAAATATTAAACCTCATTAAGCATGTCATGGCACTTAACATGGTTAACAAAATAAATTTAGGTTTAGTGCACAAAATAGGAAAATACAAATTAACTTAACATTAAACTTGTATAGATATAATTATATACTAATTTATGAAAAGCCCAATTAAATAAATGCTTTTATAAATAATAATTCATTTTTAAATTCCAATTATTTTTCAAAATATAGGTATATAATTATACCAATCTATGAAAACTCAAATCCATACTCGTATAATATCTGTAAAATTCATTATTTTATTATTTAAATTTTAAAATAATATTTTCCATTTTCTGAAATATTACAGTATTCCCCCCCTTAAATAAATTTGGTCCCCGAATTCAAGTCCTAAAACATTTCAGTAAATCAAATCAAATTATCGGGGCTCCGAAATCACGGATAAGCTAAAAATATCATAGCGCAATACGTGCACATGAAAACAAAATGCAAAACTCAAACAACCGAAACTCTAAGTGTCATGCGACTCACACAAGCCATGAAGAAAATGCAATTTGCGAAATCAACCGTTTAAATCAAACAAAATATAATCAAGGCTACAATGTGTATATAGTGTGCATCAAGTAAAATCATCTAAGTAACTGAAAAATGAACGTATGAAAAATCCTTTTCAAATCGCCATGTGATACGTATATCATGGCATAAGTAGCGGACGTTTATTTGTGAAGAAATACACGCATACACGTTTTGCTAAAGATATACGTTCCGCCTTTTTGAAAATAATTTAGAAGGATTTTCTTTTTGCAAAATATTGTGTCGCTCACTGAAACACAAGAAAATAATGAGACTATGGTTTTTTTGAAAATCTCTTCAGTAAACATCGATATATGCAAAAACGTTCAAGTACTGTCCGTCAGACCAGTCTTGCTCTGCTTCTATATAACATAATCAATGTCATAAAAAATGCGATGCTCGAAAAAAAAAATTCCAATAGGTGTACATGAAAATCAACCCATGTGCGTCTGGTGCGTACGAAAATCGAAGTCAAAACTAAGTGCAACGAATATACACAAAAACGAAAACCGAGTGCAATGGTTGTGCATGAAAGCATCTGTCAAGTGCATCGGGTGTGCACGACAACAACATCAAGTGTATCTAGAGTGCACGAAAATCACAATCAAGTGCAACTGATGTGCACGAAAATTCTTAAGTGCATCGAATATGCACAAAACCATATCAAGTGCGCCGAGTGTGCATGAAAATCTAAATCAAGTGCATCAGGTCTACACAAAAGTATCTAGTGTAATAGGATGTATGAATCAATATCAAGTGCAACTAGGTGCACGGAAACATAAATCTTATGCAACTGGCGTGCACGAAAACCATATCAATGCATCGAAAGCGCATGTAAACAACAATCGAGTACACCAGTCAAAATTAGGTGCATACAACATGCACGAAATCAAATTCAAGTGTATTGGGATGCACGAAATCATAAATATGTGTAACAGGGTGCACAAAACAATATTGAGTGCAATGGATATACACAAAAACGTAAATCATGTGTAATGGATGTATAAAAACATAAATCAAGTGCAACTGCTGTGCATAAAATATCAATCCTTGAAATTCAATCATCAAAACACAAGAGTCTAAAATGAAAAAAACATGATACTCGAATCACTAAAACACAAATAAAAAATAACTGACATTGAGATACACCTCTTTCAATGTCGAAAGGTGCTGGTGCAACCGGAGCTGGCAGAGCAAGAATTTTTACTTGCCTTCTGCCCACGGTCTGGCGTCCTTTGTCCCTATGTCCTTGCTTTCTCTGTGTATCACCAATTCCATGACCTCTCGGCTCGACATCCTGGTTAGGAGTCGCGATGGAACAATCCCGCTCTAACGCCTCTCTGAACGTCTCCTGGCTAAGTAACCTGACCACTCGCAACGTAGCTCGTCAACGACGGCGGTCTCTGGCCCTCTGAATATATGCCATTCAACCGATCCTGAGTCCAAATCTCTATCGCTGTAGTATCCCAGAAAGAACTTGTCACAGCCTCTTCCGATATCATCTCAGCTGAACTGCCCAGAAACTGTCACTCTTTAATTAATCCGCTTCCGTTCCGGAGCAGCTGCAATCTCATCAAGACTTTCCTCTAAAAGTGTGGCCGTATCCGACGCCTTTGCGTACGTATCAAATCTCTAGCATTAATGGAGAGGAACAACGACTCATCGAGATCTCGCACGAATCTCAAAATCCAATTCTCTTCGGTATCGACCAAATCGGAATCATATCTCCATAGCTGCGTAAACTGCAATTCGTATTCGACTACGGTCATATTCAGAGTCTTACACAAAGACTTGAAGCTACGAACTCGGGCATCTCCAACACTCGGTGGAAGAAATCTGGCTAAATTCGCCCTCGAGAACTCATCCAAGCCATCGGAGGAGTACGCACTGCTCGTCCTCTCTCGATCGATTCACTCCAGGTCTGAGCAAATCCCTTCAAACTGAAACTAGCCAACTCACTGATCTCGCTTCGGAGCATCCTAACAAACGAAATATTCTAGTCACTTTATCCAAGAATGACTAAGGAACCTCTATCATATTTCTGCCTATGAACTCATATGGCTTCAGCTTCGTGCACTCTGGAAGCGATATCTCGTCAATCTCTATCTCCATAGTAGACAACACAACGATCCCCGAAGTAGGCTGTATGTCAATAGTCCTCTCAATCTGACTGGCCTCAAGCAATGGTCTGACCATCCGGTGCGGATCCAAAACACTCGTCTCAAACGAGAAATCCTAACATAAACGAGAAATTAATATGCTCCTGTGTCATCAGAATAACACCTTGGTTAGTCCTCATCCCTGACGAGCTTGCTCTGACCACATCTCTAGCCGCAGCCCTCTCAGCTCGCGTAGCCATGGTGACAGGATCCACAAGCAAACATTAATGAGGATAAATCACAAGAATGAATAGAATAAAGGATCTCAAGATATGTACATCCTAAGGTTATTTAAGCGGAGTATCGTATCGTAAGTATGCCGCGGAATATATGCACGGTACGTTACTCTACTTGAGTTATCTACTCTATCAACCAAGAACAACTTACGTAACGAAATTTCGGGTCTAATACCTCCTCAGTCAAGTCTAAGTTCCGCAAGGTCAAACCTAGGTTCAGAAATATACGCCCTAGACTCCGCATAGTCAAACCTAGACTCGAACAAAAGTTAAAGCTAACGTTTTGATGCCAACTTTGTCGTGACCTGAAAATGGCATGTTACTGGCACTTGAATCACGTATAGTCTATAGGACTCCACTGTAAGCTAAGTAAGCCAAAAACCAGGAATCAAAACCATTTTAGAAAATAGTGGAGGTGAAGTTTGGATAAAGAGTATAAATGAAATCAGGTTCCTCTTTTTCAAATATAAGTAAAGTGTATAGAAATATGATTAGTCTAAAATATTGCACATCTGTATGAACATTTTCCCTACTATTATTAGTTACTAAAAGGTGTTAATTGTAAATAAAGAACATATGTAGGTTTATTTGTAAAAGTTTATTATCATATGTTTCTTCATTTAAAATTAATATAATTAGGAAAAATATATACATATAATATTTAAATGAAATATCAGTAATTAAAATATGCATATCATACCAAATATTCCCAATCAATATTCTTAAGATATTATATCATATAAATGGTTGGAATAATATCTCAGAAATACCAAATGCTACTAACACTTTGATTTGAATTATTGTGCAGGTATTAGCTCAGGTCTGAAATCTATGAAGAAGATCCAAGTCAAATCGGGATATCGAAACCGAATCTGCCAAATTTTAGAAGCAAATTGAGGAATATAGCAACAGTAGAGTCTATGGGCAGTATTTTGAGAATCTATATATCAATAGGATCTCCAAATATCGAGACAAAAAACCAGAAAAAATCCCAAGTCCTAATTCCACTAGGAGGCGGTGGATCCGCGGTTATATATGGCATTAGGCGGCGAAACCGCGGTTCTTTGGTGGCTGTTGGATGTGGGATTTTGGGGGCATGATCTTAACTACATTTACTCACATATATCATCTAGGGTTTCTAGTTTTAGAGACTATAAAAGGACCGAGAGCTGTACATTTAAAATCAATCTAACAATTCAACATTCCACATCTCATCATCTAATTATCTACCTCCATAAAGAGAGAGAGATCTACGACCGAAACTAGGGTTCTTGTAATATACTTTCTAAGGAGAAAAGTTGTAATGCAATAGTGGATTAATAAAGTTAGTTTTTGTTTTAATTCTTTTTACATTTATTTTACGCATTTACTTTTACGCATTACTTTTCTGCACTTTTAATTATGGTTTCATTCATCTTCAACCTTTTTGTTAAATCGATACTAACCATGAGCGAGTAATTTCGTGCTTGCTAGGATTTGTAGGATAGGGTAGAATAATGGATGAAATATTTTTTAACTTCTTTTGACATTTTACTGTTTATAAATTTTAGCAAAATAAATGTTAACTCTCTTATTGGGCGCGCTATCAATTTATAGTCACGACCACGATTTGAGATTAGTTAAACACTTATTTTGTTAAAGGCTTGAGATTAATAGAGATCAATGGAAGGACAAGGGGTAGTAGTGGGAAACCCTAATTCCCTCTAAGAACCCCTAATCCACATTCATCGCTATCTCTCTAGTTTTAAACTATTAAAAGATAAAAATAGACATTTCTAAACATTCATCTATTAACTAGTAAGTCCTATAAACCCTACAAGCCTTTCTATTATAAAATTTTATATCCATCTTAATAAAAACGACAACAACCCATCCTCTCTTTTTTCAACTCGTCTAAAGTAAGAAAAGAAGTTCACGTTTCCCTACGGATGATCCGTACTCATTACGGCTAGTTATTTACGACATCGTCTTGATTGTGGTTATTTTACAACAGACACAACACCTTTTCGAATGATCAATCAAATCGCGCCGTTGCCGTGGAGACGGTCGTAATTATTTTTCTTGTTATTTGGGTTGATTTCTTATAAAAACCAACGAACATAAAAAATAAACGAGAACCAGAATCGCATCTTGTGTTTTTAACGATTATTGTGCCAGTTTTGCAAGGACATATGGAGTAATTGGAGCAAGCCAACAAAGATTCAGAGACTTTAAACTTAGACTAGAGGAGCATAGGGTGCAATGTGGAAATTTGAAGAAGAAATCTTGCTAAACGGCGGCGGAACCGCTGTCCCTTTGACGATTTGGGCCCCTTAAACTCTCTAGTATTCTCCTATTGTCTCCTTCTCTCCTTTAAAACTCCAATAATCTGATTTTACTTGTAGAATTCTTTGCAGACAGCGCCGCTAAAAAAATCTTTTTGCGTGTTTTGATTTCGGTTTTTTTTTTTTGCATATTTAAACCATATTTTAAGGGGCAATAAACCCAAATTCAGATTAGGTGGGGATTTCATCACTCTTCCTGGGCCCCAAAAATCACAAATGAGCATACTATCACTCTACATTAATAAAAAATATCTAGACCAAGCCTCTAAGGACTGTCGTGCTCAATTAGGACAGAGGAAGGCCGTGGGTAATCTATTGCTTATCCGCATTTCTCTTGTGGTGTCTAGGCAAGTGTGACTAAGGAAAGTGATTACTTAATTAGGCCCGCTATTTCGGTGATTCATATAGCGGATAGCTCCTACTTACCTGGCACTTACTTGGCTGCAAGATTGATAAGGAGATGGTAGAGGATTGATCCTATGTTTTGTCCTTTGGAAATCTAGAAGCGGTCTAGTAACTTGACCTAGGTGACCCTAGCTCTAGGGATTGATTGTGCATTTTGTGATTGGTTGAGTCAAGCCTCACGTCCGACATTTTTTTTCAAAACAAGCCTTCTTAAAATCGTTCTCACACATATCACACGCTGCCACATGCACTAAACCTGCTTAGTGCACGCCCGTCTAGTCCGCGTTTTTGCTGTCGACTCTGAAGTTGATACTTCTTCATCTTCTATTTCTCCTCCACCTACCACATCTTTCGAGATGGACGGATCTCCATCGGGTTTTAACAATACTACCTTGCCACCACTCGTAGGTGCGCAAAATCCACTATGCATCACTCTGCAAGACAGATGCTATCTGTTAGTGTATATGCCCTAGAGGCCATTACTGTATCATACTAGTTTGTATATTACTTAATGGAAGCTTGGGATATTCACAGTTGTATAGACAATCATGCTCGAAATGGTAGTATACTACTTGGTTTGTTTCTACTTTAATGTGTACATGTGTTTCTTTTAGCATATCGCCTATACACATTAGTGGAGCCCTCAGGATCTTTGCTTGATTACCAGCGTTGTGATGGCAGTCACACTAGTGGGGGCTGGGTAATCTACAAGCATATCCTTATACAGGTCCCTAGTCGTAGGACTATCGAGACAGGGCATCGATACTCCAGAGTAGACTAGCATATGCGCTTCTCATCCCAGCAGGGGAGACGGTCTATCCCACAGCCGTCAGTACGTCGTACTTGAGATAGTATGCGGGTGCTCGTTAGGTTACGAGTACACTGGACATGACTCGTCGGGAACTGTTGATTGGTACTCTACCTATCGTCAGTTATCAGTTCCCAGGTGACATGAGTACAGCTTAGTCCGCTGACTTGATACCGTCACTTCGCCTCGAGTATGTTCCCACTGTACTTTGATTACTATCCTACCACGGCTCAAAGGAGTCGTGCAAACAGGTAGTAGTTGGATGCAGTCCCGAAGCACTTGGAGGCAGTGACGGTTAGACAGGATTCGTCTCTCCTGGTATTGGGAGTTGATATCGCGCTGTGTCAAGGAGAGCCATTACAAATAGTCGTCCCTGGCCAGGGTAAGCAAGATATACTGGTAGGTTTCCAGTGTTATCTCAGGGTGTTCTGGGCTACACTCCGACACGACTTGTACCGCTATTAGGGGACTGACGTTTACCGCCCCTAGGCCCGCCATGTGATATTCTCAGACGAACAGACCGTACTGTACGGAGACTGTCACATTCAGGCTCAGTAGGAGTTCGGATGGGTTCACCTCATCAGTCTTCTTATCGGCATCTACCTAGAGGCCGTTACGCACAGCTAGTGCCGCTTTCGGTCTGTGGTTAAACCCGTTCCTTCTTATGATCATATATCCATGCTGGATCTGTTGTTTTCTTTTTGCCATCGATCTGCTCTCTTCGATACTCGATTGAGGTTCCTGTCGCCATTGTTGAGCGCAGTTGAGTTGTTGCTGGTGTTACGGTCAGAGCGAGCTCGTCCGGTACGAGGGCCGACCGTTGTGTTTTCTGGTGACATGGGAACGTCTCGAGTTAGTATTGGTGATTGTGAACTCTAGTGGAGGCGAGTGCTTGGTTTTGCACCGGATGATCGGGCCATTGTTAGAGCTGTCAGTTGAGAGAGGACTGTTGATGTATACCATACCTTAGAGATTGACAGGATGTCGCTTCGGGAGCCTACGATCTAAGATCGCCGGAGCTTCCTGGCAGATATGAGACAGATGATAGCTAGTCTACCCAATTTGAGAGACGAAGGTGATTCGTCCGATTTATGCGCCAGAGCAGGCCCAGTTGAGTTAAAGAATTCCAGTGTGGAGAGTCTTGCTCGGATCTAGAGCAGACCGACTTAGAGATGACTGCCAATGTATTGCCTTTCTTGGAGGATTGAGGCGCTGTTCAACGTACAGACGAATGAGCCAGTTGCTGCTGCAAACGACGGGATATCGCCCAGATGATTGGAGCTACTGCAGCATGAGTATATACTTAGAGATATGATGGACGGTCGCTAGTCACCGAGGGTGAATGACTAGGACATGTGATTCGTTCGCATACCCAGATGAGAGGTCATCGGATAGATTGCTTCCAGCTAGAGACGACTTCACGCGGAGACGTTGAGAGTCGACAGAGACGATCGAATGTCGGGAACCTGCTATTCCAAGTTTAAAGTATTCGGAAAGACATGCAGGCGATTCTATGGACCCTCTAGAAGAATGAAACCCTAACTCAATTTAAAGACCGTGTGAAAGCCTTTGAACCTTAGGGTTTGCGGAAGTTCCGCGGCGCCATTAGTGAGGCTTAGGTTTGCCCTTCTACGGCTGGACCACTGATACTGTGGTATGTACTCGATACTATTAAACTGTACTCAAGATGTTGATCTCCTGGGGGATTATGAGGTTCTGACGAGTCGATGGGATGGTTCGACATCATTCGGATATCATGTGATGGGACACACTGCTTGGGAGACTCCAGATACGAGCATAGCCGTTGGAGCGCAGTTCATGCAGCCACGATGAGACAAGTCCGAATTGGTCGACATTGAAGCAGAGTGAAGTAAAGAGTTCGCAAGAGATTTCGACGAGATGACGTTCCCACTCCGCTGACATCAGGGATGCGATATGCATGCAGAGGCATTGTATATGGAGATACCTTCCAGAAGGAGTTGAGATGAGTATGAAGACGTTCCGGAACAAGAATTAGCTTCAACAATGGATGATGACTTCCGGGCAATTCGGCAGGAATGAGATTTGAGAGAGACCTCGACAGGACCTTTCTGGAATACTATACGAGAAGACCTAGACCCAGGAGTGGTCATATTGCGCACACCCAGCAGGCCAGCGTTTGGCATCGTCGACGAGGTAGTTAACCAGGTTCGGATAAAGGACCTTACCCAGATGCGTTGCGAGTTGCGAGGATGGACGAGTATTGAGTATTCATCCGATGGTTGGGACGTGTTCCCGAAGACCTGTTCGGCCAGACATCTTCTACAGAATGATGAAGCTACAGAGTACGCGATTTCGAGTCCGTGCGAGAGACTTCGGATTGACCGTGGCCGAGAACAGTGAAGTGCGTAGATAGCATGGCGTGACGTCATAGTGGACAACGATAGAGACAAGTGGAACCAGAGGTTCGTGTGAGACGCTGACGAGCTGTCGTTACTTCCCGTCGAGACCAGAGACCTGATATGCTTACAGAGGCGTTGGGATGCGACCAGTTTCCGAGAAAATGTTGTACTGAAGGCACGGATGTCCATCGAGTGAGAAGAGATTATGCAAGAGAGTCAGCCTCCGTACAATTCGCCATAGGCAAGATCGGAAGAGACCTTGAGCGGGATTCCTTCCAAGACACTACTGCAATGATAATTGCACCCAGGATCGGATGTGTCACATGCATTCAGAGAGCCAGAGGCCGACGCCAGCGACTTGTTGCTTTACGAGTGGTCGTGATGATTGACCGAGAGATGACTAGAGAAGTGCCAGAATGGAATCGTCCCCGTTATCACACCTGACAGGGCCGATGAGCCGATTGATTGCGAAATAGGTAATCCGCCGAGAAGATAAGGACCCAGAGATAGAGGACGCCAGACCGTGAGCAAGAGGCAAGTGGATATCTTGCGCTGCTAGCATTGGATGCACCGACACCTTCTCGACTTTGAAGGAGGGACTACCGACGACGGTATTTATGATTTGTGATTTTGTGATTCAATTATCACGTATCCGACAACTTGGATTGTTACTGAATGTTTTAGTAGTTGGGGGTTTAAATTTAAATTCGGGGACCGAATTTATTTAAGGGGGGTAGATTGTAACATTTCAAAATAATAAAATACCATTTTTGGGAAATTTTATAATTTAATATTACTTTATTGAATATTTTAATAATTCGGTATAATTAAATACAAATAAATGGAGAAAAATTGGAAAAATTATGGAAAATTTTAAAATAGGGTAATTTAGAGAATTATGCCATTTTAAAGTTGTTATGATTAGTTATATGCTAATTTAGTGCTAATTGCGATTAAAAATCGCTAATCGGGTTTGCGGGCAATTTTGTGCAAAACATGCACATATCATTTCCTACACTTGTGTTGCATTATTCTTGCCATGGTTTTATTTTGGGGTTCACTATTTGAGTGAGAAGGAATTTGAAGGAAAAGAAAAGAAAAGGTTTTAGAATAAAATATGAGGTTTGGTGAGAGAGAGAGGTATGGTCTCCTTTGACCCAAGGACTTAGCCATCTCCTTCATTTCCTTCACTCATCTCTCTCTCCCCCTTCAGCCCTTGCTGCTGCTGCTGCTTTTCACCTCCCTACCCTCTTCAATAGCCCCAATCACCATGAAAACTACACCAAAACCCCATCATCATTTCATAAAAAATGTGCACAAGCTCAAGATCTATACATTGGACCAAGAAAGCGAGGATTTTGGCCACTAGGGGCAACTCAAGAAAATTCTTGAGTTGCCAAATGAGGTATTTACTGAACCCTTAGCTTAGTTTTAGTATTACTTATACCCCATGTTTAGTTTAGAACCGATATTGTGTGGCTATGTGGATTTGAGGAAAACCTAGTTAGGGTTTGAGGGAATTTTGGGTTGTAATGTGAAATTGAACTCAGTTGAGGTTATATAAACACCCTAGTGGATGAATTGAGACCCCAACCTGAGAGTTGAAACCCGAAATACGGATTTAGAAACCGATATCGGAAAAGTTATGAAATCAGGGAAGCTTTTATGAGATCTGCTATCACCCGAGACATCCTAAAATAAAATTGATTGGACAGTGACATGTGCAGGCACCCAGGAAGCTACCACCAAGACCCTAGCCCCTAACTCCATGACCCGGCCGCCAATTAATTCCCTCTGGCCGCAAATTGCGGCAAGACCTGCACCAAATTGGGTCATTTTGGTTCTGCTGCTCCTATATCTGTAGTTTAGGCCCTTGGCATATATAGATTTGTCTAATTTGACCTAGGGTGAAATTTGGAGCCTATTTCCTTAGTTGCTGTTTTGGATTCGTGTTTCCGTATTCCGTATTTTTATTTCTGAATTTGTGTATTGTCTTTTACCTCGACTATTTGGCGTTTATACGACGATATCGAGGGTTGTTGATGGTTTTGGAAGGCGTTGTCCATAGGTTCTAACCTATAGATCATAGTGTATCGTTTTGGGATTCGTATGCCGTTTTAGCTTTGATTTGGTTTTAATACGCAATACGATACTTTGACGTGTAGGTACCCCATGAAGACTCCGGGACGACAAGCAAACGCGTGGCGACCTCCACAAATGAAGACGCAAGGTGAGTAGATTATATCTACAGGGGGAAGTCTGGGGATGACGTATAGCACCCCCGCAGTCCGTAGTTGATATATTATATATGATAGTTATAGTGTGTCATGGATACTGTGTTAGGTGTTTTATGGATAGTTTAGGCTTAGAAGTAAACTAGTGTAGTTCATAGCCACGAACCCTAGAATAGGTTTATACCCACACGCACACCCTTGCATATTCACTATACTTACACTGTGCTGATGATGATATTGGATGACTTTGGAGATGAGTCGATGATATTGGGCTTGGTGCCGTGAGATCGGTGATTTGATATGATTCGTATTTGGGATACGATATGTGATTCTTAGCGGGCCTTTGGGCATGTGTTTTACCCCCGCATTCATAATTATATAGATAGTATCAGTTGTACTAGACTTAGATCAGTACCCCAGATTATGTGATATGATGATAATGATACCTGATATTTGATGAGAGGAATGTGATATTTACCCGTACCCAGCTATTGGGATGCCGTACGAGCTTTATATTAATGATAGATCCGCACTCATGACTTGAGGATGCCATATGATATACTGTATCGTACGCAATACTATTGAGGCGGGATCACCGACTATATATATATACCGACATAGATTTAGGTGGATTCCATACCCCTCCCGGTTGACCTGTACGTAGATCTGTAGTTTGCATAGTAGATGTTAGACTAGACCCGAGTCATACTTATTTCAAATGGCAAGCTGCATTACTATTCATTTACTATTCACTCTACAGTTCGCATTGCATTACATGCTTATATGTTATTGATTCATATTCCTTTGTGCATATGCCTTTACAAAGTTCCATGCTCATATTAGTGTTTCATGTTGCATGTATTATAATTCATGGATTTTGCACTGTGATATGGTTGCATATGATGATTCTGGATTGTCTTACTCCTGCGTATATATATCAGTGGTATGGGACGCTGAAATATATATGTATACCCATAGTATATATATATTAGTGGTATGGGACGCCGATATATATATACACCTACTTAATAAATCATCATGATGATCTATGCAAACTTATATATGCATTTCGATATATTGAGAGAGGGCTGACCCGGACTGACGGATGCCCGATATATTGAGAGAGGGCTGACCCGGACTGACGGATGCCCGATATATTGAGAGAGGGCTGACCCGGACTGACGGATGCCCGATATATTGAGAGGGCTGACCCGGACTGACGGATGCCCGATATATTGAGAGAGGGCTGACCCGGACTGACGGATGCCCGATATATTGAGATAGGGCTGACCCGGACTGATGGATACCCGATATATGAAAGGAGCCTATGTGCTCGATATGAGAGGAGCTTTTATGGCTGATGGTATATTATATCTCCCCTACCCCACATTTATTTTATATGCATTGCATCATGTATTAGAGTACCTTCATGCATGTTGCATACGTATCGGTTACACGATAGATGGGATTCACTTGATATTGAGATATATATTTTGCGTCGATGCTCGACATTGATTTCCTGATGATTTCATTCATGATATCTTCTGTTTTCATTTTACCGCATACATACATCATATTTATGATATGTTATTACGTGAGGCACTGGCGCGAGTTCTTGGCACTACACTTATGTTTAGATGTTACATTGCTACTTTACTATGCTTCAGACTTATTCATTTGAGGGTTATATTATATACTGATCGTATTGACCTAGGATTATGTCTTGCTTTCTATTTCTGCTTGTAGATATTTTCTATTCACGAGTTGGCAACTCACCCCCGTTGTGCCACAGTTCTTGCAGGTTTGCCGTACAGGTTCCATAGCGGCATTTCTGGCACACTGCTTTCCTTTGCGGGTGATTTGCTTGGTAGGTGGGTTCCTTGTATCAGAACCGCCATTGTACATGTATTATTCATTGTATCTAGAAATTCCATCAACCAAAACTTGTATATTGTTTCAGACTCAGACACTAGTGATGTATTATTTCGACCTTAGAGTCGCGCTTAGTAGTGTTACAGTTTTCATGCTTATCTGGGTTTCTTTGAATTTTGATCCTCGCCATTCGGCGTTGTATAGTATATTGCTTGTTGTTTATTTATCCTTAAAATGGTTTTAGATTTCTGGGATTTTGGCTTACTTGGATCAGATGGAGTCCTATAGACTTCATATGGTTCAAGGGCCAGTCACGTGCTCTTTTCGGGTCGTGACAGTATGCACGGTTGACATAGACAGAGGCAGAGGATTCTCATTAGGGTTGTTGACTGTTGACTTTTTCTAAACCCTAATGAGAATAAGAAATATGATTAATAATAATATTAATTAAGTATTATTGTGCCATGGTTGGGTTGAAAGTTTGATTTTGTTGACTTGACTTTGTTGACCGGTTGACTAGTTTGGACTTGTTGACCATCATCATTACAATGGCTATCATTTTATGGCTATGACTTTTGCTTGCTTGTTTGTTTACAAAATGCATTAAATGCATGAAACGATAATGCCATTGACATGAACCATCACAAATACTTAATTATTGTTATTATCATGATTATTTTGGTTTTTGAGAGCATGGTTGTAAAGGTCTTCTCTCATTCTATCATTTTCACTCTCTCTCATCCAAGCTCTCCCTCTTCCTCTTGCTCTTCCTCTTGCTCATGGTTCTCTTGCCTCATGAGTTGAGAAACAAGAACCATTGAGATAAAACCCTAAAAACACTTCTCTACTCACTCTAAAGTTCAAGGTCTAGCAAACCAAGGATTTTAGTTTCCTCTAGATTGAGGTTGAAGCCAAAGGTAGAAGCTTTCGGGTGGATCCATCTTCCGCACAAGGAGACGACAAGGTGAGGCCGATCCGACCACTACAAGGAGTCGAAGAGAAGGAGTTCAAGATTAGGTATAACCCCTAATATAGTAGCTAAACTCTTAGTTAGGTTGTTAGATAGTTTGTTTAGCAAAGATCCGGTTTAGAGTCCATGTTACCCTTCACCGAAAAATCGTTTTTCACCATTTCCGCAATCCCGAAAGAACCGGGGACGGGTAACGTGGACTTACAGTGGTATCAGAGCCTAGCTAAACTCTATCTAGCATGTTAGCAAAGTAACTAGAATTTCGATCGGAGAAAAAATCACAAAACTTGCTCGAGATTTAAACTTTCTGTCGATTTTTATACTGCTCTAAAAATTATTTGACACATACCAAAAATCGGCTCAGGGTTTTTAATGAACACAGAAGAAAAACGATCCAATGAGTTGACCAACTCATCGCAGAACCGCGGCAAGAACAAGCTTCTTGCTGCGGATCCGCGGCCGAGTTGACTCGGCCATGGATCGGTTTACCTGCAGTGTTTTCAGAAGGGTGTTTTGGGATTTTTAGAATATGTTGTTTCTGCCCAGATTTTCCAGAAAACAAATTTGTGTTTTGGGGTGGTTACAAATCCGTATTTTGATCGAACTTCTATAGACTTTAGCTAATGAGTTATATCTGTGATGTGATATATGTATTGAACGTCTGCTAATCGCTATACGTCGATTAGTGGGGGTTATACATATCTGTGATCTGTAATGTTGATGGTTTGTGTATATGAATTCGTTGGATTGTCGCGGATGAATAGCCGGGGGGTTGTGAGATGAGAGTTTTATTTATCTTTCAATTCATGTAATATGTAAATTGATGTAATATTATTTATATGGCCGCACATCCGGGATAAGGTTGTAGCCGCCATTATATATTTTCTTTTTACTATTTTTGCTCCTAGGATAGACCCAAGGTGGGGTGCACAAACTACCGGGTACCTCGAAGTGCCGAGTGGCCTACTCACGTTGTTGAGGGAGGTTGCTTCATTTCGGGTATTTGGCGGGTAGTTTGCCGCACCCGTAGGGGTCTAGGGTGGGGTATTGGCTATTCATCGCGACCGTGTAATCCGCTTTTCGTTGCAGGCTCGAACGAAACGCGGATTCCTAGTATATCCAACGTGTCCATCTGTGATCTGGAATGGCTATCATTGCATTTGACGAATGTATATATCTATATATGATATCTATTTAGGCGTTGCTTATGTTTTGCATCCGCGCTAGTCCAGCCCCTGCTCTGTCGTTAGTTAAGTAACCTAACGGGTAATGACGGGGCTCCGTGGCAAATGCGGATGGCATAAGCGTACGTCATATTTTCGTTGTTTTCTGCAATGGTAGGATTAAATGATGGGACGCATTAAAATTAATGCAAGAAAATAAACTAAAGTTAAGTCGTTGGAACACTTTCAAAACCACTCGGTTCTTTTTCAAAAACCAACTTTTAAACGCGGAGCTTGAACCACTCCCTTTTAAAAGCTATCTCGTTCCATCGATTATATCAAGTTCACTACGTTCACGGTTTCGCCAAAACCATTCGTAGCCCTCCGTCATTTCATATGGATAGTCAATAGTATTCAAGCTGTGTTTGTTGGCCAAAGTCAAGGCACAGTGATTGGTAGCTATTGGATATTCATATGCAGCATAGATAGATGCGTTGGTTTGGGACAGTCGTACTGCCTTGTTGGCCAAAGTCAAGGGTAGGTACAGGTGGGTTCAAATTAACCTGGAGAATGATGGGTAGAACTTGACATGTGACTTATGATTTGTTGGCCAAAGTCAAGGTCATAAGAGCATGGGGCAAAAATCCACATCGGGGGTTTCTAAAGAAACTGAAACTTGCTAGCGCTGCATACCATTTGGAGTGTGATGATTCTGGTAGGATTCCTTCAGTTTTGTCATGCGATGATATTTTGATCCCGATCCTACTGTGAGTGTATGCTACTCCTCAGGAAATTTCTCACTTAACGATCAATGCTATAAACCAAGTAGGTGTCTAGAAAGGTGTTAGCGGGGCTATGTCCCCAGGGAAAAGAGGTTCTTAAATTAAGGAACTTCACGAAAACGTTGGAAAACCTCCCTCGAAGTACCGACACTGGCCTAGCTGAATGGTTAAGCAAGTATTGTACGGTGAGATTGATCCCGACTAATTCTTCCTTTTTGGTTTGAGGAGGGATTCGAGAGACAGTGGGAGCCATCCTGTTTAGACAAACTAAAAACCACTCTAAACTTGCAAGAGCATCATGCTAAAGTGTTTCTTCTCTCTCTCCTAATTGCAGCGACCAATCGTCATGACTGGACTTAAGTTACTACTAGATAAAAATATACTGATAGGGCCAAACTACAAAGATTAGCTCAGGAATGTCAAAATGGCAATCACTTATGACAAGTTGGGGTATCTCCTTACCACCAAAGCTCCCCCTGTCCCAGGTCCCACTTCCAGCGTCGCGGATATAGAAATCCGTAAGACCTGGGAGATCGACTGCGCGAAGGCCAAGTGCCTTGTGCTTGCCTCTATGGACAATGAACATCAGAGGAGGCACGAGAATATGGACCTAGAATCCATATTTCTCCATACTAAGGATCTGTATGGAGAGCAATCCCGTATTGCCAGATACGAAGTCTCGAAAAAGTTGTTTTCGCCAAGATTGGCCATCGGATCATCCGTAGCGGAACACGTGCTTAAGATGATTGGCTACATTGAAGAGCTCGCGGACCTAGGGACCACGTTAGAGAACGAGCTCTACACTGACTTGATTCTCCAGTCCCTTCCTTCCACTTACGCCCAGTTTATCCTGAACTTCAACATGCAAGGAAAGGAAGTTGAACTTTCGGAACTCCTGAACATGTTGAGGAGTGCAGAGGGCACCCTACAGAAAGGTAGGGAAACATCCACTTTGTTTGTTGGAGGACCTTCCTCTTCTAGGTCCAAGACGAAAGCCAAAGGAAAGAAGAAGAAAACCCCCACCAAACCAAGGGGAGGTGTTAGTAAAGTGAAAACGAAGGGAAAAGCAAAGGCAAAAAAGATAGCGGGGCAGCTTGTGGGAAAGGAAGAGTGCTTCTATTGTCATAAGAAAGGACACTGGAAAAAGGATTGCAGGGCTTGGAAGGTCAAGAACCAGGACCCGAAGCAAGTTATGGCTTCAGCTTCAGGTGTGTATGTTATTGAAAACTGTCTATCAATAAACTCTACTTCCTGGGTATTGGATACTGGATCAGGATCTCATATCTGTAATTCTTTGCAGGCACTGAGAAAGCGTAGGGTTTTGAAGGCAGGTGATATGATCCTCAGAGTTGTAAACGGAGCTAGCATGGATGCTGAGTCCGTGGGGGACTATCACTTGGGAATGTCAGATGGACATGTTTTGGTTTTACGGGATTGTTATTTTGTACCCAATGCAACTTGTAATATCATATCTGTATCTTTAATGTCTAAAGAAGGTTATGAATTTGCATTTGTAAGCAATGTTGTAAACATTCACCTTAATCATGTTCTGATTAGGTCAGGTACATTAAGCAATGGTATATACGTATTAAACAACCACAGATTTTCAATGTCCAGAATACACACAAAAGAAAGTCTCCAGAAATCAATCATTCTTTCTTATGGCATTATAGACTGGGTCACATCAATGAGAGAGGGTTGACGAAGTTGCATACAGAAGGATATTTGGATCCGTTCGAATATCAGTCAAATGCAACTTGTCAATCCTGTCTCAAAGGAAAGATGACAAAGACTCCGTTTACTGGACACGGAGTAAGGGCGAGCAAGCTCTTGGGACTCGTACACAGCGATGTGTGCGGTCCAATGTCTACACATGCAAAGCGGTTATTCTTACTTCATTAGTTTTACGGATGACTTCTCAAGATAAGGATATGTCTTCTTAATGAAACATAAATCTGAGGCCTTTGGAAAATTCCAGGAATACAAGAATGAAGTAGAAAACAGACAGGCAAAAGTATCAAGACATTGAGATCTGATCGAGGTGGTGAATACTTGAGTGCCGAGTTTCTGGATTACCTAAAAGAGAATGGAATTCTCTCTCAGCTTACTCCTCCATACACTCCGCAACATAACGGTGTATCGGAGAGACGGAACCGAACCCTATTTGATATGGTACGTTCCATGATGAGTAACGCTGAGTTGCCGCGATCATTCTGGGGATATGCACTAGAATCAGCTGCATACCTTTTGAACCGAGTTCCAACTAAGACTGTGCTTACCATACCATATCAGATGTGGTGTGGGAAGAAACCCTATCTTAAGCACATTAAGACATGGGGATGTCCAGCTTTTGTCAAAAAGCAGCATGCGGACAAACTCGAGGCACGCTCAGTACAGTGCAAGTTTGTGGGATATCTAAAGAACTCCAAGGGATATTTCTTCTACTGTGAAGAGGAACAAAAGGTTTTTGTTTCTCGTCATGCCTGCTTCTTGGAAACTGAATTTTTAGAAAATCAGATAAGTGGGAGCGCAATAGAACTGGAAGAAATTCCAGAATCACGAGCTATTATTGAAATCTTAGAAGAACCAGAGGGTTCAAAAGAACAGGACATTCCTGCGCCGCTCCACAGAAGTAGTAGGCAGTCTCATCCGCCCGAGAGATACTATGGTTTTCTCATAGACGGGGATAGAGAGGATTGCATCATTGATAATGATGAGCCGACTAGCTTCCAGCAGGCCATTCAGAGCGTTGACTCGGTAAAATGGCTGGATGCAATGCGGACCAAAATGGAGTCCATGTACACCAACAAAGTATAGACTTTGGACGTTGCTCCAGATGGGGTAAAACCAGTATGATGCAAATGGATCTTCAAGAGGAAGATTGGTGTAGATAGATAGGTTGAGACTTATAAGGCTAGACTTGTTGCAAAGGGTTTTCGTCAAAGACCTGGTTTGGACTATGACGAAACTTTTTCTCCAGTGGCTATGCTGAAATTCATTCAGATCCTTCTTGCCATTGCTGCCTTCCACGATTATGAGATTTGGCAGATAGACGTAAAGACCGTTTTTCTAAATGGAAATTTAGAGGAGCGTGTCTATATGGACCAGCCAGAGGGTTTCATTCAGAGTGGGAGCAGCGGAAAGGTGTGCAAGTTGCTTAAGTCCATTTATGGACTAAAGCAGGCATCGCGGAGTTGGAACATCTGTTTTGATGAGACGGTCAAAGATTTTGGCTTTATCAAAAATCCAGATGAAGCATGCATCTATAGTAAAATTGTAGCACGAACTGTCATATTCCTCGTTTTATACGTGGATGGCATTCTCTTGATAGGAAATGACATTCCTATGCTACAATCTGTCAAAGGGTTCTTGTCACACAGGTTCTCCATGAAAGACCTGGGTGATGCCTCTTACATTCTGGGGATCCGGATCCATCGTGATAGATCCAAGAGGATATTAGGACTTTTGCAGTCCAGGTACATCGACACCATACTGAAAAGATTCAGTATGGAAGATTCCAAGCGCGGTAATCTACCGGCTTGTCACGGGATCACCCTCTCCAAAGAGATGTCTCCCAAGACTGATTTGGCAAGGGATCGCATGTCTATTATACCCTACGCTTCTGCGGTAGGCTCTATAATGTATGCGATATTGTGTACCAAACCAGATGTAGCTTATGCACTGAGTGTGGTAAGCCGGTATCAGTCAAACCCTGGGGAGAAGCACTGGATAGCGGTAAAAAACATTCTCAGGTACCTGAGAAGGACTAAGGAGATGCTCTTGGTGTATGGCGGAAAAGACCTCCAGATCGAGGCCTTTGCTGACTCTAGCTTCTAGAGTGACAAGGATGATTCCAAGTCCATGTCGGGTTATGTCTTTACCCTCAATGGAGGGGCGGTGTGTTGGAAGAGTTCCAAACAGGAAACCGTTGCTGACTCGACGATGGAAGCGGAATATATCACTGCTTCTGATGCCGCAAAAGAATCTGTCTGGATGAGGAAGTTCTTGACAGAACTTCAGGTGGTTCCGTCCATTGTTGATCTAATACCTCTGTATTGCGACAACAACGGGGCTATTGCTTTAGCGAAGGAACCAAGGTCCCATCAGAAGTCCAGACACATCTTGAGGTGGTATCACCTGATCAGAGAGATCGTGGATCGCCAGAAGATCGAGGTTCGGAGGGTTGCTACGGAAGATAACACTGCAAGATCCATTCACGAAGGCCTTACCCCAGACTCAGTTCGAGCGGCTGATCAAGATGATAGGTCTTTGATACGCCAGTACATGGCCTTAGTGCAAGTGGGAGATTGTTAGTGTATATGCCCTAGAGGCCATTACTGTATCATACTAGTTTGTATATTACTTAATGGAAGCTTGGGATATTCACAGTTGTATAGACAATCTTGCTCGAAATGGTAGTATGCTACATGGTTTGTTTCTACTTTAATGTGTACATGTGTTTCTTTTAGCATATCGCCTATACACATTAGTGGAGCCCTTAGGATCTTTGCTTGATTACCAGCGTTGTGATGGCAGTCACACTAGTGGGGGCTGGGTAATCTACAAGCACATCCTTATACAGGTCCCTAGTCGTAGGACTATCGAGACAGGGCATCGATACTCCGGAGTAGACTAGCGTATGCGCTTCTCATCCCAGCAGGGGAGACGGTCTGTCCCACAGCCGTCAGTACGTCGTACTTGAGATAGTATGCAGGTGCTCGTTAGGTTACGAGTACACTGGACAGGACTCGTCGGGAACTGTTGGTTGGTACTATACCTATCGTCAGTTATCAGTTCCCAGGTGACATGAGTACAGCTTAGTCCGCTGACTTAACACCGTCACTTCGCCTCGAGTGTGTTCCCACTGTACTTTGATTACTATCCTACCACGGTTCAAAAAAGTCGTGCAAACAGGTAGTAGTTGGGTGCAGTCCCGAAGCACTTGGAGGCAGTGACGGTTAGACAGGATTCGTCTCTCCCGGTATTGGGAGTTGATATCGCGCTGTGTCAAGGAGAGCCATTACACATAGTCGTCCCTGGCCACGGCAAGCGAGATATACTGGTAGGTTTCCAGTGTTATCTCAGGGTGTTCTGGGCTACACTCCGACACGACTTGTACCGCTATTAGAGGACTGGCGTTTACCGCCCCTTAGGCCCGCCATGCGATATTCTCAGATGAACAGACCGGACTGTACGGAGACTGTCACATTCAGGCTCAGTATGAGTTCGGATGGGTTCACCTCATCAGTCTTCTTATCGGCATCTACCTGGGGGACGTTACGCACAGCTAGTGCCGCTTTCGGTCTGTGGTTAAACCCACTGCCAGCGTAGTGTCGAGTCTTTAGAGTCCCAC
This sequence comes from Agapanthus africanus, assembly GCA_030015575.1. Taxonomy (NCBI): domain Eukaryota; kingdom Viridiplantae; phylum Streptophyta; class Magnoliopsida; order Asparagales; family Amaryllidaceae; genus Agapanthus; species Agapanthus africanus. Next base: position 167,685,022 of record CM057337.1, read on the forward strand.
ACAGAGAGCTATTCGCTTTTAGGCAAAAAGAGTAGAGGTCGCATGGTTTTGCGACAGGGTTCGTTCACATCCGCGTACTTGTGCACGTTTGGTGTCCGGGCAGTTATTACTAGCGGGCTTTGGTTTAAGCCAGATCCTAGTATACGTTTTGGGATTGGTTTTATCTCGTTTGTGTTTGTGTTCCTCGGAACGCGGATGCGGGTGTTTATGCACGGTTGACAGAGACAGAGGCAGAGGATTCTCATTAGGGTTGTTGACTGTTGACTTTTTCTAAACCCTAATGAGAATAAGAAATATGATTAATAATAATATTAATTAAGTATTACTGTGCCATGGTTGGGTTGAAAGTTTGACTTTGTTGACCGGTTGACTAGTTTGGACTTGTTGACCATCATCATTACAATGGCTATCATTTCATGGCTATGACTTTTGCTTGCTTGCTTGTTTACAAAATGCATTAAATGCATGAAATGATAATGCCATTGACATGAACCATCACAAATACTTAATTATTGTTATTATCATGATTATTTTGGTTTTTGAGAGCATGGTTGTAAAGGTCTTCTCTCATTCTATTATTTTCACTCTCTCTCATCCAAGCTCTCCCTCTTCCTCTTGCTCTTCCTCTTGCTCATGGTTCTCTTGTCTCATGAGTTGAGAAACAAGAACCATTGAGATAAAACCCTAAAAACACTTCTCTACTCACTCTAAAGTTCAAGGTCTAGCAAGCCAAGGATTTTAGTTTCCTCTAGATTGAGGTTGGAGCCAAAGGTAGAAGCTTTCAGGTGGATCCATCTTTGGCACAAGGAGACGACGAGGTGAGGCCGATCCGACCACTACAAGGAGTCGAAGAGAAGGAGTTCAAGATTAGGTATAACACCTAACATAGTAGCTAAACTCTTAGTTAGGTTGTTAGATAGTTTGTTTAGTAAAGATCCGGTTTAGAGTCCATGTTACCCTTCACCGAAAAATCGTTTTTCACCATTTCCGCAACCCCGAAAGAACCGAGGACGGGTAACATGGACTTACACTATCCCATACGCGGACCCCTTCCTACGTGTCTGTCTCTTCCACCAGCTAATGGGGATAGTTTCGAAATTAAACCCCACTTCATCAAATTGTTGCCCAAATTTCACGGGCTTGAATCTGAAGATGCATACGTTTTTATAACCAAATTCGAAAACGTATGTGCAATGATGAGTACCACCCAACTTTCAGGGATGCTCCGCAATTACGTCTTCTCCCTTTTACCTTGTGCGATCTCGTAGAAAAATGGATTTACAGCACCGCCGCACATTCTATCGCTAAATGGGATGAATTCGTTAAAGTATTCCTTAAGAAATTTTATCCTCATCACAAGACCGCTCGTATTCGGAGCGAGATTAACCAGTTTGCTCAACTTCCCAACGAATCCTTTTGGAAATGCTTTGAACGGTTTAAAGACCTACTTGTCCAATGCCCTCATCACGGAATCGATAGATGAAAACTTTACTGAATTATTTATGAAGGTATTAATCCAGCCGCGAAACAAATTCTAGAAACCATTTGTCAATATCATTTCATGTTAAAAGACGATGGCGAAGCATGGCAATTTCTAGAAGATCTCGCTGAACAGACATTACAGTAGGAGAGCACTAGACCAACATCATCTTCATCTAGGGTAGGTATCCATCAGCTCGACGCTTCCATCGCAATGAAAGCCGAAATGGCTGCAATGCAAAATAAACTTGAAGCTATGGAAAATAAATTCTCTTTAGCCTCCCTAAACCAAGTTACGCTCTCCAAAACCGTGTGTTGTTGCGGTTTTGACCCATCACATTTAACGGAAGAATGTCCTTTGAATCCTCCATCTCAACGTCATGAACAAACCAATACTACTTTTCAGTAACAACCTAGAAATGATCCTTATTCATCGACTTATAATCAGGGATGGAGGAATCATCCTAATTTTGCTTGGAACCAAAACCAGTCTCAAAATCAAAATCAGTTTCCAAGCCAAAATAACTATCAAAGGCTTCCCCTACAGCAACAACAGCCACCATAACAAATTCAGCAGCCCTTTCAACCGCAATCTTTCCAAAATCCAGCCAACAACTTTGCCCCTTATAATAATTCTTTCCAACCACAGATTAATATTCCAACAGCCGGTACCGATAAAATCTCTGCACTCGAACGAACCTTAGAAACGTTTATTAAACAATCCACATAAGCGACGGCTAATTTAACATCATCTATCCAAGTGCTGATGCAACAAACTGCTTCCCATAGTGAGAGCATAAAATCGATAGAAGCATAAATTGCACAGTTGAATGCCGTAATGAGTGAGAGAGAGAAAGGGAAACTTCTATCTCAACCTTTACCAAATCCCGACCACTCAGAAAGCGCAGATCTCATCCTTCACAAACAAAATCATAATGTGGGCGCCGTAACTACGTGGAGATCGGGAAGAGAGCTGAATAACCAGGTTGGTGAACAAGTTGATGATTCAGATGATACCCCGGCTACTACTACTCCTACTTCGTCTAGTCCACCATCTTCTGAGCCTATTCTCCGTTCTTCACCGGGCTCGAACCCTCAGCCCATTTCCTTGAATGAATTGCCATCTACGACCATCCCAAATCATATTTTGGGATCCATTCCATCCCCACAAACTTCTCCACAAGAGTTGGACCAAACCCTTGTTAATAAAGCACCTTTTCCAAACCGGTTGAAGCCCAACAAACCAAGTCCACAAATGGAAAAAATTGTGAAAATTTTTAAGCAAGTTAATATAAATATTCCTCTCTTAGATGCTATCTAACAAGTTCCATCCTATGCGAAAATTCTTAAGGACTTGTGCACTAGGAAGAGAAAAACTTAAGCGCCTAAAAAGGTTTTCTTAGTGAGTAATATGAGCAATACTTTTACCCAACATGTGCCCAAGAAACATAAGGACCCCGGTTGTCCTATAATATCTATTGCTATAGGGGGTAAAAATATCAATCATGATCTACTCGATCTAGGTGCTAGTATTAACTTACTCCCGTATTCTGTTTATGAGCAATTAGGCATAGAAGAGTTGAAACCTGCGCACTGCACTCTCTAGATGGCCGATCGATCTATCACCCACCTTAGGGATGAGCTAGAGGACGTGTTGATCAAAGTCGGGGAATTTATATTCCCTGTGGACTTTATAGTTTTAGATACACAGCCTGTGGCAAATCCATGAAACCAAATTCCGATGATTCTTGGTTGACCTTTTCTAGCAACTTCCAACGCGATAATCAATTATCGTAACGGTTCCATGAACCTGTCCTTTAGGAAGATGACAATTGAGCTTAACATTTACAGGGTAGGAAGTCAACCCTTCAAACCTTATGCTCATATAGTTGATATATGTTCTGTCAATAAGATAGCTTCCGACAGTTGCGAATTTGAGGAATTTCACGATAATGATCTCGACGCCACTAGTGCGTTACTGTTTGATTCAGCTATTTATACGAGTGAGGACCTTTCTGGCGACAAGTCCATCCCCGAGTCCGAATCCTTTGACTTGTCTAATGACGTAGTCGAACTATCCGAGTCAGTCCCTTACACTAGATATGAACCTCTTATGGAGTATCATACCTTTCCTTCCGATGAGATTATCATTCGGAATATTGATGAAAGTTTTGAAGACATTTTCACCGAAGAACTCGCGTTCCTTAAAGACATGGATGTTATGACTAATCAACCTCCACCCGAAGAAGTTGAACCGCCACCTCTTCTTCTTATCACGTACGAGAATGCAACTATTCCAACCATTCCTTATCTTTCATATTCTCGTTTTCGTTCACCATCACTGTTTCGTCTCTACCAACCGAGACGTAAACCCGTTCAATTACACCCTTTATCTCATCCCCACTGCTTCACGTCTATCTGTAACATGATCTTCTACCAACCATGGTGTTACATTAATAAAATATTCGAATGGTTGGTTTTAACTTTTGGTCTTTGTAAAGCTTTTCATAGACTAATAATAATTATCCCCCTCTTATGATTTTAAATGCTTAATAATGAAAACACTGTTTTAATTAAGTTTGGGGGAAGGGGAGAAAAATATTTTGGCACTTGAAAGAAAAGAAATTTTTTGAACGATTGTGAGCTAAAAATAAGTTTGGGGGAGGACTTCACTGTCTTTAACTCTTGTCCCCTTTACTAATCATTGAGAACTTTTCCTCCCAAGTCTACAGGTTTTGAGCTTAAAAGATGATATCAGTGAGGATACTGCTACAAATAGGTTAGGGGGGTTTATGCTTATTCATTTTGCATTATACTATAAAAATAAAAGCACTAAATAATTTTTTTTTATTTGAAAATAAAAGTTAGAAAGTGAAAAATACATATGAAAAAGAGGAAGAGATTTAAGAAATACAAGAAAATTAGATATTTTAAAACAAAACTAGTAATACGTAGTCATGAGCTGTTGTCCCAAGGGTTAGTAAGATAAAGGAAATTACTAATCTGAGAATAGAAATAAGTCTGAAAAATAGTCCCTATTCTTGAATCCAAACTTCTGAATATTGATACCTTACATACGCACTTGCACACGTCTTGAAACTTGAGATAGTATAGGATACCTTGAAATGATCTTGTCTAAAAGCTTTAGTATGAAGGAAAAAAAATTATAAACAAAAATATAAATATACGGTGAAGAAAAATGAACACTGGTTTTGTAATTACTTAAGGCGGCATAAAAAAAATATAGCGAGGGTGCCTTATCACCTAATCCCTTAGACCAACTGGTTTGGGAGTCAATGCTAAGCCTTAGGTGTTATAAGGCTAGGATATTGCTAATTACACCTTAAAAAGTGAGCACATTTGGTAATCGGTTGGTTAGTACTTCAAGAAGTATTAACGGTCGCATGAAGAATGTGTTAGCAAATCCATCTAAAACATTCACCGACTAAAAAGTACTAAGGAATAAGAATAAGGGTATGATAGCTTGAATTGAATTCTCTAAGTGAAGGGATGTTTTTACACACACGTAGGGGTATATGATCGATGTTTGGAGGAGAGATAGAGAGGAAGGCTAAAGACGATGTTTTATTGAGGGATGGTGTGATTTCTGACATCTTTTCAGGACCGTTAAGATAGGGCTCATAACAACTAAAAAGATAGTGTAGTTTGGAACACTTATTTTCAAGTTCTTTGTTTTATATGTTCCTTATCTTTGCATGTAATTTTTATCTTCTTTCTTTTATTATGGGATTGTGTGGGTGAAATCCTCTACAAACCCCCAGGAGACAACACTCCTCTTATTAGGGACACCTAGAGGTTTAAAGGCTTGTTGCATGAGCTAAGTGCAATCATGTTGCCTACGAAAGTGTGGTATGTTTTTTCTTTTTAATAAATAGTTTGCTCGGGACGATCAAAGATAAGTTTGGGGGTATTTGATTAGTTTAATCGGGATATCGAAAGATCCAAGTCAAATCAGGATATCGAAACCGAATCTGCTAAATTTTAGAAACAAATCGAGGAATATAGTAATGGTAGAGACTAAGGGCAGTATTTTGAGAATCTATATATCAAGAGGATCTCCAAATATCGAGACAAAAAACCAGAAAAAATCCCAATTCCCAATCCCAATAGGAGGTGGCAGATCCGCGGTCATACGTAGCATTAGGCGGCGGAACTATGGTTCTTTGGTGGCTGTTGGATATGGGATTTTGGGGGCATGATCTTAACTATATCTACTCATATATGGCATCTAGGGTTTCTAGTTTTAGAGACTATAAAAATGATAGAGAGCTGTGCATTTGAAATCAATCCAACAATTCAACATTCCACATCTCATCATCTAATCATCTACCTTCATAAAGAGAGAGATCTACGAGCGAAACTAGGGTTCTTGTAATATACTTTTTAAGGAGAAAAGTTGTAATAGAATAGTGGATCAATAAATGTAGTTTTGTTTTAATTCTTTTTACATTTATTTTACGCATTAATTTTCTGCACTTTTAATTATGGTTTCATTCATCTTCAACCTTTCTGTTAAATTGATACTAACCATGAGTGAGTAATTTTATGCTTACTAGGGTTTGTAGGATATGGTAGAATAATGGATAAAATATCTTTTAATTTCTTTTAACATTTTAATTTTTATAAACTTTAGCAAAATAAATACCAGCTCTCTTATTGGGTGCGCTATCAATTTATAGTCACGATCACAATTTGAGATTAGTTAAACACTTGTTTTGTTAAAGGCTTGAGATTAATAGAGATCAATGGAAGGACAAGGGGCAGTAGTGGGAAATCCTAATTCCTTCCAAGAATCCCTAATCCACATTCATCTCTATCTCTCTAGTTTCAAACTATTAAAAGATAAAAAGAGACATTTCTAAACATTCATCCATTAACTACTAAGTCTTATAAACCCTACAAGCCTTTCTATTATAAATTTTTATATCCATCTTAATAAAAACGACAAAAACCCATCCTCTCTTTTTTCAACTCATCTAAAGCAAGAAAAGAAGTTCACGTTTCCCTACGGATGACCCTTACTCATCGCGGATAGCAATTTGCGACACCGTCTTGATTACGGTTATTTACAAAACAAATACAAACACCTTTCGCACAAACAATCAAAATACAAGTTGATTGTTCCCGCTAAAATTTTTGGCCAAAGCTTGTTGTTCCTTTTATAAAAATAGAGGACAACCCCCACATGCAAAGCACATGAGCACTCACATGCAAAGCACGCTTGTACCTGCAGTAGTTAGGATTAAATCCCATAGCAGCGCCTACATGTTAAACACGTGAGCATTCACATGCAAAGCATGTGAGTACCGACTTCAGATAGGATTAAATCCTATGATATCCCCCACGTGTTAAACACGTGAGTTCCCTTGCCACATTCTTTTGGCCGCGCTCACATGCAAAACACGTGAGCGCCCCAATTTAAAATGCTCTCATCTGATAAAATTAAATTCTATGTGATAGAATTAAATTTTATTTGAGAAATATTTTCCCTGATCTTTCTATTATGAAAAGATTTTTGTCTAACAGAGAATCTTGGATTTAAAATCCAACGGTGATAAAATATCACCAATTAAACCATATAATAGAATAAAATTCTATGTTAGAAAAATATCTTCCTAATCTTATTAAACAAACAAGATATTCATATGATAGAATAAATTCTATCTTAGGAAAATATTTTCCTAATCTTGTTAAATAAATAAGAATGATCTTCTCTGTAAAACAGAGAGCCCTTGGATTAAAATCCAATGGTGAATAAAATTCACCGGTTGATCTTTAAGATCATTCCGATTGATTATGAAATCAATCATGATATCTCAATGAGAGATTTTCTCTAACATATTGATTTTCTCCTCTCCTATAAATAGGAACAAAGAGATTAAATCTATATAGAGAGAACCCCCTGTATGCTTCTGCACAAAAATAGACCGAAGCCACAAAACTGAGAATTTAATTCTCCTTTCAAAGAAGAAGATCTTCCTCCTTCCAAATCCTAGGTAAAGAAAAACATAGATAAAAATATATCTCTTTTGCCTAGCATAAGTAAAAAGAAAAACATAGGTTTGACCCTTCATAAAAAGAACTTAGTTCTTTCTCTGATCTGAGATCTGAAAAGCAAATCTCTCCACAAGTTGAGAGTTTATTTCTCATCGGGAAGGTTCTGTTCTTCAGACTCAAAATCTAGGGAAAAGAACTAAATCAAAGAAAAAGACAAGTTGTCTAGGAATTTAATTCCTCCGAAAACAGAGTTTAACCCTACATAAAGTGTTAGTGTATATGTCCTAGAGGCCATTATTGTATCATACTGGTTTGTATATTAGTTAATGGAAGCTTGGGATATTCACAGTTGTATTAACAGTCTTGCTCAAAATGGTAGTATGCTACTTGGTTTTTTTTTACTTAAATATGTGCATGTGTTTCTTTTAGCATATCGCTTATACATATTAGTAGAGCCCTTAGGATCTTTTGCTTGATTACCAGCGTTGTGATGGCAGTCACACTAGTGGGGGCTGGGTAGTCTGTAAGCACATCCTTATACAGGTCCCTAGTCGTAGGATTATCGAGACAGGGTATCGATACTTCAGAGTAGACTAGTGTATATGCTTCTCATCCCAGCAGAGGAGGTGGTATGTCCCACAACCATTAGTACGTCATACTGGAGATAGTATGCAGGTGCTCATTAGGTTATGAGTACACCTGACATGACTCGTCGGGAACTGTTGGTTGGTATTATACCTATCGTCAGGTAGCAGTTCCCAGGTGACATGAGTACGGCTTAGTCCGTCGACTTGACACTGCTGCTTCGCCTCGAGTGTATTCCCACTGTACTTTGATTATTACCCTACCACACTCAAAGGAGTTATGCAAATAGGTAATAGTTGGGTGCATTCCCGAAGCACTTGGAGGCAGTAGCGGTTAGATAGGATTCGTCTCTCCCGGTATTGGGGGTTGATATCGCGCTGTGTTTGGAGAGCCATTACACAAAGTCCCTAACCAGGGCAAGTGAGATTTACTGGTAGATACTCCAGTAGTTTCTCGGGGTGTAATGGGCTACGCTTCGACACGACTTATTGTACTATTAGGGGTCTAACGCTTGCCGCCTCCTAGGACCGATATGCGATACTCTTAGACGAACAGACCGGACTGTACGGAGATTGTCACAGATAGGCTCAGTTGGAGTTCGGACGAGTTATTCTCATCGGCCTTCTCATCGACATAACCTGGGGGCCATTACGTACAGCTAGTGCCGCTTGCGGCCTGTGGTTAAACCCACTGCCAGCGTGGTGTCGAGTCTTTAGAGTCCCACACAGAGGGTTTCCTTGCATCGAGCAAAAGATGTAGAGGTTGTATGGTTTTACGACAGGGTTCAGTCACGTACGTGTACTTGTGCATGTATGATGATTCGGACGGACAATACTAGTGGGCTTTGGTTTAAGCCGGATCCTAGTATTGTATTGATGGAATGTTTTCGTCCTTTGTATTCGTATTTTTCGGAATACGGATACGGGTATGTATATACGGTCGAGGGGCGTTTTTGTAATTTGTACAAAAATGATGTTGAAGGTGACATGACATAATTATATTATTCATTTAAGTTTAAATTAATAATACATTTATGTAAATAAGAAATGATGTGGATATTGCATGAATTTGGACTTGGATGCTTATGACACATGGTGGATTTTAAACCCATGACTCATTCTTTAGTAAATTGAACCTCTTTTGATAATGGCCATTAGATTTATCTAAGGAATTATCAAAAGAGTTCAGTTGAGAGAAAAAGAAAAGCAAGCCATCTCCTTCTTCAAGCTCTTACTCACTAGCGTTTCTTCTTGTCACCTTCATCACCCTCATACCCTAGAACACTCATGTGTTGAGTAACCTAGGAAGAAAAGAGAGACCCCAATCCATCTACATCCTCTACACACCCTAGGTCATTTGGTGTGGCATACTACTTGACTTAGTTTCTTCGGTATAGAAGAAGGAGCTCGATACACAAACACTCGGGTGGATCATCTTCGATTCGAAAAGGCCGACGAGGAGGCGGCGATCCGATACGATCCATAGAGTCGACGATGAGGTGGAGGACAGTGAGGAATGAAGACCCGAAGGACATGAACGCGAGGTATAACTTCTGTACATGTAGTTAGATCTCTTGTTCTTGTAGTTAGTAAAGGTTTAGCAACAATCTTGGCGTATAGTCTATGTCACAAATCTTTTGATAACAGTTTTTTGAAATTCCGCCTCTTCGCGATCCCGTGGGGTGAGTGGCATGGACTTACATAAAGAACTTAGTTCTTAATAAAAGAATAGAAGAACTTAGTTCTCTAATAAAACCGATCGCAGATCTTCAAAACAGAGATCTTGATGATCATTAATGGTCAAAATGCCATTAACAGAGGTTTAACCTCTCTGAAAACATGAACAAGAGAACATGGAGAAGACAGAGTCCATAATACTCCAGGAACTCAGTTCCTTCAAATCAAGAACTTAGTTCTTAAAGAACCTGATCCCGGATCCTCAAAATAGTGATCTTGGTGATCGTTAATAGTCAAAATACCATTCACAGAGGTTTAAGTTCTCTAAAAATATCAACAGAGATTAAATCTCCAAAAACTCAACGCCTCACGTGAAACACACGTGAGCGCTAAAACTTAGCGCCTCACGTGAAAAACACGCGAGCGCTAAAGAGAAACCAAAGCTGAGCGCCTCACGTAAACCACATATGAGCGCCAGAGAAAAAATAGTCATTAGCACTATTATAGCACCTCACGTGATATACACGTGAGCGCTATATGCAACTGAGTGATTAGTACTGCTGGGTGTTATAGAAACCCAATCTTAGCCCAAATCGGGTAAGCTTATGTTCATGATATCTAAGCTGATCTTAGTCCCATATAAAACTAACGATCTTCATTCCATACCTTCTAAGTAGGGGATAGAAGGGATTCGTCTCTCCCGATATTGGGAGTTGATATCGCGCTGTGTACGGATAGCCAATACACAAAGTCTTTGGCCAGGGCAAGTGAGATTTACTAGTAGGTACACCAGTAGTTTCTCAGGGTGTATTGGGCTTTACACTGAAATGACTTATTGCACTATTAGGGGTCTGAAGTTTACCACCCGTAGGCCCGATATGCGATACTCTTAGACGAACAGATCGGACTGTACGGAGATTGTCACAGACAGACTCAGTAGGGGTTCGGATGAGTTCGCTCGTCGGCCTTCTTATTCGACAGATACCTGGGTAGCCGTTACGTATAGCTAGTGTCGCTAACGGACTATGGTTAATCCCACTGCCAACGTACTGTCGAGTCTTTGGAGTCCCATACAGAGGGTTTCCTTGGTTCAGGCAAAACGATATAGATGCCGTGGTTTTACGTGCAGGGTTCCGATCTTATACGTGTACTAGCTGCACGGATGTTTTTCGGACGGATAATACTAGTGGGCTTAGAATTAAGCCGCATTCTAGTATTATATTATTGGATTATCTTTATCTATATGTATTTGTATTTTTTGCAGTACGAATACAGGTATGTATATACGGTAAGGGCATTCTTGTAATTTTACAAGAGAAGCTTCTAGAAGGTGACACATCATTTTTGATATATCTATTAATTGGAAAATAGATAAATGAGGTGGAGGAAGAGATATTTGTGGTATGGTTTGAAGCATGGCTAATTCTTTTTGTTTATTCATTTGACTTTACTATTCAAGCATGATTGCATTTTTCTATAGAAAAATATTGCATGCTTGATTATTGGAAAAAGAATTAGCCATTCTTCACTTTACCAATTCTATCATCATTCTACACTTTGCATTCTTTCTCCTCTTGCTCTTCTTCTTCTTCCTCAAACCATAACCCTCACATGTGTTGTGAATCCTAGGGTTCTTTGAGATTAAATAGTCCAATTAACTCTCTACATCTCCTAAGCCACCTAGATTAGCAAATTAGGTATTTTAGTTACCTCATTCTTAAGGTAGGAGTTTGAACCATAGACTCTCGGGTGGACCGTCTTCGACATAAGGAGGCCGGCGACCAAGCTTGATCCACACCTACTAAGAGCTCAAAAGAGGAGAAGAAGACCCGAAGGACTAGAATCTTGGAGGTATAAAACATTATCACAGTAGTTTAGAACCTCTATGTGTTTTGCTAGTTAGGGTTTCTGAATGATCTTGGAAGTATAGTCGATGTTACTTGTCTTAAAGTCGTTTTTTTTAAATTCCACCTCTCCACAAACCATGTGGGGTGTGTGATATCGACTTACAGTGTGAATAAACACACTACCGCGGCAGCGTTGGTCAACGAAAAGGTTGGACCGAATGAGACCTGGGTTCAATATGTTACCCAATGGCAAAATCTCTGATCAAAATGCGAGCAATGCATCGACGAAGCTGCAGTCGTGGGAATGTTCATAGTCACCCTTGACCCAAATTCAAAGATATTCCCATATATGGCCCTCTTCAAACCAACGACCTTCCAAGAGCTCATGAATAAAATGGCTCGATTGGATCAGATGGGTTAAGACCCCTCCTCATCCGATAAAGGTGAATGAAAAGCCAAGGCAAGATGGCGTTCGTTGCCAACACTCAACAAAAATGAGCGGCTCTGAAGCAACCTGTCACCAAAATAGCGACGACATGGGTACTCGCTTCCCCCCAGAATATACACAGGGGTTATATTCCTCACTGGCAGAAGAATCTCTACGTGAGATGGTTCTTTCTTCTCAAAGAAAAAAGAGGATATCAAGGAACCTACAAGCGGGTCCTACAATCAAGTGGAATATCCCACTTGAACAAAAAACTATTGGAGGGATGTGAAATCCATGTCCCAATTCGAATCAGACGATGAGGGGAAAAGCCCCCAAGCAAGCAAATCTATCATCGGAAGACCTGATGAAGATATCCAAAGGAAAACGAACGGCTGAGCAAGAAGTTCTCCAAATAGAGAATGGAAGGGATGTCGAGGATTGGAAAGAAGTTTTCATAGACTACTTCAAATCCTAACGAACACCCGAAAATGCATCGTCCAGACATCAGCTCATGAAACGAGCTTTATTTTTCGTCTTCTTCAATGATACCTTATATAAGAGATCATTTGACCTCTTATGATTAAGGTGCCTAGGGCCGAAGGAAGCAAAGAAAGTTGTCCGAGAAATACACGATGGACTTTGCGGCTCCCATCAGGCAAGGCCAAAAATGAAGCTGAAGATAAAGAGGATGGGCTACTACTGGCCCACAATGATTCATGACTGTCTCGAATATGCGATGCAGTGTCACTCATGCCAAATTCACGGGGACTTCATTCATCAACATCCGAATCTGCTGCACTCGACAGTGGCCAGTTGGCCGTTCGAGATGTGACGAACGGATATAATAGGCCCCATCGAACCAGCGTCGTCCAAAGGACATTCATTCATATTGGCAACGACCGATTACTTCTTTAAGTAGGCAGAAGCAGTACCATTAAAGGAGGTGAAGACGAAGAATATCCTCCACTTCTTTAGAACCCATGTGCGTGACGAATTATCTCGTATAATGGACCCGCTTATAGAAACCATAAAATAAGCCGCTTCGCACATCAATAAAAAATCGACTGGAGATATTCCTCAGTCTATAATTCTCGGGCCAACAGTCTAGCTGAAGCCTTCAACAAGACCTTAACCAAGATTATAAAAAAAATGGTGTCCAGAAACAAAAAAAGATTAGCATGAAAGGCTGCACGAAGCTTTTTGGGCATACCGAACGACGTTCAAGACCGCCACGAATACAACACCATACGCATTGGTGTTCGGCACGGAAGCAGTGCTCCTATTAGAAAATGAACTCCCCTCTCTATGAGTAGCAGTTCGATACGAACTGACAGATGAAGAAAATGCTCATCTTAGGCTTGAGGAGCTCGATGCCCTTGACGAAACTCGCCTTATAGCACAGCAAAATCTAGAGGCTTATAAGGCAAGGATGACACGTTCATATGAAAGATTGACCAGGCCGATAACATTCCGCTAAGGCGAACTCGTCCTGGTTGTCAAAAGACCGACGATCCCTAATCATGCAAATCGGGGGAAGTTTGAGCCAAACTATGAAGGCCCATACGTCATAGACAAAGTCTACCAAGGTGGAGCCTACCTGCTCATGGATATGTATGGTGAAAGTCCCTTCCAGCCAATAAACGGCCAATTCCTTAAAAAGTACTACACTTGACGAGTCATGACTTAGGTCAATGATAGATGACGACGCTTGTGTCCGCTCACTATCTTCCTGAGTCAGAACTCTGAGAGTAGTACCAAAAAAAATCGTCGCCTAAAAAATGGCGATAATAGATCGAAACGTCCTTAAACTAATAATGGACCGAAAAGTCCTTCAATTAATATTCGCTCTGAAATACGGCGATAATGGAACGAAACGTCCTTAAATTAATAATGGACCGAAACGTTCTTAAACTAATAGCGGACCGAGAAGTCCCTAAACTAATAATGGACCGTAACATTCTTAAACTAGCATTTCGCCTCAAAACACGGCGATATATGGACCGAAAAGTTCTTAAACTAAAAACTCACCCCAAAATACGGCGATAATGGACCTTCATGTTCTTATACTAATACGTTTCGCCCTACGGTGAATCCTCACCTTTATTACCGTAAACAATCTATGGGCACAAATGATTCGTAACCTTCCCAGGTCTTACATGATGCAGTCCCTCGAAAAAGTTCGGGGCCTACAGCTAATGGTGCCTTACTTTACGGGCCGCCTAAAAAAAGGTACGTCCACAAGAAAAATGGGCACGGATGAAAATCCGAAAGGGCACCGTGAGTAAAAACAGCGGGATTACCGGTGAGCTTGTGAAAATGCGAAAGTGCGCAAACTCGTTAACCAAAAAAATGGTACATTCACAAGCAAAATGGTCACGGATGAAAACCTAAAAGGACGCCGTGAGTAAAAATAGAAGGACAGCCGGCGAGCTAGTGAAAACCCGAAAGGGCACGAACTCATTAACAAAATGCACTTATAATGTTCTCACGACTTTGCAAGGAGAAAACACCTGCGTGAAATCCTTACGACTCGCAAAGGAGTAACACACTTAGGAATCCATACGATTCCTAAAGGGAAAATACACTTACAAGATTCTCATGACTCGTACAGAGAATATACACTCTATAAGACCCTCATGGCTTATAGAATTCAAAAGCTTTAAGATACAGGGATCTGAACCTGTTCTTAATCCACCAAAACTCCACAAAACTTTTCTGCCCTACAAGTGGTCCAACTCTTGTATACAATCTACGGGTATAAATAAATATATCCCCCACCAAGTTCCACCAATGGCGAGAAACATCTCCAAATGGTGAATGACACTTGTAAGTCCTCTCGACTTATAAGGAGAAAATACTCTTATAAGATCCTTACGAGTTATAAGAGAGAACACACTTAGGAATCCCCATGACTCCTAAGGAGAAAATACTCCTACAAGATCCTCATGACTTGTAGGGAGAAATACTTTTATAAGACCTTTACAGCTCATAAAGCTAGAAAGCCTTAGTCGACATGATCTTAACCCTGTTTGCTAAGCCATATTTGGCCAAATCAACAAAGGCAAATGATGATTCGCTCCAGGCAATATCCCAGTCGTAACGATAATGATGCAAAAATCGGTATCAGGACCCAAATCCCCGACTCGCAACAAGCTCAGCGAGTCGCAAAAATGCATATGAAACAGCCGAAATGATAGGAAAACCCACAATAAAAATCAGCGAGTAAAAATATGCATAAGAAATAGCCGAAAAGTTTGGAAAAAAAAGTGAGTAAAAATAAAAAATGACATAGCTGAAATGATTGGGCACCGTGAAAAATAGCCGAAATGATTGGGTAATCGCAACTTTAGCGACATAAAAAAATGAAAAGATAGAGCATCGCGGAAATAAATAATAATAAAATAGAATAAAACTTTTTTTCCCTACATGTACGTCCATATTGACTTTTGTATACGATCCATGGGCGCAAATGAAAGAAAGAGAACCATATTTTCCCACCATGTTTCGTCAAAGGAAGCGCCAGATCTCGACGACAACATCTACAGCATGGAGATCAACTCGACGTTCCTTCTCAGTGCAGATGCGACGTCAACAAGGACCCAAGGGTCAAATAAAAGTGGAGTAATAGCAAAATCCTAGTTCCTGATCTCAATGGAAACATCTACAGTCCAGTGATTAATTTGATGTCCTTCTCATTCCAGCAAGGTGCATATGCGACGCCAACAATGACTTAAGGGTCAAACCAAAGTGGCGTGATGGCATATTCCTAAATCCAAGTCTTAATAGTAATGTATGCGGCTTAAAGACCAATTCGATGCCCCTCTTATTCTAGCAGAGTGCAGATGTGGTGTCAACAAAGCTCTAATGAGCCAAATCAAAGCAGAGTAATGGAAAAATCCTAGCTCAATTCGACGTCTCTCTTACTCCAGCAGGGTGCAGATGCGACGTCAAAAATGACCAAGGGTCAAATAAAACAGGAGTGATGGCAAAATCCTAGCTCCTAATCTCGATGGCAACATTTACAGCTTAAAGATCATCTCGACGTTTCTGCTCATTTCAGCAGGGTGCGGACGCAGCGGTCAGACAAAAGTGGAGTAACGACATATTCCTACCTCCAGATCTCGATGGCAACATTTACAGCCTAGAGATCATCTCGATGTTCCTCTTCATTCCAGCAGAGTGCGGACATAACTGTCAAATGAAATTGGAGCAATAGCATATTCCCAGCTCTAGACCTCGATGGCAATACATAGAGTATAGAGATCATATGGATGTCTATCCTACTTCACTAAATAATCGGCGCGACATCATTAAAGAAAAAAATGAAGTGACGATATATTCCTAGTTTTGGGTCTTGACTGCAATACAAACAATGCCTAAAGACTATGGGAGATCATCTCACTCTAGAAGAGTGCAGTTATGACTCATCGGGGCTTCAAATTAAGCCTAATCTCAAGTAAAAAACGCCATGGCAAATACCTAACACTTATTCTTCCGACGGTAATACAGATACACTAATCTAAGAAGATTACTTGAAGACGTCTTGTCCAGCCTCGGAAGGGATCAGAGACACGACAGTCGTGGGGCTACTCGAATAGCAACCTAAGGGACTGCATATCGAGGAATACATCAACCAACGCGGCGATACCATGGACTAAAACCCTAGCACCACAAACCTAACGAACCCCCTTCATAAAAGAATGAGGGTTATTTACATCCAACGTTAGGGCATGTTTGCCTATAAACGTAAGGGGGGTAAACTAAAAACACTCCGAAATGAGTATGTAAACTAGAGACTCCGAAATGAGTAAATAAACTAAAAACACTCCGAAATGAGTAGATAAACTAGAGACTCCAAAATGAGTGAATAAAAAATAAACTTCGAAACGAGTAAATAAACTAGAGACCCTGAAATGAGTGAATAAACTACAAACTCCGAAATGAGTAAATAAACTAATTTGTGCCGAGTTAAGACATCAAAAGATAGAGAGGTGCAAGCATGAAATAAAATATATGTCTTTTATTCACAAAACAAAATGAGTACAAGATACAAAAAGAGGGAAAAATACAGCGATAATTTTTTTTTAAGACGATGGACGATTCAATAAGCCAGCCAGATCATCATTTTTTCATCGGACCTTCGCCTCAAGCTCTATCGGCGCCGCAAGCTGAGCCCCTGCCTCTACTTGTTGTTGTTGATACAAAGAAAATTGATGCTCAAGCTCCTTTTGGGCAGTTTTGTGAGTCTTAACTATTTTGTTCGTAAAGATGACAGTTTTATCGAGAGCCACCACCTCCGTAATTGCTTCTTGAAGAACTCACCAAATCTCATAGGCCTAAGTAGTTTTAGTTGTGAGCTGGGCTTAGAGTTTCCTCAAAGACTTTAAGGCTAGGCCCCTCTTTGAAAATTTCCGGTTGAGCCTTTTTCTCACAGGATCGGAGGTTGGCCGCACACCGATCAATCCATTCATGCAATTTGGCTTTTACAAATGAGATTTCTGAAGGAAGGCGTATGCATTCAAGTCCATGAAGAGAAGCCTTCACTCGACGACAATACTCAACCCAAGTACGCACCAGCGCCTCATCATGGTAGGTGGTAAGGATGGACAAAGAAGCATTAGCTTCGACAGCAAATACCTCTGCAATGACGGAAATTCCGGTGCAGAGATCTTTGATAAGAGTGGCTAGTGAGTGTAGACTCTGCTTCGCCATCCTTTTAAACATACGTCTGGCATAAGGGCCCGGCGACATGTAAATACAGGACTTAAATGGAGTCAGGGTTGGCAGAACTGTGAATATACATAAAAGATTAGTCGCCTTTCCAAATGGGAAATAAGAAAAAGAATACCAAGGCTAAAGTGTCACTTACCCATGGCCATAGAAGGAAAATCTGAGAAATCCCCAGGCCTGACAAGAATCTCAACTTCGACATCGGCATGTAGGACTGTGGTTCAAAATAAGGGCACGTCAGTGTCATTACGGAAATATAATACAGAAGGCAAGAGAATACCAACCATGGCCGGAAGAAAGGATGATGCACTGGGGGGTATCACGTGCGGGGCTGCCATAGTAAGTAGGCGCATGAAAGTTTCTTTCGGGGAATGATCCATAATGGAGGACACTAACTCCCGCAATTCTAGAAATGAAACAAAAAAAGGGGGAAGAAAGGGTTAGACATATTAAAAGATCGTTAAACAGAAAGAAAGATATAAGATTACCTTCAATACTTCTTCCGTTTTGGACCAAAGGGACGACAGCCTCAGGAATGTCCTCTACATTCTGGTGCGCCACTAGTGACATCTACAGAGTCTGTAGCCGGTCTATGAACCTCCACCGAAGGAACAAGAGCCATCACCAGAGTCTCTAAGGAGCGTTGTGGGCTCGAAACTGCGCCCGTCGCGGAAGTCCCTGCAAAGGAAAAATATATAAAGACGAATGCAATATGAGAGCAATATAAACCATTTACTAAAAAGGATTTGAAGAAGTACATACAGATATGCCAAGGAGCCTGGAGTATAGATTTTTTGAGCCGCTACTCTTTTCTTGTTAACCACGCTTTTAGAGCAGCTTCGATTGAAGATAGAGCTTTACCCTCTTTCAGAGCAGCTTCGTCTTTAGAAGCGGTTGGTTTCGGTTGTTTAAGAGCCCTTTCTTCTGCCAGCATTAAAGGGACAGCCGGTGACACAGCAGGAGCTGAATCAACATCACGGAACTTGACGGGGGGAAGCCTCCCTTCTTATGGGGCACGTTTTCTGTCTCATCCTGTGATCACTTAAGGGCTTCGGCCAACTGAGCGGCCTCCTCAGTAGATGTACCCGGAAAAAGGAGTCCGTTATCTGGTTCATGTGCAAGCATAAGCTCATCACAAACGAGAGGCTCAGGCTTGAGCAAGGTGTCGATTAAACGCACGGCAGACCTCTTCCTCTTTTTAGGGCCTGAGCTAACGCTTGCAGAAGAGCACTTCTTTCCCATCGGCACCTTCGGACGGCATTGGCCGATTTCATTTTTAGGATCTGAATCTGGTAACACCTCAGTTTGTGTAGTATTCAGAACCTCTACGCAGGTTTCAGTGTGAACTGGCATATCGGCAATACGGGAGGTCGATGCCGTTTAAGAAGATTTCGGAATAACTACTGCATCGCGGTCTCTCAAAGGAGGACGAACGACTGATCGTGGTCACAGCGGAATGTTGACGGCTTGGGTAGGCACAGAGGCCCTGTGCTTGAGAAGCACTCGTCTCTCCTCCATAATTATCGAATTTACCCTGTGACGATACCAGCCCTTGAAAGGTCCCATAGTCATTGGAATGTAATTAGGCTCGGGGATCATGAAGAGAGAACCAGTATTCAGTCGAATAAAGTGATGAACAGCGTCGCCGACAGTCTCCAGCGAGGGAGTAGGCTTGACCAAGAATGCTTCAAGGGGTACACCCTGGTTATAACCTAGCTGTTGGGCAAAACGATGCGGATTATATCGCATGAAGAGAGTGACATCATTTAATCGGAACACCAAATGCCTCGGCTTGATCGAATACATGTGCATGATCTCATTGTGTTTCAAAGTTAGCGCTTCGTTATTCAATAAATCAAATAACTGTTGAAAAGGCCCCGTTGGCGCAGAAAGAACTCGATCATTGAAAACCATGCCACCCTCATTTGAATAGGGGTTGAGCAGCACGCACAAAGCCCCCAACTGAGTCGGATCAGGAGCGGAAGTATCAACCAGTCTCATGAGTCATGGGAAAGTATAGGACTCATAGAAATCAGGCCGCTGGTGTGCAGCAAATGCGCCTAACACGTGCATCTCAATTCAGACGTGAAGTAATGGAAGGAGAAGTTCACGGTGTCTGCACCTGGATTTGAAGTGTTGGCCGCGGTACTCAGACCATGATACAGGTGGGATAACCCTACAACGCCAACGTCCAGTCATGCTCCTTTGGCTATGCGATGTGCGGGGTGGAAGACGGAGGCTTTCATAAAGCATCGATACATCGGCATCGCAAACCAGCTGAGCCAAAGACTGATGAAGCTTACAAAAAATGTTTCCTCGTCTATGCCAGGAGCAGCAATCTCGTCAAAAGCCACGTTCGACGTACTTGGAATATAAAATTGTAGCAGATCTTCCTCATTAGTCGGCAGTTTGCCCAGGCCAAATCTGAAGGGATCCTTGACCTTCGCAAATTTCGGAGCCTTCTTGGATAGAGCAACACTACGAAGGAAGCGAGCAATGAAATCGTCAAAACTGACACCTTTCCCTTCTGATGCCACAAACAGGCTCTCATAAATGCCCAAGATTTTGATTAAACTTGGATGCTTGTGCTGAACATCATTCTCAGTTGTCAAGTCTTCACGCATGGCTGGCACTGTGGCAAAAACGCACTTGTCAGAGGGTAGTAACTCCTCGTAATGTTCTCCTCTGATCGGCAGTCTGGAAATTTCTCGGAATTCCTCCACCGAAATAGAAACTTCGCGGTCCCCTAGTAGAAACGTATGTGTTGGAATATTCCATTGTTTCAAAAAAGCCTTAACCCACCAGACATGGGGATCATGGTAGTAGAACAACGACGCACACACCGCCTGGTACAGTCCAACTTTTTGCAACCGTGAGCGTTGGGAGGAGAGAAAATATCGGGCCCAAGGAAGTTAGCCCACTGGATGCTGTGGGGTGATGCCTATCTTATGAAAGGTTACGACAACGCCTAAAACATCTCCCATGGCCACTTGCGGAACAAAAATTTTGATAACGAACAAAACTAGGCGCTATAATAACCCTAAACCGGATCTTGACCATAAACTTAACTAGCTACAAAGATTTCTATCTACTATGATAGAAAGTCATACCATGAGAATCAAGTCCTTCGGGTCTTCAATCCTCTCCTCTATCTCCTTGGAAGAAGTACGAATCGTGCTTGAACTTCGGCCACCCCGCGTCAAAGATGATCCACTAGAGAGTTCCGACTTTAAGCTTCTACCTTCAAAACAAGATAACTAGGTCACTTAGCTAGCTAATCTAAGTAGCCTAGAGTATGAAGATGAATTAATTTGTCTCTTAGAACCCTAGATATCTCAACTCATGAGAGGTTTAGAGTTATGAGGAAGAAGAAGGAGCTTGAGGAAGAGCAAGTGAAGAAAAGGTTTGCTTGAAGAAAAGATATGGCTCAAGTGAGATAAAATAGAATATATGAGGCATACAAATAATTGATGAGATAAATATCTCTTCAAAAAATCAACCATGCCTCATGAATATCTATTTTGTCAAGCTATGAGTCATGCTTCATGCAAAAATATCTCCACCTCATTTCCTTTATCTCATTTATCTTTAATCTTTAATCAAAAGATTAAAAAAGGAAACCCTAATAATGAAAACCTAATGAGGTAGCTCATTCTAGAAGCTTTCTCGAGTAATTACGAGAACGCCCCTCATCCGTATATACATACCCGCATCCGCATTCCGAAGAACACGAATACTAAGAGATGAAAATAATCCATCAATATAATATTAGGATCTGGCTTAAACTAAAGCCCGCTAGTATTATCGGCCCGATCATCATACGTGTACAAGTACACGTAAGTGATCGAAGCCCTGCCGTAAAACCATACGGCCTCTACATCGTTTCACCCGAAGCAGAGAAACCCTCTGTGTGGGACTCTAAAAACTCAACAGTACGCTGGCAGTGGGTTTAACCATAAGCATGTCAGCGGCACTAGTTGTACGTAACGGCTATCCAGGTACCTGTCGAAAAAGGAAGGCCGACGAGCAAACTTGTCCGAACTCCTACTGAGCTTATCTGTGACAATATCCGTACGGTCCGGTATCTTCGTCAAAGAGTATTGCATACCGGGTCTAGGTAAACTTCATACCCTAACAGCCCGATAAGTCGTCTGATGTGGCTCAGGACCAATCCGGGAAACTACTGATCAACCTACCAGTAAATCCCAACTACCTTGGCCAAGGTCTTATGGTCCTGACCAATCGAAAACACAGTGCGACATCAACTCCCAATGCCGGGAGAGATGAATCCCCAACAATCGCTCATTGCTTCCATGTGGCTCGAGACTGTACCTAATCAAAACCTGTTTGCACGACTCAGTAGAGCCGTGGTAGGATAGTGATCAAAGCACAGTGGGAACTCGCACAGGACAAATGACAATCTCAGGTCCGAAGACTAACCCGTACACATGTCACCTGAGAACTTCCATCGACGATAGGTATAGTACCATCAGGATGTTCTCCGTGAGTCCATCCAGTGTACTCACACCCAGCGAGCACCTGTATATGATCTTAGATGCACAACAGCAACGGAATATATATTAGGTGTCTTAATCTTACCGTCTCGTGCCACTTTTAACACCTTCCGTACCAATCTACCCCTTAAAACCCGTAGTGTTTTGATTGTATTGTTGTATTGTGTTGGATAGATTGTATAGTTGGATGACTGACCAAAAGCATGATATCAGTAAATGGATGTAACTGTATAATCATGTAAATGGATGTATATCCATGGTTCGGTTCAGTCAAGTTGATAGATTGAATATATGGAATAATGGATTCATGGATTCATGTTGAATTATAATATTGTAAATTGTAGATTGTAGATTGTACTTGAATCATATTCAAGTCAGATTATAATGAGACTCAAAGTAAATTGAAGTCCTGATTGTTTTGATGTTATCGGTAACTTTTCGTGCCTTTTTCAAAGACGATTACCGTATTGATAATACCGTTTGTTAAGTTGTCTACATTAGATAGGCAAGCACCCACTTCTCCGGCTCCCTGAGGCTCAAGAGATTGGTCCCGCTTAAACCTATATTTACTAGGGTCCTTAGTGTAATTTATAGAACTTGAGGGGGTTTTATGTAAAAATATTTTTATATACTTTTCAAAATACACCCTAAGTATTTATTAATCGTCTTTAGAGTTGTAATGAATGTAGATTTTATGCGGTGATATTTCTAGTGAAAATATCCTATTTTCATAATAAGTGGTATTTATTTGTAATATTGGTTTTGTATGGAATTCATGGTATTTTAGTGTAAAATTGATTCTTGTGATTTTAGGAAAAAGGTGGAATATTTATATCATAACAAAATAGGTATTTTAATGATAATTATACATATATTTATACAAAAATAATTTTAATATATATTTTATATTCTAAAAATCTCATTTTCTTAAGATGTCGTATTTTAAATCTTTCGAGACCGAATGCTCCTTGCGGAGGTCTGAATCTCGCACTACTAAGCCCAAGGATGTGCGATAATCCGCACCATCCCGAAAGGGTTCCCCAAAATGGGTTGTAGTGGCGCTTTGCAAAGATTGTATAAATACTAAATCCTTTAGAAAACGATTTTATTAAGTAAATGGTATTTATTTATAAAGATGTCAATTTTCCGTATTTTATGTTCTAGGGTCTCCTAAGTCAACTAGACTATTCCTAACTGGTCCAAAACGACAAGTTGTGAGATACCTCAAATCGCCTCTTCACCGTCAATTGTGGCCAGGTAAGTACAAGTGAAGAAAGGAGGGATCCGCTCACGAATCACCGTGAGACGGGCCTTTTAAAATTACCTTTTTCACTTGCCTAGCCTAGACACCACAATGTCAGGTTTAGATAAACGACTGATATCTACAACTTATCCTATTTTCATAATAAGAGGTATTTATTTAAAAAGTGTAACAATACTAAATCTTTTAGTAATGGTTTTATTAAGTCAAGGATATTTAAATGAAAATGTTTGTTTTTCCCGTATTTTTAGTTCTCGAGAGTATCGTGTTATGTTGCATATGAGTGTATGAGGAGGTAGGTCGTTACCTCGTGATCTACTTAAAGGTATAGCAAGTTTAATGGAGTTAAATGTAGAATTGAAACAATGTGGTATTTAAGTGAAAAATACGATAAATTAAAATAGTCATCATTTTATGTAATGAGACTTGATCAAATTGTTTGATTAGTGTTTAATAGTCAACATGAGGAAGTTTAAGTATGATTGTATTAGTGAGAAGTGAAATTTTATAGGAAACCTAATCGGAAATCGTATTTGTTCCGATTCCGTCGGGTTTTGTAATTCCGTATTTTGAGAATAGAAAAGAGGGGTAGAAAATGTGACTTACGGGTTTTGGATCAAAGATAAGAGGAAGGTGGATTGGGAGGAGTCGTCGGTGCGTCGTTTCGTCTCCGGGAGTTCCTACGGCCGTTGCCGGAAATTCCGCCGAAGAATTCGCTGGAGCTTTGCGTTTCGCTTAATTCGATAGCACACAAGAGTTCTTGAGAATTTTAGAGAGTTGGCTCAGAATTTTGGGGTGAGAGGGTAGAGGGTAGGGGTGGTATTTATAGGGTTAGGCTAGGGTTAGGTTAGGTGAAAGGTTAAAATGAAAAATGTGATAAAATATATTAAAAGTGCAGTAATTGGGGTTTTAAAAGAGATATGGAAATGGTCTGAGGCGTCGCCGGAATCGGTCGACTCGGCCGTGACTCGGTCGGAGGACTGAGTCGGCCGAGTCAAGGCCGATTTGGCCGATTCCCGGCCGAGTTAGGCGGCCGGGATCCCCCCGACGGTTCATCTAATCTCTGGCAATGTTACATTTTTGGGTGTAGTGGGGTTTTTGTGAGATATGCACGTGTAAACCCTTGGTATTCTAAAGGTTAAAAAAAAATCAATATTAAAAATAATGTGAGGTATGGGATTTGAACTCTGGTGGATTAGTTCAGCAGTGCAAGGTATTACCAATGAGCCACAAGCTCCTTCTTGTAATTATGGAGCTAATTAATTACTTAAAGTAATAACAGTAAATGTAAATACCCCAAGTATACATTAATTTTAGAGCAAATTTTTGTACGCTAAAAATAGAGTTGTTACATTCTTTTAACTTGTAATAAAAAAGCAAAATAATTACTTATAACTTGTGTTCATGCTAAAATACCCCTTTATGGATTTTTGAAAAAATATTTGAAAAAAAATTTGTATAGGAAAATTAGGGTTGTTACAATTAATATTCTCTACAGTATACGTGACATGGCAATTACCGATGATAATGTGTGTGAGCCGGCAAGTAAGTGTTCGTAGACATACGCATTTTCGGTAATGGTGCTGGTGTCCTGATAACATTGGTTCAATAACAACTAATGCAACATATATAAGCATGCAATGCGATGCGAACAGCCAGAATATGCAGAACATGAATAATAACATGACATGTAAGAATATACATTTATATATATGAGTCATACAGTTTGCCATTTGAAATAACACGAATCGCGTGTTTAGAAAATGGGGACTACGGTGTTTTTAAGAAAATGTACGTCCTTTGAAATATCCGTAGAATCCCTTGGTCTGTTTTTAAAATACTCACGATTCGTTAGTTTTGAAATAGGTATGACTCAAGTCCAGTCTAATATCTACAAGTTAACTACAGGACCAAACTAATAGACTAGTCGAAAGGGTAAGAAAACCACCTAAGTCTGAGTCGATATATATATATATATATATATATATATATATATATATATATATATATATATATATATATAATAGTCGGTGATCCCGCATCAAGTATCACGTACGATACAATATATATAATATGACATCCTCGAGTCAAGAGTGCGGATCTATCATCATAATCATAGCTCGCACGGTAAATCCGTCGTATGGCATCCCAATCTGGGTATGGGTCGAATATCATATTCATCTGGTATTCTTATCATCATATATCATGAACTGGGGGTAAAGATCTAAGTCTAGTACATACTGATACCATTAACATATATATATATATATATGCCTGTGTATGAAAACACATCGCCTAAAAACCCGCTATAAAATCATGTCGTATCTCATAATACGAACTATGTCATATCACCGATCTCGTGGCATCGTGCCCAATCTCATCGACTCATCTCCAAGTATCATATACTATCCTCATCATTCATGTATATGTATACATATATATATATATATATACATACTCACAAACACACACATATATATATATATATATATATATATATCCCCATATACGCACAAGTAATAAAATGTATGCGTGTGTGCGTGCGTGTATGTAAACATTATTCTAGGGTTCGCGACTAAGAAAATAACTAAGTTACTTCTAATACACTAAAACTAACCCATGAACATCTAAAATCTTACTCACTAATCATCCAAGTTTCACAACACAATACTCATATATATAACATATATATCGTATACTACAGTACGAACTGCGGGGGTGCTATACGCCATACACTCGACTTCCTCCCGTAGAT
Organism: Agapanthus africanus; assembly: GCA_030015575.1. Taxonomy (NCBI): domain Eukaryota; kingdom Viridiplantae; phylum Streptophyta; class Magnoliopsida; order Asparagales; family Amaryllidaceae; genus Agapanthus; species Agapanthus africanus. The sequence continues at coordinate 167,711,314 of CM057337.1, forward strand.
ATATATCTACTCACCTGATCATCGCTCGCCGAAGTCGATGTCGCCGTCCTCTTCATCATCATCCGAAGTCTAATTGGGGGTACCTACATATATACACATATAGCATCGTAAACGGAAATCACGCACGAAAACCAAAATGTCGCACGAATTACACATAGGTTAAAACCTATAGTTTATGCATGCAAGAATAATCAAACAACTCCCAATATCGACGTACAAACGTCAAGTGATCGAGACAAAACACAAATACCAAATTCCAATTCATTAAAAGCCGCAAAACAAAATTAGAAACTATGAAAACTTGCTCCAGATTTTACTCTAGGTGAAATTAGCCAATTTTGCATATGTGGAGGGTCTATTTTACTGGAGATAAAGCCCTGGACCAAGCACGAACATATATGTAACGTTTTGAAAATCGTTTCGGTGAAATTTCGAAAAAATCGGTAAAATAAGGGGGTTTTCTGTAAAAAGTCAAAATACAAATATCTTATTATAAAAATTAAATATACATATTCTAGCTATGTAATTGCTATTATTTGGTGTTTATTGAGCCGCTGGTGAAATTTCAAATTTTCTAAAAAAAATATTATTTTATTATTATTTTACGCCGTCACTAATACATATAATTAGGGAAAATTACAAATTGGAATGAGTTGAAACAAATTTTGTACATCATAAAACATTAAATAAAATTTTATCATGTGGTTTTTGGAACGAAATCATTTGCCAAAACGGTTTAGAAATTATTGAAGAAAAAAGGCTTTTTTTTAGCGTAAATGGATGTTTGGGGTATTGTATTTATCATTTTTCATCACCCCACACCCGTACCCACACCCACACACCCCCATTCACTTCTCCCCATGGCTGAATTCAGCAGCCACCATCTTTTTCCCCACTTGAATTTCAAAGGAAATGAAATGAAAGAAAAGAAAAGAAAATGGATAAATTAGTTAGACTTTTGACTTTGCTTTGACCTTGACTTTCTCCCCCCACTTTCTCTACCTCCCTCTCTCTCCTCTCCCCCTCCCATTCCAGCCGACCCCCCCTCTCCTACTGCAGCAACAGCCCCCCCCATTTCCCTTCTCTTTTCTCTTCAAAACTTGATCAAAAATTGCCCCAAAATCCATCAAAAAAATCCCAAAACCCAAATCCGACTCCTACCCATTTTAGCTTAGCCCGTATAGCATGGATCCTTGTGAAAAGAGAGCATTTTGGAGGGCCATGGATGCTTGTGGATCTTCAAATATTTTTGGGTATAATTCTAAACTTTTTGCTTAGTTTGTTACTTAATTTCTTAAAGCTAAGTTAATTAAGTGTTAATTTGGGTTATGTGAGTTTAATTGCATGATTAAAGATTTCAAGTTAGGGTTTGTTGTGGGAATGAGTTGTGTTTGATTGTGTATGGTTTAGTGAGGTGGATTAACATATTTAGTTTTGTAGAAAACTAATCTAGTTGTTAATTACAAGTTGTTACTTGAAAAATGTCCAAATTAAGCTTTTGTTGCAAACTAGTTTTTTTGATTTAATTCGAAATATGAGATTAAAAATATGGTTAGGGTTTTTATCATATTATTAACTTTATTAAGTGTAGTTTAACACTTTAGTTCATGGAAATCCAACCTAAATTGTAGTTTGTGCATTTTTGCTATGAAATTGTTAAAAAGGGTATTTTGTAAACTAGAATATTAGGGTTTTTGGAATTTAATGAGATTAAATTCCGGAAATTGTTTCTATGACTTATTTAAGATATTTAATAAGTATATTGGCCGCTACATTCATTTAAACATCATGTTTTGTACAAAAACGGCGAATTGTGCTTTCTAAATTTTCGGAAAAACGACTTTTTAAGTGAAATTGGGGTTTTTGGGAATTGTAAGCTATTTTATATTATAATTAGTGCTTGTAATTGTGAAAATGAGTGTGATTGGATTTTTCTCAATGGTTTGACGTTTGTACATCGACATCGAGGGTTGGTTTGACTATTCTTGCATGCGTAGGCGATAGGTTTGGACCTACGCGTGATACGCGTGCCGATTTGATTTTTGTATGCCGTTTCGATTTCGAATTTAGTTTTAATGCGATACGGTGCGTTATGATATGTAGGTACCCCATGTGGACTTCGAGACGACAACCAAGCGCGTGGCGACGTCGGCACCGGCTAGCGAGGACCAGGTGAGTAGATTTATATCTACGGGGAGAAGTCGGGTGGATGGCGTATAGCACCCCCGCAGTCCGTGGTGATGTATACGGATGCGTATACACACCAACAATTTATGATATGTTGTTAGGATTTATTATTGATGATTTTAGATGGATATTGGTGTTGGATTGGTGCATGGTTACGAAACCTTAGGTAGTGGGTGCACTACACTTACACATACACACATACACATACTTGCATACATTCCTTATTTCATATGTGCGTGTATGGGAATATATATTTATGTGTTCACATGGGTATGGGACTATGTGTTCATATACTGGATTTGAGGATAGTATTTGGAATTTGAGATGAGTTGATGAGATTGGGTTTGAGGCCAGGAGATCGGTGACGTGATTTGGTTCGTATTGAGATACGACATGATGTTTTAGCGGGTCTTCTGACGCAGTAATTCTTACACCCGCATGCATACATAGATGGCATCAATATTGTACTAGACGTAGGACATTATTCCAGATCATGATATTTGATAAAGAAGATACCAAATGAATAGTGTGATTGATGTGACTTTGACCCGTACCCAGATTTGGGGATGCCGTACGACGGATTTACGTACGAGCTATATATTGATGATTGATCCGCACTCTTGACTTGGGATGTCTGATTATAGATATGGTATCGGATATGATATTATTGAGGCGGGATCACCGACTAATATATATACAGGTATGTATATACATCGACTCAGATGTTAGGCGGTTTCCTTACCTGTAGTCCAGCTGGTTAGTTTAGCCCTTTAGTTTAGTTTAGTTGTTAGATTAGATTCGATTCTTACCTATTTCAAAAACTAACGAATCGTGGGTATTTTAAAGGACAGCCCAAGGGATCCTACGGATATTTCAAAAGACGTATCTTTTCATAAAAACACCGTAGCCCCTATTTTCAAAACCCCATGATTCATGTTATTTCAAAATGCACCATTTGTAGGACTTATATTAGGTTAATGCAGATTAGTTATACTTGCGTTTAGTATTCAGCTCCCGCTCTTTATTGTGGTTCGCTTCGCATCGCATGCTTATATTATGTTTCATACTCCATTATTGATATCATGCTGTTAGGACACCAGCACCATTACCGATGATGCGTATGTACCACGTACACTTACTTGCCGGCTCACACACATCTTCATCGGTAATTGTCATGCCACGTACACTTTAGAAATACTATTGCATTGACATAGGTTGTTAGCCAATAATTTAGACATGATATTAGTGTACTCGCCTTATATGCTAGATTAGACATTGTAGATATTACTTGTTACTTCATGCATGTTAATATTCATTGTTATGCCGCATTCATGGATTTTTATGCCGATATGCACTGTTTACATGCTATTGAGGATTGGATTCGGATTTCTATGAGATTTTCTGGTTTTGGGGGAAAACCGCAAAACTTATATAAGCTTCTTTCTCTCTTTAAAATAAAAAGTGCGGTTTTCCCATGATGTATGAGTCGTCCACCATGAGTTTGCTGATGGATTTCGAGACCCGATTCGAGGAGGCGGATGAACCGTTTCGGGTACATGGTGGACCCGGTAAGGTACCCCGGGGCAAGAAGCGCGTGATGATGACGATGTGAGCCTGGCAGGGGAGCACTACTTACCGGTGATTTTACCCGACGCGTCGGATATCCGGAGGATACCGTCGTGGTCTTGAGATGGATGGTAGGGGCCGGTCTGGACTGACGGCGCCCTAGATATTGTGATTGAGACATTGAGATTTCGAGATATTGAGGTATAGAGACTGTGATACAGAGATATCGAGATATTGGTATTACGTTTTGTGCCGATGCTAGGCACTGTTTTATGCTGATTTCATTATGATACCTCATTTTAAAAATACAAAGGAAATCTCACTAAATTATGGAAACAGTTCTTCATTTACATGTATTCTGTTTTCATGCATTCATACCTCATTCATATGATATATTGCTACCTGAGACACTGACACGGGCACATGAGATTACACTCGGGTTAGATATTTACCCTAGCCCTGTTATAGGCTGCATGTTATATACTTTTTTTGAGGATATATTATGATCGTATGACCTAGGATTGCGTCATACATGCGATTTCTGTGTGTAGATGTTTTTCTATTCACGAGTTGGCAACTCACCCCCGTTGTGCCCCAGTTTCTTGCAGGTTTGCCGTTCAGGTTTCATTACGGCTTTGCGGGCTCAGTTTCATTCGGGTGACTTGCCAGTAGGTGGGTTTTTATTGTATCGTACCCATCCTATTACCTTGTATAATATTATTCCGTTGTATCTAGTAAATTCCATCAACCAAACATGTATTTATTTTGAGATAGAGACCAGTGATGTTATTACTTCGACCTTAGAGTCGCGCGTTATTTTTCTGCGGTTTTCTTGTGGATTTGAGTTTCCTTTTGAATTTTGATCCTCGCCGTTGGCGTTGTATATTATATTGCTTGTATGGTTGTGACCGTCGATTGACGAAGAGCTAGCTTCCGCTTGGGGATGCCTTTTTATTGATTTCGTATACTATTCATGTTGTATCCCGTTTGGGAGCCAGTATTTACAAAGGAGACTCTGCCGAAATTTTCAGTAAATTTTGATGTTCTTAAAAAACCGTATAATTCGGCTTATGCTATTAAAACTACTTGTTTTAAATTGGTTTTCCTTCACTCTACTTCTTTTCTTGGTTTGGATTTCTGGGTTTTCGGTTTACTTAGATTACGTACGCCTCGAGACGTTTCGTAGTTTAAGTGCCGGTCATGTTCCGTACTTTCGGGACGTGACAAAGTTGGTATCAGAGCGTTAGGTTTTAACCTTCGGATCGTAGGATGACCCTTGGTTGATGGAATAGGTGACTAAAGTAGAGTGACGTACCGTTGGTATGTTCCGCGGCATATTTACGACACGCCACTCCACTTATGAAGCCTTAGAATGTACATTTCCTTGTTCAGTATTATATTCCTTCCTGATCTAGCCTCATCGGTACCAGTTTGGTTTTGCTGCTATGGTTACGGGCAGGGAGAGCTACGGCTAGAGTTGCGGTCAGCACAAGCTCGTCACGAACGAGGACTGACCAGGGCGAAATTCCTGCGACACACGATTGCAGAGATGTGTCTTTTTACTGTGTTTCCACGCCACGAGCGTTTGGCGGATCGCCTTTATGAGGTTACTCGGAGGTGCTGATCGACACTAGAGAATTGAGCCAATGATGGAGGCCAGCCAGATTTTGATGACCGTTGGTGTGTTGCTTACTCCTGATGATTGAGGCACGGTTCAGCATGCAGACGAGTGAGCCAGTTATTGCTGCGAACGACGAGATATCGCTCCAGATGTTGGAGCTATTGCAGTATAAGTTGTACTAAGAGATGATAGAAGGTCGCTAGTTATCGAGGATGAATGACTAGGACATGTGGACCGTTCGCCTACCTCGATGCGAGGTCATCAGATAGATTGATTCCAGCTAGAGACGACTTCACGCGGAGACGTTGGGAGTCGAAAGAGACGATCGAATGTCAGAAACCTATTATTCCAAGTTTAAGATAGTCGGAAAGACATGCAGGCAATTCTATGGTCCCTCTAGAAGAATGAAACCCTAACTCGACTTAATGACCGTGTGAAAGCCTTTGAACCTTAGGGTTTGCGGCAGTTCTATGGCGCCATTAGTGAGGCTTGGGTTTGCCCTTCTACGGCTGGACCACCGATGCTGTGGTATGTACTCGATACTATTAAACTGTACCCAAGATGTTGAGCTCTTGGGGGATTATGAAGTTTTGACGAATCGATTGGATGGCTCGACTTAATTCGGATGCTAGGTGGTGAGATGCATTCTTGGGAGACTCCAGATACGAGGACAGTCGTTGGAGCTCAGTCCATGCGGCCGCGACGAGACGAGTCCAAAGCAGACAACATTAGAGAAAAGTGGAGTAAGAGGTTCGTACCAGATCTAGATGAGATGACGTTCCACTCCGCCGTCATCAGAGATGCGATGCGCATGCCGAGGCATGGTACTTGGACTTACCTTCCAGAAGGAGTCGCGATGAGTATGCAGTCGTTCCAAAGCAAGATGCAGATATAGGAAAGGACAACGACTTCCGGACAGTTGGCAGAGACGAGGCATGGAATAGACCGTGAGCAGGATTCTTTTCAGGCCACTGATGCAATGATATTTGCACCCAGGATCAGATGTGTCACGTGCATTCAGAGAGCCAGAGGCCGACGCCAGTGATATGCTGCCTTGACAGGGCCGATGAGCCGATGGATTGTGAGATTGGTAATCCACGGAGAAGACTTAGACCCAGGAGTGGTCATGTTACGCACACCAGCAGGCCAGAGTTCATGATCATCGACGAGACGTCCCACTAGTGACCGCGACAGTTGGCCCGAGATTCTTAGAGGATGCACTTGAGCGGTACTGTTCCGCCATTATTGATTTCGATGTTTTGGGTGATTTATTCGTATGATTTGATTTTGATGATTGAGGATTTACGATCTTTGCACAGTGTTGGACTTGATATCGTTTTCGTGCTTTAGTTTCACATGTTTGTGATTTTACGGTTTTAAACAGTTGAGTTGGTTTTGTGCGTATGCATGCACACGAATTGGTTCCTGCACTCTGTATAGTTATTATATGCTTGCAGTGTGCACTGGACTTCGATTTCGATTGTGATACTCGATATTTGTTTTGTGCACCTTGTGCACCTGATTGATTTTGCGCACGTTCGGCGCTTGATATTGGATTTCATAATTTCGTGCACGATGGATGCACCTGATTTGGATTTTCGCGCATGTTGGGCGTATGTTTTGAAAGGTGATTTTGGTGCACACCAGAGGCACTAAATTGAGAATTTTTCGTGCATGTCAGGTGCACCTGATTTTGCTGTCAGGCACACATGTTGCCTACGACAGATGTTTCGTGCACACCCGATGCACTTAGATGTTGTTTCTGTGCGCATGTATGGCACATTCATGGATTTTGATTTCCGTGCGCACCAGACGCACGTAGCATTCATGTGCATATTTTGGGATTGATTTCGTATAGAGCAGTACGTTTTTATGATATTGCTATGTGTTTTCGTACTGAGCAGGACTAGTCAGAGGACAGTACCTGAATATATTTTTGCATGCATTGATAGTTATTGAAGGGATTTCCAAAAAGCGAGCTATAGCCTCAGTATTTACCTACGTGTCTGATATGACACGAAATGTTTAAAACAAGGAGTCCCTTCTAAATTGTTTCCAAAACGTCAGAACGTACATTTCAAACAAAGGTATATATGTATATAGTTATTTTCTTATGATAGACGTCCGCCACTGTGCAGTGTTATACGCGTTGCACAGCGACTTAAAGAGATTTGGCATGCATTTCTTTCAGATACTTACAGATATAGATTCGATATTTACATGTATAATTTCGAGTTATGTCATATTGGTTTTGATTTGGATTTGGCATTGATGTCTTCTCCATGACTCCGATGATTGCGGGATGCTTGACAGAGTTTTGATTTGAGTTATATGCTCATTTTTCAAGCGCGTGCGCTGCGTTACGATTTGTTTTATGTATTTACAATTTCGGAGCCCCGACGACTTGATGGGTTTTCTTAGATGTTTTAGTATTTGAGGGAGTTTGAATTTAAATTCGGGGACCGAATTTCTTTAAGGGGGAAAGATTGTAACGTTTTGAAAATCGTTTCGGTGAAATTTCGAAAAAATCGGTAAAATAAGGGGGTTTTCTGTAAAAAGTCAAAATACAAATATCTTATTATAAAAATTAAATATACATATTCTAGCTATGTAATTGCTATTATTTGGTGTTTATTGAGCCGCTGGTGAAATTTCAAATTTTCTGAAAAATATATTATTTTATTATTATTTTAAGCCGTCACTAATACATTTAATTAGGGAAAATTACAAATTGGAATGAGTTGAAACAAATTTTTTGCATCATAAAACATTATATAAAATTTTATCATGTGGTTTTTGGAACGAAATCATTTGCCAAAACGGTTTAGAAATTATTGAAGAAAAAAGGCTTTTTTTTAGCGTAAATGGATGTTTGGGGTATTGTATTTATCATTTTTCATCACCCCACACCCGTACCCACACCCACACACCCCCATTCACTTCTCCCCATGGCTGAATTCAGCAGCCACCATCTTTTTCCCCACTTGAATTTCAAAGGAAATGAAATGAAAGAAAAGAAAAGAAAAGAAAATGGATAAATTAGTTAGATTTTTGACTTTGCTTTGACCTTGACTTTCTCCCCCCACTTTCTCTACCTCCCTCTCTCTCCTCTCCCCCTCCCATTCCAGCCGACCCCCCCTCTCCTACTGCAGCAACAGCCCCCCCCATTTCCCTTCTCTTTTCTCTTCAAAACTTCATCAAAAATTGCCCCAAAATCCATCAAAAAAATCCCAAAACCCAAATCCGACTCCTACCCATTTTAGCTTAGCCCGTATAGCATGGATCCTTGTGAAAAGAGAGCATTTTGGAGGGCCATGGATGCTTATGGATCTTCAAATGTTTTTGGGTATAATTCTAAACTTTTTGCTTAGTTTGTTACTTAATTTCTTAAAGCTAAGTTAATTAAGTGTTAATTTGGGTTATATGAGTTTAATTGCATGATTAAAGATTTCAAGTTAGGGTTTGTTGTGGAAATGAGTTGTGTTTGATTGTGTATGGTTTAGTGAGGTGGATTAACATATTTAGTTTTGTAGAAAACTAATCTAGTTGTTAATTACAAGTTGTTACTTGAAAAATGTCCAAATTAAGCTTTTGTTGCAAACTAGTTTTTTTGATTTAATTCGAAATATGAGATTAAAAATATGGTTAGGGTTTTTACCATATTATTAACTTTATTAAGTGTAGTTTAACACTTTAGTTCATGGAAATCTAACCTAAATTGTAGTTTGTGCACTTTTGCTATGAAATTGTTAAAAAGGGTATTTTGTAAACTAGAATATTAGGGTTTTTGGAATTTAATGAGATTAAATTCCGGAAATTATTTCTATGACTTATTTAAGATATTTAATAAGTATATTGGCTGCTACATTCATTTAAACATCATGTTTTGTACAAAAACGGCGAATTGTGCTTGCTAGATTTTCGGAAAAACGACTTTTTAAGTGAAATTGGGGTTTTTGGGAATTGTAAGCTATTTTATATTATAATTAGTGCTTGTAATTGTGAAAATGAGTGTGATTGGATTTTTCTCGATGGTTTGACGTTTGTACATCGACATCGAGGGTTGGTTTGACTATTCTTGCATGCGTAGGCGATAGGTTTGGACCTACGCGTGATACGCGTGCCGATTTGATTTTCGTATGCTGTTTCGATTTTGAATTTAGTTTTAATGCGATACGGTGCGTTATGATATGTAGGTACCCCATGTGGACTTCGAGACGACAACCAAGCGCGTGGCGACGTCGGCACCGGCTAGCGAGGACCAGGTGAGTAAATTTATATCTACGGGGAGAAGTCGGGTGGATGGCGTATAGCACCCCCGCAGTCCGTGGTGATGTATACGGATGCGTATACACACCAACAATTTATGATATGTTGTTAGGATTTATTATTGATGATTTTAGATGGATATTGGTGTTGGATTGGTGCATGGTTACGAAACCTTAGGTAGTGGGTGCACTACACTTACACATACACACATATACATACTTGCATACATTCCTTATTTCATATGTGCGTGTATGGGAATATATATTTATGTGTTCACATGGGTATGGGACTATGTGTTCATATACTGGATTTGAGGATAGTATTTGGAATTTGAGATGAGTCGATGAGATTGGGCTTGAGGCCAGGAGATCGGTGACGTGATTTGGTTCGTATTGAGATACGACATGATGTTTTAGCGGGTCTTCTGACGCAGTAATTCTTACACCCGCATGCATACATAGATGGCATCAATATTGTACTAGACGTAGGACATTATTCCAGATCATGATATTTGATAAAGAAGATACCAAATGAATAGTGTGATTGATGTGACTTTGACCCGTACCCAGATTTGGGGATGCCGTACGACGGATTTACGTACGAGCTATATATTGATGATTGATCCGCACTCTTGACTTGGGATGTCTGATTATAGATATGGTATCGGATATGATATTATTGAGGCGGGATCACCGACTAATATATATACAGGTATGTATATACATCGACTCAGATGTTAGGCGGTTTCTTTACTTGTAGTCCAGCTGGTTAGTTTAGCCCATTAGTTTAGTTTAGTTGTTAGATTAGATTCGATTCTTACCTATTTCAAAAACTAACGAATCGTGGGTATTTTAAAGGACAGCCCAAGGGATCCTACGGATACTTCAAAAGACGTATCTTTTCATAAAAACACCGTAGCCCCTATTTTCAAAACCCCATGATTCATGTTATTTCAAAAGGCACCATTTGTAGGACTTATATTAGGTTAATGCAGATTAGTTATACTTGCGTCTAGTATTCAGCTCCCGCTCTTTATTGTGGTTCGCTTCGCATCGCATGCTTATATTATGTTTCATACTCCATTATTGATATCATGCTGTTAGGACACCAGCACCATTACCGATGATGCGTATGTACCACGTACACTTACTTGCCGGCTCACACACATCTTCATCGGTAATTGTCATGCCACGTACACTTTAGAAATACTATTGCATTGACATAGGTTGTTAGCCAATAATTTAGACATGATATTAGTGTACTCGCCTTATATGCTAGATTAGACATTGTAGATATTACTTGTTACTTCATGCATGTTAATATTCATTGTTATGCCGCATTCATGGATTTTTATGCCGATATGCACTGTTTACATGCTATTGAAGATTGGATTCGGATTTCTATGAGATTTTCTGGTTTTGGGGGAAAACCGCAAAACTTATATAAGCTTCTTTCTCTCTTTAAAATAAAAAGTGCGGTTTTCCCATGATGTATGAGTCGTCCACCATGAGTTTGCTGATGGATTTCGAGACCCGATTCGAGGAGGCGGATGAACCGTTTCGGGTACATGGTGGACCCGGTAAGGTACCCCGGGGCAAGAAGCGCGTGATGATGACGATGTGAGCCTGGCAGGGGAGCACTACCTACCGATGATTTTACCCGACGCGTCGGATATCCGGAGGATACCGTCGTGGTCTTGAGATGGATGGTAGGGGCCGGTCTGGACTGACGGCGCCCTAGATATTGTGATTGAGACATTGAGATTTCGAGATATTGAGGTACAGAGACTGTGATACAGAGATATCGAGATATTGGGATTACGTTTTGTGCCGATTCTAGGCACTGTTTTATGCTGATTTCATTATGATACCTCATTTTAAAAATACAAAGGAAATCTCACTAAATTATGGAAACAGTTCTTCATTTACATGTATTCTGTTTTCATGCATTCATACCTCATTCATATGATATATTGCTACCTGAGGCACTGACACGGGCACATGAGATTACACTCGGGTTAGATATTTACCCTAGCCCTGTTATAGGTTGCATGTTATATACTTTTTTTGAGGATATATTATGATCGTATGACCTAGGATTGCGTCATACATGCGATTTCTGTGCGTAGATGTTTTTCTATTCACGAGTTGGCAACTCACCCCCGTTGTGCCCCACTTTCTTGCAGGTTTGCCGTACAGGTTTCATTACGGCTTTGCGGGCTCAGTTTCATTCGGGTGACTTGCCAGTAGGTGGGTTTTTCTTGTATCGTACCCATCCTATTACCTTGTATAATATTATTCCGTTGTATCTAGTAAATTCCATCAACCAAACATGTATTTATTTTGAGATAGAGACCAGTGATGTTATTACTTCGACCTTAGAGTCGCGCGTTATTTTTCTGCGGTTTTCTTGTGGATTTGAGTTTCCTTTTGAATTTGATCCTCGCCGTTGGCGTTGTATATTATATTGCTTGTGTGGTTGTGACCGTCGATTGACGAAGAGCTAGCTCCCGCTTGGGGATGCCTTTTTATTGATTTCGTATACTATTCATGTTGTATCCCGTTTGGGAGCCAGTATTTACAAAGGAGACTCTGCCGAAATTTTCAGTAAATTTTGATGTTCTTAAAAAACCGCATAATTCGGCTTATGCTATTAAAACTATTTGTTTTAAATTGGTTTTCCTTCACTCCACTTCTTTTCTTGGTTTGGATTTCTGGGTTTTCGGTTTACTTAGATTACGTACGCCTCGAGACGTTTCGTAGTTTAAGTGCCGGTCATGTTCCGTACTTTCGGGACGTGACAATATATCACCTCACCCTGGTCGCAAATTGCGGCCAGGAACAATAAATTTGCGGCCAAAGTCTGGGATTGGGGCTCGGATCTTTATGGTAGCTTCCTAGGTTCTAGCATGACTCTCTTTGTTTGCAAAATAATTCTCAGGTCACCCGGGTCATAGCAGATATCAAAACTTCATCACAATTTCCAAAAATTCCAATGTCGGCAGATTTCCAAGTTCGTATCTTGGGGTTCTAATCTCTCGTTTTGTCCAGAATTTTAACACTAAAGGGGTATAAGATCACTACAAGATCTTAATTACACCATCTCAATTCAAATCAAACCCTAACCCCTTCTAGGAATTTTCAAGCATCTCAAAACTACACAATATGGATTCTAAACTAGTATGGATGCTAAGGTAAATGCAATACTATTCTAATGGTGCAAGAATTAGCTTATTTAGAAACTCAAGAATTTTCTTGAATTTCCCCAAGTGTCCAAAATCCGATTTTTCTTGGTCCAAAGTGCTTGTAGGAAGCTTGTGCATGATTTTAATGAAGTGGAGATGGTGTTTTGATGAGTTTTTGATGATGAAGTGAGGGGTGTAGTGGAGATGAAAGGAGAGGGCAGCCATGGGAGAGGAAATGGGGAAAAGATGAAGAAAATAATGAAGAGGGAAATGCCCAAGACTAAGGTTGACCCCTCATCCTCTCTCTCTCTTTTGCCAATACCTCATTTTTTAATCCCTTACCCTTTTTCTTTTCTTTTCTTTTGTTTCCTCTTCTCTTTATATTAACCAAAATTCAAAACCAAGCATGAAGAAAAGGAAAAGTCATGATAGGAAAAATGTAGCAAATGTGAAAAATGACTTGGTGCATTTCACATGCACAAAACAAGCTTAATACACGATTAGTGATACTTAATCGCGATTAGCATTAAAATTGCATATAATTAATCATAAAGAATTTATAATTTGCTTAAATCATATAAAACACTCTCATTTCAGTAATTCCTATAATTTTCCAAATATTTCCCGATTTATCGGTATTTAATTATACCGTATTAATAAAATATTCATAATAATTATTATTTAATTATAAAAATTTCCAAAAATAATATTTTATTTTTCTGAAATGTTACAAGACAAGACTGACAAGTTTCATAAGATGAAAATTCGAACGTATTCAAAAGTCCATCTTTATGCAACTTACTTAGTCTTTTCTCTCTGATATGACCAAGTCTACAATGTCACAAGTAGGATTCGTTCGTTTCTGAACTCTTCCTCTTGCGTGTGTTTTGTATACTGAAAACTGTGTTTTGATTTAGAACATAGATACCATTATACAGTGTATCTTCTGCAACCATTACCTTATCAAGGTAAATGTTCATGATATTTCTATTAAGAACAAAGTTATATCCATCTTTATTAAGTAAAGAAACTGATATTATGTTGCAAACCATGAAAGGTACATAGTACCAATTGTTCAAAATCATAGTATTGCCATTTGGCAACACTAGGTGATATTCATCGACGGCTGCAGTATCAACTTGTACTCCGTTCCCTACTCTGAGGGACATATCACCAGGTCCAACTATCCTACTTTTTCTCAGTCCCCGCAATAAATCACAGATATGAGATCCTGATCCGGTATATAGTACCCAGGAGGTAGGACTGATCGAAAAGCATTTCTCAATTACAAGAACACCTGAAGTAGATGCAATAGTATACTTCTTCTTCGTTGGGGTCTCTAAGGAATTCAGACTATCCTCTTTCCTTTGCTCATACTTACGATCGCCATCATAAGTTAGAGCCAAATCGACGTTCCCCAGCCCCGAATAAGAATTTGGATCGGTCAAGCGATACATTTTATTATCTTGATTAGGGCGTGAAATGGTTGCTACCTGGAGAGAGAGAAAAGAAACACTTAGCGTGCGCTCTTGCAAGATTAGATTGGTTATTAATTTATCTAACCAGGATGGCTCTCACCGTTTCCTCAAATTCTTCTTCAAATCTTAAAAGAAGAACTAGTCAGGATTAATCACACGTCACAATACTTGCTTAACCTTTCAGCCTGGCTAGTATTAGTACTTCGAGCGAGGTTTTCCAACGCTTTCGCGAAATTTCTTAATTATATAACCTCTTTTCCCTGGAGGCGTAGCCCCGCTAACACCGTTCTAGACACCTACTTGATTTATAGCATTTATTGTTAAGTGAAATAATCTCCCGAGAGTAATTCAACTCATCAGTGGGATCGGGATCCAACTATCATTGTGTGATGACCTAGATGGAATCCACTCTAATCACCACACTCCAGAAGGTATGCTAAATCTGCAGGTTTCCTGTATATTTGAAACTCCCGATGTGATTTTTGCCCCTAACGACTTTATGACCTTGAAAATGCCAACATATCATAAGCCGCTAGTTAAGTTTGGCCCGTCATTATCTTGATTAACATAGACCCACCCGTATAACCCTTGACAATGCCAACATATCTATGCGACTGTCTTAAATAATCGAAAACAAAGATACAAACAAGCAATACTCAGCTACCGATCACTACGCCTTGACAATGCCAAAATACGTAGCTCGAATACTAAGTAGTACTTGTAGGAAATGACGGAGGGCTATGGCTGGGTTTTTGGTGAAAAAACCCGTTAACGTAATGAACTTGATATCGTTGAAGAAACCTGATAGCTTTGAAAAGGAGTGGTTTATTTTGAAAAAACCGAGTAATCTATAGTATAGTCTTTTGCTCAAGAGGTCACTCCCCGTGAAGGGATCTCGACTCTTGCCTCGTGGAATGAGGTGTAGGATATTCACGACCGAATACCACTGTGCAAAGTGAAAGAATATAACTGTAGTTTTTCGAAATTTGTTCCAACAACATGTTTCAGGTTTCTTTTCTTTCATTAATCAAAATTAATGCGGTCCCTTTCAATTAACCTATCACACCAGAAAAGAACGAAAATATGATGTATATATATACCATCCGCATTCGCTACTGGGCCCCATCATCACCCGTTAGGTTACTTAACTAACGACAGAGCGGGGACTGGACTAGCGCGGGTGCAAAACATATACAACATCTACTAGTATATATATAAGTATATACAACATTCATCCCAGGCATGATAATAATCAACATCATATAATTTTAGCCAACAATATAGAGTGGTGGATAATCTTGGAGCCTCGGGTTTTCAATTTAGCCGCAAATGATACCCGATGTTCCTGGTCATGTGGATAGCCTGTGAAATGAAAACATGGATCCTTACGAGTGCAGAAAGTTACCGGCCAATCAAAGAAGTTAGGCAGCCCCCTTCAACAAAGTGAATGGGCCACCCAGCACTTCATGAAATCCGGTAACTTGGGCGTCCCTCCTTGGGCCAACCTATACCCTCTACGAGTGCGGCGAATAGCCCGTCAATTCAAGAATGAAGCCCCCTCCGTCTCAACGCCATGAGATGCGGGCTTGTTGCCTTCTAGAACCTGGCTATTCGTGCACTCCTCCGCGGGGTAATACTAATATAGAAAATGAAATAAATATATACAATGGTGACATCGACCTCAACCCGGTCGTTCCCCAATCAAATAATATACAATCCGGCAAAGATGGCAATCCACATATCGGACGCTCGCCCTGCAATATCAAATGTACAAATGAATCTTAACTGTACTACAATCATTGCACCACAAACTATCCATTATGACTATCCAACCACAAGCATAGCACAAACACAAAACATCAACGTGAATGCCATGTTCGCAAACCCGTCTAAAAGAACATATAGCAACTAGACGAGTTATACCGATCGAATGACATTCACAGTCGCAGATAGAAGTGAATGTACTGAAAACATATTAAGCAGTGTAATATCGACTTCGAAATACTCCGAATTGTCCCCAAACAAAAAGATAACACAATATCCAAACTGAACAAAACAAACAACACCAGATAACCAATATTCCAGAGTCCAAAGCATACCCAAAAATTCAAGCCCTAATCATTAAACAAATCCGGCCAGGCCGTTTGTTTTTTGTTTTTCGCCGAGTCAAAACTGGTAAAATGGGCTCGTTTTTGGGGTGTGTTCTAGTGGTCACAAGAGTAGTCTTCTGCAATTGTTTGAATAATTTTTGAAGACTATTTTAAAATCGACAGAAACTATAATATTCAGGGTATTGTTTTGGAGTTGTTTCGGTTTTGATATTTTAACATTATTTAAACTTGCTAGTGTAGGTTTTATGGGCTGGCTCTGATACCATGAAAGGTTACGACAGTGCCTAAGCCATCTCCCATGGCCACTTGCGGAACAAAATTTTTGATAACGAACAAAACTAGGTGCTATAATAACCCTAAACCGGATCTTGACCATAAACTTAACTAGCAACAAAGATTTCTATCTACTATGATAGAAAGTCATACCATGAGAATCAAGTCCTTCGGGTCTTCAATCCTCTCCTCTAGCTCCTTGGAAGAAGTACGGATCATACTTGAACTTCGGCCACCTCGCGTCAAAGATGATCCACCCGAGAGTTCCAACTTTGAGCTTCTACCTTCAAAACAAGGTAACTAGGTCACTTAGCTTGCTAATCTAAGTAGCCTAGATTGTGTAGAGTGTGAAGATGAATTAATTTGTCTCTTGGAACCCTAGGTATCTTAACTCATGAGAGGTTTAGAGTTATGAGGAAGAAGAAGGAGCTTGAGGAAGAGCAAGTGAAGAAAATGTTTGCTTGAAGAAAAGATATGGCTCAAGTGAGATAAAATAGAATATATGAGGCGTACAAATAATTGATGAGATAACTATCTCTTCAAAAAATCAACCATGCCTCAAAAATATCTATTTTGTCAAGCTACGAGTCATGCTTCATGCAAAAATATCTCCACCTCATTTCCTTTATCTCATTTATCTTTAATCTTTAATCAAAAGATTAAAAAAGGAAACCTTAATGAGGTAACCCTAATGAGGTAGCTCATTCTAGAAGCTTTCTCGAGTAATTACGAGAATGCCCCTCATCCGTATATACATACCCGTATCCGCATTCCGAAGAACACGAATACTAAGAGACGAAAATAATCCATCAATATAATACTAGGATCTGGCTTAAACTAAAGCCCACTAGTATTATCCGCCCGATCATCATACGTGTACAAGTACACGTAAATGATTGAGGCCCAGCCGTAAAACCATACGGCCTCTACATCGTTTCGCCCGAAGCAGGGAAACCCTCTATGTGGGACTCTAAAGACTCGACAATATGCTGGCAGTGGGATTAACCACAAGCACGTCAGCGGCACTAGCTGTACGTAACGGCTACCTGGGTACCTGTCGAAAAAGGAAGGCCGACGACCAAACACATCCGAACTCCTACTGAGCCTATCTGTGACAATATCCATACGGTCCGGTCTCTTCGTCAAAGAGTATCGCATACCGGGTCTAGAGGGTGGTAAAAGTAAGACCCTAACTACTCGATAAGTCGCGCTGATGTGGCTCAGGACCAATCCGGGAAACTACTGATCAACCTACCAGTAAATCCCAACTGCCTTGGCCAAGGTCTTATGGTCCTGACCAAACGAAAACATAGTGACATAAACTCCCAATACCGGGAGAGACAAATCCCCAACAATCGCTCACTGCCTCCATGTGGCTCGGGACTGTACCCAATAAAAACCTGTTTGCACGACTCAGTAGAGCCGTGTAGGATAGTGATCAAAGTACAGTGGGAACTCACATGAGACAAATGATGATCTCAGGTCCAAAGACTACCCGTACACATGTCACCTGAGAACTTCCATCTGACGATAGGTATAGTACCATATGGAAGTTCTCCGTGAGTCCGTCCAGTGTACGAACACCCAGCGAGCACCTGTATACGATCTTAGGTGCATCTGACCAATGGCTGCGGGACCAACCATTGCCCCTTGTCGGGGCTAGAAGCGTATACACTAGTCTACTCTGGAGTATCAATGCCCAGTCTCGATACTCACGTGACTAGGGACCATTTAAGGATGTGCTTATGGACTACCCTGCTCCCATAAGTATGATCGCCATCACAACGTAGGTAGTCAAGCAAGATCCTATGGGCTTTATTAATATGTAACCGCAATATGTAATAACATATATAACACATGCCATGTTAAGATAAAGTCAAACCATAATAGTATATCACTGTATCAAGTCTTTATCAATATTTGCAAGCTGGATAAAGTATGAATAAAAACAAATACACATATCCTGATAAAAGACAACTGAAACAATATACTATATAACTGAGCAAGAATGTCTTCGACATACATATCCCTAGTATCCACATGTATGTATATACAATAACGGCCTCTAGGGCATACATATCCAACATCTTATAGACTTGCCTCCAAGGTCGAGCTTTGCCTTGGTATATTCGGCGTCCCAAAATGTCGATAGCCACCAAGGGTTGATTGGGTAACCCTGTCATTGATGGCTCAAGCAGGCCATCAGGAGTCTAATTAGCCACCTCCACTGCATAAGCAGTACATGGACGCTCTGTAAATTGAATCGAGCGGATGGATTCTATTTGTACTCCACATGTAAAACTACGACGACCCCTTATAATATGATCGTACCAGATTCTCCATAGGAGAATGCTCTTTTTTTTCTTGTCATGTTTCCTAATCATACCCATCGCTTCCTCGTCTGATGGAGACTGTGGAAAAGCGACCTCTGAGCGGGTATAAGGAAAGTAGGAAAATGAGGCCATTGTACCTAAAGAAAGGGGACAAAAAAAAACCATCAACAAAAAGTATGAGTTTGTTTTATAGGACTACTAACTCTAAAACTAGTGGGCCTCACGAAATCAAAGTGGCGGCTCGTCAATGATGAGACAAGTGCCCATTGTGAGAATAAAAAAGTATTCTCATTAAATGAACAGTGGAGTTAAAAACTCCCAATATCCTCGAAAAGCGGGTTCTTTTAAAAACAACAACAGATTCAAATCTGTGAAAGGAATATTAAAACCCTATAAATGAAAATACCCAAGAATAGTAAAGAGAATAAAATTCCCAAAGTTCCAAAAAAATGATGAAATCAGAGCTAAGTTCTGCAAAACAAAATGGAATTAAATTCCTTAATAATGGAATTATACCCCAGAAATCTCCATATTAGGAAACGATAGGAAATATAATCGAATTAAATTTCAGAGACCCTCAAATGTCAGGATCAATGATAGGGTAAAACCCTAAATAATCGGCGATTCTCAAGAATGCCCATTGATTCAAACCTTTGAGGTGGACATCAGGACCTACGTTCTGCTAAAAATAAAGGTTTTCTTAGAACTCCAAGAGATCGGTTCAAGAAAAGAGCCGAGCTTTGTTAATGGATTAAAAATCCAAAATAAAAAAATATCCAAAATAATATATATATCTCCAAAAAGGTCTTCTAAGAGCTAAGCTCTGTTCATAATCCTTACCAAAAATTTTGGCAGAGTTTAACTCTGACCAGGGGAATTTTGAGGACAGAGATCTAAGCTCTGAAATGAGAATTAAATTCTCAAGAATTTTTTTTTCAAGGAGGAAGATGAAAAATAGTAGTCACTCCAAGACCAAAGGCCACATTTATAAGACGTGATGGGATCGGTTCAACTTCCCATTCCCTAGGCGATCCAACGGTGGTAAAGATGGACACCGTTACAGTCATGTGCATGCCACGTGATAGCAATGGCGGGGGGCATTGTTCCCTTATAAGAAAAGGAAGCGAAGAATTCTCATGTTTTGGGCCTCACGTGTTAAACACGTGAGCGCTTATATGCAAAACATATAAGCGCTGAAAGAAAACGACTAAAGGCTAAACATGCCTTATGCGTTAAACACATGAGCGCTTATATGCAAAGCATATAAGCTCTAATAAACAGATTAAAACCCACATTAGGGTCACGTGTTAAACACGTAAGAACACCTTTTTGAAGCATTAGCTTCAGATAGAATCAAACTCTATATATAGAATTAAATTCTATTTTTTGTATGCAAAACATATAATTACTGAAAGCAAGTAACTAAAGGCCATACTGGCCTCACATGTTAAACACGTGAGCACATATATACAATAACATATAAGCACTGAGAATAAAAGTAACTAAAGGCCGAACCAGCCTCACGTGTTAAACATGTGAGCACTCATATGCAAAGCATATGAGCGCTAAATAAAACAGGTTGAAAGCCACACCAGGGTCATGTGTTAAACACGTGAGAGCACCTCCCTATATAGAATTAAATTCTATTCTTAAGAAAATACCTCCCTTGATCTTTCTAAAAGGGAAAGATATTCTCTGTTAATAGAGAATCGTGGGATCAAAGATCCAACGGTGATTAAAAATCATCAAATATAGAATTAAATTCTATTGGGGGGAAATATCTCCCTAATCTTTCTAAATGAGAAGGATATTTTCTGTTAAATAGAAAGTTGTTGGATCAAAGATCCAATGAGATGAGAGAATATTTCCTTATATCTTTCTACACAAAGAAAGATGCGCTCTGTTAAATAGAGATCCATTGGATTAGAAATCCGATGGTGGTTAAAAATTACCGTCTGACACATAATTAAATTCGGTATTTGGGAAAATATTTCCCTAATCTTGTTAAAAACAAGAAAATATATTCTGTTAAATAGAAACTCTCTGGATAAAAAATCCAATGGTGGATAGAATCCCTTGAATAATCTTTGATACCAACAAAATCGATTTGTATCTCTCAAATGAGAGATTTTCTAGAATTAATCAACAAACTTGTCTCTCCTATATAAAAGACCCGAGACTTCAAGTCTTAGGGACGCACACAAAGAGGATCGACCCCCAAACTTCTGCAAATAAAAAGTCAGAAGTCACAAAAATAGATAATTTAATTCTCTTCGAAGAAGAAGATCTCCTTCTTTTCAAATTCTAGGTAAAGAAAAAGAAGAGATCAAAATATCTTCTTTACCTAGTATAAACGAAAATAAGGGTTTAACCCTTTATATAAAAAAAGAACTTAGTTCTTCCACTGATTTGAGATTTGCAAAGCAAATCTCCTCACAAGTTGAGAATTTAATTCTCATCGGGGAGATTCTGTTCTTCAAGCTCAAACTTAGGGGAAAAGAACTAGGTTGAAAAGAAAGAAAAAGAATATATGTTCTAAGAATTTAATTCCACTAAAAAAATAGGGTTTAACCCTATGTAAAGAACTTAGTTCTTATTAAAAAAGAACTCAGTTTCTTAAATAAAATTGATCTTAGATATTTAAAGAAGAGATCTGGGTGATCATTAATGGCCAAAATACCATTAACAGAGATTAAATCTTTGAAAGAAAAGAACTTGACGCCTCACGTGTTTCCCACGTGAGTGCCCCAAAATAAAGAAATTCAGCGCCTCACCTGAAACACACGTGAGCCACCAAAACAAAGGCTGAATGCCTCACGTGCTTCCCATGTGAGCGTCTAAAAAACAAAGCAATTCAGCAACTCAAAAACAAATCAATCACGTGAAACACACATGAGCCACTAAAACAAAGGCTGAATATCTCATGTGCTTCCCACGTGAGCGCCCAACAAAATAGGACGCTCATCGCTTCACGTGGTTTCCGTGTGACCCCTATATAAAACTGCTGAGCACTATAAAATTCACTCAAAATGACTAAGTGCTTAGCACCGATTGGGCAGCGCCCATGTCTCAACACCTCACGTACTTCCCACATTAGTGCCATACCAAGTTCTTAGCACTCTATATTCAGTCAAAATGACTAAATGCTTAACACTGATTGGGCAGCGTCCATGTCTGAGCGCCTCACGTGTTTTCCACATGAGCGCCAGAGCCACAGATAAGTGCTTAGCACTTCTGAATAAAAAAGAAAAACCCAAGACCGAGTAGACGAAGCCCAAATTGGCCAAGTCTTTGAAGTTCTTTGCAGCTAAGCCTAAATGCTTTGTTATTGGATCTAAACTAAATAAAATGATCCTTAAAACATTAGTAAGTTTATCTTAGGCTCAAATAAGGCTAACGTATCCTTAGTTAAAAATAAACTGAGCCCAAATGCTCGTATATTTAATCGATCTTAATCTCAAACTAGATTAACGGTCCTTAAATAAAAATAAAGTATCTTTTGAATTGACGGAATACAATCCACGCCCTATGGGCAATGATATAAATTAGTCATCTCCGTATACAATCCACGGACAACCCAAAATAAACCAAACACAACACAACACGAAGTGAAGTACTGGAGCAGGAGAAAGTTGTTATCACAACACGATAATGTAATCAACTGCAGGGGCTTGCGCCTGCAGGGAAGAGTGTCCCCATAATCAAAAACCCCTCACAAATGAGGGGGAATCTGATAAAATCTGCTATATCGGTCACATCTATCCAAACCTCCGATATACAGTGCCATAAATCAACTTGGTATCTTCGGAAAGGTGGGTGGATATGTCCAAATAGCATCTGCCCATAAATTCAGGATAGATGTCCCCCAACATCTCTGTCCGGTCTTCGGCGATAAATACGGCTCATAAAGTCAAAAGCCTTAGCCGACAGGATCTTAACTATATGCAAAAAAGTCTAATTCCACCTTAAGAAAAATCTTGAGTTTTTTTACTTGAGTTCTGGCGATATTTTGCGACTTTTGAAAACTTGTCTTCTGGTATTTGAGTTTTGACTCAGTTGTTTGATATTCGTACTTCGACGTCAGGGGTTTTCTATTGTTTAAGCACGCGTTGGACATAGGTTCTAACCTATGCACCCTTCGCTTGTCGTATCGGCTTTGGATACGAATTTCTATGCAATTCGATTCGGGGTTTTATTGGATTTTGGTTATGAACTTGATTTGTACGTACAAGTGTGCGGACTCTTGGGATAACGAAGGAGGGCAAGGCATCCGTCGGGATCGACTAGAGCGAGGCGTTGTAAGTGAGTAGATGTATATCTACAGGGGAAGTCAGGTGGGTGGCGTATAGCACCCCCAACCGTAGTATTGGGGTATATATGAATATATACATACTTAGGATACGAATACTTAGCTAATAGTACTTCTAGAATATTATAGGCGATAGTAGTATATTAGTAGAATGACATATCCCTAGTACTAGTTCTTAGCCTATGATCTATATCTACTCATGAAAGTATATAACTACATATATTTACAATATGATGCGATATGATGATGATATGATCCGATATGATGAAACGAGTCGATATGATATGATATGATGAGCTAAGGCGATATATATACATGATGCAATACGAGATGATATGACATGCGATGATATATGACGAGATGAGATGATATGATGTACGCGACGATAGATCCGTACTATTTGATTTGATGATATCGTACGATGGATTATACCATACGTAATATGATGAGGATGGATCGCCGACTTATGTATATATCGACTCGAGATATATTGTTTTTAAATCACTTAAGTAGATATTAGGATATATTTAGAGCCATACCTATTTTCAAAAATAACGATTCGTTATGCACTTTTAGTGATAATTTCAAAGGACGCTATGGATTTTCAAATGGTATCTTTTTTAAAAACATCGTAGTCCCTATTTTCAAAAACAATGATTCGTACTATTTTAAAGTATAACTGTATGGCTCATACGTACTTAGGAGTTTTATATTGTTCGTGTTTATGTTTTCTTTATTTTGTTTATGCTCACACTAGGATTTCTTATTTCCGCATACGCTCGTATTATTTTCAATTACAACATATATATTACGTTTTGTGTACTTATCTTTTTATGACTTCGTCTGCTAGGACACACGCACTATTACCGATGATGCGCAAGTTGCATGTACACATACTTGCCGGCTCACACACACATCATCGGTAATTGCCATGCCACGTAGACATTAGAAATCGCTATGTCACTGTATCGCCTTATAACATGTAGAATTTTAGTTATTGTTTAGTACCCAGTACCACACATACTTGTTCAGATATTGCACTTCCTTACCTAGTTATACGACATGCTCATATGAACAAACTTGCTACACTTTATAGAATTGTTCGGTGCCTGTACATATTGTTTCATCATTGTTACATGCTTATGAGATTCTGTTTTCATGAGATTTTTTTGATTTGAGAAACCGCAGATACATTTTAAAAACTTATGATTCTTTTAAAAAACGCGGTTTCTCTTGATATGATATTTCGATGTCCACCATGAGTTTTCTCGGTGCTAAGCTATGGTGATTACCCGATTCGAGGAGTGATGAGTCACCATCTGCAGTTACATGGTGGACCTGGTACGGTACCTGGGGTAAGAAGATCGTATAAGAAGGCGTTAAGATCGGCAGGGGAACACTACCTACCAGTGACTGTACTGGACTCGGCGGATATCCGGAGGATACCGACCGGAGCGATTCGAGACAGATGGATATGAGGGCCGATCAGATGAGACGGCGTTTGAGATATGAGGATTTACGTGTCGATGCTGGACATAGGTTTTATGATAATTTCGAGTGTCGATACTAGGCATTCAGTTTTTTATGATGATTTGATGTGTCGTTGATGGACACATATTGGATGTTACACATATATACATATATATGGCACAGATGATATGGTACCATATTATGACACAGACACGATATTATTATTATTATTGTTATACTTATGTATACACGATCACCCTTATTACCATACGGTATTATATTATTATTATTATTATTATTATTATTATTATTGTATGACTTAAGAGATCGTCATATATTCGATTTCTACCTGCTGATGTTTTCTACTCACGAGTTGGCAACTCATCCCTGTTGTGCCACGGTTTTCTTGCAGAATCGACTGCTCGGATCAATAGCGGCTTGCTGGCACACAGCTTCTTTCGGGTGATTGCTTGGGTAGGTGGGCTACAGTTCAAAGCATAACCATCCTTGTATACTTTTATTATTCATTTGAATCTAGTTAAAAGCTCCATCAAGCAGACTATGTATATTTGGTAGACTTAGAAACCAGAGACTTGTATATTCTTTCAGACTTAGAGCGAGATGCGTGTATTATTCTTTATTTTGGGTTTGATGATGCTTTGGTTTTCTTTATCTTCTTTTCTGTGATTGATCTTCGTCTTGGGCGTCGTATATTCTGATTTGCGTGATTGTTTCTACCGATTGGCGAAGAGCTAGCTCCTGCTTGGGGATGCCATATTATTATTGATTATGTACTTTTTTTTATCAAAATTTACAAAGGAGGTGCTGCCCAAATTTCAAATGATGAAAACGTTTTCAAATTATAGCATATAATTCACTTGTATTTCAAACGAACTTTATATATACCTTAAAAAGAAAGAACTTGATTTCATTATACCTTTATTTCAAAACTTCACCTCCATTATTTTTTTAAAGGGTTTAGATTTCTTGGCTTTCGGCTTACTTGGGTTACGGTGGGATCCTATAGACTTTATGTGATTCAAGTGTCGGTCACGTGCCAATTCCAGGTCGTGACAAAGTTAGTATCAGAGCGTTAGGTTTAAACTTGATTCGAGTCTAGGTTTGACTATGCAGAGTCTAGGGCGTATATATTTAGGAACCTAGACTTGACCTTACAGAACTTAGACTTGACTGAGGGGGTATTGACCCGAACTTTCATTACGTAAGTTGACCTTGGTTGATGGAGTAGGTAACTCAAGTAGAGTGACGTACTGTGTGTATGTTCCGCAGCATACTTACGATACGCTGCTCCGCTTAAGTAACCTTAGGATGTGCATTATTTTAAGACCCGTATTTCTATTCATTCTTATGATCTATCCTCATCGATATTGATTGCGGTTCTTATTACCTTGGCTACGCGAGCTGAGAGGGCTACGGATAGAGACGCGGTCAGAGCGAGCTCGTCAGGGACAAAGACTGACCAGGGCGTTACTTCAGTGACGTAGGAACATATTGATTTATTGTTTATACTAGGATTTCTCATTTAACACGAGCGTTCGGGATCTGCACTGGATGATCAGGCAATCGCTTGAGGTCATCCAGATTGAGAGGACTGTTTAGGTAGAGCCTACTCCAGAGATCATTGTATCGTTTACCGTGCAGACCGATGTACCAGCTGTTGTTGAGATTGACGAGGTATCGTTTACAGAGTTCACGAAGCTGAAGCCATATGAGCTATAGGCAAGAATGTGACAGAGAATCCCTAGTCATTCTTGGATAAAGTGACAAGGATAATCGTCTATTTGGATGCCCCGAAGAAAGATCAGATAAGTTGAATAATTCCAGTTCAAAGGGTCTTGCTCAGATATGGCGTGAATCGATCGGGAGAGGACTGGCAGTGCATATTTCTCCGATGATTTTGGACAAGTTCCTGAGAACACATTTCGCCAGATTTCTTCCACTAAGTGTTGGAGATGCCCGAGTTCATAGATTGAGCCTATGCGAGAGACTACGGATATGACCGTAGCTGAATATTGAATTGCAATCTACACAGCTATCAAGATACGACCCCGAATTGGACGATAATGACGGAAAGTGGAGTAAGAGGTTCCTGCGAGATCTTAATGAGTTGTTATTCCTCTCCGTTGATGCCAGAGGTTTGATACATGTGCAAAGGCATTGGATATGACCACATTTCCAGAGGAAATTCGTGATGAGATTGCAACTGTTCCAGAACAGGAACAAATTAAATTAAGAGTGCCATCTTCCGGGAAGTTCGGCAGGAATGATATTGGAAAAGACCATGGCAGGTTCTTTCCGGAATACTTCAGCGATAAAAATTTAGACCTAGGATCGGTTGTATGGTATGCACTCAGAGGGCCAGAGGCCGCCATCATTTACGTGCTACATTACGAGTGGCCATGCTAATTGGCCAGGAGATGTTCAGAGAGGTGTTCGAGCAGGACAGTGTCCGTCGTAACTCCTTACTAGGCTATTGAGATGGAAGATCATGGCATTGTTAATTCATAGAGGAAACAAGGAACTAGAAACAGAAGACGCCAGGCCGTGGGCAGAAAACAAGAATGAGTTCTTGCTCTGCCAGCCTTGGGTGCACCAACACCTTTCGAAATTGAAGAAAGTGTACCTCAATGTCATTTATTTGTGATTTGCATTTTAGTGATTAAGATATCACGTTTTCATCGTTTTGATTCTTGTGTTTTGATGATGAAGTTTCGTGATTGATATTTTCATGCACCGTAGCTGCACCAGAATGATATTTTCACTTGTGGACAGCAATTGCACTTGATTTATGTTTTATACACCAGTTACACTTGATTTATATTTTTATGCATATCCATTGCACTTTATGTTGTTTTGTGCATGCAGTTGCACATATTTATGATTTCATGCCCTTCGATATAACTTGATTTCGATTTCGTGCATGTTGTATGCACCTGATCTTGACTTGTGCACTCGATGCTGCTTTCATGCGCTTTTGATGCATTAATATTGATTTTCGTGCACCCTATTGCACTAGACGCTTTTGTGTGGACCCAACGCACTTGATTTAGTTTTTCGTGCACACTCGGCGCACTTTATGTTGTTTTGTGCGTATTTGATGTATTTGAGGATGTTCGTGCACACCGGTTGCACATGATTGAGACTTTCATGCACTCTAGATGCATTTGATGTTGTTATGTGCACATCTATTGCACTTGACAGATACTTTAGTGCACGCCCGTTGCACTCAGTTTTCGTTTCCGTTCACATTCATGGCATTTGGATTTGAATTCGATTTTCTTGCGCATCAGACGCATATGGATTGGTCTTCATGTACACTTATTGAGATTGTTTTTCTTCCGAGCATCACGTTTTATTGATATATACTTTATTATATAGTAACCGAGTAGGACTGGTCTGAGGACAGTACCTGAGTGTTTTTGCAGGCATCGGTATTTACTGAAGAGGTTTTCAAAAAGAAGCTATAGTTTCACTATTTTCCTATGTGTCCAGAAGTGACACGAAACTTTATAAAGAAAACCCTTCTAAATCATTTTCAAAAGGGCGAGACGTATGTCTTAAATGAAACGTATAAAGATATATATCTATTTCTTCATAAATGAACGTCCACTACTTATGACGTGATCTACGCATCACACGATGATTTGAAAAGGATTTTGCATAGACTTTATTCAGTTATTTAAATGATTTGGCAAGGATGCGTTCTATATATATTGTACTTGATTTAAACCGTAGATTTCGAAACTTTCATATTCATCATAACTCGCATGATTTGCATAACGCTTTATGGAGTTTTGATTATTGTGTTTTGCACTCAGTTTCATGCGCACGTTGCGTTGTGATATGTTTATCTTATCAATGACTTCGGAGCCTCGTGGATTTGATATGATTTACTGAAATGTTTTATGATTTTGGGGGTTTTAAATATAAATTCAGGGACCGAATTTATTTAACGGGGGAAGATTTTAACATTTCAGAAGATATAAAATATTATTTTTGGAATTTAAATAATAAAATAATAAATTTCATGAATATTATTTGAATATAGATTTGAGTTTTAGAAGAATGGTATAATTATATACCTATATTTTTGGAATATATCTGAAAATCTAGAAATGAATTATTAATTATGAAAGCATTTAATTGATTTGGGCTTTTTATAAATTATTATATAATTATTTACATACAAGTTTAATGTTAAACTTGATTAGTGTTTTACTAATTTCTACATTAAACCAAGCTTGTTTTGCTAACCATATTTTAAAGTGCCATGGCACATTTTGTTGTAATATATGGTTTTATGTTGTGTTTTTAAAGAAAAAGAATAGAAAAGAAAAAATATAGAATAGAATATGAGGGTGGGGGGACATATAGGTATGAGCATAAGAAGCATGGGGGTGAGAGAGAAAGAGAGAGAGAGAGAGAGATGGGTTATGGTCACCCTTAACCATTCCTTTGTTCACAACTCTTCTCTTCATCACCTTCTCCTTCATCTTCTTCAACTTTCTCCTCCTCCTTCACCCTCCTCACCACCACCACCACCACCACAAACATCATCCAAATCAACTCAAAACTACACAAAACTTGCACAATAAATGTTCCTAAGCTCTTTACAAGCTTCATGACATGTTCAAGTAGGGGTTTTGAGCTCATTTGACCATCTTAGAATTTTCTTAAGTTGCTCTTTCAAGGTATTACTCTCATTTTTAGACAAGTTTTAAGTTTCATAACCTCATAAACTAGTTTGGAGTTGATATATACTGTTTAGTGAACTTGGAAAATCCTAGGGTGAAGATTAGTGGATAAAATTTGTAGTGGAGATATAGTAGAGGGTGTAATGAGTGTCTACTGGCATAGTAGTAGTGGTAGCCATGATTAAAATCAGTTTAGAAGGTTTAAAGACGAACTTAGAATTTTCCGATGTCGGTTTTGTGGAGATATTGATGATCATTTGGAATCTGGTATTACCCAGAGACTCTGAAAATTTAATAGTAGATACAGTGAGATGTGCAGACCGCTAGGAAGCCACACTAGAAGCCCAAGCCCTCATCTTTTGGCCGCCGTTTTATTCGATTTAGCCACAATTTGTGGCCCAATTTTGGAGTTAGGCTCTGAAACTTGGTCTGTAGCTCACTCATTAGATAACTAGACCTACTCAATAAGCAAATGGCTCTCTTGTTCTAAGATATGGTTGGAATGATGTTCCAACCAGAACCCTCAGCCGAAGACCTGCCGATAATCATCGAGGATGACAGAGGGACAACATCAAATCCTTTTCTGGCCTTATCGGCAGCCAAGGAGGAAACATCTCTAAGGCCGCTCTTGATAATTATATCACTCAACAAATAAGAGCTCATGAATCTAATGAAGCTGCTGGCAAAATTGTCAGAACCGGACGACCGTATCCACGCTGGTATGATCAGATCAAGTACCCGCTAAGATATACGATCCCCAAATTCCATGTATACAATGGGACAGGCAACCATCACCAGCACGTCGCGCAGTTCAGAGCTCTGTGCGGCAACATTGGAGGCGACGACAAACTATTGCTTCGCCAGTTCGTTGGCAGCCTGTTAGAAACGGCCTTAAAATGGTACTCGAAGCTCCCAAACGACATCATGAAAATATTCACAGAGATGGAACTGTTGTTCAAACTGTGGTTCGCCAGTGCGAGCGAGCGCACTCTAATCACGGCATTAATCAATGCTCGGGTAAAGCCGGGAGAAACCTAGGTCCAATACACGATCCGGTGGCGGAACCTATGGTCTAAGTGCGAACAGAGCATTAAAGAATCTCCCGCCGTGGGCATGTTCATCAGGACCCTTGATCCTCAAACAACTGTGTCCTGGTTCATGACATTCTTCAAACCAACGAACTTCCAGGCTCTGATTGATAAACTGGAACAAATGGACCAGATAGTCCACGGGCCTTCCTCCTCGAATAAGGACCATCGAAATAACAAGGGAAGGCAAAGCGGCCTTCGTTGCCAACACGCAACAACAACTGAGCGGCCCAAAACCGACAGCTCGCCAAAACAATGCGCACCCGCGCCTATCCTTGGAGGAAAGACTAGGGCGCGCTTATTCGTTTCCCCACGATAAGACGAGGAGACTATTTGAATTGGCAGTGTGTAACAAACTCATCACATTGCCAGACCCGCGGCGTCCACCGCAACCCGGCGACGTCAATAACCCTAATTACTCCTTTCTATCTCATAATGGTGAGCCACCCAATTGAATTCTGTTACGTTTTCAAGAACTAGGTCGAAGACCAGTATCATCAGGGGAAATTCACGCTGTCTGATAACTGGAAGGTAAACCCACCCCAGAAGCACACTGCCAATATGGTGGATGGTTCAGGGGCATCAAGCTCACTCGTGAAAGAAACTCCATGGTAAGTCGTTCTTTCAGCAAAAACCAAAAGAATGCTGAAGGATCTACAGGCATGTCTAGCAGTCAGGTGGAAAAGCCCACTTTAACCCAAAATCATCGAAGGGATGCTGAAACCACATCCCGTACCGAAATTTGTTGACAAAAGGCAAAACCCCTAAGTCAAGCCTTCAAAGTCTTTGAAGAAAAAGAAGAAGACCAGGAAGCCTGTGCAGCCTGCCGAGTATGACGACAAGCGCAAAGACCTACAAAAGTACATTGACGCACCGGAGGAGTACAACCAGAAGGCGAGGACACCAGTCATGTTCGAAGAGTTCTTCAAGCATATTCGTGAGGACGAAGATTGTAACCACGATGAGGAAAATGACTCATTAAATGACACTGAAGACTATGTAGCAAGTTGCCACATGGTCTCCCATTTGTCGTTAAATGATGAAGAAACTCCCTCAATGTCAAAAAACGACGCAGAGGAACTGGGGGCAGAATCGGTGCTAAAATCCCCGGAACTGTTAGAAGACCCGATTGATAGGCTGTTAAACGAAGCCTTTCGAAAAAGCAAAGCTGAACAGGAACGCGAAACAGCCATATACGAAAAAGCTAAGAGTCAGCGTCAGGATGAAGAAGCCGCGGTAAGGATGAGTCGTAAAATACTCAAACCAAACCAAAGCATACCTGCTACAAATAAGAACAGGAATAAAATAGAGAAGCGGTTCGCCAAAGCCATGTCAATGGGGATGAAGCTGCCACCTCCCGTAAAGAACACCCCCGGGGTCGTATGCCTCGATAGAGAAGATGCATGTCCAAACTACTGCCTATATCATCGGAGGTTCACCCACCCCACTGAGGAATGTAGTGACTTCAAGAAGTGGTGGCAAGGATACGTTGCCCATCAAAAATACTTCAAGAGGATGAAGCGTGAAGCTCGTCGACGGTAAAATAGTATGACATATGTGCATGTAGAAAAGACTGGCAACTGCCATATGGTTGATACCGGTTCGGAAGGGGAAAACCCCCAAGTTCTTACCTTCGAGAGTGATTATGAGGACGAAATACCCCTCAGCTCTCTCTTCAAAAACTCCCCCTCCGAAAAAGAAGAGGAAGAGAAGAACTACTAGAATATTCAGCTACGTAACCGCACGCTCCGTGAGAAGAATCTCGGACCTACAAATAATGGTTCGAGCAAAAAAGACAAAGGAAAAGAAAAAATCTCTGAAGAAATCGCCTTTGACGGTGGAGTTGTCAAAGAGCTCGCAGCAAGGAACCCGCCTAGGAAAAATAAGGTGGATTGCAATGTCCTAGCACATTTGAGAAAAATACCTTCACAACTGAGCATATTGGATGCTCTCCTCCTGTCCAAAGAGGCACGAGATTCTCTGATCAAGGCATTACAAGAGCCCGATCAGTTCTAAGCTTTCTTCGTGGAAGAGAAGATGAAAGATGAACTGGCAGAAGTCCACACGGCTAACATTACATTCAGCGATGAAGATCTCATCCTCGGTACGTGCGAGCAAAATCGCCCGTTATACGTCACTGGGTACAGTCACGACATCAAGATGAGGAAAATCCTTGTCGACAATGGATCCTCCGTCAACCTTCTCAACATGAGAGTGCTGAAGGAAATTTGCATGAACGTTCAGCACATGGTCCAAGACAAAATTATCATCTCCGGGTTTGACTCATATGTGTCGTGGACGCTCAGGTCCGTAATACTGACGTTATGCTTCGGGCTGCTTGTCACTAACATCAAATTTCATGTCACTGACGCCAAGACTTGCTATAACAGATTGCTTGGCAGGCCTTGGTTATATGAGTACAATGTCATCCCTTCTACACAACATCAGTGTATGAAATATTTCAAGGATAGCTCGGAGTGCACCGTCACAGGGGAGCTGAATCCATTCTCCATAAATGAGGTCCGAAAATATGAAGACGCAATGTACTTCCTACCAGACTCGAGGATACGGAAAGGTTTCGTAAGCCGAAGGATAAAAGAAGTCCATCGCACCTTTCTCGGTCATTAGGAGAGATACCAAGGAAGACGAAGAGATAGTCTACTCGGGGCAACCTCAGAAAGAAAACAATAAGCCCGGACCATCAACTCCTATTTTGGTCTTTGGCAGCAACTCAGAGGACGAGACCAACGCGGTGTTCTCTGTCCGCCCGTCAATGCAAACCTTCGCCGGAGCAGATCAGAATCTACAAATCACAATGGCTCCGCCTCGGCATTATAAGGAACTTGATGCGCTCGATACATACAGCGTACAAGAACTGCAAACTTTCTATGTCCCTCCCAGACGAAGAGGTGAAAAGGCGGTCCTCTTCTACCAATCTACGTAGACCAAGGTAGAAAAAGAAGTCTGGTATGGTGCCGATTTTGCACTCGACAAGTTTCAACCAATCCGTCTGCCAAGATATTATGCGGAGGGATTGAAAAGGCTGTTGAGATACCAAGGTGTACCCCTCGAACAAATTTTTTGACAAGTCTAATTCTACAAAAAGATTTGGGATATTCCCGGGACTCAGCGAAAGATGCCCAACGGGAAGATGGAGACAACCGGGCTTGGATACATTCGGTCAAAGAAACGGTAGCGGTTCCACAGTTGCCGCGTCATAAACAGCTCCAGTGAAGGGGAAAACATACTTCCAAATAGCTGTAATGTTGAAACAGTGCGAAATCCTGCTCTAAGAACGTTAAGTCCGCCACTCGAAGAACAAATCGACAAGCTAATAGAAGAAGCTTGTCAAAAGAGTCGGGACGATCACAGCCGTGAAACGACCATTTATGAAAAGGCCAGGACACATCGTCTTAATCAGCAATCTGCGGAGAAGGAAAACTATAATACTTTTCATCCCCATCCCATTGATGTTCTCATGAGAGGGGAAAATCCCGAAATAGAGGCAGAAATAAGGCAAAGAACTCAAACAACATTCGTGGGTCCAAGACGCCATGCAATCGAGAAAAACTTGGTTGGAGCTCATCGTTTATAAAGAAGATGGGTCGGGAATACTCTTTCCCCCAAAACAAGATGAGGAAAATATTCAACCTTGTCGTGAAACACCAAATGATTGCGCTTCTGGAATCTCGGCAACCTGAACAAATAAACGAGGTCTATCATCCGGATTATGGCTCCTACCGCCGAGCAATAGGTCATCTCCTTGAAAACTGCTTTACCTTCAAAGACTGGGTAGAAGACCAGTATCGACAAAGCAGGTTTACGTTATCTGACTGTTGGAGGGTAACCTCGCCACAAAAGCACGAGCCAAAAAGGACCTATACCGTCAGGATAGGACCGGCTCAACATAAAAAAGGGAAGCGAAATCCTACTTGCCATATGATAACACTCTCAAAAGAGAGAGGGCATGGGAATGTGGATGACCTCTTCAGGTGCCTTGCAAATGAAGATGAGGACGAGATGATCTCATAGTTTCCACCAGCACCAAAAGAGCTTGAAGATGGGATACACACTACGGCGAACAACCTAAAGAAAATTGACTTAGGAATGGAAAATGAACCAAGGCCAACGTTCGTCAGCAAGCTGTTATCTAAAAAACAGGTGGCCACGTTAAAAGACGTGCTCATGCAATATAAATATTTCTTCGCATGGAACTATTCCGAGATGTCGGATCTAGATCCAAAAGTAGCGGTACATAAACTAGCCGTAAGGCCGAACATCAAGCCAGTCAAACAGGCACCAAGAAGGATGCGGCTCGAACTTGAGATGAGTATCAACGCTGAAGTTAAGAAACTAATCGAATCTGGCTTCATCCAAGAGGTTCAGTATCCCGACTGGATCGCTAATATCATTCCGGTGATGAAAAAAATGGGACGGTGCGTATCTGCGTGGACTTTCGGGGCCACAACAAAGCTTGACCGAAGGACGATTTCCCAGTACCTGTTGCCGAGCCTCATGATCGATAACACGTCTACCCATGAGGTCTTCTCGTTCATGGATGGATCTTCGGGATACAATCAAATAAAAATGCATCCTGAAAACTAAAAGCATACCGCCTTCCGAACCCCACTGGGCATATTCTGCTATAAGGCGATGCCCTTCGGTCTGAAGAACGCCGGCGCTACCTACCACAGGGCCATGACAAAGATCTTCGATGACCTAATCCATGAGATTGTAGAATGCTATATCGACGACCTTGTGGTTAAAAGAAAATCTTATGAGGAACATTGGGAACATCTAAAAATAGTGTTCCGACGTCTTCAGAAGTATAATCTGAAGATGAATCCTCTAAAATGCGCATTTGGAGTCTCCCCAGGAAAATTCCTAGGATTCATCAAGGCGATTATGGAAATGCCCATGCCAAGAACTCTCAAACAGTTGCGATTTCTTCAAGAAAAGCTCGCATATATCCGGTGGTTCATAGCTAACCTTTCCGGAAAATACCGTCCTTACAGTCATCTAATGAACAAAGGGACCCCATTCATCTGGGATCAAAAGTGCCAAAATGCACTAGACGAAATCAAGCAATACCTGCAAAATCCACCGGTATTGACCGCTCCGATTAAGGGAAAACCCTTTATCCTGTATACAACAGCCCTTGAGGGTTCTCCAGGCACGCGATGGGCATAAGAGAACGATCAGGGAAAGGAAAGAGCTCAGTACTATTTGAGTCGAGTTCTCCTTGGGGAAGAAATCAACTACTCCCCCTATCGAAAAGCATTGCCTAACACCGATCTTCGCAATAACGAAGCTCAGATATTTCGCCCTGGCACATGAGGTCCATCCCATATCAAAGGTGGATCCTCTCAAATATCTGATGTCAAGGACCATATTAACAGGAAGGCTTGCCAAATAGGCCCTCTTCCTGACGGAGTTCTTGATAACGTGTCGCCCCCTTAAAGCGGTGAAAGGCCCGGCCATTGCCGACTTTCTCGCGGAGCATCTGATACCAGCCGACTCCCCTTTAAATTGTGAGTTATCGGATGAACATGCGTTCGACACAATCGAAGAAGAGAAGGAAGAAAATGATTCCCAATGGGAACTCAACTTCGATGGAGCATCTTCAAAATAGCGGCGAAAGCAAAACACCCCCAAAATCGAAGCCAGGGTGGGCCTTATCTTCGTGACTCCGCAAGGAGGGATATTGCGTTACACCCTCTCCTTAACGGAGCCAAGGACTAATAACGAAGCTGAATATGAAGTTTGATAGCAGGTCTCGAGATCGCTGTCGACATGGGAATCAAAAACCTCATCATATATGGAGACTCCCAGCTGATCGTTAGCCAAGTAAATGGCGACTATCAGACGTGCAAGCCAGAGCAGATAAAGTATGGCGAATGAGTGCAGCAACTGCTGACACAAACCCCCTCCTACATCCTAGAGAGTATACCGCGTGCAGAAAACAAAAAAGTGGATTCATTGGCCAAATTGGTTAAGGAACTGGACGATGAAGACCTCGATGACGTAAGGATCATTGTGCAAAGCCGTCGGGTTCTCACGCTAACAGATATATCTTCGGAAGACTTGATAAAACCATCCGAAGGAAAAGAAATGACCGAACAAGTAGCCCTTCAAATAGAGGACAAAGAAAAGGTCAAGGATTGGAGGGAAGTCTTCATAAGCTACTTCAAATCCCAACGAGCGCCCAAAAATGCGTCATCCAGATATCTGCTCATGAAACGAGCATTGTCCTTTGCCTTCATCAATGATACTCTATATAAGAGGTCATTCGACTGTCTATGGCTAAGATGCCTGGGACCAGAAGAAGCAAAGATTGTCATCCAGGAAACTCACGACGGACTCTGCAGTTCTCATCAAGCTGGAACAAAGATGAAGCTAAAGATAAAAAGAATGGGTTATTATTGGCCCATAATGATTCAGGACTGCCTCGAATATGCAAAGCAGTGTCACTCGTTCAAAATTCACACGGACTTCATCCACCAACATCCAAATCCGCTACACCCAACGGTGGCTAGCTGGCCGTTTGAAATGTGGAGAACCGATATAATTGGCCCCATTGAACCGGTATCGTCCAAAGGACATCAGTTCATACTGGAAACGACTGGCTACTTCTCTAAGTAGGCAGAAACAGTACCACTAAGGGAGGTGAAGACGGAGAATATCCTCCATTTCTTCAGAACCCATGTCATCTATCGGTTCGGCACTCCGCGACGAATCATCTCGGATAATGGGCCAGCATATAGAAGCCATAAAATAAGCTGCTTCGCACAGCAACATAAAATAGATTGGAGATACTCTTCAGTCTATAATTCTCGGGCTAACGGTCTAGCTGAATTTTTCAACAAGACCTTGATAAAGATTATCAAGAAGACGGTGTCCAGAAACAAAAAAGACAGGCACGAAAGGCTGAGCGAAGCTCTCTGGGCGTACCGAACAACATTCAAAACGGCCACGAATACAACACCATACACATTGGTATTCGGCACGGAAGCAGTGCTTCCCCTAGAAATAGAACTCCCTTCTCTACGAGTAGCAGTTCGATACGAGTTGACAGATGGAGAAAATGCTCATCTTCGGCTTGAGGATCTCGATGCCCTTGACAAAACACACCTTATAGCACAGCAAAATATGGAGGCTTATAAGGCAAGGATGACACGGTCATATAAAAATCTGACCAGGTCGAGGATATTCCGCCAAGGCGAACTCGTGCTAGTCGTCAAAAGATCAATGATCCCCAATAGTGCAAAACAGAGGAAGTTTGTGCCGAAATATGAAGGCCCGTACATCATAGACAAATTCTATCAAGGTGGAGTCTACCTGCTTATAGATATGCATGGCGAAAGACCCTTCCGGCCAATAAATGACCGATTTCTCAAAAAATATTACGCTTGACAAGTCACGACTTAGGTCAATGATAGATGACGACGCTTGTGTCCGCTCGCTATGTTCCTGATTCAGAACTCCGAGAGTAGCATCCAAAAAAGCTCCGTCATTTCAAAAACGCCGACAACGGACCGAGAAGTCCTTAAACTAACTATCTGCCTCAAACATGGCGATAACGGACCGAGATGTCCTTAAACTAAAAATTCGCCTCAAACATTACGACAACCGACCGAGATGTCCCTAAACTAACAACGGACCGAGATGTCCTTAAACTAAAGTTTTGCCTCAAACATGGCGACAACGGACCGAGATGTCCCCAAACTAATAATGGACCGGAACGTCCCTGAACTAGTGCGTCACCTCAAACAGGACGCGTCACCCCAAATACAGCGATGTCCAACTTTGAGATCTATATCGCAATCAAAGTCTCAACGGTGAGGGTTGCAACTCAAGTCCCACCGGCAGAAAAATGAGCACCCACGGCGAAACTACTCTCGAGTATGCCATCGTTAAA
Source organism: Agapanthus africanus (assembly GCA_030015575.1). NCBI lineage: Eukaryota > Viridiplantae > Streptophyta > Magnoliopsida > Asparagales > Amaryllidaceae > Agapanthus > Agapanthus africanus. The sequence goes on from CM057337.1 coordinate 167,749,836, forward strand.
AAAATATAAAAAAAAAGGTATGTCCACAAGCAAAATGGGAACGGATGAAAACCCGAAAGGGCGGTGTGAGTAAAAACAGCAGGACTGCCGGCGAGCTTCGCAAAAACCCGAAAGGGCGAAATCTCGTAAAAAAAACCCGCGTGAGATCCTTATGACTCACAAAGGAGCAACACACTTAGGAGTCCCCATGATTCCTAAGGAGAAATTACACTTAAGAGATCCTCACGACTCGCAAGGAGAATTTCCCCTATGAGACCCTCACGACTCATAGGATTCAAAAGTCTTAAGTTACAGGGATCTGAACCTGTTCTTAAGCCGTCATATTCCCCTAATATTGCCCTACAGGCGGTCTTATATTGACCCTTGTATACAATCCACAGGCATAAATAAATATAACTCCCACATATTCTACCAATGGTAAGAAATGTCCCAATATGGTGAACGGCACTTATAACTCCTCTCGACTTACAAGGAGAAAACATTCTTGTAAGATCCTTACAACATACAAGAGAAAACGCACTTAGGAATCCTTACGATTCCTAAGGAGAAAATACGCCTACGAGATCCTCACGACTCATAGGGAGAAATACTTTTATGAGACTCTTACGGCTCATAAAGTCAAAAGGTCTTAGTTGACAGGATCCTAACCCTGCTTAGTAAGCCATCTTTACTCAAATCGACAAAGCCAAATGATGATTCGCTCCTGAAAACATTCCAGTTGTAGCGATACCGATGCCTAAACAGGTGTCAAACTCCATGTCCTCTAACGGAAAATGATGATTCGCACCTAGAAATATTCCAGTTGCAATGATACTGATGCCAGGATTAGTATCGGATCTCAAGTTCCCAACTCGTAATAAAACTCAGTGAGTCGCAGAAAAATGCATCTGAAAAAGCCGAAATGTTTGGGCAACTTGCAATAAAAAATAGTGAGTAAAAATAAAAAAATAGCCGAAATGATTGGGCACCGCGGATGAAAAGACGAAATGATTGGGCAATCGCAACTTACGCGATATAAAAAGCTGAAAAGATAGAGCATCACAGAAATAAAATAGTAAAAAAAATAAAATTTCCTCTGCCTTTCAGATAGGTCCACACCGACCCCTGTATATAATCCCATGGGCACAAATGAAAGAAAAGGAACCATGTTTTCCCACCAGGCTCCGTCAAAGGGAGAGCCGGATCTTGACGTCAACATCTACAACCTAGAGATCAGCTCGACGTTCTTCTCATTCCAACAGGGTGCAGACGTAATGTTAACAAAGCACTAAGGAACCAAATCAGAACGGAGTAATGGCAAAATCCTACTCCAACCCGGCGTTCCTTCTCATTTCAGCAGGATGCAGACACAACGTTAACAAAAGGTCCAAGGGCCAAAAGCAAAAATAGAGCCATGGCTAAATCCTAGCTCCAAGTCTAGACGGTACATATACATCCTTGAGACTATCCCGGTGTTCCCTCTGATTTCAGCAGGATGCGGACGCGACTATCAAATGAAATTGGAGCAATGGCATATTCCTAGCTCCGGACTTCAATTGCAAAACATATAGCATAGAGGTCCTACAGATGTCTACCCTACTTTAGCAAAGAATCGGCATGTTATTGTCAAAAAAAGAAAGAAAACCAAAGTGATGGCATATTCCTAGCTTCGGGACTTGACGGCAACTCATATAAAGCCTAAAAGACCATTGGAGATCATCTCACCCTAGAAGGGTGCAGTTATGGCTCATCAGGGCTCCAAATTGTACTTAACCTCAGGTAAAAAGCGGCATGGCAAACTCCTAACACTTTCTCTTTCGACGGTAATATGACCTAAGGAGATTACTTGAAGACGTCTAGTCCAACCCCCGAAGGAATCTGAGACACGACAGTCGCGGGGCTACTCGAACAGCAGCTTAAAGACTGTATATCGAGGAATACATCAGCCAACGCGACGGTACCATAGACTAAAACCCTAGTACTACAAACCTAACAGACCCATGTCGTAAATAATGGGGGTTATCTACATACAACGTTAGGACAAGTTTTCCTGTAAACCCAAGGGAGGTAAACTAAAAACACTCTGAAATGAGTACGTAAACTAGAAACTCCGAAATGAGTGAATAAATTACAAACACCGAAACGAGTACATAAACTAGAGACTCCGAAATGAGTGAATAAACTACAAACTCCGAAACGAGTACATAAACTAGAAACTCCGAAATGAGTGAATAAACTACAAACTCCGAAACGAGTACATAAACTAGAAACTCCGAAATGAGTAAATAAACTACAAATTCCGAAATGAGTACATAAACTACTTCGCGCCGAATCAAGACAATCAAGAAAAGGAAAGTGCAGATATGAAAGAAAAAATGGCTTATCATTCATACTTCAGAAAAGATTACATAGTGATGATAAGAACGACTAAAACAGAAAAACAAAAAAAAAACGCTACTACATCATCTGAGGACTACAACGGTAAGACGCTAAACTCCGGACACGGATTCTCAAACTTAAAAGAAAATTTGAGCAGTGTGCATTCAGCCCCATCAACCATCTTCTTGTGGATCTTCTCTCGGATGCAACCATTAGGGTCACCACTGATATTCTCCACCCTCTGATATGCTGATACTATCGCTTTCTGTTGAAAGACGTGATGCAAGATGATGACGAGATTATCTCTCCGTTTCTTTGAGATCAACCCCATCAAGTACACTGAAAGTACCTTATCCTCAGTGTTATCGAGCACTTGGAGTGGCATATCTTCAAGGCGTCCGGGTATAGCTTCCAAGACCGACCCAACGACGATCTTTAAAAGAGCATAATGGTGGGGGAGCAATCGACCGTAATAATCATCAAAGCGACACATCATCTCAGCGTATTGGGCGTCAGTAAACTCCTGACCTTGACAGCGGCCTTGGATGCGAATCTCCTCATAAGAAACAATCTCTTCAAGATCGTATAGACGACCAGCCATGATACCTAAAAAAAGGTGGAGAGTTAGCGATTAACATATTAAAGTCACTACAGTGGACCCCACAAAGTCAAGGTGATGCCTCATCAATAATGAGACATGCACCCATTGTAAGAATCCAAAAGGATTCTCATTAAATGAATAATCTCATTGAGCATTGGAGTTCAAAATTCCCAATGTTCTCGAAAAACGAGTCCTGCAACAGATCCAAATCTGTAAGAAGAGTGGTAGAACCCTAAAAAGAAAAGAGGAAAGAGGAATAAAATTCCCAAAAATTTTCTAAATTTCTTAGAGCAAAGCTCAGTAATACAAACTGGAATTAAATTTCTCCGATAATGGGACTAAATTCCAGAAATCCCTATGGGAAATATACTGGAATTAAATTCCAGAGAACCCTCAAAGATCATAGTTAATAATAGGGTAAAACCTTATGATCTCTAATACCCACGATCTACCAAGATAAAGTTTTTTTAAGATCTCTAAGAGATCATTTCAAGAAAAAGAGCCAAGCTCTATTAATGGGTTAAAAATCCAAAACAAAAAAGAGTTTCCTTTAAGAGTTAAAAAGCTGGTCATAATCCTTACCAATATTCTTAAACAAAGTTCAACTTTAAGAGTTTCTTTGGGCAGAGATCTAAGCTCTGATAAGAGAATTAAATTCTCAAGAAAGAAGAAGGAAGATGACGAAATGACAATCATCTCAAGGGCCAAAGGCCCTATTTATAAGATGTGAAGGGACGGTTCAACTCCCTAGAAAATCAAACGGTGGAAAAAGTGACACCATTGCACCCATGTGTGAGCCACATGAGAACAACAGTGGAGGGCATTTGTTCCCCCAAAATTTAAACAATATAAAAAGAACTAAGCTCTGTTAAATTTGAGGCAATGCCTCACATGTTTCTCATTAGGGCGCTAGCACCAATTTTGTGGTGGTATCGCACGTGCTCTTCACGCCGGCACCAATGTGCAAAGCATAGAAACGCTTTATGAGTAAGAATTAAATCTTATATGGCGCTACACGTGCTCATCACGCGGGCGTCAATGTGTAAAGGACAGGAGTACCCATCATAAGAATTAAATTCTTAAGTGGCGCCCACGTATACAACACATGAGCGCCAGCGCCCAAGTCAAGATCAACAGAATTAAATTCTAGATAAGAATTTGGGATATTCTCTGTTAAACAAAGCCGTTGAATCAAAAATCCAATGGAGATGATAAATCAAAAAAAATATAGAATTAAATTATATTAGGAGAAAATAGCTCCCAAATCTTTCTAAATAAGAAAGATACTCTCGGTTGGATCAATGATCCGATAATAGAATAAAATTCTATTTTGGGAATATATTCCCTCAATTTTTCTATAAAAAAAAAGATTGCTCTCTGTAAAACAGGGAACCCTTGGATTAAAAATCCAATGGTGATTAAAAAAATCTCCATTTTACAAAATAAATTCTGTATATGGGAAAATATTTCCCCAATCTTGTTAAAAACAAGAAACAAATTCTGTAAAATAGAAGTCCTTGGATTAAAGATCCAACGGTGGGTAAAATTCCCCAACTCAATTTTGAGACCAATTAAATCAATTGGAATCTCTCAATGAGAGATTTTCTCAAAATTAATTAACAAACTTGCCTCCACTATATAAAAGACCCGAGGCTTCAAGTCTCATAGAGAGAAAACCTACTATAAGCCTTTGCAAAAAAAATACAGTGAACTCTCAAAACAGCAGAGAATTCATTTCTCAATGAGGAAGATTTCCCTTTCAAAAAAACCCTAGGTAAAGAAATCACAGAGATCAAAATATCTCTTTTACTTAATTTTAGGGTTTAACCCTTCTCAAAGAACTTAGTTCTTTCTCTGGATCAGAGATCCACAAGGCAAATCTCCCACAAGTTGAGAATTTAATTCTCATCGGAAAGATCTTGTTCTTAGGAATCAAAGATTCAGAAAAGAACCAGGTCCAAAAGAAAAACAAAAGGAAAAAGAACATATAAAAGAATTTAGTTCTTAAAGAAAAACATGATCCCAAATCTTCAAAAATGAAGATCTTGGTGATCATCAATGGTCAAAATGCCATTAACAGAGATTTAATCTCTAAAAAAGGAAAAAAGACGAGCGCCTCACATGCTTCCCATATAGGCGCCCTTTTAACAGCGTCTAGCGCCCCACGTGAAAAACACGCGAGCGCCCAAAACAGAAGGCCAGCGCCTCATGTGAAACACATATGGGCGCTGAATAAAAGTGTTTAGCACTCCATATACAGCCGAAGACGGCTAAGGGCTTCGCACCGATTAGGCAGCGCCACACATGCTCTTCACGTAGGCATCACACAAAAAGTGCTTAGCACTTTATCAACAGGCAAAACGACTGAGTGCTTAGCACTGATCGGGCAGCACCCAGCGCCGCATATACTCTTCACGTAGGCGCCATATAAAAAGTGCTTAGCACTTCATATGTAGCCAAACGGCTGAGTGCTTAGCAATAGTTGGGCAACGCCTAGCGCCGCACATGCACCTCATGTGGATGCCATAAGAAGTGCTTAGCACTTCATATTTAGTCAAAACGACTAAACTGTTCGACACTTATTGGGCAGCGCCCATGACTGAATGATTCACAGGAAATACATGTGAGCATCGAAGCTCAAATAAGTGCTTAGCTCTTTTACAGAATAAAGCTAAACAAACAGAGCCCAAATAAGTGCTTAGTACTTTTGAATAAAGAAAAAGAAAAGTCTAAGTAGACTAAGCCCAAATTGGCTAAGTCTCTGAGGTTTTCTTGCATCTGAGCCTAAATGCTCTTTTGCTGGATCTTAAGTAAAAATGATTCTAAAATGTTGTAAAATTGATCTTAGTCTCAAATAAAACTAACATATCCTTAGCAAAAAAACAAACTGAGCCCAAATGCTCACTTATAGATTAAAGATGATCATAATTTCAAACTATATTAACGGTCCTTAAATAAAACAAAAATATTTCTGAACTATAGAAATATACAACCTAAGTTCAAAACCCTATCAAGCAAATTCTTGACCCAAACCCAAATCTAAAATATACGGATTTGGACTAATCTGTGCCTATGGGCGACGGCATAAAATGGTCTCCGTATACAATCCACGGGCAACCCAAAATGAAACAAAAATTACACGACACAAAGTGAACTGCTGGAGCAGGAGAAAGTGGTTATTGCAATGCGATAACGTAATTAACTGCAGGGCTTGCGCCTCCAGGGAAGAGCGTCCCCAAAATCAAAAAAACCCTTATAAATTAAAGGGGAATCTAATAAATTCTGCTACAACGGTCGCATTTTTCTAAACCTCCGATATATGGTGCTATAAATCAACTTAGTATTTTCGGAGAGGTGGATGGAGAAGTCCAAATAGCATTTGCCCTCAAATTCAGGCAAGGTGATCTATCCTAGTTCACCTCTGTTTTCGGCGGTGAACAATGCTTCATTTATTTTCTTTTCTTATCTTTTGAAAAATACAAAACCATAACTTAAAGAAAACACAAATGAAAGTAGTAAACCTCTTTAAGCATGTTATGGCACTTAACAAGGTTATCAAAATAAAACTAGGTTTAGTGCACAAAATAGGAAAACACAAATTAACTTAACAATAAACTTGTATAGATATAATTATATACTAATTTATGAAAAAACCAATTAAATAAATGCTCTCATAAATAATAATTAATTTTTAAATTCCTATTATTTTCCAAAAATATAGGTATATGATTATACCAATCTACGAAAACTCAAATCCATACTCGTATAATTTTCGTAAAATTCATTATTTTATTATTTAAATTTTAAAATAATATTTTCCATTTTCTGAAATGTTACACTTGAGCTCGTGAATATTTCTACGGATGCGTTGACATTCACACTTGGAACTTAACGTTAACATAGAAACCATATAAAGACCTATAGTACATATACCCATATTCATTTCCACATACTTTAACTCATCATTTACATTACTTCATTTTATGTTGTACCTATCGCTTTCACTTTTTACTTTACCTTTAGGACTTACCGAGCGCTAGTTCTCTGACTGGCATTCAACCACCGAAATGTTCGTCAGATTCTGTGGAGACTGTGGAGGTGAACGCTACAGAGGAGGAGAATGACTAGATCACGGCTCGGGTTTAGGCTAGTTATCCTTTTCTTTCAGTTTATGCATGCCACCTGTTTAGGCATTTCTATTATTGTATTTACTATTCAGTTGAACTCTTGTATCTGTAAATATTTCAAGTTTGAATATAAATAAAGATGTTTTGTTGAAAATTTTACAGTATCCATTTATTCTTGCTTTGTGTATTTTTGTTTCAATACGCTTAGTACATTTATTTAGTGAATGACCTTCTCTGGATAAATATGTTGCGGGCTTGCCACGTCATCGTCTCCATCTATTGAGAAGCGGGGCATGACATGGTTTTATTTGTGGCCAATGCAGGTCAATTCTGTAAGAAGTCTTAAACAAAAATACCACAATAATTAATGAATTCAAAAAATATTTACATTCCTTGCATTTCAAATTCCTTGAATATATCATAACCTGTCTTTTATATTAAAATGATGGACTCTCCAAATAATACCAGCACCAATGTCAACGACAATACTCCACCGCCAACACTACCATCACCTATTGTTGCAGCGCCTATCAATGAGCAAACGGTACTTTTTAAGGCTATCAGGAGCCTATTGGAGGGACAGAGAGAGCAGACAACCCTCATACACCAAGGAGTTGCTCACCCTGAGGCGGACGCACCCGGGGTTAAGCAGTTTCGGGCACCACACCTAAAGAACTTCTCGGGTAAAGGGAGCCTGTTTGAAGCGGAGGAATGGGCTCAAACGATTGAGGATGATCTGGCAGCAGCTGAAATGCCAGATATAGCTAGGGTAAGGGTTGCTAAGTTGCAACTAACGGATAATGCCAGTGTATGGTGGAAGGCAAAGGAGTGCCGTCTCAAACAACTAATAGAGTGGAAAACATTCTGAGAACTCTTCGATGCAAAGTACTTTCCGGAGACTGCCCGCTTTGATATGGAACAGCAATCCATCCATCTACAGCAAGGCTCGATGTGGCTCAAGTCTGTGGATAAATATGATGCTGAAATTACCATACTCGGTAGGTAAGTTATAGTCTCAAATTAAATTTTCCTATCTCACTTAAGCACTATTAACACAAGGACATAACAGGTTCGCTGCGCACCACATTCCTACTGCTGAGATCCGAGCACGATAATTCCAGCAGGGGTTGGACCCTGAAATCCAAGATGCACTTGCTACAAGGGATTTCCCAACCCACAATCTTGCTTTGAAGGTTGCCCGACGCTATGAGGCAGCTGTGAAGAAGGGCATGCCGCAGTTGACCGGTGTGAAACGCCCTTTGCTCCAAATCACAGGAGGGGCCTCTTCCAAGCCAGCATTCAACGGACCATCCCGGAGGCCAGGAGGATCGTTTGCCACCAACAAGCCGGACTTTTGCAGCTACTGCAAAAGAATAGGGCATCTAATGAAGAACTGCCATAGGGCGAACAACTTGTGCTTGATTTGTGGGTTTTCAACTCACACTATCGGAGCATGCCTCCGGAACCAATGGATTAATAACCCTCCAGCTAGACAGGCAATCCAAGCTCCTCCTACCCAGTTAGCTCTACCAGCTCCATCTTCCCGCACCCAAACCGCTCAACCCTAACACCAAGTGTTTAACCAAGCATAAAGGAATGGACCGCGGCGCCAAACTTTCACTATGTCGGTCGAAGAGGCCGAAGCTACGGGTTAGGTTATCACTGGTAAATCTCTTTCTTATTTCCTTTCAAGTTATTTCAAATCCTATCCATTTATATTTGTTATACCTAAACATATCCCACGCGACTTAGTTACAATCTTAGTAGATACCCTACCTGCACTCGCGCTCATCGACAATGGGGCATCGCATTGCTTCATGTCGCAACGGTTCGTAAGAACTTATGCAATCCCAGTTAAGCTGCTCGTATCCAGCTGGAATGTCAGTTCAAGGAACGGCATTCTAAAAGCAACCTTAGGATACGATCTATGTCCAGTAGTCGTCTGCATTCGAGAATTCTATGCGGACTTCAAGGTACTGGACATACCGAATTTCGACGTAGTCTTGAAAATGGACTGGCTGGGAACTTTCTTTGTTACCATCTACTATCGCCAAAGGAGGATAGTGATTGAAATACCAGATCATCCAGTATTCTATTTCAAAAGCAGATATTAGACTTTGGAGACTAGCAACTACCAAGAAAAACCAAAGAATGCAGAGATTGCAGCGTTACAAGTGGAAGGATCGAAACCAGAGGTCGTTAAAGAGTTAGAGGATGTATTCCCTGGAGAAATAACAGCTTTTCTTCCCGATTGAGCTATAGAGTTTGGCATTAATTTACAACCTGGTGCACAACCTGTAATAAAAGCTCCATACCGACTAAGTCCGGAGGGACTGAAGGAGATCCGTATTCAGTTGGACGAACTCCTGAAGAATAGCCGGATCAGACCCAGTACCTCAAGTTGAGGATCTCCAGTGCTGCTAATAAAGAAGAAGGAAGGTACCTACCGAATATGCGTCGATTATCGAGCACTGTCGAAGTGACAACTAAGAACAAGTATCCGCTACCCTGCATCGATGACCTTTTCGATCAGTTAAGTAGATCTTATATTTTCTCAAAGTTAAATCTTCGTTCAAGATATCATCAAGTGAAGGTCAAGGAATCTGACATGCAGATGACGACATTCAGGATTCGTTATAGCCATTATAAATATCTCGTAATGCCATTTGGAGTGACCAATGCACCAGCCATTTTTATGAATCTGATAAATCAAGTTTTCCGAGAGTACTTAGACAGGTTTGTTGTTATCTTCATCGATGGCATCCTGGTGTATTCAAAAAATCGAAAAAAGCATGACGAGCACTTACGCATTGTCCTGGAGACATTACAACAGCATCAACTCTACGACAAGCACAGAAAGTGTGAATTTTGGTTAGACCAGGGCAGATTTCTCAGATACATCGTTTCAGGTGAAGGAATCTCTGTAGATCCAGCTAAGGTATCAGCTGTCAGCGAGTGGCCAACACCAAAGACAGTGAAATATATGAGAAGCTTCTTGGGCTTAGCAGGATATTATTGACACTTCATCGAAAGATTCTCAAAGATCGCAGCACCCCTGACTAAGTTTACATGTAAAGACGAAACATTTGTGTAGTCAGAAACATATGAGAAGGCTTTTGTAGAACTCAAGACAACGCTAACCTCTGCACCTATTCTCGTAATACCAGATCGATCTGGCGGATTCGACGTACATTGTGATGCGTCCAATAAGGGATTATGATGTGTTTTATATCCGCATGGAAAATTTATTGGTTTTTCATCAAGACAATTAAAAGTTCATGAGCACAACTATCCAATACATGATCTGGAATTGACAGGCGTTGTTTTCGCACTCAAGATTTGATGTCACTATATTTTGGGAGAGAGTGGATATATACACCAACCATAAGAGTCTAAAGAAAGAACTGAACATACGGCAGAGAAGATGGCTATAGCTCATGGCAGACTTCGACATCAACCTACAATATCATCCTAGAAAGGTAAACGTAGTTACCGATGCACTTAGTTGCCAGCCTATAGCAATGAACCTCACCGCCTAATGGAGGCTACAATAAGAACCGCATGGACTTATGATTGAAGTAGTCGTGCCAGGTTACGCCTCATCCTTGATGAACTTACAAGTCTAGTACACTCTTGTTAATTAGATCGAGGCGGCTTAAGTAAATGATGCCAAGCTACAAAAGATCCGAGAACAGGTAGAATGTGGTCTTCGAACCGACTTCATCATCCACAAAGATGGATCCTTACGGTATGGGTTCTATTTATGCATGCCAGTCGGCCCTGTTCGAGAAGAATTGATGAAAGAAGCTTACAGCTCTCCTTACTCTGTACACCCTGGCGGCACGAAGATATACAACGATCTACGGCAACACTATAGGTGGTATGGAATGAAGAGATAAGTAGTAAGGAGCGTAGAAAAGTGCTAAATCTGTCAACAAGTGAAGGCTGAGTATCACAGAACTGCCGGCCTATTTCAGCCGTTACCAATTCAGCCGTTACCAATTCCACAATGGAAATGACAGCACATTACCATAGACTTCATGACTACTCTCCTACGCAGCACGATGGGTAACGACGTAGTTCGGGTTATTATGGATCGACTCACCAAGTCGGTTCATTTCATCCCATTCTGAGTTGGCCAATCAACCGAGACGTTGGCAAGAAAGTACATGGAGGTGAGTAAAAATCTAAATTAAGATTTAAACCTTCAAGATGATTCTACTTGTCTTGAAACCCATAAAATCATGCAGGAGATCATGAGATTAAATGGGGCACCTGTCAGTATTGTCTCCGACAGTGATACTAGATTCCGATCTCATTTTTGGCAAAATCTTTAAGCTAGCCTGGGAATAAGTCTGAATTTTAGCACAGCGTATCATCCTCAAATAGACGGACAGTCTGAACGAACAATTCAGATCATAAAAGATATGCTGAGAGCCTGTATGCTAGACTTCGGAGGTTTGTTGGAAGATCACCTACACCTTATGGAGTTTTCCTATAACAACAGCTACCAGGAAAGTATTGGGATGGCACCTTTCGCAGCACTCTATGGATATAAGTGTCATTCCCTAATGAGTTGGGACGGTGTTGGAGACCAAGAAATCCTTGGACCATAGATGATCATGGCAACTGAAGATGTGGTTCGCACGATCAAGGAAAAGATGCGCATAGCCCAGGACCGACAGAAGTATTGGGCAGATGCAAAGCGTCGACGCCTGGAGTTCCAACCTGGAGAGTATGTGTTTCTAAAGATCTCTCCGAACAGAAGAGTGATATGTTTTGGCAAATGGGGTAAACTCGGTCCAAGGTACATCGGGCCGTTCGGCATACTTGAAAGAGTTAGATAAGTTGTGTACCTCTTGGCATTACCGTCCTCATTGGAAGGAGTGCACAATGTGTTCCATATATCCCAGCTACGACAATATGTGAGTGACCCTAGCCATATACTTGATCACTCGGAGCTCACTGTGCGAACCGACTTCTCTTGCGAGCAACAACCAATCAAGATCTGGGATCGAAAAGTGAAGACATTATAGAACAAGGAGGTGAACTTAGTCCGAGTGATGTGGAGAAAGGATTCACCAGGAGAATCGACCTGGGAAAGAGAAGACGATATGCGTATACGATACCCTCATCTATTTAAAGTTTAGTCCTTTGTATGAATTTCGAGGACGAAATTTTTGTAAGGAGGTAGGATGTACCAACCCTGAAATCTCTATACAGATGTAACTTGTTCAATATATAGAAATAGTATTTCAGCCTGACTATGAGTTATAAGTTAATATTGTTAAATAAAAGCAAGAAGTAACCTGTAGCTCACTAGTTAATACTCTCCACTGCTATTCTTTAGCCTGCAAGTTCGAATCCCATCAGCCTCATTTATTTTTAATATTTTTTTTTTAATTTTTCGAAAGCCCAAGAGTTGCGCGTGTAATTCATGGAGAAAGGAAAAGTTGCATAGAAAATTAACTAGAGAAATGAGGAGTTAAGACAGAATAGAGCACATGGCTCAAACCCCGAGACCCATCTCGAGATCTGGACCGCTAAAAAATGAGAAAAACCGCAATTGGCAGTTGGATGTGCCCCGATCACCTCCGTGCTTCGCCTGTGCCCCCCTTCAGCTCCCCTTTACTCCTTTTTAAACTTAATTTCCTCTTATTTAAACCAGAGAACTGTGCAACCCTTCACCTATCCTATTAACACCATTAAACCTATTTTTAATTCATTTTTAATTCACACACTCTCTCATTTCAACCCTATAAATAACACCTCATTCCCTAACTCTCTTCTATTCTTAAATCATTATCAAAATTCTCTAAAAATTTCTTGAGCAAAAGGAATTAAAACTAGAGTTAGCTTGAGCCAAGATTGTTTTCGAAGACCGAAACCCTCCTCAACGCTACCACGATCCACGAAGGCTTCCCCTCTCTCTTTTGCTCTCCTGTCAGCACCCCAAAACAAGCAAGTCCTTTTCTCTCTTTCGTTCCGTCTTAAACCGCTTCCTAAAACTATACCGACGAAAATGGAGTTAGTCTAAATGAATTACTTTTAAAAAATTTATCACCCTTGCTAAGTTAATATTTCATCTTAATCCATCTAATATCATTCACACCATCTACCTTTTAATGTAATTAAAATTCCACATAAAATAAACATGTATCAAACTTTTTCATATAAATACCATGAACTTTAAAAATATCCTTTTATCAATAATAAGAAAATATACCTATAGAAATTCATGGGGTAACAACCTACTCCATCATATACACTATGGTCTCATAGCATGATATTTTAAATATATATTGAATTTTGAAGAATACAAATTACATTAAAATACAATAACTTTTAAAAAATGTTTTTTTCACTATTTTTAAATCTTTTGTAATTTCACCTCTACAACCCTTTTAGGGGAACCCATTTACAGATGGTGTGGGTTATCGTGTGTTTTCGGGATAGTAAAGCGGGATACATAACTTCTTATGGAGAATTCGGTCTCGAAAGGAAATAAAAATACGATTTTTTAAAACATATTAAAACTTTGGAAAATTATATAAAATAATAAATCCGTATTTTCAATGAAAACAAATTTTGAAAAATATATTTTTAAATGAAAGATTAAAATTTTAATAAAAATACCATCAAATTTCCAAAGTAGTAGTTTTCATAAAAATGCCATAAACTTTTAAAAGCCAGGTTTCATCACTAAAATACCACCTAAACTAAAATACATTTCTATAAAACTCTTAATATTCTAAATCACTCTCGAGGTTTATTTTTAAACAATATTAAAACGTTTTACATAAAAAAAAACCTCGAGAAATGCAAATACATAACAAAACAAACTTGAATAAATCTTTAAGGACTCTAGATTAATATAGATTTAAGCTGTATCATTTCTCTTGAGCCTCAGCGAGCTGGAGAAAGTGAGTGCTTGCCTATCCAGATTATATAACACTGCAAATTAATGGAGTTATCATTGGCAATTGTCCTGGAAAAAAACACAAATCCTGTCGTACATGTTCAGCGGTTGTTCGATTATTCCTGAACTTAAGATCTTCAAAGTTAAATCTAGTAATATAAAATGTCTATAATTTGAATACAAACCCGAATCTAAATTTGAATTTAAACTCGAACTCTAATCCAAACTCGAACCCAAACATGAATGTTAACTCGAACTCATTCTATTAGAACTAACTTGACTCGACCCAAGATTGCAATTAACATGACTCGCATTTTACTTGACTTGCTCGACTACATTATTCCCTGTTACAATCTATGGTTCGATCAAGACATGTTATAATCAACCAAGCAATCAACTAAGTATATCTAACAGTTATAATATATTATACTCGGGGTGTATAGGATAGTTTCAGGTGTGAATCCAACGGAACTTCGGGAGACCCGTATTAACCTACTCGAATTCTATTTTCTCGAATCTCAGTCGGGTCAACTCCTCCACGGCTTGGAGTCCTGATGCTCACACATGAAATGGGCCCGTATTTCCTTGCTCTTGGGGCTCCACTCTAGAGCTCGTGAATCTTCTACGGTTGCGTTGACATTCATACTTGGAACTTAACGTTAACATAGATACCATATAGATACCTATAGTACATATACCCATATTCATTTCCACATACTTTAACTCGTCATTTATATTACTTCATTTTATGTTATACCTATCACTTTCACTTTTTACCTTACCTTTGGGACTTACCGAGCGCTAGTTTGCTGACGGGCATTCCACCCACCTTTGTTTTCTAAGAATGTTAGTCAAATTCTGTGAGGACTAAGGAGGTGGACATTACAGAGGAGGAGTACGACCAGATCGCGGCTCAGGATTAGACTAGTTATCCTTTTCTTTCAGTTTATTTATGTCACATGTTTAGGCATTTCTGTTATTGTATTTACTTTTCAGTTAAACTCTTGTGTCTGTAAATATTTCAACTTTAATTGTAAATAAAGATGTTTTGTTGAAAATTTTACGATCTCCATTTATTTTTGTTTTGTGCATTATTGTTTCAATACGCTTAATATTTTGTTTAGGGAATGACATTCTCTGGATAAATATATCGCGGGCTTGCCACGTCATCGTTTCCGTCTATTGGGAAGTGGGGCATGACATACTTTCTATGTTGGGGATGAGACATGTCTATTTGTAGCATCGTTCGGATCGATGTCTTCTTGATTCTGATGGTCATGGCATTTTTCTGAACCCACTTCAGAGGTTCGAATGAATTGCTGACTTTTACAGCCAACTCAGCTGTCGTCATGGAGTAACCCCATTTTTCGAACCTCATAAAATTCCACTTGGCCGGAGTTCTGGCCCTCTTGTTGGCTCTATACCTGAGCCGCTTCTGTCTCAACCTTTCTGTTTTAAGCACTTGGCAGGCTTCAAGTCTTCGGGAAGCCGCCGTAGGCCGAGCGATGGAGGGCATTCGAGATACGCCTAATTGTGCACTTGTCGGCAGCGGCGCCTGAGCTTGTCTGTGATGTTTGATGATGCCCCTTATTCCGGCAGTCTTTCCCCCAACTGGAGCACAAGAAAGTCGTTCGGACACCATCTTATGTTTGGGTTGTGGTGTCTTGGTGATCACAACGTTCGGCCTTTTACCCTTTAAGACCAGTTTGGCCACCTGGCTTGCTGAGGTCTCTGCCAGATGAGCGCTTCCAGCAGGGCAGATGATGAAGGAACCAAATTGACGGGTTGTTCCTCCCATTGCTATCTGATACTTCCAGGAAGAACTGCGCGGGCATTAATCTTGATAACGTACAGGATCGGAGTTGCCTCATAAATTGAACAAGTCCTTAGAGACATTCTCATTGAATTTGAAGATTATGATTGGAAAGTTGTTATCCTGCACAAAGAAGCATGATTTTAGTATAGGCAATCGATATATATGTTGATTGAGTTCGCATGAACGTTTAACCCGAAATATAGGAGGAGAGAAAAAGTCCCACTGCGCATGCCAGAGGTCTGTAGAGTGTTTTTCGTTACCCTATTGAGATAGGAATACACGTCGCTTGTCAGGCATATTACAGATTCTCCCTTCCTGGGATAGGCCGGGATTTATTGATTGTGGGGATCCAAATCTCCGGTAGCCGCGGACTAAACTGTCATTAATTACTCTTCGCTTTTGGAGTAAGGAAACCTCCGATTAACGGGTAAAACTGGTCATGCGAACTTAGTGTGTAGTGTATGTGTTGTGTTTTGGAGGTGTCGAGGACCTCGTAAAGTATACGGGGATCCTGCTACCCGGATAGCGGGCTGGGTGTTAAGGGAGGTAGCAGCCTCTTGTAGGGTGCAGGGCAGCACCCCGTTAGAAATTTTTTCTAACGCGGGAAGTATTTTTATTGTGGAACGTTTGAAAAAAGGAGAGGTGAGGAGCCTCCTAGGCACACATGAGGTAGCACGTAGTCGCTAGTGCCAGCGGATCACGTGCGTGGCGCCAGTGGCCAAAAGGGCTTAGCCCCTGGACTAGGAGTTAAACTCCCGAGAGACTCTAATATTAAACTTATAAGAGAAGAAGTATCTTTATTTGGAGTTAAACTCCTAAAAAATCTGGGTTTGGGGTTCAACTCCTTTGAAGATTTAGATCTTGGACTTAGAGTTGAACTCCTCAAAGATTGATTTGGAGTTAAACTCCCGATGGATTTTTATCTTGGATGGTGAAAAGAGGCTCATTTTCTTCCTCTTCAAGCCTTGGACTTCCCTAAAATGGGTTCTTTTGAGAAGGGTTATTTCTTCCTCCTCCTCAAATGAGCTCAAAATGAGAGTAAGAAGAAGGAGAAGAAGAAAGAGAAAGCAACCATGAAGTATGAGCTCAAGTGAGGAATGAAAAACATCAAGTGCAAAAATGAAAGAGAGAATGGCTTCATAAGCTTACAACCATGATGCAATAGTCCACAATAAATGCACATCACCATCCAAGCCATCCCCCATCACCATGCTTCATCAAAACCCCAATTTCCACCTCATTTCCTTATTTGTTTCTCTAAAAAGAAAAACAAATATGTGGTTTCCTTCTTCTAGAATCATTCCCGTATTAATACGGAATACTTCACCTGGTATATGTATCGTTACATATACGCGTATCCGTATAAAAATACGGATAGCACCCAAGAGAGAAAATTAATAGTGAACAATAATACTAAAATATATGTATCAAAATACATATATAAATTATTAAATCAAATCCTGATTTAATAATCCGGTTTAATCCTCAGCTGGCTAGTATTATCTACCGCCCGATTAAAGTCCGTGTATCCCGTACACGTATTTAATCGGACCCCTGCACGTACCAACGTACAGCTCCTACATCTGTCACCTAAACCAGGAAAACCCTCTGTGTGGGACTCTAAAGATTTGACAATACGCCGGCAGTGGGTTTAACTACAAGCACGTCAGCGGCACTAGCTGTACGTAACGGCTACCCAGGTACTTTTCGAAAGGGGGGTCAACAATCAAATGCATCCTTACCCTACTGAGCCTGAATGTGGAAATCTCCGTACAGTCTGGTCTCTTCGTCAAAGAGTATCGCATATCGGGTCTAGGAGGTGGATAACGTCAGACCCCTACTAACCCGATAAGTCGTGTTTGAGTCAAGCTCATCACCAATAGAGATACTGCTGATCAACTATCAGTAACTCTCATCCACCGTAGCCACGAATTTCTGGTGATAGCCAAATGAACATAGCGCGGCATCGACTCCTAAAACCAGGAGAGACGAATCCCTGACAGTCGACCACTGCCTCTATGTGGCTCGAGACTGTACCTAACTAAAACCTGTTTGCACGACTCCTTTGAGCCATGGTAGGGTAGTAATCAAAATACAGTGGGAACTCACACGAGATAAATGACGACTTCAGGTCAAAGGACTAAGCTGTACTCATACCACCTGAGAACTTCCATCTGATGATAGATATAATACTATCTAGAAGTTCTCAGCGAGTCCGTCAAGTGTACTCACCTCGAGTGAGCACCTGTATAGTATCTTAGATGACACAACACCAATGGCTTGTGAGACCGACCACCGCCCCTCGTCGGGGTTTAGAAGTGTATACACTAGTCTGCTCCGGAATATCGATGTCTAGTCTCGATACTCCCACAACTAGGGACATTTAAGGATGTGCTTATGGACAACACAGCTTCCACATATATGATCTCCATCACGATACTGGACGTCAAGCAATAATTCTATGGGCTTCATCAACGATGAAGACAAACCAGATAGAATACTATTATCACGAATAAGACTTTTATACCTGTATAGGTCCTCCCTCAATTATCATAATCGCCTATTTGCAATCATAATAATTGCCTTGATGGCACTATATCCAACATGTGTTTGAATGTGTGTGTGTTTGTGATAATGATGATGATGATCTCTCATATTAAATAAGGCCAAACCCTAATTTTAAACTTAACACTAGGACTAAATCCAAAATCTTAAACTTAACACCAGAACCAAATCCAAGATCTTAAACTTGATTAAGAAAAATCCTTAACTTTAAAAAACTTTACCCTAAACTAAAAACTTCAAACCCTTGAAATTGAAACGTAAACGTGAAACCAATTCAAGTTAAATCATATAATAAGTGCATATATATATATATATATATATATGATAATCGATGATAATATGAAATTTTCATATGCTCATCGATAGTCATATGTGAAAATCAAATCGCGACATAGTCTCCGTCTATTGGTTAACATACATTCGATATTTGTCGTGACATAAAACTATACGAAGGTTCTTAAATATTGGACGGTATCGTTCGGTGCTAACAACCGTCGTGTGTAGTCTATGTGATGAGAAGATTCGATCGTATGATAACCGATAGATTTGTCCAATTTGGAAAAGTTAGGAATGTATAAAGCAAACACCTGCATTCACTTATGTTTTCATTCATTTCGAGGTATTTCATCGGTAATTTTCTGCTGGTTATTCGTGTACAAAGATAGATTAGATGTTCAGTTCAATGTTGTTTCACGGTATTGATATGATTATCTATTCTATTACAGTATACTCGGAGAACAACGGGGAGGTGCTGCCGAAATTTTCTCTTAATGGATGAAAGCATAAGCGAATGGGTGTCTGCTCTATATATTCTTAATAGGATAGAAGCCTTATCCCTTACAGCCGAAACACACACATACAACACGAATACACAACACACACATACACAAAGCACATACACACTAACAACCTTACACCTGAGCAAAATCATAAATTGAAACACACATACACAGAATAAAACTTATACTTAGGTATTTTCAAAATTATTTTGTTAATCGATAATTTATCTTTTTCAACGACAAATTTTTCTTTCCATTTCTTCTTTGTCAATAACCATCTCGTTCTTAGATTTCTCAATATAGTCACCATAAAAAACCAATTTTCATAACTTACAATTTATATGTTATACAGTCTAACATGGCCCATGAGTACATCAGAATTAAGGACTGGATGTACATGGATTGGCAACAACGTATGCAATCTAAATTTGTCGCAGGAGTTGCTCCTTTCATTGAATTTGCATACGCACATAATAAGATCTTGTTAGAAAAGATTCTCTGTCCGTGTGATAGATGTGAGAATAAGTTCTGGCAGAAGGTAGAAATCATAAAGCTTTATATCGTTAAACATGGTTTTACTAAATTTTATACAACCTGGCTATATCACGGGAAAGGAAAAGAAGAAGACGGTAATGTAGCGGAAGAAGAAGGAGAAGACGGTAATGCGGCGGAAGAAGAAGAAGATGATAACTTCTTTCTAGAAGAAGAAATGAAGGATATGGTAGATACTGCCCTCGGTGATAGTAATTCTACCGAAGAAGACACTCCTTCCGGTTAAGGACCGCGTGCGGATAACATGTGAAAAGTTCATGAAATATGCTAGAAGACCAATTTATGAGAATGCAAAGTATTCCACCCTATCATGGTCTGTCCAACTTTTTCAGATTAAATGCCTACATGGATAAAGTAAAAAGTCATTCATGATACTTCTAAAGTTCCTGAAAGATTCTATACCTCCGAAAAGTAACGTGCCCGAAAGCTGGTACGAAGTCCAGAAGATGATGTCTGATTGGGGCTAAACTGTGAGAAGATTCATGCATGTACCAAAGATTGTGTGTTATACTGGAAAGAGAATTCAGATATGAAAGAGTGTCCAATATGCGGAGAGGCTAGGTATAAGCCAAAAATATTTGATAAGAAGCCGGATATACTTGTCAAGATAGCAAGATATTTTCCGATAACACAGAGGCTGCAAAATCTATTCAGGTGCAAGAAGACAGCCGAGGTAATGATTTGGCATCACCGTGCTGCTCCATGCGAAGATGGAAAAATGGGTCATCCAAGAGATTCACCGGCATGGAAGAATTTCAATAGGAGGCACCAAACATTCAGTAGTGATTCTCGCAATGTCAGGTTCGGACTGGCGAGTGATGGTTTCTGCTCATTCAACTATATGGCTGGAAACCACGGCACATGACCCGTTGTAAGGTTGATTTATAATCTGTCATCTTGGTTGGTTATGGATCAATCCTAGTTTATGATGCCTCTTATTATTGACGGACCAAACTCACCGGGAAATAATATCGACGTCTATCTCCGATCTCTGATCGATAGGTTAAAATCTTTATTCATTGATGGTATAGAGACTTAAGATCCAAACACAAATACAACCTTCACAATACTTGCGTCTTTAATGTGGACAATTAATGACTTTCCTGCGTGTGGAATGCTATCGGGTTGGTACATACATGGTCGCAAAGTATGCCCTTACTACCATCAAGATACAATATCGAAATGGTTGAATTTTAGCAGGAAGGTTTTGGTATTGAGGTCATCGGTGTTTCCTGCCACTAGACCATCCTTACAGGTTAGACGATGTTCACATTAATGGTCATTAGGAGCTTCTTGGGCCTCCAGACTTATTGTCCGGAGAGAACGTGATTGCTCAGTGGGATGGTTACAATAACGTGACTTTTAGGATAGATACGGCAAAACAGGACAAACCACCCTACTGGAACAAGTTAAGCATTTTCTACGAGCTTCTATACCGGTTAACAAATTTTGTGTGTCATTGTATGGACGTCATGCATATAGAGAAGGGAGTATCCGAGCACGTACTTAACTTGCTTCTTTGTAAAGACATGAAATAGAAAGACAGCCTCTATACTCGGATAGATCTTCAAGACGGAGAAATTAGAAGTGAATTGCATCATAAACCGATAGTGGGTAAACCAGGCAAGTTTGTACTTCCTAATACTGTGTATCATATGTCACAACCGGAGAAGAAAAGGTTTCTGCAGGCTTGCTTGATTTGAAAGTTCCTACAGGTTTCTCAGGATCATTTGGTAAGAAGATAAAGATTGTGAAAGGAATGATCGATGAGCTGAAAAGTCATGATCACCATGTTATTATGGAGCAACTCCTCCCATTAGCCCTCATGACTTCCCTTCCCGAATCAGTTGGTCTAGTAATCAATGATCTTTGTTGCTTTTTTAGGAAATTATATGCTAAAACCTTGGATGTTGAGACGGTGGAGAATCTAGAAAATTCTATTTTCTTGATACTGTTTAAGCTTGAGCATATTTTCCCGCAGTCGTTCTTTGATATCATAATACACCTGACGATTCATCTTGCAACCGAGGCTAAATTTGCCGGACCGGTACAATATCGATGGATGTATCTCGTCGAAAAGTACGTTGAATTTTTCGTTTCACGCATTTTGTAAAATTATTGTTGTCTTATATGCCTGTATTTATTTATTTAACCTATTTTTCTTTAGGTACCTCTACACTCTAAAAAATTATATACGTAATAGAAATCGACCAGAGGGTTCTATCATGCAAGATTATCTTCTAGATAAAATAACCACATTTTGTTCCTGCTATCTGGACTAGAATATTGAGACGAAGCATAACCGGCCTTGAAGAATTCAGGACGGGCCATATGGTAAAGCAGATTATAAGAGAGTAGACCATATATTTATCAACAAGATATATCGGTTTATCCTCCTCGATAGCGATGTCTTGAAAAAATTAGAGAGTAAGTTTTTTGGATTAATTGTTATATTTGTGTGTGTGTGTGTGTGTGATGCTGATGTCATAATTTATTGTTGAGAACAGAATTCATATTGATGAGGTACGTGAGGGGCATCTTGATTAGAATGATGAACGATTGGAAAAATATCATTAGCATAATTTTTGCGATTAGGTTGCAGATCATGTAAGTTGTTTGAATAACATGTTATTGCTACCAGTCTTAATCTAAAATAATATCGTTATGTATTTACTGTAAAATTTGTTTTGTCAGATCCATGATCCGAACTTGTTTGTATCATTAGAAAAAGACTCAAGATGTTTAGCTCAGTTTCCCAGCATGGAGGTTGCATACTATAAAGGATTCAGTACCCTTGGATACATTTGAAGTTAAGAACATAGAAACATCTCGAACCATCCAGAATAGTGGAATTGCGACCGTAGGATCGGATGCTGTGATTTCTAATGGATACTTAAATTGCATACTTGGTATCCAATAGCCCGGACGATCAGAACCATTTTATATATTTCAGTGAATTTGGTACGATACACGAACCGATACGGATAAGTGGAGAAACAATATCAGGACTTGGAATGATGAATACGGATTGACTAGTGTAAACACACTTAGATTTTACGGTCAGGACGATCCATTTATCTTTCCTCAACAAGCATTTCAAGTATACTACTCACAGTGCTTGAAACATCCGGGATGGAGTATCGTATGCCATTGAAAATCCAGGGATGTTTACGATGTCTAAGAATTCGAGGATCGTATGGAGGACAGCGATGAGGATGAAGAAAAGAGAAGACTTAGTGTACTCCGACCGTCTGTCTCCAAAGACGGGTTATCTTCGGCTGATCGTGAAGTTACGTGGGTTAGAAATGATATCGATGATAAAATCCAAGTAGATATGTCTAATGCATCTACGAAACGAAAAAGATTATCAGTAATGTTATATTATTATCTCACATTTTCTACAATCTATACATATATTGCATGCATATGTAATGATTGTACTTTTATCTAGGTCTAATGACGATGCCAGGAGCAGCGAGGGGCGGCAGGAGTATCATGCGGGGCAGCGGTAGAGGCAGAGGAAGAGACAGAGTGGTTCTGCCGCCCGAAGAGCTGCATAGGGAGCTTTAGAGGGCTGTTCTTGCACCTCGATCCGTATCCCCTTCGGATGACTCCTTCCGTGTGGACTTTGCCACACCTCCAGATATATTGCACGCATATTCATTTCAAATGTAATATTATAGATATACAAGCATATTCATTTTTAAATTACGTATATAATCAATTTTTAATTCTCTAGTTGTAGGTGGTGCATCCACATCCGAGGCAGAGGCCACTACCGCATCTGCAAGTATGTTCATATATTCTATATTACATGCATATTGATTTAGAATGTTATATTATAGATATACACACATTCTTTATGAAATTACATATATAATAAATTTTTGATTGTCTAATTGTAGGTAGTGCCTCCACATCCCGGGAGAGAGCCACTCCTGCACCTGCAAGTATGTTTATATATCGTATATTGCATGCATATTGAATTAGAATGTTATATTATAGATATACATACATTCTTTTCGCAATTGCTTATATAATCTATTTTTGATTGTCTAATTGTTTGTAACGTTTTAAAATTTGATTTGAGTTAATTATAATTTAATTAGTGATATAACATGCGTTTTCGATAAAACTTAGTTAATAATTATTTTCACACACACACACACACACACACACACACACATATATATATATATTAAATTATTTTAAATACACATACATACACACACACACACATACACACACACACACACACACACATATATACTAATCTAGTGTTAACAAGATATTAGTTTAGGTTAAAACTTGTTTAGGCAACTATAACAAATTAAAACACAATTTATATTTCTTTAAAAATAATTATTTAGTTGGATGGTTCTAGAAAAATAGAGAAAAAGAAAATAATAATGAAAATGGAAAACATGAGGTATGGTGCAATAAATGTAGGTCAAATTTGAACCATGGTTAATATTAGCCATTTCTCTCTAGATCCTTCTCTCCCTCATTCTCTTTTCTTCTTTCTTCTTCAACTCCTTCTTCACTTAAACCTTTCTTTACCTCCCAAAACCCTACGCAAATCACTACAAAATCCTTCACAAATTATCTCAAAATCCAATTTTAAATCCCTTCAAGAGTTCTTTTTGAAGCAAATTTTTATTTAGAGGCAACCTTTTCAAGTTAGGGTCTCCTTCATTTTATTTTTGAGGTATGAGCAAAGTTTAAACATGTTTTACTAATGTTTTGCCTTAATCATTTCTAATTTAGATTAAAGGTTGTATTTTAAGTAGTTCTAGAATTTAAAATGAGGTTTTGGGGTTATGATAAGTTGTAGGGAAACCATAACCTAAATAAGTTAGTTAAGAGCATTGAGTGCAATATATCCTTATTTAACTACCAAGTTTTCACTAAACCGTCTTAATTTTTTTAAATTAGTGTCAAAATTAGTAGTAGTTAAAGGTTAAGGTTCCAATTAGAATCATCTCTCAAACCAGGGACTTCAAAGAGAAATTCCAATTACTGGAAGCTAGTCATAGGACCATGAATACACCCTTAAAACCTGAGCCCCTATCTCCAAGCTTTGGCCGCTAATTTATTTATATTGGCTGCAAATTGCGGCCCGTCTAGGGCATCTGGGTTTAAGTTTTTGTCGAGGGCACTCTGAGACTTCAATTAGACCTTTGGTATATGCAACTTTTTCTAATTTTGCATATACAAAAATCTGGGACCATTTTACCTTATTTTAGGCGATATGATAACATATGATACGGACATCCGGATTCTTATTTTAGTGTTTCTCTTAGTTAACGGTTCTTAGGGGTAGTCTTAAGTGTTTGTTATACGTGTTTAATACACTAAGTTCACACGCGTTAACTCGTGAGAGTTAGTTCATTTGTGTAGTATATGTTGGAGTGTCAAATCGGATTTCTAGCCTCATGTGCTAAGTTTTGTACAATACTAGGATCGGTTGCGGAGATTTCGGACGCGGCTAGGAAAGGAAAGGAGGTGATCGGATTAGAGTAGCTCGAGGTCGTTCCGGTGAGTAGATTTAATATCTATGAGGGAATCGTTCGGATGGCGTAAAGCGCCCGATGTTTAGTATTAAGTTACAAAACTTCATATACATATACCTATGTACTTTTCCATATTGAATACGTATTATCATATACATTGATATCTCCATACTAGGACACTTTCACCATTACCAATGGTTCATGACGCAGGTACACTAACCTATATGTACACACACACCATTGGTAATTGTTATGTCACGTACACTATAGAACTCACATGATAACTTGCATTTACATTGCATCTTATTAATAGATAGATCCTCGCGTTATTTTATCTAGCTTGCATCATATTAATATCATGTACATTGCCATCATCGCCATATTCATATATTATGTTGTTTTGTGAGATTTCTGTTTTCATGAGATTTTTGGATTTGGGAAACTGCATGTACATTTTGAAAACTTATGATTGTTTTAAAAACGCGGTTTCTCTTGATATGATGTGTGGTTTCCCCATGAGTTTTTTCAGTTCTGAGCTATGTGTATACCCGATTCAAGGAGAGAGGAGGCACCGTCTGTGGGTACATGGTGGACCCGGTACGGTACCCCGGGGCAAGAAGATCTCTAGAGAGACGTTGAGCCTGGCAGGGGAACAATACCTACTGAGGATTGTTTGGCTAGGCAGATATCCGGAGGATACCAACCGGAGTCGTGTGATCAGATGGATTTGAGGGCCGATCTGAAAGACGGCACCTGAGATATTAAGATTTTTGGTGTCGATGTTTGACACAGGTTGTATGATGTTTTATTGATGATATTTTTGGTTCTACCATATTGAATTTATTATTACATATTCAGTATCTTATAGCTGCTACACCTCAGATTTAATATTCCGCTCACTTATTCAAATTGCATCTATACTAGTACACCGCATCATAAATTCATACTTAGGATCTGTCGCTGGCACGTACATACTTGCGATTGCCACTTATGATATTACTTATTCCTCACGAGTTGGCAACTGACCCTCGTTGTGCCACAGTGTCTTGCATGGAGGGGCATACTGCTACGATTTTTTGGACGTGATATTTTGTAGGTGGGTTGAGAGTATTCTTTTGCCTTCTACCTTATATATTTTCTTATTGTATCTAGTATACTCCATCTACCATATATATATTTGACTTAGAGATGAGACTGAGAGACTTGTATTATATTTGACTCTGGGTATCGTGCTCGTGTAAGCCGACTTTTATGTTTTATTGTGGATATTTTTTCCTTTCTTACTTCCTTATTTCTTCGCACTATGATTTCATATATCTTGTCTTTTGATTGTGTTCCACTGGATGGCATTAAGATTGCTCCTAAGTGGGGATGATATTATATATCATGCTTATGTATCAGTTTGGATCAGTTTTACAAAGGAGATGTTGACGAAATTTTTACAATAACTCGATCTTCAAAAAGGTTTTGATATAACTCTTTTGCACCTTAAATTAACACTTTTTAAACAAAAGTTTTTACCACTCTACTTTTAATTACGGTTTAGATTCTGAGTTTTCGGCTTACTTGAATTACGTTACACCTTTAGACGTTGCGTGATTTAAGTGCCGGTCACGTTCCACATTTGGGTCGTGAAAAAATTGGTATCATAGCGCTAGGTTTTACCTTTCTGAGTGTAAGATGGCCCTTGGTATGATGGAGTAGGTAATTTAAGCAGAATGACGTAGCGTGCGTATGTTCCGCGGCATACTCACGATACGATACTCCACCTAAGTGACCATAGGACATATGCTTTATGAACCCTTTCCTTAATTCCATGCATCCTTTTGTTCTAATTGCAACGTTCTTACCAAATCCTGTTTCTTTCTCCAGCCACAATGCCGCCGAAGACTACGAGGGTCTAGACGGCTGCCGTCAGAGAAGAGGTTTGGGCGGGCTGGTCTGAGATGAGGACCGCCCCATGCGGTACGCCTACTCTTTAAGGACAGATTGATCCTCCTTCTCCAGGCCAGATTGTTAGGGTGGAGGCTAGTATCCATGATTTGCGCTAGATGGTTGGATCCTCCTTCTCCAGGCCGGACTGCTCGAGCTCACAGTTTTGAGTCTTTGCATAAGACTCCTGGTATGACAATGGCCGAGTACGATATCCAGGTCACCCAGCTATCCAAATATGCTCCTTGTTTGGTGGACACCGAAAAGAAGCACATCAAGAGATTTGTGCGAGGTCTTGACACAAAGATGTTTCTTTCTGTTGGCACCCAGCACTTTGATACCTATGCAGCAGCGATGGACGCAGCCATGCTACTGGAGGATCGTATTACCGAGACTACAACTATTCCGGGACCGAAGCGGGTTCGCACTGGTGTATCAGTTTCCGGGTAGATTGGTAGAGGTATGGCAGGTAGAGGCCGCGGCGGATTCTTTCTAGACCGTAGTGGTAGCAGAGGCATGATACGGGACCAGTTGTTTAGCTCTTACTTACCAGGTCAGCAGCCGTCGCCAGGATGTTTTCGGTGTGGGAGTCCGCATCACCGCATCAGGTATTGTACTATGAGACGCCACGGCGGGGCAGCAGTTCCACAGAACTTACCACCTTCACCTCCTCCTCCAAGAGCATTGCCTCCTACGCCCATTATTACTCTACGCCGGACCGATGCTCAAAGAGGCCATGGTCATGGCGGTCCTGTTCAAAAGGGACGAGGTGGCAGAGAAAGAGGACAGCAGGATCCTGGTAGAGGACATGCCCGAGTTTTGGCTTTGACTCCTCAGGATGCACAGGCATCGAATGCCGTTGTGCAGGTACTCTTTCCGTGTGTTCTTTCGACGCGCGCATATTGTTCGACCCTGGTTCCACACACTCTTATGTATCCACACACTTTGTACCAAGGTTAGGCCGAGATTCGTCCTTATTAGATCAGCCACTAGTTGTGATTACTCCCGTAGGAGAGTCCTTTATCACTCGACACGTGTTTCGGTCGTGTTCCGTTCATATTGGGGATAGAGATTCTTCTGTTGATTTAATACTTCTCGACATGTTAGATTGCGACGTCCTACTCGGTATGGACTGGTTAGCCACTTGTTATGCATCTGCGAACTGCCGTGAGAAGGCGGTCAGATTTAGTTTTCCAGGAGAGCCAGTTCTTGTTGTTCAGGGGGACCGCAGTGCCATCCTTCACTGTTTGATTTCTGCCCTTTGCGCTAGTCGTCTCTTGAGGAAAGGATGTCGGGGATTCTTGGCATATATTCGCGATGCTAGAGCCACAGAGGTCCTGTTGGACCAGGTTCCAATAATGAGAGAGTTCCCCGATGTTTTCCTGATGAGTTACCTGGGTTATCGCTAGAGCGCGATATCGAGTTTTGCATCGACTTGATCCCCGGCACGGGGCTTATTTCCATACCGCCTTATCGGATGGCCCCGGCAGAGCTTAAAGATCTCAATGATCAATTGCAAGATTTGCTTGACAAGGGACTTATTCGACCGAGTGTGTCGCCTTGGGGAGCTCCTGTCCAGTTCGTTAAGAAGAAAGACGGCGGTATGAGATTGTGCATTGATTATCGTCAACTGAACCGAGTTACGGTGCGGAATAGGTATCCATTATCTCACATTGACGATTTGTTTGATCAGCTCCAGGGGACGGGATAATTTTTCGAAGATTGATTTGCGGTCAGGTTATCATCAGTTGCGGGTCCAGAATGATGACATTCCGAAGACTGCTTTTCAGATGTGCTACGGGCATTACGAATTCTTGGTGATGTCGTTCGGGCTCACCAATGCCCCAGTAGCATTCATAGATTTGATGAACCGAATCTTCAGGCCATTTCTCGACCAGTTTATTATCGTATACCTAGACGACATTCTGGTGTACTCCAAGAGTCGAGAGGAGCGTGAGCAGTATTTGAGGATTACATTGCAGACATTGAGAGAGCACCAGCTGTTTACCAAATTCTCGAAGTGTGATTCTGGCTTGATAGTGTTGATTTCTTGGGTCAAGTGGTTACGAGAGATGGTATACGAGTGGACCCGAAGAAGATCGAGGCCGTACAGCATTGGCCCAGACCTGTTTCAGTAACAGTGGTTCGCAGCTTCTTGGGCTTAGCCGGTTACTACCGTCGTTTTGTACAGGATTTCTCTCATATCGCTGCACCACTAACCGAGCTGACTCGGAAGGGAGTTCCATTTCTTTGGACCGAGGCATGTGAGCAGTGTTTTCAGCAGTTGAAGACTTGTTTGACGACTGCACCAGTTCTATCTTTGCCTTCAGGCTCAGACGGCTATGTTGTTTATTGTGATGCTTCTCGAATAGGTTTAGGTTGCGTGTTGATGCTGCATGGCAGAGTCATCGCTTATGCTTCTCGGCAGTTGAAGAAGCACAAGCAGAATTATCCCACTCATGATCTAAAGATGGCCACGGTGGTCTTTGCGCTCAAGATTTAGAGGCATTACTTGTACGGCGAGTCGTGTCAGATCTTTACGGACCATAAAAGCTTGAAGTACATCTTCCAGCAGCAGGATCTGAATTTAAGGCAGCGCCGTTGGATGGAGCTCATAAAGGACTATGATTATGAAATCCTTTATCCCCCGGGAAAGGCGAATGTTGTAGCTGATGTTTTGAGTCAGAGGCCCGGAGGTAGTTTATTCCATTTGAGCGCAGTTCAAAGATAGTCTTCTACAGATTGGCAGATCTTATACAACGGCAGAGTACAGTTCGAGTTTACTTCCACAGGAGGATAGCTTGCTCATGTCCGCGTCCGTCCACTTTTACTTGATCGCATCTGGGAGGCACAGTCCGACGACGCTTGTTTGTCTGAGATTATGGAGCAGGTTCGGCAGAGGAGAGATTCGGAGCTTTTAATTGATGGCCAGGGAGTGCTACGATTTAGGACTTGTCTATGTGTACCAGAATCTGAGGGGCTGAGACGTGAGATCTTAGAGGAGGCACATCAGTCAGCATACAGCGTTCATCCAGGTTCCACCAAGATATATCGTGATTTGAGAGATGTCTACTGCTGGTAAAGGATGAAGAGAGATATTTCAGATTTCGTTTCGAGATGCCTGACTTGCCAGCAAGTCAAGATTGAGCACCAGAGATCGACGGGAGATTTAAAGCCTTTGCCCATTCCGGAGTGGATTTGGGAAAAGATCTCTATAGACTTCATTATGGGTCTACCTAGGTCCAGTCGAGGGTATGACTCCATTTGGGTGATTATAGATCGGTTGACGAAAGTGGATCAATTCCTTCCAGTGAAGACCACTTTTGGGTATGCTTAGTATGTTCAGCTCTACACTGATGAGATTGTGTGGTTACATGGCGTTCCGACATGCATTGTTTCCGACAGAGGCACCTAGTATACCAGCCGTCTTTGGGAGAAACTTCAGAAGTCTTTGGGTACCCGTTTGAGTTTCAGTACCGCATTCCACCCGCAGACCGATGGTCAGTCAGAGTGGACTATACAGACTCTCGAGGATATGCTCCGAGCGTGCGTACAAGATTTTAGTGGCAGTTGGGATCGTCACATACCCATGATAGAGTTCTCCTACAATAACAATTTTCAGAAGACGATTCAAATGGAACCTTTCGAGGCCTTGTATGGGAGAAAGTGTTGATCGCCGGTCTGTTGGACTGAGCTCAGCGAGAGCAATATTTTGGGACCGCAGGTAGTCCAGGAGACTACAGAGAAGATCCAGTTAATCCAGAATAGGATAAGAGCAGCCAAAGGCAGGCAGAAGTCTTATGCCGATCTCCGTCGTGACAGACTTGAGTTCGCCGTGGGTGATCATGTTTTCTTACGGGTCTCGCCCATAAAGGGTGTGATGAGGTTCAGAAGGAAGGGGAAACTTAATCCCAGATATGTGGGTCCTTTTGAGATTCTTGAGCGAGTCGATACCGTCGCCTATCGTTTAGCACTTCCGCCCAGTTTTCCGAATGTACACCATGTATTTCATGTATTGATGCTTCGTAAGTACCTTCATGACCCTTCTCACACGATTCAGCACAAGACGATCCAACTGGAACGCGATCTTTCTTTTACCGAACAGCCGGTAGTTATCCTGGACCGGCAGGTGAAGAAATCATGGTCAAAGGTATTACCGTTCATGAAAGTTCTATGGTGTGGCCCGAACAGCGAAGAGGTCACATGGAAAGCCGAGAGCGAGATGCGGAAGAAATTTTCCCATCTCTTCGAAGGTACGCGTAGTTAGATTTTAATTCAGGGACCGAATTTCCTTAAGGGGGAGACTAGCGTTTTAAAATTTGATTTGAGTTAATTATAATTTAATTAGTGATATAACATGCGTTTTCAATAAAACTTAGTTAATAATTATTTTCACATATATATATATATATATATATAATTATTTTAAATACGCATACACACGCGCGTGCGTGCGCACACACATATATATACTAATCTAGTGTTAACAAGATGTTAGTTTAGGTTAAAACTTGTTTAGGCAACCATGACAAATTAAAACACAATTTATATTTCTTTAAAAATAATTATTTAGTTGGATGGTTCTAGAAAAATAGAGAAAAAGAAAATAATAATGAAAATAGGAAACATGAGGTATGGTGCAATAAATGTAGGTCAAATTTGAGCCATGGTTAATATTAGCCATTTCTCTCTAGATCCTTCTCTCCCTCATTCTCTCTTCTTCTTTCTTCTTCAACTTCTCCTTCACTTAAACCTTTCTTTACCTCCCAAAACGCTACACAAATCACTACAAAATCCTTTACAAATCAACTCAAAATCTAATTTTAAATCTCTTCAAGAGTTCTTTTTGAAGCAAGTCTTTATCTAGAGGCAATCTTTTCAAGTTAGGGTCTCCTTCATTTCATTTGTAAGGTATGAGCCAAGTTTAAACATGTTTAA
The DNA here is from genome assembly GCA_030015575.1 of Agapanthus africanus. Classification (NCBI taxonomy): domain Eukaryota; kingdom Viridiplantae; phylum Streptophyta; class Magnoliopsida; order Asparagales; family Amaryllidaceae; genus Agapanthus; species Agapanthus africanus. Next base: position 167,781,936 of record CM057337.1, read on the forward strand.
CTAATCTTTTGCCTTAAAAATTCCTAGTTTAGATTAAATGTTGTGTTTTGAGTAGTTCTAGAATTTAAAGTGAGATTTGGACCTAAGTTTGGGGCTATGATAAGTTGTAGGGAAACCATAACCTAAATAAGTTAGTTAAGAGTATTGAGTGCAATATATACTTGTTTAACTACCAAGTTTTCACTAAACCTTAATATTTTAAAATTAGTGTCAAAACTAGTAGTAGTTAAAGGTTAGGGTTCCAATTAGAATCTGCTCTCAAATCTGGGACTTCAAAGAGAAGTTGCAATTACTTGGAGTTAGTCATAGTGTCACGCCCCGAAATTGGCACGTGACGGCCCTAATACTACGCAACGTCTACAGGCGTAACGCAGTAAAAAAAAAGCCAAAACCCAGAAATCTAAACCATTAAAAGACAAGAAAAGATAAGAAATATTGTTTACAAGTCTTTGAAATCACAACCCAAATTCTTTAAAAGTCCAACTTTATTTCCTTTAAAATTTTGGCAGCACCTCCTTTGTAAAAGCTAGCCCCAAAACTCCATTCAGAATGGTGTATTGAGCTGAAACTATGCACATACAACGTGATTTTGAAAGTGGCAGAGACGAGAGAAGTTGCGCCGAATCGAAAAAACAACATAAATATAAAGTAAAGTATCCCCAAACGGGAGCAAATACATGCCCAAAGGCGGAAAACAACCACCACAACAAATATACGACGCCGTAGCGAAGAAATAAAAGACGATAGAAAAGAAACTGTATAAAAGACAACAAGTCACAAATAATATACAATATCGTCCTCACCAAGTCTTTAAGTCAACAAGAAAATATAGTAGATGGAGAGTACAAGGATATAACGAATATACAATACAACAAACGAATAACCACAAAACCCACCTAAGCAAACTGCACACTGTGAGCTGATGCGGTATCCGTAGCAAAAGATGATAGAAAAATAGCCTGCCTCAACTACTCTGGGAAACACCCTGCAAAACAAACTGTAGCACAACGGGGGTGAGTTGCCAACTCATGAATAGTAAATAACATATGCAGGTAATCGCAAGTATGCACGTACAGCGTGAATCTAACATATGCAATTAATAGCAATAACAGGTCATATGAATGCATTAACCATGAAAGGTACACTAGCAGGTACAACTAATACATGAAGCAATGCATATAATTAAAGGTATGTAAATGCAACAGTCATGAAAGGTACTCTAACAGGTACTACTAATACATGAAGCAGTGCATAAACAATAAAGGTAGAGTATGGAATGAAACATGTAAATTCCACGGAATCCTGACATCGTGGTAGGATCATAATCCATCAAGACAAATCAAATCCCAATTTCCTCAATCAGCCCCCAAATTGGCTCCCATATCATAAGTCTCATAAATCCTGAATGTACAATATCGAATAAATCTCATATATCCTGAATATACAAATCAGCATTCTCATATATATATCCTGTATCCAATATCAAATGAATCACCTATATCCCAAATCCAATGTCAAGTAAAATTCTAACACCCTAAATATATTTCTAACACCCTAAATATATTTGCATGAATTAATATGATAATGTATATAAAATAATGTCAATACACATATATTAGCGTCACATTCCACTAATATTGATGTAAGGGCATATATAACAGCGTCCTAACCCACTGTTATATATACAAAGAAGTAAAAAGGTCAATACACATATATTAGCATCCCATTCCACTAATATTGGTGTAAGGCCATATATAACAGCGGCCTAAACCCCTGTTATATATACAAAGGAGTAAAAGAAATATCATGAAACCAATGTGTCAAGCATCGACACAGAAATGCTGGTCTATCAGGTGCTGTCACCAAGACTGGCACCCTGATAGGTACGTATCATACGCTATCCCGAAAGCTCGAGTGTCTAGCTCTGACCCCCGTCTCTCGACGTATCTATACGTACATGACTCCCGTCGGCATCCACATGATAACCGCTGAGTCATTGGTAATGTCACCAGTAGGTACTTGCCCACCTTCCAGGCTCAATCGGTAAGGTCCATCGATCATCTTGCCGAGGGAAACCGTACCGGGCCCCACCATGTACCCTCATACGGCACCCACTCCTCGTATGGAGTATATAATCAGAACCGATAAATCTCATGGTGGATACTGAAATATCATATCAAGGGAAACCGGGTTTTTCAAATAATGCATAATTTCATGAAATCCCACGGTCCCCAAATCCAGAAAACATCATGAAAAATCCATAACTCAAATGCGAAAATCTATGAATATAATATATGCAACATAAACTGAAATGTAAGCATATAAAGGAAAAGCTGCTAATTAACTGCAACAAGTAAATATAAAATTTCATGCGGTTCCTAATTTCTCCAATTCTAAATAACATCAAGTAAAGGTAAACATATAGCTATAACCAGATATATGTGTAAACATAAAGGTATAGCAAGGTATATGTATCTACCTATAAGTAATGATGTAGTATACCCCCTAGGTATAAGTGAAATATGTGTGCAAGGTATACCTGTAGCTATGTCATAAAGTGTGTATGTATCTATCACTAAAGGTACAATACTCTATAGGTATACATGCATCTAACATGTAAGTATATGAAGGCATATGTATAAGCATGTAGATATACAGGTATGCTATATGTCATATGCGATAAGAAATATGAATCAATGTCTCAATGTCCCTAACCAAGCAATATCATATCTATCAGTGGGTTGTGCGTGACATGGCAATTATTGACGGTGTGTGTGGCATACAATCAATGCTCGTGCAACATAGGCCGTCAATAATGGTGCAGTGTCCTAAGGATACTAGTCCAAGCACAACACTAGCTAAGCAGTAGGGTAAATGCGCAATTCTAAATATGATATAAAATATGCGACAGAAATAATATCTCTAGCCCAGACGCATAACGCCATGCGGGCGATTCCCCTGTAGATGTTAAATCACCAACGCTCCAAGTTAGGTGAAGTCTACCACCTGTTTTCCCCTGATAACAGTGTCCGAAGTCCCTGCCTGCGAACCTGCAACATTAAAACAATAACGCAAATATATATTAATAATAGATCAAACACACGTACTAACTACATTTAACGACACAACAACACAAAACATACTCTCAAGTGTTCGTATCGTGGCTAACGTGCGTAGCGACACGACGAAACTAACCCAAGAGCAAAACCACACAAAGTGCACGATCCGTGTCGTATAACGTATCGCGCTTAAACGAAACACTAGAAACTACCTAGGTGATCCCATATTTCGTATACAGAGAAAACTCAACAACCAAACAAGACCAAAAACACCCAAACCACAGCATAGACCTACCCTCAAAAACCCACACCCCAACTCCACCTAGGGGCCGATGTCGCCGGAATTCCCTTCGTACGTCGCCGGCCCTGGCCGGTAGGGTGGGTCTCGTGTCTCAGGTGGGGTCTTAGGTTCACTGGTACAACAAAACTATATTGTTTGGTTTTCTCTTACACTTTCCGAGTCACAGCAGATCCCATATATCACAAAACGACACTAAAAATACGATATTATGCACCAAACTAAACTTTAACCAATCTAAACTGAAACTAACTAGCTAAGCTACACTAAAAACACTTAAACAACAGCAAAAGAATATTACCTACACAAAAGAACACAAAGATCCTAGCTTTGTATGATCCAAGACATCCAAGAGGCAAAAGTGAGATAAAAATGTGATTTTGGTGAACTTTGTGAAGGATTTGATGAATTTTAGTGAAGGAAAAGGGAGTGTTCAGTTTGATGAGAGAGAAGAGGAAGGAACAAATGAGATAGAGAAAAGAAAGAGAGGAAATGATGAAGAGAGAGGGATGTGAGTGTAGGGTGAGAAATGAGGGTGAGTGTAACCACATCATTAATGCATCATTAATGTTTTCACACACACCTCACCACTCTAACACAAATATCTCTCTCTCTCAATTAACATAGAAGCTTCTCACAAAAGATCAAAGGAAAGGATTAAAGGTTGGATTAAACAAGGATTAGGTTAAGTGTCATGGTTGCTAAGATCAAAATTAGCACAAACAAATCCAAACATTTACGTACACACGTTCGTGCATGCTTATAAAAAATAATAATAAATTATTAATTAAATATTATAAAATGTGAGGAATCCGAATTGGTAAACTTTTTACAGTAAACCCGCATTAACGTCTAAACGAACACTAACCAAAATCTAAGGCGTTACAATCTCCCCCCTTATAAAAATTCGTCCCCGAATTTAAAATTCTTACTAAGCGTACCTTCAAAGAGAAGATTACAAACTCTCCTATCTCGCTCACAGCCTCACAAGTGATCACCTCGCTATACGGCTATGTCTAAGAAAACCCTTCATAGATGACAAGACCCTTGACCGAAGTTTCTCCACCTGCCGAGCCATTAACACAATTGGCTACTGGTGAACGAAAGATCGCGTCCAAGCTAAATGGCCTGGTGTTGAATCATGTGAGAAAGTCATGAAGGTAATTGCAAAGTATCGACACAAGGAGTACGGGGTGAATACTCAATGATCTGGGCGGAAGTGCCAAATTAAAGGCAACGAAACTAACTCGCTTTAAGGATCTCAAAAGGACCTACAATCCTGGGATAAGCTTTCCAAAACTCAACACGTCATTCATCGGAAAATCCGTAGGAATACATGATCTCCCACTGCGAACTCAAGCCTGCGACCAACACGGTCGGCATAAGACCTCTGTCCGAAATGGACAATTCTCATCCTGACATAAAACAACTGGATCATCTCCGAAGTCTCTAGACTAGCTAGGGTCCAAAAATCCTACTTACGCAGAGTCAGAAAAACAACAGACTGGTAATCGACACGACCTAACCCCTAAACCTAAAGGTTGCCAATTGGAGTGACTCCTGATAACAGCTATCGAAGGAGAACCCTAACAATGGCGAGTGACGATCCCAACTACCGACAACAACTAAAACGTAAGCACAAGCATATCCTCCATAGTCGGTATAGCCCGCTCTCACACAACCATCATCCTGTGGATGGAAAGATGGAGCTAAAGCTCAACCAGTACCCAAGGCTTCCTGAAACTCCTGCCAAAGACGGCCAGCGAACATGGTGCCTTCATTGGATACAACCCATGAAGAAACTTCGTGCAACGCACAAACTTAACAAAGAACAACTGAGCAAACTGAGTATAACCGGACGACAAGCATCTGAATGGAGTCACGCCCAGACTAAACCTAGGTAGACACCATAACGAAATTCATGGAGATCTGCTCCCATTCCCACTTAAGAACGGTTAAAGGTTGCAACTCTCCAGCCGGTCTCAGATGCTCAATCAAAGCACACCACAAGACAGACACCTTGAAACGAAACCCGAAACCTCTCTTTACATCCCTGCCCACCCGTAACTATCTCACAAATCATGTCAATGTTTGTGGAACTCGAATGAATACAGAGAGTTAACTGATGTGCCTGCTATAGGATTTCGCGTCTCTGCCCAATAGTATCATGTACACAAACGCGTCCCTAAACTTAGCACACCCTTGTCACAATCAAGAACTCCGAATCATTACCCAGCCGAATATGCTCAAGTATCTCTGACGAACGAGCATCGGCAGGCAGTGCCTCGCGAAAGCGAATAAGGAAAAGTGGTCGGGCGCGGACATGAGTAAGCTGTACTCAACGATCGCACAAGAACTGTAAATCTGTAGAAGACTATCTCAACAATCAACACCCGCTGCCGGAAGATGTACATTAAGCTCTGATGGTCCATGAAAATCTGACACGACTCTCGAACAGGTAGTGTCTCCAAATCTCCAACACAAGACCACCGCGGCCATCTCCAGATCATGAGTGGGATATCCTACTCGTACTTCCTCCAGATGTAGGGAAGCAAAAGCGATAACTCTGTAGTATCACCTCAGTACACAATCGAGCCCCACTCGCGAAACATTACAGTTAAACAACAAAGTCACCCGAACCAGAAAGCAAAGAAAGAACTGATGCGGTTGTTAACCGAGTCTTCAACTGCTGAAAAACTCCACATGCATGCCTCAGTCCAAGAAAAGAACTCCCCTTTCCGGTCAGTTCAGTCAACGGTGCAGCACTACACTAGCAACCCTGCACGAAACGGCGGTAAAAACCTGCTAAGCCCCAAAATCTGCGGATCTCCGTCCTGCGCACAAGTCTGGACCAAAGCTGTATGGTCTCGATCTTCCTCGGAACCATACGAAACCGTCTCTCGTAACTACAAGACCTAAGAGTCAACACAAACAAGCCTGAAGAAATGCCCCGAGAATCTAGCAAACCGCTGGGGCTCTCCCAGTATCTGCAAAACAAATCCTCAAGTGCTACTCCTGTCCCTCAAGACACATTGAATAGACCAGAATACCGTCACTAACACAATAATAACTGGTCGAGAAACGGCCTGAAGAAATCTGGTTCATCATATCTACGAATGCTGCTAGGGCAATGGTGAGTCCAATGACACCACCATAACACACAAAGCCCGTAGCACACACAAGGTAGTCTTCGGAATGTCATCACTCCGAACCCGTAACAATGATGACTTGATCCCGAACAAACTCAGAAAATGTCTCACACTCTGGTGCTGATCGAAGAAATCGTCAATGCGAGGTAAAGGATACCTATCCGCACCGTAAGCCGGTTAAATTGACGATCAATCAATACACAACCTAAACTGCCATCTTCCTCCTTGATGAACAGAAATAGGAGCTCCCTAATGCGAAACACTCAGACGCACAAGCCCCCCAACAAACAACTCTGCAGCTGATCCTTAAGCTCCCTAAGCTTCGCTGGCTCATCTGGAACAACGTCGGATAACTCTCGCACGAAAGGAACCCGGTCCAACAAACCAACTGTGGCTCCGGTACCAGGAATGAACGCCAAGAATCCACGACATCCTCTCCTCAAAAGCCGACTAGCGAAAAAGGCTGAATTCAAGCTGTGAGAGGCGGCACAACTATCCACCTGCACAACAAGAACTGACTCGCCGGAAAAACAAAACCTGATTGTTTTCACACGGTAGTCCACAGACGCCTAGCACGTAGCTAACCAGTCCGTGTCCAAGAGAACGTCAAATCCAACATCTCTAGAAGGATCAAGTGACGGATGACTCTCCTAACCGATTGGCACACGACTGAAATATGTGTCGCGCAATAAAAGAATCACTGACAGAAGTTAACACAACAAACGGCTGATCTAGCTAACACGACTCTCGTTCCAACCACGGCACAAGTGTGAAAAAACAAACCAATACATCAAAAGAACATACGAATTAAGGATACCTGAAAACTCTGCATTGGACGCCCGTGCGTCCCGATGAGTAGAAGCAAACCCTCGTGTCTGCCCCTTACCCGCAACTGGCTGAACTCCTCCTCTGCTAGATTGACCCCTCTGAGCAAACCTTCTGCGTCCACGACCTCTCTGAATACAACCCTGACGCAGTGCTAAGGAACAATCCCAAATGAGGTGATGAAGGCTACCACACCAGAAACATCCACGCGACGACTGCTGACCCTCCTGGGGATGAGAGCTGAACGATTGTCCACGTCCTAAGCCTCTGCTACTCCCGCGACGGTCACGAAATCTGCCTCGACGACTAGGCCTCTGTCTCGGGGCTGGTACACCGGTATGAGTCCTTCACTGTTCCGGAACTCTCAGAGTCTCAGGAATACGTGTCTCGTAAACTGGGGTTGCATCCACTGGTGCTATGTAGGTGACGGACTACTGCATGCTGATCGCAAGGAACAACTGGTTAACAGGGGTGACAACCTCCTGTCACTGCGCTCGAACAACCTCTACCAATAAGCTCATCGTCCGGCGCATGTCCTGCATCTCTGCCACAAGCCTAGCGAGCTGATCTGTCAAAAGCGAATCCGTCTGCACCTGTGCAACAAGCGTGCCATCCTGGTCATTCCTCATCTCACCTGAGTCAATCCTGACCTCGGCACTCGCTGCATCACTCTGAGCCCCCATAGTCATCAGCGGCAAGGCTATAAATGGAAAAAGGATTCAATAAGAATATGAAAATCGAATCACAAGATATGGATCATCAAAGAAGGGATTTCAAGCAATGTACTTAGGTCACATCGTGGGTATGCTGCAAACATACACACACTACGTTACTCTACTTAAGCTACCTACTCCATCATACCAAGGTCATCCTACACTCCGAAAGGTAAAACCTAGCGCTCTGATACCAACTTTGTCACGATCCGAAATTGGTACGTGACAGCCCTAATACTACGCAACGTTTACAGGCGTAACGCAGTAAAAAAAAGCCAAAACCCAGAAATCTAAACTATTAAAAGATAAGAAAAGATAAGAAACATTGTTTAAAAGTCTTTGAAATCACAACCCAAATTCTTTAAAAGTCCAACTTTATTTCCTTTAAAATTTTGGCAGCACCTCCTTTGTAAAAGCTAACCCCAAAAATGGGTACAACATAAATATAAAGTAAAGTATCCCCAAACGGAAGCAAATACACGCCCAAAGGCGAAAAACAACCACCACAACAAATATACGACGCCGTACCGAAGAAATAAAAGACGGTAGAAAGGAAACAGTATAAAAAACAACAAGTCACAAATAATATACAATATCGTGCTAACCAAGTCTCTAAGTCAACAAGAAAATATAGTAGATGGAGAGTACAAGGATACAACGAATATACAATACAACAAACGAATAACCACAAAACCCACCTAAGCAAACTGCACACTGTGAGCTGATGCGGTATCCGTAGCAAAAGATGATAGAAGAATAGCCTGCCTTGACTACTCTGGGGAACACCCTGCAAAACAAACTATGGCACAACGGGGGTGAGTTGCCAACTCGTGAATAGTAAATAAAATATGCAGGTAATCGTAAGTATGCACGTACAGCGTGAATCTAACATATGCAATTAATACCAATAACAGATCATATGAATGCACTAACCATAAAAGATACACTAGCAGGTACAACAAATACATGAAGCAATGCATATAATTAAAGGAATGTAAATGCAACAGTCATGAAAGGTACTCTAACATGTACTACTAATACATGAAGCAGTGCATAAACAATAAAGGTAGAGTATGGAATGAAACATGTAAATTCCACGGAATCCTGACATCGTGGTAGGATCACAATCCATCAAGACAAATCTAATCCCAATTTCCTCAATCAGCCCCCAAATTGGCTCTCATATCATAAGTCTCATAAATCCTGAATGTACAATATCGAATAAATATCATATATCCTGAATGTACAAATCAGCATTCTCATATATATATCATGTATCCAGTATCAAATGAATCACCTATATCCTAAATCCAATGTCAAGTAAAATTCTAACACCCTAAATATATTTCTAACACCCTAAATATATTTGCATGAATTAATATGATGATGTATATAAAATAATATCAATACACATATATTAGCGTCCCATTCCACTAATATTGGTGTAAGGGCATATATAACAGCGTCCTAACCCACTGTTATATATACAAAGAAGTAAAAAGGTCAATACACATATATTAGCGTCCCATTCCACTAATATTGGTGTAAGGGCATATATAACAGCGGCCTAAACCCATGTTATATATACAAAGGAGTAAAAGAAATATCATGAAACCAATGTGTCAAGCATCGACACAAAAATGCTGGTCTATCAGGTGCTGTCACCAAGACCGGCATCCTGATAGGTACGTATCATACACTATCCCGAAAGCTCGAGTGCCTAGCTCTGACCCTCGCCTCTCGACGAATCTATACGTACATGACTCCCGTCGGCATCCACATGATAACCACTGAATCATTGATAATGTCACCGGTAGGTACTTGCCCACCTTTCAGGCTCAATCCGCAAGGTCTATCGATCATCTTGTCGAGGGGATCCGTACTGGGCCCCACCATGTACCCTCATACGACACTCACTCCTCGTATGGAGTATATAATCTGAACCGATAAATCTCATGGTGGATGCTGAAATATCATATCAAGGGAAACCGGGTTTTTCAAATAATGCATAATTTCATGAACTCCTACGGTCCCCAAATCCAGAAAACATCACGAAAAATTCATAACTCAAATGCGAAAATCCATGAATATAATATATGCAACATAAACTGAAATGTAAGTATATAAAGGAAAAGCCGCTAATTAACTGCAACAAGTTATTATAAAATTTCATGCGGCTCCAAATTTCTCCAATTCTAAATAATATCAAGTAAAGGTAAACATGTAGCTATAACCAGATGTATGTGTAAACATAAAGGTATAGCAAGGTATACGTATCTACCTATAAGTAATGATGTAGTATACCCCCTGGGTATAAGTGAAATATGTGTGCAAGGTATACCTGTAACTATGTCATAAAGTGTGTATGTATCTATCACTAAAGGTACAATACTCTATAGGTATACAGGTATCTAACATGTAAGTATATGAAGACATATGTATAAGCATGTAGATATACAAGTATGCTATATGTCATATGCGATAAGAAATATGAATCAATGTCTCAATGTCCCTAACCAAGCAATATCATATCTATCAGTGGGTTGTGCTTGACATGGCAATTATTGACGGTGTGTGTGGCATACAATCAGTACTCGTGCAACATAGGCCGTCAATAATGGTGCAGTGTCCTAAGGATACTAGTCCAAGCACAACACTAGCTAAGCAGTAGGGTAAATACGCAATTCTAAATATGACATAGAATATACGACAGAAATAATATTTCTAGCCCAGACGCATAACGCCATACGGGCGATTCCCCTATAAATGTTAAATCTACTCACCAACGCTCCAAGTTAGGTGAAGTCTACCACCTTTTTTCCCCTGGTAGTAGTGTCCGAAGTCCCCCCCCTGCGAACCTGCAACATTAAAACAATAAGGCAAATATATATTAATAATAGATCAAACACGCGTACTAACTACATTTAACCGACACAACAACACAAAACATACTCTCAAGTGTTCGTATCATGGCTAACGTGCGTAGTGACACGACGATACTAACCCAAGAGCAAAACCACACAAAGTGCACGATCCGTGTCGTATAACGTATCGCGCTTAAAGGAAACACTAGAAACTACCTAGGTGATCCCAGATTTCGTATACAGAGAAAACTCAACAACCAAACAAGACCAAAAACACCCAAACCACAGCATAGACCTACCCTCAAAAACCCACACCCCAACTCCACCTAGGGGCCGATTACGTCGCCGTCCCTGGCCGGTGGGGTGGGTCTCGTATCTCAGGTGGGGTCTTAGGTTCACTGGTACAACAAAACTACATTGTTTGGTTTTCTCTTACACTTTCCGGGTCACAGCAGATCCCATATATCACAAAACGACACTAAAAATACAATATTATGCACCAAACTAAACTTTAACCAATCTAAACTGAAACTAACTAGCTAAGCTACACTAAAAACACTTAAACAACAGCAAAAGAATATTACCTACACAAAAGAACACAAAGATCCTAGCTTTGTATGATCCAAGACATCCAAGGGGCAAAAGTGAGATAAAAATGTGATTTTGGTGAACTTTGTGAAGGATTTGATGAATTTTGGTGAGGAAAAAGGGAGTGTTCAGTTTGATGAGAGAGAAGAGGAAGGAACAAATGAGATAGAGAAAAGAAAGAGAGGAAATGATGAAGAGAGAGGGAGGTGAGTGTAGGGTGAGAAATGAGGGTGAGTGTAACCGCATCATTAATGCATCATTAATGTTTTCACACACACCTCACCACTCTAACACAAATATCTCTCTCTCTCTCTCAATTAACCTAGAAGCTTCTCACAAAAGATCAAAGGAATGGATAAAGGGTTGGATTAAACAAGGATTAGGATAAGTGTCATGATTGCTAAGATCAAAATTAGCACAAACAAATTCACACATTTACGTGCACACGTGCGCGCATGCTTATAACAAATAATAATAAATTATTGATTAAATGTTATAAAATGTGAGGAACCCGAATTGGTAAACTTTTTACAGGAAACCCGCATTAACGTCTAAACGAACACTAACCGAAATCTAAGGCGTTACACATAGGACCACGAATACACCCTCAAAACCCGAGCCCCTATCTCCAAGCTTTGGCCGCCAATTTATCCATATTGGCCGCAAATTGCGGCCCTTTTAGGGCATCTGGGTTTAAGTTTTTGTCGAGGGCTCTCTGAGACTTCAATTAGACCTCTGGTATATGCAACTTTTTCTAATTTTGCATATAAAAAAAATCTTGGACCATTTTACCTTATTTTAGGCGATATGATAATGTATGATACGGACATTCGGATTCTTGTTTTAGTGTTTCTCTTGGTTAACGGTTCGTAGGGGTAGTCTTAAGTGTTTGTTACGTGCATTTAGCACGCTTAGTTCATACGTGTTAACTCGTGAGAGTTAGTTCATTTATGTAGTATATGTTTGCGTGTCAAATCGGATTTCTAGCCTCATGTGCTAAGTTTTGTACAATGCTAGGATCAGTTGCGGAGACTTTGGACGTGTCTAGGAAAGGAAAGAAGGTGGTCGGATTAGAGTAACTCGAGGCCGTTCCGGTGAGTAAATTTAACTTCTATAGGGTAATCGTACGGATGGCGTAAAACGCCTGATGTTTAGTACTAAGTTATAAAACTTCATATACATATACCTATGTACTTTTCCATATTGCATACGCATTATCATACACATTGATATCTCCATACTAGGACACTTGCACCATTACTAATGGTTCATGATGCAGATGCACTAACCTATATGTACACATACACCATTGATAATTGCTATGTCACGTACACTATAGAACTCACAAGATAACTTGCATTTGCATTGCATCTTAATTATAGATAGATCCTCGCATTATTTATCTAGCTTGCATCATATTAATATCATGTATATTGCCATCATCGCCATATTCATATATTATAATGTTTTGTGAGATTTCTGTTTTCATGAGATTTTTGGATTTGGGAAACTGCATGTACATTTTGAAAACTTATTATTATTTTTAAAACGCGGTTTCTCTTGATATGATGTATGGCGTCCACCATGAGTTTTCTCGGTTCTGTGCTATGTGTATATCCGATTCGATGAGAGAGGAGGCACCATCTGCGGGTATATGGTGGACCCGGTACGGTTCCCCGGGACAAGAAGATCGTATTAAGAGACGTTGAGCCTGGCAGGGGAACAATACCTACCGGTGATTGTTTGGCCCGGCGGATATCCGGAGGATACCGACCAGAGTCGTGTGACCAGATGGATTTGAGGACCGATCTGAGAGACGGCACCTGAGATATTGAGATTGTTAGTGTCGATGTTTGACACGGGTTTTATGTTGTTTTATTGATGATATTTTCGGTTCTATCATATTGAATTTATTATGACATATTCAGTATCTTATAGCTGCTACACCCCAAATTTCATACTTCGCTCACTTATTCATGTTGCATCTATACTAGTACACCGCATCATAAATTCTTATTTAGGATCTGTCGCTAGCACGTACATACTTGAGATTGCCATTTATGATGTTATTTACTACTCACGAGCTGGCAACTCACCCCCATTGTGCAACAGTATCTTGCAGGGCTGATCCATCAGTATTGTCACAGCGGGGCATAGTGCTACTACTTTTGCTACGAATTTTTGGACGTGATATTTTATAGGTGGGTTGCGAGTATTCTTTTGTCTTCTATCTTGTATGTTTTCTCATTGTATCTAGTATACTCTATCTACCACATGTATATTTGACTTAGAGACGAGACTGAAAGACTTGTATTATATTTGACTCTGGGTGTCGTGCTCGTGTGAGCTGACTTTTATGTTTTTATTGTGGATATTGTTTTCCTTTCTTACTTTCTTATTTCTTCACACTATGATATCATATATCTTGTCTTGTGATTGTGTTCTGCCGGATAGCATTGAGATTGCTCCCAAGTGGGGATGCTGTTATATATCATGCTTATATAGCGGTTTGGATCAGTTTTACAAAGGAGATGCTGTCGAAATTTTTACAATAACTCGATCTTCAAAAAGGTTTTGATATAACTCTTTTGCACCTTAAATTAACACTTTTTAAACAAAAGTTTTACCACTCTACTTTTAATTACGGTTTAAATTCTGGTTTTTCGGCTTACTTGAATTACGTTATGCTTTTAGACGTTGCGTGATTTAAGTGTCAGTCACGTTCCACATTTGGGTCATGACATTGTAGGTGGTGCATCCACATCCGGTGTAGAGGCCACTCCTGCCACTTCCATACCCTCCGTGCAATCTGCAGGTTAGTATTCTTAAATATAAGATGTTTTTCACAAAAGAGACGATGACTTGGACACACTAGCCTATCCAAAGGGCCTAAATTTGACCAACAATTACCACTTTGAATTTAGGGTTTGCATATATCTCTATTTTCATAATGCAAATGATTTAAGCTCTCAATTAGCTTTACCTTTTTGGTAGATGTAGTCAGCTTTTATTTTTATGAAAAATAGTTTTTTCATTTTATATATCCTCTAAAAATAACTATGAACTTTATGTAATTTTATCGTCAATATTTATTTTCTAGTTAGAAAGGATGCATCCACGTCCGGATCACCGGCTGTTCCTCACCGTAGGAACTATCGTCCCGCTCATGCTGCTGCCCGGGCTTCGGTCCGTGCTGCTGTCGCCGGAGGTATATATCGCACATCAATTTTTATTAATTCTTGATTTCTAAATACCGTTTTGTCTTAATATTGCTTGTATATATATATTTATCTTGTAAATGTAGGGCAGCCACACCCCGAGAGGGAGACTCGAGGGCCAAATCAATCCCACAGGCCGAGGCCTGATAGAGTTAGGGGGAGGCATCATTCACCCTCTTCTTTACCCCCGATTATCGCTATACCGACGATTATGCCGAGAAATTCGGCCGGTATATAGAGGATGAGAGTCACATCCAAAAGAAATAACATTTTCAGACCCGCAACAGATAGAGGAGGACTTTTTTTTATATACAAGAATTTTTGGAGCTCGGCATGTCTGGAAGCACGGGAGAACGTTCTTTTGCTTATATTATTACCAGTATAGGTCCCATTCTTCTACCCTTTCCTGGGAGTCGATGACTATTCATAGCTATTACCTTGACACCAAAGAAAAGTTCGACCCAATGCTTTATTTCTGTCCTAGTTGATCCTGATTCGACATTAGAAGTATATTGATTGTTCCCCAATAACCGAATACGTTTTTCGGAAGGTCAAGGAAGTTGGTGACCTGATGATAGGGGAGCCGGCGACCGAAGCCCCGGTGAACGGCGGCCGTAACAGAGACTCAATGGAAGCTGTTCTAACGAATGGAGTTGACTACGTTGCGTTAGTAACTGGAATCCTTCTATCGAAATTAAATATATCTCGTATTAACAATCGAAAGATGGTCGAAATAAAAAAATATCTATTTGATGGGGCTTCTTCCTATACCTATGAATTCCATTGTACCCAGAAATGGAATCCCATTCATTCTAAGGATTCTTGTGGTACCGCAATTGGTGCATTGGTCTTTGCATTATTAATGCTTTTTGCCGGTTGGTTCCATTATCACAAAGCCGCTCCAAAATTGGCTTGGTTCCAAGATGTAGAATCCATGTTGGATCAATGGGCACTAGAGAGAGGCGCTAACATGAAAAAAAGCCTCCTTTCGGGTGGAGGAATCAATGAAAATCTTTAGGAGGAATCAATGAAACGCTATCAATTCAAATCCGCGCTCCTTTGCCTTCTTCTGGGATCAGGCTCGGGTATTAATATATATTTTCATTTGACTTATCAAATAAATTTACTATTATTTAACACTTATAATTTAAATACATTATTTTCTTGTATTTGCGGTTAGATTACGACTTTCAGCCTTTACCTGACCCAGATCATCCTGACAGAGTGCTCGATCTTCACACTCTTTATCTGAGCCTCATAAAGAACATGCAATCTTCGATCCGATATAATAGGAATGAGCTGAAGATCGATTGCCACATGCTATGGCTGGCAACCCCCGAGGCAGAGAGAGCGGCTCTCCTACATTCTCCGGCCTTTGCCAAAATCGACGTAGATACATGGCCTCTCTTGTGCTGGTATTATGAGTCTGAGCGCAAACAGGTTTGTAATTTAAATGTAATTTATTGTTTAGTATATAATTTATTTTTTTGTGTTGCTTAATTAGAAAACTAAATCTGATTATGTTGTACAGAAACAAGCTGATCAAAACAAGAAGAATAGGAAGTCCTCGAAGTGGGGTCATCCTACTTACACAGGTAGCTCGAGGAGCATTACTCATGTTAGTGTTATATGCCCTAGAGGACATTATTGTATAGTACTAGTTTATATATTACATTTTGGAAGCTTGGGATATATACATGGATTTATAACAGTCTTGCTCAATATAGTAGTATGCTACTTGGTTTGTATCTATCTTAATATGTGTATATGTTTCTTTTAACCTATCGCTAATACATATTGATAGAGCTCTTAGGATATTTGCTTGACTACCAGCGTTGTGATGGCAGTCACACTAGTGGGGGCTGGGTCGTCTACAAGCACATCCTTATACAGGTCCCTAGTCGTAGGATTATCGAGACAGGGCATCGATATTCCAGAATAGACTAGTGTATACGCTTCTCATCCCAGCAGGAGAGATGGTCTGTCCCACAGCCATCAGTACGTCGTACTGGAGATAGTATGCAGGTGCACATTGGGTTATGAGTTACACTGGACGGACTCATGGGGTACTACTGGTTAATACTATACCTATCGTCAGGTAATAGTTCCCAGGTGATATGAGTACAGCTTAGTCTATTGACTTGACACTGCTACTTGGCCTCAAGTGTGTTCCCACTGTTCTTAGATTGCTACCCTACCACGGTTCTATTGAGTCATGCAAACAAGTAGTAGTTGGATGCAGTCCCAAAGCACTTGGAGGCAGTTGCAGTTAGATAGGATCCGTCTCTCCCGGTATTGGGGTTGATGTCGCGCTGTGTTCGGAAAGACATTACACAAAGTCCCTGGCCAGGGCAAGCGAGATTTACTGGTAGGTACTCCAGTAGTTTCTCAGGGTGTTTTGGGCTGTACTCCAACATGACTTATTGTGCTATTAGGGGTCCGACATTTACCGCCCCCTAGACCCGATATGCGATAATTTTAGACGAACAGACTAGACTGGACGGAGATTGCCACAGACAGGCTCAGTAGGAGTTCGGATGAGTTTGCTCGTCGGCCTTCTTATCGACAGATACCTAGTAGCCGTTACGTACAGCTAGTACCGCAGACGTGCTTGTGGTTAAACCCACTACCAGCGTACTGTCGAGTCTCTAGAGTCCCACACAGAGGGATTCCCTGCTTCGAACGAAACAATGTAGAGATCGTACGGTTTTACGACAGGGTTCAATCACATACATGTACTTGTGCGTGTGTGATGTTCCAGTGGACAATACTAGTGGGCTTTGGTTTTAGTCGGATCCTAGTATTTGATTGTTGGATTAGTTTCGTATTATTGTATTCGTGTTTCTCGAAACAGGGATGCGGGTATGTATATACAGATGAGAGGGGCATTCTTGTAACTACTCAAGATTGTTATAGAAGGAGACACCTCATTAGGGTTTTGACCTTTGACTTGATTAAAACAATTATGAGGTGGAGGAAAGTATTTGTTATTTTTGTAAATGATAATTGTGGCACGACTACTTATTTTGACTACTTGACTTGGTTTGACTCTTTGACTTAGATATTTCTTGTGAGATATTTTTGTGGCACTAGATATTTTTGGGTGAGATATTTTCTTACCATGCTTGTAGTCATGTCAAGTTAGCCATCCTATTTTTCAACTATCATTATCAAAAACCTTTTCTCTTTCCTCAAGGTCACTCTCTCCTTCTTCCTCTCAAAACCCTAATGTCTCATGTGTTGAGAATCAAGGGTTAGTGAGACTTAGCTACCCAAAATCACTCTCTACTCATTCTAGGCTACTTAGTTTAGCACACCAAGTGACCTAGTTGCCTCAACTTGGAGGTTAAGCTCAAGGTTGGAACTCTCAGGTGGATCTTCTTCGACTTCGAGAAGCCAGCGAGGAGGCGCTATCCATTTCCACTCCAAGGAGATCACGAGGTGAAAGTGGACAGCGAGAAGATAAGAAGGACAGGATACTACAAGGTATAACATTCATCCGAGTAGTTAAACCTCATATAGTTTTCTAGCTAGGATTTTATGTTCGATCCTTGCTTCAAGTCAGTGTTGCGAAGCCCGTAAAAATCATTTTTTGCTAATTCCGCCTCCCCGCGAACATGTGTGGTGCGTGACATTGACTTACAGTGGTATTAGAGCCTCCCATAAACCCTAAATAGCTTGTAGCGATGTTATAATTTCGTCGTTTTTGTTGCGCAAAAACTGCCGACAAAAACATTTTTCAAAAATGAAGTTTTGAGTTGTTTGCACTCCCCGCGGGCTCACGGTTTGAACCAAGAAGCCGCGGGGTGAAGCGTGCGCACCCCGAGGACACCCTGAGGCAGAACAATGGCCGATACTACCCCCTAAGACCACCACAAGATGGTCTTGTGCTAGTGACCTGAGGGCACCACAGTTTAGTGCTCTCGGGTCTGCCTCCCCTTGGAGGCCACTTCGTGGTGGCCCCCAGTGGTGGGTACCCCCTTGAGGCCCCCAATTCAATAGTAATTCTTGTATCTTCACCTCCATGAAGATTCGGGCGGGTTTCGAGTTCGTTTCGATTCCCGAATTGGCTCAAAACGATCGTTTTTGGAACTTTAGCTCACTGGATTTTCATGTCTTGGAAAATTGGTTAAGTTTGCTAATTGAGCGCGGAATTCTAATGTTGTAGTTACTTTACAAGCTTTATGTTGTATATATATGTTTAGAAACGTCGACTAATTGCTATACGTCGATTAGTCGGGGTTGCACATATCTGTGATGATGTTATGTTGATTTATGTAGATGAACCTGTTGGATCGTCGTGGATGGATAGCCGGGGATGTGAGATGAGGGTTTTCATTCTTTCATTCGATGTAAATTTATAAAGTGATGTAATATTATTTTGCGGGGCACATCCGGGTTGAGGTTATAGCCACCGTTGTATTGTTTATTTTACTGTTTTTGCTCCTAGGATAGACGTAAGGTGGGGTGCACAAACTACCAGGTACTTTGAAGTGCCGAGTGGCCTACTCACTTTTTTGAAGGAGGTTGCTTCACTTCGGGTATTTGGCGGGTAGTTTTCCGCACCCGTAGGGGTCTAGGGTGGGGTTTGGCTATTCATCACGACCGTGGAATCTGCCTTTCGTTACAGGCTCAAACGAAATGCAGAATTCCTAGTATATCCAATATGTTCATCTGTGATTTGAAATGCCTATTATTACGTGAGACGAATGTATATATTTATATATGATATCTAGTAGACGTTACTTATGTTTTGCATCCGTGCTAGTCTAGCCCCCGCTCAGTCGTTAGTTAAGTAACCTAACGGGTGATGACGAGGCCCTGTAATGAATGAGGATGGCATAAGCGTACGTTGTATTTTCATTCTTTTTCTACAAGGGTAGGTTAATTGATGGGACTGCATTACATTAATGCAAAGCAAACAAACCAAAGTTGAATCGTTAGAACAATTTTTAAACCACTCGGTTTTTTTAAAACAGCAAAACTTTTAAAATGCGGAGCTTAAACCACTCCTTTTAAAAGCTATCAGGTTCCTTCGATTATATCAAGTTCACTACGTTCACAGTTTCCCCAAAACCATTCGTAGCCTTCCGTCATTTCAGTTGGATATTCGGTAGTATTCAAGCTATGTATTTGACCTTCGCCAAGGCATGGTGATTGGTAGCTGCTGAATATTCATCTGTAGCATAGGCAGATGCGTTGGTTTGGGACAGTCGTACTGCTATTTTGGCCTTCGCCAAGAGTATGTATGTGTGGGTTCAAATTAACCTGGACAATGACGGGTAGAACTTGACATGCGACTTATAATATGTTGGCCTTCGTCAAGGTCATAAGAGCATGGGGCAAAAATCCACATCGGGAGTTTCTAAAGAAACTGAAACTTGCTAGTGTTGTATACCATTTGGAGTGTGATAATTTTGGTAGGATTCCTTCGACTTATCACACGATGATATTTGGATCCCGATCCTACTGTGAGTATATGCTACTCCTCGGGAGATTTTTCACTTAACAATCAATACTATAAACCAAGTAGGTGTCTAAAAAGGTGTTAGTGGGGCTACGCCCCCAGAGAAAAGAGGTTATTTAATTAAGGAATTTCGCGAAAGCGTCGTAAAACCTCCCTCGAAGTACCGACACTGGCCTGGCTAAACGGTTAAGCAAGTATTGTACGGTGAGATTAATCCTGACTAATTCTTCTTTTATGGTTTGAGAAAGGATTTGAGAAACAGTGGGAGACATCCTGTTTAGATAAATTAAAAACCAATCTAAATTTGCAAGAGCATTATGCTAAAATGTTTCTTCTCTCTCTCCTAATTGCAGCGACCAAACATGACGAGCCTTAAATTACTATTAGATAAAAATATATTGACAGAGCCAAACTATAAAGATTGGTTCAGGAATTTCAAGATGGAAATCACTTATAACAAATTGGGCTATGTTCTTACTACTAAAGCCCCCGCCGTCTCAGGCCCAGATTCCAGCGTCGCGGATAGGGAAATCCGTAAGACCTGAGAAATTGATTGCACGAAAGCCAAGTGCCCCGTGCTGGCCTCCATGGATAATGAACACCAAAGGAGGCACGAGAATATGGATCTTGAATTCATATTCCTCCATACCAAGGAATTATATGGACTCGAAGAAGCTATTTCAGGCGAGGTTAGCTGTCGAGTCATCTGTAGAGAAACATGTCCTTAAGATGATCGGCTACATTGAGGAGCTCGCAGACCTTGGGACCACGTTAGAGAACGAGTTGTATACAAACATGATTCTCCAGTCCCTTCCTTTCACCTATGCCCAGTTTATCTTTGTAACAACCCTAAACTTCCTGTACAACTTTCTGTACAAATTTTTTAAAAAATACAGAAAGGGGTACTTTTACCTGAGCACAAGTTATAAATTTGTTTTGCTTTTTAATAGTAAGAAGGAGCTTGTAGCTCATTGGTAAGACCTTGCACTGCTGAACCAAACCACCAAAGTTCAAATCCCATCACCCATATTATTTTTAATATTGATTTCTTTTTAAATTTTTAGAATTCCAAGAGTCTACACGTGTTAAACCCGTAAAACCAAAAGTCACACTAAAAACAAACTACGCCACTATGCTAACAAGACGACGACGGACACGTGGGCCCCCCGAATTGGCCTGACTCGGCCGGATCGGGCCGGCGGGGGCGGCGGATCGGCCGGTGGGGGCAGCCAATTCGGCTCCAAATCGGAGTCGGCCTTCAGGGAAGATGTGCCTCTTGAGCTTCCCATCACTCCTGTATAGTTTAAATTCTTGGATCGGTAACAGAGCCAAATTAAATTACCATTAAACCATTTTTTAATACATTTTTAATACAATTTTCAATACAACCTTTCATCTACCCTAAACCCTAGATTACCCTATAAATACTGCTCCAAAACACACCCTCCTCACTCCAAATTTCTGTCCAAAACTCTCAAGAAAATCCCTAGAACTTTTGAGTACAAGTGGAGTTAGCAAAGGGCGAAACTCCGGCGAAATTCCAATGACGATCCGAGGAGCTTCCGGCGACGAAACGACGCACCGGCACCTTCTATCTCTCCCTCTTCCTCTTCTCTAACCTAGCAACAAATAAGTCCCTCCTCCCTCTTCTCCTTTCTATTAATAAAACTCGTATTTCTAAAACCCGACGGAAGCGGAGTTAATCCGACTTCCGATTCGGTTTTCTTTAAAAAGTTCCAATTTTCTTAAATACAACATACCAAACCCTCACATCTTGACTATTAAATATTAACAAAGCTTTATGAACAAGTCTCATAGCAAAATATTTCATATTGCAATTTTTATCGTACTTTTTCAGTAAAATACCATATAGTTTAGTTTTGACATTAAACATCATATTTCTTGCTATACCTTTAAATAGATCACGAGGTAATGACCTACCTCCGCACAACACGCATATACAACATAGCACGATGTCTTTCGGGAACATAGAATACGGGAAAATGCAATTTTACAGATAAATACCTTTTACTATAAAAACCTTTTTCTACAAGATTATGTATTTTAAACAAATCTTTGCAAAGCGCCGCTACAACCCATTTTGGAGAACCCGTTTGGGATGGTGCGGATTATCGTACATTCTCGGGCTTAGTAATGCGAGATGCAGACCTCCACAAGGAGCATTCGGTCTCAAAACATTTAAAAATAAAAATATCTTAAGAAATGGGATTTCTAGAAAAATAATAAATTAAAATTATTTTATATAAATATATATATATATATATATATATATGTATGTATGTATATATGTATGTATGTATCATCAAAATATCTATTTTTGATATAATATAAATATTCCAACTTTTCTAAATCAAAATAATCACTTTACATGAAAATACCATGCAATTCTATACAAGTTCAATTCTTTACAATTAAATACCTTATATTATGAAATTAGGTTTTAATCACTAGAAATGTCACAATGATAAAATATACATCAATGAAGACTTTAAAAACGATAATAAAATACTTGAGCTGTATTTTGGAAACTATACAAAATTATTTTTACATAAAACCCTCTCAAGTTTTATAAATTACAATAAGGACCCTAGTAAATATAGGTTTAAGTGGGACCAGTCTCTTGAGCCTCAGGGAGCTGGAGATATGGGTGCTTGCCTATTTAAGGTAGACAACTTAACAAACGGTGTTATCTGTTCAGTTGATAAAACTGCACATTTGTATTACATTTTTCCTACCATTTTCATATTAAAAAAGGACTTTATTATAATATATTATACATATGAGGGTTTATGTGTAAAAACATTATTTTCCATGTGTTAATATATTTTAATTATCATTTGGTAGGAAAATGTATGCAAATATTATTGACCTAATCCTAGTAGAACAAAGTCTACTAAAATCTTATTTGAGTTGTTGTGCAGAATATTTCCAAGTTGTTATGAAGAATTTATCAAACAAATCAATTTGTTGAAGAAAAAACTTGCCAAATTAAGAAGCAAAACTTGGAGACCAAGTCTGGAAGCAACCGAGAGAAGATTTCTGAATTCTAAAGGTGCCTGGGATTGCCACATGTCACGAGAAGAAAGCCCAAGAAATTTGATCGAGAGATCCCCATCTTTGAGCACGGATCCGCGGCCAAACCCACCCTTGGGCCGCGGATCCGCCGCAAGTCTAGGGAGTTAAAGCACAAGATTTTTTGGGGTGAATCAAATCTATATTTTTCCAAGTTTTCAACAATAAGATTCTGGCTTTGCACTATAAAAGAGCACCGAGAGCCTCTTGGAAAAATCATCAAGCCGAAGAGATCACGAAGCTCCCGACGCTCACGCATCCAGGATGATCATCGACTGTTCGACTACCTCCTTAAGAAAGATCGAGAAGCAACTAGTTGTAATCATTTTCTATGGATTAAAAGTGTAGTTTGAAAAAGTCGATTAATAAAGGTAGTTATTTTATTTAATTGTCTTTGCATTTACATTATGTTTTCGCTCTCTTTCTTTACATCTTCTTCTCCCAACATGCGCGAGCAATTCTCCGCTTGTTAGGGTTCGTAGGATTAGGGTAGGCTAATGGACGATGAAAATAATTAAACCCTTTTTAAGTCGTATAAAATTTAGGAACTTTATCAAAAGAATCATTAACATCCTAATCGGGCGCGCTGCAATTCTTTGCTAGTCCCGACTACGATTAGAGATTAGATTAATGATTGTTTTGGTAAAGGCTAGATAATGAACGGAGTTCCGTGTCGAGATAAGGGTTAAGAGTGGGATTCCTTTTCCCTCCAGAAACCCTAATCTACACGCATCACCGTCGTTCTAGTTCTAAATCTATTAATGGATAAAAAGGGTAACTTTTAATTAATCGTCCATAACTACTAAATCCTAACGAACCCTACAAGCCTTCTTATTATATTTACTACATCTTTAAAATAATCTAGATCTATATTTTACACTCTTGTTTAATGTAGATCTAGAAACCATTCAACAAATTCTTTCTTCCTCCTCTCTTTCTCAACACATCTAAAGTAAAAGTAAAAGGTTCCACGTTTCCCAGAGGACGAACCGTACTCATCTCGGTCTAGCTATACGCGATACCGTTCTGATTGCGGTTAAACTACAAAAACACACTTTTTCGTTTCAATCAAATGGCGCCGTTGCCGGGGATACGTGCGTAATTTTTTATTTTTACTATTTGTGTTGAATTCTTAGACGAGTCATATCATTATTAACACAAAACTGCAAATTGCATATTTAACGATTTGTGCGTGAATTTTTGCAAGGAGATCTGGAGTCACAGAATTAAGGGAAACAGGAAACAGAGACATTTTTAGAGATCAAGAGGAGCACAGAGGGCCACAGAAAAATTTTCAGCAACTGAACCATCCACCTTGCGGCGAAACCGCGGCACAAAGGAACATCTGCGGCGGAAACGCGACCTGACAAGGGGATCAAGGTCTCAAACTCCTCTGATAAGATTCTCAACTCTTCCTCTCTCCCCTCAAATCCAATAAAATCTATTTTCTGCAGGATTCTTTGCAAAATTGCGCCGCTCAAAAAATCTTTTTGCAAAAGTTTTGTGATTGGTTTTGTTTTGCATATTTAATACGGATTTTAAGGGGCAAAGACCAAATCAAGATTAGGTGGGGATTTCATCACCCTTCCTAAGCCACACAAATCACAAACCGAGCATATAGATCAACCCTTCATTAATTTAAAAAATATCTAGACCAGACTCTAAGGATTGTCGCGCTCAATAAGGACAAAGGAAGGTCATGGGTAATCTATCGTTTATCTGCATTACTTTTGTAGTGCCTAGGCAAGTGTGTCAAAGGCTAGTGGTTATTAATTAGGCCCACTGTTGTGGTGGTTCCTTCCCACTTACCTGGCACTTACCTCGCTACAAGGGTAGTACGGAGGCGGTAGAGGATTTATCCTGCGGCTTGTCCTTTGGAAGTCTAGGAGCGGTCTAGAGACTGGACCTAGGTGACCTTAGTTCTAGGGTTGCTTGTGCATCTTAGGGTGATTTGTCTTGAGTCCCACTTTTTTCAAAACAAGCCAATTTTAAATCACACACACGCTGCCACTTGCACTAAACCCGCTTAGTGCATGCTCGGCTGGACACGGGATCCTAGTGCCCGTCTTGTCCGCGTTCCTTCTATCGACACCGAAGTCGGTACTTCTTCATCTTCTTTTCCCCCACCACACACCACATCGATCGTGATGGACGACACTCCATCTAATTATAACACCACGCTGCCACCGCCCGCAGGTGAGCAGAATCCACCGCGCATCTCTCTCCAAGAGAGATGCTATCCTATTCGTGGTCCCCTTCCTACTTGTCTATCTCTTCCACCACCTAACGGAGATAATTTCGAAATTAAACCCCACTACATCAATCTGCTGCCCAAATTTCACGGGCTTGAGTCGGAAGACGTGTACGTTTTCATCACCAAATTCGAAAACGTATGCGCAATGATGGGTACTTCACAATTGACTTTAGATGCTATGCGCTTACGTCTTCTCCCATTCACACTGTGCGACTTGGCAGAAAAATGGCTTTACAATACTGCCGCACACTCCATCACTAATTGGGATGAATTCGTCGTAGCATTTCTTAAGAAGTTTTACCCAAATCATAAGACTGCACATGTTAGGAGCGAGATTAACCAGTTCACCCAGCTTCCCAATGAACCATTTTGGAAGTGCTTTGAACGTTTCAAAGATCTGCTTGTCCAATGCCCCCATCACGGAATACAAAGATGGGATTTATGTCGGATTATATATGAGGGCGTTAATCCAGCGACAAAGCAGATGCTTGAAACAATGTGTCAATGCAATTTCATGTCTAAAGATGATGGTGAAGCTTGGAAATATCTGGAAGATCTCGCAGAAAGCACTTTGCAGTGGGAAAGCGTAAGACCACTTTCAACTAAGGGAGGTATTCACCAGCTCGACGTTTCCATCGCAGTAAAAGCCGAAATGGCAGCGATACAAAAGAAACTCGACGCTATTGAAAACAAGTTCTCATCATTCTCCTTAAATCAGGTCACGCTTCCTAAGACCGTCTGTGGTTGCTGTTCGGATCCTTCACACTTAACGGAAGAATATCCTATGAATGTATAGTTTCAAGCTAATACTGCTTTTCAGCAATGATCTAGAAACGACCCTTATTCTTCCACGTACAATCAAGGATGGAGGAATCATCCTAACTTTGCTTGGAATCAAAAACAACAAAGTAATTATCAAAGACCTCCTCCACAGCAACCACAACCACAGAATCAGCCCCCCTTTCAGTCACAGAATTTCCAAAATCCGGCCAACATTTCTACACCATAAGTGGCCGGTATTGACAACTCACTTGCACAAACTTTGGATATGTTCATGAAACAATCCATGCAAAATTCGGCTGAGATGAGGTCTTCTATTGATGCCCTAATGAAAAACTCCTCCTCCCATGGTGAGAGTATTAAATCAATAGAAAACCAAATCGCACAGTTAAACGCCGCAATGAGTGCGAGAGAGAAAGGGAAACTCCCATCTCAACCCATACCTAATCCTGGCCACTCACAAAGTTATAATGTGAGTGCTGTTACCACGTTGAGATCGGGAAAAGTGCTGAATGACCAAGTGGGTGAGCAGTGTGATGATAGTGACACCAATGATACCCCTTCTTCTTCTTCTTCCCCTAATTCGTCTAGTCTCCCACCTTCACCCGAGCCTATTCTCCGTTTTCCCCAAGGCTCGAACCCTTCGCCCATTTCACCAAATCTATCTAAGTCGATTCCCACTCCAGTTTTGGGATCGAATCCGTCCCCACAATCCTCTCCAACGTTGGACCCAAAACTTATTGATCAAGCACCTTATCCAAACAGGTTAAGGGGCAACAGACCAAGTCCACAAATGGAGAAGATTGTGGAAATTTTTAAGCAAGTTAACATAAACATTCCTCTCCTAGATGCTATTCAACAAGTTCCGTCATATGCAAAAATCTTAAAGGACTTGTGCATTAGGAAGAGAAAAGTTCAAGTACCTAAAAAAGTTTTCCTTGCGAGTAATGTGAGCACTGCTTTTACACAACAACTTCCTAAGAAACGAAAGGACCCCGGAAGTCCTACAATTTCAATTTCTATTGGGGGTAAAAATATTAATCGTGCTCTACTCGATCTAGGTGCTAGTGTTAACTTGCTTCCGTATTCTGTTTATGAGCAATTAGGGATTGGAGAGTTAAAACCTGCGCATTGCACTCTTCAGATGGCCGATCGATCTATCACCCAACCTAGAGGTGAGCTAGAGGATATGTTAATCAAAGTCGGGGAATTCATATTCCCTGTGGACTTTATCGTTATTGATACACAACCTGTGGCAAACCCACGCAATCAAATCCCGGTGATACTCGGTCGACCCTTTTTGGCCACTTCCAACGCAGTAATCAATTGTAGAAACGGCTCTATGACCCTATCCTTTGGAAAGAAGTCAATTGAGCTTAACATTTACAAGTTGGGAAGTGAACCCTCCGAACCCTATGCTCATGTGTGTTCTGTCGAATTAATGGATGTCGACAGCAGCGAATTTAATCAACCTCATGATTTTGACTCTTTTCATGTGTTGTTGCTTGACATGGACTCTTCCACCGAGTTGTCCGGGTCAACATCTAACACTGATGAGGAACTTTTTATAGAGTCTGACGATTACCCCAATTTTTCTGATGACATTATTCTTCGGGGTATCGACGAAAGCTTTAAGGAAATTTTCACTGATGAACTCGCATTTTTACAAGACACGGGTGTTGAGATGAATCAAATCCAAGATGAAGAAATTGGACCTCCACCCCTTCTCTTGGATAATCATGATAATGCGAGTAATCCATCATTACTATCACTGTGTCGTCTCTCCAAATTGAGACGCAATCCTTTTCCATCACACCTCTTATCACCTCCCCACTTCTTCACGTCAAAAGGTGACATGTTCTTCCACCAACCTTGGTGCTTCATCGATAAAATTTTTGAATGGTTGGTGTTGACCTTCGGTCTTTGCAAAGCTTGGCATTGACCAATAACCTTGACCCCCTCATGTGATTTTAAAAGATTAAAATTGTTTAACTCAAGTTTGGGGGAGGGGTGGTATATTTTGGCTCTTGAAAGAAAATGATTTTTACAAAAATTTTGAGCCTAAAATAAGTTTGGGGAAGGATTTTTACTTTCATATATTCTTGCCCCCATTAATAATTTCCTCCCAAGTCTACAGGTTTTTTGAGCTTAACGGATGACATCAATGAGGACACTGCTGTAAACAGGTTTGGGGGAGGTTTGTGCTTATTTACACATCAATTTGCATCATACTTTGCATAAGCACAACATTTTCAAAAATTTTAAAATTTTTTCTTTTATAACAAAAGAGTAGAAAGTGAAAAATTACATCCAAAAGATAGGAATAGTTTAAGAAAACCAAGAAAATTAGAAGTTTTCTTAAACGAACTAGTAATAAGTAGTTATGAGCCGTTGTCCCAAGGGTTAGTAAGATGAAGGAAGTCACTAATCTGAGGATAAAAATAAGTCTGAAAAATAGTTTCTATTCTGGAAGCCAAACATTTGAATGTTGATACCCTACTATATGCACTTACACATGTCATGAAACTCGGGATAGTAGAGGATACCTTGAAATGCTCTTGTCTAAAAGCCAAAGTATGAAGGAAATAAAAAAAATGAAGAAAATATAAAAATGGTGAAAAGAAAAAAAATGAACACTGGTTTTGTATCGCCAAGGCAGCAATAAAAAAATATAGCGAGGGTGCCTCTTCACCTAGTGCCCTAAGGCCAACTGGTCTGGGAGTCACTGCTAAGCCTTAGGTGGTGCAAGACGAGGAAAATATTATCACCTAATCAGCAAGCACATAAGTAATCGGTCGGTTAGTACCTCAAGAAGTATTAACGGTCGCATGAAAATGTGTGAGCAAATCTTTAATATTCATTAAATTAAAAAGTACTAAGGTAGATGGACAAGGGTATGATAGCTTGAATTGAATTCTCCGAGTGTAGGGATGTTCATTTCACACACGTGGGGTTATATGATCAATGTTTGGATGAAAGGTAGGAATGAAGAATAAAGACAATGTTTTATTGAGGGATGATGTGATTTCTAACATTTTTTCATGACTATTAAGATAGGGCTCATGACAACTGAAAAGCTAGTATAGTTGGAAACTCTTATTTTCAAAGTCTTTCTTTTATGGTTCTTATCTTTATATGTAAATTTCAACCTCTCTCTTTTGTTATAGGATTTTGTGGGTGTAATCCGCTGAAAACCCTCAGGAGACAACACTCCTCCTACTAAGGACACCTAGAGGTTTAACGGCTTGTTGCACGTGCTCAGTGCAATCATGTCTGCCTACGAAAGTGTGCTTAGTTTTCTCCTTTCTTTTTCTCCTCTTAAATAAACTAGTTTGCTCGGGACGATCAAAGATAAGTTTGGGGGTATTTGTTCAGTTGATAAAACTGCACATTTGTATTACATTTTTCCTACCATTTTCATATTAAAAAAGGACTTTATTATAATATATTATACATATGAGGGTTTATGTGTAAAAACATTATTTTCCATGTGTTAATATATTTTAATTATCATTTGGTAGGAAAATGTATGCAAATATTATTGACCTAATCCTAGTAGAACAAAGTCTACTAAAATCTTATTTGAGTTGTTGTGTAGAATATTTCCAAGTTGTTATGAAGAATTTATCAAACAAATCAATTTGTTGAAGAAAACTTGCCAAATTAAGAAGCAAAACTTGGAGACCAAGTCTGGAAGCAACCGAGAGAAGATTTCTGAATTCTAAAGGTGCCTGGGATTGCCACATGTCACAAGAAGAAAGCCCAAGAAATTTGATCGAGAGATCCCCACCTTTGAGCGCGGATCCACGGCCAAACCCACCCTTGGGCCGCGGATCCGCCGCAAGTCTAGGGAGTTAAAGCACAAGATTTTTTGGGGTGAATCAAATCTATATTTTTCCAAGTTTTCAACAATAAGATTCTGGCTTTGCACTATAAAAGAGCACCGAGAGCCTTTTGGAAAAATCATCAAGCCGAAGAGATCACGAAGCTCCCGACGCTCACGCATCCAGGCTGATCATCGACTGTTCGACTACCTCCTTAGGAAAGATCGAGAAGCAGCTAGTTGTAATCATTTTCTATGGATTAAAAGTGTAGTTTGAAGAAGTCGATTAATAAAGGTAGTTATTTTATTTAATTGTCTTTGCATTTACATTATGTTTTCGCTCTCTTTCTTTTCATCTTCTTCTCCCAACATGCGCGAGTAATTCTCCGCTTGTTAGGGTTCGTAGGATTAGGGTAGGCTAATGGACGATGAAAATAATTAAATCCTTTTTAAGTCCTATAAAGTTTAGGAACTTTATCAAAAGAATCATTAACATCCTAATCGGGCGCGCTGCAATTCTTTGCTAGTCCCGACTACGATTAGAGATTAGATTAATGATTGTTTTGGTAAAGGCTAGATAATGAACGGAGTTCCGTGTCGAGATAAGGGTTAAGAGTGGGATTCCTTTTCCCTCCAGAAACCCTAATCTACACGCATCACCGTCGTTCTAGTTCTAAATCTATTAATGGATAAAAAGGGTAACTTTTAATTAATCGTCCATAACTACTAAATCCTAACGAACCCTACAAGCCTTCTTATTATATTTACTACATCTTTAAAATAATCTAGATCTATATTTTACACTCTTGTTTAATGTAGATCTAGAAACCATTCAACAAATTCTTTCTTCCTCCTCTCTTTCTCAACACATCTAAAGTAAAAGTAAAAGGTTCCACGTTTCCCAGAGGACGACCCGTACTCATCTCGGTCTAGCTATACGCGATACCGTTCTGATTGCGGTTAAACTACAAAAACACACTTTTTCGTTTCAATCATTATCAACACGGTAATCGTCTTTGAAAAAGACACAAATCCTGCCGCCCTTGTGCAGCGGTTACCGATAACACTAAAACTTAATTCAGGACTTCAATTTCTTTCTAATTATTTGACTCAGACTGAGTCTCATTATAATAATCTGACTTGAATATGATTCAAGTACAATCTACAATACTACAATTCAATATGAATCCATGAATACATATATTCAATCTATTCAATCTATATTGAATGAACTGAACCATGGATATACTTCCATTTACATGATTCTCCAGTTACATCCATGATTCTCCAGTTACATCCATTTACTGCTATCATGGTTTCGGCAAGTCATCCAATTATACAATCTATATTATAAGACAATACAGGTTACAATACAATACAACAATACAATCAAGACATCACGAGGTTTAAGGGGTAGATTGGTACGGAAGGTGTTAGAAGTGGCACAAGACTACAAGATTTAAGACACCTAACCTGAATTCAATTGCCGTTGTTCCGGGTTGTATAACGAAGCCTTGTACTTCCATTTGCCTTTAGTCTCTAGCATATAGAGACTCCTCTCGTATACACTGGCATCCTTCTGTACCAAGCTACAAACAACATCGTTAATAAATACAACAGTATAACCATATAATACAACTTTAAAAGTTTCACACTCTCTCTCTCTCTGTCTATTCTATTTCTCCCTAATCTTTGGGACTTACCGAGCGATTTGTTCGCTGACGATATTCTCTTTCTTCTTCTTTGAATGTCGTCAGGTGATTCGGACCCTTCCAGAGATCGAGCCTAGCACTGAAGACTTGGACCAATTTATTGAAGATCCCGAGCTGTAGTTACACTTGTACACACTTCATTTCAGTACTTTCCATTTCTGTTATGCCATTGTTTAGGCATCGCTTTATCCCATGTATTTACTTTTCCATGTATTGTAAAAAGAATGTGAATAAATAAAGTTGTTGTTCAATTATATCTTTTGTCTCTTGTGAATTTTCATTTATATTGCTTAGATACGCTTAGCGTATTTACTTCAGACTAAATACGTAGCGGCCTCGTCGCGTCCTCTGTCGGTACACCGGGAAACGGGGCGTGACAATCTTGAATTTTAATATTCAAGATAAAAAAAGTTGAACTTCCGGAACTCCCCAACATGTTGAAAAGTGTTGAGGGCACCCTAAAGAAATCCAAGGAAACACCCGCTCTGCTTGTTGGTGGAGCTTCTTCTTATAAATCTAAGGTGAAAGCCGAAGGAAAGAAGAAGAAGGCCCCCACCAAGACGAGAGGCGGTGTTAGTAAGGTGGAAGCACAGGGCAAGGCAAAAGTGGTGGGGCCAATAGTAGGGATGGAAGAATGCTTCTACTATCATAAAAGGAGCCATTGGAAAAAAGATTGCAGGGCTTGGAGAGCCAAGAAGCAGGACCCGAAGCAAGTTGTGGCTTCGGAATCAGGTGTGTTTGTACTTGAAAACTGTCTGTCAATCAACTCTACTTCCTGGATATTGGATACCGGATCAGGATCTCATATCTGTAATTCTTTGCAGGCACTAAGAAGCCATAAAGTTCTGAAGACTGGTGATATGACCCTCAGGGTTGCAAACGGAGCGAGCGTGGATGCTGTGTCCGTAGGGGAATATCGCCTAGGATTGACGAGTGGACATATTTTGGTTTTGAGCAACTATTTTTATGTACCTAGTTTGACTTGTAATATCATTTCTGTATCTTTGTTATGAAAAGAAGGTTACGATCTTACATTTGAAAGCGGTGTTGTAAACATCCACCATAATCATGCTCTGATTGGGTCGGGTACACTAAATAATGGTATATACATATTAAACCAACTACAAGTTTTCAATGTCCAGAACACACATAAAAGAAAGACTCCAGAATTAAATCAAGTTTTCTTATGGCATTATAGACTAGGTCATATCAACGAAACAAGGTTGACCAAGTTACATAAAGAAGGATATTTGGATCCATTCGAATATCAATCTTATGCAACTTGTCAATCATGTCTCAAAGGAAAGATGACAAAAACTCCGTTCACTGGACACGGAGTAAGAGCGAGTGAGCTCTTGGGACTCATACACAACGACGTGT
Organism: Agapanthus africanus; assembly: GCA_030015575.1. Taxonomy (NCBI): domain Eukaryota; kingdom Viridiplantae; phylum Streptophyta; class Magnoliopsida; order Asparagales; family Amaryllidaceae; genus Agapanthus; species Agapanthus africanus. The sequence goes on from CM057337.1 coordinate 167,815,159, forward strand.
GTGGTCTAATGTCTACACATGCAAGAAGTGGTTATTCCTATTTCATTACTTTTATGGATGATTTCTCTAGGTATGGACATGGCTTCTTGATGAAACATAAATCCGAGGCCTTTGAGAAATTCCGAGAATATAAGAATGAAGTGGAAAAACAAACCGGCAAAAGTATCAAGATACTAAGATCTGATCGAGGTGGTGAATACTTGAGTGCCGAGTTTCTGGATTACCTAAAAGAGAATGGAATTCTCTCTCAGCTTACCCCTCCATACACACCACAACACAACGGTGTATCGGAGAGACGGAACCGAACCTTATTGGATATGGTACGTTCTATGATGAGTAACGCTGAGGTACCGCGATCATTCTGGAGCTATGCACTAGAATCAGCTGCATATCTTTTGAACAAGGTTCCTACCAAGACTGTGCCTACCACACCATATCAGATGTGGAGTGGGAAGAATCCCTATCTTCAATATCTGAAGATATTGGGATGTCCAGCTTTTATCAAAAAGCAGCATGCGGACAAACTCGAGGCACGCTCGGTACTATGTAAGTTTGTGGGATACCTAAAGAACTCCAGGGGGTATATTTTCTATTACGCAGAGGAACAAAAGGTTTTTGTTTCTCGTCATGCCCACTTTTTGGAACATCAATTTTTAGAAAAAGAAACTAGTGGGAGGGCAATAGAATTGGAAGAAATTCCAGAACCACAAGCCATTACTGAAAGTTTGGTGGAACCAGAAATTTCAAAAGAACAGGACATTCTCGCGCCACTCCGTAGGAGTAGTAGGCTGTCTCATCCGCCCGAGAGATACTACGGTTTTCTCGTAGACGGGGATAGAGAGGATTGCATCATTGATAATGATGAGCCAACTAACTTCCAGCAAGCCATTCAGAGCACAGACTCGGTAAAATGGCTAGATGCAATGCGGACTGAGATGGATTCCATCTACACCAACAAAGTATGGACTTTGGACATTGCTCTAGAAGGGGTAAAACCCGTAGGCTGCAAATGGATCTTCAGAAAGAAAATTGGTGCAGATGGACAGGTTGAAACTTATAAGGCTAGACTTGTTGCAAAAGGATTTCATCAAAGACCTGGTTTGGACTATGATGAAACCTTTTCTCCAGTGGCTATGCTCAAATCCATTCGGATCCTTCTTGTAATTGCTGCCTTTCACGATTATGAGATTTGGCAGATGGACGTAAAGACCGCTTTTCTAAATGGAAATTTGGAAGAGTGCGTCTATATAGACCAGCCAGAGGGTTTCATTCAGAGTGGGAGCAGCGAGAAAGTGTGCAAGTTGCTTAAGTCCATTTATGGACTAAAGCAGGTATCGCGGAGTTGGAACATCTGTTTTGATGAGACGGTCAATGAATTTGACTTTATCAAAAATCCAGATGAGTCGTGCATTTATAATAAGATTGTAGCAAGAACTATAGTATTCCTCTTCTTGTACGTGGATGGTATTCTCTTGATAGGAAATGACATTCCTATGCTACAATCTGTCAAAGGATTCTTGTCACAAAGGTTCTCCATGAAAGACCTGGGTGATGCCTCTTACATTCTGGGGATCCAGATCTATCGTGATAGATCTAAGAGGATGTTGGGAGTTTCACAGTCCAGGTACATCGACACCATACTAAAGAGATTCAGTATGGATGATTCAAAGCGCGGTAATTTACCGGCTTGTCACGGAATCACCCTCTCCAAAGAGATGTCTCCTAAGACTGATTTGGAAAGGGATCGCATGTCTATTATACCCTACGCTTCTGCGGTAGGCTCTATAATGTATGCAATGTGTGTACCAGACCAGATGTTGCTTACGCACTGAGCGTGGTAAGCCGGTATCAGTCAAACCCTGAGGAGAAGCACTAGATAACAGTAAAGAACATTCTCAAGTACCAGAGAAGGACTAAGGAGATGTTCTTGGTGTATGGCGGAAAAGACCTCCAGATCAAGGTCTTTGCTGACTTCGGCTCCCAGAGTGACAAGGATGACTCCAAGTCCATATCGGGATATGTCTTTACCCTCAATAGAGGGGCAGTCTGTTGGAAGAGTTCCAAGCAGGACACCGTTGCTGACTCGACGATGGAAGCGGAGTATGTCGCAGCTTGTGACGCCGCAAAAGAAGCTGTTTGGATAAGGAAGTTCTTAACTGAACTTCAGGTGGTTCCGTCCATTGTTGACCCAATACCTCTGTATTGTGACAACAACGGGGCTATAGCTTTAGCAAAGGAACCCAGGTCCCATCAGAAGTCCATACACATCTTGAGGCGGTATCACCTGATCAGGGAGATCATGGATCGCCGGGAGATCGAGGTGAAGAGAGTTGCTATGGAGGACAACACTGCAGATCCATTAACAAAGGCCATCTCTCAGACGCAGTTCGAGAGGCTATTCGAGAAGATAGGTCTGTGATATACCAGCACATGGCCTTAGTGCAAGTGGGAGATTGTTAGTGTTATATGCCCTAGAGGGCATTTTTGTATAGTACTAGTTTGTATATTACATTTTGGAAGCTTGGGATATATACACGGATTTATAACAGTCTTGCTCAATATACTAGTATGCTACTTGGTTTGTATCTATCTTAATACAGGTATATGTTTCTTTTAACGTATTGCTAATACATATTGATAAAGCCCTTAGGATCTTTGCTTGACTACCAGTGTTGTGATGGCAGTCACACTAGTAGGGGCAGGGTAGTCTACAAGCACATCCTTATACAGTTCCCTAGTTGTAGGATTATCGAGACAGGGCATCGATACTCCAGAGTAGACTAGTCTATACGCTTTTCATCCCAGAAGGGAAGATGGTCTGTCCCACAGCCATCAATACTTCATACTGGAGATAGTATGCAGGTGCTCATTGGATTATGAGTTATACTGGACGGACTTATGGGGTACTACTGGTTGGTACTATACCTATCGTCAGGTAGCAGTTCCTAGGTGACATGAGTACAGCTTAGTCCGTTGATGATTGAGAGAGATTTTGCATATGCGTTTTAAAATCAAAATTAAGAATATACCGCAATCAATAATGGTGTCGCTTGGTAGCTAGTCGGTTGAGCGGGTCGGTCCACAGGGAAATCGTGTTATCTCTTTAAGTTCTTACGAGTTAAGTCCTATTTTTGGTAGGTTTTGATTTAAAAATCTATGATTGAAATTGATTTGATTTAAGGTCTTGCTAGGGTTAGGATTAGGTTAGTTTGGAAAAAGAATTCTACTCAATGCTTTCTTTGCCCTAGTTAAGAATATAGGTGTTAGGGTAATAGTTAACAAAGGGGATTAGCACGACTAGGAAGAAACTTAGTTTCTTCCTTTTGGTCCTTGTCCGTCCTTTCTTAACTTTTAGCCCTAACCTCTATTCAAATCAACCACAACCGGTCTAACTAGGGAATCACCGCTATCTTGTTGGATAGGGTGCCATAGTGAGCGGTGTGTGGTTTATTTAAATAGAATCCGTATTAATTAAAATTATAGGGGCAAGGAAAGGAGGGAGAGAGATTTCCTTCTCTCAAATTTTCCCAATCCTAACCCTAACAACTAAGGAATTACACACTCATTAGGGTATAAACAATGGAATTCATTTTTGTGTTTTATTTTAAAAACTATCTAAGTTGCAAATAAAAAAAGACAAAATAAAATAGCTGATATTAAAAGAATAGATAAAAATGCAAGAATTAAATTCAGATAAAAAGTCTTACTTTATTGATGCACTCTTGATGATTACAAAGGAATTAAAATTTTAATCTAGAAAATAAAAAGAGGCATCCTGAAAGAGGCATCCTGAAAGAGGCATTCCTAATTAGGCTTTCGGCACTCCTATTTATAGATAGGAGAAACCCTAGGGTTTACATCCGATCCATATTTGAAATTACAAGAATACCCTAAGAAATCCGGGTCAAAGCACCGACACCCACCGACACGTGCACCGCACGGCTGCGGATCCGCGGCAGAATGCCCTATTTGGCCGCGGTTCCGCGGCCATATGGTGAGCTCTTGGACTCAGTTCTTTAGGGATGCTTCAAGTTGCCTTTTCCTTCTGTTTTCTTCACTTGGTTTCTCAGAATCTTTTCTACTTTCTTCCATATTTCCAACAGTGCAGAATTTGTGGACTTTTACCGTAAGCTTCGCGTTGAAGCCTTGAATCTTGTGTTGCCCTTGTGCTTTGTGCATTGAACTATTTACTGATCTTCATTTGTTCCTTGAACTGTTAGGCAACATCATAAGGATTCATCTTTTGTTGGTCGTAGTCTCACTTTTGTAACGTCTTTTCATGAATTTCATTGTATTGTTCTGAGAACCTGTAACCTGAAACTATTTAGCAGACATGGATCGAAAGCACCTATTTATTTATAATATGATTAAGAATGAGCGATATAATAATGCAAAATTCTGATATGAACAAATACCCTCAAACTTATTTTTTGCCGTCCCGAGCAAAACCAATTTTATTCTCGAAAAAACCTAACCTCACTTTCGTAGGGAATCGCGATTGCACTGAGCTCATGCAACAAGCCGTTAAACCTCTATGTGTCCCTAGTAGGAGGAGTGTTGTCTCCTGAGGGTTTTCAGCGGATACTACCCACAAAATCCCATCAATTTGGCCATGTTGACTTTCATTCTTCAATTCGGTATTATAGCAAGAAATTCTATTATCTTCAACTTAGAAATCATCAACCCGTATTTTTCACACTCACTTATCATTTAACTTAAGATCGTACATGTTCTGCAAATTTATTAAGCTTTCGGCATCTTTTGAATTTTCCTTCTAAGGTTTCGTCTCAACTTAGGAATTTTTATCATTTCTACTGAAGTTATAAGCCCTATCTTTCATTCCTATCTCTCATCCAAACCCTAATCATATACCCCTACATGTGTGTATGTATCACCCCTACACTTGGAAATTCAATTCAAGCTATCATACTCTTGTCCATCGTCCAAAGTACTGTTTGTTGGTGAATTTTAGATGAAATTGCTCACACATCCTTCATGCGACCGTTAATACTTCTTGAGGGACTAACGACCGATTACAAAATGTGTTCACGCATTAAGGTGTAATTCCTCGTTTTATAATACCTAAGGCTTTTAGCAGTGACTCCCAAACCAGTTGGTCTAAGGTACTAGGTGATAAAGCACCCTCGCTATAATTTTTTTATTTATGCAGCCTTAAGTAATTACAAAACCAGTGTTCATTTCTTTATTCACACTTATACTTTTATTTTTCTTTGTACTAAGGATTTTAGACAAGAGCATTTCAAGGTATCCTCTACTATTCCAAGTTTCAAGGTGCGTGTTTGTGAAAGTTGTAAGGTATATATTTTCAGAATTTTTGACTTAAGCTTCGGAATTATTTTTCAGACTTACACTTCAAATAAAAATTTCAATACTCTTCCCTTATTTTGACTTAGCACAAGAACTGAACTCAAAATTTGCCTATTTCTGAATAATCTATAAGGACATATACTTTCTACAGTTAAACTTTAAGAAAGGTTATTTTTAGGGATTTTAATTTACTAAGTTTAGGATCTAGTTTTTCCTAACTAGCCAACCGTCATGTTGAACTTAAGTCAAATATGGCCAAAATTGAACTTTTCAATTTTTATTTTTTAATTTTATTTTTGATTTTTATGGATTTTAAAATAAGTATTCAAATGCAAAAAAATATACATATGAATGCGAAGAAAGAAAGCTTACCGAGCACACCTCCAAACTTAAACTTGACAGTAGCCTCACTGTCAGGCTACACCAAGAGGGTCAACATTGTCGGCATTCCCCTGTTTTTGTTTGTTTTGTTTTTTTTATTATTATTATTAACAGCAAAAGAAAACAAAATATATATACATAAAAAGGTCTCCCTCAAACTTAAGTGAAACATTGTTTCCACTGTTGCCATTTTTCTCTTTTTAATCTCATAAACCTGTAAACTTGGAAGGAAAAATTTATTAACGGGGACATGAAATATGATCGTGAAAATATGCCCCAAACTTATTTTTGGCTCACCACTTTGAGTTAGAAAAAATTATTTTCAAGAGCCAAAATATACCCCCCCCAACTTAAGTTAAATAATGCTAAGCTTTTTAAAGAAGGGGGTCAAAGTTACCGGTCAATACCAAGTTTTGCAAAGACCAAAAGTCAACACCAACCATTCGAAGAATTTATCAGTGAAACGCACCGGTTGGTGGTAGAACATGTTGTATCGAGTCAGGAAGAAGAGGGGAAGAGATAAGTGGTGGTATGGAAAGTGTTTGCGGGAACGTGAAGGTGAGGAAATAAGAGGTGATGATAAATAAAAACGAGAATGTGAATGATCAGAAATGAGTGGAATATTGGCATTCTCGTATTTTATAAGAAGAAAGGGTGGTGGTTCAGCTTTTATAGGTGAAGGTTGATTAATCACAAAATCCATGTTGTTTAGGAATCCAAGTTCGTCAGCAAAAAGTTCTTCAAAACTCTCATCGATGTATTTGAACATTTTGCTGTCAGTAAGTTTTGAGCTAGAATTTATCATGCATCAGTAAGTTTTGAGCCAGAATTTATCATACTTGATTTGTCAAAAATTATGGAGGTAGGAGACTCGAAAAACTCATCAACCTCATTTTCAAAAGTATCCAAATCAAGTTGGCTTTCTGAAATAATCAAACTTGAATTATCGGATTGTGATTCATCAACACTCACTGAAATTATAGGAACAATAGAAGAAGAACCAGAAAAAGTGGAAGAAAGAAGTTGAATACGAACTTGAGGGTGGAGATGGAGTGTATAAATTAGCACAATTTATAATGACCGATATGTAAAAAGAGATTGTGCTAATCTATCAACCCATGGAGAAATGAGATCAAATCCCTCAAGATTCGTGAGAAAATATGGGTACGTCGAACTTGGGAGACCAGATATTGAAAATGAAAGTGATACAGTTTCTTGCGTGGTCGGAATGATGGAAAGGATGAAGAGGAGCGATTTAGGAAGGGTAACAGTTAAAGATTCAGGAGGGTGTACACAGTCAGTGGAAGGGACAGGATGAATTGGAAAATCCGACTCATCAAACAAAACTGGTTTATCCTTAATACTATCCTCATAATTCCCCTCAAAAGTTATCTCATCCATACAATTATTATCAAAATCCAGATGCATATGAAGTTCGGGAAAAACAGTTAATGACTCGGGATGATGAATTGGAGAGAGAAACTCATCCAAATCTGTGGGTTCATCATCCAAAATATTTCCAGCGTCAATATCCTCAATCAAATGAAAATTAAATTTCTCAGACACCTCATCAAAAGCATGGATATCAATCAATTCAGGTTCTAGAGTGGAGGTGTAGAAGTCAAAAGGATTGGTGATGGTTTCACTAGGGACCCTTCACAATCAGGTAAATCAAACACTACAAAGTCGCACAACTCATTACTCATTTTATTTTCAACTGGTGAATCATTTAGGACACTTGATAGACATTCAAAACCGGAATTGTGGGATTCAATTGGGGATGGGTAGGTTTGATTTGGAAGGGTGCACAGCTCACTCTCTCCACTCAAATTCTCAATCCGTCCAACCGCCTCATCATATATTGAAAAATTTGGAGCTAGTTGGAAACTAGCTACCGGGTCACTAGGTTGTATAAGGGCGGTCATGGACGCATTCAAATCTCTCATCTGTTGGCATGACGCTACCATAAAGTCTTCCAACGACTGTTCCAGACTAGACATGGGTTGTGACAGGGTTTCAGTAAAAGATTCAAAGTTGTTTGGATACGTGAAACTCCCAAATGGCTGTGTAGAAGCAATGTCTAGGGAAGGTGCAAAAGTCAGGTAGGACTGGTAGGAATTGAATGGTTAGACAGGAGTAGGATCAATATTTGGATAAGAAGGTGAATAGAATTGTTGATCCAAAGAATTCGCAGTGGTGAAAGGAGTGCAAGATCGTTTACGAGATTGTTCAATATGTTCAGCAATAGACATGGGTTTCGGAGTTACAACAGGACTCAAAAAAGGAGTATCAACGTAAGAAGGTGGTGAATGTTGAAATGGTTGATATAATGTGGATTGCGGAGTCCAACTGGTTGTCTTAGACGCGTCTATTCGATCTTTCAAAAAAAATTTGGATATGGAGGGGTCGTTCGAAATTCGACCAAAACAAGAAGCGTAGGAAATAATGTCTGGTTGAGGGTACTAAAGTTCGGCAAGAGTTTTATGAGGTGGGGTACCCATGATGTGATGAGAGAAAGGAAAAGAATGTGGATTTTTCTTTTATATTTTTCTTTTAAAAAAAATTGTTTGATTTTGGAGTTTTGAAATTTTTGAAAGTGTTTTTTTTAGAAAGAGTTTTGCAAAAAATTTTGTACGGAACTACGACACACTTTCAAACAATTACAATTTAAGCATGCACAATCAAACCTAGAGCTAGGGTCTCCTAAGTCAACTAGACTGCTCCTAACTGGTCCAAAGGGAAAGTTGTAAGATATCCCTCAAATCGCCTCTTCAGCGCCAATTGAGGCCAGGTAAGCATAAGTTAAGAAAGGAGGGATCCGCTCACGAATCACCGTGAGACGGGCCTTTTAAAATTACCTTTCCCACTTGTCTAGCCTAGGCACCACAAAGTCAGGTTTAGATAAACGACCGATTGCCCACAACCTTCCTCTGTCCTAATGAGCGCGACGGTCCTTAATTGGCTGAGTCTAAATATTTTTTAATTAAACTCGAGGGTGATGCATATGCTTTTTGTGATTTCTGGGGTCTTGGGAAGGGTAATGAAATCCCCACCCAATCTGGATTGGTGTTATAGCCCCTTAAAAGTCCGTTTTAAATATGCAAAGCACTTAACACACAAAATCTAAAACACTTGCCAAAAACTTTTATTTTTATTTGCAGCGCAAAGAATTCTGCACAAAATTGATTTATTGGAGAGGAAGAAGAAGTTTTGCGCAAAGAACCCTGCAAGAAAATTTTTCAGAGGAGTTCAGTGGGTTACAGAGAAGACAAGAAACACTCACAAAGGAATTTGGTTCGCTGATGTCAGCAATTGACCGGGGATCCGCGGTCAAACGCCTCTTCCCGCCACGGTTCCGCGGTGTAATGGTTGGTTCGGATCCCAAAAAAATTGTTCTGTGCTGTTTTGATTCTCCTCTGTCTGTTCAGATCTTCTGTTTCTGGATTTGTTCACCGAGCTTGCTCCATATCTGAATCTGTCCTTCTTCTGTTCCTGCACAAGTCGCACAAAAACCGATCAAAAAGAACAAGATGAATTTTTTTTTTAGTTTTTATATTTTCAATTTTTATAATTTTTCAATTTCAATTAACCCGAAATTACTAAAAGAAAATAATTATCGTTTCCCCGGTAACGGCGCCATTTGATTGAGAGAGATTTTGCGTATGCGTTTTAAAATCAAAATTAAAAATATACCGCAATCAATAACGGTGTCGCTTGGTAGCAAGCTGGTTGAGTACGGGTCGGTCCACAGGGAAATCGTGTTATCTCTTTAAGTTCTTACGAGTTAAATCCTATTTTTGGTAGGTTTTGATTTAAAAATCTATGATTGAAATTGATTTGATTTAAGGTCTTGCTAGGGTTAGGATTAGGTTAGTTTGGAAAAAGAATTCTACTCAATACTTTCTTTGCCCTAGTTAAAAATATAGGTGTTAGGGTAATAGTTAACAACGGGGATTAGCACGACTAGGAAGAAACTTAGTTTCTTCCTTTTGGTCCTTGTCCGTCCTTTCTTAACTTTTAGCCCTAACCTCTATTCAAATCAACCACAACCGGTCTAACTAGGGAACCACCGCTATCTTGTTGGATAGGGTGTCGTAGTGAGCGGTGTGTGGTTTATTTAAATAGAGTCCGTATTAATTAAAATTATAGGGGTAAGGAAAGGAGTGAGAGAGATTTTCTTCTCTCAAACTTTCCCGATCCTAACCCTAACAAGTGAGGAATTACTCACCCATTAGGGTATTAACAATGGAATTCATTTTTGTGTTTTATTTTAAAAACTATCTAAGTTGCAAATAAAAAAGACAAAATAAAATAGCAGATATTAAAAGAACAGATAAAAAATGCAAGAATTAAATTCAGATAAAAAGTCTTACTTTATTGATGCACTCTTGACGATTATAAAGGAATTAAAATTTTAAACTAGAAAATAAAAACAGGCATGCCCCAAAAGAAGCATCCTGAAAGAGGCATTCCTAATTAGGCTTTCGGCTCTCCTATTTATAGATAGGAAAAATCCTAGGGTTTACATCTGATCCACATTTGAAATTACAAGAATACCCTAAGAAAGCCGGGTCAAAGCACCAACACCCACCGACATGTGCACCGACACGTGCAACGCACGGCCGTGGATCCGCGGCAGAATGCCCTATTTGGCCGCGGTTCTGCGGCCATATGGTGTGCTCTTGGACTCAGTTCTCAAGTTGCCTTTTCCTTCTGTTTTCTTCACTTGGTTTCTCAGAATCTTTTCTACTTTCTTCCAGATTTCCAACAGTGCAAAATTTGTGGACTTTTACCGTAAGTTTCGCGTTGAAGTCTTGAATCTTGTGCTGCCTTTGTGCTTTGTGCATTGAACTGTTTACTGATCTTCATTTGTTCCTTGAACTGTTAGGAGACATCATAAGGATTCATCTTTTGTTGGTCGTAGTCTCACTTTTGTAACGTCTTTTCATGAATTTCGATGTATTATTCTGAGAACCTGTAACCTGCAACTATTTAGCAGACATGGATCAAAAGCACCTATTTATTTGTAATATGATTAAGAATGGACGATATAATAATGCAAAATTCTGATATGAACAGTTGACTTGACACTGCTACTTCGCCTCAAGTGTGTTCCCACTGTTCTTAGATTGCTACCCTACCACAACTCTATTGAGTCGTGCAAATAGGTAGTAGTTGGGTGCAGTCCCAAAGCACTTGGAAGCAGTGGCAGTTAGATAGGATTCGTCTCTCCCGGTATTGGGGGTTGATGTCGCACTGTGTTCAGAAAGCCATTACACAAAGTTCCTGGCCAGGGAAAGCGAGATTTACTGGTAAGTACTCCAGCAGTTTCTCAGGGTGTTTTGGGCTGTACTCCGACACGACTTATTGCGCTATTAGGGGTCTGACGTTTACCGCCCCCTAGTCCCGATATGCGATAATCTTAGACGAACAGACCGGACTGTACGGAAATTGCTGCAGACAGGCTCGGTAGGAGTTTGGATGAGTTTGCTCGTCGGCCTTCTTATCGACAGATACCTGGGTAGCCGTTACGTGCAGCTAGTACCGCTGACGTGCTTGTGGTTAAACTCACCGCCAGCGTACTGTCGAGTCTCTAGAGTCCTACATAGAGGGATTCCCTACTTCGGGCGAAAAAATGTAGAGATCGTATGGTTTTACGACAGGGTTCGATCACATATGTGTACTTGTGCGCGTGTGATGTTCGAGCGGACAGTACTAGTAGACTTTGGTTTAAGCCAGATCCTAGTATTTGATTGTTGGATTAGTTTTGTCTCATTGTATTCGTGTTTCTCGAAACAGGGATACGGGTATGTATATACAGATGAGAGGGAAATTCTTGTAACTACTCAAGATTGTTATAAAAGGAGACACCTCATTAGGATTTTGACCATTGACTTGATTAAAACAATTATGAGGTGGAGGAAAGTATTTGTTATTTTTGTAAATGATAATTGTGGCACGGCTACTTGTTTTGACTACTTGACTTGGTTTGACTCTTTAACTTAGATATTTCTTGTGAGATATTTTTGTGGCACTAGATATTTTTGTGTGAGATGTTTTCTTGCCATGCTTGTAGTCATGTCAAGTTTGCCATCCTATTTTTCAATTATCATTATCAAAAACCTTTTCTCTTTTCTCAAGTTCACTCTCTCCTTCTTCCTCTCAAAACCCTAGTGTCTCATGTGTTGAGAATCAAGGGTTAGTGAGACTTAGCTACCCAAAATCACTCTCTACACATTCTAGGCTACTTAGTTTAGCACACCAAGTGACCTAGTTGCCTCAACTTAGAGGTTAAGCTCATGGTTGAAACTATCGGGTGGATCTTCTTTGACTTCGAAAAGCCGACGAGGAGGCGCTATCTATTTCCACTCCAAGGAGCTTACGAGGTGAAGGAGGACAGCGAGAAGACAAGAAGGACATGATACTACGAGGTATAACATTCATCCGAGTAGTTAAAACTCATATAGTTTGCTAGCTAGGGTTTTATGTTCGATCCTTGCTTCAAGTCGGTGTTGCAAAGCCCGTAAAAATCATTTTTTGCTAATTCCGCCTTCCTGCGAACACATGGGGTGCGCGATATTGACTTACAACTCATGCCATGGAGGCATCGGTAAATTACAATATAACTATTTTTATATAATGCACTATTAAAATTTATTTTATAATATATGTAAATTTTTTGCGAATTACAGAGAGCTTAGTCCCTGGCGTAGGGTGGTACACCAAGCATGTTGACCGCATATCTGGCCGTCCACGGCACCTCGACGGATCCCGCCACGAGCGAGCTTCGATTTCCCGACACTGCTACCCAGAAGTTTTGCGTAAGTGTTAATATTTATTCTAATTCGAATGAAATTTTTGTTTTGATAAGTTCAAATTTAAATGATATACTTATGTTTTAATGCTTAACGTGAGTGTAGGAGCGGGTGGTGGAGCAGGCGGAGGTATCGAGGATTAAAGTATGTGTTAGCGCCAGTTTCAAGTTTATGAAAAGTTTTTTGTTTCCGCATTTTGGCCTCGGATTGATGGCCAGGACGCTACCGTAGACTTACATGGTATTAGAGCCACGCCATTAACCTTAGCTAGCTTGTTTAAACATTGTTAATGTATCGAAACCGAAACGAAACCCAAATAATGCCACTGCAGTTCATGTTTCAGTTAATTTTAGAAGTGTCCAGAAAAATATTTAAACAAGTGCAGAAGACCACTCATGAGACCACATGACCACTGCCCAAAAACGATCCCCACCCCTCCGGAAAAAACCGGCCACCAAGCTTGTAATTCCGGCGAGGCCGGCCTTTTTGATGTCTTTGGGCTTCATATTTGGGTTGTTGTATGGTCTTTGGGATGTTGGTGCAGTGGTATTGTTTGTTTGGCCCAATTTGGATATGGTTTTATTAGTTTGTTTGGGCTAATCGGGGGTTATTTCGGATTCGATATTTTCTAATATTGTTTAAAGTTTACAGTGCATTATATTATAACTGCGACCGTGAATGTTATTTGATCGGTAAATCTTATCTAATCGCTATAGCCCTTTTAGACGGATTTGCGAACGTGACATTCACGTTGATGTTCTGTGTTGTGCTGTGATGTTGCGGATTTGTCGTGGTGGATAGCTTGGATGCAATGGTAGTATAGTTTGATTACATTTGTATATTTGATATTGCGACGCGAGCGTCCGACATGTGGACTTCCGCCACTGCCTGTTTGTATATTATTCTTTTGGGGCACGACCGGGTTGAGGTCTATATACCCGTTGTACATATTTTATTTTCTGTACTAGGATTACCCCAAGGTGGAGTGGACGGATAGCCAGGTTCTAGAGGGCAACGGGCCGCATCTCATGGCTTTGAGATGGTGGGGGTTTCACTCTAGAAATGGCGGATTATTCGCCGCACTCGTAGGGGGTATAGGTTGACCCAAGGAGGGGTGCTCAAGTTACCGGATTCCGTGAAGTGCTGGATGGTCCATTCACTTTGTTGAAGGGGGCTGCCTCACTTCAGGTTTTGGCGGGTAACTTGCCGCACCCGTAGGAGTCTAGGATTTCATTGCACAGGCTATCCACACGACCAGGGGAACGTCGGGTTTCAGTTGCGGCTTAAAGGAAACCCGGGGATCCCAGATTATCTGTATTGTTCTGTGATGCTTATTACTTTTCTGTGATGTTGCATTTATCATGCCTTGAGCGATTATTATATATATACTAGTAGATGTTGTATATGTTTTGCATCCGCGCTAGTCCAGTCCCCGCTCTATCGTTAGTTAAGTAACCTAACGGGTGATGACGGGACCCAGTGGCGAATGCGGATGGCATATACGTACATCGTATTTTCGTTCTTTATTGGTGTGATCAATTGATGGGACTGCATAGATTCGGATCAATGCAAGGAAAACAAACCTGTTTGACGTTGTTGGAACAATTTTCAAAAAGCTGTTATTACAAGGACGTTCTCTTTTGTTTTGCATAGTGGTATTTGGTTATGAATATCCAGCACCTCATTCGACGAGGCAAGGGCCGAGATCCCTTCATCGGGAGTGACCCCTTGGACAGAAGTTTACGTCAGGGTAATAACTGCACTATAGTCGATTGCCTTTTGCTTTGCATCGCGGTATTCAGTTGGAATATCCTGCACCTCATTCTACGGGGAAAGAGCCGAGATCCCTTCACCGGGAGTGACCTCTTTAGCAAAGGTTTTCGTTACTATATTTATAAAAAGCTATCCGGTTCCTTCAACGATATCAAGTTCATTACATTAAAGGTTTTTCGCCAAAAACCATTCGTAGCCCTCCGTCATTTCAGACGGGTAGCACTTAGTATTCATGCTATGTTTGTTGACCTTCGTCAAGGCATAGTGAATGGTAGGTTCTTGTTACCTTTCTGTTGCATAGATAAATGCGTTGGTTTGGGACAGTCGTATAGCCTTATTGACCTTCGTCAAGGGCTTGTACGGGTGGGTTCAAATTAACCTAGACAATGACGGGTAGAACTTGACATGTGACTTATGATTTGTTGACCTCCGTCAAGGTCATAAAAGCATGGGGTAAAAATCACATCGGGAGTTTCTAAAGAAACTGAAACTTGTCAGGCATGCGCATACCTTCTGGAGTGTGATAACGTGAGTGGATTCCATCACGTTATCATGCGATGATAGTTGGATCCCGATTCCCACTGATGAGTTGGTTTACTCCTCGGGTGATCCCGACTAATTCTTCTTTCAGGTTTGGAGGAGAATTTAAGGATACAGTGGGAGGTTTCCTGATTAGATAAATTGATAACCATTCTGATCTAGGTTAGAGTGCACGCAGAGTGTTTCTTTTCTCTCTCTCTTTGGCAGCGACCATGGCCCGACCCTAGACTATAACTCAGTGACCAAGTTAACCGAACCTTCTTAAAACACTAGCTTTTGAATTGTCTGAGTTGCATACCTCATTGTCACTCCTACTTTTACCCTTTTTCTCCGGAACATTTCGATTCACTACAAACATCCACTTCCATTGGATAAAACCATCGTATGGTTATATACGAACTCGAAGGAAGTTGTTCCAGATTCGAGGATGGTTTCCGGTTCTGGAGAAAATGAATAGGACTATTCAGTTGTCTTTTCTTTTTACCCTCTCAGGTTGCGAGTACTCCTAAGATTATGAGATAGTATACCTATTACGCTTATTGGATAGCCTTCTTCCAAACCATAGGCAGGTGCCGAACGGTAGGGAATGAAGAAAAGCAATTAGCCTAAATGTGGTGTACAGGAGGTAATAAGTAAAGACAAATAAAGGGATTAGAAAGAGGGCAAAGTAAATTGCGACTGTTATTCACGACCAAGCCAAGTATTTCATCGCCACTCCTACTTCACCTTTGTATTTCTCCAGAACACCCCATATCACTATGAAGATCCACAGTTATTTAGATACTCCATCGTATGGTTATAAACGAACTTGAAGGAACTTGTTCCAGTTCGGGGATGGATTCTGGTTCAGGAGAAATAGAATAAGCTTTATTCAGTTGTCTTTCATCTTTACTTTCTCTCGGGCTGCGAGTACTTCTAGGATTAGGGGAGTACACCTATTACGCTTATTGGATAGTTGATTAGTAGAAAATATTGTATATTTTAGCCGGCAATTTCCTAATCATTTGCATTCATATAGAAGTGTTCGGCATTCATATTTCACATATTAGCAAAACTGTCGCAAAATATCAGATTGCATGTATTAGACTCTGAAACCAACACTATAAAGGAAATTAACCACATTTCATGGCATCGCATCATCCCTACATTTGCGCAACACTTGTTTTGAGATCTGTGCAGGAAAATCCAGAAGAAAGGCCAAAATGTACATGGTACCGATCAAACATGACGCCAATGATTTCAATTTTGGTATCAATACAAAGGGACAAATAAAATTCAACATATCAGATAAAGCCCAAAATGGCAGTCCAAGACCACACCAGAGAGACCATAGCCCAAGCTTCCAACATGGCCGCGGAACCGCGGCCGGAGCTTGCTTGCGCCGCGGTTCCGCGGTGGTATTGCCCCTTCATCACCTCAATTTTGGTGCACAATGTCAATCTCAGCTCCCACACTTCAGAAAACCTATGCAAATTCCAGAAGACTCCAGAGACTTCTGCCAGATCAGCAAGCTTTGGGATCAATACTAAACTAGCCTATCATTCTAGAAACTTCTCCCTAAACCCTAGCTTAAATCCTAAGCTAAGCCTAACAAACTCTTTCTAGAAGTCTTTCAACAAACTTTTGGAGGGAACTCAAAGGCTTAGGGTTTGGGGTGCTCTATAAATAAGACCCTAGGCTCACTTGTAAATCATCTTGGAACCTTGGAAAAATCAATCCATTAGTTCATTTTAGAGCCATTCTATCTCTTTCTTCATCTTCTTCTTCCACAAGTCTCGTGAGAGGACTTGTGTGAAACCCTAACCCTAAATTCCAATCAAAAGCCAAGATCCCGAGTACCCATCAAGCAAGAAGCCTTGCAACCTTTTATGAGCCGAGCCGATCTTCAACAGAGCAAGTGGTCCAAGCCGATCCACGACTCAAGGAGCCGAGCGACGCCAAATCGACAATTTAGTTCTTCCTCTTGTAGTTCTTGAGCAACTGTAATCAAATTGTTGATATAAATAAAAGGTGATATTCTTTTATCTTGTTTTCTTTAAATTCTTGCATCATGATTCAATCTAAATTTCTAGTTGTAATTCTTGTTGTGATGTTTGAGTAATACTCCGCTCGTCGAGGAGTCGAGACGATCAATAGAATGATGATGTAATATATCTGAAAACGATTCTTGATTCCTACGAGTTTTGTAAACCCTAGCAAGTTCAAGAATCGACGACCCAATTCGTTGCGATGCTTTCTTGATTGATATCGCTCGAGATTGGGGAGTTACGATCGTTTCTTGAAATTGTTAGAGGCTAGAATGCAAATGATATCAACGAAAGAACAAGGGTTTAAAAGATGAAACCCTAGTTTCATCAAGAAACGATCGTTTCTTGAAATTGTTAGAGGCTAGAATGCAAATGAGACCTTTCCACACACACACACTTCTCCTTCTAATCCTTCTTCTTCTACCTCACCATCTTCTCGCGAGCCTATTCTCCATTTCCCATTAGGCTCGACACCTTCTCCCAACCCTTATAGTTCTCTACAGACGGTCCCCACACCTCTTTTGGGACCACGTCTACCCCCTATTCCTTCTCCTGTGATGGACCCTGCGCTTATTACGAAAGCTCCTTACCCGAACCGGTTAAGGGCTAATAGAACGAGTCCTCATATGGAGAAAATTTTGGAAATGTTCATACAAGTTAACATCAATATCCCTCTCCTAGATGCGATTCAACAAGTCCCCGCTTATGCGAAAATTCTTAAGGACTTGTGCACTAGGAAGAGGAAGACTCAAGTGCCGAAGAAGGTCTTCATGTCTAATAATATTAGCACTGCTTTTATTCCCCAGCTACCAAAGAAACGAAAAGACCCAGGATGTCCTACAATATCGATTTCGATTGGGGGTAAAATCATAAATCGTGCTCTTTTAGACCTTGGCGCAAGTGTTAACCTGCTCCCTTATTCTGTCTATGAGCAATTAGGGATTGGAGAGCTGAAACCTGCTCATTGCACTCTCCAGATGGCAGACCGATCTATCACTAAACCAAGGGGTGAATTAGAGGATATATTGATAAAGGTCGGGGAATTTGTTTTCCCTGTAGACTTCATTGTGCTCGACACACATCCTGTAGCAAACCCCCGGGGCCAAATTCCGGTGATTCTGGGTCGTCCTTTCCTTGCCACTTCCAACGCTGTTATAAACTGTAGAAATGGTTCAATGAACTTATCATTTGGAAATATGACTATTGAACTAAATATCTACAAAGTTGGAAGTCAGCCATCAGAACCCTCTGCTCATATTTTAGATGTGTGCTCTGTCCATGAGATCGCTCCCGATAGTTGTGGAGCTGAGGAACTTTGCTTTACTGATCTCGATGACATTACCACATCTCTGTTTGATTTCACACATGATCTTAGTGAGGACACTTTACCTACACTTGAGTCCTGCACTCCTGACTTTTCTCCACCTGAGTCTGTATCCTTCACAGGCTCTGAGCTTCTGTGTAAATCCAAAAATCACTCAATGATCCATCCTTCTATCATTTCTCCGCCTGAGTTAGATCTCAAAATTTTACCTTCTCACCTTAAATATGCATATCTAGGTGAGAATGGGTCTTTACCGGTTATCATATCCGCTTCTCTTGCATCAGAGCAAGAAAATGCACTTTTATCGGTATTGAGATCTAACAAAGAGGCGTTTGGTTGGAGTATGGCGAACATCAAAGGGATTAGTCCCTTGATAGTTGAATATCATATACATGTGATGGATGATGCCAGACCGACCCGAGAACCACAGAGACGGTTGAATCCCGTCATGAAGGAAGCGGTCATGAAAGAGATCGTCAAATGCTTAGATAATGGTATTATATACCCCATCTCCGATAGCCAGTGGGTGAGTCCTATACATGTCGTTCCTAAGAAATCTGGCATCACTGTTATAACCAATGAGGCAAATGAGTTGATTCAGACACGCGCCCAAACTGGGTGGCGTGTATGTATTGATTATAGAAAACTCAATGCTGCCATGAGGAAAGACCACTTTCCTCTACCATTCATTGATCAGATGCTGGAACGCTTAGCGGGACGAGAGTATTATTGTTTTATGGACGGATACTCAGGCTATAATCAGGTCCCCATCGCCAAAAAGGATCAAGGTAAAACCACTTTTACTTGTCCTTTTGGTACCTTTGCTTACAGTCGCATGCCCTTTGGGTTATGCAATGCTCCCGCTACCTTTCAGCGGTGTATGATGGGGATATTCTCTGATATGGTAGAGAATTTTCTGGAGATCTTTATGGACGATTTCTCGATTTTTGGAGACTCTTTTTCTGATTGCCTAGCGAATCTTGACGCTGTTCTTACTCGTTGCAAAGAGAAGAACTTGACTTTGAACTGGGAAAAATGCCATTTTATGGTCCAAAAAGGAATAGTACTTGGACATGTCATTTCACAGAAAGGCATTGAGGTTGACAGAGCTAAGATAGATGTCATTCAAAACCTCCCTCATCCCAAAAGCGTCAAAGATATTCGATCTTTCCTGGGCCATGCGGGCTTTTATAGGAGATTCATTAAGGACTTTAGCAAAATTGCTAGACCTTTAACTCTTCTCCTGGCCAAGGATACGACCTTCCATTTTGACTCGGACTGCGAGACAGGTTTCGACTCACTTAAACACTCACTCACTTCAGCCCCCGTTTTATCATCACCAAATTGGGACTACCCCTTTGAGCTGATGTGTGACGCATCTGATTTTGCAGTAGGTGCAGTCTTAGGACAGCACATCGAAAAGATGCCACACGTGATATACTATGCAAGTAAGACCCTGAATGATGCGCAAATCAATTATACAACCACAGAAAAAGAACTCTTAGCGGTTGTATTTGCATTAGAAAAATTCAGGCCTTACTTAATTGGCTCACCTATAGTTGTGTATACTGACCATTCCGCTTTAAAACATCTTCTGGCGAAGAAAGATGCAAAAGGTCGACTAATACGTTGGATCCTTCTGTTACAAGAATTCGATCTTGTTATCAAAGATAAGAAAGGATGTGAAAATGTAGTAGCTGACCATCTTTCACGCATCATTTCTTCCCCTGTGACCCTGCCGATCAATGATTCATTCCCTGATGAACAACTCTTGAGCGTATCCGCTGAACCATGGTTCAGGGATATTGTGAACTATCATGCCACGGGACTAATACCGAGCGATTGGTCAAAACAGGACAAATATCGCTTTCTATCCCAAGTAAAACACTTTTACTGGGACGAGCCCTATTTGTTTAAATATTGTCCTGATCAGATCAATCGCCGGTGTGTCCCGAATGAAGAATTCTAGAGTGTTCTTTCATTTTGTCATGATCAGGCCTGTGGGGGTCATTTTAGTCCTAGAAAGACAGCGGAAAAGGTTTTGCAATGTGGATTTTATTGGCCGACCTTATTCAAGGACGCATTTGAGTATTGCAAAACCTGTACACAATGTCGGTATACGGGTAGAATATCCCAGAGAAATGAAATGCCTCAGCAACCCATCTTGGTTGTTGAAATATTTAATGTTTTGGGCATTGATTTTATGGGTCCCTTTCCCAATTCCTTTGGGAATTTGTACATACTGCTGGTGGTTGATTATGTCTCAATGTGGGTAGAAGCCATTCCATGTCGCACTAATGATAAGAAAGTTGTAATTAAGTTCTTGAAAGAGAATATCTTTTCGCGATTTGGACACCCACGCACTATTATTAGTGATAATGGGACACATTTCTGCAACAGGTCTTTCGAGACTCTGATGCGAAAATACTCAATCAACCACCGACTTTCTACACCCTATCATCCCCAAACAACCGGACAGGCTGAAATCTCAAATAGGCAAATCAAACTTATCCTGGAGAAAACTGTTGCTAAGAATAGAAAAGACTGGTCGACCAAACTGACGGATGCTCTTTGGGCATTCAGGACTGCATATAAAACCGACCTAGGAATGTCTCCATATAGGATAGTGTTTGGAAAAGCATGTCATTTACCCGTCGAGATAGAGCATAAAGCATTGTGGGCTATAAAAGAAATAAATTTTGATCTAAACCTTGCTTGCAACTTTCGGAAGCTGTAACTTAATGAGCTAAGCGAACTCCGCGATGAAGCTTATGATAACGCTGTAATCACAAAGAATAGGACTAAGGTTTTTCACGATAAAAACATTTTGAGGAAAACATTTTCACCTGGTCAACGAGTCCTTCTTTATGATTCACGATTACACCTTCACGCGGGTAAGCTCCGATCTCGATGGAAGGGACCTTTTGTTGTGCGGTCTGTATACCCGCACGTGGCAGTAGAAGTAGAAAATGTTAAAAACGGTACCTTTTTCAAAGTGAATGGACATAGACTTAAGCCGTATTTTTCCACTGACCCCACGGAGGAGCTCTTGTTCTTACAAGAGCCAGTTTATTTGGATTAAAATTCCTCCGTCTCACCTTCATGTCCAAGTATGTCACTGCATCATCTTTTGAATGAAGGTGAGTAAAAAGAGTAAGTTTGGGGGAAGTTCTTCACTTATATATTTTGCCCCCATTAATAATTCCCTCCAGGCTTACAGTTTTTGTAGGTATAGCGGTTGGCAACAGTGAGGACACTGTTGAAAACAAGTTTGGGGGAGGTTTGTGCTTATTTTTGCATCATTTGCATATCATTTGCATAAGCACAAAACATAAAAATCTATAAAAAAAATTGAAAAATTTTCAAAACCCATAAAAATATAAAAATTTCCAAGTATAAAAATAATTTTAATATTTACACTTTTTTGTACATAAATAAGATAATGAAAGTTTAGATAGTGAACAATTACATCCATGAGATTAGAAAAATTTAAGAAAACTAAGAAAATTAGAAGTTTTCTTATACGAACTAGTAATAAGTAGTTATGAGCCGTTGTCCCAAGGGTTAGTAATATGAAGGACGTCACTAATCTGAGGATAAAAATAAGTCTGAAAAATAGTTTCTATTCTAGAAGCCAAACATTTTGATCGTTGCTACCCTGCTATTCGCACTTATACACGTCTTGAAACCTGGGATAGTAGAGGATACCTTGAAATGCTCCTGTCTTAAAGCCAAAAGTATGAAGGAAATAAAAAGAAAAAAATGAAAAATATAAAGTGGTGAGAAAAATGAACACTGGTTTTGTTATCACCGAGAGCAATAAAAAATTTATAGCGAGGGTGCCTTTTCACCTAGTGCCCTAAGGCCAACTGGTCTGGGAGTCACTGCTATGCCTGAGGTGGTGCAAGACGAGGACAATACACCAAATAAGCAAGTACATGAGTAATCGGTCGGTTAGTACCTCAAGAAGTATTAACGGTCGCATGAAAGTGTGTGAGCAATCCTAAATATTCATTAATTAAAAAGTACTGAGGCTGATGGGCAAGAGTATGATAGCTTGAATTGAATTCTCCGGGTGTAGGGATGTCTTTACACACACGCAGGGTTATATGATCGATGTTTGGAAGAAAGACAGGAATGAAGAATAAGACGATGTTTTATTGTGGGAGGACGTGATTTCTAACATCTTTTCATGACCATTAAGATAGGGCTCATGACAACCGAAAAGCTAGCTTAGTTGGAAACCCTAATTTTCAAAGCTTTTCTTTTACAATTCTTTTCTTTAAATGTAATATTCATGATCTTTCTTTTATTATGGGATTTTATGGGTGCAATCCGCTGAAAACCCTCAAGAGACAACACTCCTCCTACTAGGGACACCTAGAGGTTTAAAGGCTTGTTGCACATGCTCAGTGCAATCGTGTTGCCTACGAAAGTGTGCTAGTTAGATTTTCTCTTTCTTTATTTTCTCCTTCTCTTTTTAATAAAACAGTTCGCTCGAGACGATCGAAATTAAGTTTGGGGGAATTTGATTAGTAGAAAATATTGTATATTTTAGCCGGCAATTTCCTAATCATTTGCATTCATATAGAAGTGTTCGGCATTCATATTTCACATATTAGCAAAACTGTCGCAAAATATCAGATTGCATGTATTAGACTCTGAAACCAACACTATAAAGGAAATTAACCACATTTCATGGCATCGCATCATCCCTACATTTGCGCAACACTTGTTTTGAGATCTGTGCAGGAAAATCCAGAAGAAAGGCCAAAATGTACATGGTACCGATCAAACATGACGCCAA
Source organism: Agapanthus africanus (assembly GCA_030015575.1). Taxonomy (NCBI): domain Eukaryota; kingdom Viridiplantae; phylum Streptophyta; class Magnoliopsida; order Asparagales; family Amaryllidaceae; genus Agapanthus; species Agapanthus africanus. The sequence goes on from CM057337.1 coordinate 167,838,154, forward strand.
TGATTTCAATTCTGGTATCAATACAAAGGGACAAATAAAATTCAACATATCAGATAAAGCCCAAAATGGCAGTCCAAGACCACACCAGAGAGACCATAGCCCAAGCTTCCAACATGGCCGCGGAACCACGGCCGGAGCTTGCTTGCGCCGCGGTTCCGCGGTGGTATTGCCCCTTCATCACCTCAATTTTGGTGCACAATGTCAATCTCAGCTCCCATACTTCAGAAAACCTAAGCAAATTCCAGAAGACTCCAGAGACTTCTGCCAGATCAGCAAGCTTTGGGATCAATACTAAACTAGCCTATCATTCTAGAAACTTCTCCCTAAACCCTAGCTTAAACCCTAAGCTAAGCCTAACAAACTCTTTCTAGAAGTCTTTCAACAAACTCTTGGAGGGAACTCAAAGGCTTAGGGTTTGGGGTGCTCTATAAATAAGACCCTAGGCTCACTTGTAAATCATCTTGGAACCTTGGAAAAATCAATCCATTAGTTCATTTTAGAGCCATTCTATCTCTTTCTTCATCTTCTTCTTCCATAAGTCTCGTGAGAGGACTTGTGTGAAACCCTAACCCTAAATTCCAATCAAAAGCCAAGATCCCGAGTACCCATCAAGCAAGAAGCCTTACAACCTTTTATGAGCCGAGCCGATCTTCAACAGAGGAAGTGGTCCAAGCCGATCCACGACTCAAGGAGCCGAGCGACGCCAAATCGACAATTTAGTTCTTCCTCTTGTAGTTCTTGAGCAAATGTAATCAAATTGTTGATATAAATAAAAGGTGATATTCTTTTATCTTGTTTTCTTTAAATTCTTGCATCATGATTCAATCTAAATTTCTAGTTGTAATTCTTGTTGTGATGTTTGAGTAATACTCCGCTCGTCGAGGAGTCGAGACGATCAATAGAATGATGATGTAATATATCTGAAAACGATTCTTGATTCCTACGAGTTTTGTAAACCCTAGCAAGTTCAAGAATCGACGACCCAATTCGTTGCGATACTTTCTTGATTGATATCGCTCGAGATTGGGGAGTTACGATCGTTTCTTGAAATTGTTAGAGGCTAGAATGCAAATGATATCAACGAAAGAACAAGGGTTTAAAAGATGAAACCCTAGTTTCATCAAGAAAGCCCTAACTCTCGTCGATCATCATCAATCTAGTATCAATCCTTCGAAGGACAAGAACACGAAATCTTGAATTCCATCACGTCTATAGATCCGATCGATTCCTACGAGCCTCATTTAGATTCTTGACATTTTGGTTGGAAATATCATCGAAACACCGATTCTTGATTTGTTTATCAGTTTCTTGATTCTTGATTAAACATCGTGACACCTGAATCAATCGATAAATTCTTGAATCATGTTTTCTTTCCTTTTCGATTAACTTTTCGATTCAAACAAATTAAATACAGAAACGAATCGCACAATCCCTGTGGACGATCCGCACTCGCTTACGATCTACAACTGACACCGTAGTTGATTGCGGTCAAATATAATTTTTTTTTATTGTGATTTCTTTATACAATTTTCTAAATACCTATACAAGATACTGTTATCGATCAAATGAAACCGGCATCGGGAAATAATTGATTCGATACTTGCTTTTACTTACACAATCAGAAATCAAATAAATCAATAGTCTTCTTCCAAACCATAGGCTGGTGTCGAACGGCATGGAAGGAAGAAAACCATTTAGCCTAACGATGGTGTACAGAAGGTAATGAATAAAGACAAATAAAGGGATTTAGAGAGATAGCAAAAAAATATAAGGTTATAGTCATGAATCTGATAATGGAAGAGGTATTACTAAGAATACCATGATACCCCTTCGAAACATTTTCATGTTTCAGTTTCACTGTGTATTGTTAATATAAAACTGATTTCCCAATTAGCCCTTGCTCCAGGGTAAGTATTTACCAGGTTAGATTCTCATATCTGTATGGTTTTTCAGATGATGAGTGAGAGTGAGTTATTGGGAATTAGGTGACCATCCTCATTATATCGGGATTCGTTGTAATTGGTGATATTTGAGCAAATCGCCTGGGTTTTTGCCGGACGGCAAATATTGGTTATGAATATCCATTGTTGTGCACTAGTTTCAAATTGATATATCTGTACGTTTATTTTTATAAAGTGAGATATAACTTTTGAAATTATGTCTGTGACATTTACCTATATCAGTTGATGGTTAGGTAAGGAGCATTCAACAACGGTGTAATTCTTCATAACCATAGTACAGTTTTCAACCTATGACGCACAGGGTTTGAGTTATTCAACTCAGGGGACTTATACAAAGCATTTTATATTGTCCAGTGTCCATTAGGACAGAGGGGTTGGTCCTCGTACTATATTCTGTTTACTTGTGACTTCTCTAGTTTTTAGACAAGTGTTTCGTAGAAATACAAGGTCTAAATTTTAAGAAGTTATAGGTATAAGAATAAAGTAGAGAACCAGGTGTCGCAAGTATCGGGATTCTTCAAGGTGATCGAAAATGTAGATACTTGTGTTTGGTATTCAGTTGATAGTAATGGTTTTGAGAAACTTGTTTCTCTTTCAGGTTACTCATATGTGGATGCATTCCTAAGTTGAGTAACGTTGATCGGCCTCCTTCCATTTAGTTGACATGCACTGGAGACAGCTGCATGATTTAAATATGGTTCCAATTAAATCAGTGCCTCTGTTTCTATATCAGATATAGAATGGCTCATATTTTAACGATGTTAAGGTATATGGAGTTGTCCGGCTTATGCTTAAAACCAGACTCTGGATAACTCAAGACACGTTTCTGTAATGGTTGTTTGTGGGTTGACCCGGGCTATGACGAGGGTTGATTTTCTACCATCTGGAAGATCAATAGTGATATTGTTCTTGACTCGCCATAGTTTTAGTAAAATGGACTTTTTCAGAAAACAGTAGTGGGAGTATGGTAGAACTGGAAGTGATTCCAGAACCGCAAACGATTACTGAAAATTTAATAGGACCTAAACATTCAATCTGGATTGACATTCCATTAGCCACTCTGCAGATATGGTGGGTAACCTCAGGCACCCGAGAGGTACTCCGGTAGCCTCAGGGACGGTGGCAGGGAGGTTCTTGTTTACCCAGACTTGCCATTACTGTTGTTCCAGACTATGAGACCCGGCAGGAGGATGAGTATAGCGTCGTTCTAAACTAGCTTTAGAAGTGCACGTGTATATGACTCTGTCAGAGGGTTGTCGTAGTCAGTGGGAGCAGCGGAAGCATAGTGAACAAGTAGCTTATGTCTATTTATAAACTAAAGAGATATAGCAGAGATAGATCATCTATTTCCGATGTGACAGTCATAGATTTGACTTCATCAGAATAGGAGATGGATCTGTTAAGAAGGTAGTAGGGTGTGATGTCCTGGTATTTGGATGACATACACATAGTAGGAAGTAAAATTCCTATACTACGATCGGTTATATTTTGGTTGTCACACAGTGGTTTCTCCACATAGGACTTGGATATTATATCAGACATCCTGGTTACTAAATCTATGGTTTTAGATCTAGATTTGGGTAGTTTCCCAATCTGGGTACTAAGACAGCATTCTAAAAGTATTTTAGAATGGACGACTCCTGGCATGGTGGTGTACCTGTAGGTGATTGAGTCACCCTCTCTAAAGGTGTCTTATCGACTAAAGGGGAGAGGGATGTGCATGATTGGCATATCACTTGCTTAGGCAATTGAGTCAATCATGAGATGTCGAGTACCAAAACAGATGTTGTTTTTGCACTAGATGCAATAAGTTGATATTAATCCAATCCTGAAGAAACGTTCGGAAGCAGTTTTAGAACATAAGTTGATGTTCTAGGGATTTGATAAACGGCAGCCTCCTTTAGGAGACGGTTATCATTTCAGGTTTTCAAGGTGACCTGGATGACAGAGTGACTATCAGAGTTATAGTTTTTCCTCTGACGAGGGGCAGTAGTTTGGACAGGTGGTCCAAGGGGATACTGATTAAATTCAGTTGACGATACAGTCTAAGAAGTTTGGATTTGGAGTTCATTTATGAACTAGGTCCCATCAGATATCCAGACATATTCTAAGACAGGTATTGCTCAATTCGGGAGATGGCTTTCTCCGCGAACTTGAGATTAAGAGAGACATAGAAAGAAACATCAGGGCGGATCCACTCACTGAGGCTATTCCTCGAACGCAATAGTTTCACAAACGGGCTTTGTGAGACTGATCAGTAGAGGAGTTGGGTGTTCGGTATCGCACGGGCTGTGAGTATGCGACATCGCAATAATTAGCCTTGAGTGCAAGTGGGAGATTGTTGGATATAGTGCCCTTAAAGTCAATTATTGGATCGCAGGCACGTGATTGCAATGATTGAGGGAGGACCTGTGCTGGTAGGACAGTCTTACTCAAAATGATAGTATGCTATCTGGTTTATCTTTATCATCGTGTACAGCTTTAGGTGATATTACAGATCACTAGTACGCGTTGATAGAGCCCTTAGGATTCTTGCTTGACTACCAGCAGTATGATGGCGATCATATACGTGAGAGTTGGGTGGTCTATAAGCACATCCTTAAATGGTCCCTAGTCGTGGGAGTTTCGAGACTGGGCATCGATACTCCATTAGTAGACTAGTGTATACGATCGAGACCCCGACGAGAGGCGGTGGCTGGTCTTACAAGCTATTGGTGTCAGTTGGTTCACCTAAAACGTATACAGGTGCTCATTGGGTTATGAGTACACCGGGCAGGACTCGCCGGGAACATGCTAGTTGGTATTATACCTAGCGTCAGATAGCAGTTCTCTGATGACATATGTACAGGTTAGTTCATCGACCTGAGATCGTCATTTGTCTCGTGTGAGTTCCTATTGTGCTTTGATTACTACCCTACCACGGCTCAAAGGAGTCGTGCAAACAGGTTTTAGTTGGGTACAGTCCCGAGCCATATGGAGGCAGTGAGTGGATCGGCAGGGGTTTCGTCTCTCCCGGTATTGGGCGTGAGATCGTGCTGTGTCTAGGAGAGCCATTACACGAAGTCCTTGGCCAAGGCAGGAGATTTACTGGTAGGTATTCCAGTAATATCTCAGGGTGTTCTGGGCTACACTCCGACACGACTTGTACCGCTTTTAGGGGTCTGAGTTTTACCAACCCCTAGGCCCGACATGCAATACTCATAGACGAACGGACCGGACTGTACGGATATTGTCACTGACAGGCTCAGTAGGGTTCCAGGATGAGTTCGCTCATCGGCTTCCTTTTTAGTCAATACCTCGGCAGCCGTTACGCACAGCTAGTGACACTGACATGCTAGTGGTTAAATCCACATCCAATGTATTAACAAGTCTTTAGAGTCCCCCACAGACAGTTTCTCAAGTTTCGGGCGAAACGTTGTAGAGATCGTATGGTATTATGGCAGGGTTCGATCGTATACGTGCAGTCGTGCACGGATCATGATCGGACGGATCATACTAGTAGGCTTTAGTTTAAGCCAGATCCTAGTATTAGATTTGTTGGATTACTTTATTCTCATCGCATTTGCATTCAATTGGAATGCGGATGCAGGTATGTATATACAGGTGAGGGGTATCGTTGTGATCCGTCACGAGTTTACTTTGGTAGATGCCATTCTCTTTTTATTGTGGTAAACATTTAGATAAATGTTTACAAATAGAAATAATGAGCTCAAATTCTTGATTATGAGCATTAATTATGACACATGCACAAGTGATGACTCATGGTCTCTTTATTTGTGCATATGTCACATTATTGTTTGATTTATGTGTTGAAATGATGAGAGGAGAGAGGGAGTGCAGCCATGAGGCAAGGGGTTTGCTCTTGTGTTTATCATTCTTGCTCTCACAAGATTATCATTCCAACACAAAAGAAAAAGGAAAGGTTCTTCTTCTCTTTTCTTCTCTTGAGCTCACTACTTCCACCATGGCATCATCTTCAACCTCCATCCATACACTCTCATGCGTTGAGAATCAATGGATGTTTGAGACAAAGTGATTACACACATTCTCTACTTCACCTTGGACACGTCGGTTAGCAAATTTCGTGTCCGAATTGATTCGGTTCAAAGCGGGAGCCCGTAAAAGGATTCATCGACGTGGTGCCCTTTCCGACGAGGAGATTGGAGATCGAGCGAGATTGGAGATCGAGCGAGATCGGAGATCGAGCGAGGAGCTAAAAATGGGGGCTAAAGACCGAAGGACACGGATCGATCGGTATAACTTTTCTAACCCTCTTTAGATTGCTAGTTTAATATTAATGGTTCGATCCGGATTAAAGTATGCGTTAGCGCCAGTTTCAAGTTTACGAAAAGTTTTTTGTTTCCGCATTTTGGCCTCAGATTGATGGTCGGGACGCTACCGTAGACTTACACGAAAACCCCAATACAAAATGATATAAAAGATGTACATATCTTAACAATATTTATTTGAAAATAGCGAAAGTTCATCGTATTTTAATGAAAATCTAATGGTACTTATTTATAAAACATTGAAAGGTCATGGTGTTTTAGGGAAAACCAATTGGGATTTTGAATTGATACCATACTTGTAATTATTGAATTTTTTTGAACTAATGGTATATTTGTAAATAGTGAGAAGTTGAGATGATGACAAAGTTATAAATAATGAGAAGTTGGCAAAATTTTGACATGAACTACCTAAAATACCTCCACCGAAACATTAAAATTGTAGATACTTGCCTTTATAGCTAAAAAAATATATTCTATTATTAAGGGCATTTAGGAGATATCACCAAATTTCCACTTTTCATATAGCTTTTTATTAGTATAATGATGATTGCATTTATAGCTGGTAATTGTACACAAAATCACAAATCTTTACAATTTGCTACCATAGAATATTATAATCAAATCCATCAGCACATAACTAATGCATGCCATTTGTAGCAATTCCCAATATTTAGCAAGAGACCAATTCAATAAATATTAATTCCAACCAAAAGCATGCTAATAAGCAAATCTAAATTGTAGATGCTTGCAAAGAGAAAAACTTGGTCATAACAAATATGAAATGAATTTTAATTATTGTCATCTCAAAGCCAGATGATTATTATTAATTATTTATAAATAAAGAGAACATTTTATGTTTTTTATCAGTAGTTGGAGCGAGCTAGCCCATAATGGCTCCACGTGGCAGTTAACTAGCTGGTCTAGGGTATTTAGGCATACACTTTTGACCCTTGTTACAAAACAGTTGTAATCTTTTAGGTTTTCGTACCAAATATTTGCTTATTATTTTTTTGATTGTTGTATGAGATGTTATTGATTAATGACCATTTTAATTTTGTTAATCAAAAGTTAGAATGATTTTAGATATCTTTGACGAAGTTGTACGCGTTCGGATGCTTATAGTTAGAGTATGCATCGATTTGCTTTGGTATATTGAAGGTTAAATTAATAATGCATCTGATTGGAAATTAAATTTACCTACAATTTTTGAAAAAATGTATCTAGCTCAATGTAGTCATCCCATGTGAAGATTCTTTTTTAGTAAAATTCCAACTAAAGGTTTTAATTCGAACTCGGTTTTCGTTCACATATTGAATTTAAATTTACATATATGAATATTTGCTCAACCTAACTTACAAACAAAAATTCTACAACCGTAACTTGACCATTTAAGCCAAAATGAAACAATTCTTTTCTCAAAAACCCCTTGGCAAAGTTTTCCGCTGTAAAGAAAACCTGGTCTAAAGAATCTCATCGAAAAAAACCCTAGAAAAGTTTTCCGTTGTGAAACTCATCCTGCATGCAAAATCTATATAATTGCTAGCAATATCTAGTTTCCTGCAATATATATAGTTAACTTATATGTATAGTTCCCTGCAATATGAATTTGCTAACTTGATATTACAAGCAACTATACAGAGATAGCATGCAGGGGGTTTTGACAGCGGAAAATAGCATCCAAAAGCAAAAGGAGCGCTTTTAAAGCGCATTTTTTGACTCTGCAAGTCAGCGGTGAGTCGAGCTTCATAGCGAGGTGAAGGAGAGAAAGTTCTTGCAGTTCTATGGCGGTTTGGACAAGATTCTTTAGACCATGGGATTTTTGATAGCGGAAAACTTTGACAGGGTTTGTTGACAATTTACCCTTCTGTGAATGAATGCAAACCTCGGTTTTTTTGAAATTGTGAATTAATTCCAAAACATTGATAGCAACATATATGCTTTATGGTCAAATAATTATTAAAACCGTTTTAAAATCAAATCAGGAGTCTATTTCACACGCCTAAGAGTTAAATTACACTTTATGGATTTTGCAGATATTTCAGTCTCAAACTCTAAATTTGACATTTAATCTCTACAAAAACTATGGCTTCCGGAGAAAAAAAACTTTGCATATGTTGCTAAATTAGTTGTCATTAATTTGAGCCGATTGAAAATGCGTACTTGGCTTTGAAGAATATTCTATAACTACTGTACTTCCCCACGCAGAGTCCAAGGGCGGCAGCAAAGAGAATTAAAAAAAAATTAAGAGAGAGAGAGAGAGAGGATCTCTCATAATAAATAGGTTTTGGAAGAAAGGAAAAGGACATAGTGAATAAGTCAAGTAAACTACTTGTCATGATCATGACTACTTCCACGAGCCCACTTGGGGATATTTCATGAAAATGACTTTATTTAAACTTAAGATATATATAGGAATAACCTCCCTATAGTGATAAAAAGTCCCGGTCCCGACTCGGGACCAGTTATAAATAAGAATAACCTCCACAGTGTGATATTCCATACTTTTTCCAAGTCCCGCCTGTACTAATTTACCTCTATATAGTAATAAATTGGCATTAAATTTTAAATAATTTTTTATATATATAAAAAATACATAAAATTACTTGGCTATTACAATTGAACTTAAGATGACATAAATTACTTAACTACACAATTGAACTTAAGATGACATAAAGTACTTTGACTTGTTAATAAGTTTGAAGGTCTATATGAATTTTGAAGGTCTAAGAATTTTGACTTGTTAATAAGTTTGAAGGTCTATATGAATTTTGAAGGTCTAAGAATTTTGACTACTATTTTTTCAAAAAAAAATCTAATTTTTATATATAAAACTCTACTTAAGAATAACCCCCCTATAGTAATATTTTTCCCCGGTCCCAAGGATATTACTGTATAGAGGTTTTACTGTATATACACACAAACAAACTTCTAATTACATCGATATCCTGTGTCAATATGTAGGGTTTCAGCCTTTGGTTTCACTATATTATTAGAAGCATAGCTTTTGTGAAATGGTGATCGAAGTTGAATATCTTGACATTTATCGGCACTTTCATGTTTCAAATCCCCTTTGTCAATGGCACACCTCCGCAATTAATTATAAAGTAGAAGAATTTCTCACTTAGAATGATCTACGTGATGCCCATCTCCAACCAACCGCATGCATAAACTTTTCCTTCGTCTAAGCCTGATGGATCTCTAGATCTCCTTCAGATGTTACCTTCCGTTGATCCACAGCGAGTGGAGAGCGAGCGGCTGAGATTGAGTTGGGAGGTTGCCTCATGAAGCGTATGGTTCTCAATGGGCTTGAAGTGGTTGAAACCGAGCTACCTGCAAGGAAGTCCCGAGATGGTTGTGCCACCGAGGACACTCCGATGATCAAGTTAGACGGGCTAAATGGGCAGAGTAGCGGCCTATTGGGGTAAAATTGCCTTACCTGAGTCGTCTGAAGAGGGGTTTACACAGTGGCAGCCATGGGCTGGCGGGTGCGAGATTCACGCCGGCCGTTACGCCCCTGGCGTTGTACCTGCATAAAAGGCGGGATTCCCCATTAATGACGAGATATGCTCGTTAATGGGGGAACGTGATGGCGTGGAACGCGGGATCACGGGCGGCGGATATCTCACATCTGGCGAGATTCGTGGAGCCGTGGCGGAGACGCCTGTGATCTGTGCTGTGGGTCGGTCGATGAGACCGAGGAAGCTAGGCTTGGCGGGAGGCTCGGGTACGAGCGGGAGGCCGAGGGAGCTTGTTTCAGCGATAGCTAGGAGGGCCGAGGGAACTCAGCGTGCGGGAAGGCTCGGAGGCGAGCCAATAGGTGGTTGTAAGGCGGGCACGGAAGTGGTCTGGGAGGCCACCGAAGGTCGGAACCATCCTCGGGTCGAAGGCTCGAGGTATGCTTCCACTGTGTTTTTCTTTCTTCTTTCTCGTGAGCTTTGGGACATGTCACTTGCCAACGTGTCATGATCTGGGGGAACTCCGGTATCGAGTATCATCATTGGCCCCCCACTCTCATCTCGACCCATTAATGGGTCGGGTCGAGAGTGGTCTGACCGATCACCGGGGGTAAGCCCTTATTTGAAGATGTCGTCGGTGCGAATTCCCGGGCAATTGATTGTATTTTCTTGGTGACATCAGCAGATCAGGGAAGAGATCTCGCATTAAAGAGAATGCACCGATTCGGGCATACGTTCATTGGAGCGCCAGGTCACGTGTCCGCTACTGGTTGGCTGATAAGACGGGCTGCTGGTGTTCTCGCGTCCGATAGGACGTGCCCAATGCGCGTGCGATAGGTGGAACGTCGACGGCCGTTGAATGCGAAGTGTCATTTTGGCAGGAGACGATCGGCGCCGCTGGATGTGTTTGCCGATTGCTATAAATAGAGGTGGGGTTCCCCCGAGGGTCCTTCTTCGCTATAATTTCCTCTTCCCTCCGTGTGTTAGCTCGCTGCTCTTCCCTCTAGGTCGGATTTCCTGCGTTCTTCTCTCGGAAGTCCCCTTCCTCTGCTCAGGTTAGATGTCTTCCTCTGAGAAGTTTGTCGAGGTAGTTCGGGTAGAGTCTAGAGAGTCTTCTGCATCTTCCTCCTCTTCGTCCGGGTCAGAATCTTCGCGGGAGGTTAGGGTTAGTCGCGCCTCCTAGGGTCGTGCGGCGGGGACGGTCCCCAAAGCGCAGGTTAGGGGCGTTCGTAACACGTCATCCATATTGAGGCATGCGGACAAGCTTGCCACCATCTGGGCTCGCTTCCACATTCCTCCCGGCTACTCGCTTCGCCTGGCCGGGGAGGGGGAGAGGGTGGATCAGGTACAGGGCAAGGAAATTGCCTTGCACTTGGAGACCTTTTGGGTCGGAGTGCGCCTGCCCTTCTCTCCCGAGGTGAGTACGGCGCTGCGTTTTTTCAGTTAGCCCTGGGCCAGTTAGTGCCGAACTCTTGGAGGATTCTCCTTAAGTTCCTGGTCCGGTTGAAATTGCGGGAGATCCCTTTCAGTTTGAGCCTTTTCCTTTCTTCCCTCTGCTACAAAATCCATCCCGGCACTCGTAAGGACGAGCTGAGCTGGGTATACATTTCTTTTAGAAACCACCGAGGAGGTGCTGCCGGATCAGGGGTCGTCGTAGTACCTTCTTCCATCCACGAATAGAAGAAGAAGATTTTGTTTGTCGGGCCATCCGAGGATGAGGATTGGCCTGTGCCCATCCAGTGGCAGAGGGCCAACTGCCCGCGGGTGAGGTGGTCGAATGATCCCGACGCGGTGGCGGTGTCGGAGTGGGAGCCCCTCCCCCGGGCCGATGTGTTGCTGTCTGAGCAGGCCCTCAGTTGCGCCGGGCTCAGCCCCGCTCAGTTTGCGGGTAAGTTAGGAGTTTTTAGGCGACCTATTTAGACTTATGTATTCTTCCACTTTTTATGGCATTGCTAACTCCTTCTTTGTATTTTCATCTTATGTAGAACCCATGGACCTAGCTAAATTTCGGGCAGCCCTGGTCGAACAGAAGAAGGGGAGGAAGGCCGGAGGTGCCGGCCACTCCTGCCCGTCGTCGAGTCCGGCTCCACCGGCGAACGCTCTGGCCAGGCGCTCGAGCATGCCCTGGGCCCTGGAGTCCAGCCATGCGCCGAGCCGAAAACACACTCGGGAGCAGGAGCCCCGGGTTTTAGGGTTGGGAGGCAAGACTGGTTCTCCTGCATCTCTCCTTAAGAGGTACTACAGGATGGTGCCCCATTCTTCGGCTTCCCCGATCATCGTGGATGAAGTGGAGCTTCGCTTCGAGGTGCCCTCAGGGCTTTCCGTCGCTGACAGCCTGCTCTCGGAGATGGAAAGGTCGGCCGGGGGCAGAATCCCTCGGGGGACCCTCAGAGCCTAAATAGCGGCCATAGCCCAAGAGGCCATGCAGGTCGGTGTTCGCACCTTGCTCGGGTTTTTATTCAGTACTTTTTGTTCGCCAGATTGGGTGCCCCATTCTCTTCTTAACCCCTCCCTTGTTTTCTTCAGGTCCTCCAGCACTGCGCTCTCGTTGTAAACATGGAGGACGAGGAAATTGCCCAAGCAATGTAGATCGCGGGCGAGTCCTCCTCACGGGAGGAGAGCTCAAGGTTGGAGCTCCAAGCGGCGATGGAGAGGGTCGCCGCCCTCAAAGACCGGGTGGCGTCTGGGGATCGGGAGATCGCCAGCTGCCGAGAGGCCGTCCGAGTCGTCGAGGCTAAGTTGGAAGATTCCAGGATGCTTGTCGCCACCCTGAAGAAGACGGCGAACACCCTCCGGAGGGAGAACGAGGCGGCGAAGGAAGGAGTGAAGCGTGCCGACCTCCGAGCGTCGAAGGCGGTGGAGAGCTACAAAAAGTCAGATCAGTACTATGCCGACCTCGCTGAAGCCGCTGCCCTCGTTTGGCATGAGGCCCTCGACGCCGTCAAGGCCCTGATGCCGGAGTTTCCTGACGGCGAGCTCCGGGGTGAGTATCCCCTCAAGGGTGAAGCGTAGGGGATTGCCCCCGGAAGCGCTGCTGGGGGAAAGGCCCATAGTAGGAGCGTTGGGAAGAAGTCAGTCGCCCCGGCTCCCAGTGCCGAGGCTCCTGCGGTGGGCGCCGACCTTCAAGAAGCCACCCCGGTTGTGGTGAAAGATGCGGAGCTCATCAAGGTTCTCTCCAGCCCCGAGGCCTAAATCTCCTCGCCTCCTTAATTTCTCTTGCGCTGAAATTTTGTAAGCCTCCGGGCGTTTTTATAAGGCTGGGAAGCCCATAATACCCCTGTAAAGACTTCCGACTTTTGTGAATGAAATCTTTTTGCAGTGTTCTTTGCGTACACATTTTCCTTTTGTTTGTGGTAAAAAATTTATTTGCACAGTACTGCTTTCATGATGCGTTAGGTCGGTGATCGATTTTTCATCTAGAGATCGCACGTCGAGTTGAATTCAACCATTTGCCAAGTGTACGACGACCGGTACAGGGTCAGTATCTCCATGGCCCTAAAGGTGAGGTGGGGATCGCTTAGTAAAGACATGTATGAAGTCACCCTCTAAGGATGGATTGAGCAGGGAAGTTGCTCGATGGCCTCTTGATGAGGGCTTTGATCCTTGGCGCCGTTGGGTAGGAGATTACCAGCTAAGGAAAGACCGAGTAAGGTTGATGCTCGGTTGCCTCTTGATGAGGGTTTCGATCCTTAGTGCGGAAGGGTATTGAGTTACCTACTAAGGGTGGACCTTGCAGGGTTGTTGCTTGGTTGCCTTTTGATGAGGGCTTTGATCCTTGGCGTCGTTAGGTAAGAGATTACCAGCCAAGGATGGACCGAGCGGGGAAGCTGCTCGGTGGCCTCTTGACGAGGGCTTCGACCCTTAGCGCGGGAGGGCAAGGAGTTGCCTGCTAAGGATGGACCGAGCAGGGAAGTTGCTCGGTGGCCTCTTGATGAGGGCTTGATTCTTGGCGTCATTGGGTAAGAGATAACCAGCCAAGGATATACCGAGAAGGGAAGATGCTCGGTGGTCTCTTGACGAGGGCTTCGATCCTTAGCGCGGGAGAGCAAGGAGTTGCCTGCTAAGGATGGACCGAGCAGGGAAGATGCTCGGTAGCCTCTTAATGAGGGCTTGATCCTTGGCGTCGTTGGGTAAGAGATTACTAGTCAAGGATAGACCGAGCAGGGAAGATGCTCGGTGGCCTCTTGATGAAGGCTTTGATCCTTAGCACGGGAGGGCAAGGAGCTGCCTGCTAAGGATGGACCGAGCAGGGTTGCTGCTCGGTTGCCTCTTAATGAGGGCTTTGATCCTTTGCGTCATTGGGTAAGAGATTACCAGCCAGGGATGGACCGAGCGGGGAAACTGCTCGGTGGCATCTTGACGAGGGCTTCGATCCTTAGCGCATGAGGGCAAGGAGTTGCCTGCTAAGGATGGACCGAGCAGGGAAGCTGCTCGGCGGCCTCATGATGAGGGCTTCGATCCTTAGCATGGGAGGGCAAGGAGTTGCCTGCTAAGGATGGACCGAGCAGGGTTGCTGCTCGGTTGCCTCTTGATAAGGGCTTTGATCCTTGGCATCATTGGGTAAGAGATTACCGGCCAAGGATGGATCAAGCGGGGAAGTTGCTCGGTGGCCTCATGACGATGGCTTCGATCCTTAGCGCGGGAGGGCAAGGAGTTGACTGCTAAGGATGGACCGAGCAGAGAAACTGCTCGGTGGCCCATTGATGAGGACATCGCTCCCTAGCGTAGGAGGGCAAGGAGTTACCTACTAAGGATGGACCGAGCAGGGTTGCTGCTCGGTTACCTCTTGATGAGAGCTTTGATCCTTGGCGTCGTTGGGTAAGAGATTACCAGCCAAGGATGGACCAGCGGGGAAACTGCTCGGTGGCCACTTGACGAGGGCTTCGATCCTTAGCGCGGGAGGGCAAAGAGTTGCCTGCTAAGAATGGACCGAGCAAGGAAGCTGCTCGGTAGCCTCTTGATGAGAGCTTCGATCCTTAGCACGGGAGGGCAAGGAGTTGCCTGCTAAGGATGGACCGAGTCAGTAGCCTCTTGATGAGGGCTTGATCCTTGGCGTCATTGGGTAAGAGATTACTAGCCAAGGATAAACCGAGCTGGGAAGATGCTCGGTGGCCTCTTGATGAGGGCTTCGATCCTTAGCGCGGGAGGGCAAGGTGCTGCCTGCTAAGGATGGAACGAGCAGGGTTGCTGCTCGGTTGCCTCTTGACGAGGGCTTTGATCCTTGGCGTCGTTGGGTAAGAGATTACCAGCCAAGGATGGACCGAGCAGGGAAGCTGCTCGGTGGCCTCTTGACGAGGGCTTCGATCCTTAGCGCGGGAGGGCAAGGAGCCTGCTAAGGATGGACCGAGCAGGGAAGCTGCTCGGTGGCCTCTTGATGAGGGCTTCAATCCTTAGCGCGGGAGGTCAAGAAATTTCCTGCTAAGGATGGACCGAGCAGGGTTGCTGCTCGGTTGCCTCTTGATGAGGGCTTTGATCCTTGGCGTCGTTGGGTAAGAGATTACCAGCCAAGGATGGACCAAGCGGGGAAGCTTCTCGGTGGCCTCTTGACGAGGGCTTCGATCCTTAGCGTGAGAGGGCAAAGAGTTGCCTGCTAAGGATGGACCGAGCAGGGAAACTGCTCGGTGGCCTCTTGATGAGGGCTTCGATCCTTAGCTCGGGAGGGCAAGGAGTTGCCTGCTAAGGATGGACCGAACAAGGTTGCTGCTCGGTTGCCTCTTGATGAGGGCTTTGATCCTTGGCGTCGTTGGGTAAGAGATTACCATCCAAGAATGGACCGAGCGGGGAAGCTGCTCGGTGGCCTCTTGACGAGGGCTTCGATCCTTAGCACAGGTGGGCAAGGAGTTTCCTGCTAAGGATGGAGCAAGAGGGCAAGGAGTTGCCTGCTAAGGATGGACCGAGTAGGGAAGCTGCTCGGTGGCCTCTTGATGAGGGCTTTGATCCTTAGCGCGGGAGGGCATTGAGTTGCCTGCTAAGGATGGACCGAGCAGGGAAGTTGCTCGGTGGCCTGTTGACGAGGGATTCGATCCTTAGCGCGGGATGGGCAAGGAGTTTCCTGCTAAGGATGGACCGAGCTAGGAAGATGCTCGGTGGCCTCTTGATGAGGGCTTCGATCCTTAGCGCGGGAGGGCAAGGAGTTACCTGCTAAAGATGGACCGAGCAGGGAAGCTGCTCGGTGGCCTCTTGATGAGGGCTTGATCCTTGGCGTCGTTGGTTAAGAGATTACCAGCCAAGGATAGACCGAGCAAGAAAGATGCTCGGTGGCCTCTTGATGAGGGCTTCGATCCTTAGAGCGAGAGGACAAAAAGCTGCCTGCTAAGGATGAACCGAGCAGGGTTGCTGCTCGGTTGTCTTTTGATGAGGGCTTTGATCCTTGGCGTCGTTGGGTAAGAAATTACCAGCCAAGGATGGACCGAGCGGGGAAGCTGCTCAGTGGCCTCTTGACGAGGGCTTCGATCCTTAGCGCGGGAGGGCAAGGAGTTTCCTTCTTAGGATGGAGCTGCTCGGTGGCCTCTTGATGAGGGCTTCGATCCTTAACGCGGGAGGGCAAGGATTTGCCTGCTAAGGATGGACCGAGTCTCGAAGGCCAGGTGTTCCCTTATGAAAAATAAATAATATAAAAAGCAATAAGAAAAGTCCCCAAATAGAGCATCACGTGCCTACACGTGGTAAGTACTGCACTTGACAAAACAAGGCTGAAACTGAGCCTCACGTGCAGACACGTGGCCTCTATATACAAAGTATATAGGCGCCTTCTTAAAACAAACAATTGGCCAGGAAAATTCACGTGATAGCACGTGACGCTCTTTAGTGGGCTTAACTTTGTGGGGTCATGTTCTACACGTGATGGGCTGCTATGCTTTCTGAACCGATAGAATTAAATTCTAAATAAAAAGGATTAAAACCCTATTTGGAAAATATTTCCTTAGATTTTTCTAAACAAGAAAGATTGCGCTCTGTAAAGCAGAGCGCCGTTGGATTAAAAATCCAATGGTAATTAAAAATCACCAATTTACAGAAGAAGATTCTGTATAGAGAAATATTTTCTTAATCTTGTGAGAAATATCTTTTGTAAAATAGAAGTCCTTAGATTAAAAGTCCAACGGAAAATAAAATTCACCAATTGATCTAAAAGTTCATTTTGGTTGATTATAAAATCAATTAAAATCTCTCGATAAGAGATTTTCTGAATAAATTGATTCTTTTCTTTCTCCTATAAATACGAGCCAAGAGACAAAAAAAACCTCCGGAGATACAAAAAGAAACAGAAGAACCCCCCCCATAAACTTCAAGTTCTCAGAAAAAAAAAGAGTAAGCTCTAAGAAGAAGAATCTTCTTCAAGGTAAATAAAAAGAAGAGAGATCATAGTATCTCCTCTATATTTAAGAGTTTAATTCTCATATCAGAAGAACTTAGTTCTTCCTCTGATTGAGATCTACAGAAGCAGATCTTCCCACAAGTTGAGAATTTAATTCTCATCGGGGAGATTCTGTTATGTAGATTCAAATATAGGGGAAAGAACTAAGTTCAAAGAATTTAATTCTTACCAGAACATATAGGAATTTAATTCCTCTAATAAAATTAGGGTTTAACCCTATAGAAAAATTTAATTCTTTTAAAACAAAAAAGGCCCGAACGTCTCAAAACTCAAGATCTCCATGCACTTAAGGAAAAGATTAGTGTTGAACAAAAAGAGAACAAACTAAGATCAGCTCACGCGACCCCACGTGACCCCCTAAGCAGTTCTTAGCTTTCATAAAGCAGAAAGGGAATAGATCAAAGGCAATAGCGCCAAATTTTGAGCGCCTCACGTGACTCCACGTGAGCGGCTCAAATTTCTAGTGTTTAACACTACTTCAAGTGCCTCCCGTGACCCCACGTGAGCGCCTCAGACTCTCAGCGTTTAATGCTACTTCAAGCGCCTCACGTGACCCCACGTAAGCGCTTCAGATCTTCAGTATTTAAACAATACTTTAAGACCTCACGTGGGAGCACGTGAGCGCCGAACATATGCTAGTGTTTAACACTATGATAGGCCAATCTTAGCCCAAATTAGCTAAATCTCCCAAAACCAAAACTCTTTTTCAACCGAGCCTCAATTATACTCAGGTCTTTCAAAATTGATCTCAGATGGCATTCAAAATAATGTTATCCCATTCCTTCTCAATCTGACATTTGGTTCAAGGGTACATCTCTTCACACCTCTGATACATATCGTTGTAATTCTTCAACGTCTTCAGAGAGGTGGAGGGTCCCGATTACCAACAATTTTTTGGTACATTTCCAAACCCATGGATACACCCCAATCGACCGCAATGTCCTTAAAACTAAACTCAATGGACCGCAACGTCCTTAAAACTAAATTGTGGACCGCAATGTCCCTAAAAACTAAATTGTGGACCGCAATGTCCTTAAAACTAAACTCAATGGACCGCAACGTCCCTAAAAACTAAATTGTGGACCGCAATGTCTTTAAAACTAAACCCAATGGACCGCAACGTCCTTAAAACTAAATTGTGGACCGCAACATCCTTAAAACTAAATTGCGAACCACAACGTCCCTAAAAACTAAATTCCACGGACTATGATGTCCTTAAACTTTGGACCGCAATGCCCTAAAAACTAAACCCCATGAACCGCAACGTCCTTAAAACTAAATTGCGGACCGCAACGTCCCTAAAAACTAAATTCCACGGACTATGATGTCCTTAAACTTTGGACCGCAATGTTCTTAAAACTAAACTTCATGGACCACAATGTCCTTAAAACTAAATTGTGGACCGCAATGTCCCTAAAAACTAAATTGTGGACCGTGATGTCCCTATAAACTAAAGAAAATCCTATTGAGTAGATCTTAGTTTAAAATTAAACTAGTGTATCCTCAACAAACCTTTGAGTTGATCTTGATCTAAAATAAGATTAACGATCCTTAAACCAACCCAAACCCAAATCTAAGAAAATACGGATTTGGACTAATCCACGCCCTATGGGCGACAACATAAATTAGTTTCCATATACAATCCACGGGCAACCAAAAATAAAACAAACACACACGACACGAAGTGATCTTCTGGAGCAGAAGAAAGTGGTTACCGCGATGCGGTAACGTAATTAACTGCAGGAGCTTGCGCCTGCAGGGAAGAGCGTCCCCACAATCAAAACCCCTCACAATGAGGGGGAATCTGACGAAATCTGCTACAACGGCCACATCCTTCTAAACCTCCGATACACGGTGCCATAAATCAACTTGGTATCTTCGGAGAGGTAGACGGATAAAACCAAATAGTATTTGCCCCCCAAAGTTCAGGCCAGACGTCCCAACGTCCCGGTCATGTCTTTCGGTGGCGAACAAATTCTGGCACGCCCGGTGGGACCGTTTCCTCGTTCTACTCCACACTTCGTGTGTTGTGTTTCGCGAACAAATCGCGGTCTGCTATGGTTGCATGTGGATTCGAGGTACTAAGATTTGGTGTCTTGCTCCGTGCAGAAGAGAAAATGGCGTCAATGACTTCCAACTGCACCAACTACAACAACAATTCCCGCTCCACCCCGTTTGGAGGAGTAACTTACGGGCCCCAACCGGCCTCCATCTTTGCAATGCCGGTGGAACAGGTGACACAGGCCACCACTGGGTAGTTCTTCTGGACTATGCTCCCACCAATAAGTTCCAACGCCCCAGTGCCATCACAGGAAGCTCCGAAGAAGTCGGCCTTTAATCGGCTTACCACTACCACGGCCAGTCTCAACGGGTCGTCCAAGTCCAGTGCCTCAGTCTTTAACAGACTAGGCCAAAGCTCAAGCGGGCCCGTGAAGAATCTTGCAAGACCCGAAGGAGCTATCCCGAAGCGGATAGCCATTTCAGCTCCGGTAAACGAAATTATCAGAGAGGCTTCTCCTGCTAAGGGGTCGGTCTTCGCAAGACTGGCCATTCCAACTCCCACTGCGGGTGGAGTCATCCAAACTACTTCCCCTGCTCGAATGTCGGTCTTCGACAGATTAGACGTTCCCTCTCAACGGACGTCAGTCTTTGACAGGCTGGCACCAACAACAGCCTCTCCTCAAAGCAAGGGGCATGATGAAGCCACCCCCGTAACTGAGCCGATCCCGTCTGCAAGACATGCTCGACGTCGCCACTGGCACCGAGTGGGGAAAGCTAAGGGCAGTTCCTCTTCTGGATTGACTCCACCAGCTCCGATGGTGGAAATTGACGCTGCTGTTCCAACCGGGAACAGGTTTGGGCTGCTCAGGAAGGTGCGCGAGAATTCTCCAACTGCCGTACTAAAAAGGTCTTCTCCACCCACTGAAAATGTCACAAAGGCAAAGCCGGAGCAACTCCCTCAGCGGCTGTCCTCCAAAATCCACAGAGTCTAGCGAAGTGTCCAAGACTCTGTAGTTGACCAAGAATACTCCCGTCGATCCAAGAAAATGAAAGTTCGGTAAGAAGAGGACCTTCCCTCCGCCACGCTACGAAAAGTATCGTCTGCCCGGGTGCCTATTATAGCAACCCCCTCAACTTCGACCGCCCATAAAAGGAGGAGGCCGGAGAAGATCCCTGTGTCTGTGACAAATCTTAAGGGTGCTGAATCCAAACGCCCTAAGTATGGGGGCATGGTAGTGCACACCATCTACATGGCTTCCGAGAAAGTGGATAGCCGTATCTCCACGGGTCATCGATCGCTCACCCGGTCTGTGACAAAGGCTCAGGAGCAACAGCAAAAGCTCCAGGAGATGCTAACGAAGATAGCCGTGCACACTAGGCCGAAAGAAAGCCTAGAGACGTCGTTGAAGCAGCGCCAGGAACAGGAAACCGACGCCGAGTTCCTTCGAAGAATGCTCGAGAAGAAAGATAAAGAGGCCGCGGAACAAGCGGCCAACATAAAACAAATGGCTCTCTGGTTTCAAGATATGGTCAGAATGATGATACAGCCACATCCACCAGCTGAAAACCCTCCAATAATCTTTGAAGAGGACAGAGAGGAGACATCAAACCCTCTTCCGGCTATATCAACAGCTAAGGAAGATACCATCTCCAAAGCCGCCCTTGACAACTATATAGCTCAACAGATATGAGCTCATCAGGCGAGCGAAGCGGCCGGCCAAATCGTCAAGACGAGACGACCCTATCCAGTTTGGTACGATCAAATAAAGTACTCGTCAGGATATACGATCCCTAAATTCCATGTGTATAAGGGGACGGGTAATCCACACTAGCACGTTGCTCAATTTAGGGCTCTGTGTGGTAGTACTAGGGGTGATGACAGACTGCTGCTTCGCCAGTTTGTTAGCAGCTTGTCGGAGACAGCATTCGAATGGTACTTCGAGCTCCCGAATGACTCTATCAAGACATTTGCAGAAATGGAGCTACTGTTTACACAAAGATTCACAAGCGCTAGCGAGCGCACCCCGATCACCTCACTAATTAACGCTAGAGTGGAGCCGGAGGAAACCTGGGTTCAATACGCCATTTGGTGGCGGAACCTGTGGTCAAAGTGTGAACAGTGCATAGAGGAAGCTCCTGTCGTGGGCATGTTCGTAGGGACCCTTGACCCTCAGGCAACCATTTCCCAATTCATGATGTTCTTCAAGCCGATCACTTTTCAGGCCTTGATCGACAAACTGGCCTAAATGGACCAAATGGGCCATAGACCATCCTCCTCAAAGACGGATCCTCGGAATGAAAAGGGGAAAGGGAAAGCGACTTTCGTCGCCAACGCTCAGCAACAACCGAGTGGCCCGAAGCCGGTCGCTCACCAAAACGATAAACAACGATCACTCAGAGAAAAGATGAGACGCTCTTACTCGTTCTCTCGGGATAAGACGAAGAGATTATTCGAGCTAGCGCTACGCAACAGACTCATCACTCTGCCAGAGCCGAGACGCCCAACACAATCAGGCGACGTTAACAGCCCCAATTACTGTCCTTACCATCGAATATTGGGTCATCCAATCGAAGATTGTTACATCTTCAAAAGTTGGATCGAAGACCAATACCAACAGGGCAAGTTCGCGCTGTCCGAAAACTGGAGGGTGAACCCGCCACAACCGCACACTCCTAAAAAGGGGGACACACCGGGGGCATCATGCTCACTTATAGAGGAAGCCCCATGGGAGGTGGCCCTTTCAGTTAAGACTAAAAGAATGTTGAAGGACCTTCAAGCATGTCCGGCGATTAGGTGGAAGAGCCCGCTAGAGTCTGAGATTATTGAGGGGATGCTGCAGCCGCGCTCAACGTTGAAAGTTGGTGATGGTGGACAGAACCTTCGGGCTAAGCCTCCGAAGTCTTTAAAGAAAAAGAAGAAGGCCAAGAAGCCTGTCCAACCCGACGACAACCGTACAGGTTTGCAGAAAAATATCGATGTACTGGAAGAATATAACCAGATGGCACGGACCCCAATTACATTGGACGAATTCTTCAAGCATGTTCTTGAGAATGAAGATGATAACGCTGAGAAGGAGACGATTCTTCAGAAGAGCCCGAGGATTATATGGCGAGCTGCCATATGATCTCTCACTCATCAATAGATGGTAAAGAAGATCCTGATGCAGAGAGACTGGGGGCAGAACCAGAACAAAAATCCCTGGAGCCATCAGACGAATTGATTTACAGGCTGCTGAGCGAAGCTCTTCAAATGAGCAAAGCTGACCGAGAGCGTGAAACGGCCATATACGAAAAGGCTAAGCATCGGCGTCAAGCTGAAGAGGCTCCGGTAATGAGAAGCCATAAAATACCCCAACCGGGTCAAAGTGCCCTTGTTACCGGCAAAAGAAGGCTTAAGATGATGAAACGACTCGCTAAGGCCCTGTCAATGGGAATGAAGTTGCCACCTTTCAAAGAAAGCACTTCAGAAAGTACGTGCCCCGACGAACTGGTTGCACATCCAAACTACTGCTTATACCATCGGAGGATCACGCACCCTACCGAAGAATGTAACGCCTTCAAGAAGTGGTGGCAGGAATACGTCGTCCATCGACAACAATTCAAGCGAATAAAGCGCAAAACTTGTCGGGAGCAGAGAAGCGCGACAGATGGGCACAAAAGAGCTGGCGGCAACTGTCATGTGGTTGATACCAGAGGATCGCAAGTTCTCACCTTTGGGAGCGATTCTGACGAAGAAATGGCCCTTGACCCTTTCTTTAAGGAATTCACCTCTGGAAGAGAAGAAGAGATGAAGAATTGCGAGAACATTCAGCTGCGTAATCATATGTTGCCTGAAAAGAATTTCGGACCTTCAAACAAATGTTCGAACAGAAAAGACAAGGTGAAGGAGAAAATCCATGAGGAGATTGCCCTCGATGATGGGGTCGTCAAAGAGCTCGCATCCAAGGACCCGCCTAAGAAAAGCAAGGTGGATTACAATATCCTAGCACATTTGAAGAAGATACCCTTACAACTAAGCATACTGGATACCCTTTTTCTGTCTAAAGAAGCACAGGATTTCTCGGTCAAGGCGTTACAAGAGCCCGATCAGTTCCAGGCCTTCATCGCAGAGAAGAAAATGCAAGATGAGCTGGCAGAAGTCCACACGGCTAACATTACATTTAACGACGAGGATCTTCTCCTTGGTACGTGCGACCACAACCGTCCTTTATATGTCACTGGATACTGCCATGATATCAAAATAGGGAAAATACTTATTGACAACGAGTCTTCTGTCAACCTTCTCAACATGCGGGTGCTAAAAAAAATCTGCATGATCATTCAACATTTAGCCCGAAATAAAATCACTATCTCTGGATTTGATTCGCAGTCCGTGATACTGACATTGCGCTTTGGGCTTCTCGTCACAGACATCAAATTTCATGTCATCGACGCTAGGACTTGCTACAACGCTCTACTTGGTCGGCCTTGGTTACACGAATATAACGTCATCTCTTCTACACAACACCAGTATATGAAGTATTTCAAAGAAGGCCTCGAGTACACCGTTACGGGAGAGCTAAACCCATTCTCTGTGAACGAAGTCCGAAAATATGAAGACGCCAAGTACTTCCTGCCAGACTTCGAAGACATGAAGAAGTGTCATAAGCCGGAGCTTAAACAGAAGTCCGTCACTCCCATTCCTACCTTTGGAAGCGATACCGAGGAGGATGAAGAAATAGTCTACTCGGGACAGCCTCAGAAACGGAATGATAAACCCGGACCATCCGCTCCGATTTTGGTCTTTGGCAGCTACTCCGAAGATGAAACCAACGTCGTATTCTCCGTCCACCCGTCGATGCAAACCTTCATTGGAATAGACCGGAGTTTGCAAATCGCCATGGTTCTGTGGCGGCACTACATAGAGCTTGATGCGCTGGAGACATAGTGTGCAAGAGTTGCAGACGTTCTACATCCTTCCCAGGCGAAGAGGTGAAAATGCGATCATATTCTATCGATCCACGGAGACTAAAGTCAAAAGAGAAGTCTGGCGTGGTGCCGAACCTGCGCTTGACAGGCTCCAACCAACCTGTCTGCCCAGATACTACGCAGAGGAATTGAAAAGGTTATTGAGATGCCAAGGCGTACCCTTTAAGCAAACCGCGTGACAGGCCCAATTCTACAACATGATCTGGAACGTTCCCGGAACTCAGCGAAAATTGCCCAACGGAAAAATGGAAACGATCAAGAAAAAGTCAGCCGGAATCCGTCTCTAACGAAAAAGATGGGTCGAGCATATTCCTTCCCTCAAGACAAGACAAGGAAGATATTCGATCTCGTCATGAAAAATCAGATGATTATGCTCCCGAAGTCCAAGCACCCCGAACAAGCAAACGAGGTTCATCGCCCGGATTATTGCTCCTATCACCGAGCGATAGGACATCCTCTTGAAAACTGCTTCACCTTCAAAAACTGGGTTGAAGACCAATATCACTTCAGCAGATTCGCTTTATCCAACAGTTGGAGGGTAGCCCCACCGCAAAGCATGTACCAAAAGCAACGTATATGGCGAGAGTAAAATCAGATCAACATCGGTCTTGGAAACGATCTCGTACCTGTCACGTGATAACGCTGTCAGAAGACGAAGTGACCGAGAATATGGATGACCTCTCCTGGTGCTTCCAAAAATAAGGATGAAGAGGAATTGATCTCAGAATTTCCACCGGCGCTAAAAGAGTTGGAAGATGGGATACACACCACAGTAGATAACCTGAGGAAAATCGACTTGGGGACGGCAATCAACCCGTGGCCTACGTTCATCAGTGAGCTGCTGTCTAAAGAACATATGGCTATGCTAAAAAACGTGCTCATGCAGTATAGGGACTGCTTCGCATGGAACTATTCCGAGATGTCAGGGCTAGATCCGGAAATAGCTGTACATAAATTGGCGATATCTCCGGACGTCAAGCCAATCAAACAGGAACCAAGAAGAATGCGGCTCGAACTTGAAATGAGCATCAACGCCGAAGTCAAGAAGCTGATCGACTCTGGCTTCATCCAAGAAGTTCAATACCCCGACTGGATCACCAACATTGTCCCAGTGATGAAGAAAAATGGGACGGTGCGCATCTGCGTGGACTTTCGGGACCTCAACAAAGCATTTCCGAAGGATAATTTTCCCGTACCGGTTACCGAGCTGATGATAGACAACACGTCCACTCACGAAATCTTCTCCTTCATGGATGGCTCATCAGGATACAATCAAATAAAGATGCATCCCGAAGACCAGAAGCATACCGCTTTCCGGACTTCTCTGGGCATATTCTGCTACAAAGTGATGCCTTTCGGTCTGAAGAACGCCGACGCTACTTATTAGAGGGCCATGATGAAGATTTTCGATAACCTCATACATGAAATCGTCGAATGTTATATCAATGACCTCGTCGTGAAAAGCAAATCATATGAGAAACACTGAGAGCATTTGAAAATAGTGTTCCAGTGTCTTCAGAAATATAATATGAAGATGAACCCTTTCAAATGCGCGTTTAGAGTTTTCTCGGGCAAATTCCTGGGGTTCATTATCCGACACTGGGGCATTGAAATAGATCCATCAAAGATCAAGGCGATTATGGAAATACCTTCGCCAAGAACTCTCAAGCAATTGCGGTCTCTCCAAGAAAAGCTCGCGTATATCCAGCGGTTCATAGCCAATCTCTCCGGAAAATGCCGTCCGTACACTCACCTGATGAAGAAAGGGGCATCATTCGTTTGGGATCGTAAATGCCAAGGTGCACTGAACGAAATCAAGCAATACCTACAGAATCCGCCGATACTGACCGCTCTGGTCAAGGGAAAACCCCTCATCCTGTACACAACCGTCTTGAAGGTTCGTTAGGCGCGTTATGGGCACAAGAGAATGACCAAGGGAAAGAAAGAGCCCTCTATTATTTGAGTCGAGTTCTCCTGTGGGCAGAAAACAACTACTCCCCTATCGAAAAATACTGCCTGGCGTTAATCTTCGCGATAACGAAGTTTCGGCATTATGCTTTGGTGCATGAGGTCCATCTCATATCAAAAGTGGATCCTCTTAAATATTTGATGTCAAAAGCCATTCTTACAGGATGGCTCGCTAAATGGGCCTTACTTTTAATAGAATTCTCGATATTCTATCAACCCCTCAAGGCAGTGAAAGGCCAGGCCATCGCCGACTTTCTCGCTGAGCATCCGATACCTGCCAATTCACCCCTAAATTGAGAATTTCCAGACGAGCACGCATTTGACACAATTGACAGGAAGAAAGAAGAGAATGATACCCGATGGGAACTCTACTTCGATGGAGCGTCCTCCTTGAAGCGAAAGCAAAAGTCCCCATAATCAAATCCGGGGTAGGCCTCATCTTCGTGACTCCACAAGGAGGGATAATGCGCTTTGCCTTTTCCTTAACAGAGCCGAGGAAAAACAATGAAGCGGAATATGAGGCTTTGATACCAGGTCTTGAGATCGCTGTCGACATGGGAATCGAAAACCTCCTCATATACGGAGACTCCCAGCTAGTCGTTAGTCGAATAAACGGCGACTATCAAACGTGCAAATCGGAGTTGGTAAAGTACGGTGAAAGAGTGCAACAGTTACTAACTCAAATTCCCTCCTACATCCTAGAAAGCATACCGCGTACAAAAAATAGCAAAGTGGACGCATTAGCCAAACTCGCCAAAGAACTGGCTGACGAAAACCTCGATGACATGAGGATCGTTGTACAAAGCCGTCGGGTTCTTGCACCAGCAGAAATGTCCACGGAGTCGTCTAAAGAAATGGAAGAGACCAAGAAAACGGCCCTACAAATAGAGAACCAAGAAAAGGCTAAGTATTGGAGAGAAGTCTTTATAAACTACTTCAAATCCCGTCAAACGCCGGAAGATGCATCCTCAAAACATCAGCTCATGAAACGAGCTCTGTCTTTCGCCTTCGTCAATGATACTCTATATAAGAGATTGTTCGACTCTCTATGGCTGAGATGCCGGGGGCCAGAAGAATCAAGGAGAGTCATCCAAGACACTCATGACGGACTCTGCGGTTCTCATCAAGCCGGACCGAAGATAAAGCTGAAGATCAAAAAGATGGGCTACTGTTGGCCCACGATGATTCAGGACTGCCTCGAATACGCGAAGCAGTGCCACTCGTGCCAAATCCATGGAGACTTCATCCACCAGCATCCAAATCCGCTATACCCAACAGTGGCTAGCTAGTCGTTCGAAATGTGGGGAACCGACATAATTGGGCCCATCGAAACAGCGTCATCCAGAGGACATCGGTTCATATTGGCGACAATCGATTATTTCTCTAAATGGGCAGAAGCAGTACCGCTAAGAGAAGTGAAGATGAAGAATATTCTCCATTTCTTCAAGACACACATCGTTTATCAGTTCGGCACTCCGCGACGGATTATCTCCGATAACGGGGCGGCCTACAGAAATCACAAAATCAGTCGCTTCGCACAACAGCATAATATAGACTGGAGATACTCTTCGATCTACAATCCCCGAGCTAACGGTCTAGCCGAAGCTTTGAACAACACCTTGACGAAGATAATAAAGAAGACGGTGTCCAAAAATAAGAAGGACTGGCACGAAAGATTGCATGAAGCTCTCTGGGCGTATCGGACCACGTTCAAAACAGCCACAAATACAAGGCCATATGCATTGGTATTCGGCACAGAAGCGGTACTCCCCCTCGAGATAGAGCTACACTCTCTACGAGTGGCCGTTCCTTATGAGCTAACAGAGTAAGAGAATGCTCATCTTCGGCTTGAGGAGCTCGACGCCCTCGATGAAACTCGTCTCATGGCACAACAAAATCTAGATGCTTACAAAGCAAAGATGACGCATTCATACGAGAGATTGACTAGGCCGAGAATATTTCGCCAAGGCGAACTCGTGCTACTGGTCAAGAGACTTATGATTCCCAATCGTACCAAACGGGGGAAATTCGAGCCGAACTATGAGGGCCCGTACATCATAGACAAAGTCTACCAAGGTGGGGCTTACTTGCTCATGGATATGCATTGCGAAAGACCTTTCCGGCCAATAAACGGCCGGTTCCTTAAGAAATACTACGCCTGACGAGTCACGGCCTAGGTTAACGATAGATGACGATACCTATGTCTGCTCTCTATCTTCTCAAGCCCAAACTCTATAAGTAGTATCCAGTGAAAACTTGTCTCAAAATCGCTATGGACCGTAACGTCCTTAAACTAATAATGGACCGAAACGTCCCTAAACTAACAACGGACTGAAACGTCCTGAAACTGGTTACGGACCGAAACGTCCATAAACTAACAACGGACTGTAATGTCCTTAAACTAACAACGGACCGTAATGCCCTTAAACTAACAAAAGAAAGAAACGTCCCTAAACTAAAAATGGACCGCAATGTCCTGAAACTAGCAGCGGACCGAAACATCCTTAAACTGCTACAAACCGCAGCATCCTTAGGATAACGCGGCAAAAAAAAACATACGTCCATAAGCGAAATGGGCATGGATGAAAACCCAAAAGGGCTCCATGAGCAAAAATAGCAGGGCAACCGGCGAGTTTGTGAAAACCCGAAAGGACGCAGACTCGTAAAAAAAATTCATGCACACTTGCAAGGTCCCCTCGACCTTATAAGGAGAAAATACCTACGTGAGATCCTTACGACTCACAAAGGGACGACACATTTAGGGATCCCCACGATTCCTAAGGAAAAATTACACTTACGAGATCCTCACGGCTCGTAAGAAGAACCCTCTTATGAGACCCTTATGGCTCATAGGATTCAAAAGCCTTAATGTACAGGGATCTGAACCTGTTCTTAAGCCATCACATTCCCCAAATTTTGCCCTACAAACGGTTCAATATTGACCCTTGTATACAATCCACGGGAACAAATAAACGTTTCACCTACCCAGTTCCACCAATGGCGCGAAATTTCCTCATGTGGTAAATGACACTTGTAAGTCCTCTCGACTTATAAGGAGAAAACACTCTTTTAAGATCCTTACGACTTATAAGAGAACACACACTTAAGAATTCTCATGATTCTTAAGGAGAAAACGCATCTACAAGATTCTCACGACTCGTAGGGAGAAACACTTTTATGAGACCCTTACGGCTTATGAAGACAAAAGCCTTAGTCGACAGGATTCTAACCCTGTTTGCTAAGCCATCTTTGTTTAAGTCGACAAAGGCAATTAATGATGATTCAATTCTGGCAATATCCCAGTTATAGCGATACTGATATCTAATTCGATATCAAATTCCAAGTCCTTTCACGGCAAATGATGATTCGCTCCTGGCAATATTCCAGTCGCAGCGATACTGATGCTAAGATTGGTATCAGATCTTGAGTTCCATACTCGAAAA
The DNA here is from genome assembly GCA_030015575.1 of Agapanthus africanus. Taxonomy (NCBI): domain Eukaryota; kingdom Viridiplantae; phylum Streptophyta; class Magnoliopsida; order Asparagales; family Amaryllidaceae; genus Agapanthus; species Agapanthus africanus. Next base: position 167,867,614 of record CM057337.1, read on the forward strand.
AAATGCATATGAAATAGCCAAAATGTTTGGGCAACTCGTAATAAAAATCAGAGTAAAATATATGCATATAAAAATAGCCGAAATGTTTGGGCAACTCACAATGTAACGACCGTGTTTTCTAATACCTAGTAAAATATATTTTATTTAAATTTCTACTATCAAATAATTATTTACGTGTTCCGTTGATAGAAGAATAATTTTTAAAGTAATGTTAATAATTTTCAAAGCATTGAATAGGATTAAAGGAATTTTCTAAAATCTATTTATTGTTTTTATAAGCTTAAAATGTTTTAATAAAAATTTATAATGCCTTAAAATAATCTACATATTTTTATTATCAATTAAAGTAATTAATTCGTAATTAAAAATATTTTAAACGATAAACTAGATATTAGATAATTTTAATAACTAGCTAAAACCATAGGAATGAATATATTATTTAGTTTTAGCCCAAAATTATTTTTATACTAAAGATAACAATAAAATATATTTTCTGAAATTTTTCCATAATTTTCTCATATTTTTAACTATTTTAAACATTTTTTTCAAAACCAAATTCAATTTTTAAAATAATAAACAGATTATTATTTTATTTATAAAAATATATATATACATATATATTTAAATTCCCTTTAACCCGGACCGCTGGATCAAAATATCCAATGACCCAGACCCTCTGTCGGCGCCCACGTGGTGGGGACCACGCGAAAATGCGTTATCCCCACACGCGCGGGCACGTGGCGACACGTGGCGCATGGCGGCGCGATCCAGCCCGTTGGATCTCGATCCAACGGCTGAGATGAAGGGCGGCGGCGGCTAATCATCAGCGGAATCATGGGCAATCAATGGTGGCGCGGATTTTGGGATATTTTAACTGAATTTTTGGATTTTATGGTTGGTGAAAAAACGCTATAAATAGGCACTTCAAACACAGATTTCTCACACCTCAGAACTCCAAAAATTCTGAAAAAAATAACTGTGCCTTCGTATCAACGATGCCGACGCTACGGCTCTACCCAATCGCCGAGGAAAAATCAGGGCGCGGAGCTTTTGAGGAGTTTTGCACAAGCCTACGTCCGCAACCGTCTACGTCTAACTCTAATCAAAGGTAGGATCCGCCTCTCTCTCCTCATTCTGTCGCCTTCTTCTTTTCTCAATAATCTAGTTCCAACTTCTAATCATCAACCCCCTATTTAAAATGATGTTATAATATTCGTGCATGCCTATTCCTTGTATCCTTAATGATGATAATGTTAACCCATATTTTAAAACGGTATTTAATTTCCTCCGTACGCAAAAATATATTGCACTCTCATACTACCTGAAATCTGATATGCTTAATGTCAGAACCCATGAATTATCAATTCACCTCTGATATACTCACACTTACCCATACTATCAAAATAATCTCGAAATAGGTTACTTCCACAAAATACCCTCGTTTAATTAAAATGTTATATTTGTTTAAAATATCCATATGAGATAAGATATGTGGAATAAATGTTTTAGATACGACATACATATATTTTACTTACACTTTTTCTTCAACTACTATAATTTTGTTAAATCCCTTCACCTTTTGAAAGGGGATAATACTAAACCTAAATAACGGCTTATGTTTTTTCCAAAACGAACGTATTTTCTAAAACGTTACCCCGAACCTAAAACACTATAATTTCATAAAATTATTAATTTCATCTAAATAGCTCGACCTTTATTGAAGGGCCATTTTCAACAAGGACCATAATCCGTATAACGATATCTTTTCAAAAGGAATATTTAGTACCTTATTAAAAGGAAATTTTCAAATAAACACCAATCCAGATTAGGACAAAGGAAAGGTTGTAGGCATCGGTCGTTTATCTAAACCAGACTTTGTGGTGTCTAGGCTAGACAAGTGGGAAAGGTAATTTTAAAAGGCCCGTCTCGTGGTGATTCATGAGCGGATCTCTCCTTTCTTCACTTGTGCTTACCTGGCCACAGTTGGTGGTGAAGAGGCGATTTGAGGATCTCACAACTTACCCTTTGGAACAGTTAGGAGCAGTCTAGTTGACTTAGGAGACCTTAGATTTAGGCTTGATTGTGCATATTGTGATTGCTTGAAAGTGTGTCTAAGCTCCTTATAAAAATCTTTTGCAAAAGATTTTCTAATAAACACCACAACTTTTTATCGAAAGGATATTTTTCCGTAAAACATTATGTTTTTCCAAAATGATAAATATTCCAAACCTCATGGTTTTTCTTAGAAGTAATAAAAGATAATTAAACACTATTATTCTTTTTACTAAGCATTCCCTAAGATGACACGAAGTACTTTACGAGGTTTAGAAAATAAAACGAGTGGTTGTGAAAGGCCATATTAAACGAGATCAATACTTTTTAAAAATTTCCAGTTTATGACATACCTGACATATGATACGACTAGGGTTAGTATGCGTGGACCTACGTATGGAATACTTATTATGAAGATCTCTGCAGGCAGAGTGACCAGTCCAAAGTGTGGACGACTATACAAATATGAAAATCCCGATATTCCGGGTGACCAGTCCAAAGTGTGGACGACTATACAAATATGAAGATCCCTGCAGGCAGGGTGACCAGTCCAAAATGTGGACGACTACTAACCCTATTTGAGGGCGAATGATCCAATATGTGGATGACATACAATGTAGAAATTCCATGCCTAGAGGTATACGTACTAACTCTAATTCGTCAAAACCTTTATACTGAACCACGGGGATGGGTAGTTTGATTAGGCAAGGAGATTCGGAACTCAGATTCCCCTACTACTCGATCATTATCCCGGGAAGTGAAACGGTACATTTCACTTCCCCAGTTGTTGTTCCGTAGCCACAACGGAATAATCGCGAGTATCCGGACCCTTGTTTAACAAACTAAAACGTTTACAATACCTATTGATACTTAACACCAAACTCACATCATATGCTATACCTACCTGTTATCTTATTTACCTTTCTTTCTGAGACACGAGTTATTCAGTATCTTGGATGTGGATATTTTACCAGTTTAGACTTGTTGTTTATTATGGAACTGAAGGGTGGTAATACCCATGCACTTGAGTGATATTCACGCTAGACAAAGCTCCATTGTAGTTATGGGACACCTTTGGAGATGTTCACGCTACCACATTGATTGCCATCCCAGACACGAGCACCAGCTCATACTATTTCCAGCTAGTCATGGGATACCTCAAGGATACGAGTATGTTCACCAGTCAGTTCCATCCATACACATCTTGTTTAACCTGATCTAACTCTTAGACTGAATATCCGTTTGACTTGACTTGAATCTTTACCAAACATTTACCTCAAACAACCTACTCATATTCACATATCTAATTTGTATATAACCTCATACCTTTATATACATGTACACCATATTCATTATATATACATGTTCGTTTCTATACCTTTACTTTCTTATGAGGCAATCCTACCCGAGTGTAACTCGCTGACGGACCTTCCTTTTCTTCCTCTATCTTTGGAATGTTCGTCAGGTAAGAATGAGTATTATGGCGAGGATCAAGATGTGAAGCCAGCTTATGAAGATTATGCAGACTGGGCGATGAAAGATTAGCTAGTTTTAATTTTTGATGTTTGCCCATATGTTTAGGGCTTTTGTTTCTTCTCGATGTAATTAAACTACTTAGTTTATTTTACTCTTTTTTTTGGATGTAATAAAGTTTGGTTAATGGAAATAAATGCCTTTCGCTTTTATTATTTTTGTTTTGGTACACATCCTGCATGTTAAATATTCATACGCTTAATGTAACTGTATTGAATAGACCACCTTCAATACAGTTAGGTTGCGGACCATACCACGTCATCCTTCTCCTTCTTTTGGGAAGCGGGGCATGACAGGTTTTTGTGGTGGCCCATGCAGGTCATCTTGTATACTAAAATGAAACCGTTAACTGACTTATTATATTTGTGAATCTCATCCATCTATACCGATATCATAGTTTTCCTATGTCTCTTGTCCCTTCCTTGACATTTTGTACCCTGACCATAACTTTTCCTTCTGGTCTTGGCAAATCTTTCCAACGAGGATGACATGTCCAATATTATTTTTGAAGCTACATCTGGAGATTCAGACGATGAAGTCGTAGACTCTCAGGCGGTCATTTCCGGCAGCGACCCGGAAGACGAAGAAGTCGATGCTGCAACTCCGGAGCCTATGATGGCCAATGACTCCGTAGGTGAAGAAGAAAATCCTAGGGAAGAGGAGCATATAGAGGAGGGGCCAGAAAAAGAGGCTACTGCGGCGGGAGAGAATCCTATAGAATATGATTCTGATGAAGAGGTCCCTGAAAAGAACAAAACCCTATAGAGGTGGAATCAGAGAACGAGGCTCCTGCCAGGGATGAGTTAAAGGACGAAGTTTCTAGTGAGGAGGAACTCGAGACCGAAGAAACTCAGGCAGTTGTCCCCACAAGGCACCGTGGAAATGGCCGTACCTTTCGTAGTGAGAGGACCTATCGTCACTTGTTGAACTCCCATAATCGAGATTAATAAGTCTTTTTCCTTTTATTTTGACCACCTTCAATACAGTTAGGTTGCGGACCATGCCACGTCATCCTTCTCCTTCTTTTGGGAAGCGGGGCATAGCAGGTTTTTATGGTGGCCTATGCAGGTCATCTTGTGTACTAAAATGAAACCGTTAACTGACTTATTATATTTGTGAATCTCATCCATCTATACCGATATCATAGTTTTCCTATGTCCCTTGTCCCTTGTTCAGACCATAATATTGCATTTATTATTCCCCTATTCTTATCCTTTTTATAAATAAACAGGTACTCTTGACGCACGTTTGTTGCATATTACAGGTTACAGGTTTCTGGAGCAAATACAGTGAAAAAGACACAAAACAATAGAAAAAGGGACTTTTGACCAACAAGTAGACCGATCCTAGTCGAGCCTAGTCGAAGAACAATGCAAGGTCCAAAATGTCAAGTGAACGGTTGAAAGATCGCTACAAGTATTCACTGAAAAATCTGGAGAAGACTCAGAAGCCCAACAGAGAAAATACATATAAAAAGACAGAGCCCAAGAAGCAGAGAAAGAAGCCCAAAAGTCTCATGGCCCAACTCCCTTAATTGGCCGCGGAACCGCGGCCAAACCCTACCTTGAGCCGCGGTTCCGCGGCCATCTAGTGCACGTGTCGGCGCAGTTTTTCTGTGACGGTGCGCTGTTGTGGGTGTTGTGATTTTAAGTGGGCAAAATCAGTAATTGCGCATGTGCGAGAGCCTGTAACCCTAGGTTTCTTAGTTTCCTATAAATTGTAATTTTAGATCTAAAAATTGTATGCCTCTTTTCAATCAATAACATTCAGATTTTCTGAGAGCAAAATTCAGATCTGTTCTTCTTGTTTGGAGGGAGCCGTCAACTAGTAAGTATTTTTATTCTTTTAATTATAATGTCTTCTCATCCCCTAATGAGCGAGTAGTCTCCTCGCTTGTTAGGGTTAGCCTTAGGGAAAGGGTTGAGAGATGAAATCTCTCGCCCCTTTCAATGCCACCTTCACCTAATGAAATAGAACCTCACGCATACGAGCACAACCGCTCCCTGCGGCATCCTACCCTTCGAGGTAACGATGATCCGTAGTATAAAGGGCCGGTTCCGCGCGTTTTCCGTGAGGGTTAGGATAATTATCAACAAAGGTAGGGTACAAACTTAGAGGAAGAAACATCTTCCCAAAAGATTTGTATCCACTTTCTTGATAATTAACTTAACACCTAATAGATCTAAAAAAGGAAGGTATTGAAAGCGGTAAGGAAAAATATTCATTTCCAAAACTTCCCCTAATCCTAACCCTAGCAAGATTCTTAATTAGATTAATTAGATCCAGCCTTTAGATTTTTATAAACCAACCAAAACTACAAATAGAATCAACTCGTTAAAACACATAAAAGGAATTTACCCGTCTCTGTGGATCGACCCGCACTCACCGGCTAGCTGCGAAGCGACGCCGTTTCTGATTGCGGTAACTACAGTTTTTGACATTAATCAAATGGCGCCGTTGCCGGGGACGGCGTAATCTTTCTTTTTTGTGAATTTTCGGGTTGATATAAATTTTAAAAATTATAAAAATCTGAAAATATAAAAAATATAAAAAATAATCGAATTTTGATCTGTTTGAAGGGTTTATTTTTGAGTCTTGCAGGAACAGCGAAGATCTGAAATTTTACAGAGCGCAAATCAGAAAGTTGCATATAAGAGAAGAGAGGAACCATCATTACAGAGAAACACAATTTTTTCCAGCGGCTGAACCCACTCCCTGACCGCCCTTCCGCCGCATATAGGGGGTTCCTGCCGCGCTTCCGCGCTTTAAGTGACACGTCAGCCCTAAAAATTTGTGTGGTTTGCTCTCTTTTCCTCCCCTCTGCAACCTCCATATCTCTGTCTGTGAAAATTTTCTGCAGGGTTCTTTGCGTAAAAAGTCTTTCTCCCCCTTCTAAATAACAGATTTCTGCAGGTTTCTTTGCGCCGCGCTAAAAAAAAAAAATTTCTGATTGCAAGTGAATTTTTATTTGTTTTGCATAATTTAACCGGACTCTAAGGGGCTATTTGACCAAATCCAGATTGGGTGGGGATTTCATCACCCTTCCCAGGACCCCAGAAAACACATAAGCATTTTGCATCGACCACCTTTAATTAAAAAAAGATTAGACTCAGACCTAAGGACAGCGAGCTCAATAGGAAAAGGACTAGGGTAGGCATCGGCCGTTTATCCTAACCGACATTGCGGTGTCTAGGCTAGTGGTTTTTAATTAGGCCCACTGTAGTGGTGGTTCCTTCCCACTTACCTGGCCGTACTTGTCCGTGAAGAGGCGGTTCGAGGTCTATTTCTAGCCCTAGTTAGGAGCTGTCTAGTAGACCTAGGCGACCCTAGATCTAGGCCTGATTGTGCATGTGTGGTTGATACTTTTTGTGTCAAGAGTCCGTTTTCAAAAACCTCCTTGCAAAAACTCACACATAAATAAAAAAGAAATAATAATAAAGAAAAATCTTTTCAAACTTGCAACTTGTCGCGAAGAAATTTGAAACTCACTTCCACCACTTCTTCTCACTGACGTTATCTTACCCCCACATTCTGTTTTTCTTTTTTTTCTGACTGCACTACCCTTTAGTGTATGTCATTTTGGACTAGGGACACTAACGCCCGATTAGTCCGTGTTTCGTTGGTGCCGACCAACGAACCCTTCGACGAACCCTTCGTCGATCTTCCGTCCACTTCCTTACCTCCACATTCAAATTCTTCTTTCGAAGGTATGTCGGGACACGACCCCAACTATACCTTGCCGACGGGAATGATTCCACCTCCGCTAGGTGCGAATAACCCGAATCTACCGCCTGTTGTAGCGCCCGCACGAGTTGCGCTCCAGGATCTCTTCTACCCCATTCGCACTTCTTTACCTACATGTCTTTCACCCCCACCGGCAAATGGGGACAACTTTGAAATAAAACCACAATTCATCAATATGCTGCCTAAGTTTCATGGATTGGAATCCGAAGATGCATATATTTTCATTAATAAATTCCAAAACGTTTGCAGCATGATGAAGACAACCCAATTAAGTGATGACGCAATAAGGCTAAGGGTCATTCCTTTCACCTTATGTGACCTAGCCGAGAAGTGGCTATACAGCACCGCATCACACTCCATTAGAAATTGGGACGAGTTTGTGAGAGCTTTTCTGAAAAAGTTCTATCCTCACCACAAAACTGCTAGAATCAGAAATGAGATTATACAATTTTCACAGCTTCCGTCCGAACCATTCTGGAAATGCTTCGAGAGATTTAAAGACCTACTTGTTCAATGCCCTCATCATGGGATAGAAAATTGGCAACTTTGCCAAACATTATACGAGGGATTGAATGCGGCAACGAAGCAGTTGCTAGAAACAATATGTCAAGGTCATTTTCTCTCCAAGTCTAGCGACGAAGCTTGGCAGTTTCTTGAGGACCTAAGTGAGCAAACAATTCAGTGGGAGAGTACCAAGACCACATCATCTTCTTCAGTTGGTCAATCTAGGGCAGGCATACATCAAATAGATATGTCGATCGCTATGAAGGCCGAGATGGCCTCACTTATGAAAAAGCTAGAAGCCATTGAGACAAAAATCTCATCGTCTTCTCCTGCCCCTACTCTACCCACACGAACTGTTTGTGCTTGTTGTTCTAATCCATCACATCTCACCGAAGAGTGCCCTTATAATGCACCTATTCAAGGGCAGGATCAAGTCAATGCTGCATTCCAGCAAAGACAAAGAAATGATCAGTACTCTTCGGCATACAATCAGGGGTGGAGGAGTCACCCAAATCAACAGTTCCAAGGGAATAACAATTTTCAAAGAGCTCCTCCACAACAACAACAAGCACCCTTACAAACTCAAATACAACAACCTTTCCAACAACAACCTTATACAAATCAAATGAACAATTTGGTTCAACCTAATGATGATAAGGTTAGCTCGCTCGAGAAAAGTCTTGAAGCATTTCTCAAGCAAACAACAGAATCCGCAGCAAGATTTGAAAGTTATGTGCAATCTTTAATGAATAACAATGCCTCACACGATCAAAGTATCAAATCTATTGAGGCACAAATTGCACAATTAACTGCTGCGTTGAGCGAGAGAGAAAAGGGAAAGCTTCCATCTCAACCATTGCCCAATCCCGGTCACCCACAAAACGCATATCACAATCACAACGTAAATGCGGTGACCACGTTGAGATCCGGAAGAGAGTTGCAAAATAATGTGGAAACTAGTGATGACATCCCCGCCGGCGGTTCTTCTTCCCCTTCTTCATTTTCTTCACTTCCTTCTTCACCTTTTTCTTTAGAGCCTATTCTCCACCCTTCACACGGCTCTACTTCTTCTGACTCGAATGGACCCATTTCTAACAACACGAACACATCCACACTGGGATCCGTTCCTATTCCACATTCTACTCCACAGACTTGTGACTCAACAAATTTTCAAAATGCACCATTTCCAAACAGGTTGAGTCCTAATAAACCAAATGCACAAGTGGAGAAGATTGTGGAGATCTTTAAGCAGGTTAGCATAAATATACCTCTCTTGGATGCTATCCAACAAGTCCCTTCATACGCGAAAATCTTAAAGGGCTTGTGCACCTCGAAGAGAAAGGCATCTCAAGTACCCAAGAAAGTGCTAGTGGCTAGTGCAGTGAGCAATGCTATTAACCACCATCAAACCTTACCCCAAAAACGAAAGGACCCCGGCTGTCCTACTATTTCAATCACGATTGGGGATAAGCAAATTAATCGTGCACTTTTAGATCTTGGGTCTAGTGTTAACCTGATTCCTTACTCCGTGTACGAACAATTAGGGGTTGGAGAGTTGAAACCCACTCGTTGCACTCTCCAAATGGCTGATCGATCAATCACCTATCCAAGGGGTCAACTAGAGGATGTGTTGATCAAAGTCGGGGAATTCATATTCCCCGTTGATTTTATCGTTATGGATACACAACCTGTTGCTAACCCAAGAAACCAAATTCCGGTGATTCTTGGTCGACCATTTTTGGCCACTTCCAATGCTGTAATAAATTGTCGCAATGGCTCCATGACTCTATCCTTCGGAAAGAGGTCTAGTGAGTTCAATATCTATAAGATGGGAAGTCTGCCCCCCGTGCCTAAAGCTAGTACACGAGAAGTTTGCTCTATTCACGAAATCACGCAGGAGGACTGCGAGCTTGAAAGATTTCTATTTGATGAAAACAGTTCTGACGCCACTAGTGCGTCCCTCCTTGAGCCTACCACCGTTGACACAACCGATGTTGATTATGAATGTTTCACTTTTTTGGATGATGATGACTCACAGCCCGAATATGAGTCGTTTGAATTTTTGGATGAGTCAGTCGAACCATCCGAATCGGTTGTTTGCAGTGATTTCGAACCTGTGTTAGAGTCCTTTGAGTTCGAGGTGGATTCCGCAATGAATCTTTCGCCTCAGAAATTCGAACTCATGTCCTTACCGCCTCAACTTAAATATGCTCATATAAGTGAGAATGAGACTTTTCCCATTATCATATCAGCCTCTCTAGCCTTCGAGCAAGAGAACGCTATTTTAAAAGTCTTACAAGATAGGCGGCAAATTTCCAATTGGACTATGGCGGACATCGAGGAGATCAGTTCCCTCATAAGTGAATATCATAAACATGTGATGGATGATGCCATGTCAATAGAGGACCCACAGGAACATCTTGGGGGCATTGTGGTGAGCCAACTTCCTCCCTTAGAAGTTGAAATACCCCCATTTCTTTTAATTAGGTACGAGAATGCTAACACTCCACTGATTGCTGATCATTTACATTCTCGTTTCGATGCATCACCATCACCTGTATATTCACCTCCACACCTCCCATTCCACTACTTCTATCTTCCCCAATTCTTTGCGGACCACCACAACTTATTTTTTCACCCACCAATATTATTTACTGATAAATTTTTCAAATGGTTGGTGTTGACTTTTGGCCGATGCGAAGTTTGGCAGTCATGTCTAACATAGTTTAAATGAAGTTTGGGGGAGGGTCTTTTTGTATATATTTTTGTTTTTCTTAACAATAAAAAAAAAACTATAAATAAATAAACAGGGGAGTGCCGACATTTTGACCCTCTTGGTTTAGTATGACAGTGAGGACACTGTCAAGTTCAAGTTTGGGGGTATGCTCGGTACGTCTTCTTCCTTCGCATTCATTTGTACATATTTTTGCATTTGCATACTTATTTAAAAACCTATAAAATTTGAAAAAAAAAAATTTCAAAAATTATAAAAATTAATGTATTCAATTTTGGCTTATTTGACGTGAGTTTGACACATAGGTTAACTAGCTAGGAAAAACTAGATCTTAGACTTAGTAAATTAAAAACCCTAAAAATAACATTCCTTAAAGTTTAACGGTAGAAAGTATATGCCTTGTAGTTTATTTAGAATTAGGCATATTTTGGGTTCACTTCCTGGGCTAAGTCGAAACAAGGGAAGAGTATTGATGTTCTCATTAGAGTATAAGTTTGAAAAATAGTTCCTAGCTTAAGTCTAGATTCTGAAAATGTATACCCTACAATTTGCACAATCACGCACCTTGAAACTTGGAATAGTAGAAGAGACCTTGAAAGGCTCTTGTCTAAAGTCCTTAGTATGAAAAAGTGTGAATAAAGAAAAAAAAATGGACACTGGTTTTTGTGATTACTTAAGGCTGCAAAAATAGAAAAATACTTAGCGAGGGTGCTTCATCACCTAGTGCCTTAGACCAACTGGTTTGGGAGTCACTGCTAAAGTCTTGGGTGTTGCAAAGACTAGGAAGTATGCTTTAAAGTGCAAACGCATTTTGTAATCGGTCGTTGGTACCTCAAGAAGTATTAACGGTCGCATGAAGGATGTGCAAGCAAATTTCATTTAAATTCACCACTAATTAGCACTTTGGACAACGGACAAGGGGTTGATTGCTTAATTTGAATTTCCAAGTGTAGGGGTGACTTTTACACACAAGTGGGGGTATGTGATTGGAATTTAGATAAGAGAGAGGAATGAAAGATAAAACTTGTATCTTTAATGGAGTTGATAGAAAATTCCTAAGTAGAGATGAAACCCTAGAGGGAAGACTTAAAAGATGCCGAAAGCTAAGTAGGTCTACATAACATATATAATCTTAAGTTAAATGATAAGGATGTGTGAAGAATATGGGTGGATAATTTACGAGTCAAAAGATAATAGAATTCCTTGTTAGAAAACCTAATTGGAGAACAAAAGTCAATGGGCCGAATTGATAGGATTTTGTGGGAAGTATCCGCTGAAAACCCTCAGGAGACAACACTCCTCCTACTAGGGACACCTAGAGGTTTAACGGCTTGTTGCACGTGCTCAGTGCAATCGCGTTTCCCTGCGAAAGTGCGGTTAGGATTTTTTAGAGAATAAAATAATAAGTTTGCTCGAGGACGAGCAAAAGGTAAGTTTGGGGGTATTTGTTCAGACCATAATATTGCATTTATTATTCCCCTATTCTTATCCTTTTTATAAATAAACAGGTACTCTTGACGCACGTTTGTTGCATATTACAGGTTACAGGTTTCTGGAGCAAATACAGTGAAAAAGACACAAAACAATAGAAAAAGGGACTTTTGACCAACAAGTAGACCGATCCTAGTCGAGCCTAGTCGAAGAACAATGCAAGGTCCAAAATGTCAAGTGAACGGTTGAAAGATCGCTACAAGTATTCACTGAAAAATCTGGAGAAGACTCAGAAGCCCAACAGAGAAAATACATATAAAAAGACAGAGCCCAAGAAGCAGAGAAAGAAGCCCAAAAGTCTCATGGCCCAACTCCCTTAATTGGCCGCGGAACCGCGGCCAAACCCTACCTTGAGCCGCGGTTCCGCGGCCATCTAGTGCACGTGTCGGCGCAGTTTTTCTGTGACGGTGCGCTGTTGTGGGTGTTGTGATTTTAAGTGGGCAAAATCAGTAATTGCGCATGTGCGAGAGCCTGTAACCCTAGGTTTCTTAGTTTCCTATAAATTGTAATTTTAGATCTAAAAATTGTATGCCTCTTTTCAATCAATAACATTCAGATTTTCTGAGAGCAAAATTCAGATCTGTTCTTCTTGTTTGGAGGGAGCCGTCAACTAGTAAGTATTTTTATTCTTTTAATTATAATGTCTTCTCATCCCCTAATGAGCGAGTAGTCTCCTCGCTTGTTAGGGTTAGCCTTAGGGAAAGGGTTGAGAGATGAAATCTCTCGCCCCTTTCAATGCCACCTTCACCTAATGAAATAGAACCTCACGCATACGAGCACAACCGCTCCCTGCGGCATCCTACCCTTCGAGGTAACGATGATCCGTAGTATAAAGGGCCGGTTCCGCGCGTTTTCCGTGAGGGTTAGGATAATTATCAACAAAGGTAGGGTACAAACTTAGAGGAAGAAACATCTTCCCAAAAGATTTGTATCCACTTTCTTGATAATTAACTTAACACCTAATAGATCTAAAAAAGGAAGGTATTGAAAGCGGTAAGGAAAAATATTCATTTCCAAAACTTCCCCTAATCCTAACCCTAGCAAGATTCTTAATTAGATTAATTAGATCCAGCCTTTAGATTTTTATAAACCAACCAAAACTACAAATAGAATCAACTCGTTAAAACACATAAAAGGAATTTACCCGTCTCTGTGGATCGACCCGCACTCACCGGCTAGCTGCGAAGCGACGCCGTTTCTGATTGCGGTAACTACAGTTTTTGACATTAATCATCCCTTCCTTGACATTCTGTACCCTGACCATGACCTTTCCTTCTGGTCATGGAAAATCTTTCCAACGAGGATGACATGTCCGATATTACTTTTGAAGCTACATCTGGAGATTCAGATGACGAAGTCGTAGACTCTCAGGCGGTCATTTTCGACAACGACCCGGGAGACGAAGAAGTCGATGCTGCAACTCCGGAGCCTATGATGGCCAATGACTCCGAAGGTGAAGAAGAAAATCCTAGGGAAGAGGAGCATATAGAGGAGGGGCCAGAAAAGAAGCTACTGCGGCGGGAGAGAATCCTATAGAATATGATTCTGATGAGGAAGCCCCTGCAAAGAACAAAACCCTATAGAGGTGGAATCAGAGAACGAGGCTCCTGCCAAGGATGAGTCGAAAGACGAAGTTTCGAGTGAGGAGGAACTCGAGACCGAAGAAACTCAGGAAGTTGTCCCCACAAGGCACCGTGGGAATGGCCGTACTTTTCGTAGTGCGAGGACCTATCGCCACTTGTTGAACTCCCATAATCGAGACTAATAAGTCTTTTTCCTTTTCTTTGGCCAAATAAAACGGTGTAAGAATAGTAGAGGTATGTCCTTACTTTTCGGCTGTACTCTCCTTATTGAAGTTGGATAATAAAATCTTAGTTTCGAGCCAAAAATCTCTCTTGTGTCTCTTGCTCTTCTTATTAGTCTCTCCATTGCATTAATTGTTGTTCTTCCATGCAAGTTATTATCTTGTCTCACCTCAGCCATTTGTAACCTAACTTATTCTGATTCAGATCATCAATGGCCGGACGACACCATAACCGCAACAGAAGGGGAAATGGAGTCAATGAAGCCGTTGCTCAGCAAACAGCTATGCTACAGATGATGCAAGGACTACTGGAGCAACAACAGCAGTAGACAGCTGCCCGTCATCAGGAACTGCGAGAAAGTAGGCAGCAGCAAGCAGAGATTTTAAGTAAGGCACTAACCCCAGGTTCGACGGGAGTGAAACAGTTCAGATCACTCCACCCTAAGACTTTTTCGGGGAAGGAAACTCTTTTAGAAGCTGAAGAATGGCTCGAGGGAACAGTCAATGATCTCAGTGCCACTCAAATTCCGAAGGACGCATGGGTGAACATCGCTAAGCTACAACTTACGGATAATGCCAGGATATGGTGGGAGGCAGAGGAAAGTAGATTGAAAGAGCCCATCGACTGGGAAACGTTCAAACAGCGTTTTGATACCCAGTATTTTCCAGTCGTGGCACACTTAAGGATGGAAAGAGAGTTTATACATTTCCAACAAGGAAGCATGTGGGATAAGTCGGTGGACGAGTATGCTTAGGAGTTCGCAAGGTTAAGTCGGTTCGTGCATCATCTGGTGGCAACCCCAGAACTTTATGCTAAGAGATTCAGACAAGGATTGGACCTGAAGACGTAGTCCTCCATGTCTTCTGCTGCTCTTTCGACTTATGATGAAATCTTAGAGACGACACGAAACTTTGAAGACCTTCAGAGACGCATGAAGAAGGATGACCGTTTGTCTGGCATTAAGCGACCAGCCAATCAAATTCTTGAGAGATCATCTTCCAGATTCAACGGGAGATAACAACCCAAAAGACCAGCCGGACCAACTACCTTCAGGAAACCATCCATTATATGTGACCATTGTGGTAGGACCAGACACTACAGGAGAGACTGTCGCATCTTGAACAAACTTTGCATAGTCTGTGGGTCTCCGGATCATGCTATTGGGGACTGTCCTTAGAGAGGGAGACAATCAGGCCCCGTCAACAAGCCGGCTAATTATGGGGCACCAACACAGGAATACCGGCCACTTTCCGCCACTAAACCAACCGGTCAAGGAGCGTCACCAAAGGGACCACCCTTGTCATCACAGGAGCGTGTTTTTCAGCAAGCGCAGAGGAATGGACCCAAACGCCAGACCTTCACCATGACAGCCGAGAAAGCTGATGCCATGTGGCAAGACAGCAGAGGTACTCTTTTCTTTTTCAACCTTTCTTTGATACCATGCCTAACCATCCTTCGATGCAAATCTTAGTTAAAATCACTATAATTCCCCTAGTTTCCGTAATTTCGACCAGTTGCCTTTATATTATAGCTCTCATGTTTTCCATCAATTCACATCTTTCCTTCAACTTCCAAACTTTTCTATCGGAAGCAACTATTGATTTTACATTTTCCGATTCCTTGTACCTAAACCCTTCAGAGACTTTCCATGCATCAAGTGATACACCAACTCGCGGAAGCGACACATGCAGCAAAGAGGATTCCTGACAGCGTTACTGATTTCTGTGCCCAGTAGTGGCTACTCCTTTGAAAATTTTAAATATGGAATTATTCTAAGGAGGGTAGATCATAACTACCACAACCATTCTTGCAATTCTTAGCAAACCCCGAAGCTTTAAGCATCAACTACGATGTTTCAGAGAAGGGACTTGGTGGTGTGATATATCAGCGCAGCGATATAGTTGCATATGCGTCAAGGCAACTAAAGACTCATGAAAGAAACTATTCCTATCCAGATCTAGAACTGACGATGGTAATGTTCATCTTGAAGATATAGAAACACTACTCTAAGGAGAACGTGAGGACACGGATGGTTGAAATACATGAAGCGGATGAGAGGGGTCAAGTTTTATATGAGAGAAGTGCCGATCAATTGGGACGACCCTGAAGATGGAGAATTTGTAAGATTGAGATAATTGTATAAAAAAAAAAAGAATTAGTGGAGATAGTGGTACAGTTCAGCGAGCGAGGAAAGCTCAGCCCACGACCCATCGACCGCTTAACATCTTAGAAGCAGACGGTGGGTTGTGTATAGCCAAGTTTTGCTATTTTCTATGGAGGACGTGCATAATACTTTTATATCTTACAGCTAAGAAGGTATGCTGGCAACCTTAGTCATACTTTTGATTATTCCGAGATTATGGAAAGGTTGGCGTAATCTACAAGCAGCAACCGGTCGGGATACCAGAAGGATGAAACCTTGAGGGACAAGATAATCCAGCTGGCTAGAGCTATATGAAGAAAGAACTACTAGGTAAACATACACGGAAGTGAGGAAACGGGACGAGAGTGCGAGACCTAAAATATTAACCACGATAAACCCTTCTTGGTGATCTTTTTTTCTTTTCCTGACCTACCTTCTGAAATTTCGAGAACGAAATTATTTTAAAGAGGGTAGATTGTAACGACCGTGTTTTCTAATACCTAATAAAATATATTTTATTTAAATTTCTACCATCAAATAATTATTTACGTGTTTCGTTGATAGAAGAATAATTTTTAAAGTAATGTTAATAATTTTCAAAGCATTGAATAGGATTAAAGGAATTTTCTAAAATCTATTTATTGTTTTTATAGGCTTAAAATGTTTTAATAAAATTTTATAATGCCTTAAAATAATCTGCATATTTTTATTATCAATTAAAATAATTAATTCATAATTAAAAATATTTTAAAGGATAAAATAGATATTATATAATTTTAATAACTAGCTAAAACCATAGGAATGGATATATTATTTAGTTTTAGCCCAAAATTATTTTTATACTAAAGATAACAATAAAATATATTTTCTGAAATTTTTCCATAATTTTCCCGTATTTTTAACTATTTTTAATATTTTTTTTAAAACCAAATTCAATTTTTAAAATAATAAACAGATTATTATTTTATTTATAAAATATATATATATATTTAAATTCCCTTTAACCTGGACCACTGGATCAAAAGATCCAACGGCCCAGACCTTCTGTCGGCGCCCACGTGGTGGGGACCACGCGAAAACGCATGATCCCCATACGCGCGGGCACGTGGCGACACGTGGCGCATGGCGGCGCTAGTGACGGCGCGATCCGGCCCGTTGGATCTCGATCCAACGGCTGAGATGAAGGGCGGCGGCAGCTAATCATCAGCGGAATCATTGGCGGCGCGGATTTTGGGATATTTTAACTGAATTTTTGGATTTTATAGTTAGTGAAAAACGCTATAAATAGGCACTTCAAACACTGATTTCCCACACCTCAGAACTCCAAAAATTCTGAAAAAAATACCAGTGCCTTCTTATCGACGACGCCGACGCTACGGCTCCACCCAATCGCTGAGGAAAAATCGGGGCACGGAAATTTTGAGGAGTTTTGCACAAGCCTACGTTCTCAACCGTCTACGTCTAACTCTAATCAAAGGTAGGATCCGCCCCTCTCCCTTCATTCTGTCGCCTTCTTCTTTTCTCAATAACCTAGTTCCAACTTTTAATCATCAACCCCCTATTTAAAATAATGTTATAATATTCGTACATGCCTATTTCTTGTACCCTTAATGATGATAATGTTAACCCATATTTTAAAACGGTGTTTAATTTCCTCCGTACGCAAAAATATATTGCACTCTCATACTACCTGAAATCTGATATACTTAATGTCATAACCCATAAATTTTCAATTCATCTCTGATATACCCACACTTACCCATACTATCAAAATGATCTCGAAATAGGTTACTTCCACAAAATACCCTCGTTTAATTAAAATGTTATATTTGTTTAAAATATCCATAAAAGATAAAATATGTGGAATAAATGTTTTAGATACGACATACATATATTTTACTTACACTTTTTCTTCAACTACTATAATTTTGTTAAATCCCTTCACCTTTTGAAAGGGGATAATACTAAACCTAAATAACGGCTTATGTTTTTTCCAAAACGAACGTATTTTCTAAAACGTTACCCCGAACCTAAAACACTATAATTTCATAAAATTATTAATTTCATCTAAATAGCTCGACCTTTATTGAAGGGCCAATTTCAACAAGGACCATAATCCGTATAACGATATCTTTTCAAAAGGAATATTTAGTACCTTATTAAAAGGAAATTTTCAAATAAACACCAATCCAGATTAGGACAGAGGAAAGCTTGTAGGCATCGGTCGTTTATCTAAACCAGACTTTGTGGTGCCTAGGCTAGACAAGTGGGAAAGGTAATTTTAAAAGGCCCGTCTCGTGGTGATTCGTGAGCGGATCTCTCCTTTCTTCACTTGTGCTTACCTGGCCACAGTTGGTGGTGAAGAGGCGATTTGAGGATCTCACAACTTACCCTTTGAAATAGTTAGGAGCAGTCTAGTTGACTTAGGAGACCTTAGATTTAGGCTTGATTGT
Organism: Agapanthus africanus; assembly: GCA_030015575.1. Classification (NCBI taxonomy): domain Eukaryota; kingdom Viridiplantae; phylum Streptophyta; class Magnoliopsida; order Asparagales; family Amaryllidaceae; genus Agapanthus; species Agapanthus africanus. Next base: position 167,886,073 of record CM057337.1, read on the forward strand.
GCATATTGTGATTGCTTGAAAGTGTGTCTAAGCTCCTTATAAAAATCTTTTGCAAAAGATTTTCTAATAAACACCACAACTTTTTATCGAAGGGATATTTTTCCGTAAAACATTATGTTTTTCCAAAATGATAAATATTCCAAACCTCATGGTTTTTCTTAGAAGTAATAAAAGATAATTAAACACTATTATTCTTTTTACTAAGCATTCTCTAAGATGACACGAAGTACTTTACGAGGTTTAGAAAATAAAACGAGTGGTTGTGGAAGGCCATATTAAACGAGATCAATACTTTTTTAAAAATTTCCAGTTTATGACATACCTGACATATGATACGGCTAGGGTTAGAATGCACGGATCTAGATATGGAATACTTATTATGAAGATCCCTGCAGGCAGGGTGACCAGTCCAAAGTGTGGATGACTATACAAATACGAAGATCCCGATATTCCGGGTGACCAGTCCAAAGTGTGGACGACTATACAAATTTGAAGATCCCGATATTCTGGGTGACCAGTCCAAAATGTGGACGACTATACAAATATGAAGATCCCTGCAGGAAGGGTGACCGGTCCAAAATGTAGACGACTACTAACCCTATTTGAGGGCGAATGATCCAATATGTGGATGACATACAATGTGGAAATTCCATGCCTAGAGGTATACACACTAACTCTAATTCGTCAAAACCTTTCTACTGAACCACGGGGATGGGTAGTTTGATTAGGCAAGGAGATTCGGAACTCGGATTCCCCTACTACTCGATTATGATCCCGGGAAGTGAAACGGTACATTTCACTTCCCCAGTTGTTGTTCCGTGGCCACAACGGAATAATCGCGAGTATCCGGACCCTTGTTTAACAAACTAAAACATTTACAATACCTATTGATACTCAACACCAAACTTACATCATATGTTATACCTACCTGTTATCTTATATACCTTTCATTCTGAGACGCGGGTTATTCAGTATCTTGGATGTAGATATTTTACCAGTTTAGACTTATTGTTTATTATGGAACTGAAGGGTGGTAATACCTGTGCACTTGAGTGATATTCACGCTAGACAAACCTCCATCGTAGTCATGGGACACCTTTCGGGGAAGTTCACGCTACCATATTGATTGCCATCCCAGGCACGAGCACCAGCTCATACTGCTTTCAGCTAGTCATGGGATACCTCAAGGATACGAGTATGTTCACCAGTCAGTTCCATCCATACACACCTTGTTTAACCTGATCTAACTCTTAGACTGAATATCCGTTTGACTTGACTTGAACCTTTACCAAACATATACCTCACACAACCTACTCATATTCACACATCTAATTTGTATATAACCTCATACCTTTATACACATGTACTTCATATTCATTATATACACCTGTTCGTTTCTATACCTTTACTTTCTTATGAGGCAATCCTACCCGAGTATAACTCGCTGACGGACCTTCCTTTTCTTCCTCTATCTTTGGAATGTCCGTCAGTAAGAATGAGTATTATGGCGAGGATCAAGCTGTGAAGCCAGCTTATGAAGATTATGCAGACTGGACGATGGAAGATTAGCTAGTTTTAATTTTTGCTGTTTGCCCATATGTTTAGGGCTTTTGTTTCTTCTCGATGTAATTAAACTACTTAGTTTATTTTACTCTTTTTTTTGGGATGTAATAAAGTTTGGTTGATGGAAATAAATGCATTTCGCTTTTATTATTTTTGTTTTGGTATACATCTTGCATGTTAAATATTCATACGCTTAACGTAACCGTATTGAATAGACCACCATCAATACAGTTAGGTTGCGGACCATGCCACGTCATCCTTCTCCTTCTTTTGGGAAGCAAAGCGTGACACGCAATAAAAAGCAGCGAGTAAAGAAAAAGAAAAATAGCCGAAATGATTGGGCACCGCGAAAAATAGCAGAAATGATTGGGCAATCGCGACTTTCGCGATATAAAAAGCTGAAATGATAGAGTATCGCGAAAAAAAATTAAAAAAATGAAAGATTGAAACTTTTGCTCTGCAGGTAAGTCCATACTGACCCCTGTATACAATCCATGAGCATAAACGAAAAGAGAACTACATATCCCAACAAACTCTGTCAAAGAGAAAGTCAGATCTCGACAGCAACATCTGCATCCCAGAAGACCAACAACGGCGTTCCTCCTCATGCCGGCAGGGCACGGACGCGACACCACCAATTGGAGCCACGATAAAGAAGATGATTTCATCAAGATCATACAAATAAACCGCCATAATATCTGAGCAGGAAAATCAGCAAGAGTTTAGTAATCAAGAAAACAGACAATTATTATAAGAATCTAAAGAGATTCTCATTAAACGGACATAGGAGTTTTAAACAACTCTTGACATCCCCATTGGGAAAACAAGTTCTGTTAAGCACGCAACAAATTCAAATTTGTGTGAATAAGGGTAAAACCCTATGAAAAGATTTTCAAGAACACCAGAGAATAAAATTCCCGAAGGGTCCTCTTGATCTTTCAAAGCTAAACTCTTCGCCAGAGGAATTAAATTCCTTTTATATGATGGAATTAAATTACAGAAACTCATAAAAAAAATATATGAGAAACAAAATCCCACGAATCCTCAAAAATCATAAGGGAATGCCCGAGGTATGGAGGTTTACTGCTCAAAGATCACATCTTTGGATCTCTAAGCGGATGGGTTTCAGAGGAGAGCAAAGCTCTCATAATGGATTTAAAATCCTGAAATTTTTGTTCAAAAAGAAAAGTTTTTTTCGATGTTCAAGATCTTTACCTAAAAAGGATTTCTTTTTTATAGAGTTTAACTTTGGAATTATAATGGCAGAGAACTAAGCTCTGAGGAGGAGAATTAAATTCTAAAAAAAACGAAGAAGGAAGAAGATGAAAGAAACAGTGGTTGCCTAAGAAACCAAACCGTTGCATTTATAAGACGTGACAAGGGCAGTTCACCTCCCCGTTCCCCTAGGCAATCCAATGGCTGTAAGAGTGATAGTGTTGTACTCACGTGCAAGCCACGTGAGAACAACGCTGTAGGGGCATTTGTTCCCTTATGAAAAATAAATAATATAAAAAGCAAAGGGAAAAGTCCCCAAATAGAGCATCATGTGCCCACACGTGATAAGCACTGCGCTTGACAAAACAAGGCTGAAACCGAGGCTGAAACTGAGCCTCACGTGCAGACACATGGCCTCTATATACAAACTATATAGGCGCCTTCTTAAAACAAACAATTGGCCAGGAAAATTCACGTGATAGCACGTGACTCTTATTGATGGGCTTAACTTTGTGGGGTCACGTGCTACACGTGATGGGCTCCTATGCGTTCTAAACCGATAGAATTAAATTCTAAATAAAAGGGATCAAAACCCTATTTGGAAAATATTTTCTTAGATCTTTCTAAACTAGAAAGATTGCGCTCTGTAAAACAGAGCGCCGTTGGATTAAAAATCCAATGGTGATTAAAAATCACCAATTTACAGAAGAAGATTCTGTATAGGGAAATATTTTCCTGATCTTGTGAGAAATATCTTCTGTAAAACAGAAGTCCTTGGATTAAAAGTCCAACGGAGAATAAAGTTCACCGATTGATCTAAAAGATCATTTTGGTTGATTATAAAATCAATCAAAATCTCTTAATAAGAGATTTTTTGAACAAATTGATTCTTTTCTTTCTCCTATAAATAGGAGCCAAGAGACACAAAAAAAAAAACCTCCGGAGATACAAAAAGAAACAGAAGAACCCTTCCCCCCCATAAACTTCAAGTTCTCAGAAAAAAAAAGAAGAGCAAGCTCTAAGAAGAAGAAGCTTCTTCAAGGTAAATAAAAAAAGAGAGATCATAGCATCTCCTCTATATTTAAGAGTTTAATTCTCAAATCAGAAGAACTTAGTTCTTCCTCTGGTTGAGATCTGCAGAAGCAGATTTTCCCACAAGTTGAGAATTTAATTCTCATCGGGAAGATTCTGTTATGTAGATTCAAACCCAGGGGAAAGAACTAAGTTCAAAGAATTTAATTCTTACTAGAATATATAGGAATTTAATTCCTCTAATAAAATTAGGGTTTAACCCTATAGAAGAATTTAATTCTTATAAAACAAAAGGGGCCCGAACGTCTCAAAACTCAAGATCTCCATGCACTTAAGGAAAAGATTAGTGCTTGAACAAAAAGAAAACAAACTAAGATCGGCTCACGCGACCCCACGTGACCCCCTAAGCAGTGTTTAACTTTCATAAAGCAGAAAGGGAATAGATCAAAGGCAATAGCACCAAATTTTGAGCGCCTCACGTGACTCCATGTGAGCGCCTCAAATTCCTAGTGTTTAACACTACTTCAAGCGCCTCACATGACCCCATGTGAGCGCCTCAGACTCTCAGCGTTTAACGCTACTTCAAGCGCCTCACGTGACCCCACGTGAGCGCTTCAGATCTTCAGTATTTAAACAATACTTTATGACCTCACATGGGAGCACGTAAGCGCCGAACATATGCTAGTATTTAATACTATGATAGGCCAACCTTAGCCCAAATTAGCTAAGTCTCCCAAAGCCAAAACTCTTTTTCAACCGAGCCTCAATTATACTCAGGTCTTTCAAAATTGATCTTAGATGGCATTCAAAGTAATGTTATCCCATTCCTTCTCAATCTGACATTTGGTTCAAGGGTACATCTCTTCACACCTCTGATACATGTCGTTGTAATTCTTCAACGTCTTCAGAGAGGTGGAGGGTCCCGATAACCAACAACTTTTTGGTACATTTCCAAACCCATGGATACCCAAATGGACCGCAATGTCCTTAAAACTAAACTCAATGGACCGCAACATCCTTAAACTAAATTGTGGACCACAACGTCCCTAAAAACTAAATTGTGGACTGCAATGTCCTTAAAACTAAACTCAATGGACAGCAACGTCCCTAAAAACTAAATTGTGGACCACAATGTCCTTAAAACTAAACTCAATGAGCCGCAACGTCCTTAAAACTAAATTGCGGACCGCAACGTCCCTAAAAACTAAATTCCACGGACTATGATGTCCTTAAACTTTGGACCGCGATGTCCTTAAATCTAAACCCCATGGACTGCAACGTCCTTAAAACTAAATTGCGGACCGCAACTCCCTAAAAACTAAATTCCACGGACTATGATGTCCTTAAACTTTGGACCGCAATATCCTTAAAACTAAACTCCATGGACCGCAATGTCCTTAAAACTAAATTGCGGACCACAATGTCCCTAAAAACTAAATTGCGGACCGCGATGTCCCTATAAACTAAAGAAAATCCTGTTCAGTAGATCTTAGTCTAAAATTAGACTAACGTATCCTCAACAAACGTCTGAATTGATCTTGATCTAAAACAAGATTAACGATTCTTAAACCAACCCAAACCCAAATCTAAGAAAATACGGATTTGGACTAATCCACGCCCTACGGGCGACAACATAAATTAGTCTCCGTATACAATCCATGGGCAACCAAAAATAAAACAAACACACACGACACGAAGTTTTACCGCGATGTGGTAACGTAATTAACTGCAGGGGCTTGCGCCTACAGGGAAGACCGTCCCCACAATCAAAAACCCCTCACAATGAGGGGGAATCTGATGAAATTTGCTATAACGGCCGCATCCGTCTAAACCTCCGATATACGGTGCCATAAATCAACTTGGAATCTTCGAAGAGGTAGACGGATAAAACTAAATAGCATCTGCCCCCCAAAGTTCAGGCCCAACGTCCCGGTCGCGTCTTTCGGCGGCGAACACCAGGCACGACCAATCCTTGGCCCTCATTTTGGAGTTCTTCCAAAAGAGGTACATCGTGAGCCAGGGCGCGGAGGGCAGAGCGCTGGGTGCTTCTATGGCGTCCCGGGTTCGCGTGCAGCATCGGCGGGAACGCGCTGGAGAGGCTTAGGCCCAGTTGACGGAAATCTACTCTGAGTATCACCAGGAGTACTTCCTCGATCCCGTTCTCCCTCTGTTGTAAATTTTTCTTTTTCTATAAGGCTGAGGAGCCTACAATACCTTTTGAATAAATAAAATTCTCCTTTTTGCGATACCCTATTATTTCCTTCTTATTATTTAAATAAAAATAACTTAGAAGAATTTACATCGCTTTTGTGAAAGAAAAAATATACATTTATAAATATTCTTTTCAGAGGTACAGCTTGAGCTTCTCGGCGTTGTAAAGCCGTGGAAATTTGCGATCATTCGCATTTTGTAGGCGATAGGCTCCGCCGGGCAGGACCTCGGAGATGAGGAATGGACCGTTCCATTTCGGGGAAACTTATGCAGCTTGCCTTGATCGACGAATTCGTTCTGCCTTAGAACTAAATCTCCGGTTTTGAAGAAGCGACACATGACTCGCGCGTTGTAGTAGCGGGCGGTTTGTTGTTGATAGGGGGCGGCTCTGATCTGAGCTCGGTCCCGTTTCTCTAACAACATGTCCAGATTAGTCCGGAGGACGGAGGTGTTGGCTTCATCCTTGAAGTGCTCTACCCTGTGGCTGGGTAGCCCGATCTCCGCTGGGATCATTGCCTCGGTACCGTAGCAGAGACTGAAAGAGGTCTTTCCGGTGGGGGTCTTCTTGGACGTGCGTAAGGCCCATAAGACCCGGGGTAGTTTCTCGACCCAACTGCCTTGGCGTCCTTCTAGGCGTGTCTGAAGATCTCGGAGGACATCCCGGTTAGCGACCTTGGCATGCCCGTTGCATTGGGGATGCGCGACCGTGGCAAACTTTATAAGGATATGGTATTCGTTGCAGAATTCTTTAACCTTTTCGTTCTCGAAATTTGTCCCGTGGTCGGTGATGATACACCTCGGGATACCGAACCGGAATATTACGTTGTTCTGCAGGAACTTGACAGTCACGGTGGCGTCCGGTTTCCTGATGGGGACGGCCTCGATCCACTTCGTGAAGTAGTCCACTACAACAAGGACGTACTTGTGTCCCCCCGTACCGGTAGGGAACTGACCTATCATGTCCATTCCTCACTGGGCGAACGGCCAGGGGGAGGTTAGGGCTATTAGCTCGGTAGCCCGAAAGAAAGGTATACTTCCATGGAGTTGGCAGCTTTTGCATCTCTTGACGAGCTTCTGGGCGTATTGATGAATCGTCGGCCAATAGTACCCTTAGAATAGTGCCTTCTGGATTAAGGTGTGGGCCCCTTGGTGCGCGCCGTCGACCCCTTCGTGAATCTCACGGAAGACATAGTCGGCTTCATGGGGGTTGACGCACCGGAGCAGGGGCTGAGTGAAGGATTTCTTGTAGAGGTTCCCATTTCTCCAGACGAAATAGTAAGCTTTGGCTCAGAGACGGCGGGCCTCCCTTCGATCGTCTGGGAGTGTACCTTCTTTCAAGAATTCCATGAGGGGCTTCCTCCAATCCCGGTCTTCTTCCCGGGCTGTGTACCCTTGAAATGGTGTCGCCCCGTCTTCCACGCTGGGCCGTGGTAAGACCTCGAAGAGGATGTTCCTCTTATTGTTGGCCATATAGGATGAAACCAGCTTACTCAAGATGTCGGCCTGGGCGTTTAGCTGTCTGAGGATCTGCTCCACCTGGACTTCGTCGATGTCTTTTCATAATTTTCTCACCTCGGCCAGATACTTCACCATTAGAGGCTCGTGTGCCTCAATCGGCCGGTCACTTGGCTAACGACTAGGACGGAGTCGCTGGGGATCCGGATCATTTTCAGCCCCATTCTGGAGGCTATCCGTAGTCCGGCCAGCACGGCCTCGTATTCCGCTGCGTTATTTGAGGCTTTAAACCCGAGCTTCAGAGAATACTCCATCTCCGCCTCGTTCGGGCCCCGAATGATGAGGCCGGCACCACAGCCTTCCTCGGTTGAGAGCCCTTCGACGTAAAGGATCCAATCAGGGACGGAGTCGGGCTTTTCCTCGACTGAGGGTTGAGCTCTAGAGGCCAGCGTGGATTCCGGTTCTTTACTGGGGATGGTGCACTCGACGATAAAATCGACCAGGGCTTGTGTCTTGATAGCCTGCCTCGGGCGGTATTTTATGTCGAACTGGGACAACTCTCACCTCCATTTCTCCAAATGACCAGAGGACTCGGGGGAGGCGAGTATAGCACCTAAAGGCCGCTCGATAAGAACGAGGATGGCGTGAGCCTGGAAATAGTGTCGTAGTTTCCTTGATGCCATAATGAATGCCAAGACGATCTTCTCAATGGCTGGGTACCTCGTTTCCGCGTCCTTGAAGATGTGGCTCACATAGTATACCGGCTTCTGGACTCCCTCGACCTCTCGGACGAGCACCGAACCTGCAGCTTGGTCGGACACCGCTAGATATAGCGATAGCTCGTCCCCTTTAACTGGCCAGGTGAGCAGCGGGGGAGTTGCAAGGTGCCTCTTTAATTGCTCAAAGGCGGTCTGGCACTCCTCTGAACATTCGAACCTTGGTATCTTCCTCAGAACTTTGAAGAACGGGAGGCACTTCTCCCCAGACCTTGACATGAAACGACTCAGAGCGGCTACCCGCCCTGTTAGCCGCATGATTTCGACGTTAGTCTTGGGCGTGGCCATGTCGAGGATGGCACTGATTTTCTCCGGGTTGGCCTCGATTCCACAGTGGGTGACCATGAAGCCGATGAACTTTCCACTGGTGACCCTGAATGCGCACTTAGCAGGGTTCAGTTTCATCTTGTATCTATGGAGGACGTCGAAGGCCTCGCCCAGATCCTTGGCGTTTTCATCCGACGAGGTTGATTTGATGATCATGTCATCGACGTAAACCTCCATATTCCTGCCAATATGTGGCTTGAATATCCGATTAACCAAACGTTGGTACGTAGCCCCGGCGTTTTTGAAGCCGAAGGGCATCACCTTATAGCAGTATACCCCCCGGTCCATTATGAATGCGGTGAGATCCTCGTCCACCAAATTCATACGGATCTGGTTGTAGCCGGAGAACACATCCATGAAGCTAAGTAGCTCGTGGCCTGCTGAACTATCGACAAGCTAATCTATCTGAGGGAGGGGATAGTTGTCATTCGGGTAGGCCTTATTGAGGTCAGTGAAGTCAACGCACATGCACCACTTCCCGCTAGACTTTTTAACCATGACTACATTGGCCAACCATTCCGAATAAGGTACGTTCCGAATGAAGTTGGTGGCGAGGAGCCTGTCTACCTCGTCCTCGATTGCTTTTTGCTTGATCGGGGCGAAACTTCGCTTTTTCTGCCTAATGGGCCGGGCCGTAGGGTCCATCCCGAGCTTATATGATATGAATTTGGGGTCAATCCCCGGCATGTCGGCAGGCACCCAGGAAAACACGTTAGAGTTATCCCGAGGAAGTGGATTAGGTCGTCTCGGCGATTCCCCGTCAAGAGTGACCCAATCTGGACGATTCGCTCATTGTCCCCTTCCGCAAGGGGGACCTTAGTCAGTGGTTCCACTGGGGTTCCTCGGACCTCTTTTTGCTCGTCTCGAGTATCCAGGGAACACTTGATATCATCCTCGCACTCAAGATCATTGTTTGGCCACTCAGACGTAGATGTTGCGGTGAAGCAAACCTTTGCGGTTTGTTGGTCCCCGTAGGCCCAACCTATCCCGCCTTGGTCGAGCTAGAACTTTATCGCTAGGTGGTAGGTCGATATTTGGGCGCGGAGGGAGTTCAGTGTCAGGCGATCTAGGAGGACGTTGTAGGCCAATGGAATTCTCGCGACGATAAACTCCACAGGCACGGTGCGCGTACGGCGCGCTTTCCCGATGTTAAATTGGAGGGTGATTACCCCTTCCGCAGGGATGGAATGGGTAGTGAACCCAGATAAGACATGGGCGGTCGGCCTTAGGTCCGACGGGGTGAGTCCCATACGCAGAAAGCAGTCATAAATGAGAATGTCAGCCGAGCTTTCTGAGTCGACCAATATTCTCTGCACTTCGTAGCGGTAGACCCGGGCTGTGATCACCAGTGGTCGTTGTGAGGCAGGGATATCCCGTGGAGGTCCTCGTCGGTAAAGATGATCGGCTCGGCCGTTTTAGCCTTCTTCCTTGAGCGGCTGCCATTCCCCTCGATCGGTAAGGGGTTCCGCGTTTTGTCGGTCCCCGTTGTACCCCCTGCTGACACGACCATGATTTGGCCGATTGTCAACTTGCCGGGAGAGGGATGGTGCTCTTGCTCACGGTCGGCTTGCCGCTTATCTTGCAAGTACATTGCCTGGTGCCCCGAGCGGATTAACTCCTTGATGTAGTCTCGGAGCTACTTGCAGTTCTCGATGGAATGTCCCTGCAATCTGTGGAAAGCGCAGTAAGGCCCCGGGTACGCTTTGTCGCCCTATTCGAGACTGGGGGAGTTTGAAGAACCTCTCTCCCTTAGCCTCCGCCAACAGTATCGTCTGGGAGACGTTGAGCGGGGTGTACTCCTGAAACTTCGGGGAGTAGGGCTTTGGCCGCTCAATCTTCTTTTTCTCCTCCCTGGCCCTTTTCTTCTGATCATCTTGCTCTGTTCGGGGTAGGTCGGCGTTTACCTCGGACTCAAGCTGGATCTCACATTCGGTTCAGGCCTTTACCTCGGCCATGGTCTTAAATTGCGCTAATGCAAAGAAGCGTAGCCACTCCTTGTGCCTAAGACCCGACCTAAGCGCAGTAACGACCGTCTCGTCCTGGTGCTCTGGGACATCGAGGAGGGCGTTGTAGAAGCGGGTGACGTATCCTTTGAAGAATTCTTTATCCCTGCTCTTTATGGTGAAGAGATAATCAACGGTCCGCTTCTGCCGTCTGTTCCCGACGAAATGACCGAGGAACTGGGTGGCCAGCTCATCGAAGGTAGAGATTGAGCGTGGCGCGAGTCCTCGGAACCAGTCTCGTCCAGAGCGGATGAGAGTGGCGGGGAAAGCACGGCATTGCGCGGCGTCGGAACTGTCATGAAAACTCATCTCGGCTGTGAACGCGTCCAAATGGTATTTCGGGTCAGACTTCCCGTCGAAGAGGGAGACCTTCGGGGACTTGTTCCGGGAGGAGACGTGGACGGTGAGTAGCTCTTTGGTGACAGGCTTCGTGAGCGAGTCGGCGACATATTTAACCCCGTCGCTTGAAGGTCAATTTTCCCGATGCATGCCTTCGGTCTTCTTTTCGAGGGCGTCGAGTCGGCCATGGTATCCCGATGATTCGGCATACACTGATTTTTGGCCTCTGCTGCCGAAGACCTGTGCTTGACCACGGCCCCGGTTCCGTTTGATGAGGTTCCTTTGGTCCCCTGGCGAGGATGTCTTCGAGCTACCGTTATGAATCCCGTCCGCGCGACCCTGTCAAGGGAGGGGGTGCCAGTCATGCCTGGGTGCAGGCAAGCTGACCGACACCTCCTCGGGTGGGACAGGAGCGCGATGGGCCTCAGGGCGGGGTGCTCTAGAAAGAGACCTCGGTGTTGAGCTGTGTAGCGCCCAGCGGGTCATTGAATTAGTCGCCATGGGGGATCCGTGTCCGCCGGAGACAGCAAGGCGGTGCTCGGTCGTGCCGACGTGGACAGCGTCTTCTCTCCCTCTGTAGGGGTTCCGGTCCCGAGATGGGGGAGCGGCGACCTGGGGAGCTTGCCCGGCCGTTTGGACACGGACGAGCGCATCCAAGACGGATGCAAGCCGATCTATCCGAAAAGATAGGGCGTGAATGGCGTTCGGGAGAGGAGGGGATCCATCCGCGCCTCCATTGTGGGGAAGGCGGCGGCTAGTGCTTGGATCGTCGCGGTGATCGCTCTCCATGAAGTTGAGATCGAAAGGTGAACTTTCGTTGAGTGGAACTAGTGTTCCCACAGACGGCGCCAACTAATGGATCTCTAAATCTCCTTCAAATGTTACCTTCCGTTGATCCGCAGCGAGCGGCTAAGATTGAGTTGGGAGGTTGCCTCCTGAAGCGTGTAAATCTCAATGGGCTTGAAGTGGTTGAAGCCGAGCTACCTGCAAGGAAGTCCCGAGGTGGTTGTGCCACCAAGGACTCTCCGAAGATCAAGTTAGACGGGCTAAATGGGCAGAGTAGCAGCCTATTGGGGTAAAATTGCCTTACCTGAGTCGTTTGAAGAGGGGTTTATATAATGGTAGCTATGGGCTGGCGGGCGTGAGATTCACGCCGGCCGTTATGCCCCTGGCGTTGCGCCTGCGTGAAATGCAGGATTCCCCATTAATGACGAGATACGCTCGTTAATGGGGGAACGCGATGGCGTAGAACGCGGGATCGCGAGCGGCGGATATCTTGCGTCTAGCGAGATTCGTGGAGCCATGGCCGAGACGCCTGTGATCTGTGCTGTGGGTCGATCGATGAGACTGAGAAAGCTAGGCTCGAAGGGAGGCTTGGGAATGAGAGGGAGGCCGAGAGAGCTTGTTTCAGCGATAGCTCGGAGACGAGCTAGGAGGGATGAGGGAACTCAGCGTGCGGGAGGGCTCGGAGGCGATCCAATGGGTGTTTGTAATGCGGGCACAGGAGTGGTCTGGGAGGCCACCGAAGGTCGGGATCATCATCGGGTCGAAGGCCCGAGGTATGCTTCCACTGTGCCTTTCTTGCTTCTTTCTCATGAGCTTTGGGACACGTCACTTGCCACATGTCATAATCTGGGCGAACCCCGGTATCGAGTATCATCACAGCCGGTTTCCAAGATTGCAAATAATTATTCAGATTTTGTCTTTTCCTTCGTTACAAGGGCAATAGAGCACTATTGAATGTGAGCCACCATTAGTGCTTTCTCCATTGACTGAATATATACTGAAGCTTTCTTATTTCTTGCCGGTTCAAATAAGATGGGGTATTTTTCTGCAACGTCAAAACTCCACACAACTAATCTCTTCGAAAGCTAGCAACACTTTCGCGCATTTTATTGTGTAAGTAGTTCCTTTAAAGAGAGCCTCCTTTCATAATATCACTCCTTTCCAAAATCCAAACGCACAACCTATGTTTTTTCCGGAGCATTAATCGCTCCTAACTAATCGATTACCATAGGCTGCAGTAATACTAAACATCTATCTTTCTTGTTCCCTGGTATCCATTTGCACCACTATTTATCCAAGAGTGCCTGGTTAATGTCTGGTAAATTGATAATATATAATCACTTGCTCCTCACTTGGTTTTTCAAAAAGTAATGTATTGTCCGTGTATTGCAAATTGATAACTACCGATATGTCATCTCTTGGACCTAACCCTTCTAGCTAGAAGGGCCTTTCTCTTTGCACCTGTGTATCGTATGTGCAAGACCATCTACCACCAGGGTGAAGATGAGCGGAGATACCAGCTCGCCCGTTCATGGTCCTCTACACCTAAAATCATTCCTTTTTGATGAATAATAGAGATATGCCATCTCGCTTTCGCTATTCCGTAGATGTTGTCGCCCGGTAAAGTAGCCTTTTTCAATGCTAGCCGTATAAAAGCTCACCAGATGGGTTGATCCTAGTATCTAGCTAGTACCCTATTAATGAGGTACACACACACTGTTCTTACCCTAAAATTTCCTAATTTCTTGAATCTTCAAGATATCTAACTATCTTCCAACTTTTCAAGTGGCTTCCATCCGTTTAGATAGTCTTTCAGGTCCTCCTCCTTCCCTCTCAATTCCTGATTAAATATATTCCTAAATCTTGGCCTCCATTAACTCAGCTCTCCATTGGCACTGGTACAATACAATTTATAAGGAACAACTAGTTAGGGATGGTGTTGACCGTCCCCAAGTGACGGGGACGGTTAAAACCGTGCCCAGTAAGTGGAACAGAGAAGTTGGAGACGGTTTTAGCCGTCCTCAAATATCTGGAAAAAAAAAATAGTTAAACACCCCCGTCCCCCGCATGCCCACGATCCTCAATCCCTTTACTAGATGACTGTTTTAACACTTAAACTTGCCTTTGAGAAAGGAAAACAAGTTGAGACAGAGAGTAAATTTTAAATGTCAAGTGATGAAATTTGAACTTATAGTCTCTTGAAGTATATTAAAAAAACTTAATTATAGCTGCTCTAGTACGTACCTTAAAGTTAAAAGAAAAGAATTGAGAAATTTGTATATCTATATTTTTTATATTCTACAGTTAGTGCACCTGAATCCAAACATATGTTGATCCAGCCCTAGGTCCAAAATATATAGGGCATGCAATCACAAATATTCCAACTCTTGCTATATATGTTAATACAATATTAAGAAAGCTACAAAAATGAACCATCCCAATATTACAGCTGTAGTACTCAATAGTGAAACAAGTATTTTAAAGCATCATTATATTACTTAAATATCTTCTTCTTTTTTTGCAAATAAAAAGAGCTTTAATATCTGGCCCTCATGCATGTACGTAAGAAATAATACGACCCCTAAATGTTAAATACAGAAACAAAGTAATTTTGTAATATATAGATTAATAAAGTTTAATATTTAATTAGGTCCATTCTAAGAATTTAAAAGATTTCGGCCGTTGTTGCCGTTGGTTTTCGATTAACTTATGTGTTTGGTTATATAGGACGTATCGGTGACAAACAAGGTCAATGTCACAGCTAAGTTTGTCACTTATTAATGCCTTATTATAATTAAGCTTCTGCTTGTATATTCATCTCATTCATAGGATAATCCTATTTCTAATTTAGTCACTGTTAGCAAATGGAGGGTACGTTCATGGTCTCTCTCTCTCTCTCTCTCTCTCTCTCTCTCTCTCTCTCTCTCTCTCTCTCTATATATATATATATATATATATATATATATATATAAAATCTTTTACTTTGGAGATTAATTTGGAATACTGTTAGGATTTTAAAACGGTATCAGAAAAATAAATATGTTCCTGATCAACGGGGCCTCCATTTAAAGAGATTAATTAAAAGTATATGGTCGATCCGATTATAATTTATTATGGCTGAACCCAGCCTGACTATTTGCTTAATTAAGATGATAACGAGGTGAAAACTGTTAAAGCCTAAACAAGTGATGAGCGGGCGAGTAACTAAAAGCGGTTTCCTCTTAATTAATATGAGATCATGAGTTTAAATCATGGTTTTCTAAACATTTTAATCGTAAAACTTTGTAAACAAGGTAAATTAATCAAATTAGTCAGGTTAAGAGTCTTAACGACCCTTAATTTCTGTGACTTGACATGCATAGTAATTACTACTTAAATAGTTTATTTACGACTCATACCGTTTATACGTATGTACATGCTATGTATGTATGTACTCAAATAGGTTGAGTAGTTGGATTAGAACAAAATTGTCATCCCAAGCTAGTAGCAACTTGTTCTGAGGGAAGAGGCTAAATTAGTCATTTGCATAAGTCTGATTAAATTTAATCCTAGCTAATGTCTATTGTTTATTCTTTAGAGAGCAAGGATTTCCAACACTAGCTAGCTTCCATCAATATAAAACACACATGCTCTTTCATTGCCAGTTGAACCCTAGCTCCTTCCAATTCATGAAACCCTAAACCTGTCTTTAAAAAAGAGAAAAACAAAGAGAGAAAAAAGAAAATGGAGGTTGATCAACCAACCAAAGGAGAGAATCAAGAAACCTCAGAAGATCAGAGCAGCCCCAAAACAAAAGCAAGATCCTATGAGTGCGTCTTTTGCAAGAGAGGCTTCTCTAATGCTCAAGCTCTTGGTGGGCACATGAACATTCATCGAAAAGATCGAGCCAACCTCAAGAAGCCCACAAACCCTAGCCAATTCCCTTTCAATATCCCCAAAAATCCCTGGATCATGGCTAGAGATGCAAATTTGTTTAAGGAACTCCCTTTGTTTGTTGAGAGTCCAAGGCTTGGATCTTGGAATAATCGATCCGCAGAGGAGGAAGAGTTAGATCTTGAGCTAAGGTTGGGACCCTCTATGGGACTTAGAGATTAGCTATGATATATTGTAAGTTTTTATTTATTAGTATGGCTTGTGTTAACTTTTCTTATACTTGTATATAGAGAGATATATGTAGCCATTTCTTGATGCTTGTTGGAATGGTACTTATATTTGATTTGCTTAATTTGTAGTATTTCTACTCTTAATTCTTGTGTGATTCAATCTAATTTCTGTATCACAAACTCATTTAATTACTTTTAATTTTGGAGTTGGAATATTTAAGATCTGATCAGATCTGAATATTAAGTATCTAAATTTTTTATCTATGATATATTCCTGCATGAACAAGGTAAATATATGCTTTTCATAAATTAAAAAAAAAGAAAAATAGAGAAAGAAAAGGATATATTATATATATCTTTTATTAATAAAACGTTCAGAATAGAGATGTTTGATTGATGTACTTCCAAATTGATCTATCTAGTAAAATTTTCAAGAAGTAATAATATAGTTCAGCATTTTTTGGATTTTATGTTAGATTCAAAATAACAAACTGCTCTAAAAGATGAAACATCTCCATGCATGATGCATGTTCTGCTTATTGTTCTCCCTGCTACATATTTGGGTGATTAATGGATATCAGGTTTACACAATCGATTATAATTAAACTTTATCAAACTTTCGTTGGTCTTTGCTTCATTAACCCTTTTTTGGTGAGAAAAACCACATATCATCGATGATGCTAAATGTTACTGCATTTCTAAGTATCAAATATTTTCTTTGCTCATATCAATCAATAGTTTCATGAATTGCTAACTAATTATAAGAACAAAAATTGTGTGCTTGTCCATTATCAAACTATACATGTGCCTGCACATGGTTCTTAACATTAATAGCTAGAAACAAAAAAAAAGCCAGTATAGCAGACTACTAGAGCTAGGTTTCATCTTAGAATAAAATTCTAGGGTTAGGGTTTCAAAACTAACCCATGTGGCATTTCTTAAAGAGGTGATATTTATAGGAGCTAGTAAGAAGAAAATATTAAGTGTTGAGCTAGTGCAACCATTCTATTTGTGTATATATAACTGTTTATTGAAAATTAATCAATAGCACATTCAATTGATGGATATGTATAGATAATCATTATGTAGCTAGGGTTTCAAGTTTGAACGTTTGCTTTTGCGGCTAGACTCATACATGAAGTGTGACTAACCTTGATGAATGAATTAAAGAAGCTTCCCATATATGCCCTAGCTGTTGTCTATTTATGATCCTTTTCTTGATCAGTTTTATGCATTCAAAATGCTTTTGATGGAAGAAACTTTAGTGTTGTTTTGGACACATGCGTATGTGACCGGTCACCAGATAGAAAGAAATATCATAGAAATTAAGGGGCATCAAGAATATTGTTCAAAAATGGGTGCTTCTTTATTGTGAAGTCATGATTAACCCTAGGCTTGTTGTTAAATATGTTAGACCTATACTGCCCATCGAAGTACTAATTTGTACCTGCAGCAAGACAATAACCATTTCGGTAGCTGAATATGTAGAAAATGGGTTAGTGTTTCATGGTTCAAATTCTTGTACTGGAGAGCTGCATTTTCTTCTTGAAGCGATGATATATAACTGGTAAGGTTTTTTTTGCTTGCTTGTCTAATTGATCTCTTTGTGAGTTTGTGACCTTATTTTAGCGAAATGCTGTCTTTCATGTTCATAAATGTAGAATTATTCTCTGGACGACATAAATCGTTAGTCTGAGATTAATTTTGTGATATACATATATATAGAGAGAGAGAGACCATAGGAGGGAATTTCCTCCTATGGCGTCGAAAAATACAACCTCCATCATTTTTTCCGACGATCGGCATCTATCATTATCATCGTTATCATCTAAGATATATATACACCAAATTCCATCAAATTCCACCACTTTTTCACCGTTGAATTAGCAAGGTAAATAATTCAATTGTCGGTAAACCATTAATTTTGCAACAACTAAATCAACGGTGAAAAAATGGTATAATCACATCAAATTTGGTGTATCCACATCTTAAATGATAAAAATGAAAGTGATGTATTCCGATCGTCGAAATAAATCATGGAACATGTATTTTTCCGACGCAATAGGAAGAAATTCACTGACACCTTTCCTACAATAAAAACCCCCCTCCCCCTCTCTCTCTCTGTGTGTGTATATATATATATATTACCGACCACAAGATAAAATAGTACGTTTCAGATCATAAAGCCGTACCATTATATTTGATCACATCAAATGCATTACATACAATTTCTAAGGACATACAAGAAGGTGCATAATTTATCATATATATATATATATATATATATATATATATATATACAGACAGAGAGAGAGAGATGGATGAAAGGTGCTATAGAAAGGAATTTCCTCTTATGGCGTCGGAAAAATGCACCCGCCGGGATTTTTTTCGACGATCGGCATACATCACCTCCATTTTTATCATCTAAAATGTGGATACACAAAATTTCATGTGATTATACTATTTTTTTACCGTAGATTTAGTTGGTGCAAAATTAATGGTTTACCGACAATAGAACTTTTTACATTGCTAATTCAACGGTGAAAAAGTGGTGGAATCACATGAAATTTGGTGTATGCACATCTTAGATGATGATGATGATGATGATGATGATGATGGATGCCGATTGTTGGAAAAAATGGTGGAGGTTGTATTTTTCGGACACCATAGAAGGAAATCCTCTCCTATGGCCCTTTTCACATATATATATAAAGAGATTAATGGAGGAAAGAGGTCATAGGAGGGGATTTCCTCCTATGGCGTGGAAAAAATACAACCTCTACCGTTTTTTCCGACGATCGGCACCCATTATCATCATCGTTATCATCTAAGATGTGCGTACACCAAATTTCATGTGATTCCACAACTTTTTCACCGTTGATTTAGTGGGTTCAAAATTAACGGTTTACCGACAATAGAACTTTTTACATTGCTAAATCAATGATGAAAAAGTTGTAGAATCACATGAAATTTGGTGTACCCACATCTTAGATGATAACAATGAAGATGATGGAGG
Source organism: Agapanthus africanus (assembly GCA_030015575.1). Classification (NCBI taxonomy): domain Eukaryota; kingdom Viridiplantae; phylum Streptophyta; class Magnoliopsida; order Asparagales; family Amaryllidaceae; genus Agapanthus; species Agapanthus africanus. The sequence continues at coordinate 167,904,899 of CM057337.1, forward strand.
CCGATCGTCGAAAAAATTGGTGGAGGTTGTATTTTTTCCACGCCATAGGAGGAAATCCCCTCCTATGGCCTCTTTTCTCCATTATTCTCATATATAAAATATTAATTTTTTTTTCTAAATATGAAAGTAATGTATATGGAGTAAATTCCACAAATCTTACATATCACCGAGGATGCTAATTAATTTTCTTGAGACGGCTGCTCCAAGCGTCCAACAAAAACGGAGAAGGATAGGGTTAATTGCTAAATAATAACTCAATGTTTCACCTATTTTGAAGTTGTATACCTTGTTGATGTTTTCGCTGCACTTATATACCCTAAAGTATAAACGGTTAATACTTTGCTTCCTTCAATAATCCATCACTATTTTAAACAAAATCCATATGGTTTGCGGTTTAGGATTTCTAAGTGCAGCGAAAAAATCAATAAGATATATAAGTGTAAAGCAGATGAAACATTGGTATATTATTTAGCAATTAACCCAAAAGAATAGGAAAAGGTCGGGGTCTTAATTATTGCATTAATGTGTATTAGCTAGGAAATCTCTAATCTATAATTAGTGTAAATTAATTAAGGAAATTTTCGCAAATTAATAAGCGCATGCTTTTTGGCAACGGTTTACAATTCATTCACATATATGATTACATACAAATATAATGCATGGTTTGGACGTGATCACAAGTAATGCTATATATACATGTGCATTAATTTAAGCTATAATATTCATAGCTTCCTAATTTCTTTTCATAGGTGTGAAAGCTCCAGCCTCATATTTTCTTGGATAAATCATAATGAAGGATTCCAAACATAGGAACTCCTTATAGTTATAAGGAAATTATAAGGAAACTGTATGCATTCACACTTCCCTTTCTTATTTGATAAAAATGCAACAAAGTGATCCATTTGTACCTTGAAGTCGAAAAATTATTCTCTGTACCGGCCATATACAAAGAAGAAATAGAAGTGTGGGCCTTACACGCTACCCAAAATTATCCGAAACTCACTCCTCTTACTCATTCCCTGCCCGGGTGTAACACCCAATAATTTCTCAAGTCGAAAAATTATTAAGGTTGTGAAATTAATAATTAAACTAGATTTTAAGCACTTGCCATACACAACCCATACACAAGTAAAAAAATTTTAAACAAATTTAAATAGAGATCTATTATAATGCTAATTAAGTGATATATCTTCAAAATTGAGAATCTAATTCAATGAGTGCCTCATAACCTTTTTTCTTGCAAAAAATTAAAATTAAAATTTTAAAAATTGCTAATTACCCCCCCACTCTTTGCAGTAACTACCCCTTCACTCACTCATGCGCTCTCTCTCTGATGTGGCGCTCAAAGAGAAATTCATTAAAAAATAACCTTTCTCAACCAAATAATAACACCTGGGTACTCTCTCTCTCTAATGTTGTATTCAAAATATCTATTGAAAATTAATCTTTCTCATTCAATAATGCAATGGGGATGTTTACAAAATTGCCAAATTGAAATTCAACATGAGCAAAGAACTACATACACTCTATATATCTTATTTTAAATTTTAAAAATTTCGGTTCAACCACGTTGATCGCACGTTTAAAGTACTAGTATTAGTTAGTACTAGTATTAGTCAGTGTGCAGTGAGAGAAGAGTTCACTTGACATGGTTTTTCTCTTTTGCTTTTTATGTAAAATAGTAGAGATATGTATTATAATTGGTTATTCTAAAAAAGAGGAATTTGCTTCTTTTTTTGCTTTCCATTTCTACCTATTTCAAATTGTAGTTGGGATTTGACCCCTAAAGTTATAGATATAATCACATACACAAAATAAAGCAGGGCCATATTCCCAAATAGTTAATGTCAAATTGCTTACCCCACTGTAATAACAAGCCCAATGTATTTGAGCCCAAATTTTTTAGCCAACGTAATAACCCGATGAAGATGAACCACAAATAAGTTAACTACATCATCTTACCTCTTCTTCAGAGAGGAAACAGGGTGCCTGTAAGGACCTGCAGGTCCAAAATTGCGGTGACCTCTCACATGGGCCAGTAGGGTTCGCTGGCTATTTTGCGGTTAGGCACTTGGACCCCAATGTGCCATATGAGAAGTCGCTATAGTTTTGAGCCTACAGGCTGACTATTTTGCAGTTAAGCACCTGGATCCCACTGGGCCGTATGGGAAGTCGCGATAGTTTTGGGTCTGCAGGGTCCATGAACACCCCGTTTTCTCATATTCAAATATACAAGCGTTTTACCAACCGGATCAAGCTCATATAAAGAGAGCAATAATTTATTGATTTTTTTAATGATCACCGTCCTTCATTTTGATCAATGTATTCTAATACATGCATACACAACTTACGTGATTTCGACACTTCGAGCAATTTTATCTAAGGGGTTAATAGTCAAACATTATCCAAATTATATGGAAATTGATGTAAATATGCTTTATGCTATTAAAATCAAAATAAACTATAACGGTCAGTTAAAAAAAGTTGCGTAATGCTGACTTTTGACCATAATAAAAGGAAAACTTTCTTTTATGTCTTTACTACCATATTTTCCATATAAGTTTCTGCTTTATGGTTTCCCTAAGCGTTGTGGTTATGGTAAATTTGATCACAAATTTAATTATAGATGTCGAAATCAATATGATTACAAGTATAATATAATAGATAACTGCTTAAAACAGTACTGATGGTGGATATGATCTCCTACAAATATTGTTCTCCGTCGATCCGTCGCGAGTCTTAATGTAGGGTTGAGATTGGTGTTGAGGATTGCCTCGTTGAGCGCGTGGATCTCAGTAGACTTGCTTTGAGGTGAAGCCCAGCAATCTACAAAAGAAGTCCCGGGACGGTTGTACCACCGTGGACCCTCCGACGAACAAGTTAGCCAAGGAATTCTAGCAGAGCAGCAGCTTGGTGGATTAAAATTGCGTTACCTGAGTCGTCTGGGAGAGGGGTTTTTATAGTGGTCGCATGGAGCGAGCCGGCGCGAGATCTTCGCCGTCAGTTACGCCCCTGACGTTACGCCTACGTGAATGACGGGATCCCTCCATTAATGACGAGATACGTCCGTTAATGAGGGGATACGACGGCGTGGAACGCGGGATCGTGGCGGATATCTCGCTTCTGGTGAAATACGCGGAGCCGAGACGGAGGGCCTTGGGCTCTGCGTTCTTGGTTGCTCGATAGAACCGGGGAGGCTTAGCTTGGTGGGAGGCTCGGAGGCGAGCCGGAGGCCGAGAAAGCTTGGTTCTGTGATAGCTCGGGAGCGAGCTGGGAGGCTAAGGAAGCTCAGCGTGTAGGAAGGCTTGGAGGCGAGCCGATGGTTATTCGTAAGACAAACATAGGAGTGTTCTGAGAGGCCATTGAAGGCCGGGTCGTTCCTCGGGGCGGAGGCCAGAGGAATGTACTCAAAGTATCGTGTTTGCTCTTGTCCCGTAACCCCCGGGATACGTCATCTGCCGCGTGTCATGATCTGGGGAACTCCTTTTTATGAGTATCATCATTAGCCCCCACCTCTCGTCCCGATCTATTCATGGGTCGGGTCGAGAGTTGTCTGATCGCTTTTCTAGGCGTAGCCCGTTGCTAGGAATCTTTTGGCGCGGATTTCCGGGGCGGCTCGGTGTAGGGCAGTTGTGCCGCAAAGATATTTGAGCCTGCGCGGCGCGTCCCGAGCGTTTGGATCTCCGCACGTATCTTTGGTGACGTCAGCGGATCAGAGGAAAGATCATGCATTAAAGAGGGGCGCCGATTCGTTCGCACGTATGCTGAGGCACAGGCCACGTGCCTAACGCGGATTGGTGGATGCGATAGGCTGTCGCTGTCGCCTGTGGCTAAAGGGACGTCTCCAATGGTCATTCGACAAGTGGAGCTCCGAGGGCTGGCAGACACGACGCTTTGTTTTGGCAGGAATTGATCAGGGCCGTCGGATGCTCCCCTCGAGTTGTATAAATATGTCACGACCCGTAATTTAGCACGTGACCGGCACTTAAATCAAGCAACATCTAAGGGTGTAACGTAATTCAAGTAAGCCGAAGCCTAGAAAAACTAAACCTTTTTTGCAGAAAATAGTGAGGGGTGCAGTTTTGAAATAAAGGTTTAATGAAATAAAGTTTATCTATAAATGCATAACTAATGATATAAGAAAATGCAAGTAGAATGTAGAATATTTTTCGTCCTTTAAAAATTTGGGCAGCACCTTCCTTGGATATTTTGATCCAAAACCACATATATACAATAAAAGGTATCCCCAAGCGGGAGCTAGCTCTTCACCAATTGACGGAATCACAACCACACAAGTAAGCAATGTATACGACGCCCAACAGCAAAGACCAACCCAGAAAGAACAATAAATAAAGCAAGACATCATCATCTTAAGAAGCGAACATACACCCATCATTCTAAGTCTCGCAAAATACCCAAGTCTGACTAGGTCTCCAAATATACAAATTCTAGTTTCTGATTGATGGAGTTTATTTAGATATAATAGAATATAAGTACGAGAGTGGGCACGATCCAATATGTGTCCCACCTATCCAAGCAAAACACCCTGAATGAAGCTGTGTGCCAGTGATACCGTACTGATCCCAAGCGGTCAAATCTGCAAGAACTGTGGCACAATGGGGGTGAGTTGCCAACTCATGAGTAGAAAACATCAACAGGTAGAAATCGAATAAAACAACGATTTCTTAGGTCATACTATATCATGAAGTTAATACTATGATATCTAGGGTGACCATGTATGCATATATATCAACAATCGAATTAATGCGAATGACATATAAAAATAACATCAAAAACATATGCCTGCATGCATGTAGATATCATCCACGTGTGTCCATCAACGACACAATCAATATCATGAAATCTGAGTGTCCAATATCGACACTCGAAACATCATGAAACCATATGCCTGTATGTATGAGGAAATCAACCAACGTGTGTCCATCAATGACACAATCAATATTATGGAACCCGAGTGTCCAATATCGACACTCGAAACATCATGAAAACCCGTGTCCAGTATCGACACGTAAATCCTTATATCTCAGGCGTCGCATACTCAGATCGGCCCTTATATCTATCTCATTTCAGGCGCCGCATACTCAGATCAGCCCTCAGGCGCTGCATACTCTGATCGGCCCTCATATCTATCTCACGACTCCGGCCGGTATCCTCCGGACAACCGTCGGGTCCAACCAATCACCGGTAGGTAGTACTCTCTCCGTCGGGCTCACCGCCTAACTATACGAGTCTTCTTGCCCCAGGGTACCTCACCAGGTCCATCATGTACCCGCAGACGGTGCCTACCACTTCTCGAATCGGGTATACTCATAACTCAGAACCGAGAAAACTCATGATGGACAAGAAATATCATATCAAGGGAAAACCGCGTTTTTAAAACAATACACAATTTCCTTTGAAATATAACCACGGTTCCCAAATCCAGAGATCTCATGAAAAGAGCATCTCAATGCAAATAACCATAAAGTACGATATATGTAAACATAGAACAGTAATATAAGCATGTCAAGTATATCATGCAAGAACATCCTATGATAGTGCTGAACAATGATTGTACTTAATAGTTAAGGATAATATCATGATCTGGCAATTCTACTGTGCAAGTGGCATAGCAATTATCGATGATGATTGTGTGTGAACCGACAAATCTGTGTAAGTGTAACATGCGCATCATCGATAATTGTGCAGGTGTACTAGCAGACGATATTATAAAGCGGTAAATACCGGAAACATAACATGTATATCACGAGGGATAAACTGTCACGCCCCGCTTCCCAAAATACGGAATACGAGGGGTAGACAAGGCCAGCCATGCTCCTACGGTCAAGGAAATGTCCTGCCGTAGTCACACTGCGGCTTCTAGTTTTTCATGGTAAACAGTAAATAATGCGCAGGCAATGAGAAATGCAGTAACTGGAACAAAACAATGTAAAATGAACTGACCTGATGGGAAAGCAAGAGGTATAACTCTAGATATCAAGTCGAGATGTCTATGATGTACGTCTAGTCCTGGTCCAGGCTAAATCTTCTCCTCACACTGAGCATGCATACTCAGGTCGTCAGAGCGACACAATAGCAATATAATATGTATAAAATCAAGTGACAGTTCTAACAGTGGTAATAGATATGTGAAACAGTAAATCAATGACAGCATGAATATGAATGTGCAGTAATCAATGCAGCGGAACAGTAAAGCAGTAGAACGATATGTCACGTATGTCAACACAGTATATAAGGTATATAAATGCCAGTATCCCTATCAGTCTCTAAGTCTCACTGTACAGGTCACTAAGCCTATCGTCAGTCCAAGTGTGAGAGTCAACCACTCGCGAGTGTCCTCCACCCAAGGATAGAACCCAAGGGCAAGGGACCACGGGCCCAACATGTAACATGTATATCACAGTGAATATCACATACCCTGTAAATCTCCATATATCTCCCTAAATATATAAGCCGGCATGGGACTCCCGAGATTCTGTTGAACTCACACTTAAACTACCCCACACCCCGTGGTCTACATCAGACGCTAACCATAACCCTAAATACTAATCGATCCGTGATAAGTCTGCTCGAGAACTGGAGGCAGGACCTCCATCAAGCACGTCCCGACTAATACCTAAGATAAATGGCAGTGTCGGATGCCTTATCTGTGACACCCGTGCAAGCGCTTCCATAAGTGTCCCATACCACTTATAGTCACACGTACACGCATCCCACAGACGTCGACAATGCAATAGAATAATAGGGTCACTGATTGTGTACAAGTACGTATCACTTTCACTTATTCACGGATACACGAACACTGACGTACTTGCCACAATCATCACTAAAATCTAACACTGGGTAAGTGCACGATGTCACTAGGTTATCACTGCGATGATATGGGTATGATATGATGCGTAAACAGTATATGAAGCATGATTAAGGTGTCATAAACATTAGTATTCTAACACTTGGACGATTTATCATGAAACGTACGTGTATAGTTTAGCGAAACTATAAACAGGTAATCATTAATATGTTCAGTTAGCTATCCATCTAATTTGGTTTCAAGCCCATCGGGTTCCAGAGTCATTAATTATAACCATTTCATTTTAAGCGCTCGCGGCTGGAAATCCAGTTTCAGAATCAGAAGTCCGTTTCGCAACGCATTTTAATCCCAGTAGGGATCAGATTTTAGCGACGTCACAGTTGGATGAAATCTAGGGTTTTCAGTAAGGTTTTCAACGTAATAGACGGATCTTCAATCGCATCTGCACGTCAGGAGATATACACTATTTAGTGCTAGTAGGTCAATTCTGATTCTGTTGGGACTGTTATGCGTCCCGATCTTTTAAATTACAGAATAAATAACAAACGATAACGAAATAGAATGAAACCACTTGTGTTGGCTAGATAACAGGTTCACCTACAATAAGCAGCAGAGTTCCGCAATCTACGAGTTAAGGAGATCTTGTGGTACCCATTACGGAACAGCAAGCAACAACTGGAGTCGCTCTGGACTGCAGTCCAGAGTCGCACTCCGATACAAAAATAATCACAATTTAAGTACAGGAATACCAGGAAACCAGTATGGAGTTATAATTCACCGAGTTGGCTTCGATTTGAGCCCTCGAACGCACCATTCTAGTATGTATATGATTTATGGTGAATTTAACGATTTTCAGGTGCAGGAAAATTTCCAGTTTTACGGTTAAACTTGAGGGTAGTTGTTTTAGTCATTAACGGTCATATTTTCTAGCGAAACTTGCACAGGGTATCCATCACAGGAAGGGCCAAAGTAAGTAATCCAGTTCCGTCAATTTAGAAAAATATTTTCTTTGAGAACACGCGTCGAGCAGGTTATGGCACATAATTAGTTTAAACCTGTAACTTATAATCTATGTATTTAGCGATTGTAACTTAAGTAAAATAGCATGTAAGCAAGTAAAATACTTGTCTGGAGACGTTATGGTGATGCACGGCAGTGGCAACGGCGATCTCTGTAGGTGCTCGACGGAATGCCGGGGCTCGACTCGTGAATGTTGGAAGCGGGGAGGTGCTCTGTGGGTCTCCTGGGTGTGCTGGGATCGTCGACGGTCGGTGTCGCTCCGATGATGGCAGCAGTGGCTCGCAGTTTGGTGGTCGGTGCTCGGCTGTGGAGCTTGGGCCTTGCACTCCAATGGGTTCGACGATGGGTGACAGAGAGATTAGAGAGAGGGAGAGAACCGAGGGGTTGCGGGAGAGAGAGAGATCTGAGATGAGAGACGAGAGAGCACAGAGGGAGAGAGTTACAGAGAGAGAGAGAGGCAGTGAGTGAGAGAGAGTTGAGAGAGAGAGAGCTACAGAGAGAGAGAGAGAGAGTTACAGAGGGAGAAAAACAGAGGAAGGTGAGAAAGAGAGAGAGAGATCGGGGAGTGAGGGTGAAAGCTCGGGTGAGCGAGGGGAGTGAGGAAGAGATCAAGAGAGTCGAGGATGGTGGCGACGGTGACGATGATGATGACGATGGGGTCGACGAGAAGCAGTGGGCCGCCGTCGAGAGGTTGCAGGGGTGGAGCTATGGTGGTCGCGGTGTCGAGCGGAGGCGGATGAAGAAAGGAGGTGGTCGGCTCGGGTGTCGACGAGATGCGATGGGTTCTGGTGAGGGGGTGCAGGTGAGGGTGCTCGGGGATGATGGTGGCGGCCGTCGACGTGGGAATCGAATGAGGGAAAATAGGGTGCAGGGGTCAGTTGATGGGTGCAGGGAAGATCGGTCGGTGGGAGAGAGGAGGAAAGAAAAAGAGGGAGACGGGAGTTTGAGTTGAGGAGGGTTGAGGAAGAAGGAGGAGGCTGGAGATGGGTGCCGGCAGAGGTGGTCGGTGATGTGGTTCGGGAGTGTAGCGAGAAGAGGAGGAATAAGGAGAAAGTGATGGAAGTGAAGAGAGGTGAACGTTGAGGGAGCGGATAGCAGGGAAACGTGCGCGTCGTGGGGAGTAACGCTCGCGAGCGTGAGCGTCGGCGGAGGCGAGGAGCGCGGCGGAGGAAATGGATCGCGCGCCTGAATGGAGGAAAGAGCCGTTGGAGGGAAGGAGGTGTAGGTGCGGGTCGGGTTTGAAGTGGGTATGGGCTGAACTGAGTGGGCCGAAGAAAATAAAGGAAAATGGTAAAGAAATGTGGGTCGGGCCAGCTTTAGGAAAAAAAAAAACAAATAAAAATAGAATAGAAGAATGGGGCCGGGCTAAGTTGGGTTGGGCCAGGGTTTGAGAAGGAAATTCCTGGGAGAAAAAGTGTGGCTTGGGCTGAGGAATTTTGGGAAAAATATAGGGTGGGCCGGAATTAAAAAAAAGGATTTTAAAAATTATTGGAAGTGGGCCGGCTGCTAGGCTCGCAAAAATAGAAAGAAATTCCATTTCCAAATGATTTGGGCTCGGCCAGAATTAAGATTTTAATATGAAAAAAAATGGAATAGGCTGGGGTTTTAAGAATGATAGGAAAACTTAAATTTAATAAATAGGGAATGGGCTCACTAGGATAAATGGACTGAGGGAAAAAAGTGGGTTAGGCCGGGATAGAAATAATAAGTAAAGCAAAATGAAGAGACCGGCTAGGAAATAAAATAGGGGAGTGGAGAACTAAAATAGATTGAAAAATTTAAAATAATGAATAGTTATAAATAAAATTTTATAGGTGAAAAAGAAAATACGGGTATAAACATACAAAAAGGGCTGGGTATTACATAAACCAATATAAACATGAACAATAATCAGGTATATATGGCAGTTTTAAAAGATACGAATCGTAGTTTTGAAAGTGGGGACTATGGTGTTGTTAAGGAAAAGACACCATATGAAAATCCGTAGCTTCGCTGGAAGTTTCCATTTAAAAATGTATACGATTCGTCAGTTTTGGAAATAAGTATAGTTCAGGTGGCATCTTTACGTCAGCGATCCAGCCTCATAGTATCCGATATGGCAATATCCTCGAATATCATCCTCAAATCACGAGTGTGGATCATTCATCCGGTATAATTCATTGAGTGCGGTAATCTATTGTACGGCAGTATCAAACAGAATAAGGATCCTATCGTCCTATTCATCAATAAGGGTACGGACCCATGGTCTCGTACGACATATCTTATCGATCTCATAACACCTCGATATCGATCTCATATCATATCATTATAATTCTCATACTTTTCCTTTTTCAATACATATTCATCACAATTCACATCCATATATATATATATATATATATATATAACATCAATCTCATGTCATCGCTATATTAATCTCACTATATATCTTGGCACATGTCTTTGCGCATCTATACCGCCTCACATCCTCGTATCAATCGTATCCGCTCGTATCATCTTATATCATCACATTGCTATCTCATTTCTCGTCATCTTGCATTAGTCATAAGATCTCATACTAACTCTTTTGACAATATTCATAAGTTTCTAACATGGTTTCTCCGACTATATTCTATATATCGGTTTCCATTTTATAATTGCGGGGGTGCTATACGCCATCCACTCGACTTCCCCCGTAGATATAAATCTACTCACCTGCTAAACTCCTCGCTTAGCCAAAGTCGATGTGCATCGTCGTCGCGGAAGTCCACGCGAAACTACCTACAATCAATACACAATCGCAATACTATTTAAACCAATATCCGAAAACCGATACGGCACACGAATTGCTTATACGTTAGAATTTATAGCTTACGCATGCAAAAATAACCAATTATCCATCGTCGTTGACGTACAAACGACCAAATCAATCTCAAATACCAAAACCAAGTTTCAGAATCGCAAAACGAAATTCAGCAACAGAGGAAATCACTCCCAGATTCTACCCTCAGTCAAACTAGAGAATTTTGCATATAGGGTTGCTCTATATATCAGATAACAAGTCCATAGTCCAAAAATCAACACTTTTCACCTTGACTTGGCCACAATTTGCGGCCCTAGGCAATAAATCTGCGACCTGGACTTGGGAAATTGGGCTCGGGTTTTTGGTGGTGCTTCTAGGTTGCCTGCTCGTCTCACGGTGAAGAGAGCTTATTTTATAGTGGCCTCGGATAATCCCAGATTGCAAAATACCATCACAATTCTATCAAAATTCCAAAGTCGGAAAATTCTAACTTCGTGTTTTGGGTTTAAGTCTTCTAATTGGTCCAGAAAATCATCACCCAAGTCTTGCAAACACTCACTACACTTCAATTTACCACTTACAAGTCCCAGCATCCACAAAACATCAACTTGGAAAATTCCAAGATCACTAAACATGCTAAATCGAACACTAAACTAAATTAGAAGGTAAAGAAACTAATTACAAGATGGGAAGTGAGAATTATACCTCATGAGAGAAACTTAAGAAAAACCCTAGATGCCCAAAATCTCCAAAATCCAAACTTGAAAGGTCCATAGGGTTTAGGAAGAGGTGAGGAGGAGGAGAAGAAATATGAAGGATGAGAGAGTTGGAGAAATAAGTGAAGTGAGGTAAGAATAAAGGATGAGGGTATGGAGCCATGCAACTCTCTCTCTCTCTCTCTTCCCCCCTCCTTCTCATGCCCATGCAATGACTTTTTCCTTTCTCCATTTTCTTTCTTTTTTTCTCTTCTCACAAAATAAAGAAAAACCCAAATACAAATGAAAAAAACATAATGAAACAATTTGCAACAAAAATACAATATGTCATGGTGCACTAACCATGAAAAATGCAAAAATACGGATTTGGTTTAATCGTGATTAGTAGTGCACTGATCAAGTTTAGCATAAACTTGCATATAATTAATTATAAAGATGCCCAAATTCGATAAATATCTTTTTAGTAACTAAATCATCCCCAAATATTGGTATATAATTATACCATTTTACGAAAAACCCCTATTCACAAATCGAATAGTTTTTGCGGAATATATTATTTTAATTTTTAAATTCTAAAAAAATATTTTATATTTATGAAATGTTACAATCTTCCCCACTTAAATAAATTCGGTCCCCGAATTTAAATTTAAACCCTCAAATACTAAAGCATTTCAATAATCTTGTTCAAATCAACGGGGCTCCGAAATCAGGAAATACATAGAAATACCACAGCACATCGTATGCGCATGAAAATGAGTACAAAACTCAAAATCAATCTCAGTCAAGCATCACGCAATCATCAGAATTACAATGGAGATACAGATCTCGAAATCCACTACTGAAATCCAATATACTATAGTCAAAATCATAATACGTATATAGTACGCATCCTTTTAATTTCCTCTAAAAACTGGATAAAACACATGCAAAAATCTTTTCCGAATCGCCGTACGATGATGCGTAGCTCATGGCACAAATGGCGGAAGATCATTTGTAAATTAGTAAATATATACTTATATATATTTTGCTCAAATTATACGTCCCGCCTTTTTGAAATATCCCAGAAGGTTTTCCTTGTAAAGGTTCATGTCACTCACGAACACGTAGGAAATAGCGAGACTATAGCTCCGTTTTGAAAACCTCTTAGTAAACTTTTTATGCATGCAAAAGTTCCCAGGCACTATTCTCGGATCAGTCCTTCTTGACTACTATATAATATAGTGCCCACCATGAAAACGCGATACTCATAACTAAAATCAGCCTCAAAAGGCGTATCCAACATTACGTGTGTTTGGTGCGCACGGAAAACCAAAACCAAATACAAGTACCACGAATGTGCACAAAAACCAAACTAAGTGCAACGGGTGTGCACGAAAGCATCTGTCCAGTACAATGAGTGTGCATGACAACAATATCAAGTACATCTATAGTGCACGAAAACCTGAATCAAGCGCAACAATCATGCACGAATAAAATCTCCATTAAGTGCATCCAACATGCGCGGATAAAATCTCAACCAAGTGCATCCGGTGTATACAAAATCTCATACCACACACCAAATATGCGCGAAAATCCAAATCAAGTGCGCCAGGTCCGCACAAAACATCTAGTGCAGTGAAGTGTACGAAAATGAACGTCAAGTATAGACACGCACGGAAACATAAACCTGGTGCAACAAATGCACGGAATACTCATCAATATCTCAAATGCGTACAAAAACAACACCGAGCGTACCAAGGTGTATAAAATCATAAACGAGTGCAACTGCGTGCACAAAACACGTAAAAATGCACTGCAAGCACATGTGAGCCATACCGAGTGCAAAAATCCAATCGAGTGCGTACCACATACACAAAATCAAATCGACCGTATGAAATCCACAAAATCATAAACACGTGCAGCCGAGGCACAAAATCAATATCAAGTGCAACTGATATGCACAAATCACAAATCGTTGTATCGATGTATAAAAGATAAATCAAGTGCAATAACTGTGCACAAAAGAAAACATCCAATAGGTGCAGCCATGGTGCACGAAAACATAAATCACGAATCATCGAAACTCAAGTCCAAGAGATAAAAGTGTGATACTCGGATCACGAAACACAAATCACAATAAATGACATTGAAATGCACCTCCTACAATGTCTAAAAATGCCGGTGCGCTCAAAGCTGGCAGAGAAAGAACATCTACTTGCCTCCTACTCACGGTCTGGCATGTTCGGTCTCTGGGTTCTCGTTTTCTCCCTGGATTACAAATCTCGCAATCTTTCGGCCCGTCGTCCCGGTCAGGTGTACTAGCGGAATAGCCTACTCTGGCACTCCGCTGATCCTCTCTTGGCCAATTATCATGATTACTCGTAAAGTAGCACGTCACTGGTGATGGCATCTGGCCCTCTGAATAAGCGCGATATAACTGATCCTGATGCAAATCCTTTATCGATGCGGTGTCCTGGAAAGAAGCTGCTCATGGTTTCTTCCGATCTCATCTATGCCGAACTATACAGAGGTTGGCACTCTTGCTTAACTCTTTTTCTCATAACTGGATAGCTGCGTCCTCATCACGGCTTTTTTCTGGAAATTTGGCCATATCCAATACCTCTGCATACATATTAATCCTCTGCCATCCTCGGGGAGTAACAGTAGTTCGTTAATGTCACAACCCGAAGGTACGGAACGTGACTGGCACTTAAATTATGAAACGTCTAAAGGCGTAACGTAGTCTAAGTAATCCAAAGCCCAGAAAACTAAACCGTGTTCTCCGCCGAAAACAGAGACGGAACCGCGTAGGTTCGTCTTGCCTGAATTTAGGGGCAGATGCTATTTGGTTTTATCCGTCCACCTCTCCAAAGATGCCAAGTTGATTTATGACACCATGTATCAGAGGTTTGGACAGATACGGCCGATGTAGCAGACTTCGTCAGATTCCCCCTCGTTTGAGGGGTTTTTGATTGTGGGGACGCTCTTCCCTGCAGGCGCAAGCCCTTGCAGTTAATTACGCTACCGCATCGCGGTAACAACTTTCTCCTTCTCCAGATAGTCACTTCGTGTCGTGTATATTTGTTTTATTTTTGGTTGCCCATGGATTGTATACGGAGACTGATTTATATTGCCGCCCGTATAGCGTGGATTAGTCCAAATCCGTATTTTCTTAGATTTGGGTTTTGGTTTGGGTTTAAGGATACGTTAGTCTCATTTGAGACTAAGATCAACTTAAACGTTTGTTAAGGATACGTTAGTCTAATTTTAGATTAAGATCTACTTAACGTTTGTTAAGAATACGTTAGTCTAATTTTAGACTAAGATCAACTTAACAGGATCATTTAGATCCAACAAAAGAGCATTTGGGCTCTATTGTTTTAGTTTAGGGACATTTCGGTCTAGTTTAAAGACATCATAGTCTGTAAAGTTTAAGGACATCATAGTCCATGAGCTTAAGGACCCCACAGTCCATAAAGTTTAAGGACATCATAGTCCATGAGTTTAAGGACCCCACAGTCCGTAAACTTTAAGGATATCATAGTCCAGTTTAAAGACGTCATAGTCTATGGAATGTATGGTTGTCGGGACCCGTCATCTCTCTGAAGACGTTGAAGGATTACAACGACTAATATCAGAGGAGTGAAGAGATGTACCCTTGAACTAATATTGGTTGAAAGATCTGTAGTCCAATTTGGGACTAAGATCAAAGATTTATGAGCATATAGGCTCAATTAATCTGAAGTAGGGTTCTGTGGCCACTTTGGGCTCGGCCCATTAAGTAAAAATGTTAAACATTTAACAATGTTGAGCATTGGTTTGGGTTCTGACAGCCTTTTTGTCTTTTATTGAATGCTGAGCACTTATTATAGCTCTGGGGCTTTATTGTTTAAAGAACAGTTTATGTTCTCTTAGCGCCCACGTTAGGATCACATGGTGCGCTTGGCGCTGTGCGCCAGTCAATGAGCGCAGAGCGCTTCTGTTTAGGTAGCGCACACGTGAAGAGCACGTGGAGCGCTTGGCGCTGAGCGCCAGTCAATGAGCGTGGAGCGCTTCTGTTAAGTAGCGCACCCGTGAGGAGCACGTGGCGCGCTTGGCGCTGAGCGCTAGTCAATAAGCGCAGAGCGCTTCTGTTAAAGTGGCGCACACATGAGAAGAACGTGGCGCTGTGCGCCAGACTTGGAGCGCTGAGAACTTCTGTGAAATAGCGCACACGTGAGGAGCACGTGGCGCGCTTGGCATTATGTACCATACTTTGGAGCGCAGAGCGTTTCTTGTGAATTTGGAGCACTAAGGCTCTGCAGTGCTGTGCGCTGGATTTGGAGCACTGAGGCGCTTCTTTTAATTGGAGCGCTAAGGCTCTTTTTAGGCAGTTTTGCGCTTTGAGAATTAAATTCTCTCTCATAAGAGACTTTGTCTCATGGATCTAAGAACAAAGTTCTTATTTTATAGGAGATGTTTCAATCTCTTATGTTTTTGATGAAAGGCTTTGCCTTTATGGATCTGTGATCTTAAGAGAATTGAATTATTCTCTCCCTTTTATAATGAGATGTTATGATCTCTTTTGTGAAAGACAATTCGTCTTATAGATTTATGATCTGGCAAAGGAACTATGTTCTTTTTCTGATGAGAGGTTTTGATCTCTCTGTTTTTACCTTGAAGAAAAGTTCTTCTTCTGCCGAGAGCTTGCTCTTCTCTCTGAACTTTTTTCAAAGTTTGGGGGGGTTCCTCTATATGAGACTTGAAGTCCTGGGGCCTTTATATAGGGTAGGCTAATTTGTTGAATCGGTTGAAGAGATCTTTTCTCTAATTGATTTGGGGATGTTTCCCCCGTTGGATCTTTGATCCAAGGGCTTCTGATTTACAGAAAGCAATCTTCTTGTTTTTAACAATATTGGGAAATCTTTTCCCACACAGAATTTATTCTGTACTTTGGTGATTTTTAATGACCATTGGATCATTGATCCAACGGTGCTCTGATTTTCAGAGCACAATCTTTCCTGTTTGGAAAGATTCTGAGAAATGTTTCCTTAACAGAATTTTATTCTGGTCAACTGATGATTTTTAATCATGTTCGTTGGATCTTTGATCCAAGGGCCGAGAACATTTTGTTCTATCGCTAGTACTTACGTGCTATGCACGTGGTGCGCTGCTTAGAGTGCAGCGCTCTTAGCGCTAGCGCTCACGTGCTTTGCACGTGGTGCGTTGCTAGAGTCTAGCGTTCTTAGCGCTAGCGTTCATGTGCTCTGCACGTGGTGCGCTGCTTAAAGTGCAGTGCTTTTAGCGCCAGCGCTCACGTGCTTTGCACGTGGTGTGCTACTTCAGAGTCTTTGACTCTTAGCGCTGGCGCTTTTATGAAGCGCAGCTTTATTTTAAATTTCAAAATTTGAACAAAGTATTGCTCTGATTGGGGGAAACAAATGCTCCCCCACCGTTGCGCTCGCATGGCCTACACGCGAGTGCAGCGGTGGCATCATCTATGCCATTGGATCAACTCAGAAGTTGAAAAGACTCTCAGTGCCTATAAATAGGACCCTTGGCCCTTGAGATGATCTCTGTTCATCTTCTTTCTTGTTTTCTGAGAATTAATTCTCCTTCAGAGCATACCTCTTTCCCTTAAGAAATTTCTTAAGAGTCAAAACTCTGCCCAACTTAGGTAAAAATTGAACTTTTTAACAGAGCTTTGCTCTCCTTAGATTATAGATCTAAAAATATATCTTTAGGGTTTTACCCATTAACAGAGCTATGCTCATCTCCAAGATATAATCTTTTTAGGGTGATTTTAACCCATGAACTGGAATATTGTTCATGAAGAACTTAAAGGTTTATTCACAGATCTTGAAGATCTTGGAGTTTTTACTCTATAGAAGCTTTGCTTTTTAGGGTTTCTTGATGGATTGTTTCATCTTCCTTATAGAACATTGCTCTTTAGAAATTTTGGGGGGAATTTTATTCCCCTCATGATTAATTATGACAGATGTCTGTCTGTTGTAGAGCACTGCTCTCAATAGGAGATTTACTTCTTAGCTCGAGGGGACCTCATTAAATGAGAATCCTTTGAGGATTTCCTCATTTAATGACAGTCTCATCAAATGATGGGATTGTTTTATTAATAGTGAGAATCATCTAGATTGTGTGGGTCCCCTTTGGCCCCTTTTTACTGCATTACAGTCTGGTGCGGATTTAAAGTACCAAGTACCGAACTTGACTTGTAGCGTTGACGGCTAACTTTGTTCTCTTTCGTGCAGGTACCATGTCTTTCGATACTTCATTTCCCTTTGTCCGTTCAGAAAGCGGGTTCCCTGCAGCACCAGTAGACCGAGAAGTTTTCGCACTGATCAAGGATCACGACCCAGAGTGGAAGAATCTCCATTTATGGGGAACATGATACAACCAGATCATCATGGATCGGCGCAGCTTCTCTTGAGAAACACCTTCAGAGCCCATTTCGGCGATTCATTATGCTGACGTACCCCCGGTGAACTATGCCATGGAGGTGGTTAATTGGACTTCATAGGGTTGCCTTCAGCCCTGTATGGCTGCAATACCTGTACAACCGTCGATGGCTTTGGACATTCTAGGGCGGCATATATGCCAGGGCGAGTCGCGCCCTTGGGGATAGCCATACAACATAGGCTTGACTCCCCATCACTCAGCTAGATATCTGCAATGGGCCCGATACATCTTATCGGGAGCTGCTGAGGCTCGGGTTGTACCCCATGATTTATACTTCTCTTTTCCAGTATTCCACACCTCCAGCATGGTGGGTCAAAGCCTTTTTGGAACAATAGAACGTTCCAACTCACACCTTCCTTATGCTAGATCGGGAAGTTTCCATCTCTTTGGAGGAGTTTTCGGATATCTCCGGCTTGCCTGTCAGAGGGGAGCATTATGAGGAAATCTTGCTCCCCGACGAGTATATTTTCACTACTCGACTGGTGATGACGGGTCTAACCCCAGAGAATGCCTTTCAGCACCGATTCCCCAGCTTGATCAAGGTGCTAAACATTTACGAGGGCCTATTTCTTGAATCTGAAAGCCATGGGGTTAGCTTTGTGGACTTCATCGCCCATTTTCTCCGCCCAGAAGCTTTATCGCAACAAGGTGAAAGGTTTGCCAAACTTGATGATCCTTTCGGTTTTGGCTTGGATAGCCGGCCGATAACGGAAGCCGATCAAAAGATTTTCTTCCTTCCAAATGTCGTGGTCATCCCCTTTTCAGAAATCGCCGCTCAGGACATCAATGAAGAAGCGTTCTTTCTAGGGTTCCTCGGTTTGTGGTTAAGATGGTTCGTGCTTCCCATGCACCCTAGCTACATGAGGTCGTCTATCTTCTACCCATCTCATCGGATGGTTGAAGGGAGACAGGTTACTATTGGGATTGCCGGGCTGGCTCATTTGTATCATGGCCTTATCTTGGCGGCCGACACTACACAACCGGGGGTGCAATCCGTGAACTTCACGATGCATTATTTTATTTCATGGCTCGAGCTGCATGTGCTCGGTGCTTTTGGAATGCACAAGCGGCCCTATTTCTAGGAAACTTGCAATTTTCCACGGATCATGCAGCTGGTCGATGCTTCCACTGTGGAGCCACGTCAGCGAGAGGCTCGGGGTGTGAATCTTCGCCCGCGTACAGTCGGGGACGGCATGACCTTTGTTGATAAGGTCATGACCATCGGTAAGGAATCCGCTAAGACGGTGCAGCCGCTGTAGGACACCTTTAAGGATGGAGCTTAGCATACATGTATACATACATGCTTACACTTATGCCTTGACATACTTACATGCTAGTTACCTGTATACCTATAGAGTATTGTACCATTAGTGATAGGTATACACCATAATAACATAACTACTTGTATACTTTGCATACATACTTCACTTATACCCGGGGGGTATATTACATCATTACTGATAGGTAGATATCTATATCTTGCTATACCTTTATGTTACGCATATATCAGTTATAGTTACATGTTTACCTTTACTTGATATTATTTAGAATAGGAGAAATTAGGAATCCGTAAGATATTTATATTAACTTGTTGCAGTTAATTAGCGGCTTTTCCTTTATATGCTTACATTACAGTTTTATGTTGCGTAGTATTAGGGCCGCCACGTGCCAATTTCGGGTCGTGACAAAGTAATTACGGCCAGACTGGGGAGTTGGGGTTTGGGTTTTTGGGTAGGCGTCTCTGTGGTTATTTGTGATCTCATGGTACTTGCAATTTTTACAGATTGTTAGTACAGAAAAATTGTAAGTCCACGTTGCCCACCCCAGTGCTTGCGGGGAGGCGGAAAACGGAATAAAAATCGGATTTTTATCATGCTAGGCAACATGGACTAGACAAAGGAGGATCTTTGCTAAACAAAACTAACTAAAGCTAACTAGAAACTAGCTAAAGGGTAGAATGGTTATACCTAAGGCTTTAAGTCCTTCTCTCCTTGCTCCTTGGAGTAGTAGAAAGGGATCACCTTTGTCGTCTTCTCACGTCGAAGAAGGATCCACCCGAAAGCCTCAACCTTTGGCTTCAACTTCAAGCTAGAAGTAACTAGGGTGCTAAAAGTGCTAATCCTAGAACCCTAAATGAGAGTAGAGATTACTATGGAATGGTTTTTCTCAAGCTCAAGTGTTTCTCAACACATGAGAGGGGAGAGCTTGAGGAAGAGGAAGAGCAAGAGAGAGAAACTATATGATAAAATGAGAGAATTATGAAGCATTCTCACATATATGTGTGAATTATTGTAAATTGATAATTAGTGAGATAATTGTCATGGCGTAATCAAGACATGACCATTATCATTTCATTTTTAATGCAAATTGCAAGGATCAAAGAGTATCTTCCAAATGAAATGATGATGGTCAAAGTGTCAACCTAGGTCAACAAGTCAAGAATGTCAAATGGTCAATAACCCTAACCATGCACAATTATATTAAACTAATATCAATTAATCATAATAAACACATAAGCATTAGGGTTAATAAAATGACAATGGTCATTAACCCTAATCAAAGTCCTCTTCCTCTGTCTCAATCAACTGTGCATACGCACCCGCATTCGTGATCCGAGGAACACGAATACAAAGAGATAAAACCAATCCCAAATCATATACTAGGATCTGGCTTAAACCAAAGCCCGCTAGTATAAGCTGTCCGGACAACAAACGTGCACAAGTGCGTGGATATGAACGAACTCTGTCGCAAAACCATGCGACCTCTACTCATTTTGTCTAAAGGCGAATAGCTCTCTGTGTGGGACTCTAAAGACTCGACACTACGCTGGCAGTGGGTTTAACCACAGACCGCAAGCGGCATTAGCTGTACGTAACGGTCCCCAGGTAGATGCCGATAAGAAGACTGACGAGGTGACCCCATCTGAACTCCTACTGAGCCTGTATGTGACAGTCTCCGTACAGTCCGGTCTGTTCGTCTGATACATCGCATGGCGGGCCTAGGGGGCGGTGAACGTCAGTCCCCTAATAGCGGTACAAGTCGTGTCGGAGTGTAGCCCAGAACACCCTGAGATAACACTGGAAACCTACCAGTATATCTCACTTGCCCTGGCCAGGGACTACTCGTGTAATGGCTCTCTTAGACATAGCACGATGTTAACCCCCAATACCGGGAGAGACGAATCCTGTCTAACCGTCACTGCCTCCAAGTGCTTCGGGACTGCACCCAACTACTACCTGTTTGCACGACTCCTTTGAGCCGTGGTAGGGTAGTAATCTAAGTACAGTGGGAACACACTCGAGGCGAAGTGACAGTGTCAAGTCGGCGGACTAAGCTGTACTCATATCACCTGGGAACTGATAACTGACGATAGGTATAATACCAACCAACAGTTCCCGATGAGTCCTGTCCAGTGTACTCGTAACCTAACGAGCACCCGCATACTATCTCAAGTACGACGTACTGACGGCTGTGGGACAGACCGTCTCCCCCGCTGGGATGAGAAGCGCATACGCTAGTCTACTCCGGAGTATCGATGCCCCGTCTCGATAGTCCTACGACTAGGGACCTGTATAAGGATGTGCTTATGGATTACCCAGCCCCCACGAGTGTGAGCGCCATCACAACGCTGGTAATCAAGCAAAGATCCTAAGGGCTCTACTAATATGTATATAAGCGATATGCTAAAAGAAACACATGCACATATTAAAGCAGAGACAAACCAAGTAGCATACTACCATTTCGAGCAAGATTGTATATACAACTGTGAATATCCCAAGCTTCCATCAAGTAATATACATACTACTATGATACAGTAATGGCCTCTAGGGCATATACACTAACAATCTCCCACTTGCACTAAGGCCATGTACTGGCGTATCGAAGACCTATCATCTCGATCAGCCGCTTGAACTGAGTCTGGGGTAAGGCCTTCGTGAATGGATCTGCAGTGTTATCTTCTGAAGCGACCCTCCGAACCTCGATCTCCTGGCGATCCACGATCTCCCTGATCAGGTGATACCGCCTCAAGATGTGTCTGGATTTCTGATGGGACCTGGGTTCCTTCGCTAAAGCTATAGCCCCGTTGTTGTCGCAATACAGAGGTATTGGGTCAACAATGGACGGAACCACCTGAAGTTCTTTCAAGAACTTCCTCATCTAGATAGCTTCTTTTGCGGCATCAGATGCAGCGATGTATTCCGCTTCCATGGTCGAGTCAGCAACGGTTTCCTGTTTGGAGCTCTTCCAACACACCGCCCCTCTATTGAGGGTAAAGACAAAACCCGACATGGACTTGGAATCATCCTTGTCACTCTGGAAGCTGGAGTCAGCAAAGGCCTCAATCTGGAGGTCTTTTCCGCCATACACCAAGAACATCTCCTTAGTCCTTCTCAGGTACTTGAGAATGTTCTTTACCGCTATCCAATGTTTCTCTCCAGGGTTTGACTGATACCTGCTTACCACACTCAGTGCATAAGCTACATCTGGTCTGGTACACAACATCGCATACATTATAGAGCCTACCGCAGAAGCGTAGGGTATAATAGACATGCGATCCCTCTCCAAATCAGTCTTGGGAGACATCTCTTTGGAGAGGGTGATCCCATGACAAGCCGGTAGATTACCACGCTTGGAATCTTCCATACCGAATCTATTCAGTATGGCGTCGATGTACCTGGACTGTGAGAGTCCTAAAATCCTCTTGGATCTGTCACGGTAGATCCGGATCCCCAGAATGTATGAGACATCACCCAGGTCTTTCATGGAGAACCTGTGTGACAAGAACCCCTTGACAGATTGTAGCATAGGAATGTCATTTCCTATTAAGAGAATGTCATCCACGTATAAAACGAGGAATATTACAGTTCTCGCTACAAATCTACAATAGATGCATGGTTCATCTGGATTTTTGATAAAGCCAAATTCCTTGACCGTCTCATCAAAACAGATGTTCCAACTCCGCGATGCCTGCTTTAGTCCATAAATTGACTCAAGCAACTTGCACACCTTTCCGCTGCTCCCACTCTGAATGAAACCCTCTGGCTGATCCATATAGACACACTCCTCTAAATGTCCATTTAGAAAAGCGGTCTTTACGTCCATCTGCCAAATCTCATAATCGTGGAAGGCAGCAATGGCAAGAAGGATCCGAATGGATTTCAGCATAGCTACTGGAGAAAAGGTTTCGTCATAGTCCAAACCAGGCCGCTGATGAAAACCCTTTGCAACCAGTCTAGCTTTATAGGTCTCAACCTGTCCATCTACACCAATCTTCCTTTTGAAGATCCACTTGCATCCTACGGGTTTTACCCCATCTGGAGCAATGTCCAACGTCCATACTTTGTTGGTGTACATGGACTCCATTTCGGTCCGCATTGCATCCAGCCATTTTACCGAGTCGACGCTCTGAATGGCTTGCTGGAAGCTAGTAGGCTCATCACAATCTATGATGCAATCCTCTCTATCCCCGTCAATGAGAAAACCGTAGTATCTCTCGGGCGGATGAGACTGCCTACTACTCCTGCGGAGTGGCGTGGGAATGTCCTGATCTTTCGAACCCTCTGGTTCTACTAAGCTTTCAGTAATAGCTCGTGGTTATGGAATTTCTTCCAGTTCTATTGCGTTCCCACTTATTTCCTTTTCTATGAACTGGTGTTCTAGAAAGTGGGCATGGCGAGAAACAAAAACCTTTTGTTCCTCTTCGCAATAGAAGAAATATCCCTTGGAGTTCTTTGGATATCCCACAAACTTGCACTGTACCGAGCGTGCCTCGAGCTTGTCCGCATGCTGCTTTTTGACAAAAGCTGGACATCCCCATGTCTTAATGTGATTAAGATAGGGTCTCTTTCCACACCACATCTGATATGGTGTAGTAGGCACAGTCTTAGTAGGAACTCGGTTCAAAAGGTATGCAGCTGATTCTAGCGCATATCCCCAGAACGATCGCGGCAACTCAGCGTTACTCATCATGGACCGTACCATATCCAATAGGGTTCGGTTCCGTCTCTCCGATACACCGTTATGTTGCGGAGTGTATGGAGGAGTAAGCTGAGAGAGAATTCCATTCTCTTTTAAGTAACCCAAGAACTCGGCCTCAAGTATTCACCACCTCGATCAGATCTTAGTGCCTTGATACTTTTGCCTGTTTGTTTTTCTACTTCATTCTTATATTCCTGGAATTTTTCAAAAGCCTCGGATTTATGTTTCATTAAGAAGACATAACCGTACCTTGAAAAGTCATCCGTAAAAGTAATGAAGTAAGAATAACCGCTTCGTGCATGCGTAGACATTGGACCGCACACGTCGCTGTGTACGAGTCCCAAGAGCTCGCTCGCTCTTACTCCGTGTCCAGTGAATGGAGTCTTTGTCATCTTTCCTTTGAGACAGGATTGACAAGTTGCATACGATTGATATTCGAACGAATCCAAATATCCTTCTGTATGTAACTTAGTCAACCTTCTCTCATTGATGTGACCCAGTCTACAATGCCATAAGAAAGTTTTATTGATTTCTGGAGACTTTCTTTTGTGTGTATTCTGGACATTGAAAATCTGTGGTTGGTTTAATACGTATATACCGTTGTTCAATGTACCTGACCCAATCAAAACTTGATTAAGGTGAATGTTCACTACATTACTTACAAATGCAAATTCATAACCTTCTTTAGATAATAAAGATACAGAAATGATATTACAGGTTGCATTTGGTACAAAATAACAACTACGCAAAACCAAAAAGTGTCCATCTGACAATCCCAGGTGATAGTCCCCCACGGCCTCAGCATCCATGCTAGCTCCGTTTGCAACTCTGAGGGTCATGTCACCTGCCTTCAAAACCTTACGCTTTCTCAATGCCTGCAAAGAATTACAGATATGAGATCCTGATCCGGTATCCAATACCCAGGATGTAGAGTTTATTGATAGACAGTTTTCAATAACATACACACCTGAAGCTGAAGCCGCAACTTGCTTCAGATCCTGGGTTCTGGCTTTCCAAGCCTTGCAATCCTGTTTCCAGTGTCCACTTTTGTGACAGTAAAAGCACTCTTCCTTCCCCACAAGCTTCCCCGCTACCTTTGTTGCTTTTGCCTTTCCTTTTCCCTTCGTATCCACTTTACTAACACCGCCTCTTGGTTTGGCGGGGGCTTTCTTCTTCTTGCCCTTGGCTTGCGCCCTGGACCTAGAAGAGGAAGATCCTCCTACAAACAAAGTGGATGTCTCCCTACCTTTCTGTAGGGTGCCCTCTGCACTCCTCAGCATGTTGAGGAGCTCTGAAAGTTCAACTTCCTTTTCCTGTAAGTTGAAGTTCAGAATGAACTGGGCGTAAGGGGAAGGAAGGGACTGAAGAATCAAGTCCGTATAGAGCTCATTCTCCAACGTGGTCCCAAGTTCTGCGAGCTCCTCTATGTAGCCAATCATCTTAACCACGTGTTCCGCTACCGATGATCCGACGGCCAACCTTGCCGAAAACAACTTCTTCGACACTTCGTATCTGGCGATACGAGACTGCTCTCCATACAGTTCTTTTGTATGAAGAAATATGGACTCTAGGTCCATATTCTCGTGCCTCCTCTGATGTTCACTGTCCATCGAGGCAAGTACGAGGCATTTGGCCTTCGCGCAATCTATTTCCCATGTCTTACGGATTTCCCTATCCGCGACACTGGTTTTGGGACCTGGGACAGGGGGAGCTTTGGTGGTAAGGAGATACCTCAACTTGTCGTAAGTGATTGCCATCTTGACATTCCTAAGCCAATCTTTGTAGTTTGGCCCTGTCAGTATGTTTTTATCTAGTAATAACTTAAGTCCGGTCATGTTGAATGGTCGCTGCAATTAGGAGAGAGAAAAGAAACACTTTAGCACGATGCTCTTGCAAGTTTAGAGTGGTTTTTAATTTGTCTAAACAGGATGGCTCCCACTGTCTCTCGAATCCCTTCTCAAACCGTAAAGAAAGGATTAGTCGGGATCAATCTCACCATACAATATTTGCTTAACCGTTCAGCCAGGCCAGTGTCGGTACTTCGAGGGAGGTTTTCCAACGCTTTCGCGAAGTTCCTTAATTAAGTAACCTCTTTTCCCTGTGGGCGTAGCCCCGCTAACACCTTTCTAGACACCTACTAGGTTTATAGCATTGATCGTTAAGTGAGAGCTTTCCCGAGGAGTAGCATATACTCACAGTAGGATCGGGATCCAGATATCATCGCGTGATAAAACCGAAGGAATCCTACCAGAATCATCACACTCCAAATGGTATGCAGCGCTAGCAAGTTTCAGTACTTATGAAACTCCCGATATGGATTTTTGCCCCATGCTCTTATGACCTTGACTTTGGCCAAAATATCATAAGTCACATGTCAAGTTCTACCCGTCATTCTCCTGGTTAATTTAGACCCACCCGTACCTACCCTTGACTTTGGCCAAAATGGCAGCACGACTGTCCCAAACCAACGCATCTATCTATGCTGCACATGAATACCCAATAGCTACCAATCACTATGCCTTGACTTTGGCCAAAAAACATAGCTTGAATACTTTTTGACCATTCATGTGGAATGACGGAGGGCTACGAATGGTTTTGGCGAAACCGTGAACGTAGTGAACTTGATATAATCGATGGAACGAGATAGCTTTTAAAAGGAGTGGTTCAAGCTCCGCGTTTAAAAGTTTAGTTTTGAAAAGAACCGAGTGGTTTTCAAAGTGTTCCAATCGACTTTTACTTGGTTTATTTTCTTGCATTAGTTCTTTTAATGCGTCCCATCATTTAATCCTACCATTGCAGAAAACAACCAAAATATGACATACGCTTATGCCATTCGCATTCGCCACGGGGCCCCGTCATCACCCATTAGGTTACTTAACTAACGACAGAGCGGGGGCTGGGCTAGCGCGGCTGTAAAACATAAGCAACGCCTAAATAGTTATAGTATATAAATATATAGCAATGATAGACATTACAGATCACAGATTAATACATTGGATATACTAGGAATCCGCAATCCGTTCGAGCCTGCAACGAAAAGCGGATTACACGGTCGCGGTGAATAGCCAAATACCCCACCCAAGACCCTTACGGGTGCGGCAAACTACCCGCCAAGTACCCGAAGCGAAGCAACCTCCCTCAACACCGTGAGTAGGCCACTCGGCACTTCGAGATACCCGGTAGTTTGTGCACCCCCTCCATGGGTCTATCCTAGGAGCAAAAACAGTAAAAAGAATTATACAATGACGGCTACAACCCCGACCCGGTTGTGCGGCCATACAAATAATAATACATCAATTTACATATTACATGAATGAAAGAAAAAGAAACACTCATCTCACATCCACCCCGGCTATTCACCCGCGACAATCCAACGCATTCATATACACATACCATCATCAAACACAGATCACAGATATGTATAACCCCCACTAATCGACATATAGCGATTAGCCGACGTTCAATACATAAAAACATCACAGATATAACCGATTAGTCAAAGTATAGTGAAGTTCGATCAAAAATACGGATTTATAGGCCCCCAAATACAAATTTCTTTTCTGGAAAATCTGGGCTGATATAAACCATCTTAAAAATCCCAAAACCATGTCAGAAGAACACTGCACCAAACACGACCCTGAACCGAGTCAAAACGGCGGCGGTTCCGCGGCAAAAGTATACCCATTGCCGCGGAACCGCGACGCTTTGAAGGGATCACTCGACCGTTTTTGGTGGGCTTCTTCACAAAACCCTGAGATGATTTTTGGAGTATGACTTTTTATTTTTAGAGCAGAAATTTTTTTAACAGAAACCTAGGGTTTTGCATGTCGTAGTTTTGTGATTTTTCCGATCGAACTTCTATATACTTCACTACCTAGCTAGTTTATGTTTAGTTAGGCTCTGATACCACTGTAAGTCGACGTTTCCCACCCCGGTGCTTGCGGGGAGGCGGAAAACGGAATAAAAATCGGATTTTTATCATGCTAGGCAACATGGACTAGACAAAGGAGGATCTTTGCTAAACAAAACTAACTAAAGCTAACTAGAAACTAGCTAAAGGGTTGAATGGTTATACCTAAGGCTTTAAGTCCTTCTTTCCTTGCTCCTTGGAGTAGTAAAAAGGGATCACCTTTGTCGTCTTCTCACGTCGAAGAAGGATCCACCCGAAAGCCTCAACCTTTGGCTTCAATTTCAAGCTAGAAGTAACTAGGGTGCTAGAAGTGCTAATCCTAGAACCCTAGATGAGAGTAGAGATTACTATGGAATGGTTTTTCTCAAGCTCAAGTGTTTCTCAACACATGAGAGGGGAGAGCTTGAGGAAGAGGAAGAGCAAGAGAGAGATACTATATGATAGAATGAGAGAATTCTGAAGCATTCTCACATATATGTGTGAATTATTGTAAATTGATAATTAGTGAGATAATTGTCATGGCTTAATCAAGACATGACCATTATCATTTCATTTTTAATGCAAATTGCAAGGATCAAAGAGCATCTTCCAAATGAAATGATGATGGTCAAAGTGTCAACCTAGGTCAACAAGTCAAGAATGTCAAATGGTCAATAACCCTAACCATGCACAATTATATTAAACTAATATCAATTAATCATAATACACACATAGGTATTAGGGTTAATAAAATGACAATGGTCATTAACCCTAATCAAAGTCCTCTTCCTCTGTCTCAATCAACTGTGCATACGCACCCGCATTCGTGATCCGAGGAACACGAATACAAAGAGATAAAACCAATCCCAAATCATATACTAGGATCTGGCTTAAACCAAAGCCCGCTAGTATAAACTGTCCGGACAACAAACGTGCACAAGTGCGCGGATGTGAACGAACCCTGTCGCAAAACCATGCGACCTCTACTCATTTTTCCTAAAGGCGAATAGCTCTCTGTGTGGGACTCTAAAGACTCGACACTACACTGGCAGTGGGTTTAACCACAGACCGCAAGCGGCACTAGCTGTACGTAACGGTCCCCAGGTAGATGCCGATAAGAAGACTGACGAGGTGACCCCATCTGAACTCCTACTGAGCCTGTATGTGACAGTCTCCGTACAGTCCGGTCTGTTCGTCTGATACATCGCATGGCGGGCCTAGGGGGCGGTGAACGTCAGTCCCCTAATAGCGGTACAAGTCGTGTCGGAGTGTAGCCCAGAACACCCTGAGATAACACTGGAAACCTACCAGTATATCTCGCTTGCCCTGGCCAGGGACTACTCGTGTAATGGCTCTCCTAGACACAGCACGATGTCAACCCCCAATACCGGGAGAGACGAATCCTGTCTAACCGTCACTGCTTCCAAGTGCTTCGGGACTGCACCTAACTACTACCTGTTTGCACGACTCCTTTGAGCCGTGGTAGGGTAGTAATCTAAGTACAGTGGGAACACACTCGAGGCGAAGTGACAGTATCAAGTCGGCGGACTAAGCTGTACTCATGTCACCTGGGAACTGATAACTGACGATAGGTATAATACCAACCAACAGTTCCCGACGAGTCCTGTCCAGTGTACTCGTAACCTAACGAGCACCCGCATACTATCTCAAGTACGACGTACTGACGGCTGTGGGACAGACCGTCTCCCCCGCTGGGATGAGAAGCGCATACGCTAGTCTACTCCGGAGTATCGATGCCCCGTCTCGATAGTCCTACGACTAGGGACCTGTATAAGGATGTGCTTATGGATTACCCAGCCCCCACGAGTGTGAGCGCCATCACAACGCTGGTAATCAAGCAAAGATCCTAAGGGCTCTACTAATATGTATATAAGCGATATGCTAAAAGAAACACATGCACATATTAAAGCAGAGACAAACCAAGTAGCATAGTACCATTTCGAGCAAGATTGTATATACAACTGTGAATATCCCAAGCTTCCATCAAGTAATATACATACTAGTATGATACAGTAATGGCCTCTAGGGCATATACACTAACAAAAATCTGGGACCACTTTGCATATTTCTTGTGTTTCGTTTCACGCGATACGTTATCCGATACGGTACGTGTTCTGTGTTGCTGTTGCTCTGAGTTGGTTTCGTTGTGTCGCTATACATGTTAGCTACAACATGAACTCTTTAGAGTACGTATGTGTGTCGTGTTGGTCCGTGTAGATTGTACGTGCTTTGGGTCTATTGCTAATATATTTCTGTTATATTGTTTTATGTTACAGGTTCGCAGCCGGGGACTTCGGACGCTGCGACAAAGGGAAAACAGGTGGTAGGCTTCACTTAGCCAGGAGCGTTGGTGAGTAGATTTAACATCTACAGGGGGATCGCCAGCATGGCGGTATGCGTCTGGGCTAGAAATGACTTGAGTTGTCGCATATTCTATTTCATATTTAGAATTACGCATACACCCTACTGCTTAGTTAATTGTTGTGCTTAGGCTAGTATCCTTAGGACACTGCACTATTATTGACGGCTCATGTTGCACGAGCACTGATTGTATGCCACAGACACCGTCAATAATTGCCATGACACGCACAACCCATTTATAGATATAATATAGTTTAGTTAGGAACATTATGACATTGATTTATATTTCTTATCGCATATGATATATAGCATACCTGTATAACTACATGCTTACACATATGCTTGACATACTTATATGCTAGTTACCTGTATACCTATAAAGTATTGTACCATAGGCGATAGGTACATACACCATAATAACATAGCTATTTGTATACTTTGCATACATACTTCACTTATACCCGGGGCGTATATTACATCATTTCTGATAGGTAGATATCTATATCTTGCTATACCTTTATATTTTCGCATATATCAGTTATAGCTATATGTTTACCTTTACTTGATATTATTTAGAATTGGAGAAATTAGGAATCCTCATGATATTTATATTAACTTGTTGCAGTTAATTAGCGGCTTTTCCTTTATATGCTTACATTACGGTTTTATGTTACGTATATTTTATTCATGGATTTTCGCATTGAGATATGGATTTTTCATGATATTTTCTGGATTTGGGGACCGTGGTAGTTTCATAAAATTATGCATTATTTGAAAAACCCGGTTTCCCTTGATATGATATTTCAGCATCCACCATGAGATTTATCGGTTCTAATATATATACCCCATGCGAGGAGGAGGCGTGGGCCGTATGAGGGTACATGGTGGGGCCCGGAGGTATCCCGGGGCAAGACGATTGATGGACCTTACCGATTGAGCCTGACAGGAGAACCATACCATCCGGTGACATTACCAATGACTCGGCGGTCATCATGGGGATACCGATGGGAGTTATGTACGTATGGATACATGGAAAGACGAGGGTCAGAGCTAGGCACTCGTGCTTTTCGGATAGCGTGTGATACGTACCTATTAGGGTGCCAGTCTTGGTGACAGCACCTGATAGATCAGCATTTCTGTGTCGATACTTGACACATTGTTTTTATGATATTTACTCCTAAGTATATATAACAGTGGAATGGGACGCTGTTATATATATATATATATATATATATATATATATATATATTAGTGGAGTAGAACGCTAATATATATGTATACATTTAATTCATATATTTCATCATATTTATTCATGCAAATTTACTTAGGATATTAGAGATTTACTTGATATTAGATTTTGGATATAGGAGATTTATTTGAGATTGGATACGGTATATATATATATATATATATATATATATATATATATATATATGAGATTGCTGATTTTGTACATTCAGAATATATGAGATTTATTCGATATTATACATTCAGGATTTGTGAGACTTATATGATATGAGAGCCAATTTGGGGGCTGATTTGAGAAATTGGGATTTGGATTGTCTTGATGGATTTTGATCCTACCACGATGTCAGAATTCCGTGGAAATGACATATTTCATTCCATACTTCACATTTATTGTTTATGCACTGCTTCATATATTAGTAGTACCTGTTAAAGTACCTTTCATGACTGTTGCATTTACATACTCATTTATATGCATTGTTTCATATGTTAGTTGTACCTGCTAGAATACCTTTCATGACTGTTGCATATATACACATTCATATCATTATTGCAAGATTATTGCATACCGATTGTCATATTATTGCTTCATGTATTTGTAGTAACTGTTCGTGTACTTATCATGATTATTGCATTCATATGACCTTTTATTGCTATTAATTGCATATGTTAGATTCACGCTGTACGTGCATACTTGCGATTAACTGCATATATTATTTACTATTCACGAGTTGGCAACTCACTCCTGTTGTGCTATAGTTGTTTTGCAGGGTGTTCCCCAGAGTATTCGAGGCAGGCTATTCGTCTATCTTATCATCTTTTGCTACGGATACCGCATCGGCTCATATTGTGCAGTTTTTCTTAGGTGGGTTTTGTGGTTATTCGTTATTGTATTGTATATTCGTTGTATCCTTATACGCTCCACCTACTACTTTCATTTTGACTTAGAGACTTGATATGAGGACGATATTGTATATTATTTTATGACTTGATTGTCTTTTATACAGTTTCCTTATTATCATCTTTTATTTCTTCGCTGTGGCGTCGTATATGTGTTGTGGTGGTTGTTTTCCGCCTTTGGGCGTGTATTTGCTCTCGTTTGGGAATGCTTTACTTATATTTATGTTGTACTTATTTTTGGGGCTAGTTTTTACAAAGAAGGTGCTTCCAAAATTTTAAAGGAAATAAAGTTGGATTTTTTAAAAAGAATTTAGGTTGCGATTTCAAGGATTTTGAAAATGTTCTTATTTCTTACTACTTTTGATGGTTTAGATTTCTGGGTTTTTGGCTTTCTTTTACCGCGTTACGCCTGTAAACGTTGCGTAGTATTAGGGCCGTCGCGTGCCAATTTTGGGTCGTGACAAAGTTGGTATCAGAGCGTTTAGATGTTGCGTAGATTTCGGTTAGTGTTCGTTTAGACGTTAATGCGGGTTTACTGTAAAAAGTTTACCAATTCGGGTTCCTCATATTTTATAACATTTAATTAATAATTTATTATTATTTGTTATGAGCATGCACGCACGTGTGCACGTTAATGTGAGGGTTTATTTGTGTTAATTTAGTTCTTAGCAACCATGACAACTTAACCATTTATCTAATCTTTGCTTTAACCCTAATCCAATCCTTAACCTAAAACCCTAGATCTTTTGTGTAAGAGAGAGATATTTTTTTTGGAAGTGAGGAGGTGGCAATGGTAGGTGTGAATGCATTAAATGGTCAATTAATGCAAGGTTATACTCACCTCAAACCTCACCCTACACTCACCTCCCTCTCTCTTATCCTCACACACTCTCTCATTTCTTCTATCTATTTTATTCTCTCATATCTCTCACCTCACAACTGAACACTTGTGTTTCCAACACAAAACCATATCAAAAACTTCACAAATCTCATAAAAATCTTATCTTTGACCACCTTTTTCCTCTTGGATGCCTTGGAGTTTGCAAAGCTTGGATCTTTGAGTTCTTTTGTGTAGGTAATGATCTCTTTCTGTTCTTTAAGTGCTTTTTGTGTAGTTTAGCTTGTTAGTTTCTATTTTGAACACGTTTTGTATCGTTTCGGGTAAATATCGCATTTTTAGCGTAATTTTGGGTCTCGGGTGATCTGCTATCAAACCAGATATTTGTTGTAAAAGTTCATATCACAGTAACCTAGTGTAGTGACCTAGAACCTACCATCAAAATACGAACCAATTCCATCATGAACTGGCCGCAGATTTATTGCTTCTGGACGCAATTTGCGGCCAGACCGGGGAGTTGGGATTTAAGTTTTTAGGTAGGGGTCTCTGGGGTTATTTGTGGTCTTATGGTACTTGCAATTTTTACAGATTGTTGGTACAGAAAAATCTGGGACCACTTTGCGTATTTCTTGTGTTTCGTTTCACGCGATACGTTATCTGATACGGTGCATGTTCTGTATTGCTGTTGCTCTGAGTTGGTTTCGTAGTGTCGCTATACATGTTAGCTATAACAC
The DNA here is from genome assembly GCA_030015575.1 of Agapanthus africanus. Lineage (NCBI taxonomy): Eukaryota > Viridiplantae > Streptophyta > Magnoliopsida > Asparagales > Amaryllidaceae > Agapanthus > Agapanthus africanus. The sequence continues at coordinate 167,938,651 of CM057337.1, forward strand.
GAACCCTTTAGAGTACGTATGTGTGTCGTGTTGGTCCGTGTAGATTGTACGTGCTTTGGGTCTATTGCTAATATATTTCTGTTATATTGTTTTATGTTACAGGTTCGCAGCCGGAGACTTCGGACGCTGCGACAAAGGGAAAACAGGCGGTAGGCTTCACTTAGCCAGGAGCGTTGGTGAGTAGATTTAACATCTACAGGGGGATCGCCCGCATGGCGGTATGCGTTTGGGCTAGAAATGACTTGATTTGTCGCATATTCTATCTCATATTTAGAATTGCGCATACACCCTACTGCTTAGTTAATTATTATGCTTGGGCTAGTATCCTTACGACACTGCACTATTATTAATGGCTCATGTTGCACGAGCACTGATTGTATGCCACACACACCGTCAATAATTGCCATGACACGCACAACCCATTTATAGATATAATATAGTTTGGTTAGGGACATTGTGATATTGATTCATATTTCTTATCACATATGATATATAGCATACCTGTATAACTACATGCTTACGCATATGTCTTGACATACTTACATGCTAGTTACCTGTATACCTAAAAAGTATTGTACCATTAGTGTACCATACACCGTAATAACATAGCTACTTGTATACTTTGCATACATACTTCACTTATACCCGGGGGTATATTCCATCATTTTTGATAGGTAGATATCTATATCTTGCTATACCTTTATGCTTTCGCATATATCAGTTATAGCTACATGTTTACCTTTACTTGATGTTATTTAGAATTAGAGAAATTAGGAATCCGCATGATATTTATATTAACTTGTTGCGGTTAATTAACGGCTTTTCCTTTATATGCTTACATTACAGTTTTATATTGCGTATATTTTATTCATGCATTTTCGCATTGAGATATGGATTTTTCATGATATTTTCTGGATTTGGGGACCGTGGTAGTTTCATGAAATTATGCATTATTTGAAAAACCCGGTTTCACTTGATATGATATTTCAGTATCCACCATGAGATTTATCGGTTCTGATATATATACCCCATGCGAGGAGGAGTCGTGGGCCGTATGAGAGTACATAGCGGGACCCGGAGGTACCCCGGGGCAAGACGATTGATGGACCTTGCCGATTGAGCCTGAAAGGGGAACCATACCATGCGGTGACATTACCAATGACTCGGCGGTCATCATGGGGATACCGATGGGAGTCGTGTACGTATGGATACGTGGAAAGAAGAGAGTCAGAGCAAGGCACTCGTGCTTTTCGGATAGCGTGTGATACGTACCTATCAGGGTGCCAGTCTTGGTGACAACACATGATAGATCAGCATTTCTGTATCGATTCTTGACATATTGTTTTCATGATATTTTACTCCTAAGTATATATAACAGCGGAATGGGACGCTGTTTTATATATATATATATATATATATATATATCTATATCTTAGTGGAGTGGGACACTAATATATATGTATACATATAATTCATATACATCATCATATTTATTCATGCAAATTTACTTAGGATATTAGAGATTTACTTGATATTAGATTTGGGATATAGGAGATTTATTTAGGATTGGATATGGGATATATATATGAGATTGCTGATTTTGTACATTCAGGATATATAAGATTCACTTGATGTTGTATATTCAGGATTTGTGAGACGTATATGATATGAGAGCCTATTTGGGGGCTGATTTGAGGAATTGGGATTTGGATTGTCTTGATGGATTTTGATCCTACCACGATGTCAGGATTCCGTGGAAATGACATATTTCATTCAATAGTCCACATTTATTGTTTATACACTGCTTCATGTATTAGTAGTACCTGTTAGAGTATTTTTCATGACTGTTGCATTTGCATACTCATTTATATGCATTGTTTCATATGTTAGTTGTACCTGCTAGAGTACCTTTCATGACTGTTGCATATATACATTTTCATATCATTATTGCATGATTATTGCATACCGATTGTCATATTATTATTGCTTTATGTATTAGTTGTACCTGATAGTGTACCTTTCATGATTATTGCATTCATATGACCTTTTATTGCTATTAATTGCATATGTTAGATTCGCGCTATACGTGCATACTTACGATTACCTGCATATGTTATTTACTATTCATGAGTTGGCAACTCACCCCCGTCGTGCCACAGTTTTTTTTGCAGGTTGCTCCCCAGAGTAGTCGAGGCAGGCTATTCATCTATCTTATCATCTTTTACTACGGATACCGCATCGGCTCACATTGTGCAGTTGCTTTAGGTGGATTTTGTGGTTATTCGTTGTTGTATTGTATATTTGTTGTATCCTTGTACTCTCTATCTACTACTTTCATGTTGACTTAGAGACTTGATGTGAGGACGATATTATATATTATTTTGTGACTTCGTTGTCTTTTATACAGTTTCCTTATTATCGTCTTTTAGTTCTTCGCTACGGCGTCGTATATCTGTTGTGGTGATTGTTTTCCGCCTTTGCGCGTGTTTTTGCTCCCGTTTGGGAATTCTTTACTTATATTTATGTTGTACCCATTTTTGGGGCTAGTTTTTACAAAGGAGGTGCTGCCAAAAATTTTAAAGAAAAAAAGTTGGACTTTTAAAGAATTTGGGTTGCGATTTCAAAGGTTTTAAAAATGTTTCTTATCTTTTCTTGTCTTTGAATGGTTTAGATTTCTGGGTTTTGGCTTTCTTTTACTGCGTTACGCTTGTAGACATTGCGTAGTATTAGGGCCGTTACGTGCCAATTTCGGGTCGTGACAAAGTTGGTATCAGAGCGTTAGGTTTTACCTTTCGGAGTGTAAGATGACCTTGGTATGATGGAGTAAGTAGCTTAAGCAGAGTAACGTAGTGTGTGTATGTCCGCGGCATACTCACGATGCGGTACTCCGCCCAAAGTGACCTAAGTACAAATTGCTTGAAATTCTTTCCTTGATGATTCATATCCTTGTAATTCGATTTCCGTGTTCTTATCGAATCTTATTTCCATTTATAGCTTTGCCGCCGATGACTATAGGGACTCAGGGTGATGCGGCGAGGGCCGAAGTCAGAGTTGGTTTGGGTGGGGGAGGACTGACCAGGATGACACGCTCGTTGCACAGGTGCAGATGGATCCGCCTTCGACAGATAGTATCACTAGGTTTATGGCAGAGATGCAGGACATGCGCCAGACTACGAATTCATTGGTTGAGGTCGTTCAAGCGCAGCGGCTGGAGGTTGTCACCCCTGTTACTCAGTTATTCCTTACAATCAGCATGCAGCATTCCGTCACCTACATAGCACCAGTGGATGCAGCCCCAGTTGACGAGGCACGCCTTCCAGAGGCTTTGAGAGTTCCGGAACCATGGAGGACTCGTACCGGCGTACCAGCGCAGAGATAGAGGCTTAGACGTCGAGACAGTTTTCGTGACCATCGCGGGAGTAGCAGAGGCTTAGGACGAGGACAGTCGTTCAGCTCTCATCCCCAGGAGGGTCAGCAGTCATCGCGTAGATGTTTTCGATGCGGGACCCATCAACACTTCGTCCGACATTGTTCCTTAGCACCATGTCAGACTCGTATTCAGAGAGGTCGTAGACGCGGAAGGTTCGTTCAGAGGGGACAGGTTGGCAGAGAAGGATTTCAGCCAGTTGCGGGTAGGGGGTAGACACGAGAGTTTGCTTCTACTCATCGGGACGCGCGGGCGTCCCGATGAGTTTTCAGGTATTCTAAATTCGTATATTCTTTTGATGTACTTGTTTGTTTTACACACTTTGTGCCGTGGTTGGGACGAGAGTCGTGTCAGGTAGATCAGCCGTTTGTTGTGTTAACTTCTGTCAGCAATTCTTTTGTTGCGCGACACGTATTTCGGTCATGTGTCAATCGGATAAGAGATAGAGATTCGTCCTTCGTTGTGATCCTTCTAGAGATGTTGGATTTGACGTTCTCTTGGGCATGGACTGGTTATCTATGTGCTAGACGTCTGTGGACTACCGTGAGGAAACAGTCAGGTTTTGTTTTCCCGGCAAGTCGGTTCTTGTTGTGCGGGAGGACAGTGGTGCCGCCTCTCACAGCTTGAACTCAGACTTTTTGCTAGTCGGCTTTTGAGGAGAGGATGTCGAGGATTCTTGGCGCTCATTCGTGATACCGTAGCTACAGTGGGTTTATTGGACCGGGTTCTTTCGTGCGAGAGTTTTCCGACGTTGTTCCAGATGAGCCGGCGAAGCTTAGAGAGCTTAAAGATCAGCTGCAGAGTTGTTTGTTGGGGGGCTTGTGCGTCTGTGTGTTTTGCATTGGGGAGCTCCTATTTCTGTTCGTCAAGGAGAAGGACGGCAGTTGAGGTTGTGTATCGATTGATCGTCAATTGAACCGGCTTACGGTGCAGATAGGTATTCTTTACCTCGCATTGATGACTTCTTGATTAGGTCGCGAGTGCGAGACTTTTTCTAAGTTTGTTCGGGATCAGGTCATCATTGTTGCGGGTTCGGAGTGATGACATTCCGAAGACTGCATTGTGCGTGCTACGAGCTTTGTGTGTTTTGGTGGTGTCATTGGACTCACCAATGCCCTTGCAGCATTCGTAAATATGATGAACCAGATTTCTTCAGGCCCTTCTTCGACCAGTTATTGTTATATTATTGACGACATTCTGGTCTATTCAATGTATCGAGAGGGACAGGAGTAGCACTTGAGGATTTGTTTTGCAGACATTGGGAGAGCCCCAGCGGTTTGCTAGAGTCTCGGAGTGTTCCTTCAGGCTTGTTTGTGTTGACTCCAAGGTCTTGTAGTTGCGGGAGACGGTTTTGTATTGTTCCGAGAAAGATCGAGGCCGTACAGCTTTGGCCCAGACTTGTGTAAGGGACGGAGGTCCGCAGATTTTTGGGCTTAGCAGGTTTTTACCGCCATTTCGTGTAGTATTGCTAGTGTAGTGCTACACCGTTGACTGGACTGACCGGAAAGGAGGTTTCTTCTCTTTGGACTGAGTCATGCGTGCGGAGTTTTTCAGCAGTTGAAGACTCGGTTAACAACTGCATCAGTTCTATCTTTGCTTCTGGTTCGGGCGACTTTGTTGTTTAACTGTGATGTTTCGCGAGTGGGGCTCGATTTTGCGTTGATGTGGTATTATAGAGTTATCGCTTTTTCTTCCTTACATTTGGAGGAAGTACTAGCAGGGTATCCCACTCATGATCTGGAGATGGCCGCAGTGGTCTTGCGTTGGAGATTTGGAAACACTACTTGTTCGGAGAGTCGTGTCATATTTTCACGGACCACCAGAGCTTAATGTACATCTTCCTGCAGCGGGTTTTGATTGTTGAGATATTCTTCTGCAGATTTACAGTTTTTGTGCGATCGTTGAGTACAGCATAAGTTCGCCTCTATTGAGGGGACAGCTTGCTCATGTCCGCGCCCATCCACTTTTCCTTAATCGCTTTCGCGAGGCACTGCCCGCCGATGCTCGTTCGTCAGAGGTTCTTGAGCATACTCAGCTGGGTAATGGTTCGGAGTCCTTGATTTATGACAAGGGTGTGCTAAGTTTAGGGACGCGTTTATGTACCTGATACTATTGGGTAGAGACGCGAAATCCTAGAGCAGGCACATCTGTCAACTCCCTGTACTCATTCAAGTTCCACCAGCATTTGACGTGACTTGTGAGATAGTTACGGATGGGCAGGGATGTAAAGAGAAGTTTTGGGTTTCATTTCAAGGTGTCTGTCTTGTTGTGTGCTTTGGTTGAGCATCTGAGACCGGCTGGAGAGTTGCAACCTTTAACTGTTCCGAAGTGGGAATAGGAGCAGATCTCCACGAATTTCGTTATGGCGTCTACCCAGGTTTAGTCAGGGTGTGACTACATTTGGATGTTTGTCGTTCGGTTATACTCGGTTTGCTCAGTTGTTCTTTGTTAAGTTTGTGCATTGCACGGAGTTCCTTCATGGGTCGTATCCAATGAAGGCACCCTGTTCGCTTTCCGTCTTAGGCAGGAGTTTCAGGAAGCCTTGGGTACTGGTTGAGCTTTAGCTCCGCCTTTCCATCCACAGGATGATGGTTTTGTGAGAACGGGCTATACCTGTTGGATATAGTGACCTCAAAGTCAATTATTGGATCGCAGGCACGTGATTGCAATGATTGAGGAGGACCTATACCGGTAGGACAGTCTTACTCGAGATGATAGTATGCTATCTGGTTTGCCTTTATCAGTCATGTACAGGTTCAGGTGACTGATTACTGTTACACGTTGATAGAGCCCTTAGGATCTTGCTTGACTACCAACAGTATGATGGCGATCATATACGTGAGAGTTGGGTAGTCTATAAGCACATCCTTAATTGTGGTCCCTAGTCGTGGGAGTTTCGAGACAGGGCATCGATACTCCGGAGTAGACTAGTGTATACAGTCGAGACCCCGACGAGGGGCGGTGGCCGGTTTCACAAGCCACTGGTGTCAGTTGGATCGCCTAAGATGTATACAGGTGCTTATTGGGTTATGAGTACACCGGATAGGACTCGTCGGGAACCTGCTAGTTGGTATTATACCTATCGTCAGATAGCAGTTCCCTGGTGACATGTGTACAGGTTAGTTCATCGACCTGAGGTCGTCATTTGTCTCGTGTGAGTTCCCACTGTGCTTTGATTTCTACCCTACCACGGCTCAAAGGAGTCATGCAAACAGGTCTTTTTTGGGTACAGTCCCGAGCCACATAGAGGCAAGCGAGCGGATCGGCAGGAGATTCGTCTCTCCCGGTATTGGGGGTGAGATCGCGTTGTGTCTAGGAGAGCCATTACACAAAACCCTCGGCCGAGGTAGGAGATTTACTGGTAGGTACTCCAGTAGTATCTCAGGGTGTTCTGGGCTACACTCTGACACGACTTATACCGCTATTGAGGGTCTGACGTTACCAGCCACCTAGGCTCGATATGCGATACTCATAGACGAACGGACCGGACTGTATGTATATTGTCACTGTTAGGCTCAGTAGGGTTCCAGGATGAGTTCGCTCATCGGCTTCTCTTGAGGTCGGTACATGGGCAGCTGTTACGCACAGCTAGTGCCGCTGACGGCTTGTGGTTAAACCCACTGCTAGGATACTGATGAGTCATTAGAGTCCCCCACAGATAGTTTCCAAAGTTCGGGAGAAACGTTGTAGAGGCCGTATGGTTTTATGGCAGGATTCGGAAAATGCACGTGCGTTTACGCACGTGTCATATTTCGGGCAGATAATACTGGTGGGCTTTGGTTTAAGCTGGATCCATGTATTATACTGTGTATATATAATATCTTTGTCTCAGTTGCATTTGTATTCGGTCGTAATACAAATGCGGGTATGTTTATACTGTTACGGGGTTATCCTGAAATTCGTTTCGGGGTCGCTTTTGGAAGTTGTCAGTTTTCTATCACCCGTCTTAAACATTCGGTTTTATACGGATTTATCTTTTCTTGAGGGTGAGTCATGAGTGTGGAAGCTTTTAGAAGAGGTGACTAGGTTAGTGACTCATTGTTTGCTTTAATGGTTTTGATTGTATTAGTGAGTCACCTTTAGCATTAATGTTTCTTATAAAGCTTAAGGATATTTCTTCTTAATCTTTTCCCTTGTGGTCACCCCCTTGCTCCTACACTCACTCTCCTCCTTTCTTATATAGTGGCCGGCCCCTTTGTTGAGAAGATGAGGGATTGGAAAAAAGAAAGGGTTGTTAAAAATGAGATGATAGATTTGGTTCATAAATATTTCATAGCTCATTTTTTATCAAAGTTTCAAAAGGCAACTTCATTAACCGTTCATCCATGGTTTTGGATGAAGCGAGAAAAAGTGTTCTACTCATTCTCTACATCAATCTTGGACATGTCGGCTAGCAAACTTCATGTCCGAGTTGCCTCGGTTCAGAGGCGGGAGCCCGTATAAAGATCCGTAGATGTGGTGCCACCTCGACGAGGAGCCAGGAGATCGGAGCAGCCGCAACGGAGCGTGGGATGATGGTTAAAGACCGAAGGACTCGGATCGTTCGGCATAACCTTTCTACCCACTTTGTAGTTTGTTAGTTTAGCATTAATGGCAGATCCGGGATATAGTATGCAATAGCGCCTGTTATAAAAGTTTTTGTTCCGTATTTGGCTTCAGATTGACGGCCGGGGCGCTACCGTAGACTTACAGTGGTATCAGAGCCACGCTATTAAGCTTTACTAACTTGTTCTAACACGTTTAAAATATCGATCGAACGGAATTTCGAAAACTACAATTTTCCGTGTAAAGTTTCTGTCGATTTTAAAACTTGGTCGAAAAATTATTTTGAGCATCACAGAAATTCGTGCAGGCTTTTTTAAGCAAACTGATGAAATTTGGTCGACTAACTCAACAGTACTGCCGTGGATCCGCGGCCCAAAACAGGGTTTGGCCGCGGATCCGCCGCCAGTTTGTGAGATCAGTACTCCAATTTTCTCCAGTAGGGTCTTTATAGAAAATTGTGATTTCTGGAATATTTCTTTTGGGCCCAGATTTTGTTACTGTACAGCAGATGTACGTGGGGCCCACTTCGGGAAATTTTGTCGATCGAAATTTAAACGTGTTAGTTTACAGTACTTACATTATATCTCCGACCGTGAATGTCATTCAAGCGGTAAATTGCGTCTAATTGCTATAGTCCTTTTAGACGGATTTGCGAACGTGACATTCACGTTGATGTTCTGTGTTGTGCTGTGATGTTGCGGATTTGTCGTGGTGGATAGCAGTGTGCAATGGTAGTGCAGTTTGGATTTATTTATACATTTGATATTGCGGGGCGAGCGTCCAATATGTGGAATGCCGTCACTGCCTGTTTGTATAATATTCTTTTGGGCACGACCGGGCTGAGGTCGATGTACCTGTTGTACATATTTTTCATTTCTGTACTAGGTTTTACCCCGCGATGGAGTGCATGGATAGCCGGGTTCTGGAGGGCAACGGGTCCGCATCTCATGGCTTTGAGAGGCAGAGGGGCCTCACTCTAGAATTGGCAGACTATTCGCCGCACTCGTAGAGGGTACAGGTTGACCCAAGGAGGGGTGCCCAAGTTACCGAATTCCGTAAAGTGCAGGGTGGTCCATTCACTTTGCTGTAGGGGGCTGCCTCGCTTCAGGTTTTGGCGGATAACTTGCCGCACCCGTAGGGGTCTAGGTTTCATTGCACAGGCTATCCACACGACCAGGGGAACGTCGGGTTTCAGTAGCGGCTCTGTGAAACCCGGGGATCCCAGATTATCTGTATTGTTCTATGATACTTATTACTTTTCTGTAATGTTGCATATTATCACTTCTGGAGCAATTATTGTATATTGGTATATATACTATTAGATGTTGTATATGTTTTACACCCGCGCTAGTCCAGTCCCCGCTCTGTCGTTAGTTAAGTAACCTAACGAGTGATGACGGGACCCAGTGACAAATGCGGATGGCATATACGTACATTTTATTTTCGTTCTTTTCTGGTGTGATTAATTGATGGGACTGCGTTGACTCTGATCAATGCAAAGGAAAACAAACCTATTTGGACATTGTTGGAACAGTTTTAAAAAGTGTTATTACAAAGACGTTTCCTTTTGTTTTGCATAGTGGTATTCGGTTGGAATATCCTGCACCTCATTCGATGAGGCAAGGGCCGATATCCCTTCACCGGGAGTGACCCCTTGAGCAGAAGTTTACGTCAGGGTAATAACTTCATTATAGTCGATTACATGTTGCTTTGTATCGTGGTATTCAGTTGGAATATCCTGCACCTCATTCCACGGGGAAAGAGCCGAGATCCCTTCACCGGGAGTGACCTCTTTAGCAAAGGTTTTCGCCACTATATTTTTATAAAAAGCTATCAGGTTCCTTCAGCGATATCAAGTTCGTTACGTTAAAGGTTTTTCGCCAAAAACCAGCCGTAGCCCTCCGTCATTTCTTTTGGGTATTCAGTAGTATTCAAGCTATGTATTTTGACCAACGCCAAGGCATAGTGTTTGGTAGCTGCTGGATAGTCATTTGTTGCATAGATAGATGAGTTGGTTTGGGACAGTCGTTCTGCCATTTGGCCAACGTCAGGGGCATGGGCGGGTGGGTTTAAATTGACAAGATAATGATGGGTAGAACTTGGCATGTGACTTATGACATTTTGACCAACGCCAAGGTCATAAGAGCATGTGGCAAAAATCATATCGGGAGTTTCTAAAGAAACTGAAACTTGCCAGGCATGCGCACACCTTCTGGAGTGTGATAACGTGAGTGGATTCCGTCATGTTATCATGCGATGAGAGTTGGATCCCGATTCCCATTGATGAGTTGGTTTACTCTTCGGGTGATCCCGATTGATTCTTCTTTTAGGTTTGGAAGAGAATTTGACAGTACAGTGGGAGGTTTCCTGATTAGATAAAGTAATAACCATTCTGATCTAGGTTAGAGTGCACGCAGAGTGTTTCTTTTCTCTCTCTCTTTGGCAGCGACCTTTGACCGACCCTAGACTAAGACTCAGTGACCAAGTTGACCGAAACTTCTTGAAATACTGGCTTTTGGATTGTCTGAGTTGCATAAGTCATTGCCACTCCTTCTTTTACCCTTTGCATTTCTCAGAACACCCCGTATTACTACGAACATCCACTTCCATTAGATAGATCTATCGTATGGTTATATACGAACTCGAAGGGACTTCTTCGAGGATGGATCCAGGTTCAGGAGAAATAGAATTGGTTTATTCAGTTGTCTTTTATTATCATCTTCTCTCAGGTTGCGAGGGCTCCTTGGTTTAGGAGAGTACACCTATTACTCTTATTGGATAGTCTTCTTCCAAACCATAGGCAGGTGCCGAAAGGTAGGGAATGAAGAAAACCAATTAGCCTAAGTAGGGTGTGCAGAAGGTAATATATAAAGACAAAATAAAAGGATTAGAAAGAGAGCAAAGTAAATTGCGACTGCTATCATTCACGACCAAACCGCGTACTTCATCGCCACTCCTATTTCACCTTTGCTTTTTTCCCCAGTTCAGGAGAAATAGAATAAGGTATTATTCAGTTGTCTTTTATCATCACCTTCTCTCAAGTAGCGAGTACTCCTTGGTTTAGGAGAGTACACCTATTATGCTTACTGGATAGTCTTCTTCCAAACCATAGGCTGGTGCCGAACGGTAGGGAAAGAAGAAAACCACTTAGCCTAAAGGGATGTATAGAAGGTAATGAATGAAGACAAATAAAGGGATTTGGAGAGATGGCAAAGAGATATACGGTTAAAGTCATGAATTGGATTACGGAAGAGGCATTACTATGAATACCAGGATACCCCTACGAAACATTTTCATATTTTAGTGCATTGTTAAAGGAAAACTGTTTTCCCGATTAGATACATACTCCAGGGTATGTATTTACCAGGTTTCATTCTCATATCTGTATGGTTTTACAGATGATGAGTGGGAGTAAGTTATTGGGAATTAGGTAATTATCCTCATTATATCGGAATTCGTTGTAATTGGTGATATTTGAGGAAATCGCCTGGGTACAGTTTTCAACCTACGATGCACATGTTTTGAGTTATTCAACTCAGCGGACTTATACAGAGTATTGTATGTTGTCCAGTGTTCATCAGGACAAAGGTTGATCCTCGTACTATGTTCTATTTACTTGTGACTTCTCTAGTTTTTAGACAAGTGTTTCGTAGAAATACAAGGTCTAAGTTTTGAGAAGTTGTGGGTATAAGAATAATATAGAGAACCAGGTATCGCAAGTATCGGGATTCTTCAAAGAGATCGAAGATGTAGATTCTTATGATTGGTATTCAGTTGATAGTAATGGTTTTGAGAAACTTGTTTCTCTTTCGGGTTACTCATAATTGGATGCATTACTAAGTTGAGTAATGCTGATTAGCCTCTCTCCATAAAGTTGATATGCACTGGAGACAGCTGCATGATTTGAATCTGCTTCCAATTAAATAAGTGCCAAAGTTTCTATATTGGATATAGAATGGTTCATATCTTAACGATGTTAAGGTACGGGGAGTTGTCCGGCTTATGCTTAAAACCAGACTCTGGATAACTCAGGGCACGTTTCTGTAATGGCAGTTTGTGGGTTGGCCCAGGCTATGTCGAGGGTTGACTTTCTACCATCTGGAAGATCAATAGTGATATTGTTCTTGACTCGCCACAGTTTTAGTAAAATGGATTTTTTCAGAAAATAGTAGTGGGAGTATGGTAGAACTGGAAGTGATTCCAGAACCGCAAACGATTACGGAAAATTTAATAGGACCTAAAGATTCAATCAGGTTTGACATTCCATTAGCCACTCCACAGATATGGTGGGTAACCTCAGACACCCGAGAGGTACTCCGGCAGCCTCAAGGACGGTGACAGGGAGGTTCTTGTTTACCCAGACTTGACACTACTGTTGTTCTAGACTATGAGACCCGGCAGGAGGTTAAGTATATCGTCGTTCTAAACTAGTTTTAGAAGTGCACATATAAATTATTCTGCCAGAGGGTTGTTGTGGTCAGTGGGAGCAGCGGAAGCATAGTGGGCAAGAAGCTTATGTCTATTTATAGACTTGAGCAGATATAACGGAGATAGATCATCTAGTTTTGATGTGACAGTCATGAGTTTGACTTCATCAGAATAGGGGATGGATCTGTTAAGAAGGTAGTAAGGTGTGATGTCCTGGTATTTGGATGACATAAACGGAGTAGAAAGTAAAATTCCTATACTACGATCGGTTGTACTGTGGTCGTCACACAGTTGTTTCTCCAGACAGGATATGGATATAATATCAGACATTCTGGTTTCTAGATCTATGGTCTTAGATCTAGATTTGGGTAGTTTCCTAATGTGAGTACTTTGATAGTATTCTAATAGTTTTTAGAATAGATGACTCCTGGCATGGTGGTGTACCTGCAGGTGATGGAGTCACCCTCTCTAAAGGTGTCTTACAGACTAAAGGGGAGAGGGATGTGCATGATTGGCAGATCACTTGCTTAGGCAATTGAGTCAATCATGAGATGTCAAGCACCACACCAGATGTTGTTTTTGCACTAGATGCAACAAGTTTATATTAATCCAATCCTGAAGAAATATAAGGAAGCGGTTTTAGAACATAAGTGAATGTTCTAAGGAATTGATGACGGCAGCCTTCTTTATGAGACTGTTATCATTCCAGGCTTCAAAGGTGACATGGATGACAGAGTGATTGTCAGAGTTATAGTTTTCCCTCTGATGAGGGACAGTATTATGGACAGGTGGTCCAAGAGGATACTGTGGGAGGCATAGTGCTGGATACTGATTAGGTTCAGTTATCGATACAGTCTAAGAAGATTGGATTTGGAGTTCATTTATGAACTAGGTCCCATCAGATATCCAGACATATTCTAAGACAGGTATTACTCAATTTGGGAGATGGCTTTCTCCGCGAACTTGAGATTTAAGAGAGACATAGAAAGAAACATCAGGGCGGATCCACTCACTGAGGCTATTTCTCGAACACAAGAGTTTTTACAAACTATCTTTGTGAAACTGATTAGTAGAGGAGTTGGGTGTTCGGTATCACACGGGCTGTGAGTATGCGACATCGTAATAATTAGCCTTAAGTGCAAGTGGGAGATTGTTGGATATAGTGCCCTCAAAGTCAATTATTGGATCGCAGGCACGTGATTGCAATGATTGAGAAGGATCTATACCGGTAGGACAGTCTTACTCGAGATGATAGTATGCTATCTGATTTGTCTTTATCAGTCGTGTACAGGTTCAGGTGACTGATCACTGTTACAAGTTGATAGAGCCCTTAGGATCTTGCTTGACTACCAACAGTATGATGGCGATCATATACGTGAGAGTTGGGTAGTCTATAAGCATATCCTTAATTGTGGTCCCTAGTCGTGGGAGTTTCGAGACAGGGCATCGATACTCCGGAGTAGACTAGTGTATACAGTCGAGACCCCGACGAGGGGCGGTGGCCTGTCTTACAAGCCACTGGTGTCAGTTGGATCACCTAAGATGTATACAGGTGCTCATTGGGTTATGAGTACACCGGACAGGACTCACCGGGAACATGCTAGTTGGTATTATACCTATCGTCAGATAGCAGTTCCGTGGTGACATGTGTATAGGTTAGTTCGTCGACCTGAGATCGTCATTTTTCTCGTGTGAGTTCCCACTGTGCTTTGATTTCTACCCTACCACGGCTCAAAGGAGTCGTGCAAATAGGTCTTTTTTGGGTATAGTCCCGAGCCACATGGAGGCAAGTGAGCGGATTGGCAGGGGATTCGTCTCTCCCGGTATTGGGGTGAGATCGCGCTGTGTCTAGGAGAGCCATTACACAAAACCCTCGGCCGAGGTAGGAGATTTACTGGTAGGTACTCCAGTAGTATCTCAGGGTGTTCTGGGCTACACTCTGACACGACTTATACCGCTATTGGGGGTCTGACGTTACCAGCCCCTAGGCCCGATATGTGATACTCATAGACGAACGGACCAGACTGTATGTATATTGTCACTGTTAGGCTCAGTAGGGTTCCAGGATGAGTTCGCTCATCGGCTTCCCTTGAGGTCAGTACATGGGCAGCCGTTACGCACAGCTAGTGCCGCTGACGGCTTGTGGTTAAACCCACTGCTAGGATACTGATGAGTCATTAGAGTCCCCCACAGATAGTTTCCCAAATTCGGGCGAAACGTTGTAGAGGCCGTATGGTTTTATGGCAGGGTTCGGAATAATACTGGTGGGCTTTGGTTTAAGCCGGATCCATGTATTATACCGTGTAGATATAATATCTTTGTCTTAGTTGCATTTGTATTCGGTCGTAATACAAATACGGGTATGTTTATACTGTTACGGGGTTATCCTGAAATTCGTATCGGGATCGCTTTTGGAAGTTGCCAGTTTTCTATCACCCGTCTTAAATATTCGGTTTAATGCGGATTTATCTTTTCTTGAGAGTGAGTCATGAGGGTGAGTCATGAGTGTGGAAGCTTCTAGAAGAGGTGACTAGGTTAGTGACTCATTGTTTGCTTTAATGGTTTTGATGAGGTGTATTAGTGAGTCACCTTTAGCATTAATGTTTCTTGTAAAGCTTAAGGATATTTCTTCTTGATCTTTTCCCTTGTGGTCACCCCCTTTGCTCCTACACTCACTCTCCTCCTTTCCTATATAGTGGCCGGCCCCTTTGTTGAGAAGATGAGGGATTGGAAAAAAGAAAGGGTTGTTAAAAATGAGATGATAGATTTGGTTCATAAATATTTCATAGCTCATTTTTTATCAAAGTTTCAAAAGGCAACTTCATTAACCGTTCATCCATGGTTTTGGATGAAGCGAGATAAAGTGTTCTACTCATTCTCTACATCAATCTTGGACATGTCGGCTAGCAAACTTCATGTCCGAGTTGTCTCGGTTCAGAGGCGGGAGCCCGTATAAAGATCCGTAGATGTGGTGCCACCTCGACGAGGAGCCAGGAGATCGGAGCAGCCGCAACGGAGCGTAGGATGATGGTATAGCCTTTCTACCCACTTTGTAGTTTGTTAGTTTAGCGTTAATGGAAGATCCGGGATATAGTATGCGATAGCGCTAATTATAAAAGTTTTTGTTCCGCATTTGGCGTCAGATTGACGGCCGGGGTGCTACCGTAGACTTACAATACTGACTCTGGAGGATATGCTTGTGCGTGCGTACTAATTGTTGTCTGCAGTTGGAATCGTCACTTGCCATTGTTAGGGTTCTCCTTCGATAGCAGTTATCAGGAAGCACTCCAATTGGCAACCTTTAAGTTTAGTTGTTAGGTCGTATCGATCTCCAGTCTATTTTTCTGACATTGCGTAGTAGGATTTTTGGACCCCAGCTAGTCTAGAGACTTCGGAGATGATCCAATTAGTTCAGGTCAGGATGAGAGTAGTCCATTGTGGACAGAGGTCTTATGCCGATCGTGGTGGTCGCAGGCTTGAGTTCGTAGTGGGAGATCATGTATTCCTACTGATTTTTTTCCAATGAATGACGTGTTGAGTTTTGGGAAGCTTATCCCAGAATTGTAGGTCCTTTTAAGATCCTTAAAGCGAGTTAGTTCCGTTGCCTTTAAGTTGGCACTTCCGCCCAGATTATTGAGTATTCACCCTGTATTCCTTGTGTCGATACTTTGCAATTACCTTCATGACCTTTCTCATATGATTCAGCATCAGACCATTTAGCTTGGATGCGATCTTTCGTTCACCAGCAGCCAATTGTGTTAATGGCTCGGCAGGTGGAGAAACTTCGGTCAAGGGTCTTGCCATCTGTGAAGGGTTTTTCTTGGACGTATCCGTATAGTGAGGTGATCACTTGGGAGGATACGAGCGAGATATGAGAGTTTTGTAATCTCTTCTTTGAAGGTGCGCTTAGTGAGAATTTTAAATTCGGAGACGAATTTTTATAAGGGGGGAGATTGTAACGCCTTAGATTTCGGTTAGTGTTCATTTAGACGTTAATGCGGGTTTACTATAAAAAGTTTACCAATTCGAGTTCCTCACATTTTATAACATTTAATTAATAATTTATTATTATTTGTTATGAGAATGCACGCACGTGTGCACGTTAATGTGAGGGTTTGTTTGTGTTAATTTAGTTCTTAGCAACCATGACAACTTAACCATTTATCTAATCTTTGCTTTAACCCTAATCCAATCCTTAACCTAAAACCCTAGATCTTTTATGTGAGAGAGAGATATTTGTTTTGGAAGTGAGGAGGTGGCAATGGTGGGTGTGAATGCATTAAATGGTCAATTAATGCAAGGTTATACTCACCTCAAACCTCACCCTACACTCACCTCCCTCTCTCTTATCCTCACACACTCTCTCATTTCTTTTATTTCTTTTATTCTCTCATATCTCTCACCTCACAACTGAACACTTGTGTTTCCAACACAAAACCATATCAAAAACTTCACAAATCTCATAAAAATCTCATCTTTGATCACCTTTTTCCTCTTGGATGCCTTGGACTTTGCAAAGCTTGGATCTTTGAATTCTTTTGTGTAGGTAATGACCTTTTCTGTTTTTTAAGTGCTTTTTGTGTAGCTTAGCTTGTTAGTTTATGTTTTGAACACGTTTTGTATCGTTTCGGGTAAATATCATATTTTAAGCGTAATTTTGGGTCTCGGGTGATCTGCTATCAAACCAGATATTTGGTGCAAAAGTTCATATCATAGTAACCTAGTGTAGTGATCTAGAACCTACCATCAAAATACGAACCAATTCCATCATGAACTGGCCGCAGATTTATTGCTTTTGGCCGCAATTTGCGGCCAGACTAGGGAGTTAGGGTTTGGGTTTTTGGGTGGGGGTCTCTGGGGTTATTTGTGGTCTTATGGTACTTGCAATTTTTACAGATTGTTGGTACAGAAAAATCTGGGACCACTTTGCGTATTTCTTGTGTTTCGTTTCACGCGATACGTTATCCGATACGGTGCGTGTTCTGTGTTGCTGTTGCTCTGAGTTGGTTTCGTAGTGTTGCTATACATGTTAGCTACAACACGAACCCTTTAGAGTACGTATGTGTATCATGTTGGTCCGTGTAGATTGTACGTGCTTTGGGTCTATTACTAATATATTTCTGTTATATTGTTTTATGTTACAGGTTCGCAGCCGGGGACTTCGGACGATGCGACAAAGGGAAAACAGGTGGTTGGCTTCACTTAGCCAGGAGTATTGGTGAGTAGATTTAACATCTACAGGGGGATCGCCCGCATGGCGTTATGCGTCTGTGCTAGAAATGACTTGACTTGTCGCATATTTTATTTCATATTTAGAATTGCGCATACACCCTACGGCTTAGTTAATTGTTGTGCTTGGGCTAGTATCCTTAGGACACTGCACTATTATTGACGGCTCATGTTGCACGAGCACTGATTATATACCACACACACCGTCAATAATTGCTATGACACGCACAACCCATTTATAGATATAATATAGTTTGGTTAGGGACATTGTGACATTGATTCATATTTCTTATCGCATATAATATATAGCATACCTGTATACCTACATGCTTACACATATGCCTTGATATACTTACATGCTAGTTACCTGTATACCTATAGAGTATTGTACCATTAGCGATAGGTACATACACCATAATAACATAGCTACTTATATAGTTTGCATACATACTTCACTTATACCCGGGGGGTATATTACATCATTTCTGATAGGTAGATAACTATATCTTGCTATACCTTTATGTTTTCGCATACATCAGTTATAACTACATGTTTACCTTTACTTGATGTTATTTAGAATTAGAGAAATTAGGAATCTGCATGATATTTATATTAACTTGTTGCAGTTAATTAGCGGCTTTTTCTTTATATCCTTACATTACAGTTTTATGTTGCGTATATTTTATTCATGGATTTTCGCATTGAGATATGGATTTTTCATGATATTTTCTGGATTTAGGGACCATGGTAGTTTCATGAAATTATGCATTTTTGAAAAAACCGGTTTCCCTTGATATGATATTTCAGTATCCACCATGAGATTTATCGGTTCTGATATATATATATATATACCCCATGCGAGGAGGAGTCATGGGCCGTATGAGGGTACATGGTGGGGCCCGGAGTTACCCCGGGGCAAGAAAATTGATGGACCTTGCCGATTGAGCCTGACAGGGGAACCATACCATCCGGTGACATTACCAATGACTCAGCGGTTATCATGGGGATACCGATGGGAGTCATGTACGTATGGATACGTGGAAAGACGAGGGTCAGAGCTAGACACTCGTGCTTTTCAGATAGCGATTGATACGTACCTATCAGGATGCCAGTCTTGGTGACAATACCTGATAGATGAGCATTTCTGTGTCGATACTTGACATATTGTTTTCATGATATTTTACACCTAAGTATATATAACAGTGGAATGGGACGCTGTTATATATATATATATATATATATTAGTGGAGTGGGACGCTAATATATATATGTATACATATAATTCATATACTTCATCATATTTATTCATGCAAATTTACTTAGGATATTAGAGATTTACTTGATATTAGATTTGGGATATAGGAGATTTATTTGAGATTGGATACGGGAGTATATGAATTATATGTATACATATATATTAGCGTCCCACTCCACTAATATATATACATATATATATATATATATATATATATATATATATATATATATATATATGAGATTGCTGATTTTGTACATTCAGAATTTATGAGATTCACTTGATCTTGTACATTCAGGATTTGTGAGACTTATATGATATGAGAGCCAATTTGGGGGCTGATTTGTGGAATTGGGATTTGGATTGTCTTGATGGATTTTGATCCTACCATGATGTCAAGATTCCGTGGAAATGGCATATTTCATTCCATACTCCACATTTATTGTTTATGCACTGCTTCATGTATTAGTAGTACCTGTTAGAGTACCTTTTATGACTGTTGCATTTACATACTCATTTATATGTATTGTTTCATATGTTAGTTGTACCTGCGAGAGTACCTTTCATGATTGTTGCATATATACATTTTCATATCATTATTGCATGATTATTGCATACCGATTGTCATATTATTATTGCTTCATGTATTAGTTGTACCTGATAGTGTACCTTTCATGATTATTGCATTCATATGACCTTTTATTGCTATTAATTGCATATGTTAGATTCGCGCTGTACGTGCATACTTGCGATTACCTGCATATGTTATTTACTATTCACGAGTTGGCAACTCACCCCCGTTGTGCCACAATTTGTTTTGCAGGTTGCTCCCCAGAGTAGTCGAGGCAGGCTATTCATCTATCTTATCATCTTTTACTACGGATACCGCATCGGCTCACATTGTGCAGTTTTACTTTAAGTGGGTTTTGTGATTATTCGTTGTTGTATTGTATATTCGTTGTATCCTTGTACTCTCAATCTACTACTTTCATGTTGACTTAGAGACTTGATGTGAGGACGATATTGTATATTATTTTGTGACTTGGTTGTTTTTTATACAATTTCCTTATTATTGTCTTTTATTTCTTCGCTACGGCGTCATATATCTGTTGTGGTGGTTGTTTTCCGCCTTTGGGCGTATTTTTGCTCCCGTTTGGGAATGCTTTACTTATATTTATGTTGTACCCATTTTTGGGGCTAGTTTTTACAAAGGAGGTGCTGCCAAAATTTTTAAGGAAATAAAGTTGGACTTTTAAAGAATTCGGGTTGCGATTTCAAAGGTTTTAAAAATGCTTCTTATCTTTTCTTGTCTTTTAATGGTTTAGATTTCTTGGATATGGCTTTCTTTTATTGCGTTATGCCTGTAGACGTTGCGTAGTATTAGGGCCGTCACGTGCCAATTTCGGGTCGTGACAGAAAGCTCGGGAGATTCTCCATTTGTACTCGATCAGGCCGGGCTACTTGGTGTTCAGGCAGAACGACTCGGCTTTGTTCATGAGTTATAACCCCCACCGTTTTGCCCAGCAATCAAGTTATAATCAGGGCGTCCCGCTCGAAGCATTGTTGGCAGAACCGGTTAATACTGAAGTGGGCATCCGGAGCGCTTTGCACCACTTCATACGCCTAAAAACAGGGTCCAATTTCTTCATCAGTGAGCCGAGTTGCGTTCTGAAAGACCTGAACGTATACGTGGCGTGGTATCAACATGCGATAGGTGCTGTTATCAAGGAGGAGAAGTGATTGTTGCTTGATCGTAAGGGTGCAGCCCCGGCTGGTAATCCGACCGTTCCCCTAAAGCAGCGGACCATCGTTCATCCTCCCTTGAGAGAGGCTGCTGCGATTGTGGTCCCGCGCGCCATATCTGAGCTTCCCCTTCCTCGTGCTCCCTTGAAAGCGGTGGTTGTGGCATCTCCCGAGTCTGGCATAGGTTCGGAGATCAGGACTCGTCGTCCAAAGGTGCCTACTAAGCGTAAGCTTGTGCTAGCGGCTACCGGCACTCGCTCGCAGAGGAGAAAGAAGTCAATACTCTCTGCAGACGTTGTATTCGGCCAGGAGCCTTATGCTTCTTACAGCGAGGGCATAAGTGAATACGGTACCAACAAGGGTTTATTTGTGGCGCCAGATGATACCGATCTAGAGGCTGCCATTGCAGCTTCCGAGCAACTAGCTAGCAACAAAGCAGGACTGATCACCCTTGCACAGTCAGGTAGACTTCAGTTGTATCTTTACGCTGTTACGTTTTTATTATCATACTTTGACTGACACTTCTTCTTCAACAGGCATCTCCACTAAAGAGGCTCTCGCGGCTTCTCTCAAGACTTTTGAAGAGGAGGAAAGGCTTCGCGCTTCCTTGGGCATTGGTACATTTTGGCTCATTGTGCCCTCATTCCCTTTTTTTTCATGGGTAGCCTGACCCTTCTTTTTTTTTTATCTTATTGCAAGGACTACCTCGACCCAGGTTATCCCGAGTGCAGTGCCGATCCCATAAGGTGGCGCGACGGCATCGTTAGCGCCGGCTGCTGCAGCCACGGCTATCCCTAAGTCGCTACTAGGGTTCTCGTAGAAGCAGCCGATGATGGACACCGTAACGTCGCCGAAGGCCGAACTTGGTTCAGATGATGGTCTACCTTTATCGGAAGTCCTGAGGAGATCAGCTCTCGTGGCTCAGACTGAAAAGAAGTGCAAGAGGCGCGCAGCGAAAGAACGCAATGCCGCTTTGGCTGTAGGTGCAGGCTCGAGCACTGCTCCACCTGTCCCTATTTCTCCAGATGGTGCTCCGGCTGCCCTGTTTACCGCTCATAGACAGGCAGTACGCGTGGCTCGGGAAGCAATTGAAAAGTCGTCCCAAGGTAGCATAACACTGGGTCCTTTTATCAGAGTTTGATCTTCAGATTCTCATATATCATACCCTGCAGGACTAAGTCCTTGTGAGGAGGTGGCAGATGAGATGACGGCAATCACCGAGCCCAAAGCAGCTACTCTTTCTCAAGAGTCCGGGACTTCTCCAATTGCCACTCTTTCCACCTGCGGTTCCCTGCCATCGCCTGGCATTGCGAGTGTCACGACGGCTCTCATAGAATCAGGGGATGAAGCCACGGGCGGCAAAACCATTCCAATGGAGGAGAGCAAAGCAGGCACCGCGCCTGGTGATGCTCTTGTCGCGGTTTCGATTGGCGACTCATCAGGTGGATCTTGGGTCATTGTTTTCCTTTTTATTCCGCAATCCCTCTCAATCCCTTCTGACGGCATTTCTTTTGTTTCTTATGCAGGTGTGGTGGGCGTTGAGGTCGTGCCACCCGGAGAAGCGTTACCGGTTGCTGCTCTGACGGTTGCCGACCCTTCGCCTTCTCTCATGTCTTCTCCAATGCTAGAAGGTATGGGCTTACGATTTGTCTAATTTAAATTGCGGATGTCATCTTCCTTGTACTGGCCATGCACCGTCGCAACCTTGTAGGAGTTCTTTTCGATCATCTGTATCAAGTGTTAAACCCGCACTTCTCCTTCCAGTCGGAAGTTAGTCTGCCTGCTGGTGCCGGTGAGTATCTTTTCTAACCGACGTCTTTTCTTTTCTTTAATGGGTGACCCTGCCATTGTTAACTTTAAATTGATTACAGCGCTGCAAATTGAAGGAAGGGATAAGAGAATTGTCACGTCACTAGTACTCCGAGCTCTGCCACCTGCCGTAGCCGGTATAGTAGCCTTCATCGCTCTTGCATCTTCTTTGTCTCTTAAGCCAATATCTGACTATGATTTGTTTTGCAGCAATCACGCCGGCTCCAGCTCCCTTCGATTCTCACATCTTAATGCCGGCAGGGTCCTTTTCCAGACGTCCATCTTCTAAGGGTGCTGTGACCGGCCTGCATATGTTAAGTGAGTACATCGAGGAGCTTGACGCGGAGGTCCCTGCATTTGCTGCAGATTTTGCTGCCGAGCTTAATCCCATGTTGGCGACGCTCGTGAACTTCCATAGCGAAGGCGTCGTTGAGTCTTGGGTTAATCACTGCAGGAAGATTGAGGCCTTCCTGCATGAGCTTGAGCTCAAACGTCTAGTTCCCGAGGTTCTGGCTCTGAACTCTCAACGGGCTGCATGGGTTGAGCAGAGCGCTCCCTTCCTCCGCCATTTTGAACAAGAAGCGACCATAATGTGGAAGGAACGCAAGGAAGCTTCAGGTGAATCCTCCCGGTTGCACGCCCAGGTTGAAGCAAACGCTGCGCAATTGAGAGCCATCTTCGACAATTTACAACGATGCATTTCAGACGGGCTAGCGCTAAGGCAGAAACTTGACTTCTTATAGCGGGTTACGCAGAATCACGAAGTTGCTCAACGGGAGATCGACGAGAAACTTTCATCCTGCTTGCAGCAATGGGCTCGAGTCGAAGCAGAGTTGGCCGCGGCAGCTGATCGCGAAAAGAAGCTGAGAGGAGTGCGCGAGTAGCTGGCTGATTTATTGAAAACGCCTCCTTCTCAGTAGCTGCCTTTGTACTGATTGTACATTTGTAACTCATGAATAACATGTATTCATTTCCTTTTTTTTATTCCATTCATTTTCATATGATGTAGCCTGTATCCAATTGAATTCATGAATAAAGGACACATTTCTTTTCTATCATATGCTAGCCTTCTTTTCTTTACTGTGTTGTTGTCATGTGATTTTAGCAAATGTAACTTGTGGACGATAGATAGTAGGAAGCTGTCCATCTTGGACTCTTTGCAGGGTAGCAATGGTTTAGGAAACAGGGTTAGGATCTGTTGCCTAAGACTTTTCAACTTTATGAGCCGTGGGGGTCTCATAAAGATTTTTCTTCCTACGATTCGAGAGGATCTCGTAGGTGTATTTTCTTCTTAAGAATCGTGAGGATTCCTAAGTGTGTTTTTCTCTTGAGAGTCGTAAGGATCTCCCAAGAGAATTTTTCCCGCTTACAAGTCGAGCGGACTCGTAAGTGGTTGTTCCCTCCTTATCGATGTTCGGCTTCGGAGAGTGTGGTCCGTGAATAGTATGCAAGCGCCTATCTTAGACTGACTTGCAGGACCCCAGTGCTTAGGACACAGTTTTTTTTTACTGCCTAAGGCTTTTCTCTACGAGTCGAGACGAATCGAGAAGTTCTCGCAAGGACACTAATTTCCTCACGAGTCGAGACGAATCGAGAAGTTCTCACAAGAATATCCTAACGTCACAGTTAACCTCTGCTCTTTACAACAAAGGTCCGTTAGGGTCTGTGGTACTAGGGTTTTGTCCGTCGTACCATCGCGTTGGCTGATGTATTCCTCGATAGGCAATCTTGCTGTTCGAGTGGTCTTGTGACTGTCGTGTCTCTGATCCCTTCGGGGGCTGGAAAAGACGTCTTCAAGCAATCTTCCTAGGCAGTTTGACCGTCGGAAGGGCAAGCGTTAGGAATTTTGCCATGCCGCTTTTTACTTGAGGTTAGGCTCAATTTGGGGAGCCCCAATGAGTCATAACCACTCCGCGCTGGTGTGGGATGATCTCTGATGGTCTTTCAGGTTTTATTTGAGTTGTCGTTAAGACCCTGAAGCAAGGAATTTGGCCTTTGCTTCATTTGCTGGCATTGCGTCTACTGTATCGAGACGAATGTCGCAGTTGTCTCTAGGTTGCCTGTGAATCGTCGAGGCTTGGAACTAGGGATTTTGCCATAGCTCCGTTGTTTTGATCCTGGGGTCAGTTGTTGACGTTGTATCTGCATCCTGCTGGAGTTGAGAAGAAACGCCGTTGTTGACACTGCGTCTGCTGTAACGAGATGAATGTCGAGGTGGTCTCTAGGTTGTATGTGAACCGTCGAGATTTGGAACTAGGGACTTTGCCGTGGCTCCGCTTTACTGACGTTGCGTCTGCTGTAACGAGACGAATGTCGAGGTGGTCTCTAGGTTGTCTGTGAACCGTCGAGATTTGGAACTCGGGATTTTGCCGTGGCTCCGCTTTGCTGACGTTACATCTGTTGTAACGAGACGAATAACGAGGTGGTCTCTAGGTTGTTTGTGAACTGTCGAAATTTAGAACTAGGGACTTTGCCGTGGCTCCACTTGTTGACGTTGCATCTGCTGTAACAAGACGAATATCGAGGTGGTCTCTAGAATGTTTGTGAACCATCGAGATTTGGAACTAGGGACTTTGCCGTGGCTCCGCTTTGCTGACGTTGCGTCTGCTGTAACGAGACGAATGTCGAGGTGGTCTCTAGGTTGTCTGTGAACCGTCGAGACTTGGCTCTCTTTCCGATGGAGCCTGGTGGGATGATATGGTTCCCTCTTGTTTGCGCCCCTGGATTGTATACAGGGATCGATGTGATCTCATCTATAGGGCAAAAGTTTCATTCTTTCATCATTTTTTTATTTCTTTCCGTGATGCTATATCATTTCAGCTTTTTGTATCGTGAAAGTCGCGATTGCCCAATCATTTCGGCTATTTTTCGCAGTGCCCAATCATTTCGGCTATTTTTTTCTTTTTTACTCGCTGCTTTTTATTGCGAGTTACCCAATCATTTCGGCTATTTTGTATACATATATTTTACTTGCCGATTTTGTAGCAAGTTGCCCCATCATTTCGGCTATTTCATATGTATTTTTGGCTCACTGATTTTTATCGCGAGTTTATACTTGGGATCTGATACCGATTTAGGCAGCAGTATCGCTACAACTGGGACATTGCCAGGAGAGAATCATCATTTTCCTTTGTCGATTCGAACAAAGGTGGCTTAGGAAACAGGGTTAGGATCCTGTCGACTAAAGTTTTTGACTTCATGAGCCGTAAGGATCTCATAAAGGTGTTTCTCCCTACGAGTCGTGAGGATCTCGTAGGTATCGTTTCTCCTTAGGAATCGTGAGGATCCCTAAGTGTATGTTCTCTTATAAGTCGTAAGGATCTTACAAGAGTGTTTTCTCCTTACAAATCGAGAGGACTTACAAGGGTCGTTCACCGTATGAGATATCCCTAGTCGCTGGTAGGACTTTGTTAGGGAAATGTTTATTCGTGCCCGTGGATTGTATACAAGGGTCAATATTGAAACGCTTGTAGGGCAAAAATCGGGGTTTGTGATGGATTAAGAACAGGTTCAGATCCCTGTAGCTTAAGGCTTTTGAATCCTATGAGCCGTGAGGGTCTCAAAGGGGAATTCTCCTTACAAGTCGTGAGGATCTCGTAAGTGTGTTTTCTTCTTAGGAATCCTGGGGATTCCTATGTGTGTTGCTCCTTTATGAGTCGTAAGGATCTCACGCGGGTATTTTCTTCTTGCAAGGTCGTGAGGACCTTGTAAGTGTCTTTTAACGAGATTGCGCCCTTTCGGGTTTTCACAAACTCACCGGTAGCCCTACTGTTTTTACTCACGTAGCCCTTTCGGGTTTTCATCCGTGCCCATTTTGCTTATGGACGTACAGTTTTTTTTACGCGTCAGCCCAAGGATACTGCGGGTTTGTAGTAGTTTAAAGACGTTTTGATCAAGCGTAGTATTTCTTCAAGAAACGGCCGTTTATTGGCCTGAAGGGTCTTTCGCCATGCATATCCATGAGCAAGTAAGCCCCACCCTGGTAGACTTTGTCTATGATGTACGGGCCTTCATAGTTCGGCTTAAATTTCCCCCATTTGGTATGATTGGGGATCATGGGTCTCTTGACCACTAGCATGAGTTCACCTTGGCGGAATGTTCTCGGCCTAGTCAATCTCTCATATGAGCGCGTCATTTTTTCTTTGTAAGCTTCCAAGTTTTGCTGCGCCATGAGTCGGGTTTCGTCAAGGGCATTAAGTTCCTCAAGCCGAAGATGAGCATTCTCTTCGTCCGTTAGCTCGTAATGAACTGCCACTCGTAAGGAGGGTAGCTCTATCTCCAAGGGGAGTACTGTTTCAGCGCCGAATACCAATGCATATGGCGTTGTGTTTGTGGCCGTTTTGAATGTACGCCCAGAGAGCTTCATGCAGTCTCTCGTGTCAGTCCTTCCTATTTCGAGGCACCGTCTTCTTTATGATCTTCGTCAAAGTCTTGTTGAAAGCCTCAGCTAGACCATTAGCTCGGGGATTATAGACCGAAGAGTATCTCCAGTCTATATTATGTTGTTGCACGAAGCAACTGATTTTGTGGCTTCTGTAGGCCGGCTCGTTATCGGAGATAATCCGTCGCGGAGTGCCGAACCGATAAATGATGTGTGTCTTGATGAAATAGAGGATATTCTCCGTCTTCACTTCTCTTAGTGGTACTGCTTCTGCCCACTTGGAGAAGTAATCAGTTGTCGCCAGTATGAACCGATGGCCTCTGGATGATGCTGGTTCAATAGGCCCGATTATGTCAGTTCCCCACATTTCGAACAGCCAGCTAGCCACCGTTGGATGTAGCGGATTTGGATGCTGATGGATGAAGTCTCTGTGAATTTGGCACGAGTGGCACTGCTTCGCGTATTCGAAGCAGTCTTAGATCATTGTGGGCCAATAGTAGCCCATTCTTTTGATCTTCAGCTTCATCTTCGGCCTAGCTTGATGAGAACCGTAGATTCCGTCATGAGTTTCTTGGACGACTCTCCTCGCTTCTTCCGGTCCTAGGCATCTTAGCCATAGAGAGTCAAATGATCTCTTATATAGAGTGTCATTGACGAAGGCGAAGGATAGAGCTCGTTTCATGAGTTGATGTCTTGAGGACGCATCTTCAGGTGTTCGACGGGATTTGAAGTAGTCTATAAAGACTTCTCTCCAATCCTTAGCCTTTTCCTGGTCTTTTATTTGTAGGGTCATTTGCTCGGCCGCTCCCTTTTCTTCGGACGACTTCGGAGATATTTCTGCCGGTGCATGAACCCGACGGCTTTGCACAACGATCCTCACATCATCGAGGTTTTCGTCAATCAGTTCTTTAGTGAGTTTGGCTAATGCATCCGCCTTACTATTCTCTGCTCGCGGTATGCTTTCCAGGGCGTAGGAAGGGATCTGAGTCAGCAATTGCTGCACTCTCTCACCGTACTTTACCAACTCTGGTTTGCACGTTTGATAGTCGCCATTTATTTGACTAACGACCAGCTGGGAGTCTCTGTATATGAGGAGGTTTTCGATTCCTATGTCGATAGCGATCTCAAGACCTACTATCAAAGTTTCATACTCGTCTTCATTGTTTGTCCTCGGCTTTGTTAAGGAGAAGGCAAAGCGCATTATCCCTTTTTGTGGAGTCACGAAGATGAGTCCTACCCCCATTTTGATTATAGGGGTGCTGTGTTTTCGCTTCTTCATGGAAGATGCTCCATCGAAGTAGAGTTCCCATCGGGTATCACTCCCTCCTTTCTCCCTGTCGATCGTGTCAAACGCGAGCTCGTCTGGCAATTCACAATTTAGAGGTGAATCGGCAGGTATCAGATGCTCAGCGAGGAAGTCGGCGATGGCCTGGCCTTTCACTGCCTTGAGTGGTCGATATGTTATCGAGAACTCCATTAAGAGTAGGGCCTATTTAGCGAGCCGCCCTGTTAGTATGGATTTTGACATCAAATATTTGAGAGGATCCACTTTTGATATGAGGTGGACCTCATGTGCCAACGCGTAGTGTCTGAGCTTCGTTATTGCGAAGATTAACGCCAGGCAGTGTTTTTCGATGGGGGAGTAGTTGTTTTCTGCCCCCAGGAGCACTCGACTCAAATAATAGAGGGCTCTCTCCTTCCTTTGGTCATTTTCTTGTACCCATAGCACGCCTAAGGAACCCTCAAGGGCGGTTGTGTACAGAATGAGGGGCTTTCCTTTGAACGGAGCGGTCAGTACCGGCAGATTCTGCAGATATTGCTTGATTTTGTCCAGTGCGCTTTGACATTTGCGATCCCAGACGAAAGGAGTCCCCTTCTTCATTAGATGACTGTAGGGGCGAAATTTTCCGGAGAGGTTGGCTATGAACCGTCGGATATATGCGAGCTTTCTTTGGAGAGATCACAGTTGTTCGAGAGTTCTTAGCGGGGGCATTTCCATGATCGCTTTGATCTTCGACGGGTCTATCTCGATGCCCCGGTGTCGTACGATGAATCCTAGAAATTTTCGTGAGGAAACTCCGAACGCGCATTTCAGAGGGTTCATCTTCAAGTTGTATTTCCGAAAACGTTGGAACACTATCTTCAGATGCTCCCAATGCTCCTCGTGCGATTTGCTCTTTACCACGAGGTCGTCAATATAGCACTTGACGATTTCATGTATGAGGTCATCGAAAATCTTTGTCATGGCCCTCTGATAGGTGGCGCCAGCGTTCTTCAAGCCGAAAGGCTTCACTTTGTAACAGAATATTCCCAGGGGAGTCCGGAAAGCGGTATGCTTCTGGTCTTCGAGATGCATCATTATTTGGTTGTACCCCGATGAGCCGTCCATGAAGGAGAAGACTTCGTGAGTGGACGTGTTGTCTATCATCAGCTCGCTAAACGGTACGGGAAAATCATCCTTCGGGCAAGCTTTGTTGAGGTCCCGAAAGTCTACGCAGATGCGCACCGTCCTATTTTTCTTCATCACTGGGACAATGTTGGCGACCTAGTCAGGGTACTGAACCCCTTGGATGAAGCCAGAGTCGATTAGATTCTTGACCTTGGCGTTGA
This sequence comes from Agapanthus africanus, assembly GCA_030015575.1. Lineage (NCBI taxonomy): Eukaryota > Viridiplantae > Streptophyta > Magnoliopsida > Asparagales > Amaryllidaceae > Agapanthus > Agapanthus africanus. The sequence continues at coordinate 167,968,078 of CM057337.1, forward strand.
TGCTCATTTCAAGTTCGAGCCGCATTCTTCTTGGCGCTTGCTTGCCTGGATTGATGTCCGAAGATATCGCCAATTTGTGCACAGCTACTTCTGGATCTAGTCCCGGCATTTCGGAATAGCTCCATACGAAGCAGTCTTTATACTGCATGAGCACGTCCTTGAGCGTAGCCACCTTTTCTTCAGACAACAGCTCACTGACGAACGTCGGCCGTGGGTCGTTTTCCATTCCCAACTCGATTTTTCTAAGGTTATCTGCAGTAGTATGTATCCCATCTTCCAGTTCTTTTGGCGCCGGTGGAAATTCTGAGATTACTTCTTCATTATCATTTTCAAAGCACCAGGAGAGGTCATCCATATCCTCGGGCACTCCTTCTTCCGACATCATTATCACGTTACAGGTACGAGATATCATCCCAGACCGATGTTGATCCGGCTTTACTCTCGCTGCATATGTGGCTTTCGGCTCATACTTCTGTAGCGGGGTTACCCTCCAACTGCTGGATAAAGCAAACCTGCCTTGCTGATACTGGTCTTCTACCCAGTCTTTGAATGTGAAGCAGTCTTCGAGAGGATGTCCTATCGCTCGGTGATAGGAGCAATAATCCGGGTGAGAGACCTCGCCTGTTTGTTCAGGGTGTTTGGACTCAGGGAGGGTAATCATCTGATGTTTCATGAAAAGATTGAATATCTTCCTTGTCTTGTCTTGGGGAAAAGAGTATGCTCGACCCATCTTCTTTATAAGAGACGAATCTCGGCCGCTCAATTTTCGATCATGAGGCTTCTTGGACCCGCTTTGCTGCTGTCGAACATTTTTTCCGTTCTTCAGTTTACTTTTGCCTCCGCGTCGATTCTTCTGTATGACGGGCTGGCGATGAAGGGCATCGTCATTTTTCGTAGCCTGCTGAAGGAGGCGCCGCGTTCTGGATTTTTCATAGATGGACATTTCGCGGCTATGGTCATCCCGGACCTTTTGACCCGCTTCCCTTATTAGCTTATCCATCTGTTCTTCGAACGATGGACTTGGCATTTTCATGATGAGACCTCATTTTGGTTCAGGGTTAGCGTCTTCTAACGGAGCATCTCCTTCTTCATCGAAATCATGTATAACGTAGCAGCCATGGAATCGCTCCCGTTTCTTGGATTGAACATATCCGAGCCTGATCGTTTCCATTCTCCCGTTGGGCAATTTTCGCTGAGTTCCAGGGACGTTCCAGATCCTGTTGTAGAACTGGGCTTGTCGCGTGGTCTGCTTCAAGGGTACGCCTTGGCGCCTCAACAGCCTTTTTAATCCTTTTGTGTAGTATTTGGGCAGATGGATGGACTGGAGCCTGTCAAGTGTAGAATCGGCACCATGCAAGATTTCTTTCTCCATTTATGTTTCCGCGGATCGATAAAAGAGGATCACCTTTTCATCTTTTCGCCTGGGAGGGATGTAAAACGTCTGCAGCTCTTGCACACTATAGGTATCAAGTGTGTCGAGCTCTTTGTAATGCTCTTGCGGAACTATGGCGATTTGCAAACTCCGTTCATCGCCAGTGAAGGCTTGTATTGATGGGCGAACAGAAAATACTGCATTGACCTCATCTTCAGAGTCGCTACCGAAGACCAACATAGGGGTGTAGGGTGTTTTTCGTCACCCCATCGAGATGGGAATACACGCATGCTTGTCAGGCGCGTTACAGATTCCCCCTGCCTAGGGTAGGCGAGGATTTATTGATTGTGGGGATCCGAATCTCCGGCAGCCGCGGACTAAGCTGCCGTTCATTAACCCTCACATTTGGAGTGAGAGAACCTCCGATTGACGGGTTAAACTGGTCATGCGAACTCAATGTGCGGTGTGCGTGTGTTGTGTTTTTTCTTTTGAATGGGGAGTTCAAGTCCAAAAAGATTTTATCTTGGAGTTAAACTCTAAAAGAACTTTAGAGGGAGTTAACTCCTAAAAGAATTTAATGTGGAGTTAAACTCCCAAAACATAACTTTAAATGGAGTGCATGTAAAATGAAGGGGGGAAATGGCGTCCAAAGGACGCGTGCACGTGGGTGCACATGGGCGCCTTAGTGCCCAGGGTCACGTGCGCGCACGTGACCATTGGGCGCCTTAGCGCCCGGGGTCATGTGGGCACACGTGACCGACGGGCGCCTTGGCGCCCCGAAGTCACGTGCGCGCACGTGACCGAGGGGCTCCTCAGCGCCCGGGGTCACGTGGCGCACACGTGACCGATGGGCGCCTTGGCGCCCGGGGTCACGTGGGCACACGTAACCGATGGGCGCCTTTGCGCCCCGGGGTCACGTGGGCACACTTGATCGATGGGCGCCTTGGCGCCCCGGGGTCATGATTGTTGCGTTTTTGCGTATTCTTAATTTTTAATTACCGCAATCAAGACAGTTTCTTTTGGTAGCTAGCCGGTTGAGTACGGGTCGATCTACAGGGAGATGGAATCTTTTTCTTTATGTTTTAACGAGTTAAATCCAAATATTTTGAGTTTTGTTTTAAGGTCTACTAATGAGATAAAAGATGAATAAAGAACTTTCTAGGGTTAGGATTAGGTTAGTTCGAGATAGGAATTTCTCACTTCTTTCAATGCCCTTCTTAATATCGGTGTTAAGGTAATCGGCAACAACGGGGATTAGCACGACTAGGAAGGAACTTACAAGTATAACCTAGGCTTTCCATGCTTAGTTTCTTCCTTTTGGTCCTTGTCCGTCCGTGTAACGCTTTAAAAATAAATAAATAAATAATTAAATAAATAAAATCCTTTAAGTGAAGTTTTTGATTTTCGGTAAATAAAACGTATTTTTCGTAAAACTTAACCATAATTATTTTTTCATTATAAATTTAAAAAGACCTATTTTAATTATGTAATTACTAGTAAATGGTGTTTATTTAGTCACTTATAAATTTTTAGTTTAATTAAATATTTTTCCTAAATTAATTATTTTAAATATTAACATAAGCTTTATTTATACATTAAATTAGTGTAAATTACAAATTTGAATAGGTTAAATTAGCAAAAGTGAACCATTACATATTAGAAGCAAGTTTGTAATATGCAAAATCTTTTCTCAAATTTTTTCCATGGTTCTAGACTTTTCTAGGATTAACTTAGAAAAGAAAATAAACAAAAAAATAAGAAAATGATGAAAAGACATAAAAGAAGTATCAAATGAAGAACTTTCTACACAATTCTTCACATCTTTTTCTTTCTCTCTTTTTCCATCATGCCTTGGCCGGCCTCACTTCCATGGGCAGCCCCCAAATTTTCCCCCCATCACTTTTGCATTAAAAATCATCAAAATTCAACAAAAATTCCAAAAATAAACCTCAAAATCAATATTCAATCTCTACCATTTTCCTTTGACCTATTTAGCATGGATTTTGGAGTTGGAAACCATTATTTTGGAAGCATATTTGCATGTTTGGATCTCATGTTTTGTAGGTATAATTTTTATTCCTATGATTAATTGTTGTTAAATGCTTTAATCTAGCATATTTAGATTTTCTTAATTAATTCTATTTGCAAGTTTAAAATTCAAGATAGGATTTCTAAAATCAAGTTAGGGTTTTTATTAATTAAGTGTGGTTATAATAACTAGTTTAACATTTTTATAAATGGAAAATCTAGTATGGTTGATGTATTGTAAATTATTCATTCAAAATTGTTTAAATTAAACAATTTTGCAAACTAGATTTTTATAAATTATATATAGTGGTGAGGTAAAATTCTAATTAAGGTTTTTATTATTAGATTATGGTGTTAATGAGGAGATTAACATGTTATTTGAGTGTGAAACATAATCTAGTTACAATTTGCTAGCTTTCACTTTCAAATTTTAACAAAATTGCTATTTTTATTAAACTAGGTTTTTGAAATTAATTTAAAATGTAGGATTAAAAATCTAGTTAGGGTTTTAGCACATCCTTAAGGTTTCATGGAGTGGTTTAACACTTTAAAATATGCAAAATCAAATTTAGTTGTGGAATTGTAAATTTTGGCTTAAAAAATGTTAAATTTGGCTAAAATTGCAAACTAGAAATTTCAATTTAAGACAAATTAGTGTGATAAAAATATTATAATGGTTTCTATAATCTAGTTATGTTATTTAATGAATATTATGACCATTAGTTTCATTTAAACATCAATTTTTGAAGTAAAACGGTAAATGGACGTTTTCTAGGTTTTTACGAAATCGGACGATTTGATCGATTTTAAGGTTTCGATGATTTAAACCATGTTTTATATTATAAATAATGAGTTTTGAAACTACGAGTTGTTTATTGGTGTTTTATCTCGATCAATCGGCGTTTGTACACCGATATCGAGTGATATTTGGTTCTTTTCCATGAGCGGGTCATAGGTTTTAACCTATGCACGTTTCATGCGTCGTTTTGGTTTTGTCCATGATTCAGTTTACGATATTATATATGTTTGCGTATATGTACCCCTCACGTGGACTTCGAACGAGAAAGAAGAGGAGGGCGACATCGTCTTTGGCAGACAAGGACCAGGTGAGTAGATGTATATCTACGGGGGAAGTCGGGTGGATGGCGTTTAGCACCCCCGCAAACGTAGAATAGGAATATTACTTATTGTCGTTAGGAAGTCGTACGTGACCTTAGATTCTTGGCGAGTAGGACCCTATTAAAGACTTTAGGTTGGACTAGACTGATTTAGAAAGACTTTACCAGAGAATGAATGTCTTGGAGAAATTCGTAGGTTTCAGGTAGACACACACACACGCACACACAGAAACTTGACTTGGTGTATATGTGTGTGTGTGTGTGTCTATATATATATATATATATATATATATATATATATATATAGGAATGTGTATAAGTATACACACACACACACGCACAACATGTATATATGATATAAGGATGTTATATGATACATGGGGATGAGACGATATAACTGGGCTTGATGCCGTGATCTCTTGGCTATACAGTCGTATTATGATGTCGGCGGATCGTTGGAAAATGAGAGAATGGATATGTATATATAAAAGATAATAGGTGATGATGACATTAAGATATACGAGACTCTAGAATAGAACCCGGACTGTAATATGTGACTGAATCACGATATGATATATGTGTGACTTGATTACGATATGATATATATGTGACTTAATCACGACATGACATATGTGACTTAATCACGATATGATATATGTGACTTAATCACGATATGATATATGTGACATGATATTTCTGAGGACCAATTGACGATATATATTTACACAGACAATGATATATGATTGATGATATTGGGATTTATGCGATTACAGTACAGTACCCTTGATCCTGACATTATTTGATGATGATATTATACGAATGATGATGTACGTAGGTAATACTTGACCCATACCTCGATATTGGGATGTCATACGATGGATTTTACCGTACAAGGGATAGATGTGATGATTGATCCGCACTCTTGATTCAAGGAAGTCGTACTACGTACGTGACGCTATTGAGGCTGGATCGCCGACTATTAGGGATATGGACTCAGACCTTAGGTAGATTCTTATTTCTTATCGACTAGTTTCTTTAGTTTAGTTCCTTAGGGGGTTAGATAGATACTAGTTTAGGCTCGAGTCATATAGTTGTAGTTAGACATGTATATTATAAATGAGTGGTTAATACACATCCATCTTTACATTCAGATCGTAATCATCATGTTGCATGTTCATACATATGTTTCTTTAGTCAGTATGAAACTCTGCCTGTTAGGACACCAGCACCATTACCGATGATGCGCATATTCTACGTACACTTATTTGCCGGCTCACACACATCATCATCGGTAATTGCTATGTCACGTACACTTTAGAACATATTATCTTTTATTGGTAGAATCAGCTAAAGGCTAGATCAATATAATATTGTGATTACTCTCAGGTGTTAGTCTAGACTTTGCATTTATTACTTAGACATTTCATGCATTCACATTTTCATGTTATCATGCAGTATTGTGGGGCTTATGCCGATACTTATTATTTACTTACTCATGATTTTGGGATTTTGGGATTTCTACGAGATATCTGGATTTTGGGAAAAACCGCAAGAATATATATAAAACTTTTCTCTCTCTCCCTCTCTTTTTAAAATATAAGTTGCGTTTTCTCATGATGTATGTGTCGTCCACCATGAGATTTCATGTTTTCTGTTGGATTTCGAGACCCGATTCGAGGAGTGGATGAACCGTCTCGGGTACATGGTAGGCTCGGTATGGTACCCCGGGGCAAGAAGATCGAGTTGTAGACGATGAGCCTGGCAGGGGAAGACTACCTACCGGTGATGTCTGGCGCGGCGGATATCCGGAGGATACCGACCGTTGTCGTGAGATTTGATGATATGGGCCGATCCGGACTGACGGAGCCCGAGATATTGAGACTGTGAGGTATTGAGACTTGAGATTTACATGTTTTGTGTCGATGCTTGACACGGATTTCCATGGATTTCATCGATGATGTTTCAGATTTCTATACAAATTTTACTATGATGAAAGTTAAAGACTTCTTATACGGATATATCCAGATTTCAGGGTTGATTGTTTTACATTCTTGGTGCATGCATACTCATTCACATGACATATTACTATTTGAGGCACTGACACGAGCACGGAGCATTTGCACTTACGCGTAGTTTATTACCCTGCACTACTAGATGACTAGTGATATATTAGTATATTATTATGACATAGGACAGCGTCGTGCATTCGATTTCTTTTCGCAGATGTCTTCTACTCATGAGTTGGCAACTCACCCCCGTTGTGCCTAATTTTATTACATGTTCGATGTACAGGTTTCCTTGGCAGTTCGCTGGCACATCATTTCATTCAGGATGATTTACTTGATAGGTTGGTTCACTTGTATCAGGACCGGCGTTGTACTTTTATTATTTCATCGGTATCTAGTAAGCTCCATCAACCAGATTTGTATTACTTGATAGTTTAAAGGACCAGTTCTTTATTTCGACCTTAGAGTCGCGCTTGTATTATTATAGTATCTGGTGGATTTGTTTTTTTTAGTTTTGAGCCTCGTCCTTTGGCGTTGTATATTATTGTGCATGGTGTGGTTGTTTCCGCCTGTTGGCGTAGAGCTAGCTCCCGCTTGAGGATGCCTTTTTATTATTTATATATATATTATTCTTGTTTGTACCCGTTTGGGGCCAGTTTTTACAGAGGAGACTCTGCCGAATTTTTTGAGAAAATTTGATGTTGCTTTTAAACTTGTTTTTCTTGCATGTTTTTCTTTACTTCTTCTTTGAAAGGTTTAGATTTCTGGGCTTCGGCTTGCTTAGATTACAATACGCCTCTAGACGTTTTGTAATTTAAGTGCCGGTCATGTTCCGTACCTTCGGGTCTTGACAAAGTTGGTATCAGAGCGCTAGGTTTAACCTTTGTATAAGACTAGGATGACCCTTGGTTGATGGAGTAGGTGACTTAGGTAGAGTGACGTACCGTGGGTATGATCCGCGGCATACTTACGATACGCTACTCTGCTTAAGAAGCCTTAGGATGTATATTTCTTTGCACCGTATTCTATTCATTCCATTGATCTATCTTCGTCGATATCGGATGGTGGTTTTTGTTACCACGGTCGCACGGGCAGAGGGAGCTGGGGCTCGAATGCGATAACCATTAGGGTATCGTTTATTCTTGAGGATTGAAGCATTGTTTAGCATGCGGATGAAGGGTATTCACATGCTGTCCAGACGAAATTAAAAGGTTCGAACGATTGTGAGAAACCCATTTTCCCCAAGTTTAAGGTATTCGGAAGAACATGCAGGTATTTCTATGGACCCTCTAGAAGAATGAAACCCTAACTCGACATAATGACCACGAGAACGCCTTTGAACCTTAGGGTTTACGGCAGTTCCGTAGTGCCATTAGTGAGGCTTGGGTTTGCCCTTCTACGGCTGGTCCACAGATGCTAGGGCATGTACTGGATATTTTTAAACTGTACTTGAGTGTTGAGCTCTCAGGGAATTATGGGATTTTGATGAATCGATCGAAAAGTTTAACGTAGTCCGGATATCAGGTGAAGGGATAGATTACGCGGGAGGCTCTCGAAATGAGCATAGCCATTTGTAGCGCAGTCAGCACAGCAATGAGGAGACGGGTCCGAATCAGTCGACATTAGAAAAGGCGCACATTGACGATAGTGTTTACGATTGTGATTTGGTGATTTGAATTTCATATTTCCGTTGTTTGGATTTTGGTATTTTGAGGATTTTGTCTACGATTGGTATTTCCTATGTGTACATTCATTACACTCTATTCGTGTTTCATATATCAGTTGTATTGATGTTGTTTTGTGCATGCCCAGTGCACTCGATTTGGTTTTATACATTTTGAGATATTGATTTGATTTCGTGCATATGGGTTGCACATGATTTTGACGTATGCTTCGACATAGTTTTCATGCATTTTTCGTACGGTGATTTCGATTTTGATATTTGGTGCATGTTTTCGTACACCATGTGCACTTGATTGAGATTCTTGCGCACACTTAGCGCACTTGATGCGATTTTGTGCACACCAGATGCACTAAATCGGGGTTTTGTGCAGATTAGATGCTCCTGATATTAGTGTCGTGCACGCCCGTTGCACTTGACAGATGTTTTTGGTGCACACCCATTGCACTCAGTTTTGTTTTTGTGTGTATTCGTGGCATCTGTATTTGGTTTCGATTTCAGTGCGTACCGGACGCACATGATATTTTTATACTGTGATTGGGATTGATTTCATTTTGAACAGTATGTTTTTATAATGATTACTATTTGGTTTAGTAACCAGGCGGGACGTGTATGTTAAATAAAAGATATATATGTATAACTATTTTTTTAAAAATTAAAATAAACGTCCGCTACTTATGCCATGACACGTGCATCGCACGGCGATTTTAAAAAGGGGTTTTTGCATGCTTCTTTATTCAAATGTTTGGACGATTTTACTACGATGCGCACTATATATAAGTTATAGTTTTGATGTATATTATGTTGGTTTTCGTATTGGGTTTTGATATTCTATTTTCACCATAACTTCGATTATTACGTTATGCTTGACGGAGTTGATTTTAGTTATGTATTGATGATTTCGGAGCCCCGACGATTTGAGTGTTTTGGCTGAATGTTTTAGTAATTGGGGGGAGTTTTAATTTAAATTCGGGGACCGAATTTCTTAAAGGTGGAAGATTGTAACGTTTTAAAAATAAATAAATAAATAATTAAATAAAAAAATCCTTTAAGTGAATTTTATGATTTTCGGTAAATAAAACGTATTTTTCGTAAAACTTAACCATAATTATTTTTTCATTATAAATTTAAAAAGACCTATTTTAATTATGTAATTACTAGTAAATGGTGTTTATTTAGTCACTTATAAATTTTTAGTTTAATTAAATATTTTTTCTAAATTAATAATTTTAAATATTAACATAAGCTTTATTTATACATTAAATTAGTGTAAATTACAAATTTGAATGGGTTAAATTAGAAAAAGTGAACCATTACATATTAGAAGCAAGTGTGTAATATGCAAAATCTTTTCTCAAATTTTTTCCATGGTTCTAGACTTTTCTAGGATTAACTTAGAAAAGAAAATAAACAAAAAAAATAAGAAAATGATGAAAAGACATAAAAGAAGCATCAAATGAAGAACTTTCTACACAATTCTACACATTTTTTTCTTACTCTCTTTTTTCTTCATGCCTTGGCTGGCCTCACCTACATGGGCAGCCCCCAAATTTCCCCCCATCACTTTTGCATTAAAAATCATCAAAATTCAACAAAAATTCCAAAAATAAACCTCAAAATCAATATTCAATCTCTACCATTTTCCTTTAATCTATTTAGCATGGATTTTGGAGTTGGAAACCATTATTTTGGAAGCATATTTCCATGTTTGGATCTCATGTTTTGGAGGTATAATTTTTATTCCTATGATTAATTGTTGTTAAATGCTTTAATCTAGCATATTTAGATTTTCTTAATTAATTCTATTTGCAAGTTTAAAATTCAAGATAGGATTTCTAAAATAAAGTTAGGGTTTTTATTAATTAAGTACGGTTATAATAACTAGTTTAATAGTTTTAGAAATGGAAAATCTAGTATGGTTGATGTATTGTAAATTGTTCATTCAAAATTGTTTAAATTAAACAATTTTGCAAACTAGATTTTTATAAATTATATATAGTGGTGAGGTAAAATTCTAAATAAGGTTTTTATTATTAGATTATGGTGTTAATGAGGAGATTAACATATTATTTGAGTGTGAAAAATAATCTAGTTACAATTTGCCAGCTTTCATTTTCAAATTTTCACAAAATTGCTATTTTTATTAAACTAGGTTTTTGAAATTAATTTAAAATATAGGATTAAAAATCTAGTTAGGGTTTTAGCACATCCTTAAGATTTCATGGAGTGGTTTAATACTTTAAAATATGCAAAATCAAATTTAGTTGTGGAATTGTGAATTTTGGCTTAAAAAGTGTTAAATTTGGCTAAAATTGCAAACTAGAAATTTCAATTTAAGACAAATTATTGTGATAAAAATATAGTAATAGTTTCTATAATCTAGTTATATTATTTAATGAATATTATGACAATTAGTTTCATTTAAATATCAAGTTTTGAAGTAAAACGGTAAATTGACGTTTTCTAGGTTTTTACGAAATCGGACGATTTGATCGATTTTAAGGTTTCGATGATTTAAACCATGTTTTATATTATAAATAATGAGTTTTGAAACTACGAGTTGTTTATTGATGTTTTATCTCGATCAATCGGCATTTGTACACCGATATCGAGAGAAATTTGGTTCTTTTCCATGAGCGGGTCATAGGTTTTAACCTATGCGCGTTTCATGCGTCGTTTTGGTTTTGTCCGTGATTCAGTTTACGATATTATATATGTTTGCGTATAGGTACCCCTCACGTGGATTTCGAACGAGGAAGAAGAGGAGGGCGACATCGTCTTCGGCAGACAAGGACCAGGTGAGTAGATGTATATCTACGGGGGAAGTCGGGTGGATGGCGTTTAGCACCCTCGCAAACGTAGAATAAGAATATTACTTATTGTCATTAGGAAGTCGGGCGTGACCTTAGATTCTTGGCGAGTAGGACCCTCTAAAGTCTTTAGGTTGGACTAGACTAATTTAGAAAGACTTTACCAGAGGATGAATGTCTTGGAGAAATTCGTAGGTTTCAGGTAGACACACGCACGCACACACAGAAACTTGACTTGGTGTATATGTGTATATATATATATATAGAAATTTGTGTAAGTATACACACACACACACACACAACATGTATATAAGATATAAGGATGTTATATGATACATGGGGATGAGGCGATATAACTGGGCTTGATGCCGTGATCTCTTGGCTATACAGTCGTATTATGATGTTGGCGGATCGTTGGAAAATGAGAGAATGGATATGTATACATAAATGATAATAGGTGATGATGACATTAAGATATACGATACTCTAGAATAGAACCCGGACTGTAATATGTGATTGAATCACGATATGATATATGTGTGACTTGATTATGATATGATATATATGTGACTTAATCACGACATGATATATGTGACTTAATCACGATATGATATATGTGACATGATATTTCTGAGGACCAATTGACGATGTATATTTACGTAGACAATGATATATGATTGATGATATTGGGATGTATGCGATTACAGTACAGTACCCTTGATCCTGACATTATTTGATGATGATATTATACGAATGATGATGTATGTAGGTAATACTTAACCCGTACCCCGATATTGGGATGCAGTACGATGGATTTTACCGTACGAGGGATAGATGTGATGATTGATCCGCACTCTTGATTCGAGGAAGTCGTACTACGTACGTGATGCTATTGAGACTGGATCTCCGACTATTAGAGATATGGACTCAGACCTTAGGTGGATTCTTATTTCTTATCGATTAGTTTCTTTAGTTTAGTTCCTTAGGGGGTTAGATAGATACTAGTTTAGGCTCGAGTCATATAGTTGTAGTTAGACATGTATATTACAAATGAGTGGTTAATACACATCTATCTTTACATTCAGATCGTAATCATCATGTTGCATGTTCATACATACGTTTCTTTAGTCTGTATGAAACTCTGCCTGTTAGGACACCAGCACCATTACCGATGATGCGTATATTCCACGTAGACTTATTTGCCGGCTCACACACATTATCATCAGTAATTGCTATATCACGTACACTTTAGAATATCTTTTATTGGTAGAATCAGCTAAAGGCTAAATCAATATAATATTGTGATTACTCCAGGTGTTAGTCTAGACATTGCATTTATTACTTAGACATTTCATGCATTCACATTTTCATGTTATCATGCAGTATTGTGGGGCTTATGCTGATACTTATTATTTACTTACTTATGATTTTGGGATTTTGGATTTCTACGAGATTTCTGGATTTTGGGAAAAACCGCAAGAATATATATAAAACTTTTCTCTCTCTCCCTCTCTTTTTAAAATATAAGTTGTGGTTTTCTCGTGATTGTAGGGTTCCTAGGCACACTCAAGAGGTTCCACAAGGCATCAACCATGCCAAACAAAAATTTTCCGGTGCCGAGAAACCCTAAACTAGATCGTTAACTAGATATTAGGCGAAAAGTAAAGCTAGCAAACGACTTTGCTACTAAGTGAAAGGGATTACAATCTTTGTAGATCCGGTCCACCACTTCTTTAGCTCCGTGTTGACGTCCCTCCGCTGCGATCATCGGATCCCGGACTTTAGAAATGGTTTCGTCGGAGAAATGATCGGGCTAGGTCATTGACTTCGAGGCCGAAGATGATCTACGTCGGGGAGACTCAAACTCAAGCTATTCCTTCACTTGGTCAAAAACTTTGTGAAGAGAACACCCTATACTACATGGCAAGTAGTAGAGAATAAAGAAATAGGAAGTGGGTTCACTTTAGAATTGGATTTCTCACTCTTTTTACCATGGCACCATTGGAGCTCTCTGTTGCGCCACGGCAGCGCCCCGGCCGTCTACTCGAGGCCAAAATGCGGAATCAAAAATTTTCTTAACTTTAAACCGGCGCTACCGCGGACAATAAACCCGGATCGTAACCATTAACCTAATCCTAGCAAACAAGAGAATGGGTAGAGAAGTATACCAAGCGATCCGTGTCCTTCGGTCTTCGTCTCCACTCTGATCTCCCGCGGAATCTCTGTTCATCTCCTCCTCGTTGGAAAGGGCACCACGTAACCGGAATCTTTTACGGGCTCCCACCTCTGGACCGAGGTAACTCGGGCGTGAAGTTGGCTAGCCGACGCGTCCAAGATTTGCTGTAGAATAGTGTAGTAGCCATGTCTCTTTGGGGTTATAGAAGTTGCTTTGGATGTGGAGGAAAGAGGTTAAGGAAAATTGGTGCTTTCAATTTTCCTAGCAAGAAGATGAGATGAAGAATAATGCCACCACTCAAAATTGAATCTCTCTCATTCCCTCTCCAAGATATGGCCGGCCCCTTCAAAAGAAAAATGGTGGTGGAGGAAAAAAATGAATCCATGGAATAATCATATACAAGAAAAGAAAAGGTATCTTAATCAAATGAAAATGGTCACACCCACTTCTCATCTCATCAAATCACAAAACCATCACATGAAAGCAAAGGAATGACAAGAAAAGAATCTCATGATGAAGAGGCCACAATTATGCAAGAAAACCCCTCCACAAATGTTATTTGGAAATATGCAAATAACCCCCTCCAACGGAAAGTCCGGCCGTGAAGGAATAAAAGAAAACCGGCCAGAACGGAATGCAAACTGGCAACTTCAGAAAACTGATCCCGTAATAAATTACAGGAAAACCCCGCGACTGCAAATACATGCCCGCATTTGTATTCCCACTGAACACAAATGCAAAGAGACAAAATCTACACTGTCTATTACTAGGATCCGGTTTAAGCCAAAGCCGGCTAGTAAAATCCGTCCGATCATGATCCGTGCAATACCGCACGTATCTGATCGAACCCTTCCATATCTCCATATGGCCTCTACAGCGTTTCGCCCGAAACTTGAGTAACTGAGTGTGGTGGACTTTTAAGACTCGTCAATACTATGGCTATGGATTTAACCACTAGCACGTCAGAGGTATTAGCCATACGTGACGGGCCACCAGCTATTGACCAAAAGGGACGTCGATGAGCAAACTCATCCTGACATCCTACTGAGCCTGTCATTGACAATATCCGTACAGTCCGGTCCGTTCGTATATGAGTATCGCATGGCGGGCCTAGGGGGTTGGTAAAAGTCAGACCCCCAATAGCGGTACAAGTCGTGTCGGAGTGTAGCCCAGAACACCCTGAGATACTACTGGAATACCTACCAGTAAATCTCCTGCCTCGGCCGAGGGCTTTGTGTAATGGCTCTCCTAGACACAGCGCGACCTCACCCCCAATACCGGGAGAGACGAACCCCTGCAGATCCGCTCACTGCCTCCATGTGGCTCGGGACTGTACCCAACTAAAACCTGTTTGCACGACTCCTTTGAGCCGTGGTAGGGTAGTAATCAAAGTACAGTGGGAACTCACACGAGACAAATGACGATCTCAGGTCGATGAACTAACCTGTACACATGTCACCAGGGAACTGCTATCTGACGTCTGGTATAATCCAAACTAGCAGGTTCCCGGCGAGTTCTGTCCGGTGTACTCATAACCCAATGAGCACCTGTATACATCTTAGGTGAACCAACTGACACCAATGGCTTGTGAGACCGGCCACCGCCCTTCGTTGGGGTCTCGACTGTATACACTAGTCTGCTAATGGAGTATCGATGCCCAGTCTCGAAACTCCCACGACTAGGGACCTTTTAAGGATGTGCTTATAGACTCCAGCTCTCACGTATATGATCGCCCTCATACTGCTGGTAGTCAAGCAAGAATCCTATGGGCTCTATCAACGTGTAATAGCGACTCGTAAGGTCACCTAAAGCAGTACACGATGATAAAGATAAACCAGATAGCATACTATCATCTCGAGTAAGACTGTCCTACCGGGATAGGTCCTCCCTCAATCATTGTAATCACGTGCCTGTGATCCAATAATTGACTCTGAGAGCACTATCTCCAACAATCTCCCACTCGCACTCAAGGCTAATTATTGCGATGTCGCATACTCACTGCCCGTGTGATACCGAACACCAACTCCTCTACTAGTCAGTCTCACAAAGCTCGTTTGCGAAACTATTGCGTTCGAGGAATCGCCTCAGTGAGTGGATCCGTTGTGGTGTTTCTTTCTATGTCTCTCTTTATCTCAAGTTCGCGGAGAAAGCCATCTCCCGAAATGAGCAATACATGTCTTAGAATGTGTCTGGATATCTGATGGGACCTAGCTCATAAATGAACTCCAAATCCAAACTTCTTAGACTGTATCGTCAACTGAACTTAATCAGTATCCTGCGCCATGCCTTTCCCTCAGTATCCACCTGGACCACCTGTCCAAAATACTGCCACTCGTCAGAGGGAAAACTATAACTCTGACAGCCACTCTGTCATCCAGGTCACCTTGGAAGCCTGGAATGATAACTGTCTCCCAAAAGAGACTGCCGTTATCATATCCCTAGAACATCCACTTATGTTCTAGAGCTGCTTCCGATTGTTTCTCCTGGATTGGATTAATATCAATTTATTGCATCTCCTGCAAGAACAACATCTGGTGTGGTACTTGACATCTCATGATTGACTCAATTGCCTAAGCAAGTGATCTGCCAATCATGCACATCCCTCTCCCCTTTAGTCTGTAAGATACCTTTAGAGAGGGTGACTCCATCACCTGCAGGTACACTACCGTGCCAGAAGTCGTCCATTCTAAATACTCATAGAATGCTGTCAAAGTACCCAGATTGGGAAACCACCCAAATCTAGATCTAAAACCATAGATCCAGTAACCAGAATGTCTGATATAATATCCAAGTCCTATGTGGAGAAACCACTGTGTGACAACCAAAGAATAACCGATCGTAGTATAGAAATATCACTTCCTACTCTGTGTATGTCATCCTAATACTAGGACATCACACCCTACTACCTTCTTAACAGATCCATCCCCTATTCTGATGAAGTCAAACCTATGACTGTCACATCAGAAATAGATGATCTATCTCCGCTATATCCGCTATATAAGCCTCTTGCCCACTGTGCTTCCGTTGCTCCCACTGACTACGACAACCCTCTGGCAGGGTCATATAGATGTACACTTCTAAAGCTAGTTTAGAAAGACGCTATACTCATCCTCCTGCCGGGTCTCACAGTCTGGAACAACAGCAATGGCAAGTCTGGGTAAACAAGAACCTCCCTGTCACCATCCTTGAGCATACCGAAGTACCTCTCGGGTGCCTGAGGTTACCCACCATATCTGCGGAGTGGCTAATGGAATGTCAAATCAGATTGAATCTTTAGGTTCTTATCAAATCTTCAGTAATCGTTTGCGGTTCTGGAATCACTTCCAGTTCTACCATACTCCCACTACTGTTTTTCTGAAAAAATCCATTTCTTTTAAAAATGTGGCGAGTCAAGAACAATATCACTATTGATCTTCCAGATGGTAGAAAGTCAACCCTCGTCATAGCCTGGGTCAACCCACAAACAGCCATTACAGAAACGTGCCTTGAGTTATCCGGAGTCTGGTTTTAAGCATAAGCTGGACAACTCCCCGTACCTTAACATCGTTAAGATATGAACTGTTCTATATCCAATACAGAAACATAGGCACTGATTTAATTGAACCAGATTCAAATCATACAGCTGTCACCAGTGCATGTCAACTAAATGGAAGGAGGCCGATCAGCATTACTCAACTTAGGAGTACTTCCAATTATGAGTAACCTGAAAGAGAAGCAAGTTCTCTTAATCATTACTATCAACTGAATACCATCCACAAGTATCTACATCTTCGATCACCATGAAGAATCCCGATACTTGCAATACCTGGTTCTCTACTTTATTCTTATACCTATAACTTCTCACAACTTGGACCCTGTGTTTCTACGAAACACCTGTCTAAGAACCAGAGAAGTCATAAGTAAACAGAATATAGTACGGGGACCAACCCCTCTGTCCTAATGGACACTGGACAACATACAATACTCTGTATAAGTCCCCTGAGTGTAATAACTCATTCACTGTGTGTCGTAGGTTGAAAACTGTACTTATGGTTAAGAAGAATTACACCGCTGTTCAATGCTCCTTACCTAACCATCCACTGATATAGGTAAATGTCATAGACATAATTTCAAAAAGTCATATCTCACTCTATAAAAATAGACGTACAGATATATCAATTTGAAATTGGTGCATAACAACGGATATTCAAAACTAAATATTTGCCATCCGGCAAACAACCCAGGTGACTTCCTCAAATATCACCAATTACAACGAATTCCGATATAATGAGGATGATCACCTAATTCCCAATAACTTACTCCCACTCATCATCTGCAAAACCATACAGATGTGAGAATCAAACCTGGTAAATACATACCGTGGAGCAAGTGTCTAATTGGGAAATCAGTTTTCTTTTAACAGTACACAGTGAAACTGAAACATTGAAATGTTTCGATGGGGTATCCCGGTATTCCTAGTAACGCCTCTTCCATTATCCAGATTCATAACTGTAACCGTATAATTCTTTGCCACTTCTCCAAATCCCTTTTTATGTCTTTAGTCATTACCTTCTGCACACTCCTTTAGGCCAAATGGTTTTCTTCCTTCCCTACCGTTCGGCACTAGCCTATGGTTTGGAAGAAGACTATCCAATAAGCATAATGGGTGTACTGTCCTAATCCTAGGAACACTCGCAATGAGAGAGAAGGTGAAGATAAAAGACAACCGAATAAACCTTATTCCTATTTCTCCTGAACCAGGATCCATCTCCGAACTGGAACAAGTTCCTTTCGAGTTCGTATATAACCATACGATGGATTATCCAATAAACTTGGGATCTTCGTAGTGATACGGAGTGTCCTGGAGAAATACAAAGGTGATTTAGGATTGGCGAAGAAATACTTGGTTCGGTTGTGAATAGCAGTCGCAATTTACTTTGCCCTCCTTCTAATCCCTTTCTTTGTCTTAACTTAATACCTTCTGTACACCGTTTAGGCTAATTGGTTTTTCTTCATTCCCTACCGTTCGGCACCAGCCTAAGGTTTGGAAGAAGACTATCCAATTTGCGTAATAGGTGTACTATCTCCTAAACCAAGGAGTACTCGCAACCTGAGAGAAGGTAAAAGGAAAAGACAACTGAATAGTCCTATTCTTTTTCTCCAGAACCGGAAACCATCCTCGAATAACTTCGAGTTCGTATATAACCATACGATGGTTTTGTCCAATGGAAGTGGACGTTCGTAGTAATACGGGGTGTCCTGGAGAAAAGGGTAAAAGTAGGAGTGGCAAGGAGGTTTGCAACTCAGACAATCCAAAAGCCAGTGTTAAAGAAGGTTCGGTTAATCTTGGTCACTGAGTCATAGTCAAAGTCGGGTCATGGTCGCTGCTAAAGAGAGAGAGAAAAGAAACACTCAGCGTGCACTCTAACCTGGATCAGAATGGTTACCAATTTATCTAATCAGGAAACCTCCCACTGTAACCTCAAATTCTCCTCCAAACCTGAAAGAAGAATTAGTCAGGATCACCCGAGGAGTAAACCAACTCATCAGTGGGAATCGGGATCCAACTATCATTGCATGATAACGTGACGGAATCCACTCACGTCACTACACTCCAGAAGGTATGCGCATGCCTGGCAAGTTTCAGTTTCTTTAGAAACTCCCGATGTGATTTTTACCCCAAGCGGCTTATGACCTTGACTAGGTCAACAAACCATAAGCCTCAAGTCAAGTTCAACCCGTCAATATTCTGGATTGCGTTAAACCCACCCGTACGTGCCCTTGACTAGGTCAACAAGGCCGCACGATTGTCCTAACCAATCCCACTTATGCCACAAACAAGTACCACTTAGCTACCGAACACTACGTCTTGACTAGGTCAACAAACGCAGCACGAATACTAAATAATACCCGTAAGAAATGACGGAGGGCTACGGCTGGTTTTTGGCAAAAAACCTTTAACGTAATGAACTTGATATTGTTGAAGGAACTGGATAGCCTTTTATAAAAATATAGTGACGAAAACCTTTGCTAAAGAGGTCACTCCCGGTGAAGGGATCTCGGCTCTTTCCCCGTAGAATGAGGTGCAGGATATTCCAACTGAATACCACGATGCAAAGCAAAAGGCAATCGGCTATAGTGAAGTTATTGCCCTGACGCAAACTTCTGTCCAAGGGGTCACTCCCGGTGAAGGGATCTCGGCCCTTGCCTCGTCGATTGAAGAGCAGGATATTCCAACTGAATACCACGATGCAAAACAAAAGTGAACGCCCTTGCAATAACAGCTTTTTGAAAAAGTGTTCCAACAACATCAGAATAGGTTTGTTTATCTTGCATTGATCCGAATCAACGCAGTCCCATCAATTGATCACACCACAAAAGAACGAAAATAATGATGTACGTATATGCCATCCACATTCGCCACTGGGTCCCGTCATCACCCGTTAGGTTATTTAACTAACGACAGAGCGGGGACTGGACTAGCGCGGATGCAAAACATATACAACATCTACTAATATATATATAATATATAATTTTCGCTCAAGGCATGATAAAATGCAACATCACAGAACAATACAGATATCTGGGATCCCCGGGTTTCATAGAGCCGCTACTGAAACCCGACGTTCCCCTGGTCGTGTGGATAGCCTGTGCAATGAAAATCCTAGACCCCAACGGGCGCGGCAAGTTACCCGCCAAAACCTGAAGCGAGGCAGCCCCCTTCAGCAACGTGAATGGACCACCCAGCACTTCACGGAATCCGGTAACTTGGGCACCCCTCCGTGGGCCAACCTGTATCCCCTACGAGTGCGGCAAACAGCCCACCAATTCTAGAGTAAAGCTCCCTCCGTCTCAATGCCATGAGATGCGGGCTCGTTGCCCTCTAGAATCCGGCTATCCGTGCACCCCACCGCGGGGTAATCCTAGTACAGAAAGTAAAATATACATACAACGGGTACATCGACCGCAACCTGGTCGTGCCCCAAAAGAATAATACAAACAGGCAGTGACGGCAGTCCACATGTCGGACGCTCGCCCCGCAATATCAAATGTACATATAAAACAAAACTGTACTACCACTGCAACCAGGCTATCCCTACGACCGATCCGCAACATCACAGCACAACACAGAACATCAACGTGAATGTCACGTTCGCAAATCCGTCTAACCGGGCTATAGCAGTTAGACAGGATTTACCGATCAAGTGATATTCACGGTCGCAGATAAAATGTAAATACAGTGAACTAATAAACTAATGTGTTTAAAACATCCGATCGATCAAAATTTTACCAAGTGGGCCCCAAGTATTACTGTAGCACATAAAGAAATTCTGGGCCCAAAAAGAATATACCAAAACCCCTATTTCCAGCCCAAAAGCCCACTGCAAAAAATTGGTGAAGTGAAGACTCAATACTGCGGCGGAACCGCGGCCAAATAGGGGTTATGGCCGTGGTTCCGCGGTCGTATGGAGGGATCAGACTACCAAATTTTCACGGTGTTCTTAGAATTCCATGTATATCATTCTGCAACAATCTGAAAAAATTTTGGAGCTAAAAAAATTTCGACAGAAAGCACATGGAATGAAAATGCGGTTTTGGGATAAATGTTCGATCGAAGTTTTAAACACACCAGACCAAGTTAGACTAGGTTAATGGCCTGGCTCTGATACCATGTTGTGCCACGGCAGCGCCCCGGCCGTCTACTCGAGGCCAAAATACGGAATCAAAAATTTTCTTAACTTTAAACCGGTGCTACCGCGGACAATAAACCCGGATCGTAACCATTAACCTAATCCTAGCAAATAAGAGAATGGGTAGAGAAGTATACCAAGCGATCCGTGTCCTTCGGTCTTCGTCTCCACTCCGATCTCCTACGGAATCTCCGTTCATCTCCTCCTCGTCGGAAAGGGCACCACGTAGCCGGAATCTTTTACGGGCTCCCACCTCTGGACCGAGGCAACTCGGGCGTGAAGTTGGCTAGCCGACGCGTCCAAGATTTGCTGTAGAATAGTGTAGTAGCCATGTCTCTTTTGGGTTATAGAAGTTGCTTTGGATGTGGAGGAAAGAGGTTAAGGAAAATTGGTGCTTTCAATTTTCCTAGCAAGAAGATGAGATGAAGAATAATGCCACCACTCAAAATTGAATCTCTCTTATTCCCTCTGCAAGATATGGCCGGCCCCTTCAAAAGAAAAATGGTGGTGGAGGAAAAAATGAATCCATGGAATAATCATATACAAGAAAAGAAAAGGTATCTTAATCAAATGAAAATGGTCACACCCACTTCTCATCTCATCAAATCACAAAACCATCACATGAAAGCAAAGGAATGACAAGAAAAGAATCTCATGATGAAGAGGCCACAATTATGCAAGAAAACCCCTCCACAAATATTATTTGCAAATGTGCAAATAACCCCCTCCAACGGAAAGTCCGGCCGTGAAGGAATAAAAGAAAACCGGCCGGAACGGAATGCAAACTGGAAACTTCAGAAAACTGATCTCGTAATAAATTACAGGAAAACCCCGCGACTGCAAATACATGCCCGCATTTGTATTCCCACTGAACACAAATGCAAAGAGACAAAATCTACACTGTCTAATACTAGGATCCGGCTTAAGCCAAAACCGGCTAGTAAAATCCGTCCGATCACGATCCGTGCAATACCGCACGTATCTGATCGAACCCTGCCATATCTCCATACGGCCTCTACAGCGTTTCGCCCGAAACTTGAGTAACTGAGTGTGGTGGACTCTAAAGACTCGTCAATACTATGGCTGTGGATTTAACCACTACCACGTCAGAGGTATTAGCCATACGTGACGGGCCACCAGCTATTGACCAAAAGGGACGTCGATGAGCGAACTCATCCTGACACCCTACTGAACCTGTCAGTGACAATATCCGTACAGTCCGGTCCGTTCGTCTATGAGTATCGCATGGTGGGCCTAGGGGGTTGGTAAAAGTCAGACCCCCAATAGAGGTACAAGTCGTGTCGGAGTGTAGCCCAGAACACCCTGAGATACTACTGGAATACCTACCAGTAAATCTCCTGCCTCGGCCGAGGGCTTTGTGTAATGGCTCTCCTAGACACAGCGCGACCTCACCCCCAATACCGGGAGAGACGAACCCGTGCAGATCCGCTCACTGCCTCCATGTGGCTCGGGACTGTACCCAACTAAAATCTGTTTGCACGACTCCTTTGAGCCGTGGTAGGGTAGTAATCAAAGTACAGTGGGAACTCACACGAAACAAATGACGATCTCAGGTCGATGAACTAACCTGTACACATGTCACCAAGGAACTGCTATCCGACGTCTGGTATAATCCCAACTAGCAGGTTCCCGGCGAGTCCTGTCCGGTGTACTCATAACCCAATGAGCACCTATATACATCTTAGGTGAACCAACTGACACCAATGGCTTGTGAGACCGGCCACCGCCCCTCGTCGGGGTTTCGACTGTATACACTAGTCTACTAATGGAGTATCGATGCCCAGTCTCGAAACTCCCACGACTAGGGACCTTTTAAGGATGTGCTTATAGACTCCAGCTCTCACGTATATGATCGTCCTCATATTGCTGGTAGTCAAGCAAGAATCCTAGGGGCTCTATCAACGTGTAATAGCGACTCGTAAGGTCACCTAAAGCAGTACACGATGATAAAGATAAACCAGATAGCATACTATCATCTCGAGTAAGACTGTCCTACCGGGATAGGTCCTCCCTCAATCATTGCAATCACGTGCCTGTGATCCAATAATTGACTCTGAGGGCACTATCTCCAACACTCTCAAGCTTTTGTGAGCCTGATCAAGATGAAGAAGAAAGAATCATATGAATCAATATCCAAAAATGAAACTTATCCAAATGAATAATAGCACCATGGTTGAGTTAAGCCCTCATGCTTAACTCATGTAGAGAATTAACCAAGGCTTTAGGTTAAAGGTTCGGTTAAGGAATATCAAAAGAAATGACAAAAGAGTGGACTTTGTCCAAGCTTCTCCAAGCTTCTTCAAGCTTGATAACTTTGACTAAGTTAAACCCTTTGTTAAATCTTAAGATGAAACAATAACCCTAATCTTTACCCTAATCTTGGTATGGGTCTCATACACACATCTTGTATGTATCATCAAACATGATACAAACATATATACACAAATATATATCATATATACACTTATGCACAAACTAGTGAGAAAACAAATATTAAGTGAACCAATACTAATTAATGTAAAGTAATATATCAAATATATAATTATACATTAAATCATTAAATCAACACTTGATTTAATGATCCGGTCATATCGCATATAACCGACTAATATCAATAGTAACAACTTATCGAATCAACACTTGATCCGACAACCCGGCTATATCGCATACAACCGATCAATGTCACAAATCGCGAGAATAGAATACAGTATCACATACTGGTATTATTCTCGGTCCCGCACATATCTCATATGCGCTCCTATTTCGTTTCGCTTGAGCCAGGAAACCCCTGTATAGGACTCTAAAGACTCGTCAATACGCCGGCAGTAGGTGATGATCATATCAAACACCCACAAGCTGCAAGCGGTCTGCTAAACGTAACGGCCACCCGGGTATTGAGCGATCAGAAGATCAACGAGCAAGCCCGCTCACACTCCTGTGAATCCAACCAGTAACACTACCGTACAGTCCGGTCTGTTCTCTGATATGTCGCATATCTCGTCTAGGGGTGGTAAACGTCCGACCCCAATAACTCGATAAGTCGTGTCGATATGAGGCTAATAACGGGTCGAGAAACTACTGGTAACACTTACCAGTATATCCCTAAAATAGCCTTGGCCAAGGACTTCCTGTTATATCCAATCGAACACTGCGCAACATCAACTCCCTATACCGGGAGAGACGAAACCCCTCCCGCTCATTGCCTCCATGTGATTCGGGACTGTACCCAAAAGCCACCTTTTTGCACGCCCTCTTGGACGTGGTATGATGGAAATCAAAGCACGGTGGGAATCACACAAGACTCTATGACGATCTCGGGTCTACAGACTAAGCTGTACCAGTGTCACCAGAGAACTGCCATCTGACGAAAGGTATAATACCATCTGGGAGTTCTCGGCGAGTCCGTCCAGTGTACCCAGTCTCCACTGAGCACCCGTATATCATTCCGGATGTTAAACACCAATGGATATGGGATCATCCATCGCCCATCTGTATGGGTCGAGAAGGTATACGCTAGTCTACTCTGGTATATCGATGCCTCATCTCGATACACCCACGACTAGGGACTTTGAAGGATGTATTTATGGACTACCATGTCCTCACTAGTATGATCTGCATCATAGTCCAGGTAGTCAAGTACACATCCTAAGGGCTTTACCAACATGTAACAGAGAGACAATCAGTGTACACGTTAAGGTAAAGAGCAACCAGATAGCATACTATCATATCGAGCAAGAAAGTCATCCCTATATATGTCCAAGCATCCACTACAATATACATCCTATGTATAGTAATGGCCTCTAGGGCATACATATAACTAACAATCTCCCACTTGCACTAGGGCCATCTGATAGCAGTGGTTGTAGTATCTCATACTCAACCATCCCATAAAAATCTCTCTCTGGGAAAAGGCCTTTGTGAGTGGATCCGCCGTGTTGTCCTCTGAGTCTGCTCTCCTAACCTTGATCCCCTGGAGATCAACCATCTCCACGATCAGGTGATACTGCCTAAGAATATGTCTGGA
This sequence comes from Agapanthus africanus, assembly GCA_030015575.1. Classification (NCBI taxonomy): domain Eukaryota; kingdom Viridiplantae; phylum Streptophyta; class Magnoliopsida; order Asparagales; family Amaryllidaceae; genus Agapanthus; species Agapanthus africanus. Next base: position 167,992,984 of record CM057337.1, read on the forward strand.
TCACTGATGGGACGGGCGTTCCTAGGCATAAGCCACAACTCCATTGTCACACAATGGGAGGAACGAAGTTCATCTCATGAACTAATATACACCCAGACTTCCTCTTTGGTAGCATCTTAAGTAGCGATGTATCCAGCCTTTATCGTCTAGTATGCCACGGTATCTAGCTTGGAACTCTTCCAATATACCGTCCCTTTACTGAGGGTAAAGACAGTGCCTGTGACTGACATTCAGTCGTCCTTATCACCCTGGAACCTTTTTAGTGATTCTCCCCAGGATCAATTGATACCATCTCACTACAACTAGTGAGTATCCTAACATCCAATTAGATTTATCTCATAGATCCAAAACCCAGGATTTAGTAGGTTTCACTTTGATCCTTTATGGAGAATCCCTGTGATAAGCGGAGATTGACCGAGCGTAGCATAGGAAACTCCTTCCCTATCAAGAGTATGTCATCCACGTGCTCTACGAGGATCATCACCATACACCCTACTACATTTTCGTTTATACAAGGTTCATCTATCATTTTGATGATGTCAAACTCTTTGACTAACACATCAAAACAGATGTTCCAACTCCGCGATGCCTGCTTTATCCCATAAAATATCTTGCACACGTTTCCGCTGCTCCCACTGTCTACGAAGCCCTCTGGCTGTGTACTTATAGATGCTTTCTTCTAAAACATCATTTAGAAAAAAATAGGCATGACACCCAACCACCAGATATCGTAGTCATGGTATGTAGCCGTGGCAAGTAGGATCTAGATGGACTTAAGCATAGGTACTTAGAAAAGGTTTCATCATAATCCATACCTGGTCAATGATGCAAACTTTTAACAAGTCTAGCTTTGAAAGTCTCAACTTTTCCATGTACACCAAGTAATCTTCTCAAGATATACTTGCTCCTGATGGGGATATAACCCTTCAGATAAAGCAACCAAAGTCCATACTTTGTTGGTGTATAAGGATTCCATCACAGATCGATAAGCATCCAGCCATTCTTACAGAGTCCTACTCCTGATGGCCAGCCCGAAACTAGTTGGGTCATCATCCCATGATGCAATCCTTGCTCCCACTGTCTAGAGAAACCGAAGTATCTCTCAGGTGGGTAAGGAAACCTACTAGATCGGCGGAGAGGCTGAGGTTCGTTGATCGCTATTGAATCCTTTGGTTCTACCAAATCATCAGCTGCAGTTTGTATAGCTGGAACTATTTCCAGTTCTACCTAATAACCAATAATTTCTTCACAAGAAATTCTCTTTCACAAAGGTGGCATGCTGGGAAACAAAACATTTTTGTTCCTCAGTTAGGTAGAAGATATTCCCTTGCGCATGCTTGGGATATCCAACAAACTTCGACAGATCTGACTTTGTCTCGAGCTTGTCCAGATTATGCTTTTAGACATAGGCCGGAAACCCCAAATCTTAACTGACTTAAGAGATGGGCTCTTCCCTTTCCATATCTCATATGAAACGGTAGGCATCTGATTTGATCGGAACCCTATTCAATAGGTATGCAACTTCATAAGTGCATAACTCCCTAAAAGGAAATAGGAAACTCAGTAATACTCATCATAGAGCACACCATATCACATAGGGTGTTATTGCTCCGCCCCGATATACCATCATGCTATGGTGTATACGGAGGAGTAATGCTGAGAGAGAATCTCATTCTCCTTTAGAATAATCCAGGAATTCCGTGCTCAAGTATTCTCCTCCTTGATTACATTAAAGGACATAATACTTTTACCCGTATTTTGGTTCTCTACTTCTAACTTATATTCTGTGAATATCTCAAAAGGTTCAGACTTGTGTTTCAACAGGAACATATGACTGAATCTTGAGAGATCATCAGAGAATGTAATGAAGTACAAAGAACCGGTCTTGGTATGTATAGACAGGGGACCTTCATGCATCAGTATGTATCAATCCCAAGAGTTTACTATCTCTTTCTCTGTTTCCAATACACAGAGCTATGGTCATAATATCTCTGTGACATGACTGGTAAGTTCCACAAGATGTAAATTCAAACAGATTTAAATATGCATCTAAATGTAATTTCAGCTAGTCGGGTCGCATTGATATGACCTAGTCTACAATACCTCAAGAAGGATCCGTTCATTTCTGAACTCTTCCTCTTGCGTGTGTTCCGTATACTAAGAACTGTAATTTGATTTAGAACGTCAATGCTTTTAGATAACGTGCCTGAACCGATCAACTTTTGATATAGGAAATGTTCAAAACATTATCCAACAATACAAAATTATATCCTTCTTTATCTAAATAAAGAGACTGATATGATTTTGTATATCAGGTTCGGTATCTAATAACATTTGTTCAGAATCAATGTATTCTAGTAATACAGGGTGACAGTGACCAACAGACTTGGCTGCAACACTTGCACCGTTTTCTGCCTCATGAAACTTATCACCCGTTCTCAGTTCTTTACCTTTCTATAGCCCATGTAACAAATTACATATGCGGGATCTTGATATGGTATCACATACCCAGGACGTAAAGGGTACTGAGAAACAGTTCTCTGTAATGAACACACCCGAAGAAGATGCATCAGCATGCACTTTCTTCGTTTGGGCGGTACGGGAAATCTGGTATTCCCTAATATCCTGCTCTGTCTTATAACATTTATAAGTTGGAGCGGGACCAACGTTCCCCAGCTCAGTATAACAAGCGGGTTCGGTCAATATATCCGTTTTATTATCTTGATTAAGGCATGACATGGTCGCTACCTGGAGAGAGAGAGAAGAAAACACTCTGCGTGCGCACTTGCAAGAATAGATTGGTTATTATTTTATCTAATCAGGATGGCTCCCACTATTTTTTATCAAATCTTCCTTCAAACCCTAAAAGGAAAGACTAATCGAGATTAATTACACGCTACAAGTTCGCCAATCTTTCAGCCAGGCCAGTGCCGGTACTTTGAGGGAGGTCCCCCGTGCTTTCGCACGAACCTAATTAATGTAAACCTCGTTTTCCCAGAGGCGTAACCCCGTTAACACCTTTCTAGACACCTACTTGATCGGCTAATTGTAATGTGTAAAACTCTCCCAGGAGTAACAATTACTCGCAGCGGGTATCGGGATCCAACTATCTCATAGAAGGTATGCAATCTCATTGCAAATTTCAACACTTGAAATTCCCGATAATATTTTGCCCCAAGCGTCCTATGACCTTGACAGAGGTCAACAAACCATAGGCTGCTAGTCAAGTTGAACCCGTCATTTCCTGATTGAAGTAAACCCACCCGCACGACCCTTGACAGAGGTCAACAAGATCGCACGACTACCCTAAATCAATCACATCATATGCTTATACAGATAAGCACTAATCAGCTACCGCACACTACGCCTTGACAGAGGTCAACAAACGCAGCACGAATACTAACCAGTACATATCTGAAATGACGGAGGGCTACGACGGGTTTTTCTGAAAACCTATTGCGTAATGAACTTGATATCGTTGTAGAATCAAATGATTTTAAAATGGAGTGCTTTTGAGGCTTTTCTAGTTTTGCTAAAGGGGTCACTCCCGGTGAAGGGATCGTCGGCCCTTTCCTCGTCGAATGAGGTGCGGGATATATCATATATATCACTGTGCAAAGAATAAACTATAGAAGCTATCAAAAGACAAACCGAGTGTGTAGCATCTGCCAGTTATTGCTAAAGGGGTCACCCCCGGTGAAGGGATCTCGGTCCTTTCCTCATCGAATAAGGTGCAGGATATATCATATATACCGCTGTGCAAAGCAAGAACCGTAGCTATCTGTTTTTGAAAATTCGATTCCACAACATCTTTAGGTTTCTTTTCTTTCATTAATCACATTAATGAAGTCCCATCATTTAAATCACCTAAACATCACAGATAAATACGACGTACACTTATGCCATCCGCATTCGCCTCGATGTCCCCTCGTGTACCGTTAGGTTAGGTAACTAACGACAGAGCGGGGCAGGGCTAGCGCGAGTGTAAAACATAAGTAACGTTTATATAATATATCATATATACTATATAGAGTATTTATCACAGAACATCAAATGATCACATCACAGATATCACAGCAGAAGAATCATATGAAACATTGGATATACTAGGACGCCCGTGTTTTCAATACGAGCCAGTATAAAACACGGATTCCACGGTCGCGATGAATAGCCAAACCCACACCCTGAGACCCCTACAAGAGTGGCAAGCAACCCTACCAATTTTAGAGTTAGGAGTGTTGGATATAGTGCCCTCTAAGTCAATTATTGGATCGCAGGTACGTGATTGCAATGATTGAGGGAGGGCCTATACCAATAAAACAGTCTTACTCGAGATGATAGTATGCTATCTGGTTTGTCTTTATCATCATGATAGAGCCCATAGGATTCTTGTTTGACTACCAGCAGTATGATGGCGATCATATATGTGGGAGCTGGGGTCTATAAGCACATCCTTAAAGTGTCCCTAGTCGTGGGAGTTTCGAGACAGGGCATCGATACTCCAGAGTAGACTAGTGTATACAGTCGAGACCCCGACGAGGGGCGGTGGCCGGTCTCACAAGCCACTGGTGTCAGTTGGATCACCTAAGATGTATACAGGTGCTCATTAGGTTATGAGTACAACGGACAGGACTCGCCGGGAACATGCTAGTTGGTATTATACATATCGTCAGATAGCAGTTCCCTGGTGACATGTGTACAGGTTAGTGCATTGACCTGAGGTCGTCATTTGTCTCGTGTGAGTTCCCACTGTGCTTTGATTTATACCCTACCACGGGTCAAAGGAGTCGTGCAAACAGGTATATTTTGGGTACAGTCCCGAGCCACATTGGAGGCAAGTGAGCGGATCTTCGGGGATTCGTCTCTCCCGGTATTGGGGGTGAGATCACGCTGTGTTTAGGAGAGCCACTACACAAAATCCCTGGCCAGGGTAATCGAGATATACTGGTAGGTATACCAGCAGAATCTCAGGGTGTTCTGGGCTGCTCTCTGACACGACTTATATCGCTGTTGGGGGTCTGACGTTTACTGGCCCCCTAGGCCGTATATGCGATACTCATAGACGAATGTTCCGGACTGTACAGATATTGTCACTGTCAGGCTCAGTAGGGTTTATTGGATGAGTTCGCTCGTCAGTTTCCCTTCCAATCAATACATAGGCAAAACGTTACGTACAGTTAGTACCTCTGACGTGCTAATGGTTATACCCGGTGCCAGTGTACTGATGAGTCATTAGAGTCCCCCACAGACACTTTCCCAAGTTCGGGCGAAACGTTGTAGAGGCCGTATGGGTTTATGGCAAGGTTCGGAAAATGCACGTGCGTTTTCGCACGTGTCAGTTTTCGGGCAGATAATACTGGTAGGCTTTGGTTTAAGCCGGAACCCAGTATTATACTGTATAGATATAATATCTTTGTCTCAGTTGCACTTGTATTCGGTCGTAATACAAATGCGGGTATGCTTATACCAATACGGGGTTATCCTGAAATTCGTTTCGGGATAATTTTTGGAAGTTGCCAGTTTCCAGTTTTCTATCAGCCGTATTTAGACATTCGGTTAAATACGGAATTATCATTTCTTCTTTGGGTGAGTCATTGTGTGTGGAAGCTTCATGGTTAGTGACTAGGTTAGTGACTCATTCTATTGCATTAATGAGTTGATGACAAGGCTTCATGATTCATGCTTTTACACTTAATGCATTTTGATGATTCATTCTTTCTTTAATGACATGATAAGGATGAAAGCTAATGGTCACCACTTGAAGCTCCTACACTCACCTCCCTCTTCTATTTATTGTGGCCGGCCCTCTTTATGAGGCTATGGTTGTTCATTTGATTTCATTTGCAAAAGATTATGATAGTTTAGTGTATGGAAATTTCATATAGTTCAATTTCCATTCACCCGATTCCAAAAGGCAACTTCTTATAACCGTTCGTCCGTGACCTTGGACGTAACGAGACAAAGTGTTCTACTCATTCTCTACTTCATCTTGGTCGTCTCTTTTAGCAAACTTGACGATCGAGTTGCCTCGGTTCAGAGGCGGGAGCCTGTTTAAAGATCCGTCGACGTGGTGCCACCTGGACGACGAGACCGGAGATCGAGCAAGTTCGGATCAGTTTCAACATAGCGTGGGATGATGGTTGAAGACCGAAGGACTCGGATCATTCGGTATAACAATTCTACCCTCTTTACAATTTGTTAGTTTAGCTTTAATGGACGATCCGGGATAAAGTACGCGATAGCGCCAGTCGTAAAAGTTTTGTTCCGCATATTGGCGTCTGTTAGACGGCCGGGGCGCTGCTTCAGACTTACAAGGAGACCTGGACTCGACTCCTCGAGTTGGTCTCCCACTGGACTCCAGAACCCGGTTACTTGTGCCCTCCTCCTTGGGTCTATCCTAGTGTGGAAAAGTAAATAATATACAATGGGTGACATCTTCCGCTACCTGGAAGTGCCCCAATAAAAGAATATTACATATAAGTTTTTACATGAATGAAAAAGAAAAACACTCATCTCACATAAAAAAACCCCGGCTATTCAAACACGATGATCCAATATAACATATCCAGCAACACATAACATCACATGTCATCAACGTAAGTAAACATGCGTATCCCAATTGTCGTTGACACATAGCAACGAAACCGGCGATATCACATATTACACTTACGGTCACAGAAAAGAAAGTGTAAAACTACAACAGTTAGAATCCGCAATCTCCTCAGACATCGCATGCCTGACCAAATGAATTTCTTAGACATCACATGCCTAACAATTATAAACCACGCATTTTAGTCTCATTATCGAAAACACTTTTCAATATCAAGTCGGGCAACTCAACAGGATTCCCGACATTCTGATCGAATGCCCGTCGCAAACTTTAGTAGACGGCCGCACCCCCGATACCTCCGACGAAGTGCACTAAGGCGGAACACCGCTGCCACGAGCACCCGAGCGGATGTTTTTGGCGATGGGGTTCTCCTACAGTCACTTGGTCGGGGCTATGGGGCATGGCTGTCTATTAAGTTTACCCGGCGAGTATCCGCGTACGCTACGTGATTGCGACGGACTTTTGATCACATCAAAATTCCGTGGCAACCGATCAAGTGAGACTAAAGTGCTATATTTATAACATCCAAATCAGTTATCTCATAACTACTTGTGGATTCCAAATATTGTATCACATTCAAGATAAATAGAAAATGTTAAACTTTCCGATCGAACAGTCAAACACCCAAGTTTTCCCGAAACAGCTCAACACATGAAATAAGTTTAAGAACATTCACTTCGTGCCACAGTACCAACGGTCCAGCTGTAGAAGGGTCAAGCCAACGCCTCACATGTGGCACGCCGTACTGCCCCAAATCCTAAGGTTCAAAGGGCAGTTCAAGACGGTCACATAATCGAGTTAAGGTTTGTTGTCTTCTAGAGGGTCCATCGCGTTACTTGCACTACTTAGAACGTTATTAAACCACGGAAAGATCCAACACTTGGAAATTTCCCGACAGGGGAAAAAGTGGGTATTTATATCCGGTCGAACCTTTTTAACATATTCTAAAATAATCCGGAAAAACCTACAGACGAAGTTAAACATCCCGATCGAAACACCGAGTCCCCAATACATCCCAGAAAACTCAACTGTGGAGTATAGATTAAAAATTCCCATAAAATACAGCAACTATAAATAGAGATTACTGTGCAAACAAAGTGGGAAAAAGCCACTATATTGCCGCGGAACCGCCGCCCAAGGTAGGGTAAGGCCGCGGTTCCGCGGCGGTTTAATCGAATTGGGCCCATGAATTTCACAGTAATTCCCACAAAACCCTGCTGAATTTTTTGGCTATTTTTAATTTGGAAAAATCCCAGATTTTAAAAAATGTACAGAGAGTGGTCTCGGATTAGGGTTTCGGGTTCGATCGGGTTTCTAACATCGTTTACACATCGCCTAAGGCTCTAGCTAGGCTCTGATACCACTGTAGGGTTCCTAGGCACACTCAAGAGGTTCCACACGGCATCAACCATGCCAAACAAAAATTTTCCGGTGCCGAGAAACACTAAACTAGATCGTTAACTAGATATTAGGCGAAAAGTAAAGCTAGCAAACGACTTTGCTACTAAGTGAAAGGGATTACAACCTTTGTAGATCCGGTCCACCACTTCTTTAGCTCCGTGTTGACGTCCCTCCGCTGCGATCATCGAATCCCGGACTCTAGAAATGGTTTCGTCGGAGAAATGATCGGGCTAGGTCATTGACTTCGAGGCCGAAGATGATCTACGTCGGGGAGACTCAAACTCAAGCTATTCCTTCACTTGGTCAAAAAATTTGTGAAGAGAACACCCTAACTACATGGCAAGTAGTAGAGAATGAAGAAATAGGAAGTGGGTTCACTTTAGAATTGGATTTCTCACTCTTTTTACCATGGCACCATTGGAGCTCTCAAGCTTTTGTGAGCTTGATCAAGATGAAGAAGAAGAAAGAATCATATGAATCAATATCCAAAAATGAAACTTATCCAAATGAATAATAGCACCATGGTTGAGTTAAGCCCTCATGCTTAACTCATGTAGAGAATTAACCAAGGCTTTAGGTTAAAGGTTAGGTTAAGGAATATCAAAAGAAATGACAAAAGAGTGGACTTTGTCCAAGCTTCTCCAAGCTTCTTCAAGCTTGATAACTTTGACTAAGTTAAACCCTTTGTTAAATCTTAAGATGAAACAATAACCCTAATCTTTACCCTAATCTTGGTATGGGTCTCATACACACATCTTGTATGTATCATCAAACATGATACAAACATATGTACACAAATATTTATCATATATACACTTATGCACAAACTAGTGAGAAAACAAATCTTAAGTGAACCAATACTAGTTAATGTAAAGTAATGTATCAAATATATAATTATACATTAAATCATTAAATCAACACTTGATTTAATGATCCGGTCATATCGCATATAACCGACTAATATTAATAGTAACAACTTATCGAATCAACACTTGATCCGACAATCCGGCTATATCGCATACAACCGATCAATGTCACAAATCGCGAGATTAGAATACAGTATCACATACTGGTATTATTCTCGGTCCCGCACATATCTCATATGCGCTCCTATTTCATTTCGCTTGAGCCAGGAAACCCCTGTGTAGGACTCTAAAGACTCGTCAATACGCCGGCAGTAGGTGATGATCATATCAAACACCCACAAGCCGCAAGCGGTCTGCTAAACGTAATGGCCACCCGGGTATTGAGCGATCAGAAGATCAACGAGCAAGCCCGCTCACACTCCTGTGAATCCAACCAGTAACACTACCGTACAGTCCGGTCTGTTCGTCTGATATGTCGCATATCTCGTCTAGGGGTGGTAAACGTCAGACCCCAATAACTCGATAAGTCATGTCGATATGAGGCTCATAACGGGTCGAGAAACTACTAGTAACACTTACCAGTACATCCCTAAAACAGCCTTGGCCAAGGACTTCCTGTTATAGCCAATCGAACACTGCGCAACATCAACTCCCTATACCGGGAGAGACGAAACCCCTCCTATCGCTCATTGCCTCCATGTGATTCGGGACTGTACCCAAAAGCCACCTTTTTGCACGCCCTCTTAGACGTGGTATGATGGAAATCAAAGCACAGTGGGAATCACACAAGACTCTATGACGATCTCGGGTCTACAGACTAAGCTGTACCAGTGTCACCAGAGAACTGCCATCTGATGAAAGGTATAATACCATCTGGGAGTTCTCGGCGAGTCCGTCCAGTGTACCCAGTCTCTACTGAGCACCCGTATATCATCTCTGATGTCAAACACCAATGGATATGGGATCATCCATCGCCCATCTGTATGGGTCGAGAAGGTATACGCTAGTCTACTCTGGTATATCGATGCCCCGTCTCGATACACCCACGACTAGGGACTTTGAAGGATGTACTTATGGACTACCATGTCCCCACTAGTATGATCCGCATCATAGTCCAGGTAGTCAAGTACACATCCTAAGGGCTTTACCAACATGTAACAGAGAGACAATCAGCGTACACGTTAAAGTAAAGAGCAATCAGATAGCATACTATCATATCGAGCAAGAAAGTCATCCCTATATATGTCCAAGCATCCACTACAATATACATCCTATGTATAGTAATGGCCTCTGGGGCATACATATAACTAACAGAGATGTATGTGTCGTCCGCCATGAGATTTCATGTTTTCTGTTGAATTTCGAGACCTGATTCGAGGAGTGGATGAACCATCTCGGGTACATGGTGGGCCCGGTATGGTATCCCGGGGTAAGAAGATCGAGTTGTAGATGATGAGCCTGGCAGGGGAAGACTACCTACCAGTGATGTCTGGCGCGGCGGATATCCGGAGGATACCGACCGTTGTCGTGAGATTTTATGATATGGGTCGATCCGGACTGACGAAGCCCGAGATATTGAGACTGTGAGGTATTGAGACTTGAGATTTACATGTTTTGTGTCGATGCTTGACGCGGATTTCCATGGATTTCATCGATGGTGTTTCAGATTTCTATACAAATTTTACTATGATGAAAGTTAAAGACTTCTTATACAGATATATCCAGATTTCAGGGTTGATTGTTTTACATTCTTGGTGCATGCATACTCATTCACATGACATATTACTATTTGAGGCACTGACACGAGCACGGAGCATTTGCACTTACGCGTAGTTTATTACCCTGCACTACTAGATAACTAGTGATATATTAGTATATTATTATGACCTAGGACAGCATCGTGTATTCGATTTCTTTTCGCAGATGTCTTCTACTCACGAGTTGGCAACTCATCCCCGTTGTGCCAAATTTTATTACAGGTTCGATGTACAGGTTTCCTTGGCAGTTTGCTGGCACATCATTTCATTCAGGGTGATTTGCTTGGTAGGTTGGTTCACTTGTATTAGGACTGGCGTTGTACTTTTATTATTTCATCGGTATCTAGTAAGCTCCATCAACCAGATTTGTATTACTTGATAGTTTAAAGGACCGGTTATTTATTTCGACCTTAGAGTCGCGCTTGTATTATTATAGTATCTGGTGGATTTGTTTTCTTTTGAGTTTTGAGCCTCGCCCTTTGGCGTTGTATATTATTGTGCATGGTGTGGTTGTTTCCGCCTGTTGGCGTAGAGCTAGCTCCTGCTTGGGGATGCCTTTTTATTGTTTGTATATATATTATTCTTGTTTGTACCCGTTTGGGGCCAGTTTTTACAAAGGAGACTCTACCGAAATTTTTGAGAAAATTTGATGTTGCTTTTAAACTTGTTTTTCCTACATGTTTTTCTTTACTTCTTCTTTGAAAGGTTTAGATTTCTGGGCTTCGGCTTGCTTAAATTACGATACGCCTCTAGACGTTTCGTAATTTAAGTGCCGGTCACGTTCCGTACCTTCGGGTCGTGACAGTTCGTTCTTGGCTCTTAGCCCTAACCTCCGGTTAATTCAACCACAACCGGTCTAACTAGGGAATCACCGCTATCATGTAGGATAGGGTGCCGTAGTGAGCGGATTGTGGTTCAATTAAAGAGAGTCCGAATTACGGTGTTGGGCAAAGAAAAAAGTGAGAGTGATTTGCTTCTCTCAAACTTTTCTTCTCCTGCCCTAACAAATGAGAGATTACTCACCCATTAAAAAGATAAAACAAATAAGATAGGTAGAAAGAAATGAGGTTAAGGAAAATTACAACTAGCTATTTGAGACCTCACCTTGGTAAGGATCTTACTCAAGCATCATCGTTGTTTAAAGATAAAGAAAATAGAAGAAGAAAAAAACAAAAGAAAAACAACTATAAAATAAAGCTACTAGATTAACAAATAAATAATTGCAAAAAATGATTAGACATGCAAGATAAATATAGAACTCTTTTTTTATTTTTTCATTAATCAACGCTCATAACCCGCTACAATTTTTCATAGAGAAAGAACAGAATTTAATTCTAAAAACTAAACTAAAGAAAAGCACACTTTATTTGGCTTTGAGCTCTTCTATTTATAGATAGGAAGGTGAAACCCTAGGTTACATTCTGAGCTAAACATGAGATTACAAAACTACCCCAAAAGAGCCGAGTCAAAGCGGAACCAACTGCCACCGATACTGTTTAGACGCGGCCGCGGAACCGCGGCAGAAGTGCCTATTTTGCCGCGGTTCCGCGGCCATTTGGTGGATTTAGGGGACCATATTTTCAGGGCTTCTCCATATTGCTTTTATCTTCTGTTTTGTATTCTTGGTTTCTCAGAATTTCTTCAGTTCTCTTCCAGATATTCAGCAGTGCAAAATGATGTGGACTTTTGCTTTGAACTCCGCATTGAAGTCTTGGATCTTGTGTTGCCCTTGTGCTTTGTGCATTGAAGTAATCAATGATTTGCCATTTAGTCCTTTGAACTGGTAGGCGGCATTTATCCAGATAGTGCACGGAGATCAGTATTCATCTGTTGTTGGTCGTAGTCCCGTATTTGTTGCGACTTTTCATGAATTTCACTGTAAAGAGCTGAGAACCTGTAATCTGCAATTATTCAGCAAAGACGGATTAAAAGTACCTACCTATATGCAATGTGATTAAAAATGTGCGGTATAAAAATACAAAAATCTGATATGAACAGGTCACGTGGGCACACATGACCGATGGGCGCCTTGGCGCCCCGGGGTCACGTGGGCACACATGACCGATGGGCGCCTTGGCGCCCCGGGGTCACGTGGCGCACACATGACCGCGGGAAGGGACCTAGCTCCTAGGTTTGGGAGTTGAACTCCCAAGGGGATTTTTGGAGTTGAACCCTTAACAGAAATTAATTTATGGAGTTAAACTCCCGCAGATCTAGAAAGGAGTTAAACTCCTAGGAATCTTTGGCTCTTCTTTTGAGCCTTGGGTCAGTCCAAAGTTAGATTTTTAGGGGTGGGGCTCCTTCTTCCTTCTCTTGATCGGTGGGATCTTAGAGAAAAGGGGATGAGACTTAAGAATCTCTCCTTTTCGAGATCTGATTGGAGATCCGAGCTCCCCTTCGTGGGTTTTGTGGTGAAAAACTATTTATTTTTTAGAAAAGGAAGAGTTAAACTCTTGATTTAATTCAAAAGAAAGAAGAAGGTTTTAGAATCTTGAGGAAGGAGAAGATCACAGATCTTGATTCTTTTTGGGAGAGAGAAAAAGTTGTTGGGATATTTTCATTATCTTTGCCTTTATAGGTTATAGACTTTACATATAGCCCCTTGGGCTTTACAAAAATGGCATTTTGCCTATCCCATGCCTCATGTGCTATTTCTTTTCGCACATAAGCCATGGGCTTTACAAAAATTTGGCTTTATGCCCATTTTTCTTACATTTATTCATAAAATAAAATAATAGAAATACACCAAAATTATTTATGACAAAATTTTTATTTTGGCAAGGGGGATGCCGGCCGCTTCATGTTCGGGCTCGACCCCGGGCATTGGCCCACTTGACCTGGGCTTGGGCCCACTTGGCTTGGGGTTGACTTTGATTTTGACTTGGTCAACCAGGGTATAAATTTTTACCCCAACAAATTGCCCCCCATCAATAAATGCACACCATACATGTGGGTCGTGTGTATAAAATTGATGGATCTTTTTTCATGTGGAGGCAACTTGATTTGGTTCCCGCTTTTGGGAAGCTGGCACTGCCTTTTTTTACGACATGGACGATGGATTCTACCCTTTTTTACGACTTGGACGGTCGGTTCTGCCCTCTTTGCGACTTGGACGGTCGGTGCTGCCCTTTTTGCGACGTGGATGGTCGGTTCTGCCCTTTTAGCGACTTGGACGGTCGGTGCTGCCCTTTTTGCGACATGGATGGTTGGTTCTGCCCTTTTAGCGACTTGGACGGTCGGTGCTGCCCTTTTTGAGACTTAGACGGTCGGTTCTGCCCTTTTTGCGACTTGGACGGTCAGTTCTGCCCTTTTAGCGACTTGGACGGTCGATGCTGCCCTTTTTGCGACTTGGACGGTCTGTTCTGCCCTTTTTGCGACTTGGACGGTCGGTGCTGCCCTTTTAACGACGTGGACGGTCGGTTCTGCCCTTTTAGCGACTTGGACGGTCAGTGCTGCCCTTTTTGCGACTTGGACGGTCGGTTCTGCCCATTTTGCGTCTTGGACGGTCGGTACTGCCCTTTTAGCAACGTAGACGGTCGGTTCTGCCTTTTTAGTGATGTGGACGGTCGGTTCTGCCCTTTTAGCTACTTGGAACGTCGGTGCTGCCCTTTTAGCGACGTGGACGGTCGGTTCTGCCCCTTTTGCGACTTGGACGGTCGGTGCTGCCCTTTTAGCAACTTGGACGGTCGGTTCTGCCCTTTTAGCGACTTGGACGGTCGGTTCTGCCCTTTTAGCGACTTGGACGGTCGGTGCTGCCCTTTTAGCGATGTGGACGGTCGGTGCCTTGATTTGACTTGTTCCTCTTCTTGCGGCATCAGGGATGAAGTTGACTTGTTTCCGAGGTGGAGCTTGATTCTGGCAGGGAGGTCATTGGTTGTTTTGCTGATTTGATGTGATTTGGGTTGACATCAGCATCACTACGCTGGAATATGGTACCAGGAGCGAATCATCATTTGCCATGGGAAGATTTGGGGATTTTGGTTTTGGTTTGGCATCAGCATCGCTACACTGGAATATGGTACCAGAAGCGAATCATCATTTGCCATGAGGAAATTTCCCTCGTTCCCAGTTTAATGACTTAGGGGTCATCTGTTCCCAGTTTAACGACTTAGAGGTCATTTGGATCGGAGTTTGGAATTTTCGGGTTGGGACCGGCATCAGCATTGCTGACACTGAAGCACAGGTGCCAGGAGCAATTCATTATTTGCCTTTTCCTGTTGGGAAGCGATGGCTTAGGAGACAGGTTTAGGTTCCTATCACCTAAGACTTTTCAATTTTATGAGCCGTAAGGCTCCCATAAAAGCATTTTCTCCCTACGAGTCGAAAGGATCTCGTAGGTGTACTTTCTCCTTAGGAGTCGTGGGGACTCCCAAGTGTGTTTTTCCTTTGTGAGTCGTAAGGATCCCACGAAGGTATTTTCTTACGAGTCGTGAGGATCCCGTAAGTTTGTTCTCCTCATGTATCGTGAGGACACATGAGTGGGTCTTTCCAAATGGAGCATAAGTCCAAGGGTGGAGACCGACCGCTGGACTGGTGATTGCGGTGGGGTATGGATTTGATGAGAATTATTTGAGCCCGTGGATTGTATACGGTAGCCAATTTGGGGACTAAACGTAGGGCCGGGAGGATTTTGAGAAATTGGATTTTGGTTGGCGTCTGCATCGCTGCGCTGGAATATGGTACCAGGAACGACTCATCATTCGCCGTTTGGGGACTTGGAATTGGGATCTTGTTTGGCATCAGTATTGCTGCACTGGAATAATGCCAGAAGTAACTCAACATTTGCTTCGGGGGGACTTGGGATTTGGTTTTTTGATTGGCATCAGCACCGCTAACACTGAAGCGAAATACCAGGAGCGACTCATCATTTGCCATTGCCCATTGGCGAGCGATGGCTCAGGAGACAGGTTTATGTCCCTATCACCTAAGGCTTTTCAATTTTATGAGCCGTAAGGGTCTCATAAAAGCATTTTCTCCTTACAAGTCGAGAGGATCTCGCAGGTGTATGTTCTCGTTAGGGATCGTGAGGATTCCTAAGTGTGTTGCTCCTTTATGAGTCGTAAGGATCTCACGCAGGGATTTTCTCCTCACAAGGTCGAGAGGACTTTGCTAGTGTGTTTTATTTATTTTCACGAGTTTGCGCCCTTTCGGGTTTTCACAAAGTCGCCGGCAGTCCTGCTGTTTTTACTCACGAAGCCCTTTCGGGTTTTAATCCATGCCCATTTTGCTTGTGGACATACCGTTTTTTTGTCGCTGGTGGGATTTTAAAAATAGCCTCACCGGCAGGACTTGGGAGAGATAGGGGTCGTTTACGCTCGTGGATTGTATACGGTTTTGCAGGATGTATGATCCAGACCATAAGGCTGGTGTGCTCAATTCGCCTACGACTTAGAGCATTCACGCGTAGTATTTCTTAAGATATAGGCCATTGATGGGTGGCATGTGCCTTTCTCCCTCGGCACTTATTAGTTGATAGGATCCTCCATCGAACACTTTCTCAATGACGTATGGTCCTTCCCAATTTGGCTCGAATTTTCCTTTTGCATGTCGATTGGGGATGATCGGTCTTTTGAGGACCAACATCAATTCACCTTTCTTGAAAGCGCGAAGACGGGTCATCTTGTTATAGGCCCGTGATATTTGGGCTCGGTATAGCTCCAGATTTTGCTGCACCGTGAGCCTCTTTTCTTCGAAGGAGTCAGGCTCTTCTAGCCGAAGGAGCATGTTTTCCTCCTCCATCAATTCATGCTGAACGACCATTCTTAAGCTTGGAACTTCGACTTCGAGGGGGAGGACCGCCTCCACTCTGAAGTAAAACAAGTATGGAGTGGACTGAGTTAGAGTACAGTGCATGGTACGATATGCCCACAACGCCTCGTGAAGCTTGAGATTCCAGTCTCTCTTGTTGGCTGAAGCATTTTTCCTCAGGAGCTTGCATAGGGTCTTATTGAAGGTTTCGGCTAGCCCGTTAGCTCTTGGATTATAGATGGAGGAATATCTCCAGTCTATCTTGTGTTGAGTAGCGAATCTTGAGACTTTGAAGCTCTTGAAAGAAGGCCCATTGTCAGAAATGGTTCTTCTTGGTGTACCGAAACGGTATAAAATATTATGCTGGAAGAACATAAGAATATTTTCTGTCTTGACTTCTTTTAGCGGGACAGCTTCAGCCCATCTGGAGAAATAGTCAGTTGCGGCCAATATGAACCGGTGGCCTCTGGATGACGGAGGATCAATTGGGACAACTATGTCGATGCCCCAAACATCAAAAGGCCACGACGCCACCGTAGGATGCAATGGATTAGGATGCTTGTGAATGAAATCACTATGGATTTGGCAGAGATGGCATTTCTTTGCATGCTCTTCGCAATCCTTTATTATGGTGGGCCAATAATATCCAAGCCATTTGATCTGAAGCCGCATTTTGGGGCCGGACTGGTGAGCCCCGCAGATGCCTGAGTGAACTTCTTTCATAACTTTTTAGGCTTCGGCCGATGACAGGCACCTGAGCCAGAGTTGGTCATATGACCTACGGTATAGCGTGTCATTTATAAACACGTATCGGAGAGCTCTCTTCTTCAGCTGAATCCTTGCAGATTTTCCTTCGGGCAGCTTGTCGTATCGGAGGTACTCTATGAAGGGTTCTCTCCAATCGGGATCGTTTTGGATGATCGAAGCTTCTTCGGCAGGACTGCTCTTCTGTTCCACGCTTTCCTCTTTTCGTAGAGAGACTGGGGGTAGAATTTACCGGCTCCTGACTGTGATCAGAATTTCATCCATATCAGGATCAGCCAGCTACTTGGCAAAGCGAGCGAGTACATCAGCCTTTCTATTCGACGCTCTAGGGACTCTCATTAGTTCAATGTGAGTGAACCGTTTCATGAGTTCTACCACTCGGCTTCTGTACCGAGCTAACTTGGGTTTGTATATCTTATAGTCGCCACTTACTTAGTTGACGACAAGCTGGGAGTCACCATAAACCCGTACCCGAAGGATTTCCATTTCTATGGCGAGTTCCAAACCAGCTATCAGAGCTTCATACTCAGCCTCATTGTTTGTATGAGGCTCAGTGAGAGCAAAAGAACACCGTAGGGTTCCCATCGATGGCATGATGAATGCCAGTCATATCCCTGCTTTTATCTCTGGGACGCTTGATTTGTTGGAGGTCCTTATTGAAGAGGCTCCATCGAAGTAGAGCTCCCAACATGGATCGCTATCCTCGAGGTGCAATATTTGTTCGTCGAGTAACTCGCAATTGAGCGATGACCCTTCCGGTATGGGATGAGCAGCGAGAAATTCCGCAAGAGCTTGCCCTTTTACTGCTTTCTGAGGAGTATAAACTATGTCAAACTCAAGTAGCATGACAGCCCATCTCGACATTCTACTGGCTAGGCTTGCTTTGGTCATTAAGTGTTTGAGCGGGTCGACCCTAGAGATCAACATAACCCGATGAGCGAGCAGATAGTGCCTCAGCTTCTTTACTGAACATCAGAGCCAGGCATTGCTTTTCGATCGGGGAATAATTATGTTCCGCCCCGACTAAAGTTCGACTGAGGTAGTAGAGGGCATTCTCTTTTCCCTCCTCGTTGTTCTGGGCAAGGAGCGCACCGAGTGACTCATCTAGCGCGACAGTGTAGAGAATCGGCGGTTTATTTAGAATGGGAGCGGCCAGCACTGGAGGGTGCAACAAGTACTGTTTGATGCTTTCGAATGCTTCTTGACATTCGGCATCCCAAACAAAGGGAGCTCATTTCTTCATGAGCTTTGAGAAGGGCCTACATCTCCTTGACAAATTTGAGATAAACCTTCGTATATAAGCAAGCTTGCCATGAAAAGATCTTAGCTGCGTCAGACTCTTCGGAGGGGGCATCTCTATGATGGCCTTTATCTTGGATGGGTCAACTTCAATCCCTCTATGTCGGACTATGAAGCCCAGGAATTTTCCCGATGACACGCCAAAAGTGCACTTCAGAGGATTCTTCTTCAGATCATATTCCCTCAGTCTGGTGAGAACGGTCCTAAGATTTTGGATGTGGTCGGCCTTGGCTTTAGTCTTGACGACTAGATCATCAACATAGCATTCGACGACTTTATGGATTATGTCATCAAAGATATTGGTCATTGCCCTTTGATATGAAGCACCTGCGTTCTTTAGTCCGAACGGCATCACTTTGTAGCAGTATATTCCGATCGGGGTTCGAAATGCTGTGTGTTTCTCATCCTCAGGCGACATCTTGATCTGATTATATCTGGACGAGCCATCCATAAAGATGAACAGCTCGTAATTTGAGATGTCATTGACCATCATCTCCATGACCTGTAGCGGGAAATCTTCTTTAGGACATGCCTTGTTGAGGTCCCTGAAATCGACACAAACTCGGATCTGCCCATTTTTCTTCTTCACTGGGACTATGCATGCGATCCAGCACGTATATTTTTCCTCCATGATGAAGCCGGCATCAATGAGTTTCTTAGTTTCCTCGATGACATTTTCTTCCAACTCCCTTCTCATTCTTCGAGAAGCTTGTTTGACTGGCTTAGCATCAGGAGATATAGCCAGCTTATGCACGGCCACTTCAGGGGAAATGCCAGGCATTTGTTTGTACGTCCACGCAAAGCAGTCGATGAACTCGTGCAGCAGGGCGATTATCTGCACTTTCATTTCCTCTGACAAGAGCGAGCTGATGTAGGTCGGCTTTGGATTATCGGGCGTTCCTAAGTCAATCTCGGTTAACTCGTCAAAGGTTGCTTGCCCGCCATCTTCGAGCTCTTGAGGAGCTTCTTCTGGCTCGGATATCTCGTCATCATCATTTGATCTTTTGCTGGCTTCACCAACATGGATCATGTAGCATGCCTTGGAACCAGGTTGAATGAAACCTATGCCCCGTCTATCGGGAATTCGCCCATCATGAGCGCTCGAACCTGAGGCGGATGCCATAGCTCTTCATAAAACTTTGCTTTGGACTCTGTTTGATATAACTGGCATCCGCACCTTTTGAAATATTCCCTCATCTCGAGCGCATAATATCTGGGATTGAGGATGGCCCTTATGCCTCTCTCATAGGGAAGGCATGCGACAGACAAATCGTTCGGGTGCACAACAGGGTTTGACCCATAAAACAGGATGCCCTTCTGTCCACTTTTCCTTCCAGGAACGTAGAAAGTTTTCAGCTGGTCCACGGTGGAGACTGACAATGCATCGAGCTCTTTGCACATCTGCTCCGGCACCCTTGTGACAACTAGGGATCCTTCCGTAACTTCGAAGGTCTCTCGTAGCTTCGCTATTCGTATGATAACCCGATTTGCACAGCTGTTGCAAGATGGATCCTCTTCTTCTGATTCTTCAGTGTCACTGCCTAAACGAGGGTGGATTTTGCTGTCGGATGGGCCTTCAATATCGGATTCGTCCGTATCGCTACCGAAATGAGGGCGAGTTTTATGGAAGGACGGACTTCCAGCGTCAGATTCATCAGTGTCACTGCCGAAACGCGGACGCACATGGGGGTTTTTGCTTTTGAAAGTGACAGCCGGCTCAGACTTGCTTTTGAGTTTCGGGGCTATTCTGTCTTTGGCAGTTGTTGCTTAGCGCTTTGGAAGTTCACAAAGTACCGAGAATCTTCATATCAGACTTCATGCACACCGAACGGCTGGATGTCTCCGTCAATGCGTCTTTCTTCGCAATTTTTAGTATACTTCATGCATTGATGGAGAGTTGACGAGAAGATGCTGTAATCATAGAGCCACGGCTGTCCTAAGAGAATTTTATAAGATGTGTCAGCGTCGATCACGTATATCTTAGCTTCAGTTTGCAGACCCCCAAATTTGATTGGCAAAGCTATAGACCCCAGAACTTGCTGCCAGTTTTGATTGAAGCCTTGAATGACAATCCTTTCCCTTGACAGGTGTCGGACGTCCATTGACAAACTCTTCAGAGTCCGCAAGTTCATGATGTTCAATGAGGATCCCGGATCAATCAATATGCAATTAATTCGATCTCCGTCTCTGTACCCGATCACGTAAAGCGGCCGATTATGCTCAGCCATTCCCAGTAGCAAGTCTTCATCCTTAAACGTGACTGTGGCGGCCTGCAAAGCATACTGGGCTTCTTTTATATTAATTTCCGCAAAGCGAGCCTGATACCGCTCGGGGTTTTGTAGAGCGTGGATGAGAACATCTCTAAGCTCCTTAGATAGGACCAAGGCATCGTAGACGCTCAGGAGAAACGGAAGCTTCCGGAGATGAGCCAAGACATTATAGTCCACCGAGGAAGGACTTGAGTTTTCATTAGCCGGTTCTCTGCCATCTTCCTCATTAGCCACCTGTTTTTCCTTTCCTTTTGGGACGTTGCCCTGATTTGGCGGCAGAGCCTTGCCGCTTCTAAGCTGGATTTGGTTGGCCTTTGTGGCGAGCTCCTCGTCCTCTTCGGGAAAACAGAGCTCTTCTTTAGAGTCGTTGCTAAGATGGATGGCATAGCAGGTCACTACTGGGATCTCTTCATTGAAGTCTTCTTCTAACTCCTCCAGAATTTCTGCTGCTTGTACAGGGAGGAACTCCTTCAATTGAATCAGAGTTCTTTCCTTCTGTTCATAGTCTTCGAGGGAATCGATATATTTTTGAATGGTCGATCTCCCTGCAGACTCCTTTTCGCGCCGAGCTGCACTTTTCTTCTTCTTGAGCTTTATGGGTTTTGAGCCTGATGGAGCCGCATTAACAGCTGGAAAGGTAGGCTTCTTCTGCCCTCCCCATTCCGTCCTGGGCTCTTTCCGAAGTAGATTTATCATCTTCTTCATCTTATTAGATATGTGCATACTCCACGGAGGCTACGGTGAGTCAGTTTTGTTTGTCAGGGCAGCAGGTTCAGCTGTCTGCTCCCAGAAGGTTTCAACTTCTGTCTGTATAAAGTTTGTGGTTGCAACTTGATTGTTCACCAACACACTTTTGGACAGCTCGATCTCTCCAGCCTTGTACTGCTTCTCGACCTAGCCTTTGAAGATATAGCAATTCTCAATCGCATGGCTCACTACTCGGTGGTACGGGCAATACAGGGGGTTGTCGGTCATTTTTTCTTCTTGAGGTCTTTTCGACTCCGGCAATTGTAGACCGTTGTTCAAGGCATCTTTAAATATCTTGCGGACCTTGTCCCTTCTGAAAGAGTAAACCTTGTTCTTTTTCTCTTCTAGAGAAGGCCCATCTCCTCCCAGTAATGGCTTTCGAGACCGGTTGGTTTTGGATTCGCCCGCCCTTCGTTTTTCTTCATTGTCGGACGCATTGAAGACATTGGTACTACTGGAACTCCCGCTTCTACGGTTGTCGTCCCGCTTGCTTTTCCAAGTCTTGACTCTCTGAGAGTCCGGGGTAGACTCTTGCTTCGAGCGTTCTAGCATTTGGACTTTCTTGGTTAGCTCTTGAAACGTCTTGAGGCCTGCTGTACACAAGAATGGGACCATCCAATTGCTGAGGTTCCCAATGAGAAGGCTGACAGACTGGTCCTGCTCCAGCGGCGGTTCGCACTTGACTGTGAAATTACACCATTGGGCGATAAAGTCGGTGTTGCTTTCATTCTTCTCCGGCTTGGTCATCATAAGGTCGGCAATGGAGATTTTAACACTGACACTCATGAACCTTTTCCGAAACAGAGACTCCATTTGGGCAAAGGTAATAACGGACCGGTCTGGTGTAGGGTGTTTTTCGTCACCCCATTGAGATGGGAATACGCGCGCGCTTGTCAGGCGTACTACAGATTCCCCCTGCCTAGGGTAGGCCGGGGTTTAATGATTGTGGGGATCCGAATCTCCGGCAGCCGCGGACTAAACTGCCGTTAATTACCCCTCGCCTTTGGAGCGAGGGAATCTCCGATTGACGGGTTAAACTGGGCATGCGAACTCGATGTGCAGTGTACGTGTGTTGTGTTTTGAAAGGGGTTTTGGATATATCGGGAGCCACGCAGAGTTTTTACGGGGGTCCCGCTACCCGGATAGCGGGGGGGTCAAGGGGGCTAGCAGCCCCCTTGCGGGGTGCGGGGCAGCGCCTCGTTAGAAATTTTTTTCTAACAGGGACAGTGTCGTGGAGTATGTGTATGTGTACATATGTATACATATGTATATATATACATGTATATATAAATAAAGGGGGAAAAAGACATCCAAAGGATGCGTGGGGCCAGCGCCTAGGCGCTTGAGCGCAAGTGCTCCACGTGTCAGTACGTGGGCGCTTTGCGCTCGAGCGCAGAGTGCTGGAGCGCAAGCGCGCCATGTGTCGGCACGTGGGCGCTTTGCGCTCGGGCGCTGGGCGCTTGAGCGCAAGCGCGCCACGTGTCGGCACGTGGGCGCTTTGCGCTCGAACGCAGAGTGCTGGATCTAAAGAGAAAATAGGGTGGAGTTTAAACTCCTAAGATGCTTTGGGTTAATGAAGGGGGTTCTTCTTCTTCCTCTTCTGTTGGCTGGATCTTGAAGATCAAGAGATATGGGATTTTTAAAAATCTCTCCTTTTTGAGATCTAGTGACAGATCCAAGTTCCCCTTTGTGGGTTTGGTGGTGAAAAACTATTTTGTTTTATAAAATGAAGAGTAAAACTCTTGATTTAATTCAAAGGAAAGAAGAAGATTTTTGGAACCTTGAAGAAGGAGAAAAGATCTCAGATCTAAATTTTTTTGGAGAGAAGAAAGTTGTTATATTTTATTCATCATCATTTTGCCTTATATAGGCTTACATATTTACATATAGCCCCTTGGGCTCTACAAAATGGCATTTTGCCCATCCCATGGCTCATGTGCCATTTCTTTTTTGCACATAAGCCATGGGCTTACAAAATATTGGCTTTATGCCCGTTTTGCATACATTCATGTATAAAAAATTACATAAAAATTATTTATTACATGATCTATATTTAGGCATGGATGAAGCTGGCCGCGGGCTCGACTTGGGCATAGGCCCGCTTGACCTGGGCTTGGGCCCACCTGGGTTGGGGTTGACCTTGACTTTGACTCGGTCAACGGGGGTGTAAATTTTTACCCCAACATCTGGTATACTCGCGTACCAGTCGAAAGCGACACCGGTCAAGCTGTTAACAAACTGATGAAGAAGGAGCGCATCATTGCCCCCTGTCTTTCTGCACGATACTTTAAAGTGGGCAACGTGCTGATTTGCATTTCCTGTCCCGTCAAATCTTCCGAACTTAGGAATGACGTAGTCACTCAGGAACTCGATCAGATCGTACTGTGTGGGATATGGCCGCCCACTATTGCCAATTTCTTTCTGAGCTTCGGCTTCGGCTACCAATGTTTTAACCTTGCTGGTGACCAAATCCATTATCCGATCTTGTGTTAGCGGGATAGTGTTATCTGGGGCCAAGGCATCCCCAGAAGCGAAATGTGGCCGGCTTTCGTGCGACTCGACGAATCTTGGACCCAAAGGGACATGCATTGGCCGGTTCGGATTGTCATCATCCGGTTCATGAGTAGCAACTTGTTCTTGATTGGGAGGCGCTCGAGCAATTTGAGCCCTAAGCTGCATCACAACGTTCGTTAAGTTGTCAATTTTCGAATAGAGCTTGGCCATCTCTTTATCTTTGCTCCTGAGCTGTTTTCGAAGCTCTTGAAGCAGCTCTTGCTCAGCCGTCCGTGGACGGAAAGTCGGCTCTTTATCGCTGTTCGAGCTTGACTCTGCATGGACCGAGGGGTCTTTCTGCCTATCGTCCTCATCGAGAGGGTTTTCATCATCCAGCGGAGGTGGCTGTTCTTGGGAAGCGGCAACCACATTCAAGCTAGATTGGGCTTGGGATGTGGTGGCCCCATCCTTGCTTTTACTATGAAGGTTGTCGCTGGGGCGCCCGCCCGCCATATAGACCGTATGCACAATATATCCAGCCGTCTTTTTATTATCGGTGGCTGATTTCATAGATCGCAGTCTTGACCCCCCTGTTTCAGTAGCGGGCAATCGATTGAAGGCAGCTGGCCTGACCAGGTTCTTGAATGGTGCTGGCGCTTCTTTTCTGGATTTGCTCCGCTGTTTTCACGCGGCACAAAGCGCCTGATAGACTCTTGAAGAGACATTATCACATTTTATCTGTTGGGGCCGGGACACGTCTCTTTGTAGCAACGTTCGAACCGCTGTCTTCTTCATCCTGGTGGTCATGGCATTTCTCTGAACTCACTTCATAGGTTCGAAGGAATTGATGATTTTTACGGCCGACTTAGCCGTCGTCGCAGGGTGACTCTGCTCTTGGAACCTCACAAGATTCCACATGGCTGAAGTCATGGCCCTCTTGTTGGCTCGATACCTGAGCCGCTTCTACCTTAACTTTTCTGTTTTAAGCACTTGGCAGACTTCGGCTCTTCGGGAAGACGTCATAGACCGAGTGATAGAGAGGCCAGAGAAGATGCCTGATCGTGCATTTGTTGGAGTCATCACCTGAGCTCGTCCGCAACATTTGATATTACCCTTTGTACCGGAAGTCTTGCCCCCAGCTGGAGCACCAGAAAGTCATTCAGACACCGTCTTAAGTTTCGGTTGTAGTGCCTTAACGATCACAACGTTCGGCCTCTTACCCCTTGAGACCGGCTTGGCCACCTGTTTTGCCGGGATTTCTGCCAGATGAGCGCTTCCGGCAGGGTAGATGATGACGGAACCAAACTGGTGGGGCAGTTCCCCCCACTGTCGACTGAGGCTTGCGGGGAGAACCATACGAGTATTGATCTTTACCACGTACGAGATCGTGGTCGCGTTGGAAGCCGAATTCGTATTGGGAGTCATTGTCGTTGAAAGTTGATTGCTTGAAAACCTGCATGAAAGAGCATTATTTTAGTATAAATATAGACATGTATATTGATTGAGTTCGCATAATCGTTTAACCCAATATATGGGAGGAGAGATACGGTCCTACCGGGCGTGCCAGAGTCTGTAGGGTGTTTTTCGTCGCCCCATTGAGATGGGATTACGCGCACGCTTGTCAGGCGCGTTACAAGTTCCCCCTGCCTAGGGTAGGTGAGGGTTTATTGATTGTGGGGATCCGAATCTCCTGCAGCCGCAGACTAAGCTGCCGTTAATTACCCCTCGCATTTGGAGTGAGAGAACCTTCGATTGACGGATTAAACTGGTCATGCAAACTCAATGTGCGGTGTGCGTGGGTTGTGTGTTTTTTGAATATGGAGTTCAACTCCAAAAGAATTTTATTGTGGATTTAAACTCCAAAAGAACTTTAAAAGGAGATAAACTCCTAAAAGAATTTAATATGGAGTTAAACTCCCAAAACATAACTTTAAATGGAGTGCATGTAAAATGAAGGGGGGGAATGGCGTCCAAAGAACGCGTGCACGTGGGCGCACATGGTCGCCTTAGTGCCAGGGGTCACGTGCGCGCACGTGACCATTAGGCGCCTTGGCGCCCGGGGTCACGTGCGCGCACGTGACCATTGGGCGCCTTGGCGCCCGGGGTCATGTGGGCACACGTGACCGACGGGCGCCTTGGCGCCCCAGGGTCACGTGCCGCGGGTCACGTGGCGCACACGTGATCGATGGGCGCCTTGGCTCCCGAGGTCACGTGGGCACACGTGACCAATAGGCGCCTTGGCGCCCCGGGGTCACGTGGGCACACGTGACCGCAGGAAACACCCGCGGGAAGGGACCTAGCTCCTAGGTTAGGGAGTTGAACTCCCAAGGGGATTTTTGGAGTTGAACTCCTAACAGAAATTAATTTATGGAGTTAAACTCCTGCAGTTCTAGAAAGGAGTTAAACTCCTAGGAATCTTTGGCTCTTCTTTTAAGCCTTGGGTCAATCCAAAGTTAGATTTTTGGGGATGGGCCTACTTCTTCCTTCTCTTGATCGGCGGGATCTTGGAGAAAAGGGGATGAGACTTAAGAGTCTCCCCTTTTCGAGATCTGATTGGAGATCCGAGCTCTCCTTCACGAGTTTTGTGGTGAAAAACTATTTATTTTTGAGAAAAGGAAGAGTTAAACTCTTAATTTAATTCAAAAGAAAGAAGAAGGTTTTAGAACCTTGAGAAAGGAGAAAATCACAGATCTTGATTCTTTTTGGGAGAGAGAAAAAGTTTTTGGGATATTTTCATTATCTTTGCCTTTATAGACTATACACTTTACATATAGCCCCTTGGGTTTTACAAAAATGGTATTTTGCCTATCCCATACGTCATGTGCTATTTCTTTTCGCACATAAGCCATGGGCTTTACAAAAATTTGGCTTTATGCCCATTTTTCTTACATTTATTCATAAAATAAAATAAAAGAAATACACCAAAATTATTTATTACAAAATTTTTATTTTGGCAAGGGGGGAGGCAGGCCGCTTCATGTTCGGGCTCGACCCCGGGCATTGGCCCACTTGACCTGGGCTTAGGCCCACTTGGCTTGGGGTTGACTTTAATTTTGACTTGGTCAACCGGGGTGTAAATTTTACCCCAACAAAGGGCAGACGGTCCCGGCTTGTTGCATTGGGACGACCCCGAATAGACCATCTCTTCCTCCTCCTCGGTATCGCTCCCAAAGACCGGAATGGTAGTGATAGCCTTCTGCTTATTCTCTGGCTTATGGCATCTTTCCATGTCTTCAAAGTCTGGCAGGAAATACTTTGCGTCCTTGTATTTGCGGACTTCATTCACAGAGAATGGGTTTAGCTCCCCCGTTACGATGTACTCAAGACCATCTTTGAAGTACTTCATACACTGATGTTGTGTAGAAGGGATGATATTGTACTCGTATAACCAAGGCTGGTCGAGCAAAGCGTTGTAGCAGTCTTGGCATCAATGACGTGGAACTTGATATCAGTGACGAGCATCCCAAAGCGTAACGCCAGTATCACGGACCTAAGTGTCCGTGATGACTGGAAGTCGAATCCGGAGATAGTGATTTTATCCCGAGCAAAGTGTTGAATGCTCATGCAGATTTCTTTTAGCACCCTCACATTTAAGAGGTTGACAGAGGACCCGTTATCAACTAGGATCTTCCCTATCTTGATGTCATGGCAGTATCCGGAGACATATAGGGGACGGTTGTGTTCGCATGTTCCGAGGAGGAGATCTTCATCGCCGAAGATGATGTCAGCTGTGTGAATTTCTTCCAACTCGTCCTTCATCTTTTCTTCGGCGAGAAAAGCTTTAAACTGGTCAGGCTCTTGTAATGCCTTGATCAGAGAATCTCTCACCTCTTTGGATAGCAGAAGGGCGTCGAGAATGCTTAGCTGCGAGGGTATCTTCCTCAGTTGTACCAGAACGTTGTAATCTACCTTGTTTTTCTTGGGCGGGTCCTTGGCTGCAAGCTCTTCGACGACTCGATCATCGAGAGCGATATCCTCAGGGACTTTTTCCTTCCCCTTATCTTTTCTATCTGATCCCCTGTTTGCGGGTCCGAGATTCTTTTCGGGTAATGTGCGATTGCGCAGCTGAATATTCTCACAGGTCTTTATTTCTTCTGCTTCAGAGATGGATTCCTTGAAGAGAGGAACGAGGGCTATTTCTTCATCCGAATCGCTCTCGAAGGTGAGAACTTGCGATCCCCCGGAATCAACCATGTGACAGTTGCCGGTAGTTCTTTTGTGCTCATCTGTCGTGCTTTTCTGTTCCCGACGAGCCTTGCGCTTCATTCGCTGAACATGTTGTCGGTGGGCAACATATCCCTACCATCAGTTTTTAAAGGCCATGCACTCTTCGGTAGGGTGTGCAATCCTCTGATGGTATAACCAAAAGTTAAGATGTACGTCTGCTTCATCAAGATGTATATCGCCAGGAGAATTTCCTCTGAACGAGGGCAACTTCATTCCTATTGACAGGGCTCTAGCGAACCTTTTCCTTGTCTTGAACCTGCTTTTGTTTGCGGTGAACGTGCTTCGATCTGGTTGTAGTACTTCAACCTTTTCATTCAGTCACCGGTGTTTGGCTTTTTCGAATATAGCTAGTTCAGGCTCTCGATTGGCTTTACTTTTCTGACGCGCCTCATTCAGGAATACGTCAATCATCTCGTCTGATGGTCCTAGGAGTTCTGGTTCAAGATCTGCCCCCTTTTTCTCTACATCAGGAGCTTCTTCACCATCTACTGGCGAACGAGAGATCACGTGGCAACTTGCCACATGATCCTCAGGTTCATTTGACGAGTCTTCTCCCTCATCTTTATCGCTATCTCCGTCTTCAAGGATGTGGTTGAGAAACTCTTGAAGCGTGACCGGGGTTCGTGCCTTCTGGTTATATTCTTCCAACGCGTCAATATGTTTCTGCAGGTCCGTGCGCTTGTCACCAAGCTTCACGGGCTTTTTGACCTTCTTCTTCTTCTTTGAAGACTTTGACGGCTGGGCCTGAGCATTTTGATTATCGCTACCCATTCTTGGAGTTGGGCACGGCTTCAGCATTCCCTCAATGATCTCGGGTTCCAACGGACTTTTCAATCTGATTGCCGGGCACGTTTGGAGATCCTTCATCATTTTTTTCGTATTAGCTGAAAGGGCCACCTCCTATGGGACTTCCTCTATAAGTGAGCATGATGCCCCCGGTGTGTCCATCTTTTTAGGAGCGTGCGGCTGGGGCGGGCTTACTTTCCAATTCTCGGACAGTGCGAACTTGCCTTATTGGTATTGGTCCTCAATCCAGCCTTTGAAAATGAAGCAATCTTCGATTGGATGGCTTACTGCTCGGTGGTAGGGGCAGTAATTAGGATTGTTGGCATTGCCTGGCTGCAGCGGACGTCTTGGCTCTGGCAGATTGATGAGTCTATTGCACACTGCCAGCTCGAATAGTCTCTTTGTTTTATCCCGGGGAAACGAGTAAGGACGTCCCAGTCTCTCCTCGAGGGATTGGCATGAATGCACGTTGCTTCGGCGAACAACAGGTTTTAAGTCGTTTGGCTGTTGTTGAGCATTAGCGACAAAGGCGGCTTTCCCTTTGCCCTTTTCATTCTGCGGTTCTGTCTTTGAAAAGGAAGGCTTATGGCCCATATGGACCAGCTTATCAATCAAGGTCTGAAAGGTAGTCGGCTTGAAAAACATCATGAACTGGGATATTTTCTCCTGCTGATCAAGAGTACCCACAAACATGCCTACCACAGGAGCTTCTTCGATGCGTTGTTCGAACTTGGACCATAAATTCCGCCACCGTATCACGTACTGCACCCATGTTTCACCCGGCTTCACCCTGGCGTTAATTAATGTTGTGATGGGGGTGCGCTCGCTAGCGCTTGAAAACATTTGTGTGAACAGTAACTCCATTTCTGCAAATGTCTTAACGGAGTCGTTCGGGAGCTCGGAGTACCATTCAAACGCTGTCTCTGACAAGCTGCCAACAAACTGGCGAAGCAGTAGCTTATCGTCACCTCCGGTGTTGCCGCACAGAGCCCTAAATTGAGTAACGTGCTGGTGTGGATTCCCCGTCCCCTTATATACATGCAATTTAGGGATCGTATATCCCGGCGGGTACATTATTTGGTCGTACCAATACGGATAGGGTCGTCCAGTCTTAACAATTTGCCCGGCCGCTTCGCTCGCCTAATGAGCTCGTATCTGCTGAGCGATATAGTCATCCAAGGCGGCTTTAGAAATGGTCTCCTCTTTGGCTGCTGAATAAGCCAGAAGAGGGTTCGATGTCTTTCCCTATCGTCTTCAAGGATAATCAGAGGGTCTTTAGCTGGAGGATCCGGCTGTAACATCATCCCGACCATGTCCTGGAATAAAAGCACCATTCGTTTTATGTTGGCAGCTTGTTCCGCTGCCTCTTTGTCCTTCTTCTTGAAGATTCTGTGGAGGAACTCAGCATCGGTTTCTTGTTCATGACGCTGTTCTGACGACGTCTCCGGGCTTTCTTTTGGCCTAGTGAGTGCAGCCATCTGTGTTAACATTTCCTGGAGCTTCTGTTGTTGCTCCCGAGCTTTTGTTACCGATCGGGTGAGCGGTCGATGACCCGTGGAGATACGGCTATCCTCTTTCCCAGATGCCATATAAACAGTGTGCACCACCATGCCCCCAGACTTGGGGCGTTTAGATTCAGTGTTCTTAAGATTCGTCGTAGACATGGAGACTTTCTCCGGCCTCCTTCTTTTATGGGCGGTCGAAGTTGAGGGAACCGTTGCAGCAGGCACCCAAATTGATGACATCTCCTATGGTATGATAGTGTGGTCCTTCTCTTGCCGAACTTTCATCTTTTTTGATCGGCGGGAGTAACCTTGGTTGATCACCGAGTCTTGGACCTGTCGCCAGACTTTGTAAATTTTGGAGGACAGCCGCTGAGGGGGCTGCTCTGGCTTCACCTTTGTATCGTTCTCCATAGGTGGAGGAGATCTTTTCAGTACGGCAGTCGGAGAGTTCTTGCTCACCCTCCTGATTGATTCAAAGTTGTTCCCAGTTGGAACAGCAGCATCAATTTACACCATCGGAGCTGGCGGAGTCAGTCCAGAAGGAGAGCTTCCCCCAGCCTTCTTCACTCAGCGCCAGTGGCGACGTCGAGCATGGCGAGCGGCCGGGACCACCTCCATTGGTTAATCAGCTTTTCCATGGCCCCTATTCTGATGAGAGTCTGTTGTTGGTGCCAGCTTGTTAAAGACAGACGTCTGCTGAGAGGGAATGGTCAACCTGTCGAAAGCCGACCTTCGAGTAGGGAGAGCAGCTTGGACGACCTCGTCTATAGTGGTGGCTTGGGTCACCTGTTCCACCGGCAATGCGAAGATGGAGGCCGCTTGGGGCCCGTAAGTTACTCCTCCAGACGGGGCGGAGTGGGAGTTGTTGCAGTTGGTGCAGCTGGAAGCCATTGATCTTCTCCTTTTTTGCATGGAGCAAGACACCAAATCTTAGTACCTCGAATCCAAGGGCAACCATATTAAACCGCGATTCGTTCGCGAACACGACACACGAAGTGTGGAGTGGAAAGAGAAAAAGGTCCCATCGGGCTTGCCAGAATCTGTTCTCTGCCGAAAACAGAGACGGAATCGCGTAGGTTCGTCTTGCCTGAATTTGGGCGCAGATGCTATTTGGTTTTATCCGTCCACCTTTCCAAAGATGCCAAGTTGATTTATGGCACCATGTATCGGAGGTTTGGACATATGTGGCCGATGTAGCAGACTTCGTTAGATCCCCCCTCGTTTGAGGGGTTTTTGATTGTGGGGACAAACATACACGACACGAAGTGACCATCTGGAGAAGGAGAAAGTTGTTACCGCATCGCGGTAACAACTTTCTCCTTCTCCAGATGGTCACTTCGTGTCGTGTATGTTTTTTTATTTTTGGTTGCCCGTGGATTGTATACGGAGACTAATTTATGTTGTCGCCCGTAGGGCGTGGATTAGTCCAAATCCGTATTTTCTTAGATTTAGGTTTTGGTTTGGGTTTAAAGATACGTTAGTCTCATTTGAGACTAAGATCAACTTAAACGTTTGTTAAGAATACGTTAGTCTAATTTTAGACTAAGATCTACTTAACGTTTGTTAATGATACGTTAGTCTAATTTTAGACTAAGATCAACCTAACAGGATCATTTAGATCCAACAAAAGTGCATTTGGACTCTATTATTTTAGTTTAGGGACATTGCGGTCCAATTTAAAGATATCATAGTCTGTAAAGTTTAAGGAAATCATAGTCTATGAGCTTAAGGACCCCACAGTCCATAAAGTTTAAGAACATCATAGTCCATGAGTTTAAGGATCCCACAGTCGGTAAAGTTTAAGAACATCATAGTCCAGTTTAAAGACGTCATAGTCTATGGAATGTATGGTTGTCGGGGCCCGTCACCTCTCTGAAGACGTTGAAGGATTACAACGATAAATATCAGAAGAGTGAAGAGATGTATCCTTGAACCAATATTGGTTGGGAGATCTGTAGTCCAATTTGGGACTAAGATCAAAGATTTATGAGCATATGGGCTCAATTAATCTGAAGTAGGGTTCTGTTGCCACTTTGGGCTCGGCCCATTCAGTAAAAATGTTAAACATTTAACAATACTGAGCATTGGTTTGGGTTCTGACAGCCTTTTTGTCTTTTATTGAGTGCTGAGCACTTATCATAGCTGTGGGCTTTATTGTTTAAAGAACAGTTATGTTCTCTTAGCGCCCACGTTAGGAGCACGTGGTGCGCTTGGCGTTGTGCGCCAGTTAAAGAGCGCAGAGCGCTTCTGTTTAGGTAGCGCACGCGTGAGGAGCATGTGGCGTGCTTGGCGCTGAGCGCCAATCAATGAGCGCAGAGCGCTTCTGTTAAGTAGCGCACACGTGAGGAGCACGTGGCGTGCTTGGCGCTGAGCTCCAGTCAATGAGCGCAGAGCGCTTCTGTTAAAGTGGCGCACACATGAAGAGCACGTGGTGCGCTTGGCGCTGTGTGCCAGACTTGGAGCGCTGAGGGCTTCTGTGAAATAGCGCACACGTGAGGAGCACGTGGAGCGCTTGGCACTGTGTACCAGACTTTGGAGCACAGAGCGCTTCATGTGAATTTGGAGCGCTAAGGCTCTGCAACGCTGTACGCTGGATTTGGAGCGCTAAGGCACTTCTTTTAATTAAAGTGCTAAGACTCTTTTTAGGCAGTTTTGCGCTCTGAGAATTAAATTCTCTCTCATAAGAGACTTTGTCTCATGGATCTAAGAACAAAGTTCTTATTTTATAGGAGATGTTTCAATCTCTTATATTTTTGGTGAAAGGCTTTGCCTTTATGGATCTGTGATCCTAAGAGAATTGAATTATCCCCCCTTTTATAATGAGATGTTATGATCTCTTTTGTGAAAGATAATTCGTCTTATAGATCTATGATCTGGGAAAGGAACTAAGTTCTTTTTCTGATGAGATGCTTTGATCTCTCTGTTTTTACCTTGAAGAAAAGTTCTTTTTCTGCTGAGAGCTTGCTCTTCTCTCTGAACTTTTTTCAAAGTTTGGGGGGGGGGTCCTCTATATGAGACTTGAAGTCTTAGGGCCTTTATATAGGGTAGGCTGATTTGTTGAATCAGTTGAAGAGATCTTTTCTCTAATTGATTTGAGGATGTTTCCCCCGTTGGAACTTTGATCCAAGGGATTCTGATTTACAGAAGGCAATCTTCTTGTTTTTAACAAGATTGGGAAATATTTTCCAACACAGAATTTATTCTAAACTTTGGTGATTTTTAATCACCATTGGATCATTGATCCAACGGTGTTCTGATTTTCAGAGCACAATCTTTCCTGTTTGGAAAGATTCTGAGGAAGGTTTCCATAACAGAATTTTATTCTGGTCAATTGATGATTTTTAATCATGTTCGTTGGATCTTTGATCCAAGGGCCGAGAACATTTTGTTTTATCGCTAGCGCTTACATGCTTTGCACGTGGTGCGCTGCTTAGAGTGCAGCGCTCTTAGCGCTAGCGCTCGCGTGCTTTGCACGTAGTGCGCTGCTTAGAGTGCAGCACTCTTAGCGCTAGCGCTTACGTGCTTTGCACGTAGTGCGCTGCCTAGAGTCCAGTGTTCTTAGCGCTAGCGTTCACGTGTTTAGCACGTGGTGCGCTGCTTAAAGTACAGTGCTTTTAGCGCCAGTGCTCACGTACTTTGCACGTGGTGCGCTGCTTCAGAGTCTTTGACTCTTAGCGCTGGCGCTCTTGGCGTGAGCGCTTTTATGAAGCGCAGCTTTATTTTAAATTTCAAAATTTGAACAGAGCTTTGCTCTGATTGGGGGAAACAAACCGTTTAACAATTAGAGCGAAGGAAAACTTGTTTTAAAGAAAGTGGTTTTAACAAAATAAGTGGCATTAAACATTTAAAAGCATCATCAGATTTTCCTGAAAATTTCGGCAGAGTCTCCTTTGTAAATACTGGCCCCCAAATGGGTACAACACATGAAAATACATATAAATGATGAAATAAGGCATCCCCATGCGGGGGCTAGCTCTTCGCCAATGGCGGAATCACAACCATATGCAATATGTATATCAAAAGTGCGAAATAAGCATCTGAAAGCAAGAAATAAGAAAATACCACGTCGGCTCAAGTGAGCATCGACACCAAACCTCACAAATACAAGTCTCACGAGTCTCACCGTCTAGTCCAATATATAAGGGTAGATGGAGTATACTAGATACAAAATAATATACATGATGGAATACCATATCCTCGCAACCCATATACGAGCAATGCTGCAAGTCCAAGCAAAAGGAACAAAATAAGGAAGTGCGCCCGCCGCTACTGTGCTGACGGGTCGAACCTGCAACATACTATGGCACAACGGGGGTGAGTTTCCAGCTCGTGAGTAGTAAGTAACATCTAATAAGGTTATCGTAAGCATGCACGCAAATGCGTCACAACCCACGTATCTCAAAATGATACTATGTACTAGCATGAATGCAACATGAATGCATAATTAAACACGAAACTTGCACAAGTCTGGTATGAGAAAATCTTTATTCTTATCTTAGAAAAACCTCTGTTCAATAAACTGAAGTATAATCAATGAAATCAACAGAAAATCCGTGTCAAGCATCGACACAAAATATATATCCCAATACCTCAATGTCTCAATATCTCAATGTCTCAATATCTCGGGCTCCGTCAGTCGGATCAGCCCATATCATCAAATTTCATGACTGCGTCGATATCCTCCGGATATCCGCCGCGTCAAAAATAACAGGTCGGTAGTGCTCCCCTGCCGGGCTCAACGCCATTATCCGCGACCCTCTTGCCCCGGGGTACTGTACCGGGTCCACCATGCACCCGCAGACGGTCCCTCCCCTATCTCGAATCGGGTGTATGATACCGCTCAAGAACCAAGAAAACCCATGGTGGACACCACACACATCATATCACGAGAAAACCGCAACTTACATTTTTTAAATGGTAATACGTTCTTAAAATCCTTGCGGTTTCTCCAAAATCCATAAATCTCATAAATACTGAAATCCTCGAGAAGAATCACAATATGTAAACATGTCGGTGATGATGGATGTCTATGATAAGATAGTATATACCATGCGAAGTACGGTCATGATGCAATCAGGTATGTATATATGACTAACAATCCTACGTATCGATCCTGATGAAATGACTATACAGGTACAGGTTTACAGATCATATATGATGCAATGCACAGATACCGATTCTAAGCAAGTTCTATAGTGTTCATGATATAGCAATTACCAAAGGCGTGTGTGTTCCCATGAATAGTGCACGTGGCATGAACCAATGGTAATGGTGCAAGTGTCCTATGAGATAATATCATATATATTTATGATGATGCAATACAATGAGATGAATGACTAGGAGACTATGCATATAAGTACAAGCACTACTTGTAATCCTGACTATCGGACGCCTTGCGCCATCCAGACGATTCCCCCGTAGATGTGCACATCTACTCACCGGGACGCCTCGGCTAATCTGATCCGCTTTCAGCCTTGCCGTTTCTGCGCCGCATCCGACGCCTCTGCACCCGATCCTAGAAACGTACACAAGTAAATAAGAGAATAAATATATAAATAGACGCGGAAATAAACAATACAAATCAACCACGCGCACTAGCTAGACGCGCGCGCACTTGGTGCACAAAACGCGCTCGCGACAATGCCACAAACCACAACTAGGGTCGCTATACGTGGCAACTACCAAACCTAAAACCCAATCGCACCAATAGCGCGTTCACCACAAACTAAATATTATATGAAACAGGTTGTATATCATCAAAACCTCAAACTTAATTAAAATCGATTTATTTCAAAAACCTAGTAAGCATCAATTTACCATTTTAGTTCAAAACTAGATATTTTAACAAAACTAGTGGCCACAATAATCACTTAATAACCTAATTAAACCATACAAACCTTAACTAAATTTTAATTTCATC
Organism: Agapanthus africanus; assembly: GCA_030015575.1. Classification (NCBI taxonomy): domain Eukaryota; kingdom Viridiplantae; phylum Streptophyta; class Magnoliopsida; order Asparagales; family Amaryllidaceae; genus Agapanthus; species Agapanthus africanus. The sequence continues at coordinate 168,029,378 of CM057337.1, forward strand.
TAATTACACTAATCATAAAAATTAGTTTGCAAGAATATAAAATTAGGACAATTTAAATGTAACAATTAGTAAATTAACAACTAGATTAGCTTTTGCATGTCTTAACATGTTAAACTACACATTGCAAAGATAATCAAGTGATAAAAAACCTAACTTGAACCCAAACCATTTTCTTGAAATTTAAATCTTGAAATTAAAACCATGTTACTACCTAATTAAGTAAGATTAAGATAATTAAACAACAAATTAACTATTGGGTTAAGATTATACCTAACCAAGTTTGAGATCAAACTTGCAAACTTAGCCACCCAAAATGCTACTAGCTTCAAGATCCAAGCATTAGATTTGAACAAAGAATTGTGTGATAATTTGGCTAGAACCCAAAAGTTAATTTTGTGGATTATTTTTGATAAGGAAAGGAAGTTTTTGCAATGAAATGGAGAACAGGAAAAAGGGGGCTGCTGTTAGCCGAGCTTGGAAGTGGGGGGAGGGGGCTACAGCTTGTGAGGAGAGGAAGAAAGAGAGAGAGTGTGTGTGCCCAAGTCAAGAATCAACCCATAGCTCAAAATAAAATGCACCATGCTTCATGATTATTTCATTTCATTATTTTTTTTTATTTTCTATGTAAGTTATCTTGGAAATATCTAGAACCATGAGAAAATTTTTAGAAAGAGAGAACACGTTAAAAAATAAGTTTTAAGTTGTCATAGTGCACTAAACTTGTATTAACACATTCTAATTTGTAATTATCACCAATTTAGTGTGTACGTGTATGATTAAAATAATAATTAAAAATAATTAATTACAGAAAATATTTAAGTAAACTAGCAATTCATAAGTGACTAATTAAATACCAATACTAGCAAATACACAGCTAAAATAGGTATATTTAACTCTATGTTGAAAAATAATTATATCTTGGTTTTTACGGAAAACACCAGTTATTTTACCGATTATCGGAAATTTCACCTAAACGATTTTTTTTCCAGAATGTTACAATCTTCCCCCGTTAAAGAAATTCGGTCCTCGAATTGAAAATTTAACTACGCGTACCCTCGAAGAGATGGGAATATTTCTTCCGCATCTCGTCCTCAGTTTCCCACGTGACCCTTTTTCGCCGTTCGGGCCACGTCAAAGAACCTATACGGACGGTATGACCTCGGATCTCAGTTTCTTCACCTACCAATCTAGAATGACTATTGCCTGCTCGGTGAAGGAAAGATCACGCTCCAGTTGGATCATCGAATGTTGTGTCGCGTGAGAGAGGTCATGAAGGTACTTGCGGTGCATAGATACATGAAACACTGGGTGAACATCTGGAAGGCTAGGTGGAAGAGCCAAACGATAAACAATTACGCCGATGCGCTCGCAAATCTCCAGAGGACCCAAATATCTGGGATGAAGCTTCCCTTTCTTTTCAAACCTCAACGCACCCTTCATCGGAGAAACCCCCAAGTAAACATGATCACATACTATAAACTCAAGTCTGCGCCAACGTCAGTCTGTGTAAGATTTCTGCCTGCTTTGGGCCGCTCTCATCCTACCCCGAATGAACTGAATCTTTTCGGTCATCTCCTGCACAACCTGTGGTCCCAAAATACTGCTCTCACTAAGCTATGTCCAACAAACTGGTGATCGACATTTCCTCCTATATAACATCTCGAAAGATGCCATCTGAATCGTCTCCTAGAATCTGTTATTATAGGAAAACTTTATCAAGGGCAAGTGGCAATCCCAACTGCCACCGAAAACTAGAATGCAAGCTCGGAGCATATCCTCAAGAGTCTGAATGATCCGCTTTAATTGACCATCGGTCCACAGATAGAAAACTGTACTGAAACTCAATCGGGTGTCCAAAGTCTCTTAATGTTTCTACAGTAGTCGGCTGGTGAACCGGGTGCCTCTGTCAGACACAATACAAGTCGGAACTCCATATAGTCACACAATCTCATCAACATATATCTGAGCATACTGAACGAATCCGAAAATGGTCCTTACTGGCAGAAAGTAAGCTGCCTTCGTCAATCGGTCTGCGATCACCCAAATAGAGTCATACTCTCGACTGGTCCTAGGTAGACCCACAATAAATTCCATAGAAATCTGCTCCTATTTCTACTTCGAAAAGGGGCAAAGGTTGTAATTCTCCTGCTGGCCTCTGATGCTCAACCCTGACTTGCTGGCAAGTCAGCATCCTGAAAAAAAATCTGTAATATCTCTCTTCATCCCTTCACAATAGCAGACTTCTCTCAAATCATAATACATCTTGGTGGAAACCGGATGAACACTAAATGCTGACTGATGTGCCTCCTCTAAAATAACACGTCTCAGTCCCTCAGAATCTGGCACACACAGTCGAGTCCCAAATCGTAGTAACCCCTGATCATTGATCACGAACTCTGAATTTCTGCCCTGTCGAACTTGCTCCATGATCTCTGACAACCGAACGTCATCGGACTGTGCCTCACGGATGTGATCAAATAACTGTGGATGTGCACGGACACGGACAAGTTGTACCCCGGTCGACGTAAACTCGAACTGTACTCGGATGTCATATAGTATCTGCCACTCTGCCGTCGACTGTCTCTGAACTGTGCTCAACAAGAAAAGCTACCTCTGGGCCTCCGACTCAAAGCATCTGCCACAACATTCGCCTTGTCCAGACGATAAAGAATCTCGCAGTCATAGTCTTTCACTAGCTCCATCCATCTGTGTTGTCCCAAATTTAGATCTCACTGCTGAAAGATATACTTTAAGCTTCTTGTAGTCCGTAAATATCTAGCACGACTCGTCGTATAAGTAGCGTCTCCAAATCTTAAGTGAAAAAACCACCACAACCATTTCTAAGTCATGCGTGGAATAATTCTGCTCATGCTTCTTCAACTGCCGAAAAGCATCGCAATAACCAACAAAACCGCCTGATCCGAAAGGCAAAGATAATACTAGCACCGTAATCAAACGAGTCTTCAACTGCTGAAAGCTCTGCTCACATGCTTCGGTCCAAAGAAAAGGAACTCCCTTCCGGGTCAATCCGGTCAACATTGCAGCTATATACGAAAAATCCTATACGAAATATCAATAGTATCCGCCCAAACCCCAAAAAGCTGCGAACCTTCGTCACCGATACCATTCTGGCCAGTGCTGAACGGCCTTGATCTTCTTCGGTTCCATACTTACCATCTCTCGTAACTATGTGTCCCAAGAAGTCCACACTATCCAACCAGAAAACACACGTGGATAATTTAGCGAATAGATGGTGCTCCCTTAAGGTCTGCAACGAAATCCTCAATTACCGCTAAGGCTCCTCTCAGTTGCAAAAGTATACTAAAATGACATCAACGAACACGATAATAACTGATCAAGAAACGGCCTGAATATGTTGTTCATCAAGTCCATAAACGCTGCTGGGGCATTGGTAAGCTCGAACGCCATCACCAAGAACTCATAATGCCCTTAACATGTGTGAAAAGCATTCTTCGGAATATCATCCTCTCGAATCCGCAACTAATGGTAACCTGATCGCAAGCCAATTTTCAAGAAATGTCCCGCACCCTAGAGCTAATCGAACAAATCAACAATACGAGGTAAGGGATATATATTCCGCACAGTCACCCGATTCAACTGACGATAATCGATGCACCAACACAAACTGCCGTCTTTCTTCTTGACGAACAGGACAGGAGTTCCCTAAGTGACGCACTCGGACGAACAGGCCCTTTATCCAACAAATCTTGCAACTGAGCCTCCAGTTCTTTAAGCTCCGCCGGGTCCATCCGATATGGCGGTATAGAAAAAGGCTCTGTGCCGGAAATCAAGTAAAAGCAGAACTCAATATCGCGCTCTGACGACAAACCAAGCAACTCGCCAGGAAAACATCTGGAAACTCTCTCCCAATTGGGACCTGGTCCAACGGGACCTCTGCGGCTCTAACATCACAACATACGCTAAGAATCCCTGACATTCTTTCCTCAAGAACGGAGGAGCGTAAAGAGAAAAATTCAAACTGGTAAGGGTGGCGCTACAGCCTCCCAGAATAACAAGAACCGGCTCACCCGGAAAACTAAATCCGACTGCCTTCTTACAGCAGTCCACGAATGCATAACACATGGCTAACCAATCCATGCTCAGAATAACATCAAGGTCTAACATATCGAGAAAAAATCAAATTGACAGAAGAATCCCCATCTCCGATACGAACAAAACAAACACAAATTTGAAATATATCGAGCGACAAAATATCAGCCTACGGAAGAAATCACAACAAGCGGCTAATTTAGCAAGGACTACTATCGGCTAGACTTCGATACAAATTATGTGGATACCTTTTCAAACAACACCTGAAAAAAATGCGTATCGGAAGAAAACACCGAAGGAATACCTGTCACAACGGCGTCTATCTAACCGCCTCTGAGCTGGCTTACCGGTATAAATCCTCTTTGGTCCAGAAACGACCAAAGTCTCAGAAATGCGCTCCTCTAGCTGTAAGGCTGCATCCATCGCGGCTGCATATGTGTCAAAATGCTGTGTGCCGATGGCAAGAAATAACTGCATGTCTAATCTCCATACGAACTTCTTTATCCGTTTCTCTTCAGTGTCCACCAGGTAAGGAGCATATCAGACCGCTGAGTAAACTATATGTCGTACTCGGACACCGTCATCCCTGGAGTCTTGCGTAAAGACTCAAAACTACGAGCTCGGACATCTCGAACACTCTCCGGAAGGAAACGAGCAAGAAATACAGCTTTGAACTCATCCCAAGTCATAGGAAATAGATCTGCAGCTCGGCCACTTTCAATTGACTCGCACCAAATCTGAGCAAGACCTCTCTAGACGAAAACTCGCAAGCTCAATCCATATCTCGTCAGAACATCTCTGTGAACGACAAATCCTAGCCATTCTGTCGAAGATTGTCTACAGATCCTTCACTGCACCTGTGCCTGTAAAAACTAGAGGCTTCAGCCTCAAAAACTCCTATAAGGATACGTAATTAATTTTGGTAACAACAGAAACCGCTGTCTGTGCAGCAGGTACAATCACAGTCCCCGCAGTAGGAGAGACATCATCGACTCTCAGAGCTCGGCTAACCTCAACTAACAATCCAACCATCTCTCACAAGTCATGTGTAGGGTCCCTAGGAACACCCATGAGGTTCTACAAGTGATCAAACATGGCCAATTCAAAAAAAATTTGTGCCAAAGAACCCTAAACTAGATCGTTAACTTGAGGATAGGCGAAAACGATATAAATTAACAACTTAACTATGAGTGAACGGAAAATACAACCTTTGTAGATCCGGTCCTCCACGTCCATAGCTCCGTGACGATGTCCCTTCGCTGCGATCATCGGATCCCGGACTCTAGCGTTGGTTTCATCGGAGAAATGGTCGGGCTAGGTCGTTGACTTCGATGCCGAAGATGATCTACGTCGAGGCAACTCAAACTCAAGCTCCACCTTCACCAAGTCATGAAACTTGTGAAGAAAACACCCTATACTACATGGCAAGTGGTAGAGGATGAAGAAATAGGAAGTGGGTTCACTTTGGATTTTGATTTCTCACTTAGAATCATCACTTGATCTTTTTCAAGCAAAGGTTTTTTTTTTCCTCTTGAAGAAGAAGAAGAAGAAGGAAAAAGAATTATGATAAGAATTATGAATAATAGAAAATAAAGTGATTCTTATGATTATGCAACCTTGGGTTAGTTTAACAAGTGTAGAGAATAAACTAGGGTTAGGTGAATGGTTAGGTTTAGGAAAGAAACAAAAATGGTCAAAGCTTCATGAAGCTTCAACAAAAGAACAAAAGAAGCAACCATTTCATTTCTTTCCAAAAATGAATTAAAGAAAATAAATAAAACAAATATAAAACCTAACCATTAACCTAAACATGGTTTAACATAAACACACACCCAAGTTTGCATGTATCATCAAACATGATACAAACTAGTGCACAAAACTATATCATATATACAATGTGCACATTAAGTGAGAAAATCCATCTTAAGTGAACCAATACTAGTTAATGCAAAGTAATATATCAAATATATAATTATACATTAAATCATTAAATCAACACTTGATTTAACTATCCGGTCATATCGCATATGACCGACTAATATCCAATGTATCGAGTTATCGAATCAATCCTCGATTCGATAACTAGGTTATATCGCATACAACCAATCGATACATTCATCGCGAGAATAGAATACTATTACATACACGCATTATTCTCGGTCCCGCACATATCTCATATGCGCTCCTATTTCGTTTCGCTTGAGCCAGGAAACCTCTGTGTAGGACTCTAAAGACTCGTCAATACGCCGGCAGCAGGTGATGATCATATCAAACACCCACAAACCGCAAGCGGTCTGCTAAACGTAACGGCCACCCGTTTATTGAGCGATCAGAAGATCGACGAGCAAGCCCGCTCACACTCCTGTGAATCCAACCAGTAACACTTACCGTACAGTCCGGTCTGTTCGTCTGATATGTCGCATATCTCGCCTAGGGGTGGTAAACGTCAGACCCCAGTAGCTCGATAAGTCATGCCGACGTAAGGTCCATAATAATCGTGAAACTACTGATAACTCTTACCAGTATATCACTGCAACCCTGGCCAGGGATTTTCAGTTATAGCCAGTCGAGCATAGCGCAACATTAACCCCCAATACCGGGAGAGACGAATCCCCTCCTATCGCTCGTTGCCTCCATGTGAATCGGGACTGTACCCAAAAACCACCTGTTTGCACAACTCAGTAGAGCCGTGGTAGGGTGGAAATCAAAGCACGGTGGGAGACACACAAGACTCTATGACGATGTCGGGTCAACAGACTAAGCTGTACCAGTGTCACCAGAGAACTGCCATCTGACGTAAGGTATAATACCATCTGAGAGTTCTCGGCGAGTCCGTTCAGTGTACCCAGTCTCCACTGAGCACCCGCATACCATCTCCGATGTCAAACACCAATGGATATAGGATCATCCATCGCCCATCACATGGGTCGAGAAGATATACGCTAGTCTACTCGGGAATATCGATGCCCCGTCTCGATATTCCCACGACTAGGAACAATGAAGGATATACTCATTGACTACCCAGGCCCCACTAGTATGATCTACATTATAGTCCTGGAAGTTGAGTACACATCCTAAGGGCTTTATCAACATGTAACAGAGAGACTGAAAGTATACATGTTAAGATAAAGAGCAACCAGATAGCGTACTATCATGTCGAGCAAGAAAGCCCTACCTATATATGTCCCAGCATCCACTACAATATACATCCAATGTACAGTAATGGCCTCTAGGGCATACATATAACTAACATCATGAATACTCGACTCCAGCCTAGCTATCCATCTTGGAGAAGGCGGATCACTCTGTCCCTGAGGGGTAGGCATACCGCCTTGATCGGTCCTCATCTCGAACGAGCCTACTCTAATCTCATCTCTGGCGGCAGCCCTCTGGCCCTTGTAGTCTCCGGCGGCATAGTGGCCGGAACAAGAAACAGGGTTGATAGGAACATTGTAATCGAATCAAAGGATTTCCGGAATCAAGGAAGGTGGTACAAGCAAATACATATATATCCTAAGGTCACTTAGGTAGAGTATCGTATCGTAAGTTTGCCGCGGAACATACACACGCAACGTCACTCTGCTTAAGTCACCTACTCCATCTACCAAGGGTTGTCCTACACTCAGAATGGTAAAACCTATCGCTCTGATACCAACTTTGTCAAGATCCGAAGGTATGGAACGTGACTGGCACTTAAATTACGAAACGTCTAAAGGCGTAACGTAGTCTAAGTAAGCCAAAGCCCAGAAAACTAAACCGTTTAACAATTAGAGTGAAGGAAAACTTGTTTTAAATCAAGTGGTTTTAACAAAATAAGTGGCATTAAACATTTAAAAGCAACATCAGATTTTCCCAAAAATTTCGGTAGTGTCTCCTTTGTAAATACTGGCCCCCAAATGGGTACAACACATGAAAATACATATAAATGATGAAATAAGGAATCCCCAAGCGGGAGCTAGCTCTTCGCCAATGGCAGAATCACAACCACGTACAATATGTATATCAAAAGTACAAAATAAGCATCTGAAAGCAAGAAATAAGAAAATACCACGTCGGCTCAAGTGAGCATCGACACCAAACCTCACAAATACAAGTCTCACGAGTCTTACTGTCTAGTCCAATATACAAGGATAGATGGAGTATACTAGATACAAAATAATATACATGATGGAATAACATATCCTCGCAACCCACCTGCGAGCAATGCCGCAAGTCCAAGCAAAAGGAACAAAATGAGGAAGTGCGCCTGCCGCTACTGTGCTGACGGGTCGGACCTGCAAGATATTGTAGCATAACGGGGGTGAGTTGCCAACTCGTGAGTAGTAACATCTAATAAGGCTATCGTAAGCATGCACGCAAATGCATCACAACCCACGTATCTCAAAATGATACTATGTACTAGCATGAATGCAACATGAATGCATAATTAAACATGAAACCTGCACAAGTCTGGTATGAGAAAATCTTTATTCTTATCTTAGAAAAACCTCTGTGCAATAAACTGTGGTATTATCAATGAAATCAACAGAAAATCCGTGTCAAGAATCGACACAAAATATGTTAGTTATATGTATGCCCTAGAGGCCATTACTATACATAGGATGTATATTGTAGTGGATGCTTGGACATATATAGGGAGGATTTTCTTGCTCGACATGATAGTATGCTATCTGGTTGCTCTTTACCTTAACGTGTATACTGATTGTCTCTCTGTTACATGTTGGTAAAGCCCTTAGGATGTGTACTTGACTACCTGGACTATGATGCGGATCATACTAGTGGGGACATGGTAGTCCATAAGTACATCCTTCAAAGTCCCTAGTCGTGGGTGTATCGAGACGGGGCATCGATATACCAGAGTAGACTAGCATATACCTTCTCGACCCATACAGATGGGCGATGGATGATCCCATATCCATTGGTGTTTGACATCAGAGATGATATACGGGTGCTCAGTGGAGACTGGGTACACTGGACGGACTCGCCGAGAACTCCCAGATGGTATTATACCTTACGTCAGATGGCAGTTCTCTGGTGACACTGGTACAGGTTAGTCTGTAGACCTGAGATCGTCATAGAGTCTTGTGTGATTCCCACTGTGCTTTGATTTCCACCTTACCACGTCCAAGAGGGCGTGCAAAACGGTGGTTTTTGGGTACAGTCCCGAATCACATGAATGCAATGAGCGATAGGAGGGGATTCGTCCCTCCCGGTATAGGGAGTTGATGTTGCACTGTGTTCGATTGGCTATAACCGGAAATCCCTGGCCAGGGTTGCTGAGATTTACTGGTAAGTGTTACCAGTAGTTTCTCGAACTGTTATAGACCTCATATCGACACGACTTATCGAGCTATTGGGGTCTGACGTTTACCACCCCTAGGCGAGATATGCGACATATCAGACGAACAGACCGGACTGTACGGTAAGTGTTACTGGTTGGATTCACAGGAGTATGAGCGGGCTTGCTCGTCGATCTTCTGATCGCTCAATACCCGGGTGGCCGTTACGTTTAGCAGACCGCTTGCGGCTTGTGGGTGTTTGATATGATCATCACCTGCTGCCGGCGTATTGACGAGTCTTTAGAGTCCTACACAGAGGTTTCCTGGATCAAGCGAAACGAAATAGGAGCGCATATGAGATATGTGCAGGACCGAGAATAATACCAGTATGTGATACTGGATTCTATTCTCGCGATTTGTATCATCGGCAGGTTATATGTGATATAGCCGGGTTACCGAATCAAGTGTTGATTCGATACATTGATACACTTGATATTAGTCGGTTATATGCGATATGACCGGATCATTAAATCAAGTGTTGATTTAATGATTTGATGTATAATTATATATTTGATATATTACTTTACATTAACTAGTATTTGTTCACTTAAGATGGATTTTCTCACTTGATGTGCACAGGTAGTATATGTGATATATTTTTGTGCACTAGATTGTATCATGTTTGATGATACATGCAAATTTGGGTGTGTGTATGCTTTAAACTATGATTAGGTTAATGGTTAGGGTTTGATTTATTTATTTATTTATTCCTTTTGGCAAGAAATGAAATGGTGGCTTTTTTTGGATTTATCTTGAAGCTTCTTGAAGCTTTGAAAAGCTTTGACCATTTTGTCTCTTTCCTTAACCCTAACCATTCACTTTAACCATAGTTTATTCTCTACACTCAACCATGGTTGCATTATGATAACTTCACTTGATTTATCATTTGATTGGATTATTCTTATCATATTCTTTTTCTTCTTCCTCTTCTTCTTCAAGAAGAAAAAGCTTGCTAGCTTCAATGGTGAAATGAGAAAAAGAGTGAGAAATCCAATTCTAAAGTGAACCCACTTCCTATTTCTTCATCCTCTACCACTTGCCAAGTAGTATAGGGTGTTTTCTTCATAAGTTTCGTGGCTTGGTGAAGTTGGAGCTTGATCTTGTGTTGCCTCGACGTAGATCATCTTCGACATCGAAGTCGACGACCTAGCCCGCCCATTTCTCCGATGAAGCCGACGCTAGAGCCCTGTATCCGATGATTGCAGCGAGGGGACTTCATCATTGAGCTATGGAGGTGGAGGACCGGATCTACAAAGGTTGTATTTCCGTTCACTTAGCAGTTAAGTTGTTAACTAGTTGCATGTTTCGCCTAAACTATAGTTAACGATCCGTATTAGGGTTTCTCGGCACTTGTAAAATTTGAAATTGGCATGGTTGATGCCTTGTGAGACCTCATTAGCATGCATAGGAACCCTACAGTGGTATCAGAGCCTAGCTAGAGCCTTAGGCGAAGTGTAGACGACGTTAGAAATCCGAACGAACCCCAAAACACTAACTCAAACCACTCTCTGGATATTTTCTGAAAATTTGGATTTTTGTGAATTAAAAATTGCCAAAAAATTCAGCAGGGAATTGTAGGAGTTACTGTGAAGCACGTGACTCTAACTCGAGCAAAGCGCCGCGGAACCGCGGCCCCACCCTGGCTTGCGCAGCGGTTCCGCGGCCATATTGGTGAGTTAGGCCACGTGGTTTGCACAGTAATTCTTTTCTGATAGTGCTGTGTCTTTTGGGAAATTTTAAAACATACTCCACTGTTGAGTTTTCTGGGGTTGTTTTGGGGATTCGATTATTCGATCGGATTGTCTAATTTTGTCTATGTGTTTTCTAGATAATTTTTGAATATGTTAAAAAGTTTGACCGGATATAAATACCCACTTTTTTCTCTGTCGGGAAATTTCCAAGTGTTGGATCTTTCCGTGGTTTAATAACGTTCTAAGTAGTGCAAGTAACGCGATGGACCCTCTAGAAGACAACAAACCTTAACTCGATTATGTGACCGTCTTGAACTGCCCTTTGAACCTTCGGGTTTGGGACAGTACGGCGTGCCACATGTGAGGCGTTGGCTTGACCCTTCTACGGATGGACCATTGGTACTGAGGCATGAACTGGATGTTTTTAAACTTGTTTCATGTGTTGATCTGTTTCAGGAAAACTTGGGTGTTTGATTGTTCGATTGGAAAGTTTAACATTTTCTATTTATCTGGAATGAAATATAATACTTGGAATCCACAAGCAGTTATGAGATAACTGATTTGAATGTTATAAACATAGCACTTTAGTCTCACTTGATCGGTTGCCACGGAATTTTGATGTGATCAAAAGTCCGTCGCAATCACGTAGCGTACGCGGATACTCGCCGGTAAACTTAACAGACAGCCACGTCCCATAGCCCCGACCAAGTGACTGTAGGAGAACCCCATCGCCGAAAGCATCCATTCGGGTGCTCGCGGCAACAGTGTTCCGCCTTGGTGCACTTCGTCGACGGCATCGGGGGTGCGGCCGCCTACTAAAGTTTGCGACGAGCATTCGATCAGGATGTCGGGAATCTTGTTGAATTGCCCGACTTGATATTGAAAAGTGTTTTCGATAATGAGACTAAAATGCGGGGTTTATAATTGTTAGGCATGCGATGTCTAAGGAATTCATTTGATTAGGCATGCGATGTCTATGCAGGTTGCGTATTCCAACTGTTGTAGTTTTACACTTTCTTTTCTGTGACCGTAAGTGTAATATGTGATATCGCCGGTTTCGTTGCTATATGTCAACAACAAATGGGATGCGCATATTTACTTACGTTGATGACATGTGATGTTATGTGTTGCTGGATATGTAATATTGGATCGTCGTGTTTGAATAGCCGGGGGTTTTTATGTGAGATGAGTGTTTTTCCTTTTCATTCATGTAAAAACTTGTATGTAATATTCTTTTATTGGGGCACTTCCAGGTAGTGGAAGATGTCACCTTTTGTATATTATTTACTTTTCCGCACTAAGATAGACCCAAGGAGGAGGGCACAAGTAACCGGGTTCTAGAGTCCAGTGGGAGACCAACTCGAGGAGTCGAGTCCGGGTCTCCTAACTCTAGAATTGGTAGGGTTGCTTGCCGCTCTCGTAGGGGTTTAGGGGTGTGGGTTTGGCTATTCATCGCGACCGTGGAATCCGTGTTTTATACTGGCTCGTATTAAAAACACGGACGTCCTAGTATATCCAATGTTTCATATGTTTATTCTGCTGCGATATCTGTGATGTGATCATGTGATATGTTCTGTGATAGATACTGTATATAGTATATATGATATATTATATAGACGTTACTTATGTTTTACACCCGCGCTAGCCCCGCCCCGCTCTGTCGTTAGTTACCTAACCTAACGGTGCATGAGGGGACATCGAGGCGAATGCGGATGGCATAAGTGTATGTCGTATTTATCTGTGATGTTTAGGTAACTTAAATGATGGGACTTCATTAATATGATTAATGAAAGAAAAAGAAATCTAAGATGTTGTAGAATCGAATTTCAAAAATAAAACAGGTAGCTACAGTTCTTGCTTTGCACAGCGGTATATATGATATATCCTGCACCTTATTCGATGAGGAAAGGGCCGACGATCCCTTCACCGGGAGTGACCCCTTTAGCAATAACTGGCAGATGCTACACACTCGGTTTGTCTTTTGATAGCTTATATAGTTTCTGCTTTGCACAGTGATATATATGATATATCCCGCACCTCATTCGACGAGGAAAGGGCCGACGATCCCTTCACCGGGAGTGACCCCTTTAGCAAAACTAGAAAAGCTTAAAAAACACTCCATTTTAAAATCATTTGATTCTACAACGATATCAAGTTCATTACGCAATAGGTTTTCAGAAAAACCTGTCGTAGCCCTCCGTCATTTCAGATAAGTCCTGTTTAGTATTCGTGTTGCGTTTGTTGACCTTGTCAAGGCGCAGTGTGCGGTAGCTAACCAGTATTTATCTGCTTATGCATATGATGCAGATTGGGTTAGGGTAGTCGTACGGCCTTGTTGACCTTGTCAAGGGTCGTGCGGGTGGGTTTGATTCAATCAAGAAATGACGGGTTGAACTTGACTTACGGTCTATGGTTTGTTGACCTTGTCAAGGTCATAGATCGTTTGGGGAAAAATATTATCGGGAATTTCAAGTGTTGAAATTTGCAATGAGATTGCATACCTTCTATGAGATAGTTGGATCCCGATACCCGCTGCGAGTAATTGTTACTCCTGGGAGAGTTTTACGCATTACAATTAGCCGATCAAGTAGGTGTCTAGAATGGTGTCAACGGGGTTACGCCTCTGGGAAAACGAGGTTTACATTAATTAGGTCCGAGCGAAAGCACGGGGAACCTCCCTCAAAGTACCGACACTGGCCTGGCTGAAAGATTGGCGAACTTGTAGTGTGTAATTAATCCTGGCTAGTCTTTCCTTTTAGGGTTTGAAGGAAGATTTGATAAAAACAGTGGGAGCCATCCTGATTAGATAAAATAATAACCAATCTGATCTTGCAAGAGCATACGCTGAGTGTTTTCTTCTCTCTCTCTCCTGGTAGCGACCATGTCACGCCTTAATCAAGATAATAATACGGATGTATTGACCGAACCCGCTTGTTATACTGAGCTGGGGAACGTTGGTCCCGCTCCAACTTATAATTGTTATAAGACAGAGCAGGAAATTGGGGATTACCAGAATTCCCGTGCCGCCCAAACGAAGAAAGTGCATGCTGATGCATCATCTTCGGGTGTGTTCATTATATAGAACTGTTTCTCAGTGTCCTTTATGTCCTGGGTATATGATACCGGATCAGGATCCCGCATATGTAATATGTTACATGGGCTACAGATAGGTAAAGAACTGAAAACGGGTGATAAGTTTCATGAGGCAGAAAACGGGGCAAGTGTTGCAGCCAAGTCTGTTGGTCACTGTCACCCTGTATTACCAATACATTGATTCTGAACGAATGTTATTAGATACCGAACCTGATATACAAAATCATATCAGTCTCTTTATTAGTAAAGAAATGATAAAATTTTGTATTGTTGGATAATGTTTGGAATATTTCCTATATCAAAAGTTGATCAGTTCAGGCACGTTATCTAAAAGCATTGACGTTCTAAATCAAACTACAGTTCCTAATATACAGAACACACACAAGAGGAAGAGTTCAGAAATGAACGAGTTCTTCTTGAGGCATTGTAGACTAGGTAATATCAATGCGACCCGACTAGCTAAAGTTACATTTAGATGCATATTTAAATCAGTTTGAATTTACATCTTGTGAAACTTGCCAGTCATGTCACAAAGATTAGATGACACCAGCTCTGTTTATTGGAAACAGAGAAAGAGTTAGTAAACTCTTGGGATTGATACATGTTGATGTATGTAAGGTCCCGTGTCTACACATGCCAGGAGCGGTTCTTTGTACTTCATTAAATTCTCTGATGATCTCTTTTGATTCAGACATATGTTCCTGTTGAAACACTAGTCCGAACCTTTTGAGATATTCACAGAATATAAGTTAGAAGTAGAGAACCAAAATACGGGTATAAGTATTATGTCCTTTGATGAGATCAAGGAGGAGAATACTTGAGCACGGAATTCTTGGACTATTCTAAAGGAGAATGAGATTCTCTCTCAGCATTACTCCTCCGTATACACCATAGCACGATGGTATATCGGGGCGGAGCAATCATACCCTATATGATAAGGTGTGCTCTATGATGAGTACTACTGAGTTACCTATTTTCCTTTAGGGAGTTATGCACTTGAGAAGCTGCATAACTATTGAAAAGGGTTCGAATCAAATCAGTTGCCTACCACTCCATATGAGATATGGTATGGGAAGAGCCCATGTAAAGCTAGTTAAGATTTGGGGTTGTCCGGCCTATGTCTAAAACCAAAATCCGGACAAGCTCGAAGCAAGGTCAGTTATGTAGAACTGGAAAAGTTCAGCTATACAAACTATAGCAGATGATTTGGTAGAACCAAAGGATTCAGTAGATTCCAACGAACCTCGGCCTCTCCGCCGATCTAGTAGGGTTCCTCACCCACCTGAGAGATACTTCGGTTTCTCTATGACAGTGGGAGCGAGGATTGCATCATGAGATGATGACCCAACTAGTTTCGAGCTGGCCATCAGGAGTAAGACTCTGTCAGAATGGCTGGATGCTTAGCGATCTGAGATGAAATCCTTATACACCAACAAAGTATGGACTTTGGATGCTTTATCTGAAGGGTTAAATCCCCATCAGGAGCAAGTATATCTTGAGAAGATTACTTGGTGTACATGGAAGAGTTGAGACTTTCAAAGCTAGACTTGTTAAAGGTCTGCATCATTGACCAGGTATGGATTATGATGAAACCTTTTCTAAGTAGCTATGCTTAAGTCCATCCAGATCCTACTTGCCACGGCTACATACCATGACTACGATATCTGGCGGTTGGGTGTCATGACTGCTTTTCTAAATGATATTTTAGAAGAGAGAGTCTATAAGTACACAGTCAGAGGGCTTCGTAAACAGTGGGAGAAGCGGAAACGTGTACAAGATACTTTATAGGATAAAGCAGGCATCGCGGAGTTGGAACATCTGTTTTGATGTGGTAGTCAAATAGTTTGACTTCATCAAAATGGTAGATGAACCTTGTATATACAAAAGGTTAGTAGGGAGTATGGTGGTGATCCTCGTAGAGTACGTGGATGACATACTCTTGATAGGGAAGGAGTTTCCTATGCTACGCTCGATCAATCTCCGCTTATCACAATGATTCTCCATATAGGATCAAAGTGATACCTCCTAAATCCTGGGTTTTGGATCTATGAGATAGATCTAATTGGATATTAGGATACTCAATAGTTGTAGTGAGGTGGTATCAGTTGATCCTGGGGAGAATCACTGGAAAGGTTCCAGAGTGATAAGGACGACTGAAAGTCAGTCACAGGCATTGTCTTTACCCTCACTAAAGGGACGGTATGTTGGAAGAGTTCCAAGCTAGATACCGTGGCAAACTAGACGATAAAGGCTGGATACATCGCTACTTAAGATGCTACCAAAGAAGCAGTCTGGATGTATATTTGTTCATGAGATGAACTTAGTTCCTCCCATTGTATGACAATGGAGTTGTGGCTTATGCCAAGGAACGTCCGTCCCATCAGTGATCCAGACATATTCTGAGGCAGCATCACCTGATCATGGAGATGGTTGATCTCCAAGGAGATCGAGGTTAGGAGAGTAGACTCAGAGGACAACACGGCGGATCCACTCACAAAGGCCTTTTCCCAGAGAGAGACTTTTATGGGATGGTTGAGTATGAGATACTACAACCACTGCTATCAGATGGCCCTAGTGCAAGTGGGAGATTGTTGGTTATATGTATGCCCTAGAGGCCATTACTATACATAGGATGTATATTGTCGTGGATGCTTGTACATATATAGGGAGGATTTTCTTGCTCGACATGATAGTATGCTATCTGGTTGCTCTTTACCTTAACGTGTATACTGATTGTCTCTCTGTTACATGTTGGTAAAGCCCTTAGGATGTGTACTTGACTACCTGGACTATGATGCGGATCATACTAGTGGGGACATGGTAGTCCATAAGTACATCCTTCAAAGTCCCTAATCGTGGCTGTATCGAGACGGGGCATCGATATACCAGAGTAGACTAGCATATACCTTCTCGACCCATACAGATGGGCGATGGATGATCCCATATCCATTGGTGTTTGACATCAGAGATGATATACGGGTGCTCAGTGGAGACTTGGTACACTGGACGGACTCGCCGAGAACTCCCAGATGGTATTATACCTTACGTCAGATGGCAGTTCTCTGGTGACACTGGTACATGTTAGTCTGTAGACCCGAGATCGTCATAGAGTCTTGTGTGATTCCCACTGTGCTTTGATTTCCACCTTACCACGTCCAAGAAGGCGTGCAAAACGGTGGTTTTTGGGTACAGTCCCGAATCACATGAAGGTAATGAGCGATAGGAGGGGATTCGTCTCTCCCGGTATAGGGAGTTGATGTTGCACTGTGTTCGATTGGCTATAACCAGAAATCCCTGGCTAGGGTTGCTGAGATTTACTGGTAAGTGTTACCAGTAGTTTCTCGAACTGTTATAGACCTCATATCGACACGACTTATCGAGCTATTGGGGTCTGACGTTTACCACCCCTAGGCGAGATATGCGACATATCAGACGAACAGACCGGACTGTACGGTAAGTGTTACTGGTTGGATTCACAGGAGTATGAGCGGGCTTGCTCGTCGATCTTCTGATCGCTCAATACCCGGGTGGACGTTATGTTTAGCAGACCGCTTGCGGCTTGTGCGTGTTTGATATGATCATCACCTGCTGCCGGCGTATTGACGAGTCTTTAGAGTCCTACACAGAGGTTTCCTGGCTCAAGCGAAACGAAATAGGAGCGCATATGAGATATGTGCGGGACCGAGAATAATACCAGTATGTGATACTGAATTCTATTCTCGCGATTTGTATCATCGGCAGGTTATATGTGATATAGCCGGGTTACCGAATCAAGTGTTGATTCGATACATTGATACACTTGATATTAGTCGGTTATATGCGATATGACCGGATCATTAAATCAAGTGTTGATTTAATGATTTGATGTATAATTATATATTTGATATATTACTTTACATTAACTAGTATTTGTTCACTTAAGATGGATTTTCTCACTTGATGTGCACAAGTAGTATATGTGATATATTTTTGTGCACTAGATTGTATCATGTTTGATGATACATGCAAATTTGGGTGTGTGTATGCTTTAAACTATGATTAGGTTAATGGTTAGGGTTTGATTTATTTATTTATTTATTCCTTTTGGCAAGAAATGAAATGGTGGCTTTTTTTGGATTTATCTTGAAGCTTCTTGAAGCTTTGAAAAGCTTTGACCATTTTGTCTCTTTCCTTAACCCTAACCATTCACTTTAACCATAGTTTATTCTCTACACTCAACCATGGTTGTATTATGATAACTTCACTTGATTTATCATTTGATTGGATTATTCTTATCATATTCTTTTTCTTCTTCCTCTTCTTCTTCAAGAAGAAAAAGCTTGCTAGCTTCAATGGTGAAATGAGAAAAAGAGTGAGAAATCCAATTCTAAAGTGAACGCACTTCCTATTTCTTCATCCTCTACCACTTGCCAAGTAGTATAGGGTGTTTTCTTCACAAGTTTCGTGGCTTGGTGAAGTTGGAGCTTGATCTTGTATTGCCTCGACGTAGATCATCTTCGGCATCGAAGTCGACGACCTAGCCCGTCCATTTCTCCGATGAAGCCGACGCTAGAGCCCGGGATCCGATGATCGCAGCAAGGGGACTTCATCATGGAGCTATGGAGGTGGAGGACCGGATCTACAAAGGTTGTATTTCCGTTCACTTAGCAGTTAAGTTGTTAACTAGTTGCATGTTTCGCCTAAACTCTAGTTAACGATCCGTATTAGGGTTTCTCGGTACTTGTAAAATTTGAAATTGGCATGGTTGATGCCTTGTGAGACCTCATTAGCGTGCATAGGAACCCTACAAAATATATATCCCAATATCTCAATATCTCAATATCTCAATATCTCGGGCTCCGTCAGTCCGGATCGGCCCATATCATCAAATCTCACGACTACGTCCGTATCCTCCGGATATCCGCCGCGTCAAAAATAACCGGTCGGTAGTGATCCCGTGCCGGGCTCAACACCATCATCTGCGACCTTCTTGCCCCGGGGTACCGTACCGGGTCCACCATACGCCTGCAGACGGTCCCTCCCCCTATCTCGAATCGGGTGTATGATACCGCTCAAGAACCGAAAAAACCCATGGTGGACACCACACACATCATATCACGAGAAAACCGCAACTTACATTTTTAAAATGGTAATACGTTCTTAAAATCCTTGCGGTTTCTCGAAAATCCATAAATCTTACAAATACTGAAATCCTCGAGAAGAATCACAATATGTAAACATGTCAGTGATGATGGATGTCTATGACACGATAGTATATACCATGCGAAGTACGGCCAGAAGCTATGCATGAATCATGATGCAATGAGGTATGTATATATGACTAACAATCCTACGTATCGATCCTGATGAAATGACTATACAGGTTTACAGATCATATATGATGCAATGCATATATACCGATTCTAAGCAAGTTCTATAGTGTTCATGACATAGAAATTACCAAAGGAGTGTGTGTTCGCATGAATAGTGCACGTGGCATGAACCAATAGTAATGGTGCAAGTGTCCTATGAAATAATATCATATATATTTATGATGATGCAATGCAATGAGATGAATGACTAGGAGACTACGCATATAAGTACAAGCACTACTTGTAATCCTGACTATAGGGCGTCTTGCGCCATCCAGACGATTCCCCCGTAGATGTGTACATCTACTCACCAGGACGCCTCGGCTAATCTGATCCGATTTCAGCCTTACCGTTTCCGCGCCACATCCGACGCCTCTGCGCCTGATCCTAGAAACGTACACAAGTAAATAAGAGAATAAATATATAAATAGTTGCGGACACAAACAATACAAGTCAACCACACGCACTAACTAAACGCGCACGCACTTGATGCACAAAACGCGCTCGCGACAATACCACAAACCATAACTAGGGTCGCTATACGTGGCAACTACCAAACCTAAAACCCAATCGCACGTTCACCACACACTAAATATTATATGAAATAGGTTGTATATCATCAAAACCTCAAACTTAATTAAAATCGATTTATTTCAAAAACCTAGTAAGCATCAATTTACCATTTTAGTTCAAAACTAGATATTTTAACAAAACTAGTGGCCACAATAATCACTTAATAACCTAATTAAGCCACATAAATCTTAACTAAATTTTAATTTTATCTAATTACACTAATCATAAAAATTAGTTTGCAAGAATATATAATTAAGACAATTTAAATGTAACAATTAGCAAATTAGCAACTAGATTAAATTTTGCAAGTCTTAACATGTTAAACTACACATTGCAAAGATATTCAAGTGATAAAAAACCAAACTTGAACCCAAACCATTTTCTTGAAATTTAAATCTTGAAATTAATACCATGTTACTACCTAATTAAGTTAGATTAAGATAATTAAACAACGAATTAACTATTGGGTTAAGATTATACCTCAACACGTTTGAGATCAAACCTGTTGACTTAGCTACCCAAAATGCTACTAGCTTCAAGATCCAAGCATTAGATTTGAACAAAGAATTGTGTGATAATTTGGTTAGAACCCAAAAGTTAATTTTTTGGGTTTTTTTTTGATAAGGAAATGAAGTTTTTGCAATGAAATGGAGAAGAGGAAAAAGGGGGCTGCTGCTGGCCAAGCTTGGAAGTGGGGGGGGTGCAGCTTGTGAGGAGAGGAGGAGAGGAAGAGAGAGAGAGAGAGAGAGAGAAAGTGTGTGTATGCGCCCAAGTCAAGAATCAACCCATACCTTAATATATAATGCACCATAATTCATTATTATTTGATTTCTTTATTTATTTTTATTTTCTATGTAAGTTATCTTGGAAATATCTAGAACCATGAGAAAATTTTTCGAAAAAGAAAACATGTTACAAAATAAGTTTTAAGTTGTTATGGTGCACTAAACTTGTATTAACCCATTCTAATTTGTAATTATCACCAATTTAGTGTGTAAGTGTATAATTAAAATAATAATTAAAAATAATTAATTACAGAAAATATTTAAGTAGACTAGCAATTCATAAGTGACTAATTAAAAACCAACACTAGCAAATACATAACTAAAATAGGTATATTTAAGTTTATGTTGAAAAATAATTATATATTGATTTTTATGGAAAACACCAGTTATTTTACCGATTATCGGAAATTTCACCTAAACGATTTTTTTCCTGAACGTTATAATCTTCCCCCCTTAAAGAAATTCGGTCCCCGAATTTAAAATTTGACTACGCGTACCCTTGAAGAGATGGGAATATTTCTTCCGCATCTCGTCCTCGGTTTCCCACGTGACCCTTTTTCACCGTTCGGGCCACGTCAAAGAACCTATACGGACGGTATGATCTCGGATCTCGGTTTCTTCACCTGCCAATCTAGAATGACTATTGGCTGCTCGATGAAGGAAAGATCGCGCTCCAGCTAGATCGTCGGATGTTGTGTCGCGTGAGAGGGGTAATGAAGGTAATTGCGGTGCATCGATACATGAATCACGAGGTGAACATCTAGAAGGCTAGGTGGAAGAGCCAAACGATAAACAACTACGCCGACACGCTCGCGAATCTCCAGGGGACCCACATATCTGGGACGAAGCTTCCCTTTCTTTCCGAATCTCAACGCGCCCTTCATCAGAGAAACCCCCAAGAAAACATGATCGCCTACTATAAACTCAAGTCTGCGCCATCGTCAGTCTGCATAAGATTTCTGCCTGCTCTGGGCCACTCTCATCCTACCCCTAATCAACTGAATCTTTTCGGTCATCTCCTGCACAACCTGTGGTCCTAAAATACTGCTCTCACTGAGCTCTGTCCAACAAAATGGTGATCGACGTTTCCTCTTATATAATATCTCGAAGGGTGCCATCTGAACTGTCTCATGTAAGCTGTTATTATAGGAAAACTTTATCAAGGGCAAGTGGTGATCCTAACTGCCACCGAAAACTAGAATGCAAGCTCGGAACATATCCTCAAGAGTCTGAATGATCCACTCTAATTGACCATCGATCCACAGATAGAAAGCTGTACTGAAACTCAATCGGGTGTCCAAAGTCTCTTAATGTTTCTACAGTAGTCGGCTGGTGAACTGGGTGCCTCTGTCGGACACAATACAAGTCGGAACTCCATATAGTCACACAATCTCATCAACATATATCTGAGCACACTGAATGAATCCGAAAATGGACCTTACTGGAAGAAAGTAAGATGCCTTCATCAATCGGTCTACGATCACCCAAATAAAGTCATACTCTCGACTGGTCCTAGGTAGACCCACAATAAATTCCATAGAAATCTGCTCCTATTTCTACTCCGGAAAGGGGCAAAGGTTGTAATTATTCTGCTGGCCTCTGATGCTCGGCCTTGACTTGCTGGCAAGTCAGCATCCCGAAACAAAATCTGTAACATCTCTCTTCATCCCTTCACACTAGCAGACTTCTCTCAAATCATAATACAACTTGGTGAAAACCGGATGAACACTAAATGTTGACTGATGTGCCTCCTCTAAAATATCCCGTCTCAGTCCCTCAGAATCTGGCACACACTGTTGAGTCCCAAATTGTAATACCCCGGATCATTGATCACGAACTCTGAATCTCTGCCATGTCGAACTTGCTCCATGATCCCTGACAACCGAACGTCATCAGACTGTACCTCACGGATGTGATCAAATAACTGTGGATGTGCGACACGGAAAAGTTGTCCCCCGGTCGACGTAAACCCGAACTATACTCGGCCGTCATATAGTATCTGCCACTCTATCGTCGACTGTCTCTGAACTGTGCTCAACAAGAAAAACTACCTCCGGTCCTCCGACTCAAAGCATCTGCCACAACATTCGCCTTGCCCGGACGATAAAGAATCCGGCAGTCATAGTCTTTCACTAGCTCCATCCATCTGTGTTGTCCCAAATTTAGATCTCGCTGCTGAAAGATATACTTTAAGCATCTTGTGGTCCATAAATATCTAGCACGACTCATCGTATAAATAGTGTCTCCAAATTTTAAGTGTAAAAACCACCACAGCCATTTCTAAGTCATGCATGGAATAATTCTGCTCATGCTTCTTCAACTGCCGAGAAGCATCGCAATAACCAACAAAACCACCTGATCCTAAAGCCAAAGATAATACCGGTGCCGTAATCAAACAAGTCTTCAACTGCTGAAAGCTCTGCTCTCATGCTTCGGTCCAAAGAAAAGGAACTCCCTTCCAGGTCAATCCGGTCAACGTTGCAGCTATATATGAAAAATCCTGTACGAAATATCAATAGTATCCGCCCAAACCCCAAAAAGCTGCGAAACTTCGTCACTGATACCTGTCTATCCAGTGCTGAACGGCCTCGATCTTCTTCGGTTCCATACTTACCATCTCTCATAACTACGTGTCCCAAGAAGTCCACACTATCCAACCAGAAAACACACGTGGATAATTTAGCAAATAGCTGGTGCTCCCTCAAGGTCCTCAAGGTCTGCAACGAAATCCTCAATTACCGCCGAGGCTCCTCTCGGTTGCAAAAGTATACTAAAATGTCATCAACGAACATGATAATAACTGATCAAGAAACGGCCTGAATAAGCATCAATTTACCATTTTAGTTCAAAACTAGATATTTTAATAAAACTAGTGGCCACAATAATCACTTAATAACCTAATTAAGCCACAATTTCATCCAATTACATTAATCATAAAAATTAGTTTGCAAGAATATATAATTAGGACAATTTAAATGTAATAATTAGAAAATTAGCAACTAGATTAGCTTTTGCAAGTCTTAACATGTTAAACTATACATTGCAAAGATAATCAAGTGATAAAATAACCTAACTTGAACCCAAACCATTTTCTTGAAATTTAAATCTTGAAATTAAAACCTTGTTACTACCTTATTAAGTTAGATTAAGGTAATTAAACAACAAATTAACTATTGGGTTAAAATTATACCTCAACAAGTTTGAGATCAAACTTGCAAATTTAGCCACCCAAAATGCTACTAGCTTCAAGATCCAAGCATTAGATTTGAACAAAGAATTGTGTGATAATTTGGCTAGAACCCAAAAGTTAATTTTGTGGATTTTTTTTTTGATAAGGAAATGAAGTTTTTGCAATGAAATGGAGAAGTGGGAAAAGGGGGCTGCTGCTGGCCGAGCTTGGAAGTGGGGGGCTGCAGCTTGTGAGGAGAGAGAGAGAGAGAGTGTGTGCCCAAGTCAAGAATCAACCCATACCTCAATATAGAGTGCACCATAATTCATTATTATTTCATTTCCTTAATTATTTTTATTTTCTATGTCCATGAGAAAATTTTTAGAAAGAGAGAACATGTTACAAAATAAGTTTTAAGTTGTCATGGTGCACTAAACTTGTATTAACCCATTCTAATTTGTAATTATCACCAATTTAGTGTGTAAGTGTATGATTAAAATAATAATTAAAAATAATTAATTACATAAAATATTTAAGTAAACTAGAAATTCATAAGTGACTAATTAAATACCAATACTAGCAAATACATAGTTAAAATAGGTATATTTAAGTCTATGTTGAAAAATAATTATATCTTGGTTTTTATGGAAAACACCAGTTATTTTACCGATTATCAGAAATTTCACCTAAACGATTTTTTTTCCAGAACGTTACAATTAATATCTCACACGAAACTCTTGTTCCACTCGTCATCATTATCATCCACTTCGACGTCATCTCTTGCTGTCTTCGTACAGCAATCCGTCCTCGGCTACAGTCAATCTGGAGTTTCTCACAAGGGCTCAAAATTACGAACTCGGTATCTTCACCACTCCGTGGAAGATATCTAACTGAAAACTTCCTCACGAACTCGTCCCAATCATCGGAGGAATACACTTTATTCGTCCATTCTCTATCAACTCACAACGCATCTGGGTGATGTCCTTCTATCCAAAACTGGTCAACTTACCGATTCCACATCGGAGTGTCCAACGAACAATATCCTTTCTTGATCGACTTACTCTAAATCTGAGTAAGATCCTTCAATTGGAATTCTTTAACTCAACTGAGCCTGCGTCGGCACATCAAATCAGATGAATTATCTCAGTCGCTCAACTCAAGATAAACTAGCTATCTTCTGTCACATCTCTGCCTGAAAGCTCCAACGGTTTCAGCTCATAAGCTTTGGAAGCGACATCCCATCAGGACCCACAGAGAGAGAGGCTTTCCGGGCTACTCCCCTTTGTAAGCCAGTCTAAGGTAAGGCCTCTCAGCAACAGCTGGGTCATCTTTCTGCACAGTAGACAACATCGCGATCTCTCGAATAGGCTGTACATCAACAGTCCTCTCAATATGGCAGCCTCTAACAATGGCCCGATCATCCGGTACAGATCCGAACACTCGCTTCAAATGAGAGATCTCAACACAACACTATACCTACACGTTCCTATATCACCAGAAAACATCATGGTCGGTCCTCGTCCATGAGGAGCTCGTCATGACCGTATCTCTAGCAGCAGCTCAATCTACGCTCAAACCATGGTGACAGGAAGCTCAAGCGGTATCGATGAAGATAGATCAAAGGAACGAAAGAAATCAACAGATCCAAAATGGATATATGATCATAGGAACGAAGAGAATCACAGATCTCAAGATAAGTACATCCTAAGGTTACTTAAGCGGAATATCGTATCGTAAGTATGCCGCGGATCATACGCACGATACGTCACTCTACTTAAGATACCTACTCCATCAATCAAGGTCAACCTATGTAACAAAAATTTGGGTCTAATACCCCTCCGGGTCAAGTTTAAGTTCTATAAGGTCAAGCCTAGGTTCCAAAATATATTACGCTCTAGGCTCCGCATAGTCAAACCTAGACTCAAACTAAGGTTAAACCTAACTCTCTGATACCAACTTTGTCAAGACCCATAATTTAGCACGTGACCGGCACTTAAATCACGCAACGTCTAAAAGCGTAACGTAATTCAAGTAAGTCGAAACCCAGAAAAACTAAACCTTTTTGCGGAAAATAGTGGGGGGGCGCAGTTTTGAAATAAAGGTATAATGAAATAAAGTTTATCGATAAATGCAACTAATGATATAAGAAAATGCAAGTAGAATGTTCTAAAGTTGAGAATATTTTCTGTCCTTTAAAAATTTGGGCAGCACCTCCCTTGCATATTTTGATCCAAAACCACATACATACAATAAAAGTCATCCCCAAGCGAGAGCTAGCTCTTCACCAATTGACGGAATCGCAACCACACAAGTAAGCAATGTATACGACGCCCAACGGAGAAGACCAACCCAGAAAGAACAATAAATAAAGCAAGACATCATCATCTCAAGAAGCGAACATACACCCATCGCTCTAAGTCTCGCAAAATACCCAAGTCTGAATAGGTCTCCAAATATACAAATTCTAGTTTCTGATTGATGGAGTTTATCTAGATACAATAGAATATAAGTACGAGAGTGGGCACGATCCAATATGTGTCCCACCTACCCAAGCAAAACATCCTGGATGAAGCTGTGTGCCAGCGATACCGCTACTGATTCCAAACGCTCAAACCTGCAAAAACTGTGGCACAATAGGGGTGAGTTGCCAACTTGTGAGTAGAAAATATCAGCAGGTAGAAATCGAATAAAACAACGATTTCCTAGGTCATACTATATCATGAAGGTAATACTATAATATCTAGGGTGACCATGTATGCATATATGTCAATAATCGAATCAATGCGAATGACATATAAAAATAACATCTGAAACATATGCCTGCATGAATGTGGATATCATCCACGTGTGTCCATCAACGACACAATCAATATCATGGAACCTGAGTGTCCAATATTGACACTCGAAATATCATGAAACCATATGCCTGTATGTATGAGGAAATCAACCAACATGTGTCCATCAATGACACAATCAATATCATGGAACCTGAGTGTCCAACATCGACACTCGAAACATCATGAAAACCCATGGCCAGTATCGACACGTAAATCCTCATATCTTAGGAACCGCATACTCAGATCGGCCTTCATATCTATCTCACCTCAGGCGCCACATATTCAGATCGGCCCTCAGACGCCGCATACTCTGATCGGCCCTCATATTTATCTCACGAATCCGGCCGGTACCCTCCAGACAACCGCCGGGTCCAACCAATCACCGGTAGGTAGTACTCCCTCCGTCGGGCCCACCGCCTAACTATACGAGTCTTCTTGCCTCGGGGTACCTCACCGGGTCCATCATGTACCCACAGACGGTGCATACCACTCCTCGAATTGGGTATACACATACCTCAGAACCGAGAAAACTCATGGTGGTCAAGAAATATCATATCAAGGGAAAACCGCGTTTTTAAAACAATACACAATTTCCTTTGAAATATAACCACGGTTCCCAAATCTAGAGATCTTATGAAAACAGCATCTCAATGCATATAACCATAAAGTACGATGTATGTAAACATAGAACAGTAATATAAGCATGTCAAGTATATCATGCAAGCACGTCCTATGATAGTGCTTAACAATGAATGTACTTCACAATTAAGGATAATATCATGATCTAGCAATTCTACTGTGCAAGTGGCATAGCAATTACCAATGATGATTGTGTGTGAGCCGACAAATCTGTGTAAGTGTAACATGCGCATCATCGATAATTGTACAGGTGTACTAGCAGACGATATCATAAAGCAGTAAATACCGGAAACATAACACGTATATCATGAGGGATAAACCAACATGAACAATAATCAGGTATATATGGCAGTTTTAAAAGATACGAATTGTAGTTTTGAAAGTGGGGGCTACGGTGTTGTTAAGGAAAAGACACCATTTGAAAATCCGTAGATTCCCTTGAAGTTTTCATTTAAAAATGAATACGATTCGTCAGTTTTGGAAATATGTATAGTTCAGGTGACATCTTTACGTCAGTGATCCAGCCTTATAGTATCCGATATGGCAATATCCTCGAATATCATCCTCAAATCACAAGTGTGGATCATTCATCTGGTATAATTCATTGTGTAAAGTAATCCATCGTACGGCAGCATTAAACAGAATAAGGATCCTATCATCCTATTCATCAATAAGGGTAAGGACCCACGGTCTCGTACGGCATATCTTATCGATCTCATAACACCTCGATATCGATCTCATATCATATCACTGTAATTCTCATACTTGTCCTCTTTCAATACATATTCATCACGATTCACATCCATATATATATATATAACATCATTCTCATGTCATTGCTATATTAATCTCACTATATATCTTGGCACATGTCTTTGCGTTTCTATACCGCCTCACATCCTCGTATCAATCACATCCGCTCGTATCATCTTATATCATCACATTGCTATCTTATTCCTCGTCATCATGCATTAGTCATAAGATCTCATACTAACTCTTTTGACCATATCCATAAGTTTCTAACATGGTTTCTCCGACTATATTTTATATATCGGTTTCCATTTTATAATTGCGGGAGTGCTATACGCCATCCACCCGACTTCCCCCATAGATATAAATCTACTCACCCGCTAAACTCCTCGCTTAGCCGAAGTCGATGTGCTTCGTCATCTCGGAAGTCCGCACGAAGGTACCTACAATCAATACACAATCGCGATACTATTAAAACCAATATCCGAAAACCGATACGGCACACGAATTGCTTATAGGTTAGAACCTATAGCTTATTCATGCAAAAATAACCAATTATCACTCGTCGTTGACGTACAAACGTCCAACGACCAAATCAATCTCAAATACCAAAACCAAGTTTCAGAATCGCAAAACGAAATTCAGCTAAAGAGGAAATCACTCCCAGATTCTACCCTCAGTCAAACTAGAGAATTTTGCATATAGGGTTGCTCTATATATCAGATAACAAGTCCACAGTCCAAAAATCAACACTTTTCATCTCGACTTGGCCGCAATTTGCGGCCCCAGGCAATAAATCTGCGGCCTGGACTTGGGCAATTAGGCTCGGGTTTTAGGTGGTTCTTCTAGGTTGCATTGTCGTCTCACAGTGAAGGGAACTTATTTTATGGTAGTCTCAGGTCATCCCAGATTCTAAAATATTGTCACAATTCTGTCGAAATTCTAAAGTCGGGAAATTCTAACTTCGTGTTTTGTGTTTAAGTCTTCTAATTGGTCCAGAAAATCATTACCTAAGTCTTACAAATACTCACTATACCTCAATTTATCACTAACAAGTCCCAACATCCACAAAACATCAACTTGGAAAATTCCATGATCACTAAACATGCTAAATCGAACACTAAACTAAACTAGGAGGTAAAGAAACTAATTACAAGGTGGGAAGTGAGAATTATACCTCATGAGAGCAACTCAAGAAAAACCCTAGATACTCAAAGTCTCCAAAATCCAAATTTGAAAGGTCCATAAGGTTTAGGAAGAGGTGGGGATCATTTTTAATGAAGATGGCATAGGGTTTTTGTGAAGATTTAGGTATGGTTGCCATGGAGTAGAGGAGGTGAAGAAGGAGGAGAAGAAAGATGAAGGATGAGGGAGTTGGAGAAATAAGTGAAGTGAGGAAAGAATAAAGGATGAGGGTTTGGAGCCATGCTACTCTCCCCCCTCCCCTTCTCTCTCTCATGCCCATGCTACATTGACTTTTTCTTTTCTCCTTTTTCTTTCTTTTTTTCTCTTCTCACAAAATAAAGAAAAACCCAATTACAAATGAAACAAACACAATGAAACAAAATGCAACAAAAATACATGTCATGGTGCACTAACCATGGAAAATGTAAAAATACGGATTTGGCTTAATCGTGATTAGTAGTGCACTAATCAAGTTTAGCATAAATTTGCATATAATTAATTATAAAGAGGCCCAAATCCGATAAATGTCCTTTTAGTAACTAAATCATTTTAATCTCCAATTATTTCCCAAATATTGGTATATAATTATACTATTTTACGAAAAACTCCTATTCGCAAATCGAATAGTTTTCGCGAAATATATTATTTTAATATTTAAATTCCAAAAATAATATTTTATATTTTTTAAATGTTACAAAATAGGAGGGGGTTCCCCCTAGGGTTAACACTTCCACCATTATTTTCCTTCGCTGCGAAAGATTGCTCGGCGCTCCATCTTTTAGGTCGAATCCACTTCGCTTTTTCCTTGGAGAGCTCATTCCTTTGAATCAGGTTAGATGTCTTCTTCCGAGGATTCTATAGAAGTTGTTAGGGTTGAATCTAGGGAGTTTTCCACCTCTTTGGCTGCTGACAGCCAAGAGGGTTCTCTTTTCGCTTCTTCTGAGTCGGGCTCACCCTATGGGGTCAGGGCAACCCGCGTCGCTCGTTACCAGGCGAAGACAAGGGCCCCTAAGGTGCGCATCAGGAACGCCCGCGATGCGCCTTCCATCTTGAGGGATGTGGACGAGCTTGCCGAGATTCGGGATCGTTTCTATATCCCCTCTAACTATTCGCTCCGTTTAGCTAGAGAGTGAGAACGAGCGGATTAAGCGCAAGGCAAGGAGATTGCCCTGTATTTGGAAGCATTCCGGGCAGGAATGCGTCTGCCCTTCTCAACCGAAGTGTGCGGGGTGCTTCATTGCTTCCGACTTGCCCCGGGCCAGCTAGCGCCGAACTCGTAGAGAATCCTCATCGGGTTTCTGGTCCGGTTGAAACTTGAGGATATCCCTTTCAGCTTGACCCTTCTCACTTCCTTCCTCTACTACAAGAATCACCCCGGCACGATCAAAAGCGAGCCGAGCTGGGTGTATTTTTCCTTTAAAAAGTGTAAAGGTATGGTAGCCGGGTCGGGAGTGGTAGTCGTTCCTTCTTCCATTCACGAATGGAAGGAGAAGTCCGTCCTCGTCGGGCCACCCGAGGGCGAGGATTGCCCTGTGCCTATATAGTGGCTCAGGGCCGACTGCCCGAGGGTGAAGCAGTCGTCCTCACATGAGGCGAGGGTGGTATCCATGTGGGTGCCAATCCAACGGGCCGACGTCCTCCTTTCCGAGCAGGTCCTTAGCTGGGCTGGTCTCAGCCCCGCACACTTTATGGGTAAGTTAGGAGTTTGGGCGTTCTGTTTTAGACTTGAATGCTTTCTTTTGCCCTTCTAGCATCACTAACCTTTCTTTGTACTCTTCGTTTGCAGGACAAATGGACCGTTCTAAGATCCTTGCTGCTATTGCCTCTATGGCCCAGATAAAGGCCGGGGGCGTGACCCTGTCCCGAGCCGGCTCGAGTTTGGCCCCAAGATCGTCACCATTGGCGAGACCTTCCGCATCGCCTCGAGCCCCCGATGACCATCATGGGGGTAGCCAGAAGCACGCACGGGACCCGGAACCTCAGGAGAGGGAGGAGGAGGAGGGGACCTAGGTTTCCCTTAAGAGGAAAAGGACGGTCTCTCGTGCGCCGCCGGCTAAGATCCCTGAGGAGATTCCCTTGCAGGAGGGGGACGTCTATTTCGTGGTCCCCTTGGGGCTCTCCATCACCAACAGCTTGCTTACGGACATGGAGCAGTCAGACGGGGGCAAGATTCCTCGGGGGACCCTGAAGGCCTAAGTGGCCGCGATTTCTCAGGAGGCAATTCAGGTTGGTATCCGTTTAAGTATTATCTTAAGTGCCCCCTTTTTTTAGTTTGAACTCCTCTAAATCCATCTGCTACTTTCCTCAGGTCCTCCAACACTGTGCTCTTATCGTCAATATGGAATCCGAGGAGATTACCCCGGACCTGAGAAAGGCAGGGGAATCGTCTTCAGAGGCGAAGGATCTGCGCCTTCAGCTGCGACAGGAGAAGGAGAAAACAACCGCTCTCGAAGTCCGGTTGGCCGCCGGGGAGCTCACGATCTCCAAGGGCCAGGAGTCCTACCGACTTCTGAGCGAGTCCCACCAAGCCGTCGAGGCCAAGTTGGAAGAGTTGGGCAAGAGCTACGCTATAATGAAGAAGGCGAGGGACTCCAGCAAGAGGGAGACCGAGGCTGCGGTTGAGGCGGCGAAGATCGCCGAGCTTCGAGCTCGTAAGTTGGTGGACTTGTACAAGGAGTCGGACCAGTTCTATGCCGACATTGGCAAAGGCTCTGCCATCGCACAAAGCTCTTGATGTCGTCAAGGCATTGATGCCGGAGTTTGCCGACGGTGAGCTTCGTGCTAGGGTCCCGATCTCGGCGGATGCGCGCAGGTGGCTGGTGCTGGGGCGGCCATCGGGGGAGATGAGGTTTCGGAGGTAGAATCCCCAGTCCTTAGGGGCGATGCTGAGTAGGCGAGATCCGGGCGGAGCCTGCAGCCTGAGCTTTTTTGCCTTGTGCCATTTTTTTTCTTTTTTGTAAGGCTGGGGAGCCCATAATACCTTGTAAAAATTTTGGAACATGAATAAAGCCGGTTTTATTTTCCTCGGCTTGACAATGTGTCTCTTGTGTGAGTACTTGAGCTTGTCAGTCTTTTCCTCTATTCAAGTGTTAGGCCGTAGGTCGATGACCGGCCTTTTAGATGACGATCGCGTGTCGGGTGTAAGTTAATTAATCACCAAGTGCAGGAAGGTCGGTTCCCTCCCTACCCCCGGAGTCGAGGTGGAGATCATTCATTTAGAATACATTGGAAGATCCTTCGGTGTAGTGAGGTCGGTATCTAGCCATTCCTTAGAGTCGATTAGATGACCATGTCTCTCGGTGTGAGTTGAACAATAGCCAAGTTAGAATTGGTCAGCGTTGAATGATTCCCCATCGATGTAGCTCCTATACCCTCGTATTCGGATGGTAGGAATTTATCAGTCGGAGGTTAGCCAAGCTGGGATCTGCGCGGTTGCCCCTTGGTAGGGCTTCGATCCTTAGCCTAGAAGGGTAGGAGGCTGCCCGCTAAGGATTGACCGAGCAGGGAAACTGCTCGGTAGCCTCTTGATGAGGGCTTTTGATCCTTAGCGTTGATGGGTAGGAGCTACCCACTAAGGATTGACCAAGCAGGGAGATGCTCGATGGCCTCTTGGTGAGGGCTTCGATTCTTGGCGTAGATGGGTAGGAGCTACCCACCAGGGATTGACCGAGTAGGGAAGCTGCTCGATGGACTCTTGGTGAGGAATTTGGATCCTTAGTGTTGATGGGCATGAGCTACCCACTAAGGATTGACCGAGCATCGAAGCTGCTCGGTGGCCTCTTGATGAGGGCTTCGATCCTTGGCGCAGATGGGTAGGAGCTACCCACCAGGGATTAACCGAGCAGGGAAGCTGCTCGGTAGCCTCTTAGTGAGGGCATCGATCCTTGGCGTAGATGGGTAGGAGCTACCCGTTGGGGATTGACCGAGCAGGGAAACTGCTCGGCGGACTCTTGGTGAGGTCTTCAATCCTTGGCGTAGATGGGTAGGAGCTACCCGCCGGGGATTGACCGAGCAGGGAAGCTGCTCAATGGCCTCTTGGTGAGGGCTTCAGATCCTTGGCGTAGATGGGTAGGAGCTACCCGCCGGGGATTGACCGAGCAGGGAAGCTGCTCGGTGGCCTCTTAGTGAGGGCTTCGATCCTTGGCGTAAATGGGTAGGAGCTACCCACCAGGGATTGACCGAGCAGGGAAGCTGCTCGGTGGCCTCTTGGTGAAGGCTTTGGATCTTTAGCGTTGATGGGCAGGAGCTACCCGCTAAGGATTGATTGAGCAGGGAAGCTACTCGGTGGCCTTTTGATGAAGACTTCGACCCTTGGCGTAGATAGGTAAGGACTACCCGCCAGGGATTGACCAAGCAGGGAAGCTGCTCAGTGGCATCTTGGCGAGGGCTTTTAGAATTCTCTTCGCCTTCATGGGGCGTCGTTTAATCTCCCTTGACTTGTAAAAGTCTGGAAGAGTGACCTTCGCAGACAACACGTGGTAGAAACGCACAGGCAAGGCGCGACGCTCCGTGGATCGCATCGTTCCAACTTCCATTGACCGCTTAGGGGCTCGTGAGGACCGGCATGGTCGCCACGCGGCAGCTCTGTATTGGGAAATTAGAAAATATCCCGTAATTCGTGTTGCTGCGCATGCAAAGTTCGGCCTTTAGGAATTCTGTTGAGGCTATAAATAGCGAATGCCTGTTGGCCGGGTTTACCTATTCCATCAAAGAGATTATCTCTCGCGACGACATGTACCTGTACGATCAGGGATGCACCGAGGAGATGTACCATACGGTGATCGAGCGTGTGGAGGACCACTTCTGTCGTCTACTGCCCCAGCGGTCGCCCCTTCTCCAACTGCTCATGTATGCGATTTGGAGGATGTCCCCGGGGCTGTATAACGACTTGTCTCCGCAGCTGCTGGACGAGGCGGTTGACAAGCTACACACGCTCCATCACCACGGCCTAATCTCGAAGAGTAGGCCGGACCGATCGGTGGCCCTTCTTCTGGAGTGTTCCAGAAGAGGCAAATTATGGACTCTTGTCCGGCGAGCAGTATCTCCGGCTCTTCCATGGCATCTCGGGTCTGCGAGCAACATCGGGGGGAGCGGGCTGAGGAAGCTAGGGCTCAGCTGACGGAGATCTTCTACGAGTACCATCAGCAGTGTTTTCTCAGCCCCTCACCCCTTTTGTTGTAATAAAAAAATTGTAAGGCTGAGGAGCCCATAGTACCTTTTAATGAATAATGCTCTTCTTTTCCGATGTGTTTTGTCTCTTTTTGTCTCTTAGTACTTTTCACATACTCTCTTATAAATGAATCTAGGGATATAGGAACCGAGAAAAAGAAAAAAATTTGTGGAAGAAGTCTGTTCCCCTCCGAATGGCAGCGACGACGTTAGGATGTCTTGCCTGAGATTCGGGGCAGATGCTAATTGGTTTTATCCGTCCACCTCTCCGAAGATGCCAAGTTGATTTATGGCACCGTGTATCGGAGGTTTGGACGGATGCGGCCGATATAGCAGACTTCGTCAGATTCCCCCTCGCTTGAGGGTTTTTTTGATTGTGGGGACATAATTAACTGCAGGCGCAAGCCCCTGCAGTTAATTACGCTACCGCATCGCGGTAACAACTTTCTCCTTCTCCAGAATTTCACTTCGTGTCGTGTGTGTTCGTTTTGTTTGTGGTTGCCTGTGGATTGTATACAGAGACTAATTTATGTCGTCGCCCATAGGACGTGGATTAGTCCAAATCCGTAGTTACTTAGATTTGGGTTTGATGTTTTTAGTTTAAGGATACGTTAGCCGCATTTGAGATTAAGATCAACTTAAACGTTCGTTAAGGATACGTTAGTCTGATTTGAGACTAAGATCAACTTAACGGGATCGTCTAGATCCATTTCCAGTTTAAGGACGTAGTGGTCCATTTAATATATGGCCGTCGGGACCCGTCACCTCTCTGACGACGTTGAAGGATTACAACGACATGTGTTAGAGGAGTTCGGAGATGTACCCTTGAACCAAAGTTGATTGGGGGTCTTATAGTCCAATTTGGGACTAAAGTTTGTTTGAATGTTTAAGGATACGTTAGCCATATTTGAAGCTAAGATCAACTTAAACGGGATCGTTTAGATCCGACAAAAGAGCATTTGGGAGCTCTATTGTTCCAGTTTAGGGACGTAGTGGTTCATAGGTAGTTTAAGGACATTGCGGTCCAATGTTAGTTTAAGGACGTCTCGGTCCACGAGTTTAAGGACCCCGCAGTCCGTATTGATGTGTGGTCGTCGGGACCCGTCACCTCTCTGACGACGTTGAAGGATTACAACGACATGTATCAGAGGAGTTAGGGGATGTACCCTCGGACCGGATGTAAATTGATTTTTAAGAGAGCAGCTATGCTCAGTCAATTTAATTTGAGGACTTACGGCTATGATTGGGCTAAGTCCAGTTGAAAAAGTTCAACACTTTTATTTGTTTTTTATTTTTTGCTTGGGCTCTGCCCATAAAGGATGCAGAGCATCAATTTTATTTTGGGCTCTGCTCATTTATGAATGATGCAGAGCATCAATTTTACTTGGGCTCTACCCATTTATTGCTTTGCAATTTAATTAGGCCTACTAGGTCTTTTTGATTTGGGCCTGGCCCTTTAGGAAATGCATTGCATTTGTCAGGCGCTTTGCACCAATCAGAGAGCGCAAGTGCTTGTGGTGTTGACACGTGTCACGCAAGCACAGTGCGCTGCGCTTGCGCTGCTGACACATGTCACGCTCTGGTGAGTTGCGCCAATTCCAGATAGCAAGGCTCTATTTCAAAAGCGCATAGCGCAGATGGTTCAGATGCTGACACGTGGCGCTCTCTGGTGGCTTGCGCCAATCCAGGAGCGCAACAGCGCAGTTTGCAAGTGCAAAGCACTATAATTTAAGAATCTTTTAGATTCTAGAACCAAAGGTTCATAAAAGAAGTGCAAAGCACTGTTTGTTTTCTTTGATCTAATTTAGTTTCTCTTGTTTTTTCTTGATCCCAAAGAACCAATGGTTCATAAGTGCAAAGCACTATTTTTATTTTGTTTTTTTATCAAAGATCGTCGATCTATCAGAAGAAATTCTTCCATCTAAAAGGTCTTTTACCTTTATTCTTCTTGAGATTTCTTCAGAGTTCTCTCTATTTGAAATTTTTGATTTCTCACAAAATGTTGATGCCTTTGAATTGAGGTCTAGGGTCCTTTTATAGTGCCCATAAATTAGTTAAATTTGTTAAAGAGATCTTTCTCTGAATGATTTGGTGAATTTTCCCCACCGTTGGATCTTTGATCCAAGGGCTTCTGTTTTACAGAAGGCAATCTTCTTGTTTTTTACAAGAATAGAAAGATCTTTTTAGAATTTTAATTCTGTTTGGCGCAAGCGCCCCAGCGCATGACACGTGTCAAGCAGCGCACAGCGCAGCGCAACTGCGCTGACACATATCGCGCAGCGCACAGCGCAACTGCGCTGATACGTGTCGCGCAGCGCACAGCGCAGCGCAACTGCGCTAGCGCCACGTGGCGTGCAGTAGAGCGCAGGCCAGCTGAAGCGTTGCTTCAATTAATTAAAGTTTGAATTTTCAACAGAGCCTTGCTCTGATTGGGTGCGCTGCCTTGGGCGTTGTGCTCCCTGCGCTAACATATCTGATTTTGACACGTGGCGCTCTGCGCGCAGCGCAGGGGATCTGAAGCGTTGCTTCATTTATTTTAACTTTAATTCTCACTTTAATTTTCAAGACAGAGCTTTGCTCTGATTGGAGGAAAACAGAAGCATTGCTTCTTTTCCCACCTTGGAATTTGAACAGAGCTTTGCTCTGATTGGGGTAAACAAATGCCCCCCACCGTTGTGCTTACGTGGCCCCAAACGCAAGCGCAACGGTGGTAGGATTCCAACCGTTGCGGCAACTTTTGGAAGTTGAAAGGGCACTTGATGCCTATAAATAGGACCTTTGGTCCTACACAGATGATTATCATCTTTAAGATTTTTATTTTCAAAAACTTCAGAGCTTTGTTCTTGCCTTCGAGAACTCCTTGAGTTAGATTTTCTTTAACAGAAACTATTTAAGTAAGAATTAGTCTTGACTTAAATCAATTTTAATTAATAGAGATTTGCTCTCATAGATCTTTGATCTAAAGAAAACCCTTTTGGGGTTTCACCAAATAGAGCCTTGCTCTTAGAAATTTGTTTCAGGGTTTCTTAACCCATGAACAGAACCTTGCATCTTTGGCAAAACACAGATCTCTTTGATCTAAAAAAAGATGAACTCTTAAGAGTTTGGATAATGAAAATTAAAAAATGGAGTTTTGTATTTAATGGATTATATCATTAATAGTAATGATCTCAGAGTTCTCGGGGGATTTCTTTAAATTTCCCTTATTATTGAATTTGATAGGCGTTACCCCTATTCGTAGAGCATTGCTCTCGAGGAGTTTTAACTTTCTGTGTCCCTCCTTTTTTTATCTCTAATCTTCCATTGATGTTTTCTTCAGGCGTTATGGCGGTGCGTCTATACAGTTTGCATGAATTCATCACCTACGAGGATATCCGTGTACAGGGCCGCCAACAAGACCAGGAGTTTACGGATGCCCAGTGTGCGGAAGTCATGGGTCGTTTGAACGCACGTGTTGGTTGGCTGCTCCCCCGCCGCTCTGCTCTCCTGAAAGTTGTGCTGGGAGCGATTTGGAGAGCACTCCCGGGGTTCCACGAGGCCTTACCGCTCAATGCGCTGGATGATGCCGAAGACAAGGTGCATTCAGTGTACCTGTCGGGGCTGATCTCAAAGAAACGGCGGGATAGCCTCATCAACATCCTGCATCAAATTTTCCAGCAGACGACGATAGTCACTGCTTATCGAAGGCTAGGGGGCTTGCCGAGGATCTTGACACACAAGAGCGCGAGAAGCTGCGCACAAGAATAATCAGAAAGGCCAGAAGAACTCTGAATGGCCTTACTTTTGACTTCCTCAATCCGTGTCCTGGATCTGAGGTTATTCTATTGTAATAATATTTCTCGTTTATTGCTTTATGATTGTAAGAATTTTTTGCAATATTAATGGAAAAGTTTTATCCCAGCTT
The DNA here is from genome assembly GCA_030015575.1 of Agapanthus africanus. Taxonomy (NCBI): domain Eukaryota; kingdom Viridiplantae; phylum Streptophyta; class Magnoliopsida; order Asparagales; family Amaryllidaceae; genus Agapanthus; species Agapanthus africanus. The sequence goes on from CM057337.1 coordinate 168,067,934, forward strand.
GTCTTATTCCCCGTTCTGAGTCTTTCGCCTATGCATGAATGAGTGTGTCTCGAACGCTTGTAAATCGGATGTTCTTTTGTCGCTTTCTTCTTTCTCTTATTATCAGTATGTTGTCTTGATGAACATAATTGACAGATTATAAAGTAAGCATCTTAATTCCTCCACGAGATAGCGATGGCTTAGGCTGCAGGTTCAGATCTGCTGACTGAGACTTTTCAACTCTATGAGCCGTGAGGGTCTCATAGAGACTTTTCTCCCTACGGATCGAGATGATCTCGTAGGTGGGTTTTCTCCTTAGGAATCGTAAGAATTCCTAAGTGTGTTTTCTCTTATAAGTCGTAAGGATCTTATAAGAAAATTTTTCCCTCTTACGAGTCAAGAGGACCCGTAAACGGTTGTTTCCCTCCTTGTCGAAACTCGACTTTGGAGAGTGAGATCCGTGAATAGTATGCAAGAGACCATTTTGGGCCAACTTGTAGGGTCCCAATGCTTAGGAAACAGGCTTCTTTTATGCCTACTGCCTAAGGCTTTATCTCACGAGTTGAGCCGCCTCAAGAATTTCTCGCAAAGACATCAATTTCTTCACAAGTCGAGACGAATCGAACGTTTCTCGCAAGAACATCCTAACGTCGCAGTTAACCTCTGCTCTTTACGACAGAAGTCCGTTAGGGTTCGTGGTACTTAGGGTTTTGGCCGTCGTACCGTCGCATAAGCTGATATATTCCTCGATAGGCAATCGTGCTGTTCGAGTAGCCCTGCGACTGCCGTGTCTCTGATCCCTTCGGGGGCTGGACAAGACGTCTTCAAGAATCTTCCTAGGCAGTTTGACCGTCAGAAGAGCAAGCGTTAGGAATTTGCCATGCCGCTTTTTACTTGAGGTTAGACTCATTTTGGCGAGCCCCGATGAGTCATAACAACTCCGCGCTGATGTGGGATGATCTCCGATAGTCTTTCAGGTTTTATGTGAGTTGTCGTCGAGACCCTGAAGCTAGGAATTTGGCCTTAGCTTCATTTTGCTGGCATCACGTCTGCTGTATCGAGACGAATGTCGTGGTTGTCTCTAGGTTGTTGGTAAACCGTCGAGGTTTGGAACTAGGGATTTTGCCGTGGCTCCGTTTGTTTGATTGTCGCATCCGAACCCTGCTGGAGGAAGAACGCTGGGGTGACATCTCGTCTGCTGTATCGAGACGAATGTCAAGGTGGAGCTGGGATTTTTCCGTGGCTCTATTTGTTTGATTGTCGCGTCCGAACCCTGCTGGAGGAAGAACGCTGGGGTGACATTTCGTCTGCTGTATCGAGACGAATGTCAAGGTGGAGCTGGGATTTTGCCGTGGCTCCATTTGTTTGATTGTGTTGCATCTGTTGTGTCGAGACGAACGCTGGGGTGACATTTCATCTGCTGTATCGAGACGAATGCCGAGGTGGTGACCATTCTATACTGGTGTGAGACGATTTCCAGTTGTCTTTCTGGCTTTATATGGGTTGCCGTCAAGACCCTGAAGCTAGGAATTTGGCCTTCGCTTCGTTTGCTTTAGTGTGTCCGAATCCTATCGAAGGAAGGACACTGTTGTTGACATTGCGTCTGTTGTATCGAGACGAATGCTGAGGTGGAGCTGAGATTTTGCCGTCGCTCCGCTTTGTTTTGACTACGAGGTCTTTTGTTGGCGTTGTATCTGCATCTTGATGGACTGCGAAGGAACGCCTTTGTTAACACCTCGTCTGCTGTATCGAGATGAGTGTTGAGATGAAGCTGGGATTTTGCCGTCACTTCGCTTTGTTTCGACCGCGTGGTCTTTTGTTGGCTTTAAGACCCTGAAGCTAGGGATCTTCCTTTTGCTCCGTTTGTTGACCTTGTGTCTGTAATATTGCGACAAATGTCGAGATTGTCTCTAGGTTGTCTATGAACCGTCGAGATTTGGCTTCGCTTTCTGATACAGCCTTTTGGGAAAGTATGGTTCCTTCTTTGTTTGTGCCCCTGAATTGTATACAGGGATCGATGTGATCTCACGTGTAGGACATGAATTTCGTTGTATATATATTTTTTTATTTTATTTCTTTCCGCGATGCTCTATCATTTCAGCTTTTATATCGCGAAGGTCGCGATTGCCCAATCCTTTCGGCTATTTTTCGCGGCGCCCAATCATTTCGGCTATTTTTCTTTTTACTCGCTGCTTTTTATTGCGAATTGCCCAATCATTTCGGCTGTTTTTTTTTGTTTTTTACTCGCTGCTTTTTATTGCGAGTTGCCCAATCATTTCGGCTATTTTGCATGCATTCATTTTTACTTGCTGATTTTGTTGTAAGTTGCCCCATCATTTCGGCTATTTCATATGCATTTTTAGCTCGCTGATTTTTTTATCGCGAGTGTGCAACTTGGAATCTGACGCCAATCTCAGTATCAGCATCGCTACAACTGGAATATTGCCAGGAGTGAATCATCATTTGCTTTTGTCGATGTCGAACAAAGGTGGCTTAGTAAACAGGGTTAGGATTATGTCGACTAAGGCTTTTGACTTCATGAGCTGTAAGGGTCTCATAAAGGTATTTCTCCCTACAAGTCGTCAGGATCTCGTAGGTGTGCTTTCTCCTTAGGAATCGTGAGGATTCCTAAGTGCATGTTCCTCTGTAAGTCGTAAGGATCTTACAGAAGGGTTTTCTCCTTATAAGTCGAGAGGACTTACAAGGGTTGTTCATCGTATGCACATATCCCCAGTCACGGATGGGACTTTGTTAGGGAAATATTTATTCGCGCCCGTGGATTGTATTCAAGGGTCAGTATTAAGCCACTTGTAGGGCAGTATCGGAAGGTTGTGGGAGTTGCTTAAGAACAGGTTCAGGTCTCTGTAGCTTAAGACTTTCAAATCTTATGAGCCGTGAGGGTCCCATAAGAGGGTTCTCCTTACGAGTCGTGAGTATCTCGCAAGTGTAATTTCTCCTTAGGAATCGTGAGGATCTTTAAGTGTGTTGCTCCCTTGTGAGTCGTAAGGATCTCACGCGGGTGGTTTCTCCTTACAAGGTCAAGAGGACCTTGTAAGTGTCTTTCAACGAGGTTGCGCCCTTTCGGGTTTTCACAAACACTCGCCGGTAGCGCTGCTGTTTTTACTCACGGAGCCCTTTCGGGTTTTCATCCGTGCCCTATTTCGCTTATGGACATACCGTTTTGTTTTTTTTTAATGGGGTCGCGCCCTTTCGGGTTTTCACGAACAATCGCCGGTAGCCCTGCTGTTTTTACTCACGGAGCCCTTTCGGGTTTTCATCCGTGCCCATTTCGCTTATCGACATACCTTTTTTTTTGTCGTCAGCCTGAGGATGCTGCTGTAGTAGTTTAAAGACGTTTCGGTCGTTTGCAAGTTTTAGAACATTGCGGTCCGTCGTTAGTTTAAGGACGTTGCGGTCCGCCGTTAGTTTAAGGACGTTGCGGTCCGCCGTTAGTTTAAGGACGTTGCGGTCCACCGTCGCCGTATTTGAGGCGAATCTTTAGTTTACTGACTTTTCGGTCCATGGGGCTTTCTCTATGACTGAACATGATTCCCCCGGCGTATCCATCTTTCTCGGAGCGTGCGGTTGTGGCGGGTTCACCTTCCAGTTTTCGGACAACGCGAACTTGCCCTGTTGGTATTGGTCTCCAACCCAGTTCTTGAAGACGTAGCAATCCTCGATCAGATAACCTACCGTTTGGTGGTAAGGGCAATAATTGAGAGCGTTAACATCTCCTGGCCGTAACGGACGTTTTGGACTCGGCAGATTGATGAGTCTGTCACGTACTGTCAGCTCGAATAGTCCCCTTGTTTTATCTTGCGGAAACGAGTAAGGATGTTTCAACTTTTCCTGGAGGGGTTGCCGCTTGTTGTTTCGGCAAACAACCGGTTTAGGGCCACTAGATTGCTGTTGAGTATTGGCTACGAGGGCTTTTTTCCCTTCTCTTTATCCTTTTTGCTCGATCCTTTGTTCGCGAGGCCGAGATTTTTTTTGAGTAGCGTGCGATTGCACGGCCGAACGTTCTCGCAACTCTTTAATTCTTTTACTTTTGAAATGGATTCCTTGAGGAGAGGGTTGAGGGCAGCTTCTTCGTCAGAGTCGCTTCCGAAGGTGATAATTTGCGATCCCTTGGAGTCGGCTTTGTGACAGTCGGCGGCGGCTCTCTTGCGCTCATCTATCGCATTTTTCCGATGTCTACGAACTTCACACTTTGTCCTGTTGAAGTGTTGCTTTTGAGCGACAAAGCCTTGCCACCAACACTTAAAGGAGTCGCAGTCTTCGGTAGAATGTATGATCTTCTGATGATATAAGCAGAAGTTGGGATGCATCTCTAATTCATCGAGAGTATTTTCTTCAGAGGGTGGTAGCTTCATTCCCACTGATAGGGCTTTGGCGAACCTTTTCCTCGTCTTGAATCTGTTTTTATCCGCAGTGGATGGCTTTCGATTTGACGAGAGTGCCTTGGCTCTTTCCAGTATGGCCGTTTCACGCTCTTGATTGGTTTTAACTTTCAGACAAATTTCATTCAGTAAGGCGTCGATCAACTCGTCTGACGGCTGCGGAATTTCCGTTTCAGGGTTCGCCCTCGGTTTCTCAGCGCAAGGAGCCTCTTCATCATCCGCCAATAAGTGAGAGATCATATGACAAGTCATTATGCAATTTTTGAATTCACCTGATGAGTCTTCTCCATCATTTTCGTCCTCGACAAAAGAACAAGTTGCCCCCGTTGTATCCGTTTTCTTTGGAGTATGCGGCTGTGGCGGGTTCACCTTCCAGTTTTCAGACAGCGCGAACTTGCCTTGTAGGTACTGATCCTCGATCCATCCCTTAAAGACGAAACAATCCTCGATCGGGTGACTTGCCGTTTGGTGGTAAGGGCAATAATTGGGATTATTGAGATCGCCCGGCTGCAACGGACGTTTTGGACTCGGATCTGCTGAGCTATATATTCGTCCAGGTCAGCTTTGGAGATTGCCTCCTCTTTGGCTGTTGACAGAGCCGGTGGAGGATTAGATGTCTCCCCTCCGTCATCTTCAACAATGATTGGAGGGTCTTCAGCTGGAGAGTCCGGCTGTAACATCATCCCTACCATATCTTGGAAGAGGAGGGCCATTTTCTTTATGCTGGCCGCTTGTTCCGCAGCCTCTTTATCCTTCTTTTCCAATATCCGGCGAAGAAACTCAGCGTCAGTTTCTTGTTCTTGACGCTCATCCGAGGACGTTTCAGAGCTTTCTTTTGGCCCAGTGAGTGCGGCCATTGCAGTCATCATTTCCTGAAGCTTTTGTTGTTGCTCCTGGGCTTTCGTCACGGATCGGGTGAGCGGTCGGTGACCCGTCAAAGAGCGGCTTTCCTCCTTTCCGGAAGCCATATAAACTGTGTGCACTACCATGCCCCCAGACTTGGGGCGTTTGTGTTCAGCGCTTTTACGGTGTGCCTTGTTCACAGGGGCTTTTTGCGGCCTCCTTCTCTTTTGAGTGATTGGGGTTAAGGGGGCCGTCATAGTAGGCACCCTAGCAGCCGTTGCTTTTTCTGGCCTGACAGAGTAATCTTTCTCTTGCCTGACCTCCGCCCTTTTCTGTCGGTGGAGATAGTTTTCATCAATCACCGACTCCTGGACCTGTCACCAGACCCTGTAAATTTTAGAGGACAGCCGTTGAGGGGGCTGCTCTAACTTCTTCTCTGGAATATTCTTCACAGGTGAAGGAGTTCGCTTCAACACCGCAGTAGGAGAGTTTCTGCGCACCGAGTTCAGCAATTCAAAGCTGTTCCCGGTTGGAACGGCAGCATCGATCCCCACCGTTAGAGCTGGCGGAGTTATCCCAGAGGGGGAGTTTCCCCCAGCCTTCCTTACTCGGCGCCAGTGGTGACGTCGAGCGTGTCTTGCGGATGGAGTTGTTTCAGCTATAAGGGTGACTTCGTCATGCCTTTTCTGGGTAGGGGAAGCAACTTTGAGGATCTCGCCTGGAGCAGCAACCGGAATGGTCAGCCTTGTAAAAACTAACTTTTTAGAAGGAGGAGCCTTTTCAATGATTTCATCTGCTTGAGCCGAGATGACTATCCGCTTTGGGATGGCAGCTTCGGGTATCGCGTGCTTGTAGACGTTCTGGCCTAGTCTGTTGGAAACTGAGGTATTGAAGTTGGGCGACCCGTTGAGAGGGGCCGCGGCAGTAGCAAACCGATCAAAGACCAACTTCTTTGGAGCTTCTTGCGATGTCATTGGGGCATTGAAGCTCATTGGTGGGAGCAGGGTCCCGAAGAATAATCCAGTGGTGGCTTGAGTTACTTGCTCCACTGGCATCTTGAAAAGGGAGGCCGCTTGGGGCCCATAAGTCACTCCTCCAGCAAGGACGGAGTGAGAGTTGCAGTCGCAGGCAGTGCAGTTTGAAGCCATTGATCTTCTGTTTTCTACACGGAGCAAGACACCAAATCTTAGTACCTCGAATCCACAGGCAACCAGAGAAAACCACGATTTGCTCGCGAACACGACACACGAAGTGTGGAGTGGAAAGAGGAAAAGGTCCCACCAAGCGTGCCAGAATCTGTTCCCCTCCGAATGGCGGCGGCGACGTGAGGACGTCTATGCCTGAGAGTCGGGGCAGATACTATTTGGTTTTATCCGTCCACCTCTCCGAAGATGCCAAGTTGATTTATGGCGCCGTGTATCGGAGGTTTGGACGGATGCGGCCGATGTAGCAGACTTCGTCAGATTCCCCCTCGCTTGAGGGTTTTTTTGATTGTGGAGACACTCTTCCCTGCAGGCGCAAGCCCCTGCAGTTAATTACGCTACCGCATCGCGGTAACAACTTTCTCCTTCTCCAGAATTTCACTTCGTGTCGTGTGTGTTCGTTTTGTTTGTTGTTGCCCGTGGATTGTATACGGAGACTAATTTATGTCGTCGCCCGTAGGACGTGGATTAGTCCAAATCCGTAGTTACTTAGATTTGGGTTTGATGTTTTTAGTTTAAGGATACGTTAGCCGCATTTGAGACTAAGATCAACTTAAACGTTCGTTAAGGATACGTTAGTTTGATTTGAGACTAAGATCAACTTAACGGGATCGTCTAGATCCATTTCCAGTTTAAGGACGTAGTGGTCCATTTAATATATGGCCGTCCGGACCCGTCACCTCTCTGACGACGTTGAAGGATTACAACGACATGTGTTAGAGGAGTTCGGAGATGTACCCTTGAACCAAAGTTGATTGGGGGTCTTATATTCCAATTTGGGAGTAAAGTCTGTTTAAATGTTTAAGGATACGTTAGCCATATTTGAGGCTAAGATCAAATTAAACGGGATCGTTTAGATCCGACAAAAGAGCATTTGGGAGCTCTATTGTTCCAGTTTAGGGACGTAGTGGTCCATAGGTAGTTTAAGGACATTGCGGTCCAATATTAGTTTAAGGACGTCTCGGTCCACAAGTTTAAGGACCCCGCAGTCCGTATTGATGTGTGGTCGTCGGGACCCGTCACCTCTCTGACGACGTTGAAGGATTACAACGACATGTGTCAGAGGAGTTAGAGGATGTACCCTTGGACCGAATGTAAATTGATTTTTAAGAGAGCAGCTATGCTCAGTCAATTTAATTTGAGGACTTACGGCCATGATTAGGCTAAGTCCAGTTGAAAAAAGTTCAACACTTTTATTTGTTTTTTATTTTTTGCTTGGGCTCTGCCCATAAAGGATGCAGAGTATCAATTTATTTTGGGCTCTGCTCATTTATGAATGACGCAGAGTTTCAATTTTACTTGGGCTCTGCCCATTTATTGCTTTGCAATTTAATTAGGCCTACTAGGTCTTTTTGATTTGGGCCTGGCCCTTTAGGAAATGCATTGCATTTGTCAGGCGCTTTGCGCCAATCAGATAGCGCAAGCGCTTGTGGTGTTGACACGTGTCACGCAAGCGCAGTGCGCTGCGCCAATGCGCTGCGCTTGCGCTGCTGACACGTGTCGCGCTCTGGTGAGTTGCGTCAATTCTAGAGAGCAAGGCTCTATTTCAAAAGCGCATAGCGCGGATGGTTCAGATGCTGATGCGTGGCGCTCTCTGGTGGCTTGCGCCAATCCAGGAGCGCAACAGCGCAGTTTGCAAGTGCAAGGCACTATAATTTGAGAATCTTTTAGATTCTAGAACCAAAGGTTCATAAAAGAAGTGCAAAGCACTGTTTGTTTTCTTTGATCTAATTTAGTTTCTCTTGTTTTTTCTTGATCCCAAAGAACCAATGGTTCATAAGTGCAAAGCACTATTTTTATTTTGTTTTTTATCAAAGATCATCGATCTATCAGAAGAAATTCTTCTATCTAAAAGGTCTTTTACCTTTTTTCTTCTTGAGATTTCTTCAGAGTTCTCTCTATTTGAAATTTTTGATTTCTCACAAAATGTTGATGCCTTTGAATTGAGGTCTAGGGTCATTTTATAGTGCCCATAAATTAGTTAAATTTGTTAAAGAGATCTTTCTCTGAGTGATTTGGGGAATTTTCCCCACCGTTGGATCTTTGATCCAAGGGTTTCTGTTTTACAGAAGGCAGTCTTCTTGTTTTTAACAAGAACAGAAAGATCTTTTTAGAATTTTAATTCTATTTGGCACAAGCGCCCCAGCGCGTGACACGTGTCGCACAGCGCAGCGCAACTGCGCTTGCGCAACTGCGCTGACACGTGTCGCGCAGCGCACAGCGCAGCGCAACTGCGCTAGCGCCACTGCGCTGCCACGTGGCGTGCAGCGCTGAGCGCAGGCCAGTTGAAGCGTTGCTTCAATTAATTAAAGTTTGAATTTTCAACAGAGCCTTGCTCTGATTGGGTGCGCTGCCTTGGGCGCTGTGCTCTCTGCGCTAACGTGTCTGATTTTGACACGTGGCGCTATGCGCGCAGCGCAGGGGATCTAAAGTGTTGCTTCATTTATTTTAACTTTAATTCTCAGTTTAATTTTCAAGACAGAGTTTTGCTCTGATTGAAGGAAAACAGAAGCATTGCTTCTTTTCCCACCTTGGAATTTAAACAGAGCTTTGCTCTGATTGGGGTAAACAAAGTCCCTTTTAATTTGGGAGACTTAAGAAAAATTACATCGCTTTGAAAAGAAGAAAATACATTCATTTGTACAGTTTGAGTTTTTCAGCGTTGTAAGGCTGAGAAAACTTGCGTCCCCCGGCGTCTTGTAAGCGATAGGCTCCACCGAGATATACTTCTGAGACGAAGAAAGGGTCATCCCATTTTGGGGAGAACTTGTGCAGTTTGTCCTAATCTACGAATTCGTTCCACCTTAAGACCAGATCTCCCGTCTTGAAGGCGCGATACTTACCTCGTGCGTTGTAGTAGCAAGATATTTATTATTGGTAAGCGGCCGCTTTGATCTGTGCTCGGTCCCGCTTCTTTAGCAAGATGTCCAAATTGGTCCGGAGCGCCGATGCATTGGCTTCTTCATCAAAGTGCTCGACTCTGTAATTGGGCAGTCCGATCTCCGCTGGGACCATTACCTCGGTACCATAGCAGAGGCTGAAAGGGGTCTCTCCCATGGGTGCCTTCTTCGATGTGCGTAAGGCCCATAACACCCGTGGTAGTTTCTCGACCCAGCTGCCCTGCCTTCCTTCCAAACGAGCTCGAAGACCTCGGATGACATCTCGGTTAGCAATCTCGGCCTGTCCATTGCATTGAGGATGTGCGACCGCGGCAAACTTCATTAGTATGTTGTGCTCGTTGCAGAACTCTTTGACTTTGTCATTTTCGAAATTTGTCCAGTGGTCGGTAATGATGCACTTTGGAATCCCGGATCGAGAGTTTACGTTATTCTGCAGGAACTTTATGGTAGTGGCGGCGTCCGGTTTTCTGATGGGGATGGCTTCAATCCACTTTGTGAAATAGTCTACCGCGACGAGGATGTACTTATGTACGCCAGTACCAGTGGGGAGTTGGACCACCATGTCCATCCCCCACTGGGCAAATAGCCAAGGGGAAGTGAGGGCCATTAACTCGGTAGCCGGAAGACGGGGTACGCTGCCGTGAAGTTGGCAGTTTTTGCATCTTCTGACGAGCTTCTGAGCGTCTTGGTGTATTGTCAGCCAATAATATCCTTAGAGTAGCATCTTCTGGACCAAGGTACGGGACCCTTGATGCGCTCCACCGACCTCTTCATGTATCTCACGTAGGATGTAGTCGGCTTTGTGAGGGTCGACGCATCGGAGCAGAAGCTATGTGTATGATTTCTTGTAAAGGTTTCCATTGCTCCAGATGAAAAGGCAGGCTTTGGCTCGAAGGCAGCATGCTTTCCCCCGGTCTTCCGGAAGTGTACCATCCCTCAGGAACTCCACGATGGGTTTCTTCCAATCCTGCCCTACTGCTGAGCTGTGTATACTTGAAGCGTTACCTCTCTGTCTTCCACGCTGGGCCATGGCAAGACTTCGAAGAGGATATTCCTCTTATTGTTAGCCGTGTAGGAAGAGGCAAGCTTGCTCAGAGCGTCGGCTTGGGCGTTCAGGTGCCGGAGAATCTGTTCCACTTGGACCTCATCAAAATTTTTACGAAGTCTTTTCACCTTGGCCAGGTACTTCACCATGAGCGGCTCTCGGGCCTTGAAGCGCCCGGTCACTTGGCCGACAGCTAGGGCGGAGTCGCTGCAAATCCGGATCGTCTTCAGCCCCACCCCGGAAGCGATTCGCAACCCGGCTAACAAGACCTCGTATTTTGTGGCGTTGTTTGACACTCTGAACCCGAGCTTCAAAGAGTACTCCATCTCTGCCTCGTTCGGGTCTCGAATGATAAGGCCGGCACTGCTCCCTTCCTCGGTAGAGGATCCATCCATGTAGAGGACCTAATCAGGGACGGAGTAGGGTATTTCCTCGACCGTGGGTCAGGCCCAGGGGATATATGCCGATGCTGCTTCCTTGGTGGGAATAGTGCACTCGACCACTAAGTCTGCTAAGACTTGTGCTTTGATGGCTTGCTTGGGGCATTACTTGATGTCGAATTGGGATAACTCGCACCTCCATTTCTCCAGACAACTCAGGGGAGGCGAGAATAGTCCCTATAGGCCGCTCGGTGAGGACGAGGATGGTGTGTGCTTAGAAGTAGTGTCGTAGCTTCTTTGAGGCGACGATAAGCGCTAAGACTATCTTTTCTATGGTCGGGTACCTTGTTTCCACGTCTTTGAAAATGTGGCTCACATAGTAGACCGGCTTTTGTACACATTCGGCTTCCCTGACGAGCACCGCGCCTGCAGCTTGGTCGGAGACCACCAGGTACAAAAATAGCTCGTCTCCTTCGATTGGTCGATTGAGTAGTGGGGGAGTTGCCAGGTGCGCTTTGAGCTGCTCGAAAGCGTTTTGACATTCTTTCGACCATTCGAACTTTGGGATCTTTCTCAGGGCTTTGAAGAATGGAAGGCACTTTTCTCCAGATCTCGACATGAAGCGACTCAGAGCGTCCACTCTCTATGTGAGTCGCATGATCTCAACGTTGCTCTTTGGCTTGGCCATGTTGAGAATAGCGCTGATCTTTTCCGTATTAGCTTTGATTCCTCGGTGGGTACCTATGAACCCGAGAAATTTCCCGCTGGTGACTCCGAACGCACACTTGGCCGAATTCAGCTTCATTTTGTACTTGCAGAGGACGTCGAATGTCTCGCCAAGATCTTTGGTGTGCTCGTCCAATGAGGTCAATTTTACGAGCATGTCTTCGACGTAAACCTCTATGTTCTTCCCTATCTGCGGTTTGAATATTTTGTTAACTAGGCACTGATATGTAGCCCCAACATTTTTTAGGCCGAAAAGCGTCACTTTGTAGCAGTATACCCCCGGGTCCACGGTGAACGCGGTAAGTTCTTCATCTACAGGGTTCATAGGAATCTGGTTGTAACCGGAGAAAGCTTCCATGAAGCTGAGCAATTCATAGCCTGCCGAGCTGTCTACTAGCTGGTCTATCCAATGGAGGGGATAGTTATCTTTCGGGCAGGCCTTGTTCAGGTCCGTGAAGTCGACGCACATGCGCCACTTCCCGTTCGCCTTTTTAACCATGACTACATTCGCCAGCCAGTTCGAGTAGTCAACATTCCGAATGAAGTTGGCAGCGAGTAATCTATCGACCTTGTCCTCAATAGTCTTTTGCTTGATCGGTGTGAAACTTCGCTTTTTTTGTCTAACGGGTCGGGCTTTCGGGTCGACCCCGAGCTTGTGCGAGATTACTTTGGGGTTGATCCCGGGAATGTCAGCTGGCGCCCAGGTGAAAATGTCCGAGTTCTCTCGGAGAAAGTGGATAAAGTCTTCGCGCCGGGCTCCTGTCAAAAGGGATCCGATTTGGACGGTTCGTCCCTCATCACCCTCGACAAGGGGACGCCTATCAGCGCTTCTATCGGGGCTCCTCGAATTTCTATCTGTTCATTGCGCGTGTCCAAGGACCCCTGGAAATCATTCGTATCTTCGAAGTTTTCGCTCTACTCTCCGGCGGTGGATGTCAAGGTGAAGAAAATCTTGGCGATTTGCTGGTTCCCGTAGGCCCGGCCTAGCCCTCTTGATCTAATGGAAATTTGATCGCAAGATGATAGGTCGAGATTTTAGCCTGGAGGGCGTTTAATGTCGAGCATCCCAGAAGGATGTTGTAGGACGAGGGATCCTAGCAACGATGAATTCCACCAGTATGGTCCTCGTGTGGCCCGCTTCCCCAATGTTGAGGAAGAGGGTGACCACTCCCTCGACCGGGATGGAGTAGTTGGTAAACCCCGATAGGACGTGGGAGGCTGGCTGCAGGTCGGATGGCCCTAGCCCCATACGCTAGAAGCAGTCATAGAAGAGGATATCTGCCGAGCTTCCGGAATCGACCAATATCCTCTGAACCTCGTAACGGTGGACCCGCGCTTTTATCACGAGAGGGTCATTGTGAAGAAAGGATATACCGTGAAGGTCTTCATCAGTGAAAATGATGGGCTCGGCGGCCTTGCTCTTTTTCTGTGGCGGAGCGCTTGTTTCTTCCACGAGTAGGAAGCGGTGAGTTTCCCCGACTGATTAGTCCAAAAATTTGTATTTACCGTAATCAGAAACGGCATCGCTTTGCAGCTAGCCGGTGAATACGGGTCGATCCACAGAGATGTGTAATTTTCTTAATGTGTTTTTACGAGTTGATTCCAAATGTTGTTTTGATTGATTTATTAAATCTAAAACATAGATCTATCAATAAACTAAATTAATCTAAATTAAAGTCTTGCTAGGGTTAGGCTTAGGGGAAGTTTGGAGATTAAAGGTTTCCTCACTGCTTTCAATGCCTTATTTTTGATCTATTAGATATTACGGTAATTATCAATAAAGTGGATTAGAGTCTTTTGGGAAGATGTTTCTTCCTCTAGATTCTTATTCTTCCTTTATCGATAATTTCCCTAACCTCCATGGAAAACACGCGCAACCGGTCCTTTATACTACGGTGTCACCGTTACCTCGAGGGGTAGGGTGCCGTAGGGAGCGGTGTGTGCGTGTTTGCATGGAGTTCTAATTCTTAGGTGTGAATGGCATGAAAGGGGTGAGAGATCTCATCTCTCAAACATTTCCCTAAGGCTAACCCTAACAAGCGAGGAGATTACTCGCTCATTAGGGGATTAAAAGACATTCTAAATTAAAAGAAAATTAAAACAAAGAATTAAAAGCAACTTACTAAATTTTATTGATGGCTCCCTCCAAGCAATAATACAGAACAGATCTGAATTTGTGTATTGAAAAGAGGCATAGGGTTTACAAATTTGTGATTACAATTTATAAGTAAACAGGGAAAATTAGGGTTACAGAGTCTCGCGCATGTGCAATTACAGATATGCCCACGTAAAATCCAAACCCCCGCACCGACGCACCGACATGAGAAAAATACACCGACACGGGCACTATACGGCCGTGGAACCGCGGAAAATGTAGGCCTTGGGCCGCGGTTCCGCGGCCCTTTGGTGAGCTCAGCTCACCAAACTTTCTGGGCTTCATTATGGTGTCTATTCCTCTTTATTTCTGCAGTAATTTTCTCTAGTTGGATTCTGGATCTTCTCTAGATTCTTCAGTGAAATTTGTAGTGGTCTTTTAACTGTTTCCTTTAACATTTCGGACCATGCATTGCCTTGTGAATGGTTCTTCGTCTAGGCTTGAGTAAGATCCGTCTACTTGTTGGATCCGTCTACTTGTTGGTCAAAAGTCCCTTTTTTGTGTCTTCTTCTGTCTCTTTCACTGTCTTCGTTCCAAGAGCCTGTATCCTGCAACATGCAGCAGACATGCGTCAAAAGCACCTGTTTATTTATAAAACGAATAAGAATTGGGGAATATAAACTGCAATATTATGATATGAACAAATACCCCCAAACTTATCTTTTGCTCGTCCTCGAGCAAACTTATTTTTATTCACTAAAATCCTAACCACACTTTCGCAGGGAAACGCGATTGCACTGAGCACGTGCAACAAGCCGTTAAACATCTAGGTGTCCCTAGTAGGAGGAGTGTTGTCGCCTGAGGGTTTTCAGCGGATACTACCCACAAAATCCTATCAATTCGGCCCATTGACTTTTGTTCTCCAATTAAGTTCTCCAACAATGAATTCTATTATCTTATACTCGTAAATTATCCACCCATATTCTTCACACTTCCTAATCATCTAACTTAAGATTATATATGTTATGTAGACATACTTAGCTTTCGGCATCTCTTAAGTCTTCCTTCTAGGGTTTCATCTCTACTTAGGAATTTCTATCAACTCTATTAAAGATACAATTTCTATCTTTCATTCCTCTCTCTTATCTAAATTCCAATCACATACCCCTACGTATGTGTATAGATCACCCCTACACTTAGAAATTCAAATCAAGCAATCATGCCCTTGTCCGTTGTCCAAAGTACTTATTAATACGTGAATTTTTAATTGAATTTTGCTTACACATCCTTCATGCAACCATTAATACTTCTTGAGGTACCAACGACCGATTACAAGATGCGTTAGCACTTTAAAGCGAACTTCCTAGTTTTGCAATACCCAAGGCTCTTAGCAGTGACTCCCAAACCAGTTGGTCTAAGGCACTAGGTAATGAAGCACCCTCGCTAAAGATTTTTCTATTTTTACAGCCTTAAGTAATCACAAAAACCAGTGTCCATTTTTTTCCTTTATTCACTTTTTTTTTATATTTTCATTGTACTAAGGACTTTTAGACAAGAGCATTTCAAGGTCTCTTCTACTATTCCAAGTTTCAAGGTGCGTGATTGTGCAAGTTGTAGGGTATACATTTTCAGAATCTATACTTAAGCTAGGAACTATTTTTCAAACTTATACTCTAATAAGAACATCAATACTCTTCCCTTATTTCGACTTAGTCCAAGAAGTGAACCCAAAATTTGCCTATTTCTAAATAAACTAAAAGGCATATACTTTCTACCATTAAACTTTAAGGAATGTTATTTTTAGGGTTTTTAATTCACTAAGTTTAAGATCTAGTTGCTCCTAGCTAGTTAACCAATATGTCAAACTCTAGTCAAATAAGGCGAAAATTGAATACAATTATTTTTATAATTTTTCAAAAATTTTCAATTTTTATGGGTTTTCAAAAAAGTATGCAAATGCAAAAATATGTACAAATAAATGCGAAGGAAAAAGACGTACCGAGCATACCCCCAAACTTGAACTTGACAGTGTCCTCACTGTCATGCTAAACCAAGAGGGTCAAAATACCGGCACTTCCCTGTTTATTTATTTATAATAATTTTTTATTATTGTTAAGGAAAACAAAAATATATACAGAAAGGCCCTCCCCCAAACTTTATTTAAACTATGTTAGACATTACTGCCAAACCTTGCATAGACCAAACGTTAACACCAACCAGTTGAAAAATTTATCAGTAAAGAGTATCAATTGGTGGAAGAATAAGTCATAGCGATCCATAAAGAATTGGGGAAGATAGAAGTGGTGGTATGGAAGGTATGGAGGTGAATAAACAGGAGGTGGTGATGAATCAAAACGAGAATGCGAATGATCAGCAATCAGTGGAATGTTGGCATTCTCGTAGCTTCTTAAAAGAAATGGGGGTGGTTCAACTTCTAAAGGAGGAGGTTGACTAACCACAATACCTCCAAAATATTTATGTGGGTCCTCTATTGACTTGGCATCATCCATCAATTGCATATGATATTCAATTATAATGGAACTGATCTCCTCGATGTCCGCCATAGTCCAACCGAAAACTTGCCGCCTATCTTGTAAGACTTTTAAAATAGCGTTCTCTTGCTCGAAGGCTAGAGAGGCTGATATTATAATGGGAAAAGTCTCATTCTCACCTATGTAAGCATATTTAAGGTGAGGCGGTAAGGACATGAGTTCGAGTTTCGGAGGCGAAAGAATCATTGCGGAATCTACCTCGAACTCAAAGGATTTCAACACAGGTTCGAAATCACTGCAAACAACCGATTCAAATGGTTCAACTAACTCATCCACAAATTCAAAAGACTCATATTCGGGCTGTGAGTCGTCATCATCCGAAAAAGTGAAACATTCATAATCCATATCGGTTGTGTCAACGGTGGTAGGCTCAAGGAGGGACGCACTAGTGGTGTCAAAACTGTTTTCATCAAACAAGAATCTTTCAAGTTCGCAGTCCTCCTGCGTGATTTCGTGAACAGAGCAAACTTCTCGTGTACTAGTTTTAGGCACGGGGGGCAGACTTCCCATCTTATAAATATTGAACTCACTAGACATCTTCCCAAAGGATAGAGTCATGGAGCCATTGCGACAGTTTATTACAGTATTGGAAGTGGCCAAAAATGGTCGACCGAGGATCACCGGAATTTGGTTCCGTGGGTTAGCAACAGGTTGTGTATCCATAACAATAAAATCAACGGGGAATATGAACTCCCCAACTTTGATCAACACATCCTCTAGCTCACCCCTTTGATGGGTGATTGATCGATCAGCCATTTGGAGAGTACAACGAATGGGTTTCAACTCTCCAACCCCTAATTGTTCGTACACGGAGTAGGCAAGCAGGTTAACACTAGACCCAAGATCTAAAAGTGCTCGATTAATTTTCTTATCCCCAATTGTGATTGAAATCGTAGGACAGCCGGGGTCCTTTCGTTTTTGGGGTAAGGTTTGAGGGTGGTTAATAGCATTGCTCACTGCACTAGCCACTAGCACTTTCTTCGGTACTTGAGATGCCTTTCTCTTCGAGGTGCATAAGCCCTTTAAGATTTTCGCGTATGAAGGGACTTGTTGGATAGCATCCTATATTTATGCTAACCTGCTTAAATAATTCCACAATCTTCTCCACTTGTGCAGTTGGTTTATTGGGACTCAACCTGTTTGGACATGGAGCATTTTGAAAATTTGTTGAGTCAAATGTCTGTGGAGTAGAATGTGGAGTAGGAACGGATCCCAGTGTGGATGTGTTCATATTGTGAGAAATGGGTCCGTTCGAGTTAGAAGAAGTAGAGCCGTGTGAAGGGTGGAGAATAGGCTCTAAAGAAAAAGGTGAAGAAGAAAGTGAAGAAAATGAAGAAGGGGAAGATGACGATGGAGAAGAAGAAGAAGAAGAAGAAGAAGAAGAACCACCGGCGGGGATGTCATCACTAACACCCACATTATTTTGCAACTCTCTTCCGGATCTCAACGTGGTCACCGCATTTACATTGTGATTGTTATACGCGTTTTGTGTGTGACCGGGATTTGGCAATGGTTGAGATAGAAGCTTTCCCTTTTCTCTCTCGCTCAACGCAGCAGTTAATTGTGCAATTTGTGCCTCAATAGATTTGATACTTTGATCGTGTGAAGCATTGTTATGCATCAAAGATTGAACATAATTTTCAAATCTTGCTGCGGATTCTATAGATTGCTTGAGAAAGGCATCTAGACTTTTTTCTAGCGAGATAACCTTATCATCATTTGGTTGAACCAAATTGTTCGTTTGATTTGTATAAGGTTGTTGTTGGAAAGGTTGCTGGTTTTGAGTTTGTGAAGGTGCTTGTTGTTGTTGTGGAGGAGGAGGTCTTTGAAAATTGTTATTTCCTTGGAATTGTTGATTTTGGTTCCAAGCGAAATTAGGGTGACTCCTCCATCCCGGATTGTATGTCGAAAAGTACGGATCGTTTCTTTGTCATTGCTGAAATGCAGCATTGACTTGATCATGTCCTTAAGTAGATGCATTATAAGGACACTCTTCGGTTAGATGCGATGGATCCGAACAACAAGCACAAACAGTTCGTGTGGGTAAAGCAGGGGCAGGAGAAGGCGATGAGATTTTGGTCTCAATGGCTTCTAGCTTTTTCATAAGTGCGGCCATCTCGGCCTTCATAGCAATCGACATATCTACTTGATGTATGCCTGCCCTAGATTGACCAATAGAAGAAGATGATGTGGTCTTGGTACTCTCCCACTGAATTGTTTGCTCACTAAGATCCTCAAGAAACTGCCACGCTTCGTCGCTAGACTTGGAGAGAAAATGACCTTGACATATGGTTTCTAGCAACTGCTTCGTTGCCGAGTTCAATCCCTCGTATAATGTTTGGCAAAGTTGCCAACTTTCGATCCCATGATGAGGGCATTGAACAAGTAGGTCTTTAAATCTCTCGAAGCACTTCCAAAATGGTTCGGAAGGAAGCTGTGAAAATTGTATTATCTCGTTACGGATTCTAGCAGTTTTGTGATGAGGATAGAACTTTTTCAGAAAAGCTCTCACAAACTCGTCCCAATTTCTAATGGAATGTGATGCGGTGCTGTATAGCCACTTCTCGGCTAGGTCACATAAGGTAAAAGGAATGACCCTTAGCCTTATAGCGTCATCACTTAATTGGGTCGTTTTCATCATAGCGCACACATTTTGGAATTTATTAATAAAAATATACGCATCTTCCGATTCCAAACCATGAAATTTTGGCAGCATATTGATGAAATGTGGTTTTATTTCAAAATTGTCCCCATTTGCCGGTGGGGGTGAAAGACATGTAGGTAAAGAAGTGCGGACGGGGTAAATGAGATCCTGGAGCGCAACTCGTGCGAGCGCTACAACAGGCGGTTGATTCGGGTTATTCGCACCTAACGGAGGTGGAATCATTCCCGTCGGTAAGGTATTGTTGGGGTTGAATCCTGACATACCTTCGAAAGAAGAATTTGAAGGTGGAGGTAAGGAAATGGAGGGAATTTCGACTTCGGTGTCGAAAGGTTCGTCGGTCGGTACCAATGAAACACGGACTAATCGGGCGTTAGTATCCCTAGTCCAAAGTGACATACACTAAAGGGGTAGTGTAGTCAGAAAAAAATATTGAAAAACAGAATGTGGAGGTAAGATAACGTCAATGAGAAGAAGTGATGGAAGTGAGTTGCAAGTTTTCTTTAGCGACAAGTTGCAAGTTTTGAAAAGATTTTTCTTTCTTTTTTTTTTATGTGAGAGTTTTGCAAAGAGGTTTTATTTTTTGAAAATGGACTTGTGACACAAATGTATCAACCACACATGCACAATCAGGCCTAGATCTAGGGTCACCTAGGTCTGCTAGACAGCTCCTAACTAGGGCTAGAAATAGGACCTCAAACCGCCTCTTCACCGACAATTACGGCCAGGTAAGTGCCAAGTAAGTGGGAAGGAACCACAATAGTGGGCCTAATTAATAGCCACTAGCCTAGACACACTTGCCTATACACCGCAAAGTCAGTTAGGATAAACGGTCGATGCCTATACTAGTCCTTTTCCTATTGAGCTCGATGTCCTTAGGTCTGAGTCTAGTATTTTTTAATTAATTGTGGTCAATGCAAATGCTTTAAGTGTTTTCTGGGGTCCTGGGAAGGGTGATGAAATCCCCACCCAATCTGAGTTTGGTCAATTAGCCCCTTAAAGTCCGATTAAATTATGCAAAACAATAAAATTCACTTGCAATCAATTTTTTTAGCGCAGCGCAAAAAAACCTGCAAAAAATCTGTTATTTAGAAGGGGAGAGAAGATTTTTAGCGCAAAGAATTCCTGCAGAAAATTTTCACAGTGGATATATTGTAGGTTACAGAGGGGAGAATGAGAAAACAAACCATGCAATTTTTACGCAGAGAGGCCAACAGAAGGCCGCGGAACCGCGGTCTTGATGGGTTGTTTGCGGCGAAACCGCGGTCAGTTGAGCAGATCAGGGGCTCAGAAAATTTGTGGCGCTCTGTTGATTCAATCTACCTCTGTTGTGATGTGCACTTTACTGATTTGCCTTCTGTAAATTTCCAGATCCGCGATTCTTCACTGTTCCTGCAAGATTCAAACGATACACCCTTCAAACAGATAAAAATTGATAATTTTTTATTTCTTTTTTTATTTTCATATTTTTATAATTTTTTTAAAATTTATATCAACCCGAAATTACACAGAGAGAAATTTTACGCCATCCCCGGCAACGGCGCCATTTGATTAGTCCAAAAATTTGTATTTACCGTAATCAGAAATGGCGTCGCTTTGCAGCTAGCCGGTGAATACGGGTCGATCCACAGAGATGTGTAATTTTCTTAATGTGTTTTTACGAGTTGATTCCAAATGTTGTTTTGATTGATTTATTAAATCTAAAACCTAGATCTATCAATAAACTAAATTAATCTAAATTAAAGCCTTGCTAGGGTTAGGCTTAGGGGAAGTTTGGAGATTAAAGATTTCCTCACCGCTTTCGATGCCTTATTTTTGATCTATTAGATGTTACGGTAATTATCAATAAAGTGGATTAGAGTCTTTTGGGAAGATGTTTCTTCCTCTAGATTCTTATCCTTCCTTTATCGATAATTTCCCTAACCTCCATGGAAAACACGCGCAACCGGTCCTTTATACTACGGTGTCACCGTTACCTCGAGGGGTAGGGTGCCGTAGGGAGCGGTGTGTGCGTGTTTGCATGGAGTTCTAATTCTTAGGTGTGAATGGCATGAAAGGGGTGAGAGATCTCATCTCTCAAACCTTTCCCTAAGGTTAACCCTAACAAGCGAGGAGATTACTTGCTCATTAGGGGATTAAAAGACATTCTAAATTAAAAGAAAATTAAAACAAAGAATTAAAAGCAACTTACTAAATTTTATTGATGGCTCCCTCCAAGCAATAATACAGAACAGATCTGAATTTGTGTATTGAAAAGAGGCATAGGGTTTACAAATTTGTGATTACAATTTATTAGTAAACAGGGAAAATTAGGGTTACAGAGTCTCGCGCATGTGCAATTACAGATATGCCCACGTAAAATCCAAACCCCCGCACCGACGCACCGACACGAGAAAAATACACCGACATGGGCACTATACGGCCGCGGAACCACGGCAAATGTAGGCCTTGGGCCGCGGTTCCGCGGCCCTTTGGTGAGCTCAGCTCACCAAACTTTCTGGGCTTCATTATGGTGTCTATTCCTCTTTATTTCTGCAGTAATTTTCTCTAGTTGGATTCTGGATCTTCTCTAGATTCTTCAGTGAAATTTGTAGTGGTCTTTTAACTGTTTCCTTTAACATTTTGGACCATGCATTGCCTTGTGAATGGTTCTTCGTCTAGGTTTGAGTAAGATCCGTCTACTTGTTGGTCAAAAGTTCCTTTTTTGTGTCTTCTTCTGTCTCTTTCACTGTCTTCGTTCCAAGAGCCTGTATCCTGCAACATGCAGCAGACATGCGTCAAAAGCACCTGTTTATTTATAAAACGAATAAGAATTGGGGAATATAAACTGCAATATTATGATATGAACACCGACACCTCGAGCAGATCCCAAGGAAACGACCATGATTTGCCCTATTGTCAATTCCCCGGGAAAGGGATAGTTCTCCTGCTCCCTATCGGCCTGTCGCTTGTCCTGCAGGTGCCTCGCCAAGTGGCCAGAGCAGATCAACTCCTCGATGTAGTCACGAAGTTGCTTATAGATTTCGGTTGGGTAGCTCTGCGGCCTATGGAAGGCGGGGCAATACAGGCCCCGGGTTCGTTTAGCCACTCTATGGGTGACCGGTGGGAGCTTGAAGAATCGCTCGCCCTTCGCTTCCTCTAACAGCTCGGTCTGGGAGATGTTGAGTGGAGTATACTCCTAGAACTTTGGGGAGTATGGTTTTGGCCGGTCGACCTTCTTCTTCACTTCTCTGCCCCTCTTCTTTTAGTCGGCTTGGTCTCCCCGGGGCAGGTTGGCGCTCACCTCAGGCTCGAGTTGGATCTCCCGCTCGGTCCATGCTTTTACCTCGGCCATGGTCTTAGGTTGCGCTAATGCAAAAGAGCGGAGCCACTCTTTGTGCCTGAAACCTGACCTTAGAGCGGTGATGACAGTTTCGTCTCGGTGATCGGGGACTTCGAAGAGAGCGTTGTAGAAGCGAGTGACATATCCCTTAAAGGATTCTTTGTCCCCTTTCTTTATGGTGAACAGGTGGTCGACTGTTCTCTTTTGCCGCATGTTGCCGATGAAGTGTCCGAGGAATTAGGTGGCCAATTCGTCAAAGGTCAAGATAGTGCGTGGCGCCAATCCCCAGAACGAGTCCCAACCCACACGAATGAGGGTGGTCAGGAAAACTCGGCACTTGGCTACGTCCGAGTTATCCAAGAAGCTCATGCTCTCCGTGAACGCGTCCAGGTGGTCCTTCGGGTCGGACTTCCCGTCGAAGAGGGCTACCTTGGGCAGCTTGTTCCTGGACGAGACGTGTACGGCGAGCAGCTCCTCGGTGAAGGGCTTCATAAATGATTTGGCGGCGTACCTGGCCCCTTCACCGGATGGATGACCTTCCTGATGTATACCCTCGATTTTCTTTTTGAGGGCGTCGAGGCGGTCATGATACCTCAAGGATTCGACGCGGTTAGAATGGTGGTCCCTCCCGCTTGTGACCTGTGCCAAGCTGCGACTCTGGTTCCGTTCTATTAAATTCCTTAGGTCCCCTGGTGAGGTCCTTCTTGAGTCTTCCCAGCGAGTGCTATTTATGCGATCCTGTCGAGGGAGAGGGTGTCGGTCATGCCTGGGAGCAGGCGAGCTAACCGATACCTCTTCGGGTGGGATGGGAACGTGACGGGCCTTGGGGCAATTGGCTCTTTCACGAGACCGTGGCGTGGAGCCATGTGGCGCCCAGTGCTTCATTGAATCGGTTGTTGTGCAGGAGCCGTGGTGGCCGGAGTCGGCACGACGATGTTCTGCGGTGTCGAGGGGAACGACGTTATCTGCACTTCTGTCGGCATCGTAGTCCTTAGGAGGGAGAACGGCGACCTGGAGGGCTGGGCCCACCATTTGGACACGGACAAGGGCGTCCACTATCGATGCGAACCTATTGATCCTTACCGAGAGGGCATGGATGGCGTTCGGAGGGGGAGTAGATCCGTCCGCACCTCCGTTGTAGGGAAAGCGGCGGCTTGTGCTTGGATTGTCACAGTTTTCGCTCGCCATGAAGTCGAGAGCGGAAGATCAACTTTCGTGAGTGGAAAAAACTAGCGTCTTCCTATAGACGGTGCCAACTGATGGAGGGTATGATCTCCTTCAGATGTTGTCCTCCATCGATCCGTCGCGAGCCTTGATGAAGGGTTGAGATTAGTGTTAAGGGTTGCCTCCTTGAGCGCGTGGATCTCAGTTGGCTTGTTTTGAGGTGAAGCCGAGCTATCTGCAAAAGAAGTCCCAGGGTGGTTGTACCACCGTGGACCCTCCGACGATCAAGTTAGCCGAGGAATTCTAGCAGAGTAGCGGCTTGTTGGATTAAAATTGCGTTACTTGAGTAGTTTGGGAGAGGGTTTTTTATAGTGGTCGTATGGAGCGAGCTAGCGCGAGATCTTCGCCGTCAGTTACACCCCTGACGTAACACCTATGTGAATGATGGGATCCCTCCATTAATTATGAGATACGCTCGTTAATAGGGGAATACGACGGCGTAGAACGCGGGATGGTGGCGGATATCTCGCTTCTGGTGAGATACGCGGAGCCGTAGCGGAGGCACTTGGGCTCTGCGTTCTTGGTTGCTCAGTAGAACCGGGAAGGCTTAGCTCGGCGGGGGGCTCGGAGGAAAGCGAGAGGCCGAGGAAGCTTGGTTCTATGATAGCTCGGGGGTGAGCTGGGAGGCTGAGGAAGCTCAGTGTGTCGGAGGACTCGGAGGCAAGCCGATGGTTATTCGTAAGGCGAACATAGGAGTGTTCTGGGAGGCCATTGAAGGTCGGGTCGTTCCTCGGGGCGGAGGCCCGAGAATTGTCCTCAAAGTATCGTGTTTGCTCATGTTCCGTAAGCCCCAGGACACGCCATCTGCCACGTATCATGATCTGGGGAATTCCCTTTATGAGTATCATCAAGTAAAGAAACATATTTATGTACCTATGTATTTCTTTCCTCTAATGGCTTAGATATCTTCACCTGTCTCGTTCGATGTACGTCCCCTCATAGCTATGCTCCTTTTCCTTTCTTTTTTGTGTTTTTTAACTCACCCCCAGAACTTCCATATTTCTAAATTTCACCTTTAGAAATTCATATTTATAAATTTCACTCCTTAAGTCTTGAATTTGTTCATATATCTTCCCTTACTTAGTTTTGCAAAAGATCTTAAATGAATATTCCGGTATTCCAGTTCACATATCGTTAAGTGGCTATTAAAAGACAAAAATACTTTTAATGTCATCTTCTTCGGGTTAGAGTATAGTTTCTCTTCAATTTCAAATTAGGGCTTTTCTTTATATAAAAAAATTAAGGTTTTTCCTCTTCAAGCATTTATTTGTTATAGATATATAGATTGGATTATACTCATCTTTTTTACCAATTTCGATAACTCCAAAAATAAAAATGATCTTAAGTTTCAAATTCTGTGAAAGAGATGATGCCCCATAATGAGATTGAAGACGAAGAAATAAAATGAAGGAGTCTCATGATTTTTAAGGGAAAAGAAAGAAGGATTTATATCAAGTTCTGATTAAAACAATTTAACCCTAGTTAAGTTCCGATAGAATATAGATAAAACGGGGGTTTTTTATTAACATAAAAGTTTTAGGGGTGAAAATTGAAAACATGAATTTTAGGGGTGAAATTTAAAAATATGAAAGTTTTACGGAAGAGATATATAAAAAAACTTCTTTTTTGGGGAGATTAACGATAGCGTAAATACCTCCACATTTCATTTAAAGACGCTTTAACGAAACTACATAATGAGAACAACCACATACATCTCAGAATCAAACCTTACTTAAATCAACAACCTACGGGGACCCTTAAAAAACCAGCAACTATACTACTCTAACAAGAAAAATGAAATATCATGCCATGCTAGCTAAACCTGGTCTTATGTTGTGTCTATAGAATCTCCATCTAACTGGCTACTAATCCTCTCTACTCAGATGATATGAACCCTATGCCGCCTCTAGGTTATCCTGGTGTGGTGTGTATGTGTCGTATGTCGCGCATGTCATTGTTTCAATCCAGCATAGAAACTATATTAGATATTATGGTTATCATAAATCAGATAAGTTCTGGTTTATGTTATATATATTATGATTAGTATGTTAGATTATTAGGATTGTTAGTTATGTTATGACCGCAGATCTTGAAGATAGTCTATTTTCAAATTTTTGATTTCTATAAAAAATGTCTTGAATAACTCTACTATCATTTCTCTTTCTATTCTGTGACTGCTCTGCTCCCGAAAAGATCAAAGAGACTGAAAGAAAGGTCGGTGTATAATCTGATATTAAATCATCTCAATTTATACACCTCATAATATAACTAACTGATAACTAACATGTTGGGTTCGGTGCCCGCACCGCGGAGGCCGCGGCCAAGGCGGAAGCGAAAACAAAAATTTATCCGAGCACCAAACACCCGTAAAACCCAGAATACGATCCAAAAACCCAAACTAGCTAACTAGAAATGCAAGGGTTGAGAAATTACAACCTTTATCGCGTGTCCACCCAATTGTGGAAGGCCCCCAAGCTCGTATACGCCAGGAACGGGCTTGAAAATCGACCACTCTCGCTAAAGACGATCCATCCGAGGGAAACCGGAAGAAGCTCTAACCGATGATCCAAACTTGCTAGATGTGGATGGTCGGTGATGTAGGAATTTTTCACTAAAAATTTCTCTCTTTTTCTCAAGCTCAAGTGAGCTAGAGGAAGAAGAAGGAGAGGAGGAGAAGATGGCTTAGCTCACCATGAAGCATGAACTCTAGCAAAAAAAACATTTGGAATGAAAAACTCTCCATGGACAGAAAGTATGGCTACAAGTAAATCAACCATGCATCAATAGTGCATCCAAATGATTTTATCAATATAAAATCCAAGCCATACTTCTCTACATATTTGCCCTCATGCCTCATGCCACCTCCTCTCCACCTCATTTCCATTTAATTTTTTAAAAAGAAAATCAAATATGATGTGTCCTTCTTCTAGAAACATTCCCGTATCAATATGGAATACTTTACCTGCTATATGTATCGCTACATATACGTGTATCCATATAAAAAAAATACGGAAAGCACCAAAGAGAGAAAATGAACAGTGAACAATAATACTAAAATATATGTATCAAAATACATATATAAATTATTAAATTAAAACCTGATTTAATAATCCGGATTAATCCTAAGCCAGCTAATATTATCATCCGCCCGATTAAAATTCGTGTATCCCGTACACATATTTAATCGGACCCCTGCACGTACCAATGTACGGCTCCTACATCAATCGCCGGAACCGGAAAAACCCTCTGTTTGGGATTCTAAAAACACGACAATACACTGGTGGTAGGTTTAACCTGTTAGTGATATATGCCGTAGAGGCCATTATTGTATAGTACTGGTTTGTATATTACATTTTGGAAGCTTGGGATATACACAGATATAATAACAGTCTTACTCAAAATGGTAGTATGCTACTTGGTTTGATTCTACCTCAATATGTGTATATGTTTCTTTTAGCATATCGCTAATATATATTGGTAGAGCCCTTAGGATTTTTGCTAGACTACCAGCGTTGTGATGGTAGTCACACTAGTGGGGGCTGAGTAGTCTATAAGCACATTATTATACAGGTCCCTAGTCGTAGGATTATCAAGACGGGGCATCGATACTTCAGAGTAGACTAGTGTATACGCTTCTCATCCCAGCAGGGGAGATAGTCTGTCCCACGGCCATTGGTATATTGTACCGGAGATAGTATACAGGTGCTCATTGGATTATGAGTTACACTGATGGACTCATTAGGTACTGCTAGTTGGTATTATACCTATCGTCGGGTAGTATTTCCCGGGTGGCATGAGTACAGGTTAGTCCGTTGGCTTGACATCACTATTCGTCTCGAGTGTGTTCCCACTGTACTTAGATTACTACCCTACCACGGCTCAAAGGAGTCGTGCAAACAGGTAATAGTTGGATGCAGTCCTGAAGCACTTGGAGGCGCTAGCGGTTAGATAGGATTCATCTCTCCCGGTATTGGGGGTTGATATCGTGCTGTGTTAGGAAAGCCATTACACAAAGTCTCTGGCCAGGGCAAGCGAGATTTACTGGTAGGTACTCCAGAAGTTTCTCAGAGTGTATTGGGCTCTACCCCGGCACAACTTATTGCGCTATTAGGGGTCTGACGGTTAGCATCCCCCTAGGCCCGATATGCGAGTATCTTAGACGAACAGACCGGACTGTATGGAGATTGTCATAGATAGGCTCAGTAGGAGTTCGGATGAGTTTGCTCATCGGCCTTCTTATCGACAGATATCTGGGTGTCACGACCCGAAATAGCCCGTGACTGGCACTTGAATCATATGAAGTCTATAGGACCCCATCTAATTCAAGTAAGCCAAAAGCCCAGAAATCTAAAACCATTTTAATTATAAATGAAAGAAAAATAGTTTTAAGAGTGTAAAGAAACATGTTTTAAAACAAGGTTTTTAAATAAGTAGCCGAATATGCATTTTTAAAATCTATATCATTTTCTAAAAATTTCGGCAGAGTTTCCTTTGTAAATAATGGCCCCGAACGGGGTACAACAAGAATAATAAATATGCAATGATAAAAGGCATCCCCAAGCGGGAGCTAGCTCTTCGTCAATCGACGGTCACAACCACGCAAGCAATATAATATACAACACCAAAGGGCGAGGATCAAAACTCAAAAAGAAACTCAAATCAACATGAAAAACATAATACTACAACGCGTGATTCTAAGGTCGAAATAATACATAACTGGTTTTCTAAGTCTGAAACAATATACAAGTTTTGGTTGATGGAATTAGTAGATACAACTGAATAAAATAATACAAGGGTGGTTCTGATGCAAAAGAACCCATCTACCAATGCAATCACCCAGAAAGGGAGCAGTATGCCAGAAAAGCCGCAATGCAACCTGTACGGCAAAACCTGCAAGAATTGCGGCACAACGGGGGTGAGTTTCCAACTCGTGAATAGAAAATATCACAGAGCAGAAATCGTATGTATGACATAATCCTAGGTCAATACGATCAGTAAAAA
This sequence comes from Agapanthus africanus, assembly GCA_030015575.1. Classification (NCBI taxonomy): domain Eukaryota; kingdom Viridiplantae; phylum Streptophyta; class Magnoliopsida; order Asparagales; family Amaryllidaceae; genus Agapanthus; species Agapanthus africanus. The sequence continues at coordinate 168,096,265 of CM057337.1, forward strand.
TATATAAACATCAAATGAATAAGTCTGAAGCATGATAAGGTGGCAATGTAACATCTATACATAAGTGTAGTGCCAAGTGCTCATGCCAGTGCCTCTGGTAATAACATGTCAAAAATATGAGGTATGATCAATGTAATCAATATGAATCAATGTCAACTATAATATGAAGTCTAGTAGTATGTGGATATCATCCAACTATGTAATCAATGACTGTATGTATGTGGATCTCGTCCACGTGTCACCCAATGACAATAAGCATCATGCATGTAAATATCATAAAGCATATGCATGGAAGTATGAGGATGTAAATCAACATGTGTCGCTCGCGACATATCAAATCATGGAACCTGAGTGTCAAGCATCGACACTCGAAAACATCATGAAACATGTGCCTATCATCGGCACGTAAATCCTCATATATCGAGCTCCGTCAGTCTGGATTGGCCCCTATCATCTCTCGACTCCGGTCGGTATCCACCGGATATCCGCCGAGCCCAAATAATATCACCGGTAGGTAGTAGTCCCTCTGCCAGGCTCACCGTCTAGCTACACAGCAGATCCGTTCTCGTCCCGGGGTACCATACCGGGTCCACCATGTACCCGCAATCGGCCTCGTCCGCTCCTCGAATCGGGTTTCACATGTCGCTCTCAGCACCGAGAAAACACATAGTGGACGCACTGAAATATCATATCAAGGGTAACCGGGTTTTAAAACAATTACATACTCTCCTTTGACATATCCACGGTTCCCAAATCCAGAAATATCATGGAAACAACATATCCCAATGCGTATAATCAAAAGCATGATGTATGCGACATGTAAAACAAATATAAGAATATCAGTATATCATGCAATATAGAATAGTAATATGCACATATTGAGGGAAACCGCTCCTTTAAAATGAATCAGTTTTAAAGAATATCTTGCGGTTCCCAAATCTCTAATCAAGCCAGAATCATCTATGTATGTGCAAATACTTATGTATGTAAATATGGGTGTACAATGGGTATGTACACAAGTATGCCATGCAAGGGTCATATCCTGAATGCAACAGTACTACAGTGTAGTGGCATGGCAATTATCGATGATGAAGTGTGTGAGCCGGCAAGCAGGTGTACGTGGAACATATGCATCATCGATAATGGTGCTGGTGTCCTAACAGCATGGATTTGATATAACAATAACCATACTTAACATGCAATGCGATACAAACAGTAAGAATATGCGACAATGAATAATAACACAACAGTGCAGTATCTGCATTAATGTATCTATGACATGATGTTTTGCCATTTGAAAGAAGAATCGGGGTTTTAGGAAAATAAGGGCTACGGTGTTTTTAAGAAAAGACGCGATATCCGTAGAATCTCTTTACCTGTCTTTAAAATACTCCCGATTCGTTAGTTTTTGAAATAGGTATGACATCAACCTAGCCTAACATCTACTAGCAAAACTACGGCTCTAACTAACAAGTCAATCAGGAGGGGTATGGAAACCACCTAAATCTGAGTCGATATATATATATATATAAGTATAATAGTCGGTGATCCCGCCTCAAGGTACCACGTACGATACAATATCATATGACATCCTCGAGTCAAGAGTACGGATCTATCATCAATATAAAGCTCGTACGGTAAATTATCGCATGGCATCCGAATAGCTGGGTACGGGTCAATATCACATTCACCTCATCAATTATCTGGTATCCTTATCGTCATATCACATAATCTGGGGTACTGATCTAAGTCTAGTACAATCGATACCATCTATATAAATATGAATGCGTGTGTGAAACACACGTCAAAAGGCCCGCTAAAATCACATATCGTATCCCAAATACGAATCACATCATATCACCGATATCATGGCACTATACCCAATCTCATCGACTCATCTCCAAATATCAATCCTCGTCATCTAGGTATATGTATAACAAAATGCATGTGTGTGCGTGTGGGTGTAAACCTATTCTAGGGTTCGCAACTAGGAACTATACTTGTTTACTTCTATGCCCTAATCTAATCATAGTACACCCAATCTCATCTCAAATATCCACGACACACCATAAGCTATCATAAATAGTATATATACATACTACTAAATATCGGACTGCGAGGGTGCTATACGCCATCCACCCGACTTCCCCCGTAGATATAATCTACTCACCTTGATCTTGCTTGCCGATGTCGATGTCTCCACCATCTTCTTCATCGTCTCGAATCACCGTGGGGGTACCTACATGTCACATGTATCGCATCGCATTAAAACCAAATCGAAACTAAAACGACACATGAAAACCAAAACGATACGCTTAAAATCCTATAGGTTAGAACCTATAGTTAGCCTTCGCAAAACAACCCGAAATCACTCAATATAGACGTACAAACGTCACGCGATCGAGATAACTCACAAATATCAAAATCTTGGAATCGAAATACGAAAAACCATAACTAAATTCAAAGCAGCAATTTATAAATGTGTTCCCAGATTTCGTCTCAGGTGAAACCAAGGTTCCAAAACAACACTAGGGTGATATATAGGGTACATATGACCTACAGAAGAAACCTGGACCCTACCCCACACCAAGTGGCCGAGCCCCCTAAAGGGAAATTCCGGCTAGGCCGGCCCTGCATGATCCTATGGGGTTCGTATTTCTACAGGGGGTTCCTAGGGTCAATTCTAGTCCTATGGTGTTGTTTACTTTTCTAGAAAATTCCCCAGTTCATTCCAGATCTCCCTGCACACTAAAATACCTCACAAACCGACATGAAAGTCCCGTAATTCTGTATTTTTGTGTTTCAGGTTTAGTTAGGTCAGGGTTTTAGACAATAGGGGGTCTAAGGTCATCTTTAAAGTCCAATTGCACAGTCTCTACTCAATCAAACCTTAACCCTCTCTAGAAATCTCTCAAGTTCACCAATTCTTACGAAATTACAACTAAACACATAAATGGTTTAAAGTGAATCAAAAACTTCACTAAGTGTGAAGGAAATACCTCAAAAGACTCTCATGAATGCTCAACAGCGCCAAAATGAATACTTTCTTGGTCCATTGGGTAGCTAGGGGGCTTGTGCCCATTTTTTGTGAAATGGGAGTGGGGTTTTGGATGTGTTTTGAGGAGTTGAAGAGGGGAGGGAGGTGAAGGAAGCAGCAGTAGCAACAACAAATGAAGAGGGAGAGAGAAAATGGTGGAGGAAATGGAGGAGGAGCCAAGTCAAAGAAGACCCCATACTCTCTCTCATGCCCATGCCTATTTCTTTATTCCTTTCTCTTTTTCTTTTCTTTTCTTATTCCCTCTAAATCCTTCTCACATCAATAGTAAACCCAAAACAACCATGGTAGAAATGCACAAGTGTACAAAAAAAGATATGTGCATGTTTTGCACAAAAATGCTAAAAAACCGATTAGCGATTTTTAATCGCGATTAGCACTAAATTAGCATATAATTAATCATAAAAACTTTAAAATGCCATAATTCCATAAAATACTCTATTTTAGAATTTTCCATAATTTTTCCAAAAAATTTTCCCATTTATCGGTATTTAATTATACCGAAATATTAAAATATTCATTAAAATAATATTAAATTATAAAAATTCCTAAAAATAATATTTTATTTTTTTGAAATGTTACACTGGGTAGCCGTTACGCACAGCTAGTGCCGCTGACGGACTTATGGTTAAACCCAATGCCAGCGTACTGTCGAATCTTTAGAATCCCAAACAGAGGGTTTCCCTGTTTCGAGCGAAACGATGTAGAGGCCGTATAGTTTTACAGTAGGGTTCCGATCATGTACGTGCACTGGCTAAACGGATGTTGTTCGGACGGATAATGCTAGCGGGCTTTGGTTTAAGCTAGATTCTAGTATTATATTATTGGATTATTATTATCTCATTGTATTCATATTTTTCAGAATACGAATACGGGTACGTATATACGGTAAGGGCATTCTTGTAATTTCACAAGAGATACTTCTAGAAGGGGACACCTCATTATTTGGATTTATCTATTTTTAGAAATAGATTAATGGGGTGGAAAATGGAGATATTTTTGGCATGGGGTGAAGCATGGCTCATTACATTTGTTTATTGGTTTGTGTTTTCTATTGAAGCATGGTTGCTATTTTCAATTGGAAAATAATCCATGCTTCATGTGAGTATTGTATGAGCCATTCTTCACTTGGCCAAGACCTAGCTCATTTATTCTTTTACATTCTCTCTCCATTTTTTCTCCCCTTCTTCCTCGAGACCTAAAACCTTCACATGTGTTGTGAATTATTAGGTCTATTGAGATTAAATACTCCATTAGACTCTTTACATCTTCTAAGCAACCTAGCTTAGCAAACTAGGTACCTTAGTTACCTCGGTTTAGAGGTTGGAGCTTAAGGTATAGACTCTCGGGTGGATCATCTTCGACATGAGGAGGCCGACAATCAAGCGAGATCCGGAACTTCGAGGAGCTTAACAAGGAAAGGAGAAGAAGACCCGAAGGACAAAGAATCAAGGAGGTATAAAACTCTTACGAGTAGTTAAACCTCCTAGTATATATAGCTAGTTAAGGTTTCTATTAAGATTCTGGAGTTAAAGTCGATATTGCATAGTATGAAAAATCATTTTTTGTAAATTCCGCCTCCCCACAAATGTGTGGGGTGTGCGACATCGACTTACAGTGGTATCAGACAAACTAAACCTTAACTAGCTTGTTAGCAAGTGATTAGAACTTCGATCAACGGAAAAATACCTGAAATAAAACTTCCGAGATATGCTTGCTGTCGATTTTTTTAAACTGTTTAAAAAATTATTTCAGTGACCTTAAAAATACATGCAGGCATTTCTAAGACCTAGAAAAAAAAACTGAGCACCTAACTCATCAACTTTGCGGCGGAACCGCCTCAAAATAGGTCATTTGGCGGCGGAACCGCCGCCAAGTTGTGGCCGAGTTGCTCCCAATTTTTTCTGTGGTTTTGCTTCGTGGAATTTTGATTTTTAGTATATTTGGTTTTTACCCAGATTGTTTGTGTACTGGTTTGTGCATGGGGTAAACACGGATAAGTATTATCGATCGAAATTCTAAGTTCTTGGCTAATCGGTGTTTCTGTATTTATATATGTGTTTTTAAATGTCTGCTAATCGCTATATGTCGATTAGTGGGGTTTGCACATATCTGTATTGTGATGGTTTTTGTATATGAAGTATTGGATCGTCGTGGATGAATAGCCGGGGGATGTGAGAAGAGTGTTTTTTTTTCTTTCATTCATGTAAATTTGTAAATTGATGTAATATTCTTGTGCGGGGCACGTCCGGGTTGAGATTATAGCCACCGTTGTATTATTTCATTTACTTTTCTTGCACCTAGGATAGACCCAAGGTGGGGTGCACAAACTACCAGGTTCTTGAAGTGCCGGGTGGCCTACTCATTTCATTGAGTGAGGTTGCTTCACTTCGGGAATTTAGCAGGTAGTTTGCCGCACCAGTAGGGGTATAGGGTGGGGTTTGGCTATTCATCACAACCATGGAATTCGTCTTTCGTTCTATACTAAAACGAAACTCGGAATTCCTAGTATACCAAATATTTTCATTTGTGATCTGTGATCTGGAATGTCTAGTATTACGTGAGACGAATGACTATATATATATATATATATATATATATATATATATATTAATAAACTTTTGCACCCGCGCTAGTCCAGCCTCCGCTCTGCCGTTAGTTAAGTAACCCAACGGTGCATGACGGGACCCGTGGCGAATGCGGATGACATAAGCGTACGTTCTATTTTCGTTTCTTTTCTGCAATTATAGGGTTAAATGATGAGACCGTATTAATATTGATTAATGCAAGGAAAAAAAACAAAAGTTTAAATTGTTGGAACAATTTCAAAACCACTCGGTTTTCTTGAAAAACAACTTTAAATACGGAGCCTAAACCACTCCTTTTAAAAGCTATCATGGTTCCTTCGACTATATCAAGTTCATTATGTTCATGGTTTCGCCAAAACCATCCGTAGCCCTCCATCATTTCAGATGGGTATTCATTAGTATTCAAACTATGTATTTTGACCTTCGCTAAGGCGTAGTGATTAGTAGCTGCTGGGTATTCATTTGTAGTATAAATAGATGCGTTGATTTGGGACAGTCGTATAGCTATTTTGGCATTCGTCAAGGGTTTGTACAGAAGGGTTCAAATTAACCTGAATAATGACAATTAGAACTTAACTTGCGTCTTATGATATGTTAGCCTTCGTCAAGGTCATAAGCGCCTGGGGCAAAAAACCACATCGGGAGTTTCAAAGGAAAATGAAATTTGCTGGTGTTGTATACCATTTAGAGTGTGATGATTTTGGTAGATTTCCATCAAAGTTGTCACATGATAATATTCAGATCCCGATCCTATTGTGAGTATCCGCTACTCTTCAGGAGATTTTTTTTCACTAAACAATCAATGTTATAAACCAAGTAGGTGTCTAGAACGGTGTTAGCGGGGCTACGCCTCCAGGAAAAAGATATTATGTAATTAAGGAACTTCGCAAAAGCGTTGGAAAACCTCTCTCGAAGTACCAACACTAGCCTAGCCGAAAGATTAAGCAAGAATTGTAGGCTGAGATTAATCCTGACTAATTCTTCTTTTATGGTTTGAAGGAGAATTCAAGGAACAGTGGGAGACATCATATTTAGATAAACTAATAACCAATCTAAACTTACAAGAGTATCATACTGAGTGTTTCTTCTCTCTCTCCTAATTGCAGCGACCAAAATGACCGGACTTAAGTTATTGCTAGATAATAATAAATTAAATGGGCCAAACTATAAAGATTGGCTAAGAAATGTCCAGATGGCCATTACCTATGACAAGCTGTACCTCCTTACTACCAAAGCCCCCGCTGTCCCAGGTCCTGATTCCATCATCGTGGATGTTGAAATCTATAAGACATGGGAAATAGACAATGCAAGAGCCAAGTGCCTCGTGTTGGCCTCAATGGATAATGAACACTAGAGGTGGCACGAGAATATGGACTTAGCTTCCATTTTCCTCCATACCAAAGATTTATATAGAAAGCAATCTCGTATCCTAAGATATGAGACCTCAAAAAAATTGTTTAGGCGAGATTGGCTATCAAGTCATCTGTAGGGGACCACGTCCTCAAGATGATTAGCTTTATTGAAGAGCTCACGGAACTTGGGACCACGTTAGAGAACGGGTTATATATTGACTTAATTAAACAGTCCTTCCCTTTTACCTACGCTCAGTTTATCTTGAATTTCAACATTCAAGGGAAGGAAGTTTCACTTCCAGAACTTCTCAACATGTTGACGAGTGCCGAGGGCACCCTACAGAAATTCAGGAAGACACCCGCTCTGCTTATTAGGGAATCTTAACATGTTGACGAATGCCGAGGGCACCCTACAGAAATTCAAGGAGACACCCGCTCTGCTTATTAGGAAATATTCCTCTTCTAGATCCAAGACGAAAGCCAAGGGAAAGAAGAAGAAGGCCTCCACCAAGCCGAAAGGCGGTGTCAGTAAGGTAGAGGAAAAGGGCAGGGCAAAAGTTTCGGGGCTGACAGTAGAGATAGAGGAATGTTTCTATTGTCACGGGAAAGGGAATTGGAAGAAGAATTGCGGGGCTTAGAAAGACAAAAACCAGAATTAGAAGAACGTTGTGGTTTTGGCTTCAGGTGTGTTTATGATTGAAAATTGTCTATCAATTAACTCTACTTCCTAGATACTAGATACCGGATCAGGATCTCATATCTATAATTCATTGCAGGCTCTGAGAAACCGTAGAGTTACCAAGGCAGATGATATGACTCTCAGGGTTGCTAACAGAATGAGCGTGGATGCTGTATCCGTAGGGGAATATCACCTAGGATTGACAAGTGGGCAGATATTGATTTTGCGAAACTATTTGTGTGTACCTAGTTTGGCATGTAATATCATCTCTGTATCTTTACTATCTAAAGAAGGTTATGATTTTACATTTGTAAGCGATGTCGTCCACATCCACCTTAATCATGCTTTGATTGGGTCAGGTACACTAGATAATGGTATATACGTATTAAATCAAGCTCGGGTTTTTAACGTCCAGAACACACTTAAAAGAAAGTCTCCAGAATTAAATCAGGCTTTCTTATGGTATTGTAGACTGGGTCACATCAATGAAACACGGTTGATGAAATTACATAAAGAGTGATATTTGGATCCGTTTGAATATTAGTCTTATGCAACTTGATAATCATGTCTCAAAGGAAAGATGACAAAGACTTCGTTCATTGGACACGGAGTAAGAACCAGCGAGTTCTTGGGACTCATACACAGCGACATATGTGATCCAATGTCTACACATGCAAGAAGTGGTTATTCCTACTTCATTACTTTTATGGATGATTTCTCAAGATAAGGACATGTATTCTTGATGAAACATAAATCCGAGGCTTTTGAGAAATTCCTTGAATACAAGAATGAAGTGGAAAAACAAACCGGCAAAAGTATCAAGACACTTAGATCTGATCGAGGTGGTGAATACTTAAGTGCCGAGTTCCTGTATTACTTAAAAGAGAATGGAATTCCCTCTCAGTTTACTCCTCCATACACACCTCAACACAACGGTGTATCGGAAAGGCGGAACCACACCTTATTGGATATGGTACGTTCCATGATGAGTAACGCTGAGTTACCGCGATCCTTCTGAGATTATGCACTAGAATCATGTCACGACCCGCAAAAGGCACGTGACTGACACTTGAATCATGTGAAGTCTATAGGACCCCATCTAATTCAAGTAAGCCAAAAGCCCAGAAATCTAAACCTTTTTAGGGGAAAAATAATGGAGGTGCAGTTTTTGAAATAAGGTTTACTGAAATCAAACTTATATTTATATATACATATGTAGTAATATATGAAAACGCTATATTTGTATCTAACTTGAAAACCCTTTTTGTCGTTTGAAATTCGAGCAGCACCTCTTTTGTAATTTTTAACCCAAAACGAATACAAGCAATACTATATAAGGCATCCCCAAGCGGGAGCTAGCTCTTCACCAATTGGCGGAAACAACCACGCAAGTAATGCAAATATACAACGCCGAAGGCGAGGATAAAAACTCAGAAAGAAAGCAAGAAAACTAAGCACCATCAAGAAAAACCAGAAAACGACAATAAATACATAAGCGCGACTCTAAGGCTAAAAGAATATACAACTGTGGTTATCTAAGTCTACTAAAATACAAGTCTGGTTTTCTAAGTCTACTAAATATACAAGTCTGGTTGATGGAGGTTTAAACTAGATACAACTGAAATAAATAAAAGTACAATGGTGGTCACGATACAAGTGAACCCACCTACCAAAATAATCACCCGGAAGGAAGTGGTGTGCCAGCGAAGCCGCTATGGAATCTATACGGCTAAACCTGCAAGAAACTGTGGCACAACGGGGGTGAGTTGCCAACTCGTGAGTAGAAGATATCACCGAGTAGAAATCGCATGTATGACGTTCTCCTAGGTTATACAGTAATATACTCAAATATAACACTGAAACATCTTGCAGTGGCAAGGGTAATCATCTAAGCATAAGTGTAATACCAAGTACTCGTGTCAGTGCCTCAAGTAGAAACATGTCATATATATGATGTATGAATGCATCAAGAATGAAATCAGAATATATCTTTATGAGAAAGCTGTGTTCTTATCTCAGTAAGATTTTAGTATAAGAAAACTGGAGTATCATCAAGGAAATCGACATAAATCCGTGTCAAATATCGACACAAAATCCTCAAATCCCAGGCTCCGTCAGTCCAGATCGGTCCATATCATCCAATCTCACGACTACAATCGGTATCCTCTGGATATCCGCGGCGCCAAATATCATCGGTAGGTAGTCTGCTTCTGCCAGGCTCATCGTCTACAACTCGAGCTTCTTGCCCCGGGGTGCCGTACCGGGTCCACCGTGTACCCGAAACGGTTCATCCTACTACTCGAATCGGGTCTCGAAAACCAACTTAATCAGGAAAACTCATGGTGGACGCCATATACATCATATCACGAGAAAATCGCAGTTTGCATTTTTAAAATGATAATGAGTTTATAAAATCCTTGCGGTTTTCCCCCAAATCCAGAAATCTCATAGAAAATCCGAAATCCCAAAGTCAAGAGTCAATAAGCAATGAATACCGGCATAAAGCCCCACAATATTGCATAGCAGAATGAATATATAATACATGGGGTATCTAAGTAAGTAATGTAATATCTAAACTAGCATATGAGAGTAACCATACTAGTACTATGTTGAAACTACCAGCTAGCAAGTTATACCAATGAAGTAAAGTTTTCTAAATTATACGTGACATGGCAATTACCAACGATGATGTGTGTGAGCCGGCAAGCAAGTGTACGTGGAACATACGCATCATCAATAATGGTGCCAGTGTCCTAACAGACGGGATTCATAATAGCTAAAGAAAACACATGTAATAAAGATGCAATGCAACGAGAACGAATAAAAAAAATAACAGAAAAGTGAATAGTAAAAGTAGCATCATAAAATATACGTATCAGGGTACGAGTCATACAATTTTAGTGTTTTGAAATAGTACGAATCGTGGTTTTTAGAAAAGTAGGGGCTACTGGGTTTTTGAGAAAAGATACGTCCTTTGAAAAATCTGTAGTATCTCTCGGGCTGTCTTTAAAAATACTCACGATTCGTTAGTTTTGAAAATAAGTATGACTTGAGCCTAGTCTAGCATCTACCTGAACAACTAAGAGACTAACTAAGAAACTAGTCGGAAGGATAAGAAAATCTACCAAAATTCCGAGTCGATATACCTAGTAGTCGGCGATCCAGCCTCGTAGCATCACGTACTGTATAATACATAGTACGCCATTCTCGAGTCAAGAGTGCGGATCAATCATTTTATATGTCTCGTACGGTAATATCCATCGTACGGCATCCTCAAAGTCAAGGGTACGGGTCCAAAATCATATATAATATCATCCTTCGTACGGTATCATCAATCTTACAATATCATGATTCATGGGTACGGTTCTAAGGTCTCGTACATTCAAATATAAACAACTCACATATTGTCACATGTATGAATACATATCGCCCAACGGTCCCTTATAATATCATATCATATACCACATTGCGACGTAATCACATATCAAAATCTCACGGCATCATGCCCGATCATATCGACTCATATTCATTTTGTAAGACTACGGTAGCGCCCCGGCCGTCTTTCCGAGGCCAAAATGCGGAAACGAAAAATTTTCACAACTAGAAAATCGGCGCTATCGTATGCTTAAAACCCGGATCGTAACCATTAACCTAATGCTAGCAACTAAAGATGGGATAGAATGCTATACCGAGCGATCCGTGTCCTTCGGTCTTCGGCCTCCATCTCGATCTCCTCGCGGAATCTCCGGTCTTCACCTCTTCGTCGGAACGGGCACCACATCGCTGGGTTCTTTTACGGGCTCCCACCTCTGGACCGAGGCAACTCGGGCACGAAATTGGCGAGCCGACGTGCCCAAGGATGCTGTAGGATAAGTGTAGAATGTTTTGCCTCTTGGGGTTTAAAGTTGCCATTTGATGGAGGTGGAATGAACTTTTAAATGAACTTGGGAATTTTATAGCAAGAAAAAATGAGATGATGAAATTTCCCACTCACAAAAATGAATCTCCCCCCTCCCAAATTGTGGCCGGCCAAATAATATGTGGAGGAGAGAAAAAATCTTAAGGGGGGTAAGCACAAGAAGAGCAAAGGTGAGCATAAGAAAAGTGATGATAATGAGGAATTAATGTCACACCATTTCAAATCCAATCTTATCTCATAAATGCAAACAATAATGAGAACAAGAAAAGCACCAAAAGATGCTACACCCATCATAATGTCTCATATCACAAAAAACCCCTCCACAATTGCTAATTTGCACATTTGCAAATTAGCCCCTCCATCAAAAAAATCCAGCCATGAAGGAACAAAGGAAAACTGGCCGAAACGGAATGCAAACAGGCAACTTCAAAAAACTGATCCCGTAATAAATTATAGGAAAACCCCGCGACCGTATATACATACCCGCATTTGTATTCCGACCGAATACAAATGCAATGAGACAAAATCTACACTATACAATACTAGGATCTGGCTTAAACCAAAGCCCGCTAGTATTATCCGTCCGATCATGATCCGTGCAATACCGCACGTATAAGATCGAACCCTGCCATATCTCCATACGGCCTCTACAGCGTTTCGCCCGAAACTTGAGAAACTGTCTGTGGGGGACTCTAAAGACTCGTCAATACTTTGGCTGTGGATTTAACCACTAGCATGTCAGAGGTATTAGCCATACGTGACTGGCTACCAGCTATTGACCAAAAGGGACGTCTGTGAGCGAACTCATCTTGACACCCTACTGTGCCTGTCAGTGACAATATCCGTACAGTCCGGTCCGTTCGTCTATGAGTATCGCATGGCGGGCCTAGGGGGTTGGTAAAAGTCAGACCCCCAAAAGCGGTACAAGTCGTGTCGGAGTGTAGCCCAGAACACCCTGAGATACTACTGGAATACCTACCAGTAAATCTCCTACCTCGGCCGAGGGCTTTGTGTAATAGCTCTTCTAGACACAGCGCGATCTCACCCCCAATACCGGAAGAGACGAAACCCCTGCCGATCCACTCACTGCCTCCATGTGGCTCGGGACTGTACCCAACTAAAACCTGTTTGCACGACTCCTTTGAGCCGTGGTAGGGTAGTAATCAAAGCACAGTGGGAACTCATACGAGATAAATGACGATCTCAGGTCGATGAACTAACCTGTATACATGTCACCAGGGAACTGCTATCTGACGTCTGGTATAATCCCAACTAGTATGTTCCCGGCGAGTCCTGTCCGGTGTACTCATAACCCAATGAGCACCTGTATGCATCTTAGGTGAACCAACTGACACCAGTGGCTTGTGAGACCGACCACCGCCCCTCGTCGGGGTCTTGACTGTATACACTAGTCTACTCTGGAGTATCGATGCCCTGTCTCGAAACTCCCATGACTAGGGACCATTTAAGGATGCGCTTATAGACCCCAGCTCCCAGGTATATGATCGCCATCATATTGCTGGTCATCAAGCAAGAATCCTAAGGGCTCTATCAGCGTGCAATAGCGACCTGTAAGATCACCTAAAGCAGTACATGATGATAAAGACAAATCAGATAACATACTGTCATCTTGAGTAAGACTGTCCTACCGGCATAGGTGCTCCCTCAATCATTGCAATCACGTGTCTGTGATCCAATAATTGACTCTGAGGGCACTATATCCAACAATCTCCCACTTGCACTCAATGCTAATTATTGCGATGTCGCATACTCACAGCCCGTGTGATACCGAACACCCAACTCCTCTACTAATCAGTTTCACAAAGCCCGTTTGCGAAACTATTGCGTTCGAGGAATAGCCTCAGTGAGTGGATCCGCCCTGATGTTTCTTTCTATGTCTCTAGTTATCTCAAGTTCGCGGAGAAAGCCATCTCCCAAAATGAGCAATACCTGTCTTAGAATGTGTCTGGATATCTAATGGGACCTAGCTCATAAATGAACTCCAAATCCAAACTTCCTAGACTGTATCATCAACTGAAACCAATCAGTATCCTACGCCATGCCTCCCTCAGTATCCGCTTGGACCAGCTGTCCAAAATACTGCCCCCTCGTCAGAGAGAAAACTATAACTCAGACAGTCACTCTGTCATCCAGGTCACCTTGGAAGCCTGAAATGATAACCGTCTCCTAAAAGAGGTTGTTGTTATCATATCCCTAGAAGATCCACTTATGTTCTAAAACTGCTTCCGAATGTTTCTCCAGGATTGGATTAATATCAACTTATTGCATCTCGTGCAAAAACAAAATCTGGTGTGGTACTTGACATCTCATGATTGACTCAATTGCCTAAGCAAGTGATCTGCCAATCATGCGCATCCCTCTCCTCTTTAGTCTGTAAGGCACCTTTAGAGAGGGTGACTCTATCAACTGCAGGTACACTACCAAGCCAGGAGTCGTCCATTCTAAATACCTTTATAATGCAGTCTAAGTACCCTGATTGGGACACTTCCTAAATCTAGATCTAAAACCATAGATCTAGTAACCAGAATGTATGATATAATATCCAAGTCCTATGTGGAGAAACTACTGTGTGACAACCAAAGTATAACCATAGGAATTTCACTTCCTGCTCTGTGTATGTCATCCAAATACCAGGACATCACACCCTACTACCTTCTTAACAGATCCATCCCCTATTCTGATGAAGTCAAACCTATGACTGTCACATCAGAAATAGATGATCTATCTCCGCTATATCTGCTTTAGTCTATAAATAGACATAAGCCACTTATCCACTATGCTTCCGCTGCTCCCACTGACTACGACAACCCTCTGGCAGAGTCATATAGACGTACACTTCTAAAGCTAGTTTAGAACGACGCTATATTCATCCTCCTGCCGGGTCTCACAGTCTGGAACAACAGCAATGGCAAGTCTGGGTAAACAAGAACCTCCCTGTCACTGTCTTTGAGCATACCGAAGTACCTCTCGAGTACCTGAGGTTACCCACCATATCTGCGGAGTGGCCAATGGAATGTCAAACCAGATTGAATCTTTAGATTCTTATCAAATTTTCAGTAATCGTTTGCGGTTCTGGAATCACTTCCAGTTCTACCATACTCCCACTACTGTTTTCTGAAAAATCCATTTTTTTTATTAAAACTGTGGCGAGTCAAGAACAATATCACTATTGATCTTCCAAATGGTAGAAAGTCAACCCTCGTCATAGCCCGGGTCAACCCACAAACAGCCATTACAGAAACGTGCCTTGAGTTGTCCAGTGTCTGGTTTTAAGCATAAGCCGGACAACTCCCCGTACCTTAACATCGTTAAGATATGAACCGTTCTATATCCAATATAGAAACAGAGGCACTGATTTAATTGGAACCAGATTCAAATCATGCAGCTGTCTCCAGTGCATGTCAACTAAATGGAAGGAGGCCGATCAGCGTTACTCAACTTAGGTTACTCAACTTAGGAATGCATCCAATTATGAATAACCTGAAAGAGAAGCAAGTTCTCTTAATCATTACTATCAACTGAATACCATACACAAGTATCTACATCTTTTATCACCTTGAAGAATCCTGATACTTGCAACGCCTGGTTCTCTACTTTATTCTTATACCTATAACTTCTCAAAACTTGGACCTTGCATTTCTACAAAACACATGTCTAAGAACTAGAGAAGTCATAAGTAAACAGAATATAGTACGAGTACCAACCCCTCTATCCTAATGGACACAGGACAACATACAATACTCTGTATAAGTCCCTTGAGTCTAATAACTCAATCCCTGTGTGTCGTAGGTTGAAAACTGTACTTATGGTTAAGAAGAATTACACCGATATTTTAATGCTCCTTACCTAACCATCCACTGATATAGGTAAATGTCATAGACATAATTTCAAAAAGGTATATCTCACTCTATAAAAATAGACGTACAGATATATCAATTTGAAATTGGTGCATAGCAGCGGATATTCAAAACCAAATATTTGCCGTCCGGCAAACAACCCGGGTGATTTCCTCAAACATCACCAATTACAACGAATCCCGATATAATGAGGATAATCACCCAATTCCCAATAACTTACTCCCACTCATCATCTGTAAAACCATACAGAAGTGAGAATCAAACCTGGTAAATACATATCTTGGAGCAAGGGCTAATTGGGAAATCGGTTTTCTATTAATAATACACAGTGAAACTGAAACATTGAAATGTTTTGTAGGGGTATCCGGGTATTCCTAGTAATGCCTCTTCCATTATCCAGATTCACAACTATAACCGTATATTTCTTTGACATCCCTCCAAATCCCTTTATATTTCTTTAGTCATTACCTTCTGTACACCTCTTTAGGCCAAATAGTTTTCTTCCTTCCCTACCGTTCGGCACCAGCCTATGGTTTGAAAGAAGACTATCCAATAAGCATAATGGGTGTACTGTCCTAATCCTAGGAGCACTCGCAATGTGAGAGAAGGTAAAGATAAAAAAACAACTGAATAAAACCTTATTCCTATTTCTCCTGAACCAGAATCCATCCCCGAACTGGAACAAGTTCCTTTCGAGTTCGTATATAACCATACGATGGAGTATCCAAATAACTGTGGATCTTCATAGTGATACGGAGTGTTCTGGAGAAATACAAAGGTGAAGTGGGAGTGGTAATGAAATACTTGGTTTGGTCGTGAATAGCAGTCGCAGTTTACTTTGCCCTCTTACTAATCCCTTTATTTGTCTTTACATAATACCTTCTGTACACCATCGTTAGGCTAATTGGTTTTCTTCATTCCCTACCGTTCGGCACCTGCCTATGGTTTGGAAGAAGACTATCCAATAAGCATAACAGGTGTACTATCCCCTAATCCAAGGAGCACTCACAACCTGAGAGAATGTAAAAGGAAAAGACAACTGAATAGTCCTATCCGTTTTCTCCAGAACCGAAAACCATCCTTGAATAAATTCCTTCGAGTTCGTATATAACCATACGATGGTTTTATCCAATGGAAGTGGACGTTCGTAATAATACGGGGTGTCCTGGAGAAAAAGGGTAAGAGTAGGAGTGGCAATGAGGTATGCAACTCAGACAATCCAAAAGCCAGTGTTTTAAGAAGGTTCGGTTAACTTGGTCACTGAGTCGTAGTCAAGGGTCGGGTCATGGTCGCTGCCAAAGAGAGAGAGAAAAGAAACACTCAGCATGCACTCTAACCTAGATCAGAATGGTTATCACTTTATCTAATCAGGAAACCTCCCACTGTAACCTCAAATTCTCCTCCAAACCTGAAAGAAGAATTAGTCGGGATCACCCGAGGAGTAAACCAACTCATCAGTGGGAATCGGGATCCAACTATCATCGCATGATAACGTGACGGAATCCACTCACGTTATCACACTCCAGAAGGTATGCGCATGCCTGGCAAGTTTCAGTTTCTTTAGAAACTCCCGATATGATTTTTACCCCTAGGACCCAAGTGACCTTGACAATGCCAACATATCAAAGAGTCCTAGTCAAGTTCAACCCGTCATTATCTTGATTGCGTTAAACCCACCCGTACGAGTCCTTGACAATGCCAACATAACCGTACGACTATCCTAACCAATCCACATATCCATGCGACAGAGAAGCATTACAGAGCTACCGAACACTACGCCTCGGCAATGCACGACATACGTAGCACGAATACTAAGTAATACTAATCTGAAATGACGGAGGGCTGCGGCTGGTTTTTGGCGAAAAACCATTAACGTAATGAACTTGATATCATTGAAGGAACCGGATAACTTTTTATAAAAATATAGTGGCGAAAACCTTTGCTAAAGAGGTCACTCCCGGTGAAGGGATCTCAGCTCTTTCCCTGTAGAATGAGGTGCAGGATATTCCAAATGAATACCACGATGCAAAGCAAAAAGGCAATCGGCTATAGTGAAGTTATTACCCTGACGCAAACTTCTGTCCAAGGGGTCACTCCCGGTGAAGGGATCTCGGCCCTTGCCTCGTCGACTGAGGTGCTGGATATTCATAACCGAATACCACTGTGCAAAACAAAAGAGAACGTCCTTGCAATAACAGCTTTTTGAAAAATTGTTCCAACAACATCAGAATTGGTTTGTTTAGCTTTCATTGATCTGAATCAACGCAGTCCCATCAATTGATCACACCACAAAAGAACGAAAATACGATGTACGTATATGCCATCCGCATTCTCCACTGGGTCCCGTCATCACCCGTTAGGTTACTTAACTAACGACAGAGCGGGGACTGGACTAGCGTGAATGCAAAACATATACAACATCTACTAGTATATATATCAATATATAATATTCGCTCAAGGCGTGATAAAATGCAACATCACAGAAATGAAATAAGCATCACAGAACAATACAGATAACTGGGATCCCCGGGTTTCATAGAGCCGCTACTGAAACCCGACGTTCTCCTGGTCGTATGGATAGCCTGTGTAATGAAATCCTAGACCCTACGGGCGCGGCAAGTTACCCGCCAAAAACTTGAAGCGAGGCAGCCCCCTTCAATAATGTGAATGGACCACCCAGCACTTCACGGAATCTGGTAACTTGAGCACCCCTCCTTGGGTCAACATGTACCCCCTATGAGTGCGGCGAATAGCCCGCCAATTCTAGAGTAAAGCCCCCTCCGTCCCAAAGCCATGAAATGCGGGCCCGTTCCCCTCTAGAACCCGGCTACCCGTGCACCCCTCCGCGGGGTAATCCTAGTACAGAAAGTAAAAAAAAAATATACAACGGGTACATCGACCTCAGCCCGGTCGCGCCCCAAAAGAATAATATACAAACAGGCAGTGACGGCAGTCCACATGTCGGACGCTCGTCCCGCAATATCAAATGTACATAATAACCAAACTGTACTACCATTGCAGCCAGGGTATCCACCACGACAAATCCGCAATATCGCAGCACAACACAGAACATCAACGTGAATGTCACGTTCGCAAATCCGTCTAAAAGAGCTATAGCAGTTAGACAGGATTTACCGATCAAGTGACATTCACGGTCGTAGATATAATGTAAATACTGTGAACTAACATGTTTAAGATTTTCGATCGACTAAATTTTCCGAAGTGGGCCCCAAGCACGACTGTAGCACTCAAAATAAATCTGGGCCCAAAAAGAATATACCAGAAACCTTATTTCCATGTCAGAGAGCCACTGTAGAAATTTGGTCCAATGAAGAGCAA
This sequence comes from Agapanthus africanus, assembly GCA_030015575.1. NCBI lineage: Eukaryota > Viridiplantae > Streptophyta > Magnoliopsida > Asparagales > Amaryllidaceae > Agapanthus > Agapanthus africanus. The sequence goes on from CM057337.1 coordinate 168,115,075, forward strand.
TAATGGCGGCGGAACTGCGGCCAAAACAAGGGTTTAGCTGCGGTTCTGCGGCTGTCCTGAGGAATTAGACTACCAAATTTCTACAGTGACCCTAGAAAACCCTGCCTGATTTTCTGAAATACACCAAATAATTTTTAGAGCACAGAAAAAATCGACAGAAACTGATGAAATGAAAACGCGGCTTCTGGAAAATCCGTTCGATCGAACTTGCAAACACGTTAGAGTAAGCTAGATTAGGTTAATGGCATGGCTCTGATACCATGTAAGACTACGGTAGCGCCCCAGCCGTCTTTCCGAGGCCAAAATGCGGAAACGAAAATTTTTCACAACTAGAAAACCGGCGCTATCGTATGCTTAAAACCCGGATCGTAACCATTAACCTAATGCTAGCAACTAAAGATGGGATAGAATGCTATACCGAGCGATCCGTGTCCTTCGGTCTTCGGCCTCCATCCCGATCTCCTCGCGGAATCTCCGGTCTTCACCTCCTCGTCGGAACGGGCACCACATTGCCGGGTTCTTTTACGGGCTCCCACCTCTGGACCAAGGCAACTCGGGCATGAAGTTGGCGAGCCGACATGCCCAAGGATGCTGTAGGATAAGTGTAGACTGTTTTGTCTCTTGGGGTTTGAAGTTGCCAATTGATGGAGGTGGAATGAACTTTTAAATGAACTTTGGGAATTTTGTAGCAAGCAAAAATGAGATGATGAAATTTCCCACTCACAAAAATGAATCTCCCCCTTCCCAAATTGTGGCCGGCCAAATAATATGTGGAGGAGAGAAAAATCTTAAGGGGGGGTGAGCACAAGAAGAGCAAAGGTGAGCATAAGAAAAGTGATGATAATGAGGAATTAATGTCACACCATTTCAAATCCAATCCTATCTCATAAATGCAAACAATAATGAGAACAAGAAAAGCATCAAAAGATGCTACACCCATCATAATGTCTCATATCACAAAAAACCCCTCCACAATTGCTAATTTGCACATTTGCAAATTAGCCCCTCCATCAGAAAAATCCGATCATGAAGGAACAAAGGAAAACTGGCCGAAACGGAATGCAAACAGGCAACTTCAAAAAACTGATCCCGTAATAAATTACAGGAAAACCCCGCGACCGTATATACATACCCGCATTTGTATTCCGACCGAATACAAATGCAATGAGACAAAATCTATACTGTACAATACTAGGATCCGGCTTAAACCAAAGCCCACTAGTATTATACGTCCGATCATGATTCGTGCAATACCGCACGTATAAGATCGAACCCTGCCATATCTCCATACGGCCTCTACAGCGTTTCGCCCGAAACTTGAGAAACTGTCTGTGGGGGACTCTAAAGACTCGTCAATGCTTTGGCTATGGATTTAACCACTAGCACGTCAAAGGTATTAGCCATACGTGACGGGCCACCAGCTATTGACCAAAAGGGACGTCTGTGAGCGAACTCATCTTGACACCCTACTGAGCCTGTCAGTGACAATATCCGTACAGTCCGGTCCGTTCGTCTATGAGTATCGCATGGCGGGCCTAGGGGGTTGGTAAAAGTCAGACCCCCAAAAGCGGTACAAGTCGTGTCGGAGTGTAGCCTAGAACACCCTGAGATACTACTGGAATACCTACCAGTAAATCTCCTGCCTCGGCCGAGGGCTTTGTGTAATGGCTCTCCTAGACACGGCGCGATCTCACCCCCAATACCGGGAGAGACGAAACCCCTGCCGATCCGCTCACTGCCTCCATGTGGCTCGGGACTGTACCCAACTAAAACCTGTTTGCACGACTCTTTTGAGCCGTGGTAGGGTAGTAATCAAAGCACAGTGGGAACTCACACGAGATAAATGATGATCTCAGGTCGATGAACTAACCTGTACACATATCACCAGGGAAATGCTATCTGACGTCTAGTATAATCCCAACTAGCATGTTCCCGACGAGTCCTGTCCGGTGTACTCATAACCCAATGAGCATCTGTATGCATCTTAGGTGAACCAACTGACACCAGTGGCTTGTGAGACCGGCCACCGCCCCTCGTCGGGGTCTCGACTGTATACACTAGTCTACTCTGGAGTATCGATGCCCTGTCTCGAAACTCCCACGACTAGGGACCATTTAAGGATGCGCTTATAAACCCCAGCTCCCACGTATATGATCGCCATCATATTGTTGGTCATCAAGCAAGAATCCTAAGGGCTCTATCAGCGTGCAATAGAGACCTGTAAGGTCACCTAAAGCAGTGCACGATGATAAAGACAAACCAGATAGCATACCATCATCTTGAGTAAGACTGTCCTACCGGCATAGGTCCTCCCTCAATCATTGCAATCACGTGCCTGTGATCCAATAATTGACTCTGAGGGTACTATATCCAGCACATTTAACATCACATATCCTCATCACCCGTCTATATGTGTATACATATACACATACACACATACATACATATATATACACATATACACACAAAAATAAGTGTGTGTGTGCGTGCGCGCGCGCGTGTGTGACTACATATAACCTGCGATTCACCACCAAGGCAATCATCCTATGGATAGGTCTTCCTAGATCAACCTAATCTAACCTAAGGTCTTCTAAATACCCTATTCGCTAAGTATCCAAATATCGCATCCAAACTTAGTAATATAGTAATACCCTATTCTACTGTTGCGGGGGTGCTATATGCCATCCACCCGACTTCCCCCGTAGATATAAATCTACTCACTTTGATCCTCGCTTGCCGAAGTCAATAACGCCATGCTCTTCCTTGTCGCACGATGTCCATGCAGGGTACCTACAGTTTTCAATACGTTATATTATAACACTAATCGAATACGAAACCAAAACAACACACGAAACACACATAGGTTAGAACCTATGGTCTACGCTTACAAGAACAACCAAACAACCCTCGTCGTTGACGTACAAACATCAATCGATCGAGACAAAACATAAATATCAAAACTCAAGTTACTAAAAACACAAAACTCAAAACAACAACTTAGAAAACTAGCTCCAGATTTAAACTTAAGTAAATTGGGACTAATCTAACAATATAGGGGATAGTTTATGAGGTAAGTGAGCTATAGGCCAAACCCCAGCAGTAGAGACCCAAATAGGCCTGGCGAGAATGTGAAAAAACAGGCGTCGCCGGTTTTTCCAATTAATTGGGGTCTCGTAGTTTGGTGGTGGTCTCCTAGGGTTCTAATGAGGTCTCTGAGGTTGTTTGATTTTCCTATAATCATCCCAGGTTGCACCAGATTCCCTGTAGTCCCCAAAATATCCATAAAACCGACATTTGAAATATTTCTAATTCAAGTCTTGGGTTTTACTCTCTGTTTTGGTCCATGAAACTAACACAACAAAGGTTTATGGTCACTAATTACTCTTAAATACACCATCACAATACCAAAATCACTTAACCCTCAACTTGGAAATTTCTAACATCGCTAAACCATACCATTTTGGCTCAAAACTATAATAGATACAAGGAAAGCTACAATCTTGACTAAAGATGTGGATTTATACCTCATTTGGTAACTCAAGAAAATTCTTAAGTTGCTCAAAGTCTTCAAGGTCCAAACTTGAGGCCTCCATAAGGTTTGTAGTGATGTTGTGGTCATTTTTTGTGAAGAGGGTATAAGGTTTTGTTTGAGAATTTTGGGAGTGGCTATGGGATAGAGGTGGAGGATGAAAAGGAGATGAAGGAATGAAGAAGAAGAGGAAATAAAGAAATGAAGAGATGAAGGCATGAGAATTGTGTAGAAGCCTATCACCCTCTCTCTCTCTCTCTCTCACCCTCACCCTCACATGACACAAGTCACCTCATTCTCTCTCTCATCTATTTTTCTTTTCCCTTTTCTTTTTCTCTTTTTCATTTTAAAACAAAACTATTTGGAAAAGAAAAGGCCATGGTTCATAACTAAAAATGTAGCAAGTCATTTGCAACATGATTTGTTGCGTGTCTCATGCATAACAAGATTAATGCAAAATTAGTGAAATACTCATCGAGTTTAATAAATAACCCATTTACAAATAATTGTATAATAATTCATAAAATGCCCAAATCACATAAATACCTTCAAATCAATTATTATTAATTTCCCAATTATTTTCCAAATTATCGGTATATAATTATACCTATTCATTAAAACTAATCTCCATACTTTTAAAATATCCCTAATATTTATTATTTAATTACTTAAATTCCCAAAATAATATTTTATTTTCTGAAATGTTACAAATCAGCTGCATATCTTTTGAACAAGGTTCCTATTAAGTCTGTGCCTACCACACCATATGAAATGTGGAGTGGGAAGAAACCCTGTCTTAAGTATCTTAAGATATGAGGATGTCCAGATTTTATAAAAAAGCAGCATGCGGACAAGCTCGATGCACGCTCAGTACTGTGTAAGTTTGTGGGAAACCCAAAGAACTCCATGGGGTATCTTTTCTATTACAAGGAGGAACAAAAGGTCTTTGTTTCTCGGCATGCCCACTTTTTGGAAACTCAATTTCTTGAAAAATAAATAAGTGGGAGCGCATTAGTACTGGAAGAAATTCCAGAACCATAAGCTATTACTGAAAGCATGGAGAAACCAGTAGTTTCAAAAGAACCAGACATCCCTGCGCCACTCCGCAGGACTAGTAAGCAGTCTCATCTGCCTAAGAGATACTACGGTTTTCTCATAGACGGAGATAGAGAGGATTGCATCATCGACAATGATGAGCCAACTAGTTTCCAGCAAGCCATTAGGAGCAGAGACTCGGTGAAATGGCTGGATGCAATGTGGACCGAAATGGAGTCCATATACACCAAAAAAGTATGGACTTTGGACATTGCTCCAGAAGGGGTAAAACCCATAGGCTGCAAATGGATTCTCAAAACGAAGATTGGTGTAGATGGACAGGTTGAAACCTATAAGGCTAGACTTATTGCAAAAGGTTTTCGTCAAAGACCTGGTTTGGACTATGATGAAACCTTTTCTCCAGTGGCTATACTCAAATCCATTCAGATCCTACTTGCCATTGCTGCCTTCCATGATTATGAAATTTGGCAGATGGACGTAAAGACCGCTTTTCTAAATGAAAATTTGAAAGAGTGTGTTTATATGGATCATCCGGAGGGTTTCATTGAGAGTGGGAGCAGCGGAAAGGTGTGAAAGTTGCTTAAATCCATTTATGGATTAAAGCAAGCATCGTGGAGTTGGAACATCTGTTTTGATGAGACGGTCAAGGAATTTGAGTTTATCAAAAATCCAGATGAACTATGTATTTATAGTAAGATTATAGCGAGAACTGTGGTATTCCTCGTCTTGTACGTGGGTGACATTCTCCTGATAGGAAATGACATTCCTATGCTACAATCAGTCAAAGGATTCTTTTCACAAAGGTTCTCCATGAAAGACCTGGGTGATGCCTCCTACATTCTGGGGATCCAGATCTATTGTGATAGATCTAAGAGGATGTTGGGACTTTCACAGTCAAGGTACATCGACACCATACTGAAAAGATTTAGTATGGAAGATTCAAAGCGTGGTAATCTACCGGCTTGTCACGAAATCACCCTCTCCAAAGAGATGTCTCCCGAGACTGATTTGGAAAGGGATTGCATGACTATTATACCCTACGCTTCTATGGTAGGCTCTATAATGTATGCGATGTTGTGTACCAGACCAGATGTAGCTTACGCACTGAGCGTGGTAAGCAGGTATCAGTCAAACCCTGGGGAGAATCACTGGACAGCAGTTAAGAACATTATCAAGTACTAGAGAAGGAATAAGGAGATCTTCTTGGTGTACGGCAGTAAAGACCTTCAGATCGAGGCCTTTGCTGATGCCAGCTTTCAGAGTGACAAGGACGGCTCCAACTCTATGTCAGGTTATGTCTTTACCCTCAATGGAAGGGCGGTCTGTTGGAAGAACTCCAAGCAAGACACCATTGCTGACTCGATGATGGAAGCGGAGTATATCTCTGTGTGTGACGCCGTGAAAGAAGCAGTCTGGATGAGGAAGTTCATTACAAAACTTCTGGTGGTTCCGTCCATTGTTGATCCAGTACCTCTGTATTGTGACAACAATAGGGCTATAGCTTTAGCGAAGGAACCAAGGTCCCATTAGAAGTCCAGACACATCTTGAGGCGGTACCACCAGATCAGGGAGATCGTTGATTGCTGGGAGATTGAGGTGCGGAGAGTAGAGACAGAGAACAACACTGCAGATCCACTTACAAAGGCTATCCCTCAGACACAGTTCGAAAGGCAAATTGAGATGATAGGTCTGCGATATGTCAATACATGGCTTTAGTGCAAGTGGGATATTGTTAGTGATATATGCCCTAGAAGCCATTATTGTAGAGTACCGATTTGTATATTACATTTTGGAAGCTTGAGATATACACAGATATAATAAAAGTCTTTCTCAAAATGGCAGTTTGCTACTTGGTTTGATTCTACCTCAATATGTGTATATGTATCTTTTAGCATATCGCTAATACATATTGGTAGAGCCCTTAGGATCTTTGCTTGACTACCAGCGTTGTGATGGCAGTCACACTAGTGGGGCTGGGTAGTCTATAAGCACACCTTATACAGGTCCCTAGTCGTAGGATTATCGATACGGGGCATTGATACTCCAGAGTAGACTAATGTATACGCTTCTCATCCCAGCAGGGGAGATGGTCTGTCCTGCAGCCATTGGTATGTTGTACCGGAGATAGTATACGGGTACTCATTGGGTTATGAGTTATACTGGACAGACTCGTTGGGAACTGCTGCTTGGTATTATACCTATCATCAGGTAGCATTTCCCGGGTGGCATGAGTACAGATTAGTCCGTTGACTTGACATCACTATTCATCTCAAGTGTGTTCCCACTGTACTTATATTACTACCCTACCACGGCTCAAAGGAGTCGTGCAAACATGTAGTAGTTGGGTGCAGTCCCGAAGCACTTGGAGGCAGTAGCGGTTAGATGGGATTCATCTCTCCCGGTATTGGGGGTTGATATCGCGCTGTGTTCGGAAAGCCATTACACAAAATCCCTGGCCAGGGCAAGCGAGATTTACTGGTAGGTACTCCAGTAGTTTTTCATGGTGTATTGGGCTCTACCCCGGCATAACTTATTGTGTTATTAGGGGTCTGACGGTTACCATCCCCCTAGGCCCGATATGCGAGTATCTTAGACGAACAGACCGGACTATACGGAGATTGTCATAAATAGGCTCAGTAGGAGTTCGAATGAGTTTGTTCATCGGCCTTCTTATCGACAGATACCTAGATAGCCGTATGCACAGCTAGTACCGTTGACGGACTTATGGTTAAACGCACTGCCAGCGTACTGTCGAGTCTTTAAAGTCCTACACAGAGGGTTTCCCTGCTTCAGGCGAAACGATGTAGAAGCCGTATAGTTTTACGGTAGGGTTCCGATCATGTACGTATACTGGCTACACGGATGTTGTTCGGACGGATAATACTAGTAGGCATTGTTTTAAGCTGGATTCTAGTATTTAATATTGGATTATTATTATCTCATTGTATTCATATTTTTCGGAATATGAATACGGGTATGTATATACGGTGAGGTCATTCTTGTAATTTCACAAGAGATGATTCTAGAAGAGGACACCTCATTATTTGGATTTATCTATTTTTAGAAATAGATTAATGAGGTGGAAAATTGAGATATTTGTGGCATGGGGTGACGCATGGCTCATTACATTTGTTTATTGGTTTGCATTTACTATTGAAGCATGGTTGTTATTTTCAATTGGAAAATAATCCATGCTTCATGTGAGTATTGTATGAGCCATTCTTCACTTGGCCAAGACCTAGCTCATTTGTTCTTTTATATTCTCTCTCCATTTTTTCTCTCCTTCTTTCTCAAGACCTAAAACCTTCACATGTATTGTGAATCATTAGGTCTATTAAAATTAAATACTCCATTAGACTCTCTACATCTTCTAAGCTACCTAACTTAGCAAACTAGGTATTTTAGTTATCTCGGTTTAGAGGTTGGAGCTTGAGGTATAGACTCTCGGGTGGATCATCTTCGACACGAGGAGGCCGACAATCAATCACGATTCGGATCTTCGAGGAGCTCAACAAGGAGAGGAGAAGAAGACCCGTAGGACAAAGAATCAAGAAGGTATAAAACTCTTGCCGAGTAGTTAAATCTCCTAGTAGATATAGCTAGTTAAAATTTCTGTTAAGATCCTGGAGTTAAAGTCGGTGTTGCATAGTATGAAAAATCGTTTTTTGTAAATTCTCCCTTCCCACAAGTGCGTGGGGTGTACGACATCGACATACATAACCATAAGCACATCAGCGGCACTAGTTGTACGTAACGGCTATCCAAGTACTTGCCGAAAGGGGGGTCGACATTCAAGTGCGTCCTTACCTTACTAAGTCTGAATGTGACAATCTCCGTACAGTCTGGTCTCTTCGTCAAAGAGAATCGCATATCGGGTCTACGGATGGATAACGTCATACCCCTACTAACCCGATAAGTCATGTCTAAGTCAAGCACATCACCGACTGAGATACTACTGATCAACTATTGGTAAATCTCATCCACCGTGGCCACGGATTTCTGGTGATAGCCAACTGAACACATTGCGACATCGACTACTAATACCAGGAGAGACGAATCCCTGACAATCGGCTACTGCCTCCATGTGGCTCGGGACTGCACCCAACTAAAACTTGTTTGCACGACTCCTTTGAGCCATAGTAGGATAGTAATTAAAGTACAGTAGGAACTCACATGAGAAAAATGACGATTTCGGATTAAAGGAATAACCTGTACTCATGCCACCTGAGAACTTCCATCTGACGATAGATATAATACTATCTAGAAGTACTCGGCGAGTCCGTCCGGTGTACTCACCTCCAGTGAGCACCTGTATACTATCCTAGGTGACACAACACCAATGGCTTATAAGACCGGTCACCGCCCCTCTTCGGGGTCTAGAAGCGTATACACTAGTCTACTCCGGAATATCGATGCCCAGTCTCGATACTCCCATGACTAAGGACATTCAAGGAGGTGCTTATAGACAACCCAGCTCCCACATATATGATCGCCATCATAATGCTAGTTGTCAAGCAACAATCCTACGAGCTTCATCAATGATGAAGACAAACCAGATAGTAAACTATCATCTCGAGTAAGACTGTTATACATGTATAGGTCCTCATTCAATTATTATAATTGCCTACTTGCAATCATAATAATTGCCTTGAGGGCACTATATCCAACAATCTCCCACCTGCACTTAAGGCCAATTATTGCGGTATCGCATACCTATAGCTCGTGTGCTATCTTATACCCAACTTCTCTACTAATCAGCTTCGCAAACTATGTTTGTGAAACTTAATGCGTTCGAGAAATAGGCTCAGTGAGTGGATCCGCTGCAATGTTCCAACTTCATCTCTCTATTTCTCAATCTTGCGGAGATCAACAGTCTCCCAAACCGAGTGATACCCCACCTCAAGAATTTGTCTGGATATTTGATAAGACCAAGTTCATCAATGAACAACTCCATCCAACAAATTTCTTAGGTTGTATTCTCTGTTGATTCATAACCAGCATCCTGCATCATGATTACCTCAGTATCCCTATTGGAACACTATCCAATACACTGATCCTCAGAAGAGGCTAAACTCAAAACTCTGACAGTATCTCTATCATCCATGTCACTTGGAAGCTTGAACCGATAACCGCCTTCTAGAGGAGGTCGTCATTATCTTATACCAAGAACATCCTCTAATATTCTTTATTGCTTCCCAATGTTTCTTCAGGATTGGATTAATATTTACTTGCTACAGCAAGTGTATAAGAAATATCTGGTGTTGTACAAGACATTACATGATTGGCTCAATTACCTAAGCAAATAATATGTCATTCATACCAGTCCCTCTCCTCGTCAGTCTAGAAAACATCTCTTTAGAGGAGGTGACTCCATCACCTGCGGGTACACACCACACCAAGAGTCATCCATTCTAAACCCGATTGGGAAATATCCCAAATCTAGATCTAAAACCAGAATTATCTATCTGGTTTTGTACAAGAAATTGCATGATTGACTCAATTGCCTAAGCAAATGATATATTATTTATGTCAGTCCCTCTCTTCATCAGTCTAGAAGACATCTTCTTAGAGAGGGTGACTCCATTACCTATGGGTACACTACTAAGCCAGGAGTCGTCCATTCTAAAATACTTTTAGAATGTTCTCTAAGTATCCGATTGGGAAATATCCTTAATCTAGATCTAGTCACCAGAATTCCTGATATACTATCCATTTCCAACGTGGAGAAAACACTATGTGACAACCAAAGTTTGACCAATTGTAGTATACGAACATCACTTCCTATCTGGAGTATGTCATCCAAATCCAGGACAGTACTCTCTACATCCTTCTTATTAAATTCATCTATTGTTTTGATGAAGTCAATCGCCTTGACTGTCACATCAAAAACAGATGATTCGTCTTCGCTGTTCATGCTTTAGTCTACTAATAGACATAAGCAACTTACACACCTTCCGCTGCTCCCACTGACTACGATAACCATCTGGCAGAGTCATATACACATACACTTCCAAATTCCCATTTGGAAAGATGTTATGGTCATCCACCTGCCAGATATCATAGCCATGAACTGCATCAGTGCCAAATCATATCCATATAGATTTCAGCATAGACACTGAAGTAAAAGTCACATCACAATCCACAACGGGTATTTGATGAAAACTCTTTACAACAAGTCTAGCCTTATTAGATTAGTGCCGTTCCACCTGCACAGATCTCGAATGATCTACTTGCTCTTTCTAACGACTCTGTTTTAATGTACAGAAAATTTTTAAAGTTAATGTATAAATGGAGTATTTTTAAATCCTGAGCACAAGTTATAAATTTGATTTGTTTTTAAACAGCAAGAAAGCACTTGTAGCTCATTGGGAAAGCCGTGCACTGCTGTGACGTAGCCCCTATGTTTAAATCCTCCCAGCCGCATATTATTTTTGTTGATTTTTCTTTTAAACTTTTTGGAAGCCCAAAAGTTTGCGCTTGCAACATACGTAAAAATGAAAAGTCTCAGAAATCAAACATGTGGAAAATGTTATGCACACAAACCCCGACACGTGGCATGCATCCAAGCCCAGACCCACCCCAATTGGCTAGCGAGATTTTTCTTTGGGCCGGTGCCGCCGGTCAAAACCGTCGGTGATGCCCTCAATATTTGCCCAACACCTCTTGGCCTACCCCCCACTAACCCTAGTCTGTTTGATTTTTCTGCACATTAACAGAGAATTAAAATCAAATTTTAATGCATTTTAACTCTCATGTTTAATACCCAAAACCCTAATTCTATGCTATAAATACTACCCTATACCATATCGCTCTCTATTCTGAAATCTAGCATCAAAACTCTTAAATTTTTCTAAATCCAAAAAGTTGTACAAGTGGGGTTAGCTCAAGGTCAAGTTTCGGCAACGTTTCGGGAAGATTCCGATGACTCTACGAAGTTCACAACTTGTTCTTATACCTCTTTCCTCTTCTCCAAATCCATAAGTTCCCTCTCCTCTCCTCTCTTTCTATTCTAAAACAATCTTCTAGTAAAACACGTCGGAAGCGGAGTTAATCCGACTTCCGATTCTAATTTTCATTAAAAACCCAACTTTTCTTAACCACAAATTAATCATGTCTTTATATCTTGTTTAAAATCCTAAAACAACATTTAGAGCAAGTTTCAATTCAAAATAAAATGATATGCAACTTGTATTTCACTTTTTCGTTAAAATACCACCAAGTTCACCTACGACATTATTTCATCATATTACTTGTATTACCTTTAGAAAACTTACGAGATAATGATCTACCTCATCACAACACTCATCATGATATAGCACGATGGCTCGAAAACAATAGTTTTGGGACAAATGCAAATTTTACATTAAAATACCTTAAACTATCAAAAACCGTATTATTTAAATTGTTTTAATTAATTCCTTGCAATTAAGCCTCTACAGCCCATTTTGGGGAACCCGATCGGGATGGTGCGGATTATCGCACGTCCTCAGGACCAGCAGGGCGAAATGCAGGCCTCCTCACGGAGCATATGATCTCGATGGAATTTTTATTACAATTCCTAAGAAAACGTGATTTCTATTAATAAATTCTATTTTTAATAATTATATATATATATTACCAAAATATCTATTTTAAATATATAATATATTCCATGTTTTCTAATCAAAAGAAAATAATCACAAAAGTTCATGAAAATACCATCAAGAATCAATACAAGTCAAATTACATGAAAATACCATATACTATTCAATTTAGGTTTATATCCACTAGAATATTTCATCTTTTAAAATTACATCTATGAAAACCCTAAAGACGATAATTAAATACTTGAGGTTTCTTTTGAAAATATATCAAAACTATTTTTTATAAAACCCCTCAAGTTATATTAATTTACAATAAGGATCCTAGTATATAACTATTTGTTACCAATAGGGAATTGCTTCTCATCTCAAATTGAGGTGATTGGACCAACTGGGGTATTGGTCATGGCCTTAAAGACATTTTAGAGGCTCATAAGCGGGACCAGTTCTCTTAAGCCTCAGGGAGCCGGAGAATTTGGGTGCTTGCTTATTTAAGGTAGACAACTAAAACGGGGTTATCGATACGGTAATTGACTTGGAAAAAGTCACAAATCCTGCCGTCCATGTGCAGCAGTTACCGATAACTCCAAAACTAACCCAGGACTTCAATTCGTTTTAAAGTATTTGACTCGGTCAGAGTCTCAGTCTAATCTGAAATTATTCCATTCTTGAATACAATTTAAGTATAACTCCAATTTAACATGAATCCATTTATACCAGAATACAATCTATATCAACATGAATTGGTTTGACCGAACCATGGATATACATTTGACATTGTTTACATGACTATCCATTTATATCCTTTCCGTTTACATGAACTGTTGATATTCGGCAAGTCTTACATCTATTAAACAAAACATTACACATCAATACAAAATACATTACGGGGTTTTAAAGGGGTAGACTGGTACGGAATATGTTAAAAGTGGTACGAGACGGTCACTTTAATACACCTAACCTGAACATCCGTTGCGGTTATCCCGTGGATTTTGACGGGGCCTTGTGATCCGTATACCATAGTCCATGGGGTAAGCTGGACTCCTCTTGTATACACTGGCATATTCCGTACCAAGCTACAAACAACTGCGTTAACATAACTATCAACATTATACCGGTTATATTCTCATTACCTGTTAAGTCTATTTCTATCTCTCTTTGGGACTTACAGAGCGATTGTTCGCTGACGACATTCCATTTCTATTCTTTCTTTAGAATGTTGTCAGGATGATTCTCTGGAGATCGAGCCCAGTACAGACGACTTGGAGCAGTTCTTGTTAGGTCCACGTTACCTCTCCCGGTACTTACGGGGTTGCGGAAACGGTAAATCAAAATTTTTTCTAAACTTTGTAACATGGACCGTAAAAGCCGGATCTTTGCTAAACTAAAACTAGTATTCTAGCTAAAGAGAGTTAGCTACTATGGAAGATGGTTATACCTAAACTTGAACTCCTTCTCTTCTTGTTGTTGTTCTTCTTTCTTGTTCTTTGTAGAAGCTTGAATGGTTCTCTTCTCGTCGCCTTCTTCTTGCCGAAGATAGATCCACCTCGAAGGTTCGACCTTTGGGCTCTTCCTCGATCTTTGAGTGAACTAGGGTTTCCGGCTTGCTAAACCTTCATCCTAGAATGAGTAGAGAGTGATTAGGGTTTGCTTTTCTTTCTAAAGAGAATGATTCTCAACACATGAGAAGGTTTCTCTTTTCAAGAGGAAGAAGAAGATGAAATGAGGAGAGAGAGAGGTTATGATAGAATGAGCTCAATTATTTCTTTCTTGCAACCATATTGCAAAAGAAAAGAATTATCTAAATGATAATAATTAAAATAAGAATAGTTGATGGTAATTTTGGAATGACCACTATCATGTTTCTTTAAATGAAGTGTAAGCATGAATCAAGGAGGATCTTTCAAAGCATGATGGTGGTCAATGGTCAACAAGTCAACCAAGGTCAACAAGTCAACAAAAAATCAACCATAACATAATTCTCATTTAATTACTATTATTAATAGATAATATATAAATCCATTAGGGTTTGGAAAATGATAACTGTCAACTGTGCATACGCACCCGATCCGAAACCCTAATGAAAAACCTCATTCTCCGCCTCAAGCAACTGTGCATACACACCTGCATTCTCGTTCCGAGGAACAAGAATACCAAGAGATAAAAGCAACCCCCAAAACATATACCAGTATCTGGCTCAAACCAGAGCCTGCCAGTATAATCCGTCCGGACTCCAAACGTGCACAAGTGCGCGGATGAGAACGAACCCTGTCGCAAAACCATGCGACCTCTACTCTGTTTTGCCCAGAGGCGAATACCCTCTGTGTGGGACTCTAAAGACTCGACACTACGCTGGCAGTGGGTTTAACCACAGACCGCAAGCGGCACTAGCTGTGCGTAACGATCCCCAGGTAGATGCCGACAAGAAGGCTGACGAGGTGAAACCCCATCTGAACTCCTACTGAGTCTGAATGTGACATTCTCCGTACAGTCCGGTCTGTTCGTCTGATACATCGCATGGCGGGCCTAGGGGGCGGTAAAACGTCAGTCCCCCAATAGCGGTACAAGTCGTGTCGGAGTGAAGCCCAAAACACCCTGAGATAACACTGGAAACCTACCAGTATATCTCGCTTGCCCTGGCCAGGGACTACTCGTGTAATGGCTCTCCTAGACACAGCGCGATGTCAACCCCCAATACCGGGAGAGACGAATCCTGTCTAACCGTCACTGCCTCCAAGTGCTTCGGGACTGCTCCCAACTACTACCTGTTTGCACGACTCAGTAGAGCCGTGGTAGGGTAGTAATCAAAGAACAGTGGGAACACACTCGAGGCGAAGTGACAGTGTCAAGTCAGCAGACTAAGCTGTACTCATGTCACCTGGGAACTGATAACTGACGATAGGTATAATACCAACCATCAGTTCCCGACGAGTCCTGTCCAGTGTACTCGTAACCCAACGAGCACCCGCATACTATCTCAAGTACGACGTACTGACGGCTGTGGGACAGACCGTCTCCCGTGCTGGGATGAGAAGCGCATACGCTAGTCTACTCCGGAGCATCGATGCCCTATCTCGATACTCCCACGACCAGGGACGTGTATAAGGATGTGCTTGTAGATTACCCAGCCCCCACGAGTGTGATCACCATCACAACGCCGGTAATCAAGCAAAGATCCTAAGGGCTCTACTAATGCGTATAGGTGATATAATAAATAAACACACATGTACACATTAAAGCAGAGGCAAACCAAGTAGCATACTACTATATTGAGCAAGATTGTCTGTACAACTGTGAATATCCCAAGCTTCCATCAAGTAATATACATACTAGTATGATACAGTAATGGCCTCTAGGGCATATACACTAACAATCTCCCACTTGCACTAAGGCCATGTACTGGCGTATCGAAGACCTATCATCTCGATCAGCCGCTCGAACTGAGTCTGGGGTAAAGCCTTTGTGAATGGGTCCGCAGTGTTGTCCTTTGTATCCACTCTCCGCACCTCGATCTCCTGTCGATCAATGATCTCCCTGATCAGGTGATACCGCCTTAAGATGTGCCTGGATTTCTGATGGGACCTTGGTTCCTTCGCTAAAGCTATAGCCCCATTGTTATCGCAATACAAAGGTATTGGGTCAACAATGGACGGAACCACCTGAAGTTCACTAATGAACTTCTTAATCCAGACCGCCTCTTTTGCGGCATCGCTTGCAGCAATGTATTCAGCCTCCATCGTCGAGTCTGCGACGGTATCCTGCTTGGAACTCCTCCAACATACCGCCCCTCCGTTGAGGGTAAACACAAAACCCGAGACAGACTTGCTGTCATCTTTGTCACTCTGGAAGCTTGAATCGGTAAAGGACTCGACCCTGAGGTCTCCATTACCGTAAACCAGGAACATCTCCTTAGTCCTTCTCAGGTACTTGAGAATGTTCTTCACTGCTATCCAGTGGTCCTCCCCTGGGTCTGACTGATACCGGCTTACCGTGCTCAACGCGTAAGCTACATCTGGTCTTGTACATAGCATCGCATACATTATAGATCCTACCGCCGAAGCGTAGGGTATAGTGCTCATGCGAACCCTCTCCTGTCAGTCTTAGGAGACATCTTCTTGGAGAGAGTAATTCCGTGCAATGCGGGTATGTTACCGCGCTTGGAATCCTCCATACTAAATCTCTTTAGTACGGTCTCTATGTACCTGGACTGCGAAAGTCCCAATAGTCTCTTGGATCTATCTCTATAGATCTTGATCCCCAGAATGTACGAGGCATCACCCAGGTCCTTCATGGAGAACCTTTGTGACAAAAATAGCTTGACCGATTGTAGCATAGGAATATCATTTCCTATCAAAAGAATGTCGTCCACGTACAAGACTAGGAATACGACAGTTCGTCCTACAATCTTCTTATACACACAGGGTTCATCTTCGTTCTTGATGAA
This sequence comes from Agapanthus africanus, assembly GCA_030015575.1. NCBI lineage: Eukaryota > Viridiplantae > Streptophyta > Magnoliopsida > Asparagales > Amaryllidaceae > Agapanthus > Agapanthus africanus. The sequence continues at coordinate 168,131,684 of CM057337.1, forward strand.
ATCAAATTCCTTGATTGCCTCATCAAAACAGATGTTCCAGCTCCGCGATGCCTGCTTTAATCCATAAATGGATTTAAGCAACTTGCACACCCTTCCGCTGCTCCCACTGTCTACGAAACCTTCTGGTTGATCCATGTAAACGCACTCTTCCAAACAACCGTTTAGGAAAGCCGTCTTAACATCCATCTGCCAGATCTCATAGTCATGGAAGGCAGCAATGGCAAGTAGGATCCGAATGGATTTGAGTATAGCCACCGGAGAAAAAGTTTCATCATAGTCCAAACCAGGTCTTTGACGGAAACCTTTTGCAACGAGTCTAGCTTTATAGGTTTCCACCTGCCCATCTATACCAAGTTTCCTTTTGTAGATCCATTTGCATCCAACGGGTTTTACCCCAGGTGGAGCAATATCCATGGTCCACACTTTATTGGCGTACATGGACTCCATTTCGGATTGCATTGCTTCCTGCCACTTATCAGAGTCCCTACTGATAATGGCCTGCCTGAAACTGGTAGGGTCATCTTCTTCCAAGATGCAATCCTCTCGATCCCCGTCTATGAGAAAACCGTAGTATCTCTCGGGCGGATGAGAAATCCTACCAGATCTGCGGAGTGGCTGAGGTTCGTTTGGGGTTATTGAATCTAGCGGTTCCTCCAAATTTTCAGTTACATTTTGTGGTCGCTGAATTTCTTCCAGTTCTACCGAACTCCCACTAGTTTCTTTTGCAAGAAACTCCCTTTCCAAAAAGGTAGCGTGGCGAGATACAAACACCTTCTGTTCCTCAGTGTGGTAGAACAGATATCCTAGTGAGTCTTTAGGATATCCCACAAATTTACAGAGAACTGACCGTGCCTCTAACTTGTCCGGTTTCTGTGTTTTCACATAGGCTGGACAACCCCATATCTTAAATCTCTTAAGATACGGATTCCTTCCACTCCATATTTCATATGGAGTCTTAGGCACTGATTTGGATGGAACATAGTTCAATAGGTACGCCGCTGTTTGAAGCGCATGTCCCCAAAATGAAAGAGGCAACTCAGCACTACTCATCATGGAGCGAACCATATCCAATAGGGTACGATTCCTCCGCTCCGAAACACCGTTGTGCTGTGGTGTATAAGGAGGAGTAAGCTGAGAGAGAATACCATTCTCTTTTAAGTAATCTAGGAATTCCGTGCTTAAGTACTCCCCTCCCCTGTCAGACCGGAGGATCTTGATACTTTTGCCAATCTGGTTCTCTACTTCCTTTCTGAATTCCTTGAATTTCTCAAAAGCTTCAGATTTGTGTTTCATCAGATACACATATCCGAACCTAGAGAGATCGTCAGTGAATGTGATGAAGTACGAGAACCCACCCCTTGCATGTATAGACATCGGACCACACACATCACTGTGTATGAGTCCCAAGAGCTCTCTTGCTCTTTCTCCATGTCCGGTGAACGGAGATTTGGTCATCTTCCCTTTGAGACAAGACTGACAAGTTTCATAAGATGAAAACTCGAACGCATTCAAGAGTCCATCTCTATGCAACTTACTCAGTCTTTTCTCTCCGATATGACCGAGTCTACAATGCCACAAGTAGGATTCATTCGTATCTGAATTCTTCCTCTTGCGTGTGTTTTGTATATTGAGAACTGTATTCTGATTTAGAACGTAGATACCATTAAACAGTGTACCCTCTGCAACCAGTACCTTATCAAGGTAAATGTTCATGATATTCTTTTCAAGAACAAACTTATATCTATCTTTATCGAGTAAAGAAACTGATATGATGTTGCAAACCATAGAGGGTACATAGTAGCAATCGTTCAAAATCATAGTCTTGCCATTTGGCAATACTAGGTGATATTCACCGACGGCTGCCGCATAAACTTGTGCTCCGTTCGCTACTCTGAGCGACATATCACCCGGTGCAACTTTCCTACTTTTTCTCAGTCCTTGCAATAAATTACAAATATGAGATCCTGATCCGGTATCAAGTACCCAGGAGGTAGGGCTGACCGTAAAACAGTTCTCAATTACAAGAACACCTGAAGTAGATGCAAAACCATGCTTCTTCTTCAACTGGGTATCCTGGAAATCCATACTTTCCTCTTTCCCATTCTCATACTCATGACGGTTGTCACAAGTTAGAGCTGAACCAACTTTCCCCAGTCCCGAATAAGAATTCGGTTCGGTCAAGCGATACATTTTATTATCTTGATTAGGGCGTGAAAAGGTTGCTGCCTGGAGAGAGAGAAAAGAAACACTCAGCGTATGCTCGTGCAAGATTAGATTGGTTTATTAATTTATCTAACCAGGGTGTCTCCCACTGTTTCCTCAAATCCTTCTTAAAACCTTTTTTTAAAAGAAGAACTAGCCGGGTTTTAATTCACGTTACAATACTTGCTTAACCTTTCAGCCAGGCTGGTGTCGGTACTTCGAGGGAGGTTTTCCAACGCTTTCGCGAAGTTCCTTAATTAAAGAACCTCTTTTCCCTGTGGGCGTAACCCCGCTAACACCTTTCTAGACACCTACTAGGTTTATAGCATTGATCGTTAAGTGAAATAATCTCCCGAGAGTAAACCAACTCATCAGTGGGATCGGGATCCAACTGTCATTGTGTGATAACCTAGATGGAATCCACTCTAGTCACCACACTCCAGAAGGTATGCTAAATCTGCAAGTTTCAGTTCTTTTGAAACTCCCGATGTGGTTTTTGCCCCTAGGACCCAAGTGACCTTGACGGAGTCAACAAATCAAAAAGTCCTAGTCAAGTTCAACCTGTCATTATCTGGATTGCATTAAACCCACCCGCATAAACCTTGACGGAGTCAACAAGGTTATACGACTGTCCTAATCAATCCCATATACCGATACAAACAAGCAGCACTTAGCTACCGTACACTACGCCTTGACGGAGTCAACAAACGCAGCACGAATACTAAGTGTTACTTGTAAGAAATGACGGAGGGCTACGGCTGGGTTTTTGGCGAAAAACCCGTTAACGTAATGAACTTGATATAGTTGAAGGAACCTGGTATTCTTTTTGAAAAAAATAGTGGCGAAAAACTTTTTGCTAAAGAGGTCACTCCCTGTGAAGGGATCTCGGCTCTTTCCTCGTCGAGTGAGGTGCTGGGCATTCGTAAGATGAATACCTCGATGCAAAGCAAGAATAATCGACTATAGTGAAGTTATTACCCTGACGCAAACTTTTGTCCAAGGGGTCACTCCCGGTGAAGGGATCTCGGCCCTTGCCTCGTCGACTGAGGTGCTGGGTATTCATAACCGAATACCGCGATGCAAAACAAAAATGAACGTCCTTGCAATAACAGCTTTTTGAAAAAATTTGTTCCAACAACGTCTTTTAGGTTTATTTTCTTGCATTAGTTCTTTTAATGCGTGATATTCTTGCATTAGTTCTTTTAATGCGTCCCATCAGTTAATCCTACCATTGCAGAAAACAACCAAAATATGACGTACGCTTATGCCATTCGCATTCGCCACGGGGTCCCGTCATCACTCGTTAGGTTACTTAACTAACGACAGAGCGGGGGCTGGGCTAGCGCGGCTGTAAAACATAAGCAACGCCTAAATAGTAAAGCAATGATAGACATTACAGATCACAGATGAATACATTGGATATACTAGCAATCCGCAATCCTTTCGAGCCTGGAACGAAAAGCGGATAACACGGTCGCGGTGAATAGCCAAATACCCCACCCAAGACCCCTACGGGTGCGGCAAACTACCCGCCAAGTACTCGGTAGTTTGTGCACCCCCTCCATGGGTCTATCCTAGGAGCAAAAACAGTAAAAAGAATTATACAATGACGGCTACAACCCCGACCCGGTTGTGCGGCCAAACAAATAATATTATTACATCAATTTACATTTACAATGAATGAAAGAAAAACAAAAGCTCATCTCACATCCACCCCGGCTATTCACCCGCGACAGTCCAACACATTCATATACACATTCCAATATCAAACACAGATCATGTATAACCCCGACTAATCGTCTTATAACGATTAGCCGACGTTCAATACATGCAAACATCACAGATATAACCAACATAGCCAAAGTGTAGCGAAGTTCGAAAAAAATACGGAATTATAGGACCCCAAAAGTGAATTTCAGTTCTGGAAAATCTGGGCACATATAATATATCTGAAAAATCCCAAAATCCCACCAGAAGAACACTGCACGAAAAACGATGCAGCAAGGAAACCAACCTGCGGCGCTTCCGCGGCACATGCCTACCTAGTGCCGCGGAAGCGCGGCGACTTAAATGAATGACGTCATCGTTTTTCTTCTGTGTTCAAACAAAACCCTGAGACGATTTTACAAGTATAAAGTTTTTCATTTTGAGCCAAAAAAAAATTTCAACAGAAACTCAGGTTTTTAGTTTTCCGGTTTTGCGATTTTTCGGTTCCGAACTTCGTTACACTTCACTACCAAGCTAGTTTAAGTTTAACCTGGCTCTGATACCACTGTTAGGTCCACGTTACCTCTCCCGGTACTTACGGGGTTGCGGAAACGGTAAATCAAAATTTTTTCTAAACTTTGTAACATGGACCGTAAAAGCCGGATCTTTGCTAAACTAAAACTAGTATTCTAGCTAAAGAGAGTTAGCTACTATGGAAGATGGTTATACCTAAACTTGAACTCCTTCTCTTCTTGTTGTTGTTCTTCTTTCTTGTTCTTTGTAGAAGCTTGAATGGTTCTCTTCTCGTCGCCTTCTTCTTGCCGAAGATAGATCCACCTCGAAGGTTCGACCTTTGGGCTCTTCCTCGATCTTTGAGTGAACTAGGGTTTCCGGCTTGCTAAACCTTCATCCTAGAATGAGTAGAGAGTGATTAGGGTTTGCTTTTCTTTCTAAAGAGAATGATTCTCAACACATGAGAAGGTTTCTCTTTTCAAGAGGAAGAAGAAGATGAAATGAGGAGAGAGAGAGGTTATGATAGAATGAGCTCAATTATTTCTTTCTTGCAACCATATTGCAAAAGAAAAGAATTATCTAAATGATAATAATTAAAATAAGAATAGTTGATGGTAATTTTGGAATGACCACTATCATGTTTCTTTAAATGAAGTGTAAGCATGAATCAAGGAGGATCTTTCAAAGCATGATGGTGGTCAATGGTCAACAAGTCAACCAAGGTCAACAAGTCAACAAAAAATCAACCATAACATAATTCTCATTTAATTACTATTATTAATAGATAATATATAAATCCATTAGGGTTTGGAAAATGATAACTGTCAACTGTGCATACGCACCCGATCCGAAACCCTAATGAAAAACCTCATTCTCCGCCTCAAGCAACTGTGCATACACACCTGCATTCTCGTTCCGAGGAACAAGAATACCAAGAGATAAAAGCAACCCCCAAAACATATACCAGTATCTGGCTCAAACCAGAGCCTGCCAGTATAATCCGTCCGGACTCCAAACGTGCACAAGTGCGCGGATGAGAACGAACCCTGTCGCAAAACCATGCGACCTCTACTCTGTTTTGCCCAGAGGCGAATACCCTCTGTGTGGGACTCTAAAGACTCGACACTACGCTGGCAGTGGGTTTAACCACAGACCGCAAGCGGCACTAGCTGTGCGTAACGATCCCCAGGTAGATGCCGACAAGAAGGCTGACGAGGTGAAACCCCATCTGAACTCCTACTGAGTCTGAATGTGACATTCTCCGTACAGTCCGGTCTGTTCGTCTGATACATCGCATGGCGGGCCTAGGGGGCGGTAAAACGTCAGTCCCCCAATAGCGGTACAAGTCGTGTCGGAGTGAAGCCCAAAACACCCTGAGATAACACTGGAAACCTACCAGTATATCTCGCTTGCCCTGGCCAGGGACTACTCGTGTAATGGCTCTCCTAGACACAGCGCGATGTCAACCCCCAATACCGGGAGAGACGAATCCTGTCTAACCGTCACTGCCTCCAAGTGCTTCGGGACTGCTCCCAACTACTACCTGTTTGCACGACTCAGTAGAGCCGTGGTAGGGTAGTAATCAAAGAACAGTGGGAACACACTCGAGGCGAAGTGACAGTGTCAAGTCAGCGGACTAAGCTGTACTCATGTCACCTGGGAACTGATAACTGACGATAGGTATAATACCAACCATCAGTTCCCGACGAGTCCTGTCCAGTGTACTCGTAACCCAACGAGCACCCGCATACTATCTCAAGTACGACGTACTGACGGCTGTGGGACAGACCGTCTCCCGTGCTGGGATGAGAAGCGCATACGCTAGTCTACTCCGGAGCATCGATGCCCTATCTCGATACTCCCACGACCAGGGACGTGTATAAGGATGTGCTTGTAGATTACCCAGCCCCCACGAGTGTGATCACCATCACAACGCCGGTAATCAAGCAAAGATCCTAAGGGCTCTACTAATGCGTATAGGTGATATAATAAATAAACACACATGTACACATTAAAGCAGAGGCAAACCAAGTAGCATACTACTATATTGAGCAAGATTGTCTGTACAACTGTGAATATCCCAAGCTTCCATCAAGTAATATACATACTAGTATGATACAGTAATGGCCTCTAGGGCATATACACTAACAGTTCTCAGAAGACCCGGAGCTCTAGTCACTTGTATATACGTTATTGTTCCCCTTCGAATACAAAGACGCGACCGCGTAGGTTCGTCTTGCCTGAATTTCGGGGCAGATGCTAATTGGTGCTATCAGTCCACCTCTCCGAAGATGCCAAGTTGATTTATGGCACCACGTATTGAAGGTATAAACGAATGCGGCCGATGTAGAAGACTTCGTCAGATTCACCCTTGTTTGAGGGGTTTTTGATTGTGAGGACGCTCTTCCCTGTAGGCGCAAGCCCCTGCAGTTAATTATACTACCGCATCGCGGTAACCACTTTCTCCTTCTCAAGATGGTCACTTCGTGTCGTGGGTGTTTGTTTCGTTTTTTGGTTGCCCGTGGATTGTATACGGAGAATAATTTATGTTGTCGCCCGTAGGGCGTGGATTAGTCCAAATCCGTATTCTCTTAGATTTGGGTTTGGAGGTTGGGTTTAAGGATACGTTAGTCTCATTTGAGACTAAGATCAACTTAAACGTATGTTAAGGATACGTTAGTCTAATTTAGACTAAGATCAACTTAACGGGATCGTTTAGATCCAACAAAAGAGCATTTGGACTCTATTGTTTAGTTTAGGAACATTGCGGTCGATTAGTTTAAGGACATTACGGTCCATTATTAGTTTAAAGACATCACGGTCGAGGTTAAGGACATCATAGTCCGTGAGTTTAATGACCTCACAGTCAAGGTTAAGGACATCATAGTCCGTGAAATGTGTGGTTGTCGGGACCCGTCACCTCTCTAAAGACGTTGAAGGATTACAACGACAAATATCAAAGGAATGAAAAGATGTACCCTTGAACCAAAGTTGATTGGGAGATCTATAGTCCAATTTTGGAACTAAGATCAATTAATTAGATTATGAGCACATTGGCTCAGTTAAATCTGAATTGAGGACTTATGTCCAACTTGGGCTAAGTCCAATTAGATTAGAAATGTTGTCCCTTTGTTGGACCATTAAACATTTGTTTGAGTTCAATCCCCTATTATTTGGCACTGCTAAACAATGGTTCTGATAACATTTTATCTTTTGTTGAGTGCTGAGCACTCATATGCCCTATAGGATGCTCAATTTTGGGAGGCAAGGATGTATTTGAGACTTAGTAAAAAAGAATCTTGCCTCAGAAGGACTTAGCTAATTTAGGCTAGGATTGATTTGAATATAGTGTTAAACACTAACATATATTTTATGGTCACGTGTTCCCACGTGATGCGCTGAAAAATGGTGTTAAACACCAAGAACAAAACGCTCAAAAATAGTGTTAAACACTGGAATGGGATTGGTTGTGTGGGACCATGTAAGACCGCTGAAGGTAGGGACCAGTCTTCCTTTGTTTTATTCTCAAAACTGCAAATAAGTGTTGAACACTTTTAGTTTTCTGGCCATCACGTGTTGGCACGTGATGGATACTCATGCACTGATTTGTTAAGGTGTTTATTAGGGGTCACGTGAGGACACGTGAGGGCGCCCAAATTAGAATCTGACTTTGCCTTTATTCTCTTTGTTTTGGAGGTCACGTGGGAGCACGTGGGGCATTGCCTCTGGGCTAATTCCTTCTCATTTTGGAGGGTCTTTTTAGGGGTCACGTGGGGGCACGTGACCTAGTTCTTTACATGTACGGAGATCTTTCAAGTCTCTTTATTTTTAAAAATTAAATTCTATGTAGGGTTAAACCCTAATTTTATTTTTAGAGGAATTAAATTCCTATGCATGTGGAAGAATTAAATTCTTATGTAGGGTTAAACCCTAATCTCATTTAGAGGAATTGAATTCTTTATGAATTTGGGAGAATTGAATTCTCATATAGGATTAAACCCTAGTTTTATCTTGGAGAAATTAAATTCCTGTGAATTTGGGAAAATTGAATTCTCATATAGGGTTAAATTCTAGTTTTATCTTTGGGAGAATTAAATTCTCATATAAGGTTAAACCCAAGTTTTATCTTGGAGGAATTAAATTCCTGTGAATTTGAGAGAATTAAATTCTCATATAAGGTTAAACCATAGTTTTATCTTTGGAAGAATTAAATTCTCTAAACTCAATTCTCCCTCTAAGTCTTGGATCTGTATGGCAGAATCTCCCCGATGAGAATTAAATTCTCAACCTCTGGGGAGATTTGCTTCTATAGGTCTTCAACCAGATGAAGAACTAAGTTCTTTTGCAGAAGAGTTAAACTCTTAGATTGAGAATTAAATTCTCTTTTTGTTTTGTGGAGCTTTGATCCCTTTCCCTTTTCTCACCTAGGGTTTCTTTTCTTGAGAATTAAATTCTCCTTTCTTTTCTCTCTGCTATTTTTCTTCAGAAAATTCCAAGATCCAAAAATCAATATATCTCTTCTTCTCTTCTTGGCTCATATTTATAGGAGAACGAAAAGAATCAATTTGTTTAGTAAATCTTTCATTGAAAGATTTTGTTTGTTTTTGTAACTAACATGATCTCAGTGAATTTTATTCACCATTGGATTTTTAATCGAAAAGATATTCTGTTTGTTATTCTTGGTGAATTTTAGGGAAATCTTTTCTTGTATAAAATCTTTCCATAAATTGGTGATTTTTTAATCACCATTGGATTTTTAATCCAACGGTGCTCCACTTTACAGAGCATAATCCTTTTTTGTTTGTTTGGAAAGATTTAAAGAAATACTTTCCCAGTTAGGGTCTTTGATTTCCCTTAATTAGAATTTAATTCTATTAACTTATAAGGCTTTTAAAGCTCATCACGTGTTGGCATGTGATCCCAACATTTGACCATTGAAATAGAATTTAATTCTATCAACTAGAGAGCTGAGGGACCTGTCACGTGTTGGCACGTGACCCTCTTTTATTCAAAATTTAATTCTGCCTTTTAACAGAGCTAAAGGACCATCGCGTGTCAGCGCGTGACCCTTGGTCACGTGTGAGCACGTGATCCCCCATTGGGGTCTTTCCTTAGCTGTTTTGTTACATTTTTGTTTGATTTAGAATTTAATTCTATAAAGTGGAGATCATAGGAAACTATCACGTGTTAACACGTGACCCTTGGTCACGTGTGAGCACGTGATACCTCATTGAGGTATTTCCTAATTTTTTATCAGGGAATAAATGCCCCCACAGCGTTGTTCTCACGTGTCTGCACGTGAGTGCAACGCTGTCACCTTCGTGACCGTTGGATCTGTCTAGGGAATAGGGAATATGAACCGTTTCCCATCACATCCTATAAATGCCAGCGTCCCTTCAGAAACGCCTTCACTTTGTTCATCTTCTTCCTTGCTTGCTTTTTCCTCTGAGAATTTAATTCTCTCCCCCAGAGCTTAGTTCTCTGTTTCGAAAATTTCCAGAGTTTAACTCTGTTAACAAAAGATTCCCTTTTCTCAGGTAATGATCTTGAACGGCTGAAGAACTTTTTGTAGAAATCTTCGTTGGATTTTAAATCCACATCAAGGGTTTTTCCCTTTAATAAGAACCCATTTTTTTTAAGTTCTTTAAAAAGAAAACCATTCAATTTTTAAACAATAGACATTTTAGGGTTTCTCTGATCTTTAGGGATCGATGACGATGCTTGTCTTTTCTCTGGAATTTAATTCCATTTTCAAAGAGCTTGGGCTCTGAAAAAATATTTCTGGGAATTTAATTCCCCTGTTCAAAAGGAATTTAATTCCTATGAAGAACTTAGTTCTTCCCAGAGAACTTCTTGGGGTTTTCTTGCCCTGAGTTGTTTCTTTGCAATAAAAGAAAAAGATTTACAGTAGGGTTTTTCTGGGAATTTAATTCTCTTGTTCAGCTTTGATTTTTACAGAGTCCAAGATGGATTTTTTTTTGGGGAATGTGTAGGGTCATTTGAAATCCACTGTTCATTTATCGAGAATTTTCCTTTTGTTCTCATAGTGATTGCTTTGCCTCATCATTAGTAGGCCGCCATCTTGATTTTGTGGGACCCATGCGTTTTGTAACCAATGGTCCCATAAAACAAGTCCTCTGTTGCTTTCTTCCACTGTCTTTTTATATATGCCTCTATAAACATATACATATACACACATGTTGGCTTCGCTGAACAGTTTCCCCTCCTTTTATTTCAGGCACAATGGCTTCCGTTCCATATATCCCTTTCACTCGCTCGGAGGCTGCCTTTCCTCAGTCACCGTCTGACGAAGAGGTGATGGCGATGACCAGGGCTTGTAGGACTATGGTAGCGCCCCGGCCGTCTATCCGAGGCCAAAATGCGGAAACGAAAATTTTTCTTGACTTGAAAACCGGCAGTACCGCATCCTAAAACCCCGGATCATAACCATTAACCTAATGCTAGCTAACTAGAGATGGGACAGAAGGCGATACCATGCGATCCGTGTCCTTCGGTCTTCGGCCTCCACTCCGATCTCCTCGCGGAATCTCCGGTCTTCATCTCCTCGTCGGAACGGGCACCACATCGCCAGGTTCTTTTACGGGCTCCCACCTCTGGACCGAGGCAACTCGGGCACGAAGTTGGCGAGCCGACGTGCCCAAGAATACTGTAGGTGAAGTGTAGAAAGCTTTGTCTCTAGCGGGTATGAAGTTGCCATGTGATGGATGGAGGTGGAGGAATGAACAATGGAGATAGGTGAGGAATTTTGTAGCAAGCTAAATGAGACGAAGAAAATTCCCACACCACCAAAATGAACCTCTCTCCCTCTCCCATGATGTGGCCGGCCTCTGTGAAGAATGAGGAGGGGAAAAAACTACAAAGGGGGTGAGCACAAGAGAGAGTGGTAACCATAAGAGAAATGTGATGATAATGAGGAAAATTTGTCACTTCAATTTCTAATCCATTCTTTTCTCATAAATGCAAACCATGATGAACTAAAAAAGCAAAGATGCTTGTATTATCATAATGCCTCCATTTATAAAAAACACCCTCCTCTTATCAAATTTGCACATTTGCAAATAACCCCCTCCATCGGAAAAATCTGGCAGTGAAGGAACAAAGGAAAACTGGCCGAAACGGAATGCAAACTGGCAACTTCAGAAAACTGATCCCGTAATAAATTACAGGAAAACCCCGCGACTGTATATACATACCCGCATTTGTATTCTGACCGAATACAAATGCAAAGAGACAAAATCTACACTGTGCAATACTAGAATCCGGCTTAAACCAAAGCCCGCTAGTATAATCCGTCCGATCATGATCCGTGCAATACCGCACGTATAAGATCGAACCCTGCCATATCTCCATACAGCCTCTACAGCGTTTCGCCCGAAACTTGAGAAAACGGTCTGTGGGGGACTCTAAAGACTCGTCAATATTTTGGTTGTGGATTTAACCACTAGCACGTCAGAGGTATTAGCCATACGTAACGGGCTATCAAGTATTGACCAAAAGGGACGTCGATGAGCGAACTCATCCTGACACCCTACTGAGCCTGTCAGTGACAATATCTGTACAGTCCGGTCCGTTCGTCTATGAGTATCGCATGGCGGGCCTAGAGGGTTGGTAAAAGTCAGACCCCCAAAAGCGGTACAAGTCGTGTCGGAGTGTAGCCCAGAACACCCTGAGATACTACTGGAATACCTACCAGTAAATCTCCTGCCTCGTCCGAGGGCTTTGTGTAATGGCTCTCCTAAACACAGCGCGACCTCACCCCCAATACCGGGAGAGACAAACCCCTGCAGATCCGCCCACTGCCTTCATGTGGCTCGGGACTGTACCCAACTAAAACCTGTTTGCACGACTCCTTTGAGCCGTGGTAGGGTAGTAATCAAAATACAGTGGGAACACACACGAGACAAATGACGATCCCAGGTTGATGAACTAACCTGTACACATGTCACCAGGGAACTGCTATCTGACGCCTGGTATAATCCCAACTACCATGTTCCCGGCGAGTCCTGTCCGGTGTATTCATAACCCAATGAGCACCTGTATACATCTTAGGTGAACCAACTGACACCAGTGGCTTGTGAGACCGGCCACCGCCCCTCGTCGGGGTCTCAACTGCATACACTAGTCTACTCTGGAGTATCGATGCCCTGTCTCGAAACTCCCACGACTAGGGACCTTTTAAGGATGTGCTTATAGACCCCAGCTCCCACGTATATGATCGCCATCATACTGCTGGCCGTCAAGCAAGAATCCTAAGGGCTCTATCAACGTGCAATAGTGACCTGTAAGATCACCTAAAGCAGTACACGACGATAAAGATAAACCAGATAGCATACTATCATCTTGAGTAAGATGTCCTACCGGTATAGGTCCTCCCTCAATGATTGCAATCACGTGCATGTGATCCAATAATTGACTCTGAGGGCACTATATCCAACAGGGCTCATGATCCGAACTGCACTAATATACATTTGACTTTGTTTACATGACTATCCGTTTATATCCTTTCCGTTTACATGAACTGCTGATATCATGGTTTCGGCAAGTCTTACATCTATTAAACAAAACATTACACATCAATAGAAAATACATTACGGGTTTTTTTATAAAACCCCTCAAGTTATATTAATTTACAATAAGGATCCTAGTATATAACTATTTGTTACCAATAGGGAATTGCTTCTCATCTCAAATTGAGGTGATTGGACCAACTGGGGTATTGGCCATGGCCTTAAAGACATTTTAGAGGCTCATAAGCGGAACCAGTTCTCTTAAGCCTCAGGGAGCCGGAGAATTTGGGTGCTTGCTTATTTAAGGTAGACAACTAAAACGGGGTTATCGACACGGTAATTGGCTTGGAAAAAGTCACAAATCTTGCCGTCCATGTGCAGCAGTTACCGATAACTCCAAAACTAACCCAGGACTTCAATTCGTTTTAAAGTATTTGACTCGGTCAGAGTCTCAGTCTAATCTGAAATTATTCCATTCTTGAATACAATTTAAGTATAACTCTAATTTAACATGAATCCATTTATACCAGAATACAATCTATATCAACATGAATTGGTTTGACCGAACCATGGATATACATTTGACATTGTTTACATGACTATCCATTTATATTCTTTCCGTTTACATGAACTGTTGATATTCGGCAAGTCTTACATCTATTAAACAAAACATTACACATCAATACAAAATACATTACGGGGTTTTAAAGGGGTAGACTAGTACGGAATGTGTTAAAAGTGGTACGAGACGGTCACTTTAATACACCTAACCTGAACATCCGTTGCCGTTATCCCGTGGGTTTAGACGGGGCCTTGTGATCTGTATACCATAGTCCATGGGATAAGCTGGACTCCTCTCGTATACACTGGCATATTCCGTACCAAGCTACAAACAACTGCGTTAACATAACTATCAACATTATACCGGTTATATTCTCATTACCTGTTAAGTCTATTTCTATCTCTCTTTGGGACTTACCGAGCGATTGTTCGCTGACGACATTCCATTTCTATTCTTTCTTTAGAATGTTGTCAGGATGATTCTCTGGAGATCGAGCCCAGTACAAACGACTTGGAGTAGTTCTCAGAAGACCCGGAGCTCTAGTCACTTGTATATACGTTATTGTTCCCCTCCGAATACAGAGACGCGACCGCGTAGGTTCGTCTTGCCTGAATTTCGGGGCAGATGCTAATTGGTGCTATCCGTCCACCTCTCCGAAGATGCCAAGTTGATTTATGGCACCACGTATCGAAGGTTTAAACGGATGCGGCCGATGTAGCAGACTTCGTCTGATTCACCCTCGTTTGAGGGGTTTTTGATTGTGGGGACGCTCTTCCCTGCAGGCGCAAGCCCCTGCAGTTAATTATGCTACCGCATCGCGGTAACCACTTTCTCCTTCTCCAGATAGTCACTTCGTGTCGTGGGTGTTTGTTTCGTTTTTTGGTTGCCCGTGGATTGTATACGGAGAATAATTTATGTTGTCGCCCGTAGGGCGTGGATTAGTCCAAATCCGTATTCTCTTAGATTTGGGTTTGGGGGTTGGGTTTAAGGATACGTTGGTCTCATTTGAGACTAAGATCAACTTAAACGTATGTTAAGGATACGTTAGTCTAATTTAGACTAAGATCAACTTAACGGGATCGTTTAGATCCAACAAAAGAGCATTTGGACACTATTGTTTAGTTTAGGGACATTACGGTCGATTAGTTTAAGGACATTACGGTCCATTATTAGTTTAAAGACATCACGGTCGAGGTTAAGGACCTCATAGTCCGTGAGTTTAATGAGCTCACAGTCAAGGTTAAGGACATCATAGTCCGTGAAATGTGTGGTTGTCGGGACCCGTCACCTCTCTGAAGACGTTGAAGGATTACAACGACAAATATCAAAGGAATGAAAAGATGTACCCTTGAACCAAAGTTGATTGGGAGATCTATAGTCCAATTTTGGAACTAAGATCAATTAATTAGATTATGAGCACATTGGCTCAGTTAAATCTGAATTGAGGACTTATGTCCAACTTGGGCTAAGTCCAATTAGATTAGAAATGTTGTCCCTTTGTTGGACCATTAAACATTTGTTTGAGTTCAATCCCCCATTATTTGGTACTGCTAAACAATGGTTCTGATAACATTTTATCTTTTGTTGAGTGCTGAGCACTCATATGCCCTATAGGATGCTCAATTTTGGGAGGCAAGGATGTATTTGAGACTTAGTAAAAAAGAATCTTGCCTCAGAAGGACTTAGCTAATTTAGGCTAGGATTGATTTGAATATAGTGTTAAACACTAACATATATTTTATGGTCACGTGTTCCCACGTGATGCGCTGAAAAATGGTGTTAAACACCAAGAACAAAACGCTCAAAAATAGTGTTAAACACTGGAATGGGATTGGTTGTGTGGGGCCATGTAAGACCGCTGAAGGTAGGGACCAGTCTTCCTTTGTTTTATTCTCAAAACTGCAAATAAGTGTTGAACACTTTTAGTTTTCTGGCCATCACGTGTTGGCACGTGATGGATACTCATGCACTAATTTGTTAAGGTGTTTATTAGGGGTCACATGAGGACACGTGAGGGCGCCCAAATTAGAATCTGACTTTACCTTTATTCTCTTTGTTTTGGAGGTCACGTGGGAGCACGTGAGGCATTGCCTCTGGGCTAATTCCTTCTCATTTTGGAGGGTCTTTTTAGGGGTCACGTGGGGGCACGTGACCTAGTTCTTTACATGTATGGAGATCTTTCAAGTCTCTTTATTTTTAAAAATTAAATTCTATGTAGGGTTAAACCCTAATTTTATTTTTAGAGGAATTAAATTCCTATGCATGTGGAAGAATTAAATTCTTATGTAGGGTTAAATCCTAATCTCATTTAGAGGAATTGAATTCTTTATGAATTTGGGAGAATTGAATTCTCATATAGGATTAAACCCTAGTTTTATCTTGGAGAAATTAAATTCCTGTGAATTTGGGAAAATAGAATTCTCATATAGGTTAAATTCTAGTTTTATCTTTGGGAAAATTAAATTCTCATATATGGTTAAACCCTAGTTTTATCTTGGAGGAATTAAATTCCTGTTAATTTGAGAGAATTAAATTCTCATATAAGGTTAAACCATAGTTTTATCTTTGGAAGAATTAAATTCTCTAAACTCAATTCTCCCTCTAAGTCTTGGATCTGTATGGCTGAATCTCTCCGATGAGAATTAAATTCTCAACCTCTAGGGAGATTTGCTTCTACAGATTTTCAACCAGAGGAAGAACTAAGTTCTTTTGCAGAAGAGTTAAACTCTTAGATTGAGAATTAAATTCTCTTTTTGTTTTGTGGAGCTTTGATCCCTTTCCCTTTTCTCACCTAGGGTTTCTTTTCTTGAGAATTAAATTCTCCTTTCTTTTCTCTCTGCTATTTTTCTTCAGAAAATTCCAAGATCCAAAAATCAATATATCTCTTCTTCTCTTCTTGGCTCCTATTTATAGGAGAACGAAAAGAATCAATTTGTTTAGTAAATCTTTCATTGAAAGATTTTGTTTGTTTTTGTAACTAACATGATCTCAGTGAATTTTATTCACTATTGGATTTTTAATCCAAAAGATATTCTGTTTGTTATTCTTGGTGAATTTTAGGGAAATCTTTTCTTGTATAAAATCTTTCCATAAATTGGTGATTTTTTAATCACCATTGGATTTTTAATCCAACGGTGCTCCACTTTACAGAGCATAATCCTTTTTTGTTTGTTTGGAATGATTTAAAGAAATACTTTCCCAGTTAGGGTCTTTGATTTCGCTTAATTAGAATTTAATTCTATTAACTTATAAGGCTTTTAAAGCTCATCACGTGTTGGCATGTGATCCCAACATTTGACCATTGAAATAGAATTTAATTCTATCAACTAAAGAGCTGAGGGACCTGTCACGTGTTGGCACGTGACCCTCTTTTATTCAAAATTTAATTCTGACTTTTAACAGAGCTAAAGGACCATCGCGTGTCAGCACGTGACCCTTGGTCACGTATGAGCACGTGATCCCCCATTGGGGTCTTTCCTTAGCTGTTTTGTTACATTTTTGTTTGATTTAGAATTTAATTCTATAAAGTGGAGATCATAGGAAACTATCACGTGTCAACACGTGACCCTTGGTCACGTGTGAGCACGTGATACCTCATTGAGGTATTTCCTAATTTTTTATCAGGGAATAAATGCCCCCACAGCGTTGTTCTCACGTGTCTGCACGTGAGTGCAACGCTGTCACCTTTGTGACCGTTGGATCTGTCTAGGGAATAGGGAATATGAACCATTTCCTATCACATCCTATAAATGCCAGCGTCCCTTCAGAAGCGCCTTCACTTTGTTCATCTTCTTCCTTGCTTGCTTTTTCCTCTGAGAATTTAATTCTCTCCCCCAGAGCTTAGTTCTCTGTTTTGAAAATTTCCAGAGTTTAACTCTGTTAACAAAAGATTCCCTTTTCTCAGGTAATGATCTTGAACGGCTGAAGAACTTTTTGTAGAAATCTTCGTTGGATTTTAAATCCACATCAAGGGTTTTTTCCTTTAACAAGAACCCATTTTTTTTAAGTTCTTTAAAAAGAAAACCATTCAATTTTTAAACAATAGACATTTTAGGGTTTCTCTGATCTTCAGGGATCGATGACGATGCTTGTCTTTTCTCTGGAATTTAATTCCATTTTCAAAGAGCTTGGGCTCTGAAAAAATATTTCTGGGAATTTAATTCCCCTGTTCAAAAGGAATTTAATTCCCATGAAGAACTTAGTTCTTCCCAGAGAACTTCTTGGGGATTTCTTGCCCTGAGTTATTTCTTTGCAACAAAAGAAAAAGATTTGCAGTAGGGTTTTTCTGGGAATTTAATTCTCTTGTTCAGCTTGATTTTTACAGAGTCCAAGATGGATTTCTTTTTGGGGAATGTGTAGGGTCATTTGAAATTCACTGTTCATTTATCGAGAATTTTCCTTTTGTTCTCATAGTGATTGCTTTGCCTCATCATTAGTAGGCCGCCATCTTGATTTTGTGGGACCCATGCGTTTTGTAACCAATGGTCCCATAAAACAAGTCCTATGTTGCTTTCTTCCACTGTCTTTTTATATATGCCTCTATAAACATATATACATACACACATGTTGGCTTCGCTGAACAGTTTCCCCTCCTTTTATTTCAAGCACAGTGGCTTCCGTTCCATATTTCCCTTTCACTCGCTCGGAGGCTGCCTTTCCTCAGTCACCGTCTGACGAAGAGGTGATGGCGATGACCAGGGCTTGTAGGACTACGGTAGCGCCCCGGCCGTCTATCCGAGGCCAAAATGCGGAAACGAAAATTTTTCTTGACTTGAAAACCGGCACTACCGCATCCTAAATCCCCGGATCGTAACCATTAACCTAATGCTAGCTAACTAGAGATGGCATAGAAGGCGATACCATGCGATCCGTGTCCTTCGGTCTTCGGCCTCCACTCCGATCTCCTCGCGGAATTTCCGGTCTTCATCTCCTCGTCGGAACGGGCACCACATCGCCAGGTTCTTTTACGGGCTCCCACCTCTGGACCGAGGCAACTCGGGCACGAAGTTGGCGAGCCGACGTGCCCAAGAATACTGTAGGTGAAGTGTAGAAAGCTTTGTCTCTAGCGAGTATGAAGTTGCCATGTGATGGATGGAAGTGGAGGAATGAACAATGGAGATAGGTGAGGAATTTTGTAGCAAGCTAAATGAGATGAAGAAAATTCCCACACCACCAAAATGAACCTCTTTCCCTCTCCCATGATGTGGCCGGCCTCTATGAAGAATGAGGAGGGGAAAAAACTACAAAGGGGGTGAGCACAAGAGAGAGTGGTAACCATAAGAGAAATGTGATGATAATAAGGAAAAATTATCACTTCAATTTCTAATCCACTCTTTTCTCATAAATGCAAACCATGATGAACTAAAAAAGCAAAGATGCTTGTATTATCATAATGCCTCCATTTATAAAAAAACACCCTCCTCTTATCAAATTTGCACATTTGCAAATAACCCTCTCCATAGGAAAAATCCGGCCGTGAAGGAACAAAGGAAAACTGGCCGAAACGGAATGCAAACTGGCAACTTCAGAAAACCGATCCCGTAATAAATTACAGGAAAACCCCGCGACTGTATATACATACCCGCATTTGTATTCTGACCGAATACAAATGCAAAGAGACAAAATCTACACTGTACGATACTAGGATCCGGCTTAAACCAAAACCCGCTAGTATAATCCGTCCGATCATGATCCGTGCAATACCGCACGTATAAGATCGAACCCTGCCATATCTCCATACGGCCTCTACAGCGTTTCGCCCGAAACTTGAGAAAACGGTCTGTGGGGGACTCTAAAGACTCGTCAATACTTTGGTTGTGGATTTAACCACTAGCACGTCAGAGGTATTAGCCATACGTAACGGGCTACCAGGTATTGACCAAAAGGGACGTCGATGAGCGAACTGATCCTGACACCCTACTGAGCCTGTCAGTGACAATATCCGTACAGTCCGGTCCGTTCGTCTATGAGTATCGCATGGCGGGCCTAGGGGGTTGGTAAAAGTCAGACCCCCAAAAGCGATACAAGTCGTGTCGGAGTGTTGCCCAGAACACCCTGAGATACTACTGGAATACCTACCAGTAAATCTCCTGCCTCGGCCGAGGGCTTTGTGTAATGGCTCTCCTAAACACAGCGCGACCTCACCCCCAATACCGGGAGAGACAAATCCCTGCAGATCCGCCCACTGCCTTCATGTGGCTCGGGACTGTACCCAACTAAAACCTGTTTGCACGACTCCTTTGAGCCGTGGTAGGGTAGTAATCAAAGTACAGTGGGAACTCACACGAGACAAATGACAATCCCAGGTTGATGAACTAACCTGTACACATGTCACCAGGGAACTGCTATCTGACGCCTGGTATAATCCTAACTAGCATGTTCCCAGCGAGTCCTGTCCGGTGTACTCATAACCCAATGAGCACATGTATACATCTTAAGTGAACCAACTGACACCAGTGGCTTGTGAGACCGGCCACCGCCCCTCGTCGGGGTCTCGACTGCATACACTAGTCTACTCTGGAGTATCGATGCCCTGTCTCGAAACCCCCACAACTAAGGACCTTTTAAGGATGTGCTTATAGACCCCAGCTCCTACGTATATGATCGCCATCATACTGCTGGCCGTGAAGCAAGAATCCTAAAGGCTCTATCAACGTGCAATAGTGACCTGTAAGGTCACCTAAAGCAGTACACGACGATAAAGATAAACCAGATAGCATACTATCATCTTGAGTAAGACTGTCCTACCGGTATAGGTCCTCCCTCAATGATTGCAATCACGTGCCTGTGATCCAATAATTAACTCTGAGGGCACTATATCCAACAGGGCTCATGATCCGAACTGCACTAATCTACTTTTATGGGGGACCTGGTACGGTCACATCATCCGCGGTCGCCGCAGTTTCCTTTGCGATATACCGACAGAGCCTACATATCCATTCCTGCTGATGGATCATCCACGGACCGCTTTTACTGTTGAGATGCTGAATTGGACCCCTATGGGACGGCTTGAGCCATCAACAACTGGTATTCCGAACCATCCTATACCGGCTATAGAC
This sequence comes from Agapanthus africanus, assembly GCA_030015575.1. Lineage (NCBI taxonomy): Eukaryota > Viridiplantae > Streptophyta > Magnoliopsida > Asparagales > Amaryllidaceae > Agapanthus > Agapanthus africanus. The sequence continues at coordinate 168,152,254 of CM057337.1, forward strand.
ATTCTATGGCGCCACATTTTCCAGGGCGAAGCCCAGCCATGGGGACAGATTTACAAGATAGGACTTACCCCTCGACACCCCACGAGGTACCTCCTCTCGGCCCGTTACATCCTGTCCACTCATCGCACGCGCCTGCAGAGGGTTGGACTCTATCAGGCGATATATGCGTCTCTTTTCCACTACCAGTCGCCCCATGTCTGGTGGGTTAAGACCTTCTTGAACCAATGGAATCTTCCTACCAACACCTTTCTTCTAGGGGATCGCGAAGTTTCAATTTCTCTGAAAGAATTTCATGAGATCTCAGGGTTGCCGGTCAGGGGGACACTTTATGAAGAATTATTGCCTCTCGATGAGTATGTCTTCGAAACCGAGCCTGCTATGCTCGACGGCCTGTCGACCGAGAATGCCGTCAGCCACAAGCGCTCAAGTTTGATCAAGACCCTGAGTATTTTTGACAAACTGTTCACAGAGTTAGAGGAGCAGAGCGTCACTTTTAAAAGCTTTATCGCTTGCTTTCTTCGCGAAGATGTCCTATCAAAGACGTCTCCGAAGTTCGTGAATATTAACGACCCTTTTAGGTTTGGTTTAAATAAGCGGCCAACTAAAGAAGAAGACTTGCCGTAGTACTACATTCCCATCATGTCGGCGGTATCTTTTGAGTCGATTGCAACTCCTGGCATGGATGAGGAGACTTTCTTTGTGGGCTTCATCAGTGTTTGGCTCAGCTGGTTTGCCATTCCCATGCATCGCCGTTTCATGAGAGCTTTAGTTATCTACCCTGCTCATCGCATTGCTGAGGGAACGCGACTAGCTGTGGGCGTTGCAGGGCTAGCGCATCTATATCATGGGTTAAGCGCCGCAGCCAACACCTCAACTCCAGGTGTAGATGTGGTAAATTTCTCTCTTCATTACTTTACGTCCTGTATTGAGATGCACATGCTGGGGGCATTTGCTGCGCACCAAAGACCTAAATTTTATGACGCTTACACTTTTCCGTGACTAATGCGGTTGGTGGATGCTTCTGCCTCTGACCCGACTCAGTCTGGGGCTATTCGCGTGTTGATCACTCCTTATGCTAATACGGGCGGAATGGTATTCATCGATCGAGTCATATCTGCTCCCTCAAGACCGATTCAACAGCTCTGCGACTTGTTGAAAGAGGGGGTACCTTCTCTGAAGCCCAGGGAAGCCATGCACCTATACTCGGTCAGACCAGGTTATTTGGTATTTCGTCAGAATGGTGCGGCCATTTTTATGCTGTACAACCCACACCGCTTTGCCCGGCAACTTGGATATGATCAGGGCGTCCCCTTCGAGGCATTTACAGTGGCGCCTAGCCCATCGCCTGAAGTTGTTCGCGACGCCGCTCATCACTTCATGCGGCTGAACACTGGTTCTCGCTTCATGATTCCTGAAGATGATCATATTCCTCGATGTGTGGGGTCTTTCATGGGCTGGTACCTCCACCGGGTCAGCCCAATTATTGCCGAGGAGAAGAGGGTGCTTCTCGGATACAGCACTCCCATTCCAATTCAAGCCACGAGAGTTCCGCCGCAACCGCGTGCAACGGTTCACCATCCCTTGAGGGATACCAGTGTCGTACTTATTCCGGAGGCGGCGGAAGTGGACTTAACTCCCACAGCTGGTATGCCACTGCGTACTCGGGCTCAAACAAGGGCTAATAGGGCGCCAGTAGCAGTGTCATCGTCCGCGGCGTCAACAATGGCCGTGTCGTCCTCGGTAGCACCGCTGAGCAAGGACATTGAAGGCGAAGTGGGTCAACGCTGTACCAAAGCTCCACGGGGAAGGAAACAATCATCTTCGGCGGTTAGTTCTGGGCCCAAGGGGCGGAGGAAGACGGTCACCAATCTGCTCGACTCTTTAATAGAGTCCGAGCCTATTCTTCAGGATGAACCACTAGCCATGCAAGAATCGGATGGTGGTCTACTTTTCCCGGGTTCATCTGCCGAGGAAGCCGCACAATTGGCTGAGGCTATAAGACGCTCATAAGATGAATCCGAGAATGTAAGGATCCCGAAGAAGCCTTACCCTGCCATCATCTTTTATGAAGACCCTCCGTGGATACGGTAGCTATTCATAGGCCCTTTGGAAGAATGGGGTGAAAGGGCTCTTAAGCAAGCCATCTCAGCCAACGCTGAGGATGCACTTTCATTGTGGACTGGTGGCCATGAGTCTACTCTCGCACCTCGGAGAGCATATCTCCTCAGGAAGGAGCGTCGGCTTGAACAAGCCATACTAGAAGCTCCCTTGCGCATCGGTATGTTCATGTATCTCTTTGTAATATTTTGTATTGCTTGTATACATATATATGTATCCTTATCCTCGTACAAACTTTGTAGGGACTTCGGTGGCGGCGGAGGCTCTGAGTCGCGCTTTGACCGTAGATTCTGCTGATATCCCCAGTGAAACACCAATCAGTGTGGAGGGGATCGATGCAACCGTTTCTCCTGCGATGGAGTCTCCCTCGGTGATTCCCGCTCCCCAAGCGCTTGCTTCCTCAGGGGAGGCATCTTTGTCGGTCACCGCTCCAATGGATCTTTCTGGGGGCGGCCCGGAGGTTAGGGGACAAGTAGTCGATGCTGCCATCCTTCCGTTGGAGCCTGCAGTGGCAGCCACTACTCCTCGCTCGGAAGTCGCTACACCGGTCCACGTCTCCGATGATGTGCCTGAGGTCACGGAGGAGGCCGCCGAAGCTGCTATCCCTCCAGCCCAGAATGGGAGAAGCATCCAAGGTAACCTTCTATATTTTACATTAACAATCTCTCTATTGTCTGAACCCTTCTGTCTTTTCAGAATTGCGCGGATTGGCCGCATCTATCATTGATCTGTCTCCCAGGCAGTCCTTTCAGCGCCTGTTGGAGATGGCTGCTCCGCAAGCGATATCTCCTCAACGCATCGTCCTCTCTTCCGGGCAAGGTTAGTGTCGTTTGCTCTCTTCTCACGGCATTATCACTATTTCATATAATGACATTGATGTCTTTTACAGTTCTGGAGCCGACGACGAGGTTGAGATTCTTGACAGGCCTGGGGAGCCTTCAGATCCCTCTTGCATGACTGTGAGTAAGTAAAGTTCTTTGATTACAAGTCTCGCTGACTGTTTATAAATCTAAACAGCTCTGCTAGTTCTCACCACGCTGGAGTCTCGCATCGCCATGCCACCCGGCCCTTATGCTCTGTGTGCCTCGGAACGGATGGCAAAGCTAAGCCTTCACTCCCTATCAGCTCTGATTGAAGACCTTCGCGCTGGCAGTCTGATCACGGCCGAAGCGTTTGCCGCTGAAGCTAACGGCTCTCTTCCCTTTCTTGCCACCTACCATAGCGAAACATTGGTGCAAGTCTGGGTTGAGTTTTGTCGGCAGGTGGAGGCTTGCTTGCATGTTCTTGAATGTACACGCCTTCCTTCAGAGGTTGTGGCCGCGATGGCGAGCTTACAGGGGCTGATTAAGCGGTGTGCTGCGAACATGATATCATGGGAGAAAAGGCTCAGCCGCAAGTTTTCGGAGAGGGAGCTGGCTTCCAAAGCGCTGAGGGAGCTTCAAGCCAACCTTACGGCCAAGGCTACTAAAGCATATGAACTTTGGCGAGTGCTTCAAGAGGCTATCAAGGAGGTGGTAGCCATTGATAAGGTCGCTGTGTTTACTCGTGAAATGGTCGAAACCCATAAGGTTACTGAGAAAGAGCTTGAAGGCCGGCTTGCCTCATACCAGGCCCAACAGGCTCAAGCGGAGGCCCGTCATTTGACGATGCTAAATCATGAAGGCGAGGCCCAGCGAAAAAAGGATGAACTGGCAAATCTACTAAATCGCCCGCTGACTTGAAGAATTGTATGTACACATTTTTTTATTCTTCTTTTGTACATACTCCTAAATGAGAGTATTATTTTTTTTGTTCTTTCATGAATTGTACTTTGTATTCATTTTGATTCATGAATAAAAGATATATTGTTTTTTTTCTTCATGATGGTGTGTCCCTTTTAGCAAGTGTATTCTGCAGATAGTCTATTTCGATTTCTTTGCAGGATAATGATGGCTTAGGATTCAGAGTTAAGATCTGTCTCCTAAGACTTTTCAACTTTATGAGCCGTGAGGGTCTCATAAAGAATTTTCTCCCCACAGGTCGAGAGGATCCCGTAGGTGTAATTTTTCCTTAAGAATCGTGAGGATTCCTAAGTGTGTTTTCTCTTGAAAGTCGTAAGGATCTCACAAGAGAGTTTGCTCCTTTACGAGTCGTGAGGACCCGTAAGTGATGGGTGAGGTTACCATTATCCGTATTTCACGGAGTCAGGAGTTGCTCTGGATGCTTCCCACGGGGTCATAACCGTGTTCTGGGAGGACCAGGGTCCGCTCTGGACGTTTCCCACGGGGTCAGGATTGACATAAGCCGCGTTCTACGTAACCAGGAATTTTGCTCTGGATGCTTCCCACGGGGTCATAGCCGTGTTCTGCGAGGACCAGGCTCTACTCTGGATGTTTCCCATAGGGTCAGGATTGACATAGACCGTGTTCCACGTAACCAGGAATTTTGCTCTGGATGCTTCCCACAGGGTCATAGGCGTGTTCTGGGAGGACCAGGCTCTGCTCTGGATGCTTCCCACGGGGTCATTACCGTATTTTGAGAGGACCAGGATCCGCTCTGGACGTTTCCCACGGGGTCAGGATTGACATAAGCTGCGTTCTACGTAACCAGGAATTTTGCTCTGGATGCTTCCCATGGGGTCATAGCCGTGTTCTGCGAGGACCATGCTCCACTCTGGATGCTTCCCACAGGGTCATTGCCGTGTTCTGCGAGGACCAGGATCCACTCTGGACGTTTTCCACGGGGTCAGGATTGACATAAGCCGCGTTCCACGTAATCAGGAATTTTGCTCTAGATGCTTCCCACGGGGTCATAGCCGTGTTCTGCGAGGACCAGGCTCCGCTCTGGATGCTTCCCATGGGGTCATTGCCATGTTCTGCGAGGACCAGGATCCTCTCTGGACGTTTTCCACGGGGTCAGGATTGACATAAGCCGCGTTCCACATAATCAGAAATTTAGCTCTGGATGCTTCCCACGGGGTCATAGCCGTGTTCTGCGAGGACCAGGCTCTGCTCTGGATGCTTCCCACGGGGTCATTGCCGTGTTCTGCGAGGACCAAGATCCACTCTGGACGTTTCCCACGGGGTCAGGATTGACATAAGCTGGGTTCCACGTAACCAGGAATTTTGCTCTGGATGCTTCCCACGGGGTCATAGCTGTGTTCTGCGAGGACCAGGCTCCGCTCTGGATGCTTCCCACGGGGTCATTACCATGTTCTGCGAGGACCAGGATCCGCTCTGGACATTTTCCACGGGGTCAGGATTGACATAAGCCGCGTTCCACATAACCAGGAATTTTGCTCTGGATGCTTGTGCATCGTCGAGTCATGGAACTGGGAATTTTGCCGCAGCTCCGATTTGTTGATGTCTTGTCTGTTGAAATGAGATGAATGTTGAGATGATCTCTAGGCTATCTGTGAACCGTTGAGATTTGGCTTCTTCTTCTGATGAAGCCTGGGGAGGAAAGGTATGATTCCTTCTTTGTTTGCACCCCTGGATTGTATATAGGAATTGATGCGATATCACCTGCAGGGCAAAAATTTTATTTTTTTTATTTCTTTCCACGATGCTCTATCATTTCAGCTTTTATACCGCGAAGGTCGCAATTGCCCAATCATTTCGGCTATTTTTCGCGGTGCCCAATCATTTCGTCTATTTATTTTATTTTTACTCGCTGCTTTTTATTGCTAGTTGCCCAATCATTTCGGCTATTTCGTATGCATGTGTGGCTCGCTAGCTTTTTTGCTGCAAGCTTAGAATTAGACACTGATTTCAGCATCAGCACCGCTACAACTGGGATATTGCCAGGAGCGAATCATCATTTGCCTCTGTCAATGACGAACAATGGTGGCTTAGTAAACAAGGTTAAGATCCTGTCGACTAAGGCTTTTAACTTCATGAGCCATAAGGGTCTCATAAAGGTATTTCTCCCTACAAGTCGTGAGGATCTCGTAGGTGCGTTTTCTCCTTTGGAGTCGTGAGGAATCCTAAGTGTATGGCTTCTCATAAGTCGTAAGGATCTTACAAGAGTATTTTCTCCTTCTAAGTCGAGAGGACTTACAAGGGCTGTTCACCGTGTAGACATATCCCTAGTCGCGGATGGGACTTTGTTAGGGAAATGTTTATTCACGCCCGTGGATTATATACAAGGGTCAGCATCGAGCCGCTTATAGGACGGCATTGGAGGTTGTGGTGGCTGCTTAAGAACAGGTTCAGATCCCTATAGCTTAAGACTTTTGAATCTTATAAGCCGTGAGGGTCTCATAAGAGGGTTCTCCTTACGAGTCGTGAGGATCTCGTAAGTGTTGTTTCTCCTTAGGAATCGTGGGGATCCCTAAGTGTGTTGCTCCCTTGTGAGTCGTAAGGATCTCACGCGGGTGGTTTCTCCTCACAAGGTCGAGAGGACCTTGCAAGTGTCTTTTAACGAGGTTGCGCCCTTTCGGGTTTTCACAAAAACTCACCGGTAGCCCTGCTGTTTTTACTCACGGAGCTAACGGTCTATGTTATGTTGTTGTGCGAAGCGGCTGATTTTGTGGCTTCTGTAGGCTGGCCCGTTATCGGAGATGATCCATCGCGGAGTTCCAAATCGATAAATGACGTGTGTCTTGAAGAAATGGAGGATATTCTCCGTCTTCACTTCCCTCAGCGGTACTGCTTCTGCCCATTTGGAGAAGTAATCAGTTGTCGCCAAAATGAATCGATGTACTCTGGATGATACTGGTTCGATAGGGCCGATTATGTCAGTCCCCCACATTTCAAATGGCCAGCTAGCCACCGTTGGATGTAGTGGATTTGGATGCTGGTGGATAAAGTCCCCATGTATCTGACATGGGTGGCATTGCTTCGCATACTCGAGGCAGTCCTGGATCATCGTGGGCCAACAATAACCCATCCGTATGATCTTCAACTTCATCTTCGACCCGGCTTGGTAAGAACTGCAGAGTCCGTCATGAGTTTCTTGGACGACTCTCTTTGCCTCTTCAGGTCCCAGGCATCTTAACCATAGAGAATCAAATGATCTCTTATACAGAGTATCGTTAACAAAGGCGAAGGATAGAACTCGTTTCATGAGCTGATACCTTGAGGATGCATCTTCAGGTGTTCAATGGGATTTGAAGCAATCTATAAAGACTTCCCTCCAATCCATAGCCTTTTCCTGGTCTTTTATTTGCAGGGCCGTTTGCTCGGTCGTTCCTTTTTCTTCGGACGACTTCGGAGATATTTATGCCGGTACAAGAACCCAACGGCTTTGCACAACGATCCTTACGTCATCGAGGTTCTCGTCGGCCAGTTCTTTATCGAGCTTGGCTAATAGATCCGCTTTGCTATTTTCCGCACGCAGTATACTTTCCAAAGCGTAGGAAGGAATTTGAATCAGCAGTTGCTGTACTCTCTCGCCGTACTTCACCAACTCTGGCTTGCATGTTTGATAGTCGCCGTTTACTTGACTAACGACCAGTTGGGAGTCTCCGTATATAAGGAGGTTCTCAATTCCCATGTCGATAGCGATCTCGAGGCCTGCTATCAAAGCCTCATATTCGGTTTCAATGTTTGTCCCCGGCTCTGTTAAGGAGAAGGCAAAGCGCATTACCCCTCCTTGTGGAGTTACGAAGATAAGGCCTACCCCTGATTTGATTATAGGGGTGCTTTGTTTGCGCTTCTTCATGGAAGACGCTCTATCAAAATAGAGTTCCCATCGGGTATCATTCTCGTCGATCGTGTCAAACGCATGTTTGTCTGGTAATTCACAGTTCAAAGGAGAATCGACGGGTATCGGATGCTCAGCGTGGAAGTCGGCGATGGCCTTTCACTGCCTTAAGAGGACGATAAGTTATCGAGAACTCCATCAAGAGGAGGGCCCATTTAGCGAGCCGTCCTGTTAATATGGCCTTCGACATCAAATACTTGAGAGGATCCACCTTCGATATGAGATGGACCTCATGTGCCAACGCATAGTGTCTGAGCTTCGTTATCGCGAAGATTAACGCTAGGCAGTGTTTTTCGATGGGGGGTAGTTGCTTTCTGCCCCCAGTAGAAATCGACTCAGATAGTAGAGAGCTCTTTCTTTCCCTTGGTCGTTCTCTTATGCCCACAGCGTGCTTAAAGAACCTTCGAGGGCTGTTGTGTATAGGACGAGAGGTTTTCCTTTAACGGGGGCGGCCAGCACTGGCGGGTTCTGCAGGTATTGCTTGATTTCGTCCAGTGCGCTTTCGCATTTGTGGTCCCAAACGAAAGGGATCCCTTTCTTCATTAGGTGACTATAAGGACGGCACTTGCCGGAGAGATTGGCTATGAATCGCCGGATATATGCGAGTTTTCCTTGGAGAGATCGCGGCTGCTTGAGAGTCTTTGGCGGGGGCATTTCCATGATCGCCTTGATCTTCGACGGGTCTATCTCGATGCCTCGATGTCGTGCAATGAATCCTAGGAATTTGCCTGAGGAAACTCCAAACGCGCATTTGAGAGGGTTCATCTTCAAGTTGTATTGCCGAGGGCGTTGAAATACGACCTTCAGATGCTCTAGATGTTTCTCGTATGATTTGCTTTCAACTACGAGGTCGTCGATATAACATTCGACGATTTCATGTATGAGGTCATCGAAGATCTTCATCATGGCCCTCTGATAGGTGGCACCGGCGTTCTTTAGACCGAAAGGCATCACCTTGTAGCAAAATATGTCCAAAGGGGTCCGAAAAGTAGTGTGCTTCTGGTCTTCTGGATGCATCTTTATCTGATTGTATCCTGATGATCCATCCATGAAGGAGATGACTTCGTGAGTGGATGTGTTATCTATCATCAGCTCAGTGACTGGTACTGGAAAGTCGTCTTTTGGACAAGCTTTGTTGAGATCCCGGAAGTCCACACATATGCGCACCATCCCATTTTTCTTCATTACTGGAACAATGTTGGCGATCCAGTCGGGGTACTGAACCTCTTGGATGAAGCCAGAGTCGATTAGCTTTTCGACCTCGGCGTTGATGCTCATCTCAAGCTCGAGCCGCATTCTTCTTGGTGCTTGTTTGATCGGCTTGACGTCCGGAGATATTGCCAATTTGTGTACAGCAATCTCTGGATCTAATCCTGGCATCTCGGAATAATTCCATGCGAAGCAATCTCTATGCTGCATAAACACGTCTTTTAGCGCAGCCACCCTTTCTTCAGACAACAGCTCACTGACGAATGTCGGTCGCGGGTCACTTGCCGTCCCCAAATCAATTTTCTTGAGGTTATCTGCAGTAGTATGTATCCCGTCTTCCAGCTCTTTCGGTGCTGGTGGAAACTCTGAGATCACCTCGTCATTGTCGTTTTCGAAGCACTATGGGAGGTCATCCGTATTTTCAGGCTCTTCTTCTACCAGCGTTATCATGTGGCAGGTGCGAGATCGTTTCCAAGGTCGGTGTTGATCTGGTTCTACTTTCGCTATACGCGTCGCTTTCGGTTCATGCTTCTATGGCAGGCTTACCCTCCAACTGCTAGATAGAGCGAACCTGCCTTGTTGATATTGGTCTTCGACCCAGTTCTTGAAGGTGAAGCAGTCTTCGAGGGGATGCCCTATTGCTTGGTGATAGGAGCAATAGTCTGGGTGGGAGATCTTATTCGCTTGCTCGAGATGTTCGGATTCTGGGAGTGTCATCATTTGATACTTTATGATGAGATCGAATATCTTCCTTATCTTATCTTGGGGAAAAGAATATTCCCGACCCATCTTCTTTATAAAGGTTGGATTTCGGCTGCTCGACTCTTGCTCGTGTGGCTTCTCAGACCCGCTTTGCTTCTGTTGAACGCCTTTCCCGCTCTTTGGTTTATTTTTGCCTCTGCGCCGGGTCTTTTGTATGACGGGTTGATGAGGAAAAGCATTGTTATTCTCCGCGGCCTGCTGAAGGAGGCGCTACGTCCTGGCTTTCTCTTAAATGGCCATTTCACGGTTATGGTCAGCCCGGACCTTTTGTCCCGCTTCCCTTATGAGCTTGTCCATTCGTTCTTCAAATGACGGACTCGGCATTTTGATGGTAGGATCTCGTTTTGTTTCGGAGTCAGCGTTTTCTAATAGGGCATCTCCTTCTTCATCGAAGTCATGTATGACGTAGCTACCATGGACTCGTTCCTGTTTCTTGGATTTGACATATCCAAGCCCGACCATTTCCATTCTCCCGTTGGGCAACTTTCGCTGAGTTCCGAGGACATCCCAAATCCTATTGTAGAATCAAGCTTGTCGAGTAGTCTGTCTGAAGGGTACCCCTTGGCGCTTCAATAGCCTTTTCAAGCCTTCCGTGTAATATCTAGGCAGACGGATGGGCTGGAGCCTGTCGAGCGCAGAATCGGCGCCATGCCAGATTTCTTTCTCCATTTTGGTTTCCCCAGATCGGTAGAATAGGATCTCCTCTTCACTCTTTCGCCTGGGAGGGACGTAAAATGTCTGCAGTTCTTGCACGCTATAAGATTCAAGTGCTTCGAGCTCTTTGTAATGCTCCCGCGGAACCATGGTAATTTACAAACTCTGATTATCGCTAGCGAAGGCTTGTATTGATGGCCAAGCGGAAAATATAGCGTTAACCTCATCTTCCGAGTCGCTGCCGAAGATCAACATAGGGGTGGACGGTCCCGGGTTGTTGCGTTGGGGCGGCCCTGAATAAACTATCTCTTCTTCTTCCTCGGTATCACTCCTGAAGACCAGAATAGTGGTGATAGCTTTGTTCTTCGGTTTATGACATCTTTCCGTGTCCTCAAAATCTGGTAAGAAGTATTTTGCATCTTCGTACTTTCGGACTTCGCTCACGGAGAATGGGTTCAACTCCCCCGTCACAGTGTACTCGAGACCATCTTTGAAATACTTCATACACTGGTGTTGTGTAGAAAGGATGATATTGTACTCGTGTAACCAAGACCGGCCTAGCAAAGCATTGTAGCAAGTCTTGGCGTCAATGACGTGAAATTTAATATCCGTGACGAGTAGCCCGAAGTGCAGCGTCAGTATCACAAACCCGAGAGTCCGTGATGACTGGGAGTTGAAACCGAAGATGGTGATTTTATCACGAGCGAGGTGCTGAACGCTCATGCAGATTTCCTTCAACACTCTCACGTTGAGGAGATTGACGGAAGACCCATTGTTAACCAGGATTTTGCCTATCTTTATATCGTGACAGTATCCGGAGACATAAAGGGGACGGTTGTGCTCGCACGTCCCAAGGAGGAGATCTTCATCGCCGAAGGTGATATCGGCTGTGTGCACTTCTTCCTGCTCGTCCTTCATCTTTTCTTCGGTGAGGAAAGCTTGGAATTGCTCTGGCTCGTGTAGCGCCTTGATCAATGAATCTCTCGCCTCTTTGGATAACAGAAGGGCGTCGAGAATGCTTAACTGCGAAAGTAGCTTTCTCAAGTGTGCCAGAACGTTGTAGTCCACCTTACTTTTCTTTGGTGGGTCCTTGGCTGTCAGCTTTTTGACGGCTTGGTCATCAAGGATGATATCCTCAGGGACCTTTTCTTTCCCCTTATCTTTTCTATTTGACCCACTGTTCGAGGGCCCCGGATTCTTTTCGGGCAGCGTACGATTGTGCAACTGAATATTTTCTAAGGTCTTCGGTTCTTCCTCTTTTTCCAGGGTGAATTCTTTGAAGAGAGGGCCAATAGTCATTTCTTCGTCAGAGTCGCTCCCGAAGGTGAGAACTTGGGATCCCCCAGCGTCAACCATGTGACAGTTGCCGGTAGTTCCTTTACGCTCTTCGGTCGTATTTCTTTGCTCCTGATGAGTTTTGCGTTTCATCCGCCAAAAATGTTGCCGGTGAGCAACATATCCCTGCCACCATCTTTTAAAAGCGTGGCACTCTTCGGTGGGGTGCGCAACCTTTCGATGATATAAGCAGTAGTTAGGGTGTATTTCTTCTTCACCAGGAGTGTTTCCTTCGGAGGGTGGGAGCTTCATTCCCATCGATATAGCTTTGGCGAACCTCTTCCTCATTTTGAACCTGCTTTTGTTTGCGGCGGATGCGCTTTGATTTGGCGGGAGCGTTTCAACCCTTTCGTTCAGTCGCCGGCGCTTGGCTTTTTCAAATATGGCCATCTCACTCTCTCGAGCAGCCTTGCTTTTAAGAAGAGCTTCATTCAGGAATGCATAAATCATTTCGTCCGATGGCCCTAGAAGTTTCGGCTCAGGATCTGCCCCCAATTTCTGTGTGTAAGGAGCTTCTTCATCATTTATTGACGAGTAAAAGAGAACATGGCAACTTGCCACATAATCTTCAGACTCATCCGATGAGTCTTCTTCATTGTCATCACCTTCGTCCTCAAGGACATGGCTAAGAAATTCTTGGAGTGTGACTGGAGTCCGCGCCTTCTGGTTATACTCTTCCAGCACGTCAATCTGCTTTTGCAGGTCCGTGCGCCTGTCACCAGGCTTCACGAACTTCTTGGATTTATTATTCTTCTTCGAAGATTTTAACGGCTGGGTGTGAGCATTTTGACTATCACCACCAATTTTTGGAGTTGGGCGCGGTTTCAGCATTCGCTTAATAATCTCGGGTTCTAGTGGATTTTTCCATTTGATTTCCGGGCATGTGTGGAGATCCTTCAGCATTCTTTTTGTTTTGGCTGAAAGAACGATTTCCCATGGAGCTTCTTCAACAAAAGAGCACGATGCCCTCGGTGTATCCGTCTTCTTAGGAGTGTGCGGTTGTGGTGGGCTTACTTTCCACTTCTCAGATAGCGCAAACTTGCCTTGCTGGTATTGGTCCTCAATCCAACCCTTAAAGACGAAGCAATCTTCAATTGGATGGCTTACCGTTTGATGGTAAGGGCAATAATTGGGACTATTAGTCTCGCCAGGTTGCAGTGGTAGCTTTGGATTCGGCAGATTGATGAGCCTATTCCGCATCGCCAGTTCGAATAGTCTCTTCGTTTTGTCCCGAAGGAACGAATAAGGACGCTTCATTTTCTCATTATAGTGCCGCCGTCTCTCTTCCAGTTGATCCGTTAGTTTTGGGGCACTGGGCTGCTGTTGAGTATTCGCAACGAATGTCGCCTTCCCTTTACCCTTTTCGTTCCGCGGCTCCGGCTTCGGAGGAGACGGTCTATGACCCATCTGGTCCATCTGGGCCAGTTTGTCGATCAAGGCTTGGAACGTGGTCGGCTTGAAGAACATCATGAATTGGGAAATAGTAGCCTGAGGGTCCAGAGTGCCCACGAACATGCCCATTACCGGCGCTTCCTCGATGCGCTGCTTACATTTTGACCATAAATTTCGCCGCCGTATTGCGTATTGTACCCAAGTTTCGCCAGGCTTTACCCTGGCATTAATTAATGCGGTAATCAGGGTACGCTCGCTAGCGCTCGCGAATCTCTGTGTAAACAGCAGTTCCATCTCCGCGAACGTCTTGACAGAGTCGTTTGGAAGTTCAGAATACCATTCGAATGCCGTCTCTGACAAGTTACCGACGAACTGGCGAAGGAGCAGTTTATCATCACATCCGGTGTTACCACATAGAGCCGTGAACTGGGCGACATGCTGGTGCGGATTTCCCATCCCTTTATATACATGGAATTTAGGGATGGTATATCCCGGCGGATACTTTATTTGGTCATACCAGCCCGGATATGGTCGCCCAGTTTTAACAACTTGGCCGGACGCTTCATTCGCCTGGTGAGCTCGTATTTGCTGAGCAATGTAGTCATCCAGAGCGGCCTTGGAAATGGTTTCCTCTCTAGCTGCTGAAAGAGCCGGAGGGGGTTCGATGTCTCCCCTTTGTCGTCTTCGATGATGATCGGGGGGTCTTCAGCTGGAGGTTCTGGCTATAACATCATCCCAGCCATGTCTTGGAACAAAAGAGCCATTCATTTTATATTGGATGCCTGTTCCACAGCCTCTTTTTCTTTCCTCTCGAGCATTCTTCGGAGGAACTCGGTGTCAGTCTCTTATTCCCAACGCTGATCCGAGGTTTCTGGATTTTCTTTTGGCCCAGTGAGTGCGGCCATTGCAGTCAGCATCTCCTGAAGCTTCTGCTGCTGTTGTTTCTGAGCCTTCGTTATTGATCGGGTAAGCGGTCGATGGCCCGTAGAAGCACGGCTTTCCTCTTTTCCGGAACCCATATAAAAAGTATGCACTATCATGCCCCCAGACTTGGGGCGTTTAGGTTCGGTGTCTCTGTGGCTTGCCGCATTCATGAGGGCTTTCTCTGGCCTCCTTCTCTTTTGAGCGGTTGACGTTGAGGGGGCCATTGCAGCGGGCACCCAGGTAGCTATCGTCTTTCGTGGCTTGACAGGACGGCTCTCTTCCTGCTGAACCTTCACCTTTTTCTATCGGCGAGAGTAATCTTGATCAATTACTGAGTCATGAACCTGTCGCCAGACTTTGTAAATTTTGGAGGACAGCCGCTGAGGGGACTGCTCCGGCTTCGTTTCTGTAACATTCTCCATGGGTGGAAGATATCTTTTCAGTACGGCGGTGGGTGAATTCCTGCGCACCCTATTAAGCAGCTCGAAGCTGTTCCCGGTTGGAACAGCGGCATTAACTTCTACCGTTGGGGCTGGTGGAGTTAGCCCAGAGGGGGTTGCCCCAACCTTCCTTACTCGGCGCCAATGGCGACGTCGAGTGTGTCGAGCCGTTGGGATTGTTTCAGCTTTAGGGGTGACTTCGTCATGCCCCTTGTTCTGGTGAGGCACTGCTAGTACCAGCCTCTTGAAGACCGACGTCCGTTGAGCAGTAGTATCCAGTCTGTCAAAGACAGACCTTTGAGCAGGAACGGGGGCCGGAGCGGCCAGCCTCGTAAAGACTGATCCTTTGACGGGAGAAGCTTCTTTTGTGACCTCGAGAGCAGGAATGGCTATCCGTTTCGAGATGGCCGCTTCAGGTATCGTGGGCTTCTTGACGGGCCCATTGGAGTTCAGGCTCAGCCTATCGAAGACTGATGCTGCTGGCTTGACATTGAACGACCCGTTGAGAGGGGCCGTAGTGGTAGTGAGCCGATCAAAGACCGACTTCTTTTGCGCTTCTTGCGGCAGCGGGATGTTAATGCTCACTGGTGGGAGCATGGTCCCGAAGAACAATCCGGTGGTAGCCTGTGTCACCTGCTCTATTGGCATTGTGAACAGGGAGGCCGTCTGGGGCCCGTAAGTTATACCTCCAGATGAGGCGGAACTTGAGTTGCAGTTGCAGTTGGAACATTTCGTGCAAGTAGACGCCATTGATCTTTTGTTTTCTGCATGGAGCAAGACACCAAATCTTAGTACCTCGAACCCAAGGGCAACCATATCAAACCGCGATTCGTTCGCGAACACAACATACGAAGTGTAGAGTGGAAAGAGGAAAAGGTCCCACCGGGTGTGCCAAAATCTGTTCCCCTCCGAATACAGAGACGCGACCGCATAGGTTCGTCTTGCCTGAATTTCGCGGCAGATGCTAATTGGTGCTATCCGTCCACCTCTCCGAAGATGCCAAGTTGATTTATGGCACTACGTATCGAAGGTTTAAACGGATGCGGCCGATGTAGCAGACTTCGTCAGATTCCCCCTCGTTTGAGGGGTTTTTGATTGTAGGGACGCTCTTCCCTGCAGGCGCAAGCCCCTGCAGTTAATTACGCTACCGCATCGCGGTAACCACTTTCTCCTTCTCCAAATGGTCACTTCGTGTCGTGGGTGTTTGTTTTGTTTTTTGGTTGCCCGTGGATTGTATACGGAGACTAATTTATGTTGTCGCCCATAGGATATGGATTAGTCTGAATCCGTATTCTCTTAGATTTGGGTTTAGGGGTTGGGTTTAAGAATACGTTGGTCTCATTTAAGACTAAGATCAACTTAAACGTATATTAAGGATACGTTAGTCTAATTTAGACTAAGACCAACTTAACGGGATCGTTTAGATCCAACAAAAAAGCATTTGGACTCTATTGTTTAGTTTAGGGACATTGCGGTCGATTAGTTTAAGGACATTGCGGTCGATTAGTTTAAGGACATTACGGTCCATTATTAGTTTAAAGACATCACGGTCGAGGTTAAGGACATCATAGTCTATGAGTTTAAAGCCCTCACAGTCAAGGTTAAGGACATCATAGTCCGTGAAATGTGTGGTTGTCGGGACTCGTCACCTCTCTGGAGACGTTGAAGAATTACAATGACAAATATCAAAGAAGTGAAGAGATGTACCCTTGAACCAAAGTTGATTGGGAGATCTATAGTCCAATTTTGGAACTAAGATCAATTAATTAGATTATGAGCACATTGGCTCAGTTAAATCTGAATTGAGGACTTATGGCCAACTTGGGCCAAGTCCAATTAGATTAGAAATGTTGTCCCTTTGTTGGACCATTAAACATTTGTTTGACTTCAACCCCCCATTATTTGGCACTGCTAAACAGTGGTTCTGATAACATTTTATCTTTTGTTGAGTGCTGAGCACTCATATGCCCTATAGGATGCTCAATTTTGGGAGGCAAGGATGTATTTGAGACTTAGTAAAAAAGAATTTTGCCTCAGAAGGACTTAGCTAATTTAGGCTAGGATTGATTTGAATATAGTGTTAAACACTAACATATATTTTATGGTCACGTGTTCCCACGTGATGCGCTGAAAAATGGTGTTAAACACCAAGAACAAAACGCTCAAAAATAGTGTTAAACATTGGAATGGGATTGGTCGTGTGGGGCCATGTAAGACCACTGAAGGTAGGGACCAATCTTCCTTTATTTTATTCTCAAAACTGCAAATAAGTGTTAAACACTTTTAGTTTTCTGGCCATCACATATTGGCACGTGATGGATACTCATGCACTGATTTGTTAAGGTGTTTATTAGGGGTCACGTGAGGACACGTGTGGGCGCCCAAATTAGAATCTGCCTTTACCTTTATTCTCTTTGTTTTGGAGGTCACGTGGGAGCACGTGAGGTATTGCCTCTGGGCTAATTCCTTCTCATTTTGGAGGGTCTTTTTAGGGGGCACGTGGGGGCACGTGACCTAGTTCTTTACATCTATGGAGATCTTTCAAGTCTCTTTATTTTTAAAAATTAAATTCTCTTTAGGGTTAAACCCTAATTTTATTTTTAGAGGAATTAAATTCCTATGCATGTAGAAGAATTAAATTCTTATTTAGGGTTAAACCCCAATCTCATTTAGAGGAATTGAATTCTTTATGAATTTGGGAGAATTGAATTCTCATATAGGGTTAAACCCTAGTTTTATCTTGGAGGAATTAAATTCCTGTGAATTTGGGAGAATTGAATTCTCATATAGGGTTAAACCCTAGTTTTATCTTTGGGAAAATTAAATTCTCATATAGGGTTAAACCCTAGTTTTATCTTGGAGGAATTAAATTCCTATGAATTTGAGAGAATTAAATTCTCATATAGGATTAAACCCTAGTTTTATCTTTGGGAGAATTAAATTCTCTAAACTCAATTCTCCCTCTAAGTCTTGGATCTGCATGGCAGAATCTCCCCGATGAGAATTAAATTCTCAACCTCTGGGGAGATTTGCTTCTATAGGTCTTCAACCAGAGGAAGAACTAAGTTCTTTTGCAGAAGAGTTAAACTCTTAGATTGAGAATTAAATTCTCTTTTTGTTTTGTGGAGCTTTGATCCCTTTCCCTTTTCTCACCTAGGGTTTCTTTTCTTGAGAATTAAATTCTCCTTTCTTTTCTCTCTGCTATTTTTCTTCAGAAAATTCCAAGATCCAAAAATCAATATATCTCTTCTTCTCTTCTTGGCTCCTATTTATAGGAGAACGAAAAGAATCAATTTGTTTAGTAAATCTTTCATTGAAAGATTTTGTTTATTTTTGTAACTAACATGATCTCAGTGAATTTTATTCACCATTGGATTTTTAATCCAAAAGATATTCTGTTTGTTATTCTTGGTGAATTTTAGGGAAATCTTTCCTTGTATAAAATATTTCCATAAATTGGTGATTTTTTAATCACCAATGGATTTTTAATCCAACGGTGCTCCACTTTACAGAGCATAATCCTTTTTTGTTTGTTTGGAAAGATTTAAAGAAATACTTTCCCAGTTAGGGTCTTTGATTTCCCTTAATTAGAATTTAATTCTATTAACTTATAAGGCTTTTAAAGCTCATCACGTGTTGGCACGTGATCCCAACATTTGACCATTGAAATAGAATTTAATTATATCAATTAGAGAGATGAGGGACCTGTCACGTGTTGGCACGTGACCCTCTTTTATTCAGAATTTAATTCTGTCTTTTAACAGAGCTAAAAGACCATCACGTGTCAGCACGTGACCCTTGGTCACGTGTAAGCACGTGATCCCCCATTGGGGTCTTTCCTTAGCTGTTTTGTTACATTTTTGTTTGATTTAGAATTTAATTCTATAAAGTGGAGATCATAGAAAACTATCATGTGTCAACACGTGACCCTTGGTCACGTGTGAGCACGTGATACTTCATTGAGGTATTTCCTGATTTTTTATCAGGGAACAGTTACTTTCAGTTCATACCATTGTTTAGGCATTGCTTTCCAGTTTTGTATTTACATTTCTAGTTGTATTGTAAAGGATGTTTAATAAATAAAAGTTGTTGTTCTTTTACATCTCATGTTTTACTTGTGTACTTTACTATATTTCTTATTTACGCTTAGCGTGTTTACTCCTGAGTAAATACGTCGCGTGACCCGTCATGTCTCCTTACCGTACTCTGGGAAGCGGGGCGTGACACTCCTAATGGGTTTTTACCCTTTCAGGAGCACCTTGCAAAATCCAAAATCCATGATTTGCTGAAGTGTGTGGAGTCCATCTTGGGTATGAAGTATCTAGTCATCTGGAAATTACCACTTCTTATGACCTGCTGATAACAAGTAAGGGGAATAGCAGTGTCAAGCCATATCCGTATAGACTTCAGCATAGACACTGAAGTAAAAGTCTCATCACAATCCATAACGGGTATTCGATGAAAACTCTTTACAACATATCTAGCCTTATTAGATTAGTACCTTTCCATCCGCACAGATCTCAAAAAGATTTACTTTCTCCTGATGGGTCTTACTCCTTCAGAGGCACCCAGCTAAGTCCAAAATCCATAATTTGCTGAAGTGTGTAGAGTCCATCTTGGATATAAAGTATCTAGTCACCTAGAAGTTACCACTTCCTATGACCTGCTGACAACTAGTAGGACCATCATCGCCATGATGCTGACCTCCCTGTCACCGTCTACGAGAAAAACCGAAGTATCTCTCGAGCGTCTGAGGTCACCTACTAAAATCTGTGAAGTGGCTAATAGTTTGTCAAGTCCAATTGAATTCTTAGGTTCTACTAAATTTTCAGTAACCGTTTGTGATTCTGAAATCACTTCCAATTCTACCATACTCCCACTAGTTTCTTTGGCAAAAAAATTCCTTTTATAAAATGGTGGCGAGTCAAGAACAATGTAACTATTGATCTTGAAAATGGTAGAAACAAAATCCTAGTGAATGCTTGGGATAATCCACAAACTGCCATTACCGAAGTGTGCTTAGAGTTTGTCCGGATTATGCTTTTAAACAGAAACCGGATAACTCCATATCTTAAAAACCTCAAGATATGTAACCATTCTATGTCCAAATAGAATCAAGGCGCTAATTTAGATGGAGTCAGATTCAAATGTCATGCAGCTGTTTTCAGTGCATATCACCTAATGGAAAAAGGACAATACAGCATTATTCATCAAGTAGCAAACCCACGGATGAGCAACATGTGAGAGAATCAAGTTCTCAATACTATAATGGAACACCTAGTATAAGTATCTATATCTTCGATCATCTCGAAAAATTCTGATACATCTAACGTATGGTTCTCTACTTTATTCTTATACCTACAAACTTCTCAAAATCTTTGACCTTGCATTACAACGAATGCGTGTCTAAAACCAGAGAACTTATAGGTAATACTGAATGAAGTAAGAGTATCAACCCCTTGTCCTGAAGGACACTGAACAACATACATTTTTATATATAAGTCCCAAGAGTATACTAACTCAAATTCTATGTTTTGCAAATTGAAAACTGTATCTTGGTCGAGAATGTCTTACACCATTATTCAATACACCTTATCTTATTCTCAACTGATAAAGGTAGATATTTATAACACAATTTTTCAAAATATATATCTCACTTTATAAAATAAAGGTACATATATTTCATTTTAAAATTTAGTGCATAACAACGGTTATTCGAGACCCAAAAATTTGCCGTCAGGCAAAACCAGGTGATTTAATCCAATATCACTAATTGCAACGAATTCTGATACTAAGGATCAAATCGCCCATTTCCCAATATTCTACTCCTACTCATCATCTATAACACCGTAAAGATGTGAGATCCAAACCGGTAAATACATACTCTGGAGTCAGAATCAATTGGGAAAACAATTCTCTTTTACAAGTACATAGAAAAACTGAAATATTAAAATGTTTCATAAGGGGTGGTCAGGTATTCCTAATAATGCCTTTTCAATTATTCAGATTCATGACAGTAGTCGCAATTTCCTTTTCCCTCACTTCAGTCCTTTATATGTCTTTACATCTTACCTTCTGCACACCGCACTTGGTCTAATTGATTTTCTTTCTTCCCTACCTTTCGGCGCCAACCTAAGATTTGCAAGAAGACTATCCAATAAGCGTAATAGGTGTACTCTCCTAATACAAAGAGCTCTCACAACCTGAAAAAAGGTAAAGGGAAGAGACAACCGAATAATCCTATTCAATTTCTTCAGAACTTATGGCCATTCTTGACGGAAGAAACTTCTTCGAGTTCGTATGTAACTATACGATGGCCGTTCTAAGTAATATAGATCATCGTAGTGATATGAAGTGTTCTGAAGGAATGCAAAGGGTAAACTATGAGGGGCAGGGATATATACACCTTTGTCGTGAATCATGACAATCTAAAGCCCAAGGGTATAAGAAGATTAGATTAACTTGGTTTATGAGTTTTTAAGGTAAGTCATGGGTCGATGTACCAGAGAGAGAGAGAGAGAGAAAATACTCAGCGTGCACTCTATAAAGACTAGATTGGTTTTCACTTTATCTAATCAGGATGGCTCCCACTGTTTTCTCGAATTCTCCTTCAAACCCAAAAAGGAGAACTAGTCGGGATCATTTACACTTTACAAGTTCACTGAACGTTTGGTCTGGCCAGTGTTGGTACTCCGAGAGAGGTCCCCCGTGCTTTCGTACGGACCAAATTAATAACCCCGTTTCCGCAGAGACGTAACCTTGTTAACACATTCTAGACACCTAATAGATTAGCTAATTGTGAAGTGAAAAATCTTCCGAGGAGTAATACATACTTATCAGTGGGAATCAGGACCCAACTATCATCATGTGATAATTTGACGGAATCCATTGAAGTCACCACACTCCAGAAGGTATGCGTATGCCTGGCAAGTTTCCCGTATGTTTGAAACTCCCGATATGGTTTTTGCCCCTAACGGTTTATGACCCTGACTAGGTCAACAAACTATAAACCACTAGTCAAGTTCAACCCGTCATTTTCTTGATTGCATTAAACCCACCCGCACGTGCTCTTGACTAGGTAGACAAGGCCGCATGACTGTTCTAACCAATCGCATTACAGTGCACAGAAAAACACCACTTAGCTACCGTTCACTACATCTTGACTGGGTCAACAAACGCAACATGAATACTAAATAATACTAATCTGAAATGACGGAGGTTGGTTTTTGGCGAAAAACCTTTAACGTAATGAACTTGATATCGTTGAAGGAACTCGAGTGGCTTTGAAATGGAGTGCTTTAAGCTCCGTTTTTTAAAAATAGTAACATAAACCTTTGCTTAAGAGCGAACTCGCAATGAAGGGATCAAGGCTCTTCCCTCATAGAATGAGGTGCGGAATATTCTTAACCGAATATCTCTATACAAAGCAAAACAATATGACTATGAGTTTTGAAGAAAATCGAGTAATTTTAAAATTGGTTCCAACAACATCATTTAGGTTTATTTTCCTTGCATTATTCACATAATGCGTTCCCATCATTTTAAGTTTCCAAGCCACAAAAAAAACAACCAAAATAACATGCTATTTATATGCCGTCCGCATTCGCCACGGGCCCCGTCATACACCGTTAGGTTACTTAACTAATGGCAGAGCGGGAGCAGGACTAACATGGATACAAAACATATAGAAATATCTACTAAATATATATAATATATATATCAACATCACAGGCAGATAATAGTCATCACATGCAGATAAAAATCATCACAAGCATGTGAACAATAATATGGAATAGCGGATAATCTAGAGTCCCACGTTTCATTTGAGCCGTAAATGAGACACGACGTTCTCCGGTCATGTGGATAGTCAGTGCAATGAAGAACCTAGACCCCTACGAGTGCAACAAGTTACCCAGTTACCCGCCAATCCCCGAAGTTAGGCAACCCCAATCAACAAAGTAAATGGACAACCCAGCACTTCACGGAATTCAGTAACTTGAGCACCCCTCCGTAGGTCAACCTATACCCCCTACGAGTGCGGGGAATAGCCCACCAATTCTAGAGTAAAGCCCCCGGTCTCAACGCCATAAGATGCGGCCCGTTGCCCTCTAAGACCTGGCTATTCGAGCACTCCTCTGCGGGATAATCCTAGTACATAAAAGAAAATATATATACAATGCTGACATCGACCTCAACCCGGTCGTACCCCAATAAAAGAATATACAAACTGGCAGAAACGGCAGTCCACATGTCGGACGCTCGCCCCGCAATAATGGATATACAAATGAATCTGAGCTGTACATCTAACATTGCACACAAGGCTATCCATCACGACAATACATCCATAATATCAGTGCAACACAGAACATCAACGTGAATATCATGTTCGTAAACCCGTCTGATTGTACATATAGCAACCAGTCGGATTGTACCGCGCTATGATATTCACGGTGGCAGAAACTAACAAACGCACTAAAAATCGCGAATTTAAAATTTTAATCGATTAAAACTTTCCACATTGGCCCCAAGCACAAACCAGTACTCAAAAAAATAAAAGCCAAAACTAAATATCCCAAAAATGACATTTCCATAATCTAGAGCACCAGAAAAAATTTGGGGCACAACGGCCTAAATTGGACTGCGGAACCGCGGTCAAATGGCATGTTAGGCGGCGGTTCCGCGGCCAAAATTTGGGCTCATGTGCCCAAATTTCTTTCTGGCCTTTAGTATTGCCTGCACATAATTTTAATACAACCTGAACAATTTTTTGAACTACTTTAAAATTCGAACAGCAAGCGACGAAATGGAAATGTGAATCAAAAAATTTCGTCGCTCAAAACTCTAAATTAGTGCAAACTAGTTAGTTAAGGTTTATAGAGTGGCTCCGATACCATGTTGAGGTTCGATGCCCGCGCCACGGAGGCCGCGTCCGAGGCGGAAGCGAAAACAAAATTTTATGCGAGCACCAAACACCCGTAAAATCCAGAATACGATCCAAAAACCTAAACCAGCTAATTAGAAATGTAAGGGTTGAGAAACTACAACATTTGTCATGTGTCCACCCAATTATGGAAGACCCCTCCAAGCTCGTATACACCGGGAACGGGCTTGAAAATCGACCACTCTCGCCGAAGACGATCCACCCGAGAGAAACCGGAAGAAGGTCTAACCGATGATCCAAATTTGCTAGGTGTAGATAGTCGGTGATGTAGGAATTTTTCACTAAAAATTTCTCTCTTTCTCTCAAGCTCAAGTGTGCAAGAGGAGGAAGAATGAGAGGAGGAGGAGATGACTAAACTCACCATGAAGCATGAACTCTAGCAAAAAAATAACATGTGGAATGAATAACTCTCCATGTGTAGAAAGTATGGCTACAAGTAAATCAACCATGCATCAATAGTGCATCCAAATGATTTTATCAATATAAAATTCAAGCCATACTTCTCTACATATTTGCACGCATGCCTCATGGCATCTCCTCTCCACCTTATTTCCATTTAATTTTCTAAAAAGAAAATCAAATATGATATGTCCTTCTTCTAGAAGCATTTCCGTATAAATACGGAATATTTCATCTGATATATGTATCGCTACATATACGCATATCCGTATAGAAAAATACGGATAGCACCAGAGAGAGAAAATGTATAGTGAACAATAATACTAAAATATATATATCAAAATACATATATAAATTATTGAATCAAAACCTGATTTAATAATCCGGTTTAATCCTAAGCCGGCTAATATTATCAACAACCCGATTAAAGTCCGTGTATCCCATACACGTACCAACGTACAGCTCCTATATCTATCGCCAGAACCGGAAAAACCCTCTGTGTGGAACTCTAAATACTCAACAATACGCTGAAGGTGGGTTTAACCACAAGCACATCAGCGGCACTAGCTGTACATAACGGCTACCCAGGTACTTGCCGAAATGGGGGTCGACAATCAAGTGCGTCCTTACCCTACTGAGCATGAATGTGACAATCTCCGTACAGTCTGGTCTCTTCGTCAAAGAGTATCGCATATCGGCTTTAGGGGATGGATAACGTCAGACCCCTACTAACCCGATAAGTCGTGTTTAAATCAAGCTCATCACCAACAGAGATACTACTGATCAACTATCAGTAAATCTCATCCACCGTGGCCATAGAATTCTGGTGATAACCAACTGAACACAGGGCGACACCGACTCCTAATATCAAGAGAGACGAATTCCTGACAATCGACCACTGCTTCCATTTGGCTCGGGACTGCAACCAACTAAAACATGTTTGCACGACTTTTTGAGCCGTGGTAGGATAGTAATCAAAGTACAGTGCGAACTCACACGAGACTAATGATAATTTCATGTCAAAGAACTAACATATACTCATGCCGCCTGAGAACTTCCATCTGACGATAGATATAATACAATTTAGAAGTTATCAGCGAGTCCGTCCGGTGTACTCACCTCCAGTGAGCACCTGCATACTATCTTAGGTGACACAACAACAATGGCTTGTGAGACCGACCACCGCCCCTCGTCGGGGTCTAAAAGCGTATCTATTTCGGAATATCGATGCTCAGTCTCAATACTCGCACGACTAGGGACATTTAAAGATGTGCTTATGGACAACCCAACTCCCACATATATGATCGCCATCATAATACTGGTTGTCCAGAAATAATCCTACGGGCTTCATCAATGATGAAGACAAACCAAATAGCATACTATTATCTCGAGTAAGACTGTTAAACATATATAGGTTCTCGTTCAATTATCATAATTACCTACTTGCAATCACAATAATTGCCTTGAGGGCACTATTTCCAACATAACAATCCTAACAATCTAATGTATTGATCATAATCTATATAACATAAATCGGAACTTATCTGATTCAAGATTACTATAATATCTAATACTGTTATATTCAAATATCTCATAATCTAACAATGATAAGAAAGTAATGAACTCGATCAATTTTATTAAGAGATAAATTATATAATACTAATCATAATCTTAAGAGTCCCCGGGCGGCACAGGAAAAAGCCCAAATACTTAACTGGAAATTTTTAACCTTACAATTAAAAATCCTAAATTGTATGTCGTCCCACTCACAACCAGCTAGTAGACAGATGATGGTGCTTTTGATAAAATTGATTTTCAACGAGTACCGTATGCTCGTCTCTCACTTGTTCTGCCAAATAATGTCGTTTGCATATGGTATATTTCAAAGCTATTTGCCAAATAATGCAGTCTCTCACTTGCTCAGTTGTCTTTCAGTTGTCTTAGACAAAGGGTTAATTGCATAACATCTCGAGATACTTATCAGCACAAACACTTTCTTAGAAGTTCCAAAATGAACGAGTAGGTTACTAGTTTATCTCCTAGCAATGTACTTTAAAACTCATTTATGTGTTGGTGATGTTAGCATACGAGAGTGTCTTTTTTTTCCCCCTTCCTGTTGATGAGTGGGGAGAGAGAGAGAGAGAGAGAGAGAGTATTTAGGCTAACTATATAAATATCGTGAAGAGGTATGTGTGAATTTTTTATAAAAAAGAGATATATGTGATAAATTAGTTAAATCCGATAACTCCTTACACCGGAGGTGGCTACAAATTAACATTTTCGGGATAAATTTGTGGATCCCTTAAAAGTGTGCGGTGTGATGTGTACAGAGGTTATGGCTTAGGAGCCAATAGCCAAAGAAAGAAAGAAAGATTTGAAAAAAAAAATAGTTAGTGTGGTTTGCCTGAGCATTTTTTGGTAGGTAGTCCCATAAATCTTTCATGCAGCAACAACCAAAATTAACGTGCATTTTTTGCGCAAGAAATAAGTTGTCTGGGAATAATTTTACTTGTAGCCCCCGGCCTCCTCCACCCATTCCATCCATAGGCCCAAAAAAAATTGGTGTTTATTTTTTACTTCCAAAACTAATATGATGTTTCATATTAACCCCGCTTTACGATTTCCGTCAGAAAAACCCCTTGTGATGATGCTCTATATTGGCGGTCTCCCAGATCAGGACACGTGGCAGATGACGTGTCCCAAAACTCAGAAGAAAGGGCCCACAGGGGCCGACCAGGCCACCCCTGTACCCGACCTGCAAGCACAAGCTGGCTCTCCTCAGAACCCCTGCAAATTGGCCTTCTCGGCCTCTCAGCTCGTCCCGAGCTACCACAGGACCAAGATGCCTCAGCCCCTGTGGCCCATCCTTCTGAGTTTTGGGACACGTCATCTTCCACGTGTCCAGATCTTGGAGACCGCCAATATTGAGCATCATCATTAGCCCCCCACTCTTGTCCCGACCAGCTAGCGGGTCGGGTCAGGAGTGGACTGCTAGGCCTCCCGAGGTGAGCTCCTTCCTAAGGCTTTATCGGGACGAGTCCTCGGGCTGTCAATTGTCTTTTCTGCTAATGAATCGGGGCGAGATCTCCGCATTTAAGAAAGGTGCGCCGGTTCGTGCACTCTGCCACTGAAGCGACCGTCCATGTGTCCAGCGTCGATTGGCCGACGCGACGTATGCAGGCTTGCAGCGTCTGATGGAACGCGGTCTAGCGCAAGTCGACACGTGGAGCGATCGGAGCCGCTGGACGCGAGGAGTCATTTCGGCGAGAGATGACGGGCGTCGTTGCATGAGGCCGCTTGCAGCAATAAACAGGGGTGGGGCCCGTCTTTGGGTCCCTACTCCTTCATATTTCCCTCTTCCAAGGCCTGGTTGCTCGGCGCTCGTCTTCTTTCTCTCGCTTTCGACTCCCGAAGATTCCCTTCTTCAAGGTTAGATGTCTTCCTTTATAGAGTCAGTAGATGTTGTAGAAGTAGGTTCTAGAGACCCTTTAGTTATGTCCGAGTCCCCCCGGGCAGCAGGGGTCAGATCCTCTCCCCGGGATCGTGCGGTGGGGGCAGCCCCCCGGGAGGTGGCGGCAGATGCGGCCCCCGGCTCCTCGTGTTGGGTGAGGCATGAGGACGAGCTCACCAATGCTCGGGCTCGCTTCCACATTCCTTCGTGTTACACGCTCCGACTGGCCAAGGAAGGAGAGAGGGCGGATCAAGTACGGGGCAAGGAAATCGCCCTGTATTTGGAAGCTTTTTGGGACGGAATGCGTCTGCCCTTCTCTCCCGAGGTCGTCGACGCGCTGAATTTTTTCGGTGTGGCCTCCGGACAGTTAGTGCCGAACTCGTGGAGGATCCTTCTCGGGTTCTTGATCCGCCTAAAGTTGCAGGTGGTCCCTTTCAGCCTCTCCCTTCTCGATTCTTCTCTCGTCTTTAAAAGTCACCCTGGTGGTCGAGCGGGCGACCCGAGATGGGTCTATCTCTCTTTCAGAAAGTGGCCGAGGGGCGCTGCCGGGACCGGGGTCGTGGCCTTACCCTCTTCTATTCATGATTGGAAGAAGAAATTTTTCTTCGTTTCCCCTCCCAAGGGCGAGGACTGGCCCGTGCCTACCAAGTGGTCAAGGGAGAAATGTTTGCCGGGGAACCAGTCCGATGACCCCACCGTGGTGAGAGTGGCGTCATAGGAGCCCATCCCCCGACCCGACGTGCTGCTGTCTGAGAGGGTCCTGAGCTGGGCCGGGCTCAGCCCTATTGAGTTCGTCGGTAAGTTAGGCTAGCTTTGGGCTTGTGTTTTGCTCGTGTTGCTGACTTGTTGGGTATTTGCTTTGTGCAGGATCTATGGACTTCGACTCGTTTAAATCCTCCATGCGCCAGCCGAGAAAGGTTACGAAGGCTGGGGGCGCCAGCTCTTCTCGCGCAAAGCCCACCCCGGCTCCTACTGCTCCGGTGGTGGCGTCCCATGAGCGTTCGGGGGCGGATCCCGCCCCGGGTCCCAGCAGAGTGTCGGGCCGGAAGTGGGCCCTGGTTCTGGAGGACCCGGACTTAGAGGAGGAGATCAGCTCTCCCTCGGAGCCACTCAAGAGGAGCTCCCAGAGATCTTCCCGGGGCCGGTCCTCGCCGATCGTGGTGGAGGAAGGGGGCCTTCGGTTCGCGGTGCTATCGGGGTTGTCCGTTGCTGATAGCCTCCTGCATGAGATAGAGGCCTCGGCCGGGGGTAGAGTTCCTGGGGGGACCTTCAGGGCTCAGCTGGCGTCCATCGCCCAAGAGTCCGTACAGGTAAGTGTTTGGTTCATTGTGAGATTCGGTGCCTCCTTCATCTTTCTGATCTCTTTCGTATCTCCCAGGTTCTCCAGCACGTGGCCCTTGCCTTGCGTATGGAAGCCGAGGTGGTAGCCCCGGCGCTGGAGGCTGCGGGCCGGCTTGCCTCGCTGGAAGAGAGCTCCAGGCAGGAGCTGGAGGCGGTGACGGCGAGGGTTGCCGCCTTGGAAGGCGAGGTGGAGTCTGGGAAACGGGAGGTAGCCCGGCACCGTGAGGCTGCCGTAATTGCCAAGGTCAATCTCGAAATGCCCAGGTGCTTGCCGGCAACCTGAAGAGGACGGTGAAGACCCTCCGGAAGGAGCTTGGGGCGGAGGCCGAGACGGCCAAGTCGGCCGAACTGAGGGCGGTGGAGAGCTATAAGAAGTCGAAGGACTTTTATGATGACCTGGCCATGGCTACAACCCGCATCTGGCACGACGCCCTCGATGCCGTTAAGGCCCGGATGCCGGAGTTTGCCGACGGGGATCTCCGGGCCGAGTTCCCCCTTGCGGATGCCGATGAGCAGGGGGAACAGGTTCCTAGCGAGGAAACCGCCGAGGACCCCGTGCGTCATGTGGTGGATGTCAAGGACCTCGAGGTCGCACCTGGTCCCGAGGTTTAGAGCCCCCGTCTTCCTCCTTTTATTTCTTTGTTTTTGGAATTTTATAAGGCTGGGGAGCCCCAAAAAATACCCTTTGTAAAACCTTTGTCTTTGGTAGTAATAAAAAATTTCTTCGGTTTCATCAAATCGCGCTCTACCATCTGTTTGTGAAGAATGCTCGTAAGATATCTCTGCTCGCACCGTTGTGTTTTCATGTCAGGTTGGTCATCTGTCTAGCGATCGTTCGTCGAGTTGATTTCGATCACTTGCCGACGAGCATGCCAAGCGCTGCCGAGGAGGCATCCCCATGGGCCCCGAAGTCGAGGGGAAATCGTTTAGACTTGGATAGACTTGATGCCCCTCACTGGGGTCTCGGATCCTCTGGGGTGACGGGAAGAGTGCTGTTCGCCGTATTTGTGTCGAGTGTGCGCCGGAGGCTGCCCTGTGGCCCCATAGGAGTGCCATCTTTTGACTTCTGGCAATGCGAGCATCGACCACCAGCCGGGGATGACCGAGCGGGGTAGCTGCTCGGCTGCCTCTTGCGAGGGCTCTGATCCTTCAGGACGGGGATCGAGCGGGGTTACCGCCCGACGCTTCTTGGCGAGGATTTCGGTCGCAGACTGCCAAGGACCCTTGGCCGGACAGGTTTTCTGCCCGGTGCCTCTTGGCGAGAGCTTTTGTCCTGACGAATAGTCGAGCGAGGGATCCTCAGGCTCGACTGCCTCTGGGAGGGCTTTCTGATCCTTGGCATTACGGTAGGGGAGCTACCCGCCAGGGACGACCGAGCAGGGTAGCTGCTCGGTTGCCTCTTGCGAGGGCTTTGATCCTTAGCGTTGGAGGGGTTGTAAGAAGCCCACTAAGGAAGACCGGGCAATGATGCTGTGCGGTTGCCTCTTGGCGAGGGCTTTGACCTCTGGCGTCGTGGGTAGGCAACTACCAGCCTGGGATGAACGAGCGGGGTAGCCGCTCGGGTGCCTCTTGCGAGGGCTTTGATCCCTGGCGTCGCGGGTAGAGAGCTACCAGCCGGAGTTGACCGAGCAGGGCAGCTGCTCGGTTCTCTCTTGCGAGGGCTTTGATCCTTTAGGACGGGGACCGAGCGGGGTTACCGCCCAATGCCTCTTGGCGAGGACTTTGATCCCTGTCGGTTGTGGTAGGAAGCTACCAGCCGGGGATAGCCGAGCAAGGACTCGACTGTCTCTGGGAGGACTTTGGTCCTTGGCACGGGAGGGGCTGTAAGAAGCCTACCAAGGACCCTTGGCCGGGCAGGGTTACCGCCCGGTGCCTCTTGGCGAGGGCTTTTGTCCTGAAGAATAGCCGAGCGAGGGATCCTCGGGCTCGACTGCCTCTGGGAGGGATTTCTGATCCCTGGCGTTGCGGTAGGGAAGCTACCCGCCAGGGATAGCCGAGCGACGGTTAGGATCGACTGCCTCTGGGAGGACTTTCTGACCCCCGGCGTTGCGGTAGGGAAGCTACCCGCCAGGGGTAACCGAGCAGGGTAGCTGCTGGGTTGCCTCTTGGTGAGGGCTTTGAATCCTGACGTTGCGAGTAGGGAGGCTACCGGCCAGGTATAGCCAAGCAGGGTAGCTGCTTTGGCTAATTCTTCGCGAGGTGTTGCCCGACCATCCAGCTGTAGGCATGGGGAATGAGAACGGTCGCGGCAACTGTGCGCGTAGCATGTGCATTGAATGCGGGGGGAGGCGAAGCGCCAGGGGCGCGTCGCCTCGATTCCACCAGAGAAGGCTTGATGACCGCCGCGTGGCAGCGACTTTTTGGGTGAAAGCGGGCGACTGTTGAGCTGCGCAGAGGGCTATATAAGGTTGAAGGAGTACTGGTCCTTCCATCCTTCATAAACAGGTCATCGAAAATGCAAGATTTCCCGTTTACCATCCCCAACATCATCCACTTCGAAGACGTGTACCTTTACGACCAGAACTGCGCCGAGGACATGGTGCAGCTGGTCTATGGGAGCATCGAGGACCATTTCAGCCGGCTGCTCCCCCGACGCTCCTCCCTGCTGCAGCTGCTGATGTACTCCATCTGGAGGGCGTAGCCGGGGCTTTACAACCCCCTGTCCAAGCAGCTCTACGACGAGGCCGTAGGCAAGCTGCAGTCTCTGAGGCGCTTCGGCCTGATCTCCACGGACCGGCTGGCCCGCTCAGAGGCGCTCGTTCGTGAGTGCTACGAGCTGAGGCTTGGGATCGACGCGCGCGCGGGGGACCGGGGGCAGAGGTTGGACCTCGCGAGGCCCCGGCTGGCGGAGATCTTTACCGAGTGCCACGAGCAGTGCTCGCTGCACCCCCTTCCCCCACTGTTGTAATTTCCTTTTCTTTTTGCGTGTATGGCTGAGGAGCCCATAATACCTTTTGAATAAACAAGCTTTTTCTTTCTTTTTCGCAATATTCCATTGATCTTTATTAAATTAATAATAGATCCTAGGAAGAGTTTACATTGCCCTAAAAGAAAGGTACAGGCTAGTAGATGATTTTATTGGCTCGGCCCGAGCTCCCCGGAGGACTGTGGGCCTCCGTGCTTGGCACAGGGTACGGAGTTCCCTGAGTTCTGTGCTGGCCGTCCACCGAAACGAGCATGATCTGACCGATGGTCAGGTCAGCGGGAGGGCGATGCTGCTCCTGCTCGCGGTCGGCCTACCGTTTGTCCCTCAAGTATGCGGCGAGATGTCCCGATCGGATGAGCTCTTCGATGTAGTCCCTGAGTTGCTTGCAATCCTCTGTGGCATGGCCCAGTGTCCGGTGGAAAGCGCAGTAAGGGCCCCGGGTTCGCTACGCGGCCTGACACGGGATCGGAGGGAACTTGAAGAACCCCTCGTTCTGGGCTTCCTCTAGCAATACTGCGAGGGAGACGTTGAGGGGGCTATACTCCTGGAACTTCGAGTGGTAGGGCTGCTGACACTTCGGCCTCTCCTCCCGAGCCCTCTTCTTCTAGTCGGATCGTTCTGCTCGGGGGAGGTTAGCGTTCACCTCGGATTCCAGCTGAACCTCGCGCTCGGTCCACACCTTGACCTCGGCCATGGTCTTAGGTTGCGCCAACATGAAGGAGCGTAACCACTCCTTGTGCCTCAGACCAGATCTAAGCGCCGTGATGACGGTCTCGTCCCGGTGCTCGGGAACCTCGAGAAGGGCATTGTAGAAACGGGTAATGTAGGCCTTAAACGTTTCCTTGTCCCCACTCTTAATCGTGAAGAGGTAGTCGACCGTGCGCTTCTGTCGACGGTTCCCAACGAAATGGCCGAGGAACTTAGTAACCAGCTCGTCGAAGGTCGAGATTGAGCGGGGCTCGAGCCCCCAGAACCAGTCCCGACCTGCGCGGATGAGGGTGGCCGGGAAGGCCCTGCACTGGGCGGCGTCGGAGTGGTCCTGGAAGCTCATCCCCGCGGTGAAAGCATCCAAATGGTCCTTCGGGTCGGTTTTCCCGTCGAACAGAGAGACCTTTGGGGGCTTGTTGCGTGAGGAGATGTGGACGGCGAGCAATTCCTCGGTGAACGGCTTTGTGAGCGAATCGGAGGCGTACTTAGCCCCGTCGCTCGAGAAGTGAGCCTCCCAGCGCATGCCCTCGATCTTCTTCTCGAGGGCGTCAAGCCGACCGTGGTATCCCGAGGAATCAGCGCCTTGGGATCCCTTGCCTCTGCTGCGGGTGACCTGCGTCTGGGAGTGGCCCCGGTTCCTCTCGATGAGTTGTCTCTGGTCTCTAGGCGAGGTGGCTCTTGAGCCGCTGACGTGAACCCTTTCAGTGTGGCCCCGCCGAGGGGGGTGGTGTCGACCATGCCTGTGGACAGGCGAGGTGACTGACATCTCCTCAGGGGGATAAGGGTCGTGAGGAGGCTCGAGGCGAGGCGTTTTGGTGGCGGACCTTGGTGTGGAGCCGTGGGACGCCCAGCGGGCCTCAGGGAGTACCGGCGCGAGAGATCTGTGGTCAGGAGTCGTGGCCTGCTGGTGGTCAGCCGTCCCGACGGGGGCAGAGCCTTCTGGAGGCGGTGGAGCGGCAATCTGGGGCCCATGCCCGGCCGCTTGGACGCGGACGAGCGCCTCTACGAGGGACTGTAGCCGATCTATCCGGCTGGCGAAGGCGTTGATGATGGTCGCTGGAGGAGGCTCATCCACGCCTTCGGTGAGTGAAAGGCGGCGGCTGGTACCGGGATCTTCAGGATGGTTGCTCGCCATGCGGGCGGAGATCGGAAGGCCAACTTTGTGTTTTGTGGAGTTAGTTCCCACAGACGGCGCCAACTGATGGAAGTCCTTTTCAGGTCTCCGTCAGATGTTGTCTTCCGTTGATCTCCCGGTGGATCTTGGTGGTGATCTTCTATTGCGTGTGGATCTCAATGGGTTTTGGTGAAATTCGTGGTTTGAGGAGTTTAGCGCCGAGTACCTGCAAAGAAGTCTCGGGGTGGTTTGGTACCACCGAGGACCCTCCGACGATCAAGTTAGTGCTAGATCCGAGCAAAGTAACGGCTAAGTGGAATCAAAAATGGCTTACCTGACCCCTCTGTGATGGGGGTTTATATAGTGGTGATGGCACGCAGCAGCAGGCGCGAGAATCCCACCAGCAGTTACGCTCCCGACGTCACGCCCGTGTAGAGAGCGGATCGCCCATTAATGGGGATCGCGGAGGCGTGGAACGTGGGATGTTGCTGGTGGAGAATCTGCGCATGGCGAGATTCGTGAAGCGGCGGTTACGCCTGTGAGCGGTAGAGCTGGTCGGAGGGACCGAGAAAGACGGCCTCGGCTAGGGAGCTCGGAGATGAGCAAGAGGGCCGAGGAGTCCTGGTCCTGTGGCAACTCGGGACGAGCTGGGAGGTCGAGGAGGCCAACTTGCAGAGGGCCCCGAGGAGGGCCAGCTTGTGCTTGTGAGTCGGATACAGGGGTTGCCTGGTCGGCCCCTGTGGCCCATCCTTCTGAGTTTTGGGACACGTCATCTTCCACGTGTCCAGATCTTGGAGACCGCCAATATTGAGCATCATCATTAGCCCCCCACTCTTGTCCCGACCAGCTAGCGGGTCGGGTCAGGAGTGGACTGCTAGGCCTCCCGAGGTGAGCTCCTTCCTAAGGCTTTATCGGGACGAGTCCTCGGGCTGTCAATTGTCTTTTCTGCTAATGAATCGGGGCGAGATCTCCGCATTTAAGAAAGGTGCGCCGGTTCGTGCACTCTGCCACTGAAGCGACCGTCCATGTGTCCAGCGTCGATTGGCCGACGCGACGTATGCAGGCTTGCAGCGTCTGATGGAACGCGGTCTAGCGCAAGTCGACACGTGGAGCGATCGGAGCCGCTGGACGCGAGGAGTCATTTCGGCGGGAGATGACGGGCGTCGTTGCATGAGGCCGCTTGCAGCAATAAACAGGGGTGGGTCCTGTCTTTGGGTCCCTACTCCTTCATATTTCCCTCTTCCAAGGCCTGGTTGCTCGGCGCTCGTCTTCTTTCTCCCGCTTTCGACTCCCGAAGATTCCCTTCTTCAAGGTTAGATGTCTTCCTTTGTAGAGTCAATAGATGTTGTAGAAGTAGGTTCTAGGGACCCTTTAGTTGTGTCTGAGTCCCCCCGGGCAGCAGGGGCCAGATCCTCTCCCAGGGATCGTGCGGCGGGGCCAGGGCCCCAGATCGTGGCTGTGGGAACTAAAACTCCACAAAAACAAAAGTTGGCATTCCAATCTCCATCCACATGGCATGCGATCACCCTAAAGATCCAGGTACCAGCCACCGCCTCCCCCTCACTGGAAGCGCGGATGAACCTCCTCCGGCGACCATCATCAACGTCCTTGCCGGCCGAATAGACCGACTACAGTCCATCGTGGAAGCGCTCATCCGCGTCCAAACGGCCGGGCCAGGGCCCCAGATCGCCGCTCCTCCGCCTCCAGAAGACTCTGCCCTTGTCGGCACGGCTGACCACCGGCAGGCTACGTCCCATGGCCACAGATCTCACGGGCCGATACCCTCTGAGGCCCGCTGGGCGCCCCACAGCTCCATACCAAGATCCGCCGCCAGAGCGCCTCGCCTCGAGCCTCCTCGCGACCCTCACCCCCCTGAGGAGATGTCGGTCACCTCGTCTGTCTCCAGGCATGACCGGCACCCCCTCCCTCGACAGGGTCGCACAGAAGTGGCTCGCCACGGCGGCTCGAGGGCCACCTCGCCCGGGGATCTGAGGAACCTCATCAAGAGTAACCGAGGCCGTGCCCAGACGCATATCTCCCACAGCAGAGGCCAAGGATCACAAGGCGCCGAATTCTCGGAGTACCACGGCCGACTCGACGCCCTCGAGAAGAAGATCGAGGGCATACGCCGAGAAGGCCACCTCTCGGGCGACGGGGCTAAGTACGTCGCCGACTCGCTCACCAAGCCATTTACCGAGGGACTGCTCGTGGTTCACGTCTCCTCACGCAACAAGCCTCCGAAGGTCTCTCTGTTCGACGGGAAAACCGACCTGAAAGACCATTTGAATGCTTTCACCACAGGGATGAGCTTCCAGGACCATTCCGACGCTGCCCAGTGCAGAGCCTTCCCAGCCACCCTCATCCGCTCTGATCGGGACTGGTTCCGAGGACTCGAGCCTCGCTCAATCTCGACCTTTGACGACCTGGCGACTCAGTTCCTCATCCACTTCGTCGGGAACCGTCGGCAGAAGCGCACGGTCGACTACCTCTTCACAATTAAGAGCGGGGACAAGGAAACGTTCAAAGTTTACGTCACCCGCTTCTACAACGCCCTCCTCGAGGTCCCCAAGCACCGGGACAAGACCGTCATCATGGCGCTCGGATATGGCCTTAGGCACAAGGAGTGGTTGCGCTCCTTTGTATTGGCGCAGCCTAAGACCATGGTCGAGGTCAAGGCATGGACCAAGTATGAGGTCCAGCTCGAATCCGAGGTGAACGCGAACCTCCCTCGAGCAGAACGGTCCGACCAGAAGAAGAGGGCTCGGGAAAAGAGGCCGGAGCATCAACAGCCCTATCACCCGAAGTTCCAGGAGTACACCTCGCTCAACGTCTCCCTCGCAATGTTAATAGAGGAGGCTCAGGGCGAGGGGTTCTTCAAGTTCCCTCCAATCCCGCGTCAGGCCTCGAAGCGAACCCGGGGCCCCTACTGCGCCTTCCACAGGACGATGGGCCACGCCACGGAGGATTGTAAGCAACTCCGGGACTATATCGAGGAGCTCATCCGATCAGGGCACCTCGCCGCCTACTTGGGGGATAAGCGGCAAGCCGACCATGAGAAGGAGCAGCATCCCCCTCCCGCCAAGCTGACTATCAGCCAGATCATGCTCGTTTCGGCAGATGACCAGTCCGACGCCCAGGGAGCCCCGTACCCGGTGCCGAGCATGAAGACCAACAAGCCTCCGGGAAGCTCGGGCCTCGCTAATAAGGTCATATATTAGCATGTACTTTTTTTAAGGGCAATGTAAACTCTTCCTAGGGTATATTATTAATTTAATAAAAGATCAATGGAATATTGCGAAAAAGAAGGAAAGGTCTTATTTATTCAAAAAGGTATTATGGGTTCCTCAGCCATACATACAAAAAAGAAAAGAAAATTACAGCAGCGGGGGAAGGGGGTGCAGAAAGTACTGCTCATGGTACTCAGTAAATATCTCCGCCAGCCGAGGCCTCGCGAGATCCAGCCTCTGCCCTCGATTCCCCCCGTGCGCGTTGACCTCGAGCCTCAGTTCGTAGCACTCGCGGACGAGTGCCACCGAGCGAGCCAGCCGACCCGCGGAGATCAGGCCGAAGCGCCTGAGAGACCGCAGCTTGCCCACGGCCTCATCGTAGAGCTGCTCAGACAGGGGGTTGTAAAGCCCCGGTGATGCCCTCCAGATGGAGTACATAGCAGCTGCAGCAGAGGGGAGCGCCGGGGGAGCAGTCGGCCGAAGTGGTCTTCGATGCTCCCATAGACCAACTGCACCGTGTCTTCAGCGCAGTTCTGGTCGTAGAGGTATACGTCTTCAAAGTGGAAGATTTCGGGGATGGTAAAGGGGAATTCTTCCATTCTTAACGATCTGTTTGTGAAGAAAAGAAGGACCAGCGCTCCCTCAGCTTTATATAGCCCACTGCGCCCCAACGAAACCCAACAGTCGCCCGTTTTCGCCCACAAAGTCGCTGCCACGCGACGATCATTGAGTCTTCTCTGGCGGAATCGAAATGACGCGACTCTGAAACTTTGCCTCCCTACACATTCAATGCGCATGCTAGCGCACGTTCGCCATGACCGTTCCTGTTCGCCATACCTGCAACGGGATGGTCGGGCGAAACCTCATGAAGAATCGGCCAAGCATCTACCATGCTCGGCTATCCCTGGCCGGTAGCTTCCCTACACGCAACGCCGGGGATCAAAGCCCTCGCCAAGAGGCAACCGCGCAGCTTCACTGTCCGGCTATCCTTAGCAGGCCTCCTACGGCCCCTCCAAGCTAAGGATCAAAGTCCTCCTTAGAGGCAGCCGAGCAGCTTTCCTGCTCGGCTATCCCTGGCCGGTAGCTTCTCTACTCGCAACGCCAGGGATCAAAGCCCTCGCCAAGCGGCAACCGCGCAGCTTCACTGCCCGGTTATCCTTAGCAGGCCTCCTACGGCCCCTCCATCCAACGCTAAGGACCAAAGTCCTCCCTAGAGGCAGCTCAGCAGCTACCCTGCTCGGCTATCCCTGGCCGGTAGCTTCCCTACTCGCAACGCCAGGGATCAAAAGCCCTCCCAGAGGCAGTCGAGTCCGACCCTCGTTCGGCTATCCTTCAGGACAAAAGCCCTCGCCAAGAGGCACCGGTCAGTAACCCTTTCCGGCCAAAGGTCCTTGGTAGGCTTCTTACAACCCCTCCTGTGCTAAGGACCAAAGTCCTCCTTTGAGGCGGTCGAGCCCGACCCTTGCTCGGCTATCTCTGACTGGTAGCTTCCTACCACAACTGACAGGGATCAAAGTCCTCGCCAAGAGGCACTGGGCAGTAACCCTGCTCGGTCCCCATCCTGAAGGATCAAAACCCTCGCAAGAGGCAACCGAGCCCGACCCTTGCTCAGTCATCTCCGGCTGGTAGCTCCCTACCCATGACGCCAGGGATCAAAGCCCTCGCAAGAGGCATCTGAGCGGCTACCCTCTCGGTCATCCCAGGCTGGTAGTTGCCTACCCACAACGCCAGAGATCAAAGCTCTCGCCAAGAGGCCACCGCGCAGCTTCACTGCCCGGCTATCCTTAGCAGGCCTCCT
The DNA here is from genome assembly GCA_030015575.1 of Agapanthus africanus. Lineage (NCBI taxonomy): Eukaryota > Viridiplantae > Streptophyta > Magnoliopsida > Asparagales > Amaryllidaceae > Agapanthus > Agapanthus africanus. Next base: position 168,190,678 of record CM057337.1, read on the forward strand.
ACGGCCCCTCCAACGCTAAGGATCAAAGTCCTCCTTAGAGGCAGCCGAGCAGCTTCCCTGCTCGGTTATCCCTGACCGGTAGCTTCCCAACTCGCAACGCCAGAGATCAAAGCCCTCGCCAAGAGGCAACCGCGCAGCTTCGCTGTCCGGTTATCCTTAGCAGGCCTCCTACGTCCCCTCCAACGCTAAGGACCAAAGTCCTCCCTAGAGGCAGCTCAGCAGCTACCCTGCTCATTTATCCCTGGCCGGTAGCTTCCCTACTTGCAACGCCAGGGATCAAAAAGTCCTCCCGCAGTCGAGCCCGACCCTCGCTCGGCTATCCCCGGCTGGTAGCTTCCTACCACAACCGATAGGGATCAAAAGCCCTCCCAGAGCTAGTCGAGCCCGACCCTCGCTCGGCTATCCTTCAGGAAAAAAGCCCTCGCCAAGAGGCACCGGGAAGTAACCCTGCCCGGCTAAGGGTCCTTGGTAGGCTTCTTACAGCCCCTCCCGCGCTAAGAACCAAAGTCCTCCTTTGAGGCGGTCGAGCCTGACCCTTGCTCGGCTATTCCCGGCTGGTAGCTTTCTACCACAACCGACAGAGATCAAAGTCCTCGCTAAGAGGCACTGGGTACTAACCCTGCTCGGTCCCCGTCCTGAAGGATCAAAGCCCTCGCAAGAGGCAACCGAGCCCGACCCTTGCTCCGTCATCTCCGGCTGGTAGCTCCCTACCCATGACGCCAGGGATCAAAGCCCTCGCAAGAGTCATCTGAGCAGCTACCCCGCTTGGTCATCCCAGGCTGGTAGTTGCCTACCCACGACACCAGAGATCAAAGCCCTCGTCAAGAGGCCACCGCGCAGCTTCACTGCCCGGCTATCCTTAGCAGGCCTCCTACGGCCCCTCCAACGCTAAAGATCAAAGTCCTCCCTAGAGGCAACCGAGTGGCTTCCCTGCTCGGCTATCCATGGCCGGTAGCTTCCCTACTCGCAACGCCAGGGATCAAAGCCCTCGCCAAGAGGCAACCGCGCAGCTTCACTGCCCGGTTATCCTTAGCAGGCCTCCTACGGCCCCTCCAACGCTAAGGATCAAAGTCCTCCTTAGAGGCAGCTCAGCAGCTACCCTGCTCGGCTATCCCTGACCGGTAGCTTCCCTACTCGCAACGCCAGGATCAAGGCCCTCATCAAAAGGAAACCACGCAGCTTCACTGCCCGGTTATCCTTAGCAGGCCTCCTACGGCCCCTCCAACGCTAAGGACCAAAGTCCTCACAGAGGCAATCGAGCCCGACCCTTGCTCGGCTATCCCCGGTTGGTATCTTCCTACCACAACCGACAGGGATCAAAGCCCTCGCCAAGATCAACCGAGCAGCTTCCCTGCTCGGTCATCCCCAGCAGGCATCCTCCTGCCCAACGGACGCTGCGGGTCTGTAGCCCTCATAACGAGGCCGCTGAGACCCTTTATGCTCAGCACAACTACGGCGGACATCCCTCCGCCCATCACATGCAGCGGATCCGAAACCCCAACAAGAGACATCAGGTCTATTCAAGTCTGAGTGATCCCCCCTCGACTTCGGGGCCATGGAGATGCCTCCTTCTCAGCAGCGCTTGGCACACTTGGCAAGTGATCGAAATCAACTCGATGAACGATCGCTGGACAGACAGCCGACCTGACATGGAAGCCAAACAGTGCAAGCAAGGATATTTTACGAGCATTCTTCACAAACAGAAAAAAAAAGTGCAAGCTGATGAAACAAAAAGTTTTACTACCAAAAGCGAAGTCTTTACAAAGGGTATTTTGGGCTCCCCAGCCTTACAGACTGCCCAGAGGCTTACAAAAATTCTAGAAGCGGCAAAATAAAAGGAGGAGAAAGACGGGGGCTTTAGGCCTCGGGGCCAGGCACGACCTCGGGGTCCTCGATATCTACCATGAGTCAAGCAGGGTCCTCGGCCACCTCCTCGTCAGGAATCTCTTCCCCCTGCTCATCGGCATCCGCGAGGGGGTATTCGGCCCGGAGCTCTTCATCGGCGAACTCTGGCATCCGGACCTTAACGGCGTCGAGGGCCTCGTGCCAGATGCGGGTGGTTGCCACGGCTAAGTCATTGTAGAAGTCCTTCGACTTCTTGTAGCCCTCCACCGCCTTCGCCGCCGAGAGGTCGGCCCGCTTCGCCGCCTCGACCGCCGCCCCCAGCTCCTTCCGAATGGTCCTCACCGTCTTCTTCATGTTGCCGGCGAGCGCCTGAGCTTCCTCAAGCTTGACCTCGGCATCCACGGCGGCCTCGCGGTGCCGGGCAACCTCCCGTTCCCCGGCCTCCACCTCGCCCTCCAGGGCGGCAACCCTCGCCATCGCCGCCTCCAGCTCCCGCTTGGAGCTCTCTTCCAGTGAGGTAAGCTGGTCCGCGACCTTCATTGCCGAGGCTATCACCTCGGCCTCCATGCATACAGCAAGGGCGACGTGCTGGAGGACCTGAAAGAATAAGAAAGAGGTCAGGAAGACGAAGGAAGTACCAAATCTCACAAACAACCGAGCACTTACCTGCATGGCCTCCTGGGCGATGGACGCCATCTGGGCCCTGAAGGTCCCCCCGGGGACCCTACCTCCTGCCGACTTCTCTATTTCGTGCAGCAGGCTATCCGCGACAGATAGCCCCGAGGGCACATCGAACTAGAGACCCCCCTCCTCCACCATGATCGGCGAGGGCGGGCCCTGAGGAGACCTTCAGAGACCCCTCTTGAGCGGCTCCGATGGAGAGCCAGTCTCCTCCTCCGATGGGCAGCAACCCTCTTGAGACACTCTGCTAGGCCCCGGGGCGGGATCCTCCCCCGAACGCTCAAGGGACGCAGCCACCGGAGGCACTGGGACGAAGGCCGAAGGAGCAGGGGAAGGCTTCGAACGGGAAGAGCTGGCACCTCCAGCCCTCGTGACCTTCTTCGGCTGGCGCATGGAGACTCGGAGCTCGTTCATGTCCATGGGCCCTGCACAAAACCAAATGTAAAGGAGTCAGTAACACATGCAATATAAAAGCCAAAAAGCAAGCCTGACTTACCAACGAACTCGACGGGGCTGAGACCGGCCCAACTCAGGACCCTCTTAGACAAAAGAACGTCAAATGGAGGGACGGGCTCCCACGGCGCCACTCTCACTGCGGCGGGGTCATTAGACCGGTTCCCCGGTAAGCATTTTTCTCTCGACCACTTGGTGGGCACGGGCCAGTCCTCGCCCTCGGGCGGCGCGACGAAGAAAAACTTCTTCTTCCAGTCGTGAATGGAAGAAGGCATGACTACAACTCCTTTCCCGGCGGCGTCCCCTTGTCGCTTCCTAAAAGAGAGGTAGACCCACCTCGGGTCGCCCGCTCGACCCCCGGGATGATTTTTGAAAACAAGGGAAGAATCAAAGATGGAGAGGCTGAAGGGAACCGCCTGTAGCTTCAGGCGGATCAGGAACCCGAGGGGAATCCTCCATGAGTTCGGCACTATCTGGTCAGGGGCTAACCCGAAAAAGTTCAGCACTTCGACGACCTCCGGAGAGAAGGGCAGGAGCATTCCACCCCAAAAAACTTCCAAGTACAGGGCGATCTCCCTCCCCCGTACTTTGTCTGCCCTCTCTCCCTCCTTGGCCAGACTAAGCGTATAACGTGAAGGGATGTGGAAGCGAGCCCGAGTATTGGCAAGCTCGTCCTCATGCCTCACCCAACACGATGCGCCGGGGGCAGCGTCTACCGCCTCCTCCCTGGGGGCTGCCCCTGCCGCACGATCCCGGGAAGAGGATCTGATCCTGTTCCCTGGGAAAACTCAGGCTCAACTAGAAGGTCCCTAGAACCTACTCCTACGACATCTACAAATTCTACGAAAGAAGACATCTAACCTGGAGAAGAGGGATCCTCGGGAAACGAAAGCAGAAGAAAGAAAACGAGCGCCGAGCAATCAGGACTTAGAGCAAGGAAATATGAAGGAGTAGGGGCCCTGGAGTGGGCTCCACCCCTATTTATCACCGCAACTGCCCTCATCCAACGGCGCCCTTCATCTCCCGCCAAAGCGCCTCCTTGCGTCCAACGACTCTGATCGCTCCACTTGTCGTTCCCACACTGGGCCGCATCCCATCAGACGCCGCAGGTCTGCACACGTCGCGTCAAACAACCGACGCTTTACACTCGGGCCGTCGCTTCAGTGACAGGATGCACGAACCGGTGCACCTTCCTTAAATGCAGAGATCTCGCCCTGATTCGCTGGCAGAAAAGACAGCTGACAGCCCGGGGACGCGTCCCGACGAAATCTTAGGAGGGAGCTCACCCCGGGCGGCCCGGCAGTCCACTCTTGACCCGGCCCACCAGCTGATCGGGACAAGAGTGGGGGGCTAATGATGATGCTCTATATTGGCGATCTCCCAGATCAGGACACGTGGCAGATGACGTGTCCCAGAACTCAGAAGAAAGGGCCCACATAGGCCGACCAGGCCACCCCTGTATCCGACCTGCAAGCACAAGCTGGCTCTCTTCAGAACCTCCTGCAAATTGGCCTCCTCGGCCTCTCAGCTCGCCCCGAGCTACCACAGGACCAAGATGCCTCGGCCCTCCCGCTCGGGGCCATCTTCCTCGGTCCCTTCGACCGACTTACTCCACCACTCATAGGCGTAACCGCCGCTCCGCAAATCTCGCCATGCGCGGATTCTCCGCCTGCAACATCCCACGTTCCATGCCATCACGATCCCCATTAATGGGCGATCCGCTTATTACGCGGGCGTGACGACGGGGGCGTAACTGCCGGCGAGATTCTCGCGCCTGCTACTGCGTGTTGCCGCCACTATATAAACCCCCATCACAGAGGGGTCAAGTAAGCTTTTTTCACCCTACTTAGCCGTTACTCTGCTCGGATCTTGTGCTAACTTGATCGTCGGAGGGTCCTCGGTGGTACCAAACCATCCCGGGACTTCCTTTTAGGTACTCGGCGCAAACTCCTCAAAACCACCAATCTTCTCAAAACCCATTGAGACGAACATGCAACAGGAGATCACCTCCAAGATCCACCGGGAGATCGACGGAAGACAACATCTGACGGAGACCCGAAAAGGACCTCCATCACCTTAGGTTATGCATTCTCCTCCTCTTAGTTTCTAAATACTTAGGGTGATCCTTTAACCATAAGAAGAAGCTGCATCTCCCTTCATCTAGACTCTTATATCTTGACCAACCAAAAAAAATTCTTCATAGGTTTCAGGTTTACCGTTTATCCGAAAACAACAAATAAGGCCATAAAAGTAATAGACTTCTTCATGAGTAGAGAAGGATATTGAAGAAGCTTCTGATTTCATGACCGATTTTGATAAAAGTGTAGTAGAAGTCTAAGCCTTAATTTCAATTTGGAGAAGAAATTGTGTTTTTCCAATGTATAAGAAAGGTTGGGGATATTTTAAAGAGAAACCCGTTGTTTTGCCGTTAAAGGCTGTCGGAGTTGCCGAAAATCCCAAAAAAGATGATGTTTTCTTGAGTCGGGTACTATTAAGGTTATCTTATTAGTTTTGGAGAGGTAAAAAGTAAATACCTGATTTCGGGGGTAAAAAGGAATTTGCTATGTTTTGAGGATAAAAAGTAAATAACAAATTTTCAGAAATGAACAAATTTTTAGAAAGGAATAGATATGGAGATCTTAAGTACAGAAAAACATGATTTAAAATCATAACTAAACTCTCAAATAAATAAGTTAAAAATAAATTAAGATGATAAAACATATATTTTTATTTTTTATATCTTATTAATTTAATCATGTATATCGCACATGCCATAATAAGTCAAACCATTATTGTTGCTTAGATAGCAGCGAATTAGAGAGTTGTTTGTACATGTGTTTTCTACATCTCTCACTTGGAGGCAAAATAGAGACAATAAAAGAATACATACCTTGGGAAAGAGGGAGAGAGAGAAGCAAGACATGATGAATTCATTCTCTTCTCGGTTATCCGGTAAGATTAGAAGCGTGAGTGTGTGTATGTATATGAGAATAATGGAGGAAAGAGGCCATAGAAGGGAATTTCCTCCTATGCCGTCGAAAAAATACTCTCTACTTCATTTTTTCCGACGATCGGCACCTACCATCTTCATCGTTATCATCTAAGATGTGGGTACACCAAATTTCATGTGATTCTACAACTTTTGCACCGTTGATTTAGTGGGTTCAAAATTAACGATTTACCGACAATAGAACTTTTTACATTGCTAAATCAACGGTGAAAATGTTGTAGAATCACATGAAATTTGGTGTATCCACATCTTAGATGATAACGATGAAGATAGTGGGTACCGATCGTCGAAAAAAATGAGAGAGGAGGTATTTTTTCGACGCCATGGAAGGAAATTCCTTCCTGGCATCTTTTCCATTATATATTTCGACGCCATGGAAGGAAATTCCTTCCTGGCATCTTTTCCATTATATATATATATATAAAAGAACTAAGATAGCTAAATAGAAGTAATTTATGTTATAAAAAACTTTCTTTTACTCACAATGGATGAAAGGAATTTGGATAGCATTTCAAGACAGAATATGCAACCTAGAAAATTGCCGTGACCCATGTGTGCATGTATGTATGTATGTATGCTGTATTGAGTATGACGGACTAACGTTCTCTAGTCTTGGATCATCAAAGTGGAAGTTTTAATTGAGACGGTTCTCGAGATTGTATTGATTTTGTAGGAATTTATTAACGTTTATGTTGCTTTTAGCATACCTAATATTTCTATTTTGACTTAAAGCTCTTTTTTGTTACATGTAATATTTGTATTAGGATCTCTTGATACTGTCCTTTTATTTTAAATATAAAAAAAAATTATCTAGTCTATTTCAAAGGATAAAATGGACCATGTAAGCAGCGGTCTCTTTTGCATTAGCCAAGCAAACCTATTCCTCAAAGTCGCTTTCGCTAGAAATACAGAAAAAAAAAAGAAGATTATGCTGCTAAGAGACATCATTCGAAACTAGCAGATATCAATAGAGGAAAAGGTTTGGATCCCAGATATCTCATTTCAGAATATGGAGCAATCGGATCTCATACCATACCAAGAAATATGAATAAACTCAAATATGTTGTTATAATACCAATCGTCTTAATTTATACAGCTGGTTCTAACAAACCATTCAAAAAGCCCATCTAAACTATCATAATCTTAACACAGAAAGCTATAACTAAATTTGTCTAAGAAAATACAACTTCTACAGATACATGGAGATACTTAATATTCTTATTTAAAGAGAAAGTTCATCCAACAGTTGATTCCATAAAATAGAAAGACAAAAACATCAAACAAATCATTTTAATTATCAACTGCCCAACTAAATAATATATATTACTTGCAAATCGGTAGCTTCCAACTGAGTAATATACTTAACCCAGCTACCAATCGGTAAATTCTACATAGCCATGAGGTTGGTAATTGATTTTAGAGATGGGATTGATTTGGACGTATATCCATGTATAACTTATGTGGAATTTATCGTGTTAGCAGGTAAACCATTTTTCCTGTTAATGAGCATCCTTACAGCATGCATAGGATTGATAAAATCTCATAGACCAAAGGGTACCCTACATGCAAATGGACTATTATTCCCAATAAAATTAAGACCGACTCTCTTGATTTTGAATTGATTTAGTAAATAAGAAAATTAATTATACGTGTTAACTAATTTAGTTGTTAGCTTATCAAATTAATTTGCTCGGTCCGATAAGCATTTTTTGTGTGAGCATACTCTTCCATTATCACAAAATTTGCCTGATTATTGAAAACGGTTGGTTCACAAGATACGCAACAACAAAAATTTTTAACATACATGATTCGACGATATCAATTTTAAAATCTATGTCATTAATCTGTCATTGCAGCAAGACCGTAAAGATGAAAACATATTTTGACCTTAATTTTTATCTTGCACCTTTGTTTCTTATGTTCCTAACTACCACTGTGATGATTTCAAACTATTAGACCAAATATTTCCCTTCCATTTTCTTCGCCGGCTTCAATGGAGATTTTAAAATATTAATCTAAAATTGACTCCTAATTAAACCCGAACATAAAAGTCACGCTTTCTTGATGGGATCAACTCCTCATCTTCTTCTCCCGCGATAACTAACGCCCACCTGTCCCCACGGAAACCCAAGGCACATTTCAAACTCATATCTCATTTTCTCCCATTCTCTTTCTTCATCCTCGACAACAAAATGCTTGAAATCTTCCAACAGAAACGTCCCCTGAGAATCTTCAAACTCCCCAGATCCTCTCTCCTCTTCGTCGTCCTCCTCGTCGCCGCCATCTCCTGCTCCTTGTTTTTCTTCTCCGACGACCTCTACTCCTGGAAATACCCCTCATGTTCGTCCCGCGGTAATATTACCAGCTCGCCGCTCCCAACACAGACCCCCACCAACATCTCCCACCTCGTATTCGGCATCGCCGCCTCCGCCGCCACGTGGCCCCGCCGCGGCGGCTACACCGCCCTCTGGTGGGACCCCCTCACCATGCGCGGCCACGTCTGGCTCGACCGCCCGTCCCCCTCCGCCCCCGCCGCAGGTACTCCCCCGATCAAGATCTCCCCCAATCACTCCCCACAATCCGCCGCTCGAATCGCACTTATCGTGGCCGATTCGTACAGATTACGGCTAAGCGACGCTCGATGGTATTAAGATCACAGACCTTAATTTACCAGGAACACTTGTTTTGGTATGCATGCATTAATTATAAAATTTCATCAGGAGGTGATCTCTGGTTTTTTTACATGCAGGTACGTGATGGGCGACGACGATACGGTGTTTTTCACGGAGAACCTCGTGAACTTGCTGGGCAAGTACGATCACGACGAGATGCATTACATCGGTGGAGTGAGCGAGAGCGTGGAGCAGGACGAGACGCATTCCTATGGGATGGCCTTCGGAGGCGGCGGGTTCGCCGTCAGCGCGGCGGCGGCGGAGGCGCTGGCGGCGGCGATGGAGGAGGGCGGGTGTCTGGAGAGGTTTAAGGGGTTGTGGGGGAGCGATGGGAGAGTTCATGGGTGTTTGAGTGAGATTGGGGTCCCGTTGACGAGGGAGATGGGCTTTCATCAGGTTTAGTTAGTTCGGTATTGGATTAATTGCACCAAAACCCCCTTTGCTTTTTGTCTCAATGAATAGATAAATCCTCTGCTTTATTGTTGGGTTTTTATTTTTATTTTTTTTTAATCAATATTTCTTTTAAAAATTTCTTCAGCTTATTTTTTTGTTTTTCGTTTTTTGCAAATCCGCCTGAGTTGTCTTTTTATAACGTAGATGGATCTTAAAGGGGATGCGTACGGCCTGTTAGCAGCTCACCCGATCGCTCCGCTAATCTCTATACACCACCTCGACTCAATCAAGCACATCTTCCCACTGGCTCCCACCCAACTCGACGCGCTCAAGACCCTAACTGCTGCATCCAAGGTCGACCCAGCCCGAACCCTGCAACAAACCATTTCCTACATGGTGGATCCCTCCTTCAACTGGTCAGTTTCGATCTCTTGGGGCTACACTGTTCAAATCTATCCTTATTTCTTGTCCCCTAGAATTCTTGAAGTTCCATTACGTACTTTTAGCACGTGGAAGAGTCATAAAGGTGGTCCATTTGTGTTTAATACTCGTTCCGTCCAGTTGGACCGAAATTGCGATCATCCGGTCCGGTTCTTTCTTGACCGAGTTATCGGTAATTTAAGTCGGAAAGGGCTTAATAGTACAATGACTGAGTATATGAGGTATGAGACGAAGAATGAGAAAGGTTGTGATCGGGTTGGGTTTGCTGAAGCGTTGAAGGTTGAGTCCATTCGGGTCGTGGCGGATCAAATGGAGCAAAAATTTTGGCGAAAGGTAGAGTGGTTTAACCTTTTCTTTTCTATAAGTATATATTCTGGACGAGTAAGAAAATATAGCATATCATAAACTTCCATATGACACTATAAACTAACAAGGTGTTTTTCCGAGAAATACCTCAAACATTATAAATTGAAATTAACCTCGGGTAACATAGTCGGTTCAAATAAATAATCTTGGAGCTGTGGTCCAATTTATTATATACCTTTTTCTCACACAAACCTTTTCACTTCGTACATCTCTTAGCTATTTCTTTCTTGAAACCCATGTGGTTATTTCTAAGTAAGTTTATGGTATTTATTTGTTACTTATGATGTTCATAGTAATATCACAAAATCACTAATACTATATGGCCTTTAAGTACAATTTAGCCTAGTATTGAAACCAAGGCATGGATGCTACTGAAATGAACTAAATTTACGGTAAGTTTATTATGCAGCAATTCATATATATATATATATATATATATATATATATATATATTGACCCTGCATGAACAGATTACCCTTTTTTTTCCAATCTCATCGTATAAATGTATCATACGAAACGAAATGTTAGCAATCTTTTTATTATAGATATGCTTCATGTTATCTTG